>CM042834.1:92841754-95481754 GCA_023653725.1 Bungarus multicinctus | reverse complement strand
TTGGGAAAAATACATTTCCCAGTGCAGGAAGACTTCGATAAGTAGCAAAAGTAGGAAGATATTATAAAACTATTTCAGCAAATGTTATGCATTAAATACGAGTTCTGCTTATAACCACAATCAATGTGCATATTTATTGCACCTTTTTCTCCCTCCACTGTACATAAAAGACTAGGACATTTTTTTCCTGTGTGGGAGATATAATTTCAACTCTTCCTTATTGCTGGCATAACCTGATTTAGCATCATACTATTTACTTTTGACTGTGAGAACTAGCTTTTACAACTAAACTGAAAAGCTTTTATGGGGAAGGTGAAAGTAACATATTTGAAAGTTAAAATATTTCAGTAATGAAAGCCAGAGAGAAGGGTCCAGTTACAATGGCATACTAATTTTCTTTAAACAGGGATACAGTATATGACTATTTTAAGTAAAATAATCATTTATATGGGTGGAATAGCATGGTGGCCTAGAGATGAAGATGCTCACCTCGCACTCGGAAGGTTGAAAGTTCAATCCTAGGCAGTGACAAATGTTTTTCTATCAGGACGCAAAGAGAAAATATCTGATGCAAACTCACATAGGCATCAGGAAGGGCATCTGGCCACTAAACACTCAAGTCCATTCAATAATCCTGACAACAACCTGATAAAAAAGGATTACATAATCATAAAAAGAAAAACAATAATTTGTATGGGTGAAATCAATAAATAGATCTCTTCATGACAGGTGTGGCAAAGCTTTAGTTAACCTTGACAAATGGTCATTTGTTCAAAACCCTGAATAGATTGGATTCAGCTTTTTTCCCTCTCAAGAACATTTCAAAGGTTTCTTATTCTTATTCAAAGGTTTTATTAATAAATAATTCCTTAAATGCCTAGATAATCACCCCAGTAGCCCAAAGTAGTCAGAGCATAAGAAGGTTATTGGAGAGCATGATGGATGACTCTTGGAGATGGATGTGTCCCATTGGAGAAGTCACATCCAGGGGGTAGGGGGAAGACCAGGGTCAAAGGGGAAATATATGATATAATTTAGTATTGGCTGCATCCAGCTTACACCAACAGCTTACACCAACTCCTAATAAATCAGCTTACACCAACTCCTAATAAATCAATTTACTTTTCTCTGAGATGCGGCTAGAGACTTTTGATTTGAATGAGGATGGGTTTGTTGGAGCCCTGACAACAGGCAGAACAGATGAAAACCAGATGTAATGATTCCATCAAGAAAATGGGTTTAGCCTGAAAATAATTTTTGAACTTCTGGCTAGGCTCAGGATACCATAGATCAAGGGTGTCAACTAGGCTTAATTTCTCTTCTTCTGACATTATGAGAGGGAGGAGGAAGAGGGAATAACCAAAAAAGAAGGTGAAGCATGAAGCTGATGGGAATCCCTGAAGCAAAGCCGCTCCAAATGCTTGGTTTCCAAGATCTCTTTGAAATGAAGAAGTGCATATCCAAGAACTTATTCGAAGGAAGCAACACATAACTAGTCTGGTGTTTGAAATAACATTAATAACATCCATGGGTGATGGTTGTCTTCATTTGTTTTCCTGACATTTCTCTTTTCTTAGAAAATTCTTTTGGGTTTATTGATTTTAGAAGAGAATTTATTATTAAATTTTCCCATTTATGTAAGCCTGCATGGCTACACACTTGTCACTTGTATTTTAAAATGGACAATAACTTATTATGTATTTCTAGGTTTTTTGTGGGAACATTCAAAACAATATCTTTTCTGTTGTCCTATTGCTGAGCTGAAGAGACAACCTGCATAGAAGGACTAAGGGTTCCCTGACTGGACAGTTTATTGGAATAATCTTTTGCTGGAAATCTTTGGAAAAAGAAGTCTTCCAGGGACATTTTAAATTATCCTCCCACGTTACTTTAATGAGAGGCCATAATAAATTCTTAGATCAGCACTTCAAACCATTCTATGTACATAGTGAAAAATGTTTATTGTACAGTCATGCTATTATGTACTTCTACGTAATTTGGCTGTTTTCAGTTGTGATGTTACAAATAAATACAAATAAACACCTAGCCAGATTATGCATTCATATCTTTGTTCAGTTCTTTTCTAAAGCAGAAGAAAATAAACAACAAACATAACAGGCATCTTTAAAACAATTAACCGATAGAAAGTAGAGTGGATACTGTATGATCATCCAAAGCAGGTAGCAAAGGAGGATGGTAAATGTTGACGCATACAGGATGGTGTCATTGTGCAAATGATACAGCTTATCTCCTTGAGTGAGACAGCATAGCGTCATTACATCAAGCCATTTATGCAATGACATCATTGTATACAGATTATCATTCTGATTCCATTACAGTCAATTTTGCAGATGGCTCTGATTAAGAGTATCAGGAATTGAATGACTAGCAGCAATTAATCATTGTGCACATTCATGAGACTTCATGAGGCCTAAGAAATGTGCACAATGATGAAACATTACACATGTCAGTCACTGAATAATAATACTAATGTATATATAATTTTATCAGTGAATGTGCATATGAACAGACTATCAAAAGATCACAGTGTACACATTTGACTACAGACTATGAATGTATGTATAAAGCAACAATATTTTGATCAATTGGCATAATCTCAAACTCAGGGGAATGTGCATAATTTAGGAAAGACAGTTACATATTTTCCATGTTCCTTTGGAAGCCACATATACTGTATGATTTCCAAAAATGTGCCAGTTCTCTCTTCATGGGCAATTGTACACATATTGGCTTTAAATGGCAGTGAAATTTATAGTGGTTTATTTTGCATATAGTATGATATCTAACGAATCTTAATTATATTTATTAGTTATATATCTAGTAATATAATTATGATATAAAGTTATATAGCCATGTATTCTTAGTGTTGTAATTGTTAAGTTATAATTTTTATGGCATCACCTTGACAAAGCTAACTGAATTAGACCTGGTTAATCCTTGATGGGAGATAATCAGAAATTCATTGTTGTTGGATAAACTGGGAAGTTCAAAACCATCCCAGAAGCAAGGCATGACAAACCATTTCAGTATTGTGAAAAAACAACAACATAAAGGCATCTATGTAATTCTCAGAAATTGAACTCAAGTTGAAAATTATTTTTTCTTTTTTTTTTTATATTTTTCTGTTTGTATTGTAGTTTGTATATTGACTTTTATTCTTTTCATTTATAATTCATAGTGGAATTATTTGGAAGAAAAAGTTGAACTTAAATTAATGCATACTTTATTTTTCATATACATTTAGACGAAGTCTAAAATATCCAATTAAGAATGATGGGAATTACCATTCAACATATCTGGAGAGCACTAGATTGGAAAAACATAAGTAGTTAAGCATTAGAACCATCTGACTGTGTCAAAGATTCCACAGGGAAAGTAGGGTTTGAGGATGGGTATGAATGATGTCTGAGAGCCAGATTGGTGTAGTGATTAGAACATCAGGCTAGAAAATGGGAGATTATGACTTCTAGTCCCATTTTAGGCACAAAGTCAACAGAATGATCTTGAGCCAATCCCTTTTTCTGAGTCCTAGGAAAGAAGGAAGAGCCCTTGCTAAGAAAACTGCCCAGACAATTTGTCCAGGATGTCTCTGAGTATTGGACATGATTGAACAGAAGAAAAGAAAAGAATTATGTACATTGCATAAGAGTTCTAACAAGATAGACAGTTCCTAGAATGGCACAGTGTAGCACAGCATAATACAACCTAGCAATGGAGAAAGGCCAGTACTTTGAGAGAATAGGTAGCATTCATATTTTTTGTAATGGGTCAAGAAGATATGAGCACTTACTTGATCTTGGATGACCACAGAAAATTAAGTGTTGATAGACTTGGATAATGCTTTGTTGACAGGCCACTAGAGAACTTCAGGGCTGTAGGCTAGATTAGGAAACTGAAAAGGAGATAAGAAAAAAGCCCAAATAAAAGAAAATGATGGCAAAATACCTTCATATTGTTGCCAAGAAATCAAAATGGATGTGTTCTTGTAGCTCTCAGGAATTGAGAAGATCTTTCAGTTACTACAATAGAATATAGTAGACCTAGGTAAGTGAGCTTTATAGGTAAATATGTACTGGAACATAAAAGCAAAGCAATGGAGTAGAGTACAGGTAGTCCTCAATTTATGACCATTCAAATTATGACAGTACCTCCAAAAGATACTTACAATGTGGTTATGATGGCTGTTTCTCCATGGACTGCATTTTGAGTGCTCAGCAACCAGCTCACATTTTTACAATGTCCTGCAATCACATGTTCACAATTTGCAACATTTTCCCTCAAACCAGTGTTCGCAATTGGTTTCCTGCAAAAATGCCTCTTAACGAATAATAGATTCATGTAACAACCATGGATTCATTTGAACAACCTTGGTGATTAGCTTATTGACAGCCACTGAAAAAAAAATGGCCATAAAATTGGGTTGGACACATGATAACCACTTTATAATCATCATGATTTACAAACATAATGGATAGGCTCAATGATTACCTGTTCATTAAAGAACATTCACTGGAATATTCAGTGCTGTAGCTATCCCTTTGATCAATGATATTTTAAGGTGCAAATCATTGCTATCTCATTATTCATTCCAATGTTTAATCCATGGGTGAGGAGGGAACTCAAAACATTTCCAAAAATGTACAGTGAACTATTCTTTATTGTACACTATAGTAAACAGAGTGAAATATTGAGCTCCTTCCAAATAGGATTGTATAGACCCTGCCTGTGATCTGCTGAGCAGAAGGGAAGATTGCAGACATAAAATAGTCTTAATTTGGGGACTGAAGACACACAATTTGAAAGCTCATCACAAACTCAGCAGGGAGCTACTACATGCTCCATTTCAATCCCTTGTTTTGAGTTTAGATTACAGTGAAAGTAGTTGTTGAGACGCCTTCTCAAGAAAACATTTTCTTGCAAAACTGTTTGCAAAAATTAGTATAATTTGTGTTCATACAAAAGCCATATATCCTAGTACAACTTCAATTTCAGTTACTTATATAAGAGCATCTTTTAAAGTGTTTGAAAAAGATTGTAATTATTATTTTTCCAGTGTTATTAAATTTGTCAGTCTGATTAAATTTGTGATGTTGATAATTTTTTTTATTATTTTTAACCTTGCCTTTCTGCTTATGCAAATGCTCACTGACAGCTTAGCAATGATAAAAATAAAATGCCAAATTTAAAACATGAATTGTAAAACCAACATTACAAGAATCAAATGTGTAAATCAGCTAATGGTTAAAAGCTCAGCAGAAGAGATGGATTTTCCCTGACACTGTAAGAATGGGTATCAAAATCATTTTATAGCCTAGGAATTATACAGGAAAAATCATTTTCCCAAGATTTATTTTAGGCAATGAGGGCATCTTCCAAAAACATTTTCCTGTTGATCCTAAGGTTCAACAGGTAGGTTAGAACTTAAAAAATCAGAAGGACCATAGATTAAACCCATATAACTGGAGGACCAGCCAGGAGAGCAGTCCATCTTCTTTCCATCTTCTTTCACCTTGAGCCATGGTGGCACAGTAGTTAGAGTGCAGTACTGCAGGCTACTACAGCCGGCTGTCTGCAATTTGGCAATTCGGATCTCTTCAGGCTCAAGGTTGACTCAGCCTTCCATTCTTCTGAGGTCGGTAAAATGAAGACCCAAATTGCTGGGGGCAATATGCTGACTCTGTAAACTGTAGGGCTGTAAAGCACTATAAAGTGGTATATAAGTCTAAGTGCTATTGCTATTCTTTTACAAATGTCACAGGCCAAAAGAATTTCCAGATTATATAGCCAGATCTTCCTGCAGTCAATAGAGCAGTCTCCATCCACAACGTGTCATTTTGCTGAATCTGAATTCGGCAAGGAAAACAAAAATCACCTCCATTAGCATCTCTGAGCAATTAAGGCAATGGAGCCCAAATATACTGTAAATAACCCCCTTTTCTGTATTTCTGATGATGTTGAAGGCTTAAGATAAAAGTATTTATATCAGTTTTAGATAAATATGAGCATTTCCATCTAAATAAACATTGTCTTTTCTCCTGCCTGTCACTCATTTCTGCTAATCAACACCATTCTAGTGACAGTTTGGATTTATCCTAATTACGTAGAAGCTTTCTGATGAAGAGAATAATGCTCCCTTTTTTTTGGATATTCAGTCATTTTTCATGTTCTTTCTCTTTGATGAATTGCAAAGATAGCAAAATAAATTTCAGTCCTCTAACTTGTATTTTTTGTTTTTGCAATTTTGTCTCACATACCTTTACAGTAATCTAGTTGCAGATTCAAATTTGGAAATAGTTTCTGAATTTTTCTGGCCGAGAACTAGTTGTCAAGTTAAGGAGATAGAAATTATTTATTATCAATTCAATGTACATGATGACCTGCTCTGCATGCAATTTTGGGTAGCTAAAAACTAGTAAAAAAAAAAGAATCCCCAAATAATAATTAAAGAAATAGAATAACCCATTGTGCTCAGGGTGACTCAAAAACCATCCAATTGTTTTTGAAATGCACTTTTTTTTGCAAATCAGATAATGTTGGAATGCCAAATACATTGAGAAGATAATAGCAGATTCCTGATCTGCACAAATTTTAAATATTGGAAAGTACCGAAAGGTTCTTTTTGAATATGCAATGAATCTCAGAGTTATAAGAGTTATGCCTATTCAAAGCAACTGCATTAAATGTTCGTAAAAGCACTAAATCTCACCAGATATGGTGATGTGAAACTGTTATAAAGTGGCAGTTCCCACATATGGCTTGATCAAGACTTTAAAAGCCCTATAAAATCACATTGTTATTCAGAAAGCTGCCTCTTATTGTTTTTCACTGAACCATTGATTACACCAATACTTAAAACCAACAACTACGACTTGTTCGGTCTCAGAAAGCTAAAACAGGCCAAGAACAACAGAGGAGTAATAAAGATAGTCTGTTCAACCAGTCTGTTCCCATTCTGTTCTCAGTCATTGTGAAATCACTCTCCACTGATCTCGAACCAACTCATAATCATTTTGTTTGGAAACTACAGTTGTACAATCATTCAGCCCAGTGGCAGAAGCTTTCTATTTGTTCCCCCCTCTCCCCAATCTGGTAACTTTCTACAGCATTGCAAGTAATGCCTGTTGGATTAAGGAATATCAGCCTTTTCTTCTAGTGACTCTCAGCTCTAACCATCAGGTACACCACTGTCAAAGTTGGAAGAAAGTTGTATATGAGTGTACAGAGGGGAGGATGAATGTTCAAAATCCTATTAACGACCAGAGGATGAGCATTGTTCTACTTGCAGATTTCCAAGATCAATTTCCTTCTAGTCTGAAGTAGTATTGGATTATAAGTCTATAATTATTGGCCACCCATGACTGCCCAGTGTAGGAATTATCAGAGCTGCAGCCAAGTTAAGGAAGGCCAATGTGGAAGATGAAGGCGGGGGGAAGGGTTTTTTGTAGGATTATTCATTTAGAAGAATTTGTTTTGATGAACATATACCAGTAGCTCCATCATTATCTGTTTATTTCTATTGTTCTTTGGACATCGGCACTAAGCAAAGAATTATTATAATTATGGAAAATATACACATTATGTTGAAACAGTCCAGCCATCAAGTATAACAACAACATAATTATATCAAGCCACTGTAAAGGGATTTTAACTCTTCTATCACTTTTTGAAGATCAATGGTGGGATTCAATTTTTTTTAACTACTGGTTCTGTGGGCATGGCTTGGTGGGCATGGCAGGGGAAGGATACTGTAAAATCTCCAGTCAAAGGTGGTAATCGACGGTTCTCTGAACTACTCAAAATTTCTGCTACCGGTTCTCCAGAACTGGTCAGAACCTGCTGAATACCACCTCTGATCACGTTGTCACCATGTGACATATCACAACTTTTTTCCCTTTGCTAAAATGGGGTGCATATGGCCAGCATGCACCCTGCCACAGGCCACAAGTTTGACACCCCCTTTCTAGACTATATAATCAATTAGAGCCAAGCTGTTGATTCCAGCAGGACATAAAGCTCCATCTGTTAAATCAAATGAGGATTCATAAGAGAATGGGTTTTAGGTCACTGAATTCTGAATATATGTCTTTTATGCTAAGCATAAACACATAGGAAAAGGCATCAACAAAGTTCTTATTAACCTAAATAATTCTCAGTACTACAGTAGCTATCCACCCCTTCATCATATTTAGATCATGTTTTGGGATATTTTATTTTTCTTATATGTATCCATTTCATGTATTCATAACTATGTTTATACTTATACCTGTCATCTTATAGTCACTTGACAAAAATAAATAAAATAAAATAAATAAATATCAGCCTTAAAGAAGCAGGAAGCAACATGAAGATAAGTTGAACACATGCTGTTTTATTGTTTCCTCTCTGCTATTTTCCTATGCATGCCTTAGCTTCGTGGATGTTTTCAAAGGACAATCCCTCTTTAAACACTGAGTGCAATGTATATGCAAGTTCTTGCCTCTGATTTATTCCCTTGCTTAATTGCAAGGTGGTTATATTATGCTTTGGAGAAAACTCCCCTGCTCTCCTAGATATTAATCCTATTCTGGAATTCTGGACAAGTGTAAAAATCTGATTTTTTCAATAGACCTCCTGAGATAATATCCAAGGTCTTTAGTCTCCAACTTTATGATATAGCTTGCTTTTCTGAAAATGATTATATGCTTGCTCATTAGCATTCAGTAAATGTCAAATCTTTAGTCTATCCTTTATGCTACTGTTTTAAGCAGAGATTAATAAATAATCCATGACATACTGTGATACAGTATAATCCTTGTTAGGTCAGACTAAATCATTGATCCAGTCACCAATTAAACATTTCCTTGAAATAATAGTTAAGAATTTTATGTTTCATTCTGAATATAGTCCTAGAACACATGACATAAAAGATAGTGGGCATTTATGAAACCCACAAATTTTAGCTTGGATTTTCACCCAAATTTACTAAATCACATATCTTATTCAGTTCAGTGGGGATGGGGAGCCAAAACAGTCCTAACAAATATTAACAGCAATTTTGCCCCAGCCCATTGTCACTGAATATACTTCTTCCACATAGATTTTCAAAATTTACTCAGTTTTGAATAATCCAAAAGTTGACAAGAAAAGAGTGAAGAATAGCTATTTTGGTACCTGCACTATCTGATGGGCAGTTGATCAGTTTGGTAGACATGATATTAAATGACAGACCAGACATTATTCTAGTCTAGATATTTTGATTTATTGCAGTGGCATCCAGCTTCCACTGAAATACTTCTAGAAAAAGTGCTTCAGCCGAATCACATGATGTTCTGCTTCAAGAAAGGGAATTGAGTAAATGAACAGAGATCCCTAACAGTATCTTTGGAGATTAACAGGGGGGAAAAGACAGGAAAGAATGGAGTCTCTGAAGAAGTGACAGTTCTCGAGAGACAAGGTGCTGAGCTGAGAGGAATGAAAATATAATTTTGGAAGAGCTGCTGTTAGCATGAGGTGTGTTCTGAGAACTACTAATTGTGCAACATGGAGATAGAATAGCTGCTTCATTCTGCAGAGGAGTGGCTGTTGAAAAAGTTATAGCTTAAGCTATTTTTTAAAAAGTGGTCAAGTTAAGCAACGAAACAGAGGTTTAGATTAAGAGTTCTAGAGTAAGAGTAGATCCCTATTAACTTTTTTCTCTTCTAGTCACCTAAATAAAAAAAATGTACTTGGAAAATCCATGCACTTGAAAAGGGAAAAGCAGGAATAAAGGTAACCTCTTTTTAAAAAAAATCGATGGGACCCAATAGATAGAAAATGAATTGACAGGATTCTGCAACTGTAACTTGCAATTCTCGTGACATGTTTTGAATTATTATCTGGAAACTACCTGGCATGTATTTTCAAAAAGTGCAAACCTTTGGTGCTTGAATGATAAATCACAAGCTGAGGTTTGGAAAAGCAGATAGATAAACACAGGCTCATAAATTAGCTCCTATTACACCAAGCAATAGGAGCTAATCAAAGAATCATCTTTGTAATAAAAGGGAATCAACCTGAAGAGTGAATGAGAACAAAAGTCAGAAGGAGGAGGGCCAGAAGACTTCTATGCCACTTAGAAATCGTTTTAAATCCTTAGAGGATCTCTGCCTTCAGGGTAACAGAAAGAGACATTTCTGAGCAGAAGGTAGGATGGTGCATCTCTGAAGCACAAAGAGGATGCTGTGGTGTCCTTCAAGAAAATCGTGGTAGTTAGTTATTCATTGCTACAGGGAACTGAAATACATGTGTGCCAGTTGGACCCATTTGTCTGTGAATATTGTCTTCTGTGCTATTGCCCAGAAGAACAGACCAGGGAAATATCTGAACATTGTCCAAATCTGCTAAAAAGTAGATTTAGACAATGTTCAAATATTGGACAGTATGATAATATATGGCTCACATAGACAAATAAGAGGGATACTAAAAAGTCAATAGCAGCTTTAGCTATTCTTGACAAGATCATATGGCCACCATAGATGAGTCTATGGTGGCCATATGATCTTGTCAAAAATAGCTAAAGCTGCAATTGACTTTTTAGATCTAGAAATGATACTTGTAAACCTGGGGGATCAAATTATGTTTTCATCCATCCTTCATATCATGTTCTGTTTATGGAAGAGACTAAAAGAGCAAAGAATGATGTTGCAAATGAATCACTTGCTACACAAATCATCGATACAGGAGAGATTTGGTTTCTGAGACTATAATCTGAACAATCTGGATGACAGATTGCTGGAAAGCAATGAGTTGCACCTCACAAAGACTAGCAAAAATGTGTTCACTAAAGCATAGTGAGGTTCATCAGGAAGGCTTCGCCCTAAATCCTCTGAGGATTGGAAGTGAAAATCAATTCTGAACTAAGCAAATAAAGATTTTTGTGTACCTGTCATGTCAACTATCACACCTCAATGAAAAATCTGGAAATAAAAACTAGTTCATGAAGTTCATAGCCCTCAAAGCAGTACAGTTCAGAGATTAGGAAAAAAGAATGGTAAAGGAAAACAAATATAGTTAATAGGTAAAATACAGAATCGGAAAGGTAATTCCCATGACTGGAAGACATGTGGTATAAATGATATTACCATCACTCAAAAGGAATAGAAATAACAGAAATGAAGGATGAATTACACTGTATGTTAAAACTATCGTGTATATTTGCTCAGAAATCTTGGTTGAAAAAAGGGCATCTGGATTAAAATGAATGGAAGAAAAGAACTACTGATGTGAGTATAGTATCTCCTATCATCTATCCAACCAAAGGGGAAATATGGATGACAACTTACAGAAGCAAAGTGTAGATCTTTCGAGGAAGCATGCAATAGGAAGGAAGGAGGACTTTTAAGTCCCTCAACATCTGTTGGAAGACAAATTCTACCAAGCATGGTCCTTCCAAGAAATTCCTCATTTATCTTGCTGAAAACTTTGTCCTTTAGGGAACAAAGGCATAAGAAGCAGCTATCCTTGAAATGTAACTAATAGAGAACATTTAATTGGTGAAGTGGAAGGATCAGAACACTGAGGGAAAACCTAGTAGGAATTCTTGATTTTAAGAGGAACTGAATCTGAATATAGTTAAATGTGTATCCTGGACTTCAGGAGAATAGATTTTTAATGACAATAGGAACTTAGGATGAGGCAGATTTCCTAAATAAAAGTATAATAGCAATTAATTAGACAAAAAGAATCCAGTTTAAAAGGTACTTTTTGTATACCGTATTGTATGAATTTTGAATTTGAATTTGAATTCTTTATTGTCATTGTACGTATATACACAGTATACATACAACGAAATTCACATAACACCCAGAGACCAGACGCAACACGCACGCACACATGACAATCCCCAAACACCCTCCACCCGCCAAAATTCCCCGCCCCCTAAAAACACACAAGCATCCACACAACAGACCAAGTGATACTGTCCAACAGCTCACTGATGATGGTACTTAAGTTCATTGTTAAGTGTAATTATAGCTCTGGGATTAAAACTGTTCAGAAAATGTGTGGTCCGAGTTTTAATTGCTCTGTATCTTCTGCTAGAAGGTAACACTTCACAAAGAATGAACCTGGTAGAATTGCATGGAGAAAGTAATCTTTTGTTTGTCCAATGAGAAAAAGAGAGTTACTGAAATATGTTCCCTCAGAGATGACTTTCTTGTTCTCCTAGCAATTTACTAATTGTTCATTTTGGACAGCTATTGTTCATCTAATTAGAGTTCAGCATCTTGGTATCATATATTTGTAGATCTTGATTTCTCTCTGTATCATATATTTGTAGATCTTTATCTCTCTCTGTATCATATATTTGTAGATCTTTATCTCTCTCTGTCTCTGTGTGTGTGTGTGTGTGTCTGGCTGTGTGTGTATTTGTGTATGTGTTGCTATGTGTGTGTGTATTTGTATATGTGTATGTGTGTAAAGTGTGCATCTTGTACTTTAGGAAAATGTTACCCTTGGCAGTACACTGAACTGAAATTTAGCATGGAATAATTAGAGCACTGTGACTAGCACACAGTTTTGTTTTAAATCACACAATCTTTTGTGTACAGATTAGTTAGCTTTTCAATCTCTGTGCAGATATCAATAAAGAAAGAGCATGTTTTAGGAAATGCAGCTGGATTAATGGGAGTTCTCCTTTCTCCTTATCAGAATCCCATCAGCTGCTAAAGAAAGTTTGAAGTAGAAGGAAGACGCTTTCTCTCAATGTGGAAGGAAACTTCCTGTTCCCTACACCACAGCCTGCCTCATTCAGTAGGGGTTTTCTACTCTTTCTGAAGCATTTCAAGATATTTGAAAAGCTTTTATATGAAGCAAGGGGAGGGAAATTTGGTTTTACCATCAGATTACTTGTTCCAAGTGTGACTGAATCTAGAGAAAACATGTTATTTCTGAGATTATATTTCTCAATTTCAAGATCAAGAGCAAATACTAAATAAAACTTTCTGGTTCAAATTGGCTATATTCCTTCTCTTTATGAATTTCCATATCAGTTTTGTTCTACCGTCATCAGTACCACCTCAACTTGGAAAAAAAAATACTTGTGTTTCTTCGAGTGGATAATAAATACTACAGGAACACTGTCAACTTTTTTTTCAGGCCTTGGCAAAGCATAAGGAAAAATCTGTTTTGAAAACTGTGCCATGCTTTCAGCTTGATATATGACTAGTAGGATCAAGCTTTCCAAAGCAAATCCAAATAATTGTGCAGAATTTCAAGCAGCTTCATATTAAGCTCTGCAGCTCTTAACAAATCCATGTAAGCATAATTTCTGTAGACATAAAGACTTAGCTAGATTTTAGGGGAGATCTACTTCCTTTTCTACAGTAATTTGAAGACTCACAATCTAATCTTATATTTGTGGATTTGGTAAGACATTTGCATCAATATGAATGATATCTCAATCCAAAAATATGAAACTTTTCAAACTGGGAATATACTGCAAATAATCAGCCACAAATGTACTTCTTATCCAGTAGTAAAAGATATTAAAACAGTATGCTTTTGAGCTTTGTAAAGTGTCTTTAGTTCGTATTTGCACAACACATTTTCCAGATACTAATTTCATTATTGTCACTTGTTTTTAGAGAAGATAAAAGGGAGATAGGAATTATGGCATCTCTTCAGTAGCTGGATCTACATATTTCGGCAATACCCAACAAGGGGTATTGGGGTGTTGGGACCACCAGTGGTTTTCAATCCTTTCTTCACCATGGAACACCACAACCTTTTGTGGCCACGGACCACTGAAACTTTACTCAAGATTTAAAGCACTATACTGCAACCAATATTTATTTTAATTTTCTCATGAAAGGCCTTCATATTTGGAAAGCTGGGATTTGGGAAGAAAATTCTACACCAAACTTGCTGACTGAATGGGGCTATCTGAAAGTCAGTTTTAGTGCAACATAGAAAGGGGTAAATGATCTATTCTAAGGAACATGATCTTGCCCCAGAAATCTGGAATGACATTAGGCAAGAAAGGTTACTTCTTTTCTGGCTTTCAATAAACAATAAAGCAAGAAGATAAACTTTTTGTTTCATAAAACCTAAACTAAAGATTAATACAACATATAATATAGAAGGCTAAATTCAGAAATTTCTTGCAGATATAAAAATGATTAGAAGTCGTAGTTGCTTCACATAAAAATCTGTTTCTGGAAATCCCAAAACTTTAATTCAGCAGTATAATCTGAATTGCAGAGGGAATTAGGAATCATTGGTGATCTAATGCTAGACTGGAACTCAGCATTCAGTTATAGAGTTTTCTGTTTCTTGCCATGATTTTCCTATATTCCAAGGAAAAAGTACAGGAATTTGATTCTAATTCCTGATTCTCACATGCAGGAAAGCATGGTTTTAATTCTTTGTTCCTTGATTTACAGTCCAGGAAATGAAATAGTGGGCATGGTTAGCAGAGACAGAAAGCTGAAATTTGTATAACATGGAAAAAAGAAAAAGCTCTTGCTGAAGCAATGTATATATACTAATCAAAGATACACATTTCAGTTTGTTGTAATTTAGTATATCCAAGCAATAATTCTTAGCTCTCACCACCTCCACGACTTGATCTCCACATCCTAAATAATTTTCTTAGCCTCTCAAGAAAACAGAGAGTTTCAATAGGGTTTACAAAATCATGGGAAGCAGGCCAATGTTGTTTAACTAGATTTGTTTTCAATTCATGAACAAAGGATTTTTGAAATTCCAAATGTTATAACTTTAATATTTATTACTTTTAGTTACAGCTTGAAAATGAAGCCTAACTAAAATTGACTCATGTTTAGCTGGTTGTGAACAGCAACAGGAACTAAAAACCTGTTGCCTCAATCCTCAGAAATGGCTAACCTACCAAAGAGGCATGTATTTTGTCCCAGAACTGAGATCTTTCATTTTCATGAAATCATAGAACTGTAGAAGTGACCACAAAGATTATGTAGTCTGATTCTCTGTAATGTGCCAGAAAACCAATTAAATCATTCAGATATGGCTGTCAACTTAAAAACCCACAGCTTTTAGAGATAAAATGTTCCGTGATTGTACAGATCTTGCCATGAAAAGTTTTTCTCTATACTTTAAAGAAACCATAATTCCAACGTACATACATAAATACATAAATTTATATACATATGTATATGTATGTATATATATCCATTATTTCTGTTTTGGTTTCTGTGGGAATGAAAAAATGGCTCCTAACTATTTTCTCTATGACACACTTTTATGAATCTAAACACAGATATGTTCCTTCTCATTTTTCTTTTCTTGAAGTTCCTTCAAATTGTCCTCAAAACCCTGTATCCTCTTCATTGTCTTCCCTTGAACCCTCTCTAGCCTAACAATATCTTCTGGATATGTAGTACCCAGAATTGTCTACCCTATATTTTACATATGGTCTCCCCAGAACCAAGCGAAGAAAAATAATGACTTCAATATCTTTGATACTATGTTCATTTAATGTAGCCCAGAATAGCATTAATCATTTTAGTAATTATTGAGTGATGTTCAGTTCATTGTCAGTAACCACCTCCAAATCCATATTCATTCAAGTAATTGTTCATCCAACTTTTCATTGGAAAAAGTTTCCCAGAAAATGCAATCATTACTGTGGGACATTTGAGGACAAGTTCTAGACAGGCAGACAGACAGACAGATCACATTTATACCCCATTGCAAATAGACCCTCGATGGCTCCTGCTGTCTGCATGGATACATTTTTGAAATATAGCATGGGCCTACTTCAGCATGTGTGTGGGGAAGTCACTGAGATGGTGGTTCTGAATCTTCACCAGTGGAAAGCTTGGGAAGAGCTTTTAAACAGGCAGTGTCCTTGTGTTTTTAAGGAAGAGTGGATAGATAAGAAAGATGCCCAAGAGGTCTCTAAAGAGAAGGCATGATTGTTTTCCTACTTGATTCAGAAGAGTATTTCATTCTCTCTTATATGCCTCTCCTTTACCAGAGCTGAAGGAGAGAAATTTCTTAAAGCAGAAGATAACTGGTATGAATAATTCATACCATCTAATTTCACACCATTTCAACTTCTTTGCTGCCTTGTAATTAACACGTGCAGATTATTTAAGGAAGAGAGAAAATTGCTTTTAAATGCAGGTAGAAGGATACCATTGGCTAGCCCTCTGGAACAATGCGTAATAATTACACCTTTCTCCAAGAATTGACTGGCATGATTAAGCCTCCTGTAGTCACCTTCACCCTTTGTTTGGAAGAACAGGTAATCGCAATTCTGAAACAGAACACGAAAGGTCTTAGTTTCACAGTGGGTGGGGGTGTGTGTGCGTGGTTTTTTTTTTTTTTAGAAAAGGTGTGCTGTTTTTTCTGCTTCAGTAGCCTGCTGTAATAGGAACAACAAAACACATTTCTATCAATGCTGTTCTTTTCCTCCTCCCTGCCCTAATAAATCTCAACTGTTTTGAAAACCAGAAGATTGAATTTAACATGGAGATTAGATATTTGCTCCATTCCACTAACAATAAAGGGAATTACTTTGGGATCAAAGTTGGCTTAGTTTAGTTCAAGAATAATTTTGAATAGATGGAAAAATAATGTTCAAAAGTTAACTCCAGCATTACTCTCATTTTTTTTTCCTTTTCAAAGCTTCACTGTGTAGTCCAGAAACTAGCCAAATGGAGCTTATCATTGGCAGGGCATTTGATGTACCTAAAATGATGGTCCCAGCTTCTCACAGGAAATGAAGAATAGCAATTCTCATGGAACAGTCAAAGATTGTGAAATTTATTTTATTTATTTATTTATTTTATTTTGTCAATTGCTTACAAGATAATAGGTATAAGTAAAAACGTAGTTATGAATACATGGATACATATGAGAAAAATAAAAAGAAACAATAGGACAGGGACGGTAGGCACATTGGTGCGCTTATGCACGCCCCCTACAAACCTCTTAAGAAAGGGGTGAGGTCAATAGGAGACAGTCTAAGGTTAAAGTTTTTGGGGTTTGGGGAAGAAACCACAGAGTCAGGTAAAGTGTTCCAGACATTGACCACTCTGTTGCTGAAGTCGTATTTCCTGCAATCAGGTTTGGTGCAGTTAATCTTGAGTTTGTATCTATTGTGCGCTCTTGTGTTGTTATGGTTGAAGCTGAAATATTCATTGACAGGTAGGACATTGCAATGTATGATTTTATATACTATACTTAGATCGGACCGAAGGCGGCATAGTTCTAGGTTTTCTAGGTCTAGAATTTCGAGTCTGGTGGCATAAGGTATTCTGCAATGAGTACAGGAGTGGAGAACTCTTCTTGTGAAATATTTCTGGAATTTCTCAACTGTGTTAATATCAGCTATGTAGTGTGGGTTCCAGACTGATGAGCTGTATTCGAGTATTGGTCTAACAAATGTTTCATATGCTGTAGTTATTAGTGTAATATTACCAGAGAAAAAGCTACGGAAGATTAGGTTAACAACTCTTAATGCCTTTTTTGGCTATGTAGTTACAGTGGGCTCTAGCACTTAGATCATTAGAGATGAGTACTCCAAGATCCTTGACAGAGTTTGGATCATCAACAAGGTCTTGACTATTCAGCCTGTATTTTATTTTCTGATTTTTTTGCCAATATGTAGGACAGAGCATTTATTTGTTGAGATTTGAAGTTGCCATTTGTTTGACCATTCTGATACATAGTTGAGGTCTTTTTGAAGCGTCGCAGTATTGTCTGTGCTGTTGAATTTAATGAAAATCTTGTGAGATTTCAGTATTCTTACACAAAGTTTTACAGTGAAATTGCTGAAATTTTGCAGTGTTGATTTCTTCATAGTCTGGTTTATCTATAATTGTTTTTTCCATTCTGACAAAAAGGAAAAAATCACGGGCACTTTAATAAAGCATATTGTAAAAGGAGATTATCTTTTCTAATTTCTATAAATTTGGGAGACTGGATCAGTATTTAATATTCTAATATTCCTGAAGTTTGTAGAATTTTTATTTTTTTAAGCTGTTGCAGATCCCATTTGGCATTTTTCTGCCCATGGTAGCTAATTTTCTGCTTTTCCCAGTTACTTCCTCTGGATCAGGTAAAACTGACACGAGACATCCTACAGCTTCTCACACAGTAGTTTATGTACCCGTAAAGCTAAAAATCTGTCCTCTGAACAGAATTGGAAGCCTTCACATTACTCTAGTTTGCAAGTCTCCCCAATTTTTCTCAATGGCATATATGAAAGGAATATTCTAAAGCAATTTTAAATGGTTCTATGAGAAAGGTGTCAGAGTAGACAGTTTTCTAGTGAAATCATAGGCCAGGAATTAGAACTCAGAAATAGATAGTGTAAGTATGTAAGAAGAGGCAGGTTTGTAGGTGTAATTGTCAAAAAAAATGAAGAGAGGGAAATGCGACCAGGAATTGGTTGAATGTTGAAGTTTGGCATAATTCGATTCTGTACATTATCTTCTAGGCATCTTCTGACAGAAGCAAAGAATCTTGCTTTTGGTAAATGCTTTCTATCCATTCTATCATCCAAAGAAGGATAATTTAGCAATAATCTAGTATTCCACTCTATTCTAAGAAATAGGAAACAAATGAAAGATGGTTTTATTTCTTATCCATTCCATATTAGTGCCCTCCTATTTGATGCTTAAATTTAGCTTGTGGATGCATGTGTTTCCAGACCTCATAACATCATCAGTCATGCATTAAAATATCAGCTCATCAAATTAGGAAGCAGCTTGAAGGCTTTGGATTGGCCAAGCCTTATATAAATACTATCAATCAAGCATTCAATCCTTGTTTGGTCAATCAAATGTGTGCCCAGTCTCAATTTGTTGACTGAGCTTTGTCAACTGAAAAGCACATGCATGTACACACCCAGATAAGCATTGGTATTTCTACACATGGCTCTTGCATGATACTTCCCGGGCACACTCACTGAATGCAGAAACGAAGGCAGATTACTTCTGTTTCATGTTCTCATCTAAAAATACTGATTGAAATTCAGCCAATTTCAATGGGTACTTTATGATACTTAAGGCTGAAATCCTCAAGCCCAATGAGTTCTGTTGAGACATTTATGTGTGAGACAGTGCATTGCTGAGAGGGAATGTGACTTGAGCAGATTTCTATAACTAGTACAAGAAAGGGATTTATTGAAAGATGTACTTTGGAAAACTACCGGGAGAAGAATCAAAAAGCATACTTTCTGTACATACATGGCTTGGAAGAAAGATAGATGGAAGCAATTATTAGTATTTTAAAGGGCATTCAATTCTAAAGGACTTCACTCCTGTCACTATATTTTGTTCCAAATACATAGAGGTGTTAGCAGTAATGAGAAAAGGTAATCCTGAGTCTTCAGTGCCAGTCTACATGTTAACCACCCAAACCCAAGTGATGTACAATCAATTTTACTAAAAAGAGTTAGAGTTACAGTTATAATTAGGTTAGGATCACCTCAATCAAGATTTATTATTCCAAGTACAACACTGATTACTTTTTAGATATAATCAGGCCATGTGTCAAGATCATGGGTTCCTTTTCCAAGTTCAGTAGGCACACATAATTCCATTGAATCAGCAGACTTCTTGAAGAACCAAAGATGGGATACACACCTCTACATACTCTACCAGCAATTACTGCTGGCTGGGTGAACCAATTTTCAATCACTCCTCTCTGAGCAGGGGGAGGTTTGTTGAGGCAAGTTTCCCAATGTCTAGTTCATTACATGATCAGTTTCTAGCTATAATGATTAAAATGTGCAGATGATTCATGGTTACTTGGTCAAGAAGAAACATCAAATATGGACTGCAGTGCTTAAGTGATACTTAGAAATTTAAGATAGTTATATTGCAGAACACAGAATACAAATGTTTCACATGATATTTTTTCCTAAGTCAAATAGAGTTCATAAAGTAAATAAATATCCTCATCTCTAAGCTTTGGCCTTTGCGGCAGTGTTTGCAATGGCAGTTATAAAGCTGCTTGCTCATAAGCAGAACAATGTATATCTACATTGCATTATATAATGAAAGTCATGGTGAATGAATTGGATCTTGTCTTCAAATAGAACTAGACCTGGAATCAGATCTTTTAGTGGCCAGAAAGATTATGGCTATTAGAGGAAGTCCAAGTGTACTTTTGTGTACATTATTTTTAATTTTGTGTATTTTAATTTAAAAAAGTACTTCTATGCAAACAAAATGAACATGAAAATAAACAAAATGAAATGAAAATAAAACATATTTGTAGATAATAGCTCCTATTATCCAGGTGTTTGGGTAAAATATTCATTAAATTGCTATAATATTCATTAAATTGCTATAATTTTGATTATTTCTTCCAACTTGTGCTAACTATACTAACACAGATATAATAATGACAGCTGAGCTAGTTGTGAAGAACTCGATGAGTGTGAAAGCCAACACCGGCAGCTGTGACTTCAAAATGTTGTGATCAGATAATAATAACAGTATGAATAGTAATAAGAACCTTGGATGCAATCTTAAAACACCTAGAGCACCATTTGAACACCATTGGCATTGACAAACTCATCATTAGTCAATTGCAAAAGGCAGCTTTACTTGGTGCAGCTTTCATCCTGTGGCAATACCTTTATCACTATCAACATGCACCTAAAATTTGAGGAGCAGTCAAATACAAAAGATAACAATTTTGCTTGGATCTGTATAGTAATCTAAACATCAGGATTGTATGGAGCTTCAAATGAGTGCTTAGTTTTGAGAAAGGTTTCTGTATGACTTCTTTCAAGGCTGATTTGCCTAATGTGCAAATCAGGAGTTGTGCTGAGCTTCTATTCTTTCCACTTTCAGACATCAAACATTTCCCCCCCCACATTTTGCATTAGATACAGTTCTTGCCGTTCTTATGACTATTTGTATATTTGATTGTTTACTTATTTTTATTATGATTATTACAGTTAACTGCCTTTCCCACATAATTGTAATTAATAATTAAAATCTGTCAATTTTTTCTTTCATAGTGTGCAGCAAGATAGTCATTAATCATTATTATTGTGGCATTTTGAATTAATTGGTAAGTAAAATGAAGTTCAAATCAAGTAAAGAATATTATAAATCTTACTTTGTTCAGAAGGGCCACGATGGCTCAGTGATTAAAGATGCTGAATTGGTCAGCCCAGGTTCGAGACCATGCAATGGAGTGAGCTCCCATTACTTGCCCCCAGCTCCTGCCCTCAGCATTCCATGCACCTTTGGTGTATAGCTATCTGGCCACAGGACCATGGAAATTGTGTTCGGACAACACTGGGTCTCTTGGCTAAGAGATGGAGATGAGCACTGTGCCCTAGAGTCAGACACAACTGACAACGATACCTTTACCTTTCATTTTCTTCCAGGAGGTTTAGAATAATTTTACCTCTAACTACAATTTTGAGGACTAATGACATACTAGAGCTGGATTTTAGATTTCAGATTAAAATCTGCCCCTACAGGTTAAAAATAAAAATGACAATGGATCAAAATCAAAGTCATGTAAAATGAAATTCTGAGTTCAAATACATACAACGATCAAAGAATATTCAACTGAAGCCAGAACTTTTCTTGTTGGGACTAATGGATAAGAAAATTACAAAAGAATTATGGACTGTTTTGATAATTGACTAGAATTATGCAGCTGGAAAGGACCTTGGAGGTCTTCTAGAATCTAGACTAATCCTCTGTCCAAGGTGGAAGACCTTATACAATTCCAGGCAAATGGTTTTTCTAATCTTTTCTTGAAAACTTCCGGTGGTGGAGCACCTACAACTCCGGGAGGCAAACTGTTTCATTGACCAATTGTTCTCACTATCTGGAAATGTTTCCTTGGATCCAGGTTGGACAGTGGTGGTATTCAGCCAGTTCGCAGTAGATCGGGTGAACCGGTAGCAAGAATTTGGTGTGGGTCGCCAAACCAGTAGTAAGTTCTGGCTGGCCATGTCCCCCACTGGATCTCCCTCCCACCCGATGCTCGCTCACCCCGCCCGCCTGCCTGACATTCCCCGCCCGCCTGCCTGACATTTGCCTAAGGTATTTCTTTCTTTTTTTTCCCTCCTGACAATCAGCCGTAGATAAGATCAGCTGTGCCAGGATTCCCCTTGCTGAGGCCCAGGAAGGCAAAAATGGAAGGAGGAGCTCAGCCCCCCCTCCATTTTTTGGCTTCCAGAGCTCCAGAAGAGCTTTAGGGGAGCAAAAACGCCCCCCCCCAGGGGCTTCTCTGAGTCTAGGAAGCTCCCCAAACAGAGCTTGGAGGAGTGCTGCATGTCCCTCCCATGCTCTGTTTTTTTCCTTCCTGAGCCTCAGAAGAGCTTTAGGGTAGCAAAAACATCCCCCCAGGGGCTTCTCTAAAGCTAGGAAGCTCCCAAAATGGAGCTTGGAAAAGTGCTGCATGCCCCTCCCATGCTCTGTTTTTTTTTCTTCCTGAGTCTCAGGGGAACCTCAGGGAAGCAAAAACGCCCTCCCAGCAGTTTCTCTGAGGCTAGGAAGCTCCCAAAACAGAGCTTGGAGGAGTGGTCCCATGCTCTGTTTTTTTTCTTCTTGAGCCTCAGGGAAGCAAAAACGCCCTCCCAGAGACTTCTCTGAGGCTAGGAATCTCCCAAAACAGAGCTTGGAGGAGTGGTCCCATGTTCTGTTTTTTTTCTTCTTGAGCCTCAGGGAAGCAAAAACGCCCTCCCAGAGACTTCTCTGAGGCTAGGAAGCTCCCAAAATGGAGCTTGGAGGAGTGTTGTATGCCCCTACCATGCTCTGTTTTTTTCCTTCCTGAGCCCCAGAGGAGCCTTAGGGAAGCAAAAAACACTCCGCCCAGGAGGTTCCTCTGTGGCAAAGAAGCTCCCAAAAATGGGTGGGGACTGCAAAAAAGAAAAGCCATGCCCACCTAGTCACATGACCACGCCCACCAAGCCACACCCACAGAACCGGTAGTAAAAGTTTTTGAATACCACCACTGGAGACAAAGGATAAGATAGAAATGTACATGTAACTGCTGTTAGGAAGACTGGAAGCTGCTTCTTTATAACTTTTTCTTTTCTCCATTTCTTTCCTTTTTTCACTTACTAATTTTCTTCACTTTCCTTACTTACCTCTTTCACAATGTGCATGTGCATTCCTCTTATGCAACAGGATTTCCTTTTCCTGCAAGATCAGCATATTTTAGATGTGTTCCGGAGAAGTGCTCCCTCTGATCCTCCAGATGATATATTGGGGATGTTTAGAGAGTTTTAGAGAAATGGGAATCATGATTCTTCCTCTACTGACTTAAGAAAGCCTTCAACTCAAAGGGCTAATTGAACATATTGCTGACATTTGTCAAACAAACAATTTTGCAAAGCAAAATAGAGTCACCAAGTCTGCACTGCAAGTTTGACAGTTAAGATTGAACAATCTAAATACAAGATGACGGACCTCTGGTTATTTATTGTTATATAACTTTTATTGCCTAACACATACAGTATAGTACAACCAGAAGCATAAGTAAGACAGATGGTACAAAATATGCACAGTTTCTTACAAGTTTAAAAATATTGCAGATACAAATGGTACCCATCCATTTAATATTCACATCGTTAAACTGACTAGAAAGTGAGGCAAGACAAAGGAAATGAACACTGTCCATTCTAGAGCTGCAAATGAAGTCTTGTCTTTCTTGCTTGCCTCCTTGTATCCCTCTCCTTCTTTGAGTGTGTAACATCCAGTGGTGGGATTCAATTTTTTTTACTACTGGTTCTGTGGGTGTGGCTTGGTGGGCATGACAGGGGAAGGTTACTGCAAAATCCCCATTCCCTCCCCACCCCACTAACCTGCCTTCCAGCTCCCTTCTCCTGTGCAGGGTAACAAAAGAAGACCCAGCTGATCAGCTGGGACTCGGGAGGTACAGAATAGATGGGGGCGGAGCCAGTCAGAGGTGTTATTTGCCAGTTCTCCGAACTACTCAAAATTTCTGCTACCAATTCTCTAAATACCACCTCTGCCTTAGAACATAGAATAACAAGGTTGGGAGGGACCTGGGAAGTCTTTTAGTCCAACACCCTGCTTGGGCAGGAGGCCCTACCATTTCAGACAAATGGTTGTGGGACATTGTGGACAAATCTTTGTCATTCTTCCTTTTACTATTCTAAGAGTGTGCCTTGCTGACATGTCTTTATATCCACCTTCCAAACAGTTCTGAGAGTATATTACTTATTTGTTTCTGTTGCCTTGTTCATATCTCATCTGCTGACTCAAGGTTGCTGTGGTTACTTACTTCTACTTTATGATTTTCCCAGGCTTGCATGAACCCTTTTAAAAGATTTTTACTTAGTGCCCACAAACAACCAAGCTGTAGCAAACAGTCTGTCAGTTCTAATATATAAATTGGTCAGTGTGTAACCCAAGGCACATATGACCCAGTGTCAGTTTTCACAGCCTTTTACCACAATGGACCTGTAGAATTTATTAAGGGTAATTAATTTTTAATTGGCCTGGAATTTTTAACTATTCTAATTCATTGACAAGCTCTGGAATTAAAGCTTTTTATCTATTACACAGAACAAGAAACTTCTTTATTGGTCTAGATCCAAACCATTTCGGACTTTGCATGTACTGAATCATGAATTGATTTTGATAAATTGCAGCCATCTTTCATTTTAAATGAGGGAATGTTTTGTGCTTCTTTTGCATGCCACTTTCTTTCTTGCACATATTCTTTTTGTATTCTGTAACATATCTAGTTTGGTGAGCAACTGTTCTTTCCTAAACCTCTTTTTTTTAATAGACAAAGGAACTTTTTAGCAATTAGAGCAGGAATCCTCTCCAAACATGTACCTCCTTTTCCCAATCTTGCATCTGTTCCTTGAAACAAGATCCCATCTGTCCAAGAGGTGATTCAACTTCCTGAAGTTATTGCTTAGAAGATAACTTAGGACAACTCTTCAATTACCATGAATATTAATGCCTGCTCGTAATATAAAGCTGGGAAATTGCAGTTGTATACACCACCAGATGGAGAGATTTCCTTGATTGGCAATCACCTCTTGCTAATACTTGTTTGCTATTTAACTATTTGGACTTAGGCTATTGCAATTCACTGTTTCCTGGCTCAGAATGGCACTATTTCCAATGAAGCTCACGCATTTCCGTATGTATGTGGTGACCAGGGGCAAGTGCAGAAAGTTATATTGCTGACAAATAATTGCAGTGTCTGCTTGCTTAACATTTGCAGCAAATCAACAGTGGCATTTGGCAGGGGCTGCCTTGAGGTCTGGAGTTGTCAAGCTACATAATGGTTGGAAATATGCTGAGCTGCTAATAATATTAAACCAGGGTACACCATATTTAAAAGTGTAAATAGATGAATTCTGAGAGCATTTTTGTTTTGCTTTCTATACATCCATGTTTTTTTAGATTGAAGGAACTCATGACATCCTGTATAATTCATTAAGCATTCAACATATAAACAATGCAGTATCTTCCTGCATATATTTTAACATTGGTCTTTGCATTTAATATCTAATATCTTCATTTTGGATTTCTTGGGCTACAGCACATAGGAGGCAGTTGAAGTTTGAGGTACCTTCCCAAGGAAAACTAATGAGTTCAGTTCAGTTGAACAGTTCAGCACATTGCATTTTTTTTTGCCTCCATTAGAATTTAATCAGAATAGAAGGGACCTTGGAGATCTTCTAGTCCAGCTCACTGCTCAAGCAGGAGATATGATACCATTTCAGACAAATTACTGTCCAATCTCTTCTTCATCCAGTGATGAAGCACCGACAACTTCTGACAGCAAACTGTTCCACTGGTTAATTGTTCTCACTGTTAGGAAGTTTCTCCTTAATTCCAGGTTGCTTCCCTCCTTGATAATATTTTATCCCTTGTTTCTTGTCCTGCCCTCTGGTGCTTTGGAAAATAAATTGACCCTCTCTTCATTGTGGCAGCCTCTCAAATACTGGAATACTACTATCATGTCATGCCTAGTCCTTCTTTTGTCTAGACTAGCCAAACCCAAATCCTGCAAGCATTCTTCATAGGTTTTAGTCTCCGGTCCTTTAATCATCTTAGTTGTTCTTCTTTGCATTTTTTATCCAAAGTCTCAAATCTTATTTGTAATCTGGTTGCCAAAACCGGATACAGTATTCCAGGTGTGGTCTTACTAAGTCTTTACATCACATGATTTTGATTCTATGCTTCTGTTTATACAACCAAAGATTGTATTAGCTTTTTTGGCTTCTGCAGCACACTGCTGACTCATGTTTAAATGATCATCCATTAGGACTCCAAGGTCCCTTTTATAGTTACTGTTTTTGAGCCAGGTTTTGCCTAATCTGTACTTATACCTTTGGTGTTTCCTGCCCAGTTGTAAAACCTTGTCTTTCTCCACATTAAATATCATTATGTTGGATAGGGCCTAGTGTTCAAGTCTGTTGAGATCTTTTTGTATCCTAGGTTTGTCTTCTGGGGTGATGGCTAGTCCTGCCAGCTTGGTGTCATCTGCAAATTTGATGAGTTCCTCTTCTATTCTCTCATCTAAGTCAATAATGAAGATATTGAATAGTTCTGAGTCTAAGATGGAACCTTGGGGGTACCCCATTGCTTACTTCCCTCCATGTAAATGCAGTACCATTAAGGACTACTTGTTGAATACAGTTTGTCAGTCACATTATAACAGATTTGGTGACAGAGTGAGATCAGAGTGAGAATCAGTCATCATTCTTATTTTCCAACATCATTACCATCATCATCTTTCTATAAAGTATTGTACTTATGTGTGCTATTTCCACCGTTGAAATTTTGCACAACTAAGTCATTATCTGTGCCTGAGGACATTTGTAGAGGTTGAAACCCAAGCTTTTCCTCTTGTCTTCTATGTTTCTTCGCTTTATTAACTCTCCATCTCTCAGTTTTTGGTTTTCTTATTTCTCGCTTAATCTGATAGTCTGCTTATAAATATTTGCTTTCTTTTCAATTATGTAAAGTTCTTCACAATTAAGTAGGCAAAATTCATCTTAAGATTTCTTTTTCTATTATTGATTTTGGAATGACTCTGTGGGAGACTTAACACAATAATGTAAACAAACTCAATTCCTCCAGAAAAGAGTGCTCTCTTGTACACCTAATGAGGGTTCATCATTTTGACTAATTGCACTGAAAAATAAAAGCTCTTGCTCCATTTAGCAATTTGGTAGACCTCTAACTCTTCAGTGCAAACAATTCCTCAGGGACAGCAGGTGGCCTGCTCTTATACATTTTAATAGGACACCACTCAAATATTTATTATTTTATTGGATTAGTTTATGTGGCAACCAGCTGGGAATTTGCAATAACTTTTCTTAGTATTGTCCCTTTTCTCAAAGACCTTGGAATAAAATATCGTCCTTGTTTGGACTATACATTGTTAATAAAAATTTATCTAGGAGATACCAGATTGCAGAAGACTATTTTAGACAGCAGTGATGGGCTGGAAAGAAGATAGTTCTTAATGAGTTAAAAGGTCCAAATATATATACAATCCTTCCTCCAACAGTTAATAGGAAAAAAAGAACTATTTTCATTTTTCTTTAAAAGTTTACCTTTAACCTAGTTTTATGGTGTAATATGTTCCAGAAAATGAATGGATAGTTTGTAAAAGCCATATCTCTAACCAACTGGGAGATGCGGTGATATGATTTATGCTGTAATAGATGTCTTGCATTTGAGGGGAGTGGCCTTGGTACAAAGAATGGAACAAAATGAACAATACTTTGCATACTGACACGGGGAATGATCAGAATTCAAGTTTCATAATAGTATAAATTTATAGAGGGCTACTAATTTACTAGACAAGCAGCTACTTTATGTGCAGAAAGTCCTAAGTTCAAATGTAGCATCTTTTTGGTGGGGGGAGAGAATCAGGTTGTAGATAGCATAAATCAGTGGTTCTCATCCTTTTCTTCACCATGGATCACCTTTTGTGGTCATGGATCATGGCCACGGACCCCCAAGACTTAACTCAAGATTTAAATCATAACATTTCTTCAAGCCTTTGTGGACCGTGATACAACATCATGGGCCCCCAGTGTTCCACGGACCACAGGTTGAGATCCATGGACATAAATTAACCAGTATCAGACCTGTGTAATATTTGATTCCATTTCTCCATTTCTTCTTGAGTCAAGAGTGCACTTGATCCCCCTGGTTGGATAGAAAGGGAAGAAAAGACAATAATTGACTTCCTTAGATTCCCTAAATTTTAGTTAAAAATAAACACCAATGCATCCCAATTAATCTCTTCTGGAAGCTAAGCTCTATTTTCAAACTCTTTATATGCCTTAAATTATATTTACTTTCTTTAGGTTCCCATTCTATTTTTCTATAACTAAGACTTCAGATGACTGAAAAAGGAAGCAGAAATTAGAAATGCACCATTGTCCTTGTCATTACTGTACTGGTGGTAGAGTTGCTATAAAAACATTAATTCAGATTAAAACTGAATCACTCAACAATTAATTACTTTCTAAAAGAAGCATTTGCATTTCATCTCTACACATGATTTGACCAGTTAATGAAGTGCTGCCACCTCTTCACATGGTTCCCTAAAGCTGAATTTGTCAGCACTTCATATATCACAAGATTATGTGCAGAAGATAAAATTTGACTGGAGCAGCCTTCCATAACTTGATACTTTCCAGCTATGTAGAGCTACAACTCCCATCGTTATTCTGAAAGGAAGGAGGAGAGCAAAGCTTTTTGAGGGTTTTTTTCTCCCAAGAGATATAAAAGTGATCTAAAGATTCTTCTCTTCTCTTGACTGACTCTCTGTCCAGTGACTGATGATGATGGCAACTGTACATGGTCACCCATTCATTAAATTTAAATTCAATTCATTTATTTCTTAAATTTATATACTACCCATCTTGCTTCCAAACTCTGACCTCTGATCAAAGAAGGAAAGGAGGAAAGAAGATAAAAAAGGAAATGGAAATACAAACAATATGCATTGTTACATGTGGGCTGAGGTCTTAAAAAAATAATGTTGGAATGATGTGAGACAAGTAAAGTGACTTCTTCATCATCTGAATTTGGTCCTGAAGCCAGTAATAATTTCTCACAAAGTCAGTCTGTCTGTCTGTCTGTCTGTCTGTCTGTCTATCTATCTATCTATCTATCTATCTATCTATCTATCTATCTATCTATCTATCTATCTATCTATCTATCTATCTATCTATCTATCTATCTCTCTATCTATCTTAAGGGCTTTCTCCCTTTCCTCCATTATTGTTGCAATCTTGTTGGAATCCCTTATGCTTGACATTATAAAATAAACTGTAAGAAAACAAAGGTTGGGCGACGTTTGGGAAAAAAGACCTCTTGAATTGGATTTTCAAAATCTATATTTCTAAAAATGTTCATAAAGAAATATCACAACCATATCTATTGAACACATATAAGGTTTTGTATATACTCAATGTATCAAGGCAGAATTATACTCCTGAGAACTCTGAACAATGTCATGCAATACAAGTAATGACTAGCTCGAAAGTTCACATCAGAAAGAAGATTATAACATTTTCTCTATGCTTTTACAAAACATTTCTTTGCCTGGAGATATTGATTGTGTTCTCTTATGGTAACAGAGGTGAATCAATGTTCTGACTTTCTTCTTAGCTTCTCTGTAGATCTATTGGCTTCTTGAAATCTATAGAAGTACTTCCTAATGGCGTTCTTAATTTTATCTGGCCCATGATAGTTATTCAATCAGCAATTTATGAATGTTGTTCTCAGTGGTGACATTCAATTTTTTTTACTACCGGTTCTGTGGGCGTGGCTTGGTGGGCATGGCATGGCTTGGGGGATGTGGCTTGGTGGGTGTGGTTTGGTGGGCGTAGCAGGGGAAGGATACTGTAAAATCTCCATTCTGTCAGCTTTGGAAGCCATATTGAGACTAGATCTCCCACCCTGCCACAACTCAGCCTGGGAAAGTGGGAGGGGGAAAAATATTGTAGTATATCTAGTTAGACATAATAACATTCTTTTTCTGATTCAAGGTCAGGTTGTGTTGCACATAATGGAGAGAATGTCTTAACTGGGGACGGATGGTGATGGGGCCATGCAATGTGATGATGGGTGCAGGGAATAGATTTTGTAGTTTTTTACTTACTGTAAGGAAGCCTGGAACTTTCAGATTTGGGATTCCACAGTTGTGCCAATTTACTATCCAAAATAAAAGGAACCTTCAAGAGATGTCTGTCTCAGAGTCATTGGGTGGAATAGATTGTTGCTGGAACGCTGACACATCCCCTCCCCACTCCTGGGGGAAGGTTACCACTACTCAAAATTTCTGCTACCGGTTCTCTAGAACTGGTTAGAACCTGCTGAATACCACCTCTGGTTGTTCTTCAAGGAACCTTTTCTTCTTCTGGCAAGTAACTCCTAAACAGCTGAACGGCATACCCATTGCAACGTTGGTTATATTCTGTGATGCACAATTAGTTTATGTCTTTTTCTGGCTAGGCCTGTTGGGATTTGTCCCTGACCCAATCCTATTAATACGTACCTAAGAATAAACCCAAGAAAGCAATGCAACAGCATGTAAGCCAACTGTCTTTTGAGAAATATAGTTTCAAACTGGATTGCTCTAAAATGATGGTTTGTCTCCTAAGAGGACATCTGCAACCTTGGCCTAGCAAAGGTCATCCTTGGGTTATGATGACAATCAGAATTGGAATTTCCAGTTGGTACAGTGAACAATTTGCTCGCAAATCGCAAACTGCGTATAACTGCATCACTTAGCAGTTGCAACTCAGACAAGCAGACTGGCAGGTAAGTGCCAAGGGCACACAGGCAGGTGAGCAGGCACTGTGGGTGGGCACTATGGATTGTGGGTCAATGGATGCTGCAGGGTGTGCTGTAGAGTGTAGGCTAGCAGATGCTGTAGACAGGCTCTAAAGAGCACAGGCAGGTGGGTGCTGTAGATGGGTGCTATAGAGTAAGGGTGGGTGAATGGGTGAAAAGTGGGTGACTGGGAACAGAAGTGGCTTGCAGGAGCAACTTGCAGCCTCCTGCTGTTTTTGAGGTTTTTGAGTCAGCAGCGGAGGTCACAAGTGACATTCATGTGTCTATGGGACTCTGACCATTGTCATTAGAAGCCAGCAACACAAATAACTATATTTAGTTTCTTTTCTTTAACAACTTGAGTTTTTATTGGGGGGTGGGCTGACAATATGAAGAGGTACAGACTAGGAAGAACTAAAAGCATCATTTTGTTCTTTGCCAAATAATTTTGCGTTTCTTCTTCCTCTGCCAGAATGCTCACCAAGCTTGTCAAAGTAAATATTAGCTGGAAATTATACCCAAAAATATCTGTATGCATCAAATTGGCTATACAAGTTAAAGGAGGAAGCTGCGCACTCCGTTGAAAAGAAGAGTCCCTGTTAGACTAAGGATGTGCTGAAAAAACCATGGGGAAAAGCTCAGACTTATAAAGGGATTGCAACAGGGATATACAAAAGAAAGAGTGCACAGCTGCAGTCACTTACACAAGGGGCAGAGAATCTTTTGTTCTTACATGCCTGCTTGGATGATCTAATCTCAGCAGCCCAAGCCAACATGAACACTAATAAAAGATCCTTGGAAATGTAGTTCGGCAGGCTGAGGATTTTTGTCTCCTCTGTACATACTTATTTGAAATAAGATACCTTATATTTAGGAAGGCTACTTGGTAATGATATATTCAATTATGCTGTCAAATATTTACTTTAAATAATAACCATATCCTGTACAAAAGAGAGAAGGTGTTGGGGAAAGACTAGCTGAACCAGGGGGAGGAATCAAACAGGGAATTAGTCTGGAATCTTTATGTGGGCCCAGGAATGAATGTCATTGAACCTTACCTAGTCTCACCAAGTTGCAAACAGTTGGTCTGCAAGGGTTCCTGCATATAGGCTTGAGCAATAAACAGTTAATTGAATTCTGTACATGTAGGTCTAAGTGTTTGCACCTGGCAAAAGGCAAAAATATCCATTGGACTTTGAGTTCATGGTGGTACCAAAATGATCACTAATAACTTAAGACTGTGTGTGTGTGTGTATCTCTCTGTGTGTATCCTGTTCCATATTTTGTATTAATTGGACGGCTAAGGAAGCATTTCCATGTTTTCAATTTGAGTAGGAGGGAGTCAAATAAAAGTCAAACATAATACAAGATCAGATTATTTGAAAAGAACAGGCACACAGGCCAAGTTGGATAGAGGCTAAAAACCTGGGAGAAAAGCCAGTCCCTTTGGATGACAGGGTATGATAATAAACATTCATAAACCTAGACTTGTTTAATACAATATATTAAAATGTATGAATCTGTGACCTCATACCAATGGATTCTAAGTCTCATTAGATTTAAAGGATGTGCAATGTTTAATGGCCATGGATTTTGTAGTCAGGCAAGATCTGGAGAATTAACAGGTCTCCCTTTACATGGTGCTACATTTATTACTAACTGTTATTCACAACAACTACATGGAAATTCTCTCCAAAGAGGCAATCTGCTCTAATATATTGGAGATCAACAGGAAGGGAGGGATAATAGTTACATGATATGGCTGCAAAATTCTGGAAGACCGTCCACTTCCCTTTTTCAAGAGGCAAAAAAAAAAAAAGCAGGTTTGGGAGTAAAATTGTAGCATAATCCAATATAACTTGTTTGTTACGGTCTTATTTTATGATTTGACTTAAATGCTACAGAGTTTAGAACTAATTTCCATAATCCTAATAACAGGCTTAATTTGCAAAAAGCAAACCAGAAATCCAGGCTCATCATAAACAAGTCATAAGGTTGCCTGGAGCAGTAATCACTGACAGCCTTTTCCCAGGATGGACAAGAACTATTGAAACCAACCATATATATTAATGTGTGGACCATTAATCATTAACTATCTGTCAAAATCTAAGAGATTTTAGTATGACAAAGCTTTAAATCTGCATGTAGATGCAAGCGTGTAGAGAATCTAATCATTTAAAGGTCTTAATGTAGCAACACCACCATTTTCAGTCTTGCATATGGGCCTAAATACATTTTGGCTCTTTTAATTAATAGCAAGGAGGTTTTGATCTTAAAGTGGGTGGTGGGGGGGTGTCAAAGCATTTCTTTCAAATCATTTCTGAAATGCTATTTTGCAAGCCACAATGATAATGCTCTGATGATCCTTTAAATGTTTTTTAACAGTATATACATAACACTGCATCAATTTAAAAAAAGCCAACAACCAAGAACTATTTATTTATATCTGCGTGGCATTATTATTGGATACTCACAAATAAACAAAGATTTTTTTTTCAAGAAAAGGAAACCTTTAAAGCAGGGTTGTCAAACTGACGGCCATGGACTGGATGCATCACATGCAGGCCACTCCCACCCCATCTCCTCAAGGGGAAAAAATATTGCAATATGTCATGATATATCATGTGATACGATCGAGTTGGACACCCATGCTTTAAAAGAACAATATTCCAGTCTATAAACCCTATCTTTCTTTTGCTCCCCAATGCAATTGGATCTTGAAATCATCACACAAGGGCAAATTATCTAACAAAATGAAATTCAATGTAGAGAAAAGTAAAGTCCTATACTTAAGCAAGAAAAACCAAAAGTACACATACAGATTGGGTGAAACCAGGCTCAATAGCAGTAACTGTGAGAGGGATCTTGGAGTCTTAGTGGACATCCAGCTAAATATGAGCCAGCAGTGTGTAGCAGCAGCCAAAAAAGCTAATGCAACCCTAAGTTGTATTAACAGAGGGATATAATCAACATAAAGGGAGGTACTAATACCATTCTATAAAGCCTTAGTAAGACCACACCTAGACTACTGCATTCAGTTTTGTTCCCCACATTAGAAAAAAGATGTTGAGACTCTAGAAAAAGTATAGAGAAGAGCAACCAGGATGATTAGGGGACTGGAGCAGGGGTGGGATTCTACCAGTTCACACCTATTCACTAGAACTGGTTTTAACATTCTAAGCAGTTCGGAGGTTGTTAGAAGAAATTACTGGCCTAATCCTGTAAGGAAGGCAGGAAGGAAACATTCTGGTGTTGCTTACAGAAACTGCCTCTCCGTTAACCCTTATTACATTCTTGGCAAGACTAGACTTCCTGCCTCAGGAACATCTCTGGATTTTTTTTCCTCCCCTTTGCTGCCCTCCTTGTGTAAAGTGACCATTCAAAGTTACAGTGGCACAGAAAAAAGTGACTTATGACCATTTTTCACACTTACGACTGTTGCAGCATCCCCACAGTCATGAGAGGCCAGGCAAGGAGATATGTGCCTCGATGTGAGTGATATTGAGTTGGCCATGCCCAGCCAATAACATGACCACCAAGCCACACCCACCCAGTCACATGACCACCAACCCATACCCACAACCTAAGCCATGCTCACAGAACCGGTTGTTAAAAAAATTGACAATTTTGGACTGGAGACTAAACCATATGAAGAACGGTTGCAGGAACTGGGCTTGGCTAGTCTAGTGAAGAGAATGACCAGGGGAGACATGATAGCAGTCCTCCAATATTTGAGGGGCTGCCTCAGAGAGGAAAGTGTCAAGCTATTTTCTGAAGTGCCTGTAGGCCAGACAAAGAATAATGGATGGAAACTGAACAAGGAGACATTTAACCTGGAAATAAGGAGAAACTTTCTGACAGTGAAAACAATCAACCAATGGAACACCTTGCCCTCAGAAGTTGTGGGAACGCCATCACTTGAAACTTTCAAGAAGAGATTGGACTGCCATCTGTCAGAAATAGTGTAAGGTCACCTGCTTGGCCCGGAGGTTAGACTAGATGACCTACAAGATCCCTTCCAACTCTGATTATCTGTTATCTGTTAAGTTGTAGTGCTGCACCTTTGAAATCCATTCCATTTAGCAGTCTGTGTTCATCCAATTGTTTTGCCAAAGGCACAGATTAAAGTGTGTGTCATGTGAGATTATGAGAGATCTGCCACAGGAACAAAGGACAGTCTAAAAAAATTGTTTGAGGAAAATGGGAAAATCAGAATACAGTCGGCAACTGACCCAATTCCCCATAGTTCTTTATAAATATGTAATATCCTTTTCCCTATTATTATTGCATATGATTGAAGATGGATCATGAGACAAGGCAAAACCATTTAAAAAAACCTGTCTGTAAACTATCATTTAAGAAAAATAAACACTAGTGAACATATGCCAGTGTAAAACTGGTGGCACTGTAGGGATCAGACATAACTTTATGCCAGCTGCACCTGGATGTGACAACTGAAGAGCTCTGTCTCTGTGGGACTGCGAGGAAGCTAATTTGGTGATATCCTAGTCCTAGAAGATCCAGACTCTTGACATTAAGGTGAGCCTATGTATCAGCATGCGTAGTGCAAAGTTTAAGTCCAGTCATGGATTTTATGCCATCATATTCGTGCATCTGACCTTGGGCTGCAAGTACGTAATAGCAACATTTGTGTGATGACATCCGTGCATACATATCTTCATTTTGGGGTCATTGTATCTTGCTCCAGATGTGTCTGAGTCCAGTTCACAGTGCTTGCTGATAACAATAATCACGCGTGAATCATTTTATGTGAAGTGGCAAATAAAAAGTAATAGCATTTAGATTTATATACCATCTGGTAGTTCTTTACAGCACTTTCTGAGCGGTTTTCAACGGACAAGCATTATTTGCATATTGCACCCAACAATTTGGATCCTCCTTTTATCAACCTCAGAAGGATGGAAGGCTGAGTTAACCTTGAATCTCATCAGGATCAAACTCCAGGCTATGGACAGGGTTTGCCTGCAATACTGCAGCTTAGCCACTGCATCAGAGCAACTAAGATGATGAGGGGACAGGAGGCTAAAACATATGATGAACGGTTGCAGGAACTGAGTATGGCTAGTCTAGTGAAAAGAAGGACCAGAAGAGACAATATTTGAGGGGCTGCCAGAGAGAGGAAAGGGTCAAGCTATTTTCCAAAGCACCTGATGGCCAGACAGGAAAAATGGATGGAAATTGAACAAGGAGATATTCAATCTGGAAATAAGGAGAAATTTTCTGACAGTGAGAGCAATCAGCCAATGGAACAGCTTGCCTTCAGAAATTGTGGGAGCATTTTCACTGGAGGTTTCTAGGAAAAACTGGACTGCCATCTGCCAGAAATGGTGTAAGGCCATGATGGCAAACCTATGGCACAGGTGGCATGCAGAGCCATTTGTGTGGGCATGTGAGCCCCAGCCAAACTTACCTGCACATGTGCATGCCTCCCAACTGATTTTTGGTCTATTTGAGGCAATTTCGCCCTCCCAGAGGGTGAAAAACAGGCCCCTTTCACCACTTCCAGTATTTTGGCCTTCCTTTGAGCCCCTGGGAGGGAAAAAACAGCCTCCCCTGGGCTCCAGAGGCTCTCTGGATGTGAAAATGGGCACTTCCGGTATTTCCGGAAGGCCCGTTTTTCAGCCTCCCAAGGCTGCAGAGGCTTCTCTCAAGCCTCTGGGAGGGCACAAACAGACTCAAACAGGCTGAAAATCAGCTGGGAGGCACGCACATGTGCAGTGCAGGTAAGGGGGTGGGGGAGTGTTGTGCACGCATGCGCAGGGGGTGCATTGCATTGTGGGTGCCGGCATACTCACACTTTCAGCACATGACAACAAAAAGGTTTGCCATCAATGGTATAGGGTCTGCTTGGGCGGGGGGCTGGACTAGGTGACCTACAAGGTCTCTTCCAACTCTGTTAATCTGTATCTGTAGCTGCATCACTAGAGCTCTTTAAAGTCATTGATGAATAGGGTATTACCTCTAAGGCAGTGGTTCCCAAACTTTTTTAGTCCACCTCCCCCTTGGTGCTACAAATTCATCTTCAGTGCCCCCCACCCAGGGGTGGGTTTCAAATTTCTTAACAACTGGTTCTGTGGTCGTGGCCTAATTTGCAGGCATGTGACTGGCTAGGCATGGCTTGGTGGTCACGTGACGAGATAAGCATGGTTTGGTGGTCATGTGACTGGCTGGGCGTGGCCAGGTGGCCATATGACTGGCAAACCAAATATAAGTGGTTCTTGCTTAATGGCCGGTTCTTAGTAAGTGTTCTAATTTATGACTGACCTCCCCAGAGCTACTTGACCTGCTTTGGGAGTTTTGGCAGCCATGCACACACACACACACACACACACACACACACACACACACACACACCCTTCTAACCCTGCTGGAGCAGGTGGTTGGACTAGATATCTCATTCACGTTCTCCTCCCTCCCTTTCTTTCTTTCTTTCTTTCTTTCTTTCTTTCTTTCTTTCTTTCTTTCTTTCTTTCTTTCTTTCTTTCTTTCTTCTTTTTTTCTCTCTTTCTTTCTATCCCTTCCTTCCATCCTCCCCTCTTTCTTTGTCTATCCTTTTCCTTCTTTCTCCCTTTTTCTTTTTCTTTCCCTTTTCTCTTTTTTCTTTCTTGTCTATTCCTTCTCTCTTTCCCTCTCTCTTTCCCTTTCTCTCTCTCTCCCTCCCTCCATATCCCATTCACTTCCTTCTCCTCCCTCCCTCCCTCTCTCTTTCTTTCTTTTTCTCTCTCATTCCCTTTCTTTCTCTCTTTCCCTCTCTCTCTTTCCTTCTCTCTCTATCCCTTCCTTAACCTATCTACCTATTTTCTGCCCAGGCAGATGTGGCCTAATCCAGAGATCACCAACCTTTTGGACTTCAGGGACCACCAAACTCATAATTTTAAATGCTGTGGACCACTAATTTGAATTTTGACTAATGGTGGCACAGGAAACTTTGGCCAGGCTCTCAAGAGATGAGAGTGACTCCGGCTGCTTCTCTCTGCTAACAGACAAAATTGTCTCTAAGTATCAACAGTGAGGTGTCACATAAAATGGTTCATTCTGTATTGTTGAATTTCTACTGCTTATTGCCTCAAGGTATTAAGTACTGTCACCTTGATTAGGAGGAGGGAACGTTTACTGTTTTGCATTTCATGATTATCAGAAGCCACACTCCAGCCAGTATAATAAAATGGAACTATTTTGCCATTATATTACAATTTCTCTTTCTCTCAACAACCTCTCTGCAATGGGCCAGTAACATAAAATACAAGAAGCCTTACCAAAAGGCTCTGATTTTGTGACAGGGACCCATGCCACAAATATGTGAAACTCTTGATTCTTCCACTGTCCACGGGAGAAAAATAAACATGGCAACACAAGGAACCAGAAATCTCCCCCTCAGACAAAGGAATGGCCGGCTGGATGCGGTTTTTCACCCGGTACCCCAAAGAACTCCAGAAGCCAGGCTCAGGTGCTCCTAATAGACATATAATGGGGGGCAGGAGGGCACGTCCTCAGGCGGGACTGCAAAGAGGACACCTGGGAGCTGGAAGGGTTTATGAGAGGGGCAAAAGCAGTGGCGGCAGCAGAGGGAGGGTTTTCTTCCCCCTTTGTGGAAGCCCTTTCGGGCACTGCCTCTTCCCTTCCAGTGCTGCCTCCAGCGCCAATTGGAAGTTCAGCGCTTCTGAATGGAGCGCTTCTCTGGCTGCTGCACTTTAGTGACAGGTGCAGGCAAAGGTAGTGTCCTCAGGGCTGCATCGCTGGAGCAATGCTGGCGCTTCGGGGATGGGCCACCTCCCCCTTCCTCCCATGTTAGTGAGGTGCAACAATGTTGTGCTCCCCTTTGCACAGGAGTTCGGCCAGCTATCTGCAAAATCATCTTTCTTGAGGAGCGCTTGACAATTTGCAGACATCTTGGCTGCTTGTTAGCGGAAAGAAGTGGCCAGAGTCGCTCTCATCTCAAGAGCCCAGCCAAAGTTTCCCACGCCACTTGCGCTTCAGCGCTTTGACTCCCAGGGACAGGAGTTCGGCCAAGCTACCTGCAAAATCCCACCCCTGAATTGCGCCCTGCGAGGGGGCCACCTCCAGTGCCACCACTTACCTCTTAGTGCCCCCCTAAGGCATCCCACCGCACTCCAGGGGGCAGTACAGCCCACTTTGGGAACCACTGCTCTAAGATAATGTTCTTTGAACATTCTCTTCTGTTTCCATTGCTTCACTGGATTTTCTACTGGCCACAAGAGGAAAGAGGTGTAATCAGAATTAGTATAGTGATTCCCCTCTAATTCCTTTGCATATTGTCATTGACATTAAATATTATCTGGCTTTTTTTCTCCATCTAGCTCTGTTTACAGATAGATCAAATACTCAGGTTTTCTCTCTCAATGTAAGTTCTTAATTTCATTTTTCAGAGAAGAGCACCTGTCTCCAAAACTTATTTTGTTCTTTTTCTTTTGCTTTCATTTATTTTATGCACACATATTCTGTAGCATATCTAACTTCTATTTAATTTTGTATAATTGTTTTCTTGACTGTGGTTATAAGACATCATTCCCATTATTACTAGTTTGATACAGCTTTTCTCTGAAGGCTTTGAAGCAATCCTACATTGTGGAGAATAAATGGATTTGAAAACTGGTGTCAGCGGAAAAGATGGATGAATGAACAGTTAATTTTATACTGGTGCTAAATCCAGCATAACTATATACTTTGCCATGAATTCAAATAAAAAAATTCTCTTTTCCCCTCCTACAGATTATTTAAATCATAAGTATATGCTTGTCCTTCAAAAGATTGAGATAATAAAATTCCCTATCATGCACCATATCAAATTATCTTGTTTGCTAAGGGTATATTTAGCTATCTCTTCTGCTGCAGGACTAAAAAATACAGAATTTTTAATTTGACATCACTTCTAAAAACACATATTTAGTTTATTTAGTTACTACATGGCACACAAGCATTTCTCAATGTGACATTTCAAGCAGTGTTAGGAAAACAGAAAAGAGGGCAATCTTTCCCTCTTCCCCATCTCTCCCTAAACTGAAGGATGCAACTGGAAAAGACACATTCATTTATTTGAGCTGATATATAGTAAATACCATGCCTATAATTGGACAAATAAGATAGAAAACATTTTTCCTCCAGAACAATTAGCAATTAGCATCTGGAAATGAAATCCTGTTCTCCTCTGATAGAAAACTTTTCCTTGTTCCATTTTTTAAAAGTTTTTTTAATATAAAAAAAAGCTTAGTGATTCTTCAATCCTCACACCTTTAAGTGTGACTTTGTATCTTCCAGTCAACTGGATAATAGTTGTCATCAGGGCCCACCGTACTGTGAAGGCCTCTTTCTCCCATATAGCCCATCGCTGTTTAGTCTTATTCAGTTTGCGAGAGCTGTAGGCACATGGTTGCAGCTCTCCCTCCTCATTGACTTGTAGGAAAACAGCCCCCACAGCCACATCACTATCATCGGCCTGAACCACAAAAAGGTTTTGTGGGATCCAGGTATCGCAGCACCGGCTCCCTAGCAAATACTGCCTTCAGTTTTTCAAAGGCTTGCTGACATGCAATGGGTGTGGAAAAATGTCAGGGGGTGGAGGGGGGGTTGGCTTACTGACATCAGCAGAAGCCCACAAAGCTCAAGCAGATAAAAAACGTAGTCCACAAGCCCCATTTCACATTGGAGAGCATGAGTATCTCTTCAAAAGTACCTCAAGGTACCTTGCTGAAAACTAGCCTCAAAGTTCCTAGGCCCATTCCCAATTTTGAAAGTTGTCAATCTGGTCACGATGGAACTCAAACTCCCTTGACTATTAGGTAAAACCCACCCAGTATTCCATGGCAGCCTCCTACATCCAATAAAAACAGCAACAATACAGGGGGTGGGCCCAAACCAGGCGCCCTGGCCAATACATGTGGGAGGGAAGCTTCACTATGAAGTGGAATGGATCTTGGGCTCCTACAGTATTTGGCGCAGTGGAAGGGGTACCGCCTATTGGAAACCTCATGAGTGAGAAGCAAGGATGTAAGAGCATCCCGATTGGCGAAATAGTTTCATTGACAACACCCAGGCAAACCAAGCGGGGTGGGGACTCTGATTCCCAGGAGAGATCTGCCTTCCAGGTGTTATCTCCATGGTAGAGGGTGCAGGTGTTGTCAACATATGGGTTGCCAGCTGTGCCATGGCTGCCGTTCAGGCAGGGATGGAGAGCTACCAGCTGGGACGCACATTCACAGCCGCTGAGGACCTTGCCCGCTGAACGCCCACCCCGGCGTGGCTGGCAACCCAAGAGCTGACATGAGGTCCCAATCTCAGTCCTCATTTTACCCACCTTAGAAGGATGGAAGATTGAGTCAACCTTGAGAAAGGTGAGATTCGATCTGCCAAATTGCAAGCAGCTGGCTGTTAGCAGAAGTAATTTGCAGTACTGCACTCTAACCACTGCACCATCGAGGCTCTCTTCTTGATTATTTAACATTAATTGCAGCCAACTGGATTTATAGAAGTTTCTAAGGACATTTCCATACCACTGTGGAATCCAATTATTATAGTTTTGGGAACTTTGTCAGTTCTAGTTTCTGACTATTCCAATTTATTCCAAAATCACAGCACTGAATTGAATCCTTCTATGAATTGCCATGAGTCTGGAGCCCTTATGAGCAGACTCTTTTCCCAATAGTAATGTTTTGTAAAAGACATGAAAGTGTGTGGATATGACTTATCTGCAAATATTATAATACAGAACGAACTTTTTAATTTGCATGTCTCAATATCTAAAATGGAAAGTGAGCTAAAATGGATGGATGGAAGAAAGGAAGAAAGGAAAAAAAGGAAGGAAGGAAGAAAGGAAGAAACGAAATAAATAAATAAATAAAAAATAAGGAATGAATGAATGAATGAATGAATGAATGAATGAATGAATGAATGAATAAATATTTATTGTTTCCTATATTCCAGGTGTGTTTTTACTCATTTGGTACATTTACAGGCCTTCTTTTGTTTTGGAGTTCAAAATGGCATGCAAATTGAAATATTATTTCCTCTAATGTTTGTCCTCGACCAGAACATTGTGAGACAGGAGATGGTGAGCAATAGGCTGGTCATAGAAATATGGCCATTAATATTATATAAATCAATATAATATAATAATACAAATATGATTTAATTATAGAAATATGTGACTAATGTCTATGGCTGAGGCTGGACTTGAACTCAGGCCTCAACTTTAGTTTATTTTGGTAATTTAAATAGTGCTCATCTCACACAAATGACTTTAACAAGTAACCCCTCTCTTCTGGAACCCAAGAATAAACAATAACCCCACTTATCTTCCATAGCAATAGAATTCATCTCCCCCTGACCCAAATGCAGCAGAGTCTATCCCTCCATCTTTTTTCCCTCCAAACGCATATCCAGGTGTTGCTAGGAAGATTCCCTTATTTATTTAAATTTTTAAAGTTCCCCTTATATTGAGTTATAAATAACTCAAGGCAACAAACATTCATACCCTGGTGGGGCTGAGAAAATTCAGACACAGCCTATTCTGTTAGCAGAGGATACGTCAGGCTGACAGGATTTTCAGGCAGGTTTGCACTCTTTCTGTATATGGTATCTAAAATTGAGTGGTCTATATTACTAATTCTAAACAAGGGATTGCTTTCTTGGTGTATTACCGCATAAAGGGCATTATTTTTAAATTTATGATTGCCATTATGGAACATGGTGGTATAATAATAAGTCCCAAGTGCAGTTATCAGAGGAGTATAATTGAGTATGTATACTTTGCATGGAAAATCAGTTGGGACAATTTTCTTTATCCACTCTCTCATACATACTCTTTCTTGGTATTAGCACAGTCCCATAACTCTTATATAACAATAATAACTCTTATAAAAGGACCATTTTTCTTATTAATTAAGCTTATAAACTAACTAGGCACTCCATGAAATGTGGAAATTTTCAAGTCTCTGGCCACAGGCTTCTGATCAAAGTTTCAGGGATGAGGAAATTTTTCTAATCTGCTTGATCCTTGCAATTATATGAATTATCATATTCATAACTATGACTCTACGTAGAGTCACTTAGATGTAGAAATTTGATAGATAAATAAAACAGGGTTTCTTTCTCTCTTTTTTACTAAAAAATATTTTCAAAATTATATTTTATAGGCCTTTTATAGGCTTTATAAATAATGTATAACTTTATTATAATTCTATTATATAGAATAACAGAGTTGGAAGGGACCTTGGAGGTCTTCTAGTCCAACCCCCTGTCTAGGCAGGAAACCCTACACCACTTCAGACAAATGGTTTTCCAATCTCTTCTTAAAAACTTCCAGTGTTGGAGCATTCACAACTTCAGGAAGCAATTTGTTCCACTGATTAATTGTTCTAACTCTCAGAAAATTTCTCCTTAGTTCTAAGTTGCTTCTCTCCTTGATTAGTTTCCACCCATTGTTCAAAGCCCTCAGGTGCTTTGGAAAATAGCTTGACTCCATCTTCTTTGTAGCAGCCCCTGACACATTGGAACACTGCTATCATGTCTCCCCTAGTCCTTTCATTAGACTAGACATACTCAGTTCCAGCAACCATTCTTCATATATTTAGCTCCAGTCCCCTAATAAACTTTGTTGTTCTTTTTTGCATTCTTTCTAGAGTCTCAACATATTTTTTACATCGTGGCGACCAAAACTTAATATATAATTCTATTATATAATTGTATTATTATATCACTTGAATTAAATAAATACAATATCTTCCCCAAATCCCAAAAACTTTAAGCTTAGACTGTCTACTCTTGACCTCACCCCTTTCCTAAGAGGTATGTAGGGAGTGTTCATAAGTGCACCAAATACCTACCGTCTCTGTCCTACTGTTTCTTTTTATTTTTCTTATATGTATCCATTTTATGTATTCATAATTATGTTTATACTTATACCTATTATCTTGTAAGTGATTGACAAATCAAATAAATAAAAATAAATAAAGTAAATACTTGGCAATGACCAAGAATTAGACTGTTGCATTAGATCCATCACAAATAAGGAAATAAGGATATATCGTATATTTTTTAACCTGTATAGCAGCCATTGCTTTGATCCATATAATTGTTTTGTCTTGGTTTCATGAAATGGATGTCCCCAAGATCTGCAAATTAAATCTCTGCATCATTTTTGCAGTTTGTTTTTAAAAAGCTTGATGTTTGATTTTCAAATTTTGGGGGTGGTGAGAGTGGAAGGCAATATCTGACCTTTTGACCTTCCGGCGCGCTTTGAAAACCCACTTATTTCATCAAGCCGGTCTGGCCTAGAGTTCTGTGCAGGGTTTTTAATTGGTTTTAATCAGTTTTTAACCTTGATTGTTTTTATCTATTAGTTATTTATCACCCACCTTATTTAATCTTTTTAAATTGTTTTTAAATATTGTATTGTATTTTCTATTCCATTTTATTCGGCTATACACCACCCCGAGTCCCATCGGGAGAGGGGGCAGTATAAAAGACTAAATAAATAAATAAAATAAATCTCTCCTTCCCTTCTTTGCAATTCCAATATACTTCTATCAGTTTGTGGATACTGTGTTTCTCAGAAAATAAGACTGAGTCGAAGTGCTTATTTTCAAGTCTAAAAGAAAATAAGACTGAGTCTTATTTTCTTTTAGACTTGAAAATAAGCACTTGGGCTTATTTTCGAATTGGTCTTACTTTTTTTGAGGTGCATCAGGTCAGATTGGTGAACTGGACATGCCGTGGATGCACCATGTCCTCCATTCCGAACCTTCAGCATTCAGAATGGAGGCTTTTTGGCTAGTGGGAGGAAAACGGGGAGAAAGAATTTCCCTGCCTGCCATCCTTCCCTCAGTCTGTGCTGAGCTTGAGGAATAGATGACGAGCAGGAAAATCTTCCTCCCCATTTTCCTCCCACAAGCCAAAGAGCCTCCTGTGAGCCTCCCAAAAAGAGGAAAAAAATCAAAGCAGCTAGCTGAAGAGCTGTCGACTTCAGGGAAGCGGCCCAACAAGCAGAAGCCCTGCGCCCAGAAAGATTTATTTATTTATTTATTTATTTATTTATTTATTTATTTATTTATTTATTTATTTATTCAAATTTGTATACCGCCCCCTCTCCCTAAGGACTCGGGGCGGTGCACTGCCAGATAAAAACATATAAATACAAATACAATAATTTAAAATAAATTAAAAGAATTAAATAGATTGGCTTTAAGAGTTAAAAGTGGGGAATTAAAAAAGTTAAAAACCATTTAAAAATCAAATTTAAAACCATTTCACATAACTCTAGGACAGATCAGCTAGATGGAATAGGTGGGTTTTTAGTGCACGCCGGAAGGTCAATAGGTCAGGGACAGTCCTCATCACCAGAGGCAATTCGTTCCAGTGGGAGGGGGCCCACAAAGAGAAGGCCCGAACCCTCAGGGTCGCCAGCCGTCCAGCCGGCGGCACCCCAAGGAGGCCCGCTCTATGAGAGCGCACTGGTTGGCGAGAGACTGACGGTGGCAGCAGGCGGTCCCGTAAATACCCAGGTCCCAAGCCATGGAGTGCTTTAAAGGTGGTCACCAACAACTTGAATCGCACCCGGAAGGCCACCGGAAGCCAATGCAGCTCGCGCAAAAGTGGTGTAACATGGGAGCTCCGAGGAGCCCCCAAACCACCCGCGCGGCCGCATTTTGCACCAGCTGAAGCCTCTGGATGCTCTTCAAGGGGAGCCCCATGTAGAGAGCATTGGCATAATCCAGCCGGGAGATGATGAGGGCGGATGTGACCGTGCGAAGTGTGTCCCGATCCAGAAAGGGCTGCAGCTGGTAGACCCTACGGACCTGACAAAAAGCCCCCCTGGTGACGGCTGCTATATGATCTTCTTACGACAGCCGTACATCCAGGAGGACACTCAAATTGCATGCCCTTTCCGTGGGGGCCAGAATTCCCCCCCCCCCACGTCCAGCGAAGGACTAAGCTGGCTGTATCGGGGCGCCGGAAAGAGAAAGGCAAAAGCGGTATTTGCACTGCCCAAAAGGGCCAGCAGGCTACAGCTATAGCTGACCAGTTGCCCCCGCCCTTGTGCCCATGCTGCTATTTGTGGCCACGCCCCATCTCCCCAGGCTTATTTTCGGGGTATGGGTAATATTAGGCCCATCCCCGAAAAATTAGGGTTGGGCTTATTATTGGGGTGGGTCGTGTTTTCAGAGAAACACAGTAGTTATACTATTTTTTACTGCCAGTATTAGGAAACAACATAGGAACATACAAGTAGGATCACACACAAACATAAAATAGCTCCAAACAACATTAAGTTATGACTTGCTACCATAAAAGTCTCTGCCCTGCAGGGATGGCTTATTGAAACAAGCAGCCTCCCCACCTGACCATCTCTCTTCCATCTGTCAACTGAACTGACATCTTGGCATACTATATTTTTGTAGCATTTTTTTTTTTAAAAAGAAACCTACTCTCTCTCCCCTTCCATTGCAAAATGGCCAAGGTGACAGCTGTTTTCTCACTCTCCTCTGCCTGATCCTGAGCTGGATCCCTTCCATCTGTCTGATCTGGTCCATCTCACTTCTCCTGCTGCTCATCTTGGCTCTTGCAAGCCTTCGCTCTCTTTCAGTCCTCTCACTGGGCAATTCCCTTATTAATGAAGCTGCCAGCCTCTCTCTTTTCTATTGACTAAGTATAGTCAACTGAATCTCCTTATTCCTTGTTTTCCCCATACTGTTCCTCTTTCCTGTTAGATTAGGAAGAGAAACCCTAGCTGGGGTGAACTGGACAGAGAATAAAAGCATTATGTTTTCTAATTTTTATTTTCTCGTGAATATTCTCCCTTTCTCTCTTATTTCAGAAAGTAAAAAGTCACCAGCCTTATCTTTAATTCCATTATCTCTCTAGGCTGCCTGTTTTTAATCTTTCCTTTTTTTTCTGTCCTTTCTTGTTATTTTTTTTTCCATTAGCCATCATGCCAAGCTAAACCTTTTCCACTCTGTTCTTCTTCTTTGAGGCATCTTTATTTTTTATTTATAACATTTATATAGCCACCCATCTGAAGATATTACAACCAAGAAAGAAAGAAAGAAAGAAAGAAAGAAAGAAAGAAAGAAAGAAAGAAAGAAAGAAAGAAAGAAAGAAAGAAAGAAAGAAAGAAAGAAAGAAAGAAAGAAAGAAAGAAAGAAAGAAAGAAAGAAAGAAAGAAAGACAATTAAAACAAAAGCCAGGCACCTCCTTCATCCTTGGATACATCCAACAGAACTATCCAGAGGCTGCCAGGTCACCTTGCCTCAGTGCTTTAGGAAAGAGCCATCTCTTTATGACTTTGTAGCTAAAATGGTTGGGGCAGTGGTGGGCTGCAATTGGTTTTGTGAACGTGTGCTTCATGCATGCATGTGTATAACACGTGCGCAGTGTTCAAAATACAGCAATTTGAAGCTCAACTGCTTACCTTCTAGGGCAGCCCCGGTAAGTAGAATAGCTGAGGTGTAGAAATCAGCTGTGCAGCGCAAATCAACTGAGCCAGAAGGAAGGAAATATAGGACAGGATAAGATGGGGGTGGGGGAGCTGGGGGGGGGCAGCAGCTGATGGTCCCAGGCAGGGGTGGGATTCAAATTTTTAACAACTGGTTCTGTGGGCATGTCTTAAGTGGTGGGCATGGCTTGGTGGTCATGTGACTGGGTGGACATGGCTTAGTGGTCATGTTATTAGCTGGGCATGGCCAACTCAATATCACTCACATCGAGGCACGCATCTCCTTGCCTGGCCTCTCATGACTGTGGGGATGCTGCAACAGTTGTAAGTGTGAAAAATGTCATAAGTCACTTTTTTCAGTGCCATAGTAACTTTGAATAGTCACTCTCCACAAGCAAAGTACCAGCAAAGGAAGTAAAAAGAAAACTCCAGAGACGTTCCTGAGACAGGAAGTCTAGTCCTGCCAAGCATGTAACGGAGAGGCAGTTTCTATAAGCAACACCAGAATGTTTCCTTCCTGCCTTCCTTATTAGGATTAGGCCAATAATTTCTTCTAACAACCAGTTCTCCAAACTGCTTAGAATGTTAACAATCGGTTCTAGCGAATAGGTGCGAACTGGTAGAATCCCTCCCCTGCTCCCAGGGAAAAGGTTTCCACAGACTTGCGGGGGCTGTTGAGGAAGAACACATTTTCTAGGTCCCACTAGATGGCAACATCTAAAGAAAGGGACCTGAAATATGCCCGCTCTATTTGACCTAATGGGATGCACAGACACCCTCATGGAGAAGTTTGAAGAGAGGCTATTTTGCTCCCAGCTTCACATCTCCCTTTAATACCATTCCTAACTTTTGTTTTCTATTTCTCTGCTTGGAAAGGCTATTAAAATATTTCTAATACTATATTCATTATTTTTTTCATCCACTGGGTCTGAGCAGTCTAACTTCAGACACTTTATTGTCCTCTGTATCTCCATCTTTTGGCACTCTGTAGCAGATCCTACCTTCTAACACTTGATTACAAGCTTAATTCTACTCTAATTTTTTCGTGTCAAAACTCTTATCAGATTGTATCTGTTACAGGATATTATTTTAAGACAGTTTAAAGATCAGATTGCTTTCGAGGAAGCCAACATGTTCCAAATAGACTATATTCTTATATGTGTGACTTTCAGTCAGGAGAATATTATAAAATGCAACCTTAGTCTCAGCAGGTCAAGGATGGAAGACCCATAGGAAATCAACTAATGGAATGTATTTTCCATTAGTTCAACTGTCCCCATTTTTCTCTTCTCTGACTTGAACATGCCTCACTTTCTACATGTGTATATGTGTGTATTCTCATTCACATAGGTAGAACCATTCTCCAAGACCCTCTTCATCTTCGTTCTATGAAGTTTTGGTCACCATATTATAAAAAAGATGTTGAGGCTCTAGAAAAAGTACAGAGAAGAGCAATCAGAATGATTAGGGAACTGGAGGCTAAAATATACAATGAATGGTTGCAGGAACTGGGCTTGGCTAGTCTAGTAAAGACTAGACTCCAGGGGAGACATGATAGTGGTCTTCCAATATTTGAGGGGTTGCCACAGGGAGGAAAGGGTCAAGCTATTTTCTAAAGTGCATGGAGGATTAGAAATACTGGATGGAAACTGAACAAGGAGAGATTTAACCTGGAAATAAGGAGAAACTTTCTGACAGTGAGAACAATCAACCAATGGAACAGCTTGCCCTTGGAAGTTGTGGGAGCGCCATCACTTGAGACTTTCAAGAAGAGATTGGACTGCCATTTGTCAGAAATGGTGTAGGGTCTCCCGCTTAGGCGGAGGGTTGGACTAGATGACCTACAAGGTACCTTCCAACTCTGATTATCTGTTATCTGTTATCTATGGAAGGCTGAATTGAACACTTCTTTAAACCAAGGACGGAGCTTTGTGAAAAGGACAGGCATGTGTATATTTTCATATGTTCCTCCATGAGGCCCATTTGAGTGGTTTAGTGTTGGACTCAGAATTGATACACTATCTTTTGCAGATCAGGTGAGATTACAAGCTGGCCACTTTGAACATTGATATGGTTAGCCTTTATTTTACAATTGCAAAAATGTTAGCAATGGTTGATGATGAGTTTATATTTGTACATTGTATACCAAAGGAAATAGACATATGTTTTGCAATAGTGGCAAAATATCTGTAACTCTGGTGTAGGATGAGGGTGAAAGTCAGAGGTGAAATTCAAAATTTTTCCCTACCGGCTCTGTGGGCTTAGCTGTGGGCGCGGATTGGTATTATAGTGATAGCAACCAGGGGCGATTTTTTAACCGATTCAAATTATCTCTACAAGCTCTCCCAAGCCAAGCCACCCCTGGTGAAAATCATTCTCTGAGCTTGTGAATTAGTTTCTGAACATTTCGTTACCAGGCTACATAATATCTTCAGCGTTCAGAAGAACACAGACACTGATAACTCCACTGAAGAAGTTATCTAGTATGGTCACAAAATGTTCAGAAACCAACTCACAAGCTCGGAGAATGAACCTTCACCCGTATGTGTTTTCTTATGGTATTTTTGTGATGAGAGATTTCAATTGGACTATTTTCTGTATTGTTTTCCTTTGAAAGGAATACAGAATAATTGATAATTTTGGACCTCTGGAAAAAAATAACTTCAGTCAATATTTGCCCCTGGTTTGCGGGGTGCCTCAGAGGTCGGTGCTCTTGCCCCTTCTGTTCAACATTTATATGAAGCCGCTGGGTGAGATCATCCGTGGCTTTGGGGTAGAGTTCCATCAGTACGCTGATGATACTCAGCTGTACATCTCTAACCCGGGCCACCCCAATGAAGCCGTTGAAGTGATGACCTGGTGCCTGGAGGCCGTGCAGTGTTGGATGGGGTGAAACAGGCTTCAGCTCAACCCATCTAAGACTGAGTGGCTGTGCTTTCCGGCACCCCGATACAGCCAGCTGGTTCCATCGCTGGCTGTGGGAGGGGGAATTCTTGCTCCCACAGAAAGGGCTCGCAATCTGGGTGTCCTCCTGAATGTGTGGCTGTCATTGGAGGACCATGTGGCGGCCGACGCCAGGGGGGCTTTTGGTCAGGTCTGTAGGATCTACCAGTTGCGGCCCTTTCTGGATCAGGATGCGCTTCGCATGGTCACTTCTGCCCTCATAACCTCTCACCTAGACTATGCCATGCTCTCTACATGGGGCTTCCTTTGAAGAGCACCCGGAGGCTCCAGCTGGTGCAGAATGCGGCCGTGCGGGTGGTGTTGGGGGCTCCTCGGGGCTCCCATGTTATGCCACTCCTGTGCAGGCTGCATTGGCTCCCGGTGGCCCTCGGGGTGCGCTTCAAGGTCTTAGTTATTATCTTTAAAGTGCTCCATGGCTCAGGACCAGGATATTTGCGGAACCGCCTCCTGCCATTATCGGCCTCCCGCCAACCAATACGCTCCCATAGAGTCGGCCTCCTCGGGGTGCCGCCGGCTGGACAGCTGGCAACCCCGAGGATGCGGGCCTTCTCGGTGGGGGCACCTTCCCACTGGAATGAATTACCCCCCGGAGATGAGGACCATCCCTGATCTCCTGACCTTCCGCCGTGCATTGAAAATCTATTTATTTCAGCAAGCCGGTCTGGCCTAAGGGTTTTTAGCGCTTTTAATTTGGTTTTAACCTTCTTAATCTCTTATTTTTAATCTTTTTGATATGGCCAACTTATTTAATTCTTTTTAACTTTTAAAAATTGTATGTGTATTCTTATATGTATTTATCTTGGCTGTTCACCACCCAGAGTCCCTCCGGGAGAGGGGGGCAGTATACAAATTAAAATAAATAAATAAATATTTTTCTTCCCCCTCCCCTCCTCCTTTGTCTGATCCTTATTGTTAAGGCCAGATGATTAAAATGACTGTTATAACCAAAAACAGTCAGATCTGCATAGTTCAGCAATGCTAATGAGTTCTCATTACAAGCAAAAATTATGCTACAGTCTAATAGGAGGCTGAGCTGGACATCCGATGTCAATCAGAACCCCCCTCCTTTTTTTTAAGAGACCACTTTTTCTGAGTTCGCCACACACAATGTTTTAGTGCTTTTAATATCAATCTACTATGCAAAGCTGGCCTTTTAAAAACAGGCCTTTTAAAAACAGCCATTCAGTTTTATCATCAGAGTTGGAATAAAACGGAGTGTTGCATCTAGCTCCTGAATGCTGGAGAAATAGGCTGCTGACGCAGCCAATCAGTCCTATGCAAAATAGATACAACCGCAGAGAGCTTGTTGAATTCAGCAGGACAGCGCTAAAATGGAGAGCAGCTAAGACAAAGAAATGTACAGGTGTGTGTTGTGGAAGATTTCTAGAATGGGTTTGTGAAATGGTATGACGCTGGTGATTGTCTTTTCCTCATTCACTCTGCAAGATCCTGCAGAAGTCTATCTAGTCACAGAGATTGTGTCATATTTCTCTCTGTCTTTCTGTCTCTGTCTCTGTATCTCTGTGCCTGTGTCTGTTTGTCTCTCTCTTTCTCTGTCTCTCTCTCTCTTTCTGTCTCTCTCAATATTGGAGAGAGAGAGAGAGAGAGAGAACATATCAAACATGTTTTTAATGCCCTCCAGTGGATCCTGATATACTTTACATCCAATAAACAGGTATCCAATAAACAGATCCTGATGCCTGCCAAATAGAAAGCATTTCAGGAAAATACATACTGAATCTACAAATGATGCTGAATCTACAACATGGATGACACATTCACTTTTATTCTGCATTTTCTATTCTGCTCTTTATTTATTTCTTTAAAGCTTGTCTATTTGCTCAAATGCTACTGATGTTGAGCAAAGAAAATCCTAGTTGTTTATGGCACAATTTCAGCTTAGCATGTCTTTCTTGTTTCTTTCTGCAACAAACACCTCAGCTACCATATTTTATGATCAGAAAGGACAGAGGTGAGTTAATTGGGAGATAAGGAAGCAGCAGCATTGGGATGAGCATTCCCTGGTTTCTCAAAGGAGGAGATTTTGGGTAATCTCTAGGAATAGAAGCAGCCTGCTGTGCTACGCTACTAGAAAGAGATAATGGTGGAAAGGCTGGCAAACTTACAAAAAGCACTCTATAATGTTGCAACCTTCTTCTTGGATAGGGTTATAGTTAAGAGTGAGTCAACAGAGGTTTTTGTTAGTTCTGTAGGTTTACAGTATGTGTGTAAAAAAGGTTGGTGTTTGTTTTTCACCTTATAAAAAAATTATAAGCCATTTTTCAGGTAGCTAGCATTGGATCAGAAATAGATTTTTTCCTTCACAGTCCAGAAACCCTTTTAACTGAAAATATCAGAAATTGGCTTTGGAATTCCTTTCACGCTGAGATCAGAGCTTCTACTGATCAGTATAAAAAGCTTCTGTACTGATCTTCTCTCTCTCTCTCTCTCTCTCTCTCTCTCTCTGTCTCTCTCTCTCTCTCTCTCTCTCTCTCACACACACACACACACAAACACACACACACTTCTTCCTTTCTTGGCAGCAGAATGAAATCCTCTCCCAGACCTGACCCACAAAATCACAATTAAAAGGGGCAATCAGAATCTGCCAAAGTCATCATTTAACAGCAGAGGGTTCTTTTCTTCACAGGCCCAGTTCTGTCTTTTTCTTAAATTACATTCCCATATTTCATCATTTCCCCCTCCTGATATCCTAGAAGAAACCTTTGGACACAAAAACATATCTGGATTTTCACACAACTGAAAAATGCTGCTTCTCATAGTAAAGCGACCTCACAGAAATTGACCACAAATTTGTGCTTGCTCTCTCCCCACATGCACCTAAAAATGAAGAAATATTTACTCATTGTGCAGATAAGCTATTTTTCCTTAAAGGCAGAGTATACAGCGATAACAATGCCATTGCCACGAGATAATAACTTCAGTGCATGCATCTTCTGTTCACATAAATTTAACAGGTGCGCCCTCTAGTGGAGTTAATGTGAATTGACAGAATTGGTTAATGGTCAAGAAACTGCTGATGTGAAGAAAACATTTCCTCTCTTTCTTAATGGATTCTTTAGATTCTTCTTTCTTGTGAGAAAACCTTTCCCTGCACTGGCACAATGTCTTTACTGAATCACTGTACCTAGATTCTTCACTTTGGCTCATAATTATCTTATTCTGAGAAAGAGCTGAGAAGGTAGGATTCAGGAGATGATGGTCATAAGCCAGTAAAAAAATAAATTGGTAGGGAGGAGTTATAAGCAGAGCCATGATTTATTTCCTTAGGGGAAAGTGGAGCACGAAAGTTGGATGGAGAGTGAAAGCAACCATATAAAATAATAAACATAAAAAGTAAGAGCCATGTTGCAGGCTAGGCAGACTCAGAGGCTGCAAACAATGGTTATCTATCTTGTGTAGTAATAGCAAAATTGCCTTTTGAGCTTTTCAGCAACGAGGCTGTGAAATCTTTACATCATGGGAATCATAAACTAGATTTCCTCTCTGTTTCTGTCTTCCTTCTCCCCTCTATGCAATGTTTGCTAGTGGCAATAAGACTCTGTGAAATAAAGTCCTTGAACAGAAGTCTGAACCCAACTACTGTAGAAAATGTCATTATTTCCTATCAGAACATGTTCCAAAAGTCGTTTAGGTCCTCTGCCAGTTTATTTAAAGCATTATATTGAATTGGAGAAGCCATTCTACCCAGTGTTGTATCTATAAAGGGCAGGAAATATTCCAGTTGCCAAAATATGTAATTTACCTGAAGAAAAGAAGTATTTCAGAATCTGTGGCATCTGTAATTTTTATAATTATTTTTGACAATGGGATTTGCCAAACAATTTGCTAAGACTTGGTTGAGGTAACAAAGGTTTGATCTGAAATAATAAAAGATAACTTCATATGTTAAATAAGGTACTGTTTTTCATCTTACAGAATTGAAGGAGCCCTTAGAAATAGTATGCCATAGTAAAGAGAATTATAAACATTTCCATTTTTATATTGCTCTTGGATGGACTAAGATACTTCTTGTGGCTTTAATTCATAGTTTCCATACAGCTATATTCACCAGCTGGACTAGCTGGTTACATATTTTTACGGGTTTTTTAAATTAATAATAACTGAGCACAAGTAAAATGTAAATGGTGTTAGATTTGAACCTATGGCAAGCTTATTGTGGATCCATATGATCTGTGGTAGTCTAGCTATTCACTTTTCCAAGAGACAGGCATGGGGTGTGAAGGGCATTTATATTCAGACTATTAGGGAAAAGTTATATCAGTCTTCCAGAACAAGTCTGGCAGAGTTTTCAGCATCAAATACTGTATGTTACATCAGTATAGATGATGACTATTTTGGGTCTGGTGTCCAAATGTCTTATATGGGCATTGAAAGGGATTCCTTGATTCTTAAAGTCTATAGAATCATCCAGGGCATGGTTGTCCCAAAAGTGCTTTTTCAGGAGGCAACAGGACTTCCTTGTTTTTTCTTTTGAAGACGTTTCACTTCTCATCCAAGAAGCTTCTTCAGCTCTAACAGGATAGTGGGTGTTGTATCCGGAGTCTTCACTCCAGTCCGCAAGCTAGGGGGCATGATACAGCTACCTGATTGGCTGGCCATCTGACAGCTGGGAATATAAAAGGCTCCAATCAGTCAAAGTTGCCTCAGGTTGCCGTTAGTGCAGGGGGCAGTTAGTTGAATGCCCATTGGCAATCTGCTGTTAGAAATAAACCTTGTTACCCACCGTTATTCTGAGTCATCTCATTTCTTCTCCTGCTGATCGCAAGATCTAACAGTGCGGAATGGAAGGATTTATATTCTTTGCAAACAGCTGGTAATTTGCATCCTTCAAGAGGGTTGTTGAAGCACTTAAAAGTTTATCTGTGTCCTCAGGGTCACCAGAATAGTGCTCCTGGTTCCTGTAATCTGCAAGTAGGAAGATCCATTCCTTCTCCCACACCATTCAAAGGGTGTTCAGAGTTGGAGAAGCTTCTTGGATGAAATGCAAAACATCTTCAAAAAAAACAAACAAGAAAATCCAGTTGCCTCCTGAAAAAGCATCTTTGGGACAACCATGACTTGGATGACTGAGAATCTCCACAGAATTTTAGCTATACAATTTGTGATGAGGTTGGGGAAAGGTGGTTTATAATATTTAAGTATTACATACTGACCATTTTACATCTTCTTTGATTCCAAGTAAGTACAGTTTTCATTAACCCTGGTATAATACAAAGTATTAATCATTATCCCAAAGGTGCTTTTCCAAAAGGCAACTGGACTTCCATAGTTCTTTGATTCAACCATGACCCGGATGATTGAGAATATCCATATTCATCATTATTATAGCCACAGATGCTTTCACAGGTTGTTAGTTTCCTTTTGAAATCCGCCTGATCCTAACCCTAGTATAAACAGGAGACATTGTGGTTGTACTTAATTCAGGGATTACCATCTTCTCCTCCAAACAGCAAACAATTCTGAGGCACATTATAGTATAAATTACTGAGCTTTTTTAAAATCAGCATATCAGTGGAGTCCAACACATGCTTCTTTGACTGTAACAAAACTTGTGAATTATTGCATTTAAAGGTTAGAATTTTAGTTCTAACCTTAGTTAAGATTAACTTATTAACCTTAATTAAGATTTGCATGACAATCTTTTCAAATAGCATTATAGAATATAATCACCTCTTATCATCATCAATATCACCATCAGCTGGAAAGTATATGAATGCTAAGCGGTATATAAAGAGGAAGATGAAAAGATGTATGTTGTCATATGGCTTCTAAAACCTATAGTTCTACAAACTTGCAGTTTTGCTTAATTAATTAAATGAAAATATTAGGGATTCCTCAATTAAATAATAATTGCTAGACAAGTCTTATCCAATCCATATGCCATGGTACTTAAGCCAATAACATAATAGATTACACTTCTGTTCGTGGGGAGTGGATTTTTGGGTTGACTCCAGGTTGTGGAATGCATGACAGTGTGAATATAGATGGAACTTTCTAAAGGATTCAGGATCTGTTAAATTTGGAAGGCACAAGTCTGCCAGAAAAAAGGACACATTGATTCTCCAATAAGTGAAAGATTGAAGACTCACTTACTATGCAAACTTTTTCATTGTCGGAGGCCTCTTCAAGCTATTCTCTGCTGAGAAATGAAGCCTGGAAGGCCATGCACAGCCAACCAGTCCTCCTTTTGCATCACCAGAGGCCTCATCAAGCCCTTTGCTGATGAAAAAGGAGGAAGCAGACAAAGAAACAGGCTAGAGAGGAGATAGATCTTCATAAGATAAGTTATCAGGCATGACAGGATGGAGGGAAAGCAATTGTGGGGACCCCAGGGGAGGGAAAATGAATCGGGGGAGGCTTTGGGTGGTCTGAAGTAGGTGGCCTGTTCCATCAATAGGCCCTCCCATGGCCTCCCCCACCTGAGATACCTCATGTGCACTTAATGATCCATGTGTTCAATTATCAAATGCATGGGCAAAAGCAGGGAGTGATCTCATTCAAGGTACGAGATTCACTCCCATGAATCCTCAGATTATGAATGGAATGGGCAAGCTTCATTGCATTCATAACTTGAGGATTATCTGTAGATCATTTTAGTGATGCCTAATTATTTAAAAAGACTAAATATTATAAATAATTAGACAACTGATTTTAAAAACTAAATTCTAGTTATTAGAAGAAAGGAAAAAATTATACTAGTTTTGGATCATATGATATTTTGATTTTTTCCAATAGAAAGTATTGCACACAACACTGGATCCCAAAGAGGCTGTGTAAATCCTAGCTAAGACTTGCAAAGAACATTTAACATGTCAGCATCCTGGCTGGGAAACTCTTCAGCATGTAAATTCCAGATCATTTAGTATTCAAGAATGACGAGAACAATGCAGATAGAGTTAAGAACTTTATGCAATATAGATTTCAATAAAATAATAAATCTAATTGGATTGAATTTTATCTTCTGTATTTGTGCAGGATATTTTGAGAATCAGTATTATTGAATTGATGCTGAAATTGGACGTAGATATTTTATTCAAGTATGAATAAAAAGAGTGACTATTTGCTATTAACTTAGATAATGTTTGCTTTTACTATGTAATTTAAGAATTAGTCCATCCATATGCACAAACAGAAAAGGAATGTTATAAACTGAAATCATGATTGATCATTCATAATGAAAGATTGAGAGAATTAGTAAAGGAAGTAAATGTCACAGAAAATTCTGAATGTGGAACTGAACATTTTTTGGAATTATCAAAAGTGGATCTTAGGAGAGGAAAAAGGGCATGGAAAAAAAAAAGAAAGATGATGAGAAAGAAAGAAGAACAATTTTAGGATTAAAATCATTAAAATCCTCCTGGGGTTAGGAAGAAATTGATATTGGAAAATAGAATTTGAGGTACTTTAAAGCATTCAAAGTTCCATGTGATATCATGGCACGATAGTAATGTCAACTGCAGCAAACCTACATGAAAATCACCTAATGAAATACAGTGATACCTCAGTATTCATCATTAATTGGTTCCAGGAGACACAATGAGTACCAAAAATGATGAATACCAAACAATTTTTCCCCATAAGGAATAATGTATTAAATCACAGGACCGTTGATATCAACAAGTCTAGCTTGTGCATTGAGTACCAAACAAATGTGGGACAGAATTGTCATGTCAAAATGCCCTGAGTACCAAATTTGCTGAGTTTCAAAGCAGTAGAGTACCATGGTAACACTGTATAGCATTCCTGCGGGCTTCATACAAATCATGGTTTTGTCTTTTTTCACTGCAACTATGATGGTGATGATGAAGAAGATCACTTGGAAGGAAAGTCTACCCAGGCCTGGACTGCATTTTTAATACCAAATGCATTGTGCTGCTTAATATATTGTTTAATATTGATATTGCTTATTTCTAAGATCAGGGCTACTTATCACTAGAGTGGCATCTAAGTCCTGTAATTAAGGGAATAAATTCAATGCCAGTATTAAAGAAACTGATTGATTATATCTTTTTGACTCTTAAGAAGCACATAGATTTTCCTGCATTATGACCTATCCCTAACATGGTCTTCCAGATCTCCCAATAATGTAGCAAATACTCATTGTTGTTATAACTTAGTCTATTGACCTTGCTGCTAATCATCCTCTTCTTCTCTTTCCTTCGGCCTTTTCCAGCATTGAAATCTTCTCCAGAGAGCTGGGTCTTCACATAATTGTGTCCCAAAGTAGAATTATTTGAGCCCAGTCATTTGTGCAAGTGAGAATTCTGGGTGAATTTATTTGAACAATATTAACCATTTTGTTTTCATTTTCCCCGCTAGAGGGCACCTCAGTCTGCAGCAAAAAAATAAAAATAAAAATTAACTAATAGGTTAGGTGTAAAATGCTATGTCATTCCCAGCAGTTGCTGACTGTCAACATTTCCAATTCAAATATTTCAGATCAGGTTTCATTGCCACAGATATTAGCATCTCAGTGAGGAACGAGATGGTGATCCTTACAGAGCAATAAGTACTCAGAATTGAGGAGAGTTTTGCCAATACCATTTAGTGGTATTTAAACTAGTAAATAAGTAAACAGGTTTTAGGACATACATAGAAAATAAATGGCTACATATCCTTTTAGTATTAGCTGCAGAAACATGGGGAAAGAAGATAAAAGAGATATTTGTTCTAATAATCAAATCTGATGGTGGTTATTGATGGACTGCAGCCAAAACCAAACAATTAAAATGAGAGACTACAATTAAGAATCTGAGTTATTTCAAAAATACAATGCTAATAATAATTGAAAGAAAGTTAATGAGATTAAACTTCATTACTCCCAAACATGGTTGACACTACATATTTAATACCAATTTTAAAAGAATACTATATAATGCATAATGGAGAAGATTCCTTCCTTTCCCCAAACTAGGCCCCAAACTAGCTCCTGTCAGGGGAACAAGATTACAAGAACCTCTAGTGTCCTCTCTTCATCCCCCCAAAAAGAAGACCTAAATTTGCATAAAGACTAATTTTTTAATAACTACAAATTATACTCTGCTGCAGTTTTGAAGACTCAGAGTAGCTTACAGTAGTAATATAATCTTTTGCAATTAATTAATGAAACTGAATTCAGTCCTTCAGGGAATAACATGATCTTATTTGTTCCCAAAATGCCCTCTAAAGAGCCACATTTTATGGCTCTCCCAAAATTAGGTAAATATGAGAAGGGGATCACTTACTCTATTTGGCCCAGTTTTTGTTAATAAATAAAACTTAGAAATAGAGGGAAGAATCAAACTGCATGCCAGATTTTCTCAGTTTCCTTTTCCTGCAGAAGATTGGATACTCCCCCTTTATCCTCAGTGTGTTTGTTTTTTTGGGGGTGGTATTTTTATACTTTATGATTATGAGAGAGTAGGAGATGCTGCTGTTGATTTGTTAGCATGGATTCTCCATCATTCTCCAGTGGCCATGTTATCCCAAATTTCTTAGTATGGAAAAGCCCCATGGGAGGAGATTTCTTATGCTTCTTATACTTTGTTTTCAGATTTTGTGGATTGTTGAGAAACCAGGGTGGAAAAAAATGCATAGTGGAAACAGATTCTCACATTTATCCATTAGTCATCTGGTAGCTAAAGAAAATTCAACAAACCCACATCTCTCATAAGAATTTTATCAGTTTTCTCTTCTTACCTGTTTGTTTTGGGTTTGTTTGTTTGTTATTAAATAACGATGTTAAGGTAATTTCATTCTATCAAAATGAAAATAGTTTTTAAAAAGTGGAAATATTTTTCAGCCAGGCACCTTTTTAAATATCAAGAACCACTGATCTCCATTAGCGCTGGTGGTGTGGAGATATTAATCAACAGCCCCCATAAATAATATGAAGTTTTCTGTACTTTTATAGACACAGACAAAAAGCTTTCTCATATTATTTGTGCCTGTCCCCTAACTGTTAAAGGCATTAAAAAGACCATCTTGTTCCCCAAAGTATCCTCAAGTGAATAAACAATAGCAGCTGTTACAAGGAGAATTTCTAGATGGCTTCACACTGTCTCATATCCTAATTCTTCAAAGGAATATTTCTCATACTGGGATTCATTAAGAAATGAAATGATGAGAAATTAAGTTATAAATATGAATAGGTATTCTAGTCTGGAATTGCAGAGAGAATGTTTTTTTAAAAAGATCACAGCTCATGCCAAAAAGTCCTGCATTTACATCTGGACTTTTCCAGGATCAGAATCAGAGGTGGTATTCAGCAGGTTCTGACCAGTTCTAGAGAACCGGTAGTGGAAATTTTGAGTAGTTCGGAGAACTGACAAATACCAACTCTGACTGGCCCCGCCCCCATCTATTCTCTGCCTCCTGAGTCCCAGCTGACTGGCTGGGTCTTCTTTTGTTGCCCTGCACAGGAGAATGGAGCTGGAAAGGAGGTTAGTGGAGAGAATGGGATTTTGCAGTAACCTTCCCCCAGGAGTAGGGAGGGAATGGAGATGATACAGTATCCTTTCCCTGCCATGCCCACCAAGCCACCACCAAGCCATGCCATACCCACAGAATCGGTAGTAAAAAAATTTGAATTCCACCATTGAACAAAATGGGACCTTCGGGCTCGTACCCTTGGCTGTGCCTCCTTCTCCTCCACTTCCACCCATTTACCTCCAGCTTTTCTCCTCTGCTGGCCCTTCCCTAGCCATTCACCCTGCCAATGGCCTCCACTCATCCATGGAGGGTTAGAAAAATTCCATCCTGAATCCCTGGTAAATCAAACTAGATGGGCTAATGAGATAACCTGGTAACATTTTCTACATACAGAGACAAGTTATGGCTGGGATAGATCAAATGTATATAACCTAGTTTTACTGGTATCACCACCACAATAAAAATTAAAAAATAAAGATACCTTCACTCGCTGAAAATCTGAAATTGAATATTAGTTTCTGCACAGCTAATTGGCTACCCTAAGCCAAAAGTATGATGATACTGTAATGCCAGAATAAAAGTAAAAATTGATGCGGATGATAATTAAGTTTCTTTGGGTTATCTGAAGGGAATAATCATTCACTCTCCAGTCTCCATTCTTGGACAAACAAACCATCAATTAATATTAGGAGCCTCTGTGGCACAGTGGTTATAGTGCAGTACTGCAAGCTACTTCTCTAGCCAGCTGTCTACAATTTGGCAGTTCAAATCCCACCAGGCTCAAAGTTAACTCAGCCTTCCATCCTTTTGAGGTGGGTAAAATGAGGACCCAGATTGTTGGGGTCAAGATGCTGACTCTGTAAACCGCTTAGAGAGGGCTGTAAAGCACTATAAAGTGGTATATAAGTCTAAATGCTATTGCTATTATGCCAGTATGATGCCAGTTTCATAACCCATGAAAGCAAAGCATGTGGAATACTGCAATTGCACTCTTCCCATGTGGTTACAAACTGCCTGTTCTTTGGGACTTTAAAAGCTTATAAAACACAATTCTTTTTCATTTACAGTCAATTATGGCTCACTTTCTCCCCACCCATGCATTTTCACATGTATATTTGTGGTTTCCACTCAGATCAAAGGAACTGATGCATGCACACTATTAAAGAATATCTGGCCAATTACTCATAGGTCCTATAAATTGTTATGTTCCCAAGCCTCCACCCTGAAATGTCAAAACCTTGGCCCTTCCGTGAGTGCTTTTTTTTTTCCTCATTAACTAAGCATTATGAAGTCCATTGAATGCACTGAGGCATACTTCTGAGTAAACATAATTGTGGCTGTGCTTTGAGCCTTGTAAACCAGTAGAGCCAGGCCAAAACAGAAAGCAAGGATTCTATTTTGCATTATGTTTTGCCTGGTTTACAAGATACCACACCGAGAAAGAACCACAACACATTTGATACAAGATTCTTCCAGGTTTTTTTTTTTTAATGACATCCATTTAAACCTCCTTGCAACCTGGATTGGGTGCAATCTCTTGCCCCTCCACCCCTGCCAACTGAGCATGATTCAAGTGATTCAAGCTGCTTTACTTTTTTTTTTTGCTGCTTTACTTAATTTTTCCAAGTATGCCATTACTGCTTATGTGAATCTTACTGGAAAAAATAATTACATGTTTACAATTGCATTAATATGATACAACGGAGGAGGAGGAGGAGGAGGAGAAGGAGGAGGAGGAGAAAGAGGAGGAGGAGGAGGAGGAAATCTTCATCAGACCTGGAATAAATTTCAGTTGGGGGGAAAACAGTCCAAATGTAGACAAACCATGTATATTGACTTCCTGTTGTTGCAAATCAGCTGTAGATTTTATCCTTCTCCAAGAGATGAAGTCCACTAGACTTGAAGTCTTGATAGAAATTACAGGTAGCAAAGTTTAGAAGAACGTGCATGTTAATAAGTCTTGTAAATTAAAGTCCAAAATGTTGCCATAACAGGGCAAGGCCAAACTACTTGTATTAAGTTCCTAATTCAATTGTGCTACTATGGCTGGAGATCAATCAATCAAATTAGAGCTGGAAGGGACCTTGGAGGTCTTCTGGTCCAAACCATTGGTGGGATTCCATTTTTTTTTACTACTGGTTCTGTGGGCATGGCTTGGTGGACATGGCAGGGGAAGAATACTGTAAAATCTCCAGTCAGAGGTAGTATTTGTCGGTTCTCCAAATTATTCAAAATTTCTGCTACCAGTTCTCCAGAACTGGTCAGAACCTGCTGAATACCACCTCTGGTCAAAACCCCTGCTCAAGCGAGAGATACTATACCATTTCAGACAAGTGACTTTGATGAAGTTTCCCTTATTACACTTTAGAAATTATGTTTTTAAAAACCTCTCCCTTTTAATAAACTATTTGAATTTAGAGATTTTTCTGCTGCTGTTTTTAAGTACGTATGTAGGTGAGTGGAGAAAATCCCAGATTTTCAAATCAGTACTGTGGAATTAAACTCATTAAACAACTCTGACAGCTGTTCTATTGGGAAAGGCTGAACTAGAGTTTCTGGCAAAACTGACAAGCTCTAATTTGTATATGAGTTACAGCTGGGGTGTCAAAGTCACGGTGTCATGGCGTCATCACGTAACATATTGGGACTTTTTCCCCCTTCTCTAAACGGGGTGGGGACGAGGCCAGCATGTGACGCATCTGGCCTGTGGGCCATGAGTTTGACACTCCTGAGCTACGGGACTTATAAAGCTCACCTTAAACAAAAAAGGAAACTTTACAAGGCCCTACTTCTTCTTTGATTGATATTGCAAGGCAGAAAATAATGGTCCCTGCCTCATCTCATTCTATACTGTACTGTTCTAGCAAAAAATAACAAACATAAATTCTGATAAATATATATTTTTGAAACAGGATGTTTTTAGAACAAGAAGCCTCTTTTATTATGCAAAACATATTCACTAGACAACATAGTGAAGCAGCTTCTTACAGCAGCATGGATCTCTTATTAATAACATTTTAAAATATTATATAATTCTTCTACATAATGTTTAACAGAATCAAACACTTATAAGTCTAGGCAATACCATTATGGAATGTTTCATTGCTTTTGACATTCAGTCTGGGTACCAAATTAATCTTAGCCTAAAGCAGGGAAAAGCAATCTGATGCCTTTGGACTTTAACTCTCATCAACAGCAGCCAGCAGGACTCGTATCAGAAGAGCATTGTGCTGTTTACCCCCTGATATCCCTGCCTTGTTAAGAATTCTTCTAGAACTTGATAAGAAAACAAACAAGTTATACAGTCTTCATTGTTCATAAAGTTAGTAGGAAATAATCTTGTCCTTCAGATTAATGTCTAATGTTTTTTATCCAACCATTCAGCAACAACTTCCAGCTTGGGCTTTCAACTGATCAATAGCTATGGTTCATTAATTTTATCATGGATCAATTCAGTATTTTTATGATTGAATTATTTTTCCACCAAATTGGAGGAAGGGGGAGATTCCATTTATATGAAAGCAGAATCCAACTTCTGAATCCTACTCTTGACTAAATGTTTTGCAGGCAAAATTGAGTTTCAAATAAATGCCAACATCTTTGGATGATATGGTCAGGATCCTTCAATATTTTGAGGACCCAAGTTAAATGTCAGCAATGTTGGTATACAGCACTCATTCTGGGTTTGGAAACAAAGTGCAACCAAAAATTTCTTCTAGGGGAAGTTATTGTGCAAAAGAATGGGTGAGAAGAACTCTGTGGAATAATTTATTTATTTATTTATCAAAGTTGTCACCTACCTCGTACTTCAGGGGAACCTGAAAAGCTTACATTAAGAATAATAATGACACATACCCAGTTTATTAGAACAGAAGACACTGTTTTGGCATTTCATTTAATGCCATTACAAGTCGCTGTGATTTGCATAATATAATTTATGATGGTACACACTGTATATGAATACATGGTATGCAAGATATGACATTTTCAGAGTCATATTCCGGAGTCATATTATCAAAATTCCACTGTGTTTTCTGCTTCCTGCAGTCAAATAATTTGAGATATTCATTGCTAACCATATTTCATGTCCCCCTTGGCAGCAGAGGGGGAAAAGGGCTTCTGAATGAAAGCACCTTCAAGTCGATTCTTTACCATTTTTGCCACTGCAAAACTGAGGTTTTACAAATCTGCTTAAGAACAAAATTTACAATGTAATCATATATAAAGCCCATTGACTACAAAAAAGGTAGTCATCAACCAACTTCATGGAAGCTATAGAAATATTTCTTTCTTTCTTTCTTTCTTTCTTTCTTTCTTTCTTTCTTTCTTTCTTTCTTTCTTTCTTTCTTTCTTTCTTTCTTTCTTTCTTTCTTTCTTTCTTTCTTTCTTTCTTTCCTTCCTTCCTTCTTTCACTCTTTCTCTCTTTCTCTTTCACTTTCTCTCTTTCTTTCCCACTCTTTCTTACCTGTCCATCTCATATTCATGACTCTGGGGCTAACAACAGTTAAAAGCATTTTATAAACACATAACTATAAAAACAATACACATATTCTCAGAAGCTGAAGTAAAAAGGAAAAAACACCCAACCATCAGTAACAAATCAGCATAACCATTAGGTATTTCAATATATTCCATCATCTCCCAAAGGTGCTTTTTCAAAAGCCAATTGAACTACTTTTCACTTATGGCTGTGGCACAGCTTATCTTCTTTCCTGGCTCCTTTCCTTGCTTCTGAATTGGAAGGCGATATTTTACTTGGCCCAACTCCTTGTGTAGAACTGAAAAATCAAAAGAACTCTAGAGAAGCAGCAGAACTTTGAAACTGAGAAACAAGGGAGAAGACTGGGAAGGAACCTTTTCGCAAGGGTCTGAGGAAGTGGGGTGTATATTCACATTTCAGAGCTTTTCTTTCCCACTTTGAATCCACAACTCTCTCTTTAACTGTATTCCTCTTTCCATTTTCCACCTAGTGTTCATGTCCTGTGAAGTGGATTGTATAGAAAGATTGGTCCAAAGTTATTCTATGGGTCTTTCAATCTTCAATGTGGTCCCAGAATCCCCCAAATTTGCTAAATGTCAACATGGCATCTATTATGAATTATGAAATATTCAGGCAATAGTGATAGGTGTATCAAGCTTTTTGTCCTGGCTCCTGTCAAAATATTCACTCAAGGGGTAAGTTCAATTATTGGCCTGGAAAAGGTTGCAAAGGGTCTTGGTTTAGAATAATTTCCTTGGCAGATGGGAATGCAGTAGCTCCGCCTCAGTCCTCAGGTAAGATTTATCTGAGTAAAGGGCTTTGGTGAACCCTCTGGCTGAGCCAGCTAGGAGCCAAGAGCATTGTGAGACTGAAGCAGGAACTCTAGCATTTCGGGAGAGCTCTGAGGAAAACATCCTCTGCTTTTGAGCAGTCTACAGCTGACCTGAGTGGAAAAGTTAAACAAAACAAGACCTTAGATGGGAGACCACCAGGATATTTGGATGAGATGCTGATAGAGAATTCTAGGACTGCAAACTAGAGATCGGATTCAAGAAAACACCAGGCAGAAAAGCAACTGCAAAACCTATGGACTTCGCCATGAAGTCAGTGGAAGGAGGCATTATCTCAGTCCGTTCCTCCCCTTTAAAAGGCAGCCCTCTACACTATAGGACTTCTTCTCTTCTTCAGTCTCAGGAGTCTGCATTTCTCTTCTTCTCCCTTCCCTTGCTGTGGCTTACAAATGCATGGACCACTCTTCCCAGGAAAAAGATGCACCTTAGCATCGCTGCATCCAAAACAGGGCATCCCTTCCATAATGCTGGGCTTCCCTAGTTTTGACTCCAAGGGAGGCACCATCTGCCTATGCTTTATATATCAAGGGTTCTGGTGCCTACAAGAGAGGGGGGAGAGGGGTTTTTTTTGGGGGGGATTGGCGGTTCTGTGGGTTCTACAGTTTATGTGAGTCTCACAGCCATAGGGGGTATTTAACTTTCTGCCCTAGTTGCTGTAATTCTCTCTCCAGTGGATATACAGTTCAGATCAGGTTCCTATTGCTGTGATGACAGGCATTCAGCAGGCACTATAATTGCAGAGTTAAAACAGCTCATTTTCTTACTGGCAAGCTGTAGTTAAAGAGGTGCTAGGAGGCAGCCTGGCTGTCTGCATCGAAACTGATCAAAGCCGTCAAAGGCATCTGGATTGCCTCTGTTTTCTTTCACCACCCTCCCCCTCCCCTTCTGCTGAAAAAAAGGGGGGAGGGGGGAGAGATGAGGGGAAAAGAAGAAAAATTGGTTTAAAAAGTAATTTAAGAAGATGAATACCTATCCCTTTCCTGAGGCTAAAAGGTGGCCACTTATTAGAGATATTAAACCTATGCTGAGTGGGTTTTCTTATGCTGTTGTAGACCATTTCTAATAAGAGAATTGGACCAGGGCACATAGCTACTTAGATGTCTATTTCCATTAAGTCCTGCTGTGCAAAATTTTTATGCAATTGAATTGGACTTTTTACACTTGAACTTATTTCCTGGAGGAGATGAAATTTTCTCACTTATGTATGGATCCGAAGAGTTCATCCCCCACCCCCCACCCCCAAAATTATATCCTGGTCCCAATCTGAAAGACAACAATAACATTGTTTTCCATATTCAATTACTCTGAATTTAGGGTTATGGGTTTAAGTGGGGCTGCAGCATTTACCGCTTTCAGTGTTCCACTTTTTTGCCTTCTCATGACTACTTCTGCAAAAGGGGAGCCCAATGATTCATGCTGGGTGGCTTCAAACTTGTAACAGGAGGAAAAGGAGAACCGTGTGCCTCAAAAGGAGAATCCAGGGAGCAGAAGCAGAGATGGCTGAATATTAGTTACTTTGAGATTTCTCAACATTCGGCTCAACATTTTCCTTGCCAGTTCTTTGTTCCCCCTGCCAGGCAGCTGTGTAGAAAAGAGACATTTCTATAAGCCTCTTTGGAACCACTCTTAATAACTTTCCAACTTTCCATAGAAAATGGCTTCCCAAAGGGTAAAGATAAAAAAAAAAAAAAACAGAGGCCAGATTTTTAGGACATATAGTATTTATTTATTTATTTATTTGTTCATGCTTCTATACCGCTCCCTCTCCCAAAAAGGGACTCGAGGCGGTGTACATTCAACAACGAAACAGTACAAGTAACGGAAATAAAATAAATAAAAAATCTAAAATGGTTAAGAACAACACCCATCAGAAAAATTATCCAAAATTTGAAATTTAACCTGAATGATTCAATTGGCTAGACCGGCCTGCTTGAACAGCAAGGTCTTAACTGTGCGCCGGAAGGTCAGGATGTCTGACATGGCCCGTGTCTCCGAGGGGAGACAGTTCCAGAGGGTTGGGGCTCCCACAGAGAAAGCACGTAGTCTCGGGGCTGTTAGTCGACAGTGATTTAGTGGTGGGACCCCGAGCATGGCGACTCTGTGGGAGCGTACTGGGCGGCGGGAGGTTGTTGGTGGCAGAAGGCGATCCCGTAAGTATCCAGGTCCCGAGCCATGGAGCACTTTGAATACTATTAGTACCACCTTGAATCGAATCCGGAAGGCAACAGGAAGCCAGTGTAGCCGGCGGAGAAGAGGTGTTATGTAGGCGTCTCGAGGGGCGCCCATGATTATCCGCGCGGCAGCATTCTGAACTAACTGTAACCTTCGGAGAGTCTTCAAGGGGAGCCCCATGTAGAGAGCATTACAGTAGTCCAAACGGGAGATGACGAGGGCAGAGGTGACTGTGCGAAGTGCGCCCAGGTCCAGAAAGGGTCGCAATTGGTAGATCAGACGAATCTGATAAAAAGCACTCCTGGTGGCGGCTGCAATATGGTCTTCCAAAGACAGTCGCACATCCAGGAGGACACCCAAGTTGCGTGCCCTTTCCACAGGGGATAGTGTCTCTCCTCCTATGGTCAGCGATGGGATAAGCTGACTGAATCTGGGAGCAGGAAACCACAGCCACTCGGTTTTGGCTGGGTTGAGACGGAGTCTGTTATGACCCATCCAACTTCGTACGGCCTCCAGGCACCGGGTCATCACTTCGACGGCTTCGTTGGGGTGGTCTGGGGTGGAGATGTACAGCTGAGTATCATCAGCATACTGGTGGAATTCCACCCCAAAGCCACGGATGATCTCACCTAGCGGCTTCATATAAATGTTAAACAGCAGGGGAGAGAGTACCGACCCCTGAGGCACCCCACAGAGTAGGGGCCTAGGGGTCGATCTCTGTCCCCCCGTCAACACAAATTGCGAACGGTCGGAGAGGAAGGAGGAGAACCATCGAAGCACGGTGCCTCCAATCCCTAGCCCCTCCAACCGATGCAATAGGATACTGTGGTCGACAGTATCAAAAGCCGCAGATAGATCAAGTAGGACCAGAACAGAGGAATAACCTCTGTCCCGTGCCCTCCAGAGATCATCCATCAACGTGACCAACGCCGTCTCAGTGCTGTGCCCGGGCCTGAAGCCCGATTGAAGGGGATCGAGATAATCTGTTTCATCCAGGTACTGCGGGAACTGACATGCCACCACAGTCTCTACAACCTTCGCTACAAAGCGAAGGTTGGAGACAGGACGATAATTTGATAGTAATGTTGGGTCCAAGGACGGTTTCTTGAGGAGGGGACGAACCACCGCTTCCTTCAAAGCGGCGGGTAGAAACCCCTCTCTCAAGGAAGCGTTAATAATGCCTTGGAACCAGCCACGTGTTACCTCCCGAGTGGCTAAAACCAGCCAGGAGGGACATGGCTCTAATAAACAAGTGGTAGCGTTCAGTCCCCTCAGTATTCTGTCAACGTGTTCTTTGGTAACAGAGTCGAACTCAACCCAGTTGACCTCACCGATATCTGATCTCGCCCTCCTGCTCGGAGATGACCAGTCGGAGTCCAAACCGTTCCGAATCTGAGCGATTTTATCCTGGAGAAATATAGAAAATTCCTCAGCTCGACCCTGCAAAGGGTCATCCTGCGACTCCACTTTCAAGAGGGAGCGAGTCACCTTAAACAGGGCAGCTGGGCGGTTTTCTGCGGACGCAATAAGGGTGGAGAGGTAAGTTCTCGCCATCCTTATCGCCACTAAATATGTCTTAATATAAGAACGTAGTAGTGTTCGGTCAGATTCAGAGTGGCTGGATCTCCAGCTACTCTCTAGGCGTCTTTTCCAGCGTTTCATCTCCCTCAGCTCCTCGGAGAACCAAGGAGCTATTTGGGAGCGGCGCCGGGTCAGAGGCCGCAAGGGCACAACCCGGTCAAGTGCTCCAGCAGCCGCCAAATTCCAGGCGGCAACCAAGTTTTCAACCGAGTTGTGTGTGTGAGTTTCGGGGAGTGGCCCAACCTCCATCAGGAACCTTTCAGGGTCCATCAGGCGCCTGGGGCGGTACCATTTTAATGGCCCCGCCTCTCTGCAGTCAAGAGGTGTGGAACGGAAGTCAAGCTTTAGGAGTGAGTGGTCTGACCATGACAGGGGTTCTATGACTATATTCCCTACACCCAGATCACTCTGCCACTGATCAGAGACAAAAACTAAGTCTAGAGTGTGACCTCCAATGTGAGTAGGGTCCCGGATTAATTGGGTTAGGCCCATGGCTGTCATGGAAGCCATGAACTCCTGAGCAGCTCCCGAGGTACCGCCGGCAGAGGGAAGGTTGAAATCACCCATGACCATAAGCCTAGGGGTCTCAACCGCCATGCCGGCAATAACCTCAAGAAGCTCAAGCAGGGCAGATGATGCAAAGCAGGGAGCCAGGTAAGCGATCAACAAGCCCTTCTGAACCTTGCAACCAAACTTCACAAAAAGAGATTCACATCCGGACGTCTGAGAAACAGTGGACTCCCTCGGACATAGATCTTCCTTGATAACTAACGCAACACCTCCACCCCTTCCCTGGGTCCTCGGCTGATGAAAAACCCGAAACCCGGCTGGGCACATATCGACCAGAGGGACACCCCCCTCTGGGCCCAGCCAAGTCTCGGTAATACCCACCAGGTCCGCCCCCCCCTCTAAGATCAAGTCATAAATGAGAGGGGCCTTGTTCATGACGGACCTGGCGTTACATAACATCAGCCGAAGGCCCAGGGCCCGATCACTCAGACCACCTGGAGAACGGGAAGTGATAATGGGGTCGGAGTGTGCCACAGCAGATAGAAAGCGGAGGCGCGCTCCCGAAACAGAATGTGGCCCCTTATAAGCGCCAAATCTGCCTCTCCCGCTCACCGTTGTAATGGATTTAATGACACCCTCTTCTGGACAACCCCCCATCCTCAATTGAGCCATGTCAGAATCCTGACCACTCCAGCTGCGCTCTAACTGTGAACAGGTCGGAGTCCCAGGTGGGTTGTCCCCTAGTACCCACATGGTTGACCCTAATTTGTTAAAAGATTTGATTAAAAATTTTAAGTAACCCTCCCTCCCACGCTTCTGACGACTCCACCATCTCTCCGGATCCCAGGATCCGTCCTTGAGATGGGATTTGGAGAGACAAGTGGGCCAGATTTGAGATAGGGGGACATATCTCAAGGCCTGTAGTTCGGTTGAGGAATAAGACAGTATATGAGGAATATGACTGTGAATCATTTGTGTTGGAGCAGGTGGGTCCAATGATGTCCTAAGACCCTAAAAGGGGTTGGAGGAGGGCCGAATGATGGCCATAGACTAGGCCTAGATCTCCAGGTAGGAAGTAAGTAAGGTGGTGATATAGTTCTGGACCTCGAGTCTCGCCGCTGTTCGATAAGTATTTGTTGCAGCTGTGGTGGCGGCGGATGTGAGGGCAGTCCCAGGGATGGTTTCGGCAGAGGTTTGGAAGACATTCAATGCGACGGCGGTGGCGGCGAAGGATAAGAGGAAAGAGAGTGGTCGTAAGATGATCTTGGCTCAGTCACTAGGCCTTGCCGCTGTCTGTAAGGCCTCCGGTGTGACGGTGGTGGTGGCGTTGGCCGAGAGGATAGTATATGGCCATGTGGAGGACCCGGCTCCGTTTCCAGGCCTTGCTGCCATCTGTAAGATGACCATCGTGACCATGGCCATGGGGGTGGATGATGATTGATCGGGAGCTGCGGCCCTGTCTCCGGGCCTCGCCGCCAATTAAAACATAATCGCTGTGGTGGTGGTAGTGGCGGAGGCCACGGGGGCAGAACATGGCTGTGTGGTGGCCTCTGGTTCGTCCCCAGGACCCGTCGCCGTCCATAAGATGTTCGACGTAACAGCGGTGGTAGTAGTAGTAGAGAAGAAGAGGATTGGGTTCAGAGGAGTCAAAGTAAGGGAAATCCAACTCATGAAGCTTAAGCAGCTAAAAAGAGAGTAAGGGAAACTGTGATATGATATTTTTCTAGACAATTGTTTGATGGACACCTTGGAGGCAAGGGGATGAGCTCCCAGTGTTGAGAGTCAAAAAAATTTGCTACTAGTTCTGTGGGTGTGACTTGATGGGTGTGGCTTGGTGGGTGTGGCAGGATAAAATCTCCATTCCCACCCCACTCCAGGGGATGGATACTGCAAAATCCCATTCCCTCCCCGCCCCACTAACCAGCTCCGTTCTCCTGTGCAGGGCAACAAAAGAAGACTCAGCTGATCAGCTGGGACTTGGGAGGTAGAGAATAGATGGGGGCAGGGCCAGTCAGAGGTGGTATTTCTAACTACTCAAAACTTCTCCAGAACTGGTCAGAACCTGCTGAATACCACCTCTGGTGAGCTCCCTCTGTTGCTGGTTGGAGACTTGACAATAGGGGTATGTGAGAGAGAAGGATCTAATTCATTGAACCCAGAACAGCTTCTCTATTAAAGCAGGAATCATTGTATTAAGTAGAACTTTGGTTCCATAGCATCCTACTTCCTTTCTTGTTTCACTCAGTGGAGATGCTGTCATCCTCCAGATACAAACAATCTTTGAAAGCAGTGAATGAATTGGTTCCAAAATACCTCTGAGAATTAGGCTGCAAATTGAGTTGAACAAATGAGTTGGCCCCATCACTTGCCTTTGTTTCATCAAATCCCTTGTTTCTAATTTGCAGAATTTATTAATATATTAGACCCATACCTGTCAGTATATATTATAGTTTCTGACTATTCCCTAAGGCTGCTCTTCTCTCGCTGTTTAATAAGATGTTTTATACAGAAACCAGCTCCTGATATATCGTTTATATTATGACTTTTCATTTGGCCTTTGAATGCTCATTTCCTTTAGGTGACATTAATTTCCTTGAAGAATGAAAAACTCTCCATTTCAGGTTATGGTATTTATTTGGTTCCCCCATTTATAAACAACAAAATTCCCACAAGTAGAATTGTAAAATTGCTAAGGGTAAAAAAGATTTCAGATGGAGTCCCTGATAGAAAATATACTTGTGTAATGTTGTTCCTTTAGCCCAGCCTTCTTTTGCCTGTGACCTTACAGCTACAGAAAAAACTGCCACAACTCTCTTCCAGATGCTAACTGATTGAGAAGGTATACAGGTTCTAAAAGAGGCTTTATCTATTCAAAGTGTAAGCAGGAAATATAATCCTGATATAAAAAGCTCCTTAACATAAGAAACAATAGGATCTAGCATGCCTAATGTAATGAACAGAAGGACTAGAGATGCCATAGTAGCAGTTTTCCAGTATTTGCGGGCCTGTTATGGAGAATATACAATGGAATGGATATAAATATTTTTAAATACTATAACAAATAAAATCCATAAAACTTGTTGAACTGATCCATGTAACTCAGGGGTATTAAACTCACGATGACACCTTGTCGTCACGTAACATATCACAACTTTTTCTCCTTTTGCTAAACCGGGTCTGGGTGTGGCCAGCACATGATGTATCTACCTCTGGGCTGCGAGTTTGACACCCCTGATGTGACTAAACCTATAATACCTGGTATCTATTATTTACTGTTCCACAATGTAGATATATCCAAAGGATAAGTAAGAAAAACGGAGTGGAGGAAGTAAATAACTTTGTGGCAATGGCATACAATATACAGTAGGATGAAATGTAGAATTTTGCCTTGCTAATCCTGCTGGTGTTTTTTAATCTAAGGCACTAATTATTTTTGTACTATTGGCTTCAGAGTACAATCCTGCAATTTGAGTTGAAGTAGTAGGGTTGCATTTTTCAGCAATAATTGAAGATAACGTTTGGTGAATTACCCTTTAACCTTTAATAAATAGAGTTATCTTTCAATGTTTAGCTTGCTAGTAAAAAGGGTCTGAGTCAATTATTCTATTTCCCCTTTTCATATTGGCAGAGTGTTTCTAGGTATGGAGATTCTAGTAAGGAAACCTCAAAATTATGACATTGCTTGATTTATATATCCACAAGTTGAAAGGAATTACAGGTGGACAAACTGTAGAGGCATTTACAGATAGCCCAATAGTTTAATGACTGTTCAAAGTTACAACGGCACTGAAAAAAGTGACCTATGACCATTTTCTTATGACCATTGCAACATCCCCCTGGTCATATGATCAAAATTCAGGCACTTGGCAATTGGCATGTGTTTATGACACTTTTACTGTTCTGTGATCATGTGATCACCACTTGTAACCTTTTCAGCTGATTTTGACAAGCAAAGTCAACTGGGAAAAGCCAGATTCACTTAACAACTGCTATGATTTGTATAACAACTGTGGCAAAATAGTTGCAACCTAACAATTGTCTTGTTTAGCCATGGAAATTTTGAGCTCCATGATGGTAATAAGTTTAGGACTACCTGTACAACTTCACAAGGGTATTTCTTGCCAGCTAACTCCAAAGCCTTCCCTGTTTAATGTTTGGTTTTGTCCATTCCAAAGTTAAACAGGCAATAAATATGTCTTGGATGAGCCACGACAATGGCAATGAATCTAGAGTTTATTTTCTTTCATTACGGCTATACTCAGACCATGCAAATAATACAATTTGCATTCCATTATGTAAAGATCAATTGAGTGTTGAACCAGTTCTCTTCCTGGATAACATCTTAGCATGATCTACACATTTGAGTTTTGTATTGTGCATGAACATCTGCATTTTATTTGCAAGAACAATTGCTAGAATGTTGATTAGGATGATATGTCCCCAAATTTTCAACAAAGCTCAACCAACCAAGAATTTAGACTGTATCTGTGAACTACCACAAAGATTTAAAATAAAGATCTAGCTTCTTAGAATTAGGAGCTGAAGTTTGAAATCATGGGTTATGAAAACCAGAGTAAATCTGTGGTTCTTTTTATTGGCCATTTAGTTTTCTAGTCTTTCATAACTTTGAGTTTGTCATAATTCCACCTTTGTCTTACAGTGATATACACTAGCAGGATATGATTCATAGAGCATATAATTGCCAAAAATTCTTCCTTCTTCCAAAGAATGTAATAATCTTGCACAATAATAGGCTCAATTACCAGATTGTCAATCAAATCAGCTATTTACCCAGATTATTCCTTTACATCACTTGCTTGTTTTCACCCTTTTGATACCATAATGGTTTGAAATGAACAAGACTTCTAAGTGTAGTTCTAGGGTTTTTTTAAATGAAAACCACCCTCAACTTCTTTTCAAAGGCATGCAAAAATTAAATTATTCTTACAAAAGTAAGGAAGGAGGAATATTGTCAGAAGAGGTCAAAGGTTCACCAGAATAACTGGCAATAACAAATGCCACATTTCACACTAATCAAAATAGCACCAAGTCCCAAATAAATACCATTACCCCAGCAATTAATGTTCCAGTAACAGTAATATTCCATTTAGTAACATGTATCTTTTAAAAAATAACTTACTGGCTGATTTAGTAGTATATATCTTTTAAAATAACTTATACAAGTGCATAATGTTTAAAGCCCAGTGCTGGAGAATGAAAATGAATTTCACATATTGCTAAAATACATGACGCACAAGTACATGAGTTAGATTATCCATAAAAAAAAGTAAATGCTCATTTATTTTATTATTAAATATAGACACAGTACATTGCTTTGAAGAAAACAATCTTTTATCCTTGCATAGTTCTAAATGTCTGGTCTGTTTCTGCATCTATGATTGAGTGAAGTTTTTTGAATGAGGTCAGTTTGTAATGATGAGTGGTTTTCTGGCCTGGTTGATACATATCTGTCATGTTCTTTACAGAAATTGATTTCTAAACAGGAGATACACATGCATAATAAGTACCAAACACAAAATCATCCCTTTTATTCTGGCCCTTCCAATAAAACAAGCATAAAATGTTTAACATGCTTTTGAGTGTATGCAGGTTGCAATTTATTGAATTATCTCTGGAGGTTTTCAGATGGAGATATAATCCAGGTGTGGTAGCTGAAAGGTTTACATTGGTAAACAACTTCAATACATTCCTGTGCTGGTGCTGGATGGAGAAATGCAATTTCAAACAGTGAATGTCACTTCAGAACAGAAATGTAAAAGAACAGTTGGTGTTTTAATTAAAGCAGGGCTCTCAAACTCCTGGTCCATGGGCCGGATGTGTCATGTGCTGGCCATGGCCATGCCCAGTTTAGTGAAGGGAGAAAAAGTCCCGATACATCGTGTGACACCACCATGATGACATGAGTTTGACATCCCTACACTAGAGGTTTCATAGCTTGATCCATCTCCCAATTCCAAGTAACATGCTGAAATAATTAGATTAAGGAATTCAAATACAAAATTGCCAATGTAATTATCATTAAGTGTAAATGTGGGAAGCTGCACACTGCTACAGAGATGAAAATATAAAGAAAAATCACTCATACCTTCTTAAGCAAGGACAAGAACATCATATTTCATCCCTGAGCAGTTCTCCAAAATTCTCTTTTTTTTGTACTAATTTGTAAAGTCTGCTTTCTCGCATCAAATTGAATAGCAATAGCAATTGCACTTAGATTTATATACCACTGTATAGTGCTTTACACATTCTCTAAATGGTTTATAGAATCAGCATACAATCTTGGTCCTCATTTTACCAACCTTGGAAAGGTGGAAGGCTGAGTCAACCTTGAGCCAGTTAGGATCAAACTCCTGCAATACTGCATTTTAACCACTGCACCATCACGGCTCTTGATGCATGAATTGATAGATTTTTTTTTTCTCTGTTAGGCACTATATCTAAAAACTTTTATTGAAGAAAAAAGACATGTGAAGACAATTTCAAAACTACCAAAATCTGTGAGCATCTTTAGACAATTTTACGATCAAGACATCCATGTTTTGAGAGATGCTTCATGAATCAACCTGAACAAAACATTTTAAAGTATTGACACTATAAAGAACATTTGCCAAAGTTGCTATCAGAAACAGTTCCTTTATTTTTTCCACATCTGATAATATTTCTACAAAAAGATTAATTCCATGCTTTGATTATTTTTTTAAAAAGGGTATGATATGAAGATTCAAATAAAGGCCACACAGAAGAAGTTTGTTTTAATCATAATGGAATAGAAATATCTTTGCAGCATGAATTTAAAATATTAGGTTAACAAGTCGAGCAGTTTGGAAATAAATAAGAGATTATACAGAAAGGCTATCATAAGAGGTTTTTCACAATGCATGTTTAATATAAGCCAAGACCTTCTGCTCAAAGTATTAAAATGGCTGTGTTTTTTGGAATGATTGGATGGCTACTTCAAATGCTTTTCTGGTTTTCTACAGATGTGTTTGCATGCACAAAACCTTCTGCAGGGAGTGCTAGCAAAGTGGCTATATAGAGTATGTATCATGCATTAACGGACAACCACATGAGTCTTCCCAAGGAGATGGCTGCTTTAATGCTTTACTAAATTGGCTGGGCTTAGCATAACTCAGGAAGCACTAGTTCTTTGTCCAGTCTTATTATACCACACCATTGAATCTCATCGTCTATGGACTGATGAGATGCAATTATGCAGATACAATTCCCAACTGTTTGGGCTCAGTGGAACATTTAAAATGTTGAATATGTGGTGTGGGCATTCTCACAGAATTATTGTTATGTCAATTTCACTTGTCCCAAGTATCAGGAGGCTACCAAACCACCAAAAGGTGCTCACCCAACATAAGTTTATGAAGGGTACAAAAGTCTAGTTGGGAATATAGGTTAAGCTTAAGATAGATATTTTGCTTCATTAATGTTACCATTCATTCTTTAATTTAAAGAATCTAAACTTTATAATTAAGTACAACAGGCATTCTGGAGACTTAGAAGTACTAGAAAAAACTCTACCTCAAAGGACTTCAGTCTCTGAAAAGGATTCAGAAAAAGTGCTTGAATCTTAAAGAAAGGCAGGAACCATACTTTCCTTAAGGAAGCTCAACTTTTACAACTTCTCTGGAAGTCTAAAAAACTGTTGCTACTTTACAGAAGCTACTCATAAAAGATACGGAAGGAAGTCTTTAAGCAGCAGCAGCTTTTTTTGAAAGCCCTCATTTAGAAACCAGGGGATAAAATGGACTTTTATATTAATAGTAGAGATGTGCTACACTTGCACACATTCCAAAGCATATCTATGAATTATTTTTTGAAGGATGAACAGCTAGCCCTAATTATTTCCTTCCTACTATATTAGCATACTAAAACAATTTTACTATAGAAACTGATAACTCAAACTCTGAGAGTTCAATACTTCAATAAGTTTGATGTATCCCTTTGCAAATCTAATTAGCTTACCTGACAGCAATGCCTTCATGTTATTTAAAAGTTCTATTCAGTTAAGTTGATATATTATAGCCATTTCAGACACACTCCAACTGTGAACAGACTGCAAAGTTTGTTCAGGCAAACCTGGCAAGGTCAAATTCATAAAAAATACTGTTGTACCATAACTTGGCTAAAGGTGCCAGAGAAAATTGACTGAACTTTTGTTTGAGATACCCGTAAGTTGCTCCAATGATCAGCTTTTGTTTTCTTTTGGGCTCAGACCAATTTTAACTTGTCAGTGAAAGTTGTTAAATTTCAAAGCCTGTCACTAATGCAAGAGGGCACTGTGTAGCTTGTATATTTACCTTGCATTGTCCCTTATCTAATTAACATTGATGGATTATCACACAACAAATACAGTTGTTTGAATGTGTTCCTCAGTTCTCTGGGTGGCAAACACAGCCTGTTTTTGATTCTCAGAGGTTGGTTAGTTCTGCCACTCCAACCGTTCACTCTGTTGATTCTCGATGATGAAAATTTGGACAGCAAGCTCCTTGAGGTAAGGTGGACAGCTGATAGCTATAGAGTATAAATGACTTGCATAATATTAAAAAAAATGGAACCCTGTAAATAAAAATGACTTGGTTGGCTCTTCTCTCCCTTCTGTTAGCTCTGATATACAGTGAGGTAACTGCAATATTTTTCCCTGATCTAGATAATTGCTACCACACAATAGTTTAAGGCCCTCATCGTTTATGTGGAGCAAACGTTTTTCCAAAAGGTCAAAGAGCAAGAAGATCTTGTAAGCAGATTAGGAAACCGGTAGAAAGGCCAAAGGCACCCTAAGACTTTACATTCCCAAAGTGTTGGGTTAAGTGGTTGCCCAAGGATGTACTTAACTCTGGAGGTCAAATGAAGTTGCGGCATTTCACCTATAATCAGTCTGGAAGTGTAGCTGCTTACAAAGTATGTTAAAGAGGGAATAATAGTCTAACATTTTCTCGAAATGGTATATTCAGTCTTCCAAGAACTGCCATTTTATGTTTTGCAGAGAAAACAAAATAAATACATTGTTTCTGCTTAATTTAAATCTTCCTGTGAGTTCTTCCATTCTTTGAAAAAAAGGTATAGGCTTTTTTCTTTGGTAATTCTATTGTACAATTAGTGTGGAGGAAATCTTGAAAATGCTAGTTGTTCAGTATGCCAGATAGCTGGAAATAGCACACTATGATCTTGGAAGTAAAGGAACAATAGACTAAATATATCAAAGGTACTTCTTCGGTGCTAGGAATATATAAAAACTCTGAATCTCAGGGGTTAACTTTAAAAATATGAGATGATGATTTTGTAAATTATAATGCTTCACCTGCATTAACTTTTCATTCTTTCTCCAGGCATGTGATGGTGCCTTGGTTGTGTGAAGTTATTTCATTTGTGCTTGTTATTTTGGTATATTGTTGTGAACCAGCCAGAGTTATGTCATATAAGAAAGGAAGCTATATAAATCTGTGAAATAAACACATAAATAAAACTGGTAGGGCCTAGTCAGATGTTCCTCTGTTTTTAAAACCACATTTTAATCTAAGAGAAATGGCTTCTAATATTTGGAAAAACGAAGTTGAATATGTAAATCTTTATTTCACCTGTTGGATTCTAATTCATGGGTGTGAATTAGAAAGTATGAAGGAAGTCAAATGGTCTTTCATTTCCTCCACTATCCTTAGCAAATCCATATTTTCTCCTCTACATTAGGACTTTGAATTAAGCAAAGAAATAGCTGGTAACAAAGATGTGCAATATATAGTAGAAATCATCCAAATATTGGGTCTAGATTCTAGTACAAAATTTATATGATGCTAGAAGAAAATTAAAAAAGGAACAGATCATACCAAAATAAAACAAGAATACTGTCTACAGCAAAAAATTAAAATAACAATACATGGAGCACATTAAACTGAACAGTTAGAGGTGATTTTAATCTTTTACCATTATAAAGTTTCCTGTATTGCCTCACTCTAGGCAGTTTCACAAGTAAGTTAATGCCTCTCCTGTTGTGTTAATCAGACAAGCTTTTAGTTCTAGGATGCAAGAATTAGAAAGATATTTGTGTTTTTGATCATGGAGAAATAAGACATTGTTGTTCTTCGTATGTATAAAGAACAATTATTTGGATTATGAATATTGGGTTTTGTCTAAAGAGATAATAAGTGCAACATAAAAACTGTTGGATGGCTTAACCATTTCACTGATTATATTCTTGTTGTCTTTGGAAGAAAGGATATTAATTTTAGTAACACTATGAATAATAGCAGCAATAATAATAAAAAAGACAAAAACAATAATAAGAATTTTGTACAGCACCACTGATATTCATAATGCTTCCTATTATACACCGAGACAAATCTATGTCCCTCCAATTGACATCTTGACATTTAATTTAATATATATTTTTAAAAATCATTATTTTAAATATATTTACTTATACTTATTGAAATATAATTTATTATTTTAAATTTATTTGAACATTTAATACTTTAATATTAATATATCTTCCAGTATGTTTATTACAATACCTTCTTCCTTTTTTATTAAGCAGCATTAGTAAAATTGGAAAAGTTAAGCTGAAAGAGCTTTATTAAAAGCAAAGCAAGAGTCACTTATTGTAGTACCTCTTAAATATACATTATTTGAATCACATCCATAAACATTTTCAAAATAAAATACAGCTTTTAAACCAAGATTTTTGTTGGCACATATGACGTATCCTGATTTTTCTAACTCAAGTACTAACATAAAAGGAGATAAAATTTAAATACCTAATCACTATTAATGATTTTTAATCTATTTAGGCATCACTTTTCCAATTCTGATAATAAGCAGTTCAATTCTGATAATTGGCAGCCCTAATTTTCTTATATTTTAAGGAAAGAAAAAATATTTGTGAAATTTGTTAGTTTCATAATTATGGTACAAAGAGATTGTGCTTTGAGAGATGTTCTTTGTAATTATATTATTGAAACAGCACATTGTTTCAATCATATAATTATTTAATATAGCTTTAGGAAAATGTTATAGTTTCTGCCAAGCCATGTCCCAAATTTATTTGATTTATATTGCAAGTTAAGACAGAATGAGCTGAGTCAGCAGTTTCCATGTAGTTTGTGGAACATCAGCAAAGAGATGGAATATTTTTAGTCTCCTAGTAATGTTTGACTGAAAAAATGGTCAGAGTTAATAGCAGCACAAAAAACAACTAAGGGAGCTAGAACTCACGCAATCAAGAAGCTTTATCAATTCCAAGTTAAAATTTATAAATATTTATACCATTTAGACTCACTCAGGGTGGATAACAGAAAGTGTACTTATGAGCCATGGTGGCGCAGTGGTTAGAATGCAGTACTGCAAGCTACTTCTACTGACTGCCGGCTGCATTTCAGCAGTTTAATTCTCATCGGCTCAAGGTTGAGTCAGCCTTCTATCCTTCCAAGGTGGGTAAATTGAGGACCCAGATTGTTGGGGGCAATAGGCTGACTCTGTAAACCACTTAAAGAGGGTTGTAAAGCACTGTAAGGTGGCATATAGGTCTAAGTGCTATTGCTATTTAAGAAATATTCTACAATCATCAAGTTTTGAAAGAAATAGGCAGTACAATAGGAAAAGGCATAGTTTGTCAATATCTTTGACAAACCTAAATAGAATTATACAATTAATGTTTGAAAATCTCATGCTTGGATTTTAAAGATGATGTTGTTTACACTAAGTCATGTATGGCTTTTCATCTCCCAGAGTTTGCCCAAATTCATATGAAGAATGGTTGCAGGAACTGGGTATGCCTAGTTTAATGAAAAGGACTAAGGGAGACATGATAGCAGTGTTCCAATATCTCAGGGGCTGCCACAAAGAAGAAGGAGTCAAGTTATTCTCCAAAGCACCTGAGGGCAGGACAAGAAGCAATGGATGGAAACTAATCAAGGAGAGAAGCAACCTAGAACTAAGGATAAATTTCCTGAGAGTTAGAACAATTAATCAGTGGAACAACTTGCCTCCAGAAGTTGTGGATGCTCCAACACTGGAAGTTTTTAAGAGATTGGACAACCATTTGTCTGAAGTGGTGTAAGGTTTCCTGCCTAAGCAGGGGGTTGGACCTGAAGACCTCAAAGGTCCCTTCCAATTCTGTTATTCTATTCTACTCTATTCTACTCTATTCTATTCTATTCATGTCCGTTGCATTGATGATGCTACCTAATATCTTTGCCTTCAACCTTTCCCAACACCAGGGTCTTTTCCAATGACTCCTCTCTTCTCACTTGGTGGCCAAAGTATTTCAACTTTAGTTTCAGTATCTGTCCTTCCAAAGCTCAATCAGGGTTGATTTCCTTTAGGATCTACTGATCTGATCTCCTTGCAATCCAAAGGACTCTTAAGATTCTTCTCCAGCACTTCAATTCAAAAGCATTTGTTTTTTTTTAAAGGTACTTGTGATGATCTTCAGGATCAGGTTACAATAAAAGTACATTTTTAAGGATCTGAACCTGAAGATTTCTCTCTCTCTCTCTCTCCCTCACTCTCTCTCTCTCTCTGTGTTTATTTATTTATTTATTGCTGGATTAAGATGCTTTGGCATCGATAAGAAAAAACTCTGTAATGGGACTCTATAGAGAAAATTGAATTTACCTCTCATTATTTCACTGCAAAAAATAACCACAATTTAGCTCAAAATAATTTTTTTAACCAACCTAATGGGATTTCATTCTAACCTATCACATTAATATTGCATTAAATAAATAAATCTCACTTTTTGTGCAGAATTTACCTTTTCCAAATGACTATTTTTCTCTTATCTAATGGCAGAGCAAGACTATGCTTTAGTGATCTGAAGTAAAGTATTGGATACAAAGGTTTTAGCTGATAAAAATAGATGCCAGAGAGACACTGAGTAATGTCTGAGCAAAGAAGCACTTTTCATTTTTGCAGACACCTTTTTATTTTTACATATTGCAGGATATATTTCTGGGAATCGGCAGAGACTTATGGCCATGAGCAGAGTGTCCCTTAAGATGGGCCAAGTGACCCAGCTTGACAAATGTGAAGTGATGATTGCCTTCTTGACTTTCCAAAGTCTCCTTTGGTCTGTTTTTAGAATGCAATTGAAGATAAGATGGTAACAAGCTGATTCTAACATAACCTTTCGATAATGCTGCAGATGTGAAAGGACAAGACTGGAGATGCTGCCGGGAAGAGAAACATTGATGGACATCACACACACACACACACACACACACACACACACACACACACAAAAGCAATTGCCTCCTTGTCCCTGCATGTCACAGCTTGAATTCTGTGTTCAGAACCCTGGACCCAGAGAAATACATCAATTTAGAACAGTGTTTTTCCACTTTGGCAACTTTAAGATATATGGACTTCAACTCCCAGAATTCCCCATCTAGCATGCTGGTTGGGAAATTCTAGGAGTTGAAGTTCACATGTCTTAAAGTTGTCAAAGTGGGAAAACACTAGATTAGAATGTTTCCCTAGAATGATTTTGTAGCCCAAAGGACAATTTTCTATGTTTCACTCGATAACAAAAGTTGCTACTTTAAAAAAAAAAAAATCATACAGAAATGCAATCATAAAAAAGAATTGCTGTTTAGTTTAGTTAGCTAACAACTCGAAAAAGAAAGCTTGTGGCTGCAAATAATTTCATTGGTATTATACCTATGGAACACAGTGGTGGGCTGCAGCTGGTTTAACAACCAGTTCTGTAAGCGTGCGCTTTGCGCATGTATGTGTATAATGCACACGCAGCGTTCAAAATACAGCAATTTGGAGCTCAACTGCTTACCTTCTAAGGCAGCCCCAGTAAGTAGAATAGTTGAGGCACAGAAATCAGCTAAACCAGAAAGAAAGAAATAGAGGACAGGATAGGGTGGAGGCAGGTGGGCGGGGCCAGGTGATGTTTCGAACTACCAGTTCGCTAGAACCGGTCCAAACCAGCAGAGCCTACCACAGATGGTACAATATTCAATTTTCCTTGAAGGTCACCTGCCTAAAGAACAGACTGTGCTGTGATTGGAAGAAATGTATAACTCAGACTACCTCCCAACTCCTAGAACAGTGGTGGCTAACTTTTTTGGGCTCCCATGCCAAAAATTGTGCCCATGCTCAAGTTCTCACGCTTACATGCTAACACCCAGAAAGCAATGCACGCAGGGGCCCCCACATCTCCTGCAAACGTTCGCAAGACATCCCCACACACACATCACGTGTCTCTGCACGCACATCTCCCGTGCACCCCCGCATCCCATGCATGCATGCCTGATACCCAACAATCAGCTGTCAGGCAGGTGGTGTGCCCACATGCACAGTGGGGCTTTTCCGGGTGACCTCTCCTGTGCTGGCAGAAGTGGCTCTGTGTGCCACTTCTGGCATGCATGCCATAGGTTCGCCATCATAGTCCTAGAAGGACCTGGCACACTTAAGTAATAAAAGGCAAAATTGCCAATATGCCAGCAGCAGAAGTTTGGCAATTACTAAAATATAGCAGTGATTTAAACATGGTGGTGGTGTTTTTTTTCTAATTTTTGTGAAAAGAAGGATGGAATGTATATTGAAATATGGACTGTTGAGGCTGACAAGGCACAGGACTCCGTTATTGGCCAGCAAGCAGACATTGATTAACTTGGAGTTTTATCTGCTCATATGTGGCCAGAAAGAAGAAGTGCTGATTGGCTGCCAGTTTTTAAGGAATTATGGTCCAAATAAACCCACAAATATGCAAGAGAGGTTGAATCAATTTGGATACATTTCACATTGAAAAGAAAATGGTGGGGTCCTGAATCATTTGATTGCCTGAATGAACCCGGTGAGTATATTTTGGCAATGAGAATTGTGCATCCCTTTTGAAAGCTGATGAGCTACTGGGTTCAAAAAAGAAAACAAGAGAAAAGATAGAAAACTACGTTTGATTTAAAGGTCTTTTTTCCCCCTTATCTAAAGAAGAAACCCTCCCTATCCACTTTGTGCTTGTAGGAAAATTTTGCTCTTGCTGTTAATCTGGTACTTCTAACAAAACAAGTGTCAGAAAAGTTGGCCTCTGTGACAAATAAAATGTTGGCTTCAGCCTAATCCAACGGGATTATTCTTGTGTTCTTACATAAACTGTTTTTTTTTCAATTATCCAGCAAAAAGCACCCTTGTTATACTTTACTTTGAGAAAACTGATACTATTTTCCAGCTCAAATTGTTCTGTAGTGTGTTTTCTTGGGGGTGAGGTAAAGGAAGGTATTCCAGAGGCATGCTTTATCTTATTTATTACTGAAATAATCCCTATTAGTATATTTTAAAAGTTGTTTACATACAAGACTGGGAAAAAAATGACCTGTAACTAATTCTGGGTTTTCTACAGCAGACTGTATTGTATTAACCATATTACTTTCATCAGGGTAATAACTTGTGGAGCCTGGCTGCTTATATTTATGTAAATATAACTAAATATAGTTCTAAGACTGATCTGTTCCAGAGGATTCTGGGTTGCAAACTACATAAACAGGATAGGAAAAGCAATGGGTCATGGACACAATAAGAGTTCCCCTGAAGAGACCAACCACCAGTTTCCATGCACACCAATCCAAAGGAACGCTTCAGTTACCTTAATTCAAGGCCAGGGATGGTGGTGGTGGTGGTGGTGAAGATCCAGATCTTCAAGGCCTAGTTTGAAGCCATTTCAGGACATGTCTTGTATAATGGTGCACATATTCTAGAGCATTATTTAGTAAACTTCGCACAGTCACTTCCGCCCTCGTTATCTCCCGCTTGGATTATTGCAACGCTCTCTACATGGGGCTCCCCTTGAAGAGTCTCCGGAGGTTGCAGTTAGTTCAGAATGCAGCCGCGCGGGTGATCGTGGGCGCCCCTTGAGGCGCACACGTAACACCACTTCTCCGCAGGCTGCACTGGCTTCCTGTGGCCTACCGGATTCGATTCAAGGTGGTACTGATGGTATTTAAAGTGCTCCATGGCTCAGGACCTGGGTACTTACGGGACCGCCTGCTGCCATCAACAACCTCCCGCCGCCCAGTACGCTTCCACAGGGTGGCCCTACTTGGGGTGCCGCCGCCTGACTGTTGTCGGCTGGCGGCCCCGAGAGTTCGGGCTTTCTCTGTGGGAGCTCCCTCCCTATGGAATGATCTCCCCCCGGAGATACGGGCTATGACGGATATTCTGACCTTCCGGCGCACAGTGAAAACCCTGCTTTTCGAACAGGCCGGCCTGGCCCAGTAACTATGTTTTCTGGTTTTAATTAATTCTAAATTGGGGTTTTATTAGTTTTAATTTTTAACTTAAATTTTGAATAGACAGCCGGATTTAATTATTTAATTTATTTTTAATCGTATTTATTGTGTATTTATTGTATGCTTTTAGTAGGCTGTACACCGCCCCGAGTCCCTTTTTGGGAGAGGGAGCGGTATAAAAGTGCGATTAAATAAATAAATAAATATAAAATAAACTGATTAGAGCCAGACTGAAATGGGATCGTTGGCTCGCAAGTTTCCCCAAGCAGCAATTCCATAGGTCGTGTCTCTTTGCTCAACTGATTAATATGGAAAATGGCTCTTAGCGGGGCCAGTCACCTGGTCAACAAAGAAGAAGGAATCATGATGGTTATCACTTGCAGAGAGAGGAGGATTTATGTGGGCCAATTGTGGGCTATTTATCGAGGATTGGGTGAATGATTGGGGGCTGCAAAGACACCACTTTGCACAACACATAGTAAGGCCAGTGGTTGGATTCAAAAAAAATTTCTACCAGTTCTCTGTGCATGGCTTGGTGGGCATGGTGTGGCTTGATGGGCATGGCAGGGGAAGGATATTGCAAAATACCATTCTCTCCCTACCCCACTAACCTGCTTTCCAGCTCCGTTCTCCTGTGCAGGACAACAATCAGCTGGGACTCAGGAGGCAGAGAATAGAGGGGGCGAGGCCAGTTAGTGGTGGTATTTGCCAGTTCTCTGACTACTCAATATTTCTGCTACCGGTTCTCCAGAACTGGTCAGAACCTGCTGAATACCACCTCTGAGTAAGGCACCAGTTTTATAGGGAAGATCCACTCATGTTTTTTCATATATGTACAGTTCCCATCTTCATATCAGTATGACCTGTATTCCATCCACTGATAGTATTAGGAATTCTTTTTCGAGCTGAAAAGTAAATATGAGTTTATGAAAGCAGTCAGCCAATAGTCCTAGTTTATGTATGTTTCTTCTACCCTGGTGACATTTTTTTTTAAAAAGCCATGTGTTTTTACTTTAATATTCTTCAAAAAGAAAGACATGGGCTGTAACTGGGATGTGATTGTATAAAGTCGTGAAAATCTGAAATAATCTTAGGATGTAAAGCAGGCCGCACTTTGCTACTCCTTTTCATCTTTTAAAAACAAGATAACAGAGCATTTATCTACAAGATGCAGCCTTCATAGCTTCAAGGGCAGCCCCCCAGGGATCTGTCCCTGAAAACTGTTCCAACCTGTCAGTCTGTTGGAGCAGAGCCTGATGCCTGTTAGGCCTCTTGATAAGAGACTCCAGAAGGCCCATCATCACACATGATTCTAGAACCCAGGCTATATTGCCTGGGTTGAACATGCCTTATAAAACTCATCCTTTTCTATTATGAGACCTATTCTGATGAAAAACACGTTTATTAATCACAGCCACCTATCTCACACAGGAAATGATTTCTAAAGGAAATCGGATGCGTACTAGCCAGGAACAAGACTGAAAGTATTTAAGGGATGTAGAGCTATAACAGCATATGTACAGTAACTATGCGTATTTTAAATAAATTATTTTCCTTTCTTAGAATGTACTTTTTAACCTGTATTTTCAAAAACTCCACTCCTTTCCTTTACAAATGTCATTACTTTGAGACCATATTGTCTACTGAGGGAAGATTCTAAAACCAACTTTTTCTCAATTGGCCACCATTAAGTTCGGTAAGCTTTAGCTTTCAGAGTTCTCAGAAATGTTTGCTCTGGTTGAAGAATTCTGGAAGTTGAACTCTAAACATATGGAGACATCCAGATTTATTTAGTTATTGCATTTACAGTATATCCTGCTGCTACCTGAATTGATGCTCAAAATTGTTTGAATCGTTTTGATGTTCAAAATTATTTCCTAATCATACTTTTGCACTGAACAACCTAGAACTATGCTGCCCATGGTCTGACCTAAGCTTAGTACACAAAATTGTCTGCTAAAATGTCCTACCTGTCAATGACTACTTCAGCTTCAACCACAATAACACACAGGAAAATAATAGATACAAACTCAAGTAAACCACTCCAAACTCGATTGCAGAAAATATAACTTCAGCAACATCCTCAAACTCCCAAAACTTTAACCTTAAACTGTCTACTGTGGACCTCACTCTATTCCTAAGGGGGCGTGTATAAGCGCATCAGCATGCCTACCGTCCCTGTCCTACTGTTCCCATTTATCCATTTATTCATACCCATTTATTATGTTTATACTTATACCTATTTATAGCTATATGTTTATATGTTATGTTCATACTTATACTTGTTTTCTCATACATGCTTGACAAACAAAATAAATAAATAAAGTTACCCAAGGAATTAAAATTATCATTTTGCTAAGCAATATTCCTTGAAAAAACTGAATAAATCTATTTTTTATCATTCTGATGGTCACTCTGATTGTGTGTTCTTTCTCTTAAGCAGCAAAATGAAAAAAGAGCAGTTGGGGCCTTTGTTCAATTTATAACAGAAACATCTTTGAAATAGACATTTGTAATACAAGATGAGGTAAAAATAAGCAGAAATGGCCCAATTCTGCTGTAGTGTATTGAAGCTAGCTGAGTGCACATTCAAATGAAAAATTTCATCATCCTTTAGTGGCAGCTGAGGTGGTGAAGGATTTTCTTTTATGAACCAAATTTCTCAGCTGACCAGGATGTGTATCAGACCAAGTAGCTGACAAACACAGGAGCAAGATTACACAAGAAGGATCTCTCTGTGTTGCTTCACCCTGCCTGTCAACTATTGTTTAGGCTGTTTCTAAATAAGGATGTAATACTTTTCTAAAGAACAGTACATCCCAGTTTAGAAGTAGCCCAAATAACAAATGACAGGTGTGGAGGCAGGAAGGTTGCACCATGAAATGGCTGAGGCACATCCAGTTGCGTACTCCTTCTTCATGCTCCAGCCCATTTCCACCACTATTGCTGGGGAGAGCCCAGATTGAAAGATCCAGATTTTCCCATTGGGAAAATGAAATGAACCAAAAAACAAAGTTCAGGGACTAGAAGGGAGTACCATAGCAATCTAAAATTACTTGATCAGTAACTACCAAGCTAATCCTACCATCTAGAGATCACTGACAGTGCCACAGACAAAATGGTTGGTGAACCAACTCTCATTTAATCAATCAGAACAGAGCTGGAAAGGACCTTAGAGGTCTTCTAGTCCAACCCCCTGCTCAAGCAGAAGACCCGTTACCATTTCAGATAGGTGGCTGTCCAGTGTTTTCTTTAAAACCTTTAGTGATAAAGCACCTAAAACTTCTGGTGGCAAGCTGGTTAATTGTCCTCACTGTTAGGAAGTTTCTCCTTAATTCCAGATTGCTTCTCTCCTTGATAAGTTTCCATCCATTGTTTCTTGCCTTGCTTTCTGGTGCTTTGGAAAATAAATTGACCTCCCCCCTTTTTTTTTCTGGCAGCCCCTCAAATACTGGAATACTGCTATCATGTCACACCTACTCCTTCTTTTCTTCAGACTGGCCATACCCAAATCCTGCAACCATTCTTTATAAGTTTTTGTCTCTAGTCCTTTAATCATCTTAGTTGCTCTTCTTTGCACTTTTCCCGAAGTCTCAACATCTTTTTTGTAATGTGGTGACCAAAACTGGATGCAGTATTCCAGGTGTGGTCTTACTAACGCTTTATAAAGAGGTACTAATACTTCACATGATTTTGATTTTATGCCTCTGTTTATACAACCAAGGATTGTATTAGCTTTTTTGGCTGGTTCTGCACGCTGCTGGCTCATGTTTAAATGATCGTCCATTAGGACTCCAAGGACTCTCTCACAGTTACTGTTTTTACTCAAATTGCTCCCTGATAAAACTGTTGGAGCTTGCTGGCTGCTTAAGGGAGAAAGCTCTATTTTAACTTTAAAATGGCCAACAGTGACTTAGATCTGTTTGGAGTACAGGCTGAATGAGATGAAGATGAAGGCAACATTATAGAACATGGCAGATAAAAGCATTCATCATAGCATATTTTTATTGCCTTATTCAGAGCCAAGGGTTAGTGTCTAGGGTTGGATTTATAATTCTCCTAACATTTGATTTGGATTCAATTACAGTATCATTTCTCCCTAGCTTTTTGCTTAGCCTTAATTGGAGTACATAGGATTTTCAGTAGATTTTTAAATATAATTTTCTTGTTTATCAGAAGGAATATTATTGCAAATCCATAATGCTTGACCTTTGTTTTGTTGTTGTTAGTTATGCATCCAAGGAAATGGTGACTTTTCATTTGAACCTCCTGTTTCACAGCAGTCTTAACTTTATAATCTACCTTTTGCAACAAGAATGGAATGGTAAATCTTGGATAAGACCTGTTGTAATGATTGCAAATGTATCCTTTTACTTTGGGCAACGGTAAATTGGGCTATGTTAGTGCATACCAAATGTGGAAATCGTTAAAGGCAAAACTGTTGTGACTTGATTTCATTTAGGCCTTGCAGTCTGTTTTGTTACATTCTAACCATATCCCCACCCTTTCTCTTCCTTTGTTTATCTTTGTGAAATGTTCCCTTCGGGGTTGAATTTGGATAAGAAAACGTCCACTTGGGATGGATGCCTAATTTGTCATGTTTTCTTTCCTTCCACATTTTGCGATACATTTGAAGCATATCTGACTCGAAGGTTGCAAAATGTGTTGTAGACAACGCTGCCAGGTTATTTCAGGGCATTGGCGTTTGAGCTTGGGTGTGGGCATAGCATGCAGAGAAACTCATGGAAATGGGAAGAATGACTTAAAACCTCCTCTTGGAGAAGCAGATTGCTCTATTGGAATTGCCTTTGATGTTTTAATTGTGCTAGGGATGTGTTCTCTGGTTTATCAGACTCATAAGTCATGTACCTTGTTTTCCTACCATTCAGTGCTTTCTAGCTCGTCTAAATTTAGGTATGATTCTTTGGAGGCAATGTCAAGCAAGGTGAACAGAAAAGCAGACTTTTATTTTTTTCACATCTTCATTATTTTTTTTTTTACAAATAACTCAAGATGGCAAACATATCCAAAATACTTTCCTCCTCCTATTTTCCCCACAACAACAATCCTGTGAAGTGATTGGCTAAGAGAGAGTGACTGGCCCACCCAGTCACCCAGCTGGCTTTTATGTCTAACAAAGGACTAGCAATAGCAATAAAAAAGCATTTAGACTTATTATATACCACTCCACAGTGCTTTTACAGCCCCCTCTAAGAGGTTTACAGTCAGCATATTTCCCCTTAGCAATCTAGGTCCTCGTTTTACCAACCTCGGTAGGATAGAAGGCTGAGTCAACCTTAAGCCAGTGAGAATCAAACTGCCAAACTACAGGCAACCGGCAGTCAGCAGAAGTAGCCTGCAACACTACATTTTAACTACTGTGCCACCATGGCTCCTGGATCTAGATCTCCTAGGACTAGAACTCAAAATCTCCTGGTTCTTAGCTGAGTGCCTAATCACTAGACCAAGCTTGCCCTTTTTCTGTTTTATTTCTGACTTCTGTTCTGCTCATCAGGAATATGTTCACATAAAGTGTCAGTAGGTTGTCATTTATGTTAGTGTGATTTCCTTAGGTAACCTGTGCTATTTTGACACATGCTAGATAACTTTTAGCATTAAGAGCAGGGGTGAGATTCTACCAGTTCGCACCTATTTGCTAGAACCGGTTGTTAACATTCTAAGCAGTTCGGAGAACCGGTTGTTAGAAGAAATTACTGGCCTAATCCTGTAAGGAAGGCAGGAAGGATTGGTGTTGCTTATAGAAACTGCCTCTCCGTTAACCCTTATTACATTCTTGGCAGAACTAGACTTCCTGTCTCAGGAACTTCTCTGAAGCTTTTTTCCCCTCCTTTGCTGGTACTTTGCTTGTATGGAGTGACCATTCAAAGTTACAAGTGCACTGAAAAAAGTGACTTATGACCATTTTTCACACTTATGACTGTTGCAGCATCTCCACAGTCACAAGAGGACAGGCAAAGAGATGCGTGCCTCGATGTGAGTGATGTTAAGTTGGCCATGCCTAGCCAATAATATGACCACCAAGCCATGTCCACCCAGTCGCATGACCACCAAGCCACTCCCACCACCTAAGCCACTGCCCACAGAACCAGTTGTTAAAAATTTGAATCCCACCTCTGATTAAGAGGATAATGAGACCATTACTCTTGTCTATTACCCCCAAACTGTTCAGGATCTATTGTACACATCTGTGGAAGTAGGTTGTTATCTGTTAAAGGGGAAACAAGTCAATTGATCTATGTAAATTTTGTAGGTAATCTAGAATTGGAAATTCTGAAAAGGAAGCAAACAAAAGCAAAGAGGAACACTGACTAGGATTTCATCCATAACTCTTCCAAACGATATATCTTTCATTCAAGGCTAGTAAACCACCCTGAATCTCTGGTGGTGAGGTGGCTTCCCCTCTTTCTCCTCATCCCTTTCTTCCTCCTCTTCTCTAAAAGCAAGCTTGTCCTCAGTTAGATGATTAAGAGATCATCAGAATTGTTGTCTGTTTATGCACACATGAACAAAGTACAGAACATTTTCCAAGCTTGTCCATCATGAAGAAACCAATCAACTTCTCTTCTTACAGAGGAATCCTCCTCCTCTCCAGTGTCATGATTCTGCCAGTCTTATTCTGCCTTATTCCCTTTCCAGAAAACTTCCCCATCCTTAGGCAGCCATAGTAGTACTTCAAATGGAGCAACAGAGGGAGAGCTAGTCTCTTCCTCCTCTCCTTGCCTTTATTTCAATACGTCCAAAAACAGTATCACCAGGGACAGCCCTGGATAGCTTGGGAGAGGTTTCCTAGCCACTGGACTTTACCACATGTGGGAAGAGTTTGTGTTTCAGTTTGTGATATGATGTCACAGCCTCTCACTTTCTAAGAAAGCCAATTAACATTTGATGATACTATTGCTCTTGGTTACAAATTACAACACCACACTCCAGAAGTATGTGTCTGCTGTGTTCATTTAAAGAGCACATAAATAAACAGGAGCAGCATTTGCTAAATAAATCCAGCTTCTTATCTTTCCACTATTTAAATAGCTTTCACCTTAAAGAACCTCAACAAACAGACATTCAAAGCAAACACACCCAAGTATTTTACATCTGGAATTCTGAGTAACATTTTCCAAGATTCGGCTTTTTTTTTTTTTTTTAAAGACAAGATTCTGGCATAATGTGTTCATGATTCACACGCAGATAGAGGCCCTTGTGATGTTGTCCTACTTCTGCCAAGACTTTTTAAGGGTATGTGGAAAGAGTCCTGCCTCTCAGGGTTGAAGTTTTGTATGATCCAGGAGATGGTGTGCTCTGTGCCAGCGTATTTTGAATTCAGATTTTACAAAGCAAAAACCACTTCCTGCCCTCTCACTGAAAGAGCAAGCAAAGCTGATCTGTTGAGCCAACACAGTAGTGGTGAGGGAGGCCAGCAGAGGACTGAAACAAAGTCCTGCCAAGTATTTCATAAAGAAGAAAAGTTAAATACACTGAGGCAATAGCAGTTTTCCTGCCACCCAGCAAAAGGCTAATTCTGCAATTAGCCAATTTCTGCAAAGTCCCCATTTTGCAAAGGACCCCACATGTTCTTACCATTATTTTAGAGCAAATTGTTTTACTCCATTATCTTCAAGCTTGCTTGGAAGTGATATTCCCTTCCCTATTCCCTCTGGATAATCACTTGAAGAGAGGAAAGAATGTACCTGAAAGATTGCCAGGAAGAGGATTAAATCATATTGCTGGATGGGCTTTTCCATATTTGGAGTCTTAAAGAAGGAGGTGGTAGGAAAGTTCATTTTGGAAGTTTTAATCTGAGCTTTTGGGTTTTGAAAAAAAAGGAGATGAAGAAGTTTCTTCCTTTTGTGAGTAAATTTCAATCCTGCCAGTTTGTAGAAATCATGGGCTGTCTTATATTGAGTCATATGCACTCAATAACAATCTGCCTTCTAAGGTTTCAGGCAATTTAGATAGGACATGGAATATAGGTTCAATTTGTCTGATTTCTTCTTCTTCTTCTTCTTCTTCTTCTTCTTCTTCTTCTTCTTCTTCTTCTTCTTCTTCTTCTTCTTCTTCTTCTTCTTCTTCTTCTTCTTCTTCTTCTTCTTCTTCTTCTTCTTCTTCTTCTTCTTCTTCTTCTTCTTCTTCTTCTTCTTCTTTTCTTTTTCTTTTTCTTCCTCCTCTTCCTCCTCCATAATCAAACTAACTTTATTTTCTATGTCAGATCTAAATTTAATGGATCTCTTGGAAGGAAGAGATTTTTCTTACTTCTTCTTTGTTCTTTATTCTTCATGGTTGTGCTATTAAACATCTTTTGCCATTTTAAAAATAATTTAAAATACATATACTTTGACTTTGCCAAAATCCATGTAAATTGATATTATTCAAGCCCCATTTATTTAAATGGGTACTACATTCCATTAATTCTGCTGGATTCAGTCTAAAGCCATGTTTCTCAGCCTTGGCAACTTTACAATGTGTGGACTCCAGCTCCCAGAATTCTCCAGCCAATGTTGACTGGCTGAGGGGATTCTGGGAATGTATGTATTAAAGTTATCAAAGTTGAGATGCACTGGTCTAAAGTCTTGGATTCTAACTAATGTTTGTCCCTGGAACATAACTCACAATCCATAGCTATTTTGGAGGCAAAGAGGTTTATCAAACCTTTCCCCCTCTAGAATAAGCTGAGGAGTAATTTAGGAGGGTGATCATGACGATGCTATTAACATGGATTTAACTTGCTTTCTAAATGAATTTTAAGTCCCTGAAGCTAAGATCACAAAGTACTTTCATGTTTCTTTTCATGCAAGTAGATTCTAAACAGTAGTTTAAAAAAAAAAAAGAAATACACTTAATAGTAAATAATAAAAAGTAAGGAATATTTCCTAAGAAATGTTCTCTTCAAAGTGAGCCAATTGCATTTTTAACTGATATATATATATAACAGATAGCTGGGGCACTAATGTTTTTCACTGTTAATAAGGTCGATATGGAACAGAGCTCCTGTAGAATATATATGAGTAAAGTGGAAATGCATGCCCTGATGACTGCTATAAAGCAGGCCAAAGATATGTCATGTCCAATTAATGTCAATAAGGAACATCTGTATTTAGGCACCCAAGTTACTTAATGCAAACATTTCATAATTATATACTATAGCACACATGGAGCATTATGAGATGTGGTATCCCAGTGTGAAAAATATTCACATTTTTCAGATCAGTCAGCAGTCTTAGTCTGGCTTTGGCTCAGCTTGCTGTCTCCCCATAAGAGTATTCCTTTATAATATTGAATTAAGTGCAATCCACATTTTTTCTCTTATCTGTGAAATCTTGTGGTTGTAGCTTGACTGTTTTCATAAAATGAAAGATCCAAGTACACGGAAAGTTAGGGAAGGCTTCTTTCTTTCTTTTTTGTAAGTCATCTGATTTTTTTTTTCTCTCTTCCTTTTAAAAATGTTAACCTAAGAAGCAAAGACTAAAATACTTTACACAATGTGATCTGAAAGACTTAAGACTGATAGGCAGAAAAGGTAGTGGCTTCAATCCATTCTTTTTTCTGTACTCTTTGGTAAGTGAAAATGCAATTGTTTCCTCATGGAAAATCTGAAATGGAGAGAGGAGATAGGTCACAGATAGACATATCTGGACCTGCTGTAGACCTATCTGGATAATTGGATGGAAGACTGGTTCAACCCATTTTGCTTCATCTTTAATTTTTTCTTTCTATTCTGTATTATACTCTGTTTACAGGTTGGGTGCAATGATATTCTGTTCTGTTAACCCAGTTTCCTTTGATTAAATGTGCAAAAATCACAATTACAACAATAATAATCTATAATATTATTAGGACTAACTAAACAGAATGGTGAGCAAAAAAAAATCCTACACAATTGCGAGTCATTTTAAATGAAATGTCTAAAGGTATATGTGCATAAGCCTTTGAATCAGTTTTGTTTCCTGGCAATAGCCTGGAGAAATCCCTGTAGTTTTCTTTCAAGATTTTCAGAAATGATTTGCTATTGCCTCCTTCCTAGGGCTGAGTGAGAGTAACTGGCTCAAAGTTACCCAGCTGGCATCGTACCTAAGATGAATCTAAAATTCAGAGTCTCCTTGTTTCTAGTGTGGAGCCTTAACCACTACTCTAAAAACTAGCTCTTTTAAATAACAGAGTTACAATTTAATGTCCATTGCACAGTGCCATGGAGAACGGATTGTAGTTGTCAAGCAAAAGAAACATATCTTTTGTGCTCTGTGTTTTTGGAAGGAAAAAATGTACCACAGAAACATCTGTTCTTTGGTAGTATCAAAATAAAGTAGATTTCTGGGTCTGGGTTGCAAAACTCCAGATGACCATTGGGTGGCAGTAAAGACATACAGAAAGCTCTGACTCTTTCCATCTTTTCAGTTTTTCTTTAGATTTTGCAGCTCAAAGCTGGTAGCAATATTCCTGTTCAATTATATGGGAACATTTCAGAGATATTGTGGGTTTAGTAATTCCAGACCTCTGTGATAAAGTGAATATCCCAATAAAGCCAGTCACATAAATTGTTTGGTTTTCCAGTGCATGTAATAATTGATAATTTATTGGATACCCTGCATAGATTGCTGCTGGGACTATTTAGGACAGATGGGGAAGGAAGCTAACCACCAGACTGTGAGAACATGAGTGAGCAGTTAGACCAGGAGAGCAGTACACGGCAGTAAATGTGCTATCCAGCCAGTGTATGGGAATTGGAAAGTTAGGTAGCAATTGTGAGCTGTCCCCTTAAGGGAATGCATCATGGTAAATGTAGTTAAAGGTATCCTGGTAAATGTAGTTCATGTCATGTGGCCACACCTGTATCCCGATTGGTCACTAATTTCACCCTTGATGGGTTGGGGGAGTTTTCTAATTGCTACCTAACTATCCAATTCCCATACACTGGCTGGACAGCACAGTAAATAAGGACATGCATTCACTTTCATAGCTACAATGATTGTTGGCTGAGCAGGGACAAAAATAGCCAGAGAAGTGGTTAAAGTCTGGGAAACAGGAGTGCTGATTTACCACCAGCTTATCAATACTTAGAAGCCAAGGACGCAGTGACACAAGCAAACAATAATCAATGACTTTATAGCCAGTGATCAATACCCTAATTAACAATTAAAAGTTACATACAACCAGGCACCATGTAAATACAACATGCCAAACAGCCCAGTGCACATATTTTGGAGAGAGAAGTTTCCTGATGAAGGAGGAGGAGGCACCCAAAAGATTGGAAGAATAAACTTTTGGTCCCAGTGACCAACTCAGGTTGGAACCTGTAAAAGCTGTGTTTACGCTATTCTGTAGTCTATTAAATGTTCAATAAATAACATAACCAGGGGTGGGATTCAAATTTTTTAACAATTGGTTCTGTGGAGGTGGCTTAGTTGGTGGGTCTGGCTTGGTGGTCATGTGACTGGCTGGGCGTGGCCAACTCAACATCACTCACATAGAGGCATGCATCTCCTCGCCTGCTCTCTCATGACTGTGGGGATGCTGCAACAGTCGTAAGTGTGAAAAATGGTCATAAGTCACTTTTTTCAGTGCCATTGTAACTCCACACAAGCAAAGTACCAGCAAAGGAGAGGAAAAAAACTCCAGAGAAGTTCCTGAGACAGGAAGTCTAATCCTGCCAAGAATGTAATAAGGGTTAACGGAGAGGCAGTTTCTGTAAGCAACACCAGAATGTCTCTTTCCTGCCTTCCTTACAGGATTAGGCCAGTAATTTCTTCTAACAAGCGGTTCTCTGAACTGCTTAGAATGTTAACAACCGGTTCTAGCGAATAGGTGTGAACTGGTAGAATCCCACCCCTGAACATAACGTCTAAAGAAACCAATGTACATACCTTAATTGAAAAATACAGTATTGATAAAAATGCTAATCATTATCTGGGTCTTTAGCAAGTCTTAATATTTTTTATGGTTGAGAATCTTTGAAAAAAAAAACACTGCATCTACATAGTACAAAGAATTGAGCTATGCCTTCATATAGGGAAAAATGCACCACTAAAACACCAGAAAAAGTGATATTAATTACCTTTCACTTTTTTTTTGTTTTTGCTTTTTTATAATGCAGAATCAAGTTTCTGAACTTCAGACTTGATTTGAAACATTTGTATACTGCTTCCCATTTCTTTTAAAAAAAATCTAGAATGTTTCATAATAAAATCAAAACAATTGCAAAAATGTATTAAAATGGTGTGGGGACACTGACAAAAGATACAGGGTACAATATACAATAAAATAAGCAGTGAGGATAAAAGAAACAAAAAGAAAAAAGATTTAAAAGATATTGATTCTGCATCTGCCATCCTTAACGACTAGTTGAGCCCAATAGAAGAGAATATGTGTAGCTCGTAGTTCAACAGGTAAGTCTATCACAGGGGTCCCCAACCTGTGATCCATGACCCAATAGTGAGCCATGAAGGGTTTGCAACTGGGCCGTGAAAATGACCGGTGAGTGCACACACATGCACATCCTTACTTGCACAAGCAGCAGATGACCACACACACTCCATTTAAGTGTACAGCAGGTGCGCCAGTGGTGGGATTCAAATAAATTTACTACTGGTTCTGTGGGCGTGGTATGGTGAAGGTGGCATGAGCGTGGCAGGGGAAGGTTACTGCAAAATCCCATTCCTTCCCCACCCCATTAACCTACTTTCCAGCTCTGTTTTCCTGTGCAGGGCAACAAAAGAAGACCCAGCCAATCAGCAGGGACTTGGGAGGCAGAGAATAGATGGGGGTGGGACCAGTCAGAGATGGTATTTGCCAGTTCTCTGAACTAAAATTTCTGCTACAGGTTCTCCAGAACTGGTCAGAACCTGCTGAATACCACCTCTGAGGTACATATACATGCCATTTGCACAAATGGACCTGCCACTCACACAGAACCATCCCCTCTCCTCCCCCAAAGCCAGAAACATTGGGGAACACTGCTCTATGGGGTACAGGTAGTCTATGACTTACAAGCACAATGTAGCTCATAATTTTGATCATCAGTCATTGCAGTTGTAAATCCAGGCACGACATGACTGAATTTGAACTTCTTAAGTGAATCGTATGGTCATTAAACAAATCATGTGATTATTAAATGAACCATGTGGTCATACATATCTAATGGATGGAAATGTTGCATATCTTGACCACATGACAATGGGATGCTGCACCTGGTCATAAATGTGACCCAGTTCCCAAGTTCCCAAAATGCGATCACATGACTGTAAGGGGGTGAGCAGCTGTAACTTTAAGGAAGGGTCATAAATACCATTGTCATCATAAATCCATTGTAACTTCAAAAATTATTAAGTCACTGATCGTAAGTGAAAGACTAACTGTAACATCATCAGTGCTGTGTCGGGTTAACTTTATATACAGTAATTAGCCCTGGCAGTATTGATGGGAATGTGATCTTCTCCTTGGTAGTTCCTTAATTGGCGTACTATTTTCTGTTTGATTGTTTGTTTAATGTTTATTCCTGCTTACTGGATATTGGTTGCAGCTATGGATGTATACTTGTCTTTTTTGTTTTGCTTCTTAGCTTTTTATTGTCTCTTTTGAATGGTATGTAAATGTGGTTTACCTCTAGATGTCTATTGATGGGTGATTTGTCTGAATGCCGAGCTTCCAACATTTTTCTAGTGTTCCTGGATTTGGCTTAGTCTAGGATGATCACGGTATCCTAGTTTATTGATTGATTGACTGATTGATTGATTGATCAAATTTATATGCCATGCATCTTAATGAATAAATTACTCTGAGCAGTTTTTGTAAGTTGAAACTATGGTTGAGTCTGTCTATGAATTACAAGATTAAGGACTTTTCATCATGTTTTCTGACTGGTAGTTGGTGATCATACTCAAACTCTGGTAATCTTCTACTTGTCTGTCCTACATAGTGGCTATTACAGTCCTTATATTGCATATGATAATTGCTTCCATTTTGTCGGACTGGTTCTATAGAACTGGTTGTTATGATTCTGCCCAGTTTAGAGAACTGGCAAATCATACCACTGGCTGACCCACCCAATCACTCCCCTCCCTGCCCCACCCAATCACTCCTTACCTGGCATGTGGGCCATCCAACTTGCCTGTGTTAGCCTAATTTTTGGTAAGTTGCTATTTTTCCCTTTTTTTTCCTGACCATCAGCTGTTCCTATCAGCTGTGCCAGAGATTTAGATTAGCTAGAAAGCAGGAAATTGTTGGATTTCTTGCTTTCTAGCTAATCTAAAAGCAGAGCTGAACCTTCCTTAGGACTGAATCTTCTATTTTTCAGTGCAGACTCAGGCAATAGATTGCAGAATGGTAGATCTCTGAATGAATCTGCGATTCTGTGAGCAACTCAAACTGCCTATCTGCTTTGCCTGATTTTGGGTAAAGTTGCACTTTTTTTATAAAAAAATTCTATATTTACATAATGGTATGTTGTGAGTTAATTTTGTGAGTTTGCTTGCTAGCAAGGTTTATGAATTTGCTTGCAAGCAAATTTTATGTTACAGACTCAAGTAGCAGATTGCAGAATGGTAGATCTCTGAATGAATCTATGATCCTGTGAACAACTCAATCTGCCTGCCTACTTTGCCCAATTTGGGGTAAAAGTTGCTCTTTCTTTCATAGAAAAAATAATATTTACATAAATATTTATAATATTTACATACAAGCCATGCCCAGCCAGTCATGTGACCACCAAGCCACACCCAGTCAGCAAGCCACACTCACCCCATCACATGATCACCAAGCCACACCCACAAATTAGGCCATGCCCACAGAACCGGTTGTTAAGAAATTTGAATCCCAGCCCTGTTGGTGATCCCATGGACGTTCCTCTAATTTGTTCCTCTGATTTAATGCAAGGAAGGCACTCATCTCTATGAATACTAAACAAGGAATATTTTTATATCTGTTTCATAGTGATATGATAAAAAGAGAAGTCACATAGCTCAGTCATGCTTCTCTTTTTTGCAGGCAAAGTTAAGTTTTGCATTTTTGGCATTCAAGAATTCTTTTTTTTTTTAACAACAACATAGTTCTACAATTGTGGAAGACTGCTGAAGAACAAGCAGGGGGATGGAATCTAGTGGTTTATGCATTTCTTCCTTTGATTAAATGAACACAATTTGCTGTTAATATTTGCAGACACCTATGTGACTGCCGAGGCAAAATGCTACCAGCCAGATTACAAAAGTACTTGGTTCAATGGGCAGTGCAATTGCAGCCTCTAAAAATTGGTCCCCTTCCAAAGTATCTCTGCCTCCAAGACAACAAGCATCTTTCCTGATTTATTTGTGTATTTTATTAAATTTATATGCCATTCTGTGCAAAGAGATTCTGATTGCATTAATGCATTGTGATGCATTAATGTGTTATGATGCTACATGCCATCTAATACTGACCCAGTCAAGACCATGGAAACTTCTTGATTGATCTGTTTTCTGTGAGAGAATGTAGAAACCAGGAAAATTGGGATTCTTGATCATATGCAGAAACTACACATTCATAAAAGCAGAGGTTATGCCTTGTTTATGAAGAGTGGAGGTCTCAGGCGAAGGGCTAGTTCATTTTTGGGTTGTGGAATATCTGAACATTATGAATATCTGAAAATTATCCTGACTACTAATTTCAATCTTATCTTTCCCTCTTGCTCACACATATTAAAATAATTTCTGCTTTATACAGAATACCTATATTTGCAGAACTTTCATTCCTTTACATACTTTTTGTTTTCTCTGAATAAAAGGTACAAGGTTTATATGGAAGCTGGAAAGGTTCAATTAATCCTTTAAGCCAAATTTCCTTTGTCAATTTTTACAGATTTTTAATTTGAGAAAAATTATGTAACTTTAATAAAGAAAATAAATTAGGGATGGGTTTAAATTTAAGATAATTCTGGCTGGGAGAACAACATGACTGCATCCCAATGAGGTACATGGTAAATGTCTTTTTTTGCCTGGAAAGAGGCAGATTATCTCATGAACAGAAGAAAAATTACTAAAGGAAGAAAAATGTTTAACTGTCTTTCCATATAGAGTAAGAAAAACTGGCTTGTATGACTTGTTTTTATGATTTCGCAACTGGAAGCTCTGCAGATGTTAGACTACCAATAGTTGGAGATTATGGAAATTGTTCTTCAATATATCTGGAAATAGCTTCAAAAGGGTGAATTTGTAACAGCCGATTATGTCTCAGCCCAAAAAACAATACTTGCTGTGCTTACATGAAGTTGATATAATACAATTCATGCTAACTCCTAAGGTATGCCTTAATCATAATTAATTAAAATGTCCTAAGGAGTTTGTTACAAGCATGAAGGCTGAAATTACAAAAATAAAGGTTCTTCCAAATCTGTCAAAAGGCTTTTTTTCATCAGTGCAGAAGCTGTTGACATATTAAATTCACTTCTACAAGTGCCCATTTTAAGTTTTTTTTTTTTTGCCAGTGCTATGGCTTTTTAAAAAATAAATTAAAAAAACACTAGATGCTTTTAAAAGTATTTCTGGAGATCTAACCCTCTCTTCAGATTCATTCATCAGATTCTATAAAAAGGAGACACACTTCTTGTTTTATGTTTTCAATATGATAGAACTTCAAAGGGCTTGCAAATTAAAAAAAAACTTAATTACAGATGATAGCTTGCTTTAAAAAAGAACTCTTCTGAAGTTTGTTAAACAAGAATTACAGCTCTGTTCCTTTGGATAGTTTGCAGCAATTATTGTAACCCTGCATATCAAATTATTACTTTTGGCAATTGAAGATAATACTTTTCTCACTTACATACTTACAAGATACAACTTCAAATTGCTAGTTTCAAGACCAGTAGTTGTACAGCCACTTGAAAAAACCTTCATGTCAATAACTTTAGCAGTGGCTAAAGTTTTATTTATGAAACTATAGCAGTTTTAGTCAGCATGTCTTTTAAAAGTCCTATTTTGCATTTTGTACAATCAATTTTCCAGAAATGACCACAAATATTGTCCACGTGCATTTGAATGCTGTCAAGAACATGGGGACAAGGGACACAGAGGAATTCTGGAATTGAATGAGATATCTGCCCATGGCAGGAGAATATATGATTGGACTGAAGGAGGCATTGCAAAAGGAAGGGAGGGAGGGAGGGAGGAGAAAGAAAGAAATTTCCTGCTATTTCTCCAAGAAATCAAGGTGGCTTATAAAGAACTCCCTTCATTTTGTCCCCAGAACAGCTACATTAAAAGGCTGAATTGAGAGAAATTAACTGGCACAAAATTACTCAATGATTTTCCATGACTTAAGGATATATTTGAACAAGGATATTCCATCCTAATCCAACTTCTTGGCCATTACATCCTACATGTTTTCATCAATTAAAACTAAACATTTCAAGGAAGATTTTTTTTTTTACAAGGCAGCACCAGAAATAAAGTTTAGGAGGTTGGAAAAATCCCACTCAACTGAATAATGGATCCAAGCCAGAAAATTCCTAACTTTTCTCACTTGTCTTCACTATTCCACAAAAGGCCATCCCTATCATTTCTTCATTTTCTCTTCCTTTTAATTAGTTGTTAATCCAATAGCAGGACTGCAAGGCAGGAATGGTTGGAAGAGTTTTCTATCTTTTCTCTCTTCCTTCAAAACATGAAAAAACCCGAGAGATACATTCTGTCAAGGGCTGCTACTGTTGACTTTCCTTTGAATTGGCACAAAGAAATTATCTAAGCTCTTTCAATATCTTCTCTTTCTGGAAACAAAAATGAAAGAGATTTCCAGGCAATTCAGCTTACCCATCATCCAAATCTAGTATATTTCTCTGCCTATGTCCCCAAAACTTGAAAGAATAGACAATTCTAGATAACTGCTAGATGTTGCTGCTCTGTGCCTGCTAATTAAGCCAACATCTAAGATGAGTCTTCTCTTCAGAAAACAGAAATTATAGTTTACAAAAGTGATATGGTCTATGTGGTCTACTGAGTCAAGAAGAACACAGCAGACCAAAGCCAGGACCAGCCCTTGGCCTGTGAACTAGAGTGTGATGCATGGACCTTCATCATCTTCTCAAGATAGACTACATATATTTAGTCACTTGTGATTAGGTATAGAAGTTTTATTAAAATAATAGATTATCTCTATTTTCCTCACTCCACAAATGCTTATGTGTTGTAGCAATATATTGCTAGGTGAAAACATTTTCTTATATTCATTTCTTAAGCACAGGATGAGTATGCGATTTAGGAATAGAAAATAACCTCCAAATTGAGCACGTTTAAAAAAGAAGGATAAGTGCAAAAATGCTAAAAATGCAGTTCTGAATCCAAAACCTGGATTGCTTTTTTGTGGTCCATGTAGAAATCCAGAGTCTGCATTGAAGAATGTATCATAAACCTCTTTTTAAAAAAAAAAATGGGAGAGGAATTCTTCATTCACCTACAAGGCCTGGAGAAGACTTCAAATGATATGTATAGAAATCTGGGTAGGAATAAAAAAAATTGAATGAAATCAATTTACTGTATCAGCTGATTAAAGGATTAAAATTAGTCATTAAGTTCTTATTGAACTAAATTGATTCAGTAGTTTAACAACAAAAGCAATTCTTGAGTAGCTGCAATTAGTGCACATCATAGTTCAAAAGTGTCAAAGGAATAAAACAGGATAAAGGCTTATATGCCTCTGACCTAGTAGTTATTTAGGCTATCCACCTTTTAACTTGAGATGTCAGAAGTGAAACATGGAACTTTCGTCATGCAAAACATGTGGTCTACCACTGAACTACAATTCTCTCTCCACTGTTTTTTTATTTGTGGGTAAATTCAGATTGTAAGTATAGTTCTGCTGGCCAGAATGGCCATCCTGTCACTCTCATTCAATATCGAAATCATTATTATGGTTTTGTATCCATTATTGTAGAAGGAGCTTTGCATCTTAGTCTGGTTTGTTGGCACATAACCATGAAACATTAGCTCTAGAGTTTGAGTCAAAAGTGTTCTGAGGTTTGGAAAAAAAAATCTATCTAATTCTTGCCATCCTAATTTTAGCTGAATCATATGCACAAAAACCGTCCTACAAATGTCAAGATGTTCTTGTGATTTTTCCAGCCTTGATGGAAGAAGAAATTGTTGACTATCCCACAAAGGATTCTATTCTCAGCCTGATAAATGCTTGCAAAAGCATTTTTAGTGGAAATACTTAAATACTTCTGATGTTGTTCACTACTTCATATCAAATGTTCCAACTGTTCTGGAATTGCACTGTTTCTGATTTTTTTTTAGTCTGAACTTTAGTAGCAGAAATAGTGCAGTTGGAAATAATAATGAAGAATAACTCAGTGATGAGATCTGACTAATTTTAAGTGTGTGTGACAATAATTGCTACCTAAGCTAGAGCATTTAGCATTGAACTCAGGAAGTACTGAAATTTATACAAAGTAGACAAGTTCAAGAGGACCAATCTGGTTTGGGGTTTCTCATGAAAATGTAATGAGTAGCTAGCTATTCAAGGAGACATGATTTTTGTCTCCTTTAATCCTGAATATAGTTTGAAAAGATAATTAATCGGCAGAGCTTAGATCTTAGAGACAGCAAAGAGGAGCAGTCAAGAGTTCAGATTTCCTTGGTAGCATACGTGGAATGGCTGCAAAATCTACAAGAAAACAGGTTCATTTCCAATCCCTTAAAATGTATATATTTATTTGGAAGTACATTGCAGTGACAGAAACAAAGTTTATAGTTTATTGACAAGCATGCGTAAGAATTCAACCTTATTTTGCAGGTTTTATTAGATGCAATACTATTTGGCTATTTGGAAACCAATATTTCATTTCTTTCGTTATCTATGTGTGATAAACAAGACTCACTTCCTCCTTTTTAGGGAAGGTCTCTAAATAAAAAAAGTCATGTCAGATGTAGCCAGACCAAACTTTTTATGAATAGGGATGCCAGAAAGACATTCCTCTACCTCAACCTTATGCTAGTACTGAAAGAATCACCTGAATGAGCCCTTCTAGATCATTCAGGATATTTTCCCCCATTTTGGAAAGGATCTTGTCTTCCCTTAAATCTTTTCTTTAGCGAACTTTTGTTTTCAAATGGTTGCAAAAAGGAAAAAAAAACTAACCTACAATAAAGGCATAGGGAACAGGCCTATAACTGGTGTCTGTGTGCTTTTGTGTATGAGAGAGACTATTATTAATAATATGAAATAGAAAAGGTGGGGCTTAGGGGGTGAGATGGAGAAGAAAATGTCAGAATGTTAAGGTTTATAGTATTATTATGGTATTATGCCTATTCAGCATAGTGAACATTATCAAATAGCCATGAGTGTGTAAATAATTTTTTTGCATCTCCAATAATATTGTCTGGTACAAGCATTCTGCCTTGGAAAAAATCCAGGCTAGGAGGAAAAATCCTATTTTAAAAACTGAAAGGAATTCAATTATAGTTTATATTTTTAAAAAAGAAAGGGAAAGCTGGGGAAAAACATCTTTGAAATCACTTCAAGGAAATCTTGGGCTGTCTCAGGGTATTCATTTCATAATATTATTAAGACATTTATTTACTGTAACATTAAGCCTTTGTTTTATTGTATATTGAAATAATTGAAATTTTGTTTTTATCTATATGCAACCTAGTGAGGTGCAGGGTAACAGAAAACAAAATATTAGTAAAAGGGATTCTTGCTTGGTTCAAGTTCCTTTTGCGCATTCATTATATCTTTTTATTGCAAGAATAAAAGGCCTAATCTTAATGACCAGCAATCATTCTAGCTCCTCTAGTGAACTATTATATATCACCTTACCTCTCATCTCAGTTCTGGAGCGTCAATCTTGATTTTTACACTACAGCTTTTTCTATTCATGTTTCCACCATGTACTTTCCTAATTCTATTTAAAAACTTGAAAGTGTTCAATTGTTGCAGATTTGAAGACACAGCAGATGTCACTTAGCTGCAAACCCACCACCATATACATTCTGCAATGAAAGATAGGATTTTTTGGCAGAATGTAAATTATATTCACATACCATAAAGATACACATGTTTGTTTTGTTAATTTTTTAATGTTTTTAAAAATATCGATGAGGACTTTTAACTATGTATAATTCCGATAAGAGTTTTGTTTTGTTGGCTGATGATTACACATGGACAACAAAAATAACATTTATGATACTCTTGATGTTAATAGCTATTTTGCCCGTTTTAATTTGTTGCATGGAATCTTAATTTTGCTTTAAAATTAAGCATAATATTAAACTTCTGAATATTTGGTTGCTCAAAACCACACTAACAAAAGGAAAGAGGTTCATTATAGCAGCATATAGCTTTTTGGACTGCATTGGTGCATTTCCACTGTAATATAATCCATGAGGCTCAACCTAGAGAAAATTAGGTGTGCTTATGTCTCATTGAAATTACTGAAAATAACTGGCCTAGTGAAAGACTTCCTTCTCATTAATTTTGATGTAATGTCAATATGTTTAATTTTCATTAGATTGCAACTAAAATCTGCCTTGAAGCAATAACTATCTAATTTCCACAAACAATGCCATTATTAAAGACGTGTTCCATAAACTGGAGATGGGAAGACAGGCAGAAATCACAGGATCCCCTTTACAACAAATTAAAAGAAAACCTCTTGTGTCCTAGAAGCAACACCCCAGGGAAATGGTCTCCCAGTTCAGCTGCTGATCAAGTTTTGCTTAGTGCCCTGTAATCTACCTGGCTGTGCTATGGCCAAGGAGCATCAATTTACCTGCTTTACAAACCAACAAGGAAAGGAGGTGACTGCTTTTCAATTGATGCAAATAGCAGGAGCAGAATGTCCTAGCAGTGTGTAACACAGAGAAACATTACCTACTTATTTTATCCATTTCTTTTTTAAAAAAAGTACAGTAGACAATTGGAGTGCAGATAAAGTTGTTCCACTCCAAGTTGATCATCTCCAAGGCACCAAGAATTGATTCCCATCCCAATTGATCCCTTCCAAGGCACCAAGAAACAGAATGGAAATTGAGTTGAATATACTTGGAAAGGTCAAGATTGAACTAGATCTTCCTTTCTCTAAACTAAATACATGGGTGTACTAGATATAACCATTTGTGATTAAGATGGAATGGGGAAAATGGATAAAAATATCCATCTCGTTCAGTTCCAAGCCAGAAGAAAGACACTGGAAACATGAAGCCTGATTGGAAAGATGGTTTAATGATGGACAGAACCGCCAAGCACATGTATTCTGGGCAGCTGACCAGATGGAGTTGAGAGTGGGGGGTATTTATATCTTCTCTTGGGCTTTGCATTTGAACTTCCTGTTCCTGTGCAAGAACATTTTTTTTTTGGCTGTTGTCAGAATCCCATGGATCCCCCAGATCCTAGGCGTTTGTACGAGCTAAATTTGATTGAAGTTTCTGAGTGTGATGCGATGAAGGGGCGTTGGGCAATTTCTACTGTGGCTGAGGGTTAATCCTACTTTTGTTGGATCTTTGGTGAGGGTACAGTATTCGTTTATGAATAGAGCTGTCTATCTCTTTATTTCATAAATGCTGACATCTGCTAAGGCTATTAAGAAAGGTGGGAGATATTAAGACTTGAGTCTGCTTCCTGCCTCTAAAAAAACATGTTTCTCAAATTCTCATCCAGGGAAGTATAATATTCTGCCTTTTTAAAATATTTCTCAAAAATTTCATTCTTCTTGGAGAGGGGTGGGTGCTAATTTTTTACGATAGTAAGTCACAAGTGAGAATTCACTAGCTCAGTTCTCCCCACAACTAGAGAAGTATCACTTCCTTTCTGTCCCACATAGTCATATTCATGCTAAAGAGGGGATCCTGACAAGAATTACTTCTTTCATAGATAGTTTGTCTCAGCAACTTCTGCATAAGAATATAGGAGGGTTTCTGCTAGACTAAACTCAGGGCAATTAGACTCAACCTTGTACAGAAACCTTTTTCCAACTGGTTAAAGTTTAAGGCAATGGGACTTCCTTATGGTTTTTCTCCCAGAAAATGGTTTTACTGCTTTTGAATGTGAAGATTGAGGTTTAGACCATGGAAAATTGGTTTGAATGTCCATATTACTTTTTTTAAAAGAGTGATAGAGAAGTGCAGGGAGGGGCTTAGCATTTTTCAATGGTAGTTAAAATCACAGAATGGGCAGATGACCGATCTCATCAAAATTCCTTGTATATGCTGACCATATTCCCTCCCCTGCCCCAATGTTTTTCAAAACTCCTGAAATCAGCAATGTGCGATGATGTAGCATCACTTTTATAGGGAGTATCGTGAAAAACATTGAAAAACGCTTTAATAGGAAAAAAAGCATTTACTAGAATGCTTTGCTCTATAGGAAAGAAACTTTGCTGACAACAGTCAACTTTAGAGATTTTATTGCCAGACTTTTCCAGGGGATTTTAGTATATTTTTTTCTTACTCAAAAGATATCCAAACATTACCATCTTGGAGAAGTTTCAGCTCACCACCATAACTAATATTAATAAATGATTATGGGAGCATGGAAGAGAAATAATTAGTTGGCATTTGACATTTAGATATTCAAGATTCATGGGAACAGCATGAATGTTGAATAATTTAATTTCAGCAAAGCATTTGGATTCAAGGAACCAAAGAACTAAAGTTGATCTTGTAAATTTCTTGCTCTAGTTTTGATTCCTCAGGGTAACCTATAATTTTGGAAGAAGCTGCAGAATAGATTCCCTCTCCCTTAGCTTGGCCAATCTGCTTGGCTTGGCTGGTTTGGCCTTACTGGCCTGCCCTGCCCTGCTTTATGAGATAAACTTACCATAGTATTTTTGCCTACCATCTTCGGGATCTGACTACTAGCACGTTTTCACCCATTGTTGCTGGCCTTTGGATCCTTGCATGGCCCTTGTGGAGTCTAATACCGGTAATGATCTATTTCCAAATGTGTCATCTCTGGCTTGCCCTTTGACCCTTGTCGGCCTTCCTTGGAACTGCCCCCCTAATTAGATCTGATGTAAAGTTTGGCCACATCCTGGTGGATTATTGGTAATATTGGGTTCTATGAGACTTCTGACAGAATGTGTGCATCATACGTGCCTGCTACTGTGCACACACAGTCCTTTCCAGTGTAATGAAAAATATTGTGTTTCTGAGGTTCTGGTTTAACTATGAGTCATTCACCCAATTGTTTTGTCAGGAATGTAACTTCCCTGAATCACAATTAGAATTCTAAAAGTAGTTGGAACTAAGAGCAAGTTGACCCTCACAATCATGTTTGCATTAGATTTGGCTCCTGCCCAGTCTGCAAGTTGCCAAGGAAGGAGGTAAGAGAATGGCAGTCAGGTCTTGCTGAGGCAATCTTTTGAGGGAAATTAAAAAGGAAAGGAGGGTATGTATGTGTTAAGGAAAGTTATATTGTCAAGAGATAACAGATAATCCGAGTTGGAAGGGACCTTATAGGTCATCTAGTCCAACCTCCCGCCCAAATGAGAGACCCTACACCATTTCTGACAGATGGCAGTCCAATCTCTTCTTGAAGGTCTCAAGTGATGACACTTCCACAACTTCCAAGGGCAAGCTATTCCATTGGTTGATTGTTCTCACTGTCAGAAAGTTTCTCCTTATTTCCAGGTTACATTGCTCCTTGTTCAGTTTCCATCCATTATTCTTGTCTGGCCTACAGGTGCTTTAGAAAATAGTTTGACCCCTTCCTCTCTGTGGCAGCCCCTCAAATATTGGAAGACTGCTATCATGTCTCTCCCCTGATCCTTCTCTTCACTAGATTAGCCATGCCCAGTTCCTGTAACCGTTCTTCGTATGTTTTAGTCTCCAGTCACCTATCATCCTGATTGCTCTTCTCTGTACTTTTTCTAGAGTCTCAATATCTTTTTTATAATGTAGTCCTTTTGGCTCAAAATAAAGAAACAACTTCTGTATTCAGTCTCCCTCAAGTCAGATAATCATATCTTATATACAAATATCCACCAAATTAGATTTCCTGCACCTTTTACATTTAGGCAATGTTAGGTGTTAACTTTAAGTCTGAGATCCTGCCTGAGATTTTTGTGGCTTCCAATTCAAGTTATTGTGTAGGCTTTGACCTGACCAGGAACCAAACAATGATCCCATGAGAGATTCTGTGCTTAGTATGGATAGCAAGAGCACCATGAAAACCATTGACTCAATTTGCTTAATGAAATTCAATTAACCCATTATGCTGGCAAGCATCTCTGTGATGGTTCAGTAAGATTTAAGGCCAATTTAGCAACCACATACTGTATACTGCAAATCTGTGATCTGACCAAATGAATTGATAGTCTTGAGGAAGTCACTTCCCATGGAATCCAGTTGGCCTATGTATGGAATTAGAATTCAAATGTTACAAGAGCTATCACTTGATGCGTGAAAATGATTATTTGAAAGACTATCCTATTCAAATTGAATGCAGATTGATAAGCAAGCACATTTTGGTTTTTTGGGGGAAATTTCTGACTTACTTTCTTGATACTGTACATTTTGTTATTGCTTACATGGGTTTTGATAAAAAGAGATCACATTTCTGTGCAAATTCTTTAATATACATCATAGAAAGATCAGTCTTAAGTACAAAATATAGGCTGAATAGTCAAGACCTTGTTGATGATCCAAACTCTGTCAAGGATCTTGGAGTACTCATCTCAAACGACCTAAGTGCTAGAGCCCACTGTAACTACATAGCCAAAAAGGCATTAAAAGTTTTTAACCTAATCTTCCATAGCTTTTTCTCTGGTAATATTATACTAATAACTAGAGCATACAAAAAATTTGCTAGACCAATACTCGAATACAGCGCATCAGTCTGGAACCCACATTACGTATCTGATATTTACACAGTTGAGAAAGTCCAGAAATATTTTACAAGAAGAGTTCTTCATTCCTCTACTCGTTGCAGAATACCTTATGCCACCAGACTCGAAATTCTAGACCTTGAAAACCTAGAACTACGCCGCCTTTGGTCCGATCTAAGTATAGTATATAAAATCATACATTGCAATGTCCTACCTGTCAAAGAATACTTCAGCTTCAACCATAACAACACAAGAGCAAACAATAGATACAAACTCAAGGTTAATCACACCAAACTTGATTGCAGGAAATACAACTTCGGCAACAGAGTGGTCAATGTCTGGAATACTCTACCTGACTCTGTGGTTTCTTCCCCAAACTGCAAAAATTTTAAATCTTAGACTGTCTACTATTGACCTCACCCCTTTCTTAAGAGGTTTGTAGGGGGCGTGCATAAGCGCACCAATGTGCCTACCGCCGTCCCTGTCCTATTGTTTCTTTTATATTTTATTTTTCTTATATGTATCCATGTATTCATAACTATGTTTTACTTATACCTATTATCTTGTAAGCAATTGACAAATAAATAAATAATAATAAATAATAATAATAATAACAATTTGCTCATCCATGTATATCCCTTGATTATGCATCACAAGCAAATGGGTAAACTGTTCTTGAAAAAAAATATGTTTGAAGTAAAAATAGGAGTTACACCTTTATTTGTGAAGTTCATATATCAAAATCAGCAGAACAGCATATGTGAAAAGGGTTAGGGAAATTATCTACTATGTAACAAACCATTTTCTCAATGAGAAACTCCTAGTTTTAAGCTTAAGGGATTTTGGAAACTATTTTAATCCAGTGCAGAGTCCATAATATTTGCATTTCTTATGATGGCTCTAACCCACAAAAATGAATAATCATCACATTTTACACCATCTGAAATTCCTGAATGGTCATCAAAGGTCAATGTAGATGAGCAATAAGGTTATGAGTTATCATTACTAGACTTCCCACTCCAGATAAGACTATAAATGGCTTGGTATGATAAGGTGTATTATATACATTTAAACTGGTTGAACAAAATAAAGAATGTTCCTCCCTCTATTATTATTATGACTTCAGTCATAATAAAAACAATAATCAATCACCTATATCATATTATGGGAAACTAGAGAAGCTGTAAACACTGTGAATGGAATATTTATATAAGATATATTAATAATGTCCTTGTTTTGTAAAATGATAAAATGTATTGGTTTACATTTGTCAAATGTTATGATTTGTATAGTTTTTAACATAAAATAATCTTCCCACAAAACAAACATTTGGAAAGTGAATCCAGAGAAGGCCTCATAAGCACTGAACATACCATTGCCTCACCCGAGACTACTAACATCCCCCTGTCCCTAAGAAGTTGTTGGCTCCCTTCCAGACCCAGTCAGTCACATGTGTTCCACCCACAGGAGCCAGGAGGGCATAGGGTTAGGTTATACAGTACTCTATCCACTTCTATAGACTGAAAAAAGTCCTAGATAAAAACTACTTTCAGGCTATCAAGACAAAAAAAAACCTTAATTATTGTTTTTAGTAAGCTTTGGGTAGCATGATGGATGGTTGGTTCCATTCAATGATTTGTTGTTCAATAATAAAACACCATGTAAAGAAACCATTCCATCTCTGCATGCTGGCCAAGCTTCATTTCAGGAGTCTTTCCACCTGAGTAACCAACAGTTGTCAGTGGCTTATGGCCTTGATAGTTAATGTTCTAGGATCTATCCCACTGAATATGACATTGAATGGCCCACAATCACCACATGATCAATTATCTAGAACTTTATTATAGAACTTTTGCTAGCTGTTGGTTAGGGCTAAGGACTGAGTAAAAGGAACTGACTATTGGTTTTATGTGGGCATTTCACCTTCACAGCAACACTGTGGAATAATATTATGAAAAAAAATATTCCCATCAGAACAACTAGCCACAAGGACAGTTTTTCCTTGAATGCCATCACTCTGCTAAACAACTAATTCTCACAACACTGTCAAACTATTTACTAAGACTATTACTATTATTCTTCTCATCTCTCCTCCCACTTATGACTATAATCTTGTTGCTTGTATCTATATTATTTATATTGTTTTATTTGTTTCCTAGTATGATTTGACTGCTTATTTAGTAACTTATGATTACTAAGTGTTATATCTTATGATTCTTGATGAATGTTCTTTTTATGGGCACTGAAAGCATATACACCAAAGACAAATTCCTTGTGTGTCCAATCACACTTGACCAATAAAGAATATTCTATTCTATTCTATTCTATTCTATTCTATTCTATTCTATTCTATTCTATTCTATTCTATTCCAAATTTGAAATTAGCTGTACAAGTTCCCTAAATAAAACCCAGAATGCTCATCTACAACAGAACAAAACGTCACTTGCTACCTACAGGAAGGGTAAAGTTCTTCACACTCTGCCTAATTAACGTAGGGGAATTCATCACCACAGTATAGGATGATAATCAGTTTGGGTTACTTTAAAAAGCAAACCAGGACTTGGAAGGTAAGGTTCTCAACAACAATCTTACTATCAGATCCTGGAAATTGTAAAGTAATGTGTACTATTGCCTTCATGTACAGCTTTGAGATTCCTGCTGGCATCTGGTGGGCCACTGTGAGAAAAGATTGCTAAGCTAGATCCAGTATGGCTCTTCTTATGATTGTAAATGAACATCTGTTTACTATTTATGGAGAAAAAGGATCTTTGTAATACAAATTAAAACTGTAGCCAATGGTTTTATAATATTGCAAAAGATTTGAAGAAAGGGGCATCTCTAGATTTGGAAATATTCAATATGCCAGACCCCTAGGATTATCCCTAGTTTGGTTAAAAATTAAATATGTCACAGGAATTTTAATTACTCAGTTGGTGCAAAAGTACTGTTTTATATCTCCATTGGAGAATTATATTGTAGATTTTTATGGACAAAAATCCCCTAAGTGATAACAATAAAATATGTACATCCTCCCCTTCCCCCACCCTCAATGTTAAGATCATTCTGCTTTTTGATTTTTGTTTTGCTATACATGTGATTAATTTCTTTGCAAATATTCTGGATAGAAGCTTGGTAGGTCTTAGTGGCTATTATGACTATAGCGAACTTCCTCTAATTTATTCTTTTCATTTAGGTTGGGACTTCAACTCTCAGAATTCTTGGAGACTATGAAGTGATAACTTGGAAAAAGAGGGTGTTATTTATTTATTTATTTATTTACTTACTTACTTACTTACTTACTTACTTATTTACTTACTCATTTATTTATTTATTTATTTATTAGTTTTATATACCACTCCTCTCCCCGCAGGGACTCGGGACGGTGTACAGCCAAAGTTAAAACACAGTGCAAATACAATATTTAAAAACAATTTAAAAAGATTAAATAAGGTGGCTAATTAAATAAGGTGGTAATTGGGTTAGAACAGTTGTGATCTACTAGCATGAAGGGAAGGTATAGAGCCTGGATAGGTCAGTAAGGAGTGTATAGCCTTCTTTTATCTCCCACTACTTCCTGGGTTCATCTGAAAACATCTCTTCACTTTATCAGCAGTATTGGAGAACACTACTCAGTTCCATTCAAGCAGCTGCCAAACTGGGTATTCTGTTTGTTTATTTCCCCCATTGGAAGGATTGGAATTAAGTATTGCCTTTTCCTGAGCTTCAGGTCCTGCTTTAATCATAGCGGAAGATGGCTACACTCACATAAGGTCCAAATCATATCTTCCGAATCATTTTTTTTAAGCATACACAGCCCTATAAAACTACTTATAGACAAAACAGAGTGAAAGAGCTAATGGTATAATTCCACAAAGATAATTTGGGAATAAAGAACTGGAGCAGTGCTAAAGAATCTGAAATGTTACCAGGGAGCACTTTATTGTGAAGGCAATGCTTAAAGGCTCTAGCAGACTTCTCTGGCACTGCATGTGAGGGAACATATGAGTTTGTCATTCAGAATAAATGTCACATTAGAATAAAATAGAGCTGGAAGGGATCTTGGAGGTCTTCTAGTCCAATCCCCTACTCCAGCAGGAGAGTCTGTACCATTTCAGACAAATGACTGTTCAGTTTCTTCTTAAAAACCTTCAGTGATGAAGCACCCACAATTTCTGAAGGCAAGCTGTTCCATTGCTTAATTGTCCTCACTGTTAGGAAGTTTCTCCTCAATTCCAGGTTGCTTCCCTCCTTGATTAGTAGATAGTTGCATTAGGTGCTCCTTTTATATGTTGGAGAATTGTAAAGTTTAGGCTAGGGGGCTCTGTAACAGCGAAGAACAGAACAAGAAGTTGAGTCAACCAATCAGCAAGCAGGGTATACACCAGTAGTAGGATTCAAAAAATTTTACTACCAGTTCTGTGTGCGTGGCTTGGTGGGAGCAGCAGGGGAAGGATACTGTAAAATCTCCATTCCCTCCCCACTCTTGGGGGAAGGTTACTGCCATATCCCATTCCCTCCCCACCCTACTAACCTGCTTTCCAGTTCTGTTCTCCTGTGCAGGGCAACAAAGGAAGACCCAGCCGACCAGCTGGGACTCGGGAAGCAGAGAATAGACGGGGCTGGAGCCAGTCAGAAGTGGTATTTGCCAGTTCTCTGAACTACTCAAAATTTCTGCTACCCATTCTCCAGAACTGGTCAAAACCTGAATATCACCTCTGGTGCACACCTCTGCACAATCTGTGTCCTGTTCATTATCATTTTCAGGAATGGTAAAAAAAACCCAAGGTTATAATTCAAGAACTATAATTCAAGTCCTACCCTTTTTGTATATGTGCTGACATTGCATACACTTTCAAAGCATTGGGTTTTAATTGTGTTGTTACGATTTCCAGTCTCTTTTTTTTTGGACATCTCCTATGGATGCCAGCGTTCCTGTTTCGGTCAGATACTTTTATATAGGATATTAATGACTTCTATTTATAACAACCCCATGTTTTCGCACATTTTCTGCTAAAGTCAGAAAGCATAGCCAAATAGAATCTTTTGAAAGGTAACCATCTGTCCAGAAATATCCCAGAAGTTTACAATTGTTTTGTTTGTTTTAAAAAGACAAGCAATAATATTATTCAGTATCCAATATTGTTATCTAGGTGATTACTGTCAGCCAAAATATCAGATGCAATTAAAAATACATTTTTTTGTGTATTTGGAATAGGAAGCTGGAAGCAATTTCTGGCTGACTCACTCATTTATTTGGCTTGGATCCAACAGTATTCTTCTACCAGCAAAATGAACACAACTGCCAGATTAATTTCCTTCTTCCATTCAATTCCCTACATGCATTCCAATTTTATTTCAGAGGCCTTGGGATCCAAAGCATATTTAGGAGGTCAGTAGAAAAACAAAGGGAAGAGTGGCTCTGCCTTACTCTTGAGATTGGCATAATTCAGCCTTCAGTACTTGCAGCTGTCTCAATGTGTTGGACTATAGTGCCAATAACTGTGTTTGCCTGGATGTTTGTTGACTATGCTGAGGGATTAAGGGAGACAAATTTCAAAAATCTAAAGACATCCAAGTGTAGAAAGCTAAAATTCCATTTTAGACAGGTCTGGTTCTTGGCTGGGTTTAGCCAACAAATTTCCTTTGCTTTGTACTTGTAAAACTCGAAAGAAAGAGGAAACAAAGAAGGAACGTAATCTAGTTGAGTGAATTCCAGACTAGAGCTTTTCGCCAATACAAAAGAATTATTTGGTAAAACACAGAAGGAATGAACTTCATAATACCATTATCACTGGAGACCTGATATCAGATCTCAACTGTGACAAAGAAATGGAGGTTCATTTGTATATAGCAGTGGCCCCCAACCTTTTTGGGCACCAGGGACCAGTTCTGTGGAGAGAGATTTTTCCGTGCTCTGGAGGGGTTATTGTTTTGCACATTGCCTGCATCCCAAGGATGGGGCTTCACTTGTTTGCACCGCCTGGTTACTGACATGTAATGGACCAGTGCCAGTCCAGAGGCTGGGGGTTGGGGACCCCTGGTATATATATAATGTTTAGTGATTTATTTATTCTGCCCATTTCCCAGTTTATTTGTTTATTCAATTTATATGACTGCTTGTCTCAAATGCATGATTCTGGGTAGCTGACACTATTCAAAAACAGAATCAAAATAACTTAAGAAAATTATAAATAATGTAAATAGCAGCTTGGGGGGGGACCCCCAACCAATAGCAACAATTGATATAGCCATGAAACAGGATCTCCCATGTCTTCAAGGCACCAGGCTCAAGAGCAAACCTAAATTTTCAGTGCCTTACAAAAGAGATAACAGGGTTAGGGTTAGTCTCGGAAAATGGTATTCTCTGTGATAGAAAAAAAAACTCTCTTCCTAGATCCTACCAGATGACATTGCCTAGTATAGGAGATCTTCAAACTTGGCAGCTTTAAAACTTGTGGACTTTAACTCCCAGATTTCCTCCTCCAGTCATGTTAGCTCAGGAATTCTGGGAGATGAAGTCCACAAGTTTTAAACTTGCCAAATTTGAAGATCCTGGAACAGGAGATATTTTATCCTGCCAAATCTAACAAGACTGAAAGACATCTGTGGAGATTCTCAGTCATCTAGGTCACGCTTATCCCAAAGGTGTCCCCCCCACCCCACCCGCCCCAAGAGGCAACTCAGAAAGTCAAGTTGGCTCTTGTATAAAAAAAACTTTGGGAAAAGATCGAAAGACATAACTGGGGAGAGATGATCCCATAAATAGCATCAGTATTTTAGGGTTCATATTGTTTACTCTTTGCAGCTCTTCCAACAACTGTTCAGCTGAAAATCATTTTCTCATTTTCTTCTCTAATCTGTAAACTGGGGATGTAAACTCCTGTCATCCCTTAACTGATTACTTTGTGGGAGGTTCAAATGATTATCTCAATTCTTCAGGCAAGAGAGACTATGAGGAAAGCATTTATCATTCTAATTAAGTCACGCCTGGCATTGTTCTATCTTGCATAAACAAACCATCAGCTGGCTTTACATTGTAGATGATACCTGCACATGTGAATCTCAACAGGTGGGAGGCAACATGCAGCCCCTCCCCTCTCCAAATCATGTTCCCAGAGTCAATTGAACCAACCATCCGTAAGTAGATTGATGTTGGCTATAGTGGGGGGCTTTTACATACATTAGAAGTCTATTATTAGACAGGAATCTTACTTGTGAAGAGTAGAGTTTTCAACGACATCACTAGTACAATTTGGTAATATTTCAACTATATTATTTAGCTAATCTTTAATTGCAACTAGAGTACTAAGCAGCTTCATTCCTTGCTAATGTGGAGCTAGAGGGTGCCTCTAATAATAAAAGTTTGTGTATGTTTATGTGTGTGAATATATACATTTTATATATAGACTAGAAATTGAAGGAAATATTTGATTCCTCAAATAAAATACCAGATAAAAGGTTTCTAACATTCTTTTAGGTGGGTGTCTTTTTTCTCTCTTGGATCCCTTATTAATTTGTGTAGCAACTAATTATGATTCCTGCAGGCTAAGTAACTGTGCAACTGTAATAGATGAGTGGGTACACTATGTCAATAAGAGAGGCTTTTTTTCTGTGTGCTTATTACATGTATTGTTTTAGGTAATTAACATCCACTTTGTAGTGGCAACAGAGACGCCTTGCTGTCTGTACAGTTTCTTGGCACAAAGCCTTTAAAATGTTGCTGGTACACTCCTTGCAATTCATGTTATATAATTTCCCAGGTTGTAAGCAGTTGTGCCCATCCAGGTTCAACGAAAGTGTGCGTAGGTCCCTGTGTATATACCCAGGGGCTCACCATTTTTCCCTATTTGAAGCTGAAAAGTTCTACGCTTTTGCCATCTTCCAAGAAGATGGAAGTTATCTTCCAAGAGTCTTAGAAGTGGCATTCAAACATGTTGTAGAATTCCATATATGCCTTCCTGCAAATCCAGGATGCTATGAATGGTACTGTAAGAGAAATTCTTATAATGCACACACAATAAATGCAGGATAATTCTCATACAAAAACCAGTGCCCTCTTGTAGAATCAGGAGGTCTCTGGTGAATAGCAGAATAACAGAGTTGGAAGGGATCTTGGAGGTCTTCTAATCCAACCCCCTGCTCAGGCAGGAAGCCCTATATCATTTCAGACAAGTGATTATCTAACCTTTTCTTTAAAAACTTCCAAAGTAGGAGCATGTACAACTTTTGGAGGCAAGTTGTTCCACTGATTAATTGTTCTAACTAACAGAAAATTTCTCCTTAGCTCCAGGTTGCTTCTCTCCTTGATTAGTTTCCATTCATTGCTTCTTGTCCCGCTTTCAGGTGCTTTGGAGAATAGGTAGCCCCCCTCTTCTTTGTGGCAATCTTTTAATCCAACTCCATGATGCAAATGCATATTATTTCTATGTTTATCATACCCTAATGTTGTTACTGAATGCATAGACTAAAAAAACATAAGAAAAATCTTGGTGATTTAGTCTAGCATTCTGTGTCTGGTAATCAGAAACTTTCAGAAAGCTCAGCAGCATGTTCTTCTACCTTCCTTTTATGGTAGCCAAAATCTAAGGTTTGTTCTTGGTGACACAAGATGTAGCCATCAAGACTTGTAGGCATTGTTAATCTGACCCGCCATGCAATTGCTTAGTTTCCTTCTAAAACTCATGATCAACCTTGCCAGTCTGAGGGCAATGAAGCAGACCCATCTTATTTGTAACTGAAGGCAAGACAAGAAATTCAAGAAATAGGCTACATGATAGCCAATTCAAGAATCTCCTGGCTGTTTGAGCTATCAGCCAGGGAAAGAGATTGCCATGTGAATTTTATTTGTTTTATTTATTTTATTTTGTCAAGCAATTATTAGATAACAGGTATAAGTATAAACATGGTTATGAATACATGAAATGGATATTACCAGAAAAAAGTAGTGACTTATTTTTCACTGTAGATCTTCAAACAAAAATGTTCATAGTCAATCTGTCAGAGATGATCTAGTGGATCCTGCACTAATTATGTGATTTAAATAGATCACCATTTCTAACTCCATAACTTTGCTAATAGAAAAGACCATTTCTAACTCCATAACTCTGCTAATAGAAAAGAGTATATGTAGCTCAAATTTGAACTGTGGTGTTCTTGGTGCTCTTTGAGCTTGATTGTTTTCATGCAAACATTTCATTACCCAGTTAGATAAAATCTTTAGTGCTAGAAGAGAATGGGGTTTGGTTCTGTTTACATACAGTAATTTGCCCTTTCAGTTGGTGGGGGATATAGTTTTATGCTTGGCAATCCTTTAACTAGGCTTTTGTTTACTACTAGATTTTACATCTAGTTTTAATCCCTACATATCTGGTTATTGATTATGGCAATGAGGCATTCAGGTTGTTTTGTTTCCTTTTTTATATTGTTTATTGTCTCTTTTTAAAGGTATGTAGATTTTGCAGATCTCTATGTGCCTCCTGATGGCTAATTTATCTGCCAAGCTTTCAGAAATTCCCTAGCCTTTATGGATTTAGCTTGATCTAGGATGCTCATAGTTTACCAGTTGAAACTATAGTGAGGTCTGTCCCAATGTAGTGAAATTAAGGAGTTTTCACAATGTCTTCTGATAGATGATGTTTATGGATGTGCTCTGTTAATCTTTTGCTTTTCTTTCCTATACAGTGGCTACTACCACCCTTACACTGTATGTTGTAGATTACATCTGTTGCGTCTCTGGGTTGTGGATTGTAAAAGCAGTCTGTTTTCTTCTTCTGGGATTCTGGGTTGCTGCAGGATGTTTGTACTTATCTGAGTAATGTTCTTACACAGGTTGTCCTATGGGAGCTGTTACTTTGAAGGTGGAACATTTGGTTAGTATGGGTAGTTTTGTGATAGACTTATGTTTCTTATTTGCCATGATAGATAGATAGATAGATAGATAGATAGATAGATAGATAGATAGATAGATAGATAGATAGATAATAAATAATAAGGGAAACTGCCAGATCCTGAAAACTGTTGATTAGAATATAGATTCTACATCTACCATGCCTAAAATGTTAGCCACTGAGATGATATTGGAAGGTTTATGCTGTATTAGCCACTTCAGATAGACCAGTCCCTGGTGCCTTTGTACTTGCTAGTCCTTCTCTTCATCTACTGAAATTGGGTCAGGAGGTCTGTTGACAGCAACCTGGTGGGTTTGATTGAATGAAAGGGTTAGTCTGCTGCAACTACCAGAACTAAAGGAAGTACATCTGATTGGCTTCCTCTGTATTTGCATTTCTAATCTTGGCCTTGCCCTGACTCTTTCCCGCTTTCTGCTGTGCCATTATCTGACTTCATTGTTCTGTGGATAAATGTGCAAATTATATTTGTGGCTTTCTTCTTTATGTTACTTTAAATATAAAGAGACATACCGTATTATATTCAGTTAAACTAGGGGAAAAGAAATCTTTTTGTGGCAAGGTAAATAGCACTTCATAAGGCGACAAAGTGGTTGTTGCCAGTAGCAGAGTGACATTGTCAGGGTAGGTGAGGTAGAATTTTTGTGGACATTTTTGTTTTTTTAAAGATTATGCATTAAGGACCAACATAAAATAAACAGTTAAATTTTGCAGTGGAGTAATTTAATGGTTTTAGTTCTGATTTCTGCAGAGAGAAAGAGAGAGAGAGAGAGAGAGAGAGAGAGGAAGATTGTGCTGCCAAAAATGGGTAGTTATGCTGCTTTCATAATATAATTTCAACAGTGTGATTTCATTTTGGTGTGGGAGGTACAAAAATGAGGCTGGGTTAGTGTGTGAATTAAGCCATTGTTCTACAATAAATACATTCAGGTGATTGGCAGCGATTTCCAGGGTTTCAGGCAAAAATCTTTCTTACTCCTACCAGGAGATAATTGGAACTGAAATGGGTACCTTATGTATTAAAAAGCCACATTTGCTTCTGAAGTTGCTCAAGGCACTGTACATAAACTTCCTCCTGGTATGATTTTTCTCACAACAAACCTGTGAGGTGGGTTGGGCTGAGAAAGACTAAAAGTCCCAATGATACTCCATGACATTCCATAATTAAGAATTAATTTGAATCTGGACTTCCAGCTACCTAAGTCCACCTTCTTATCTGTACATGTGACTGACCTGTTAGTTCTTCCAAAGGGAAAGATAGTCAAAGCAGAATTTTTAGAAGGAACAAATTAGCAAAACCCATAGAATTACCCCCAAATCTTAAAGAATCAAGAAGCCTTGCCTGAGGAGAGCAGTGACTTCAGAAAATGTGGGAACAGATCTTCAAACACAAGGAGAAGGGTATTTAATTAAATCTGGTTAGTGGCATACAGTATATTACTGTGTTTTTTTTCTCACTTGTTTTGCATTTTTTAAAAATGGCTGTAAAATCTCCATCACACAGACTATTATAACTCTCAGTCTAAGTAAGTGAGCACATCTAACCAACTGTGGCTGGTCCCTTCAAAACTAAACAAAGTTGTATCCTGTTAGTACTTGAATGGGAAACTAAATCATGAAAAATTTAAAACTTCCACAAAATGTAGGGCTAAACTATTTCTGTATTGTTCCCAAGAAAACTACATGGATATGTACACATAGTCACTGGAAATTGAACTTCAATACAATATGAAGAAGTCTTTGCAACTTACCCGTTTGTGTTTTGTGCATAACTGATTCAAACATATTTAGCTTGTACCCAATTTATTCTAAATACTATTTCACAAATGTAATCTTTGCATACAACTTCCCAAATGTGCATATTTGACACATATTTTAAGAAGAGAGAGATGCTAGAAAATTGATTGTCCATGTGCTGAGAGGAATTTGTGGTTTGTGCTATTTTAATCCCATAATGAAACCCATGATCCTTTACATCCTAGACATAATCCTTTCCCACAGCATTTGTGTCCCTGATCTAATACGGTTCCTGATATTTGCTCCTCTCAAGAAAAGAAGGTAATCACATATAATGGGCATTTGTGGGAACTTTGGTTTAAAATGAATTAGATCAAGAAAAGAGTTTAGGTATTTTGGCTTTTAACGATTTGCAAGGTCATATAGAATAAAACGCATCTTTGGTTTACATCCTTTCTCTTTAGGACTTGTATATATATATTTTAGAAGGAACAAATATATATATGAAAAAGCCAATAGAATAAATAAATTGATTATTCTATTGGCTTTTTCATATATATATATTTGTAGGTTAATATTAGTAGGTTAATTAAGCAAGATAACTGGAAAACCATTCCCCAAGTTTACCAGAATCATGCCATATGGATGTGAGGCCTAAAGCAGAGCTTGGTATGAATTAGAAGATGTTTCTCAACCACGGCAACTTTAAGTTGTGTGACTTCAGCTCTCAGAAATCCTCAGCCACATTGTTGAAGTTGAAAAACGCTGATTTAGAATATTTAGAAGAATAAAATGACCTTTATTTTGGTTTCAATTTTAGTTTTATAAATGACATCATATGTCCTGTCTGTGCAGTCCTTTTTTAATCTCAATGCTTTAAGTCACCAACTCATATGTTTGGCAAGTGAAGCATCATTTTATCCCCTTAAAATGGAGTCAGACAGGTATTTTCTATTGTTGTATTTTAGACTTCACTATTTGAACATGTTTTTTTGCTAGCATAATCCTGCCCATGTTTTAGGTGCTTCACCTCCAATGAATGTTCACATCAGGTTTTTTTTTTAAAGCTATGATAGAATCATTTCTGTGTAAATTGGTACTTGGGAACAATATCCCTATTGCATCTCATTTTAACAAGATCTTGTTCTCCTATATGCCAGGGTGAGGCAGAATAACTCAGTGGTATTGTCTTCAGTTCATGCTGAAAGGCAGCAATTAGCCAATTATTTAGTTTAGTTAATTATTTACATTTATGCCATCATAATATAAATGTATACCAAATGGGAATGTTGTCATTTGGATTTTAATTCTGAACACTAAAATGCCTTGTGGTAGCTGTGAATTTATTTATTTATTTATTTATTTATTGTTCGTATTTCTATACCCCTCCCTCTCCCAAAAGGGACTCGGGGCGGTGTACAGCCTAATAAATACATAAAATACAAAGTTGTACTTAGTCTTCTATCCCTTGTTTTCAGAATATTTCCTACTTCAGTGTATCGCATCTCAATAAATGGAATCTCTCTTTCATTCTAAGCCATTATCCCACCCTACTCCACCCCTCCTGCCGTAGAATTTCATAGTATACAAATATATATTCACTCTTCCTCCTTCTTGAAAAGGAATGTTGTCAGAAATATTACTCACTTAAAGGGTGAGTAATTTGGCCAGGAGCTTTTTTGAAACTGGAAATTAGGCAGATCAGAGGGTGAATAGCAGAACCGAAGGGTCACACTGGCACAGAGTCACTCTGACAAACCCACAGTATAACTCTGTACTCAAAAAAAAGGGTGTAGTAATTATTCCACAAAGAGCTGCTGGAATTTTATTATATATTTATTATCTAGGAAAGAAACTCATCTCTGTGGGAAGGACTCCAAGCCAAACCAAAAAGGATACAATTTTTTTTTATCTTATATAAAATTGAGGACTTGAAAACTTTATAGAAGTAAAAAATTTGGAATATGAACAGTTTCCAAAAATAGAACAATAATATCTTGAATTTCACCAAGCATATCTGTCTCGGAGCTTTGAGAGGCTGGTAATTGCTCATTGGTCATTTGACACTTCTGATCCAGAAGACATGGGAATTCTTTCTCACGCCTGTCCTCTAATAATTGTAATGTTGGGCAGTTCTACAACCAACTCAAATCTTTAATAAACTCACTAATATATGCAAAATTACTCATTGATTTTTTAAGTACTTGACTGCATCTCACCAATGTGAGATTTGAAGAGGAACGTTTTGCAGTTGGAGCATAAAAAGAAATCACATGGACAAAGTTTAGAGAACAGATAAATTTTAATAGAGCAGCAGAGGTGATATTCCAGTCTCAAAATTGAGAAGGCAGAACTGTCCAGCATTTAACTCATCTGTTGATTATCCCACTTCCCATATGAACTTCAGGGATTAATCTGTTGGATTTTCTGGAAATGTATGCTGATTCACTGTTTAAAGCAAGGCTATCCATTGCTAAATCCGTATGCATGGCTAGAAATCAACAGCTCTGAACATGCAAATTTTGGATTTTTTTTTTTGTGATAAAATTTGTGCGTGAATGAGTGTGTTTATGCATTTATATACATGAGGAAAAAGTGCTCCAAATGCTATTTATTGTGTCTATTTGTCTGCCTGCCTGCCTGCTTACCTACCTACCTATCATCTATCTATCCATCAATCCATCCATCCATGATCCTAGCGTTATTATTTTTACTCAAATAATAATAAATAATAAATGTTTCAGTGAACATGCACAATGTTCCTTCATTCTCCTATTTTCCCCAAAACAATAATCCTGTGAATAGTTCGACTAAGAGAGTGAAAGACTGGCCCAGCAGGCTTTCCTACCTAAGATAGGACTAGAATTCATAATTTTCCAGTTTCTACCTGAGGTACCTTAACCATTACACCAAACTGGCTTTATATTAAAGACATTGCTTACACTAGTTCAAAGCTGTTCAAGGAATAGTGTGAACATGCATGCTTAAATATAGTAACTGATATAGAAATAGACCAATATTAGCTGATTACCAAAATAATGGGAACTGGGGCTGATCAGGTTTTTTTTTCCAGGTAAAGGTAAAAATAAAGGTTTTCCCCATCCAGTCATATCTGATTCTAGGAGGTGGTGCTCATCTCCATTTTTTAACTGTGGGAGCCAGAGTTTTGGTGGACATGTGGCCGAGGCACCAAAGAATGCTGTTATCTTCCCACGAAAATGGTACCTATTTATCTATTCACATTTACATGCTTTCCAAAATGCTAAGTGAGCAGGAGCTGGGGCAGGAATGGGAGCTCATCCTGTTGTGTGGCATTTGGGTCTCGAATCCGGGCTGTCAGCTTTCAGCTAAGAAACTCAGCAACTTTAACAACTGAGCCATCACACCCCCTTTTATGTTTTCAGATATGCCTACCCTTCTCTGAATATTCAGAAATAAGGTATTAGGCAAAACCACAGACAGGCCAGGAACCTGACCAGATAGACTGCCTTTGGCTTATAGATCACAAGTTAGAATGATCTGACCTATTTGCCTCTTGAATAACTCAGGGTTGCCTCTGCATTAGTCATGGGTATGGCAGTCTCCTCAGGCCAGTACTTCTGTCACCCTTTAGGTTCATATCCTGGGCAGCCCTTCCTTCTGTATTTTAGGCACAACTTTCTGCAAATGACTATTTACTCAGAAGCATTTGCCTTTATACATGCCACTACATGATAAGGATGTTTGCAGAACCATTTTCACAAGTCTTGTGTCAGCTGTTACCATGGAGATGTTTTGTAGGGGGTGATGTTATTGTTTCAGGGCTGCAAGCCCTTGGATAACTTTCAGATGCCAGGATATTTAGAGAGCTCACTCTCCCTCCCTCCCTCGCTCCCTCCCCCCTCTCTTCTGACATATAGTGGTCATCTAGATTTTTGCTATCCAGATTGTTGTGGTATAAGCCTACAGTTGGGGGACGCAGCTCCTGTCATGTTGTAAGGCTAAGGTTAGGGACAGTGGCTCAGTGTACAGCCCTGGTTCTTTAAACATATGCCACAAATAGAGATATAGATAATATAGAAATTCAATATTTATTTATTAATTAATTTATTTATTTATTTATTTATTAATTACATTTATATACCGCCCTTCTCCCAAGGGACTCAGGGCGGTGAACAGCTCGTCTAAAAACCCCACAAATACAAAAGTTAAAAAGTAATTAAATATTAGAATCAGCTGCAGACTAAAATTAGAAACCCCCCCCCCCCACCCTTAAAACCCAATTTAAAGTTAAAAATGGAGATCAAATTTAAAATCATTATCTCAGCCCAGGCCGGCCTGCTCAAAGAGCCAGGTCTTTAACGCGCGCCTGAAGGCCCTCAGGTCCGTGCCGGTACGAAGTTCCGGTGGCAGAGTATTCCAGAGGGCGGGGGCACCCACAGAGAAGGCCCTACCCCTTGGCGCCGCCAGACGACACATAGCGGCCGACGGCACCCGGAGCAGACCCTCCCTGTGGGAACGCACCGGCCTGTTGGAGAACGTTGGTAGAATGCGGTCCTGAAGGTAACCTGGTCCCATGCCATGGGTCGCCCTAAAGGTCAAAACTAGAACCTTAAAGCGAACCCGGAGAGCCATCGGCAACCAATGCAGCTCGCGCAGGAGAGGCGTCACATGGGCGCTACGCGACGCCCCCATAATCACCCTCGCGGCTGCATTTTGCACCAACTGGAGTCTCCGGATGCTCCCCGCAGGGAGCCCCATGTAGAGGGCATTACAATAGTCCAGGCGAGAGGTGACAAGGGCCTGAGTGACCGTGCGCAGGGCGTCCCGATCCAGGAAGGGCCGCAACCGGTAGATCCGACGGATCTGATGAAACGCCCCCCTGGAGACGGCCGCGATGTGATGTTCAAGCGACAGCCGTACATCCAGGAGGACTCCCAGGTTGCGAGCCCTCTCTGTGGGGGGCAGAACCTCCCCCCCAATAGCCAGCGAAGGTGTCAGCTGGCTATATCGGGGCGCCGGAAACCACAGCCACTCGGTCTTGGATGGGTTGAGCCGAAGCCTGTTCCCGCCCATCCAGTCCCGCACGGCCTCCAGGCACCTAGACATAGTCCCCACAGCATCGTTGGGGTGGTCCGGAGTGGAGATATACAGCTGGGTGTCATCTGCATACAGATGACACCTCACTCCAAGACCACGGATGATCTCGCCCAGCGGCTTCATGTAAATGTTGAACAGGAGGGGAGAAAGGACCGACCCCTGAGGCACCCCACAAACCAGGGGCCTAGAGGTGGACCTCTCCCCCCCCGTCAACACGAATTGCGAACGGTCAGAGAGGAAGGAGGAGAACCATCGGAGGACGGTTCCACCAATCCCCAACCCCTCCAACCGTCGCAATAAGATACTATGGTCGATAGTATCAAAAGCCGCCGAGAGATCTAATAGGACCAGGACAGAGGAGAACCCTCTGTCACGAGCCCTCCAGAGATCATCAACCAACGCGACCAATGCTGTCTCAGTGCTGTGTCCAGGCCTGAAGCCCGATTGGAACGGATCGAGGTAAGTTGCTTCCTCCAGGTACTGGGGGAATATGCTCTATCTGTTGGTATTAAAGTAACTTTCAAAGTTGACTTTACTTCTTAGTCATACTCTTCTTTTCATTGGGTGCTCAAAATGGTTTCCAGACAATTGTTTTTATCCAGGAATTTTAAGGCCTGCTCATATTTCATTTCAACAATGTATCATATGAGACATACAGACCACACTGTTAAAAAATGTACAGTATTACTTTGTGGTCATATCCATTTCTGGACAATGCTTTTATTATTCCCACAAATTTACAAGTCTTAAATTGATGAACAAATTGCAGTTTAAAATTATCTTCATCTGATTTTTTGCTGCTTTTAGGCCAACATAATAACAAAAAGCATACTGTAAAATGGGGTGAGGAGTCAAGAGCGAGAAAGGTTTTCCTTTTCTTTTACTAGCTTTCATCTTCCAATTTGTTTCATCTGTTTCCATTTCTTTTCTTCTTGTCTTTGAATACTTTTCTGTTTTCAGAATTACAATGGATATGCTAAATTTATTTCCTTGATGAAAATTATTGCAAGGCTGTTTTTTTTTAAAAAAAAAACAGCTAAAACTTCTCTCCCTTGTTTTCTTTATGAAACTCCTAGTGGTTTTGGCCTGCTTCCTAGAAGAGCTACTATGAGAACCATGTAACCTCAGAGAGAATGATGGATCTGATTTGAAACATCTTTCCAAAGTATGAAAAATGTACCAGACAATTTGGATACAGGAGAGGCTTACAGCATACCTTTATAACTAAGTATTTAGTGGTTGACTACTTTAGATATATTTCCATATGCCACAAAGTTACAAAATGATTATTATATACTCATATAAGTATTTATTTATTTATTATATTTTTCTCCCACTTTTATTACTTTATAAGTATTTCAAGGTGGTAAGCATATCATTCTAGTCATGCCTTAGGCATGAAAGCCAGCTGGGTGACTTTGGGCCAGTCACTCTCTTTCAGCCCACTTAGGGTTGTTATTGTGGGGAAAAGAGGAGGAGGAAAAAAAGAGGGGGGGGGGTGAGGGAAGAGAAGGAGGAGGAATAAGGTATATCAATACAAAGTTGTATGTACTTAAATTCTTCTTTAAGTAAACATAAATAAAACTTACCCTGACAAACAAGATCAACATTCAAGAGACTGGGCCAAAAACAAAACTAACCTATGGAAAATGGGAAGGAAGAGGGAACTAAATATATAGTTTCCTATTCTTATGCAGTACTGTAAGATAATATATTGCACTCAACATACCTGTTATGAAAACAAAGATGCGAGGAATTAGATTTTCTGCATACTATCCATTCAGGATTCAGGCAAATCATAGAAAAAAAGTTTAGTTTATCTTTCTAGGTAAATGAAGCTGTTCTGAAGCTTCTGAAGAATCACAGGATTATGGAAATTAGTGCTGTGGAAAGAAAAAAAATTCCAAAGAGGAGGAAGAGGAAAATTGGTGAAATTTCCATGAATGGAGTACAGTGGTATCACACTTAATGCTTTTTTAAAATGTGTGTGAACATCCTGTGTCCCACACTTCCATTAAATACCAGATAAAGACATCATAAGTGAATTATCTTATCCCAGACCCAAAATGCAATGAGAAAATTGCTCTGTAAATGGGAAAAAAATGGAAGCCAAATAACACTTTGTATAAACTGGAAAGGAGATTTTATCACTACAGGAAGAATCTGATCATCAAGATCAATTGGAACACCAGGCATCCTTGAGAGGAGAGTTTTATAAGTATTTCTTTCCTTATCTGATGGCTTAGTGTAGAATTGGGGAAACTATGGCCCCTTTATGAGTAATGGACTTTCTCAGAATTCCCAAGCCAGCCAGGCTGGCTTAGGAATTCTGGAAGTTGAAGTTCACAGGTCATAAAAGTGCCATAGTTCCCCATCCATGGCTTTGTGTTGAAGGGTAGCACTAGTGATTCTGCTTAAATTTCCTGAATTTGCTTGGTAAGAGTTCATTTGTGCCCTGAATTCCTTCACCTCTGCATGAAGTCAGGAAGATTTTTCATCAGTTTAGAGTACAGTGTCAACAATCACTGAGCAACTTTTATTTAGTTGCATCCAAGACTCTGAATGAGAGGTTGGTTATGTCTAAATGACTGAGCAAGATCTAAGATCTGACATTTAATGCCAAAAAGTTAAAAACTATTAAAAGTTTATAGCGATCATCCTTATTGCCTTTGATGGACATCTAGCCTAAAAAGTGAAGTTAGATCATATGAGACAATAGCAGAAATGTCCTTTGTTAGTCAGCTTTATTCATAGCTTTCTAAGAATGATGAGTGCTACCACATGTTTTTTAGCATTTTCTCTTAGCGCGCTTTACTTGGAATTGCATTTTAAGATTATTTGAAATTGAAGGGCAAACTGCATAGTTGTTCATTTCCTGAGCTGGATCCTAAGAAGCATATTATTTCTATTTTGATTCAACTGTTGAAATTATTAGTTTGTTTCCACCAGACTTAAAAGTTTTGGTGAAATCAAATATAATTATAATTAAATCCTTATACAGTATGGATTCTCTAGGAATGCAAGGCACCACATAAGAGGATTCCTCCAACTTTTATCCCCATAACAGCCACATAAAGGTTGAAAGACAATGATTGGTCCAAAATCATACAGAAAGCCCCATGTTCAAGTAAGGGCTTGAATTTGGATAATCCACATCCAACTGTTTAGTTACCAAAGTACAGACTTTCTATAGTTGATTCTAGAACTGTCATATTATCTTTATAGTGATATTTGGAGACATTTTCCATGTGTTTTTTCACTTTGAGCTGTGGTGGTGCAGTGGTTAGAATGCAATATTGCAGGCTAATTCTGCCGACTGCCAGCAGTTTGATTTTGACCAACTCAAGGTTGACTCAGCCTTCCAACCTTTTGAGATCAATAAAATGAGGACCCAGATTAGAGACAATATGCTGGCTGTGTAAACCGTTTAGAAAGGGCTATAAATCAATGTAAAGTGGTACATAAGTCTCATTGCTATTGCTATTTTGTTATATTTTGTAGTTGACCTAATCATAATTTCTTGTTTATTCATTTATTCATCCAATATATCTCCTGCCTTTCACCTAGGAACTCAGGGTGGCATTCTGGCACTTCCTCTTTTATTTTTATCCTCAGAATAACAATTTTGTGGTACAGGATGGATACTGAAAAAGTGATTCACACAAAGTTATGCAATGAATTTCATGGCAAAAGGTGGACCCTGAATCTTCTAAACCCTAATCTGGTGCTTAATCTGTGCATTGAGTACATTTATTTTTTGCTTCTTCTTTATTAATGTAGATCATGGACTATTAATATAGATCAATGTTTATAGACCGATTTAGGATTCATAGACTTACTTCTGAGTAGACTTGAACAAGATAGCATTTAGCTATTTTATAATATAGTTAATTAGCACTATAATGAAAATTGCCTTTGCATACATATGTACCTTAAATTCTTTCATGGGAAGAATCCTTTCATGGGAAAATAGTGTTCCTGATTATGATAATGTTCTCTTGACACATTGATTTGCTTTGAAGAAAAGGCAGCTGCTTGATCTGACATATAAACTACACTGCTATCTGCATCTGCATCTTAGAAAGGTGCTGGCAACAATTTGATCTGTTTCTTCATGTACTCCCAAAAGATTAAGGAAAGAAGAGCTACTCTTGTTTCTTCCCACTCACAGCTCCTTTCTACAGGTTGCCTAAAAGAAGGGCTCACTCTCACTGCCACCCCAAAAACAGGCAAAATAAGAAGAGTTTCTTAGAGACCATCTCTTTTGAAAACGCTTTTGTTTATCTCAGGAGTTCTCACTGCTCTAAGGTATTTCCCGCTTAGGAAAGAGATGCACGATGTTCCCTTTTCTCAAGTCAGGTGCTCAGAAACTCAGCCAAAAAGCAGGGAACCAATCCTTCTTGTCAGCCACAGGAACAATCCCAAATAAGTTAATTAATTTCAATAAGTTGCCCTTTCATGACATCCAGAACATGCACTTTAAAGTGCCTAATGATAGGAATGGCCCTGTCACTAATGAAGATTTACCATAGTTTCAAACACTTTTTACCCATATTTTATTGGAGGTGAGGTCTGCCCCCACACTCCTGGCCTTCTGGAAGAGCCTAAAAATTTGACTCTGTCACTTGGCCTACGGCTCTGACAACAACCTGCTATATTGGGAGTGGCTGATCAGGTAGGGAATATTTTTATTCCCAAACTGCCAATAATCTTGGTTTTTAACTTTTCCATTCGATATTTCTAATTTTGATTGTTTTAGCATCATTTTTAATTATATTGTACACCATCCAGAGTCATTTTATCAGTGAGATGGGTAGCATATTAATTTGTTATTTATTTGTTAGAATTATATGCTGCCCAATTCTCTATCCAAAGTGACTCTGGAATTTATAATGGAGCTATATAGAATTTTTAAACAGTGAATCTGTAACAAGGACATTAAATTCCTCTTTCAGGTGTTTATTCTATAGTCTAGCACAAATGTTTAACAAAAAGCATGGAAGTAAAAACATTTTGTATTAAATTCTTTCAGTAACAAAGGCAAGCTTTCATAGCATTTTAAAAGACATAGGATTCCAGAAAAGAGATATTTCTCATTCAAGTTCATGTATGTATGTATGTATGTATTGACAAAAATTATATGGCCATCTATCTCATTTAATAATTCTAGGTGGTTCACAACCATAGAACAAAAGGGTTAACAGGAAACAATTTCATGTATACTTTCAGAAATGAAAAGGCTGTAACTGAAGAGGCCTGGAGGAAGGGTCCTCCCATTTTTTTAATCTCAAGGTTCCATAAACCTTCTGGTTTATAAGAGTTTGAATTGAGGAAAAATCCCCTTAATTTAGGATTTAGCTCTGGCAGAGCCTAATCTTAGAGAAAAGGAGGAGAAAATTGATTTCAAAAAGTATGATGGCAAGCATTCAACCCTCTTCTGAAAGCATCTTACAACACAAGCCTGCTAAGAACAGAAAGAGTCTGCTGAACAAGAATACCTTTTATCTCCAGTTTGTGGACCAAGACAGCTGCCAAACACAAATTAATGTGTAATTATTTTTCTTCCCTGAATCATTTTCTTTCATGTGTCATAACATGCAGGATAAATATCACCACACCTTTGACTTTAATTGTGGTAATCTGATCTGTCAACCACAAGAAAGCATTTTCTAATGCTCTCTTTAAAATGGACTTTCAAGTCAAAGCAACAACAGGACCGTGATTGTTCCTTTTTTTTCCTTTTTTCTTTTTTTGAGTCTGGATTGGAAGGCAATGATGAAAACATAACCAAATCTTGGCCCACACAGCAAACAGGCAATGTCTTAAAAGATACAAATGGCTATGTGTTTGACAGGTGACTTAAGGTGATGATGGGATTCCTTTTTTCATTGTTTGGTGACTAATTATTTGCCTGGTAAATGTAAGGCTACCTGGCTTTGTGTTAATACTATAATGGGAAGTAGGCTAAATTGCTTATCTGTTCCAATTGTTTAAACATTTGGAGGAAAAGACTCCCTAGAGAAGCAGGTGGTTTGATCACTAGAGATCTTTTGTATAAGAGAGATTGTGAAAACAAATAAGATTGTTCTTGGTGGGGCTTTGCCTGGGATTATGGTAGAGACCTGTCATTTACTTACTAATGCAGATCTGTGATCAAAATGCTAGGTTCAAAATTGTGTCTCTATGTATGTGCATGTGTACTATGTATGTATATATGAATGTGTGTGTGTGTGTGTGTTCTCAACATTAAAATTGTCCTAGTTCTGTCACAACTGCCAACTTAATCTCAAGATAAAGCCATTTTGTAGAAAGCTGGGATGAACACAAGGCAAATACTTTGTGTTTTTCTTGGCAGAATTCATCAGGATTCTTTTTTTCTTTATTTGAGTTAAATTAAATTGAACATGAATTCTTATCCAGATCTTACTGCTACTTGATGATACACAGAATCCTTTGATATCAGTAAGTATGTTTTAGTTGTAATGGTTTTGGTGTCATGTTCTAAACATAAGTTCTGCTGTCCCAGTCATATTGAAATAAGTCTGATCAGAACAGCTTGACCTGAGACCAAGATTTAAAATATGGCTTCAACCAAACTAGGTATTTAATGTGGGAGAAGAAATATATTACATGAATGTTCATTGATAAGATATACCTAACATCTTATGGTAGGTTCAATACCAAATGAATATAATTGACCAGAGCAATTGTGCAAAGGAGTTATCAAACTATTACCTCATTAATTACTTTAATAAGATAGGATCCTGAACCTTGCATATCTAGCAGCAGGAAGAATAGGGTTTTGGTTGGTCTTCTTTGTGTACAATGATCATTCTTGTAAGTTTATTCCTATTAAATGGATTTTCAAAGTAAAAAAAATAATTCTTGCAGATTTAAATAAATTCATGTCTCTAATAATTTCATGTGTCCCATTTACCATCTATGTCCACTGAACTCATATACCAATTTAGAATACAAATCTAAATGGAGCAAATTGCACTTATATGAAGCTATGCTTGGCTTCATTTTCATATCCCAGTAGTAGCTTTAGAAGGGCAGGAATATAGAAAAATGTGTTATATTACGTATATAAAATCTGCAGGTTGACATGCACACAATTCTGGAATTAACAGTCTGGAAAATCTCCAGGTATGCAAAATCCAAGTTTATAATTTTAAAAATAAATACTATGGTAAAATAAACACTTTTCTCCAATTCCATCTTCATCTTGTACTACTGCTTTGTCCCTCTGTTATTTAATATTTAGTCATGCTAAGAATATTTTACTGAAGTTTGAATAATGAGGATGAGGGAGAAAGAGGAAGAGGATATATCTATTACTAATCTGACTATGGTTGTGCAAAGCTTTTTGATTTATCAATGATATTAAAAGTTTTGCTAATAGTATCTTCTACATTCAGTAAAACACATACTTCTGGCATGGCTTGGATCAAAGTATTATCATTCTATAAACTATAGAAATGTATTTCATTTAACCTCTCTAGAGATTAGTTGCAGTTAGCTTTCCGATGTTTAAGCTTTTCTTTAAAGGTTTGTATTTTAGCTTGAGCCTTAGACCTGGGAGATCCATTGTTCAAATTCTATTTGTTTCTGACTTTAAATGTAATATAAACACAACTCTCAAGAGGCTCTCTTACAAGTAAGATTCACATAAACATAATACAAAATGTGAAAGAATGTCATTACCTTTGGGATCCAATTGATAGTGATGAGGAGAAAATACTTCTGTTTCAGCAGTGCTTTTAGCTGTTTAGGTTTAAGTCTTCTCCAACTGGGTGCACACTTGATGTTTTATTCTTGATCTAGCCATTCTCACTGTTTGGTACTATGCAAAAGAATATTAAAAGCAGGCAGACTATACCAGTTGTTGCATTTATTCAAATCAGATTTCCAAAAGTTTTCCAAATTAAAAACTTACCTAATTTTATATCGGCACAATTAAACATGACTTATCAACTCCTTTGTTTTGTATTATTACCTTTTTATATTGTTTGGTTTTAACTCTCTACAGTGTGTGCATGAGTGGCTGTAGAAGTTGTACATCTGACTAAGTTATTTGATTGACTATGTTTCAGGTCAAACCTGGATAATGCATGGAAAGGAAATTATTGAAATGCTAGTATTGCATTTAGATGTTCAATGGTGAGAGGAGTTTGGTTACAAAGCTTAGTATTCATGCTCTGGGACTGTTAAATATACAATCCCTCTGATTATTGTTTGGTTTATTTTATTTTCTGTTCTGTAGAGGAACAGTCTGATGGCATATCTTGAATCCCTTTTTCAAAATTGCACATTTTATTTGGCCATTTGTAACCCATATTGCACCTTGAAAGTGGAGGCACTAGGTTATCCATGTTGACAATTTTTAAAGGATGTTTTGAGCAAAGCATCTTTTCAAAAGTGCTTCATGTAGCATAGTGAATCCCTTGCTTATAAGAAGAAAGCAAAGTATTTACCTTCTTCTGCAACGTAGGCCAGGTGGGTATTTCGACAAGCTGGGACTCCTGCAGCATGACCTGACCAACTCCCTCAGCAAGTGCTGCCATTCTTTCTCACATGAAATCATCCTATTTGGAAGCACTGTGTCCAGGGATTTTTTTTAAGGATGAAATGAACTGAGGAGAAACAAATTGCTTTATTGAGTTGAGAAGATACAAATTGCTTTGCTGAAGTGGGTCACATGTGCTCCTTTACATCAGCAGAGTAAAGCCTGTCACTTCCATAGCATCGATGTCTTCATCAGTGCAGATTTAACCCTGTTTACTCCAAAGTTCTCTGCAATTGCAGTGAAACCATTTTCTGAGCAAATGTACTGAAAAAGGGAAGGTTAGAACAGCTGTTGTCTAAAATCACTGGATCAGAAGCCAGACCTCCTGGGGAAAGTGTGCACCAATACCTCCTTCAACACTGAAGGTGTCACCCTTTCTCTCAACGAGGCCAACATTATAGCATGTTCCTTGACTGCCTTAATAACCCAAGAGGGAACTGGATCCAATGAACAGGGGGCTGAAGTAAGCCTTGTCATGTCCTCAGGAGTAACTGACTTACACCATAAGACTGAGCCCAATACACTTTATCCAGACCTGCCTAGAGCCCAACTCTGAGACATGAGGGATTTTATAACAGTATAATACACTATATGCATAGTATAAATAATTTTCAGTATGTTTTCCAGCAGAAGGATCCATGACTCACCTTTTCTACCCTCTGTGTACTATCTTGGTCAAACTGATTCCCTTAAGAAACCAGGAATGCTGGTTAACAGGAATTCTGACATTTTTGAAGTAAACACACATATTTTCTCACACAAAATTAAAGAATGTTCTGTGTATGAGATAAGTGAAAGAAATCATAAACAGCAAAATTTATTGCTAAACAATCTATTTCCCCAGGCAGGAAATTGTACCTGCAGTTTAAAATTACTGTAAGTGCAGGGTTCACGCTGACATTTTGGACTGATATTATTTATCACATTGTCTTATTTGATATGTGTAAATAATCTATAATTAAGTTGTAGCGCATTAGTTGGCATTTTTGAATAAGATAAAGATCCTTAGTGAAATGGTTTCAAGCAGAGAGCCTGGTATGCATTTCATTATTTTGTTCTGATTAGTTTGATAAAAGAGAACCATCAAAAGCTGCTTTAATCAACCACCTGTGGATATGTGGTGCTATAAGAAGTAAATGCCCATCAAGGAAAGAACCAATAATGGATCTGAGCATGAATATGTAGTCCAGACCAGCCAATCCAATCCAAGCAAAGAATCTTCTTACCATTTAGGGAGAGTTTATTTTTGTCTTCTTTTATTTGGATAAATACCAGGTCTGTCAAAGGAATGCAACATATTGAAGGCATGGTCAAATTTGGCTGATAATAACAATTCTTTAAAAGATGAATTAGCAATCAGTCATGTGTTATGTTGAATTGAACTCACTCGTGCCTTGGAACATGTTAAGTTAAATCCCAAAGGTACTTTTACATAAAGCAACTGGACTTTCTTGGTTGTTTCCTTCACTTCTCATCCAAAAAGCTTCTTCAAAACTGAAGAAGTTCTTGGATAAGAAACGAAACATTTTCAAAGAAAAAGACAAGAGAGTCCTGTTGTCTTTTGGAAAATCACCTTTGTGATAACCATGACCTGGATGATTGAAAATTTCCATAGACTTGTTAAGTGAAGCTGCTTATCTGCTAACTATAAGCAGAATCTTGGAAATTTTGAGTCTGCCTAACCTTTGCCATAGACTGTTGGATTACCATCTAGCTCTAGCTGGATGCTTTAGCATATAACCCTCACTGCAAGTTTAACCCTTTTGGAAATTCACTTAGTTCCTGAGACCTTCGACCATCTAAGACAAACCATCTGCTGTGTCATAGTATGTTTCAGTACAGAGACAATCCTAACTATTAATAGCAGTATTTTAAAAAATCACTGATAAATACACATTTTAAATGAAGCTAATGCACTATTATTTTCAAGGAAAGTTTAAAAATAGTAGGGAAATAGTCATACTCAACACTGCCGAAAGGTACTTGACATACACCATGTTTTTCTCACCCAGAAATTACAATGGTGATAAGGAAGCCCAAAGGCAACACTGTTTTTGAGTTTATGGGTTAAAGTATTTCACAAAATACTGAACACAAAACAATTGTGCAATGTTGTACAGCAGGCCTCCCCAACAGGCAACCTTCAAACTAATTAACATCACAATCCCTATAATTTCTTTGATCATATTAGTTGTAAATTATAAAACTGTGCATATATGTAAGACCTCAGGAGAGTGCTAGATTAAGAAAACCCAGTATATTCCATATAGCTATCACCATTTGGTCTGGAGACCATCAACTTGAAATCTGTCTAAAACATTTTTTCCTCTCTGTGTTTGGTTCCTAGTAGCTATATAGATTGTTTCTAAATGACAAATAAATAAGAAACAATAAATTCACTGAATTGGAGAAAAAAGAATATATCAGAAACAATCAACATTCCATACCAAGGTCCAATAGCTTTTTATTGCACGGAGGCTGCTACTATTTGCTGTATATAGACAGTATCTGTTATACAAAATGATAATGATGGGCTTACTACTGAATGATTCTATATTATAGTGAACCAGCTGATAAATATATCATAATTGCACAATTATATCTGCAATTTCCAAGTTTACTGGAAAATATGAAGGAGTCAATAATATCACTTGATCTTTCTAATGATTAAGTGCTTGCCTTATTTTGCAATGTTTCTGAGAGATTAGTTAAGATCTCTTGCGTGTCCCATAATCAATTTTATGGCATATGAGGTAAGGAATATGACTCTAGGGATCTATATAGTAGAACAATGAGGAAATACTAATTAGGTAGATAAACCACTCACAACTCTAATAACTGGTCATGAATTGAAAACTCTGGGTAGTATGTCACCCAGGGCAATGCTGAATTACCTGCAGGTTGTGTCCAGAATGTACCGTACACTGGATACTGTACATCTGATTGTGACATTTTCCTCATTTTAAAACTGTAAGAAGAAAAAACACATAAACTGGACTTTGCAAAAATTAGATAAGTATGAGATGGTTCTGGTTTTGGACTTAATATTATCTCTGCAATTAAGAGGAGTTCCACAATGGGATCTGAGCAATGCCTACAATAAAATGTAAACAAAGACAGCACATGCAACATAAATGATATAATGAGAGAGAAAGAGAGAGAGAAAAGTGAGAGAAAGAGAGAGAGATTCATATATAGGTAGCCCTTGTTTATCAACCCACCAGTTGATCACTAAGTCAAATTGCAATTATGATCTTACTTTAGCTTTGCTTTGCAGACTTGCAAAGGTAATAAATATGAAGCCTAGTTGTAAAGTTACTTTTTCAATACTGCTGTTACTGAGCTAAAGGAAGCAGTCATTAAATAAGTCTACCAGTACTAAAGAATATTATCAATTCCTAATTTCTGAAGCATGATGCTTTGCTTAATTTCCAGCATTCTCATTTTTATTATCTTGACTTTGCATTTGATTTTTTGGCACTAAAGGAAAAACCCAGGGTTTGACATTTGTTTTCGCAAAGTACAGAAACAGATATTTGCAACTTTATCCTATGATAATTTATATTGACAGACAATGTGATCAGTTCAGCTTTACGCTTATGAATCTGGTGAAATGGAGCAGTTATGGACATGGAGTATTTGAGTCCTAAGCTATGAGAGCATTTCAGCAAATCTTTCTGGAAAGCCCTGTAAATGGGCTGAAGACAGTTGCTGAGTTAATAAAAAAACCCAATGTGATCTTCAGTCTATTGCAAGTAATCTCATCAATTACGGTACTCGGGGAATTTAAAAAAAGATCTATTTTATCTTATTGGGAGATCTATTATATCTTATTGGGAGTTGGAACAATATTACTAAGAGAATAAAGCATTGAGAAAAAGCAAGATGCTTTTCATCATCAATGAACAATTTGCAAAATTTTCCCTCAATGGAAAAAAATCTAGTACTAAGCAATAGGAAAACGGCTTCATTCCTTTTTCTTTCTTTCTTTCTTTCTTTCTTTCTTTCTTTCTTTCTTTCTTTCTTTCTTTCTTTCTTTCTTTCTTTCTTTCTTTCTTTCTTTCTTTTAAATCAGAACTGAGGTGGAATTTGGGAAAACAAATTTCAGTATAAAAAGCAAAAAGCTGAACAAACTTCAACTGGACAAATTCCTCAAATAAAATATGAAAATGATATTTTTTGCATTAATGGATCAAAACAGGACTTTCCGTGAATTCCATACAGTCCAAATCTAAGGTCCCTGGGCTGCAAAATCACACAATTCTAAGGTAGACTTGCCGTCACAGATTTTCAGAGTTTAAGTTTAGGGCTACAGTTTTCTCTCAATTTCATATTTACGTGTCCTTATTTCATGCCACTATTGTAGCTGTGCAAAAATCAAACCATATTCAAAATGAGACATAAATCCCTTGAATTTGTACTACTCTTATTATAAGTAGAGCTAGCATACTGAATTCTCTTTCCCTCTCTCTCTGCCCCTCTCCTTCCCTCCCTCTCTCTGTCCCGTTCACCCCCCCCCCCCGGGGGGGTGCGTGTGTAAGCTGGGGGTAGTGGGTGGGATTGAATCTCTAAAATTTTATGAGAGGGAAGATTAATACTTTGCCTCAGGCCAGGCTGAAGAGTAATACTTTCAGACACTTTAAGCAGGCGCCACGAATTGGGTAAGTTCTGACCTGTTGGCTTATGGCCTACTTCTTATGATAGAGATACCAGATGGCTTGGTCAAACTAAGGGGAAAAATATGATTAAGAAGTAAAAGAAGCACAAAAGATGTCCTAAAGATTTTTGGAAAAGGCAACCAACGCTTCTGATGGACAATCAAAAGGGAGGGTGAATGGGGGGAAATTGGAAACAAGGACACACTAACTATTTAACAATAGTGAAAAACTATTTACAGTGAAAAACTGCATAACAAAAAGTACTAAGGCCCACAAGTAGTCCTCAACTTATGACCAGACTTAACAACCATTCAGAATTACAACAGGCCTAATATGAGTACTTTAGAGTATGTAAAGCATTTCTGGCAGTTGTAAAAACTGTGCCACCCACCCAGGGTGATGTGATTGCAATTCAGGTGCTCAGCACCTGAAAGGTTTGCCTTTATGATTGATTGCAGCATCCTATGGTCATGAGAATGAATTTGGGTCGGTTTTTGCCTTCTGGCAAAAAACACCCATATGGTCACTCTTATGACTTAATGAATACACTCATTTACTTAACCACTGCAAAAATTCAGTCTGCGTCACATATGTGCCTCAACTTAATGATCGTAAATCCAATCCCAGTTACAGAGGACTACCTGTACATGTATATGAAATTACTTTTTCCAGCATCAGAAATACTGCTTTTTCAATGGCAGGAATATGCTGGAGCCAGCTAGAAGAGAAAAGATTTCAGTATGTAATTGATTAACTTGTCAATTTCAGGCAACAGGTGAAGTCCCCTCCCCCCCAAAAAGGACACTAAACAACCAGTTAAGATCACAAACCCACGCTGATTAATTTGTCATTTGGACCAGCTAGAGAAGAGGCTTCTCAGGAAAAGAAAAGCTGCTAGATACTGAAAAAGTTGGTTAATATTTGATTTTAAGACTTTGCCTGACAGACAGAGGATAGACCTGGGTCTGATAATTCTGGACTGACTGTGTACCACTTGTTTCTTTTCTTCAGTTAGTTTACTGAAGGACAATGTTCTCAACCTACGAAGTATAAGACCAACTGCTCCTTCAGTGTTTTCAGTCTTTTGATCAAAGGCCCCCAAGATGCAGTCATTGCAGATTAACATTCTGGAATCTAGATGATGAGAGGGAGGATTTCAATAGTTAGGGGGTTTTTTTCAGGTTTTTTTTTTTTCATGTTCAGCGTCACCTATGTGTGAGATGGGTAGCTCTATAAATTTGTTTAATAAATAAATAAATAAAATTCAGTCAAATGACCATTTCTGCACTAAGAAAAATCTTTCCACTCCTTCCAAAGGTGCTTTTTCGAGAGGAAACTGGATTTTCCGGTTTTTCTGAAGAAGCTTCTTACAGGAGAAGTGAAACATCTTCAAAGAAAACCAGAAAAACAGCTGCTTCTTGAAAAAGACCTTTGGGACAACCAAGACATGGATGACGGGGAATCTCCATAGACAATTCTCCACTCCTTCCTGCAGAGGTGGACTTGGGCTTTGTACAGTCCCTAAACCTTATCTGAAGCTCTCTGTCTGATAGATAGAAACTGACAGTATGGTTTCCAGCCTTTTGCAGAAGACAAAAGTACAAAACCCGTGGCATGAATTCTAAAATTACCATCTTCATTTTAAACCATTCCCCCCACCCCAAAAAGATGCTCAAATTCTGCCGTGTCCATTCATGTCAAAGAGTTGCACACTCGGACTTTGTTGGTTGACTTGACTCTCACTGGCTGGAATCCTCTAAATTAGATTAAAGCATATATGTAGCCGTCAAATTTTGCTGAATTTCACTTTCCAGCATTCTCATTGGCCATTCTGACCTATTTAGAGAAATCAGCAACATCCTTGCAAATGGTAGTCCTTATTTGCTAATATGTAGAGCTAGGTTTGCAATTTCTAGATGGTTTTGTAATCTAGCAGTCCTACCGCTGAAACTCTACTAACTAATTATAAGCTTTTTGTTAGTAAACAAGGATATAATTCCTTAGAGGTGCATTATTTCACAAATCTTAAAGATCTGGGGTGACTGGTTTAGACAAAGACTGGCACTTTTTTTTTTACTGAGATCAGAGGGTTTTTTTTCCTTTTAAAATGGCTAATAAAAATAATTAGAAACCAGATTTTTCAGTTTTTTTTAAAAAAATGCAGCCTATACAGTGTAAGAGCTTAATCAAATTAAAAGGCCAACAAAAATAATTAAGCAAAAAGAAAGAGAGAGAGAGAGAGAAAGAAAGACAGAAAGAAAGAAAGAAAGAAAGAAAGAAAGAAAGAAAGAAAGAAAGAAAGAAAGAAAGAAAGAAAGAAAGAAAGAAAGAAAGAAAGAAAGAAAGAAAGAAAGAAAGAAAGAAAGAAAGAAAGAAAGAAAAAGAAATCAGCCCTCCATTATTCTGGCTTCAGAAGCAGGGGACTCAGATGAAAGCCTCTGCAACTGTTCTTACAAAGGTTGATTTCTGTGTGAGTGCAGATTTTATCCATCCGTTAGTTAACTAGAACTTCAAGGCCACAAAGAACATTTATAACCGCTTCTAAAGCAAATTTGTAACTAATTCAGCTGAAGCAAAAATATCATTATACATGTAATATTTGTCGCCTGTGAAAAACACACACACAAAAAATCTGATTTATATATTTAGGCCCAACAAAAGTTTCTGAAGTCTTCAAGAGCCCCACTTAGAGGAATACAATAAGGTGGTTGTTGTGAATCACACTAGCAAGGTCAGTGTGCTCTAGCATGATTCTTTTTGGAGCACATTAAAAAAAATGGTGATCCTCATGCCACAGAACCACAAAAATACACCTGGGTATCAAGAAACAAAGCTATAAAGCTACAAAGTGCCATACTTATTGAAATGTGGTTTGCAGTCTTTTCTTGGCTGGAGGAGTGGGGAGACTGCCATGTTTATTTTGGAAGGACTTAATTTATAGATGGGTTAAAATTGAAACAATAATAGACTTATAAAGGAGATGGGGGAGGCATTAATGTCTTTTTCCTTTACATCTGCGGTTGCTTTTTTATCCAATTCTGTCCTTTCTTCTAGTAGGACCTTCATGTCAAGTATTGTTATACTGTACTCTACAGTATACTGTATATCAGGTTTAAAAATATCATGAACCAGTATCTGGAAATATCAACCAATATCAACAATATGTACATTAAGCCACAGTTTTGCTTCATACAGTATCATCCTTGTACACTCTCAAGCTTCCTATGTATTCAATATGGACAGTGATTAATATTTATATGTATTAATATGTTAGGGTGTAGGTATATACCTACATATGTACATATTAGCATATCTATATGTGTATTTTGTATGTGTACGCTTTTGAGAGCTGGCAACAGAATTTCTTTTTCAATGTGTGCCAGGGTCCCCACAGAAAAAAAATGATAATAAAGGTTATCTTATCTTACATGTATATGTACGTATATGTGTACGTGTGTACACACACACACACAGGCACACCTCTTTATGCCTGCTTCTGGCTTTTGGAAAATATATCCATAATTCAGTTTTCAGTCTGTCAACTTGAGTGGAATAAGTGGGCATTAGCATGAGCTCAAAGAGCAAGTGTTCTTTGTTATGTCAGTTGTTGATTAAATGGAATGTCACCATTGATGAATTAGGCTCCACTCTTTCTGCTGGTTGACCTAGCAGCTCAGGATTGCAGAAACTGAAATATTTACTTTACAAAAACACAGGTTGATCAACAATACAAGAACATAAAAAAACAGAGAAGTGGAGAATTCTTCATAGTTGCACATGTCTTCAAGTTATGTGCACTTTATGGAGGTACTACATAAAACGTAAATAAGATGCATCAACTGGGGCTTAATCTGTAAGTATGAAGGTACCAAAGTAATAGAAAATTAACTCATAGTCAATCATTCCTTAGCTTATTCATAAGGTTATTAGAACCAGTACCAGAAACTAAAACTTTTGCACATATGTATATAGGACCCCTAAACTGAATGAACAATGAGTGCCCTCTTTCCCCCACTCCCCAATATTTGGATACTTTTATTGGGAAAGATATACAAGTTTTGTATTTCCCTATTTGAAGAGCATTTTGATCTGGTGAACAATTAAGAGTGAACAACTGTTCTAAAACCTCAAATCACTACTAACTTCTATTACTTATTTAATTCGATGTTTAATGTTCCCCATCCTAAAACAATCTGTATGAGTTAAACCATGTTGTACATAACAGATAATCAGAGTTGGAAGGGACCTTGTAGGTCATCTAGTCCAGCCCCCCGCCCAAGTGGGAGACCTTACATCATTTCTGACAAATTGCAGTCCAATCTCTTCTTGAAAGTCTCAAGTGAGAGTAATCCCACAACTTCCGAGGGCAAGCTGTTCCATTGGTTGATAGTTCTCACTCTCAGAAAGTTTCTCCTTATTTCCAGGTTAAATCTCTCCTTGTTCAGTTTCCATCCATTATTCTTTGTCTGGCCTACAGGAACTTTAGAAAATAGATTGACCCCTTCCTCTCGGCAGCCCCTCAAATATTGGAAGACTGCTATCATGTCTCACCTGGTCCTTCTCATTACTGGACTAGCCAAGCCCAGTTCCTATAACCGTTCTTCGTATGTTTTAGTCTCCAGTCCCCTAATCATCCTGGTTGCTCTTCTCTGTACTTTTTCTACAGTCTCAACATCTTTTTTGTAATGTGGTGAACAAAACTGGATGCAGTACTCTAGGTGTGGTCTAAGGCTTTATAGAGTGGTATTAGTACCTCCCTTGATCTTGATTGTACCCCTCTGTTAATACAACTTAGGATTGCATTAGCTCTTTTGGCTGCTGCTGCACACTGCTGGCTCATATTTAACTTGTTGTTCACTAAGACTCCAAGATCCCTCTCAAAGTTACTGCTATTGAGCCTGGTTTCACCCAGTCTGTATGTGTACTTTTGGTTTTTCTTGGCTAAGTGTAGGACTTTACTTTTTTCTACATTGAATTTCATTTTGTTAGATACAGCCTAGTGTTCTAGTCTGTCAAGATCCATCTGGATTCTGAGCTTATCTTCTTGGGTGTTAGCTATTCCTGCCAGCTTAGTATCATCTGCAAATTTGTTAAGTTCCCCTTTTATTCCCTCATCTAAGTCGTTAATGAAGATATTGAAAAATACTGGACCTAAGATGGAAACTTGTGGTACCCCACTGCTTACTTCCCTCCATGTAGACTTAGACCCATTAAGTACTACTCGTTGAGTACAGTTTGCCAGCCAGTTGTGAGTCCATCTAGTGGTGGTGCTATCTATTCCACTTTTTTGTAGCTTACCAAGAAGTAGCTAAAAATACCAAAAAAAGTGTGCAAAATCAGGCTAAAGGCCTATCTATTCCACATTTTTCACCCACATTGGCCAAGCTGATGTCTCTGAGAAGTCCCAAAAGACATCGGCACAGGTCTTAAGCAAAATCAGGATGAACAGACTATTTTTACAACTTGAGCTGAGAGCGCGGGAAGACCTCTTGCAGGGCAGGGCAGAGGAGTTTTCCCGATTTCTGCATGATAAACTCGGGGCCAGCTGGACTCCAGCTGGGTGGTCCCGGGGCAGATGGCCGAGGCAAGTCTTGAGATGGTTATCTGGGAGGAGTTCGATCCTGTAACCGCCGAGGGCGTGGACAGGTTGCTGGGGCGGTTGAACACCACCACATGTTTGTTGGACCTATGTCCCTCCTGGTTGGTTTCTACCTCCAGTGAGGTGACACGAGGCTGGCTCCAGGAGATTGTCAACGCTTCATTGAGGGAGGGGTCGCTCCCTACCGCCCCGAAAACGGTGGTGGTGTGGCCTCTCCTCAAGAAGCCTGCCCTGGACCCAGCGCTTTTGAATAACTTTCGTCCAGTCTCCAACCTCCCCTTTGTGGCGAAGGTTGTGGAGAGTGTGGTGGCATTTCAGCTCCCTCAGTACCTGGAGGAAACAATCGGGCTTCAGGCCCGGGCACAGTACTGAAACAGCATTGGTCACGTTGGTTAATGATCTCTGGAGGGCCCGTGAGGTTATTCCTCTGTCCTGGTCCTATTAGATCTCTCGGCGGTTTTTGATACTATCGACCATAGTATCTTGTTGCAGCAGCTGGAGAGGTTGGGAATTGGAGGTACCATCTTGTGGTGGTTCTCCTCCTTCCTCTCTGACCGCTTGCAATTTGTGTTGACGGGGGAGGAGAAGTCCACCCCTAGGCTCCTCATTTGTGGGTTGCCTCAGGGTCGGTCCTCTCCCCTCTCTTGTTCCACATTTATGTGAAGCCGCTGGGGAAGATCATCCGTGGTTTTGGAATAAAGTGTCATCTTTATGCGGATGATACTCAGCTTTACATTTCTACTCCAAACCACCCCAATGATGCTGTGGAGGCTATGTCCCGGTGCCTGGAGGTCGTGTGGAATTGGATGGGTGAGAACAGGCTTCGACTCAACCCTTCCAAGACTGAGTGGCTGTGGTTTCCGGCATCCCGATATAGTCAGCTGACTCCATCGCTGACTATTGGGGGTGAGATCTTAGCCCCCACAGAGAGGGCTCGCAATCTAGGCGTCCTCCTGGATGTACGGCTGTCATTAGAAGAGCATATTACGGCCGTCTCCAGGGGGGCTTTTCATCAGGTTCGCCTGATGTGCCAATTGCGGCCCTTTCTTGATCGGGATGCCTTACACACGGTCACTCATGCCCTGGTCACCTCCCGCCTGGATTACTGTAATGCCTTCTACTAATGCCCTTGGGGAGCACCCAGAGGTTGCAACTGGTACAAAATGCGGCCATGCGGATGGTTATGGGGGCGTCTAAAAGCTCTCATGTGACACCTCTCCTGCGTGAGCTGCATTGGTTGCCGGTTGCCTTCCGGGTGCGCTTTAAGGTTCTGGTTTTGACCTTTAAAGCGCTCCATGGCATCAGAGCAGGCTATCTGCAAGACCGCGTTCTGCCGGTAATCTCCCACCGACTTGTGCGCTCCCACAGGGAGGGCCTCCTTCGGGTCCCGATGGCCTCTATGTGCCGCCTGGCGACCCTGAGGAACAGGGCCTTCTCTGTGGGGGCACCCGCTCTCTGGAATAGGCTCTCCCCTGAGTTGAGAACGACCACCGACCTGTGGGTGTTCAGGCGTGATTTGAAGACCTGGCTCTGTGAGCAGGCCGGCCTGGGCTGATCCTAAATTGATTTTAATGGGGTTTAAGTAATGAATTTGAAGGTTGGGATTTTAGAATTGGTTACAGCCTTATTTAATTCTACTTTAATTTATATATATATGTGGTTTTAGTAGGCTGTGCACCGCCCTGAGTCCTTCGGGAGAAGGGCGGTATATAAATTGAATTAAAAAAAAAACAACTCTTTTGTCTTTTCCACTGCTTTCAGATGTTAGTGCTGTGGTATCCCATCCCTGCTGAATTCAGCCTCCACCACTGGTATTTCTGCTCCAATGTATTGTTGATGTCTGAATTATAAAATTCTTAGCCTTTTTTGTCCAGCATATGTAATAAATGCAATTGTTCATTATTATTATTTTTAAGAGCTGGGGTGATGCAGTGGTTAGAATGCAGTACTGCAGGTTAACTCACTGCTTACTCCAGGAGTTCTATCCTGGCTGCCTCAACCTTCCATCCTTCTTAGGTCAGTAAAATGATCACCCAGATTGTTTGGAACAATATGCTGACTCTGTAAACCATTTAGAGAGGGCTGTAAAGCACTATGAAGTGGTGTAAAAGTCTAAATGCTATTGCTACTGCTACTTAGTCATTTTATCACTTGTTTTTAGAATATAAATTAATCTGTTTGCAATACCTGCTTATAAGCCACATGTATCATCTTAATGGCATCATTTTACATGCTCTTAATCAGTTGTGTTGATACTTCATCAACTTTTACAGTTTTGTTATTAGTGTCCCAAAGCTGTTTTTTCTTCCTTGTTTTTCTTTTTCTTCTCATCCAAGAAGCTTCTTCAACTCTGTGATATTTTCTAGGGGTAATTTAGCTTCACTTTTCAGGAGAGCTCTAGCTTAGTGATCAAACTTCTTGATGTGCCATTGATTTGAGGATCCTTTTTGTACATTTCTGAATATTTGCGCTATTTCTTCTTTACATCTTTCTGTAGAAGAGCTGTTCCTTCTTGTCTTTTATCATATACAGCCCTGGTCAACGTTTTCAAATCTTTGCTGCTATCTAATGATTGCAAACCATATATAATATCCCTAGACTTTCCAATTTTTTCAATATTGCCTTCCTTTCTCTCTCTCTCTCTCTCTTTTTTTATGTTGTAGCTCTCAGGCTTATAATTTCCTTTCCCGGTGGTTTCATCCTTTGCTAGGTAATTTCCATGAATTCAGTTGCCATGAAAAATTATGAAGGTTACAGATTCAGGATATCTGGGAAGCATGAGATTTATTTAATGTGTGATTTATTAATGAATAATTTTATACTAAGGTTCTGACACAGACTGAGGTCATGCTATTCACAAGCTGTTCCTACTTTTTGCTCCAATTACCTTTGAATTGAATCACATACAAAGAGACTACAATTTATGCATACTGGGATGTTTGCCATACAATTCAGTTGACCTTTTCAATCACAGGTGCCCGTTTCTTTTATATTATATTATATTATATTATATTATATTATATTATGTTATGTTATGTTATGTTATGTTATGTTATGTTGTGTTGTGTTGTGTTGTGTTGTGTTGTGTTGTGTTGTGTTGTGTTGTGTTGTGTTGTGTTGTGTTGTGTTGTGTTGTGTTGTGTTGTGTTGTGTTGTGTTGTGTTGTGTTGTGTTGTGTTGTGTTATAATTATATTATATTATTCTATACTATACTATACTATACTACATTATTATTACATTAATAATATATAATTTGTATTAATATCATTTCTTTTGAGTCCACATGAAAATCTCTTCCTTAAGTACTTTACAAAATGTTATACAAAATCTGTGTATACAGAAAGAGGGATCAGCAATTTCACTGTAATTTCCAATATAGCAGTGCCCATAAGCTTGAAACACAGAAGAAATAGATCTGAATTATTTATTTAGCTTAATTCTAGATAGAGCATGTTTTAGACAATACAAAATAGGAATATTTTTGGAAGAAGAGGAATCAGGGAAGGAATTCAATATTAGGAGACTGTATGTATGTATGTAAGTATGCATGCAGGTTTGAGGAAATTCAGTGAGCTGAATTTTGATATGTGTGTATGCATGCATGCTTAGGTATGTATTTTAATTTTTGCATACTTGCAGATATGGTAATTATTTTTTGTTCTCAGTGCTCCTAGTTATATTACATATATGTAATAGAAGAAAATTGTCCTTAATAGATGTCCCAATAAGTTCTATCAGCCAGTTCACACTAAAATTATTCTACTCACTGAAACTGGATGGTTCTGTAGTTATTTCTGAATATAAAAAACAAGGACAGAAAAACAAGAAACCAATATAGTATAAGCTCTAGAATATAGGTGGATATCCAACCAAATCACAATTAACCATCAGATTGAGGATGTCATATGCTAATATGCAGGGGTGGGATTCAAATTTTTTAAAAACTGGTTCTGTGGCCATGGCTTAGGTAGTGGGAATGGCTTGATGGTTACGTGACTGGGTGGACATGGCTTGGTGGTCATGTTATTGGCTGGGTGGTCATGATGTGGCTCACATCGAAGCACGCATCTCCTTGCCTGGCCTCTCATGACTGTGGGGATGTTGCAACAGTTGTAAGTGTGAAAAATGGTCATAAATCACTTTTTTCAGTGCCATTGTAACTTTGAATGGTCACTCTACACAAGCAAAGTACCAGCAAAGGAGGGGAAAAAAACTCCAGAGAAGTTCCTGAGACAGGAAGTCTAATCCTGCCAAGAATGTAATAAGGGTTAACGGAAAGGCAGTTTCTATAAGCAACACCAGAATGTTTCCTTCCTGCCTCCCTTACAGGATTAGGCCAGTAATTTCTTCTAACAACTGATTCTCTGAACTGCTTAGAATGTTAACAACTGGTTCTAATGAATAGGTTTGAACTGGTAGAATCCCACCCCTGCTAATATGTTCTAATAAACCATTAACAAGCTGGAGTACTCTAAGACATCTCACATCCAATTTCTGGTCAAGAGCTGTTTTTATTGAACTGTAAAAATATCTGGTTACACAATTAAAGTAACTAAGAGAAAGAAAAAAAGCTATAAATAATAAACCATGCTTTAAGAGAATACTGTAAATAATGTACAATGCTTTTTATATATGCAGCTCTTTTTTTTATATGATTATAAAAGCATCACAGCACCTGGATCCCATTACCCAGTTTACCCAGCATGTGCTGTTGACGCCTAAGCCAAAGCAGGATTCCTATCAAACTGATCACACTGGTCAAGCATGGCATTCAGACTTAACCAAATTATTCAAATGTTTGGACAGCAAGTCCAATTTTAATTTCTCAAAGATATCCCAAATCACTTTCCTCCTCCTTCCTAATGGTGGGGCAGATCCACATTTTTATTTCCACATCTCTGTAACTGTCGGACCCAAAAACCCATGAAAGACACATAGGATTACTTCCAAGCAGTTTCTTTTACTGTTCCTCATCCATAGCCAGAAATCTTGCCAAACTAAAGCAATTTCTTGCATTGTTAAAGATATACTATGAGAATTGCTAGGGAGGAGCTGTCTTAACTTTCTTTCTCCCAACCAAACCATCTAAAGTTTGCTATCTTGGTCTTGTGGAATTTCTTCCTCCTGGGAATCCAGACTACATGCCACCACAATTATTTCCTTTCAGGAGGGAAAAAAATGGAGTGGAAACAAATGGCTCATGGATATTTCAGGTCCAGGTTTTCTGACCTTGGAAGGAAGTCATGAAGGAAAAAGACCAATTATAGTAGCAGCCCCCAAACCAGTCAGTTACAGTACATCAAAAAAATGGTATTAGGTCATCATTCCACCTCAACAATTTATAATTGTTGATAGTACCAAAATCATGTTTAGTTGAAAGTCTGGACACTTATTTACACACATATAAATACAGACATCTAAGACTAGCATGAGAGAGCTGATAGCCATTGTGAGCTCATATATGTGAGACACTGTTGACTTTTCTGAACATGAAGTAAACTTTGTTTCAGTACATGCAGATGGGAATGGTGAGAAATGTACTTCAACACATCCGGAGAACAATGTGTTCTGCAGTAATCCAAACATTGGTGGCACACCAGTTTAAACAGTTGGACATAATCAGATTGGATAGGCCATACTTTTGTATCCTCTAGTAAAGTTGGGTCCATTTAAGATGATTTTGTAAGGTGGGGAAGGGAACTGAAACCAGAAAACCAACTGTTTTTCCAGCATGGCACCTTACACTCTAAGAGAGCTTTCCTCCAGAATATGGTCTGCCTATAAATGTGATATTCCGGAAGGTGACAGAAATCTTTTTCCAGTGGGCTTTTGTGGACTCACGAATGAATTAACCTATTACTTAGCTAATTGGATTGTATATTATTTATTACAGTTTTTAATCTTTATCTCACGGTAAATTTATTGCACTTTATATTGTTATAATGCACTATGAGTTGCTAATGATGAAGATGTAAATAAATAAATCCTCTTTTCAGTGGATATTAATAACAAACATTAGTCTGCTTGAGGAATATGCAATGTTGAAGTAGATGATGTTTCCTAGTTTGGGGGATGAACTGTCTGCAAGAAGACAAGCAAACTTAGAGAGCACCAAGGATATCTCCCCCTCCCCACCTCAGAAAAAGTAGAAGATGCTATATCCCATACAGGAAATCTTTTAGTCTGCACTTTAAACAAATTGGTCTTTGTGTTTGTCAAATAAATAACATGGACTAAATGATATGGTCCTGCAGATTATTCACTCCTTTGAATTTTGAAATGAGGCAATTTGGCTCCAATCCATGCTAAAATGAATATTTAAATGTTCACTGTACTTAGAATAATACGCATACACAAACGTGCATTTAACTAAGCCTGTAAATACTACTTTTCTTTTCTTTTTAATTTAAAAATGCACAGATGAATGCAGAAACAGGAAAGCACCAATTTGGGAATTACCTGGTCATCTGACCACTCTAAGTTCAATGGAACTCATGATGGAGTTAATTTCCTTCTTTACATTTCTTGGACCATCAGGATTTTCACTATGAAATCATATTTACTCCAACATTAAGAGCAAGTCGTCAAATGTGCACATCTTAATAGAATATTTATTAAAGATGGGAAAATGGAAGGCTTTTTTTAAGATATGCAAACATTAATAGAAAGCAGCAAATGTAAAAAAACCCCAACCCTAAAATGGTTGTGAATAAGAGTGGGCTTATGTCTACTTTGTAACAGGGAAGTGTGAGGTATGTCAGAAAAAGCAACAATAAATACAACTCATTGGGAATGAGAAGAAGAATGTGTAGTACAATAAGGATATGGACAAGAAGAGTGGATATTAAATGGATGCAGATCTGAGTGATCAGAATCAAATATACAGATTGGTTACATCAGAGAGAGAAAATAAATGTTTATTAATTGAAAAAGACATATATGATCAAAGAATGAAAGGGTCAAGAAGAAGATAAACTGGAGAAAGTTATATTTCAACTGAGCTAGTGAGATCCTCAAAAAGAAAGAGCAAACAATTTTAAATAACAAAAGGCAATATACTAAGAACTATATGGTCATTAAGTTAGCATGAAAGCTAGCACAGTTGAAAGTATGGAGAAATTTAGCAAATAATGTTGGTATAAATTAATTTAAGTATATTTATTTTTCTTATGCTTATAATTTCTTGGGCTTACTATTTCTTATTCCCTTTTTGTACTCTGCATAATGTTATTTACATTGAAAGAGAACCTCAGAATGAATATGTATGTATGCCATCCCCAGATGTAGGAAGCTGCAATTAATTTCCTTTCCTATTAATTATGGAGAAAAATTACATGTCAGGCAAGAACACAGCGGATTAGATGTACTCCCGAAATTGTTCTTTGACAAAATTAACTTGAAGAGAACTTTCAGTTCTTAGGCAATACGTAATCATCAGATAACTGAAATCTCTGAACTTCATTGAGAAAGTTCATATATAAAAGTGCCGACACTAATGACTATATTAGCAAGAAGAAATCATTTTGAAGGACAGTTCCTTCTAATTTGAGAAGCATGTTCTTTTTCTAAAGTATATAAATGTCCAGATATATGATGTTTGCTTGTTGATTTGATACACTGTCTTTCTATTGACATGTTTATAGGGTTTTCAAAACTGACATTCTGTAAAACATTTATATTCCATAAAATACTGTATAAATTCTTTATAGTTGGGATAGAAGAGAATTATGGGAGTTTTGGTCCTACTATTTGGGAGGACAATTGATCAGTAAGCTTATCTAATAGATTTTCAGGCTCACCAGCTAGGCCAGATCAGGAAATCAACATCAGGAAAAAATTAAGGCTACATTTATTGAGATGTCCATAATAACAGAATTTTGCAGTTTTGATAATGCTGTAGCTCCTCTTCCTTCTTAAACTCTTGTGAATTAGAGGGGTGTCCATCTGAGCATCTTCTGCAGAATTTCTGTCCATTGTGATCTTAAATATTTTTTAAAAATCTATCTTATTTGTCAAATTTAGATACCACTTATTCCATTCACAGTGACTCTCTTTTCCTCTCATAGCTTGGTAGTGGAGCTAGCATATTTACATCATACTTTTCTTACTCTCTACCCAGAGAATGCTTGTCTTGATGTAACCCCTTCATCTGTGGCTCATTCTATATATGATCAAGCTGAGATCAGATCTTAATATTTCCTTCTACTGTTGGATGCTGCCCTTATTTATTTATTTTATTTATATACCGCCCCCTCTTCCAAATTGGGACTCAGGGTGGTGCACAACCCAATATAATACAATATCAAATATAAAATTTAAAAATAGATTAAAAAATAATTAAATTTATGGCTGAGAGATTAAGACTATAATAAATAATAAAATAGGATTAAAATTTCAATTAAAACCTTCCAATGGTACTAGGCTAGACCGGCTTGCTGGTAAAGATGGGTCTTCAATGCACACCAGAAGGTTCGCAGGTCAGGGATAGTCCGCATCTCCTTCCAAAGGGAGGGTGCTCCCACAGAGAAGGCCCGCACCCTCGGGGCCGCCAGCCGGCATCGCCCAGCTGACGGCACCCCAAGCAGGCCCACCCTGTGAGAGCGCACTGGCCGGTGGGAGGCCGATGGTGGCAGCAGGCGGTCCCGTAAATACCCGGGTCCCAAGCCATATAAAATGTGTCCCTCTATGCAGTATATTGTAAAGGCAGGAAAATCAAGAAATGTATTTTTGCTCACTAAAAAACTGTTTTACTGTTTTCCCTCAATGGAAATTCCTCAATATATATGTTTAATACCATCAAAATGTCCTCAGCTTTATGCCAGAGGAAATTGACAATTGGCTGGATGGATATGAAAAGGAGTTGGCTCTCTGCACTGAAGAGAACTGAATGGAATTTTCCAGACAACAACATTACTTTCTCAAAAATTATCCAATTATGCATTCTCTCTTGAGAGAGAGATTAAGGACAAAAATAGTTAAGACATGTTGGGAAATTTGGGAAAAATTTGACTTGCTTTTATTGATTTTACTGCCACATTCATTCAACATCTTCAACAGCCGGCATCTTAACTTATTTAGTACAGGCAGTTATCTTGAGCACATTTGTTCAGAAGTAAGAACACAAAACATTGGCTCTGTCCTTACAGGCTGAGAATTCCTTATAGCAGAATCTTTTACATAAAAGTAAACTATCAACTCTGAAGCTGACTTGACTGAGGCCATCTTGGAAGCTTCAGTGTTGCCACAATGATGATAAGGGATAGTGAAGGAACCAAGGACATTCCCACAAGTGGCTGAAGAGAGGAGGAGTGACGTTTCCAAGCAACAGGACAGAACCCTGATTGAACCATGTGACTTATTGTTTGGGAAAGGGGGAAAAGCTTTACTCTTAATTAAGTGAAAACTGCAGGAATCTTTAGAGTTGGTTTTCACCAGTCTGTGCCAATATGATATAGCTAATAAAACTGTTCTTTAAGGAATCTACCTGTCTCAGAGTTCTGTTTACTATGGGTATATTACTTGGAACCCTGACATTAACCTAGCTTTGCTCAGACCCAGTTTTTATATGATTACAGTTTTAGGAAAATAAATGGGAGGGGTGGTATCTATATAGTTTATCTCCTTTTTATTCATAGAATGTAACAAGCTTTGCATGCACTTTTTATTTATAAGAATAAAGGAACAGTTTTTCACACTGACCCATCCACTGTGACCATTCCATTTCAAGTAGAATATGATTTTCTCAAGAGCGTGATATGTATACATGGTCCACAACAGTTAAAATAGAACTAAAATAGTCCTGTGATTAATGAGCAGGCAAAATTTCTCCCACTTTTTTCTGCTCTTTTAATTTCAGATAATGACACTCTCTTTATTTAATATTCTCAAACAGGTATCCTTGGATTGTACAATGTATCACCTCAGAGACTGCATACTTGATTTAACAAGTTGGATTTGAGACTTATCTTAGTGAATTATATAACAATTTGGGCAAATGTCAACAATTTTCAAATGATGATAGTTTGTGGATTCACCACATTTATATTGATATGGAGAGAAAATTTAAAACTGCACTGTTAAAGCATTTCAGAAAACAGCAAAAACAAGAAGAATGGCAAAAAACAGATCCTGGCTTTGGCAGATAATTGCACAAACCATTTACGCTGGCAGGAAAACATGTTTCAGAAAATGGTGTAAACTCATGCAATGACAGGGATTTTTATTTTTTTCCCCACATATTTGAAGCCTAAAAAATTCACACAATGATTTAACACACACTTGGAACTTTTTTCCACTTTGACTGTTTTTTAGGTTCAAGTAGTGATGTCATTAGAAGCAAAGTAAAAATAGAATAATAGAAATCCTCTATTGGACAAATTCCAAAACACTGTTTCTAACATATAGTGTAGGACTACCATAGCCATTTTTACGAACAACATTTATACAGAAAATTAAGAAAAAATTACCAGTGACTGGGAAACATAAGAGACACACACTTTTTTCACTGTAGCATATCCCCACAGAGTGTTTGTGTTTTTGTTCCTCCTCCCCCCCCCCAGATCTTCCAAGAGTTGATTCATTGTTTGTGACAGAAATTGACTAACCGGCATGTCATCTGAGACTGACATCTGAGGCTGAGAGGAAGTGACTGGTTCAAAGTCATCCAGCTGGCTTTCATGTCTAAGGCAGGACCAAAACTCACAGGCTCCTGGTTTCTAGCCTGGTGCTTTAACCACTAGACCAAACTGACTCTTTTATAAGAGGCACACACTGGTATTATGGAAAAAAAGGACTTTGTGGTTGTGATTAATTTTTTAATTTCATGCAGTGATTGTGATTAATTCTTAATTTCTGGTATGCCAAACAACAATAACTTATTTTTGTATTAATTTCTTTAAAAATGTATCTTTCTTTCCAATTCCAGTGGATTCTTCAAATGCCACTATCTTACATCACAGCCTGCATTAGAATTTAGAAAAAGTGCTGCAATAAAATTCATCAAAACTCATACAGTTTCATACGAGATAAATTCTATTTTGGCTTAACATGATAATGTACCAACCCAGGTATAGAGGTTGCTTAATACCATCAGGGGAGAAAGGGCAATTGTGCTCATGTCCTATCTCGAGCCTTATGGTTTTTGGGAAGCCACCATAAAAAAAGAAAGTTGGACAAGGTAGGCTTACAGTTCGATCAGCAGGCTTTTGTTTAATCATGTTTCTTCATCAGAAAGAGGGAATAGAACAAGAGATGATCTTTGCTGCCTTCTGAATTCATGGGGATTTTGGAAAACTTCATCATCCTCTGATCCAGATTTAACAGTCAGCACTCCGATTGTCAGTGGTATATGTTTAATGAAAAAAATGTGCCTCCATACATTATCATGTTGTATTCATTATTCTGTACATTATTACCCTCTTGTGTACCTCATTGCCTTGAACATGCATTGAAAATATAATCTATTTGTGAAAGACAAAAGTATTTAATCTCCTATTTAATCCTATATCAATCCTCCTCAGTATTGGCTTTGAAAGTTGAATTCTGCCTCAGAAGAACCAATATTAATGAATGGTACTTTTTTCCTTTTCTTAAAAAAATTACTCTTTTTGGGGAAAAAATAAAGTAGTCTTTTAAAAAGAGTGACACCCAATGCAATTGTGGGAGGCTATCTGTTGTTGCTGCTTCAAACTTTATCTTTCATCTCTTTCCTTAAGGACTAGTTAAAGCAGAGGCATCCATCCTATGCAATGCTGACTGGGGAATTCTGGGAGTTGAAGTCTTAAAGTTGCCAGGACACCCCCAAGTTAAAACATTGACTTTGGCCACTTATTTTCAGTCACTAGAGCTGTCTTTTTTAATCCATACATTTTAGAATTTAGAATTTATTTGATTTGTCAGTCACTTACAAGATAATAGATATAAGTATATACATAGTTATGAATACATGAAATGGGTACATATAAGAAAAATAAAATAAACAATAGGACAGGGACGGTAGGCACATTGGTGCACTTATGCACTCCCCCTACAGACCTCTTAGGAAAGGGGTGAGGTCAATAGTAACTATTAAATATTTTAAAAATAATATTTTATTAGGTAAAGTTAAATCTTGGAGTTTTCAACAGCAAAAATGCTTGTAATTTTAAACATTTTCTTGAGGCCTTACAAACGACAGAAGTTGCTATACCTGAGAAAGATCATGATATATTTGCTTAAAAGTATCTTGCTTAAAAGTATCTTACTTATACCTGGGGACATCTCTCAATGAATTATTAAAAATAAGAAAGCTGAAGATAATATTTGATATGGGACTATGGCTTGTTCATGCTTCATAGCTTGCTTTCTTCTTGTGCAAATACTTAAAATACAAAATAGTAGTACTATATATCAATTAATTAAAGCATATATATTCTTATATACACAAACAGAATGTGATATAATTTTTTAAACTAGATAAAAAGGAAATAACAGCAGATTGGGAAAACATTACCAAATGGGAAATATTTTTAACTAGCAATATATACTTAGTAACTATAAATATTTTAGTGCAAAGTATCTTTAAAAAGTGGGGAAACATCTTGGCAGTGGCCAGAAGACAAAATACCGATAAGTTTCATATTCCTCTAAGTGACACTATGCATTTAAACTATATGTTAGAATAATATCTGGACCCAACAATTGTGTATTAATTCAGTGTAATTCAGTATATATTGGGGAAAATGCTCAAAACCTCTGAAAATTCATATTTTAAAATATCTCATTCCATGATTTTTTCCCTATCTTCTTATGTTTTTTATTCTCTGGATAGGATCACAGTTAACTGAGAATTATGTAGGTAATTCAGCACATGAGATACTATTTCTATAAGGTGATCACATTACTGGGAGAAGCAAAATCAATTGTGTACACATCAGTTCTTCCCTGATCAGCTGTATTGATGTCTTTAGAAAATCCAGGATCCCATTCATGTTATAAATCTGATTATACATGTCCTGTCACATTTGCCAAATTGAGGTTACAGAAACAATGATACTGTAATGAATGGCAATGAATAGAGGGGAACATTTTATCCGGCTTTAGTGAAAACACATCATAAGAGGATGCTTGCCAACATTAGAAATATGGAATGTTTCTCAATAAGCAGGTAGAATTCATTTAGTGAAATAATTATCAGATATTAACCCAATTAAATGGTCTCAATAATTCAAGTCAGTAGAAATTTTTTTTGGTTAAAATACTCCAAAAATTCAGTAGAAAAGCAGGAGAGCCACACAAAGCACACATTTAAGCAAGGAAACCAGAACAAACACAATTAGCTCCACATTCCTGTGAGGTAATATGAATATAGTATTGCTAAATTAGAATAGCAACCTGAATAAAGGCTCAAAGGAAAAATGAACCACCACTTTGCCAAATTTGGCTGTCTACCATTGCAATTACAAGAGCCAATTTTTTTTCTAATAAGCTGAAGTCATTTTTAAGCCAGCCCTATTACAGTTAATTATAGTAGAGTCTAGAAAAATACATTAATGCATAAGGCTTTTTACAGTATACTATAAAAAAACCCAATTCTTAACTCTGCACCAAATAGCTTTCCAATCACAACTTCAGATTGCAGATTTCATAGAAAATTATGAAATCCATATAGATTATAAATATTTTAGCAAGGTCTCAGGAGAAATTCATGAGGACAAGTATATGTATGTATGTGTAGACATATGAATATGCTTTAAGCTGAAAATTTGAATCTTGCTTCTCTGATCACTAAACATATATGTAAAAATCTTACTCTAAGAATGAAATAAAATATCCCACAAAAGTCTGGTGAAGTTAAGAATGCTGAATATTTTTGTGGTTAAAATTATCTTTTTTTCTATAATTTTATTTATTTTTAAAGGTAAAAACTAATGAGAATTAGTATTTAGAATAAAGAAAACAGAGAAGAAAACAAAAGGGTAGGAAAAGGAAAAAGAAAGTACTAACAAGCAGTTTCTTGTTTTCTTTACAACATAGGTATAGATATAAATTAGCTTATGGTTACAGCATGATTTGTAGTTTTTCTATAAACTGCTATTTTTTTCCTAATCTTCAAAACCAGGTATCATAATTTCCTTCTTTCACACAAAAAGTCTACAAACGATGTTCACTCAGCATAAAACTTAATGTTTTTACTTGACTCCCATTTTATTGAACTAGTTATATGTTGTGCCTTTATATATATATTTATATTTTTATCTGTAAACTATCACAGACATTCTGAGAGTGAGATGAGCAATATCTAAATTTTATAAAGAACTAAACATTTTTCCTGATCAAAGTTGCCAATTTCAGTCATCTCAGCAAGTTTCATCATCTTCATATTCTATTCCTCCTTTGTGGGTAATGTCTAATATTCCTTTCCCTTTGTGCATATAATAGTTTTACTGCAGTTTTCATGTGTAAAAATAAAATTCCTGACTTTTTTTCAACTATTTTTCTGTTACTCCAAAAAGAAAAGCCTTTAGTTTCAATACTGATCTTCAAAATCTCTGGATATATATAATTGAGTCCAAAATTGTTTAATTTTTTTTTTGTATGACCACCACGCTGGATAAAATATCTCCTCTTGATGTCCACATTTCCAACATAAATTTGAAGTAACTTTATACATTCTAGAAATGTTTTCTAATCACATATAACAACTATATGCCATTTTATAAACATTTTCTTTGAGATTATAACATATTATAAACATCAATCTTTTCAACCCAAAATTAAATTGGGTGACCTTGGGCCAGTCAAAACCTGTCAGCCCAACCCACCTCACAGGGTTGTTGTGAGGAAAATCGAAGGAGGAAGTTGTGTTGACTTAAGTTATTTGTAAACAACTAAATAAATAATATAAATATTCTTCCACTGTTCCATTTGTATATTGTAATCAGTATTTTAGCTGATTTTATTCTACATTCTTTCACTTGCCCTTTTCCTGTTTCAACTTCAAGTAGAAATTTATATTCTTTAGCAATAGCATGTTCATCATTTGTAAACAGTTCTTTTTCAAATTTAGTCTTGCAGTGCTCAACATAAAAGGTTTTTTATCTACTTTAAATCTTTCTAGTAATTGTACATAAAGAAACTACTGACAAGTGTATCCTTCTGTCGGCAAGTTTACTGGGAAAATCTACAAGATGTTGAGAAAGGAGTTGTATCTTTTCAGTACAAAATTCTCAGGGTTTTTGTGTGATCAGCTTTCATGGTCAGTATTAATTTGGTATGGCCAGCTTTATGCAAAATGTTTGTTTGTTTGTTTTGATAATATGTTTGCATTCCAATGACTGACATGCAAAGAAAGAACCAAAAGCTTTTACCTCCTTTTCTTGGCCAAGAGCCCACATCAGCTAATAAAAATATCGCTAATTGCCAAGGGAGTATGTACAAGCCAAGGCCTTCAGAATACATTGTGAGAGTGGATGATATTTCAGATCATTTGATGAGCTCTGTGAAAAGGAGGCAATTTGGCGTGCTGTACAAGAAGAAATGCTTGCTTGACAAAGCAACATATTAATGAGTTAAACATACTAAGTTAAGCATACTGGGAGAGATCAGGATGTAAATATCAGGGTGTAACCCTACAGAGGAAAATCCTCTGAAAGACTTGTTGAATGATGTGGTATCAAATGAATTGTTTGCTTCTTAGAAACGGCTTTGATATTTATTGGTTCAAATTGCTCCAGTGACTCACCCTTGCCTAAGCTTTCATGGCCCAATTTAATCTTGACATTTTGGGAAGCCAGTCTGATGCTGGATAATGACTAGGTTTTCAAAGGATCAAAATGAAAAAGGAGAAGCTGGGCTGTAATAATTATAGTCTGGCAACACAGAGTTTCACATAATCAGAGTTGAGCAGAGTGATAATATAATAATGAGCAGAGCAATAACGCCAAGGCAGATTATAGAAAATGGAGCTCTCACTTTGCTAAATTGGACAGAATTGTATTTTGATATGTATGCCTATGTTGAAAGCGAGACAAATGTTTCTGCTCCTTGTTTATGAGCTTGTGTGTTGTGAAAACAGCTAAGAATGACAAGAATTTAAGGAGCAAGCTTATACACTAATAAGCTGATCTCAGACATCTTGCCAAGAAAAAAGTCTCACTCATTTTAGTGAGGTTTGAAGTTCCATGGATTAAAAGGCTGAACCAAGTGGCATCTTTTGGTTAGCTAAAAATACATGAGTGAGTATAGAAAGTCATGTAAATAGGACTGGTCCATTCCTCTAAGAGGCTTTAGCAGGAGCGGTTATGTAATAAATGACTATCATCAAATATTAGGCATCTGAGCTCCATTGAAGCAGCTAGACAGTTTTCAGATCCACAGAGATGAATCATCCATGTTCTGCCCTCACCTGACCCCAGAGAACAATTTATGACAATTTTAGATTATCACTCCACCTTTCAACAAGAATGCCTATGTGATGATATCCATTCACTGTCACCGGTGACTGTATTGTCTTTCAGAATTCTGCTGTTCAATTCTCCTTCTACCCTTAAGACATCCTTCTTAAGAACAAATATCTAGGAAAAAGAGGAAAAACAACAAATCTTCTGATTTTTCTCAACCCAACCATTGTAGCCATCACCACCAAAACATGTTAAAAGGCAAGCCTCCAGCATAAACTTTTAACAACTTTAAACAAAAGATGTTTTAAAGCCAAGCAAGCTCTTAGGCCTTGGAAAAAAAAATACAATTTGCTAATACTGGTGCAGTTACAGTTTGTAATTGTTCTTTTTCTCAGGACTTGCCATGTGTGTGTATGTGTACTGGTAACACAGAATGAGAAGTGTTTATGTGATGCCAATTTTTTTTAGTATGATCAATGCCATAGATATGCTTGCTAATTAGCTAGAATAATCCACACAATTCCAATGGTTTTGCAATAATCCTTGCATTATATTCTTTCAAGTACTCTGTTTTTGAATCCTTCTTGCAAGAGAGAAATCTAGCATGTAAGAGAAAAGAAAACATAAGATTTCCTTTCATCTACAAATAAGAGGAATCTATCTAGCTTTTTATAGGAATTCCACCGCAGCATAATCTTTCCTCAACATTCTGAAATAAAACAGATCCTTATTCTTTTTCTGAGGCATTTCAATAATTTATGTTTTATATATAGCTAACAACTAACAGTATTAGAAAACCAAAATAATGGGTCAGGGATTATAAGTGAAGGAAAATGATGGAACTGAGTATTAGAAGTAAATTATACTACCTGTAACCCATTAAGTCAATCATTTTAATTGCATTGTTTCGCCCTCCCTGATCTATGTAAGTATCTTACACATGCTTTTTCAACCCAGTAGAGCCTGCCCTAACCTCTGTGCCCATTTGCCCACTACTCTCATGCAATCCCTTGCTCCCTCACACACTTGGCAGGAGCCACTTACCTACCTTTAGAATAGATTTTTTTTATTGGCCAAGTATGGATGGACACACAAGGAATTTGTCTTGGTGCAAATACTCTCAGTATACATAAAAGAAAAGATACATTAGTCAAGAATCATAAGGTACAACACTTAATGATAGCCATAGGGTACAATAACCAATCAAATCATATTAGGAAACAGTCTATATAAATCGTAAGGATACAAGCGACAAAGTTACAGCCCTGCTGGACTTGGACTTGCAGTTTCTTGCCAGATTTCCCACTGACTTTGCTGTAGGTGGCAAGGAGTATCATCAATCACTTCCAGCTGGTTTCCCCTACTGACTTGTGAGAAACTGTCAGGGAGTATCAGAAATGAGGTCACATGGCTGTGGCAGTGCAACAGCAGAGCAGGCAGTAGTGCTAAAACTCCAGGCCTTTTTCACAGAGTAATGGTTCTTGGGTTTGGGATGCATTCTTTAAGTTAGCCCATTTGAGATACAAAAATTGTAATACACCATTTCACACATTTGAAGGTTACAAAAAGACAAACAGGAGAATTTTAGTAGGATAGATAGATAGATAGATAGATAGATAGATAGATAGATAGATAGATAGATAGATAGATAGATAGATAGATAGATAGATAGATAGATAGATAGATAGATAGATAGATATCCGGATAAATAGATAGATATCCAGATAGATATCCGGATGGATGGATGGATGGATGGATGGATGGATGGATGGATGGATGGATGGATGGATACAGACAGACAGACAGACAGACAGACAGACAGACAGACAGTCAGACAGGTCCCAGCTCAATATTAACCTTGGACTTTTTCAGTCCATATAGCGATTTATTCATATTATCTATTCAATCTGTAGGAATAGATATGCACATATTCATGCACCTTTCTCCAATGCTTAGCAACATTTGAAGTTATGAAAGACTCCGAAAAAACTATTTATGATCTGGATTTGAAGTTATGGTGGCTGCCCTTTCACCCCTCAGTCATGTAACCATATTTTTTGGGCCCTTGTCAATTGTCCTCCATTTATAGCCATTTGCAATTTATTTATTATTTATTTAATTAAACTTTTATACCGCTCCCTCTCCCAAAAAGGGACTCGGGGCGGTGTACAGCCTACTAAAAACACATAATAAATACTCAATAAATACAATTAAAATAAATTAAACCAAATTGATCCGGCTGTCTAACCCAAAAATAGAGTTAAAAATTAAAAACTAATAAAACCCCGATTAAAATTAAGTTAAAAAACTAAAAATACAGTTACTGGGCCAGGCCAGCCTGTTGAAAAAATAGGGTTTTCACTGCGCGCCGGAAGGTCAGAATATCCGTCATAGCCCGTATCTCCGGGGGGAGATCATTCCAAAGGGAGGGGGCTCCCACAGAGAAAGCCCGAACCCTCGGGGCCGTCAACCGACAACGGCCGGGCGGCGGTACCCCGAGGAGGGCAACCCTGTGGGAGCGTACTGGGCGGCGGGAGGTTGATGATGGCAGCAGGCGGTCCCGTAAGTACCCAGGTCCCGAGCCATGGAGCACTTTAAATACTGTCAGTACCACCTTGAATCGAATCCGGAAGGCTACAGGAAGCCAGTGCAGCCTGCGGAGAAGCGGTGTAACGTGGGAGCTCCGAGGAGCACCCACGATCACCCGCGCGGCTGCATTCTGGACCAGCTGCAGCCTCCGGAGACTCTTCAAGGGGAGCCCCATGTAGAGAGCATTGCAATAATCCAGGCGGGAGATGACGAGGGCGGAAGTGACTGTGCGAAGTGCGCCCAGATCCAGAAAGGGCCGCAACTGGTAAATCAGACGAATCTGATAGAAAGCCCCCCTGGCGACGGCTGCAATATGTTCTTCTAAAGACAGCCGTACGTCCAGGAGGACACCCAAGTTGCGCGCCCTTTCCACGGGGGTCAAGACCTCTCCCCCCACGGCCAGCGAAGGAACCAGCTGGCTGTATCTGGGCGCAGGAAACCACAGCCACTCGGTTTTGGTCGGGTTGAGACGAAGCCTGTTACGACCCATCCAACTCCGCACGGCCTCCAGGCATCGGGACATCACTTCGACGGCTTCGTTGGGGTGGCCCGGGGTGGAGATGTACAGCTGAGTATCGTCAGCGTACTGATGGAACTCCACCCCGAAGCCACGGATGACCTCACCCAGCGGCTTTACATAAATGTTGAACAGCAGGGGTGAGAGCACCGACGCCTGAGGCACCTCACATCGTAGGGGCCTCGGGGCCGATCTCTGCCCCCCCGTCAACACAAATTGCGAGCGGTCGGAGAGGAAGGAGGCGAACCACCGCAACACGGTGCCTCCCACCCCCAACCCCTCCAACCGCTGCAATAGGATACTGTGGTCGACAGTATCAAAAGCCGCTGAGAGATCTAACAGGACCAGGACAGAGGAACAACCCCTGTCCCGGGCCCTCCAGAGGTCATCCACCAACGCGACCAACGCCGTCTCCGTGCTGTGCCCGGGCCTGAAGCCCGATTGGAGGGGGTCAAGATAACTCGCTTCATCCAGGTACTGCGGGAACTGACGTGCCACCACACTCTCAACAACCTTCGCAACAAAGCGAAGGTTGGAGACAGGACGATAGTTAGATAACAATGCTGGGTCCAGGGACGGTTTCTTGAGGAGGGGCCGCACCACCGCCTCTTTCAAGGCGGCAGGTAACAGCCCCTCTCTCAAGGAAGCGTTTATAATACCCTGGAACCAGCCTCGTGTCACCTCCCGAGTGGCCAAGACCAGCCAGGAGGGGCACGGGTCCAGCAAACAGGTGGTGGCATTCAGTCCCCCCAGTATCCTGTCCATGTCCTCCACAGTAACAGGATCGAACTCAACCCAATTGACCGCACCGATATCCACCCCCGCCCCCCCGCCCGGAGATGCCCAGTCGGAGTCCAGCTCGTCCCGGATCTGAGCGATTTTGTCCTGCAGAAACCTAGAAAACTCCTCAGCCCGTCCCTGCAAGGGGTCCTCCCGCGCTCCTACCTCCAGTAGAGAGCGGGTCACCCTAAACAGGGCGGCTGGGCGGTTTTCCGCGGACGCAATAAGGGTGGAGAGGTAAGATCTCCTCGCCATCCTTATCGCCACTAAATACGTCTTAATATAAGATCGTAATAGTGTTCGGTCGGACCCAGAGCGGCTGGCCCTCCAACTGCTCTCTAGGCGTCTTTTCCGACGCTTCATCTCCCTTAGCTCCTCAGAAAACCAAGGAGCCACTTGGGATCGGCATCGGGTCAGAGGCCGCAAGGGCACGACTCGGTCGAGGGCCCCAGCAGCCACCCTATCCCAGGTGGCAATTACATAACTATTTGCAATATTTTTACTAAAACCTGGCATTTACTTCTGGATTTCAATTTTTAAAAAACACATAGCAAATTTGAGTCATTCATGTGATGACCCACTTAACAACAGTCACAACTTACAACCAAAAATATGGCTTTATTACTTGCAGTGTGTTTTTATTTTGTTCATTATTTGGAATTCCTTTTGGGAGGTGAGAATAAATGTATTCAGTCAATTGATCAGTCAATAAGTCCTATTATAAGTCCTGACAAAAGCAGTAACGCAAATATACAGTGTGTTCTCACTCTCAATTTCCTTGCTCAATCTGGTTTAAAAAATTAATTTGGATCATTTAGCATTCTTGACTTGTGGACCTCCTTTTATTAGTATATTCAAATTACTTTAATTTTACCAGGATTATTTCAGGGAAGAGAAATCATATGAGAATCACATTGGCATAAAGGAATTAAGAACTGTGGGAGGATCTGGAACAATTTTATGGTTTTTATGAAGTTAAAGAGTGAATCAGCACTTGGCTAGATAAATCAAAGTACACCAACTCAGTTTGAAAATCACTTTGTAAGCCGTTTTGAAGAATTCCCCACTAATGTGCACTGGAGAAAGTAAATGTGCATTAGAGGAAAGGAACATTCATTTGTCTCAAATTGGATTATGTTGAGATTGCTTAAGTACTTGGATAATTCTCAGACAAAGCTCAGCTGTTTCTTGGAAATTTTCCAAACTACAAGTTGGAAACTATACCATCTCCAGTCTTCTACTTTTATTATTTTATTTTATTTTATTTTTTGTTTCCTAGTAAGATTTGATTGCTTATTTAATAACCTATGACTATCACTAAGTGTTGTATCTTATGATTCTTGATAAATGTATTTTTTTCTTTTTATGTACACTGAGACCATATGCACCAAAGACAAATTCCTTGAGTGTCCAATCACACTTGGCCAATAAAGAATTCTCTTCTCTTCTCTTCTCTTCTCTTCTCTTCTCTTCTCTTCTCTTCTCTTCTTTTCTTATTTATTTTATTTACAAACAATTATACATATAGTATAAATAAACTATAATTCATTTCATTTCAAGTATGATCACAAAAGCCACATAATTACATGGTCAGCTCTTCTTAGCTTTTTCTCGATTGTTTTCCATGTTTATAGGTATCTAATTAGACCAAAAGAGGAAATGAAAATTAAGAAGACTTCCAAAACAAAAATGAATCTTTTTTTTTAAACAATTGCTGGTTTTGTACTTTGAAAAACCTCCCTTGGTATGTTTTAATTCCTCCTTGCAAATTAGTCATGAATCTCTGGAGATAGCAATATCTAACTGAACTTGGTTGATCTCAGGATCTAAGTAGAGTCAATTCTATGCTTGAATGATAGATTACCTGGAAATCCCAAGGCTTTTTGGTAGCATAAAATATCAGAAAACAAATAAACCAGAAGTAACGGCCAATCATTTTCATTGGGCTATTGTAGCCATGCTCTCAAAATCCAGACTATCATGAAACCAAGAGTTAGCATTCTTTGCATTTCTATGCTGCCTACTAATGATCATGTGGATTTTGATACCAGAGCCATAGATTTCTAAATCATCCCAAGAAAACCGCATGGCTCATTACTTAAAATATTGCACAGTGAGTTGTACGTAGGTTACTGGATCTAGGAAATGTATTGTTTTAAATGAATTCATAGTATTGCTCTCCACTCATTTGAAATAACATGTTTCCTAGATTAAGCAACCCAGCCTCTGAGAACACATGGGAATGTCATTGCAAAATGAGGAACTGCTCAAACGAAAGTCTTCATCTTACTTTCTGAGAAAGTTTAATTCCTCAACATTAATGGATAAAAGCTTCAGAAACAACTCAGGGCACTTTGCTTCAAAAACCTCACCCCTGTTACCCTGTGCTGCAATCTTGCACTACCACAGAAGTGGTTTCCTCATTGCCTCAGAGAGGACAAAATGGAGGATTGAAAGGCCAAATGGATTAGGGATTCAGATACGGTTCTCCCTTTTGCTCACTTCTGTTGATTTTGCAATGACAAAACAAAGAAATTAAGTTTCTGGACAGAAGTGAGTGCCAAGTCTTTCTTTCTGCTGCTCCTGTAGAACGGAAATAAGGTACATGGATATCTTGCTACTTGGCAAGAAATGGAAATTGCAAGACCTGGGATGAAGAATTCCCACCTAAGAGGAATTACCTCAAGCTCCAACAATACTATACTCTAACCACTGCGCCACCATGGCTCCTATGCATGCTCAACGACCACATCTTCTTCTTCTTCTTCTTCTTCTTCTTCTTCTTCTTCTTCTTCTTCTTCTTCTTCTTCTCCTCCTCCTCCTCCTCCTCCTCCTCCTCCTCCTCCTCCTCCTCCTCCTTCTTCTTCCTTTCTCCCTCCTTTTCTCTCTCTCTCTCCTGCCATCTGGTGGTCATCATGGATTTTGCAGCAAATCTCTGCTTATCCTAAGTTAGCTCAATAAAGTGGATACGTAGGAATGTAACGTTGATTTTGGATTGCAGCAGCCCTTACTTGTCAGAAGGGGTCTTAGAAAATTAAGATGGCTTAGAGCTAGTGTTCAACTTTAACCACAAATGCTGCTTTTTCCTACTCACAATTTGTACTTTGGAGAGAATGCAGGAAAGGGAAATGAGGGAAACTGGCAGAAGAAGGAAAAACTAGTGGAAAGGTGGGAATTTATACACTGCAAGACTTCATCTCTGAGTCTCTAAAATATTTCTCCTTACTGAACAATGAATTAAAATTCTATCTCAGTGTTAGTTTTTTGATTGGATCCAAACTGCCACCCTTTACCTCAAAGTTGAGCCAGGAAGCTATGCTTGTTTCTGATGTAGTTCAAACCATCCTGAGGCAAGAACTACTACGTCAATTAGGGAAGGATGTCTGGCCAATCCATTAGTGGTCCCACTTATCAGGACTAAGTCAGACAGTTTGGCTCCCCCAGACATCAGGATTTGGATTTTAACTTTTTCTTTCCCCCATGGTTAGAAGTACGAGGGGCCATTTCCTCTGTCTCTTCTGGTACTCATTTCTAACCTTCTATATTTGTTTGTTTGTTTCTCTACATCAGTTGAACTCAGGCATGGCAGATGAATCATGTGAGTTGATCATCTTACAAACAAATCACCAATGCATCCATTATAGTTGATTGGGATAATAAGGCAGAGATTCATTTGATCTATGTTTATTCTTATTAGTAATATAGGCATGCTGTTGATAGCTAGCTTCTCATGACTGACTCTGTCTGAGCTGTGATTTCTCAAAGATCCATTTTTGAAAAATATCCCAAATACTCAGACTTTTTATAGGTCAAACTACCGCAATAACAAATAACAGAGTTGGAAGGGATCTTGGAGGTCATCTAGTCCAATCCCCTGCTCATTCTGGACAAATAGTTGTCTAACCTCTTCTTGAAAACCTCCAGAGATGGAGTATCCACAACGTCTGAACATAAACCATTCCTATTTTTCTGTCAGAAAATTTCTTGTTAGTTCTAGGTTGCTTCTCTCTCTGTTTAGTTTCCATCCATTGTTTCTTGTCCTGCATTCAGGTGCTTTGGAGAATAGGATGACTCCCCTTTTCTGTGTGGCAACCAGTGGTGGGATTCAAATTTTTTTACTACTGGTTCTGTGGGCGTGGCTTGGTGGGCGTGACAGGGGAAGGATACTGTAAAATCTCCAGTCAGAGGTGGTATTTGCCAGTTCTCCAAACTACTCAAAATTTCTGCTACTGTTTCTCTAGAACTGGTCAGAATCTGTTGAATACCACCTTTGGTGGCAACCCCTTAAATACTGGAACATTGCTACCATGTCCCTCCTAGTCCTTCTTTTCCTTAAACTAGACATACCCAATTCCTGCAAATGTTTTTCATCTGTTTTGGCCTTCAGTTCCCTAATCATCTTTATTATTCTTTCCCGTACTGTTTCCAGAGCAGGGGTGTCAAGCTCAAGGCCCGCGGGTTGGATCTACTACACGGGATTCTTAAATCCATCCCAGAAATATCAAGAAACCTGCCCAGTGCCTCTGGTGGCTAAACAGGCAATATGCAGCCTCCCCCTGGCTCCTCATTTTCACCTTCCATGGCCTCCAGCAGCACTTTGCTGGCTGAAACCAGATCAAAAATGGGCTGAAAACTGGGCCAAAACTGGGCTGAAAAAGAGGCCAAACACAGGCTGAAAACAGGCCAAAACAGGCAGAAAAATGGCCTATAAATGCCTGTTTATAAACATGTGCAAGATGTCATGGAGGACAAAAATGAAGCACATGGGGGGGGTGCACATGGAATCCCCACATCCATTTTGGCCGGCAGGGTACTGCAGGAGGCATCCATCCTGCCCCCCCCCCCACCCCGCCACTGGCCTGCAGAGGAGAACTACAATGCTGTTCCAGCCCCCGAAGAAATCCAGTTTGACGCCCCTGTTCTAAAGTCTCAATATCTTTTTTATATGACGACAAAAACATTTCAATAAATAAATTTTGAAAAAAAAAAGGGGGGGGGGGCTTTTCTAGAAATCAAATAACAATCTAAGCAGCCTCTTAATTAATCAGATCTCCTTACATCATGCTACAGTCAACAGTCTTGGTTATGCCCACATATTAAATAATTTCTTCAATTTTAATATTATTCAATTTCAATACAAGAGAACTAACTCAGGTTGGTTTTGAAGGCTCCTGTATGTGTGCAAATTTATTCTTTCATTACAGAGCATGTATGTGGCCAAAATTAAATCAGGATGCTGTCAATTTCAAGTGTTCTCTAGAGATCCTCAAAAACAATATTCTATAGGATGAATCTGTGTCATATAATGATAAAGGAAAAATACTGATAAAATTACTTAAGGTGCTAGTGAAGCTAAGAAAGGGAAAGTTTCTCATTCATAACTACAAAATCAAATTATTATTTTCTTCTTTATCCTAAAAGAGTTATTGAATTTTTTTGCCAATCATAAATCTCTCATGATAAAAATGGCTTAGCAACAAACTCAGTTCAGAGAGGATAGGCAAGTCAGAAATTATTAAAGGTTCTGTTCATATAAACAGGAGAGAGGGTAGTACAAATTTTACACCTCCCACGGCTGTCCATGCTAAATTTTGACAGCAATGTTTACTTTTATGTGGTTAGTCTGAAAGAATAAAAGTATAAGTAGTCACTGATAAACATTTAAAATTTTACTTGATACATTCACAGACTCCATTTTGGCATATTTCATGCATTATTTTTTAAATACAAATGTGTGCATGTTTATTGGCAAACACAGATTTCTGATAACATGTGATAATAGGAAGGGAAAAAAAGATAAAACTTTGTAGTATTGCTTAAATATTTATTTATGTACCCAGAATGTTTCAGCCAGAAATTGATCTTTTCTGGAGCTAAAAATATAACAACTCTGAATATTTTTACACAGTGCAACATTGCACAATCTAGTGTAATGTTTACAGTCTTTGATAAAGGTTACCTGGATGAAAAACACTATATTTATCAAACATTCTATCAACATCTTTCCAGATGATGAAAACACCAAACAAACTCAATACATTTGTATACTCATTCTCTTCCTTGCCGCCATATTTAACATCAGAGTATTTACTAATTAAACTAATTACATTCCTTTCTTTCCAGCTTGTCCCAACAACTAATTGGTGCATTTTGTGTCATTTGCACTTACAACCAATAAATAACATATACAATTATGATTAAGAAATTTACATTTCAAACAAATAAGGGATGAAATATAAATTGGGAGAAAGCTTGATTCACAAATCTGACAACACCCTTTGGATTTTGGAGAGGCAGTATTCCAAGTGCTAATCTGGATGAATCAACTAGTGGTTATAAATTGTGTTCTAAGGATGAGATTTGAATAAGATGCAGTTTCTATTAATACATCATAATTGTGAAAAATGCCAAAGGTCAAATGATTACAAGGCAGCTTTACAGTTTTAGAATCCTTTTAAAAATTGCTTAGCATACTATTAAATCTCATCCAAACCACACTTTAAAACTCAAAGGAAAATCAAAATTTATCCACTTTCAGTAGAAAAGCTTTTTAAGATGCTATTGCTTCTGTTTGGATATAGATGCTTCTTAACTGTACTGTCTGATCAGTCACACTACACCAAATCTGTTGCAGTTGAAAGTCCATTTGCAAACATGCTTCTTGTGCAGACCTTTGCAAATAAAATCTGAGGCATCCTATCATTTAATTTGAAATTAAAGAGATAAGTGATGAACTTTAATCTATGCTAAGCTATTAACAAGGACCGGCAAAAGCAGAGAAATAAGAAGCTCAATTATCTTTGTGGGAGGACTGTTCCAAATTATATTCCTTGTACCAACTTAATTACCCCTTACTATGGCATCTCATTAATGAAAAATTGAAGACAATTAGCTATTAAGGTCATAGATAATGATGACAGAATATTTAAGTTGTATTACAAATTCAAAGTTAAAAGGCCATGTAAAACAGGGTGTAAAGAGAGCTTTAACATATGGCAAAACTGTGGAAAAGAAAATAAATTAGTTGCTTCCGAAGACATGGAAAAAAGAAAGACAAGTGGGAGAATTTGTGCCCTCATGAAACCTGGGTGATTTTAATATCTGCATATTGCATGAAACACATATATTGATGCTGTCTATTATGAACAGAATAGCCTTTTTTTGTCCTAATCTGTTTGAATTGGGAAAAATCCAAACTTCCCCTATCTAATATTGGACCAAATCTCCTAGAATTTCTGGCTGGTTTGACAAACATGGCAGAAAATAGTGGTTGCAATCTTGCATATTTATTTATGGCAAAATTATAACATTTTGCCATCAAATTATATTTAAAAAAATCAGAAGCATCGCAGATAAATAAGATTCAGGGTAACGAAGAACAAATATTTCTTTTGATCACCCACTCCTTTTTGATCACCCAAGTTTTTGGGAAACAACTGAATAGTGGCAAAAGATGGCACTGATCAACAGAAAGTCCATTCTGAGCCACAAATTCTTAAAGTGGAACCCACTTTTCTGTCTTTTTCCAAGGTGAAGTTCAAGGAAGAAGCTGGGCCTTGGAACTGATTCAGTGCTATGTGATCCAAGGAGAGATATCTGGTCCAAGGGCTAGAGATTCCCTAGTATTGCTATAATTCTTCCTTGCTCTGCCTACTCACATTCATCCAGTTGAATAAAAACCAGCACCAATTTCATTTCATGTTAATGCTCAAGTAGATTACATACCAAAATTATATATCTTTGGGATGATGTGAATAAGCTAGCATCAAAGTAGGATAAACAGCACTGAAAAAGGAGCATATATAATTATAAAACCCTATTAATCTTCTCTCTGGAATAAATCTTATTCTTACAGTTTCTTGACATGTGTCTTACATTCTAAACCCATGATCATCTTTGCTCCTCTCTCTTGCTTCCTTTTCAATCAAGCGCCACATTCTTCTTATTTATGTGGTCACCCAAACCAAATGCAATTTCCAGCAGGGTACTGCATGTAAGTTTCACTAAATAAACATGTTTGAGCTGAAATGCATCCAAACAGTTTCCAAAAGGATTCATTGATTACCACCGAATACATGAAATGTGCGCTGAAAATTGATGCCCCAGCTTAGGATCTTTACCAATCAGCATGAATAACACATGGTCAAAACTAAAGCTGTCAGATTTGCACCCGGTCCCACTTCAAAGAAAAATGACAGAGCCACGAAAACATCAAAATCTTTCTCTCCCCTACTTTTAACAACATGTGGTATGTGGCTTACTGAATCATATGCTGTGTGTTCTTTTGGTTTTTTAAGACAAATTTTTGCTTAACCTCTGCTGTGACCCAGTGAGTAAACACAGTACCAAGTTATGCTCAATTTCTGTTCTCTTTTAAAAAACAGAATGTTTGCTTATGTGGTGACCACTGAAAGAGAATGCCTTTTCTGATTAACTCTATCACGAATATTTGCTGCTTTACATTTCTTGACATAATTTTCCCAGTGCCCTTAATTACAAAATTCTTGTTTGTGTCAGGTATCTAATGCCCGCATGAGCATTGTTTGTTCTTATAGTTTATTAAAAGATATAGTTTATCTTCTATTTTTAATTAAAGGTCTAGACACAACGTCTATAAGCCTGTCTTTAGATTATTGGCCTTCTCCAGCCTTGGAAACTTGGATGGCAAAATGAATATGAAACCACATGTGACATGATCAGTTCCTCTTTTATACATACTCCCCTCCCCTTTGGAAATTACTAGGGTTGGGAATTTATGAGAAAGATTCAGATGTCAGTGAAAAGGAAAAAAATTCTAGTGAGGTTTCTATTCTTCATTTGTTGCTGAAGTTACAGCCTTAGGCAGCAATATGTAAGCAACATAAATTCTGCTGTGTTGGGAATCTCCAGAGAGCGAAAAAGTTTTTTTCAACAGCTGTGGATCTCACATATGCTCAGAATGGAATAAGATTTGAAAATATTTAATCTACTTCCTGTGGTCACCATTGTGGAATGTGGATGACAGCCTCAGTGTGGGTAAATAGGTTGACAGATCTCGAATAACCAAGCACGTGGAGGAAAGAGTTCCCATTTTATTTGGGGAATGAGCCACAGGTGATATTGAGCAGGTTCTGGTCAGTTCTAGAGAGCTGGTAGCGGAAATTTTGAGTAGTTCAGAGAACTGGCAAATACCATCTCCAACTGGCCCCGATCTATTCTCTGCCTCTGCCTTCTTTGGTTGCCCTGCACAGGAGAATAGAGCTGGAAAGCAGGTTAGTGTAGTGGAGAGGGAATGGGATTTTGCAGTAACCTTCCCCCAGGAGTAGGGAGAGAATGGGGATTTTGCAGTATCCTTCCCCTGGAGTGGGGTGGGCATAGAGATTTTACAGTATCCTTCCTCTGCCACTCCCACCAAGCCATGCCCACCAAGGCACACCACGTCCACCAAGCCACACCCAAAGAACCGGTAGCAAAAAAAAATTTGAATCCCACCACTGGAATGAGCCTTCCTAAAATGAGATGATTTGTGTTTGCTTGGAATCAGAATTTTCTTGTTTTGTTTGCTCAATTTTGAACAAGTCTTTATTATATTCCTAGTAATGTTATAGGAAATGTAAAGACATGCTACTTGTTCAGTCTCTTCTGGGCCCACTTTTATCCTCTTTTCCCAAATCTACCTCCTAGCATCTACTGGAAAAACTGAAAATGGTGGAGATCTAGATTTTGAGCCAAAATATTGCCAAATATTTCAGGAACTTGTGTTTTGCACTTTCCATCCACTAATGACTGCAACGTATCTTTACTCTAAGAATGTCATTACAGTTCTAGTTTTTATGAAATGGTGCTTACCAAATAATGTTGCTGTATGAAATATCCTATTACGGTATTGATAGCTTATACTGCTTTCTAATACATTCCTCTTTTCCTCTTCTTCCTCCCTTTCTGGATATATGAGTCTTCCTCTAACAATTAGTAAGCATTCAGTGCGTGCTAAGAATGCATATTCCTTATCAGAAAGTTTGGACACAGGATTGAGGTAGTCCTAGATCTTATTTGCAAATCGATCTAAAATTGAAAAAAACGTGTTCTGCATCCAGGTCTTCTAGAGCCTAAATATGTAACAAGAATCTGACCAAGATTCCCAAGTCTGTTTACATAGATAAAATCCTTTTGAGTGTAGGAGTGAGGAATGTAGTTGTTGCTATATCGATTCTTATTTCTAAATTAGAGTCTGCAGTAATTCAAATTATAAGAACATCTGCACTTTGAAATTCATGCCATGCTGGCAGTGATTAAGACAATATTCTCACTGACATCATAGGAAAGTTCCATGCACTAAGTGTTTATGACAGTCTGCTTATATACTGTGAATTGAAAGGTAGCTGCCTACAGCCATAGGTAGAACTTAAACAGCTAAATTGAAGCTCTATTCCATGGGAATGTTTCCAGCTATGTCACAATGCCACCAACATGATTTTTCACCAATACCTGCAGGACAGTCCAAATATTAATTTTCCATTTCTTTCTCAACCAATGCTTTATGTAAGCCAAATTTGATGGGCTATATAATGACTGTATCTTACTTACACTACAGATGCAAGACACCTGTTGCTCTTAATGAAACCATAACTAATTCATTTAAGAATGAATTACTGTTTCAATTTGTAATTAAGTCAGGCACCAATGAGGAATCATGGCCAAACATGCCCAGGCCTCTTGGATTCATAGGAACGTCTGCAAGAAAAACACCTCCAGCTTTTTTTTTACTTTTCATTTTTTTCAGACTTGAATAGTATGAATGATCTCCCCTCACTTTCAACCCAAGGACATCTGATGGAATAAGTTGGTTGTCAGAATAAAGGCAAAAAAAAAAAAAAACTACTCAGCAGTATAAGAGAAATAATAATTTGATGGCCTATTCTAAGTTTCAAAGTGATGTATAATTAGCTATTATCCCTATAACATTTGTATAGTTATCTTTCTTTTTTCTTCAGCCATCTTTTTTTTTCTTTTTTCTTTTGCATTTAAGCACTCAATGTATATAATATAGGAAACATAGCCCTTTATTGGAGATCAGAACCCTGTTCTTGGTTTTGATGTTGCCTTGTAGTACATGGAAATTACATTTCAATATGTTACCCTAACAGAGTATGGTAAATCCTGAGCAAAGAGAGCAGGCTTGAAAGGGCTAAGGCCTTACATTTGAAACATAACCATTAACATGGCAAAACTGCCAATTAGTAAACGTCATTTAATTGATTTATTTTGGGTGACTGATCTAGTTTCAGCATGGACCTGACAGGCTGAAAAGGATGGTTCCACATTCCAAAAGCAACTCTATCCTTTCTAAGAATGATTAACGTTCATATGAACAAGGATGACAGATGTTTCCAGACGAATAGGCCTATTCAATATTTGCTCTATTCTTTTTTCATTTGGGGGAGGAAGAGGGGCAGAGTAAGAAAAACAGAGAAAGCAGTGGAAAAATATGAAAGGGTTATAAACAGAACATGGTTTACAGCAATCCAAAAGGTAGCTACAGATTAGAACTGTTCAATAGACCCCAGTGTTATATATTTCAACAGTAGATATGTTGCTCTTGTTGGTTTACAAGATTTAATACTAATGTAATTTACACAAATTCATAAACCTCAGACTGAACATACAGAATCCATCTGTAACACTTCTAAGGGAACGATAAGCCATGTCTGTCTTTTGACTATCTTAGCAACCAGGTAAGCAGAAAGACTACATCAGCCTGAATTCCCAAGTCAATGTATGTATTAAATAATCTAGCAGAGAGGAATCAAAAACTATCAGCTGCTATTTATAATAAAACAAAAGAAAAATACCAGTTTTAGTCCTGAAATGTGTCAGGAATATTAGTCTTCAAAGGGTAATTTGCTGGGATGGCACAGCAGTCTGGCCTTTGACTCTTTACCAGTTGCTTGAAGACAAAGTAAGTTCAACCAACCCAGGAATGAGAGGAATTTAACTGGGAGGAAGATTGAAACTGACCAATGAATACCTAGATTGTCCTATCACGTGATCTGCCGGAATTCCTACTGGACTTGCTTAGTAAAAGGAGTATTAGCCTGGAATGTGGATTCATGTAGCTTTGAGTCTTGGAATTCAGGATGCATTGGGGGATGAGTCAAGCATGTGGGTTCTGTTAGAATGGTATCTGGAGCCTTATAAGTCTGTAACTGAGCTTCATCCAAGGAGTTGGCTCAACCTATTGTACTTGAGCCTAATTTTGCCTTTTCAGTAAAAACTCCTTTGCGTTTGATTAAGATATGCTCTGTCGAGTGATTCAAGCAAAGATAAGAACATTGCTTCCTGGTTTTTCATGCTTATATGTGCCCTAAATGTCCTAATTAAGGGGCTTTTGCTTCTTTCAGGAGCTACATATTCTGCAGATACATGTATACAGTGCATATAGGCTAGATGCACACAACCATCTTGCCCCAGTTCAAATAGTGGCTGCAAACGAAGGATAGGATCCTCCATTCGCCTTAATATGCTAGAAAGACAACTGCTGTTGTCTTTTTTTGGCTAGGCATCTAAAGTAGTGTTTTCCAATTTTTGCAACTGGTTGTGTACAGATTGTGGGCTGTGCTTCATTTTATTGTAGATAATCCTCCTCTACTGCAGTTGTGACTGTGTACTGTAGCAGGACTGCCCCAAGCCCCATCCCATCTGATCATTGATCATTGACATTCTTGGATATTTTCCCCCCACAAAATCACAGATGGAGGAGTGAATGAATGGGTTTTGGGAATTCCTCATCCTTTTTCTTAACCAGCTAAAAATTACAATATGTTTTTTCCATCTTGGCTTTCCCTATCTCACCTAGATGATAAGAAAAATGATGAGGGTTTTATTGTTTTGTTTTTCTTTTTCAACAATCCATTGAGTGACATTCCTGGTTGGAAGATGTCAAAAATGATGGGCAGTCAAGATGTGTGTGTATGTGTGTGTGTGTTTGTTTGTTCAAAAGGTTTATCAGTGGAAACCACATATCTTCAAAGAGCTGAAAGTAAAGGAAATGGGAAGGGATAAAGAAATGGAAGAATCCACTAATCGGGTGCCATGATAAATATGGTCCAAGAAGTACACTAAGTGGAGAAAGCGGGTGATATCCAAAAATATATTTCTTAAGCAAACCTTTGCTTCTAACAGTCCATGCACTGGAGTAACTTTTACTATGTGAAAAATCCCATCATGCTTTATGAAGAAAACTCCTGCTCAGTTGTCAATTTTTGGATACTCAGTGAAGTGCAAAAATACCATAGAAACGATCTCTTCCTGTTCCACCTTACAGGTATAGGCATTGGAAGTCTATCTAAAAGTACTATAGAATAATGAATTTTCCAATAGCCAATTTTCATGCAATATTTATTCATTTATTTAATTTATATGCCACCCAACTCACTATCCAAAGTGGCTTACATCACAATAAAAACACAAATATAAAAACATTAAAATTAAGAGAACTTAAATAAAACTAGGAACCAAATACACAAGCAGTATAGAAATAGAATCTTATCTCTTACCCATCACTCACCTCCAGCATAAAGCGCCCCAATCAGGACCACAAGCCAATCAACAGAGCCAGATTTTTAACAGAATAACAGAGTTAGAAGACACCTCGAAAATCTTTCAGGCCAATTCCCTGCACAAGCAGAACCACCTATACAATGCCAGACAAATGTCTGTCCTTTCTCATCTAAAAAGCCTCCAGCATCCACAACTTATTTTTGGGAGGTCTTTAAGAAAGCCAGGCAGGTGGGGGTAGATCTTATCTCCAGTGACAAGAGTGGAAAGGAGGAAAAAGATATTCCAAATATAAAGACTGTTTTGCCATAAATGGCCTGGGAAAAGTAAAACCAAAACCATAGTATTACATCCCCCAAGCATAACATTTTCTAAACAACTGGGCAATGAAGTCCTGCAATTCAGCTATTCATCAGCATTCAGTTCACTTATTAAAAGGCTATTTGTCAGAGAGACTTTTTTGTAGGTACCATATGTGTGTGAGAGAGAAACTTCTTTGTTGTTAAATAGAGCACTTAGTCCAGTGTTGTTTTTTTAAAAAAACCTAGCTAATCAGGTGACCAGTGCAGTAGCTGAGCTGCGCAATTGATTCAAAGTAAACAAAATTATATTGAAAGAAGAAATAAAAATAGGACAAAATAATTCATGGGTCAGTTATTCTGGTAGTAACCTCATAATTTATTTAAATGAATGAGTGCTGCTAATTAAAGAGACCATAAAATCATTGTTTTGGAGCGGCAATGAAGAGGCACACACGTATAGTGATTCAGTCTTTTTGTTTATTTGCAGGACACCGACTGACTCGGCGGCGCGGCAGCCCTTCTTTTAAAGGGCTCCCGCGCCTAAGCCAGCCAATGACGGGGCGAGGATCTCCCGCCGGAATGTAGACCAATGAACAGTAAGTATTTCAAATATTAACCAATCCAGAACACCCCTCCCTCCTTGGTCCAGTCTGACCAATCAGGAGCCGCGCCTATGTTACGTAATCACGTAGATAGGCGGGGCTCCTGTGAGTCCGACTGGACCTGCGCGGCTCAGTTGCGTCGTTACCATCGGCTGGTGCGGAAGGACCTGTTGCTCCTCTCGCCTCCGGCCCTGGAAACTTCGAGCAGGTCGAGCCGGCTGCGTCACTACCAACGGGCCTAGCTGGGCTAGTTGATGTGGCCATGCCGCTCCCTGCTCGGCCTGGATTATCGACGACCCTGTCAGATGTTTCAGCGGGACGTTCTTCAGGATCAGGTGCGTAGCAGCGCGACCCGACCGGAGCTAGAGTTGAGGGTGTGTGTGTGTGAGTTAGGGCGTCATTGTTTGTTAGTGGGCTTCCCTTATCCAGACTGCTTGGTGGTTGCTCCCCTTCCCCCCCAGGAAAATCGCCAGGTCTGGGACGGGTGCGAGTTCGAAGTTGGTCTATGTGTCGCTTCCAGCTTTTGCCATTAGCAGTGGTAAGCCGGTAAGAACGGGGTCCGGTTAGATGTGTGATGGTGGCTGGCACCCATAAGGGGTGCCCTACCAGGTTTTTAGCGTAAACTAAATCCCCAATTCGGAATGTTCGGACTTTGGTTGACGAATCTAGGGGTTTATCTGTAGAGTAGGTGGGGTGTAGTCTATCGAGAGGGGAACGTAGTTTTCTCCCCATAAGTAATTCAGCAGGAGTTTTGTTAGTAGTGCTACTAGGTGTAGTGTGTTGGAGGAACAATAATTTGTCGATGCGTGCTTGTATAGGGCCCTGGTCTAACTTAAGAAGGGTCTCCTTGGTAAACCGGACCATGCGCTCGGCCCGTCCATTCGCTGCCGGATGTGCCGGCGCGGTTAAGGCATGGCGTATGCCCAAACTTGCTAAGTAGCCCTCAAATTCTGTAGCCGTGAATTGAGGGCCGTTGTCAGATACCAGGACGTCTGGTAAACCGTGGGTGGCAAACCAGTGACTGAGCTGTCGTATGACAGCCTCAGAAGAGGTTGATTTCATGAGGCTCACTTCTAACCAGTTGGAATAAGCGTCTACCAGAATCAAGAAGGTATGCCCCTTAGTCGGACCCGCAAAATCTATGTGGACTCTAGACCAAGGGCCCCTAGGTAGATCCCACTCAGTGGCTGGTGCCTTTGGGGGTGAGGGCCGGGAAGTCTGACAGGGCTGGCAACCCGCGACCCAGTCGGTAACATCCTTGTCTAACCCAGGCCACCATACATAACTTCTGGCTAAACTTTTCATCTTTACCACCCCGGGGTGTCCCTCATGCAATAGTTTCAATATGGAATTTCGCAGTTTTAGTGGAATGACCACTCGATCCCCCCATAGTACACAGCCTTTTAGTACTGAAAGTTCCATTTGTCTCTGTTTAAACGGTCTGTACTGTTCTTGTAAATCAGAGTCAGGCCAACCCTTTATGATCCACCTACTCACGGTATGCAGTAGGTGGTCGTTAGAGGTTTCGTGCGCGATGTCTGCTGCTGTCATCGGGAGGTCGGGCAGGGTCTCAATCAAAAAAGTTGAGGTGCTGTGGTTTGGTTCAGGATCAGAGTCTGGTAACGGGCAACGACTTAAAGCATCGGCGTGCGTGATGGTCGGACCCGGGCGGTAAGACAGGGTGTAATTGTAAGCGGCCAGGAATTCTGACCATCTTGTCATTCTGGGTGATAGAATATGGGGAGTGGGTTTGTCACCCGCCAGAATACCTAGTAGGGGTTTGTGATCGGTGATGATAGAAAATGATCGGCCATACAGGTATTCATGGAAACGTTTAATACCCGAAATTATGGCTAGTGCCTCCTTGTCCAGTTGACTGTAATTCCTTTGGCTTTGGGACAAAGTTTTTGAATAGAAGGCAATCGGAGCCTCTCTGCCGTTAGGTAGAAGGTGGCTCAGGACAGCTCCGATTCCAAAGGGGGAGGCATCACAAGTTAGTAACAATGGCAAAGTCTCGTTATATTGAATTAACACTTGTGCTGAAGTGATCATGTCTTTAATTTTGTTAAATGCTGTTTCTTCCCGATGTCCCCACTTCCACGACGTGTCTTTGTCCAAAAGTCTATGCAAGGGTTCCGCCACCGTGGCTTTCTGGGGCAAAAAGACATGGTAAAAATTTATCAACCCTAGGAAAGCTTGTAGGTCAGCCTTGTTAGTTGGTGTGGGGGCATTTTTGATAGCACGGGTTTTTCCTGCTGTTGGGTGGATGCCATTGCCATCGATTAGGTATCCCAAAAACTCTATTTTGTCTGTGATAAGGGTGCATTTGTCTTTTTTGACTTTTAACCCAGCCTCAGTAAATTTGGTAAGCACTTTTCTTAGGCGGTCTCGCAGTTGCAATTTGTGTTTAGCTGCAATTAGGACGTCATCGAAATACGGAATGACTCCTGGAATTCCTTGAAGGAGGCGTTCCATAAGAGATTGAAAAATGCCTGGTGCCACGCTAACGCCAAATTGGAGGCGATTACACTTAAAGGCACCCCGGTGTGTTACAATAGTTTGGGCTTCAGCTGTTTTTTTGTCAACAGGCAGTTGCTGGTAAGCCTGAGCCAAATCGAGTTTAGCGAAAATCTTTCCGCCTTTGATAGAATGTAGCAAGTGTTGTACGACAGGCACGGGGTATGCGCTCTGTTGTAGTGCATGGTTGAGGGTCGCCTTATAGTCCCCACAAATACGAACCGACCCGTCTGCTTTTATAGGGGTCACTATAGGGGTCTCCCATTTAGCGTGGTCAACTGGCTCGAGGACCCCTTGCTTTACTAGTTTATCCAGTTGTTCTTCTATTTTTGGCTTTAAGGCAAAAGGTACCCGTCTAGCCTTTAGTCTAATTGGGGCTACCTTGGGGTCTATGTTAAAAGAAATCGGGTTACCCCGGTACTTGCCTAATTCTTCGCTGAACAGGTCCTGGAATTCTTGAATGAGATCTGCCTCCCAGTCAGCGTCTGTGATATGGTTGATACCGGTCATCCCTATTCCCAGCGGTTCGAACCATTCCAGTCCTAAAAGGCTGGGTCTGTTCCGGTCCACGATTGTTAGGGGAAGAATCTCAGTATGGTTGTTGAAGGTTACCTGGAAATGTCCAATCCCTACTACCGGAATTTTGTTTCCCTGGTAGTCTTTGAGCGTTAATTTCTGTTTGTCTAGTTCGCTTCGCCGTATGTCTGGGATCAATTTCTTAATAGTGTCCCAGGAAACCATGGAAAGGAATGATCCCGAATCCACTTCCATTTCACAATTTTTTTCTTCAATTCTTACTTGCACGTGGACTTTTTTAACGTTTTTTGTATTAGAGTGACCAATTATTATTGTTTGGTGTGTTTCTTCCTTCTTGTAAGATGACTCTTTAAACTTTCTATTCCTTCCTTCCTGGCTCCAACGGTTGTTTGTTTTCTTTTCTCTCTCTCTTGGGGGAGGGCTTTCTCTTCGCCTGGGGCTGTAGCTTGATCGGGCTCTGCATACCCTTGCGATGTGCCCTTTCTTTTCACACTTTCGGCATATTGCGTCTATGAAACGGCACTCTGATCTGGGGTAGTTTCCACCACAACGGTTGCATTCAAAATCAAACCGCCTGGTTGCCCGCTCTTTTTTTCCTCTCGCGGCTTTTAGGTGGCAAACCTCGTCTTCTTCACTACTGGTCTCAGTTTCAAGATCCTCGTAGTGTGTTGAGGTTTTTCCTTGTTCATCATCAGCTTTGGTGGCTTCTTTGGATTTGTGGTGTGCAGCTTGATTAATCTGTTTCATTCTTGCCGCCGATTTGTGAGCAGCTTCGGCTGCGGTGGCTTCTTCGATGGCCTCTGTGGCTGTTATCTTGGGTCAGTTTAGTAACTTACTCTGCAATATTGGATCTTTTAAGCCTAAAACGATCCGGTCTCTCAGCGCCTCATTGAAATCCGAGAATTCGCACTCTCCACCTATTTCTCTTAAATCTGCCACGAAATCGGCGATAGGTTCACCTTCTTTTTGGTTCCGGAGGTAAAACTCATGGCGCTTTATCAGGCAGGAAACTGTGGGAGCGTAGTGTTTCCTCAGGATCTTCTCTAGCTCGGGCCAAGTTAGCGTTTTGACATCGATTGGAGACGCTAGCGCCTTTGCCATCCGAAAAACGGCTTGGCCGCAGTGGGTCAAAAACACCGCTCTCTTTCGGTGATCCGACACTCCGCTCAGATCGCTACTCTCCAAAAACATGAGGAATCGGTCCACATACGTCTGCCATTCCTCCTTTGCCGGATTGAATTTCTCAGGCGGTGCGTTGCTTCCGGACATGATGCCGCTCGCTCTCCGCCACTATTCACTCTCTAAACGTGTTGCCTCGATCCCATCCTCGTCGCCAGTGTTTTGGAGCGGCAATGAAGAGGCACACACGTATAGTGATTCAGTCTTTTTGTTTATTTGCAGGACACCGACTGACTCGGCGGCGCGGCAGCCCTTCTTTTAAAGGGCTCCCGCGCCTAAGCCAGCCAATGACGGGGCGAGGATCTCCCGCCGGAATGTAGACCAATGAACAGTAAGTATTTCAAATATTAACCAATCCAGAACAATCATAAAGAAATTTATCAAAGCATACCCAAGATGCTATATCAACGAGGCTGTCTACTTTGCTCATTTCAACAGCACAATGCTAAATGAAAAAGCATAACAAGAATTCTGTTTTATAAGTTCACAAATTCTATCACCAGTCCTTTTTCCAAGTGGATGAAGGATATCACAGAAAGCCCTTAAAAGTGGGATAGGATAGGATCGGATCGAATAGAATAGAATAGAATAGAATAGAATACTTTATTGGCCAAGTGTGAATGGACACACAAGGAATTTGTCTTTGGTGCATATACTTTCAGCGTACATGAAGAAGAAATAAAATATATTCATCAAGAACCATAAGAGGTCTTCTCTGTTCTGCCCTCCAGTCTAAAAACCATGACTATAAAGGACTTCCACTAAATATCTCCTAACAGTACAGAAATGTTGTCTACCTGCATTTTGCCTGTTGGGCCTTTCTAACAGTGTAGCGACTGTATTATCACAATTTGCTTCTCTAATGCAATGCTCTGTAATGAGAAGCATGTACATATATGGCAGAGCACAGTCTCCTCTTCTCTTTGTCTTCATCTTCTGCTTAATAGGCAGAATTCTGGTACTACGTTAATTCCAGTGAGAATGTTCCTGCCCAGATTTTTTTGAATGATTTCCTAAATGCACTGTGGGATTTTCTTCCTTCCTCTTGGAATATGGAAAAGGCTTGGCTTAGAGAACAGATACTAGGCTTCTAAGTTTTAGATATTGTTTTGCAGAGGTAAGTCATCTTTCCTCCTAGATTTGCAGAGAAACAGTGAAAAATAATGTATGACAGCAAATAGAAATTTACTGAAATTTCAAAATAAAAGTAATTGAGCCCACACTGTATGGTGAGAGATGCAACCAATGGTCCATTTCTGTCATCACAGATATCAGGGTTATGCCCAACCAGGATAGTAATTTTCTAAGAATTCAAATTGCATTCAAGGTGTCTTATGGGAAAGTCAAGGATATAAACTGAGTAGACATACTGCTGTTGTTTCATATAATAAGCCTTAATGACAAAATCACCTTCTAAAAACTGTAACCACCTAGCTGTTTGCATGTGCATGTATGTATGCATGTGTCTCAATGTCCATGCCCCAATGTTTAAATCTTGATTGTCTTTCTCCTATCTTCTTCTTGAAATTCACTGCTTGGAGCCCATTTCTCATGCTGGATTTTGGTGGCACGTTCATTGTGCCGACCTAAATATATTATTTGGTAATAGGATTGTTGTTTCTTGCTTTGCCAGGCCCAGATATCATAGCAGAATAGATGGCATTACTTTTCTACATCATATTTTGTGGATAAAATCACTCAGTTTTGGCTTGGGGATCCATTTTGGACAGAATATGTGGATGCAATCATGGCAGTTGCTTGTCCTATAGAAAGGAAGGGAGGGAGGCAGAGAGAGAAAGAAGGGGAGAGAAAGAGAGAGAGAGAGAGAACAAACTCTTGTACAATATCCTTAATTTCAAATACTAGGATCATCCAATGCAGACTAGAGCCTTACATGGATGCCAGATGTTCAAAATGGCTTTAGAAATAGCTGAGGAACATGAAACATCATTGCTGATGTATGCTGGATAATTAAGAAAGCCAAAGAATGTCAAAAAGAAGTCACTATGTACTCTGATTACAGAAAGGCCTTTGATTGTGTCAATCACCTCAAGCTATGGAAAGTGCTCAAAAAATAGGAATCCCAGCTCATTGTCTTCATAAGCACCTTAAATAAAAACCAGGAAAGCAAAGTAAAGACAGAACATGATGAAACAATCTGGCTCCAGGTTGACAAAGGAGTGGACCAAGACTCTTCCCCTATTTATTCAACCTAGATGCCAAATATTTATTAAGGAAAGCTCGACTGGAAAATGAATATGATTTTAATATTGGAAGAAGAAACCTATGCTGCTGATACTACTCTGATAGCCAAAAATGCAAAGGATTGACAAGCCCGAGTAATAAAAATAAAGGAGCCCAGCAAAAAAATGGGGCTAAAATTAAATATAAAATAAATCAAATTAAATGGCAGCATATATAACAACCAGCCTTAGAACTGACAATGAAGATATTGAAGTGGGTAAACCTATTCAGTTAGACATTGAACCAGGATATGGGTCTGAGTCTGCTTTGGTCACCTTATACATATGTTCTGAAAAATCTGGTGGGAGACAATTCTATTTGTTCTATTGAGCTTGTTGAAGCTTTTACTATGATCAAGGTGATTTTCCTTTCTGGCCTACTTCATGAAAGTGAGGATTGGTATCATTTGTTGGGCGCATGGGCCCTCTCTTAGGACTTGCATTCAGTCTTCTTCTTCTTCTTTTAGGAAAGGAATCAAGATTTTCCTTTCCATTCAGGCCTTTCTGAGTTTAAATTTCTTTTCTTTTTTAAGGGGAGAAATATTTTAATTGTCTATCCGTTATTATTAGTTGCTTTGACTGCCTTCTGGGAAGAAATGTGGGATATTGTTGTTGTTACTACCATGAGAAAGCCTGTGGAGGTAAGAGCTGGGGTTAGCATTTTCTATGGATTCTGGAATGAAAGCATATATGAGCCAAAGATGCTGATGAACATCAGCTGCATCGCCTATGGCCACAACAAAGATCTTTTTTAAAAGGTGCCAGCAGCTGACACGAAAGAAATTGTTTTTCATTTAGTGCCCACCAATCACATTTTAAAACTTATTTCATATGGACCCAAGCTCAGCAACATTTGTGATTTTCATATTTCAGAAAACAACTCTTTAAAAGTTGCCCATTAAATATATATATATATTAGTGCATATCTAGAGGCAGCCAGGTTTGAAATGCTTCTGTCTTAGAATGTTAAAAAGTAAAACTCAAACGTCTTTATGGCATTACAATAACTTATCAGAATCAAATGTTGATGCAAGATGCTTTTTATTTTGTTGTTTGCTACCAAACAAGAAGTTTTACCTGTATATATACTGCGATGTGGTGTCTGAGTTTATACATCATGCTAAGATATATTTTGGTTTAATATTTATTTATTTATTTAATTAAATTTCTATACTGCTCCCTCTCCCAAAAAGGGTCTATAATCCATTGTTTATAAGAGTCTATGATGTATGAATCAGGCTACTATGATTTGTTTACCAAATAACAGGGCAAAATTATTTGGAAAATGAAACTATCCATGGACTACTTACACAAGCCTAGAGAACTGGGGGGAAATGGTATTTCTAGTTCCATCGGTAGAGGAGCCAGCAGACAACACTGTAATGAGCAACTAGATTGAAGGAGGTAATTATTGTCAGATTATCTTCAATCATAATCTCAACTACTCAGTTTTTTCCCCTTTACTCAAAAGTCTCAAAATTTTGTCCATAGATTTCCATTATACTTAGAATTAGTTGCTTTTATGGGTTTTCCATTTCTGGTATCCATCTCCTTAAAGTTGTAGCCTCTTTTTTCTATTTTAAAATTCCAAGCCACAACAAACAACTGAATTTCATTTGCTGCCCGTCCAACTTTAGGGTGAAAGATGAGGAAATGAATATACTTCTCATCTATTTTGATGGCACTGAGCAATAGCTCCTACACCTAGTTTTCAGTAATTCAACAGAATCCATGTCAAAGGCTACCATTACAATATAATGTTTATAGAAACTGCCCACCACACAAGGAAGGGATGGATATTGTAAATCTATATCTTCTCCTCAAACAAATCTTGATCATATGAAACTTGTACAGAACATTGTCAAACATTTTACATTTAAATAAAACCGCAAAGCAGATTTCAATCCTTAGCAAAACAAAAGCAAAAACCAGACTGTCTCATTCAGATAAACCAACTTTAGGTAAGTGATTATTTTTCTCTGTTCACAAAATAATTACACAATACATTTTCTTTTGGGACTACTGGACAAGTTACTTGAAAAATATATATGGAACTTTGTTACTGTATATATGCTGACTGCAATGAGAATTATTTATGCGAAAAGATGCAACAATCTCCACAATGGAAGAATGGATGGAAAAAATGATGTAATTAACAGAGATGGCCAAATTAACTGCTTTAATTAAAAGAATCCATCCAGTTTTGTTTCTATTTGGAAATCACATCTAGACTTTGTGCTCAAGAAAGAAAAAAATTAAATATTGATTTTGGGATTTACTGATTAGATATTTATTGTTATTGAAAGGCTAGTATGGGTTGACACTGTATTTCATTTTTATTTGACTGAATTAAAAAAAGTTGGAAAATAATTTTTCCCCTTATTCCATATTTTTCTTTCCATCTCTTTTTCCTCACCCATTTCCCTATTATCTTCATTTTATTTGTATTTTATAAATTTTGTTATAATGATATAACAATAGTAATATAACTATATACGTATAATTATAATTATATATGTAAATATATGAATATAATAATAACACCATAGATTACCATCTGAACAATGTCAGAAGCTTTGTTAGGTTTCCAGATACACAAATGATATCAGTATGGAGCGAGAGAATTGGAGTCAGGTAACGGAATAAACAATATGTCACTGCCCTGACTCATTCCTAGTGTTAGACAATGTGCTACTCACAAAAACCCAGTAAACTGAATGTGTGATCGAGAACAGCCAAGGGAAACTTTACAATCTGATTGTGCTTGTGTATGGAATTTAAGTAACGTACAGGGTGCATATCATAGTCCTTCAGTCTCTTTCCTAGATGAAAGTGCAGCCAATTCCTTCCTCTAAGCACTGTGAGTTTGGAGACATTGAGACCAATGAACTATTTGTCATTCTGAAGCTCTAACATCTTCCTTTCACTCACCAGTTACCTCTCTTTCTCAGAGCCCAAGGAAAATGTAACAGAAGCAGCAGCAGCAACATTTAGGCATATATTCCACTTCACAATGCTTTACGTCCTAAGTGGTTTATGGAGTCAACCCCCAACAATCTGGGTCCTCATTTTATCAACCTCAGAAGTATGGAAGGCTGAGTCAACTAAATAATTGACTAATTCATTTAGTTCACTAGACTGAAGACCTGGAAAAAAGAAAAGCCATGGGTTTTCTATGCAAAAAACAAACAAACAACAAAACCCCAAGTTTGGTCTGTCACATTTTTAGGCGGGGCTGCAAAAAACACCTGTATGAAGCCTGTTGCCAATCAGTCACGACCTGAATTGTTACAAAGCAGTTTTTTTTTCTTCATAAATTTTCCCCATAGGCGCTCTCATTTACAAGTTCTGATCTAGCAGCGAGGGTTGTTGCAAAAGTCTAATGACTCAGAAAGCAATAACATCCCTTTAATCAGCATTATTAGGGCCTTTTGATGTTGGGCAGACCCTGCTAGTTCCACTTGATAATTAATTCATCTTAGATTAATTGTTCTTCTGATTTGTAATTAATTCAGAAACCAATGTGGAGCCAGAGCCTGAAGGCTTCTAAGCATGCTTGCATGAGAGAAGGAATTCCCATGCCATATGGCAAGGAATGGTGCACAAGCTGATCATTGGAGACAATTCTCCCTATCTGCCAGTGGATACATGGTAGTCAGTGGTGGGATTCAAAAAATTTTACTACCGGATGTGTGGCCGTGGCTTGATAGGTGTGGCTTGGTGGGCGTGATAGGGGAAGGTTACTGCAAACTCCCATTCCCTCCGCTCCCCACTAATCTGCTTTCTAGCTCTGTACTCCTGTGCAGCGCAATAAAAGAGCCAGCTGATCAGCTGGGACTCAGGAGGCAGAGAATAGATGGGGGCCAGTCAGAGGTGGTATTCGCTGGTTCTATGAACTATTCAAAATTTCTGCTACCGGTTCTCCAGAATTGCTCAGAACCTGCTGAATACCACCTCTGATGGTAATCCTCTCTGCAGAGATATACCATAATTGTTAAAATTGTGCCCTTTTACATACTATGCAACAAGCAAATAACTAAAGAGACATTAGAAGTTGGTATGAATGCTCCAGACAGAGCTCCTCCCTTGAAGGGCAGCCATGTCAGGCACATCAAATGGCATTTATGGAGAAAATGTTTTTGGAAGGTTTGGTTGGGTGGATCTAGAGGAGCAGACAGATTTGCATTCTTGTGTGATCTGGAGCGTTTCTGTTTATTAAATATAATTTTATTTTAGCGGGCGGGATGCTGTGGGCACAAGTTGGGAAGGGAGTGCCTAAAGGCACCACGTTGTCAACCAGTGTCTTAGAAAGCTTTGAAGAGCAAGTAAGAGCAAGAAAGTTGTCGGAACTAGAATTGAAGAGAAAAAAGTCATTTCGATGGAAGGGTTTGGCATAATTGTGGGTGGATGTCATTGAGTTGCACTAAAAAGAGACGAAATGAGTTTCTACACATGCTATGTTCTCAGAAAGGATTGCCCCGCCTCCTGAACTCCTGTAATTTAGTAATGAAAAAGCAATGATATGTACCTTCTACATAGGTATATGACCTGTTAATTATTAAATGACCTGCTAATCACCCTTAATGCAAACGATTGCTTTGGCAAGAGGCAAACTTTTCTTCTGCTATACACTCCTGATCAGAGGGGTCAAAGTAAAAAAGGGTGAAATTGTGGAAACGATGGCAGGAGGGACAAAGATCAGGTTCTGGAGTAAAGTTTTAGCTGAGGCACAGAAAATAAAAGAGGCAGAGCTGCATGTTTAGACTCCTGAAAAGCAGAATCAAAACAACCTGATGATAGAGTAGGATAATCAACAATGTTGATGATAATCAACAATGGTCAAGACAATCTGCTGACTGGCAAGAAAGGGCTATGCAGAAGTTACAGAGAGAATGCAGGTAGTCCTCGACATATGACTGCAATTGAGCCTAAAATTTCTGTTGTTAAGTGAGTTTTGCCCTATTTTACTCTTCCCACAGTTGTTAAATGAATCTGGTTTCCCTATTGATTTTGTGATCACACAGCAATGGCGATAAATATGAACCAGTTGCCAAGCATTTGAATTTTGATCACATGATTGTGGGGCTGCTCCAAAGGTTGTAAGTATAAAAAATTAAGTCACTTTTTTTCAGTACCATTGTAACTTTGAACGGTCACTAAATGAATTGCTGTTAGTTGAGGATTATCTAATGTACGTAACGGCAGTAAGTCAGGGCAGTGAGCTGGATCTCTGACATATTCAACCTGAAAGCATAATGAAACATCCAAGCAATGTATGAGACAGGCAGTTTGAGATTCAAAATGAATCTCAAAATGAAGAGAGGGACAGCATTTGGAATAGCTATGTAGATCTGTAGGGCTGTATGTGTGTGTTTGTGTGTGTGTGCCTTCAAGTTAATGGTGACTCTTGGGAACTGCTGAACAAATCTCTAGACCCTGAAAAAAAAGGCATCTATGGGGAGACAGGAATGGGGGGAGAATAAATGACAAAAGGTGCATCATGTTGCTAAAAGATTCCTTGGATAGAATGCTGGGATATGGTACGTAACAGTTATGGGATTCAATTTTTTTTACTACTGGTTCTGTGGGCGTGGCTTGAGGGGCATGGCAGGGGAAGGTTACTGTAAAACCTCCAGTCAGAGGTGGGATTTGCCGGTTCTCCAAACTGCTCAAAATTTCCGCTACCGGTTCTCCAGAACTGGTCAGAATCTGCTGAATACCGCCTCTGGTATGTAAGCATGGAATTTGTAACACGACATTCCGGGTGTATCTCATCGGACTATAAATTCCTGTGGCTTGAAAGCCATGATCTGGAATGAAATCATTCAGGGACACAGTGCCAAGGTGAAGAATAACAGAAGTCTCTAAACTGAGGCTTCTCAGACGGAGAGTCTTGACCCCTCTTGAGGCTCACAAGAAAGGAAGAGAGGTCACATACATTATTTTTAAACCTGATTATCCTTGTGCAGGACAAAATGAGGGTACTGACAACAGCGCCCCTGGGCTTTGTTCATCAATTTGGCTGCAGAAGCCAGTATTGGATAGTTGTGGTTCCCTAAAAAATGAGAAGGTCTGTGGTACATAGATTAAAAATGAACAATTCAAAGAGATACATCTATTTCTTTTTTAAATCTGGCACCATTGATGTTAGTTTTTATATACATGATGATGAAAAAGAGGTTGCACAGTTTTGCTTAAAAAAATTATTTACTGTTGTACTGTACTGCAAACTTGAAAAATGCCTGACTTCTGGAAACACTGAGTAAGAGATTCAGTAAGGAATAAAATACTGTAGAAGCATAGAAACCCACAAAACTTAAGCAGGAAAAGGCAATCCACTATGTTCAAAGATAGAGATGCAACATTGCTGAAAATTTGGACATCAGACACTTTGGAGTGGGAGGTCTTCCTGTCCTAAAAAACATTACTTTCTTCAAATCCCTTTAAGTATTAACAGGACAAGACCCTGAAGTTTTTCTGGCAAGATTTGTCAGAAGTGAATTGCCATTGCCTCATTTCAAGGCTGAGAGAGAGGCTGGCCTAGGGTCACCCAGTTGGCTTTGTGCCTAAGGTAGGACTAGAACTCACAGCCACCATTTCTAAAGTGGCTCTTTTCAAATGCATAGGAACACTGAATTGTTCAGCAACAATACTGTCATAAAATAGATTGATCTGAATAAGATTCAGCTCATGGAATATAGCACAATTTGTAAACAATGCAAACAAAAATCAGTAATTTCTAAATGCCAGAGAGAAGTTGAGACTCTAGATAAGCTTGAAGATGGTGGGATGGGTTGTGAGAAAAACCAAAATGCCTGATTAGGAACGCAGGAGAAGAAGCAAAAGCAAAACAGAAGAACACAAGGAGATGAGAATTGTCTGATCCTCACTTTAAGCACAAAGTTTGGATTAATCTCACTGCAGCCATGCTTCAGCCTCCTGATATTCCCAACTCTCAGTATCAACACAGATTGTCTTCCTTTAGCAACTGTCTCATTTAGCAGTTATGAAGGTGATGAACAAGTAGCTTTGCAACCAATCCTCACATTTATGAAAGTTGCAGGATTGTAAAGCAAAGGAAAGCAGAAGTAAGATCCTAAGCACAGTTACAATCATGGCTTCACTTAGTGACAACTTGGCTTAATTGCTGAGTTGCTGGTCCCAATTATGGTCACTGAAAGAGGACTTCCTATATAGTAATGAAGGAAAAATTGGGTTGGATTGATGGATCTTGGCATCCTTACTATCATGAGCCCTAATGATAGCAATTGTCTCCTCTTACTGGATGCACACCCTTTGATTTTACATTTAGTATCATATACCATAGCAGCATCAACATTATCCTATTAAGAAGTGAAATAATTCTTGTCTTCAATCCTCAAAACTGCTGATATGAGCTACGTCATTTTTTTGTTCTGCAAGAAAATATTAGTAACTCAGGGCCCTTTAAACATTAACAATTTTATGATGGTTTTCAAATTTATAAAATCCACTTGTTCAGATGCATGATATAATAATCCTCAGTTAGCAAATATATATACTGTATATTCAGATGCACAAAAGGTGGAGTGGGGGGAATGTGCCAAGGCTGCAGTTTAACATCCATGAGTTTTGACTGTGTCAATGAAATCCACAGCCTGTGTGATTTAGTCAAAATAAATAAGCACTGTGGTTCTTTACAATAAGTACCATACAATAATCGAAGCTGCAGTGGTCTTCGCATTGTTTTATAAATTAACACCTCTGATGGATAGAAGTTTCATCTTTCTGACCCAAATGAATAACACTAAATATGTTTGATAAATTGTTATTGAAGAGTGTTCTATATTCAAATACTCACCTGCGATTGGTCGATCCAACGGCGGGAACTTCGTATAGATGTCATTGGCTGGCGAGCCGCGAGCAGCCACTATAAGAAAGGCTGCCACGGCTCCATTGGTGTTCAGTTCTGGAAATAAAAACAAAGTAACAGATCAACTGAATGTGTGCGTCTCTTACTTCCCGCCATAAAACAAAGAGCATACTGTATTTTTAGTTTAAGTTCTCTTCTTCAAAGATGGCCAGTTTAAAGCCAGTGTATTCTTCAAAGCTGACATTTTGTTTTGCAGGTTTTGGAATATTGCCATTTCTGATGATTGGCAGGGATTGTTCTACTTATTTATCACATTTAAATATCCTGCCTTTCCTCTAAAGACTTTAAAGGAAACCTATGTTTACTTCTCATACAATGTCAGTAATACTAAGGAATAAAATTTATTCCATAAGACTTGTCAGAAGGCCAAATGGGTAATTCCACTACTGTAATAATACTAATCTTATTTCATTCTTCAACATAGTGATTAAATTAGTAGACCAGCAAAATACTGTGGACATAATATATTTAGATTTCAGCAAGGCATTCGACAAAATAGACCACAATCTACTTCTTAGTAAGCTAGAAAAAAGTAGAATAGATAGCACCACCACTAGATGGACTTGCAACTGGCTGACAAATCATACTCAACAAGTAGTCCTTAATGGGTCTAAGTCTACATGGAGGGAAGTAAGCAGTGGGGTGCCACAAGGTTCTGTCTTCGGCCCAGTACTCTTCAATATCTTCATTAACAACTTGTATGAGGGAATAGAAGGGGAACTTACCAAATTTGCAGATGATACTAAGCTGGCAGGAATAGCTAACACCCAAGAAGATAGGCTCAAGATCCAGATGAATCTTGACAGACTAGAACACTAGGCTGTATCTAACAAAATGAAATTCAATGTAGAAAAAAGTAAAGTCCTACACTTAGCCAAGAAAAACCAAAAGTACACACACAGACTGGGTGAAACCAGGCTCAATAGCAGTAACTTTGAGAGGGATCTTGGAGTCTTAGTGAACAACAAGCTAAATATGAGCCAGCAGTGTGCAGCAGCAGCCAAAAAAGCTAATGCAATCCTAAGTTGCATTAACAGAGGGGTACAATCAAGATCAAGGGGGGTACTAATACCACTCTATAAAGCCTTAGTAAGACCACACCTAGAGTACTGCATCCAATTTTGTTCACCACATTAGACGTTGAGACCACATTAGATGTTGAGACTCTAGAAGAAGTACAGAGAAGAGCAACCAGGATGATTAGGGGACTGGAGACTAACATATATGAAGAACAGTTACAGGAACTGGGCTTGGCTAGTCCAGTAAAGAGAAGGACCAAGAGAGACATGATAGCAGTCTTCCAATATTTGAGGGGCTGCCAGAGAGGAAGGGGTCAATCTATTTTCTAAAGCGCCTGTAGGCCAGGCAAGGAATAATGGATGGAAACTGAACAAGGAGAGATTTAACTTGGAAGTAAGGAGAAATTTTCTGACAGTGAGAACAATCAACCAATGGAACAGCTTCCCCTCGGAAGTTGTGGGAGCACCATCACTTCAGACTTTCAAGACGAGATTGGACTGCCATTTGTCAGAAATGGTGTAGGGTCTCCCACTTGAGTGGGTGGTTGGACTAGATGACCTATAAGGTCCCTTCCAACTCTGATTATCTGTTATCTGAATCTCTGCAGAGAATGACAGCTACTGCAGAATTCCCCCATTTCCAAGCCCCTTGATTATTTCTTATGTGATAATATTGCTTGCTTATTTATTTTGCCTTAGCAAGTGAAATGAACTTTGTTGGTCAATCATGAGTGCTTAACGCTTATGGTACATAGCTGAGGCCCAGCCTCTGTCAGTCTGAAGGCTTCACCTGACTTTGTATGGTACATCAAAGGCTGACCTGCAAAAGTTGGCTAAACAAAGGCCCAAGAAGCAGGGAGATGAAGGAGAAATGAGCAATGGCATTACCTATGCCAAGAAACACTGCAGGGCCCAAGAGAGATTTTGGCTACTTTTATTTTGGATCTCTGGCTTATAGGTTAGTATGTGCAATACAGATCCTGACAGTTATGGCTTATTCAATAAATCAACATGAAAAATGCCTTATATGTAATTGTTAAGGATCAGGTGTGATCAGTGGTGGGATTATTTTTTTTTTTTACTACCAGTTCTATGGGCGTGGCTTGGTGGCTATGGCATGGCTTGGTGGGTTTGGCTTGGTGGGCATGGTAGAGGAAGAATACTGTAAAATCTTCATTCCCACCCAACTCCAGGGGAAGGACACTATAAAATCTCCATTCCCTCCCCACTCCTGGTGGAAGGTTACCACCAGTTCTCCAAACTACTAAAAATTTCCGCTATTGGTTCTCCCGAACTGGTCAGAACCTGCTGAATACCACCTCTGGGTGTGACCCTTAACACCTCTGGGTGTGACCCATTTTAATTGGCATATTTCTTTTAGTACTTCTTAGCCACTAGATTCATGCATGAATGAGCAGTCATAAAAACTGAAATCATAAAAATAAATATGAGCTGCCATGTACATTAAATACAAGACAGATTGAGATGGGGTGAGGGTTGTCAGGATTCTCCTGAAACTTTATACCATTCCAGATCATCAGCCCATTCTAACTATTCTGTTTGCCTATTCAAAAGTCCTTGAGAGAGAAGACTGGGCTCGTGCTGGATGCCTGATGGATGGATGGATTTTTTTTTTTTAATCAGCTTGATCTAGAGGCTTCCACAATCTAACACAGGTTTGAGTTAGGAGGATCCACCACTTGGACTTTATTACTGTTATGTGAGTGAAACCTCCTCTGGAGGAGCCTCCCATATCTTCTTCGTATATTTTTCATTCTCTTTTCAAAGCTTGGCCTCGCCGTTTAAAAATATATTAATTTCAAAGTGGAGCCATAAGCTTCAGTGTCGTGTCGTCTCCCTGCCTTCTTGGAAACAGCCGTTTGGCATGGAGTAGATAAGTTTCAAAATGCCATCTTTGCTGGAAGGCAGGGTTTAATTTCACTATTTCTCTCTGGGGGGGAAGGGGGGGTCAGAAATCCTACCTCTGCCTTCTCATAAAGTTCTTTGTGACACAGGAAGTCCTATTTATTATACAGGAATGCTAAAAGTATTTTTTTTCCACCCTCCTCTCTTTGATTTTTATTGCTTTAGCTTTGAGTCCTTTGTGCCTCGTAATTACACATTTTGCCCCGTGCCTTGTTTTGGAGAATGACTAATGTCAAATATGTGCACAAGGAAAGGGAAGCTTATAACTGTGAGATTAATAATTAGCAATTAGTGTTAATTAAGATAATTATTTCAATAACAAGATATCTAAATCAGTAGTAAACAAATCTCAAGAATATGTTGTGGGCAGTTAATGTGAAGGAAGAATGGAAGGAAATAGAGAAGTGATATCATATCACAAGATTAAAAAGAAATGTCAAAGGTATTTTAAAGAATTATTTTTGAGCCTTGGGGCATGATGGACGTATCCAACTGGTTTTGCCTCTTGCAGAGAATCTTTACCCTGTGCCACGGATTGCAAAACAGAGCTAAGAAGAGGTTTGACCTTGAAACTTAATCCTGCTCATTAACAACTTCCATTGCAATGAAATTGGCTGCATCTCCAATGGTGCTGGGGAAAAGCCACAAGGGCAGAGGTAATTTGAAAGAGATAGAAAGGATTGATGTTGTTGTTGTTGCTGCTGCTGTTGTCATCAAGAATTGTAATTAGGGCCAAAGACTTGGGCTGCATAAAGCTGGATGACCAGTAGAGAGTAGCAAAAAGATACCATCTAATGCTTATCCAGAGTTTTGTTCCACCCAAACCTAGTACAGATAGTCCTTGACTTACAACAACAACTGAACCAAGAAGTTGCTAAGTGAGAAATTTGTTAAGTGAGTTTTGTCCCATTTTACAGCTTTTCTGGCCACATTTATGAAGTAAATCGCTGCAGTTGCTAAATTAGTAGTATGGTTGTTAAGTGAATCTGGCTTCCCCCTTGTCTTTGCTTGTCAGGTCACAAAAGATGCTCCTGTGATCCTGGGACACTGCAACCATCATAAATATGAGTCAGCTGTGAAGCATCTGAATGTAAGAGATGGGGGTGTTGCAATGGTCATAAGTGTGAAAAACGGTCATAAGGCAGTTTTTTTCAGTGCCACTGTAATGTTGAATGGTCACTAAATAAACTTTTGTAAGTCGACGACTACCTGTAGTCTTATTAATAATGTTTTCCCTTGCTAAATCTGTCACTTTTTTTTATGTTGACAACAATGCCTGTCATGTTACTGCTTCTGCTCCTATGATAAGGTGCCAACTCAAAAGAAACCATTGTTAACCACTTGTTATACTGGTTTAACTTGGAATAGATTTTTTAGCCTACTAACACGTTTGCAATGGAAATTCTTTCTGTGGTAGCATTGCCTAATTACCAAAATACCATTGCCTTTTAATAGACTGTTAATGGCTGGTAACTACCTACTTTTAGAAAAGAAAAAAAGCAACAATTCAGTCTTAGTAGGCTTGTACCTGGCTCTCTGAGGTTTCCACCCAGAAGCTTAAGAGGTTTTTATGCTTGGCCATTTGACAATGATTGGAAGAAAATGAAATGATACAGTCACTAAAATCTGCAAAAGAAGTTGGCCTAATGAAAAGAGGAAGTGTATTAAGTAAGCCACCATGTTTCTGTGATGACTTCATCATACACAAATAGTCATTTGGCTATCCTGTTCCGGTAGTACAGTAGACCAAGCGAATGGAGTAAAACATAAGGAGCATAAAGAATTCAACTCTCTATTCCATACAGCTGTAACTATGGCTACCAAGATATCTTCATTCTATTGAATTATGTAGTGTAATTGCATGTAATTATGCAGATCATGAGAATAAATCATGGAACTGATTTGAACAGAAGAGCTACGCAGTTAATTGAATAAAAACAATAAATTTGAATAATAAAATATTAAAAATTAATAAAATTGAAAACAGGCACCTGGAGGACTTATCAAAGAAGTCTACTGGAATCTAACAGGAATATAGTCTAAAAAAGAACGTAATAGAGTTAGAAGGACCTTGGAGGTCTTCTAGTCCAGCCCCCTGCTCAAGCAGGAGACCCTATATCCATGATGGGAAACCTTTTTACTGGAGACTAAGGCATATGAAGAATGCTTACAGGAACTGGGCTTGGCTAGTCTAGTAAAGAGAAGGACCAGGGAAGACATGATAGCGGTCTTCAACCTGGAAATAAGGAGAAACTTTCTGACAGTGAGATCAACCAATGGAACAGCTTGCCCTCGGAAGTTGTGGGAGCACCATCACTTGAGACCTTCAAGAAGAAATTGGATTGCCATTTGTCAGAAATGGTGTAGGGTCTCCCGCTTGGCCAGGGGGTTGGACTAGATGACCTATAAGGTCCCTTCCAATTCTGATTATCTGCATCTGTATCTGTGTGCCAGAGCCATCATCTCAGCTCAGCTCTGCTGTGCATGCAGGGAGGCAGTCTGCATGCAGGAGGGTGGGGCGCATGCATGGCGATGCATGCACATGTGTGGGATCAGGGCATAGGCATGGGGGATGCACACATATTGCAATTTGGGGATGTATGTGTGCGTTAGGCACTCAGTGGCGAAAAGGTTAGCCATCATTGACCTATACCATTTCAGACAAGTGACTGTCTAGTCTCTTCTTAAAAACCTCCAGTGATGGAGTGCCCACAATTTCTGAAGACAAGCTGTTCCACTGGTTAATTGTCCTCACTGTTAGGAAGTTTCTCCTTATTCCCAGGCTGCTTCTCTCTTTGATCGGTTTCCAACCATTATTTCTTGTCCTGCTTTCTGATGCTTTGGAGTACTGGAATATTGCCATAACGTCACCTCTAATTCTTCTTTTCTTTAGACTAGCCAGACCCAAAACCTGCATATGGTTTAGTCTCCAGGCTTTTGATCTTCTTACTTGCTCTTCTCTGAACTTTTTCCAAAGTCTCAACATTTTCTTTTGTAGTCTAGTCTGGCTTTCCTAAATGGATGAATTTGGAAATACCATTGTAGCCCAGGATTTCACAATAAATATTGAGAAAGTTCTCAGTTTGCAATCCAAGCCCGTGAGGTGGGCTTCTTTTATCTTTATACCAACCTTATTGCTTGTAGCCTTAGCTTTTAGGACTGAATTTATTGATAAGAAGAATCCATTATTATATGCTTATTTCTTTCCACGAAATAAGACTAGAGAGATTAATTTAGGCATATACTCATATGCCAGTAAAATAGTGGTCAATTTTGCTGCTCCCTCTTCCCTATCTGCTTTTGCTTCAGTAGTCTCTGAAAATAGCTTAAAGTCATGCCTAAAACATGTAAAGTCCTTGCCAAGCAGATATCCTTGTTCTGCCCATCGTGAAGCTGGAGCTTAGGTTAAGTAAAAAGACTGCTCCAGATAGCGATCAGTCCCTTGATTCTCAAATAAGGTCAAGTTTTAAATTATAGCTGGAAAACCCCAAACATTGAAACTAAGTTAATCCTAGGTAATGGAGTAGCATGTTGATTGGGTAAATGCTCATGAGAGTTTTAGATAAAGAAAACCTGTTTGTCATTAGAAAAGGTTTGAGTCAGAAGTAAACTTTGTGGGATTCCCCCTCCCTGCCGTCTTCTTCCAGTCTGCTACAAGACAGAGAGAAATACAGTAAGTAAAAATGCAAAGCTTGTTTTGTTTTTTTTACTGTCTCTGACTCTCTCTGTGTGTAACAAAAGATAATTCAGTGAATAAAAATGTTCCTGGTATGGCATGAGAACCTCAGACGTTTAACATTAAAAAAGAAAGACTGACTTGGTTACCCCCCCAAAATGTCAAGAAAGGAAGCTGAGAGATTTGTCCCACTGATCTTGGCTATGAAAGGTGCTACAATTTGCCACAGCCAAGCATTTGGAAGATGTTCACATAGAAAGTTATGTACCGAATGTCAATGTACTTCCTTTCATCCGGGGTTAATTATAAGCTAGTCCTTTCCAATCTGTTAAGTCTGAGTCATACTCTTCTCTAGCACCCCGGGTTTTGTAGTTCCTTCTTTTATTTATCAGCTACAATGCAATGGATGCCATGACTTTGGGTTAGTCATCATACAATAAATGTCTTGAGTGACAATGTCTGTAAAGACAGGCAGGCAGGCAGGCAGGTAGGCAGCCATGCAAGAAGCATGGAGAATGGGGAGGCTGATAGACCTGTTTGACAGACTTGTTTGATGCCATCAGTCCACTAGAGGTCATTGTAAGACTCAGCCAGGCTCACATCAAGATTTCTCAGTAGTTTGGTTCAATAAGTGACTCCCTGTGTTCATTGTTGTGAAATCTGAATGGTATTTAGGAAGGGAGCTGTTGAGGGAAAAACCTCACTGTAAACATCCAACTCAGCAGTTAAAAAGACAAACCATGCTGGAGTGACTCACAGAAGAGCTAAAAATAAGACAGCGTTTATTGTAATTGCATTACATAAAACTAGGATGAGCCTGCATTTGGCACATTATTCATTTAATTTTATGTCCAATTTATATTCCACTGTTCTGTGCAATCGAATACTCACAGAGGCTAACAGGAACAAAAAGTTTTAAAACTTACATTCCCGCTGATTCAAAATTAATTAACAATTAAAACCCTGATCAAAGAGAGCAGTCTTATTAATTAAGAATTAAAAACCTGGCTGATCTTCCAAAGACAGAGAGCGGGAGCCAAGTATACTTAAGAGGGTGCTTTCCATAGGCTGGGAGCAGCACAGGAGAACAGCACCACTCCCACGTATCAAAAAGAAAAAAGAAAAGAACTGAGGCATCTTCAAAAGGGCCCCTCCTGCAGATCTGAACTGGAAGGCAGGCTCATAAAATGAGACATAATTTGTCAAGTGGGAGCCCGTTTAGTATAGTGTTAAGGCATCAGGTTAGAAACTGGGAGACTCTGAATTTGGGTCCAGAAAGCCAGTGAGGTGACCTGGGGCCAGTCATTCTCTCTTATCCCTGAGAAGTGGATAATAGCAAACCATTTCTGATCCTCTTATCAAGAAAACTGCAAGGACTTTTTTTTCAAAACTGACTTGAAGGCACAAAACAAAACAAAAAGGTTCCTCAAGTAATCAACACTAAGTTGTTCAAAAGATCAATCCCGGCACTTCAAAATTGTGCCCAGTAAGCAGTTGGTGGATCTTTTAGTACAGGCCACACTGATCCCAATATTAGTTTAACAGACTAGCTGCTGAATTTTATACCAGTTGCCACTTCAGAACTCTTTTACAAGGATATCAAATACTAAGTGTTTTGCAAAATGAAGAATCTGATTCAACTAATTCAGGAACAATCAAAGCTTGGATCCCAAGTGTAAGGGTGTAAATAGGCCTCACCACAGCAGCCACATGTGAAACTGAAGACAGCTGAGGATCAAAGAGTATTCCCAATTGCAGACCTGCTGTCTTGGGAAGACTGCAGCCCTCATCCAACTGTCTGAACTTCAGTCCATGTCCAGTTTCTTAATAACCAATGGCATTTCCCTCTAGTCTGGATTTAATTTCAGCTTGTTTTCCCTTTTCCAGCCCATAGCAATGTTAGCATTCAACGGTACAATTCACATTATCTTTATCAAAATAAATTTCATAGAAATGGGAATGTTGTGGCAAAGGCCAATTAAAATGAAGGTGAGGAAAGATATTTCATACTTCTTCATTTGGAGGGAATGCCCAGCTAACTAGTAATTCAGGAAGATGAAATCTTGCAGAAATGTGCAACTTTATCAACACATTAAGGAAATTATTTTAATTCCTTGAGTCATTTTCTTATCACAGGATGCAGGGAATAATGATCACCATGATAAAATGGATGAACCTATGGAAATCATGGGCAGGGAAGCCAACAAAACCTCATGCTGAGAATCACAATTTTCACAAAATAAAGGCATTGTTTCAGAAAAGGTAAATCTGTTGGGCAATGCTAGATCCAGTCAGTGATTACATATTTATAGAGATTACAGATTAACAGAGTTGGAAGGGACCTTGTAGGTCATCTAGTCCAACCCCGCACCCCACCCAATAGAATAGAATAGAATAGAATAGAATAGAATAGAATAGAATAGAATAGAATAGTTTATTGCCCAAGTGTGATTGGACACACAAGGAATTTGGCTTGGTTTAAATACTCTCAGTATACACAAAGAAAAGATAAATTCGTTAAGAATCAAGAATAATAACGTACAACACTTAATGATAGTCATAGGGTACAATCAAGCAGACACTACACCATTTTTAATGGATGTAGCCCTTTTCAATACAATTCAGCAACAGTCTGTTTTCAGACAAAATGAAACAGGTTTAAGTCAAGCATTTGCAGTATCTGTTCATGACACTATATCGAAAGCAGGCTCTTTCAATTAATAGCCAATCATTTGAAAATTCCTAAATATATTTTGAAATTTTGTATAATCTTATTATGTATAATTTTGTATAATCTTATTAGCTGATTCCTTTGCAGGTAGTATTTAATATTTACATCACAGAAAAAGAATAAATGCCTAAAAGTGCACAGAAGCAGAAATCTGAAACAAATCTAAATGTGAAGTTCTTTATTGTGTTCAAGGGAAAGCACACATTTGGAAATGCAGCTCTATAGTCGAGATGCCCTTTTGCTATCTATCTGTAGAGATGTCCATTTCCTACCTTTTCCTTATAAATAGGGAAATAGTACCAAAAGTATTCTGTAATAAAAATTATTTTTAACTCATTTATAACAGATTCAATTTCTGGTTATGGTTCCTTATTATGGATTTAAAACATAACTAATATTTAAAGCCAAATCAAAGAAACAAAAAAAAAAAACAATTGCAACAAGAATATAAATTGTAATGTAAACTGGTTAATGCTGGAATGTGACCATAATAAAAATTGTTATTATTATTAAACTGCTACACACAAAAAATATTTTAAACATCTTTTAATAAGCGTGTTCCTTTCCGCAGTGAAAGGGATTGAACTCAACATTGTTCCTTTTGGAAAAAAAAGAAGTAACAATGGCTATGATTTACTATATTTTTTGAGACCAAGGTTTCTGCCATAGATTTTAATTCTGTTGTGCTCTAGATGGGAGCAAGTGATCCCTAATAAAATCTGGTTCTAAACTATGTATGGCTTTAAAAGCAAAATGCAGCCTTCTGAATTGGCCATAGAAGCAAATAGAAGCCAGTGGAATTGATACATGATCTGAGACATATGCTTTGACTTGCAGCTACCAGACAAAAGTCTGGTCGCTGCATTTTGGACTAATTGAAGTTTCTAAACTGCCTTCAAAGTCATCCCCATGTAAAATACAGTGTATGATAGTAATCCAAGTTTGAGGTAAGAGCAACATGGAAGACAGAAGCCAAACTCCCTTTAATAGGATAAGATTGCAAACAGTTTATTAGCCAATGTTCATAACGTGTTCTGCAACTCGGAAAAGAGCCTTAATTAATAGTCCCTCTGTCTTGTGTTATTTGTGATTTATTTCTCGCCTCCATTTTCACACTGATGTAGGCTATGGAACCGAAAAAAATATTAATAAAATAAACATTTAAAACATGTTCAAAACATAATGGAACATTTTAAGTGCATTTTAAGAAGTTGACAGGAGGAATGTGGGAGGGATCATCCATAACCAAAGTAAGACCTGGATAGAGAGAGAAATTGGATCTGCTTTTTATCTCAAGGCAGCTGCAAAATAATCTGAAAGCAGAAGATACTAAGATCTTCCCTTTGTTATGGCCATATCCATTCCTAATCACCTTTGAGGTTTCCAGTTCTATTCCCTCTCAGGCATGGAAACTGGACCTATCAGTCTGCCCCAGACCCTAATCACTAATTTCAGAGAAACCTTGGGCTTTTTCCTGACGGGCAGCTCATTTTCAGCAAATGTGCCTTGAATTCGACTGTTCCTGTATGGACTTTCTCTGAACGATGATCTCAGAGGATTCCCTGATTTACCAAGATGCACTGGAAGACAAAGCACAGAAAACTAATGTTTAGAGGGCCATCGGAGTGAGCCCGTACTGGAAATGATACACGCGATAAGAATGGCAAAATATAATTATTTTTCTGCTCTTGCTACATTTGTAGGTAAGTGGCCAGTGGCCTTGTTCAAAATGACTTTTCCCCCCCTTTTCAAAAAAGTCAGTCTACAGGGTTACTGTGAGGATTATTCTAGGTATCTGTCAAATAAAATCACTCAAATCTGCTCTGAGCTAGAGTCTGACTGGCTGAGGGAGAGAGTCTTGCCACATTATTTGAGAAGACTTTGAGCCTGTAAATTTTGAAGGAGGGGACAGGATCCTATATGTTAACCTATATGTTAGAATACCAGTAGTCCTCGATTTATGATTGTAATGGAGCCTGAACAGTGGTGGGATTCAAATTTTTTTACTACCGATTCTGTGGGCATGGCTTGGTGGGCATGGCAGGGGAAGGATACTGTAAAATCTCCAGTCAGAGGTGGTATTTGCCGGTTCTCTGAACTACTCAAAATTTCCGCTACCGGTTCTCCAGAACTGGTCAGAACCTACTGAATACCACCTCTGAACCTGAACACAGCAATCATTAAACATCACAGTTGTTAAGCAAACCAGCATGTGCACTTTTACTGAAACCTATAAGTAAACACTGTGTCTTGTCTCATGCACAGAGGTGGATTTGTAGCTATGCAGATGCAGATAGATAATTCCACAAAACATCCATAACAAAGTACATTTATTGGTACATCAGGTATCTTCATAACTCACATTTGTGACAAAATTCTTCTATAATGACCAATCCTTTGTATATCAGCCTTGCAGGTAAAAGATGGCTATTTTCCTAACCCACGTCGTAGCAGTAAGCTGCTTATCAGTTGATGAGTCCGGGCAAGAATGGAGGGAAACCTCCTCCAACCCCTCAAGGGTCAATTTAGTGACCAATTGGGATTACAGATGTCACCGCGTGACATGAACTACATTTCCCAGGATACCTTTAACTACATTTACCATCATGTATTCCCTTAAGGGAACATCTCACAATTCTTAAGTAACTAGCCAATTCCCATAGACTGGCTGGGACAGCACACTCCCCACCTGGAATTATAAATTCACTATTAAAAGAAGAGAAACAAAATTAACTATAAACTAAGATAAGGAATAAACAGTAATACTATGAATAGCAGATAGCTATATAACTAAGATAAACAGTAGACAGTAATACTAACTGAATAGCATATAACTATGTAAGTAAGATAAACAGTTAGCTATATAACTAAGAAAAAAAGTAAACATTAATAAAGCATGAAACAAACCAAACATGCAAAGCTTGAGGTTCAATCTTCAAGTTTGACCTCTTGGTGCAAGTCTGCTGGTCACCTCTGGCAGCCTTTTAGGGTGTACAGGAACTCTTGGTGGTGAAGGTGAAAGTCTGCAGGTCATGTCTGGTGGCTTTTAAGGGTGTACAGGAACTATTGGTGGCAAAGGTGAAACCTTTGGTGGCCTTTTAGGGTTGGAACGGTACTCTTGCTTCCATGGTGTCAAAGGGCATTGGGAACATCGCGAAGCTGTTGGAAAGGGTGTTGCAGAGGCATATGCCTGTGTAGACTGTCTTAGTGGACATCTAGTGGTTGTGGGGGGCCATTTAGGGTGTCTTAGCGAAAGTGTACTGATCGGTGGCGGCCTTTGAGGCTGGAACTTCATTCTTGTTTTCGGTGGTGCTAAAGGGCATCGGAAGGCAGGTGGAATGGATGGTGCTAAGGTATTTGCCAGGGTTGGAGCCTGCATCTGGGTGTCACTGACAATTCCTACGATCCCCCATCCTAGTGGAGATTTGATGGCCACTGGGCCATCTACAGGGCCGCCGACTGACTTAGAGAAGAGAAAGGCGCATGGGGCATTATTTCCCAGCAAGAGTAGGATATCAGCCTCTGGATTTAGAGTGTGGAAGTGATGAGCAAGGTGCTGTAGGTGAGGCATGCTACTTATGACCTCAGGTGTTGCAAACTGACTGTGGTCATTCGGTATCCCGTTGCATTCAAATATGGGTGGTAGTGGGAACCAGGTACTTCCATCTACTGACTCTATGCAAAGTCCAGTAGCTCTCCTCCCTGTTCTGCTTGTTGGTCCATGGCATGTTGATACAGTGAAGTGAAGTTTGGCCTGTTGCACCTCAAAGAGTTCGAAGAATGTGGGTCTGGCCAGGGCGCAGGTGCTTTGAGTGTCTATCTGCATGTACATGTTCACGGGATGTTCAGGGCATCCTTCAGAGTACACTTTGGCTAAGCAGATGGGAAGACACGAACGAAGGGGTGGTGAGTCAGTGCACAGTGCTGTACAGTTGATGCTCAGCCTTGGTTGTGGTTGCAGTTTGGCAGTCTGCCGAGGAGCCCTGCATGCAGAAGTGTCATGTTATGGCTCCTTGTCCGAAGGAGGGTTACGAGGTATCTGCTGTGGTGGCTCAGCATCTGGACGCAGCGCAGATGTTGATCACTTTTGCAGATGTGACATTGCACTTTAGTTGTGCAATATTTGGGCGAATGTTTGGATTCGGAACACTTATAGCAGTATTGGTACTCCCTTAGTAACTCTTTTCGTTGGGTCAGTGATTTCGCTGCAAATCCAGTGCATCTGTTCAGCGAGTGATGAGTATGATGCATAGGACAAAACTGGTTTCTCGTTGAAGTAGTAGATCTAAATTGGGTTGTATCTGATGAAGTCTCTCCCCAACTGTGTGTGGATGAGGAGTCAATTTTGGTGTCATGTACAACCATGAAGGGTCTTTCTCTGGTAGTATGTATAGGGTCAGCCATGAAGGATCTTTCTCTAGTAGTATGTATAGGGCCTGAGGGTGATATATGGTTGCTGTTGCATCTCCTGTCATTAGGAGGACTAACAGCTCTGAGTCCACAGGCTCGGTATGTGTTGTACACTGTCGCTTGGTGGGAGACAAATTCTTCAAGAAGTGTGAAAGGTACAAAGCGATGGCGACTCTTGGCTATGAAGGTGTCAGTCAACTGGAGTCACTTTTCAATTAATACCTGCGGAAGTTTTCAAACAATTTTGTTCTGTATGTCGACGTGATCACGACAGGTGATTGTCGGTAAGTTGGGATCCCATTGTGCCATTCTCAGCTGGACAAGTATGTTAGCGAGGTCTATGATTCAGCAAGTCTTTTAAGAAAACTGTTGAGGCTATCCAAGAGTGTTGCTTCTACATCCTCAGGAGTGTCAAGCCTTTTCCATGATAACCGTAGGACAGTGGCCTAGTCGTCTAAGTGGCTTGTCAAAAGTCCCCTCGGTATGTCGAAAGACTGTGGCCCTAGCCATTCTATCAAGTGTCCGATTATCTCATCGGGATTCAGGCATGCCTGAATGGGGCACAGGAAAAGTTTCTTCCAAACTAGATATTTGCCGCCAAATATCAGAGAATCTGCAAACTCCATTGGTGTGCAAATTTAGCTTTCCACTCTGTACAGCCAAGTTTCTCCAGTAATCTTCAGCATTTGCTGAGTTGTGGGGAGGTATTGACATAGAGGGTTCTCCCCCTGGATTCTCATAGGGTGGGTTCGGGTTGTAAGTCAACGACGGGTTGCAGTCTTCTTCCCAGTACTTATGGAGGATGTCATCCTCCCGTACTGGGGATGATGGTTGAGTGTCACACTGCTGTGTAGGCTGGGCACAGTTACCTTGTGGTGCCTGGGAGCCGTATTGGTATTGAGGTTGTGGCAGGAATGCTGCTGCCTGTGGATTGAGTGTGGTAGTTGTGATTGGTTGCAGGTCAACTTGTTGAAAAGTTGGTGTGAGCACTGGTGGGCTAATTTGCTCACCTGGCAGGCCATGAGACATTGGAGTAGGGTTACTGGTGTTGTAAAGAGAATCTCGGACCTTATTACGTACAACATCAGTTGGGGAAGGTTTGCTGTTGGAGGGAAGTGAATCTCGTATTTTAGGTCGTACGTCAGTAGCATAACTGATGTGTAGAGTCTGTGGTTGAAGTTCATCCCTGTGCTTGTCTGGTTGTGGGAGACTATTAGGCAACTGAGGCGGTTGCATCTGCTCATTTTGTAGTGAGTGCTGCTCATCCACATAGGCCTTGACCCATGTATCTGGGCTCTCTTCTCCCAACTCTTCGAGGTTGAGTTAGAGGGAGGTGTTGTCAGCCATCTTCAACCATCTGCAGCCCATGCCGTCTTTGTTGCTGAGTCTCTTCCCTGTTTGGCCAACTCCAATTTGTCCTGCGCTGTGGCTTGAGCTTTGGCCATTTCTGCCTGTTGACTGGCCTGGGCTTTGGCCATTTCTGCCTGTTGAGCCGCTATTTCTGCCTTCTGCCGTATCACCTCCTCTGTTGCGCATAGATTTGTGTCTGCTACTGTAGCTTCTACTTCAGCTTCTGCAGCCTGGTCAGCATAACTTGCTGCTTTGGAGGCCTTAGATGCAACAGGAGGGTGCTCTGGAAAGATGATGAGAGCCGGCAGCAGAGAATTGGCGCGAGACACTGTAACCTGCCTGCAATCTAGCTGATTTGGGATGGAAGGAGGATGCTTTCTTAGAATGGTGGGAAGAAGCTGCTTGTGATTGATGACCTAAGTCTGATGTGGACTTCTCCCTTGCCCCTTGTTCCTTTTGAAGCACATTGAAGATCATGGTCTGGAGGAGTTTCTGCCTTCTCGAATGCTATCTTTGCATTCTTTGTTCTCCTCCTTGAAGCAAAAAATGTGTTCCTGGAACTCTGGGTCTTCCAGGTTCAACTATATGTATTTAAGCTTATTTTCACTGTCTCTCCACTGTTTGAGGTGCTCCTCTAACTCCTTCTACATCAGGAAGAGGGTCTCGAGGGGGAACTTGCTTTTGGGGGGTATCACAGTTCTTGAACAGCTCTGTCCATGCGTCTGCATGATGAAGATACTGCCTTTTCCAATCCTCTCATAGTGTTTCACTGTGGGTGAGGTAAGCTTCCTATGCTGTCTGAGTTGTAGGCCTTCTGAGGTGTCGCGGCTTGTCCAGAGGGTTGGACATCTACAGGTGGTTATTGGGAACCAGGCTCCATGTTTACATCAAGGGTGGGTGGAGGATTCAGGTCTTCTGGTACATCAGAGACATCTGTCATGGCCGAGGAAGTTGCCATGCTTCAAATTGGCAAAGGAAGAATTTTGGAAAATTTTAGTGGTTTTTTGTGCAATTCCTTGTTTGTAATAGGGTACGCTACAAGCAGGTAGCAGAAAGTAGAAATGCTGCTGGATTTAATACTTGAGCATGTAGGTGGTACTGCAGAGTCTGGGTGATGCTAGTACAGCACACGGTATGGCTGCTTCTAGGGTGCGTTGTGAGCTTGCAACAGAAGGGGGCACTAGAGGTTGCATCATGAAGTTTGAGGACTAGAGGGCTGAATGCAGAAATATGCATTGCGTAGTCTGAAGACTTGAGGGCAGAATGCAAAAATACGCTGTCACTTGCTTTACAAGGTGTCAGCAGAGGGTCAGGAAGATGCTGTTGCTATGCCCATGTTAGGTTGCAGTTACTCTTGGGACCTTTGAATTAAGTTGATTAAATGGTACACAATAGTTTCAAAAAAGGGATTGACATTGGATAATCACTCTGGTCAATATTTGAGAAACTGTGTAAAAAAAGCAAAGTCTTGGAAATTTCTCCTTGAGCACCAGATGGGGCTGTGGGCTGAAGAGGAAAAGGAGGGGGAGAAGTTCCTTGCCCACTCCTAAAACGGGGAAAAAATGATAAGATTTTTTTTTACTTCACTATAAATTTCTTCTTAACCATCAGATGGGGCAGGTAGGTTGCAGGTAATCTTGGAACATTTGAATTAAATTGATTAAATTGTTCACAATAGTTTCAAGGGGTTTATCAATGGAAACACTTATTGGAAACTCAGGGAGATTTTGCTTTGAGTACCAGATGTTGCTGTGGGCTGCTTTAAGATTCAGAAAATCTTACATAGTCCTGCTAAAATTCCCTTTTTGTAATCCAGACAGATTCCTGAGCCTCTGTGGGTGGATAGAGAAAGAGAGGGGGATTCCTCCTAGCAGCCAAATGGGTTTTTTAAAAGTTGAGCAGAGAAAAGGGGAGTGGGTGGGTTAGAAAGTTCTTTGTTTGTAACATGTGGGAACTCCAGCCCCTCCCACCATGAGGTATTTTAATGACTGACTTCCTGTGGAAACTTTTAGTTGAAGTGGCTAGCTAGATGCAGTCTTTGTCTCAGAAGGAAGAAAGAAAGAAAAAGATAGCAAATACTATAGTTGTAGATTCAACTATAGTAACTGGGGAGAAGCAGGGTAGATGGGTAAATCTGGCTCCTCCCTTTGTTTTACAAATTGAGTCTTCCCAGTTAGGAGTTGTAGTTTGAGATAAAGCACTTTTGTCATTGAAGAGAAAAGGAGGGGAATTTGCCCCTTCCTGGCTTGATGCGAAGACAAAGAAATCCTGCTTCAGTAACTTTGATAGCCTTTGAAAGCCAGAGCATAGGATATTTAGAAAGTCTCTTGCACAAAGGGGGAGGGGGGATTCTTGCACTTCCCTGTAATTCAAACTGAGGCACAGAACTTAGCATTGTACATTCACTCCTGGCTTCAATATTTCTTCGCTTTATCATAAATTCAAATTAACAATTTTATAGAGATGGGTTTCAGAAGCATCTTTTACTGTCCTATCTCATGCACAGAGGTGGATTTGTAGCTGTGCAGATGCATATAGATAATTCCACAAAACATCCATAACAAAGTACATTTATTGGTACATCAGTTATCTTCATAACTCACATTTGTGACAAAATTCTTCTATAATGACCAATCCTTTGTATATCGGCCTTGCAGATAAAAGATGGTTATTTTCCTAACCCATCTCGTAGCGGTAAGCTGCTTATCAGTTCATGAGTCCAGGCAAGAATGGGGGGAAACCTCCCTCAATCCCTCAAGGGTCAATTTAGTGACCAATTGGGATTACAGATGTCACCACGTGACATGAACTACATTTCCCAGGATACCTTTAACTACATTTACCATGATGCATTCCCTTAAGGGAACAGTTCACAATTCCTAAGTAACTAACCAATTCCCATAGACTGGCTGGGACAGCACTGGCTTTTGGCCAAACCATTGGAAAATACAGTTATATGACCTCATAAATGCATAATAAATGCATAAAGTCATAATTGCAGCCCCATTGCCAAACACCCACAGTTTGGTCATGTGATCACAAAGGATGGGGGGGGGGAATCATCAGAACTTCAAATCTGGGCCATAAATAACCCCAAGTAGGTATGTTTTAAAGTTAATATTTACATGTAATGTCCCCCTGGTTATTCAAGGCCTTCTGGGAGATGATTTGTAATTTGGTCCGAGCCATGATGATTGTTCCATCTGCCTTGAAGGTAGTGATATACTGTAATGTCTTCTTAAGAACCACCACTAGACCCAATTCTATTGGCTAATTTGTGATCAGTTTTCAAACTCCCATTTTGGAAGAAGATTGTAGAAAGTGTTGCATTTTCAGAAAGAAGTATATTATCTAAAAGAAATTAGGCCTGAGTATAGCATTTTTCACACTTAAAGATAACTTTTGTCAGGGCCTGTATTGGGATGCTGCAATTATCCAGACTTTTCATGACCTTTCAGCAACTTTTGATATCATTGACCATAGTATCTTGGACTGGCTACAGAAGTTAGGGCTGGGGTGTAGGCACAGTGTTACAGTGTTTCTTTTCCTATCTTTATGGACAATTACAGTTGATGTTGGCAGGAGGAGAAATTGAGCCTGTAGTATGAGGTTCTTCAAGACTGACCAATCTTACCACTTTAATTTTGCATCTACCTGAAGTTGCTTGGCAACGTCATTCAAAATAGAAGATCCAATGCCATCAATATGCCAATGATATCCAGTTGAACATTTGAATACCTGGCCAGTCAAGTGATGCTTTCAAAGTCCTATTCTAATGTCTTGGAGCTGTAAATCATGGCTGGCTGGGGAATCCTGAGTGTTGAAGGCCCCACATTTTAAACTGCCAAGTTTGAGAAACACTGCTCTAAATTAAGAAGTAATATAACATAGTATTCTGCATATTGAATTGGGGTTTCGAAGCCTGGATTTTGGCCAAGAAGCTTCAGGAACTAATCCTGAAATATCCCTTTTCTCAGGCTCATCCTCTGGATAAGTTGTTATGAGGATAAAGCAGAGAGAATCCATTGGTGCCATCTTCATCACCAACACCAACAACTATGTAATTTGTTTTGATCCATTCACTATGCCTTCTCTAGTGAAGTATCTGTTCTCTGGAATAAGATTTCTCTTGATATCCAGATGGCACTCATCTTGCTAGAGGCTTGAAGACCTGGCTCATCACATAGGCCTTTGGTAAGTGTGCTGTCCAGACAGTATATAGGTAATGGGAATTGAGTTAGTTAAGTTAGAATTGGGAGCCGTCCCCTTAAGGGAATGCATCCTGGGAAATGTAGTTCATATCATGTGGTCATATCTGTAATCCTGATTGGTCACTGAATTTACCCTTGGTTGGGTTGGGGGAGGTTCTTGCCTGGACCCCAGCAGCATGCTGGTGTCTCACCCCCTTGCTCCTTCATTATGGGATGAAAGATCACTATTCTTTTACACTATGAAGTCAGCTGTGCAAAGAATTGAACATTAGATGGATCTCGACATAACCATGAGTTACCTTGAGGATGCCTAATATAATCCAATAAAGAAACTTTGTATGGAAGACTTTGTAGAGTTTGCTGTCTGCCTTTATACATTCAGTCAGTAATTATAAAAGACAGAACAATAAGAGGGATAATTCTAGGCATTATGGGTTTGCATATTGATCTTGCTGGTTTTTGCCATTGTCTGTTCCTTGTTTTTTTTATCATTGTCATTATCATTATTTATATCACTCTGTTGTTCAGAATACTTTTTTATATAAAAACCATCCAGAGTCACTGGGAGCTGGGTGGTGTAAAAATTTTATTAAATAAATTTCCCCACTAGTGACTAGTGACTAGTGGCATCTTCTAGCATCATTCAGCCATTCTTGAGGCGATAGAAGGCCAGTCTCTGAGATGGTACACAATAGTTGGATGTGTTTGGAAGACATTGTGGGGAAGTGACTTGAACTAGAAGATCTGTCCACCTGGCAAAATAAAACATCAAGCCACTTTTGCATGCAAAGGATTTTGTCTATAACTAAAATATGCCTCCTCTTCAATACAGGGAGGTTGCTACTGAGCTTCATTCAGTGGTGGGATGCTAGTGGTTCGGACCCGTGCAGGCATACCAGTAGCTCCAAGAGCAGCTGTCATAGAATCAGTTCAGTCTGACTTGCTCTGAGGATCTTCAGTTGGGCCCTCCCACCTGTCCGTGCTCCTAGGTCCTTTTTATTCTCTCAGCTGTTCAGTGCAGCAGAGTGGATTGCCCTGCTAATCAGCTGAGAGGTGCAGGGATTTTACTTTAGTCTTAGGACAGGCATGCGCAGCAAAGCGCACAATCACCAAACTGGTTGTTATGCCGGTAGCATCCCACCCTTGGCTTCATTCATTGGAAGAACCCATCATCATAATAAGTAGGTCAGTTTCCCTTTAATTATTCCCACTCCCCTGAATGTGTGGGAGTACTATCCTGAGAATTTCCAGCAAATTTGGTCACTCTCAGTAAAATGACTTGCATATAAGAATCTGCTTACAGAGAATTCTTACTAGAATTCTCAATTTGATTATGGTTTTGCTATTATTATGGTTTGGGGGGAAATCTAATGGAATGATTTTTAGAGGTAATTTTAACAAGAAGATTCTGAAGTTAGTCTTTCCGACTCCCATAATGAGTCCCATGGAAATCAGTGGCCCCATTCATGATTAAGGATGAGTTTAGAGCACAGAGCTTATTGCTCATAAAGTACCCTGAGGCCATGTACAAAATACAAGAGTATCAACCTTGATTCTATGTATTACTTGAGTCCAGCTGTTCAAATGCAAATCTTTGTGGTTATAGGTAAATTTTCCTCTAATTCATTAAGAGTTAAAGGAAGTCCTTTAGCCATTAGATTCCTGTCATTTCCACTGAAAAGGAAGCCTCTGGCATGAAACTAGATATCCACTGTTTTTAAGTCCTGTTGATCTTTGACTTTAAACTTCTGGACAGTATTAATTTCCATTTAATTTAAAAACATGCATGGCATTCTCAGCCTGATTGAGTTACAGGGAAAGAACACTAATATACTTCCTGTTGCAAGTAATAAAGGAAATTGTTCCTTCCTTATCGATCTATCAATTATCAATAGTTAGGTTTACCGAGAATTGAATATGGAAATATTTGATATCAGGATGTAAATTTTTAAAAGAAAATCCATGGCATTTCTTTTAAGAGAAGGGGAATCCTAAAACTCATGAAAGGTGAGATTGCATGGCTAAAATCCACCCTTTCCTTTTCTGGCATTTAATTCCAAGCTGTTATCTAATACAGCACAATTTGTCATTGTGTTCAACCATATACCTCTGAAATAACATTTCTGGTTCAGGATAGAGAACAATCCAAGGAAAGTCAATGGGCCAAGTGGTGGTGGAGTTAACATCCAATTTAGAATTCTGCTAGACTGGATTTCAAAACTGGATTTCTATTATTAGTAGCAGTTATCTCTGGGGTGTTTTTTGGAAGATATAAAAGCGGGAGCAATCCCTGACCTGTCCAGTTTGCATAAAATCCAAAGAGGTTTACCTTCTCCTGAAGATGTATCTCTTTGCCCAGACTTTCAGATATGTCCCTGGATTTCCTTTCCTTCAATGATAGCCTTTAACTTCATTCCTTGTTGATATGTAAGAATATCTACAGAGGGGAGTAAGTGGGCAGAAATTTGAGAACTTCAGAAGCCTTGATGTTATTGGCATAGTAGTCTTCTACATACTGTAATGGTTTTACCCCTGTTCATTTCAGAGTTCTCTCTGCTGGTTTCCAATTTCTATTGGGAGTGAAATCTCCAGTCAGATTTTTGAAGACCTATTTCATTTCACGTATATTATCACTGGAAATGGAACCATAGATTGTGGGGAGACATGCTCACTTAGCCATATAGAATACTATGTCTGGCAATAGCAGCCTTGAACTATTCATACAGAAAATGTACAAAGATACAGTTTGGTACAGTTTTTGATAAGGACCCATTTCCGGTGTGGGAAATCCCCACTTAGCCGAGCTGCTGCAGCCCTAGTTAATTATTCAAGATCCATTTTAAGCAGCAAAAGGATTGATGTTTGGAATGCCTTGAAAGGGGGAGTGAGTAGGCTTTGTCTATAATCCCACCATCTATTTTTTTTTCACTGCAAAATTCATCCTGCTTACATTTGGACATGAAAACATTCAGTAAACTCAGACAAATTACTGTCTTAGTCCTTCTACCTGGGGTCCTTTTCACTGGAGGTTGATTTTGGCAACTTGTGTGTAGGAAACAAATAGGTACACTGAAAACCTACTGTATATCACGGAGAGATTGATTTCCTTATTTGCAGACTACACAATAAAAAATACTTTTAGTAGCACAAAAAAATTTAAAGAGAATAAAAGAAATTACTAGCTACTGTGTTTTTTTTATTCTACTATTATGCAAATGCCAAAAACAACAATATTTGTCCATTGGAAACACTGTCCCAATAGGCATATTAATGTTTTTTTTCTTGGGCATCTCAGATCAGATGTGCAAATGGTATACTGAACTATCTTTTAAGGAGCACTGACATTAGCAGAAGATGCTGGTTTGGCAGTTCCTCCAATGTTCCCTAGATCCTCTGGAATCATGCTCTAAATCATGGCTGGCTGGGGAATACTGAAAGTTGAAGGCCATACATTTTAATTTGCCAAGTTTGAGAAACAGAGCTCTAAATTAAGAGGTAATATAATACAGTATTTTTGCATATTGAATTGGGATTTCTAAGACTGGATTTTGGCCAGGAAACTTATTTAGTAATCCTGAGTCATCCCTATTTCTCAGCCTGATTATCTAGATAGGTTGTTATGAGGATAAATCTGAGAGAATCTGTTACTGCTATCATCACTATCTCCAACAATCATCACTATCTCCAACAATCTAATTTGTTTTAGTCCATTAATCATTACAAAAGGCACAAAGCAGTAGCAAGTTCCCCTCTGCATCAGTAACATTAAATATAAATACAGATTTTCCAGATTTGACAAGCCATAAATGAGAACTTTCCTATTTTGACAAACTACTTCAAATGTAAGCAACAAACTGACAGTGCAAAATTCTGGATTGATTGAAAATCCAAATTTGTGGTCATTTAAATTATATTTAATTTCCTAACCAGAATGGGTCGGATCATGTTTCTCATTCAAAGCTACTTGTTAATGTCTGCCAAGTGCTGATCCAGCAAAGCATCATTTTTAACACACTGTGCATGGCCACATCTAACATTAAGTGTAACTAGCATTGTTTTCCTATATGGATGCCTAACCATGGTTTTGCTCTTGCTGATGAGCTGCGTGCTGATCAGCAGGTTTCTGCAGCAGCTTTGGAGTCAGAAACATTGTTTATTATTTCACTCCCTGTTCCAAAGCTGAGAAAACATTGTTTATAAGAAACTTCAAAAGACTGTGTCACAGATATCAAGCCCATATTGTATGAGCTTTTGCCAAGTCAAATTAGGTTATTTCACTTGATATTAGGTTTGACAAGCAAAGAGAATGTGAAAACCAGAATTCCAGCAAGGCGTGCCTCCTATAATTCTGAAATATGCTGAAATATACAGTATATAGATATTCTGTGTGTGTATGTACGTGCGTATGCACATATGTGTTTTAACATTTTCAACAGTAGCTGTACTCTGTACTCTAAGATTAGGTTACTGTCTATATTTATCTTGTCTTCAAATGTGCCTTACTCTATCATAGTCTTTTTCTAAGATCAAGATTCTTCTCTAATATGGATAAATTAAATAGACTTTGTTTTGACTTGCAAACTAGTCCTTTCAGATGACATGTCTCCATGGCTCTGCTGTGTTATTGTGCTAATCTTGAGGAGCAATGATTAAGATGGGGTTTTTTTTGATTCTCAAGATACCTACAGACATAAAACAGGACATTTTTAGGGAAACATTCACATGGAATTTCCCACCGACAAGTGAATTGTTGAATAAATAACATAGCAGATAGTCAGTGATGGGATTCAAAAAATTTTATTACTGGTTCTGTAGGAGTGGCTTGGTGGGCGTGGCGTGGCTAGGTGGGCATGGCTTGGTGGGCTTAACAGGGGAAGGATACTGCAAAATCCCATTCCCTCCCCACCCCACTAACCTGCTTTCCAGCTCTGTTCTCCTGTTCAGGGAAACAAAAGAAGACCCAGCCGATCAGGTGGGACTCAGGAGGCAGAGAATAGATGGGGGTGGGGCCAGTCAGAGGTAGTATTTGCTGGTTCTCTGAACTACTCAAAATTTCCGCTACTGGTTATCCAGAACTGATCAGAACCTGCTGAATGCCACCACTGCAGATAGTCTATCTTAATGTAAGGAGCACTAGTAATACCAAAGAGGTGCTAACAAGTCTAAAAAGCCTAGGAGAAAGGTAACAAGGAATACAATGTTGACTTGAACTCTTTGTTGGATAGCAGTTCTCAATACAAGTACAAAAAATGGAAAGAAGGACATACAACTAAGGCAGCAGATATCATCAGATAGGCAGAATCTGCAAAGACTAAGTCAAGATAGCAAAGGCTCAGAACGAACAAAGACTTGCAACAAAAGTCAAAGATAATAAACAAAGTTTCTTCCAACATATAAATAACAAGAAAAAAATCAAGGAAACAGTCAATCCACTAAAGAGAGAAGATGGCAAGGAAGTAACAGGCAACAGAGAAAAAGCAGAACTGCTTAACTCATTCTTTGCATCCATCTAGATGACCTATGAGGTCCCTTCCAACTCTGATTATCTGTTATCTGTTATATTTCTAAGTAACCCAGCAAGTCCAGGGCTTCTAACTACTAGAAATGATGAAGGTAGATTTTGGGACCATTTAATTTTAAAATACATTCCTTGTCACAAAGTTGTGCTTTAAAGAAACAGAAAAATTGAGAAAGTTCAAGAGGTGGAGACGTAATAGACAGTAAACGTTTATAGCTGTAATTCTTTTTCATTCACCCTTCACTTTTGTTATGCTCAAAAAGACACCTTTTGAAACTAAAGTAAAAATGCATCTATTTTGAAAGAGAAACTACCACTCCTTGAAAGGAACTCTAGGTTTATTTAAGGGCAATATAAGCATATATGTGCATTTCTATAGGAATATGTCCTATAAAACTGAGGTAATTGAGAGGGAGGGCATGAGAAGGGAAAGGAAAGCGATGGAGAAACATAGAGCAAAAAGAAAGAAAAAGCTAAGATTTTCATGATTGCCCATATGAAAATAACTGCAACTCACTATCCCATCTCACCTTGAGCAATGCTGAGAAACCTTGGACACAAAATCAATTGATATTTAGCTTATTGACAGAAACTTGGAATAGGATAACACAGTGCAGCCAGCTTGGTGAGGGCAGAAGTGGCAGCAGGGGTGTGAAAATGGGATGTCCCAGCTATTGCCTCTTTTCTGCCGCCCATCCAACCCACTGCTGCCATTCCCGGCCTCTTTGGCCTGGAGCTTGGTGGTAGCAGCAGTGTGAAATGGGAAGCCCTGGGCTTCTGCTGCCATTCTGCACTCTGCCCGTCTGCTCTCTCACCCAGCCACCAGCTCTCCATCCAGCCACCCATGGCAAGTTGTCCACAAAGTAAGTTGGCCATGTGGAGTTGTCCTGCAGCGACTTGGCAACAGTGAGTTGACAGGGGTGACTTGGAGGTGGCAAGTGGCAGTAGCAAGCTGGAGGTGATGAGATGACCACATCAAGCTACTTATGCTAAATTGTCCTAGACCCATAGTGCCGAGAGAGAGAGAGAGAGAGAGAGAGAGAGAGAGAGAGAGAGAGAGAGAGAGAGAGAGAGTTTAAAAAGAATTTAAAACATTCAAAATATGGGACAAATAGATGTGAGACACATACATGTGAGAAATATAGTGTTGTAAGCATGTCCTGCTTTAAACATATTGTGTGAACTAATAGTTGACATTTACCCAGAGGGGGTTAGTTTTTACCCTGAAATACTTTGTATTCTTTATGGGTAAACTAACTCCTCCAATCAACCAAATTGTCCATATAATATTTTGGGGTGGGGTTGGGAGAAAATAATCCAGCTCACTTCTGAGACAGGATAGAATAGTGGTTTAAAATGGCCACTTGACAGTGGGACGTCTCTAGGCATTCCATCTCTCTTTTCTTTTTTACTTCTACAACCAACATAAGGGGAGGTTATAGTTTTAAAAAGGGCTGAGGGGGGTTGGGGTTGAGTAAAGCCTCCTGATTATATCTTTCCTGGTGCTGGCTGTGATATGTCACAACAATTAAAAGGCAGGATATGACAGCAGCTTCCTTTAGGGTGGCTAAATGGAGATAGAAAACATCTTTTCCCCACAAACTGGGTCACTTGTTCACAGGTCTAAGTTGGGGGAGGGGATCATATTAATGCTTAAATAAAATTTAAAAATTGACTGCCAGTAGACAGGAGTTGGTCCAGGAGTGGATTCAAATTTTTTAACAACCGGTTCTGAGGGCATGGCTAAGTGGGTGTGGCCATGTGACCAGGTGGGTGTGGCTTGGTCTTCTTTTTTTGCCCCCCCCCCTTTTTTTTTTTGCCTTCTGGGCCTCAGGGAAGCCTCCTGGGTGAAGCAGCAAGACAGCAAGGGGGATCCCACCACAGCTGATCATCGGAATAGCTGATGGTTGGGAGGGAGAAAAAAAAGAAATACCTTAAAGAGTGACTGGATGGGGGAGAATGCAGTCAGCACTGTCGGGTATGCATATGATGTCACACATGCACAATAAGGACTGACTGGGCAGGTAGGGGAGGGGAGGAGCAGGCGGAGAGGGGCGGGGTCAGACACAGGCATGATTTGCTGGTTCTTCGAACTGCCCAGAATCATAACAACCGATTCTATAGAACCCGTACGAACCGGTAGAATCACACCCAAGTTGGTCAGTTAAATGGAAGATGGACTCAGCCAATCAGTCATTCTATGCAATCATAGCATATTGGTTGTATGTCAGTTTGTTATAAATACAGGTAATCCATGTCCCATGATTACAATTGAACCCAAAATTTCTGTTCCTAAACAAGACAATTGTTAAGTGAATTTTGTCCCATTTTAAGACCTTTCTTGCAGGAGTTGTTAAGTGAATCACTACAGTTGTTAAATTAGTAATATGATTGTTAAATGAATCTGGCTTTTCTATTGACTTTGCTTGTCAGGAGATTGCAAAATGTGACCGCATAACCTGGGACATTACAACCATCATAAATATGAACCAGTTGCCAAGTGTCCAAATTTTGATCACATGACCATGTAGGTTCTACAATGGTCATAAGTGTAAAAAACTATTACTTTTTCCAGTGCTGTTGTAACTTTGAAATGGTCACCAAAGGAAGTTTTGAATTACATATAACGTATGGTCCTTTGCAATCTTTGAAGGAAGAATAGGATTGAGAAATCAGGATGATATTTTCATAGGGTCAGGAATCATGGAATAGCAGGATGGAAGATATGCGATATTCTAGATAAGAATTTCTGCCTGTTTTATCTGCAGAATAGGACACAAATTACTGGGAATCAGATGTAACACTTAAAGACACTCTTGGTTGGAAACTATTCATGCAACTTTGATGAATACTTCTCCATTCCAATGTTTTTCACATAGGTTGGTCATGCTGTCTGGGAATGATGGACATCTAGTCTTAATACATATAGAAATCAACAGGTTAGGGAAAGCTATTCCCCTTCCATATTATCCATCACTGCCAGTTTCAAAATTAACTATCCTTTTTATTCAATAAGCAGAAGTCTGGTTGTAACTCAAAATGAACTATACATTTTATTCAAGAAGCAGAATTCTGGGTTGTAAGATTATTTGTCAGAGAGAGGAAAGAAAGAGAGAGAGAGAGAAAGACAGAAAGAGAGAAAGAAAGAAAGAAAATTCTCTTCAGTGAAGAATGTAGAGTGAGGTCAATGAGATACAAGCCACTAAGGCATATAAAACCATTGCACATGTATCTGTTACACCAGCATGTGCAAATGTTAATTATCACCCTTACATCCAACTTAATCAAGTCTAAAAGTGTAACTTCACTGACTTCTAAAAAAAAGGCCACAAGCATTGGATTCTGAGGGTGATTCCACAAAGTTGGGAATCATGAAAGAGGTCTCGGCAGGAAGAGGCGATTATGTTGGGATGTGAGAATTCACCACAACTACTATTTACAAGCTATACATCCAGCTGTTAATTTCAAGTTATCAAAACCAATCAGCATATCCAACTTCTCAAACAACATCTGATCACCATCATCATGCTGGCAATCGAGTGCTGACAAACATATATAGCAGAGCTGAATTTACTTAAGTATACAGCACTGGTTTCCTTCACTAAACACTAAAATGTGACTTCAATTACCAAGTCAGCTCTTACACAGTGTTAGAATCTAGGAAAACAGAAAAATAGTCATGAACTCTTACTTGGAATGGAAAGTACAGCTGGGGCAAAACAGAAAGTAGTTTCTTGTATTCATTTGCAGCAAAAGGAAAAATAAATGGCCTTTGAAAAGGAAAGTTTGCAATAAATTAATTTCCTGATTAATCGAAGCCACATTCCTTCCACTGTAGCAAGGCTTGGTAATGTTTTGGTGGCCAAGGATACACTTGAACATATTTTTATGGGGACAAGGGTGAAATAGGTAGGGCATCTGCTTATAGATTGACTTATTGGTTGATTATATCATAAAGAATGCATTTATTCATACCTTTCAGATGCTAAACGCCATGTACAAACACAGAAAATAGAGAAGGAAAATTAAACAATCAACTCTCAAAAGGACACCTACTGAGGCACACCAGGTCCACCATCCACATCAAAAGCTCAATGGAACATGATTGCTTTAAAAGCTTTCAGGAAGGTGAACAGAGTGGGGCCTCCCTGAATTAAAGGGCAATGTGTATCACAGGAAGAAGCGGGCAGAGAAGACTGTAACCAAAAAGGCATGCCTTTGGATTCGCACTCTTTTTATCTCACAAAGAGTGAGGATCCTCAGCAGACTTTCTTTATATGCATATACAAGCTGAGCTAAACAGGTGTGGGAGAGATGATCCTGTGAATATTAGGGTGCTAAGTTGTGTAAAGCTTTGTAGATGTTAACTTACATCTTATTTGGGACTCAGAAGTCTGTGGGCAACAATGCAACAACCAAAGAACAGGTGCAGCGCTAACAAACCTGTTAGCCCCCCCATTCACTAGTAAAGCTGCTTTTTCCTATTAGTAAAGCTGCTAAAGTTTGGATTATTTTATTTATCCAACTTGTACAGCTGCCCATCTCTTGAGAAGTGACTGTCTTTATATTAATGGATTATGGATATGTTTACAGTACTGTAGTATGTTCCTTTGTATATGTATGGTTGTGTTTGTCATTATTGTAAATGTTGATTGTGTTGTTGGTTGTTAAATTGTAATTAAAATTAATTTTATTGGATTAAAAATACAATTATGTATAATTATGAATACATAAATATATATTATTTTTTTGATAACATTGTGTATATATTGATGAGGGTGATTATGATGAACCAATGGCAGCTTCAGAGTTGTTTTTAAGAGTAAGTTTACCTAAAGTGCATTGAAATAGTCTAAGTGTGAGGTGGTAATGGGATGTATCACAGATGTAAGAGCTTCCTGGTCCAAGAAAGCCAGCCCCTGGCAAAAGGCTTCATCTGAGCTGGAACCACAAATCCAGGAAGATGGCCTGCATTTTCAGTCAGAGTATGATTACATCCTAAATTAAGAAAATGGCAGAGCAGCTGAAGGAAATGGAAAGGCAGAAACAGAAACACAAAGAATCTTACTACAATAAGCAAAACTAGAATTTTGAGGCTTCCTGACAAAGAGAAACAGAAATTTACAAGATGCAGGATTCATAGACAGTACCAACATATACACACACAAATGGTTAAGGGGAAACTCACACAGGCACCATACAGGCACCACTTCACTTGGAAATGGAGAGACAATGTTTCTGAATTAAAGAGAGAGAGAGAAAGAGAAAGCAGAGAAACACCATTTCTCTGAAGCTTATGTCAAGAGCTCTGGTCTTTTAACGGTAGCGTTAAATGGATTAAATTGAGACTTCAGCAAATGAAAGAGAAGCTAAGATGTCCTATCTATAGTTGGGGTGTGCTCTTTGGCAGGGATGCAAACTGTACGCCTTGGTTTCTACAAGCCATGGTTCTCCCAGAATTGGGAGTTCAGTTGCATTGAAGGATAGGTATTGGAGTACTTCTCCTTCATCTGACTGTCTATAGGTAATGGTAAATCACAGGTAAATAGGTAAATCACAGTCTGTGATTTAAAACATCTGGCTTCAAATGGCTCAAACAGGTTTCTAGCTAGTAAGGAGGCTGGCTGTCCGTTTCTGTAATTCTCTAGAATGGCTCTAGCTACTGTATTGATGGAGAAATATGATGTTGATGCAAAAATATTTCTAGCACATGTTTCCATCTAGGAAAAAAATGGAGAGTAAAAGAGGTGATGACGATTAGCAAAGCAGAATCAGAAAGTGACAAAAATAGGAGAAAGGTTAGGTCAGGTGACTGATTTGGGTGCATGACTTTTTTCCTTTCCTGAAAACAATTGTAAAGCATTTGATTTGGATGGAATGATAGAATGATCCACTAAGCACTCATGGTCCTCGCAACATTACCAAAATGTATTCAGATACACTTTTGCTGCATCTCCCATTGTTTAGCAAAACCCAGCAATCAGCAGTGCAAATAAAAGAGACAGCTGCACAATTTTTGTTTGCAATATTATCCCTGGGTTTTTTAAACTTACTTTTTATGGAAGAGACAATTGAAGGCTTGCCAGATTTGTTCAAACTGGGTTCTATCACTGTCTTTCTAGTGCGTTGGGGTGTTGGGTTATTTGTAAAAGAGACCGGCTGTTTGAATTCAGCATGTTTGGTCTGTTGGTTTGACCATAATATTAAGTTTCTGCAAACACTGAGCCAAATTGTGGTACAGTTTAGAGTGCAGTACCAAATGAGTGAATATACACATTCAGAACTTTTGCATGTTAAAGATAAAGTCCAGGCAAAGAGTTATAGACTTTATTTTAATTTGGATACAACCCTGTCAAAATGTAAACATTTTTAAGCACCACAGATTTTAAAATGGGAAAGATGTACATATCTTTCTCATGGGTAAAATAGGGATGTACTTATTTAAATTTGTTTGTTTATTAAATTTCTATGCTACCCTTCTCACTGAGTTTTCTGGAATTGATCCTCCGGTGTATAGGTAATTATGATATGAATGAATCCAAACTTGTTCATTCAATATGGTAAGGAATCTATTCTGCAGTTCTGTAGTTCCTGACCAATTGATATAAAAAATAATGGAACCAATTCCATCTCTTCCATATGAAGTCATAATCAGATCTGCCAATTTCATCATTAAAAGTACCTAGCCTTTCAAAAATTGGCAAACACACAAGCCTTGAATGGAGCCATAATAAAATAGCAGCAGTGGGAATCAAAATACCCCAAAGTAGTCATCTTCGATTGGCCTAAACAATTATTTTTGTTTCTCCCCCTGTGGGTGGACAGACCTTGTTTAAAATAGCTAAAGGGAAAACTGGGAAAGACTCCAAAAAGATGAAAACCAAGACGGTATCCCATTCACAGAGAGCCTGTATGCAATTTCCTGTTGGTCACATTCACTGGCACCTGAAATCAAGGATGACAAGTCATGGACCTGGTGGGCATGGCTGAGGTTCTCAAGTTGGCAGGGAACCCATCTAAAGATTTGAAGGTAAAGTGAATTACTCCTTGTCATTTGCAACTTGCAATAAGAGGTGATACAAAACTGGATTCATTAATGAAAGCAACAATTGCTGGCGGAGGTGTAATTCATAAATCTCTCATTGGGAAAAAAGGTCAACAAAAATAGTTTAAAGGATTACATATTAGAACTTTCAAAAAGCTATGTTGTCCATTGTTAATGGATTTTCAGTGGGCTTCATCTCTGAAATACAATTTTGACTTTCTTAATCTTGAAGATGGAGGCCATCAAGCTTTCTCACCAAAATTCTGCATTGAAGTCTTAATGTTATTTAAGTGTTACATGGCTTCAGAAAAGCTATTGTCTGTAGTGGTTCTTGACTGTTTTAGAAATGTTGGATTTTAATGGGATTCTTGACATTGTTGCTAAATCGGTAATTTTTAATGTACTGAGTACATCTAGTCAATTATGCTATGAAATATAAAACAGATTTGGACATCAGCATTGCTAATTAAATGAAATTATAAAAACTTGAATTATAAAGCTTTGGTGTTAATCTCTTGTAGTTAAGATCAAAAAGTTCCAAAAGAGAAACAAAAATAGCACTCTTTATGTCTTTGTACCGAACCTTAAGTCTGGTGAAGGAGTTAAATGAATGGATTGCTTTAAGGCAGTATGTGTGAACCATTTTTAAGTTGCTGAAAATGTGTATGATTAGTTAGATCAAGTTCCTGAACAGTAAGCTATATTTTTATATTGTTTATTTGGTTCTCATTTCATGGAAGTTGCTGATCTTCCTGAATGCTAATGTGCATGCACTGTGCTAGCATACATAGATTAAAACCCTTGCAAAACTGTTCCAAGACCAATCACTACCAAAGGAATCACATTAAGCCATATGACTTGTATGGTTTTGGTTTAAAGTATAAAGCTAAGCATTGTGACTTGTATGTCACATCTGACCTGAGATACTGTTCATGCTGTGCCTTCTTCTAATGTTTGAAATTAATCTTCAGTACCTGCAGCTGTGTTGCTTCAGCTACCAGTTGAAATAAGCATTGTTTAGATAATGCCATCCAGTTCCTGGTATACTAATTTGAAATCTCCAATTGAACTTAATATATTCAGTATATGTCCTCTCTCTTTCTTCACTCACCTAAAAATATATGTTTAGAATGTATGGTACTGACATTTTTTTCTCATGTCCTGAGTTTCCTGGGAAAAGGGGCTATAATACTTAAATTTACTGTATTTCTGCCTTATCAACCCTGTATGTCATATAACAGATCATTAATTTGTTTACAGAAAAATGTATATTCTAAGTTTATTAAATTAAATTAAAACCAAATCATAAATCTTAAGTATTTCTATAGAGCATCAATTAGTTTAGATTAAGCTGTTGCTAAAAGATTTTTAACTATGATGTTTGTATTGATCCCCAATTAATGAGTTGGAAAAAATAAATGGGTATTACTTTACTTACCTGTTCTAATGAGCATCTATAATGTATAAATAAAGTTACTGAAAAATAAACAAAAATTGGCAAACACACATATCAGTTGTTAGTCAATTAACAGTAGAATGCAGCCTACGTCTTCGCCCATTCATGGCCTTTTAAGTAGCTCAGCAACATGATCTCAATTTTCTAACAGGCCTATGTGAGTTTAATCTTTCAGAAACTAGTTAGCTAGTTCCTCATCCAGTTAGGTTCCTCATCCAGTTAAGAATATGCTTCCATGTGCATGAAGCCCAACTGGATCTGGGTGACTGTCTAATTTATAAAAGGACCAGATTATCTCCCCTGCTATGAAATGGAATGTCTTCCACACTTCAAGAATGACCAGAGACAATTGAATATTTGTGGAAATTTGAGAAGAGTTAAAGCTCACCAGCACCAGTGATCCTCTCACTGGTTGTCCCTTAACTTCAGAAGGAACCTTTGTGGAGAAGGGCATTAGGCTTTGAGGATGTTTGCATGTCTTTGAAATACAAATCTACCCTTGGGGACTTTTCAGAAGCAAAAAAAAAAAAAAGGGGGGGGGGGTTGAGCTGTTCCTTTTTTCCCAAAAGGGTCACTGGGAGGGGAAGAAATTAATGTCTGACAATGAGCGTCCTTAGAAGCCAATTTCTCCTTCCTCTTACAATCCTTCCAGTGGTAAAAAAAAAACCACCCTCTTGTCTACAAACATCCAATCAACAGAAAAAAAAATATTTCCTTCAGGAGGTGGGCAGGAGGAAAAACAGCTATATTGCCCAGAAGATAAAATTGCATTTGGCCAGTGCAATCCTCTTCACTTCACCATCTTGATGTTCAAGTTTTGCCTTCTTGCTTAGGATACTTCTGTTAATAGCATTACAGAAATATACATCAAGTATAGGAACAAGGCTGAGCCTGATTTAAAAAGGGAAGCAGAAACCTGCTGTTCTCATGAAAATATAGGGAATATTTAACCACTGAAGATTCCACTATATTCTTATAACCAGTACAGAGGGTAGTATTTTCTGCTTTTTGTCAAGAATATGAAATACAAGTTAAAATGAGTTTAAATTTTTCTTTCAAAACACAGATGGTTTTCATACTTGTAAGCATCATTTTCCCCTCTTTTTGAGGTAGCTAGGTTCTCATAGATGCACACATCATACACTGTGATGCACAAACAGCACTAGATAGCATTTATTTCTGAAGTGACAATCTATTTACTTGGACTCTTTCAGCCCAATTCACTTCACAGGATTGTGATTGTAGAGAAAATAGGAGGAAGAAGGTGTGTTGGATATGTTGGCCATTTTGAGTTACTTGTAAAAATAATAAAGGTGGGGTATAAACAAACAAACAAACAAATAAATAAATAAATAAATAAATAGGACACAACATGATACAGCAGCTGTTTTAAGTAATAGAAATGTTGCCCCATCCTTTTGGCTGACAGGAGACACTGATCATTTCTTTTTAACTATTATAATAAGCTGTATTATAATATGAGCCAGAAGATCATATTGTGACAGGTCTTACAATTATTTTGTCCCAGGGAATGGAATATTCTTTTGAAATTGCAGGGAAAGAAATGTACTATTTTGTAAGACTGTATGGAGCTTTGAAGAAGGCTTTCATTTAATGAGGCTTTAGTCAAAGGGCTCCTTCAGGATGTGTCTCAGTGATGTAAAGCTGATGCATCAGGCTTAAATCCTCCTTCAACCATGGAAACTCATTGGTGACTGTAAGCCAGTCCTTCTCAGCTCCACTGCACAAGAAGTTTATGGGAATAAAAAAAGGGGGGGAATCTCACGTAAGATAAACATAAGCTCCGGTCTTCACATGGGATGTAAATCTAAGAAGCAAATAAAACAAGACTTCTCTTTGGAAAATCTGTCTGGAGCAGTTTTGTCATCTGATAAGAGGGATGTTTGGAGAGACTTCTTTTTCCACAGAGCAAAATTGCCATCAAATTTTGAAACTTCAGTTCAAGGCATTGAAGTGGAGCATCCCAGTTAAAATTAGAATAGAGTAGAGTAAAGTAGAATAGAATGGAGTGGAATGGAATGGAATAGAAATCATATGAAGTTCCAGTACCGCTTTACAAAGTCTTAGTAAGGCCACACTTGGAATACTTATGATGATGAGACAAAAAGATGACGAGACTGTGGAAATAGTGCAGAGAAGAGCAACAAAGATGATTAGGGGACTGGAGGCTAAAACATACAAAGAACAGTTACAGGAATTGGCTATGTCTACTCTAATGAAAAGATGAATTAGGGGAGACATGATAGCAAGGTTCCAATATTTGAGGGGCTCCTATAAAGAGGAGGGAGTCGACCTTTTTTTTCCAAAGCATCAAAAGGCAAGACAAGAAACAATGGATGGAAACTAATTAAGGAGAGTGTTTTGGCGGCAGCAATAACAAGGCAGGCACTCTTATTGAAAGCAGCTCTTTCTGTTTATTGTAGAAAAACGGAGACGCTGGGAGGCGCGGCAGCCCTTCTTTTAAAGGCTCTCCGAGCCTCGCCAGCCAATGACAAGAGGAGGATCTCCCGCCGGATTTCAGACCAATGAACAGTAAGTATTTCAAATATAAAAACATCCAATCCAGAACACCCCTCCCTTCTTGGTCCAGTCCGACCAATCAGGAGACGCGCCTATGTTACGTAATCACGTAGATAGGCGGGGCTCCTGTGGGTCCGACTGGACTTGCGTGGTTCAGTAGTATCGTCGCTGCTGGTCGGTGCGAAAGGACCTGTTGCTCCTCCCATCTCTGGCCTGGGAAACTTCGGGAAGGTCGAGCCGGCCGAGTCACTCCTAGCAGGCCTAGCTCGACTAGTTGAGATGGCCAGGCCGCTCCCTCCCCGCCTTGGATTATCGTCGGTCCCATTAGATGTTTCATCTGGAATTTCCCCAGGCTCAGGTGCGTAGCTGCGAAACTCGACCAGAGCTAGGTTTGAGGGTGTATGTGTGTAAGTTAGGTCGTCGTTGTTTGTTTGTGGGTTTGTTGTTTTTTGATTGTTGGTTGGTTTTGGGTCTATCGTTTCGTGATTGCTTTGTGGTTGATCCCCTTCCCCCCCAGGAAAGTCGCAAGGTCTGGTAAGGGTGCGGGATCTAAGTTGGTCGATGTGCCGCTTCCAACTTCTGTTGTCAGAAGTGGTAAGCCGGTACGATCGTGGTCCTGTGCTTTGTGTGATGGTGGCTGGCACCCATAAAGGGTGTCCTACCAAATTTTTTGCGTAAACTAAGTCTCCAATTTGGAATGTTCGGATTTTGCTGGAAGAGTCTAGTGGTTTGTCTGTGGAGTATGTAGGGTGTAATCTATCCAAAGGGGAGCGTAATTTTCTCCCCATAAGTAGTTCGGCTGGAGTTTTGTTGGTAGTGCTGCTAGGTGTAGTATGTTGTATAAATAATAATTTGTCAATGCGTGTTTGTATAGGGCCCTGGCCTAACTTATAGAGTGTCTCCTTGGTGAACCGAACCATGCGTTCGGCTCGTCCATTCGCTGCCGGATGTGCCGGCGCGGTTAGGGCATGGCGTATGCCCAAGCTGGCGAGATAACCCTCAAATTCGGTAGCTGTGAATTGAGGTCCGTTGTCTGAGACTAGGACGTCCGGTAACCCGTGAGTGGCAAACCATTTTCCGAGTTGTCGTGTGACAGCCTCGGAGGAGGTAGATTGCATTAGGCTTACTTCTAGCCAGTTTGAGTAAGCGTCTACCAGAATTAGAAAGGTATGGCCCTTAGTTGGACCAGCAAAGTCTATGTGCACTCTAGACCATGGGCCCCTGGGTAGATCCCATTCAGTGACCGGTGCCTTCGGGGGTGAGGGCCGGGATGTCTGGCATGGCTGGCAACCCGCAACCCAGTCAACAACGTCCTTGTCTAACCCAGGCCACCAAACATAACTTCTGGCTAAACTTTTCATTTTAACGACCCCGGGGTGTCCTTCATGCAATAGTCTCAAAATTGGGTCCCGCAGTCTTAGTGGAATAACTACTCGATCACCCCAAAGTACACAGCCCTTTAGCACGGAAAGTTCCGTTTGTCTTTGTTTAAAAGGTTTATACCTGTCTTGTAAGTTAGTGTCTGGCCAACCCTTTGTAATCCACCCACTCACTTTATGCAGTAGGTGGTCGTTAGCGGTTTCGTGAGCGATGTCTGCTGCTGTCATCGGAAAATCGGGTAGGGTTTCAATCAAAAATGTTGAGGTGCTGGGTTTTGGGTCAGGATCACTGTCCGGTAATGGGCAACGACTTAGTGCATCCGCGTGCATGATGGACGGACCGGGACGGTAAGACAAAGTGTAATTGTATGCAGCAAGGAATTCTGTCCATCTTGTCATTCTGGGTGATAAAATGTGAGGAGTCGCTTTGTTCCCAGCCAGGATTCCTAGTAAGGGTTTGTGGTCGGTAATTATAGAAAACAGTCGGCCATAAAGGTATTCATGGAAACGTTTAATACCTGAAATTATGGCTAGTGCTTCTTTGTCCAGTTGACTGTAATTTCTTTGACTTTTAGTTAATGTTTTGGAATAGAATGCAATCGGAGCCTCTCTGCCGTCAGGTAAAAGGTGGCTCAGGACAGCTCCGACCCCATAAGGCGATGCATCGCACGTTAATATCAATGGTAAAGTCTCGTTGTATTGTATTAGTACCTTTGTTGAAGTGATTAGGTCTTTTATTTTGTTAAATGCTGTTTCCTCCCGACTGCCCCATTTCCAAACCGTGTCTTTGTCCAGGAGCCTATGTAAAGGTTCCGCTACCGTGGCTTTCTGTGGTAGAAAAACATGATAAAAATTTATTAACCCTAGGAAGGCTTGCAGTTCACTCTTGTTTGTTGGGGTGGGGGCGTCTTTGATTGCATGGGTTTTTCCTTCTTTCGGGTGGATGCCGTCGCCGTCAATTAGGTATCCCAAGAATTCTATTTTGTCTGTTATTAATGTGCATTTATCTTTTTTGACTTTGAGACCTGATTCAGTGAATTTGGTGAGGACTTTTCTTAGGCGGTCTCGCAGTTGTATTTTGTTTTTAGCTGCGATCAGGACATCATCAAAGTATGGAATGACTCCTGGAATTCCCTGTAGGAGGCGTTCCATGAGACATTGGAAAATGCCTGGTGCCACACTCACGCCAAATTGAAGGCGGTTACATTTAAACGCGCCCCGGTGTGTAACGATTGTTTGGGCTTCAGCTGTTTTTTCGTCTACGGGCAGTTGCTGGTAAGCCTGGGCCAAATCGAGTTTAGCGAAGATTTTTCCGCCTTTGATAGAGTGTAGCAAGTGTTGTACGACAGGAACGGGGTACGCGCTCTGTTGCAATGCATGGTTAAGGGTCGCCTTATAGTCCCCGCAGATACGAATCGACCCATCCGCTTTGATCGGGGTGACTATAGGGGTCTCCCATTTAGCATGGTCAACTGGTACGAGGACCCCTTGCTTAATTAATTTATCTAGTTGTTCCTCTATTTTTGGCTTTAACGCAAAGGGTACCCGCCTTGCCTTTAATCTAATTGGGGCTACCTTAGGGTCTAGGTTGAAAGATATCGGGTTACCCGGTACTTGCCTAATTCTCCACTGAACAGGTCCTGGAATTCTTGAATGAGGTCTGCCTCCCAGTCTGCATCTGTGATATGGTTGATACCGGTCATCCCGATTCCGAGCGGTTCGAACCATTCCAATCCTACAAGGCTTGGTCTGTTTCGGTCAACAATTGTCAAGGGTAGAATCTCGGTTTGATTCTTGAAGGTTACCTGGAAGTGTCCAACCCCTACGACCGGAATTTTGTTGCCTTGGTAGTCTTTTAGTGTTAGGTTCTGTCTCTCCAGTTCGCTTCGTTGTATATCTGGAATCAAACTTTTGATAGTATCCCACGAGACCATGGATAGAAATGATCCCGAGTCTACTTCCATTTCACAGTCCTGTCCCTCAATTCTTACTTTAATGTGGACTTTCTTTACATTTTTCGTATTTGAGTGTCCAATTATGACTGTTTGGTGTGTTTCTTCTTTCCTGTAAGATGATTCTTTGTATCTCCTATTCCTTCCTTCTTGGCTCCAACGGCTGCTTGTTTTCTTTTCTTTCTCTCTCTCTCTTTCTCTTGGGGGAGGGCTTCCTCTTCGCTTTGGACTGTAATTGGACCTGGCTCTGCATACCTTTGCGATGTGTCCTTTTTTCTCACACTTCCTGCATATCGCGTCTATAAAACGGCACTCTGATCTGGGGTGATTCCCTCCACAACGGTTGCATTCAAAATCAAACCTTCTGTTTGCCCGCTCTTTTTTTCCTCTACCGGTCTTTAGGTGGCAAACTTCGTCTTCCTCACTACTGGACTCGGTTTCCAGGTCTTCATGGTGTGTTGAGGTCTTTTCTCGTACCCCCTCTGGTCTGGTTGCTTCTTTGGAGTTGTAGTGTGCAGCTTGGTTAATCTTTTTCATTTTTGCTGCTGATTTCTGAGTGGCTTCGGCTGCGGTGGCCTCTTCTATAGCTTCTTGCACCGTTATCTTGGGTCGGTTTAGCAGTCTGCTCTGTAGTATTGGATCTTTTAACCCTAACACGATCCGGTCTCTTAGGGCTTCGTTGAAATCCGAGAATTCGCATTCACCCCCAATGTCTCTCAAGTCCGCCACAAAGTCGGCGATAGATTCACCTTCTTTTTGATTCCGGAGGTAAAATTCATGGCGCTTAATTAGGCAGGAAACTGTGGGAGCGTAGTGCGCTCGCAGGATTTTTTCCAGTTCGGGCCAGGTTAACGTCTTAACATCGATTGGTGAGGCTAGTGCTTTTGCCATTCGGAATACAGCTTGGCCGCAGTGGGTCAGGAAAACCGCTCTCTTCCGATGTTCCGATACGCCGCTCAGATCGCTGCTCTCGAGGAACATGAGGAAACGGTCCACATACGTCTGCCATTCCTCCTTTGCCGGGTTGAATTGTTCCGGCGGGGCGTTGTTTCCGGACATGGTGCCGCTCGATCTCCGCCGCTATTTGCACTCTTTAAAAGTGCTGTCTCAATCCCACCTTCGTCGCCAGTGTTTTGGCGGCGGCAATAACGAGGCAGGCACTCTTATTGAAAGCAGCTCTTTCTGTTTATTGTAGAAAAACGGAGACGCTGGGAGGCGCGGCAGCCCTTCTTTTAAAGGCTCTCCGAGCCTCGCCAGCCAATGACAAGAGGAGGATCTCCCGCCGGATTTCAGACCAATGAACAGTAAGTATTTCAAATATAAAAACATCCAATCCAGAACAGAGAGAATCAACCTAGAACTAAGGACACATTTCCTAACAGTGAGAGCAATCAACCAATGGAATAACGTGCCTCCAGAAGTTGTGGATGCTAGAGGCTTTCAAAAAGAGACTGAACAATCATTTATCTGAAATGTTGCTTGGATTAGAAGACCTGCAAGATCCCTTCCAACTCTTAACATGACATAATTTTACAAATGGTGAGTCTGGATTGTAGCAACACCTCAAGATGTAGTGGCAGGGCTTTGTACAATCCTACTGCTTTATATAACTGTATATAATCTTCCCAGAAGATTATACACATTCCATTGTAGTGTGCTTAGGTGAAGATTTTCGTCATTGCTTTATTAATATAGATTCTGCTAGTTGCACATTGCTAATCACAGATTTAGCTGGGCAGGGAAATCACAATCTGTCTGCAGCTCAGAGCCTGATAATGCAATAATAAATCTTTAGAAAATCCAACTGTGTGTGCTCCCTTCTTTTGTTAACTGCATCCCAGCAAGGAAGAAAGGGTTTTGCCAGAAGCCCTTTCACGTGTGCGCCACCTAGTCTGTCTCCACACAACTTTGCTGAAGATTCTCTTGTGTGGCAGTTCTACATCAGGAGGAAGCTGTGGAATAAAGATCTGAGAAGTCAGACTGCCAAGGGGAACATGGACAAAGAATCCAGATAACTCTATAAATAATAAACCAGCTAAAAAAAATTATTCTCAGAATCTGAAATACTGCTGCCTGTAATTAGTTTATCAGTGTAATTGTTTCTAATTAGACTCTAGAGGCACATCAGAGACTTGAATAGCTTTACAGAAGGGTGGGGGAAAGGCGGGAGGGAGAAGAACAGTCTCCACTCCCACATTAATGACAATCATAACCCTCTAAGCTGTCAAGGAGGCTTCTGGTCTAATTGAAACCATTCTTCATGGAATGGGAGGCAAGATGATTTGTGAAAAAGACACCCTCAGCATGTAATTTTCTATGTAACAAATCTCAAAAGTTGGAAGCTCTTTGATCTTGATTCCTCTGTTATTGCTGTTCACACTGGGAAGGGTGCTTTAATGAAACAATCTCAGGGTAAATTACTGCCTTTGAAGTCCTGAAAATGTGCTGCCAACCCAATTTCTGGTTTTGTGGAGGTTGCAGCAGCAGTCACTCAAGGTTGCTTAATGGAGCACCAAAACTGGAACATCAAGACATCAAAGGTTAAGGTGGCATGTGATTAATAAGCCAAACTATTCATTTGTTTCTGCCTTAGAGGCAATCTGACACGTTATTGTCCTTGGCTAATTTATACTTTGTGAGTACTTGCTGTTATTACTTATAAAGTCGGCCAAGGAGCAAAGTGAAATTTACATGGCGTGGGTTGCATTTGTAAATTGAGACATAGGATCTAAGCCAGGGATGGGCTCAGAGCTTCAACAGAAACAACAACGTTTGTACAGCACTTCCACGTATTTGAAGCCATCTGCTGACATTTGGAAATTAATTTGAGGGGTAGGCAACTTAATATCAGTTGAAGGCTAGCTGCATACACTGAATTAATACACAAAATGAATAAGCTGTAGGGGGTATTCTAGATGTGGATGGTGGGTAAAATCAAAGCTACTATTTATCTCTCTTTCTAAGAAAAGGCTGCCAGATAAAGGCCTTTTGAAATTAATCTGAGAGCCATATGTGAGTTGCCATTTCTACCTTAAAACAAGGTAAGTCACTGTTAACCCAACCTCTACCCGGTGATGGGATTAATTTTTTTTTTACTACCGGTTCTGTGGGCATGGCTTGGTGGGTATGGTAGGGGAAGGATACTGTAAAATCTCCAGTCAGAGATGGTATTTGCCGGTTCTCTGAATTACTCAAAATGTCTACTACTAGTTCTCCAGAACTGGTCAATACCACCTCTGCCTACAACAAGCCTGCTAAATTCTTATCATTATCAATCTCACAAATTAGGGAAGGGGAATAGGAAGATGGGAAGACACACTTGCTTAACACATATGGCCAGTTTGATTTTGTGACTTTAGGGTCCATTATATTTTGTACATTTCTCTCTCTCTCCTTCTCCCTCTCCTCCCCTCACTCTCTCATACACAAGCACATACATAGACATACTTGGACATCCAAAAGGGCATCCAACCTCCATCTAACACCACTATCAGAACCAAAGGGCTTCCGGCAGGCTCCATCTACCTATACATGCTGCCATTATATTTGCAGTTCTCTAATACGCAATGATATAGACATAGGACAAACACAGGGAGAAGGCTACCATGGGGCCCTCAGGAACAGGGGACCTGCCTGGGTTTCAGTATTTGTAACTGAACTCAACCATTTATTGAGGACCATTCAAAGTTACAACAGCACTGAAATAAGTGACTTATGACCAGTTTTCACACTTTCAACCACTGCAACATCTCCATGGTCACATAATCAAAATTCAAGTGTTTGACAACTAGCATGTACTTATGACAGTTGGACTGTCCTGGGGGCCCTATTATGACCATTTGTAACCTTCCCAGCCAATGGTGGGATTCAAAAAATTTTGCTACCAGTTCTGTGGGCGTGGCTTGGTGGGTGTGGCTTGGTGGACACGGCAGGGGAAGGATGCTGTAAAATCTCCATTCCCTCCCCATCCCACTAACCTGCTTTCCAGCTCCATTCTCCTGTGCAGCCAACTAAGGAAGGCCCAGCCAATCAGCTGAGACTCTAAGGAAGAGAATAGATGGGGGCATGGCCAGTCCAAAGTGGTATTTGTCGGTTCTCCGAACTACTCAAAATTTCTGCTACTAGTTCTCCAGAACTGGTCAGGACCTGCTAAATACCACCTCTGTTCCCAGCCAGTTTCTGACAAGCAAAGTCAATTTAGAGGAAACCAGATTCAGTTAACAATTGCAATGATTTGCTTAACAAAAAAGGCAAAAAAAGGTCATAAAATGGGGCACAACAACTGTCTTGCTCAGCAATGGAAATGTTGGGCTCCATTGTGTATGTTTACTCTATTTCAAACTGCACTGCAGAGAAACTGATGCAGAACTATAAGGAAAAAGAAAAGTTGTCCCTTTAACAGGTGGTTAGAGATCAAACCTTCAGGCTTTCCAAGTTAATATCACTCTTTTGAAAATCTACACTGGTACTTTACCTGTGCCAAAAATTTAAAAATCCAATGAAATCTCTTAAGAACAGACTAGTCTCTAGGTATATAGTGCTGGACAAACTATTTGTTACTGAAGAAAGTCAATTTACATCTTCAACAACATGTTACCATTACTGGAAAATAGACACATTTCATCTACGAGTTTTCCTAACGAAAACAGCTAGTAACTTTGTTTCTTAAATCACTTGTTTGTTTCACAATTTTTAATGGACTGCTCAAGATTTAAGAGGGTTAAATCCTGAGCAGTCCATTAAGAGACATTTAGATATTGTATGTTACAGTCATTATAATTTATGAGAATATCATTAATTAAATGTGAATAACTGCACATAACATTTTAAAAGCTTGAAAATCAATATTAACTCTAAGCAAAGTGTAGATATCAGAAACTGTAGCACACTATAAGTCATAAAATTCAATTATTATCTGCAGTAAATTCTGCCCATACTAGTAAAAGTCTAAATCAAATTTATAAGTCCTATAAAATTAAAATATGCACTTTTCTACTTACAGAAACCCTAATTTTGGATGTGGCACAGATCCATGTATTAAACTGTAATCTAGGAAAATATTTTCTAAACTGAATTAAACCCTATGTTGGAATTACTCCTGAAATACAAAATTATTCTAGACATTGAGTCCCACAATATAGTGAACTGTTCTTCCGTAAAAGTGATTAAACATCCTTTCCAATAAAAGGCATACAGGATCTTTGTAGTAGCATGTATAAAATTAATTCAGTGAAGTTTATGGGAACATCTGGTTTCATGAAGATTAGTAAAAAATATTACAGACTGAAGTGGGAATTCAACTTTTAAAATTTATTTTATTCTAGTATTATTATTTTTTCCAAATTATTGAGCTTTACAGCATTGCTACCATTTATGAAAAAATATTCAACCGGATTATTACATTTCCATCAATTTTTAGAAAATAAAGTTTTCTAATATTTATTTCAATTGTTTAGTAATTAAAACTAGGCTAATGTATCAGTTATAGAATATCTTATACCAATATTGTCTAGGTATAACATTTAGTGTCAATTTAATATTCTTCTGTTCAAATTCCTATTGTTGCCTTTCAGAAAAAGCTAAAAATTCTAAGGAATAGAGGATCCTAGAAGCCTTCAGGAATATCCTAGGATATTTTATTTTTCACATTTTGTTCTATTAGATAATTATCATTTAGCTGAGACTCTACAAAAGGATTAATATTTTTGTGAGTCTAACCTAAAATAATGATACTGAGAAAGAAGCAACACTACTGGATTTTTATCTGGGTTTAGACTGGACAAAGATAGATTAGATAAATTAGATTGCTTTACATTCACAGTTAACCCATATGTGGTCACTTGTGAACAATAAAATTCTTAGCATCTCTCAAGGACTTAATTATTCTTATTTTTCTTTGAATACCTTATCACCTCAATGTATGTCTCAGCAAATGCTTGAATTTATAACTAGTCTCTGATAAGGAAATAGCATAAAGCAATGAACCTTAGCTACATCTGTGAATCTCCATATGTTGTAAAACTGCAACTCCCTACTTCCTTAATTACAGAAAAGTCATTACTTACATTTATTGGTGACTGGGAAATTTTTATTATTATTTTTTGCATAAAAATGAAAACGCTTGTAATTTATGTTTTTAATGATTAGACCATGCGGATTATATAAAGAAGAGTAATATGTAATTGTAGAGTGAGAAATTAAAACATATTTGTACTTATAACTGCTGTAAAGAATATCAGAAACCATTTTCTTATCTTTTTTTCTTTCTTTTACATTTTTCTTTACTTTTCTTTTCTTGTACTTTTTGCTTTTGCTTTGATTTTTTATTTTTACTTCTTTATATTAAAAATTTGTATTAATTTTTATCTTCTTATTTAAAGTTTGATTTTTTTTGTATATGCACACACACATACACATGAATACACACTCCTCCCAGAAGTGCTAACTAATACATTCAGTGCTAGATCTGTAGAGGTATGTATTCTAATAAATGGATGGCCACAAATCTACCAGTCTTGCTATAAAAACCCAATTCAGTCAATCAGGCAATGTTTATTACAGTCAAAGTCCAGCACAAGTAAAAATACTCAAGAAATATCTAGTTAAAAATTCTAGAATAAAATAATACAAATAACAAATAAAATCTACATTAAAATCATAATTTGGCATCCTATCTGCCAGTTGCACATAAACAAGAACACAGTCTAATTATAAACCCAAATGAGGTATAACTACTTTAAAAGCAAAATGAACCAAAAGATGTCGACAAAATAAACTTTCAACATTACTATATGCAAAAAAAATTGCATTTACCAGTTAATGTATTTAATGGTTACTTATGTTGGAACTTCCAACATGAAAGCTGGCACATAAAAATATAAGTGGGACTATGTGCTTGGTTTGATAATGCCATCTTTGTAACAAATCATGTTGTGCCATTTCAAGCAAGCAACCAAATATACCCATCATATTCCCATTCAACTTTATACTGACCGATGCAACAGGGAAAGATTTAAGTTATAAATTATTTTCAAAGTTCTTAAGATGGAAAAAAAGTTTATAAGGCTACTTCTGTTAACTCTTTTCTTACACTGTTATTTGTTGCTTTGTCTTTTGCTATCTAAGAGGAAGGAGAGAGAATTGAGATGTACAGAATTATCTCTTTCATCATAATCTTCACATTCAATTACAGTGGAAATGAATCAATGGGAGAAATCCTCTACAAGCTTGACTTTATTTGAAAAAAAATGTGGATTTAAGGAATAAGTGAAACATGTAATTTAATTTCTTCTCACACATTTTTTTCCTTTCTTTCTCTATTTCCCCCAGTAGTCCTGCATACATCCCCAACATACTCCAAAGAATTACCTATTCTTCCAGAGTAGATGTGGGAAGTTTACAGGCCTTGTCTTCTCTCAACAAGCTAAACAGGACCAGCCTGGATTAACATTTGGATGGAGACCACCAGGGCTGAAGACCAGATCAGGAAATTGAGAAAAAATTCTAGAAGAAAACAATGACTTACTGTTTTCATAATGTTGCCAAAGAAAATTACATAGATGTGTCCTTGTGGTCATCAGGAATCAAGGACAACTCAATGATATCTTTTTTTCCTTTTACTCTTATGGAAGACTGTAGGGGGAGCAGGAACACCATCCTCCAATTGGCTGTTTTACTTGTAGAAGAACACTGATAAATAAATTCCTCTCCTGCCTCAATATGCATTTGTGATTCTAAATGCTACTGGTTGAAAGAAATTTAATTAAACATAAATGTGCAAAAGGAAGGACGAGAAAGAGAAATTAGCCTTCATGGATATAGAATGCTACTACATATATTCTGCTATTGTAAGCCTGGTGTATGCTAATTTATTGCTTTTAACCTTCTTTGCAATTGTTTTTGTTTTTTTAGTCACTACATAAATCTTATGTAGTTATGTGGTGACATAAGTCACTACAATATGTTGTAGGTGCTTAATTGTCTTCTGTATAATTACTTACAGGAAAATAAGGATCATTAATAGAATGTGATTGGTCAGAATTGTGTAGAACAATTATAAACCATAACTCAATCAACACCTCATATCATATGAGGCTATTGCTTTGTATAACTAGTATCTCCATGTTATTCTGGCTGCACAATGCCACAATATGTCCCCCTTTCTCTCAAGTGGCCTTCCAGACTTTCAAAGGCATATCTTGATGATGGATCCTGGAATCCCGAGAGATGGCACAGCCGCAAGAAACATCTGGAGGAGGGTTCCCGACTGCATTTGTTTTTATCTAGGTTTTTATTGGGGTTAGGGAGGGTGTCCGGGCGGGGGTTGGGGGACAACCCGCCTGAGACTGGGGCCGGGCCAGGGGTCAAGTGTAGCTGGGAGGTTTGGGGGGTTCGGGGGGGTCATATCGAGGATGGGGGGGTTGTTTCCGGGAGGGAGAAATACAGTCCATCGGCACGGTGAGCGGGAGAGGCAGATTTAGCGGTTACAGGGGGCCACATCCGGTATTGGGAGTGCGCCCCCACTGCTTGCGTGTGGTGGTGCGCTCCGACCCCCTAGTCACTTCCCGTTCTCCGGGTGGTCTGAGTCATCGGGCCCCGGGCCTTCGGCTGATGTTGTGTAACGCCAGGTCCTTAGTCAACAAGGCCCCCCTCATATATGATTTGATTTGGGAGGGGGGAGCGGACCTAGCGGGTGTTACCGAATTCTGGTTGGGCCAAGAGGGGGGTGTTCCCCTGGTGGAGATATGCCCACCCGGGTTTTGGGTCTTTCATCGCCCGAGGGTTCAGGGGAGGGGTGGGGGGGTTGCAGTGGTTATTAAGGAAGATGTGTCCTAGGGAATCCACTGTTCCTCAGACGACCAGTTGTGAGTCCCTTTTTGTGAAGTTTGGTTCTGGGGTTCAGATGGGCCTGTTGATCACATACCAGGCTCCCTGCTATGTGACACCGGCCCTGCCTGAGCTCCTTGAGGTTATAGTCGGCTTGGCGGTTGGGACCCCCAGGCTTATGGTCATGGGGGATTTCAACCTACCCTCTGCCGGCGGGACCTCGGGGATTGCTCAGGAGTTCATGGCTTCCATGACAGCCTTAGGCCTGACCCAATTAATTCAGGACCTACTCACACTGGGGGTCACGTCCTGGATCTGGTTTTTGTCTCTGATCAGTGGCAGGATGATCTAGGTATAGGGGATGTTTTTGTAGACCCCTGTCATGAACGAATCATTCGCTCCTTAGACTCGACTTCCATTCCGCACCCCCTCATCGCAGGGAGGCAGGGCCGATAAAATGGTACTGCCCCAGGTGTCTGATGGACACAGATAGGTTCCTGATGGAGCTTGGGCCACTTCTCAAGACTCACACACATGACTTGGTTGACGACTTGTGGCTGCCTAGGATAGGGTGGTGGCCGAGGCCCTTGACCGGGTCATGCCCTTGTGGCCTCTGACCCGGTGCCGATCCCAAGTGGCTCCTTGGTTTTCTGAGGAGCTGAGGGAAATGAAGCGCCAGAAAAGACGCCTAGAGAATGGTTGGAGGACCAGCCGCTCCGGATCTGACTGAACACTATTGCGGTCCCATATTAGGGTGTATATTTAGTGGTGATAAGGACGGCAAAGCGATCTTACTTTTCCTCCCTTATTGCGTCCGCAAAGAATCGCCCGGCTGCCCTTTTCAGGGTGACCCGCTTCCTTTTGGATGTGGAAGCGCGGGAGGATCCCTTGCAAGGACGGGCCGAGGATTTTTCCAGATATCTGCAGGACAAAATAATTCAGATCCGGGAGGGGCTGGACTCTGACTGGGCATCTCTGGGGAGGGGAGGATTTTGGTGAGGTCATTTGGAAGGAGTTCAATCCTGTTACCCTGGAGGACGTGGACAGGATACTGGGTGGGCTTAATGCCACCACATGTTTATTGGACCTGTGTCCCTCCTGGCTGTTCTTGGCCACTCGGGAGGTGACACAAGGCTGGTTCCAGGGGATTATTAACGCTTCCTTGAGAGAGGGGCTTCTACCTGCCACCTTGAAAAAAGGCGGTGGTGTGGCCCTTCCTCAAGAAATCGTCCTTGGATCTGGCATTATTGTCGAACTATTGTCCAGTCTCCAACCTTCACTTTGTGGCGAAGGTTGTTGAGAGTGTGGTGGTACGACAGCTCCCTCAGTACCTGGATGAAGCGGTATATTTAGATCCCCTCCATTCGGGTTTCAGGCCCGGGTACAGCACAGAGACAGTGTTGGTCACGTTGGTGGATGATCTCTGGAAGGCCCGAGACAGGGGTTGTCCTCTGTCTTGGTCCTGTTAGATCTCTCAGCAGCTTTTGATACTGTCAACCACAGTATCTTATTGCGGCAGTTGCGGGGGTTGGGAGTGGGAGACACCGTATTGCAGTGGTTCTCCTCCTTCCTCTCCAACCATTCGCAATTTGTGTTGACAGGGGGGCAGAGGTTGACCCCAAGGCCCTTGTTCTATGGGGTGCCTCAGGGGTCTGTACTCTTGCCCCTGCTGTTCAACATTTATGTGAAGCCACTAGGTGAGATCATCTGTGGCTTTGGGGTAGAGTTCCATCAGTATGCTGGCGATACTCAGCTGTACATCTCTACCCCGGGTCACCCCAACGAAGCCGTCGAAGTGATGACCCAGTATCTGGAAGCCATCCGGAGCTGGATGGGTCTTAACAGGCTTCGTCTCAACCCGACCAAAACCGAGTGGCTATAGTTTTCTGCACCCAGATACAGCTAGCTTACTCCGTCGCTGGCTATGGGGGGAAAAATCTTGCCCCCCACGGAAAGGGCTCACACTCTGGGTGTCCTCCTGGATGTACGGCTGTCGTTAGAAGATCACATCATGGCCATCACCAGGGGGGTTTTTTGTCAGATCCGTCAGATCTACCAGTTGTGGCCCTTTCTGGATTGGGGCGCACTTCGCACGGTCATTTCCGCCCTCGTCATCTCCCGCCTAGATTACTGCAATGCTTTCTACATGGGGTTCCCCTTGAAGAGCATCCGGAGGCTGCAGTTGGTCCAGAATGCGGCCGCGCGGGTGATCTTGGGAGCTTCTCGGAGCTCCCATGTTACACCGCTCCTGCGTGAGCTGCACTGGCTCCCTGTGGCCTTCCAGGTGCGATTCAAGGTGGTAATGATCATCTTCAAAGTGCTACATGGCTTGGGACTTGGGTACCTACAGGATTGCCTGCTGTCACCAACGGCCTCCCGCCACCCAGTGCACTCCCACAGGGTTGGCCTCCTCGGGGTGCCGTTGGCTGGACGATGCCGGTTGGTGGCCCCGAGGGTACGGGCTTTCTCTGCGGGGGCTCCCTCCCTATGGAACAACTTACCCCCGGAGATACGGGCCATCACCGACCTTCTAACCTTCCGGCACGTAGTCAAAACCCACTTTTTCCAACAGGCCAGCCTGGCCTAGTAATAATTGTGGGGTTTTAAAGTGGTATTAATTTTTATTTGTTTTTATGTGTTTTATGTGTTTTTATAAAATTTTATCTTTTGGCCACTAATTTAATTATTTTAAATTGCTTTTAACTTTTATAACTTTTATAACTTGTATGGTTTTTATCTGGCTGTGCACCACCCCGAGCCCCGTTTTTGGGAGAGAGCGCGGTATAAAAATCCAAATAATAAATAAATAAATAGAAGCATAGAAAGTGAAAGGTGTCTAAACTTGACATTATAACCATTGCCACTGTTAGTCCTTCAAGATAGACCATATTAGGAAACCAATGCCATGTAGTTCCTTACTACTGTTCCTGTACTGATAATCGTCAATTTATTACCATAACTAAGTCTGGAATTACGGTTGGTCTTGGCATCTTCAGATCTTTTCCCATGTAAGATTGAGACTATCTTGGCAACGTTTCGACGAGATCTCACTCACCATCTTCAGGCTGATGCTTTCGGCTTTGTGCTTGTGCAAGCAAAGTCTGATTTGAGCTGCTATCTCCCTATATATACTGGTGGGGAGGTTGGCTGTGTTGTCATTTCTTGATTGATTGATGGAGCTGATGTTTGCAAAATGGCTGCTTTTTCTTAAGAACATGTGTGGCTGAAGTATTGGCTGTTAATTTTGAGGGAACCAAATTAATCCCCAATATTGAACACTTCAACAAGAGAATAATCAGGGAAGCCATCGAACTAGAGAAACATCCCCATAACATGAATAAACGAGACGATGCCTCCCGACTGCCAGACATTTGGAAACTAGCCCTTAACAACAAACGAGTCCCAGCCACGAAAACCAACACTGGACCCAAAATAACACATGATGCCACCACCAATCTCCCTCACCAGACTCAAACCCAAACCCACCCCATAGACAAAAGGCAACCACCATCCAGAAACCAGACCACGGCTGCATCACCAGCTGCTACACACCCCGATCCCCAAACCAAGCAAACTGACACATGCCATGAACACAGAGCCAGGCCTCAAACTTGGAGCCAAACCAAAACCCGGAATGTCACATCACAGCCACCCGCTCAGGATATCACATCACAGAACTTAGGAGGCTACACTACAAAACCTCAGGATGTTGCAACACAGTCAACATCCAGGAGATTACAGCACAAGACCCAGGAGATCACAAGATTAGAACTCAGAATGTCATCACACAATCCATTACCCAGATCATTATGACCCAGGAGATTACGGCACAAGACCCAGGATGTCAAAACAATAGAACTCAGAAGGTCATCACACAGCCCATTACCCAAGTTGCTACAACACAGGAGGCTGATAGACACACAGCCAATACCTCAGCCACACATGTTCTTAAGAAAAAGCCAGCCAATCTGCAAACATCAGCTCCATCAACTAATTAGGAAATGGCAACACAGCCAACCTCCCCACCAATATATATAAGGAGACGGCAGCTCAGATCACACTTTGCTCGCACAAGCACAAAGCCGAAAGCACCAGCCTGAAGATGGCAAGTGAGATCTCATCGAAACGTTGCCCAGATAATCTCAATCTTACACGGGACAAGACCCGAACACACCAAGACCTGCATATATGTCACCATAAATATTGGTCAGTCACTGAGTGCCAAAAATGCAATCATGTGACCGGGGGAGGCAAATGTCAGAACTTCAATTCCGGGTTGTTAGTACTTTTTGGGAGCCCGTTGTAACTTTGAATGGTCATTAAGCAAGGACCACCTGCAAAGTTATAATGACAGAATCTTGCAAGTCAGAACGCACTGCCTATTTCACTCCCTCCCCACATACTTTATCTGTATGTCTGATCCTGGATCAAGAAAGTAGCATGAGTAAACATCTAAGACAAGAGGCTTGTCTTAGATGTTTACTCATGCTACTTTCATGAATAGGCTCAGATCCCTTTTATCTGACCTTGTCTTTGTATTGGATCTTCCAACTGTTCTTCATTTCCTCTGCCTTCTACACCACCATCATCACTTCTTAACTCTCTGGCTGTTTATGGCAATTTGTGATGATTTAATATTAAGACTGCAGAGGTGGTATTCAGCAGGTTCTGACCACTTCTGGAGAACCAGTAGCGGAAAATCTGAGAGTTTGGAGAACTGGCAAATACCACCTCTGACTGGAGATTGTACAGTATCCTTCCCCTGCCATGCCCATTAAGCCATGCCCACAGAACTGGTAGTAAAAAAAATTGAATCCAATCACTGTAAGACTGCCAATCAAAGCTTAATAATGCAGATTCCAGTTTATATTCTAGAAGGTGGGGAAACTGAGAGGATTTAGAAGGTATGAAGGGAAGCTATGGGTCTGAGGGTAGCATGGAGTCTACGCTCCAGGAAACCTCCCTCTGTCAAGGAAACTGGTTTATGAATTATTATATATAATACCAGGGAAGGGAAGGATGAATAGCCTATATTGTAGTTGCAATATTAATCTGAAAATAACCACTATTAAGTCATTTAGTAAGAGTTAATCCATTTCCTCATTTAAATAAAAGGCTATTCTACCTTTTTCCATATTCTACCTACATAAAAAATAAAACAAATGAAACACAATAATTCCCAAACCAGGAAAGAGATTGGTAGATCTTTTAGCAATATCCCTGAGTTTATGGAATTATAACTGACTTGAAGAGCAAATATAATATAATAATAAGTTGCTTTCTCTTAACTCTAATTGTTATGTGGATAAAATGAAGGGAAAGCTCCATGTTCATGCCATAGGTTAATAACTTGTGAAGTAGATAGGGTTAAGAGAAAGCAATGTGCCTGAAATCATCCAGAGAAATCTGTAATTAAATGACAATCTGAATCCCAGACTAATATTTTAACCACTAAGCTAATCTGGTCTTATCCATATAGAATTCATATTGTATAGAACATGTAACAAACCCTGAAACAGTGAGGAAGATGGAAGAGGAAACTTACCGGGATTTGCTTTTGAATATTTTTTTTAAAAAAATAGTTCTATTTGGACCTCTTCTTGGAATAACTTGCTCCTCATCAATTATATTTTATAAAAAAATCTACTGATTTTTAAAAATCCAAGGGACTCCCTTTTGATCTTGAAGGGCTACCTTATTGCATGCTGGTTCCTATCAGTGCAAAATGAGATTAGTACATGGAACAGAGCATGTGAAAATGACAGAGAATTAAGTGAGGCAGGAGAGGGGGAGGGAGTATTCTAACAAATAGACATTTGTCTGTCTGTGTGTGTGTGTGTGTGTGTGTGTGTGTGTGTGCATGTTGTGCTGCTTACAGCATGAAAGAAAAGATCCTTTTACTCAAAAGCAGGGCAAATGTTTAATCACTGTCCATCTTAACGAGGGCAGTTTTCTTCACAGTTTTAGAGAACTGCAGACAGTGGCAAAATGTTATCTGAGGTCCATAGCCATGGGCATAGAGCAAAGAAAGTGAATTTGACGACCTGGCTACATCTGGAGTTTATCAGCTCTTTTCCTGGTTAGTATTACAGTAAACAATTATCTGCAGATCAGGAGACAGCAAAGACTTTAAAGACCCAAATTACAGAGAAAGACAGAGAGAAGGAGAACAGAGGAGATAAAAAGGAGTCTATGCATCTTATCGTGCTAATGAAATCAACCTGACAGGCATGCCAAGCTGCAAGGGTATTACACTGTCTGGTATTAAATGAGCAGTTACACCACTGGCTCCTGTGTCAAACAGCAAATGGACACAAAAAAAGATGAAAAATGCCCAGCAAGGTCACTGAAAGTGATTGATATGCATCTGCAAGACAGCTGGTCAATTTAAAAAAAAAATCCTCCTCAACAGAGTTGCCTGGATAATGACATCTGTATTCTTTTTTTTTTCCTAATGAGAACTATAAGACTGAGAATTTTGCACAGTGCCTTGGTAAGTCCTAAAAACAAGAACATGGTTGTACACACAAAGAGAGAGGTATCTCTGTCAAGCATAGTTCTGTTCTCTGATCACAGATATGGTCAGTCAGTTTATTGAACTTCTGAAGACTTTAGAGAAGCCACTATAGAGTGAAAAATGAAAAATAAAAGTTTGATGAAATTTTTTTTTAAATTCCCAATGTTTTGCTATTTGTGTCTATTTTTTCATTAAATTGGAATAAGTTCTGATTTGTTGGGAAAAGCCAGCACATATTATCAAATATAAAAAAAAATAAGAGAGGAAAAAAATAAATAGAAAAAAAATATCAAGCTACTTATGTGGGTGTCAGATTGCAGAAAATACAGGAAGACAGTTCTAGAAGCTGGACTGGAGGGATAACTCATCATCAGGGACGGAATACAAATAAAGTTGCCACCGGTTCGGTGGGCGTGGCTTGGTGGATGTGCTTTGCAGGCGCAGAGGCATTTGCGCAGGCACAGAGGCATTTGCGCAGGCAAAGAGGCATTTGCGCAGGTGCAGAGGCATTTGCGCAGGCGCAGAGAGTTCCTCCTGCAAGCCTGCATGATGCCGGTTGCTGCAGCAGCTGCTGCGCGGCGTTATTCTGCGCCACGCAAAGCAGCTGCGCTTCAAATTCTGGCCATAAAAGTGAGTATAGGAGACCGGGCGGGCGACGGAGAACCGGTTCTCTCTCTGCTGCTCATCGCCGCTACCGGCTCTCCAGAACCGGGCAGAACCGGTCGCATTTCACCTCTGCATCTAATGTAGAAAAGAGACATTGGGAAAACCTAACTGATCACAAATCATGTTCATTTATTTTTCTGAACAAATTTTTAGATTGGACAGTCATCGACAATACTTATTAGGCTGCTGAATTTAGAATATAATGGGAATTGGAAGATTCTCATCTACTGTTTTACCAGCTACTCATCTTTTTAAGTTAAATAATAATAGTAGTTGAAAAGCAGAACTCAACCAACAGTTTGAATGTAGCTCAGACAAAAGTGGGTCAGTAAAAATTATGCCAGTCTTCGCTGTGAAAAGTCCATTATAAAATACCAGTGAACCATGGCAAATGCCTATGTCACATCAAGACCACAGAATATTCTGGGGGGTATGTAACATGTAGCATATCTAAAGTAGTTTCCAGATTTAGCTTCTAGTTTTAAAAATGGCTCATTTTCTGGTAAATCAGTTAAGTATATGTCTATGAAGATGTTCAATCATCCAGGTCAAGGTTGTCCCAAAGGTGTTGTTCTAGATTTCACAGTCAGTTTGAAATCTGGCATAGCCCTGTGGCTTGGGTCAGATGGGGTGCAGCAGTGGTCAGAATTCACCAAATCCAAAAATCGATGCTCATGTCTCCTCACTCATAACAAATGCTGGTGAAGCAGCTTTATTCAATCTGGTGGCCTTCTAAAGTTTTGAACTACTCCTCCCATCTCTCACCACCGAATTCCCAACCTGTTTGAGTCACAATAACAGAAATTAATTCTGCTCTTTAATCTTCCTGAGCTCTTTTCCTAATTGCTCTATGAAGAATCCTAATATCCTTGGAACAAAGAACATATTTGATGTTGAGGTGCTGGGTGTTCCACAGCACTAGGATTTTAATACCAGAGTAGATGAGATTCCCTCACTGAAGGAAGACTGAGGAAGACTGAAGGAAGACTGAAGCACTTAAACATCTAACTTAACTAAAAGTGATCTTTCAACTGTCCCAGAGAGGACAACATTCTTTAAGGCAGCCCTCAAGGTCTGGAGATTCTTTTTAAGATCATCAAGCGCATTGGCCCAGGATGATTGGCTACTAATCCTACATCAACTGGAACGTGTTAAAATGACCCTGCCTACAGCCTTGTATTTTTCCATTGCTTCATAGGCTTGAAGTATAATTCGCAATTCTTTTCCTGTTGTGCCACATCTTATCTTGATCTTTCTAATAGTTTTTCAAGTAGCAACATTTTCTATGGAGGATGGGAAAAAGAATGAAAGATCTGAAGTATATTAAGCTGGTATTACACAATCTGTTTACATTGGCCATTTTAGATTCATAATAGGAGGGATTCTCACCAATATGTGCATTTGTATTCCTGTCAGCCAAGCACAGTTTCTTACTTCTACAATAAATAAATTGACAGATTGTCATTTAACATGCAAACAGCTTTGTCAGGAACATAATTTAGATAATTGCCACCTGATTTTTTAACCTCTTTTTGAAGTAGGGCAAAGTGTTTGAATATGTTATGAATATCCCCAGTCCAGGTAGTTTGCGTTACAAAGAATCTTTAGGTTTAGTGTGGCTGACAATCAAGCTTTGGAACCAAAACAGCCATGATCTCCTGTTAATGGCTGGGGATTCTGACCAGTGGTGGGATTCTATTTTTTTTACTACCAGTTCTGTGGGCGTGGCTTGGTGGGCATGGCAGGGGAAGGATACTGTAAAATCTCCAGTCAGAGGTAGGATTTGCTGGTTCTCCGAACTACTCAAATTTTCTGCTACCAGATCTCCAGAACTGGTCAGAACCTGCTGAAAACCATCTCTGTTGCTGATTCCTTCCTGGTTCTGCAGAACCAATCCTGAGATTTCCCTTTGTGTTTGTGAGGTTATCTGGTGATGTCACTAAAAGATAAGTCTGAAGCTTTATATTTCCTAGTTGGCATGTTGAAAATTAAAAAAAAAAAAAACTATCTTGTACTTTAGTGTGCAAAAGCATCCACAAAAGTCAAAACCTGTTAAACCTTTTTTCTGGGTCTGGACAAAGAAAAGGAAACCCTAACCAAATTAAAATGAAAAAAAGCATGGTATGTTGTGCAAATATAATACATAATTGACTAAAAGGTACTACAAACACAATGTATGGTATTTGTGATCCACATTAGTTAGTGCATGTTGCTATAGATGGCTAGGGCTGAAAAATAGCATGTAAATATCTAATTAAATACATAAATGTATTTCCACATTATGGTTATGCAGAGATTTCTAACACCTAATTCATAGTAGTTCTACCAAACCACATTGCTTTGGCAAGTTATTAACAATTAAAAACACAAAATGAAAATAAGTAATGCATTACCAATTATGTTCTGCTACATACAGAAAGTATGTACAACCAGGTGCATTTAGAGGTCTTGAAGCAAAGAACTTCAAGCCACAAAAACAGGTGAGGGGAAAATTATAAATTACAGAAACTTTTCCCAATAACTTTATTCCCAACCACCATATCCATGCTGGTAAAAAAAATATGACAACTGTGATCCAATGCAACAAGTTAGGGAAAAAAATGACACAAGGCAATCAATTCCAGAGCAAATTCCATCTACTATCTCTATATAAGTAATTCCTTGACCAATAAATTATTAATGCTGTCAAGTCTCTTAACTCATAGCAGCCGTATTGATTCTCACCAAAATGATCTGTTTTCAACTTGACCTTTTAAGTTTTTCATTGGAGCGTTCATTACTGTTATAATCAATTCCATCCACCTTGTTCTTGGTTCTCCTTTCTATTTCCTTCAACTTTTCCCAACATTCTCAAGGGAGCTTGATATTCACATAATAAGTTCAAAATATAACTGTTTGAGCCTGGTCATTTGAATGAACTTCTGGATTGATTTATGATTCATTTATTTAGTCCCCCTCTCCATCAGCAATCCTGCCAAATTCAAAGCATCAAAACTCTTTCTATCCTGCTTCTTCAAAGCCCAGTTTTCACAACCTTCTTCAACTTTCAGATCCAGAGAGTGTCTTCTATAGAGTCTTTCTATAAAATGAGCCTAGCTATACATAGGCAATTGGTTTAGCAGAGAGAGTGAATTTTATATTAGAATAGAACTATATTAGAATAGTTCTACAGTATATTAGAATATTTCTTTTCAATGTACTAATGTTCCCTGTATCGGAAGGTATCAATAGCACTTATCAATAATATGCATTATCCCCAGCTACAGTCTGAAATAGGTAATGATGCTGTGCAAAATATAGTTGTATAACATCCCCATACTCATCCTTATTTTCTGAACTAAACTAAATGAAATCAGATACCTCTAAACTGATTCAGAGGATTTTGATGCTTTTGTGAATGGGCAGAAACAGCTTGTTCTGAATTGGTTTGGAAATCCAAATCTAATCCAGCCAATTTGATTAGGACATGTACATATCAAATCGAATTCTCTTCACATCAATGATTTGAATAGAATTTGATTGGTTTCCTGAACTGAATCTATAATTTGAATCAGATGTTGCCTGATACAGATCTAATATGTGATAGTTCAGTGATTTAGCTGAACTTCTTATTACACCCTGAAGATTTTTCCACAGGAAAATCTTCAAATGAACTTTATCATGACTGTTTCCTAATAGCTAACAGCCACTTATTGTTTCAATAGTTGATTAGATATGAATTTGATATAAGAACTTACATAAGCTGGGAAAGAAAAAATAAATGGATTTAAGCTTTTGCAATTGTGCACATAAGGATATATGCTTCAGTTTCAAACAGCTGTGGCAACACTTTCTGGAAACAAGCTCTGCAAGGTATATTATTGCATATGATTTCTTCCCACAGCTGGATTAGAACAAAATAACCCTAGTAATAACTGATTTGGTGAACTGGACTACATTATATTAAAACTGTGTGTGACTTATTTTGTATGAATAAAAATGCTAATGTTAAACTTTACCGGCTTCAACATATAATCTGATTTATGCTATTACGTTAGAAATAAGTACTTACATATTTTTGCAATCACCGCTTGATGAATTCAATGTGCAAGGTGATCATGAAAATGGATCTAACATGCACTGCACTCAAGCTAAGTCCTACCCTCTCAAACACAAAAGTTTTTGCTACTTGCTTGATTGGAGTTCAGCCTTGAAAAGTCAAAAGCCTTTATAATCTGATTTGTTGTTTGGAAGCAATATGTGTATGTGTAGATTTGTAAACAATCAACAGTGCAAATAATTGAACTCATTCACAAATAAAATTTAGATTACATAAATATCTGTGAGTGTGTGCATTTGCATGTGTGACTGTGGTGTGTGTGTGTATGTGTATATATGTGTGTGTGTATGTGTATATGTGTGTGTGTGTGTATGTATATATGTATATGTATGTGTGTATATATATATGTATATATATGTATGTATATATATATGTGTGTGTGTATATCTATACATATCTATATATCTATATCTATCTATCTATCTATCTATCTATCTATCTATCTATCTATCTATCTATCTATCTATCTATATGTATAAAATCTTGCTCTCTGTTCTTTTAATGGTTTAAACAGACTTGTCCTTTTTCTTTTTCTCCCTACGGCTGTTGTCAGTGCATTTTTCTCAAGATTTCCCAGGCGGATATGTCATCTTGTGATACAGCCCAGGGTTGCAAATGTCAGATCTTGATGTTTGACGTGGTGCATCTATTCCTTGGAGAAATATCACCTCAGGGAGGGGGGGTGCCAAGACTTGCATACTGGCATTTCTCAGCAATCACACACTTAAACCTTTAGCATTCTGAAAACACACCCAGGTAACTTAGAGAACACAGGGGTTGCAGCTGTCTAAAAAAAAAGAGATTGCAACAATAGCAACTATTCTCTTTCAACTAATATTGCCTGAGAGGAAGCTTTGAGAGTTGAAAGGAATAGAGATATTACAGCAAACCAGCTTTCACCATCTTGGTGCTCTTTAAAATTGCTGAAACTAACACTTTCAGATTTTCAGCTGGGAGAGTAAGTTTTTGCAACTTAACCTGCTGCTTTTAGGAGTTTGCAGATCTTAAAACTGCTGGTCCTTCATTTGGGTTGGCTTAATGTGCCTCTCTAAATCATGCCTTGGTTTTACTATGGTTATATTTCTCACTTTTACTCCAGTAGGCCTTTTGTTTCAAGACACAGGACATATATATCATTCTAGACACTCATTAGTTAATTGACATATTCTATACATTCTTTATATAAGCCAGTGTTGTGCAGCCAAGGACCACCAAATGCTTCTAAACTGCAAATCCCCACATCTCTCCCCACTGATTTGTAAACCATTCAAGTATATTTAGCATTGAGAACCTTATGGCCATTCAGATGTTATTGAAAGAACATCTGGATGGCCATAAAGTTATCAACTTATATAGGCCAGGTTAGGCCTACACTGTGCTGGATGTAAACCCAATTAGTATATCTAATGGAAAGCTTTCAGTGCTGCTAGCCATTCTTGCAGCACTGAGGGAAGGTTCAAAGTTATGCCTTATAACAATTAGCCTTACTCATTTTGAGTCAGATGACAAGATGTTGTTTCTAAGTGTTTATTACATTCTGCCAAAGGGATCTTCTTTTGTAGAAGAATGCTGGTCAGATCTGAACATGTTTGCAGGGCCAGTTGGGTTTGGGCAAGAGAATGCTGGTATTGAGAGATGCTTTAACCTATTGTAGAACAATTGGGTGATTCCACAAATCATTTTAGCTTCTTCTCTGACTGGACGTTTCAACCACATGCCATATTTTAATCCTCCCTTCTCAACCACAAAAAAATTTCAGCCAGGAACCTTGATTTTTCTTGAATCAATCGTTCTCTGACTTAAAAAGTTTGGACATTTCTTGAACCTAGTAGGAAAATTATCTTAATATTGTACATATGTTTTATGGTTATTTTGCTTTTTTTGTTACAAAGTGCTTTTTCGTTCTGTTAAATTGTTTAACATAAATCAGTAAATGTTGTAAGCTGGATCTTTTGAAGAGAATAAATTTTTCATATAATGACTTATTAGATTTTTAAAAAGATATTATAGATTCTAGGCTGCGTATGTATTTTTACTGACATCTGATCAACAATTTTTCTTGTTTCTTGTTTCTTTCCTGTTTCTTTTTGTTTTTTTTTTTTGTCTTTAAGAATAATAATAGAAGTGTGTCTGTGTAATTGGAAGAAAATAAGGAATTAAATAAACAATATACAGAGATGCATTTGTGGTAACTGTTGAAAATATTAATGAATTGAAATTTTTCTTTTTGTTGTTTTTTGTTCTTTTTTTAGGATATCATAAGAATCACAATTTTATACTCTTCCTACCTATAGTCAAGATCATGTAGACTGGATGAAAAAAAATTAAGTACACTGTTCCTACAGTAAACGTCATCACATTATTTCTGTGATGCAATCATAATGTTCCAGAAATTATATATGTGATGAAATCATCCACCATTGTATTGTACAACTATGTAAGTGCCTTACGTTCCTGCAAATGCTATTTTAGATGCTATTTTCTCCTCAAAATAACATGAATCAGAACAGAACACAGAGTTTAGAATCAAATTTACTACTTTCATTTTCTTTTTAAAATGACCTAAATTGAAATATCTGGCCGAATTCAGGTACAGAGGAAAAACAATATAAATCACACTTTGTATGATAACTTCTCTTGAAAATTGATTCCCAAAGTGGCAAACCCCAGTTCTTTTTTCCCTTTAAGAGCATAAAAATAGAATATGTCTGGCAGGGGAGGAAAGCTGAATGAACTATATTTCTATTTCTGATTCTGAAATGTTATGAAGTACAGTACAACAAAATAGATAGAACCTTAGGATGATTTTTTATGTGTTGGGATAGCAAGTACATTAAATTGCCACTAATTTGCTTCCTACTAAATGATTGTTTGGGGAGGGGGTAAACTTCACCCACCATCAGAAGCCATTGTGTAAGAGCTTGGTCTCAAAATTCTAAACTACTACTAACTGTGCCTCCCACCAAAATTGGGGATCTCCAATCTTTAAGTGTTATTTTTGTTGACTGAACCCTGAAATCCTTTGTAAAAATAGTTGCAGCCAATCAATCAAAAAAGACAATATCTGTAGCCCAATGCTACAAAAGGGCTGTGTTTGTATGGCATTAAAAAGAAAAAGATAAAGTTTTCTCCTGTCTAGTTCTGCCCGACTCTAGGGGATGCTGCTCATCTCCATTTAACATTGTCCAAGCCACTTCCTTGATCATGTGGTTGGCATAACTTTACCCAGTGGCACATGGAATATTGTTATCATTCTACCAAAGTGGAACTGCTAGATTGGTAGGAGCCAGGGCAAGAACGAGAGCATACTTAGGTCTCAAACTGCTAACCTTCCAATCAAAACAAGACCAGTGTCTTAACTGCTAGGCCACCTACATCATAAAACCTATCTATAGTTAAAATAATCCTAATTTCACACAAGGTGCAAATGAAGTCTGTACATCTATGGATGATTTAGTTGATTGAATCTGAACAAGCATATCCATCTGTGGTTGGTTTTCCAGTGTCTTTCCTATCCCTTAACTGGAGAAGTAAGGAATTGAACCTAAGCACCCAAATATATACTCTGTCAGAGATCTATGATACCTGACATTCATATACTGATTATCAACTAATAGTTGTGATTGTCTACCAATAAGCTGATGTTTCGGCTATAGCTCCAAGAGTGATCGATGCATAAAAGACCTCAAAACACAAAACTTGTATAGAAGTTTTCCTTCTCACATCCATGGCTCACAATTTTCAAAGCCGGAGGATCCAAAAAAACTAAAGGTGTTGGGTTAATAATTCCTAAATAATAAAGTGGAGGATGTAGTTCATCCTAGATGAACTTAATGGTCTCTCCTGAGTTTGGAGAATCACTGCTCTTTATTTCAGAGTTTTAGGATTGTATCCTGAGCTCCCAATAATAAAAAGGAAAAAAATGGAGTAAGAATTAAAACGAGTGAAAGCAATGGACTAGAATGCTATTAAGCAAATTATCTCCTGAATGCATGCCCATCCTCCTTCCTTAGTAAGTACAACATGTTATCATATAAATTAAAAAGAGAAAAATTCAACTTATTATGCAGCCTTTTGTTCATTATTGCTGACTTGTATTTGAAAGGATTCTAATTTAAAACAGCAAAGTCTTCTTAAATTCAAAGACAGCTCCTGGTGACATCAGGGACATATCCATGAAGTTTTCTTGGCAATGTCACAGAAGTAGTTCCCACTGCCCTTTTCCAGGATGTTTTTCAAATTACCAGTCTAGCCTATAGCTAGTTTACTCTTTACTTAAAAGTAATTTTTAATGAAGTGCCTAAGGAGGTGTTAGGATTACTGTATCTGTGGTAAGGTTTAGTCATTGCAAAATAATTGTTGTTGACTTTTATGGAAGTATTTTATTTTCATTGAGTTCCTACACAAAAACAGACAACATGTACGCAGATACACACCCTTTTCTCCTTCAGCTGAAAGTAGGGAAGTGTACAAATTAATTATGTAGATATCTGAAATCACAGGCATATTAGGCACATTCCAGTGTAGTTTGGGTTTGTTTAAAGCATGATAGTGGAATTGTGTATTCTATTGTCTGCTAGAACTTATAGTTAGATTAATAATAACTTATTTGGAACAGTTAAAAAAATTCTAAACAGAAAAATTTAAAAACTGCTAACAATGTAGTCCACCTAGATGAACTTAATGGTCTCTAAATGCCCTGGAATTACATTTCCCATAATTTTTAGAGCTGAAGCCCCAACTCATCCAGAAGGGAATACATTGAAGACTGATATAGTGGTTATTATTCATGAAATGCCTGAGACTTTCTCACATAAACTGGATAGTGAGATTTTCCAAATACATTTTTTACCATAAAAAAACTAAAACCAAACTGTCAAATTTGAGCATGGGATGTGATCGGTACAATCCACCCAGAGTTTCTTTCAAGAAAGAATGACTGAAATTAAAGATAGTTCTAGAAGAACTCTTGTGCATGTATAAATTGGGAATATTTACAGTGCTTGGTTCATGAGGTAATCTATTTTTATTTCTACTTAAATCCTATCCTATATTTCTGCACCAAAAGTATACAGTTTGGTAGAAGGTATTTGTATGTGCATTTGTGCTTCAAATTAGTGTTGACTCCTTCAACCTCACAGCTATCTAGTCCAGTTTTTATGCAGAATTTTTGGCAAGATTTTTAGAAATGGTTTTCCATTACTAGCTTCCTAGCACTGTGAAACAATGACTGGCTCAAAGTCACCCAGATGGATTTGTACCTAAGGCAGGACTAGAACTCCCTGTCTCCCAATTTTATAGCTTGGTATTTTAATCAACAGTCCAAACTGGTTCTCAGAAGATAAAATACAATTGACAAATCAAAGCATTACAAAATAGGAACTGTTACACCATAGAATAAAGTTTTCAATTTTCTCTATAGAGAAAAATATATGCTGTATAGTATAACATACCATAAGAACCATTATGGCACAGTGGTTAGAATGCAGTATTGCAGGCTAATTCTGCTGACTGATGATTGCCAGCAGTTCAGCAATTCGATTCTCCCCAGGATCAAGGTTGACTCAGCCTTCCAGCCTTCCAAGGTAGGTAAAATGAGAATCCAGATTGTTAGGGGCAATATGCTGACTCTGTAAACCGCTTAAAGTGGGCTGTGAAGCACTATGAAGCACTGTGAAGCAGTATGTAAGTCTAAATGCTATTATTATATTTTAAAATGTGGAACATATTCATATTTAAAGTACTGTCCCTAAGCTGTGTGGCCAGGCAGAAGACTTGACTTATATATTCCTTAGATATTTCCTTAAAAAAGATCCCTGAAATGACAGGAGTTGCTCAAAAACTGCATGTCAATAATAGGCTCATAATAAAATATGTCATCTTTTCATAAGCAATTTCAGATAGAGGTAGCCCTTGACTTACGACCACAGCTGAGCCCAAAATTTCTCTTACTAAGTGAGACATTTGGTAAGTGAATTTTGCCCCATTTTGTGACCTTTCTTGCCAAAATTGTGAAGTCAATCATTGCACTAGTTAAATTAGTAAATAAGTTAGTGAATCTGGTTTCTCCATTATTTTTGCTGGTCCAAAAGTCACAAAAGTTGATTACGTCACCCCCGGGACTCTCCAACTGCCATAAATACATGTCAGTTGCCATGGGGATGCTGCAACAGTGATAAGTGTGAAACATGGTCATCAGTCTTTATTTTTTCACTGCCGCTGTAACTTTGAACAGTCACTAAATGAACTGTTGAAAGTTGGGGGCTACCTATATTGTCTGATCCATCTGGAGTGAAAAACGTTCTATAGATCTATCTTTTATCTAGGATGGCTTAAATTATAGCAGGAGGTTCTCTCCTAGTTTACTAGACTCTATTACAATTGCTACTTTGCAGTAGCAATGCTGCTTGTTTGCTTGTTTGGTTTATAGATATAGATATAGATATATAAATATATAGATATATAGATATAGATACACACACACACACACACACACACACACACACACACGCACACACTGGAGTCTTTTCAAAGCTGCAGGAGCTGACTTTTAAAAATTTCCAGTAAAAATGTTTCACCAAATGCAGGAATGACCTTGTTAACATCAACCTTGAAACCTTTCCCAGCTCCTGGTGAGCCTTGAAATACTGAGCCAAAAAAATTTCCCCCAAGAAGCCTCCCCAAAGAGGCTTCTGTGTTTTCTCAGGACATTTTTTTTTTTAAATATTCAGTTTCATTTGGTACATTTCCAAAGTAATATATGTACGTTACGTATCTTTCCATCCTTCTACAGCCAACTACCCCTGCTTCCTGAAATATTCCTTCTGTGAGAAGCTCCCACTAATGCTTTTTCCTAAGCTTTTCGTGAGGTGCAAAAAAAAGAAATTGTTAGCCACCAAAAAAGGCAATTGTATAATAGAAAACAGATCATTTCCACACACACAATGTGACTTTCAACAGAGCACCACTACATTGCTCTCTCATTCCTTAGGTGTAATTTTACTTGGGGAAGGTTTTTCTCCGGCTGGGGCAAACCTATTTGGAACGGAAACTGCACTTCAGAAGAAATAAAAATGTGCAACCAGAGTAGATTATTTAAACCTGACCCAGACTGTCACATCTCAATTTTAAGAAATTAGGAACAGTCCAACTATTTATTGCCCATTAGGGAAGCAAAACAAGTAATAACCACAGTATAATCTTAGCTTTTCCAACTATTAGCCTAGTGTTAAAAACTGAGTAGAAAAACAGATCACTTTACCTAATAGCCATTACAGCTCTATTATCCTATAATATAATTTTAAGTTGTGCCAAAAAAAGAAAACACCTATCATTACAGAGGTGTTCTTTTTCTGGTTTCATAATTTTTTCCTCCCAAAACATGTTTTCTAGCTGAAGCTTGTTTGAGGCAAAGTTTTGTCATCCAGAACAAAAAAAAAAAATTGGCACCAGCTGTCGCCACTCACATATTACAATCTTAACCTACTTCATAGTTTGCTGAGCAATAATTAAAAATGGACTTTTTTTTTTTGAGGCTTGTTCAGCCATTCTAGAGAGTCTTGATCTGAATGGATGCCAGAAGAGAAAAAAGTGTCTTTCCTTGGTACAAAAGCATAGGTATTTCTAGACTTAGCAAATCAGCAAATGTGTGCCACAAGGGTGTTTTTCAGGTAGCACAGCAAGATCAAAGTTAAGGATATCTGCTGCCCTCAAGATCAATCTTCCCATTGTTATTAGGCAGCAATCCACATGGGGCTGTTGGTCAACATCAGTCCTTGAGACTTGTTTAGTAAAACTCATTACCTACATCCTGCCTCATTATGCTTATTACTACTGCTAGAACTACTGGGACTATTACTACTACTGAAAATGTGCTCATTGCCAACAGTGTTGTAGGCGCCAAACCCAGCAATGAAGCTGATGATATTCACAATCATCATAATTAATGGGAGGGAAAAGAGTAAACAGTATATAACTTTTGGGCTGTGATCTTAGGGAAAGGATTAGTATTCAGGTATGCAAGCCTGCAGACTTAACACTAAAGCTCAAAGCAGTTCCTAAGATATACAGTATGTACAAGCTTAGCTCCCCTTTAGGCTTGGAGGAAACTGTGAACCTGCTACTGAATCTGAAGACCAGTGGCAATTGGCTGATGCTAAGACCTGCACTATATAGAGTTCTGGGCACCTCATTTGAAACTATCGTAAAATAGAACTATAAAATGAGTAGAATAGAAAAATCTAAAAGATCAGGATGTCGAACATGTTCCCTGTAAGAAAAGGCTGAACGGTTTAGGTCTCTTGAGTTTAGTGCTCATGTACCCACAAACACACTACTAAGGGATAACATGTTCAAAGCAAATAAATATGCGGCAGGGAGAAAGTGGACAGGGACTTTTTTTCCTTCTTGCAAAATATTAAGATTAAGAGGTACCCTATAGTACTAACTGAAAGCAGATTTAATACAGGCAAAAAGCAGTACCTATTTCTTCACAGATTGCAAAACTAATTTCTGAAATCCAAAATATGATGAATTAAATTGCAAGACATTTCGACTGGTTTGAAGACTGAATCAGTCTTCAACAGAGAGATAAAGCAAATATGGGCAGTACTCAACTGACAACAGTTCATTTATTGACCATTCAAAGTTACAACAGCACAGGAAAAAAAAGTGACATGGCCATTTTTCACACTTACAATCATTGCAGCATCCCTATGGTCACGTGATCAAAATTCAGGTGCTTAGCAACTGACTCATATTGTTGTGGTTCGCTGGCAGCAGGTGCAGAGGTCTCGGAGAGCAAGGACTCAGATGAGGGGCCTGAGTGTGATGCAGGGATGGGGCCAGGACCATCAGAGAGTGGAATGCTACCTTTGGAGTTTGTGGAGGCTGGCAGCAGTGATGAAGAGATCCCCGAGGAGCCTGTGCCCAGTGTGCGTGCAGGGCTGCTCAAAGGAAAAAGCAGCTACAGCTGCAGCAGCACGGGCGACTCGGGGAGTAAGGCTGCAAGATAATGGCCCCTCCCTTAAGAGATAAAAGCCAGCTGAGAAACCGGAGTTCTTTGCAATAAGCAAAGAAGTTTTTGCACTCAAGCCTTGTGGGAGTTCGGAATATCTTGGTTGGTGTTTGGAGATTATTTGTGTTTAAAATATTTTTTAGTAACTTTATCTGGTGTTCTTGGCAGCCTTGCACAACCTTGGCAAGGCTCGTTCTTATCAGAGACGAATAGTTTGAAACAGCCTTCCACTTCCATAATTCTATATTTCTATGATGGCTACAGATAAGGATGGCTTTAAAAGGGGACAGGATAAAATTTAGGCATTATTAGTTTTGAACTTTCCTTTGATTAGAAATGGCAACCACCAAAATACCAACCAAGAACAAAGAATGGAAAGCATATTATATATATCACCATCTTTTGACATTAGCATCCTAGACACAGTTTTCTTTTGGGTCGCCAGCTGCCTTGGCTCCTCTTACCTGCAAAATGGCAGCCAATTCTGTGGGCCAGCTGAGGAGGAGGAGGTGATGGCTTCACTACTGAGGCCTATAATATATGTGGAAACAAGAATGATCCAATGGGTTGCAGGTTGTCTACTAATACCTAATTTAGCATATTCCATTGAGATGTTTGTGTTCCATTATAAGGTCTTTTTAATAGCCTGGGTAACTGTTCTGGGAAATTTGAAATCTTCCTATAACACCTTTAACATTAAGTATATGAGCAGCTTCATTTCTTCCTATAGATGCTTAAATATAAACACGTGATTTGAAAAGATTTCTTTTGCAAATTAACATGTTTCCTTTCACCTTCTGCAGAACCCAGAATTGTTGACAGAATGGGAAAAATGTATAGCAAAAGCCAAAGGTAAATACCCTTTGGTGGTGAATTATAGAAAGTTATATGGAGGTTATGAAAAAACAATTGCCCAGAAAGCTTTGGAATGTCTTTTACTGGTTTTTTTTTTTTACACAGAAAAGCATTATCAGTGTTACAGAGTTCACGAGTTCTTATATAACCTACCACTACCCACAAAGAATGTCATAGGTAGATTGTGGGATAATGCAATACTTAAGTTACAACAGAACCTATTAATGAAATTTCTGCCACCTCTGTAGAGGAACATAAGTATTCCAGATATGAGCCCAAACCCCATTTCTGAAATGAGGAGTAAGATCATATCTCCTTTCTGATTATTCATCTTCAACTGTGGGCATCTCATTGTAGAGTTTCCATGTGATGTACTATACAGTTGCGATATGCTTCTTTATACTACAATTGGCAGCAGCTCTCTACAGATTCAAGCAGAAATCATTTTACATAATGTATTGTAGACCTCTAAGATTGCAAATGGCAATCACATAATGCCTGGCCACTGCAACCATTGCAAATACATCCCAGTTGTTAAGCAGCTGGATTTTGATCAATTGACTATGGGCACACTGTGACTGTCAAAAGCCTGACGATTGGTGGTAAGTCACTTCTTTCAATGCCATCATAATTTCAAGCAATCATTAAATAATTGGTCCTTACAGGAATTTTACAACTTTTTTCATAACTTATTTCCAGGTATTATTCTTGTTTTGTTTTGCAGTACACTTGATCGCAGTGCCTATGGCAACATTTTAACAATTGACATAAAAAATAAGAGATTTGGGTTGAATATTAGGATGAATTTCCTTATTGAACTGTTAAGACAGTAAAACAATCTACCTAAACGATAGACTGGATGTTTTCAAACAGGTATTGAATGGCCATTTGACTGGTATCTGCCTGAACACAGGTTGAAATAGATGACCCAGAAGGTGGGTCTCATATCTCATAGGTGGTTAGCAGCATCAAGTTTCTGGGTGTGCAGCTAACGAGCAGGTTAGCTTGATTGCTCAACACTGAGGTGCTGGCAAAGTAGGCACAGCAGCATCTGCAGTTTCTGTAACATCAAAGTACATCTTCCTTCCCCTGTCTGTACCACTTTCTATATCATCAAGAGCCTGTCATATTGCATTAGTGTCTGGTTTCGAAGCATTATTGCTTTGGACAGAAAGGCAGTGCAGAGAGTGGACAGCAGAAAAGATTATTGATAGTTCACTTCCTTCTGTCCAGGCCAATAAGAGCTGCTTGAACAGGGACCACTCTCCATTACCTGTTTTCTTTGTTACCTTCTAGGAAAAGGCTTCATGGTATTCAAAGCAGAACATCAAGATTCAGTCAGAGCTTTATTCCATATAGTATCAACCTTCTGAACTCTCAAGTTTCCTCTTTCTGCTATGTATTTAAAATGGACAGGGATGTGTGTGTGTAAAGTGTGTGTGTGTGTGTGTGTGTGTAAAATGTGTATTATGTATGAGTATATTTATACTTTCTTTTGACAGCAGACAACAGAATTTTTTTTAATGAGTGCCAATGTGCTCACAGTAAAAAATGACAATAAACATTATCTTATATATTCTAATAATTCTATAATTATCATTTATGAAAAATCCAGTAAGACTCCCAGAGAAGGATGTGTGTATGTGTTGGTGGTTCACTTTTTGTTTATTCTACCTTGTTCCTGTAAGATCACACCCCATACTTTTCTTTAGGAAGCAGAACTTGCACATGGTGTGGTAGTTTTAAAAAAATCACCTTTTCCTCTAAGATAGACATCCCATGAATACATATATAATGGATTTGTTCTAGGGATACTTTTTAATTAAAGCAACTGAAATTTAAAAAGATCTTTTTTCTGTAAGATATTTTGGTTCTGGTTCCATCTGTACAAGGGGTCCCCAACCCAGTAGTATGGCCTACTACTGGTCTGTGGCCTATTTGCAACTGGGCAATGTGTGCAGAGCCCTATCATGTGAGAGTCGCAAGGGCTTGTGGCCCCACCAGAGGTGGTATTCAGCAGGTTCCAACCAGTTTTGGAGAAGCGGTAGCGGAAATTTTGAGTAGTTCAGAGAACCACCTCTGACTGGAGATTTTACAGTATCCTTCCCCTGCCACGCCCACCAAGCCATACCACAGAACCAGTAGTAAAAAATTTTTAATCCCACCACTGGGCCCCACTCATGTGAGCACCACAGGCCCTCATGGCCCTACTCATATGACATGATAAATGCTTGCAACCCCACTCTCACAAACTAAGGGTGCTCACACACATGCATGCACCTGCCCCTCCCACAAAACCATCCCTCTTTCCACCCCTACCCCCCTATTCCAGGCCGCCAACCCAGAAAGGTTGGGGAACTCTGATATAGACAAATAAATTCAAATGTTTGTGCCTAACAATGAATGGCAACTTGTATACATAATTTGCAGTATTTTTAAAACATCTGTTTTTACAACATGCAATTTCAATTTAAAAGTAATCAACTAAAATGTCTAAGGATTTTTTTAAAAAAAATCTTTAATCCATAGAAAAGTTTTGCTATCATAATCTCACAATATTGCAGCTAGTTGTAGGTCTTAGATTGGTATGGTAAGCCCCTTGCAGCCTTCAAACATAAAAATGATAACCTTTACTCCTTCTTTTCCTTTTCTTTTCTTTTGGTATTTATCTATAGGATTTTCCAATTATGTCTGACTAATTTTGCACAAAGTCATTATTTGAAGCAATTTGTCTAAGTATGAGAGGCAACACCTTCCCCTTTCCTGGAAGGTAGGTGGAGAAAACATCATAACCTGCTCTGCTTTGGCATGAGTTATTAAGCGGTCACAGGAGCTCAAACAAAGGGGGAAATGAGTAGCTAAGTCATTACATGCCAAAAGAAGATGACAATGATGAAGACTTCATCCAATGCTATCACAATATGAAATAATTATAGATAAGATCAAACTTGGATTTTCTTTAAAGTTCACTTTTTCCCAGAGACATTAATGACAAGGTAAAGGCTGTGGGAAGGAATTATTACTCATGTATAGAAAGGTTTTTTAAAAAAAAAAAAAATCTTGGCTTCAATACACTGGAAAGATGTTAGTTATGAGAGCATCAAAAGGTTCAAAAACAGGCTCTGGGACATATATAAATGGTTTTATTTTATTAGAGAGTACCAACTCAGAGCCAACTTCACCCCACTGGGATGACTCTCAAAGCTCTAATTAAATTATCTCCATTGGGACAATTACCACTTTCATTGATAGAATAAGCCGGTTTGACAACTGCTTCTTTCTGCTGCAAAACAGAAGTGGGTCCTTGGCTGAAGCCACTTTGTATGGTTTCCACTGGTGAGCTATAAAGCAGAACTAGGACTGAAGGAAACCTGATTCATTGTTCTGATGGCACAGAAAAGAAAGAACTTCAACCACATCTCATCAGCTTTCCTCTCTGCCCTATGCAAAACTAATATTCCTCCAACAACAAGCATTTTCAAAATAATAGTCCTCTGTATTTAAGGCTAATCAGAGCGGGCGCCATCCAACTTGCAAAGGTAGCAATTTTCCTTCATTAAAGCCAAATAAGGAGAGAGAACTTTGGTATTCCCCAGGGCAAATTACAAGGTGTTAATAATAACAGTATAATGGCAGCAATTTTCTAGCTTCGCCCAAACTTATAATCTATTTTGAGTGCCTCATAGGATTGTCTGTGAGTTTACATAAAGCCCAAGTATTAGCCCCCCAAAATTGTTAATTTTTACATCATGTCTGCCTTGATGTTTGCAGTGATGTGGTAATTGTTCTCTCTCCAATGAGAAACCTTTTCACTAGCAAGTTGCAACATGATCATTCAGAAAGGCCTTGCTTCTTGTTAGGCAAAATGAATACTGCATACTGGAAAGAGATGAAACATCCCTCTCAATGAACTGGGCAAACTGTGAGCACAAAAGTCTGAGATGGAATTTCTCTTACCACTCCTACCTGCAGAATGAATTAGCTTAAGTGATTACCACAGGACTTCAGACAAAAAAACAAATGTGCCAATTATCCTTGTATCCATCTCCTAATTACTTGCTGAAATCCTACTAGGACACCATGATCGAATGCCACATGTTGACAGAACAATGACTCATTAACTGTATTTTTTTTCTCATCTTTAATGCACCAACATACCGGGAGTTACCTGAGATGGAAGGGAAAAAAAACCTTTCTTTTTTTCTTTACATGTGCATGCTCACAAGACATAAAACTGCTCACATTTTTCTTGCTAATTTGTAGATTTGGTGCGTGCCTAAGAATGACAGAAAATCAATTGCAGAAGGGTTTTGGTTTGTTTTAGAAATTTCATAGTGAACATTTCTTCTATAAAAAGGAACTGGAAATGAATATGGAATAGACTGAAAATGAATAAAGAAAAAAAATCATTCATATTGTATCTTTATGTCATCTTATCTAATTTTGCCTTTGGGCAAGATATCAATTCAGCCAAACTTCAACATTCTTGCTCTTCTGATTTTTAAAAATATTCAGAAAAGGCCTGCCCAACATGCAACAATTTATGAAAGTTTTAAAGAACATTTATTAAGATGTATGCATAACCAAAAACTTTAAACAAACAAAAATGCTTATATTAGGAAAAGTGATTTTTAAAAAATCTTTAATTTTTTTAAAAAAATCTGAACTGATTTTGAAAAATGGGGGGGGAAACCCCTGAAAGACACTGCCATTCACAATTTGTACATCCCAGGACTGTGGTAGTATGCTAAAGATTCTACAGCCTGATGATGACAACAATGTTAACAGTGACAATCACAACAGTCATATATCACCCTGCTTTTTTTAGTCTGGATTTATCATGAATTATCATAGGAGGCATGAATTTGTAATTAAAAACTTGAAAATTGAGGTTTTATATAGAATTATTTGAATTAACACACTCATATATCCGAATTAAGAAACTGTAAGGATATAGAAAAGTCTAAAATTTGAAAACTGAGGTAAGAAGGAACAAAGGCTGCTCTATTAGAAGAAATTGTTTTTTCAGGCATTCTTCAAATATATCCATGGATATTGCTACTCAATATGTTAACCTGAATATATTTATAATTCCATTTCATATTTACAAACTCAAAGTATCCAAAGTCAGTTCAGAGTTGGGGGGGAGCTAAATAAAATAAATAAAATAAAATAATTGAGGAAAGACTGAAAGCAACCTCTAATATTCCTCAAATATGGTAGACTTTAACCATCATTATCATCACCACATGCACAAATAGACATTCCCAATCTTAAGTAAATCTTCTAAGAGATTATTTGATTTGATTGAATTACCCAATCAAACAGTTTCACAGATCAAAGCTTAGACCTGCTTTAACGCAACAGAATGGCTCCAAAATAATTGAGACATTGAATGGCTTCTCTCAGATTCTTAGTTACAATTTACCATTTAGCAATTTCAATTCTATATACAGAGAACTTGGACAGGGTTGAGAGGCATGATGCATTCTGACATTGGCATAGCAATCAGCCAGAGAGATTTATCATCTTGTTTGTTTATTAGATTATTCTTATTATTCTTATTAGATTTTCTGCCTATCAGAGCTCTTATTGGGTGGCAAAGCTAGTATTACTTTAGCTTCATTCACTTTCCTGACTTTCACCTTCTTTAATATGACTACCCAGAAGCCATACTTATAGCTCTTTTATGTTTCTGAAATGTTCCACCTGTGTGCTGGTCCTGCCAACACAAGTAGGAATTCAATACACCTCTCCATATGTTGAATATTTGTTCAAGGCTAACTTTATTTTTTTGCCATCAATGCAACTAAACATCTCTTGACAATAAGTGTCACACGACCATGTTCATGCTCTAAAAACAGAAGAGAGGGGAAGTAGGAGATATGAATGCTATAAATACCAATGTCAGTAACTTTTATTGTACCTTTATCTATTTTTGTGGCTTTACATGTTATTGCTTCTGCTATCTCTCCTAACACAAAATATTGCCAGCAAACCACATCTAAAAGTCATTCAATTCTCTGTTCAGGAGGAATCAAGCTTTACTAATCAACTATGCCAGCTTCCCAGAATCTAGAAACCTTGGTGATTAAAGACCACAACATTGTATTATCTGAGAGGGGCAAGTCAAGTTTTCATCCTTCTAAGTTCCATTAAGAGTTCAAATATTGCCAATGTGTCCTGCCCTGCCACTTAATCCATTGAGGTCTAGCAGACCTCCTGATATCTCAAAATTTCCAATGACCAGAGGCAGCAAGATACCAGTATATGGCACTCCTAAAAAGCAGTGAAAAGTTCAAAACTAAGTGTTAATATGATTTTTAAATTTTTGCCATTTTATATTGGCAGGGAGTACTTTTGACAGTATTTTGAACAGTTTCTCTACTGTTAATTGCTATTTTGAGGACTATTGTGCTATTTTCTGTTTTAAAATACGTACAACCGCTTTTTCAAAATATTGCTGATTTAAAATCCATGAAAATGTCTACCTGAGATTTTGTAGATCTTTTCCTACTATTTACATCTTATTCTGCCAAAAATGAAACAGATTTTAGGCATTTGGAATTTTCCCCATACTACCCTACCTTACATGAATTCGATGTTTGGATCTCAAAGTGGCTTAAATCGAATTGATTACAGCTGAATCTTAAATCACAAATTCAAATTGGACATGCCCTCTTTGAATTTTTGATTTGAATCTAACCAGGGCTGATCTGCATAAATCTATTCAAAAACTTTTTCCCACTTAATAAGTACCTTTTTATATACAGTATGTATAGTTCTCATTCACATATGGTAAATTCAAAATGTAAGCAACTTTCTCAATAAAAAATTACTTGGGATACATTCATCTAGTTCTTTACATAGAGCAAGAGATAGATAACCCATCATACTATCAGGTTATCCCTTGAAGCATCTAATTTAATTAAATTTTAAAAGATGAGATTGTAGTTTTATATGCTACTGTGAGAACATGTAGCTGGTGTTTATGCATATGGCCTATTTTATACTGATGCATAATTTTTTCCCTACTTTTCACATAAGTTTCTTTTTGATAAATACTGACTGGCAATTATATTTGTCTCTAGCTATTTCTTTAAGAAAATGTTGGTGATAAAAATTGTTCTTTACTTTTGATTAAACTACCTTCACTTTCACTGCTAATTTAGTGTGAGTGATGTTTTGTAACTGCCTCCTTCAATTGAATTTGATTTCTGGTGAACATATGATACTTTTAAATGGTCTTTAAAACCATTTTGAAGTATTTTGCCATTGCCATCTTTTTCAGTTGGCCAGTCTAGCCTATATATCTGAGGTTTCTTTTTGATGTCCTATCTAAACATTAATCAGAACCATTCTTACTTAGCTTTGTTTAAGATCAGGCATCAACTAATAATGTTAACTTTGTAACTTAACATTACTGATGCTTTTGTTTATAATTTTACAATTAGTTAATAATATGGGAGAAGAATACTTGATGGATGAACAAATGAGATATAATAATACATGTCTCAGCTAAAAGATTTTGCAAACTTGTTCAACTGTTTGGCAAACTTCATACATTTCAAGCTTTGAACTGTCCTGGAGAAACAGAATATCCATCTGAAGGGCTACCAATCAGGATTAATAGTTTAATATCTCTTAATTTCTATTTCACCTGCCTTCACTACATTCTTCCTGTCTAGGAGTAACTACTGTCATCACACCTTCAATAACCAGTAAAATTAGTTACACCTGAAAGTGTTTATTTTTCTGGAATGACAAATGCACTTGGCAGGAAGACATAACCTTGTTTCCTAGCACCTGTAATAAGACAGGTTGCAAAATGTTATTATGTAGTTATATCAAGCCTATAACTTATGGTTAAGGGGGAAAATAATCATTTAACTGGATGATTCATGCACAACATAATGAGAAATTAAACTTGATCTGCCTTTATGCTGTTAAATAACACTATCAAGTAATATGTTTCATGTGATGCATTAAACCACCCTCTGGGCTGCACTAGATATCCTGGTGCTAATAGAGGGGGGGATGAAAAACAAATGCAAATAGCATCAGCTGGGGGGGGATGACAACTGGATAATTATTAGGATCCCAGCTGACACAAGGGAGGAATTTAACCTTCTCTACTGATACTTGCAAGTCTGAAGGAAATAATTTGGCTGAAGGTTTATTTGCATTGGAGAAAAGCCATTATTGGTGTTAAGAAAATGCAGATGTTTTTTTACAAATTCTTTGCCAAAAGACCATGGCAAGTTGCTTCCATGACTAGCTCCATGGCTCCTTAAGAGGAAGAAATTGCTGGAAACATCTGGAGGAAGTTGGAGGATTACCACATTTTTTTTCCTCTCTGCTCACAAATTTGATATAAAATATCTAGCAAATGTATATTCCCCAAACCCCAAAAACTTTAACCTTAAAACTGTCTACTATTGACCTCACCCCTTTCCTAAGAGATCTGTAGGGGGCGTGCATAAGTGCACCAACATGCCTACCATCCCTGTCCTATTGCTTCTTTTTTATTTTTCTTATATGTACCCATTTCATGTATTCATAACTATGTATATACTTATACCTATTATCTTGTAAGTGATTGACAAATCAAATAAATTCTAAAAAAAATTCTTAAAAAATATATGGCTCCCCAACTCATTCAGGGTGTCATTGGACAGCATGTATCAATGAAAAGCCACAATTGTTTGCTATTGGTTAATTTTGCCAAAAACTGAAAGCAAATGTTGTAAAATGCAATCACATGACCTAAGGATACTATAAAAGGATATACTGTAAATGCAGGCCAGTTGCCAAGCATCTGAAATGCAATTCGCATAATTGTGGTGGGAGGGACCAACTGAGAACTTTGGAGCTGGGTCGAAGTATTCCTGGGGAGGTCCATTGTGACTTTGAACAGTCGCTAAGTGACCAGCTATAAATCAAGGACTACCTGTAATTACAGTCCAGCAATCAATCATACCAAAAGAAGTCTTAGGAGGGACAATCAGCATAGTTTCTGGAACAGTAACTCTTAACTCCCTAACCTTTTCAATTTCTGTGTTATGCATATTTACTGGGAATTAGTTTATGGAACTCAAGTGGGATTTTTTTTTTTTTGTGCCACTAGAGTTCTTAAACAGTAACAAGCCTGTGGGTAAAAAGAGATTTAGTGTTAACTGATCAAGAAATGGAATTTGAATACTGAATTATAACAGATAATTCAATGAAAATATTGACTTACAACCTGATTAACATATTAGGCTAAGCCATAGTATGAATTTTTGGTCTTGGTTTAATACAATATAAACTTTGTAACAGTTATATTTGAAACTAACCAATTTAGTGTATTCCGCAAACCATGTATTATGTGAATACTAAAACAGGCAAAATCTATTTTTTGGAATAGATAAGAAATGAATCTATCAGCCTTTCAGATACAGCTTTGCTTCTGCACTTGGAGATCAAACTCCAGTGGAAAGTCTGTTCAGTGGTAGCACTGAATGTTATAAAAGAAATGTAACTCTGCCATTGGTTTATGCTTTTTAACATGCTTTATATGTCATTGTTTTTATTTGCATTTTGTTAATTGCTTCTGTTAATTGCTTTAAGTATTGTGAGCCACGCAGTTACATGTATGAGATAGGCAGTATAATAAACTGAATAAATACATATAAACATATTGTAGCTTTGATAATGAACTTCTAGTTGAGTAACAATGCAAAAAGAATCAACCAAAACTGAAGCTGGAAGAATACCCTTGTGAACAAATAAAAACATTTAGAAAAATAGGGCAATTACAGAATGTATTAGGTAGAGGAGATATTAAATAAGATAGATTTTCTAGCAGAAATCTGATTGGATAGCTATCTCGGCATTTAAGACCTCATTATCAAGAACTATACTTGGGATTCATTATGGGAAAAGAACTATGTTAATTAGGGAGAGACAGGTAGCATTTGATTAAAAGCTGCAACTTTTCATGAGCTGCAGCCCACTAGTTTGATGTGGGATTTAAATCAGAATGCTGTAGTGTGAAGAAAGGAGAGGAGAGGTTGATTATTAGATGCAGGTCACATGTGAGATAGATTGCACATGCTTTATCAGTGAAATGTTGTAATGTGTTACTTATATTACTTGCAGGACACAAAGAGAAGGCATCGATGGCAAAAGCCATGGAAAGTTAACCAGAACTCTATTCTTACTACTGGATCTGACATGATATCTTATGCATATAAGAGTTATCTTCACCATGCCAGATTGCCAGTTTATAAGTGAACAGTGCCCGTGGTCATATTTAATTATAATAAATATTTAACTAGAATTTTGGAGATTTGAAAAAATACTCACATAATATTTCATGTTTTCTATGTTGTTGTTTTTGCTTTATTCAGTCAATTAGAATATTACATCAATGGCACTTCCGTAGCAAATAAGTAGTGTCCTGAATTAACAAATGAAAACTTACTATGCACCATATAGAATGATTGAAGCTGTATAATGAATAAAAACAAAGTTACATTTGACCTGACTCTTAAATATTTACAGTACAAATATACATGCTGGTTATGACTGGAATGATACATTGAGCTCAAGAATAAATTTTGCAATGGAAGCTAATTTAGTGGTAGCTTCACTAAACCACTTACTTAGTATGAATTTAATTATAAAATTACACTTTTCAAACTACTGTAGCCTTATATGTTAATGTCCACCTAAAGTGGCATTCTCCAAAGCACCTGAAGGCAGGACAAGAAGCAATGGATAGAAACTAATCAAGGAGAGAACCAACCTAGAACTAAATAAAAATTTCTTGACACTTGAAACAATCAGTGGGCTTCCAGAAGTTGTGGGTGATCCAGCACTGGAGCCTTTTAAGAAAAGACTGGACAACCACTTGCTTGAAATGGTATAGGGTTTCCTGCTTAACAGGGGATTGGACTAGAAGACCTCTAAGGTCCCTTCCAACTCTGTCATTCTGTTATTCTGCATATCACTTCCAATGTTGGGACCAAATAGATGCCTATAGAAAATTTTAAATGCAGTTGTTGCCACTATTCCATCTCTCGTAACAGGCATCAGTCTGCCTCTAATCATGAAGTTCCAAGATTATCCTCCATGAATTATTCATTCACATCCAAATTATAAGAAAGCATCATATTCTCTATTTGATTGTCATATAGTCATTAACTGTCTTTGTGTAAATATGTATGTTTAAAACCCTGCATGCTAAGTAAATCAGGTGACTCTAATTTACAATCTCTTGGCATTCCCCTAGAAGTGACCATAGCTGATTTTCCAGGACAAAATTACTTGTCTGTTTTTAATTATAAGAAGAAAAACAAGAGATAAACCCCTCCTTCTCCCAGCCAGCCAACGCTACCTTGTTGATTTCACAGGATAAGTTTTCAGTGGAGCATTAATAAAGCTATTTTCATAGATTTATTTTCCATAACCCTCCTTGCCCTTAAGATTTTTTAGGATGTATCACATCAAGGAAAGAGGACCATATTACTCTTGCCTGGACATCAGTTTATTTATGACAGAGAAGGCCACAAGTTCAACTTTGTATTTGTAACAGGGCTAAGCAAACAATTTCTGATCACTTTCTAAGCCAATCTAAACAGATCAAAGGCCTGGTACCCTAATTCTCAGCCATTACCAGAGTTCAAGTTTGGGCTGTGATTTGTCTCTATTCCCCAATCTCATTTTAGCTGATTTTCAGGCATATACGGAATATAACAAAATGGTGCATTAATATGATGACTCTTCCGTATGGGATTGACCTCTTTTCCCCAAAGACTTTTTGAGCAAAATATATTGATACGCTTTTCAAAAGTCAAACTTATTTATTTCTTGCCCAGGAAAAAGAAGAGGGCAAGTACATAATGCATCAGGACAGGTTTGTTGGTGAAGGGTACGATAAGAAGTGAATTTGAATCAATAAACCTGCTTATTCAAGGAAAAACAAAGCAGCTTGAATGAAACCAGGTGCAAAGTAGTTGAAATGGTTTGACTCCCTTTGGAGTTTTTGCTTTTTAATTAAAGAAAGGGAGAATGGAGTTAGGGCAGATGCATGTATGTGCTATTTCAAAGAACAGATAAAAGATTATAATCAAATAGTTTACTGTTTGAAATGGATTTCTAGTAGTGTCATGACTGATAAAGTGTAATCTCTAAGGCTGTTTTACTCTAATTAGCTTAGAAGCTTATCCTTGATACCTGAAGAACTGTAATCAGGGTGTTCCTTTTTGCCTTAATTAACAACCTTGCTGAATTGCTATGTTTACTCTTTCATTCTGTTGCCTGTCGTTTCTCTTACTTTATTTTAAAACAAAATGCTGTGTATTTTTAAAGGAACACTTCACCTAAAGTAGAGTTTATGGCATTCCCTCTGTAAATCAGAGATTTGGCAAACCCCTGGTCTCCCTTCTAATTTTAAAGTCTCTGGCTCCAGGACCTAGTCATCTACCAATAAACTGATAGAGAGACTTCTTGGAAAGTCATTAGATTTCCATTGCCAAATGCAACCAGAGCTGAGTGATATGAATCAGGGTCACTAAAAAGAAGATGGAAGCATAAAGCTATCAATTTCCTCTAGTGACAATAATTGGAAAGATAAATGAAATTGTATTGTTTCTTTCCTTTTCTCACTGACCTTGATAAAGATATAGAGGGGAAAAGAGGGTAAGAAGGAATTGGATCAATACCTAAAACAACAGAGGCATAAGCAACCTGAACCTATAGTAATTTATGACTATGCTTTCTATATATGAGTTGAATGGGTGCTCTTAAACAAAGTCTCTTAATACACAACAAAGGCCATAAATAGGTTTCAGTGCAAGAAAACAACAGCAGTGAATCATCTTTTGCCCTTCTTTTGCCCATGTTTTGTTGTTATGTGCTACAACTGGGCCTAAAAGAGAGGAAGAGGGCTGACTTATTTCTACATTCTATCCCATAATTCAATGAGTTGATGAGGAACAGGAATTCATTGAAGAGTGAATGTTTGAGCCTTTATCTTATGCTTAGTTTGCTCATCAGTCTGGAACCCACATTACGTATCTGATATTAACACAGTTGAGAAAATCCAGAAATATTTCACAAGAAGAGTTCTACACTCCTCTACTCATTGCTGAATACCTTATGCCACCAGACTCGAAATTCTAGACCTAGAAAACCTTGAATTACGCCATCTTCGGTCTGATCTAAGTATAGTATATAAAATCATACATTGCAATGTCCTACCGGTCAACAAATACTTGAGCTTCAACCATAACAATACAAGAGCAAACAATAGATACAAGCTCAAGGTTAACCGCACCAAACTTGATTGCAGGAAATACAATTTCAGCAACAGAGCGGTCAATGTCTGGAATACTCTACCTGACTCTGTGGTTTCTTCCCCAAACCCCAAAAACTTTAACCTTAGACTGTCTACTATTGACCTCATCCCTTTCCTAAGAGTTCTGTAGGGGGCGTGCATAAGTGCACCAAAGTGCCTACCGTCCCTGTCCTATTGTTTCTTTTATTTTTCTTATATGTACTCATTTCTTGTATTCATAATATTATACCTATTATCTTGTAAGCGATTGACAAATCAAATAACTAAATAAATGTGGGGATACATTTATGTCTCACATCACAAAAATGCAGTTACATCATAAATATGCTTATGTTCCCCGTATCATAGAAGCATCTTAAGACTCCATTGTTTTGTTTCTGAGGAAATGAACTATAGTTAAGCACTAATGCCTTTTAAAATTCTGACCATTCATAACTAAGAGGCCTTTAAAAATGATCAAGTTTATTTGATTTATATTAATAGCAATCAGTGATTTGTATTTTTAGCATAGTTTGTTAACCACATTCAGGATTAGAATCACAACCAAAGTGCAGTGGTGGTATTCTACCAGTTCAGCCCAGTTCTGCCAAGCTGGTAGTGGCAATGAGCAGCAGAGATCAAACCGGTTCTTTCCAACGCTCTGTGTTGGGCCCACCCACCTGCCTGGGCTCCCATACTAACCTTTATGTCCTGCGTTTGAAGCGCAACTGCGTTGTGTAGCACAGCAATTGCCACACAACAGCTACTGAAGTGACGGAAAGTGCAGGATTGCAGGAGTTGAGTCAAAGTGTACGAAGTGCGTGTTTGGCGCATGTGTGCACATGCGCAAAGTGTGCCACGAGGCCATGCCCACCAAACCAGTGGTAACAATTTTTGAAATGCACCACTGCCACTGAGACACTTAGAAATGGCGACTAAAGAGAAAATGTTTAGTTTAGTTTAGTTTATTGTTTAGTTTAGTCTATTGTTTAGTTTAGTTTATTGTACAACGAAATCAAACACCATCTTCAGTGAACATCATGACCATGACCATGAAAATAAACACAACACACATTTTTCACACATTGAACCGAAAACCCCCAACACCGCACCAATACTGCACTATACAGCAGAATTCAAAAGAGCTACTGCCCTGGGATAGAAGCTGTTTTTCAGCCTATTTGTCCTTGTTTTTATTATTCTGTACCATCTGCCATATGGTAATAGTTCAAAAAAAGGGTGCCCAGGATGAGATGGATCTTTGAGAACATTTTGAACTTTCTTTCTTTTTTAAAGATTTTTTTTATTTTTAGACAAACATACACAAACAAAACATAAAAACATCTTCCAATTATATACATACAGTGTGTCGGTTGGTTACAATTTTTTTGTGCATCTTCTCCATAGTCCTCACAATTATTCGTATATATTCTCTGCTTTCTTAAGGCAGTGGGAGCTATAAAGTTCTTCCAAAGAGGGGAGAGGGCAACCAATGATCTTCTGGGCAATGACGTTAACCCTCTGGAGTGCTTTCCTATCTGCCACTGTGCAATTGGCAAACCATACAGAGGTGCAGTATGTTAAAATGCTCTCCATGGTGCAGCAGTAGAAGGTCACCAGCTGTTTTCCATTCGTTATTTTCTGAGAAGTCTCAGGTAGTATAATCTCTGCTAGGCCCTTTTGACCAGGGCTGCAATGTGGGCACCCCAGGTCAGGTCCTCTTTTAGGGTAACACCCAGAAACTTAAAACTGGCCACTTGCTCCACTCGGTCTCCATTGATAAGCAAGGGTTGGATGTCTGATCTGTTCCTTCTATAGTCCAGTATAAGCTCCTTGGTCTTATTGGTGTTGAGGACCAAGTTATTGTTTCCACACCACGAAAGCAATCAGTCCACCTCATCTCAGTAGGCAGACTCATCCCCTCAGGAGATAAGTCCTACCATTGTTATATCATCTGCAAATTTAGCAATAGTATTACTAATGTGAGTGGGAATGCAGTCATGCACATAAAGGGTATAGAGTAAGGGACTCAACACGCAACCCTGTGGTGTACCAGTATTAATGTGGGGATTGTTGAACCACCTCAGATATAATAATTCTCATTTGATAATTAAAATTGGCATAGTCCTCACAGAGAGTTTATTGTTCATCCTCAGTGGCTGACTGCACCTGTTCATTTCCAAACATCCCTTAAGACAATCATATATTGCACATATATGCATATCCCCAGTGGAAGCTTACTACTTCAAAGAAAGGGACATATTTGCATCATCCCTAAATTCTGTTCTGTTCTATCCTTAGTTCTGCTGGGCCTTTCCCACAGTTTAACACCAAAATCCTGAAACATGTTTGTGTTAATTAACTTTTCCCATAAGACTTTTGATTCTTTTCCAATTCTTTTTGCTTTCTTTTCTTTTCTCTATTTTCCCTTGCTTTATCAAATTATATATGCCATAAAATATTTGCATAATAGTGACTTTACCTTTTATTGTAGCATTTTGACTATTAATATTAGCATTTATTAATAATGCTAATTATTAGTAAATACTAATGTTGAAGCTGCCTAAATAAAATAATGCCCTTGAAGGAGGTGGAGAAAAGAAATTGCTGAGTATGCTACAACAGGAAACATTGATGTCATTGAATTAATGATGATATTGATACTCAAAATAAATTGGTTCCTGAATTCATTTTAGCATGGTTGTGATTTTCAAATATATACTGTGCATACTAATATTTATGAGAGCTTTAACATCCCTTTAATTTAAAATAAGTTTAAAATCAGTTAATTCATTTTAATTGATAATTTCCAGATTCTACACAATTTAGAATTCAGAAGTTCAATAGAAGAGAACATTTGAAGCTCAGGGTTGAACTATGTGTCCTTGGTGTTTTGAGCTTGGAATATATCCATGACCTATTATAATTCAGAATTGTCATCCTGACATTAAAAAATACTTTTCAAATTGACTTGCATAATATATGATGTAAAAATATGGAGAGGCAGGATAATTGTCTAAGTTAAGAGGACTTATTTAGTCATTGTTTAACTCATTTGAGTCCTGTACTCACTTTCATGGAAGATTTCCAACCCTCTGGGATTTAACAATGCTCAGAAAAGATGCTTGGACTGTTTAATGACAGAAAAGCCTATATTTACACTGACAATCTGCTAACAGTAAAATAAAAATTACATCAAGGACTAACAAGACTGAGAAGTCCACAGAGCAATAGGCAGTTCAAGATAATAGTCCTATAAAATGAATCACTTAAAATTATCCAATTTGGGAATTCAATAAACAATGCAAATAAATTCACTGCTGTCTAGACTGCAAAAATATAGCCATCTAGATTAAATGAATGCTCACTGAAATAAAAATGTTATCTTTCTCTCTTTAAGCTATAATCTCTTATTGGAACATTCAATCAATTAGCATTGCTGTTGTCAAAACTTGCTCTAAACAAAAGATGAGAGAGGATGCCTGGGGGAAAATCTTAATGGCTAGCCAATTCTGAGCCACATATGTTAAGGTGGGGAACTCACCCCTGCAAGAAATGTCATGTTTTACCACAGTGCAGTGCAGAGCTAGTGTCAGGGGAAGAGGCCCCTTATCTGCCGCTAGTCATCGCTGCAGCACTAATAGAATGTCAGCTAATCCTCAAGAGGAAGAAAAAAATAGTTTCATGCCTAGAGCAAAGAGTCAGTTTTCAGTTTAGACACTCTCCCCTTCCTCCTTTACTTTTGAAAGTAGAGGATTAGCAAATCTTTTTAAAAGTACAGAGGCTGTTGGAAAACCACAGTGGGATGAGCACATCAAGAGCCAAAAGCTACAGCTGCCATTAAGAGGAATTAGAGGCATGTCACTGTCAGTTGGATTGTGGCCTCTGATTCTTTTGCAGCAGATTCCCTCCTCCGACTGGCATTTTCTAGCCAATCAAATTTATGAAGAAAATACACTCATTTAGCAGCTAATGGGCAGTGTATTTTTGATGATGAGCTTGTGCAACTCTAAGGAGAGTGGACATTAGAGTAAGTTTGTCATCTTTACCCAATTGCATCTATTTATTCAAATATTGGGTACAAGGTGGGGGAGCATGCTATAACAGCATTGAAAATATAAGTCACTTGAAAAAAGTGACTTATGACCATTTTTCACAGCTACAATTTTTGCAGCATTTCCATGATCATGTGATCAAAATTCAGATGCTTGGCAACTTGGTTCATACTTATGATCGTTGCAGTGTCGTGGGGTCACGTGATCACCTTTTGCAACCTTCTGACAAGCAAAGTCAATGGGGAAGCCATCTTCCCTTAACAACTGTTACTAATTTATCAGCTGCAATGATTCACTTTAAAAAATGTCACAAGAAATGTCATAAAATGGGGCAGTTAACACATGTCTCGCTTAACAGAAATGTTGGGCTCAATTGTGGTCGTAAGTTCAGGATTACCTGTATAGGTTGAAATTGACTAAAAATGTCAGATATTCAGAGTCATTAATTTGAGATAAAAGCACCATTTTAGACAACTGCAAAGAGAGAATGGTGTGCAATTGCCAATCTGTTTTCTCTTCTCATTAGAGAGAGGTGGGTTTGTTTCTATATATACAACTTCATTCTTGACCCAGTTTGAAGCCTTTTGGTCAAATGCCTGAAGTAGGTTTCAGGAAAGGCTATCATTCAAAGTTAAGAAAATTGGATAAGACTTCCATACCAGTATTGCTGGGCTTGCTGTGTGGAAGAAAAGGAAGGATAGAGCAGAAAACACAAGAGTTATATTAAGAGATCTAGCAATTGGAACCAGCAATCATGAAGGGAAAGAAAATAATTCCAGAGACAAAGTCAGAAGCCTTCAGAACAAAGACAAAAAGAAAGCCATAGTTACAATAAATTCCAATGCAAAGACTTTTAAATCAAGATTCCTTCAGTCATTATATTAAGCAAAATAATCTTCATTTGTTTAGTGTTTTTGTTGCTTTGTTGATATTTTGTAAATGTTTAACCTAGTAAAGCAAACTGTCCAGTGCATATTGGATCCTATGCTAGCTTTTCTTCAAACTTTAGGAAATGGAATTGCAATTTGAGATTGATCTGTTGCCCCAAATCCAGCCCTGGTAAAATTCTTGCTAAAGACGAAAATAAAAACAAGGTCTTAATCTAGATATACTTGGCCTTCAGTTCAATAGAAACACTATTTATAAAATTAATGAATAATTTTGATATGTCAGATTAGATGTCTTTAAATTAATCCAGCAATTTGATGATCTTTTGTGCACAAAGGGCAAACATGTTTTATTAAATCAATCTGATAATTTGGTGGTGATACTCAGAAGTTAGCCGTTATTAAATGCTTAATAGAGTTTCTGGGTATTTTTCCCTTATGAATGGAGATTAAATATGCACTATAAATATGAAATCAAGACAACAATATATTAGCCTTCTTCCTAGACTCCTAATATTTTGTCACAACAGCATCATAATCACTAAAGTCCCTCATGATTTCTTAATGGATATCAGGTGTTGCAGGGCAGAGATTCTTCTGATCCATCCAGCCTAAGATATCTGGCTGACATCTTTTTCACAATTTCTACTATTATTGTAAAAGTGTTTTATCTCTGAAGCAAACAATCCTTTCACCGCCAGGGAAAGAAATAATTACACATTTACTTATTCATCTTTTTGTTTCTGGCCAAAAGCTGGTGTGAGGGATGGGGAAAAGAAGAATGACAGATGCCACTGCTAAAGAAGTTATATAGTTTAGAAATGGGGCTAGTTTGGGGGGTAGGAAAGAGGGAATGGATTATTTCATTTAAAAAGCTGAAGATGTTCTTGAATCAAGCCGTAGGGCCAGGATACAAGACTCTTTGAACAATGGCAGGAAATGCACTACCAATGTTCGATGGCACAATTCAATGGCAGGAAATTCCAGGAGAGGGTGTAAAAAATGAGTTGGTGGTGCTTGTTTTCTGCAAGATGTGGTTTGCCCATCTCTACTTTATCTAAATATGATATATTTTTATGTTGCACAATTCTCATGACTCTCTTTAGAAAAACATAAGGACTCCCATAGAGTTCTCCTGTCTCCCTAAATAAGCAACAATTAATCCAGATACAAACCACCTAATAGATCAGTCAGAAAAATAGAGGCTTTTTGTTGCTGATTTATCTCCTAATTGGAGGGGGGGAGAAACACACCATACTACATTATTTACACAGGCTAACATAAAGATTATGTTCCAGAGCATCACAGAATGGAGATAATTTCTTTGTATCCACTGATAAAATTCTGCAAGCATATTATTTTATTGTCAAGAACAAAATATACTCATACTAGAATGCTGTAATGTCTCATTCCCTTATGTCAGTTCCTGTACTTAATTTTCCTAAATGCAGTTTGTGGTTTGAAGCCAATCACTTTACTTCTGACTTAGCACAATCTCAGTAATAGTCACAGAGATATTTAACAATTTGAAAAAATGCCACCATTTTAAAGTCTAATTGATTGCAATAAGACAGATTTTAACAGAGGATAATTATCTTTTAATCATTACAATGACTTGCAAACCTAGCAAATGGAATTCATTTTGCCAAATTCAAACATTAAGAATATTAAGAACCAAGATAATAGCCTAACAGAGATACTGATTAGAGCAGGGGTGTCAAACTTGATTTTATTTTGGGCCGCATCATGGTTGGGTTTGACCTCAAAGGGCCAGGAGGTGTGGCCAGGGGCATAGCCAGCTCAAAGTCACTCATCAAGGCTCCGTTTTCAGTCACGATGGCCTCCTGCAGCCCGCTGCCAGCAAAAACGGAGTTTGGGAGGGGTGCACACTGCCTCCCCGAGCTCTGTTTTCGCTGGTAAAGGCACCACGGGCCATATCTAAGCACCCACAGGCCAGATCCAGCCCCTGGGGCTTGAGTTGGGCACCCCTGGATTAGAGCAATGCTTTCTTTTTAATAGGATGTTAAACATATTGGTGTGAAACATTCCTATACATTACCTTGTCAATAATATGTGGCAAAATATCTCACATTGTAACAAGACACTCTATCTCCTGAGTCTTATTACAATAGGCTGGATCTCATATTCCATTGTAGAAAGCTAAAGCTATCTATGTTATCACTGATTTACATAATTTAAATAGGAACTGCACTTTAGGAACTGCACTTTAGGAAGATTGAACAAAAATTAAATTTAATAATTTAAATAGGAACTGCACTTTAGGAAGATTGAACAAAAAGACTAATAATATATGTGACTGATTATATATGTTCAATATTAAGCTACAAAAGCTGTGAGTTTTGAGCTGTAATGCCTACCAACTCCTTACTACTGGTTGTGTGGCTAGGTTGTTGGAAGTTGTGGTTTTGCAATATAAATTGCCACAGATTCCTCACCTGGTGTATGTGAATAGAAACTCAGTTACACATAAACATCTCTACCATTATGAACTTTCTGAAGTAGGAAATTAAGCCATTATCATTGGCAAAATGGAGGAAGGGTTTGAAATTTAAAAAGGGATTTTTGAGGCATCTTAATTTTCAACTGCTTTACACAAACGATTGTGTAGCTTAAGACTGCAGTTCTAATCTAACTATCATTAATACTTTTCAACACCCATTAATTTAATGAGAGAAACTTACTTTCATATTTAATGTTTCCAGAAAAATAAATGAGATATTTTAAATCACTTCAGATATATAGTATGTGATTCTCTCCTGCTAGAAATAGTTAACATTTTTTAAATAAAAGAATACTCTCCCAGCTCACGATTGTCACATATAGTTAACCCTGTGGTCCTATTATATCAGGGGTGTCAAATTGGCGGCCCACGGGTCAGATGCATCACATGCAAGCCACGCCCACCCCAGCTCTGTGAAGTGGCAAAATATCACAAAATGTCATGTGACAGCAATGTGATGCTGAAAGTTTGACACCAGTGCATTACATATTAGAAGTTCAGTTTCTCTCTAGGCAAGGGTCTCAGCATCCTTTTCTCCATCTGTGTTATGGCTTTCAAATTATAAACTTGAGAGGTAGGGTCTATAGATATGAAGTAAAGATATTAAAATATGATTTAAATATACAAAGCATAATAACAGTAGCCTCATCCCTACTTATCTTTCTCCAATTACTCTAAACAATGGATAAGGTATATTTCCATTCTGTATCACTACTAAATGGGATCCCATCCAATTCTTAAAGGACCATTAATAAAATGTTATTATTGTACTAACAAATAATCAAGCACTTTTGGTCAATCTAAATGAAAGCTGAAATATATACCACTAGGTGTACAGTTTTAAAAATCAAAGGGCCAACTTTACCACCTCCCAAAAATAGGTAACAGATTAGATAGCTACTAGGAATTATGAAATGTGAAGAAAAAGCTACATTCAGTTGTATTTGAGGCATGATAATGTAAAATTGGGAAGGGAAAGGCAGAAGGGATCTATTAAAACTCTTTACAGCCTATAGTAAAGGCATATAACTTACCCACTTAGACTGAATCCAGCCATCATATGCAACCAATTTAAAGCTTCTCCAACTACTATCTAGTCAATATTTGAGCACAATCAAAAAGGAAAGCCTATGACCTCATATGTAATTAGCTCCACTGTTGAATTGCTTAGGCAATTTTTTTCTCATCTAGAATCTTCATTCATGTAACTTGATAATAAGTCCACATCCCGCACTCCAACCTGATAGAGAAGAGTTTGCTTCTTTTCTCTGTGACATTCCCTCAAGAGTGCAATCATATTCTCTCTTTGACATATTTTCTCAGGGCTAAATGTATCCAGTTACCTCAATCTCTTCTTATAGGACTTGAGCCCTGGGCTACAGGAAACCCAACACAACTCAAGTAAAGCCCTTGACCTCCAAATGTAATTGTAAAATTGTCATTTTTATGACAACAAGGAAAATTGATTATTTACTAACAAGAAAATAATTGGGTTATTTGATTTTCATTTAATGTAAATGAAATTAAATCCATGTTAGTTTCTATCCTGGTCTTACTGTTTTTTAAAGTGTGGTTCTAGTGTGTCATTAAGCTCCATGTATCTTTGGCTCAGAAAAAAAATACAGTATATACTGCTTTACAGTATCTAAGGGAAAAGCTTGACTGGTTAGCTTTTCAACTACAGAATGTGAAGTGTGCACTCTTTCAGACAAGAATTTTGGAGACAAATTAGGAACAAATCCACTTGGTCCCCTATTAATGCTACATCATTCTCAAGTGTTTGTGAAAAGCAATATTTTGGAAAAGCATGAATCCCATACATGAAAGGTACACATCAGAATGGGTGGAGTAAATTCATTGGGTGGTGTCCTAATCATTATCCAAAATATATTCTTGCAGTAACATATATAAGTGGTATTAAGGCAGCTAAGTTAATGAGAATGTTTTGCCATACATTGTTACTTGTACATTATGCAATTTGCTATTTCCATGCTTAAGTGAATTGTAATCCAATAACATATGCTATAAAGTACTGAGTGCCTAATTACTTTTACATGGAAATGTAATCTTTCTCAAATCATTAAATACACTGATGAGATTATTAATTCTAAATTATCAAATAGGAATTCTGAAGTTGCATTGTATAATTTGCAATTCATGAGCCAAGAACTAAGAAATATGAATCAGAAAAGACAGAATAATGATTCTAGAGACACATAACAACAGGAAATTACACATAAAGGAGAAAAGTTTATGAAAACTTTTCCCCACAAATGGATTGCCATAACATGAATACAATAAAGACATATAACTGCTTTCAAGTTCTGTCAAACAATGTTTTTAATCTAATATCATTTATTCCTCTTGTGGTTGCTTGAATCTACAGTATATGTCTGTAATCCAATTGCTTGACTGTTCCACCAAACCTAATATGGAAGATCTTATATAGTAAAGATTCATTGCAAATGAATTAATTTCACTCTATTTCAAGGTTTGCAAAGGAAGCCAAAACCAAGATAGATGTTGACAGAATCAGGAAAAATTAAATTTATTATAATTTACATTTCAACATATTAAAATACTGCATTCATTAAATCATTTTAAAATTGTTTACATGTTTAATAATTTTCCCAACCTCTCTCATTAATAAAGGAAAGTTGGAACCTTTTAGAAGTGCTAACTCTGTTATGGAGGGATGGGATATTGATGGCTGAGACCCTCAGGATGTCCAACCTGCTCCACACAAAATTAGCATTTTCCACTAAAAAAAAAAAACCAGCTTGACCATACCATGCCATGCATCTATCTCAGCACTGCAACAATTAGAAAATTCAAAGAGTAAAAGCAGATACGTTTTCTTGCAGATACCTCGGGCTGTATGGACTGAGTAGAATGGCTTGCCAGCTGTCAACCTGAAGACCTTGCCAGTTTTCTTTAAAAACTTCAAAAGCACTGATCAAGGATACAGCCTCTGGGCTTGCCATCCTATCTCCACAGGTCTCTTTGTTCACTCTCTTCCCATTCTTATTAATGGCAAACAAAGATCTGCTCCTGACAGGAAGTTGAGGGATGAGGCTGGGTAATACTGATGGCATAGCAGAGCAGAAGATTCAGTTCTGTGCAGTGTTTTGCTTTTTCAGCATCTACAAAGAGAGACTCTTTAGAATGTCATCTTACTTAGCAAAAAACTAGAAAGGCTGTATATGCAAATAAAAAATTTCATTGATCAAGAAATGGTCAACCACCTGTAGGTCCAGATAGTAGGAATTGCATGAATTAAACAATGCTACAAGTTCCCTTCCATTTCAGCTCTTCAATTCTCTATATCTCACATACAGTGATAAAATGAAAGTGTAAAATCACCAATAAGTATGGAAGAAGTATATGGAGAAACTGTCTGTAATATGAAAATTAGTTTTTTTCCCCAAAAACTTCATCAGACAGACATTTTTGTAAGAACTACAGTGGCTATCATATTTTCTGCTGAACTGTCATTGACAAGGCATGAGACAATTCTTTAAAATAATAAATTGGTGGACCACTTAAAATTAGCATAGGGCAAGGGCCAATCTTGTTTTCCATCAAAAACAAACCTATATTGGTTGAGCAGCTTTTTTGTAGTAAGAAACTATAAAACGAGATTCCAAGACTACTGAATCTCAGGGTCAAAAAATATAAGACAAAGAAATCTTCTGAAAACTTGTTTTTAGCATTTAGCCCCTAATTTGTGAAACTCTTTTTTGAAAAAGCTTTTGGGAAAACAGGCTGAATTTCTCCTATTTTTCTATACAAGTTTTAATATATTCACAATGTCTTGTTTTAACAAGGAATTATAAAGATAACTGTTTAAATGAGAGCAGATTCTCTTATTTTAATACGGCTTTGTTAATTAAAAAAAATGGCCCTATCATGAGAGTAGAGCTGAGAATGACTTTTTATAATTGCATGGATTTATTTTCCTCTATAAAATCATGGAGGAATCAGCTATCTTTGGGTAAGTAGCCCATCAGACATTTACAGCACAACTATTTAGAAATGTGAAAATTTGTTTTAGAAAAATAAAAGTAAAGAGGAAGAATTATAGGGAAAGAGAAAGGGAAGAAAAAGAACACGAGAAGGAGCAAAAATATAAATAATAATAAAGGAGGCTAAATGCTTCTTCCCTCCCTTCCTCCCTCTTTCTTTCTTTTTTCTTAAGGTGTGTAAAGAAAATGAATTACCTCAGTGCTGACACTTATTATGCCAAGATTTAGCCTGGAGGAGATTTTTACTGCTAAATTATAAACTTCAGCAACTGTAGATTATAATGGATAACAAACTGAGAGATATTTCACTGTAGCAGTTCTGACAGGATATCCATGACTGACCTGGCCTATAAATACTCATTAAATAAATAAAACATATACAAAAGGAAAACAGTGTATTATCTTATACAACAAGCTGCATTACAGGTTGTGCAGATTTATAAAGGAAGCTTTGTTATTAAGATGGGCCTAATATGTCTAGAAGAAAAGACTACCAGTGAGATTCAGGTAAGCCACTGAGATCACAGGCAGCCTGCTAACACCATCTTGTTTCTTGGGTTAATATTAATGCTCCCTGACCTCTCTTTGGGCCCTGTTTTCCTTATTATATTTAAAAGATGAATCCAAGGAAAGTGATCAAGTCAGATGGAGCAGGGTGGAGAGGCTTGAGTTCCAATTCCAACTTTTTCATTTATTCTTTTATTTCTTTTATTTATGAATTGTTTTGTTATAAAATAATTATTTTTCTAGTGCTAGAATGGTCAAGCAACAGATAAAAGATAAATAAAAGCACACAGGAGCAAAGTATCCTGGTTATAAACAAAACAACTAATGAAATAAAATTAGGAAAAGAGAAGTCATTTGCCAGTCCAATAAAACAAGTAAAAAAAAAAAAACTTTGACAGGTATGTGAAACAGAAATGTTTCCAGTTTTAGATCTTCAATACAGAGACTAGAAAAGCTGATTTACTGGCAATTCTAGATAAATAATATTTACAGTACTCATACTGACATCTAAACATTCTTGATTTAATGCCTATCCAATAGTTAAACTCTGTTTATCCAAATGTGCAATCCTGATATTTTGTATACATTCCTACAGCCAGTAATTTATATCACCATAACTTCCAGATATTGTTGCAAAAGTTTATCTATCTATCTATCTATCTATCTATTTATCTATCTATCTGTCTGTCTGTCTCCAATCATTGTGAATTTCATTCTTCTGAATTTGACTTCTTTTAAGTCTGTCAGCCAAATCTTCAGAAGCATTATGAAACTTGAACTCTCTTTCCAAAGCATAGACATCTCCATGCTAACATACTTAGTCAATTGGTTAAAAACTCAAATATGGATTATGTTACCATTTGCAAGTTTTGGGAGCAGTGATATCAATCTTTGCTTTATCACTTGAAGTAAAAAAGCTAAAAATATTCTTTTAGAAAACTAAAAGAAATGATTTCCCTCTATTGACAGAGGGATTTTTCTCTGAGGAATAGAGGATCCTTCTTTAAAAGCTTTTGGGCATCACAGAAGGTGATAGGAGGAGGAAAAATCTTGGATGCAGAAGCAGAATTTTGCGTCTTCAGCACTGGCTAGGGAAAAATCATGCAATGAATACTAATTGCATTTTTTAATTTAATTTTAATGTTTCACTCTTTATGTACTTGTTTTATATGTAACCTAAATAATTATAATTCTACATAGAAAATTATTCTTATTAAATATAACCAAGACAATTTAAAAATCACAGTTTAGCAAATAAAAATAATACTGTACATCAATTTTTTTATAAAACATACAAAAATGAAAACATATTTTCAGGCAGCAGATAACACATCTCAAACATGTTTCCTACATGCATAATGGAAGTATTGAAAACAGGATAATGCAAGGTGGAAAATGCTAGATTTTAAAACTTCATGACTTCTGAAAGAATAGCAAAAGTGCATACTTTTGAGCAGTATATCAATGAATCTTTTTAGGAGGGCAATTTGTAAAGAGGGATTACTGCTTATAAGACCCTTTTTAGACATCCAACTATTATATCTTCCTACAGAGAATTCTTGGACAAGAGACTGCATAACAAAATTGGGTATCAGTCAATACATATTAGAAGACACAGCACAGGTGAGGAATTATTATTCCCAGAAGTTTGTTTCATTCAAAATTGCCTGCCAAAATCTTCACTGATCAGTGGGGGTAAAGGAAGGAAAATAGAGCCAAATATTATGTGAAAGGGCAGTACATGATGTTAACTATGAAATGCACTATAGGTCCAGCTTTTAAGAAGAGGCAGAGTCCACTTATTCATTCAATTTCAACTCACTTGTGAAGAACACTCCACAACTAAAGTCCTGAATTCTGCATACAAAATAGCTACTGTTCTAGGTAGAAATGTGAATTGCTGCTGGACTAGTTATATGCTGTATGTCATCCGCAGGAATTTCTTTGAACCAAAAAAATATCCTGTAATTCAATTTAATAACTCTATAGTAATAATGCATACAAATTATCATTAACTGTTGTTAATGTTGTGTTTATTAAGTCATCCTGTTCTTTTCAGTTTAAAGAGCCTTTTAATCTTCCAATTTCATTTTAAATGTTTGCATCTCTTTTGTGATGCAATGCTTTAACCAGTTTTAGCTCTGCTTTTAATTTCTTCCGCATCTGTTAGTTGTTTTAATGTATTGTATCTTGATCTTTCTTTTTAGCTACTGAAGGATAACTAACACATTCCTAAATAAATAAAATGTTGTTTAGAACAGAAAAAGTGAGTCTTGCCTATCTCCAAATATGAACTGATACCTTGGGCTATCATGGATCCTTGCAGGATTAGTTATGAGTACACTTGAGGCTAAGCAGGAAACTTAACCCTGATAAAGTAGACAATTTCCAGAACAGTAATTAGTTGTCTAGTTAAGGTATTGTGAAACCAAATCAGACCTCAAAGAAAGTTTTATTTTACTTCAGCAAATGTTGAAATAAGATTGCTGCTTAAAATTAGAATTAATTAAAATTAGATAGAAAACAAATGTTTTTCATTCTTAATTATACAACTATTCATGGTATGGTATATTTTGATCAATACTTTAGTCTTGACTCTGTTTGTATGTAAGTAACCCTAATTACAAATAAACTTTCATTCTTGGAATCCACAAGTTACAATTGTTGATTCATAATGTTTCCAAAAAGATGTACGCTGTTTATTTTAAAAATATGTGAAAGGGTATATGCCTAATTGCTTCTTGGAATAGAAAGTTTATTTTGTGGTTTTAGCATAATATTTTTAAAAACATCATTTACACATTTAGGGTTTATGAGTAATTTTTAAAACATGATTGTGATAAACCCCCCAGCATACTCCCCATGGAACATTTAGTGGAAAACAAACTTTGTGAGAGGATGAAAGAAAAGCTGAGTACATTGGTCTCTTGTCCTCTCTCTCTCTCCCTCCCTCTCTCTCTCTTTTCCTCCCCCCCTCTCTCTGTGTATGTGTGTGTATATGTTTCATAGTTAACATTCACAAATCAGAAGATTTCAAACATTATCATACTGTGGACTTTGTCAGTACAAAGAAAATCCCCAGATCCCTGTTTAAGAAGTAATGTTCTAATGACAGAAAACTGTATTATAGTATTGATCAAATATCATTGGGAAGAAGAGAGGTGCTTAGTTTCCAACAGAATCCTAAGTTTTAAAAACCTGTCCTATGCATTAGTTGAAATGTATGCAACTATCGTCATCATCTTCAAGGCACTGCTACCTAATACCCCAGACTTAACAATTGCAAATGACCTGGAAGGACCAAAAAATCTGGATAGTGCAGTACTTGGAAACAGCAGGAGAAGAGAAAGAACTGGAGAAAATCCCAAATAAAAAAATCTGCACATAGAAGTAAAACAACTATGAAAAAGAAAGCAAAGATAGGACCAATAGTGATATATACCTTGGGTGCAATCCTAGAACATATGGAGCACCACTTGAATACCACCACCATTGACAAAATCACAATCAGTCAATTGTAAAAGGCAGCTTTATTTGGAAGAGCTTACATTCCTCTGATGATACTTTTAATGCCACCAAACAACATCATCTTCCTATCTATCCCAGATGCTTGGGGAGGACTTGATAGGTAGATAAAAATGAAAAATTCAGTCTAAAAATCAGTTGAGTGTGCGATAAACCATCATAATAAATTATATGTCACCCAACTCCCAGAGTCCAACAGTTCTCTAAGGTCTCATAAATTTTCCACCTTCTATTATATGGCTCTTGATCTCTTTCCATAATTAATTTTAATTCAAATATCAAGACAGCCTTCTCCAAACTGACACAATATACAACTCATCTGGCCAAATCCCAGATCTTATTTGTCTAGTACAACTATGCCAAAAGGTATGGCAACTATTGATTTACTCCCCTTAAAGTGGATTTATGTCTTCAAAATGAAATGAGACTCCCTCTCAAATGACAAATGGACTGCACTAAATCCCAAAAATCTGTGAGTAATTTGCTACATTGGAAGCTTCAGTTATTTGAAAAATGAAAATGTTTGCTATGTAATAACACCCAAGTTTTTATGTGGAATCCTTGCCTTAAAAGTTAATTTTAATGTAAACAACTTTTTTTAAAAAAATGACATGTGGCCAAAGTCTATTCTTTTCTATTTCTACTATTTTATTTCTAAATCTATTAAGTCTAAATCCTAATTTTGTTACATTGGTCATTGTTATTTTTGTACTGACACTACTACAAGGGGGCCCAATCTTATGCAAGCCTTAAAGTTGAGCTAAAAATTATTTCTATAATGAGAACAATACCATTTTTCCAGAAACATGATGTTTTCCTAGATGATGAATGCTGTCTTTAAAAAAAACCACTGCATTGAATTAGCTTCTTCTGGTAAAACTAGGTAAATTAGATTACAGTTTCAGGCCAGATTATATTACCAAGATAGTAGTTGATCATATTTATAGACAACCTCTGGTGGACTTTGGATAGGAGTAATACCTGGTTATCTTTGATCTCTCAGTGGTGTTCACTACCATCAAACATGATATCCTTCTGGATCAATTGTGGGGTTTAGGAGTTGGGGCACATTTCTTCTGTGATTCCCTTCCTCCCACTGAAGCAAGTTCCAGTTGATGTAATGACTAAGGAGGGGTCAAGCATTACACCTCTGCTTTGCTGGGTGCTACAGAGCTAGACTCTATCTCCACTCCTGTTTAAAATATATATGAAACTGCTAAGAAAGATCATCAATTATTAAGGGATTAGGTACTATAACAATCTTAATAGCCAGTTACATATTTCTGACTTCAGCCATCCAAATGATGCTATCCAAATGCTTTCCTTGGGCTTGGAGGCTGAACAGATCCATATGAAGAAATCAGGCTTCAGCTTGACCTTGACAAGACTAAGTAACTATGGGTTTTAGGGTCCCTGCATCAAGTGATTTTCCAAAATTAATATTGCATGGGTGAGATTCTCCCAGACAGAGTTGGTGGGCAATCGGGGGTTCCTCATGAACTTGTAGTTCTTGTTCAAGAAGTAAGTAGCAGCCATTGTCAAGAGGATCCTTGCGCAAATAATGTTGTACACCAGTTGCATCCATTCCTATATCTGGAGACATTTCTAATAGTCATTCAAGCCCTAGCTATCTCCTATTTGACTATTGCAACATGCTATACATGGGGCTGCCCTTGAAAAGCAGAATGCTTAGTACTGTATTGAGTGCATTGTAGTATGTCTATGTAACACCACCATTGCATGAGCTGCAGAGGCTTCCAGTAGACTTCTGGGTACAATTCAAATGATTAAATACTTTTAACCCCTACATAGAATGAGACATGGTCACCTGAAGAATTGCCTAGAGTTTCTGTGTGTCTCATCTGATCGTCAGATGAGGGCATTCTATGGATCACCTAAGTGAAGCAGTATACTGGTACTTGGCAATCTTAGGAAATGTGCCTAAGGCCTGGCTTTTTCCTTCAGCACTGGGACTGAGATGTTATCATCAAATATACTTTTGAATAAGCTGAGAATTTTGGATGCCAAAAGACACCTCCCAAAATAGATTCAGCTTATCTATGGATGGGCTTTGCAAAACTATATAGGACAACCCCTTTTTGAAGTACTCATTTATACTGTATTTACTTACATATAAGTCCATACATAGATAAGCAGACCTCAGATTTTAAAAATACCATTAAAATATATTTTGGCTTATCAATGGGTAGCACGTGTTGATGGCATTTTGGTTAAAAATATCTGACCAATTTTTCTTCTGGAATAACTAAAACTATTTTGCACTTTTATGTAAAATAAAATACAAAATTAAAAGTTTTCATTTAAATTTATTTTTATCAAGGAATCAGCCAAAACTTCGGTCATATATAGTCATTTTATATGACCAAATCACCTAAATGTACTTTTTTATATATACTGGTCACTCATTTTTCTATCCAGCCTCTGTTCATTTCTCTCTTGTTAATTTACCACAATCATTTCCCAAGTATCCATTTCCCAGTGCATTCAAATTACTTTTATGTTTGTCCTGACATACTGATTTTCATTTTCATGTAACAAAATTATTCCACCTTTGCTTCCTTTGACAAACATGTATTCCTTGTAACAGACACATAATAGCCACTACTTTTCTACCAGAATTTACACATCTTAAGAACTGTTAACATTAACTCATCTTTAAACACCATTCTCCCAACATATAAAAATTCATCTCTTGATTTAATTATTTGTCATTTTTATATAACCTGCAATCATCTATTCCATTTTCCTTGCTGAGCACAAATATCTTGGAGCCTTCTACATTAATTCTCAAATTCATATTCTTTGTTACCTCATGCAATCTAACATTCATTGGAAAATATGAAGGTTTTAATCTATCAATAACACAATAATAAACATGATGATTATTCCCATCATCTGCAAACAAAATTACACAGAGAGTTGCCTCAAACCATAAGATAGGCATCAAATAAATTTAATACTAAATAAATAAATAATCCCCTAACACCACCACAAGCATTTTTATACATTTGTCTATAAATACAGTTAACCAATGGAATGTCAAAGATACCTGGGTTTTTTTTCCTGCTCAGTGTTAAACATATAATTTATTCTATTGTATGCTTTAGTCCATCATATCTCTTTCTCTCAGATAATTAGTAATCAATCTTCAACTGCATAGTTACACAAAATTCAAACCTATTTTTACAATATATTTATTTATATCTCTCCTTTATGTTCTCTATACATACAATTAGCTCTTTTCCACTTTCATGCATTTCTCAGTGACCTGCTGAAGAGCTAAAGATTCTCTGATGTAACACCAGTATAGCACCACTTCCTAATGTTTCTCTTTATCAACTCTTGAACCCTTTCAGTCAGATTGTACTAAATACTCTCCCAGCCAGGCTTAACAAATGAATCTCACTGTAGTATTTTGCATTTATTCTTCCTACTTTTTTTTTTTGGTATAAGGAACAATGATGGCATCCTTCCAGTAATCAGGCATGGATGTAGCTTTCACATACACTAGATATACTCTAACTAGTCACACAGCCACTCCGCAAACAAACCAAATCCATATTTTAATATTTTTCTATTAGCCCATAGGCATAGCCATATTATTTTTTCAACATTCTCAAAATATTCATTATTGCCTTTTCAACATTTATTTTCTTGGAGACTAGTATTAATTTCAGTTCTATTCTTTGACATACCCCTTTCATTCTCATTCATATCTTTAAAATATTTGTTCTAGCATTCTGTCATTACAGTTTCACCTCAAGTCATTCTTAATTCCAGTTACTCTGCAATAGGCCACTTTCTTAACCTTTTTCCCCTCTTCCAAAACCATGCTTTATTTCTATCAATATTGCTCTACATTTTGCCCCTTTCAATCTTAACCATTCCTCATTATCTTTGACTACATTCTCTGAAATTATCTCTTTCTTTCTATAAACCATATATAATAAATTTATATTTTTCATTTTATAGCAATTACTTTCATATTAGCATTTTTACTTGTCCACAGGCTCCTTCACTTCATCATTCTTCCAAATATCCTTTTTGATGCTTACCATTAGCATAATTACATACTTTTCTATGTATATAATATATATTATTAAAAGTATAATTTTAGAACAACATTTATTTGAATTTTATCCATTGCTTTTACTCTGGGATTTTGCTTTGATTTTTATCTAAATGAATATTTATTTGGCATACCATGTATTTAATTAGTATTTATATGTTTCTGAGAAACAAAATAAGTAGTTTGAATGGAAATTAACAGCATTAAATCTTATGTTACTGAGTTTCTCTTGTTTCTCACTAAAATCAGTGGAGCAGAAAACTTCCTACATTCGGCTGGAATATGTTTTTAAAGGGTTCTACACTCTTTTCTTCAAATGTTTAAGATAGTTCCACTACAGTTACAACTAATGTCATTAGTTATAGGAATCTGATGTTACCTTTTGGGAAGAAAAAGATTGTTCAATTTATACATCCACTATTTAAGAAACATTATACTAATGGTAAGCAGGTAGACTTGAGAAGGGAGAGGAAGCTTACTTAAGGTGTGATTCAGATTGGATTCAGCCTGTAGGCTGGAGATTTTCCATCTTTTTTCTATCTTCATCTCTTTTTTAGTAGAGAAGATGTGAAATTATAGAAGCCAAAATACAGTGTTAAATGCTTGACATTTCTCTAAAGACATCATGTCTCTTGTATTCATTGTACATAATAAATCTTTCTAAAAATTTCTGCACTCTCAGTAATAACTCTGATTAATTAATCTCTTAAATATTGCCTCCAAGTTTCCTTCTCCATATTCTTCTTAACTATTTAATTATTAATGTTTGGTCAAGTTTTCTTTCTGAAATAATGAATTTTAGAATTGCATGAAGGGCTATCAAATAAACATGGTATTTTTTTAAAAAAAATAACATCTTATGATTCTCTGGTATACAGAAATAGTAATGCCGTCTTACCAATTGTGCTAAAGAGGGAGAACTTTCATGTAAATTCTTAAATCTTTCTTAATCTTAAAATGTTATTGAGGATTCTTCTACAATGCCATTGAGAAAAAAAAAATCCTCATAACCTAAAGCAGAACAGAGTTACTTGTGGCTAGGCTGGAACCTAGAAAGTATTCAACTAAATTTCAAGACCAGCTTAAAATCAAAGTTTACAGGCTTAAACTTTTGCTTAAATTTTTACTTCTCCTGGGACGAAGGAAAGAAAGATGAAGTTTCATTCTGTACTTAAAGGAATTAAGTCTTTTTTTTTTCTTGATATATCTTGTTTTCTTATTTTATCTGTAAGCGGCTCAGAGTCACTGTGTTGCTGGGTGGCCTCAAACTTCATAAAATAAAAATAAAAAAGTTCATGGTATTCTCACTAATGACTCAATATCAATGAATAACTGAAATTGTCCTTGATTAGACAAACTTATGGAGAAAAATATTAGCAAATAAAAGACTCTTGTGTTTAGAAGCAGCAGAGTATTTTTGCCTGCCAAATATTAGGCACATGGAAATGAAGCATTTTCCTGGATCATATGAGAAATATGCTGGAATTGCCAGGAAAGATTAAGAATTAGTTGTGCTGTGCAAGGAGTCACTGGTTAGGGGACTGAGGAAACTGAGATTTGAGAAGAAAAAAATGACCTTTACCTATGGCGGTATAGCTGCCTAGGTGTGCTTACAGATGGGATTCAGCCTGTGGCCTGGAGATCCTTCATCTTTGTCTTATTTTTCTCTCTCTTTTACTGGGCAGCCTGTCAATTTCTGACAAATGTACATGGACCCAGTTCTACAACTTGAATTTAAAAGAATAGATTTTCCACATTTAAAATAACAACAACAACGCTTGCACTTCAGGCATTGTTTTATTGAGTGGATGTAAAATGGGTTTTCTCTAGAATAACCTTTATCCTGCTCGTTTCTATGAATTCATATTTATAAAGGCTGCAGCTTTAAAAAGAAGAAAACAATGTGAACACTGAGTATTTTTCAGCATGGATAAACCATCTCCCCTTCATCAAAGAATCATCCTATATGTGATACTAGTTCAAGGCTTTCTTTCCCTATATTTCACTGCCACCTGGTATTGATATTCAGTGGGACTTCAGTAACCTCACAAAATAATAAACAGGCACAGATACCATACTTTCTACTAACAAACATGGAGTTTATTTTATTTTTCCTTAAGGCAGAAGATTTTCTGGCAGTGGCAGGGTTGAGAGAGAGAAGTTTGATTTCTTCTTCTTCCCCACTGCAATTTCTCCTGAAAAATCAGACCCTCGGTGATAATTAAAATTATGGTGCGAAAGACATCAATAGGCAGTCACGATTCGGGGAAATCTATGCGATATCTTAAAAAAATAAAAATATAAAGGCAGATTCTTGGCCGAGGATTCCCCTACCTAAGCAACACCAGCGCGGACTAGTCCGCTGACAGTAGGTGATTCTCGGTTAACTCGGATGCGGTTCTGGGAAAGAAGAACAAGAAGATGGAAAGAAAGAAAAAGAGCATTGTTTCTCTGAGTTCGGATTTCGATTCCCCCCAAAAAAGCAGGACAAAGCGGTTTCTGAGGAAAGTTAACAACACCCCGTCTCAAAAAACAACACAAAAAAACACCACTATCTCGGGAATAATAGAATACCCTGATTTTTCAGTCCCGGGGAGATGAAGGGAAAATTGTTTTTTTTTTTTTTTAATCCATTATAGTATCTAAGACTGAGTGCTCGGGATATATATTCCGAGCGCTGGCTTTTGTCCGGAGGAAAACAGAGCTTTCCCGATTTCGGGTACTGAGTGGTGCACGGGACTGCACTGCAGCCTTAAAGAAACGTGAAGAGGTTCTCCTGCCGCCCCACTCCCTCCATCGGGCTTACAGTTTAGCTCCGGTTAAGAAGACGCCAGTCCTCTCGAAGGGCGCGCGCCCGCTCAGGGTTCAGGAAGCGGCGGAAGCTTGGCGGACGCGCCAAAGGAGGCTGTGCCCTCTGCCGGCCCCTGGACTGCCCCGCGATCCGTCGGGGACAGAGAGACGGGCGCCGCCGAGCAATACGGGCTTTTTTTTTTTCTCCATTGCTACTCTGAACTTCCGGCTGCCAAGCCGAATCTGAAGGAAAGGAAGTGCAACTTCCTGAAACACAGTGGGATGAACAACTAGACTTAGGAGGGTAGCTTTCCCAACCTGGGTTCTCCAAATAGGTAGAAACCGCGATTCCCATCATCCCCAGCCAATACGGCCATCGGCTGGCTGGCTGGTGCTAAAAGGAAAGGCATGCTGACTGAATAGTTTGGACTGAAACCAGACGCGTTTGAAAGGAGCTTCTTTAGGAAAATATTTGCATCGGTCTCATAGGATCACGCTTGGACGAAAGGAACGAGAAGCCCTGAGAACTAGCCCTGGGAATGAGAAAGCAGAAGAGAAAAGAAAAGAAAAGAAAAGAAAAGAAAAGAAAAGAAAAGAAAAGAAAAGAAAAGAAAAGAAAAGCTGACAGAGATAGCTCAGCAACAATATCCTATGTTCCTGTGTGAATGTGGGTGTGTGGTGTACACACATATATGCATATACATGCATATGTCTAAAAAAAGCAGAGTGCCAAAAATCATATCCCATAAGCAATTATATAAATTACATTAAATGTTCAATTATATAAATTACATTAAACGTTTGGACCTCAAAACATTTAGAGTTGCAATTTTCCTCTAAACATTTCCTTTTAAAAAATATTTTTGTTAATAGATTTTACATATAGTTAATAAGAAATACGTTCAAAGAAAGAAAAAATATAACAAGGTAAGTGGAAAAGTAGGAGAGAAGAAAAACAAAATAAAAAAGACAGCATTTATTTTTTTTAAAAGTGATTATCCTTTTCAGGAGTTATGCATACAATTCTGGTCAAACCATTACAATTCATCATAATTCTCACTTTTCTGTAACCTTTCTAATTGATACCATAAAGCACAAAATCATTTTCTTTCTTATGCAAAAAGTCTATAAGGGGTTTCTAGTCACTAATGAATGTCAGCAATGACCTGTCTCTAATCAAAGAAGTTAATTTGTCCATCTCAGCAAGTTTTGTCAATTTCATCAACCATTGCTCCATAGTAGGTAATGCTAAATCTTTGTACATGAAATACTCTCACTCCAATAATCATGCAATGAAATAATCTTCCATGGCTCTTTTCTAACTGTTTATCTATCAATCTTAAACGGAAACTTCTGGCTTCAGCTGAATATTAAACTTTAAAAATTCTCGTGTATGTATATATTTGAATACAAAAACTTTTAATGTTTAAAATATTCACCAAGCATGCTAAAATACCCTTCATGTGGTTCACATTTCTAACATACATTTGAAATACCTTTATGCATTCTAGATAATTTATCTGGTGTCATGTACAACATTCTGTAATGCTTTTTAAGATCATAACATAGTGTAAATTTCCACTCTTTTTGCCACATACTTTCCCATTCTTCCATCTATGTATTATAACCAAAATTATTTTCCCATTCTTCTAAATATTTTCTTACTTATTTGACTCATGAACTTTGAATACTCCTAAGTACAATAACATTTTCTGGTGGAAAAAAATAAAACATTTTTTGTACATGGGCTTAACTTTTGGTATATCCTTATTCTGGTGTGAGAGAGAGAGAGAGAGCATGAGTGTGTGCGTGTGTGTGTGTGCGCACACATATATACATTTAGATCTATTTATTCAAATGTTACATTTATTCATTTACAGTATAATCTTTATAGCTGTTATATTATATTATTTTGATTTTTATGTTTTGTTCCCTGGCTTACCTCTTGCCAGTCCCCATGAGTTCTTTCTCTGCTTCTCTGGTCTTTCTTCTTCATTCTTGTCTTACACTACAAGTAATCTTCGACTTACAACAGTTCATTTAGTGACCATTCAAAGTTACAATGGCACTGAAAAAAAAGACTTATGACCGTTTTTCACAGTTACTGTACAACCATTGCAGCATCCCCATGGACACATGATCAAAATTCATATACTTGACAACTGACTCATATTTATGACGATTGCAGTGTCTTGAGATCACTAATTCGCTTTTGCAACTTTCTGACAAGCAAATTCAATGGGGAAACCAGATTCACTTAACAATTGTGATACTAACTTAACTGCAGTTCATTTAACAACTTTGGCAAGAAAGGTCATAAAATGGGGCAAATTCACTTAACAAATATCTCACTTAACAGAAATAACAGAAATGTTGGGGTCCATTGTGGTTGTAAGTTGAGGACTACATGTATTTTCTTTCTTATTAAAAATTTTTTTTATTAAACAATTTTTCTTATATACAATATCATTTCCATTCATTACAACACTTTTGTGATGGTATACATACTTTTACATAAATCTTAACTATTTATACACTTGTCTATGTTGCTTAATCTACCTTTGTCCACTATATCTTTTATCTTATTGTCTTCTTCTCTATTCAGCTCTATATCTATTCAACTCTATTTAGCCAATCATACAGTACATTCCACGTCAAATAATAATCTGTTTCCTTTCTTTCCTTTATCTCCATGGTCAACTTATCCATTTCGGCACGCTCTAGTATTTTTTTTTATCACATTTTCCTCTGGTGGCATGCTATTATTTTTCCAATTCTGGGCATAACTTATCCTTGCTGCCGTTAATAGATGTAGCACTCTGTTTTCTTATCATATTCTTAATGCCTTTTTCTTTTCATTAATGTGGGCAGGCTATGCTTTGGTTCATTTTTTTTAAAAATCATAGTCCAGAGGATCATAGATCATGCCAAGGACTATTGTCTTCCCACCACCAAAGTGTATCCTGAAGGAAAGACAAAAATGGCACGTGGTGTTTTCTTATATATTTTTTACAACTTTTATAGAATTTTGCTTTGGATACAGTGGTTTTTTTAGGATAAAGAACATCTGCCATTTGTAAACCAGCTAAAATAGTTGGTTTGTCATGAACTTCCACATTTTGATGGCCATAGTTCTTGGTGACGTCAGCTGTAGCCAAAAGGGCCAAGCAGTACACAAGTATCAACTTGAAAGAAGAGTAGTATCTTTCTCCTCTCCATGCTGGCTCAGCAGCCACCTCAATAAATTCAACATAAATGTGTGGGATTTAGGCTTATGGGATGGAAATATGAAGAGCAGCAGTGAGAAAATACTGTGGGATAGAATGCTTTCAGTTTAACATAGCTGTGGAGCATGATCTCCAAGTGGACAAGAAATAGATACCAACATAATACTTCTATTTAAGAAGTTTCATAGTGACTCTAGTTTAGTTTCCAATCATTAGAACAAATGTTTCATATGATGCTTTAGCGTCCCATCTTTTCAGATGTGAAGTCTAGCCAATTGGCTGTTTTAACAACATAGTGGTGAAAAAAAGTAGTAATTTCTCTTCAGATTTATCCTGGATTAAGTATACATCCAATTCTGAAGCTGGACAAACCTTCTTTAAAATAAATGGCTTAATCAAATGGGATCTGTTGAAAGGTATTATGTTCTGATCTTATCTATGTAAGCTAAAAAAGTTAATAGAGTAGGATTAATCTAAAAAAAAAACTTCAGTAGCAGCAACATCAACACACTTACATCATCTTAGAGAACATAGAACAGCCTTTCCTAAGTTGGGAGGGAGGGTTGAGCCATTCTGAGCCCTGGCCAAGCTAGCTGAGGAATGATCTGTAGCCTAGAACATTTCTAATGCTACACTTGGTCCATTTTGTCTCTAATGAATAAAGATTTCATTCACAAAGGCTTATAACAATTATTTTATTGAATTAATGCAGCCCTTCTAAAACTAGTACAATCAAGCATCCTGGAACAACAATTCCCAGAATTCTCAGTACATATGACCATTGGATATGCTGATAGGGGATTGTAGAGGGTTGTAGATCCAACAACATATGGGAGATGTCTCTGGCTTCTTCCTTATATCCTCCTTACTGTGGCACAATGATGACTGGCCAGCCATTTTTATGGGCTGTACCATTCAAATATTGTATTTATCTCATTTCCAGTTCACTACAAAAGCAGCATACATTCCAATTTAGCTGATTCAGTTTATATGTATGTTTTCCATTTCTTAAGATGGAAGTATTCACAATTATGCTGGTGATAAAGTGATTAAAAGCTGACTTTTACTTCCTCCCGTGGGCTACCTGAGGCTTCTGCAGATTTACCTCTACTCTCTGGTCCTTGGGATCTGTTTTCCATAGCTATTCTGCTTTTGGAAGTGAGACTATCCAATTGTCTCAAACTGAGCTCTATTTAAAAAAAAACTACCTTTCCCCTCCTCACCTGTCAATTCTGCTAAGCTAGTAGGGCTTGGAGAGATGGCAAATATAATGGAAGAGGAAAACTGGAAGCCAAGTAGCTGCTTTCTCCCCCTTCTCTTATTAAAATGTGTTGCAGGAGAAGAGGAGGGATGTTTTTGAAAAGTGTCTGGTGACCTTTTGGAAGGCTACCAAACATATGTCAGCACTCCTCAGACTTATCCATGTGGGTGAGTGGGCACTTCCTGGAAAACCAAAAATCTTCTACTCTTCTACACTCCTGGGAAGCAACACCAACACCAACACCAATGATCAAGCAACTGCCTTACTACACAAAATCCTCCCCCGCCGATCAAGCATTCCAGCACTTCATGTCTAAGAGGTTTCCCTTCTGCTTAGAGAAACAAGAGATATTCTGCCAGGCCAATTTGTGCCTGAATCATGGTGAGGAGGGAGGTTCTGCCTGGTAAAGCAGCAGTTTCACTATTTCACTCATCAAAACCATCAACACATGTGCATGCCTGATATTAGTTCCAGATCAGAGTTTGACAATTGGACCAACTATGTCTTCTTCAGAATAACAGAGTTGGAAAGACTTTGGAGGTCTTCTAGTCAACCCCCTCCTCAAGCAGAAGTCCCCTAGCCTCTACCATTCCAGTCAAGTGGTTGTCCAATCTATTCTTAAAAGTCTCCCGTGATGGAGCACCCACAACTTCTAAAGGCAACTGTTCCACTGGTTAGTTGTTCTCACTGTTAAACAAAATTTCTCCTTAGTTCCAGTTTGCTTCTCTCCTTGATTAGTTTCCATTCTTTCTTTCTTTCTTGTCTTGCCTTCTGATGCTTTGGCAAATAGGTTCAACCCCCTCTTCTTTGTGGCAGCTCCTTAGATATTGGAACACTCCTATCATGTCACCCTTGGTCCTTCTTGTTATTAAACTAGACATACCCAATTCCTGTAACCATTCTTCATATGCTTTAGCCTCTAGCCCCTAATCTTCTTTGTTGCTCTTCCATGCACTCTTTCCAGAATTTCAACATATTTTTATATTGTGATGACCAAAACTGGATAAAGTAATCCAAGTGTAGTCTTACTAAGGCTTTATAAACCACACTAACTTTTCATGTGATCTTCCTTCTATCCCACTGTTAATGCAGCCTAGGATTGTTTTGGCATTTTTGGATGCTGCTGCACACTGCTGGCTCATATTTAAATGATTGTCCATTAGGACTCCAATATCTCTCTAACAGTTACTGCTTGAGCCAAGTTTCACCTTATCTGGACCTGTATATTTAGTTTTTCTTGCCTAAGTATAGAACCTTACTTTTCTCTCCATTGAATTTAATTTTGTTAGATAAGTCTAGTGTTCAAGTCTATCAAGATCCACCTGGATTTTGAACCTATCATCTGGGATATTAGCTATTCCTGCCAGCTTAGTGTCATGATGAGTTCCCCCTCTATTCCTTAAGGGAACAGATTGTTGTTTTTTACCAGCAAATGATACAAGAAGGAATCCACCAATCACTATCCTTAAATTATCCCATATTAAAATTGTGAGGACAATTGCTGGAGCAGTGTTCATCAATAAGGTCAGGTGGAGGAGCTGGCATATTTTCATGCTGTTTCATGGACTGCAGGAAATTAGACTGAAGTGGCTTTGAGGAAAAGCTCTTTGTTGCTCCTTTCATAAAAGAACACAATTAATTAACAGGGTTGTAGTGTATATCCACTGAACACAATGGAAGAGTTAATTGAGCTCTTGACCTTGCTTTTCTTCCAGTGAATTCAGTAGGATAAATATATACTTAATATTGACTGGATTCGTCCTTTTAAAGAAACTAAAAACTAAATAAAGTCAACAATAACAGCCATGGTGATGGAGTGGTTAGAATGCAGTATTTGCAGGCTAATTCTGCCAACCTCTAGGAGTTCAATTCTGACTAGTTCAAGGATGACTATCCTTCTGAGGTCAGTAAAATGAGGACCCAGATTGCTGGGGGCAATATACGGACTCTGTAAACTGATTGGAGAGGACAGTAAAGCACTATGATGTGGTATATAAGCCTAAATGCTATTGCTAATAAGGCATGAAAACTGAACTCAGTAAAATGTGAACAGAATCATTGCCTTCTAGGTCTGTTTGGAGGACAGCTATGTCAGTTTATGGTGGCAAAAAAAATCAAGAGTTATAGCCGGTCCTCAACTTAAGACTACCACTGGAACCAGAATTTCCATTGCTAAGCAAGGCAGTTGTTAAACGAGTTATACCTCATTTTATGATCATTTTTGCCATGGTTGATTACATAAATCAAGCTTCCCCCATTTGCTTATCAGAGCTTGCTTGGGAAGATCTTGAATGGCAATCAAATGACCCCAGGAACACTGTTATGAATACAGGCCAGTTGCCAAAAGTCTAAATTTTTATCATCAGACTATAAGGGTGCTGGACCAATTGCAAGTAGTTTTTTTTCCCCAGTGCTGTTATAAGTTGTTCTAGGTTGCTAAATAATGGTTGTAAGTTGAGAGCTACCAGTAGTTGGGAAAGTCAAAGGTGCCATCAATCTGATGAAATGACTAAGTAGCTCAAGGAAGTTTTTGCTTTTTAATAAAAAGGCATTTCTCTGACCAGGCTCCTGATTCCACTCCCCCTCCAGATTGCTTGCTTAATAGCTTGAAGAAATATTGCCATCTCTAACTGAACTGAATGAATGCTAGGAACTTCAACACAGGACCTTAGAAGCATTTTGTCCCCTGAAAACTAGGTCTGTCATCTTTGTAAAATGTATTAAACATCGAGGATGAATTTGGATGGATGAACTTCAATGTCCGAATATCAAAGTTCAATTTTCTTGTTGGTTGTTTTATCATTATTGAACAAAGCCCATATCATAATATGCACGAAATTTTTCCTGGGATGTGAATGTGCAAGCTTATAGCTGACTCTCTCTCTCTCTCTCTCTCTCTCTCTCTGTGTGTGTGTGTGTGTGTGAGAGAGAGAGAGAGAGGGGGAGAGAGAGAGAGAAACGTAACAAAGGCAAGAGGTGTGACAGTTTGTAGTATTGTTTTACAGGGTATCAAGTGCTGGCACATGGACTATTCAGAACGCTGTTGCTAGACCATAAAACACACTTTTCTCTACAGAATAGAGAAGCCCGGTCTTCATTAAGCCTCTTTGACTGCAGTGTTTGAATGCCTCCGATTTCTAGCCATATCGATGCAGAGCCTGGGAACTGAATTCAAAAGATCGCTGTCCCACTCCTGAGGACAGACGGATTCCCCAGCCGCTTTTGAAATAACAGAAGTGGGAGGGAGGCGAGAGAGAGAGCCCTTTACCTTTTAGAGGTGGGCTTTTTTTTTTTAGTTCCGATCTCCTGACGGAGAGACGGTGGGCTAACTTTGAGGGAGAAGATTTCGGAGTGAAGGGCTATGGTTTTGATTATAAGCCTCCCCCTCCTCCGCTCCCCTCGTTTGAACGCTGCCCCAGGCCGGCTGGGAACCAATTTGGAGGCCAGTGAGCCCCGCCCCCGCCCCCTCCTTTTGCCTTGGAGAAGTCTTCTCCCAGCCTTCGAAATTGGCTCCAAAGGCAGCGAGGAAGCCGCAGGGCGCAGGCGCCTGCTGCCAGCCGCGTTTGAAAGCCGAGGAATGTCGCTCCTCTAACCTGCAGAACCTCCGAAAGAAAAAGCCGGCGAGGAAGGAGGACCTTTAAAACTGACATTCGCTTGGCGCTGAAACCTTCGCCTCCTTGCAAAAAAAAAAAAAGACAAGGAAAATGTACGTCTGAAGGCATCTGAACTTTGCCTATTTGCCAATGTGGACAAGACGTCTCGGGATGTTTAAGCTAAACATCCCGAGATGCAGAGGTTCTTGCTTCCCAATTAATGTGCTTAACATTAAATGCAGAGGTTCTTGCTTCCCAATTAATGTGCTTAACACCTTGTTGCCTGAATATTTCCGATGAGAAAGATCAGTTTATTTATTTTATTTTATTTATTTATTTGTCAATCTCTTACAAGATAATAGGTATAAGTATAAACATGAGTAAATACAGGAAATAGTTAAAAATAAATGGGGACAGTAGGACAGGGATGGTAGGCACGATAGTGCACTTATGCACGCCCCCTTACAGACCTCTTAGGAATGGGGTGAGGTCAGTTTGCTTGAACGTCCTTTTTTTCTTTTAACGGGGGTGAAGCAGCCTTGAAGCTGTCACACGGAAAGTGATTTCCCCACCAATGATTTCTTCCCCACCTTGCTACGTCTAGTATTCAGTGACGCGGTTCGTAACTTTATGACTATAAATACTAGGACGCTACAAACTCTACTAAACAAACATTCACAAACGCCTGTGCTCTTACGTGTTTGCATTCCCCCCCTCCCGCCCCCGTTTAGATTTATTGCTGAAGCGTGTCCAGATACTTCAGGTGCAGCAGATAGTAAACTGTAAGACTACTGATTTGACCACCTACTCTTACGTAGGGTAATACCGAGTGATGAATGGTCGAAAAGTGGGGTGTGAAAAGGAAGGTCCGGTGGAAATTAACGGATCTCTTCCGTTTAAGAAAATGGAAAAGATGTAAGGTCACGCGTGTTAGCCTTTGCTTTGTGACTTGAACGGTGAGGAAGAGGCAAAGCGATTTTAGTACACCTGGGAGCTAGAAAGGAAATTAGCAGTAGGGAAATTCCCCTTTCAAACCAGAGACAAATCGCAAGTTCGGGAAAACAATTAGTCAAGAATCTCTGTAATCGTTTTAGATTCAAGCCTCTGTAACTAAAGAGACTTATGCCGCAGACGATTTTCTCCTAAGGGAGCAGGTAGAAACCTTCGTATTTTATTTAGTATTCTAAATTCCAAGAATGTCCTAGCAGGTGCAATAATTGCACTCGGTCGCGGAGAGTGCAAAATGATGAATATGCCACCGTCTAGCGACAACTTTGCTTCTCCACAGAATCTTTGCGGAACAAACGAACATTCCAGAGACAATCTAAAGTCGGGGGGGGGGGGGGGAAGCTTCCCTGAATATTTCGGGAATTGTCCTCCTCTCGCTTGCGCGGAGATGTTCGGCAGACTCCCGGCGACATGAAAGTTCGCCTCTTCTTCTCTAGGAATCGCCGTAGACGCAGAGTGCACGAGGGAGAACCATTATTTGGATCTTCCAACTCAGTTGTCTTGGTTTATATATGCATGTCTGAGTAACCCTAAAGTTTTGTTCCCAGATTTTAAAGAGAAGTATAAATCATCATTATTGCTGAATTTGGAAGACAATTCTTATCACTGAAGCATAGCGTTGGTCTTATCACCTATCAGGAGGGAAGAAACTTACCTCGGCGGCTCACATCTAATTACAATCAATATCTAACATTTCTTAATATACCCAGCGTTTTACTAGAGGGGGGGAATGTACAGACCTAAGACAGCAAAAACTGAAGGAGTGGAGCGTTAAATCCTTCACAGTGAATTCGAGAAAACACCAGAAATTAAGCAGGATCCTGAAATTCTGAGTGCTCCTTCCTAAATAAGAACTGAAATTGTTGGGATATGTAATATCTTCAATATGAGTTTAAAATAAATCCCCAGTGGAGTACTCTTGTAATTCAAGCAGTGATCAAGAAATAAACTAGCTGAGTTCAATGGCTCCTAATCTCAGAGTACAATAGGAACCTCAAAAAAAAAAAAAATTCGTTTTCCATCAGCTCTTTCCTTCCACCCATAAACATGGATATTTGATATGAAATTGTGTGCTGTTGTACAGAAAGCAAATCCTTGTTTGAAGACAATTTTCACTGATGGAAGGAGGTCTCCAATTTCATAATGTGTATGTGTAACTGATCTTATTGTTGTCAAACATGAATAAGATTATGAATTTCTGTTGTCAGTCAAAGACAAAGTCTAATGAAGGCAAGGTTTCCTTGATTTTCAGAAGGGAGTAGAGTAGAGTAGAATTCTTTATTGACCAAGTTTGACTGGATGCACAGGGAATTTGTCTCTGATATATAAGCTCTCAGTGTACAAACGAGCAACAAGTGATAAACATGATCATAGTCATTGTAAAAATACATTCATCATAAATCATAAGATATTACACTAAGTGGTAGTCATAGGATACTAAATAAGCAATCAACATAAATCATATTAGGATACTAAATAAAATAATATAAATTGTAAGATACAAGCAACAAACTTAGTCATAAGAAGGTAATGAAATAGGTAATGGGAAAGATGAGAAGGATAATAGCAACACAGCCCTATTAAGTAATTTGACAGTGTTGTGAGAATTAGTTGTTTAGCAGAGTGATGGCATGGGATGGGGGAATTGTCTTTGTGTCTAGTTGTTTTAGCGTGCAATGCCCTATATAGCATCATCTTGAGAGAAGAAGTTGAAACAGTTTGTGTCCAAGATGTGCGGGACCTGTAGATATTTTCACAACCCTCTTTCTGGCTCATGCAATATACAGGTCCTCAATGGAAGGTAGACTGGTTGCAGTTGTTTTTTCCACAGTTGTAACTATCCATTAAAGTCTGGGTCTGTCTTGTTTAGTTTGCAGTGCTACTTATATTCTTTATGTGTGTGTGTGTGCATGTGTATGTGTGTGAGAGAGAGTTTATACCTCAGATACACCTTGTTCTTGGGCATATCCACTGAGAAACTCATTAAGTTAATCCACTAGCCATATATGTTAAATGCCCAATCCCTTTCTTGTAAAAGAATGGAAGAAGATTATATATAACAAAATCTAACTTGGCATGATGACTTGGCTGTAGCGATTTTGAAGAATACTAAGTAACTCCAATGTTATTGGGGAGAAAAAAGTAACAGAACTGATTTGCCAAATGAGTGCAAATATGGATGCATTGTCTTAGTTAACCACACTCTTCCTGAAGAACAAGTTCCAAAGACCCCAGTGGAGTTTATTTCTTAAAAAATGCATTGTTAACAGGGGCTTCAATATTACTTGGAAGTACTGTAGGTGTACAGATGGCAACATGCTTCACTTCCAAGATACACATACCTTCTCCAGTGGAAATCTTATATTCTTCCTATTGACCTCTAGAAGATCAATAAGATACTTAAACCATAAGATTCTTAAAGCTAGTTGAAATCTACCTTACTGGAATAGCTGCTTCACAACCCTCAGGTTTCTGATTACCAAGGCCTACTTGACTCCAACTACCAAGATAGAGGTGGTATTCAGCAGTTTCTGACCAGTTCTGAAGAACCGGTGGTGGAAATTTTGAGTAGTTCGGAGAACTGGCTAATAGCATCTCTGACTGGAGATTTTACAGTATCCTTCTCCTGCCACACCCACCAAACCATGCCCACTGAACCGACAGTAAAACAATTGTACAAGGCCAACTTGATTCTGCTGTCTGTACCTGCAGCAAAAGGGCATTAGCACCTCTTAGAGAGACAGTGAAGTGAAACTTTTAGTCTCCCTGGACAAGCAGCAGGGGCCCCTTTCTTGGAAGCAAAGCAGTGCTCAAGTTTAGGCACAGCAGATGGCTACCAGGAAATTTAAAACAAAACAAAAAAATAGTTGAAGGCCATCAGTTTTGTTTGGTTCCCTCCCAGGAAAACTTCTGAAGGTGTCCATTTTAGATGCTTTTTTCAGTATTGGCTTTGCTTCCTGTCTGAAAAGTTTCGGAGTTGTAACCTTTAGCAACAAACTGGCCTTCAAGGAAACTTTGCCTGCCTGTCAGATGGAAACCTGAGTGCCAAGGAGACCTTTAAATGGGGAGCATCTGCTGCGCTCAGCCTGTGCAGAATCTGCCCAGATGCAGATAACTTCAAACTTAGAACTTAGTACATAGATAATAAGAACCAAGGGAGGCCAAAATACAAGCGGGGTGGGGAAGCTTTGAAGCTGGGAGCAGAGGCAGAAGCACCAAAGCTCTCCTACCTAGATGTTTCTCCCCCTCCTCCTCCTCCTGGTGTGTCTGAAGATAAATGCACACAACATTACTTATAATTAAGGCTCTCTTTTACTGACTTCAACTCCGCCCTTAGAAACTCAACGGGTGGAAGAAAGAAGGGGAAAGAACTGACTATCTTTCTGTTTGAGACTGCAAAGACCAAAGATTAGTCAATTTCCTTCTTTCCCTAGGAAGGAAATTTATTTCTTGGGGGGAGAGGGGGAAAAGGCACCAAAGAGAAAATGGATGAATCTCCATTTGATTAGCAAGTTATTTTTTTAAAATCTGCTACTGATGTTTTAAGGATGAGAGCTTCTTTTTTTTAAAAGGGACTCCTTTCAGAAAAGACAAGATGTGGTTTTGGTGCCTCTTCCTTACCCTGCTTCACTTAATGTGTGAATTCATTTCTGGGAAGACACAATTGCCAATGATTCCCAAGGATTTCTTCTGAGCACGCTAAGGATCTGTTTTTCTGTATAGGCCTTTAGCTGCAATCCTACACACACGATTTAAAGGAATGCCAGACAAAGACCCCAGCTAGCTTCCCCCAGTCTAATCACTTCTATCATATTTGGGACCACAACTTCCACCATTCTCGTTACACCCCTACTTAATCTCCCGGGACATAGCTGATGGCGGTGAGACATTTGGGAAAGATTTTATGCTGGTGAAGATTGATCTCTGCTCTCTGCAGGCAGATATTAACAGCTCAAATCGGTGTTGGCTTCAAGAACCTCACCTGCATCTAAAATTTTATTGTTGTAGTTCTGCATGAAGAATAAACTTTTTGAAACTACAGTACCTTCTTCTCATTTAATTCTGATCCCATTGGGGTTTTTTTTCAATTTAGCAGAGCACACCACCATACACAAACAATACTTACAAGCCACTGCAAATCTGAAGTTGCCATTAAATGAAGAGTCCATCCTTAGTAGAAAAGGCAAGCTATTCGCCGTATTCCAACCCACTTTTTGAATTTGGTATTTGGACAAAGCTATTTGGACCATAGTCCCCATTTCTGGAAGCATTGAGATTCCTAAGGAGATGGATGAATTAATCATCTTCTTTATGCTTCATACGAATGGAGAGTTCGAAAATGTAGGGTGCTTTTGGTGGAACCCTGTTTCTTAAAACAATTTGGTTCACCTTTAACTTTTATTCCCCTTTCCTGGGTTGGCTTTCTTCAGAGCTAGAAGGGAATTATACTGACTTTAAAAAACGAACAAACCATAATTTGTGCGTGCAGGCGCAAGAGAGGGAGAGGGAGAGAGAGAGGGAGGGAGGGAGCGAGGAAGGGAGGGAGTGTGTGTATCCGAATCACACAACACAATCTAGAAGTTGGATTAACGCATTTTAACTCATTTTTCTGGATTCACACAAAGCATGGAATCAAACCAGCTAAGCCTCCGCCAGCAAAGAGTAAAAGCGCTTCTCCTGACGTGACTTGGTTCAGCGCCCGTCAGTTCTCTTGAGAAAAAGCTCTCCTTCCATTTTGCCTCCCCTTCCCCTCGCCAACACTTCTCCCCGTAGTTGCGATTCAATGTAGATTGAATGCAATAAGGATGCAACTTTCTCTTTGTCCGATTCGGGCTCCGAGATCTCTCCTTTCCCTGCCGCCTTTTTTACGGCAAGGGCACCTCGGAGAATTCCGCCGCCGGTCGGCATCCCTTTTTCCGCTTCAGGATCTTTCCAAACCGTCCCCCGTCCTAAACCTCCTCCCTCCTCCTCTCCCCCTCTCGGACAGCCACCCCGGGGCGGTGGAATCTGAAGGCCCCCTCCCCGTTCCAACTTCTCTGGTGCCGGAGCAGCGGAAGGTAAGCCGAGCGGGGCAGGCTGGCGGCTGCTCTGGGCGCGCGGCGGGGCGGGGCGGGATTGCTTGGGACAGCCCGCAGCTTCTGCTCTCGCTGGAGCCGGTCGAACTGCACAGCCACTTCCCCCAGGAGGTTTGCTTTCATCTCCCCGCTGCTGGCGCCTGAAAACAGCCTTAGTTTGTCTGCCGCGTCTCTCTCCCGCCCTCCCTCCGTCTCTCGCTCCCTCCTGCTCGCCACCCCCCCTCTAGCGAGCGACTGACTTTCAGAAACAGGGCGCATATTTCCCAGCTGCTGTAATTGACCAGAGAGAGGGGTGGCGGCGGCGGCAGAGAGAGAAAGCGGAGGGGCGGCGAGGCGGGCTGGGGGAGAGAAAGAGGGAGCCGACGCGGAACTGTTTTGGGAGCTTTCCGGCTTCTTGGGCCTCTAGGAGGAAGGATCCTATGAGGAGCTTGCCATCCGCTACTCGGCCCCTAGCGCCGGCACAACTGTCCCTTGAACCCCTGGCTGCTCCACGCCCTGCGCGGTGTATTCGCATCCAGTAAATAACGTTGAAGGCGTTCGCCACCGGCCTCGTTAAAACAGACGAATAAGCACAAAAATACACACACTCCAGGACACCCAGCTCTAAGCTTGGAGGGCACCCGAACTTTGTTTGGGCAGTTTGAGGAGCACTTGCAAAGAACTTTCGGAACCCGAAATCGTAATTTTCGCCAGCCCCATTGAATCCGAAGGTAGGTACCGAAGCGAGGCTCCTAAGGACACCGGCCTCCCCCCCCTTTTTTTTTTCAAATAAATCGGACGCGTAGGACTGCACACCTCCCGTTGAAATTGCGTGCCGCGATAAAGACAAATTGCACAGCACTTCGGAGATGGCTAAAAAATGTTCGTGGCAAAGCAACAATGCCGATCTGTGCAATCCCGCTTAATTGCCCGAATCGCTGAGTGTTCTTACTGTCACTATCAACACGATAATCAAGCTGTAGTGTGTAGTTAGCAAGTACAGAGGCATTTCCCAATCTCAACCATTGTTCGCAGAAAAAGAAGCGCTTTTCCTTTCCTGCCTGCAGCTGGTTGCAATTCTTGCTTAAATTCTAGGGTTGGACTCCTTCTCCTCTCCTCCGAAGTAAAATGTAAACTTATTGGGTTGTTGGATCAGGAACCCAACTGGCCGAGTGACGAAGGCGCGACTACAAGCGAATATAGCGGGCATGTATTCATGCCTACTCGGGAGTATAGTCGAAGTCAATGTTTTAAGACTTGCAGGCCCAACAGGGAAGACATTTGCAGTTTTGTGGGGGGCAGTTATTAACTGCGACCCAAAACATTCGGGCGTACAATTCTACGAGTTGCTCCTCTGGAGGCGGTGAGTTGAATGTGCGGCGTCAGTTCAGGGAAAGCAGGAGCGAGCTGTCGGGCTAGACGCGTACGCCTTTAGGAAGGCATCCTACCGAAAGAAAAGACCCCCCCCCCCTCTTTCCTTGTCAACAGGCGAAAGGCCGTCCTGCTGGGAAAGATGTATTGCTCTTTACAAAGACTGTGGCAGCCCGAAAGCTCCCCCCCCACCCTCCGGCTTTTGACTTCAAAGCCTCGGAACGGCGAGAGGTTGGCGGTTCCACTGACATCAGGGGAAAGTCCTTCCACGCGTCGGGCTGCTAGTGCCCCTCTAGGCGTTTGAATGCCCTTTGAACTCCTTCGGGCCTGTATTGGGTTCGAAACGCCTCCGACCCATTCTGTTCAAGGGCGAACCTTCCATCCAACCCTTCCCCCTTTGGCTCTGTCTTCAGAAACGGTGGGGGAGGGTGGATCAAGATACGCAAGAAGCTCTTTCAAAGACTCGGAGAGCCTTCTCTCTCCCCCCCCCCCCAAATGCATTTCCCACCCACCCCCCTCCGTTACATTTGGTCCATTGAACTCAATGGCCCGGCGAGGGGGAGGGGGGGGCTTGGAAAGTCCCAGCTACTGAAATAATACTTGGGGTTACACGGAACGGATTATTTGTGCTGCCTTGAATGAAACGATTGATCCAGTTGAGCCTTTCAAATCCCGAACCATATAATTGGGTCCTCCTTGTCTCGGAAACCAATGAAAATATCCCCTCCTCTTTTTCCTGTGTACAGGGCATAGGTGGGGGGGAGTCTATGGGTGGTACCGATACCTCTCCCCTGGCTACCTGTAGTAGTAAAAACAAAGCGACCATTTCCCACCAGCGACTGAAATGACCGAATATGGTTTGGACGGACAAAACCTGCAAATCATAAAAAAGAAAAGAAAAAGGGCTCAGTTGGGCAGACGATCAAGCTGAACCTATAACAAAAAAAAAAAAAAAGGGCGGGGTGGGCAAATAGGAGGCTAGGGGAATTCAAAAGCCTTAACCTGTCCGTTTGAAGAGCACAGAATCCAATACGCCCGAATTGTAAACTAGGTCATTTTGACCTAACCCGATGCCTGTTCCCATTCTTTGTGGGTAAAGCGTTGCATTGATTCGGGGTAATTATCTGAAGCTCTTAGACGGAGCGGCACTAGCTTTTTACATTGTTTCTGTTTACTCACATTGTTCTAGATTTTCATCAATTTTAATTTTCCTGTCACTGGGGGTGGGGGGTGGGGTGAGAGGGGGGGAGGAGGAGAATCGTGATGCAGGCTGGTTGCTATCCCAACGTCGATGGCTTTGCAAAGATGGACTCAATTCAACTGATTGCTTACTTTCTGCCACTCGGGTGTTCGGAACCTGTCGTCGGTTCGGTTTGTCAGACTGCGTTTGGCAGTCTGAGTTTTGACAATAGCTCAAAAGTGGCACTGGTAGTAGTAATACTCAGATAAAAGAGGGCGGGAGAATTCGAGAAAGGTTCACCTTCCCAAGGTTTTATTTCAAGTTCTATCTACTCCGGTTTAATGGAATACTAATGGGGTCATCTACCTAATCTAAAATACTTCTCAAACGGAGGCCTGTCGTACCAATGGAAGAAGATACTTTGTAGTTCGGGGTTGAACTGAAGAGTCCTTGATGCTCTCTGAGCTTGGTTGTTTTCTTGCAGACATTTCATTACTCAACTGAAGATCTTACCTAGTTGGGTAATTGAAATGTCTGCAAGAAAACAAGGGAGCTTGTAGACAGGTCGCTTCCAAGTTGGTCCTGGCATTTGCAAGGCTTGGTGCTGGCGGGGGGAGGGGAGGGGAGACCCAGGGATACAGGCATGGGTCAGTTTGGAGGAGTTGTCCCACCGCTTTATCCACCTCTTTGTAGAAGAAGCCTTTGTAGAAGGTGGACTTTAGAAACTACAGGGCTGGATGGGCAAATGAAAAAGAACTTCTTGCCGCCTTCTCCCGAATCCAGAACGCGTAGGGGTGGGTGGGCTTTGAACCCACTTGCAGCTCTAACCTGATGCAACGTTCCTTAGGATGAGTTCAGTAGCCTGTGATCCTAAGTTATTACTACTTTTTCTTTTTTCTTTTGCAGTACGTAGCATAAATAGTAGTAGTAATAATAACCACAGTAATTGGCTGCAAGACCTGACAATAACAGCAATTACTTGGAAGTCCGTGTGTTTTCTTGCACAGCCTTTCAGACTCTTGAAGGCACTAGGATGAATTCCTTAGGAGTGTTGCCATGGTTTCAAAGGGAGGTGGACTGTCCACCCTCCGAAGTCCAGCGGTTTTTCTTCTCACACCCACTGCTGGAAGTAATGGCTTCGGACCAAGGTGGGGGATGGGGGCGGTGGAAATCACCCCGATCAAAGCGACTGTCTCCATGCCCCGCAGGAAGAGGGGACAGCCTTTCTTTTCGCTTGGCACTCTTGACAGCCTTCTCGTAAACAAGGAAACGACGATCCCCATCGCCTTGTGTAAGGCAGCAAATTAATTTTTATTTTGAGCATTAATGATCAAATGCAAAAGAGGCGCGGGCAACAGGTCTTACTTCAAGAAGGAGTGAGTAAGCAAGCCGAAGCCATCTGTTTCGTTAAAACTAGAGCTGGCTGGTCCAAAAAAAAAAAGGACGGGGAGGCAGAAATTCAGATACATTCGGTGTGCATTGCCTCCCCTCCCTCCCAAGCTGCAGGCCGAGGCTCTGGGTGGTTCGGTTTGCCCTTCTAGCTAATGATGAAAAGCCCAGCAATGTTGGGAAGGGCACATTTTCCTAATAAGTGCGATAAAAGATTTACCACAAAACCAGCGGTTTTACATAACTGACCAAGCGCCAGTTCTTTATTTCCCTCAGTCTCTCTTTCCTCTGGTCTGGCTTAAGAAAGCTGGAAAAGATTCGAGTCGTCTCGCTTGAAACAAACCAATCCTAAACTAATTCCTTGGAAAATTAAGTGCTTAGAAGATCAAATAAGAGGGCGCCCCATTCTCTTTTTAAGAAACGAGGGGCTTGAGACTAGAGAATATCCTCCAGTTGTGGTTCTGCATCTTCCCCTCCATCGCCGCCGCTTCCTCAGCCTGCTGCTTCTTTTAATACCTGCAATAGTTATCAGCGAGCGATTAGATAGCTATCACCAATAGATTAAAATTACTTTTCTCGAGCTGCTAATTGCAATATCATTTAAATTAAATCCACCTCTTTGGTCTTTTAATGGCACGTCGTGGTGGAAGAAGAAGAAAAAACAAAAAAAACCCAGGGTGACAACTGCTCTCCTTGAGGCTTGTTTGATGCGCTCGCAAGTGAAAGAGTGCCGACTCAGGCTTATTAAAAAATGCATCTGTTTGTCATCAGGGCTTAGGCGCCTCTTGCAACTTACCATTACCGACATAATTATTTTTAAAAACATTAAAAAAAAGAAGTCAGGTTCTCTCCCGCGCATCCCCCCCCAAACACGCTTAATGTGTTCCTTAGAGAGGGGCGGGAAACGATTCCTGGACAAAGTGAGAAGGCAAACTTCAAGTCCCAAGTATCCCAAGTATGGGAGGTGGTGGAAAGAGTGGTGGCTGCTTCTGATGTCCGTCCCCGAAGGTCTGCAACTCATCCTGCCTCCCACTCGCTCCTTCCTCGGGGCAGTTTCTCGTCCTCGTCCCGCGAGGGTCTCCTTCACCGCTCGGAGGGGGGAGAAGCCCTAGCGGGAGGCATTAGAAAGGCCTTTGTCTTTCGGGAGACTTTGCGCAGCTTTCTCGTTTTTTTTTTCCTCCTCTTTTCCCAAGGGGGCCTCACTCTCAGTATCCCGGGCCGAGCTTTTTCAGACTGCGTGGGTTTCGCTTCCACTAAGAGAAGCTCTGCCCAGACAGAGGACGTCCACTTCACCTCCCTAACCTGGAAGTGATTCATGCCACTGCTTTGTGCCATCCTTCCTCCTTTCTCTTCCTCTCCCCCCGCCCGCCACCCCCCCCCCCCCAACAGCGGTGTCTCTCTCTCTCTCTCAAAGTAAAAAAAAAAAAAACTATTTTCCACCTAGTTCTCGTTGCATTTGCAGTATGGAGGCAGCGCTATTATATCATGAGGACTTGACTGTTGTCGGGGGTGGGGGGACGGCTGTCTAGTAGTAGATCGTTTTGAAGCGATTCTGGTTGAAAACAGTTTCTTTCTCCCCCCCCCCCTTTTTTTCCCCCCAGGGTGAGAGAGTCTAAATATATGTTAAAAAAAAGGGGGGGGGGGTTGAAATCTGCTCTCTCTGAGTTTCCTTTTGGTATCATCAGCCCTAATTACTCCACCGACTTTCCTGTTGTTTGGCAGGGTTACAGAGCTGGAAAGCTCCCTAATAACACAGCTCCGTTTGCTGCCCATGTCATTAACTTCTAATTTATTTAAAAGGCCAACCAAAAAAAAAAAAAAAAAGCCATTTATACTCAGGGCCGCTGGGAGCCAATCACATGAGTCACCGCCTTACGTCGCCATCCCGAGCGCCTCTCATTTGCTGAGCCGCGCTTACTCAACTTCCCAAAGGAGGAAACAGCCAGAAGTCTCCCAAAAAAGGGGAGGAAAAAAAAAAAGTTGGGTCTGTTGTCGGGGGCTGAAGTGAGCGGAGGTGGTGCGTCCAGGAGAGCCTCTGAAGCGAGAGATTGATTGAGAGGTCTGGACTCGGGAAACAAGAAGAGGAGGAGGAGGAGGAGGAGAAGCAAAAGAAGAAAGGCGGCGGCGGAGGCTGCTGCGGCGGCGAGGCACAGGGCGGCTGCTTCTCTCCGCGGGGATCTTTGCGAAGCTGCGCCGAGATGTCTTCTCCTTCCAAAGCTAAGGAGGTTTTCTCCTCCTCGGACGAAGAGGGCCCCGCGGCTGGGGCCGAGGATCACCACAAAGTCAAGGTCTCCAGTTTGCCGTTCAGCGTGGAAGCGCTTATGTCCGACAAAAAGCCGGCCCGAGAGCCGAGCGGAAGCCTGGAAGGGGCTGGCTTGGGTACTTCTAGGAACCTGCTCTTGCCCACTCACGTCTCCAGGGAAGCTCCCAGCCCCGGCGGGCTTACAAAAACCTTCGAGACTTCGTCGGTGAAGTCCGAAAACTCCGAGGATGGCTCGTCCTGGATTCCAGAGGCCGGCAGATACTCCCCTCCCTCAAGTGAGTGCTTTAACTTAGGGAGGGTGGAAGGGCGCTGGGAGAACGAAGTTGGGCGACCAAAGCAGCTCTGTGTGTGTGGTGTGGCTTCATCCCTCCAGTCCCTCTCCCGCCCAACCCCCCCCCCCCCCCAGATCTCGCCGTGGCCCTCACTTTAGAAGAGCGGGAGGGGAGGCAGCCTGCGGGGTTTTTGTTCTATTTTTGTTTTTAACTTCGGAGAAAACATTTGTCAGGCTGAATCCCAAGGAAGGCTTCAGCAGGCCAAAAAAAACCCCAAAAACACCCAGCTCCAGTTTGCAAGCAACCGTGGCGCAACGTCCGATGAATAATTTCGGTGATGTGTCTCGGCCTTAAAAGTTTCATAAAGCGGCTTCTTTTGTTTGCGTGCCGCGAGTTAACGTTTGGACTCGCTAGCGACGCGATCTTTTAAGCTTTAGCTGCCCCTTAAGCTGCTGAGTGTCCGGAACTGTCCAAAGAGACGCCGCGGGCCTGGCGCCACTGACGCCTTTGCAGTTCAAGGCTCTAAAGCTAGATCCCCTTCCCCGCCCCCCCCCCCAAATCCGATCGACTCTCTCTCTCCCTCTCTCTCTTTCTCTCTCTCTCTCTCTTCTCTCTCTCTTTTTCTCTTCTCTCTCTTTCTCCCTCTCCTTCTCTCTCCCACCCTCTCCCTTTCTCTCTCTCTCTTTTCTCTCCCTTTTCCTCTCTTTTCTCTCTTCTCTCTCTCTTTCTTTCTCTCCCTCTCTTTCTCTATCTCTGAGTCTTCCCGATCATCCGGATCCAACTTTAACCGGATATTTTTTAGCTTCTGCCTTTCGGGAGCAGAAGGGAGTTGCTTTCGCTGTCTTGCTTAGACCTCGACAAGCCCTGGCCGCCCTACCTCCTTCCGTCCCTTCCCCCCTCCCCCCGTGAAAAGTCTGGTTCTCTGCTTAATTCGCTTAGTTCCGTGGCTCCCACACCCCTTCCCGTTTCTTCACTGCTCCTTCCTTCGCCACCACCAAAATCGCGGCTTGCTTTCTAGCGGGGTGCAGGACGATCCTTGCGCTCAGCGCCCTCCGGTGCCTTCTTCGGTGCACCTGTAAGCAACAACAGCCGGCCTTCCAGGCTTTCGCTAAATGCCTGCTACTCCGTCGTGCCAACGGCAAGAGGAAAGGTCCGGCAACCAAAAAACTCGGGATGAGGACGAAGGGATCATCTTGCTCTTTTATAATCCGTCGGGAGCTTCCCGCTCCGCTTAGCTTGGACCCGCGCGAATCATTCGCTCCAGTTCCGCCGGGTCGGAAAGGGAATCTCGACATCGGCCCTGCTAGGCGGTTCAGCAATAATCTCTTTCTTTCTTTCTTTCTTTCTTTCTTTCTTTCTTTCTTTCTTTCTTTCTTTCTTTCTTTCTTTCTTTCTTTCTTTCTTTCTTTCTTTCTTTCTTTCTTTCTTTCTTTCTTTCTTTCTTTCTTTCTTTCTTTCTTTCTTTTTTTTCTTTTTTTTTTGGTCTCCAGGAGCGTTGTTGCTATCCTGGGACACATATCTAACTCAGCGCAGGCAGGTTTTGAAATGAATATATTTTAAAACACTGTCTCTTAACCGAGTTCCCCTCTCTCCAAAAATCAGCTTGCTATTTGGCGGCTAGGAAGGAAGGAAGGAAGGAGGGAAGGAAGGAAGGAAGGAAGCCTCATCTTCTATATTTTTAAACCCAGGTTTTAAGCAAAACACTTCCCCAAAAGATACTTATTTCCCCCCTTATACCAACCTCTTCTGATTCATTGGAGAAGATGAGAAAACGGCTTATTTTATTTGCAGTTGTCTTGGTTAAAGGAAATTAGTCCCTGCAAAAAAACTAACTGCAGTGTCCTCTCAGTGTTCCATTATTATATATATTTTATGGCCCTTAGTGCTGTTTTGGTCTTATATAACAAAGGATGGAGTCTGGCCCATGAAAACTTGTACCACATCTGGGTTCATTTTAATGGAACATACTTTCTAGTTAGGTAGGCTTAGGATCGAAGTACACTTTTTAAAAAAGCATCACTATAGAGTATAAAAGGAAACCTTGCTGGAGGGGAAAACACAGAAACTAAGGTAACCCATTGTCATCTCTTTGTTTTCCACTCACCTTTGTGTAAAATCATCCTGAAAGCAATCAAAGATTGTGCCTCTTCTTCCTATTTGGTTCTATTGCCTGGTCATATTCACTCAGACTTAACTCCTGAATAAATCTGGATAGGATTGCACACTGATCATTCCCTTCAGATGATCAAACAACGCCAAAACAGTCTAAATCTGACTTGCAGCACAATTTAGAAGATCTGCTTAAGCAAATATGAAAAGTCTTGGGAGAAAAAATAAAATAACTTCTGAAAAGCATACATTGGCATTTCTGCTTATTTCTTTTTCTATGGAGTGAATTTAGATTTGTAGGGCCTTGGGATTTTAGATTTGATGACTTAAGAAAACTTTTAAAATAGTCCCAAACTCATCTTAAATCATTTTTTTAAACCTGGAAATTAAAATTGCACCAGATTCCAATATGACCTATATGTGTTTTCAACTGGAAGAAATGTAAAACAGGAAAAAATCATAAGGCAATATTACTTACCAAAAGGAGGAATACTCATTGTTGAGATTCTGTCCCCCTTTACTGAATTATTTTGACAAGTAATTTTACCTCTGTATAATTAAAAGTAACTCTTATTAACTTCAGTAGAATTTGCTCCCATGGATTGTATCTTAAAGTCTTCATGCAGTATTCAGGCCCATTAATTTGCAGATTTATTCATGTTGCTCCTGAAGAGGGAAAAATCTATCTGGAGAAGATCCATTCTCATTAAATAGCAAAATAAGCTAAAAATCACCTGAGGCATAAGGAGAAAAAGTATTTTAAAATTAGAATGCTTGGAAGGAAATGTATCTAATAAAATTGCAAGGGATAGTTTCCAGCTGCTGCTCAATATATATTTTGTAAATAGTAATAAAACACTTTTTTAAATAGTTGTACTATGGTGATGAACTGCGGCAATAAATGGAATGAGATCATCTGACAGATGGCAAGTTACTTTAGAAGACAATTTAAAAATTATAGAGATTACAGAGATTATAATTTTTATAATGCATATCATATTTTGAAAACAGATGTAATGCCATTTGGAACCTTAGCTATTAATCAACATCCATTAGGTAAAACTGCTGCTTTTTGCCTTATTACTTCAACCAGAAGTTATATATATACCTTGCCTTCTTCTCCCTCTATTATTAATAGGGACATAACACTCTAATTGAATCTATGTATACTTTCCTAACATAAACCCAGTTAAATTGAAATCATCTATGTTTGAATAACTCTAGTGGTTTAACACATTCTTTGTAGCTTACCTAAACTTATACAAATATGTAAAAGAGAACATATTAATATTGCCTTCCAATAACATCTTTGACTCGGTAAGGTTTTTCATTTACAAACAATGTATGATTTTTAACACGATCTTAAACCACAAAATAAGTGGTTCTTCCATTTAGTAACTCAATTCATCAACATGGAGTATCCTTGTTTACAGACCACTTGAGCTTTGCTTTAGTTAAGGAGAACTGTCAAAAATTGAACAATTCTTTTAAAATGTTCATAGTAAAAGCAATCTTGCTGACATTTACAACATAATCCTAAATGAAATATGAAAATAACTTCATTTCTTTTCCTGTGAAAGATTTAATTGGGAGTGGCTTCTCTATAAGTGTGCCTTATAGGAGGGCAATCTTACTGTATTTTGTACTTCTGAACATACTTTCTAAAGACCCCAAAAAAGATTGGCAAGAGAAAAAGAAAGAGCCCTTATAGACTAATGGTGTGACATTTCTAGCATTGGTTCTGTAGTGTAACAACTACTTACTTTGCTCTTAAATTCCACACTATTCTAAGGAGTCACTGGATTTATACTAACCCCTCAGCCACAAACTGGCTAAACACCTAATGGGTTCTGCAAATAAAGCCTGTGTCGTTTGTTTGTGGCTGAGGACGAAGCTAGGAAATTGAGTCAGTCCAGGAAACCAGTATATACCTAGGTAAATCTGGCATGTAAAGGTACCAAAATTTGCCTCTTCTACCAATGTTGCGCTTGAACTTACAAGCCGAAATATGTTTATAAAAGAGCAAGCCTAACTTGAACGCAAGGGACTCACTTTTGAGGAAGGTGAGCAGAAGTTTGCACTCTTAAGTTTACAAGGGGCTTCCTTAAAACTGATTTTCACAAAGTGTGTTGGAAGTAAGCCACCACGATTGATGTGGTGCAGTAAGGCTGAGAAATGTGTGGCTTTTGATGCTGGCAGTTGTTTTTTTTCCAAGGAATTGAAAATAATAGTTCATATTATTGAACTTCTGGATATATGCAGAGCATGCTGAAAAGAATCGAAACCTTCTCAATGAAAGCCCTTGAGTTGTAATGGAATATGATTAAATCCCATATTTGTTCAGAATATATATTTTCAGGATTAGCACATGTCATAAAAACTATACATTAAATCAATATATCGGCCTTTTGATCTCTACCTCTCTCTCCCCCTTCACCTGCCACTGCTGCCTAAAGATACAAGAAACTAAATTAATTCCAACAGAGAGGTGATAATCTACTCTGTTCAAACATCACATATATATCAATCAACCCTTAATTTCCGTGGAAGTCATATAAGTGAACATAGACTTGAACAAACAAATTAAAAACTTATCAGCTTTGATACTAGTTGCCTGTAGGCAAAACTTCAAAAATATTTCGGCTAGATAAATCATAGCATGTAGTGGCTGATGCGATATCTAGTTTTCTACCACTTACAAGACTTAAAAAAACAAGCTCACTTAGCTGAGTTTCTTTTAGGATTATGTTTCTCTTTTGCTTCAGTTATAATCTATTAAAAATTCTTGTTTTTCCAAGACTTGCTAAAATGAACATAAGGGCAGCCCATAATGTGCTTCTTTTTCCAAATGGAGGCCTTTCAATGTCGTCACCTTCCATACATTTATTTATTGTTTTATTTGACTGTTGTATGCAGCCCATGGTCGCTTTCTGTGAGAAGGGAAACCATATCAATTTCATTAATAAATCAAAAAAAAAAATTAAAAATCAATCTGGCATCGAAGAAATTATTGCAGAAGGGAAAGTGAGCCAGTGATTGACTATGTAACAAGCTGATTTCCTTCCTTCTTGATGTGCTATTGGAGATACAGAATATGAGAAGAACAAACTGGGGCAAGCCTTTGCCATGCTGCCAATTGTGGGCTGTTCTGTCACATTGCGCATATATTGGATACGGTAACAGTCATCCTGTTTCTAAGTACAGATCTTCCTCAACTTAGGACCTCAGTTGAGCTCAATGTTTCTGTGGCTGAGACATCTGTTCAGTGAATTTTGTATCATTTTACAACCTTTCTTGCCGCAGTTGTTAAGTGAATCACTGCAGTTATTAAGTTAGTCACACGGTTGTTAAATGAATCTGGATTTCCTGTTGACTTTGCTTGTCAAAAGGTTGGAAAAGTCCCCAGGACACTGCAACCATCATAAATATGAACCAGTTGCCAAGAGTCTGAATTTTGATCACGTCAAAATGGGGATGCTGGAAAACAGGTCAAATCCCCATAGGGATGCTGCAAAGGTTGTAAGTGTGAAAAACGATCATAAGTCCCTTTTTTCACAGTGCCATTGTAACTTTGAATGGTAACTAAATGAACTGTTGGAAGACAAGGCCTATCTGTAGGATATTTTTCAGTATATATCACAACCTTTCTCCTTTTGCTAGCTTTCTTGCCAAAATGCATACGCTCCTTGGATTCCTGTAGTGGAATAGGACATTTATGACAAATGTTAAACTTTCTTGGTAAATTCTAATATTCCTAGTGAAGGAATTTAAAGTATTGATATAAGCATATAGAGTGCTGTTTATTATTCCCCTTGCATTGATTTCTACTGGTATTTCCAGAGTGTGCAAAGTGTACACTTCAAACTGGGTAGTGATATTGTGTCAAACACATGTTTTGCATAGATAAAGTAAATTGAAAGCAACAATTGGCTACATACCTCTGTCAAGTGTGCGCTTAGTGATAAAACCCCACATTTGGCTGCTAAGTAATGTGTGTGAAATAGCTCTCACACCAGGAGAGTTTCTAAATAGACTGCTAAGGACAAAGCAACTCTTGTGTGCTTCATTTGCTTAAGTTGCAGAAGACTTTAAACACTGCAGATAAAGACTCTGACTTAAGTGGATTATATTGGCTAAATTAATAAACACAGTGGATTGGATGGATGATTGCTTTGATTTAGTGTAATAATTTAATGTGTGGGCAGGGTAGGTTTTATCTGATAATTTGATTTTGCTGAGAATAAGCTGAAGACACTCATCTGATGAAATAAAAGGACATCATAAGCCAGAATTTCACAAATAATTCCTTCTCCATTTCAAAAACTTCCTTAACCTCCAAATGTTCTTGTTCTATTTTATTTCACGTACTCTCCTCCAGGTACGTTTCCAAAATGGAATGTTTTGTCTTATTGACATCAGTGTATGCACGTTGTACCTTTTTGTGAAATAAGCTTAGTTGCCACCCCTATACAAAAGCTTTTATCTTTCTACTTTATTAGGTTATGAACATTATATTTTCGTCAATAATTTATACTCTTTACATGCTCAATACGACATAAGAAAAAATAAAAAATAAAAGTTGCTATTCCTAGCATTTGGCCGTCTAATTCTCACCTCCTCAAGTAATCAATCTTTCTTTTGCTTTTTTCCAGGACACCTGAGCCCCACAGCCTGTACACTGAGAAAACACAAGACCAATCGGAAGCCTCGAACACCTTTCACAACTTCCCAGCTGCTAGCTTTAGAGCGCAAATTCCGTCAGAAGCAGTATCTATCCATTGCTGAACGGGCTGAATTCTCAAGTTCCCTCAATCTTACAGAGACCCAGGTCAAAATATGGTTCCAGAACCGGAGGGCCAAGGCAAAAAGACTACAGGAAGCAGAGCTGGAGAAATTAAAAATGGCAGCGAAGCCCATGTTGCCGTCCGGTTTTAGCCTTCCTTTCCCTATCAACTCGCCACTCCAGGCCGCCTCTCTCTATGGAACATCGTATCCCTTTCACAGACCTGTGCTTCCCATCCCACCTGTAGGACTCTATGCTACTCCTGTGGGCTACAGCATGTATCACTTATCGTAAGAAGACCGGAAAGGGATGATGGAGTGTACTCAGTTAAAAAGTGCTGTACAGAACTATTGACTGGTCATTTTTCACCTACTTGTAATGTGCCTTATCAAATATATAGGAATTTGAACCCAGAACCTGTATTCTGCAACTTGGGAACCAACCAAATGTGAGCTCACCAGCTAGAATCTGATCCTGAATGCAAGGTTGTTGTTTTTTTTTAATATGCAGACTTTAAGGAATATAGTTTATTTATATACTGCACAGGGAAGAGGGATTACTTTGATAACTATTCCCAGGAAAATGTATGATTTAATTATCAACCTCCTCAAAGTTCCCAGTAAACCTGTGGAATATCATTCACACACCCACACACCTCGAAAGTGAGTAGCTTTCAGTCCTTTCTTATGCCTGCTTATTCAGAAGGAATATATCTCACTTTGTTCAGTAGTACTTATTCCCATAATGGGTGTGAGTGCAGGCATGGAGGTAAAAATGCACATGTACTCTTTGACTGACTGAGGAAGCTTAAACATATAGAGGAGCTTTACTTATAAAACCAACTTCAGAAATAAAAGCTGAATTGAGACTGGGTTGGTTTCTGCATTTCTCTTTGGACCCCTTCACACTGAAATGTGTGTCTTTGGACAGCCCTGGACACTGAAATGCAAGGAAATGCAAAACGATGGATTGGGTGGATTGTTGATCTGATCTGGCAAAGTCAATTTTCCATTCCTTTATAAAATTCCCTCCTGGAATATTTCCTGTAGAATGGTACCCATGAAGTGGGATTCCCCATTTCAATCTTGTAAAGGATTTCTACAGATACAAGTTTTGCCAAGTTTTCCTTTGCAGTTTAGTCTTGTTTGTAAGGCAGCATTCAGATGGGTACAGGGGTGTGATGCCACAAGCAGGGGAAAATTCTAGAAGCCTCTTTTAGATTTGTCTTGATCCCGGTTGCCCATGTCCATTTAATTATCATTTAAATCAAGTCTGCATTCAGCTGACATTTTGATATTGGGAATAAACAGGTTAGAGATACGAAAAGAGGATATACAGTTGTGCAGATGTGCGGAGGGATGATGAAACCAGAGTTGTTTTGTGTTGCAGAGTTGTTTTGTGTTTATTGCAATAATCTTGTGATTTAACCATTATTAGCTTGTAAAAATGAATTATGCTTAAAAGAGTCTTGACACACACCCACAAACCCAGAGGATGAAACAAAGCTATGAGAACAAAGTAGTGCCGCCCACTCTAAAGACAGGACAGCTCTCTTTGATTTATTTCAGAGGAGGGCAGGGAGGAAAGAGTTCTGCTTGGCATATATGGTACTATATAACCCAATTGTTTTAATTGTTTTATTATTACTATGGCTAAACCTTGTGGTAAAGTGTCGACAGAGGAGGCAGGTTGCTGAAGACCAGATGTTTCCAAAGTGTGTTTTTCTGCATGTCCTCAAGAGTGAGAAGGAATCTGCCCTGCTACAGGCTACGTTGTGAATCTTTTGTCTATTAGTTCAGTGCTGGCCTTTTACCCACCCATCCCTAGCCTACGAAAATCCCTTTGAAAGGGATGCCTTGTACAATTTTATATATTTTATTGAAGATTTATTATTTCTTATCTCTTTATTTAGAATTAAATTAAAAACATCTTGTTTAATGGTGTGTTGATTTGTCAATGTATGGAGTTAATCTCTTTCTTTTAAAAAAGATGAATTTTGTCTTCTCTTTTCTGGATCAAAATCAAAGACTTTTGGCTAGGTCAGAAAAAGATAATTTTAAGAAAATTCAAATACAGACATTGCAAGTCATATAACCATATGCTTCTAAATACGCCCCCCCCCCCCCCCCTTTGGCACCTTTACTATAGACATTGATATTAGCTTCTTCATTACTACAGTTTGGTAGGATGACTTTATCAAGACGTTCAGGAGGGAAGGAGGTGAATAGAATTCACTGGTTCTATTCAAACTGGTTTCTTAGCTCTGAACTTGTTGCTTTCTGCCTATGGAGATTTTCAGTCACCCAGGACATGGTTGTTCCAAAGGTGCTTTGTTTCAAAAGGCAACTGGACTTTCTGGTTTTTCTTTGAAGACTTTTCACTTCTCATCCAAGAAGCTTCTTCAGCTCTTCAGAAAAAGCTTCTTGGATGACAAGCAAAAGGTCTTCAAAGAAAAACCAGAAAGTCCAGTTGCCTTTTGAAACAAAGCACCTTTGGGATTGTTGCTTTCTCAGTATCCAGATCGTTAGGGCATGCTCCCTAATAAGTACTTAACAGGTTTCACATCCTGCTCGGATCTATTTGCAGGGTCAAATTAGGAGAAAAATAGTGAGGGGAATGTCCTCAAAGTGTTAAAGCTGTAAAGTTCAGAAAAAATCCAGGTTAAAGGATATCAGACAGCCTTGGTGGGTGTGGGAACCATGCACACAGTTGTTTCCTCTTAAAGGATTAAAAAAAAAAAACCCCATAAACACAGTCCAGAGGAAAATATCCTTTACCATTGGAAAATGCTAGATAAAAATTCATAGAGATGAGAGAATATTATCTTAATACTTTCAATCCAGAAAGCCAGTGTCTCTAGGCTGCAAACCTGCACACCTTTAACAAAGAGTAAACTTCATTTCTATTTAATTTAGTGGCCCTCACTCTCTAAACCTTGAGTGTGTGTGTGTTTATGTGTATGTGTAATTATACTATTAGGGGCCTAAGACAATGGCTTTATTGTCCTTGTCTTTGATCAGGAAGTGCTTCTTGCCCATTCCCAGTTAGTTCAGCTGAGAAATCTTGTAAGGATTTTTTTTTTAATCATGAAGGGACAAAGTGTAATGGCAACAACAACAACAACGCCTTTGTGTCAGTCCTGACTATTGGTGCTTGCCTAGAGAAATTCCTGCAAGGTTTCAGAAATGGTTTCATTGCCTCCTTCCTAGAGCTGAGAGAGAGAGAGAGAGAGAGCTCAACTGGCCCAAAGTCAATCATAGGTGGGACTTGAACTGCCTTATGGGTCTCCAGGTTTCTAGTCTGGTGCCTTAACCACTACACCAAACTGGCCTTCAACCAAATTATGACTTTTCCTCCCCACCCCCCAACCCCAGCTGTCAGGATATAGAGTAGTTCCCTCTTGCTCCAGAAGCGGTGTTGTCTTTTTTAAAAAAATCATACTTAAAGAGACACAGAACTACACAATCTTGAGTTTTGAAAACCATAATTTGAGTAGAACATCTGACATTATTTTGAACAATGAAACTTCTAAAAAAAAAAAAAGACCAGGTCAGCATTACCAATTCACTGCTGGGGGGAATGTGATGTTCAACAATAATCCTGTAACCCACTTCCTAACCTTCCATACAGTAATTTCTTGCAGAGGAAGAAGCCCTGTTGAGTTTAATGGATCAATGGATTTCTTAAATGCAAAAGAAATGCTCAACGGAGTTTCACACCCATAAGAGTCTTATATTTTATTCAAGAAAAACTCCCACTAATTCAATAGGGCCTACTTCCAAGAAGAAGAAGAAAAAAAACTTGCATAGAATTGCACTGTTTATGACATCTGCAGCTGAACCTGTTGGATCAGTGTCTTGGCGTGCCCATTTTACAGATAGTCCTGGATTACTTTCGGCCACTGATTGAAACTCTGTACCCGTTTCCTTAGCAACAAGCCCTTCTGTGCCACAAGGTAACTTTGAATGGCCAGCCTTACACTGCAACATTGCTTGAGCTTGTAGCAGAGAGAGATGATCCTTGGCTTGTGTGTGTGTGTGTGTGTGTGTGTTGTGTGTGTGTCATGTGTGTGTCATTGCATTCAGACTTGTCAAAATGATAGGAATAGGAGAAGGAGCTGTTTGTACAGAACAGCCAGGTGTCTACACTGGCCAAAGCATATATACATGTATAAAGTCTGCAGAGATTCGTCCATTGCAGGGATTGCTTTGAGGTGTCTAAACAAAAGCCTGGAAGAAAACAGATTAAATCCCTTCCTCCTGAGCTACCATCAACTCTTAAATCTCTATTTTTTTTCGCCCATGCTCTCCACAGTCTGTTCCAATTACTCCTCTAATATGCATTCTTAAAAAATACTCCTGAAATATACAGAAACAAATAATGTCAATAGGAATTTGCCAAAGTGGATGGTTTTCTTTCTAGAAAGGAAAGAGGATTTACAGCCATCAAATCCACACTTGCCAGAATTAATCAGATTCTCCTGGTTTCCGCTAATGAAGAGCGCAGAACCAAGCACTCCGCTAAAACATTCACAGTAAGAACCAGAGCTTGAACTGGACATTCCCTGAAAGTCGATTCGATGCAATTCAATTAGTTAATGTAATTAATGACGGGGCAAAGCAAGGAGGCTCCACACAGCCTGGCTTTCCCGAGAAAGGGTAGCGCCAAGGGAGAGAAATACCCCCAAAGCCAGCCAAGGGGGTCGGGAGGGGATTCCCGGGAAATCTCTGCGATGGAAAGTCTCGGAGGGCTGGGGGCGGGCGGGGGCGGCAGGGACGGAGTAGAAGGGCGACACCGCTCCCCAGCTGCTCTGCCTCTCCCGACCCTCCTCTAATTTCACCCCAGCGCTTCTGTGACTGCTGCGAGCCGAGCGAATCGCGCCTTGCCCTTTATGGGCAGATTCTGTCGCGGCTCCAAAGGGAGCTAGCTGTCCCGGAGACAGGCAGATGGTTGCCGCAGCTCCCAAGAGTCAGGGTGGAGGAGTGATGTGTCCCTTCCCCACCCCTCCCTCGTTTCCCTCTCCGGCCTTTTCGTTAGAAGCTGTATACTGTATATAAGGTTTCCTGAATCGAGACCTCCGAATTGCTGTCGAAAGTAGTTCTCTGATGGGGACCACAGAGAAACCAGATCTCACTGGTATTATAAGGACAATAATCCGGTATATAAAGCAGATAGTAACTGAGGTAAAACTTGGGATTTTAAAAAGAGAAACGGGGAGGGAGCACCCACGCCGTAAAACCTAGTTCAAACCTTGGGAAAAGTGGGGCCTGAGAGGAAAGTATCCCCACCACCATCGAAATTTCCGTGGAAATTTATTTGGAGCAGAACATAAAGGATCTCCGATCCACCCGCAACCGGGTGGCGCTGCGGGGGCCACGTCCCCTCTAATCACGATCCGGTCCTCCCCTCCTGCCTCCGGTCCCCAGATTGTGCCAAGGCTGAGGCTCCGTTAAAATCTAGGCGTAGGTTCAGTCCGGGCTTATTAGAAAAGCCAGGTTGATCTGGCACACGTGATCGGCTCTCTTTCTCTCCCACCCGCAACCCCCAGAGGGATGGGCTCTTTTCATTCGGAGGGTGCAAACTCCGAAGTAAATTCCGCTGGGTTCCTCGGGATGCGTATAGGTGAGTTCGCCCACCTCCCTAGATTTCGATCAGATTTGCTTTCCCGCCCTCCCTGCCCCCGCCCCCGCCCCCGGACTAAAGGCCACGTTAATTTCTGGGGGCTGGAGGGGCGGAGCGGACTGGGCGGGAGACTATCCGAAGAAGCACTTCTCCGTCGCGGTTTTTCCGAAAGATAGACAACTTTGACAAAAGGCATTTCCTCACTAGTGAAATATAGTATCGCCGTGTCGGGGCGTTAACAAGCTTAGTCATAGCGGTAATGGCAGGGATGTTCCCTTCTTTCAAGAGGCTGTTTGACCTTCTGCTTCTCCAACCACGCGCTCCTTATAAAGGGGGGAGTTATGATTTTCGAATTATTATTCTACTCTACTCTAGCCTGCTCTAGTCTATACTCTACCCTACCCTACCCTATCCTAATCTTTCCTTTTCCTGCTCCTTGCGGACCGCTGCAGGCATGCGACCACCAAGGCGTATCCCAATCTTCCTCCCGGTCTGAAAACCTTTGTACCCAACAGTCACCTCGCGCTCCTGAAAATTCCCCCATGACCAAGTCATGTGATGCGCATTTCTGACAGCTTTTCCAAAGAGCATCGCTTTCTTCAGACAGCAGATTTTCTCTCACCCTCACCCCAAATCGGGCTTGGACCTCGAAAATTCCGAATATTTAAGGGACAGCAAGAAAAGGTTCTTGGAAGTAGAAACTGCTCCATTATAAAATGATGAGCACATGCCCCATCAATTGTTGCTGCCGTCGCTACTGCAAACTATTGCTGCAATAAGTACTCTTTCCAATTACCATCGATGTTATGATCTTGTAGGTTAGGGCATATTTGTGGCAGTCGAGACAGGTTTATGTCCATCACATATACTGGGTTACATGTGCAAGAAAATGATTTTTCTGACCCGGTGGTTGCATGTTTCTTTGAGAGGAAGTTCATCTCGACTCAATTCATCTACTTCAGGATTTCCTTTGGTGCCTGCCTTGGATTGGGTGGCTCACCTCCTCTTTTCTTTGTAGTGGCTTCCCTTCCAACTCCTGGTCCCAAAACCTGTATTGCTCTCGGTGAATTCTTTCTGCCTCTTTTCTCTCTCTCTTTGGCATTGGAATCTCCTTTCCTTCCCCCCCCCCCCCCCATTAATTCTAGGGCACAGGAAAGCTAAAAGTGAAACAATCCGATATCATGCCTCCACTAAAGTAAAATGTAGATAATTATGTATGTGTGGTTTCAGAAATGGGTCTGAGTGAGTACTGTATAAGAAAACCTGCTCCCCGTGAAGGCAGAAGAAGACATTTTGTTCCATCGAGCTTGCTATTGCAACCCCTCCACCCCACTCTCTCCCTCCCTTTAAAGGAAGTCTTGCAAAGGCAGCTGCCCATTGTATATCTGCCCATTGTATATCTGGCCAGTATAGGTTTTTATATGTATATGGCGTTTTAAGCACTTTCAAAACTCTAAGAAACCTTTATCAATCATATCCATGATGAGTCAGAAGTTGATCTTATTTTGTTCCCTGGATTGTTTTGGACCTCGCGAGTCAAATCACAGCTCAAGAGGTTGAAAACTACACCATCACTAGAGAGGATTCACTTCTGAATCTGCCCGATCTGCTTCTGGGCTCAGGCAAGGCAAGGCAAGAAAAACAAATTAAAAAGTTTGGAAATCGCATTCATGTTGGAAGTTCCTTCCTTTCACTGAAGTGAGTGCAGGTGCAGGTCCACTTAGTGTAAAAGGGCCATTTTTCCTGGAGAAAGAAGGACCAGCAGCAGAGGAAGAGGAAGGAGAAGGAGGAGGAGGAGGAAAAGAGGAAGGAAGGAAGGAAGGAAGGAAGGAAGGAAGGAAGGAAGGAAGGAAGGAATACTTCATACATTTCATGAGATGCATATGCTTTGAAAAGGGGTTCATTTGTTGCCAATATTAGGACGAGTCAGGAGAAAACCCAACTTGAAAACGGAATACTGAGGGCCAAGGACGAATCTGAGGCACGACGGGCAAATCGTGGTCCAGAAAGAAGAGCGTCTCGCCTGTTGGTTTTCACACCTGGATGTCCACCCTCCCACCCATCTCTAGTAAAGCTAATCTTTCAGAGAGCTGTTGCTGTTCTCAGACCTAAGGGATCCAGGTGGGATCACAGCTAGAGTGAGGCGGGGTAGAGAGGCAGTCCCCAGGCTTCCTGCCTCTCTCTCAGCCCACTGATAACCACCGGGGTCGGGTCCTTCCCTTTTCAGGGAACAGGATACCCCGGTTTAGCCTTGCAGCTTATTGAGCTTGGCCATTATTCCTATGGAAGAAAGTCCATTTTCCGTCTCTCTGGCCACTATCAAGTTCTCGAATTCCATCTTAAGGATATAGAGAATTGTGAGAGGTGCACGCCTCTCCCTCTCTCCCTCTCCCTCCTCTCTCTCTTTTTGCTGCACCGCAAATCTAGCTACTAGAAAGAGAAGGTGGACAGACGCAGGTTCCTAAACAATCCGCCTTGCTCTTAGGTAACCGGAGAGATTTTCCTACCTGCCGTTTTCAGGGGAACTCTCGGTCTCTAAGGCTCCTGATGACACCCCTCCCTTTTCCCATCATACCAGTGAATGCCTGGGTTTTGTTTATTTATTTGTTTGGTTTTCGAGGGCTTTCAACTCTCCGCATTGTCTTTGGAGAGATGCCTCTGCCCCCCCCCCCCCGCCCCCCATCCCGCACGGCTATTGGTGTCTGTGCCGGCCGACATTGACAGCGAAGGCAGCAGGTTAGAAGCCTCGTTACAAACGAAACCCACTTTCTAACCCTCGTGGCGGGAAAAAACAACTGTTCGCTGTAGAAATAGCGCTTCTTCCCTTTCTTTTCAAATTATGCCCGACTCGTCTTTGAAATTGAGAAAGCTGGGGGGGGGGGGAGAGAGAAATCACGAGGGGAGGAGGCCCATGTCCTTTAGAAATAGTCCCTTTGGAGTTTTAAATTGATCGTTCTGGCAATATTCTAATGTCTGAAGTTTGTTTAAACTCTTTTTTTCCTCCCCAGGTTCGTTAGTGGGGTTGCTTTAGAAACGTTTCAGAACGAAGGGGAGGGGGAGGAAAGGGAGAGTTATTTGCTTTTTAATGAGTGTGAATAGCCGATTCTGGACTATCAAGGTGTTGTGTTAAATAACAAACGCGAATACCCTGGAAACACCAAGAAGAGGAGGGGAAGAAAACTCCGGTCGGAATGAAATAGAAACAGCCGAGATAATCTCTCATTGGCGAGCCAAGAAAAAAAAAAAACGCAATAAAGCTAATTTAAGACTGTCAAAACTTCAAAGCTGAGAAAAAGAGCTTCTAAAATAACGCCTCTTGATAAGGAAATAATACACACACACTCACACGACGCCCCCCCTTTCTCTCTCTCTCTCACACACACAGATAATGTCTACTCGATAAACTCCCCTGGATCTCGGGGTCTGGGCTATATTTTATTTGGTGATGAAAGCACTTTGATGTCAGTGTATTCCAAACAATTATTATTATAATTTGAAACAACCTGGTGTTTTCCATTACTAACGGCTTACGCTTTGAAGTTACACCTCATAATTTCTTAAATTAAATAAATCATTTTAAGTTTGCACTGGGAGCCTTTTAATAGCAGAGAAAGGAATATCATTGTCTTATTGAGAGGCAATTGCCGCGGCTCCAGTTTGGCTGTAGCTGGGGGCAAAGTGGTTCTCCCGAACAGACATACTTTATTAGCCTCCCATAACTCTTGAAAGAACATTTTTATATTTTCTTTGATTCGGCCCCCTCCCCCCACCCAGCGCTTGTTTTCAAGTTGTCCCAACCTTTAATTACTGCCTAATATGAAAAGCATTATTTTTTAATGCTGTGTAATTTACCAGAGGCAATAGGCCAAGCTAACAATTGTGTTTACGGGACTTGTTGTTGTTTGCAACAGTGCGGCTTTCAACCCACCTTTTTTTATGGGTGGTTGCACTAATTAAGACAGTGGCTGGGATTCCCGGGAGGGGTGGGGAGGGGGGGGCTTAATATTGAAGCCGGCGGGGACGGAAGGCTTTGGAGAAGGCCGGATCCCGCTGGCGCCCTCCTCCCCGCCCCCGGTGCCTCCTCCTCCTCCTCCTCTGATTTTCTGCTCTCAAGTTGTTTTGATCCTTCTTGAAAGTCAGCGGCTCTTGCTGTTGCTACTCCGCAGGCTCACCGAGTGCTGGGCGCGCGGGGAGGGGAGCGGGGGAGGAGGTTGAGACAAGAACTCCCCACAGGCTTTGGATCCGGAGGTTTTTACTTCAGAGGAGGCGGCGCCCGTCAAATCCCTCCAGGCGAGTTCCCACAGGCTTGGGCCCCAGTCCGCCGGGAGAGCAGCCATCCTATGCATTGATCAGTACCCGAACAGAACGCCGTTGGCTCTTTTTAAACCAGCGGTCTCCAAACTTGGCAACTTTAAGACTTGTGGACTTCAACAATTTTGGGAGTTGAAGTCCACAAGTCTTTAAAGTTGCCAAGTTTGAGGACCCCCGTTTTAAACCACTGACACTTTTTCTCTGCAAGTAACCCTAGCACGTGTGAATGAACTTAGGCCAGTCTCTCTAGTCTCTCCTTTTAGGGCTGCTGGTGCACTTCAATCCAACTCCGTGTTCTCCATGATAGCAGTATTCCAAGTACTTGAGGGGCTGCCACAAAGAAGAAGAAGAGAGTCAATTTATTCTTCAACGCACCAGAGGGGCAGGACAAGAAACAATGGTTGGAAACGTAATCCAGGAGAGAAGCAACCTGGAATTAAGGAGAAACTTCCTAACAGTGAGAACAATTAACCAGTGGGACAGTTTGCCTTGTGGATGCTTCATCGTTGGAGGTTTTTTAAAAAAGACTGGACAGCCACTTGTCTGAAAGGTATAGGGTCTCTTGCTTGAGCAAAACCTTCTGGCTTTATTCTATTCTATTTAAGTTTATTTTCCAGTCCTTAAATCTCGGGCTACACAGGGAAGCACTGCTCTGGGAAAGGTTGATCCAAAGCCACCTCCCTCAGTGGCATGGTCTTTGTGGAGCACAACTTTTCACTTCTCGGCACCTGTCACAGCACCTCGTTGGCCTAGTTCACAAGACATACTTTCCCAAGGTCTGTTAACAGCTGCATTGACACGACTTGATAAGCCTGGTCAAAACTCTCTTCTGTCAGCTTCTGTGGCATTAAATGTACCGGGCGAACTTAGGCCTTGGGCGAACTTAGGCCGGCTGCTCAGTTGGTAACTGGTAGGGTGTATGGGGAGACTAATCCCGGAAGTGGGTTAGTTCAGTTAATTTGGTTAAGAGGATTTTGAGACCAGAGCTGAATCGCCTGCATCAGATCCCAGGGAAGGCTGGGATGTGCCCTCTCAAAAGATCGATCCCTGGTCATCCTCCTGAGCTGGAGGTGGTGTGCTCAGTTCGGTGGTCTTTGCGTTGCTGCCGGCGAGCCTTTTTTTCCCCCACTGGGTGAAAAATACAGGCAAGGCCTGTAGCCCAGTCGTCCCTCTGCTCCAAACAATAAAGCAAAAAGTTTGTTTTGAAAGCACTGTCGTCTCGGGAATCAAATATTACTCAGAACCAGACTTGTAGAAAGCACACAACAAATGTTATCCTATGTGTGTGTGTTTTATCTATCTATCTATCTATCTATCTATCTATCTATCTATTTATTTGTAGGTGGCGATGTCTTGTGTGGAAAAAGCATGCTTCTGAATATTTTGGACATAGGTGGAACCTCAGCTCACGTATGAATCTTCCCAGGAGAACTGAGAGGCCCCTTCCTCATTATGGCCATTTCTTCTTGCTTTTTTTGTCTTCTTAGGAAACTCTCCTGCTACATTCCTAGCAGTCCTGGTGTTGTTTTGGGAGAAAATTCCAAACTCCCTTTCAAATGACAACCCCTCCCCTTCAAATGTTTTGAATTTCTCAAGCTTCGAAGCATTTTGGGGACCTCGGGAGCCAAAGGGCCTAAAAGAAGAAGGAATTGCAAATTTGCCCGCAGGGCTCTCCACTAGCTGGAGGGACTAGTAGTAGTTAGATGAGCGCAGGCCTTGCTTCTTAGCTTTGGGCCCATTTTATGGTTTCTCTGGACTAGGGAGAAAAAATGGCTTGGGTTTCTTAGATTAGTGGTGATGGTGGGAACTTTAAATACACTGGACCACGATTGTTAATTTTATTGATCTCTGTGTCGGGATTTAGAAATCTTTCTTCAACGATTCAAAGCAACTCAGGTTTCTGCCTTTGTGTCCAAAGTTCTCCAGGAGTTAGTTAGCTTAGCTTCACATCCTATAATGGAAGCATTCCAACATAACAATCATCAAACAAACCTCGTTTGCCACCTGACACTGCCCTGAAAGGAGCATCCCGGACAAGCCCAGCGCCTCAGGACAAATACAGGCCCTACAGATTTCAAACATCTATTCAGCTATAACCTTATATCTTAGATAGTGTCTCCTATTTAGTTATCATGATTGCAAGGTTAGCCACCACAACTTTAATATTTAACCATATTAGACATCTCGCGGAAGAACCTCATGTGTGAACAAAGGCCAGGTAAATGTTAAGGAGTTGCTCAAAGATTTGGGGATGTCCTTTAAACCGTGGTTTTACGAGGAGGGAGGGAATGAAGAAGAAACTGAGTTCCAGCATCTGTTCTGTATCTTGAGAGGGATTCGGGTCAGCGGAAAGAACATTGTCCCGGAGGCAAAAAGCTCGGCCTTTATAGGATGCCCTCCTATATTCATTTCCCCCCGGGAGTTAACAGCCGGTCTTAAAGTTGGGGTTAGGGTTAGGGTCCCTGAATGGGCGCGGAATGGATGCTGCTCCTTTGGAAACTCGATGTGTAAACTTGACTAACCTTTAGCTATATTCGCATCTTCTGAATCGTGGTTTATTCACTGCGGCTTAATCAATAATGCACACAACACATTAAACCAGGTTTAAAACCAGGTTGGCTATAGATTCATCCAACACGCTACACCCAAAAGGAACGTTCTAGTTTGGCGGGAGGATGAAGCCAGACTATGTCTCTCAATCTAACATCCCTCACAAGGGCCATGAAGTTAAAACAAGGAGGAAGGGGGGACGGGGACGGGAGCACTATTTCTACTCTTCTGAGCATTTTGGATGAAGATAGGTAAACAATAACAACGTCAGCAGCCCAGTGACCCCCTACATCCCAGCCTCCACGGCCCAATTTGGCTGGAATTTGGAGGCTCAGCGTTCTTCCTCCGGTTTCTATCGAGAAGGGGAGAGAGGAGGGCAGCAGCGTCGCGACTTTCGTCTCACAAAGAAAATTTCTTCCCGTCGAAGATTGGGGAAAGAGAATAAACGCAGCGGAAAAACTTTTTATGAGCGCAGGCGCAGTTCCCGAGATGGGAGAGAAGGGAGCTAAGCGACGAGAGGTTCTGCGAGTTTTTTGGACACGCAGGCGCAGCCCGATTTTGGTTTGGACGTTAGCGTGGTGTTTGAAACGGTAGGCGGACTCGGGGTTAAAAAAAAAAAAAGCGGAGTCAGTCCCCAAGGAGTTTGCTTTTCTCTCTCTTTCCCTCCTCCCCCATCGCTTCTTCTCTTCTTAGTTCAACTCCTTTTAAAAGCCTAATCCGCCCAACTCCATTGCTATTTTTCACGCCGGGCTCCAGCATTTCTCGGCTAAGCCCTTTCCCTTTTTGATGTAGCGAGTCAATTGAGGAATGCTGGTCTCGGTTATCAATCACCCAGCTGGGGCTTAAAGGGCTCCGACTAATCAGATTTAATTGCTCATGTAGCGCCACTCCTGCCCCGGGCCACGACCGACTTGCTCAATTAAACCCCCAAATACCTCCAATCAATAAATAAGAAACGACAACACGTTTAAGGGATTTATCCAGCCAAGGAACTGAACTGGAAACGGATTACAACCAAGAAGGGGCCTTTCATAATTAAACATACCCCTCTTTCAGATGGGGAGGGGGGGAGGGAGAGGAGCAAGGGAAAAGAGAAAGAAAAGGTTTCCTATTGGAGAGCTTGTGATGCACCTGCTTCTTCTCCTTTTTTTAAAAAAGGGAGCATTTAATTTATTATTTAGCTGCTGTAACCTCCAAAACAAACAAACGAAGTAACAGACCAGGTTCAAATGGGGGACAGTGGGAGGGGGTTGTGGGGGGAAATAATCCTTGACTTGCTGGCTTATGCATGTGTGAGTATTTAGGTAAATGGCTCCAGCGTGTATTTGACAAGTCCATTCAAGACTGACACCAGCACCGTTGTTCATAGGTGCTCTCATCTGTCCATAAAATTAATAATAGCAAAACCAATGCTTGTATTTAGTTGATTAAAGTGTTTTCCTTTCATTATCCAAGTGTAATCCTTACAGCTACTGTTTAGTACAAGTCAGGAATTATCCTACCTATTGCAATTGGGAAGACAAGTTGGTCCTAGACTACGGCCACCAAGTGAGGCCACAAGAGAACATAGATAATTCAGTTGAAGGAACTTCTTGATTTTTAGCTGAGTTTCAGACATTTCAGATTTAATTCCATCATACCTCATTCTATTTAAATGTGTTTTTTTTAAAAAAAAGTAAATATTTTTTAAAAATATTTTTATTACCAATTCACACTAACTTTCTTTCGGTGAAATGCATATACAAAAGGCATCAGATGATACTTTGAGTCTCCTACATTTCTTGTTTCATCCAGCCTACTTAGATAAGTAAAAGGCAATATTCAAGAATAATGGATGATATCACTTTAAGCCTACTGGATATGGTATAAGTAAATAAATTACTTATTTACTTGAGATCTCAGTAGCAGAAAAGAACCCAAATAGGAGAAGGTATACATTCAATGTCTTTGTATACGTCAGTGTGTCTATAAGGTAAAGATTCCCCTTGCACATACATGCTAGTTGTTTCCAGCTCTAGGGGGCAATGCTCATCTCCGTTACAAAGCAGAAGAGCCAGTGCTGTCCAAAGATGTCTCCGTGGTCATGTGGTCGGCATGACTAAATGCCGAAGGTGCACAGAGCTCTGTTACCTTCTCACCAAAGTGGTCCCTATTTTTCTACTTGCATTTTTACATGCTTTCAAACTGCTAGGTTGGCAGAAGCTGGGACAAGTAACGGGAGCTCACTCCATTACGCAGCGCTAGGGATTCGAACCGCTGATGTATCTACAGACATGATTTATCCTTTCTATATGCATTTTTGGGTTATTTGGTGTGCGATACTAATGGAGAATTTCTGGAAAAAGAACTAAGTGCTAATTAAACAACAGGTCATTGTTGTTAGTCATGAAATCGTGTCCGACCCATCATGACCCCATGGACAACATTCTTCCAGGCCTTCCTGTCCTCTACCATCCCCCAGAGTCCATTTAAGCTCACATCAACTGCTTCCTAGCCCTTGACTTACGACCACAACAAACATTTCCATTGCTAAGCAAGACAGTTGTTAAACGAGTCATGATCCATTTTATGACTGTTTTGCCATGCTAGTTAAGCAAATCACTGAAGTTAAGGGAATCATGTGGTCATTAAATGAATTTGGCTTTCCTCTTTGACTTTGCTTGACATGAAACTCCCTAAGAAGATTGCAAATGACATTCCGGGATCCCAGGATGCTGCAACTATTGTAAATACATGTTTGTTGCCAAGTACCTAAAACTTTGATCGTGTGACTGTGATATGTTGCAATGGTCATAAGTCACTTTTTTCCAATGCTGATATGATCTTGAATCAGTGATGGGATTCAAATATTGTTGTCACTGGTTCAGTGGGCGTGGCTTGGTGGGCGCGCTTTGTGCGTGCACACACTTTGCGTGCACGCATGCGCCAAATGTGCACTTAGTGCAGGTGCAGAGGCATTCTAATTGCAAGCCTGCATGATCCCGGTTGCTTTAGCAGCTGCCGTGCGGCACTATTCTGTGCCGCACAAAGCATCTGCGCTTCAAATTCAGCGGATAAAAGTGAGTATGGGAGGGCAGGTGGGTGGAGAGAACCGGTTCGCTGTCCGCTGCTCATTGCTCCTACTGGCTCGCCAGAACTGGGCAGAACCGGTCGAATACCACGACTGCCTTGAATGTTCATTAAACAAACAATTGTAAGTTGAGGACTACATGTGTTGTCCTCTCCACATTGTACAAAACGATTGACAGACATTTTGCGGTTCCCGTTTTAAGATGTGGAATCCTAAGCACAATTATATGGAATAATAGGAAACCAAGAATAAAATATTTGTATATCCTAATATTTAGTTCTTGTTTCTTGTTAAGCAAATAGGAAGCCCATGCAATGTGTGATTGAAGCTCTTGGGGACATTCATGAGAGATGGGAAAGTGGGGAGAGGGACTGATATCATACATTCAGGACTTCACTGTATTTGTGTCTTTTCCATGAGGCTCAAAGTGCCATGTATCTGCTTTCCCAATTTAGACATTGGTTAACCTCAAAGTACTCAGCCCGTTGCTAAATGATGTTGGACTGTATTGTATCACCCAGAACAGAGGTGAGGAACTATGACTCTTTATGACTTGTGGACTTCAATTCCCAGAATCCCATGCTGGCTCAGGAATTCTGGGAGTTAAAGTTCACAGGTCATAAAAGAGCCATAGTTCCCCACCCCTGATCTAGAAGAAGCTGCTGGTTGACACAGCAGTTTGCCCTGAATGGTCATTAAACAAATGGTTGTAAGTGGAGAACTACCTGTATTCTTCTCTCCACAGTGCACAAAGCAATTGGCAAACATTTTGCTGCTTCCTTTTAAGACATGTGATCTTAAGCATAGTTATACAGAATGATAGGCAGCCAATAATAAAACATTTCTACATCCTAATATTTAATTCTTGTTTCTTGTTAAGTAAATTGGAAGCTTATGCAGTGTGGTTGAAGTTCTTGGGGGCATTTGTGAGAGATGAGCAGGGAGAGGGAGTGATATCATACGTTCAGGACAAATGACAAGGAATTGCATACTGTACATTATTTGCACCATGAAGTGACTGATACAAAATACACAGTTCATGCCTGAAGTTGCCAGTTGAAAACCTCTCCCAATCAAGGCAGCAGAATCTGAATTTGAATCCCCTTTTTGGAAAGACTCTCCCAGTCACATACAGGAATGAGTTTTTCTTCAGTCTCTCCCTCTACTGAATATTTAAAGTTTTAATCCTTTCTGAAAAAAGGTAACAGCTTGGTTCTAACCAGGGGTGGGATTCCACCGGTGTGTTTTAACCCACACCTTTTCCCAACAAATCAAACACAATCTAAAGGGAACAAAAACCTTTTAATGCTTCTGAAAAATAATTAGGTGTGATAAGCACAAGCCTTGCCAAACTCTGCGAGACTTGCCAAAAGATGACAAGAAATAATTTGCAATACAAGAATCTTCAAATAAAAACTCAGGATACTGGAATGTCCACAAGGCTGGAGTTTCAAAACGTCTTTGCCTTCTGCAAAGAACATTCATTTCACAGCTGGATTTTATCTTCTTGAAGGAGAGGCCATTACCTTGCAGCCTTACTCCTGAGTTGCCCATGCTGTTGTAGCTGCTCTTTCCTACGAGCAATCCTGTGTGCACATGCACTTGGCACAGGCTCCTTGGGAACTTTCTCATCACTGCTGCAGCCCCCACAATCTCTGAAGGCAGCAGTCTACTCCCTAATGGTCCTGGCCCCTCATCTGAGTCCTTGCTCTCCCCAGCCATCCACACCTGCTGCAGGCTAACCACAACATGATGTAACAACTGGTTCGATGACTGCATACTTTGCACATATGTGAAGCACTTCAAAACACCCCTTTTTCAGCTAAAACTAACCTTCTGCTGCAGCTACTGTGAGTAAAAACTGCTGATCCACAGCAATCCGCTTTGCCATGCGAATTAACTGGGGTGAAAAAGGAATATAGGATAGATTAGGGCAGGGATGGGTGGGCTGGGCCAACTATTATCCAGAACTACTGGTTCGTACGAACCAGTCTACCGGCTGAATCCCACCCCTGGTTCTAAGGCTAGGTAAATGAGAAATGTAGCACTGCTTTTTAAAAATCCCTGATTGAAAATTGGAATTTACAAATCTTGAAAATTTCAGGAAAGAAGCCAAAAACATTCACTGCAGAGATCCATTTGTCTCTAAGGAATAGGTAAAGAAGTCTAGCCAAAAATAATATTTTATTTTTCCATGTATTTGTGCTTGGATACTTTTATATTTTTCTATGGGAAATCCTTTTGAATTACTGTATGCAATTTAGTTAGCTCTAAATTTTTACCCTGTTAACCACTGAAGGCTTTTAATATTTTAACTTTTATTTTTTTAAAAGCAAAAAATACTGTAAATTGTTATTGTAAAATTTAATGTTAAAAATTATTTTGTTCTTTTTAAAAATAAAGTTACTTTTTTTTGTATATTTCTTGTCAGCTTTGATCTATCTTCCAAAACTAAAGGGGGGGGGGGAGCGAGAAATTATTTTGATTCTGTATAAAACCCAGAAATGGCATTATACAATGTTTTGTTTTAATCTCTCTTTTTCTTTTTTAATTTGCTAGGAAAGCAAACCAGGCTGTGAGAACCCTACTTCTTTCATATATAGGAGGATAGAAACTAATCGAGGAGAGAAGCAACCTAGGAGAAAATTCCTGGCAGTTAGAACGATTAATCAGTGGAACACCTTGCCTCCAAAAATTGTGGGTGCTCCCACACTGGAAGATTTTTAAGAAGGGATTGGACAACCATTTGTCTGAAGTGGTGTAGGGCTTCTTGCCTGAGCACAGGATTGGATTAGAAGACCTCCAAAGTCCCTTCCAACTCTGGTAGTAGTAGTAGTAGTAGTAGTAATAGTAGTAATAGGAGGTGATGGCAGCATTAATTTCCAAACCCCTACTCCAAATGAGAGGAGGTGTGACCAAATTGCAAAGATCTACAGGAGTCATAGAACTTGCTGTCTTAAGGTTGTGCTGCTATAACTGGTGGGCCATGGGCCGGATGCATCACACACAGGACAATGCCCACCCTGGCTCCACAAAGGCAAAAAAGTCACAATATGTCATGATACATCACATGATGTGACCAAGTTTGACACGAGTGTGCAATGGTGTCTTTGTTCTGACCCAACCGGGTTTCCAAAGAGCAAACACAGACAAAGGCAGCACCTTTTAAGGTTTAATAACGTATGCTGTTCCTTTACAGATAAAAAGCTGCTTTTCACTAATTAGGTCCGACAAGAAAGAGCCTTGCCAAAGTGTTTGTCAATGCTGCCAAAAACCCAGAGATAAGAACTAATTTACAAGATTCTCCAAACACGAACTAAGATGTCCATAAGTTGAGCTTCAGAGCTTCTTTGCTTTCTGCAAAGAACGCTTTTTCAGACCTGGCTTTTATCCTCTTAAGGGAGGGGCCATTACCTTGCAACCTTACTCCTGAGTTGCCTGTACTGCTGTAATTGTTCTTTCCTCTGAGTAATCCTTCATGCACGTGCACTTGGCACAAGCTCCTTGGGAACCTCCTCTTCACTGCTGCCAGCCCCCACAATCTCTGAAGGCAGCAGTCCACTCCTTGATGGTCCTGGCCCCTCATCAGAATCATCGCTCTCCTCAGCCATCTGTTCCTGCTGCCAGCTAACCACAATAGTCTTTTATATGATGACACCATCATGTGTATGATATTACCATAGTTCCCATGACATAGCTTACAAAATGGTTACAGAATAGCTGCTTTAGGCCTGTCAAAATCAGCATATCTGAGTGAGGCTTCCAAGCAGCATAAGGGATTTCTTTATGTATATGTTACAAAATAGGAATAAGGTCACTTAGGCTGAAAAGGAAAAGAGTGCTGGAAGATATGGTAACTGTCTTCATATATTCGTTGGACTTTAATGTAGACACATCTTCTATATTAAAGTTGTGTCATAGGACAAGAAGCAATGAACTTAAATTAGGCATTGGTTGATTAGACATGAAACTGATCTAACATTTTAACAATGGAAGAAACTTTCTCAAGAGATTATGAACTCTGTTTTACTTAAGATGTTTAAACAGTGACCAGAGGGTCCTCTATCAGAAACATTGTAGTAGTGGACAGTGGGTTGGACTAGGTGATCTTCAGTACTCTTCGAATTCTTACATTATTTGATACTCTCAGTGCAAATTATGATTGCTGTTACATAGTTATACTCTCTCTGTGTGTATGTGTGTATCCAGATTGATTTAGAAAATCAATTCACTCTAGCAATTCACAACTGGCAATTTGATTCTGATAACCAAATCCTAAATAACTTAATCTCTCCAAGCTATTCAAATAATTTGGGCTATTTTCAAATTGAGTTGGAAACTGATCTGAATTTAGTAGGATCAATTTTCCAAATAGGATGGGAAGTTTAAGTCAAGTTGGATAGTAAATCAAAACTTAATTGATAAAATGATTCATAGCAGCTGTGGTATGCAGAAATTCTCTAAAAATCAGGAAGATGGATTTAAAATGAGAGATGGTAGATTTTACTTTTTCAACTGTTGGGCATAGTTAGTTCATATTCTGCTTTCCTTTTAGTTTTCAAAACAGTTAATCAAGTTTTCTTTAATTCTTCATTTTGTAAAAACATTCTGCTGTCTTTGTTCTGGGACTTTCTTAAGCCTTCTGTTTTCTTCTGAGCTGGAGAGGGAAGAGTTTAAAATTAAAAATGAAGTGTCATAAAATTGATTTTTCTGTTAGAGACTATCTTGTTAGAATGTTATAGTACATCAGAATTTGATGTGGTAAGGCTAATGGTTTATAGACATTTTGGGACTGAACTCCTCTGTCTATCATGAATAATAGAATATATGTACCTATTAGGCAATGACTTTATACAGGAGTAGAAACAGGCCAATCAATATAAGAAATTATTTTTCCCAGTTATAGTGTAGTTATAATCTATCTATCTATCTATCTATCTATCTATCTATCTATCTATCTATCTATCTATCAAAATTTATATGACCGCCCAACTCACTCTCAATAGCTCCAGGCAGTTTACAAAGATAAAAAACCAATATAAAAACAATAAGAAACAATACTCCCCTCCTCTGGTAAGATCAATCAATCAATCAATCAATCAATCAATCAAATAAGCCCCTTGATGGGCTGTATTCCATGTTGTGTCCCCAGGTCGTCAGGGCCATGTGAAAGGGTGTCAAAATGGGGGACATTCTTATCTCTGAGAGGATGATGTTCCACAGGGAGGGAGCTACTATAGAAAAGGCTCTTCTTGGTCCTGCTAGGTGAACTTCCTTAGGAAAGGAGACTTGTAGCATTTCCTTCCTCCCAGTTCTGGTGGTGGATTAGATGTGAGCAGGAAAAGATAGTCTTTCAAATAACTTTGCCCCAAGCTATATGGGGTTTTGAAGCATCTTGAATTGGATCGGAAAGCAAATCAACTCCCACATGACATATGTGCATATCTAGGCCTGCATCAAGCCACGTGGGCCACTGCACTTTGAACCAATGGAAGTTTCTGGATACTTTCCAAGAACAGCCCCTTATAGAGCACATTACAATAGTCAAGACAGGAAGTGACTAGGATCTGAGTGACTGTGAACAGAACCAGTGGTGGGATTCAAATTGTTTTACCACTAGTTCGGTTGATGTGCTTTGCGTGCCCACAGAGGCTTTCCTACTGATCTCCTGCAGTCCTGAACTCTCCCTGTGTCTTCAACAACTGACACATGGCAATCCACTGTGCTGCGTGATGCAGCTGAGTTTCAAAAGCAGAAAATAATGGAGCCGGGGCAGGCAGGTGGGCCCAGCAGCTGAACATCGGAGTGAACTGGTTCACTCCCAGATGATCTTCAGAGCTACAGGTTCAACCGAACTGGGCCGAACTGGTAGAATACCACCACTGAACAGAACCAAGATGAATGACAATGCAATGCAATGAATATTTTATTTCCAGTGTAATAACAACCTGAAGTTACTACTGATATAATTAACACTGTACAGAATTATAGCACCATATTAAAATGAGTAGTGGAATACTCTAGAGCAGGCAACTGAGCTGTGCAAGCTGAGGGAAAGCACACAAAGCTCAATTTATGCAAGCAGCGGGTGCATGTGCAAAATTATCCTTTCTCCCACCCAACCCTACCCTCATTGCTGTTGGTCCACAGAGCTAGTAAGTTTGGGGACTGCTACTCTAGAGTCAGGAATGCATGAATCACTGCCTTCATTCTTCAATTGAAGCACTTTTCAGCTGCTAGCCTGTCACTGGAGATAATTGTGTTTCAGATTAAATTTCTCCATCCTTCCACATCTGGAAAGCTATATGCTTAATTAGGAGCAGGACATATTAGAGGTAATGGGCTATTGCTATTGATGCTACTATAATTATTATTAACCCCTTTGGTAATGGTTAATGCATCAGACTAAGAAATTAGTTTGGGACCTGCTTTTGGCATGAAATCAGTTGGGTGACCTTGGATCAGTCACTCATTCTCAGCTCTAGGAATGAGGCAATGGCAAACTATTACCAAAATCTTGCCAAGAAACTTGAGGGACTAATCCAGGTAGTAGTCGTCATTGACTTGAAGGATTATTATTACTATATGGTTGATCGTATAGTCAGCTAGATGTTTAGACTGGATTTGACATTTTTGTCTACTTATCGACTACTTCCCAAGGATCTAGGAAGCGAGTTATTGTTGTTTGATGGTGTTAAAGGCATTGCCACAGGATGTGGCCTTTTCCAAGTAAATCTACCTTTTGGAATTGACTGATGTTGATTTTGTCAATGCCAATGGTGTTCAAGTGACGGTCCAGATTTTTGGGATCGTACCCAGGGCACCTATTACTATTGGTACTATCTAACAGATCATTTCCCCCCTTTCTTTTCAATCTTCATATAGTTGTGGTGGGTAAGCACCTTTTTGTCCAGCAATCCTGTAGTTGTGGCTCTGGTTGCTCAGCCAACAGTCCTGACTCCTGTAGACCATTTATCACCAGATGTCCACGAGCTCCAATACCTAGTGTGGTCCTTGTTGACCCAGGAAATAATTGATCCACTAAGAGTTTGTGTAAATTACGTCTTACAATAGCAGTTCTCAACCTGTGGTCCACAGGTTCCTGGGCAGGGCACAATATTGTGACAGAGGGTCCATGAAGAGTTGAAGAAATGTTATGATTTAAATCCTGAGTTAAGTCTTGGTGATCCACGGCCCCAAAAGGTATTTCAAGAGGGTCCATGGTGAAGAAAAGGTTGGGAGCCACTGTCTTACCATATTATTTATGGGAGAGATACTCTTCATCTGACTCCTCTGATGAGATTTGGCTAGTAAGGCTGAACCTCTGGCATAGCTCTCATCCTCCTCAGAGCATGCAAGTCCCACAACCATGTCAGTTTAGTTCCTCACGGGAAGATTATTATTTATTTCATTTATACTGTAAATTATCAACATAGATAAAGCCAATTACATTAGCAGTAAAGTATCTGGTTTTTTTTTAAAAAAAACATGAGGTTTTGAGAAGCAGCCAAATACATTTATCAGATGGAATGTTTCAACTCTGAAGATAGTTGTCACCATAAAATTGGACATATTTTCTTTGTACTTGAAGGGTTCAGCTAAGCCCCTAAGAGAAAAGATGGCTTCATTTTTCTTTTTTCTTGAAGTGATGATGGTGGTTTGACTGCTCATGAGTCACAAGGATAATAGTTGTTATTTTAAAGAGTGCACAGGAAGTAGAAGAAAGGTTATCTGATGTTCCCATCTTTAGTACCTGCCTGATATTTAAGACTGTCACAGACACAGCTTGAGGTTAATAGTTTCACAGAAACATTAATTCTGAACAGTAGCAACCTTAATGTTATCTCTTGATACAGGGAAAACATTAACCGCAAGGAGAAGTAAAAAATTGGGTTGGTTTTCATTAAGATTATGCTGCCAACATTTCTTATGTATCTATAGTACCTCCTTTCATTGATATTGTTATGGTGATTGAAAGTGTACCATTCAAGGCCCCTGCTGTAGTTATGCTATTATATATCCCAGGACACCAATTAAAGAAAGCTGAAGTTGTCTTCTCTGCTGAACTATATATATTTCTGGCCAATATACAGATCATTGATACTGTCTGATTTATTTTTAAAATTAGCATCATATGCAATCCCAAACACAATTTTATGTGTGTTGTTGCAAAATTTCCCTTTACGAATAATAGCAGTCGCACTTAGACTTATATACTAGTTCACCATGCTTTACAGATGTCTTTAAGTGATTTACAAGTCAACTTATGGCCCCCAACAATCTGGGTACTCATTTTATCAATCTCCAAAGGATGGAAGGCAGAGTCAGCCTTGAGCCTGGTGAGAATTGACCTGCCAAACTGCTGGCAGCAGGCAGCCAGCAGAAGTAGCCTGCAGTACTGCATTCTAACCACTGCGCCACCACAGCTCAGTGAAAAACATTGGCCTGGATTTCTACAATTTTGAGGCAGGAAATACAAGCAAGTACAGAGAAAACTCTCATTTGCTCTCGTTTAAGAAAGCAAACTGGAAAAAAAGCCCCTTCATCTCTTCTAATGTCCATCTTACAATTTCCCTTTCAAACATCTTGCTGCTGGAGGTGAGATCTGCCCTCACCTTCTTGACCTTCCAGAAGACCCTCAATTGGCTGGGGGCCCTGATGGGGGCACTTTATGCTGAAGGTAGTTGATGGAGAAACAGAGAAGATCCCACCTCTATACTGCTTGTGTTCCTAGTTTTAACTAATTCTTGTTAATTTTAATGTTTTGATAGTTTTGCCTTTATTGTATTTTAAGTTACCCAGAGTTGATTTGGATAGCTAAATGGACACCAATATAAATCAAATAAATAAAAATATTCCACCTACAAGCTCAATTGAAGAAGGTATCTCTAGAATCACTGCAGCCTACTAAAATAGCTTCCAAACAACCAGAGAACAGCAAAACATGGCTCTTGACAAGCCTCTTCTTTGTTTTATTGCAGTTTTCACAGTTATAGTTTAGATGTCCTAAAGAAGTACATGTGAGATCCTCAAAATTAGTGGCAATAAAGGTAAAGGTTCCCCTCACACATACATGCTAGTTGTTTCTGACTCTAGGGGGCAGTGCTCATCTCTGTTTCAAAGCTGAAGAGCCATCACTATCCAAAGACGTCTCCATGGTCATATGGACAGCATGACTAAATGCCGAAGGTTCACGGAATGCTGTTACCTTCCTACCAAAGTGGTTCCTATTTTTCTACTTGCATTTTTTTACATGCTTTTGAACTGCTAGGTTGGCCGAAGCTGGGACAAGTAATGGAAGCTCACCCCGTTATGCGGCACTAGGGATTAGAACAGCTGAACTGCCGACCTTTCAATCGACAAGTTCAGCATCTTAGCCACTGAGTCACCGTGTCCCTTTCTAGTGGCAATACAAGGAGGTAAACTGAATTGCCTTGCTGTATCTTATTTCTGGCTCCTGAACTTGCAAGAAATCAGATCACCCTAAGTCTTTCTGCTATACATCTGTTCTGTATTGCTGTGTCCATTGAGCAATGCCACATCACTGTTTAAGGTTAGTGATTGGTGGTTCCCTTCACTGAAATTCTAGCCTTCTCAATTTCATCTTGGTGAAATTAGGATAAATGGCTTAGGTAGCTAGTCTACAGAAGATATGCACTAGTGAAGATTTAATATGCAATTTAGAAGAAATTAATCTTTCTTGGTAGGTTTGTTTTTTGCCGATGTAAAAGATACCCATAAAACATTTGGTTGGTCTATGGTTTCTGAGCATGAAAAACACCACAATTTCCTCTTTTGTGTGCCATTGGTTAGAAGGATCCACTTCTGGCTTCAGTGTAATTGTTGCTGATGGTATGGCACTGGTTGTGACTGAGCCAGAGTCCTTATACTTAGTAAACACTCCAGCATGATAATTACTGGTAAGCTACCATCATCCATATCTACAGTGGTATTTGGTCATGTAACTGTGGATCAAAATACAATTGTGTGCTGTGTGTTTTCTCAAACCCTATTCCAGTTGTGAGAAAACTAAACTTTCTCTCACACTTTGGTCACAGGCAGCATATTAATAACAACCATTTCAGAAGGTAACTACAAATTACTACTTCTGAGCTCTTGCATCAACTTTCCTTGACAGCTTACTCAGCTCAATATTGTTGCCACACAGATCTCAAATTTGCATTGCACTGTTTATTTTCCATTTTCCAGAGTGCATTAACCAAGTCTTTAGTCTTTAGGAACATAGGAAACCGCATTACATTACATTACATTACATTACATTACATTACATTACATTACATAAGACTGGGCTATACAGTCATCCAAACCTGTCTTCCTTCAAATCTGCACGTCCTTTCGATGAATTGGACTACATTGACTGAAATAAACATGTTCAACTTGATTTACATTTACTTTGATGTCATGTATGTGTAGCAGAGGAAAAATTTTGACATCTCAATTTATTATTATTAATAGCAGTATATTAATTATTATTAATAATACATTAATTATTATTAATGTAGAAGAGGAATATTTTGGGCAGCTCTAGCACTGTGTGAATGTGTTGATAATTGAAACTGACATTGCACAGGGATGGATCTTATTAGGATAGATTGTTGTCTGTGATTAGTTGTGGTTGCCCCCATTCCCAGTTGATTTCTAGAGATGCACAAAAATGCCATAATGAATGATGAAGATCATATCTGAATATTCTGAAGCTATCTTATTCCAGGGATATTTTGCTCATCACTGGAAAAAAAAAGAGCATTCTAATCTAGAGAATGGCTGAATAAAGAAAAAAGAAAAAGTACTAGACATCAAATTGGTGAAATAACCTAAAACTTAAACACACCTTTTAAATGTGTTAAAAACAGAACCTGAAGTAGTTAAACACTAGGAATTTCTTTACATTTTTACAAATTGATTTAGTAAACTAATTCCTATAATTGATTTTGTAAGAATGAGTTTATATTCCCTCCTTGAATTAATTGAGTTGAAAAGGGAATGCATTCCAACACAAATTAAAACAGACGTTATCTTTTAAAACACCTGCTACATACTGAGTTGACACTTTCACAAACTTATTGCACGATGATCATTCACTTTCAATTCACAGAATACTAAGTACATTATGATTTGCACCAACTCACATCTGCCATTTTCTTTCCTACTTGTTGGTTGTGGACAGGTCTTTCTCTCACATTTTCTTTTCTTTTTTTCTCTCAAATAATTCAGACATTGGCAAACTTTCCTGCTTAACTGTAGTTGAGAGCCAGTTAATATATTATGTATGGTAAACCACCAAGTCACTGGCAGTGCGTGAAAACACCACCACTGTCTATTTCTTGCTATTCTTCTATTTTCTTTATCTGAGTACAATCCAGAAGAAGATCCATTCTGATCCAGTGATCTCTTTGTTCACTCGGGAGACTTTCTTAAGCAACTTTATCAGAAGTTGTTAGAAAGTACAAGCATATAATGTCAGTTATCCAAATGCTTATTAACACTTTCAATGAACTCTGAAAGGTTAATAAGAGAAGACTTAGCTTTGCATAAACAAGGATAATTACCTTTTAAACAAGACTTCTTGTCGCTATTTGATCATCTTTAATTGTAATAGTGTTTCCCCAAATATCTCCAAAACAGATGTTAAGATAAATCATCTCAATTTAATTTCCTGGCTTCTTCCTTGAATCTTTTTAAAATTACCACATTTGATGACTTTTCTACTTATAAGGGATGATCTAAGGGATGAAAAAGGCTGTGATGATGTTGAAGGAAAAAGCATGTAATTGGAGGCTTATTATTATTATTATTTCTGTCATTAAGAAACCAGATTCCAGAGCTATCATTATAATTACAAATATAAATACAGAGTTTGTAACAGAATAGGCAAGAAAGATTAAAATAAATCCAAGTGCTTGTTCTAAACACACACACACATCATTTATTCAGCTAAGACTTTCTCAAAGTCAGAAACGGCTCAGAATGGATGTTTAGGGTTTTTATTTTATTGAATGCAATGTATAGTTATTTGATGTAAGAAAAATAACACCAAATGGATGCTAAAACAAGAGAATTTTAGTGCAAATTGATTATTATGGCTAGTCCTGAGTTGAAAATTCCAGTAATAAATACATTAAATAAACATGTGAATTTTCATATGCTCTGCCAGTATTTCTGAAATTATTTGAAAGTTGTCCATTATTAAGGAACAAACTCTCCGTTCAGCCGCAAAGCAATTTTCACATTGTTCTGTGGGGTTTATTTGAAGCAGGCACAGAACTGCAACTCTCTCCTCCTGACTTCATGATTGCAATTTGCAATGCAAAACCCAAATGAAAGGTGCAGCCAAGATTCAGGACAAAGGAATGATCAACTCACTCTTAGAGGAATGTCTGCCCTAATGGCTGCCTGCTGCGAGAGAGAGGCTGCAGGGGAGAGTGCTATTGTCTATTGAAAGAGAAAGTGGCTGGCCAGTCAAATCAACTTTTTTCATTCCCACTTCAGACAATTCCAGCTGCAGACTTTGTGGCTTTGACATTTGCCAGCTTTCCCCCCATCCCCATCTGCCCCACCCCCATGACCTGATTAAAAATTGTGTAGAATTCATGAGCTTATCCACTGTTTTGGTCGCTTCCTGATAAAGGTACTTATTGCCCAAAAGGTTTAAATAAAAAAAAAAAAACCCATAAAGGTACAATGAATATTCAAGGATTTTTCAGGGACTCCTGAGTCTAATAGCAAAGAACTCCTAAATCAGAGGACAATATGTATCTGCTGCCCAGACAGGGGATCTGGTTTAAGATAACAGATATCTAGATATTTCAGCATAATTTGGTTCTTGCCTAGTGAACCACCCAAAGTTAATCTGCAGAATTCTCATTAAAAGGAAAAAAGAAAAAATGTTTTTTGTTTTCTGCCTTACAAAATAGCTCTATATCCTTTGGCCCACAAGACAAATCTGTGAAAAAACAATCCCATCCATCCATCCATCCATCCATCCATCCATCCATATCTTCCCTGAGCTAATATTCTGGGCATTATAGCTTTTGAATGAACATGTGGAAAGTTGAAACTTCAAAATAATGTTGAGGTCAGCCAAAACCTAACTTTCATTTCATTTCCATTTAACTTAGGCTACAGAAGCATGGTTAGGTTAGTCACCTATTTAACTTTCTTCTCTGTTACATTATTAATGACAGATAACTACCAATTTTGAAAATTTCAACATTTGGAGGCATCCAACAATATTTTTGGAATGTGCTGCACGTAATCCCGAACCACATCACTATCAGACATCACTATTTAAACTATTACTAACCTACAGGCTTTGCATTTTTTCTATTTCCACTCTTACAGCATGTTTAGCTTTATATCACAGCTTGATAAAATATTTTGAACAATCTGAAAGCTTGCTTTTTGACTGATGCAGTTTGCTTGCTTATCCATTGGACTACTGCAGATCGGTGGTAGTATTCTACCGGTTTGACCTATCAGTGAAACCGATAGTGCTGAAGATCATCTGTGAGCAAATCGGTTCGCTCCGATGATCAGCTGCCGGGCCCTCCCACCCTCCCCGCCTCTATCCTGACCTTTATTTCCTGCTTTTCAACTTCAGCTGCTTTGTGTGATACAGCAGATTGCCATGTGTCAGCTGTTTTACACACAGGACTTACAGCAGAAGGTGAATTGCAAACACTGCACATGCCCAAAGCACATGCTTGGCATGTGCTCACACCAAACCAGTAGGAAAACTTTTTGAAACCCACCACTGCTGCAGATGGTGCATCAGGATTCCCCCTCCTTCCTCTTATAGCTGCTACTTGATGTGAAACAATTTGGAAACTTGGTCTTCTGCAAGCTCCTTTTATTATAACAAGCCATGGAAGCACAGGTAGCTCTCAACTAACCATTGTTTGCTTAGTGACTGTTCAAAGTTACAACGGCGCTGAAAAAAGTGACTTACAACTGGATTTTGCACTTGCAGCACCCCCAGCATGAATTTACAATGGTCGCAGCATTCTATGGTCCTGTGATCGCCATTTGCGAACTTCCCAGGGAGCTTCTGACAAGCAAAGTCAATGGGAGAAGCTGGGTTTTTTTAAGGATCATGGGATTCACTTAACAATTGCAGTGATTCACTTAGCAACCATCTTGCTTAGCAATGGAAATTTTAATCCTAAATGTGGTCATAAGTCAAGGGCTATTTAATTAAATAATGTAATTAAATTAATTACAATTACAGTATATGCTGCCCATCTCGTAGTTATAGGCAACTCTGGGCGACTATCAGTATTATAGTATTTTATACAGGTAGCATTAATAGGTAGTATTATATCTCAAGCAGTTTCATTCTCCTTTATATCTCCCAGGTCGTGATAAAATTTATTTATTTATTTATTCATTCATTCATTCATTCATTCATTCATTCATTCATTCATTTATTGAATTTATATTGCTGCCTATTCGCCCATGATGATTCGAGGTGGCTTACAATATATAAAACCATATAAATACATTTAATTCACTCTTTTCCTTGTCTGCATCCATTTGCATTATATATGTCCAGAAGGAATGACATTTTCTATCATTATATGGATAGAGGTAGGTACATCTTTGTCTCTTGTATTTTCCTAACTGTGCTTTGATTAAAGAACTGCATGCAAAGTTCAGGACAGAGTAACTACCTGTATTGAAGGGAAACCACATTTCATCTCACGTAGTGATTTGAGAAGTGTGATTTTTTTTTTAAAAAAGAGTGCTTTAAAATGAAACCAAATATGAAACCATATTTACTCCAGAGGACTCCTCATGACACTGTCAGCAGAGAAGGCTTCTACATGGCAAAATCCCATATGCGCTCAGAATGAATTTTATTGGCCCTAAACAAGGTATAAACATTGTTATTGATAAGCAATCTTTTTTATTTTAAGAGCTAAATCTAGGGCCAGGATAGGAATTGCTTCACTCTGAAGGTTGAGTAAGGGGATTTGCGCTTGCACCCACACCTATGAAAATCCCTCTTTTTCTCTCTGAAATATGTTACTGCCTCCAATCTTTGTGTTCAAGATCTCAGGTTTCCTGGTGCCAAGGGGAATGGCGGTGCAGCACTCCTACCATGTGTCACCTGGAGAAAGCATGGCTGTGTCATGTGGCTTAGTATGGTTTAATATGACTGCCATAACATCTATACAATCAACTTGCCCATATTAATTTATTTATTAAATTATATGGTTGTCTAGCTCAAATAAATGACTCTGGGCAGTTAACAATTAAACACAGAATAAAAATAATAAGCAAAAACTATATGCTCTAATTGTATACCTGCATTTATGGGAAACAATAAACTTTCACTCATGACCTTTTTCAAAAAGAAGTAACTAAAACTTTTCTTGCATCAAAGAAGCCAGTTGAACTGGAGAAAAAGAAAAAGTAAGAAAAAAAGAAAAAGACTACCTTTTCTCGTTGCCATTAGCAGTAGAAAAACAGCAATGTCATGTTTCTGTGATGTTGTGCTAGCCATTCAAGAAGATCCTTGAAAACTGTCTTGGTTTTAGGATGTCAGTAGGCCTTCTTAGTAGACAGAATTGTGGTCTGATTTAGTTCTGTATTTTTTTTTGTTATAGGCATCTGTATTAGTCACTGCTGCTATTTGTAGGGCTATGTTATTCCTGATGGTTAAAAAAAAATAGAGGATTAAAGTCAACATCCTTGTGGCAAACTATGAAAGCATCCAAGGTCTTCCAAGACTTTTTAGAGAATCACTACCATTAACTCTCAGGAGCCTGGTCAATTTTAGAGAATCTTCAATAAAAACATTTGGATGGAACTAGTTTGAGGGAAACTATCATATTTATTTATTTATTTATTTATTTATTTATTTATTTATTTATTTATTTATTTATTTATTTATTTATACTTTTATACCACCCCCTCTCCCAAGTTGGGACTCAGGGCGGTGTACAGCCTAAATAAAACAATACAATCAAATAGAAAAAATTAAAATAGGTTTAAAAAGATTTAAATTGGTTATTGGCGGTGTTCGCAAATACCAGGTTTTAATTACCTGTTTTCCATTTCTTTTACTGTTCCAGTCTGATCAATTTTTGTTTCATTTCCTTTTCTCCAAGACGATGTCCATTATTTAAATTGCACCATTAAGGAACTACTTTTCATCAATGGACAAAGGGAAAACAAAGATTTTTAAAACACATTTCAGTACAGAACTGCCATTGCTAAGAAGCTTTTATCGAGCACTTTGCCTCCTAGCAGTTCACATATTAGGGTCACAAGATAAGAACTGTTTCCCAGATACAATTCACTTACTTTGTACTTCACCTCTAATGGGCAGTTTGGAAAAGAGCATTCTCCAACATGTATTTAAAATGATCCATTTGAAAGATAAGTAAATTGTAGCCGCTCATTAAACCCAGCACTTCATGCCACACTGCAAACATATATTTAACTAAGAAAAGAACAGTACTGGGACCTTTCTGTTTTCCTCTTTTCTCCAAGATCCTGAAATGTTGTGATTCATAATAATTTCCAAAAACATTTGAAATTACAGACCAAACAAAATTGCTAAATGCTGCAAGGATCCAGGATCTCAATGCTTTTTCAAACGGAGTAAGCACTTTCCAGACCAGCCTACAGGCCTTATATCTGGATTGCTTTGATCAATAGGTTTATCTGATTGCTACACTTGGGGGGGGGGGGGAAATGTGCTGAAGAGTGACGTATACAATGTGCTGAAGAGTGGCGTATACATTTTTAAGCAAAGGAAATACAGCAGGCTGCTTGCAATGGTGTGGCCCCCTAAGGACCACAAGGAGCTTTGCAGCTAAGGTTGAGTGTAAATTTATTTATGACTTACAAGGAAAACCCAACCAGTTGAATGTGTGTTCTACCATTAGAGTTTGCATAAAATTGCAGCCTAGCTTGGGGTTATCTATATACATTGGGCCATGTCGCCTAGAATTTCAGGAGATCAGTCTAAGAGGTTGGCGAAGCAGATCAGAAATTAATCATAGGGATAGTTTCATATGTGTTATTGCTCATCAAGAATTCAAAGGGATATTGTATACATCAATTATATTCAGAAGTGAGGTAGGTAATAATCTACTGGAGTTGGCAAGATTGCAGTACATCCCTGCTTCTGCATCAAAACAACAATCTATCCAGGAGACATTAGCAGGTCAAAGCATTTATTTCTATTACTTAGATTCACTTCCTGATCAGATTGTAATTAAAGAAATAGGGGCTGATTTGCTTTCCTGGTAACTTTAGTCTGCACAGCAGCTGTTAGATGAATGTCTAAATGATTGCACTCTCAGACATCATATATATCTTGACTAGTCCCATAAGTATGATTTTGTTACTCTTCTAAAAAAAACAGATTGTTAGCTACTGTCATAATTGTTATGACACAATAAATCAGTAGAATAGCTTTCAATGTTCCTTTCCTTTTCTTAGTTATTTTTGGATTAGAATGAGTTTGATTAAGAAGACTTGTGGTTCTCCAGTCTTTCTTTTAAAAAATGCTAAACATATGGAGAACATATTCTGGAGCTATCTCTTTCTTACAAGCAATTGTGCAGATAAACAAGATTAGATTTTGATTTACTAGTCTTATCAAGAATAAAATGGGAAAGGATTGATCTGTACAGTATTTGGGAATAAGTACCATAGTTTTACATACCGTATTTTCCGGCGTATAAGACGACCGGGCGTATAAGACGACCCCGGATTTTCGGTTGTCTTTTTTCAAAGTCATCTTATACACCAGAAAATACGGGTATTCAAAATTAAGCTGCAAGGATTTGTAAATGCTTCTCCTTCCTTCGCACTCGCATCAGCCGACCGTACAACCTTCCTCCTCCGGCCCCAGGGCGGCTCTCTAGGTCTCTCTCCCACACACACGGAAGACGACCAGGCCTCCCGTGGAGCATGATGGGCCGGCAGAGCGGCCGCCATCTTGTTCTCTTCAGGAAGGGGAGGAGCGTCTCCCGGCGACGCCCGTATTATTTTCCGGCGTATAAGACGACCCGGCGTATAAGACGACCCCGGATTTTCGGTTGTCTTTTTTTGGTTTCAAAAGTCGTCTTATACGCCGGAAAATACGGTAGAAATACTCAACATGAATCTGTAACTATCAGTATATGTGTTCAGCAGGTTCCTGTTCTGACCTAGGCTTCACAAAAATATGAAACAGACTCCTTGTCCCAACAAATCCCCCTTTCATTAGACTAAAATGAATTCCTATCATTCACATCCAGCAAAGTTGCAGCAAACAGTCTTTCAAGAGTAAATTGCAACCACAGACCTTATCAGGCTTGGAGAGTTGCCAGGGCGATAACTTCCAAGCACAACGCTGTACAAGAAAATACAAGAAGTCTTTGAGAGTCACGAACAAATCTTCACATTAATTAAACGAACTAATTGTCTCCTACAAACATCACTCCTATTTCACTCCTATTTATTCACTAGGGGAGGGGCCATTCACCACCCACCTGTGTCTTTACTCCCGAGTTGACCCTTGTTCCTTAACTGTTCCCTTCTTCTGGCAGCTCTGTGCATGTGCACATCAGGAACAGGTTCCAGCTGTTCTTCTGCCCCACTGAGCTCTGACTCCAAAGGCAGCTGATAACTGTCGGATGGCCCTGGCTCCATCTCTGCCTCTGATGCAGAGCACTCACCAGAGCCTTCCCCAGACTCAAGGTCTGGCCCATGTTCCTCCCCAACCTCCTCATTGTCCAAGTCTTCCACCAGCTCCATTGGCCACTGGGAGCCCACAACAATTCACGTCAGACTTGAAAATTCTCAGAAATGAAAAAAGAATGCTTTGATGAGCAGCATCTTATTTTTAAATGTAGATATATATTAGCCCAACTTGCTACTGCCTTCATCACTTTCCACTCTTTGTGTAGTCATTAAAGTTCCCTTCAAGGATGTGAGATGCTGATCTACACCCAGGGGTGGGATTCAATTTGAGGCTGTGAGATGTTGGTCTACACCCAGGGGTGGGATTCAATTTTTTAACAACCGGCTCTGTGGGCATGGCTTAGGTGATGGGCATGGCTTGGTGGTCACGTGACTGGGTAGACATGGCTTGGTGGTCATGTTATTGGCTGGGTGTGGAAAACTCAATATCACTCACATTGAGGCACACATCTCCTTGCCTGGCCTCTCATGACTGTGGGGATGCTACAATAGTCGTAAGTGTGAAAAACGGTCATAAGTCACTTTTTTCAGTGCCATTGTAACTTTGAATAGTCATTCCACACAAGCAAAGTACCAGCAAAGGAGGGGGAAAAATTTCCAGAGAAGTTCCTGAGACAGGAAGTCTAGTCCTGCCAAGAATGTAATAAGGGTTAACGGACAGGCAGTTTCTGTAAGCAACACCAGAATGTTTCCTTCCTGCCTTCCTTACAGGATTAGGCCAGGAATTTCTTCTAACAACCAGTTCTCTGAACTGCTTAGAATGTTAACAACCGGTTCTAGCGAATAGGTGTGAACTGGTAGAATCCCACCCCTGTCTACACCCCACCCCAAGGTTTAACAATAATTTCACTAACCCCAATGAATGAATCAATGGGTTTATGCTCATGTAAGACTGATTCAGAAGTTGTGATAAAACCTCCCTGGCCCTGTTTTCACTTTACTATAGCTTTATTATATATTTATTACTTTATTGATTCATCTATTTAAAGTTGACTGACTACAATCAGGCTTATGGAGAACTGGCACAATCTCCTCACTTTAATCTGACTTTCTGATAGAATCACATAACCAAATCTGTTTGAATCTCATGTTGATATCACATTTCTATTTGTTCTATTAATTGAAAATGTACTACTACATGATCTCTGACCAGCTAGGATCACCTTAAGAAAAAATTCGCACAACTACACATGCACACATACATAGAACTAAATGATTCTGTTCTACCTATTAGATGCAGAAGCTTCTTGAATATGAAAAAAAACAAACCTTACAGAGTATTTAGGATAGAAATGTGTGTGAGAGAGGGGGAAATTTTATTTGTGTATTTCATAAATTAAATATTCTCATTCTCCATTTTTTTATGGATGGTAATTTGATATAGATCTCCATTTGAGTAGTACATTTCCAGTGGAGGGAATGCATATCAATATTTCTAATTCCTCTCACTGCAACTGGAATCTCACTAATATACTCTTACTTAAACAGAGAACAGCTTGTAATAAACTGTGCTGAATTTTAAAGGGTCTCTTTCTTGCTCCACGTAGAGGCCCCACAGCTAATTATTTTCAGTTGGACAGACTGTTTTCATGAATTCTCCTTAGTCTGTTGTATACTTAAGATAATAGTTATTTCGGCCCTGCTATAATGATTAAGGCAGCCACACTGAGTGATCATAGCAAGTAAATGATTTCTATGATGAAAGAATAGTAGATGATGACATTAACTCTTATTGGCTTTGATGCTTATTAAAGAAAATCTCTGTAGCAGGAGCAGCAGCTCCACCTATGCTGGAGGGCTAGAGCATTATTGGCAGTATTTAAAAGCCCATCATCCTCTGGACATATTTATTCAGCTTTGCTTAGTAATCCAAATTGACCTGACTAATTGCCTTGACTTTTTAAAGACCAGCAATAATTTGTGTCTTAGAACACAATGAACATAGAAAAACTTTAGGTCACAAATTCTAATGGCATCTGCTATTAGAATGCTAGAATGCTGGTTAACTGCTTTAGCCCAACTCTTTTTATTGCTGCAACTTATCCCATCTGAAGGCACTTAGGGGTATACTTAAATTTCTTAATAAGATAATTAGGCTTTAAAACAAAATTTGGGTTAAGTGGTATCATAATGAAATAAGTGTATCATATCTTATCTTCAAGCATGTTAGCATGGCAGCTCACAATAAAGCACGTACAATGTTGTAAATATATAAAAATGAGTTTTAAACTACAATACACACACACAAATGAGCCAGAATCACTAGAGTTAAAAAGTTCAAGAAACAATTAAATAAGTCCACTTGGTTCCAGAAAATGAACACTCCTTATAGAGTATTTCAAAGTTGGAGTGTTATTACTGAAAACCCTCTCTCTCCAAAAATGATCCATTGCACTGTGGATAGTGAAGAAATAGGAAGAATTTAGACAGGTGACCTTTACACATTTTGATCCAAAGCTGGGAAAGTCAAGGGCAGTTGTTTTAGGACAGTTGGAGTATTATTACTGAAATGACCCATGGAGAGAATCAGTGAAGCTTCTATGCAATTACTGGTGTTACTTTTCAGTCCCCAAATTGAAATGAACCTGGATAAAGCAGAAGTTTTAATGTAGCAAAGAATATTATATTGGGCTAGACCATTTTGCACGTTCATATCAAATTAATGAAAGTGAGCATAGATATTTCCATAGATTTTTTTTCTTCTCATTTCTTCTTAGCTGAAACATCATTGCCAAACTGATGTCTTCATAGTTATATGTATTATGATAATTTCATAATAAAATCCATTCAGTTCAAGAACCTAGCCTAAGTGCCTGACTCATCCTCAAAGACAGGTTATAATATTTTCCTTGTGTAAATTACAATTATCTGTTGAGAAAAGCAGATATAATTTTCTGCATTTTGTTTATTGTTGGATATTTATTCTAGCTTCAGCTTTCTTTGGAACTTTAACATTCAGATTCTCTTTGGGCTCATCTTGAGAGTTATTCCTTAATTCTATTAAAATCCTGACATTTATCATGGAAAACCTGCATTGAAGGGTAATTCCAGTTAGAAAGTACAATCTAAATAATTCTTAAAAAGCAAATTTGGCCTCTCAAATATTATGATGGATCAGTCAGTTCCAAACAAGCCATTTAAAAACTTTTCAGCATTAAACAAAAGTTTGATTTACCATTGAGTGCTTAACTTAAATACTTATGATTTCATTGCAATTGTTGCTTTTGAAGTACTGCAACAATTAGAAGTTCTGGAGAAATTACTGTAATAACCTTCTTTGAAGAACACTGATTAAATGTGCTATTTATGCAATTTTTAGAATAGGAACCTTGAGTGTTCTGTCCTAGTACATCAATAGAAAGTTAAATATATGATCATACAAAATTTATTTTATTTAATTAAATAATTAAGTTAATTTAATTCAATTTGGTATATACCTAACACTGGGAATATGGGAGGCAGTGGCTCAGTGGCTAAGATGCTAAGTTTGTCGATCAGAAAGGTCAGCAGTTTGGCAGTGCAAATCCTTAGCACCGCATAACGGAGTGAGCTCCCATTACTTGTTCCAGCTTCTTCCAACCTAGCAGTTCGAAAGCATGTCAAAATGCAAGTAGAAAAATAGGAATCACTTTGGTGGGAAGGTAACAGCGTTCTGTGTGCCTTTGGCATTTAATCATGCCGGCCACATGACCATGGAGATGTCTTCGGACAGCACTGGTGCTTCGGCTTTGTAATGGAGATGAGCACCACCCCCTAGAGCCAGAAACTACTAGCATATATGTGCAAAGGGAACCTTTACCTTTAACACTGGGAATATACAAAGCATATGTGTCTTTAAAATACAGAAATTAGCCAGAATCCTATGAACTATCTTGCTCATGTCAGTCCTAAATATAATGGTAATTATACAAGTGGAAACAATACAATTAATTAAATTAATATCACTTCATATATATTTCTCTCCTCAGAGTAGATTCAAGAAGGTTTGACTACAATCACTTTCTACTTGGAAATGTAAAAGAGGTAAAAGTTTTGCCAAATGACTATAGATCTCCCATGAAGAAAGTATAAAGGTAACAATTTTTATTGCCTCTTGTAAATAGATAATCAGTGGCCTGATGCTTCAGAATACGGGTGTATAATTTAGTCATAATATGCAATAGCCAGGGACAGATTTAGCTGCTCTGCTGCCATTGTCTAGCCTACTTCTAAGACTAGGGGTGGATCTGAGAGCCACATTTGATATTTATATATTACAAGTGAGCAGATCTCTGCTCAAAGCAAAAAGTGGACAAAGCCCAGACAAACAGCTCTTTTAATTCTTTTTTTTTCCTTCAAAAGATGATGAAATGGTTGATTCTTTTTTTACCAACACTAAGTTTCAATTGAACTGAATGTTAAGACCACAAACAGTCAAATGTTGTGGAAGGCACTCCATTGAATACTGGTGGCAAATTGATAAATTTTGGCAGTGATTAAAAAAGAGAGCCTTTATAATAAAAGAAGTGATGCTAAGAATATAAAAATTGACATGGAATTTGGAATAAACAGGATAGACAATATGTACTATTATTAATTATTAGGTTAACAGTTTTAATATGTAACCACACTGTTCAAACAACAATATGTTTGCAGAAGAAAGAAAATATAAAAATGTATTGCAAAAAGAGAGAGAGAAAGAGAGAGAGAGAGAGAGAGAAAGAGAGAGAGAGAGCCTTCTGGTGGTGACAAAAGATATTGAGGTGGGATCATTTACATCAATCTAAGCTTATGGCAAACAGTTAATCTTATGGTAGCAAATTATGCCTTTTAATCAATATGTGGGGATAGGTTTAATGATTTGCCTTGAATCTATTTGCCAAATAGAACTGAAGGAGCTTTTTGGATGAGATGTGAAACATTTTCAAGGAAAAAAACCAAGAAAGTCAAGTTACCTTTTGAAAAGCAGCTTTGGGACAACCATGACCTGGCTGATTGAGAATCTCCATAGATACTCGCCAAATAATTTTAAATTTGTGATGTCCAGTTTTAGGTTTTTTTTATGTAGGAAGTGGGAAATCCCTCTTGGTTTCCTCTTCTTCCACTGCAGGCATAATTTTCTAAATTTTTATCAATCCCTTTAATCCGTGGTTTCTTTTACCATGAAAAAAATGGGCTGCCATTCTAAATAATCTTTCCAGGAAGAAAGCGCCAATGAACATATGAGAACATATTGCTGAATGAATATTTATAAACCTGCATTCGAAAACAACAGGAGCAATCCCAAAGCTACAAATGCTTCTTTTTTCATAATTCTGTTTCAGAAATGGTTAGAAATAATTAGCTCTTCATTTAACATCAAATGTTACTAAGGGACAGTTTTTTTATCCAGTCCAATTTTTTTTTAAAAAGGAAGCTTGTAATAGCTAACTTACCACTGGTGTTAAATTTCAGAACCATAAAATATTATACAATCTTGCATTAGATAGGAATGCTTCTAGTGTTCAATAGCCTTAAATATTTTTAGCTAGGCTAAGCATTAAAAAAAAGGCAAGGCAAAAAATAAATTAGTGGCACATTTGGCACTCTGTTTTAAACCATCTGTTCCCCTACAGTCAGTTATGTAGATCCAAGGGGGGAAGAACATAGAGGGACTCCTTGAAGCTAAGCTCCGATTTTCATCAATAAGCTGTTAAATTAGTCTTCCTGCTTCACAGGGCTTGTTTTATTCAATCTTCCTTTATTAAGAACACAGGTTTGATTCTGTAAAGAACAAATTCTCCTAAGATCTTAAAAGGAAAAATGGTTGTAAGCATGCTTTTATTAGGCCTGCCTTATGGAATAACCAATACAGCATGTTGCTATTATGGATCATCTGAGTTGGAATGACAGAAAAAGAATTTAGAGAGGGCTGGGGGAAAAAAAGGAAAACAATGGGGAAGGGAAGCAGAATTTAACACTAATACTGACAGCTAATAACCCACAAGGCCAGATCTGATCAGCTGTAGCTAGGTTTTCTGCTGAGATTGAATTAATGAAAGTCTGTCTTTATTTTGGCTTCCTAAGAAAAAAAATTGGAGGGTCAGATCAAAGGCATGTCTATATTGGAAAGGTAAACAACTTTCATACCTGTTTATCCCTCGAGGCCCTGCTGTAACTAAGGAATTCTCGAGATTGTAGTTTAGGCAGAGTCAGCAGGAAAAGTATATTGATTCCTCCCCCCCCCCCCCCCATCCAAACCTACTATTTGGAGATATTTTTGTTCCACTTTCTGATGGAAGCCATGACCACTACACTGATTCAAACATGTTTACATTTATAATACTAGTGTACTTTTGGAGACACAGTTTAATTACTTGGTGGGGTGTGCTATAAAGATGACTTCACCAATCTTACTGTTACAAAAATAAATTAAAATACTTGACCTTCAGCAAGGAAACTTGTATATTGGAACTATGCCAGAGGTGGTATTCAGCAGGTTCTCACCAGTTCTGGAGAACCGGTAGCAGAAATTTTGAATGGTTCAGAGAACCAGCAAATACCACCTCTGACTGGAGATTTTACAGTATCTTTCCCCTGCCATGCCCACCAAGCCATACCCACAGAATTGATAGTAAAACAATTTGAATCCCACTACTGAACTATGCCTCCTTGCATCAATGGAACAAAGTTTTACTCCTTGATGTAGTGACTTGTAGGGTTGTTGTTGTTTTTAAATCATGATTCTTGAAAAGGGGTACAGAAATTTATACTTCATCTTTCTTGCAAGCTTCTAAAGGAACAGTTGTATCTGTCCATTCCACCAGAAAACAGATAGCCCAAACTCCTTAAATCAGTGTTTCTCAACCTCAGTGGCTTTAAGATGCACGAACTTCAACTCCCAGAATTCCCCAGCCAACATGCTGAGTGGGGGAATTCTGGGAGTTGAAGTTCGTGTGTCTTAAATTCACCAATATTGTTTTAAAGTCTGGCATACTTAATTTCATGCCATTTTTTTCTATTTTACATATTTATGTATTAAATTATTGTATTTTATCCTATAGCTATTGTATCCTACCCTATACTCATTTTAAATTGCTTGTTTAGAATTTTATTGGTAACGTGTGTTTGAACAACTTTCATAAACTTTCATAAGTTCCAGTCCATACCATCAAGTATATAAGTTTCAGGAAAAAAATCCCTTTATTGTCAAGCAAAGTAAGCAAGCATGGAAGGTGGCAAGCAGTTTTTTTTAATTGCCAGCTCTCCACTTCCATAGATCTTATCCTTTGAGATTGGAGAATTACTGACTTTCCCAAGTCATTCCCATCAATCAAGTACTACAACACCTAACTTCTTGGAAGGATAAGTGTTTTAAAATATATCCAGAGGTCTCCTGGAAGTCATATGAACACATGCAAACATCTTGACATGTTCTCCACATACTAGCCTTATAGGAAGGTTGGTAGAGCTAGGATTGGATGGTGCAAAGAGAAGAAAAGTCTGGGGAAAGAGAAGGGGATTATTAAGTAATTCTTAATGACACCCCCCCATAACTGATCCACAGAGATAGGAATGGGATTTATTTCTTCAATGTTTTCAGTGATTAGTCACAGTATCTGATGTATGGCAGCTTTTAACTAATCATAAGAAAAAGTGGGGAAAACAAAAAATGTTAACGAAAAATTCACTGAATTCTGCTGCTTCTACTTCATTTCTTATTTGTAACCCTATCTTTCACCAATTCTTTTCTTCAATTTTTGTAGCCTATGAACTCTTTAGGTGAAAGATAAAGAAAATGTGGATCTCCAGAGTTATTGAACTTCATGTTCCATCACTTCTTGCCAATCATGGCAAATTATGAGTGATGATGGATATCACAGCCTAATAATTTTTGGAGGGCTGTACATGATCTATCCATTATCTCTGTGGGTTGAGGAGCAAAGATACTGAACTAATTGGGAAGAAATAAAGGACAACTGGAAGATAGTATCTATTTCTGAAAAGTGTACTGATCAGGAGCTAGGTTTTAACATTTTATACTGATCTTACATATTTGGTTTGGGTTAATTGATATAAAGTTTCTTATTCCAGTGATCTCTTCTTCTGAGGAACATCATATTACAGACAATCCTTTGGTAAAATACCAAGAATGAAGGTAGGAACTTAGAAGAGATATTCAGCGTCAGCAAGAAATTTTCAGATGTTCGAAACATCAGTAGAAGGGTATTTTTCAGCAGAATTCCCATGATGATACAAAACCAAAGTAGAGCAGTCTTTCCCAAACAAATGTCTTACGGAAAATCTCCCAATCCTGTTCAGATGCTCTGTGTTTCTATTGCAATTACTCATGCCTTTTTATATAATCCTATCAACTTCTGGAAATTTGTCAGATATTTCTCACTAAGGAATCTATTTTTGCTGCGTGCTTTATTATATTCTGTCATTAAACACAAATAATGAGATCACTGTAAAGACATTATACAGATATACTGCCCCAAACTCCCAATATTGTTTTCTAGGACTGTAATTTTTCCCTTAAAAGACTTGCTTTGGAACATGCAAGAATACAATTAAAACATTTTTTCTTAATTGGAAGAAAGCAACCACATATTTCCCCAGGTTTCTGCTAATATTTTGGCAGCTATTCCCAGCCATTTTTACATGCAAGTGCATGCACCATCTCTTCATAGGGATTTGCATAGATCTACTGGTTTCTATAATCACTATTAATTATATTTGTTCACCACCGAAATTTCCCAGGACTCCCAGACATTCACAATAGAACAAAACATCTGTGATTTTAAAAAGTAATTATAAGGGAAACAGACAATAAAAGAAAGCAACAACAAAAGAATGCCCAAAGAGTGTTACATCACATTAATTCCCAACCTCTGAAATAGCTTTATCTTAACCTGTTTCTAGGAGGCTACCACAGAACAGGCTAATCTAGTTTCTAGCAGGAGATTGTGTCGAAGTATTGGTGCCATAACTGGGAGGTCACATCACCTCGCCTTAGTCCATACTTCACAATTACCAGTAGCCTCTCTTATGATGAATATATCTGACAATTTGATCCTGGTTAGAAAAGGTGATTCTGAAGATACTTAGGGCATAAAGAACTTTATAGATTACAATCAGCATTTTGAATTGTATCTAGAAACGTATCAACACAAAAGCAGCAATATAATATGTTCTTGACAATGGGTGGTGGCTAGCAACTGGGCTGCTGTATTCTGAACTAGTAGTGGGTCTTCTAGAGGTAGCCCAATGCAATTGTCCAACTAAGTAGTAATGAGCATGTGAGCCACAGTAGTAAAATCCTCTTACTCCTTGTAGAGTACTTTTGATTCCAACAGTTTCCAGAAAGTGTGACAAGATTTCAACAAGCATTTCTGGCCAGGCCTGGCGAGTGGTTGATTAGGTAATCCCCCAAGTTAGGAATAAATGTGTTCTTATTACCAATGGAACTGGCATTTATCACCAGCAACTTGAAATCAAGGTCCTCAGTAACCTGACTACCAATCCCTGGAAGCAGAGATTGACACCAAATTGTCATATCTTTTCTCCTGGAAAACCTGTGCCCCCTGCCACATCTCTTCCAATTTATCTCCACTGGGTTTCTTGTGCTTCCATCATCTAAAATTCTAAATCATAATTACAATCTTTCTCACCTACCTATCAACAACAATTTAATCCCAAAGCTGAAATGTTACCAACCATTCCCATCCACTTAAAATCTGATATTCCTGCTGTTAGAAAAGCCTAGCTAATCTATCAGACTCTATCAACTACACTACATATGCCAATATCTTTCACCTCAGCTTGAGGTGGATGGTAGTATTACTCTTACTCCATCCAATTTTTCAATAAATACCAATCCAACTGCCCATTCTCCAAGAATCTCTCTCTTACCATGTCCTTATTTATAGGACACAAAGCCTCCCATACTCTCATTGTGGATTAAACCTTCTGACTCTCTACTTCCCACAATGCAGTCATCTAATTCCAATCCACCTTGTCCATAAGGAGGGCAATAATTCCAGTTTGAAATCCAACTCTAACTACTTGTGGTTTAGGAGACTCTCCTAGTTCAGCCACTAGCCCCTAAACCCTAGGTAGTTCTTTTCTTCTCACTTCCAATCTTTTTGAACAATCTTCCATCCATCAATTATTACCATTTATAAAGACACATCAATACATGTTCCTTATTGATTCTTGAGTGACTATGTGATGATCTTCAAAGCAGAACTCCAGTTTCAGAGTTCACTGATACATCATCTTAACACTGTTGATCTCTTAGAACTTCATTTTTGGGTTTTTTTCAAGTAGCTACTGTGTTTCTCCAACAATACGGCTTTATTGTACTTATATACCCCCCTATTTCCCTAACAGGACTCAGGGCGGTGCACAGCCAAATTAAAATACAGAGGATAATACAAAATTAAGAACAGTTAAAAAACCAAATATAAAAGGCTGAAATTTATAAGAACTTTAAAAGCCAAACTAGATAAAAACCAGATTAAAATCCTAAAAACCCCAAGGCCAGACTGGCTTGATGAAATAAATAAGTTTTCAACGCGCGCCGGAAGGTCAGGAGATCAGGGATTATCCTCATCTCTGGGGGTAATTTGTTCCAGAGGGAGGGTGCCCCCAATGAGAAGGCCCGCACCCTCGGGGTCGCCAGCCGTCCAGCCAGCAGCACCCCGAGGAGGCAGACTCTATGGGAGCGTACTGGCCGACGGGAGGATGATAATGGCAGGAGGCGGTCCCGCAAATATCCTGGTCCCAAGCCATGGAGCTCTTTAAAGATGGTAACCAAGACCTTGAAGCGCACCCGGTGGACCACCAGGAGCCAATGCAGCTCCCGCAAGAGCGGTGTAACATGGGAGCCCCGAGGAGCCCCCAACACCACCCGCGCAGCCGCATTCTGCACCAGCTGGAGCCTCCGGGTGCACTTCAAGGGAAGCCCCATGTAGAGAGCGTTGGCATAGTCTAGGCGGGAGATCACGAGGGCGGAAGTGACCATGCGAAGCGCATCCTGATCCAGAAAGGGTCGCAACTGGTAGATCCTATGGACCTGACCAAAAACCCCCCTGGCGACGGCCGCCACATGGTCCTCCAATGACAACCGTTCATCCAGGAGGACACCCAGATTGAGAACCCTCTCTGTGGGGGCAAGAATTTCCCCCCCACAGCCAGCGATGGAACCAGCTGGTTGTATCGGGGTGCCGGGAAGCACAGCCACTCAGTCTTAGATGGGTTGAGCTGAAGCCTGTTCTGCCACATCCAACACCGCACGGCCTCCAGGCACCAGGTCATCACTTCGACGGCTTCATCGGGGTGGCCCGGGGTAGAGATGTACAGCTGAGTATCATCAGCATACTGATGGAACTCTACCCCAAAGCCACGGATGATCTCATCCAGCGGCTTCATATAAATGTTGAACAGAAGGGGCGAGAGCACCGACCCTTGAGGCACCCTGCAAACCAGGGGCCTCAGGGCTGATCTCTGCCCCACCGCCAACACAAATTGTGAATGGCCAGAGAGGAAGGAGGAGAACCACCGCAAAACAGTGCCCCCCACTCCCAACCTCTCCAGCCGCTGCAATAAGTTACTGTGGTTGACAGTATCGAAAACTGCTGAGAGATCTAATAGGACCACGACAGAGGAATGACCTCTGTCACGGGCCCTCAGAGATCATCTACCAATGCGACCAATGCCATCTCCGTGGTGTGCCCAGGCCTGAAGCCTGATTGGCGTAGATCCAAATAGACAACTTCATCCAGGTGCTGGGGAAGCTGCCATGCCACCACACTCTCAACAACCTTTGCCACAAAGCGAAGGTTGGAGATCGGACGATAATTTGATAACAAGTTGGGTCCAGGGACGGTTTCTTGAGGAGGGGTCTCACCACCACCTCTTTCAAGGTGGTGGGCAGATATCCCTCACTCAAGGAAGTGTTAATAATAGACATGAGGTGAAATTAAGCCCCGCCCCCAAAATATAGGCCTATTTAATCCATGAGCTTCCATTGGCTGATAGAAATGGCCTCATGGTGAGGGGAGTGTGCCTGGGGCGCTCGCCCTGAGGCCGCTTCTACCGGCCGATAGTAGCGGCTGGTATCTCTGCCTTTGGGGAGCTTCCACTGGAGAGGTGAGTGTGCATGGGGTGCTCTAAGTGGAGGTGCATGTGGGGAGGAAATTAAGTCACCCCTGAAAAGATGTCCTAGCCGTTTTTTCAGGGCTCAAAAAAAAAAGAGCTGGCTTTATTTTATGAAAAAACACGATATGTCTCCCACAATGGATATTTGCCTCCGTGTTATGGAGGTTAATAAAGATAAAGACAAAATTTCCATCATTCTTTGAGTGATTTGTATTTTTCAATTGGCAAAAAGCCTAATGAGCTAAGAAATTAAAAACTTTTCTTAGTTCAGAGACACCAATAATGGACTTAAGTCCTTAATCATGTATGTATTTATCAAGAGGAAGTGCGGGCAGCTGGGTGGAGTCTTGGCACCGGGCTCGAGGAAGCTAGGCTCCCCGCGGGACTCGGAGTTGGAGGTGTGGTCCTGCCGTATGCGGGAGCTGGGGAGCGCCAAGATGGCCAGTCGGCTGTGCTTCGAGTGTGGTCAGTGGGGCATCACCTATGTGGACACTACCATTGGCAGTTTCATCTGCACCGCCTGCTCGGGGGCACTCCGTGGCCTGAATCCTCCTCACCGGGTGAGGTCCATCTCCATGAAGCGATGGTATGTGTCGCCTGACCAAGCTAAAACCCAGGCCACTCTGAGTGCTCAGGCCACCCCTGTAGAAACCAAGATGGCCGCCAAGACTAAGCCGATTACTTATTCAGCAGCAGGCTTATGGGCTCTGGGAAATGTCCTCCTTTCCCTGAGATGGCCCATTGGACTGTCAGCGGCCTACTTTAAGGATGGATCCTGGGATCCCGAGAGGTGGCATGGCCAGAAGAAACTTTTTAGGGGTAGAACCCAATTGTATTCTTTTTTATTCAAATTTTTATCTGCGTTAGGGAGGGTGACCAGGTTGGGTTTGGGGGACAACAATCCTGAGTTGAGGGCTGGACCGGTGGCTGAGCGCAGCCAGGAGGATTCGGGGTCAGGGAGGGTCAGATCGAGGATGGGGGATTGTTTCCGGGAGGGAGAGATTAATTTTATTCACACGGTGAGCGGGAGAGGCAGATATGGTGGTTGTAGGGGGCCATATCATGTTTTGGGAGCACGCCCCCGCTGTTTGCGTGTGATGGCGCGATCCAACCCCCAAAGCATTTCCCGTTCCCCAGGTTGTCCAAATCATCGGGCCCTGGGCCTTCGGTTAATGTTGTGTAACTCCAGGTCCGTAGTAAATAAAGCCCCCCTCATTTACCATCTGATTTGGGAGAGGGGAGTGGACCTGGCGGGTATCACCGAGACTTGGTTGGGTCAGGAGGGCGGGTGTTCCCCTGGTAGAGATGTGCCCACCCAAGTTACAGGTTTTTCATCGACCGAGGACACAGGGGAGGGGTGGAGGGGTTGCGGTTGTTATTAAGGAAGATCTATGTCCTAGGGAATCCACTGTCCCTCAGACGACCGGATGCAAATCCCTCTTTATGAAGTGTGGTTCCAGAGTTCAGGTAGGCCTACTGATCATGTACCTGGCTCCCTGCTATGTGGCATCGGCCCTGCCTGAGCTCCTGGAGGTTATAGCCGGTTTGGCAGTTGAGACCCCTAGGCTTATGGTCATGGGGGATTTCAACCTACCTTCTGCCGGCGGGACCTCCATGACAGCCATGGACTTGACCCAATTAATTCGGGACCCCACACATATCAGGGGTCACACCCTGGATTTGATTTTTGTCTCTGGCCAGTGGCAAGATGATCTAGGTACGGGGGATATTGTTACAGAGCCCTTGTCATGGTCCGATTATTTGCTCATTTGGCTGGATTTCCATTCCATACCCCCTCGCCACGGGGAGGTGGAGCCAATAAAATGGTTCCGCCCCAGGCACCTGATGGACCCAGATAGGTTCCTGATGGAGCTTGGGCCTTTTCCCGAGGTTCACACACACAACTCGGTTGGGGACTTGGTGGCCATCTGGAACAGGGTGGTGGCCGAGGCCCTTGACCGGGTTGTACCCTTGCGGCCTCTGACTTGGTGCCGATCCCAATTGGCTCCTTGGTTTTCCGAGGAGCTGAGGGAGATGAAGTGCTAGAAAAGACGCCTAGAGAGTGGTTGGAGGGCCAGCCGCTCTGGATCTGACAGAACACTATTACGGTCCCATATTAGGGCCTATTTAGTGGCGATAAGGGCGGCAAAGTGTTCTTACTTCTCCACCCTTATTGCATCTGCAGAAAATTGCTCAGCCGCCCTTTTTAGGGTGACCCGCTCCCTTTTAGATGTGGGAGTGCGGAAGGATCCCTTACAGGGATGGGCTGAGGATTTTTCGAGATATCTGCAGGACAAAATTGCTCAGATTCGGGATGGGCTGGACTCTGACTGGGCAACTCTGGACGGGATGGCTGGGGCAGATCTTGGTGAGGTCATCAGGGGTGAGTTTGATCCTGTGACCCTGGAAGACGTGGACAGGATACTGGGTGGGCTTAATGCCATTACATGTTTACTGGATCCGTGCCCCTCCTGGCTGGTTTTGGCCACCTGGGAGCTGACATGAAGTTGGTTCCAGGGTATTATTAACACTTCCTTGAGTGAGGGGCTTTTGCCTGCCACCTTGAAAGAGGCGGTGGTGAGGCCCCTCCTCAAGAAACCGACCCTGCACCCAACATTAATATCAAACTATCATCCAGTCTCCAACCTTCACTTTGTGGTGAAGGTTCTTGAGAGTGTGGTGGCACGACAGTTCCCTCAGCACCTGGATGGAGCTGTCTATTTAGATCCACTTCAATCGGGTTTCAGCCCTGGGTACAGCACAGAGACGGCATTGGTCACGTTGGTGGATGATCTCTGGAGGGCCTGTGACAGGGGTTGTTTCTCTGTCTTGGTCCTGTTAGATCTCTCAGCGGCTTTTGATACTATTGACCATAGTATCTTATTGCAGCGGTTGGGGGGGGGGTTGGGAGTGGGGGGCACCGTGTTATGGTGGTTCTCCTCCTTCCTCTCTGACTGCTCGCAATTTGTGTTGGCAGGGGGCAGAGGTTGACCCCAAGGCCCTTGATTTGTGGGGTGCCTCAGGGCTCTGTTCTCTTGCCCCTGCTGTTCAACATTTATGAGAAGCCGCTGGGTGAGATCATCCGTGTTGCTGATGATACTCAGTTATACATTTCTACCCCAGTTATATATTTCAACCCCAATGAAGCCGTTGAAGTGATGACCTGGTCCTGGAGGCTGTGCAGAGTTGGATGGGTATGAACAGGCTCTGACTCAACCCTACCAAGACCTGTGGTTTCCTGCGCCCAGATACAGCCAGCTTATTCCACCGCTGGCTGTGGGAAGAGAAATTTTGACCCCCATGGGGAGGGCGCGCAATCTTGGTGTCCTTCTGGATGTATGGCTGTCGCTGGAAGATCACATAATGGCCATCGCCAGGGGGGCTTTTCATCAGGTCCAACGGATCTGCCAGTTGAGGCCCTTTCTGGATCTGGACATGCTTCGCATGGTCACTTCTGCCCTTGTCATTTCCCATCTTGACTATTGCAATGCACTCTACATGGGGCTCCCCTTGAAGAGCATCCGGAGGCTCCAGTTGGTGCAGAGTGTGGCCGCACATGTGATTCTGGGGCCTTCTCGTAGTTCCCATGTTACACCGCTCCTGCGCGAGCTGCATTGGCTTCCGGTAGCCTTCCGGGTGTGATTCAAGATGTTAGTGGTCATCTATAAAGCGCTCCATGGCTTGCGACCCAGGTACTTAAGGGACCGCCCTCTGCCACCGTCGGCCTCCCATCGGCCAGTGCGCTCTCACAGGGTGGGCCTCCTTGGGGTGCTGTCAGCTGGGCAATGTCAGCTGGTGACTCCGAGGGTACGGGCCTTCTCTGTGGGAGCACCCTCCCTTTGGAACGAGCTGGAGATATGGACTATCCCTTTCCTGCGAACCTTCAGGCGCGCGTTGAAGACCCATCTTTTTCAACGAGCCGGTCTGGCCTAGTAGTATTGGGGGGTTTTAAATTTGTTGTTTTATATGCCCTTGTTTTTATCATTTTAACTTCAGCCACTTATTTAATTTGTTTTTAAATTTTATATTTCTCTGTATTGTTGTTTTTAATCTGGCTGTACACCACCCCGAGTCCCAAATGGGAGAGAGGGCGATATATAAATTAAATAAACATAAACATAAACAACACATACATCAGATCCAGAACCAGGAAGTCTTATTCACAATCCCTGATGCCTTGGATTTTGTGATGTGTTTTACATGGAGCTGCATCTGATCCAGAATGCAGAAACACAGGTATGCACATGTAATACCACAACTGTACTGTATTTTGCAAATTACACTTGCTTCCCAGGTGCAATTCAAAGTGCAAATTACCATTTTAAAGCCCTTTATATCACAGAGCCAGATTATTTGAAAGATTGCCTGACTTCAGTTGAATCTGCTCATTCCATGAGAGCCAATAGAGTAGGCATGGCCTAGCCTCCATCTATAAAAATAATAGGAGTTTTGGGTGCTCTCTGAGCTGGATTGTTTTCTTGCAGATGTTTCATTATTCGAACTAGGTAACACAATCAAATGCTAGTAAGGAGTGAGGTTTGGTCTCAGTTTATATTCTAGTGATGTGCCTTGTCAGCATTGGTGGGAATGGTCTTGGTGATTTTTTGGTTGGACTGTTTACTGTTAGCCTTTTGGCAGTTAAATAACTCTGTTCTTTGGGATATTGTTTACTTCTTGATTGTTGGTATAATGTTAATCTTGGGTTTAATCTATGTTCTTCTGGGTGTTGATTGCTTTTGGTCTTCTTGTTCCCTTTTTTGGCTTGGTGATTGTCTTTTTTGCATAGTATATTGTTTATGTCTATGTGTTTATTGATGGTTAATTTGTCAGAGTGTCAGAAATGCCTTCTCCGTCACAATGTGAGCGATTCCTCAAGTTTCAGATAATCCAATTCTGTTGGCCTTGGCTCACAGACATTGTACCAGGGTGGTGAATCAGTCACCTATAGTGGATGGGAACTGAACAATTCTGGGCTAACCTCAACTACTTTTGCTGTATGCGTGTGTGTTTAAATTGTGCATTTTAAAATCTCATTGGTGGTGTTCTGATTTTAATCCTGTTAATTACCCAGAGGGCAATGTGTGATTTGAATATTGATTAAGTAAATAGAGGTTATATTTTGAATGTCCCACATTATTTCAATTTTAGGTTGTTGGAAGGCTTCCAGAGTGCTTTTGTAGAGTGAGTAACCACCATTCAGATTTTTACTTTGTTGTTGGTTTGGGAATAGTTGTTTGTTTATGGATAGTTTATATATACTTGACATGGGCATTTTATGTGATACATATTTGTCTGTTAACTTCTGAAAGTTGTAGCAGAAGAGAACATCGGTTGAATGGTTCTATTGTTGAAGTATAAAAGAGAAGCCTAAGTTTGAAGAAAATTCATCAGATATACAAAATAAAGCAAAAAAACAATTCTTTACTGTGACAAAATATTGTTTCTTTTCCAAACCCTGGCAATTTGAAACAGAATCTGTTAAACTTCAGTTTCATTGTTTTGTTTTGAACTATTTTGGATCATTGGGAAAAATTGGAAATGTTTAAACATCTATTGCTATTTTTAGACATTAATTTATAAACAACTTCAAGGCTATAACCATATAATTTATTTGTGAGTAAGTGCCATTGAATTCAGTGGGGTTTCAGATTCCTAAATTCACTTTAGATTTCTTTGGCACAGGCTAGGATTATATGGTGAGAACACAGATTAGCATGTCCCCTCATCATATATGGTTCATTTATGGGACATAGCAATAACAAGCCTTTTCTGAAGGATAGCCAACAATTCCCTAATGTTCTTTCCACTTCCTGCTTCTTCTTCCTTACCTCCATCAGAATCCTAACTCCCACTAACTCATTGTCATAAGCACAATAACAGTCATTATCCTATAATTGGGCACTATAGTCACACTTGGGCTAAATACGTCAGTGTGGGAAGGAAACTAGTAATGTTCATGATGATAGAATAACATATTATTTATTTCCCTATTGTCTCAGCCATGGGTAGTATCCCTTGTGAAACAGGCCTTTCATCAACCAATTTCATCGGCTCTCTAGTTGTGCCCACTTTTGTTCACAATCAGAAGCTGTCTGATTGCAAGGTTTGTTGTCTGCTATTATTCCTGGTAAGATATCAGAAGAAGCAGGGGGGAAAAAAAGATGAGAAAGTATCAGTTTCATAGCACTATTTTAATAGATTTCACATAATTGTGCTTCATCAAAGATTTGTAGAATGTGCCAGAAGAAATTCATAGCCTTCTTGTTTAGCCAAATACTTTCATACTGATATTTTTTTCCCATTATGGAAGCTGGAGAGGAAACAAAATTCAGTAGCAGCATATAATCTGCTTTCAAGAATGTACCTTTGACCGACAACATTTGCTTCGAAGGTCTTCAGCACCTTGCGAAACTGGAACTCTAACTGGAGTTTCTTGTTCCTGCTAACCATGTCAAGGAATTTTTGAAAAACTGCTGCAATATTGGAAAAATAGTTTAGTCTATTGAACGGCTTAAACTGGCGATAGGTAGGAATTCATACCTTTTCAGCCAAATGTGGACAAGCATATCCCATGGCAGTTTTTGAGATTTTCAAAATCTGCACGGCAGACTTTCTCTCCTTCAACCCTTCTTTCATACTGCATGAGATATTTTTGAATAGACATGTGATACACAGGAAATTAAAGTAGGGAAATTAGTATAACACATGGAATAGATGTTTTGGTTTGAAAAGCTAAGTGTGTTACCTGGAGCCACAGGGAATTGTGATCCAATGATCAGGAGGATGCCTACTTAGAGAAGATTGATTTAGATCAAGGTTCTCAAAAGTATTCATTGTCAACATTTAAGGGTTGATGAGATTGTCATTTATTGTTGTTCTTTTATAAGTCACAGGGCTATTAGTTAAAGTAGTGTTTATTAAATTATTTTCATATAATAAAAGCTTGAGAATCAATGAAGAATCTGAAATTTCATGAAGAGGTTGATGATCTAAAGAGCTTGGAAATCCTTGAACTAGATGAGCCAAATGGTACTTTGATATATTCTATTAAACACTGGGAAATGTTCTCATCATTACCACATTACAAGTAGTCCTCACTTAGCGACCGTAAGAGGGGCAAGAACTACTAAGCAACATTGTCATAAGGTACAATGTCAAGTGACCTTTGCTTGCTTAGCAATGGAAATTCCAGCACTTCTGGTTGCTGTTGTTAAGCAAATCACTGAGGTGCATTAAGTGCAACATTATATAGCAATTGAGTGTAACCTCCTCCAATCTTTCCCACTCACTTTGGTTGTAGGAAGCAAGCAAAGAAGGTCACAAATGGTGATCAGGTGACTGCAGGACACTGCAACATCATAACAATGAGCTGGTTGCTGAATGCCTGAGTCACAATCATGTCGCCATGGAGCACCACCAATTCAGCACTATTATAAGTTCAAATGGTTGCTGAACAAGAGATTCTTAAATGAAGATCTCTGTATTGTGAGTCTCTTGCAATAAACTGTGTTAGGCATGGGACAGAAACAAAGGTGCACTGCATTTCTTCTGCAGAGATAGTCCAATTTTCCCCAGTAGAAGAAATCTACTATGCATCTTTTCCTTGGAACTGATGACAAAGAGCTATTCCAGCACTGCAGAAGAAAAGGTAGGACAAAGTATGGCCTCTTGAAATCTCAATATCAGAAATAAAATCCAGCGTATTTCTACTCGAAAGTAAGTTTTAATAGAAGTGATTATAAGATTTCAGCCTAAATATTTGATAGTATTTATTAGTGGAAAAATAATAATCAAATAAACATGGAAACCTCGATCTAAGTGTTAAATGTTATAATTAGATAGGTTGATATTTTCCTTTAGTTTTATCACTGCTAATAATAATAAATGTGGGTTAGGGGGGTTACTTAGAATGAAAGGGCCATGAGTTGCAAATCTATATTAGATTATTAGAGATATTAGTAATAATATCCAATATTAAATTGATATATAAGATTAAGGGCTAGTGATATTCTTAAAATCAGACTGGAAAATGAGTATCCCAATGAAATAAATGATCAATCAATTGATCATTGAAAATGGAATGCTTTTATTTATTTTATTTGTTTATTAAATTTCTATACCGCCCCCTCTCCCAAAAAGGGGACTCGGGGAGGTGTACAGCCAACTAAAACAGAAACAGTATATACAATTAAAAGCAAATTAAAACGATTAAATTGGAGGCCGGATATAAAATTAACAAATATAAAACTGATAAAAAATTTAAAATACCAAATTTAAAATCCCAAAAATCGTTACTGGGCCAGGCCGGCCTGTTGAAAAAACAGGGTCTTTACTGCATGCCGGAAGGTCTGAATGTCGGTAATGGCCCGTATCTCCGGGGGCAAATCGTTCCAAAGGGAGGGAGCCCCCGCAGAGAAGGCCTGCACCCTCGGGGCCACCAACCAGCAACGACCAGGTGGCGGAACCCCGAGGAGGCCAACCCTGTGGGAGCGCACTGGGTGGTGGAAGGCTGTTGATGCAGCAGGCAGTCCCGTAAGTACCCAGGTCCCGAGCCATGGAGCGCTTTAAAAACGATCAATACCACCTTGAATCGGATCCGGAAGGCCACAGGAAGCCAATGCAGCATGTGCAGGAGCAGTGTAACATGGGAGCTACTCGGATCACCCGCGCGGCCGCATTCTGGACCAACTGCAGCCTCTGGACACTCTTCAAGGGGAGCCCCATGTAGAGAGCATTGCAATAGTCCAAGCGGGAGATGACGAGGGCAGAAGTGACTGCGCGAAGTGTGTCCAGATCCAGAAAGAGCCACAACTGGTAAATCAGACGAATCTGACAAAAGGCCCCCCTGGTGACGGCCGTAATGTGATCTTCTAAAGACAGCCGTACGTCCAGGAGGACACCCAGATTGCAAGCCCTTTCCATGGGGAGCAAAATTTCTCCCCCCATGGCCAGCGATGGAATAAGCTGGCTGTATCTGGGTGCAGGAAACCACAGCCACTCGGTTTTGGTAGGGTTGAGACGAAGCCTGTTAAGACCCATTCAACTCCGCACGGCCTCCAGGCACCGGGTCATCACTTCGACGGCTTCGTTGGGGTGGCCCGGGGTAGAGATGTACAGCTGAGTGTCATCAGCGTACTGATGGAAATCTACCCTGAAACCACGGATGATCTCACCCAACGGCTTCACATAAATGTTGAACAGCAGGGGTGAGAGCACAGACCCCTGAGGCACCCCACATAATAGGGGCCTCGGGGTCGACTTCTGCCCCCCTGTCAACACAAATTGCGAGCGGTCGGAGAGGAAGGAGGAGAACCACCGTAAAACAGTGCCTCCCACTCCCAACTCCCCCAACCACCACAATAGGATACTGTGATCGACAGTATCAAAAGCCGCTGAGAGATCTAACAGGACCAAGACAGAGGAACAACCCCTGTCTCGGGCCTTCCAGATATCATCCACCAACGCAACCAATGCTGTCTCCGTGCTGTACCCGGGCTTGAAACCCGATTGGAGGGGGTCTAGATATACCACTTCATCCAGGTACTGAGGGAGCTGACGTGCCACCACACTCTCAACAACCTTCACCACAAAGCGAAGGTTGGAGACCGGACGATAATTCGACAATAATGCTGGATCTTTTGAACTAAATGCTTCCAAAAATGGCATGAGAAAACGGGGTGTTCTTATTAACCTACATCAATGTACCCATATAGTGCTTTTCTATTAGCAGTGAGAATGAGTAAACGTATGCAACAGCAATTGCTATTATATTTAGAATTCTTTTATATCAGGGATAAAGATTTTACAGGATTGTTTTACTGAACTACAGTTTCTGGTATCTTTTGCTCTGCTAGCTAATGTTGAAAGAAGTTGTAGTATAGCACACTTAAGGGTCCGATAGTCTTCAGAATCTATAGGGATGATTTTGCAGAAAAAAGAAGATCATTGCTTAGTTATAGAATTCATCTGCACCTGTGTGTTTATAAGATTACAGGCTCGATCTCTACTATCTTTCAGCTAAAAAAAAAATTTACAGCAAGGAGCTAAAGAAGGTATCTATTTTTAATGCTAGACACTAATGAGCTGGATGCTTTAAAAAAAATGCTGAGAATTGTTTTATATCCACAATCAAAATGAAATAAATAATCCATTGTTTTAAAGCAATGCTTTTGATCTAAATGCTTCCACAAAAATGGTACAAGAAAATGGGGTTTTCTTGCTAAACTGTATAAATGCTTATACAGTTAAACTGGGCTACAAAGTTCATGGGTCTAATCAAACCGATGCTACAAAACAACAACCAATACATGAATTATGAAATCTCTGCCACAAATCTTGACTCTGCTGTGAACTATTCTTTCATTTCCATTCCATTTTGCAAGGAAGGCTTAACAGCATCCTGCTTTTTAGGACCATTATATTTATTTATTAAATTATATGCAACTCTTCTTGCTGTCCAAAGTTTTAACACTACATGAGATGATAGAATAAAATAGAATAGAATAAAAAAGGGATAGGATAGGATAGAACAGAATAAAACAGAATAGAATAGAAATCTTTATTGGTCAAATGTGATTGGACACACAAGGAATTTGTCTGGTGCATATGCTCTCAGTATACATAAAAAAAAGATACATTTGTCAGTCAAGAGTCATTCCTGGAATACTGTAAAATATATGCTTTACTTAAAAGGCCATGTCTTAATGTTAAACTTTAGCATTAAACCAAGAGAGGTAGCAGAATTTAGCTGATCTTTGACTCTAAAAACTAATCACGGTCAGACCTGGTCAGTATTTGAATGAGACATCACCAGGAAACACCAGGGGAATAGGTTGATTGAAAAGAAAAAAAAGCAATGGCAAGACTTTTCTATTTTGTTTCCAAAACAATTACCTGGATATAATCTTTGAGGTCGCCTGGAAGCTTTGACTCTATTCTTTATTAATAGTGGCATTTTATGGCAATACAGAATATGGGGGTCATAGAAACTGTTATTTTACTGAAGCAGAACCTTTTTGCTGGCTAAAAGCTTTCCAGTATTTCATCACTGCAGAGGGCAGCTCAGCAAAGAAAGATTTAGCAGATCATATCCAAAGAATGAACGTTCAAGGAAAAATAAAAACACATAAAATAAACCCTCCCAGCTCAGACCTTCTTATTGCAACCACCAAGCTTCATATGAAAAACAGTAATTGTGACGCTACTTCAATGTTACAGTGTCCTATAGCATATAACTTTCCCCTGAATTCACTTTTCCTTGCATTATTGATAAACATCAGTCAGAAAGAGGGTCCATAGGTTAAATCTATATTGCTTTGAATTTCCCTTCTATGACTAAGATCAGACGCCATTAACACATCTTGAACTGATTTAAGGCCCCGGGGTGTTACTTAGTGCCATTCAAAACACAGCAAGCCATTTTCCATGTGCTGAGGCCACTAGGGCTCGTTAGAATGGCATTTTTAATAAAAGTGGAGTAGAGCTTCAACTGTTTGCAGTTCTGCTCTCCAGATCAGCCACTATGTACATCTTTCCCCTCTTCCCCCATTCACAGACCCTCCAGACTTTTAACTATAGGGACAAATTCATATTAGATGTAATTCTACTGAAACTAATACTGCCCCAACCAATATTGGGGTTATTGCCATCCGAAGTTGTGATACAAGTGTATATGTGCCACAGATGGAAGGAACGAACTATGGCACAAGACAAAACATATTAAATGAACGAAGAGCTATCTGGCTTGGATTAAATAAAGTATGATCCCTGTAATGTTCACAAAGAGTTAAATTTCATTGAACCATACTTTATTGTTAAGAGTTAGGAGAAGATCAAAATTAGACTTATTGGGCACATACACTAATTCCCAGTTAAGCGGTGAAATATATATTTTCTGCAGAAGATTAATTTAGATCACTAGTTTGTGATCTAATCATAATTTGAATTTGTTAATACTGTGCATAATACTTTAAAATTAGTTATGCATATCACAACTTATTTCTCTGTTTGTTTATTCACTTCTTGTATCTTTTTTCAGTCCATGTCATATGAAGGAAGAATCATAATCAGAATTTCAATAAAGGTCTCGATTGATGAACAGTGTCAGTTTGGTGTAGTGATTAAGGTGCTGGCCTAGAACCAGGAGTCTGTGAGTTCCAATCTGGCCTTAGGCATGAAAACCTGCTTAGTGAACTCATGAGACACAGTGGTGCAGTGGTTAGAGTGCAGTACTGCAGGCTACTTCTGCTGACTGCTGGTTGCCTGCAATTTGGCAGTTCAAATCTCACCAGGCTCAAGGCTTGACTCAGCCTTCCATCCTTCCAAGGTGGATAAAATGAGGACCCAGATTGTTGGGGGCAATATGCTTACTCTATAAACCACTTAAGAGAAGGCTGTAAAAAGCACTGTAAAGCAGCATATAAGTCTAAGTGTTATTGCTATTAGAGCAATAGCCCACCTCACAAGGATGTGGGGAGTACCCTTTCAGGGAATTGCTATTAGAGCAATAGCCCACCTCACAAGGATGTGGGGAGTACCCTTTCAGGGAACATTTCTATAATATCCAACTAGAGAAATGCACTTGAAAGTGATCGGCTGAGTATAGGAGGAAGAAAGAGTATTAGGTATGTTCATTACCTTGAGTTATTTATACAAACAATAAAGGTAGGATAAAAATAGAATAATAAATAAAAATGTAAAAAAACACAATTTGCAGCAAACAATCTTGAACATTTTTAAAGAAGATGCTGAAATGGTGGATAGTGGTCACCTTTTAGGCTCAATTATTAATAGTAAAAGAGTCAGCAGTCAATAAATATATCACAGATGAATACTTTGCAGGATAGTAATGAAGTCCTTAGAAAATAATTTCAGATTTCATTAAGTATCTATGCCTATAGTACAAAGATCAGAATTATACTGGCAATACTTTTCCCTGTGGTACTCCATGGAAGTGAAAGTAGGATGTTGAAGAAGAAGGGTAGAAAAAGTGTTACTGTATATATTTTTGAATTTTGCTGTTGAAGAAGATCCTTTGGTAGCCAGGAAAATAAATGAATAAAATGATTCAATGCAGAGTTTCCCACTTCAAGCACAAATAATGTCATGTTCTGGACTCTTTGTGGGAAAACCCAACACCTTTGAGAAGTCCACACTGGGAAAGGTGGTACAATGGAGAAGAGGATGATCACCATCAATAAAGATAGAATCATTTACAATGGTGATTGGTGGATCATGAAGAGCCAGTGCATGTCTGAAAAGCTGTTGGTTGCTAACAGTTGATAGTGATTTGATGACCATAATGAATGAATACTAAAATTCAATATTTGAGGGGTTTTCTAGATCATGTTGTGCTCCTGGATTTTTTCATGGTAATTGAGGCCAGAAGTGCCATTGACTTACTGTATTTTTCGCATTACAAGACACACCTAGGTTTAGATATATTGCTCTGCATATTGACTCCTGCACTGCAGAAAAGAGAGAGAAGAGGTAGGCAATGACAAAGACAGAAGAGGTGAGGTTCAGCACTATAAAAGGACCCCATGCCACCGCGGCCTGGCTGCTATTCACTAAAGGACTGGAATCAATGTACAGACATTTCCACCCACTTTGTGGGGGGAGTGTGTGTCTTATGGAGAGAAAATTACATTAAATTAGTATACTGACCATACTCAAGTTGTTTAGTAATGGTAACTCATGACAAGTTCATGAAAACTGGATTAATCCAATATACTTGCCTTAGTTTCATTATGAAAATTTCTAAAATCTTTATCATCACTTAGACAGTGAGATCAGTGGCATATTAAATAAATAAATAAATAAGCAAGCAAGCAAAAAAGCAGGGTTGAACAAATCAAGATGGTATGCACAATCAAGCAATTGAAGCCCTCTCTCTTTTTAATTTGCATTGCAGGTGTTGCATTGATGTCAAAATGGGGTTGGGCTTTAATCTCATTGATACATCTGCCATTTTGACTTTTTGACTCCTTCTGTGGACCTTTCTGTCATATTCAGGCACTAGTTATTATTACATCTGTAGCTCTAAATGATATAGTCTAGAACAGGGGTGTCAAACTCACAGCCCACAGGCCAGATGTGTCAGGTGCTGGCCCTGCCCCCACCTAGTTTAGTGAAGGGGAAAAAAGATATGTCACCTGATGCTGCCGGGACAACGTGAGTTTGACACCCCTGGTCTATAATATATTTAAAATTGATCTCCTCTTACTTCTGTCCATGCTTTAACATCAGTACAACTTCTTCCCAGCCCATCAAGGTCTGAGATAGGCCTGCTAAGGTTGTAGAAATTAGCCTTCTGTGCGACTGAATCTGGGTTTTGGAGTTTCCTGTCTTAGAAAGTGCATTTTATTTTTTATATTCCTATTTTATGAACCCCAGTCTTATTTTACTAAACTGATTGAACCGACTCCATAAATGATTTTTAATTTCATTTTCATCTGCTCTTTATTTCTTCTGTTAATTTTTGTACTGTTTGTTATGTAATATTGTTTTATACTTCTATATATTTTAAAATGGTAAGATATACATTTTGAAATGCATAGAATTTCAGATTATACCTTACCCAGCCTTTGCTGGATTACTGGGTTAGAAGATGTTTGACAAAAACAAAGATTGGGGTGTGCTCTCACCTCATAATTAACTCCTTTGTAAAATACACAGAGATATAACTCCATTATCTTGTTTTATAATGGGCTATATCCCCAAATTCCCCATTGATACGTTCACCTCCACACAGCAGGAAACTATAATGAACTTGTCTTTTATGTATTGTTTATATACAATGCCTGCTATCTTTGATCTTACTGAAATAATTTATACTTGTCAGCTCCTTTTGACAAAGTATCCATTTATCTATTTATGGCAACTTATTTGTGTCGGGTTGAAGTTTAATATAAATATATATTAGTTTATGTTACGCACTTTCATTTCTTATTTCCTTTCCATCTCCAACCTTCCTGAGTTCCAACTCAAAGCTCAGACTAACATCCTGAGGGAGATGTGATGCAGGAAGAATAAGCCAATAGTTAAAGCATTTGTAGCTTCAATATGAAGTTGTTTAAAGACCAGGTCAGTAAGGTGAATAATGCCTACAAAACTTTATGGTCTGTAAATTACAGCCACATCTTTCTCCTCAGTTTCCGCTTGTGAGCTCTAAGAATTTATAAGTGAAAACAGGCCTCAAATCCTCGTTAATTGATGTAGTACAGCATATAGTCCTTCAGTAGAACTGAGCCAATGCAGCATTCTTGTAAGAAGTTTCTTGCTTGGATGAGCCACCAAATCAAAGGCAGAGTGACTTCTGTGACACAGGCCTCTTAGATAATTATTGTCTTAGGATCCACATGGCAGATAAAGCTTATTTGAAACATCTTCCAAAATGTAAAGAGTAGCCTCCAGTTAAAATTCTTAACATATATTTTAGGAAGAAAGTTAGTTTGGAATCATTTTTTCAAGCTTAAAAACTAAAAATAATGATACCTTTAGAAGGAAATGTCAACATAACTTTGCAAAACTCACAGAGTTCCCAAACTTCCATACTACAACATTAGACTGCAGTAGAAAACATATTTGCAAACATTATCTTCTCCTCTCCTAGTCAAAGCAGCAACATGTCACATTGTCACATGGTCTAATTTTTGCAAGCTGTAAATATTTTAAGGGTTTGTTGGTTTTTTTTTTACAAACTTTTCTTCTGCATAGAAGTCTACAGTTTCTAGCAGAAGACTTTCCAAAATATAGTTTCCCATATGCATATTGGGATTCAAAGCGTACTGAATGCTCACAAGAAACTCATTCTCTTGACAAAATTGTGTTCAATGGGAACATCTGCATTATCTAGATACAAGTAGATCCTGACAACACAATATTGCAGTATTGAATGTTCCGTTTCAGAATTCAAGAATCCTATTGAAGATCCCTTCTCATCTACTTTCCCAAGAAGAGACATCACATTAAGCCCTTTGAGCATGTTCAGTTCTCATTAGCTATTGAAGGAGGATTTTCCCCTTTTCCTTTAAAAATTCGTGCAGCCCGCCAGCCTGCTAGCCTCTCTTCATATGCATGGGAGGTGCAGTATTGGCTTTATGGATAATAGCATCAATGTTCTTACCAAAAGAAACAGATCAAATGACTGGCTACATAAAGTGCTTGTTTATTTCGTACTGTGACTGACTCATTTCAGAAAATATCACTGTCTCTGACATTCTAGATAGTTACTGTCAGTACTGTCAGGACTGATGGAGACCTGGCCTAATTCATTAACATTATTGCCATTTATTTAGTATTGTTTTTTAAAGCAGATAATAACAGCACCTGAAAACAACTAAGCAGGTTTAGACCTGATTAGCACTTAAGGCAATGGCAAATCATTTTCATATTGTAACAAAGAAAACTACATTATTATTGTTGTTGGTCATACAGTCACCCAGATGTTTAGAGTGAATTTGGCATTTATGTCCACCAAGTGAGTTCTTCCCAAGGATCTGGGATAGGCAGATGTTATTTGGTAATGTTAAAGGTATAGTTGCAGGATTTAAGCTGTTCCAAGAAAAGTTCCTTTTGCAATTGATGGATGATGATTTTGTCACTGCCAATGAGGTTCAAGAGGTGATTTTTGAGACTGTACCCAAGACACCTATTACTATTGGCAGTACCTTTGCTTTCTTTTGCCACAGTCTTTCTACTTCTATTTTCAAATCTTTATTCCCTGTGATTTTCTCCAGTTCTTTCTCTTCTATTCTGCTATCTCCCGGTACTGCAATATTCACTATCCACATTTGTGAAGACTTATTATCTGATGTTTTCATCATAATTATTTTGAAGCCTCATTACATACAGAATAAATTTCTAGCTTAATCTCTGTCAAAGGGTAATGATTTAACTGCTTAGCTAAACTCAAAGTAAAATTAATCAGATCTTAAAAGTTATTTTAAGAATGGTCATATTGGCTGCAATCTCTTTTTCTCAAATACTGAAACATAGTTAGGGACTACATGATTAATAGTGATAGTTTAAGAAACAACATAAACTATATATGTAAATATTAGGAAAGAAAAAAAGGAGATGATCAGTAGCTTGAAGTAAAAACACAGTCTTAGTGATCTTCATGGGAGAGAAAGAGGAAAACACTGCTAGCTTGAAAAGTAGTGTCAAAAAACACTTTGATTTTATGTTTCCTTACAAAAGTATGTAGACTAGATTACCCCCAAATTTACACAGTAGAAAGAGAATCTCTTCAAGATCATTATATAGTCTGACTGCCAAGTAAAAAGCCAAAAGGGCCAATAGCCCAGAAAACTCTCTGGCAATGGGATTCTGTTATGTTTCCTGTTATTACATAGAATATGAAATCAAAATAAAATTGGGTTCCTTGCAATAACAAATAGATTGATTCAAGGAAGATATTTATCTTGTTAAGCCATGTTGAGTTGAATCCTGAACAGATTACTCAATAGGAACATAAGTTAACCCAATCAATTTAAGTTTCATTTATTTTGGTGGGTCCATTCTAAGAATAATTAATTCTATAAACAACCTAAAAGGCATGGAATGCCATCAGGCAGGACCTAGGAAGAAAATTTTTATTGTCTAGCTCCACCTGTGGAAAATCATTCCTAATGTGAGTTGAATTAGAGGATAGACAGTGTCTTGCTGTAAGTTTAGGTTACAATTAATGTTTTTAAATTTTACCTGGGAGTAAGCATGTATTCAGCTGTGCTTCCAATAAACATTTTCTAAGTCTTAAGGACATTCTTATGGTGTTTGTTCTTTTCATTAAGTATTTGTCTACATTTAATTATCAAAAGAATCAAGCAAACACCCAATTTTTTTAGAAAGCAGAATGTCTTCGAATCTAAAAGATTAGGACTTTTAAAAACATCTCTGCCAGTAAGATCCATGCTCTCTCGTGTGGCCACAATAAAGTACTGCATCTTTCTTTTCAGAAATAGAAACTGCTTTATGTGATATTTATATATTTCCCAAGCATTTTTTTAAAATGACAGACAATATGGCTTCATATCCAAAGCTTCACATTTTGACCTGATAGAATATTCCTGAAATTGGGATATTCAGTTGTTAATATATATGCCACTAATCATTGGTATTCTTTTGTAGATGATTCAGTACCGAACTAGGTAATGTCTTCAGAGCTAAATATGTTATCTAATTGGGTAATGAAACAGCTGAAAAACAATCAACCTCAGAGGACACCTAGGAACCCATAGTTCAATCCTGAGCTATGAATATTGTCCTTTATCGGTAGCCCCAAATTCTAATCCCTGAGAAAAATTCTCAGAAAGTAATTAATTCAGAGACTAACTTTCCAAACAGAGAGTATTTAAGATGTTATTAATGAGTTACAGTGAACTGTATACAGCATACATATTGATATAAGCTGAACTACATTGAAATTCCCATAGGACTGTCCTCTTAAGCAAATCTTGAGCAGTTTGACAGCCCACTTTGATGAAGAAGGAACTTAGTAAATGGATTTTAGGATCTATCTGAGACTATAAAATGTGAAGGTACTGAAAGACCTTCACCTTCTTGGTATCTCTCCTGTATTTTTAGTCCAGTTTGTCATGGTCCTATTTGAAATATGGTGATTAGATTGAATTCTTAACATACACTCACTTATAACTATCTTCATTCTGGCATCTCTCATCTATTCCTTATTTAAAGCATATGACCATCCTAAGTTGTATTAACAGAGGGATACAATCAAGATCAAGGGAAGTACTAATACCAATCTATAAAGCCTTAGTAAGACCATACCTAGAGTACTGCATCCAGTTTTGGTCATCACATTATAAAAAAGATGTTGAGATTCTAGAAAAAGTACAGAGAAGAGAAACCAGGATGATTAGGGGACTGGAGGCTAAAACATACAATGAACGGTTACAGGAACTGGGCTTGGCTAGTCTAGTAAAGAGAAGGACCAGGGGTGACGTGATAGCAGTCTTCCAATATTTGAGGGGCTGCCACAGGGAGGAAGGGGTCAAGCTATTTTCTAAAGTGCCTATAGGCCAGACAAGGAATAATGGATGGAAACTGAACAAGGAGAGATTTAACCTGGAAATAAGGAGAAACTTTCTGACAATGAGAACAATCAACCAATGGAACAACTTGCCCTCGGAAGTTGTGGGAGTGCCATCACTTGAGACTTTCAAGAAGAGATTGGACTGCCATTTGTCAGAAATGGTGTAGGGTCTCCTACTTGGGCGGTGGGGGGGTGGACTAGATAACCTACAAGGTCCCTTCCAACTCTGATTATCTGTTATCTGTTATCTCTGTCTCTGTCTCTCTGTCTCTGTCTCTGTGTCTGTCTCTGTCTCTCTCCTTCTATGTCATTCCAAACAGGAAGCCTACAAAAAAGGTGACAGAATGCTATACAACCAGGCCAGAAACATATTAACAAGAGAGATCAGAGCAGCAAAAAGAAGCTACTCTGAAATTTAAAGAATCCAGTTCTCAACAAATGAACCAGCAAACATGTGGAAAACTCTTAAAAACATCACTGGCTTCAGCAAATCTCCTTCCCAGGCAGAAGGAAATCAACAACTAGCAGATGACCTGAATGTGTTTTACTGCAGGTTTGAAAAGAAACTACTGCCACCTATCTCCACAACCCACATTGCAAACACACCAACAACAGCCAAGCCTCCTACAACTGGCCCCAATCCATTGAGCTCACAATCTCTGGTGATCACAGAAAAAGAAGTGCAAGATTTATTACACAGACAAAAGCCCGGAAAAGCATCAGGGTCAGACAAGATAACTCCTTCTTGATTAAAAGTCTGTGCTGACCAATTGGCCCCCATCTTCACCTGAATCTTCAATAGATCACTAGAGATGTGCTTTGTTCCTTCCTGCTTCAAACGTTCTACCATCATCCCAGTGCCAAAGAAGCCTTCCATCGAGGAACTGAATGACTACAGACTAGTTGCTTTGTAGTTATGAAAATCTTTGAAAGGCTTGTGCTGTCCCATCTGAAAACCATCATGGAACCGCTGTTAGATCCCATGCAGTTTGCATACCGAACAAATAGATCAACAAATGATGCTGTTAACATGGCTCTGCATTACATCCTACAACACCTCGAATCTCCAAATACCTATGCAAGGGTCCTCTTTGTAGACTTCAGTTCAGCATTCAATACCATCATTCCAGACACTCTTCTAACTAAATTAAACCAACTAGCGGTACCTGGACACACTTCTAAGTGGATCATAAGCTTCCTAACAGACAGGAAGCAGCAGGTGAAGCTAGGCAGAATCATACCCGATACCTGTACAATCAGCACAGGGCCTCCCCACAAGGCTGTGTGCTATTTCCACTTCTCTTCTCCCTATATACAAATGATTGCATCTCAAATGATCCATCTGTTAAAATATTGAGGTTTGCTGATGACACAAATGATTGGTCTCATTTGAGAAAATGATGAATCTGTATACAGACAGGAGTTTATGCAACTTAACTCGTGGTGTAACCAGAACAATCTGGAACTAAACGCACTCAAAACCGTAGAAATGGTGGTAGACTTTAGAAGTCTACTTCTAGAACCCTCCCATACTACCACCTCTTACAATATCAGACAACACAGTATCAACAGTAGAGACCTTCAAATTTCTAGGTTCTACTATATCACATGACCTAAAATGGACACCTAACATCAAAAACATCATCAAAAAAGCATAACAAAGAATGTTCTTTCTGCACCAACTCAGAAAGCTCAAACTGCACAAGAAGCTGTTGATACAGTTCTACAGAGGAATTATTGAGTCTATCATCTGCACCGCTATAACTGTCTGGTTTGGTTCTGCAACCCAACAGGACAGACACAGACTTCAGAGGATAATTAGGACTGCAGAAAAAACAATTACTAGCCACCTGCCTTCAACCGAGGACCTGTATACTGCACGAGTCAAAAAGAGGGCTGTGAAAATATTTACAGACCTCTCACATCCTGGACATAAACTGTTTCAACTCCTTCCCTCAAAACGACGCTATAGAGCACTGCACATCAGAACAACTAGACACAAGAACAGTTTTTTCCCCGAAAGCCATCACTCTGCTAAACAAATAATTCCCTCAACACTGTTCAACTATTTACAAAGTGTACACTATTACTGTTAATCTTCTCATCACTCCTTATCACCCATCCCCTCCCACTTGTGACTATAATTTTGTTGCTTGTATCCTCTGTTTCTTAGTATGATTTGATGTTGATTGTACCCTATGACTATCATTAAGTGTTGTACATTATTATTCTTGATTCTTAACGAATGTTCCTTTATGTATACTGAGAGTATTTACACCAAGACAAATTCCTTGTGTGTCCAATCACACTTGGCCAATAAAGTATTCTATTCTATTCTATTCTATTCTATTCTATTCTATTCTATTCTATTCTATTCTATTCTATTCTATTCTATTCTATTCTATTCTATTCTATCTCAACTCCTTCCCTCAAAATGACACTATAGAGCACTGCACACAGAACAACTAGACATAAGAACAGTTTTTTCCCAAAAGCCATCACTCTGCTAAACAAATAATTCCCTCAACACTGTTCAACTATTTACAAAGTATGCACTACTATTACTGTTAATCTTCTCATCACTCCTTATCACCCATCCCTCCCACTTGTGATTGTAGGACTGTAACTTTGTCACTTCTATCCTTACGATTTATATTGACTGTTTCCTAGTATGATTTGATTGTTGATTGTACCCCATGACTATCATTAAGTATTGTATGTTATGATTCTTAACAAATGTATCTTTTCTTAATGTATACTAAGAGTATTTACACCAAGACAAATTCCTTGTGCGTCCAATTACACTTGGCCAATAAAGTATCCTATCCTATCCTATCCTAATTCTCTCTCTCTCTCTCTCTCTCTCTCTCTCTCACACACACACACACACACACACACACACACCTGTCATCCCCCCATGTTTTCTCATGAAAAATAGCAAAAATTGTATCATGGAACATAACTCTTGATGTTTGGATTTGCTGCTGATGAGTAACAAAATATAAGAGGTGCTGAGAGTAACTGATACTACCTGTTCCAAGTATCTAAAAATTAGTTTTTTGAGGCAAGTGATTGTACAACAGGTCCCAGCATTAAGGCTAAACAAGACCCAAGAGGGACTAAAAATAATAGCAGCAATAAATGACACATAACCCCTAGAAAAAGAAACAGTCAAAGAATAAAAAAAAAGCATATTAGGAAAAGAATTGGAAGGTTGAAATAAGGGTCAAGAGAAAAGCTGAAAAATCTGCATGGTAAACAAGTCACAGATATCTCTCCTCACTTTATTGAAGCTCCCCCCCCCCCCCGAACATTTCTATTCAAGAGGCAAAAATGGAAAGGAGAATAGAAATGTAGAACAATCATGAATCTCTCTCATCTCTTATTTGTTGCAGATTTCTTTGAAAATCATAGATGTCCTTGATAGTCAAAAAAAGTTATTATAATAGAAAGAAAAAGAAACATTTCATGGTTATCAGACACTCAGAGAATGTTTAATAACAATGTTTAATAATATCATCACCTTGGCCTGGAGATATAATTTGGAAGTTGAAATGCTAACTCATATGGTTTGGGCTTGTCCTATTATATTTTGGTTTGAAATTAATAGAAAGGATTATTTATCTGATTTTACAATTGAAGTCTATGAAGGATATCTATTTTTTGCTAGTCTTCATGAAATGTATCAATTTATTAAGAATAATGGATCATTTGTGCAGAAGCATGATTTCCATAATATTGCAAGGACAGATATCTGATTTCTGGCAGCTCATTATCAATATGTGTTCCTAGTCAATTCTTGAATTAATTAGTTTTCTACAGAGATACAAGGGGGAAGATTTTCAGGCAATGTTATCCAACTATTTAGCAGACAATATATTTTCAAGCACCTTTTTTTTCTCACTATCACTTTGCTTTCTTATGATATCATACATTGATGAGTATTATTTTCTCATCTTGAAATACATTGAGGCCTATAGTTATGTTTGCCCACTCCCTTATATGTTATGGTGGAAGGTGCTCCTTGCTATTTGTCTACAATGAATTGACAAGACAAGAGAGGTTAACTCTGCGTACCACAGAAAGTCAAAAAGACACTCCAGGAAACTATGGATGCATGCTTCATTTTTTTTCAACAGGCAAGGGCAGAGAGGAAGAGTACTTTTTAAACAGAGTTTAATCTACCCTTCGAAGTGGAGAGTGTGGCATATTATATCTAGCTGTCAAAGGGTATGCAGAAAGAGGATGTCAGAAAAGGCCTAGAGAAAAAGCTTGAGTTACATACAGCTGGGTTAGAGCAAAGGGGTTTCAGAAGGCCTATGGTAAAGATTCACTCTTTCACTTTTAACTGGGCTTTGCTAAAACAATATGCTCAGATATTGTGAGGAGAGGCCATTTGATTTAATGTTCACAATTACTCCCTTAAGTCATGTAAATGTGAAGGTGTCATGGAAGGTCAGGAAAACCAAAGTGCTCTCAAAATAAATTAATTAAAGCCAGTAGTTGAAATGGCTAAAACGTGTACAGACCTCATGAATAACAGACCAGCTGCAAACCAAGATCCTTGGGAATTTAAACCAAACCCTTTCAAGAGGACCCAAGAGCCTTATTTATAGATCTGAGCTTCATAGCTTAGGTCAGTGTTTTTCAAACAATGTTCCATAGACCTCATGGATTCCATGAGATTTTTATGGGATTCTGTGAGAGATGAAGGGAGGGAAAAAATTAATTCAAAGCCAATTAATTTTCTACAGTTTTGCCTCTTGATTCCAAGACTTAAAAAAAAAAAACACAGAATCTGTAACCTGAAAAATGCTGAATATCCCTGGCTTTAAATAGTTCATTGTTTTTTTTTTCTATAGCTGAATTGCAGTGTATTTGTTGCTGTTTTGTTTCACAAACCACAAAATAGCACTTGTGAAATGTTGGGCTTTCTTGGATGCCATCCTTGTCTGATCTTTTCAGGATGCCTGATGCCACCAAGCAAACCTGAAATAGTTAAATGACTTATATTGCATTATTGATTATCCAGGTGTGAAGACATGGTGCAGCATTTCTAGAGAAATTTTAACAAAACAACTTTTTTGTTATGGCACATTTGATGTTGAAACAGTTTTCTCTAGGATAGAGGCCAGCTCAATTCTGAAACAGATTTGGAATTCTATTAAATTTCATGTAAATTTAACAGATGTACTCCTGGGGAAGATTTTTTAAAAAAATATTCCAATCTCATTTTTGTAGTCAGATCAGCCAAGTTCATTCTGTCACTTCTGTTTATGATTTAATTATGTTCCATTGCACAAACTTTTTAGGTTTATTTGTAAAGGAATACCATACATATTTTATGCTTCATTCTATAGAATAAGCATATCTTACTATATACTACAGGGAGATTCTCAACTTGGCAAATGTTGTTTCCAAAGGAAACAAACAATTAATTTAATAAGATCTGAAAATTACAGAAGCCACTTCATAATGTTCTAGCCAAAACTGCAGATGGAAATAATTGTAAACAGCTTTTCATCATCTGAAAGGAGTTTTAAGCTCTTACAAAATGCATGAGTATGAATTTTTATTTTTTTGTTAAATCCCTGAAGCACTGTAAATTTTGAATACTTTAAACCATTCTGCTCACATATAGATTCCTGCTGAAGGATATTTGGTTTATATATAAACAACTCTTAATCTGATTTAAGTGCATGAATCACAGCTAAGCATATCTTTGGCGAGGAAGCACAATTGAAAGTTTATATTTATATCCCACATATTGGCATTATGTGTTTGGTCTCTTTGAGTGACCAAGAGTCTCTACTCAGTCTTGGATTATGGTAGTAGACCTATTTATGGCCCCTATATAAATGTTGCATAGCAAGAAAAACATATTGGTAGAAGAGAATATTTGTATCTCAGTGTTGAACTATGGAGTCCTTGCTGCTCTCTGAATCTGGTTGTTTCAGTGCTAGAAGATATTATCTAGTTGGGTAGTGAAATGTTTGCATGAAAAGAGTTAAGCACAGAGAGCATCAAGGACTCCACTGGTGTTTGAGTTGCACTTGCTCTCAATAGGTTTCCAGATGCAATTCAAGGTGCAGGTTATCACCTTGAAGTCTTACATGGTATAAGCCCAGGCTACTCTTGAGGCTGTCTTTCTCTCATTGTTTCTGCTTGGCCTACCAAAGAGAATATTCTTGGGGTCTCTCCCATCAAACAGTGTCACCTTGTTGGACCCAGGAGTCATGCCCCCTGCCCTGTGTAATAGCATCCCTCTAGAAATCCGGATGGCCCTGACCCTGTTAGCATTCCACAAGGCTTTGAAGACCACGGTCTGCTGTTGATGTGGTTTTTCTGATGTGGGTTTTTTGTTTTAACCTTGGGCATCATAGATTATATACAGATGCTGTAGTTGTTGTTTAATTCACATATGCCACTGAGACGCAATGACAGCCATAGAAAACAAACAAACAAACATACATACATACATACATATTTGGACTGTATGTGTTTATATGTGTGTTTGTGGATCAGGTTATGAAATTCTACTTTTCACGTCATTTTAATTACAGAAGCCTTTTAATAGTTTTAGTCCCTACTTCTGTCAGCTCCATTATACAGATGTCTATTTCTTATGTAACAGTATAGAAAACAGGGATTGTCCTCAGAGAACTGAGACAATAATGCAGTTTTTTTCATTTATCCACAAGATCAGTTTTAGGACTTTAACATTCAATATTATAGAATGTTAAAAGTTTTTGATCAAGATGTAAATATGATGTTCAAAAAATTCTGAGTTTCCATTTAAAAGAAATGACAGATTTGAAGCAGAATCCTGATGATATTTATTATTTTAAAGGTATGTGTCCACTTCCAAATATTCAATGAAGTCTCCAAAATACTTATGTAAATTACTTAATTTCTCCAGGGCCACCATTTCAAACATGGGATTTATGCGCTGAGCATATTTTGTCATCATCATCAATGAAAGTCATGGTTCCATGTAAATCTCTGATTTAATCCTCTTTCTGCTGACACTTTATAAATGATGACTTTCAAACGGCTCTTTAAAAAGAATAAGATAAAGTAGCTGTCTACTTAGCAGACTTGAGATAGCTGAGTAAAAGAAAAAGTTATTTTATTTTATTTATTTATTTATTGAATCTGAACATTTAACAATGTTTCCATAGCTCCATGTTTGCTTGTGAAGTTTTTTATTACTATTTTCCTCAGTTAGGATAACAGTATAATCAATAGGGATGAATGACCCAAGATAAGTCTTCTCTAATTGCTCCATTCAATTTAAAAATGCATGCAAAAATATCAGCGTATTTTGAGAGAAGGAAAAATGGGGTTAAATAGACAAAGTGGCAGGGGATCTTCCTTTTTTTTTTTTGTATTTATCTATAAAGCTGTTCATACACTTACAAAACTTCAAGAGGTTTATCTTTTTTTAACATCTCCTGGAATGACCATTGCTTCACACCAGTGGTGGGATTCAATTTTTTTTACTACCGGTTCTGTGGCTGTGGCTTGGTGGGCATGGCAGAGGGAGGATATTGCAAAATCCCCTTCTCTCCCCACCCCACTAACCTGCTTTCCAGCTCCGTTCTCCTGTTCAAGGCAACAAAAGAAGACCCAGCCAATCAACTGGGACTCGGGAGGCAGCGAATAGATGGGGGCTGGGTCATTCAGAGGTGGTATTTGCCAGTTCTCCGAACTACTCAAAATTTCCGCTACTGGTTCTCCAGAACTGGTCAGAACTGCTGAATACCGCCTCTGCTTCGCATGACTACTTAACATCATGTGCTCACATGCATCTTTCAGAGAGTGCATCAAAAGAAGGCTGTCAACAATTCTGTGCACATTATTTTACAATTGAGTGATGAAAATCATCTGTTATCACATACATTACAAAAAAGTAGAAATTACTGTCCACAGTTGATGATTTTATTGAACACTAGCTCGCAAATATTGAATATAAATTGAGCCTTGGGGAAATGTATGTATTGGATTAAGCCTCGGATATAATCCTACTTAACTATACTATTCATGTTTTCTCGGTAAATGAGAAAGTCAAGCAACATACAAGGCACAGGCAAGCTACATACAGTTGGGTCCTGCTTTCTTAGTGACACAGGAATGGATGAAACTGACTAGATACTTGCAGTTCCTTTGTCTGTATCTTTATCTGTATATTGAGAAAGAAAAAAATTGATTATGTTACGGAACCCTGGAAACTAGAGATGTGTGTACTATATCCCTGCAACTCCATAAAAGTTGTCCCTTTTCGTTGCATCTTACCCTCCTTTTCACCTTTTCATGATTGGGATGCATTGGTAAGGCCACACATACAATACTGCATCCAGTTTTGGTCACCACAATGTAAAAAAGATGTTGAGACTGTAGAAAGAGTGCAGAGAAGAGCAAGAAAGATGATTAGGGGACTGGAGGATAAAACATATGAAGAACGGTTGCAGGAACTGGATAAGTCTAGTCTAATGGGGGAAGACATCATAGCAATGTTCCGATATCTCAGGGGCTGCCACAAAGAAGAGGGAGTCAAGCTATTCTGCAAAGCACCTGAGGACAGGACAAGAAGCAAAGGGTGGAAACTAATCAAGGAGAGAAACAACCTAGAAATAAGAAGAATTTTCTTGACAGAATAATTAATGAATGGAACAACTTGCCTCCAGAAGTTGTGAACACTCCAACACTGGAATTTTTTAAGAAGAGATTGGACAATCATTTGTGTCAAATGGTATAGGGTTTCCTGCCTGAGCAGGAGGTTGGACTAGAAAACCTCCAAGGTCCCTTCCAACTCTACTATTCTGTTATTCTGATCTGCATTATAGAATAAGCCAATATATAGATGAAGGATGGTGTGGTGGCAGTATATGAATGGAACATTCATCTATTCTTGTTCTGGTTTGCTTTTTCAGTGTCTGTTCTTGTTCTCTGATTCATATTGTTATTCCAGAAAAATAGAGCAAGGAGAGGATCTTCAAACTAAGTACCTCATGCAATCCCATTTATAATAAGTGCATACTCAATTGCTAGATAAGGAAACCCCCCCAATTAGTTCCCTTTACGCAAGGGATATTTTATGCATCTATATTATGTCTTGTTTTGCTTATCCTTTTTCTAAATTAAAAAGCCCCATAGGCACTACACTTTCATCGTTTGGGAGTTACTCTAGCTCCTTAATAATTAGGGTTGCCTTTTCCACCCTCTACAATGTCCATTTTGAGCGGTATATTGCACCATAGGTTGTTAAATGTCATTGGAGGATTATTTTATTTTCTTTTTCTTTAATCTCCATCATGGAATCTCCTTGCTCTAAGTGTTTTTTATTGAACTATAGCATTCATAACTGCCCAAACTTGCTTTTCCTAATCAGCCTTCATTACTTCAGATCCTATTAGCATATAAGGCAACTTACGATCCCAGTTATTACCTACATCTGTTTACTTTAAATTGCATTTATCTTTTAATAAAGTCCATGCCATGCCTCTACTTTTCAAAAGTCTTTTTTGAACTATTCATTATTTCTTTTTCCTTTAGTCTTCCTAAAACAGATTTAGTCTTGCTAAATACTACTATGTCATAAACAAACGAAATCTTTTAACTCCGTGTTCTTTGTGAACTAGTTCCAAAACATTAGGTCTGATGACTCCCAATACTATTTTCTGAAATCAAACTTTAAAGTATGTGTGCATGTGTGTATGTGTGTGTGTGTGTGTGTGTGTGTGTATGCAGGTCTTGGTGTGTTTGGGTCTTTTCCTGTGTAAGACTGAGACTATCTGGGCAATGTTTCGACGTTAAGCACAAAGCCGAAAGCACCAGCCTGAAGATGGCGAGTGAGATCTCATCGAAACGTTGCCCAGATAGTCTCAATCTTACACAGGAAAAGACCCGAACACACCAAGAACCTGCATACCTGTACCTATGAAAATCTAAGAAAACACACACACACACACATATATATATATATATATATATATATATATATATATATATATATATATACAGTATATATGTATGTATGTATGTATATATGTATTTGTTTTCTGATACACACACACACACACACACACACACACATATATATATATATATTAATACAAAGTATATATATATATATATATATATATATATATATATATATATATATATATACAGTACATACAGTATATACATACATACATACATACATACATATAAAATACTGTATACCAGAGCTGATCCATAAATGATAGCATCAAATTCATGAAGAAGTAAGGCAAATTATTAACCTTGCAATCCTTCCTCATCTCTGCTTTTGATAAAAAATAATCCACTAGAGCAACAAAGGCAAACTCAAAAGAATATGGTTCCAAATACTGCTTCATCTAGTGAATGATTACTATCATGATCTTTAAAGGACATAATAGCAACTGGGAATATGTAACAAGGTTTTTGAATTTTAAACATCTCAGGTTCAAATGGATTGTTCCAATCATTCTTAAAGCATTTGAAGTAAGCTTGAAAGAGGTCATGTTTTGCTCAGAACACTTTCAAAATAACCAAAACAGCCAATTTTGTACTTGAAACAACTGATTAAAATTCTAAATCAGGCATGTACAACCTGTGGCCCAGGCACAGCAAGAAAGCAGCCCAATTATTATGTGATTTTATGTTGTAAAACTGTCTGATATGTTTTATATATGGCCCAAGACAATTCTTCCTCACTCAATGCAGCCCAAGCAAGCCACAATGTTCTAAATATTGTATACATCCCTGCTAGTAAAAGATATGGGTCCAAATATGATTTCTTACAGAGTAAATGCCTAGCCATATCTCTCAAGGAGATAGGGAGCCCTCTCCACTTTTGACAGTCCTTTTGATTCCATTGAGTCCCAAAGGCAGGATGGATATGAATGGATAGCTTGGGTGGACTCTTTATATCCATATTCTGGAACACATCCCCTAAAACTAATTTTACTCCATTGGGTTGATAATGCTCTGAAGGCTTTCATAAAAATCATATCAAAACTAATTTTAAGACCATGGCAAATACAAGAAATTTCTCTTTCCTTTTTTTAAACTAGACCCAACCCATTTTTTTCTCACTTTTTAGGTATACATAAATACTAAGACCAGTTCAGTAGTCCTTGTATAATGACTTGTTCCTTAGCAACTGTTCAAAGTTACAAAAGACCACCAAAAGGAATTTAAGGCCTGATTTTGAAGTTCTGATGGCTGCATCACTTCACCAGAATCGTGTGATCATATTTTGGGCCTATGAAAACCCTTATAATTACTTTCAGTGTCCTGCAGTTACATAACTCTGATTTTTGATATTTTTTACTAGTTTTCTGAATTTACTTCCTGTTTTTTGGGGGGAAATCCAGGAATTGCTTAATGACTGCATTCATTTAACAACTGCATTCATTTAACAACTGGTTTTAAAAAATAGTAAAAATTTTTAAAACCAGTTGCTTAATGATCAATGTGACATTGCTTAATGATCACAATTGCTTAATGATCACAATTGGGCTCAGTTACCATTGTAAATCAAGAATTAATTGCATGGTAAGATTCATAATTAATTGTGAACATTTAGGGATCTTATTCTTCTTTTGGCCTCCTTTTGTACATGAGAACCAACACCTCAGCAGTGGTGCAGATTGCCTATTCATTCATTTGTATGTATGTATGTATGTATGTATGTATGCATGTATGTATGTATGTATGTATGAGTGTATGTGTATGTATGTATGTATATATATGTATATAAATATGTGTGTGTGTATATATATGTATACACACACACACATACATATATCAAAGAAAAGAAAACAATACAAATACAGAATGCTGTAAGTGGTCAACAACTACTGTCTTCTAATGCTTTGGAAAATAGACAGATTTGCATTGCCATCATCAAGATAGATGTTGGAGAAGGAATGGCAGAACCTGGGAGTGGAGTCAAAAGAGGAATCAGCTTAGACTCTCTACATAGCCACAAATGGACTACATCCAATTCCTCTTGAATTCCATTGAACCTTATCCAGCGCTAAAATAATGCTGTTAGTTGAATAGATGCCTGTTCATAGACATGAGTTTGATTGGAACTTCATGTGTGGTCATGTGTGGACAATAGTAGCTGTAAGAACGTTCACATTATACCCATGTTGTCAGCAGTTTTTCAGGGAACTGACTAAGGAACTTGTGGTTGACCATATGTTGAGCATTAACACAGAAATGTTAGATCATAAACCTGGCATTCCAAGTAAATCAAATTCAATCCTAGACCAACCAAATTCAGCATTTCAAATACATTTCACAAGCCACATGTTTTTAAAAATGTTTATTTTTAAGAAATAATTTTGTATATTTTATTTCATACCTCTCTCTCAGTGTAAGTGTGCATATCAGTGTTTGTAAAATGTTATTTTCTACAGTAACCAAATCAGTTAGGTCTGTAAGGCCAATAGCAATATATGCAGTGATTATAAGTGGAATGCTTGAAAGAGAGAAAATATTTGGAAAAAGTGTTAACATAGAATATTTTGCAGATACTGCTCACACATTTTAAAGCAAATTTATTATAGCAGATGGCCTAAAAGCTTCTACTGTTTGAATAATAAAACATTACAATAGAAATTTTGAGGAATTATTTTTCTATGAAAAATGACAGAATTGGAAAGGAGTTATATATATATTGGATAATAAAAGACTAGTTGTTTGGCCTGTATTACAGATCATTATCAGTTTTGGATAAAAGTATTATTACCCATTCAGCTATATATAATCTTCAAGCAGCAATGCTTAGAATATTAGATAATGCTTAATTTAAAAAATTATAACCCAGACACTGACAGAGTTATCTAAGTAAGCTCGAATATGAATACTTCAATCCACAAGAATTAAATTTATATCTAGAATCATGATTTTTTTTTAAAAAAACCAATGTTTTCAATACCATATTTTAACCCTCTAATGCCCTTCAACCTAGTCTTCTTCTTCTTCTTCTTCTTCTTCTTCTTCTTCTTCTTCTTCTTCTTCTTCTTCTTCTTCTTCTTCTTCTTCTTCTTCTTCTTCTTCTTCTTCTTCTTCTTCTTCTTTTTCTTCTTCTTTTTTTGGTTCTTGTGTTCATTTTTAGAGGCTTTTAAAACACCCTCCAAAGAAAGTTGTAACTTAAAACCGTCACATATTAATTTTAGACAACTACTTTATCTGGGGAGTTAACATCACATCAGTCCCTTTGGTAGATAAATAAACAGGGGAGCCTATGTAGAAGGGAATATCAAAAGTCAAGATGCACTGTAATCACAGGATCAAAACCAGCTTGATTTTTGTTTTTGATCATTCACAAACCATCCTGAAAACAGTAATAAATGAACATTTGTAAATTTAAAAATAGCACAATTCTTAAGATTGATTGACTGACTGTCTCTCTGTCTCTATCTTTCATCTATCTATCTGTCAATCATCTATCATCTATCAATCATCTATCATCTACCTATCACCCACCCTCTCTTTTATAAAATATTTCCCCAAACTACTCGAGCATATTATGAAGAGTTGACACTTCTATTTGTAGCCCTGAGGAGAAATTTGCCTCACAACTTCTTTCAACTGTTCTTGCTGATCTTGGCTTCCTGCAGTGCAGAAGTCTCTACATCCCGAAATGCAGCAGTCATGACATAAAAGTAGATGCTTGAAGTTTCTTAGATGATTGACACTTCTAATTTAAATACTACCATTTTTGTGCTTTTGATTTAAAGGAACATGTCAAAATTCTCCAAACAATAGCATAGTGAATATTCTTTGGTATCAGGTGGTTACCAACGTACATACCATATTTAATGTCACAAGACTGGAAAGGAAGTTGAAGCAAGGTTATCCACAAATTATTGAGCATAATCAAGAATCAGAATAGAACAGAATAACAGAATTGCAGCTCTGCTAGTCCAACCCCTGCTCAAGCAGGAGGCCTACACCAGGGCTGTCAAACTCACATCGTCACATTGTCACATGATGTATCAGTACTTTTTCCCCTTCACTAAACTGGGTGTGGTCATGGCCAGTGTGTTGACACCTCCAGCCCGCAGGCCAGGAGTTGGACAGCCCTGCCCTACACCATTTCAAACAAATGGTTGTCTGATGTCTTCTTAAAAACCTCCAGTAATGGAGCAGCCATTCCACTAATTAATTGTTCTGTGAGGAAATTTCTCCTTATTTGTAGATTGGTTCTCTCTTCATTTGTTTCATTTCATAAGGACAGCACAAACAAGCATAAATGTCCTACATTGCATGGACAATACATCTGCCAAAATATGTGGCAATAAAACCATCTTCAGGTAAGAAGAATAACTGTAAGCACACATATTTGTTCTATGGGTCCATCAATATCAATATTCAATTTGGCACAATGAAATGGAAGACATTATAGTGACTGTTTTTCATTTAAAAGCTGATCATCATGTAAAAGTTTGCACTCTTAATAAATAATCTACATCTGAGTCTCTATTTGGTCAATTATTTGATTTGTTCCATGGCTTGCTGCATTTCATAACACATTTGAAACAATTTCATATTTTCAATTTAGGTACAACAATCATTGTGCTTCATTGTGTGCTTCATTGTGTGCAGAATGTTTGACAGCAACATGCTTAAATTGTCACAACAGAGCAGGAATTGTAGGTAACAATTTATGGGATTACAAAATATGTTAAAGTGTTCTGGGTGAAGCACCCTTATGAGAAGCAAGGCAAGATTCTTGTAATGATAATTCCTCAAACTCCAGCATATAAAAATCAACAACCTGCCAAATAAACTCCTCCCTCGTTAAGTTTCATCCTGAAACAGGCAATGGAACATGCAATGAGGAACCATATACATTCAATTTTTCCAGAAATGTGTTGAACAACAGCATCATATGGTTGCCATATGCAACAGAGATGCAGAATGTAAGGATGAAGCAAAGCACAAGTGATTTGTAATCTGTTACTAGAACAAATGGCAACCCTACAAATGAATATCAAAACGATCCAAAATGACCCTTGCACTCTGTGAGTACTTCCACTTTGGAAAAGAAAATGAATAGCTGGCATATGTAATAGACTTTGTTGATGGTTGGGCTTGAGTCTGTAACAAGATGCATGGCACCTAGTTCCACAGTATTTTCATTCATCACCATACAAGTTGGTACCTTCAAATTATAATAAGCTATTTAAGGTCCTTAGTTAATACATCTTTCAGTTGCTTGAAATGCAGTGTCAGCTGCTGCAGACCAGTGCCAAGTGGTTCCTTTTCTAGTCAGCAGGTGCAGTGGTTCTAAAATATCCACATAATTAGGAATACATTTCATAAGATAGCCACAGGTAGCTACCAAAGAATGTAGCAAATCCAGATTCTCAGGATCTGAAGCTTGCCGAATAGCTTTTAACTTCTCTGGATTAGGTTTTAATTCTTTCAGCAATCTCTCCAAGACCAAAGGGTTATTGGTCTTGTTTCATTTTAAACCCTCTTTCATGGAATTTCTCAGAAAACACATCACAATATCTTCATAGTTGTTACAGAGACAATGATGTCATATGCCAACATTGGGAAGACTTGGCAGATAGATAAGCCTCAGAGGTACTTGAGAGTCCGAAAGAAACTTTAGAAACAACCATGATGTATTATCAGGTTGTCAGATTGAGAGTTTCTAGTACCAATTCTATTTGCCAAGAATATTTGGCAGCATCTATTTTGGAAAAAAATGCACTTTGCAGAGCATGAAAAATATTATCTCTATTACCTCTGTTGATTATCTATACAGGATAGCATTGCTGCACCACAGCCTTGCTTATAACAGATAGGTACAGAGACAAATGATTAGTGTGTATGTGTTTTCGGTACAATTAACACATTGGATGCCAAATATGTATCACCATATACTTTTTAATACAGGCAGTCCAAGACTTACAAGACTTACTGACCACTCAAAGCTAACAATAGCACTGAAAAAAGTGACTTATAACCATTTTTCATATTTATGACCATTGCAGCATCCCCATTGTCACATGATAAAAATTTGGATGCTTGGCAACTTGTTCAGATTTATGATGGTTACATGATACCCTTTTGAAACCTTCTAACAAGCCAATTCAATTGGGAAACCAGATTCCCTGAACAACCGTGTTGTTAATTTAATGACTGCAGTGATTCACTTAACAAATATGGCAAGAACTGTTGTAAAACAGAGTAAAACTCACTTAAGAAATTTCTTACTTAACAACATGAATATGGGACTCAGTTATGGTTGTACGTTGAGGATTATCTGTAAAAACATTCTTACACATTTTGCCTAATTCAATATTCATAATTTCTGTTATGATATGAACTGCCTCTGGAAGTAACCTGAATGATGATATAATTCAGCCTCATCATCCACTTTTGGTTGGCAATAACTGTAAAACCTTGATCACAAATACTGACTTATAAAGTTTGCTCCAAATCAAGTTCTGTGGTTCCAATACCGCTTACCATATTTCTGGCTTCCCATTAAATAGTAACAATTTCTTCCCCACCCTTGAATTACCAAATAAGCCAATTTTTCCTGCTCATCCTGACCTTTGTTATATTGTTGTTTTTTTAGTATTTGTTATGACACGTGTCCCTGGATTTCTTGTAACCAAAGGAGCTAAATATCCATTGTTTTCTTTTATTACAATATCAGAAATAGGGTTCAGTGCAATATAGTGTTTTCTGATTAGTACAATAGCTCATATTGAAAATAAGAAATTTCTACCCTTTGGTGCCATTAAGCAGCCTTATTCTTAAGTAGTTTCATGTAATCTTTATCCAATGTCAAAAGTTTCTGCTGCATGTATTTGTCATTGTACTTTGGGAGAATGCAAAACAATTCATCTTCTCTATTTGTAAGTTTCCATGTTCACTAGATTTGGCTATTCAACAAGTGTATTAACATATTTATCTAGAGATTCATTATATGCTTGCATTCTCTAAACCAGTTTAAACCATCCGTAATACCTCTCTGTGGAATGAAAAATTCAACCAAAGCAGCTTTAGCTTATAACAAATACCATTTTCTTCTAATCAATATAGGGTAAAAGTACTGTATAAGGAGCTCTGTTCACACAGAAACTTCTTCTTTCTGGTTAGACAGCTATTTCATAGAATGTAAAAGTGTCAATCCATAGCTATCACTCTGTATTCAAGTCTTCTGCATTAATATTTGGAGGCTTGAGAACAGGAAGATGAGAGGGAACCATATCTATCTAGCCACATTTCATTCTTGCCTATAAGACCAGAATGAACCATGTTTATGTGGCCATGTTCTACCCTTGCAGACAATTGTTCTGTTCTTTTTTTCATGAGGTAAGGGTTAGGGTTGTACATATAGGTTCCAGAATAAGTCATCTTATACTTTTAGGCACAACAGTCTCAGAAATCTTTATTTTGTCTTTCTCTACTCTTCATAATATTTGTTTCAATGTCTCATGGGACTTGTTATACAGTACTACACTACAATTCCCACTGCCCAGCTTGATTAGGGAAATTTACTGCTAATTCATTCTTATTTTTCATATTTCATTGGTGGAGATGATTCAGTGTTGTACTGGGAAGGAAACTGAGATACAAGTTGACTCCATAACTAATCTAAAGAGGAAGAAACATGCTGAAAATTATTTTAATTTACATCCTGAAAAACATATGTCTTCCATGTTTGTGCCTTGGCAGTCTCCAGAATCTGAGCAAGTAAAGTCTTTGCCAAGTTGGTTGAATATATGCTTTTGTGGTCAATCTGAGAATATTTTCTGCATAGGGACAATATGCTCATCTGACATCTTGTACTTACCAAAAGTGAAATGTATCATCACGGCTGATTAAGTAGACATAAATTCTTAATTAAACATGCAGCCAACGGTGGCTCACCCACAATCAAATCATTCTGAAGACTTAAGACCAGATTTGTAAGAGATTTCTGCTTTCACTTAAGTTTTATAGTCAATAACCAGCTGCTCGAAATAACTTTTAAAATAACGGCTCTTTATGCCTGTGGTGTAATAACCTGGCATGGAGTATATGAATTAACACAGTCCTGCTGTTAAAAAAAGGAAGAAAAAGGGAAATTTTATTAAATGTGCCTACAATAATGCAGGTGGGCATGTCTAATTACTATTTAGCATCTGTGTTTCAAGCTTTATCCAATCTATGCCAGAAACAAAAATACCCAGTTATTACTCTGACCCATCAAGGCTCTCCATTATTCAGCAAATTAAAAACATAGATTTTTCTATAACTTTCCCCAAATATGTGACTTTTGGTATGTAACTTTGAGCAGATCTTGGGACCCAGGAGGCTTCTATCTTTGAATGCTGAGTAATAGACCAGTGTCTTTTTGCTTGTTGCCTGGAGGCTCCTCAAGATATTTGCCAAGAAATAATTCTCTTTGGCTCAAAGACATGACAAAATCAAAAGTCAGTTAGAGACTGTTCTGCTTCTTATTCAGTTTGGTCTACCAGCTATCCCCAATTATAATATCCTCTGAATATGTGGATTTCCAATTCCCCAAATTCTCAGCAATAGTTCTAATGGATGAGAAATAGGTTCTGTTCTACATATTGGAAGGATACTTTGGTTCAGAAAAACTGTCCTCTACAATATGTAGTAGGCAAAAAAATTATGAGCATAAGAAAATATAAGAATTCCTCCCTTTCCCTCCCCCACTTCCCCCAGCAAATCCTGTTCAATTCTCATTCCCAAAAGACAACTAGAAAGGCGAGATGGAGAGATGGAGATGGGGGGGGATAGACGTTGATTGCAGGAAGAGTGGTAGACAAAATTGCAACACTCTTTTTAAGAAAGAGCAAAGAGCTCTTTGCTTAGTCTGTCAAATGATGTTGACCAAGTCCAGGAAGAGAAAGGAAATCATCATCATGCATTGATACTGGAGGATCATACCTGATCCCAGATACAGCTGCCATTTGAAATTGTAGATTTATAGCAGAATTAAAATTATTCAAAGTGTCTAAGAAGCTGGTAGACAACAAATTAATTTAAAAAATGAAAACAGAATTTGCATGCTAATGTGACCTCACATTACGCTGATTGTCAAGTTTATATTCAAAGAAATAGCCTACTTAATTTTTTTCCCTCCAGTGTAGTATTTTTCAGCTTGCCTAATCAGGTCAGTTTTTGAAAAACCAAATGAATGAACTCACCCTGAGAAGCTGTTAATTTCTTCTCCAGCAGGTTATATTGTACTGAATATTAGCTAATTTTATACCTATAACTTATTCATTGAAATGTAAAATTGAGAGCCTTGATAATGATATTAGCTCTTAATTTTCCAATCCTTAAACCAATTATTTTCAGATAATCCCTCTGATGTCACTGCTTTGGAATACCTTATTGGGAGATATGGGTCTAAAAGATTTAAGGGGAAAAAGTCCTACTAAAAGAAAACAATGACATTTTTTAAAAAGCTAAAAAGGTTGATGCATTTCTGCCATCTATTGGATGAAGCTGGTACTTTAAAAATTCTGGTTTTCCAGGATATTTTTACTTTATTACTTTAAGATATTACTTTATAAAAAAAATGATATTTGATTCTGAGGAGGAAATGAACTCACTCTAAGTTATATGTTGCCTTGCTAATTTGAAGGTTTTTTTTTTTGCCATATATTTCTGCTTCCTACAATCAGATAGCTAAACTGCATAGGCCAATCTCTAAAAAATTATCAATTGTTTTTATTATACTTCTTTTCTTTCCTGAGCATAAATCACTGTGACACAACAATATACAGCAGATATATAGATCTAAGTCATGGACTTAACTTGTGGCCTTTCCCAACATCATAAGATTGACCTACCAAAATAATTGAGGCTTTTCAGTGGGCTTTTAACTATCATTACTATTATTATTTTAATAATAAATGGAACAAAAAAAACTATATTATGTTTAAATATGGCATTTTTCTTCTTTGTTTCTTTATCCATGTAACTCATAGTCCTTATATCCTCACCTTCTTCTAAAGTTCTCAACAGTGGTAGCCATGCTAAAAAAAGAGAAAGTATGATGGAATAGAAAATAACTCACCCCAACCCAGTATAAAATTTAAAAAAGAATAGAACAAAGCAGAACAAAGAAAGATTTCATTTTAATAATCACTGAATAGGGAAGCTCAAAAATGGACTAACCTTGTATCACTTACTTTCTTATATCTTCTAACAATCACAAAGGAGGACAGCAAACCCAAATATTGATTTAATCATTTTTAGGCAGTTAAAGGGGCAAATTTGTAGACATGTCGTAAAACTACTGCCATCACCTGGCAGGAGACTATGAAAGCCATTCTGCATTTCATAGATGCTGAAGATCAGTATAAAGTGTATGCTGAAGTTTTGAGTAAGTGGGATCATTTCTCCATGTCTACAACTGCTGGGCTGGAAGCAACCATTCTTAATATGTTCATTGCTTCAGCACCATTGTAGCAAGGTAAATGGCATGGCTTTCTTTCAAAAGAACCCTGAGTACAAGAAGGTTAATGGATGGACTCAATGAGGGGAGGGAGAAATTGGAATGAGACAATAATCTGGGATTACTGAAAATGAACCTTGTAACTATGGAACCTCTGGGAAACAAAGAGGTAGGCATTATATCTGTTAGCTCCTAAACCTTCCCCATAAATAGTTTGGATAATTAGGGGGCTTAGATTCCATGAAAACAAAGGGAAAGATGTCATAATTACCCTTTCATATTTTCTTTTCTTGTCAGTAGAGGAAAATGATCCCCGTAATTTGGTGCTAAAGAAGCCAGGACACATTAAGTATTGTTGTCCCTTTGGCTGAGCTTCGGGGATCACAAAAGGAAATCTGGAAGTGAACCTCAATACTGCAAGGGAATCTTTCTGCATCCTGATGCTTGGAGCAATTAGCATTGCATTTCAAGGTCATTGCTGTCAAATAAAAACACTAAAGCTTCATGAAATGTGCCTCATTTGGAATCAATTGGAAGGCTTCAAAGCATTTGCCATTTTTCAGCTCTGTTTTCAACCTATAATTATTATTATTATTAATTATTTTTAAAAAAACAGAAACAAAACTTGAATGGCCTGTGCTATTATGTGAATTGCCTTTCCCAGTTTTCCCCCCTTTCTTCTTCAGCCATTAGTAATCCCCCCTCCCTATATATTAATAATTAACTTTTTCTAAATAAGGAGTCTTATATCCAAAATGCAATCAATGCATCTTTTGAAATCATAGAATTATCAACCTCCAGTCACCCAAACATAAATACTTTAGGGGAGGGGGAAATCCTAAAAATGGAAAATATCCCCAAATCATACTGTGCACTCAGTCACAGATCACAGAATGCTGGCATTGGTGTGGGAGGAATGAAAGGAGGAATTAAGAAGAAGGGGTGAACTGGAATATTGTCAGCCCTTTAAGGTAATCTAGACAAGAAGCATCAAGCAAGCACCACTACTTAGTTCGGGGGTGTCAAACTCGCGTCGTCACAGCGGTGTCATGTGATATATTGGGACTTTCCCCCCCTTTGTTAAACCAGGTGGAGGCGGGGCCAGCACTTGACGCATCTGGCCCACAGGGCTTGAGTTTGACACCCCTCATTTACTTAGATGGTAAAGTTACATTAAGAGTCTGAGAATACTCTTTTCCTGCCTTAATTTTACTCTCTTCAAAATGAAGGAGAGCCCCTTCAGAGAAGCTTTTTCTACCCTTCCCCTCCTTTGGACTCAGATTTCTCTTTTCAGAATAGGCTGGGCCTTTTTCCTGTCTCTCAAGGTTATTCCCACATGCCATAATACCTATCCTGAAAATACGGTAGCATTGGTGACTAGCTGGAAGCCCAAACAGAGGAGCAAGGACTGTATTTGTTGCAGGCCCCACTAACTTCATTAAATATAAGAAACAATGTTAGCCCTCATATGTAATAACTAAAGTAACATCTTTTTTGTATCAGACTCAAAATCATCTGAAATATCTTCTGTATCCAGTAGTTTACTAAAAGATACTGGATAATAATTCCAACTTTACAGTCAAATATGCTGTTGGCTGTTCTATTACAAATATTGATCATATTACAAACGCCACCCTAATTTCGTTCTTCAGTTCTGAATGGTTTGAATTCCACTATTGGTTAGGAAGTCTACTATTGCTTGCAGAGTTTCATTTTAGAATTGTTTTAGTTTTGTACAATGCTTAAAATAAGTGAGTAGAATCAATGTCAATACTGTTGTTGGTGCTACTTCCCCCAAGAATAAGCCTCAAAGGATCACTAATGCTTTATTTATTGGTCTATTGCTTCATATGTTGAATAATTAAGATAAATAAAATATGAAGCTTGAATAAAAGCAAAGAAAAATATATCACTTACTGTAGCTGGAAGAATTTGCAAAAGAAACAGTATTCAGCATTCTGGATTTTGAGGCTAAAAGTAACACAGTTGGAAGGGACCTTGAACGTCTTCTAGTGTAACCCCCTGCACCAGCAGGAGACCCTATACTATTCTGGACAAATGGCTGTCCAATCTCTTCTTAAAATCCTCCAGTGCTGGAGCACCCATTACTGGTTAATTGTTTTCCCTCTCAAGAAATATCTCCTTAATACCAGGTTAGTTCTTTCCTTGATTAGCTTCCATCCATTGCTTCTTGTCTTGCCTTCTGGTGTTTTGGCAAATAGATTGACCCACTCTCCTCTTCTTCGTGGCATCCCTCAAATATTGGAACAGTGCTTGATAACAGTGTTCCAATATCACCCGTAGTTCTTCTTTTCACTAGAATAGATATGTCCAATTCCTGCAAATGTTCTTCATGTGTTTTAGCCTCCTGCCTCCTAATAATCTTTGTTGCTCTTCTCTGCTCTCCTTCCAGAATCTCAACATCTTTTTTGCATTATGGCAACCAAAACTGGTTGCAATATTTCAAGTGTGGTCTTACTAAGGCATTATAAAGTGATCCTAACACTTCACATGATTTTGATTCTGTGCCTTTGTTCATGCAATTTAGGATTGTATTCACTTTTTTGGAAACTGCAGTACACTTATGGCTTATACAGTATTTAAGGGATTGTCTGCTAGGATTTCAAGAACCCACTTACACTTACTAGTGTTGAATCAGACACCATCTATTCTATGCTTGTGCATTTCATTTTTCTTGCCTAAATGTAGAACCTTACACTTTTCTCACTGTTGATTTTAATTTTGTTAGGCATGGCCCAGTGTTCATGTCTGTCGAGATCCTTCTGGATCTTGAGCCTATCTTCTGGAGTGTTGGTTATTCCTGCCAGCGTGATGTGACTTCTACAAATTTGATGACTTCCCCTTCTATTTGCTCATCTAAATGATTTATGAAGATATTGAAGAGTAATGGGCCTAAGACAGATCCTTGAGGTCCCCCACTGCTTACTTCCATCCATGTAGATGTAGTATCATTAAGGTCTATTTGTTGAGTATGGTTTGTCAGCCAATTAAAAATCGATTTGGTAGTGATGTTGTCTATATCACATTTTTCTACCTTACTAAAAAGGTAGGTTGTGGTCTACTTGTCAAAAGCCTTACTGAAATCCAAGTATACTATGTCCACAGCATTCCACTGGACATAGCCAGTGAACATAAGATAGAGATATAAGTCATAGTCCGTTGACATAGCAGGATTTGAAACCTGAATATTTCATGGCAATAATATGTTGGGTAAAAATAGATACATTTATTGCTGTTAGGGAGCATAATGTTTTTCATATCTGTGACCTTATAAAGTAGTCCTTCGGGTGCTACTTAAATGGGTTTACAGCTATGCATTATTTAGATTTAAGGAATTAAATTCAGCAGCAGCCATTTCTTGCATCTCTACCACATTCTTACTTACTCTCCATGTATCTTCAAAAGGTTTCAATATCTGTATCTGTATATCTCAGTACACATTTCTACATTTAAGATAGGGAAAAATAAAACTCTCTTGCTTCCTTTTAGATCCTGTCAGGACCAGCCCAAGAATGACCAAGGACAATCTAGCCAAAGTTCACTTCTTTATTTGCTTATATCTAATAAACAGAATCATACCAGACTAAACCTTTACTGCTCTCATCCTAATGGATACACTCTAGGAAGTAGCTATCCTAACTTCCTTCTTTGGTCTCCTGTCCAGCTCTGATCTGTGCTGCCTCTTGTCTCACTGCCTCTCCCCCCCCACCCCTGAACGTGCTCCTTCTTGGAAAACTTCCTCTTCATTGCAGTCCATCCCACCATCTCCCCCTTCGTAGGCACCATCTCTCACATGTTTTCTGTTTTGGAGAGAGAGTTTTCTTCTTTTATTCATAGCTGTTTTTCTAATCTGTGTTATAATGGCTTCCAACAAGCAAAGGAGACTAATGTGTAGGCAGAGAGCAAGTAGATACAGCATCTGCTCCTATCAGTAACTTCTCTTCTGATTCTGTGCGATTCAATACTGGGAGTCAATGGATTCAAAGAAGCAGCAAGAAGCTGCCTCTGAAGCTTGTGTTTCTCAGGCCAGGCATAACAAGATACTCTTTTTAGTTCTCTTCCTGAAGCTACTGCTGCTTCCTGTATTCTCTCCCATCTCCTTTCCTGCCTATCATGTCCCTTGTGCCTCCTTTCTCCAGCATCTCTGCAAATCTAGAACAGAGAGAATCGATTTGTGCCAGCAGCAGAAACATTCTCCTCATGATACCCCCTGTCTCCCCGACACACTGTCTGGTACCCAAGGCAGCCATCATAGCTTGCCAGGCCAGCATTAATTCAGAAATGGTGCAAAGCCCTTCTATGGAACAGTCTTCAGAAAAAAACTACTTAGGTATTTTTGCAGTGAATTGTTAAAAAAAATACTGCTCATACTTAGATTATTAATTCATTTTACAATTCTTTTGAGGTGAATTTATTGATGCCAGTGTTTTTGTTGTCCAAATATGCTCCTGGAATAATTAGTGCTGTTGATGAAAGGTAAGTATGACCAGTGTTACTGAAGGGACATTTTTCTTCTTATTGTGTCAACACATTCTTCATTGCACACACACACAGACACAGACACACACATACACACACACTTCTACTTTGAAATGTCTGCTGCTTTAGCATCTTTTGTGTATGTATATGCTTTGACAACTATTGTCAAAACAAAAAACTATCTGCCTCACTAAGCAAGAGGACTATTTGCAGCTGAACTTACTTTTCAAGAAGGATAATTTCAAGTACAGCTGGAAATTCTACTGATTTTAATATGGGCTCGCTTATTCCAGTCTCACTCACCCCAGATTCTTCATGAAATGTCCCAATAATCTAGGTTGTTTCACTACTCAGCATGGCCATTTTGCTGGCTCCAATTGCCAATCGGGCAGTTTGGGTAGAGATGGGACAATTTTCTTCCCATCTCTAACCTCATTTTTCAAGGGAATGTAGTCAAGAAAGTGATTGTGTTGCAATTTCAGAGGGGATGGAACAGGGGTGTGAAACTCACATTGTCACCTCGTGACATATGACTTTTTTCCCCTTCGCTAAACCAAAGCATGGGCATGGCCAGCACATGATGGATCTGGCCCTCAGGCCACAAGTTTGACAGCCCTGGGGTAGAGGGATATAGAGTGGCCTTGAATCAAGTATATAATAACTACTCAGTAAACAATATGCTGTTAACTTGCTTTTCAATAACAGATTTTATGCAGTAAAGAAAAAAAAATAGAAGTGTTGGGAAAAATAGGGACAACAGCCACTAAAAGACAGATCTGAACTTTTGCATAAACCAAACAGTCCCTTTCCTCTTGTTTATAACTACTCTTAAAAATTAAAGTTAAAAATGGCCACTAGATGGTATCATACCTGCAAAATTGCAATCTATTACAAAGTAAATGAGTTAGCTTCAAAGTTTATTGATTTCAGGAAAGAGGTATTTGTTGATTACCAATCCATGTGTCCAATCTCTGTTTTGCTATTTATTATATTTATAGGCTTGACATCACAAAGCAGCAAAAGAGAGCGAGAGAGTATAAGTTACTTCATTTTGTCCAATTTACTTATAAAAAAGATTAAAATCATTTAAATGAATTGAATATGAAAAGTTCATTTTAGCTCTGGACAGAGCAATATATACGGACTAAACTATATATGCTTCCTTGTGAATTATTATGATGAATTTCCTAAATATTCCACAAATATTTGGCAAAAATATAATAGCACTATTTATCCAGTGATTATCTCTCAATATAGTAATAATTAATTTTTAGAAATATTAGACATACTGTCAATATCTGATGATATTCTAGAGCTGCACCCAGTAGTAGTCAGGACTGTCATATATACTGTATGATATTCAATGATCATCATTTGATAGCCGATATAACCATGGCAATGGGCACTGAGAACTATTCTATTTAATATGCTATTAAAATTGAACTATTCTGGTGTTTTCTGTGTCTATGACATTTATTTCTATTTGTATTTTTTTTTAAAAAATATGCTTATTTATATCCAACCAACCACTCTAGGTGCTTTATATAACAAAAAGCCAGAATTAAAAAAAAAAAAGGAAACAGATGATATACCTATAGAAAAAAAACCTCATACAGAACAGAACAAAATTTTATAGGGGCTCACTAATTATCTTGCCTCACTAATTACCTTGTCAGGGAGAATATCTAGTGCTTCAATACCTTTTGGAATATCATCAGAATGGGAGTGTTAGGGTTCTATGAAGGAATACTATTCTAGAGGGCAGGAGAAGGCATATCCCCATGATAGATGACTATGATTAGTTGTGGTGACTTTCTTGTAGCTGCCATAAAAGCCAACGCAGTCCTATGCTACATCAACAGAGGAATAGTAATGAAGCACTAGTACTGTTTTAAACTGCACTGGTAAGATATCGCTTAAAACATTGCATCCAATTTGGGTCACCACAATACAAAAAAAAATGTTAAGACTTTAGAAAAAAATACATTGGAGAGCAACAAAGATACTTTGAGGGCTGGAGACTAAAACAGATTATGAGCAGAACTGGTATGTCGAGTCTAACAAAGAGAAGGGCTAGGGATGACATGATAGCACTTTTCCAATAGTTGTCACAGAGAAGAGGTGGTTAACCTATTCTCCAAAGAGACAGACAAGAAGTAATGGATGGAAGATTATCAAAGACAGATGCAACCTAAAATTAAGGAGAAATTTTCTGTCAATAAGAAAATAAATCCATGGAATGGCTTGCCTCCAGAATTGTGGGTGCTTCATCACTGGACATTTTAAAGAAGCGATTGGACAGCCAATTGTTTGGAATAGTATAGGGCATTGCACATTGCTATCATGTGATATATCACGACATATTTCTCTTTGCGGAGCTGGGGTGGGCATGGCCTGTGAGTGATGCATCCAGCCTGTGGGTGGCCAGTTTGACATCCCTTGTATAGGATTTCCTGATTGAGCAGGGGGTACAAGTAGAAGATCTTCAAGGTCCCTTTCAAAGCTGTTATTCTGTAATTTTGTAATTCTCTATTTAAATTAAATTTTGGGATTTCTTAATTTGGATCTGGAGATTTCTCAGAAGTGATTCATAAAACTTTACTCATTACAGCTGCCAGCAGTTCAACAGAATTTTCTGCTGAGAAGCAACAACTGTTCTGTTGGAATGGTCATTACTGATTGCTGACAATAAACTGTAGCCTAGTAGCTTAATGCACAACTTTATGGTTGAACTTGAAGGGTAGCTATTTCTATGATAGGAGAGGAGCAATAGGAAGAGCATCTGATTCTTGTGGTGTGCTGATGTTTTTTAAACTCTCTTTGTATAAATGCATCTTAATTGTATTTTTCTTTTCAAGGTGAGAGAACAGCACTAGTTCTGTAGAAAGCTAGAACTTTCTACAATACTAGAAAGGTAAATGTGATTATCTGCAAATATCTTGAGGAGGTACACAAAGAGAAAGTTAAGAACAAGTGAAGCATTGTCCAAGAGGAATAATGATTTGGAAGAATGGAGAACAACATTTTCATCTAATGAGAGGACATTAATGTTTCCCATACCCTTTGTTAATGTGATTGCCAGCTTGCTCAAGTTTGTTCAATACCAGAGCTTATGCTTTAGCACTTCTTCATGAAAACCATGGCAATTTTCTGTGTTCTGGATGTCTTCGGAAGCCATTAACAAAGAACTTTTAACAAGGCAATCTGATTTATTAAAGTAGCCTGACAATGTAACTTTTACCAAGTCAATTAGCAAATTGCTTTCAATAGATGAACCAATTTGCACTGAATATGCTTGGAAGATATGGAGGAGGAATAAAAATTTGGATATTAACATGAAAATGAAGCCATTTAATTAGCAAAGCGATGGGGAAGAAGGGAAAGGCCCCTTTTTCATGATCTGAGCAAAACAGGTGCCTTAGTAAAAAGGTTTCTAATGAAGTAGGCTTTCTCCAAGACAATTTGCATAGCATTAGCCTTGCAGATCTTGCTCATCATTTTAACCTACAAGAGGTGGAAAAGTTCATGTTGTTTTGAAAAATTGACAGTTGCTTTAAAAGCATCCAAAGGATCCAAATTTGGGGGGGAGGGGGGGGGAGAGAGAACTTTCATAAATTGTTATCAACTTCTTTGGAGTGATTGGAAATATTTAGAAATATTTCCCATTCATCACTGCTCTAATCAAAGTAAAACTTACCTTACATTAAAAAAGGAAAGCAAAGTCTTTATACTATATTTGATACCGGAACAATAGTTATTAAGGGTGGAATCAAGTTAGGCTTAGTGAGTGGAATATAAGAAATAAACCACTATAAAGTAAGACAAACACGACTATATGTATATAAAGTTTCCTGTGGTCTCTATCAGCATCTCTGTGTTGCCACCTTGAAATTATTCCTTTCTGCTGGGGAACTTCAAAGGACTTACCTCTGCTCCCAATTACATGAGAAATGAGGCAGCAGTATTTAAAGATGTGCAGGATTATCTCTATCTCTACCATCTTTATCATCTCTCTGTTGTTGTAATGCAGCTGTAGGAATGTGAGTTTGACTGAGACAGTAACTGTGAAAGGAGTTGCAAGAAAAAAATAGAGGTTGTTTGGAAGGATTAATATTGCTTCTGAATTGAAGGGGCTCTGCTTGCAAAGCTGTACAGTGCTGGCTGATCTTGAAACTTGAGATCACGCTTTTCTACTCTCAGATTTTCAAGGTCAAAATTGATTTCACTTGCATCAGACTACGAAGCAGCATTGCCATGTAGTTCCAAAATGGGTAAATGCAATTTTAGCTGTCATACCCAAATTATTGTTCCAAATCACAGGAAGGAATAGTTCCATCTTGATTGATCTGCACTTTGAATATTATATTCAGTTTGGAGGTAAGAAGGATTCGAAGGAGCTACTTGTTTTGAGAAAGGAAGACTTTGTGGGGTGAAGAATAAATGGCACTCTTCCAGTAACTGAAGGGCTGATCTGAGCAAAAGAAAGTCAAGGCTTGATCTTTAACATTCCAGAGTGCAAGATGTTGAATGAAGGCTGATTCCATCTGAAGGTCAGAAAAAAACTTCCTAACAATTAGAATTCAGTTGCGGAACAAATCCTTCAGAGAATTGTTCCTTTATTGGATGTGTTGAATTTAGAAGAAAGATGCTAGAGAGCCATCTGTCATAGATTGCGTGATCTGAATTTCTGGCCCTGACAGAGGATTTGACCCTATGGCCTGAGCAGCCCTTTCCTGCTCAGTGATTTTATCTTCCTACTGTTCTGGAAAAGAAGAACAGAAAGGGGTGCAACTTGACAAATGGCAGCTCTAGACCACAAAAAGACTTTTACCAGAGTTTTGCAATTACCTTGTTTGGAGGAGGGTGCTGAAGAAACATAGCCCAGGTTTCTGCAAGCTGGTTCTTTCAGAAGCAGCAATCTTTAAGGATTCTACAGAGGTAGAGATTCTACATTTTTTTATTTGCCTTTTTATTGCCAACTAAAATGTTTTCTCATTGTAACTCTGGCCAATGTTGTTCTAAAAGTACCTAACAGGCATTGCTCTTAAAATCACTTGCTGTTGTGTGCCTTATTTCGATCTTGTATCCTTGTTATTACTATGACCTTTCCCAATGCAGTAATATTTTGGATCTCAATCCCGGCGATTGATCTGTGTTTGTCTCTTTGATGTGTGTTCATTGTGTGACTGTACATCTCATACACGTACACACAGTATGCATCTGTTTCTATTTATTATAAAATGTCCGTCCCTCTTGTCTCCTCCAAAAGTGATGCTCCAAAAGCTAACAAGACATGCTATCCACACCCCCAATGTTGAAATAATAATAAAGCACATGATTTAAAATCATAAAATCATCAACACTACAGTCAGCAAAAAATAGCATTAAAAGGGAGAAAAAAGGAATTAACAGCATCAACAGTTCAAAGAATGAAATCCTGGCCACAGTGCATTCTATCCTGTAGGAACACCAGGGACGAAGTGACCAGAACTGGAAAAGTCAGGTAGAATCACATAGCCTTCATTTGGAAGGAACATCAGTACTGTAATCTCTCAAAGGACTCCAGAAGAAATAATGCAGAGTACAGTGGACTTTAGGAGAAGACATGAAGAATTTACAGTGTCTTGGGGTCTGGCTTTTTGTTTTTAAGGAACCATTTAGCTTGTCTGTTCAGAAATACCATGAAGACAACCTGCATGTGAGATCTTGTTAAGAAGGGTCAGTAAGGTTGTCACAGCTGTCCAAAATATAATCTCATGAATCAGTTAATTTTAAATTGTCTGTATCTCCAAAACTTCACCATGGCATATTTTGAACCTTCTGAAGATTGTTCCCACTTTCTGTCCTCCTTAATTTTACCTTCTCCAAACTTTTCTGATTTGTGTGCTAATTCTGTGGCTCAATTTATTCAAACAGGAGAATTAACTTGTCAATGTGTTGATTTCTTTTCTTATTCTAATGATCTAGCATGTCTTCAAACATTTTAACATACATTTTAAAGTTCTTCTTTTCTATCCTTTCCTTTGTCTATTGCAAGTCATGAATTTATTCCTCTATTTTTTTTAAACCAAGGTAACTTCTCACAAACAAAATAATTAGTAAGCTTATTTTGTCCTGTGGAAGGAAGTTCTATTTATTGTCAGTCATAATCATATGTTATAAATATATTTATGTGTGAACTTCATATTTGTTTAAATACATTGGGCCTGTAAATCCTACCATAAGATTACATTTAACTGGAACAAGTATTTTCTGTTCTTGCTTTGAGTGGATACTTTGAAACTGCCTCTTGTTTCCTTTTTTATTGCTGCCTTTATTACTCTGAGCTTTTACACACTCCATAAAACAGAATGGACCTGACCTGATTTTTGTGGCCTTGTCATCACCAATTTGTTTTGCAGGTGCCTTACTTTTCAACAATACAGGCATCTCAATGATGTTTGAATAGAAGCAGGCCGGGAGTGTTCTCACAAACACTTATTTTTATTGAAATGGCAAAACAAGAAACCAGACTGAGAAGAACACAGATGCAATGATATATCAAGCCTAGGAAATCACATTTGAAACCTAGTGCCACCAGAGTTATAATTCATCAGGAAAATGAACAGGATGGAATTATGCAGTGTGCAATTATTTTTTCTTGAGCTGAGCATTGCACCTGTCTTTGAACAGCATATTCAAAACTGCTCTGAAAAATGAGGCAAAAGTAGTAGATGTAAATTAAATGCTGTCTGTAATTAATCTAATTTTTCAAAGGCTAATTGTTAACAGAAACATGCAGTTGACATATTTCCCATTCCCCTAGACCTCAAATCTTTCCCAAATTTCAAATAAATTGAGAAATCTATAAGCAGCCCCCTCCTATCTTCACATAAATATGTCTTCTTGTTTATGCACAGAACCAGGTTTTAAGGAACAAAGAATCAACATATGAAATCAGGAAGGGATAGCATTATTGAAGAGGTGTGTTGCTAGTGGGTAGTTGATACTAGGAAGAAAAAGAGAGCAGTCTCTGATTTCCTGGAGGATTATACGTTGGCTCCAAACTGTGCATCTAGGCTTTAGACAGCAGTTACTACCTAAATTAAATACTGTTATATTTAAACAATAAAATTAGCGATGGACAAACAGACGGGGAGATGTTTAATTTAACTGGAAAATTTTGTGCTGAGAAAATATGATACAGAAGAGAATATAGTGTCTATTATTTCTGATGGAACCCTTGGCTGCTGCTTCTAATGTAGAATGGTTGAGGGTTAAATAAAAGAGGGAAACTTTCTGGGATCCAATTCAGCTGCCCAATATGCATGACTAGACTAAAGTTTTAAAGTCTCTTGACTCTCTTGGCCCTGTTAAGCAATAAACCTCAGTCTTATTGATAGACAAGGTCACAGCAAGGTTCACCATGATAAAACTTTTCTCCCCCTGCAGTCTGACAGAGCACCAGTCCACAATCAATCGTTTTCCCATCTATCTCAATAAAAGTATAGTCTGTGACTCTATTTTTGATTTATTGGCCAGACAGCTTCTTTTTACTTGATTGGCACTTCAATCTCTTTATCATTGTAGTTGTGGAGTTATAGCAAAGTGTAAGAAGCCTTTGTGATTAATCTTTTCATCAAGTAATTTAAAAGAAAGAAGAAAATTGCTGGTAATTAGCTGTATTGAAGGTATGCTGACCCAAACAATTCAGATAAATGTACTATACAAAATTTTAAGATGGTGATTTAAAAAAAACAACCAATACCATCAGAACTGCTTAAAATGTATATTTCAATTGCTCATTATTTTAGTTCTGAGTTTTCCATAAAATGACCCCAGGGTTATAGTCTCAGATAAGGAAATTGGAATGTATTATTTACATTGGGCCTCTTGAGTTAATGAATCTTTTGTATGCTATAAGATAGGCTGCCATATAAATTATTTAAATAAATATATATACAGGACCTAATTTTTTTTGAAGAATTAAAGAGAAGAGTCAAGCAAAGGTACAAGACCTCTAACAGGTCAGTGTAACATTGGTTATCATATCTGTCAAGTTAAGACTCACTCAATACTCTTTTCTAAACCTAAACTTTGTTTTGCCCTATTTTCTCATTTGGTTGAAAATACTTTTTTTTTAATCTATATAAAACATTTCTGTGTACAGCTCCTTTCCATATAACTATTTTTATGTAAACCAGCATCTTTATGCAAATATACTTTTACATGCATACTTACTAATATATGCTCTTTCAGAAAGCTTTAGATAAGTGACTGTCTAGACTCTTCTTAAAAACCTCCAGTGTTGGAGCACCCATGGTTTCTGGAGGTAAGCTATTCCATTGGTTAATTGTCCTCACTGTTAGGAAGTTTCTCCTTAATTCCAGGTTGCTCCTCTCTTTGATTAGTTTCCAACCATTATTTCTTGTCCTGCCCTCTGGTGCTTTGAAGAATAATTTGACCCCTTCTTCTTATAGCAGCCCTTCAAAATACTGGAATACTGCTATCATGTCACCCCAATTCTTTTTTTTTTTAGACTACTCAAACCCAAATCCTGCAGCCATTCTTCGTATGTCCAGGCCTTTGATCATCTTAGTTGCTCTTCTCTGAACTTTTTCCAAAGTCTCAAGATCTTTTTTGTAGTATGGTGACCAAAATTGGTTGCAGTATTCCAGGTGTGGTCTTACTAGGGTTTTATAAAATGGTACTTTATAAAATACATATTTATATGTACACTTTCCTCAAACAATGTTCTGGTAGGGGTTCTTTGTTGTTGTTAGCTGCACATTCTTGTTACCTTTATTGCAAAAATAGGAGTCCTATGGCACACAAAAATGAAAACAGTAAGGTAATTTGAGACTGTATTACAGCCTTCTAATATTTGGATGGTCGTGAATCTTACTACAAAGCAGAATTGTAACATTCAGGCTTTTAAAGCTTCATTTTTCATCTACTGACATCTTTGTAAAGGCACAAGCAATTAGGATTTTTGCATCTTTGTATTTGGAAGATCAATTTTTGGCACCTCTAGCGCTCATGAAATACTTCCGTAGGTGCTATACTCATGAAGAAAACTTTGTTGGTGTTTTCAAAATCTGTTAAAGTGACATAGAGCAACTGAGGTGAGCTAAATGGTCACTAAACCTCAAGGAAGCAAAAAGGGTTGTCATCATAGTGCAAAGCATCACATCTTCACTGAGATGAACAATGACCTCTTGGCACAGACTTACTGATAAAGTTTTTCTCTTTTGTTTCTCAGTTATTCTCCCACATAGTCATCATTATACACTGAAGCAAAAGCAACCAACTAAACTTCTGATTGCTTTTAATAGAAAGAATGGTCAAAGTGGGGATAATTTCTCAGAGAGATGATAGACTGTCCTTTTTACTTGTAAAAGAGGTCGACTTATATATGTTGTGATCCTTGCACTGATTAAGAGGCCAAACTGACACTTTCAGATTCAGAATATCTGCTTCTAGGAACTACCAAAGGCCTGACAGAAAAAGAAACACTTTGAGCACATGCATTTTTGCATTTTAACAATTGAATTCTTAGTACCATTATGATCATATAGACATGGCTGTTAGATCCAGCTATAGTAGCACACAATATATTCATATTTACCTAATAGTAAAATCTTCCTGACAGGCAGGAAGCAACATGTGAAGCTAGGCAGAATTACATCTGATACCTGTACAGGAGCCCCCCCCAGGGCTGTGTGCCTTCTCCACTTCTTTTCTCCTATATACCAATGACTGCATCTCAAACGATCCACCTGTTAAAATATTGAAGTTTGCAGATGACACAAAAGTGATTGGTCTCATTCGAGACAATGATGAATCTGCATACAGACAGGACTTTGTACAACTTACCTCGTTATGTAACCGAAACAATCTGGAACTGAACACACTTAAACCGTAAAAATGGTGGTAGACTTTAGAAGAAACCCTCCCATACTACCACCTCTTACAATATTAGACAACATAGTTTCAACAGTAGAGACCTTCAAATTTCTAGGTTCTATTATATCACATGACCTAAAATGGACAACTAACATCAAAAACATCATCAAAAAAGCACAACAAAGAATGTTCTTTCTGCACCAACTCAGAAAGCTCAAACTGCCCAAGGAGCTGTTGATACAGTTCTACAGAGGTATTATTGAATCTATCATCTGCACCTCTATAATTGTCTGGTTTGGTTCTGAAACCCAACAGGGCAGACACAGACTTCAGAGGATAATTAGGATTGCAGAAAAAACAATTACTACCAACCTGCCTTCCATCGAACACCTGTATACTGCACGAGTCAAAAAGAGGGCTGTGAAAATATTTACAGACCCCTCACATCCCGGACATAAACTGTTTGAACTCCTTCCCTCAAAACGGTATAGAGCACTGAATACCAGAACAACTAGACCCAAGGACAGTTTTTCCCCAAAAGCCATCACTTTGCTAAACAAATAATTCCCTCAACACTGTTTAACTATTACAAAGTCTGCACTACTATTACTATTAATCTTCTCATCACTCCTTATCACCCATCCCCTCCCACTTGTGACTGTAAAACGGTAACTTTGATTTATACTGACTGTTTCCTAGTAAGATTTGATTGCTGATTGTACCCTATGACTATCATTAAGTATTGTACCTTATGATTCTTGACTCTTGATGAATGTATTTTTTCTTTTATGTATACTGAGAGCAGTTGCACCAAGACAAATTCCTTATGTGTCCAATCACACTTGGCCAATAAAGAATTCTATTCTGTTCTATTCCTAACTTCAGGAATTGAAACTCAATTCCTGTGTTGACATGAATTATGATTATCATAGTAGGTAAAAATGATCAGCTAAGATTAGTGCCCAATTTGCAAGGATCATACAGCAGATCAATGGCAATGGGGTACAAAGCAGATGGAGGCACCATATTTCAAGCTGGAAACAAAAGATGAAGAAACATACTTTCCTGACTCTTGATGAATGTATCTTTTCTTTATGTATACTGAGAGTATTTACACCAAGCCATATTCCTTGTGTGTCCAATCATACTTGGCCAATAAAGTATTCTGTTCTATTGTCTATTCGTGTTTCTGTCAAAAGGATTAAATTTTGAGAAGGCTTGACATAAAGAGAAAGAAAATTAAGAAGAGGTGATATTACTCAATCTTCCCCTTCCCTCCCATCCCTTCCTCTCCATTTGATGTGCCTTTTATGGGACTATAACAGTGAATTATAAAGCTCTTTGATATATTATAATCTGTGTTGGAACTGTTGAATATTGGCTTTCAAAAGTTATATATAACCATAAAATATTTTGAGAAAGCAACCTATACATTCATTAAAAGGTAAATTAATGCTCCCCATTAATACATTTCCCATATATGGATTTGTTCCTTATATTTACAGGAAGTTTTTGTAGGTTTTAAAAAAGATGATTTGATTTTTCCTCCAACATGCTCAGTATTATTATTTTTAACTTATCTGATGACATCATAAGTTTATTTGTTATTAGTTGCAAAGTCATGTCCGACTCATCATGACCCCATGGAAAACATTCCTCCAGGCCTACCTATCCTTTACCATCCCCCCAAGTCCATTTAAGCTCATGCTGACTGCTTCAGTGACTCCATCCAGCTATCTCATTCTCTGTCCTCCCCTTCTTCTTTTGCCCTCAACTGTTCCCAGCATTAGGCTCTTCTCCAGTGAGTCCTTCCTTCTCATTAGGTGGCCAAAGTATTTGAGTTTCATCTTCAGGATCTGGCCTTCTAAAAAGCAGTTTGATCTCCTCTAGGACTGACCAGTTTGATCCCCAGGAGCAAGCATCTTTTAATTTCTTGGCTTTAATCCCCATCTGCGGTGATCTTGGGGCCCAGGAAAATAAAATCTGTCATTACCTCCATTTCTTCCCCATCTATTTGCCAGGGATTGAGAGGGTCAGATGCTATAATCTTAAATTTATTACATGCACTAAATACAGAGGTCATTAGGATGGACTCTGTAGAAATGCTAATTAACCAGTGACAAGCTTTTTCAATATCTCTCTTAAAAAGCTGATATACTAAATGTTATCAAGACTTGTGAGCCAAGTCTTTTTATTGCTATGAGCAATCCAGAGTTATTTTAGGATGATAGTTCTGAAGTACTACAGATTGGGAATGTTAAGATCTGTAGTGTTAAACACATCTGGTCCACTCCTTACCAGGAAACCATAATTACATTCTTGAAATGAGCTAATCAAGGTTGAAGATATTATATACGCAGATTGGATGGGCTAAATTTTTCATTGCATCATAATTCCTCTTTTTCAATTAACATCATATTTACAATGTTTGGGTATTCAAGGTCCAATGCAATTCCATCTGATTTTCTTAAAATAAAATTAAATGAATTAACAGGATGCTAGCATGCTGACATCTGCAAGCATCATATTTATGTCCAAGTTTTGGGATTTTACATATATTCCCAAAATCACTCCAAAAAAGGAAAAATATGACTGAATTCAGACAGTATGTAGAAGTTTCCCCATATGGTAGATAAGTATAAATTATGGTAATAGAAAATATCAGAGGAGGAAGCAAGAAGTAACCTCACCAGTTTAACTCCTGGTAAACAATACTATTTGATTTGGCACAATTCTTCAATAATAATTGATAAAATAATTTTGTGAGAGCTTCCAGGACAATCAAAATTCCCAATGGATTTGCTCCAAAAAACTGAAGACCTTAGCTTTTTTTAAAAAAATAGCAAAGGTTGTTGCTCAATCTTTAAAATAGCTATCTTAAAACCAATTCCAAATTTTAGTGTTTTTACATTGCTTCATTAATTTTTTTTTTAATATTTCATCTTATTAAAGCACAGCCACTGAGAAGTTGGGCTGTTGCCAGTCTTGGTATCATTGTAGATGATCAGGCACTTGTTTTATTGCTTATAATATTTAATTAGCATGAAGGGCATACCGGGTGAAAGGAGGAGGAGGAGGAAGAAATAAAATGAGACCCTTTGATTTCATTATTGTTATGTTTTGATGAGTTCCAAGTGTTAATAAATTATCTTTAGATTAAAGAGCAACTGCTTTTTTAATCTGAATTTAATGTGAGGTCTGTGTAAATGCAAAGAAACAACTGCCTATCTGTAAGGTTTATTTCTGCTTTTCTTCCCTATAATCAATATGATTGTTTGGAGTGGGAGGAAACAAACCATAGGCATTAAAATATCCCCAGCTCCTGTCCTAATGAACTGGATTATGCTGTTCATACTATTCATTAAAGTGACCTTGATTCAATTAAATGAGTGACATGAAAAAAGCCAGTAAATGAAACAGGCCTGTGAAACCTCTGGCAACTTAACTCTGTTACTTTACTTTAACCTTCCTTTCCCAAAAATAAAAAGAAGGAACAACAGTTCCAGTTCTGTTTCTCTCCTGCTACAGTGGATCAGAATTAACATAAAAAACACTGCACTCCAAATATTAAAAGAATGTCAGCAGTTTCAAACTTCCTCCCTTCATTGTCCCCTCTCAAGTAACTAGCAGCTGAAGAAGATATAGAGATAATAGAGATGGATGGAGATAGAGATGATAGAAAAAAACTCTATTTTATCCTTACCATCAGGGATGGGGTTCAAATTTTTTAACAACCGGGCATGGCTAGGTGGGCATGGCCATGTGACTGGGTGGGCATGGCTTCTTCTTTTTTTTTTTGACAGCATCTCCCCTCTGTTTTTGGGCTTTATCGGCCTCAGGGAAGCCTCCTGGGGGTGGGGGGTGTTTTTGCTCCCAAAAGGCTTCCCTGGGGCTCAAGAAGAAAAAAATGGATTCATTCCAAAATGATTTAAACATAGCTGAACTTTTTTGCTGTTGGAATGGGTGGTAAAAGAAAAGAAATGATATATTCCAAATGAGAGGCAAAAAAACTTGACTTGCTGTTTTTAAATGTGAGGTGTGCCTATAAACTTTCCTTATCCACAACAGAGCAGAGTTGGCCCACATTGCTGTGACCTATGTGAGTGCAAAAGGAAGGAAGGGATTCCCCACTTAGGAAAATGCCCTTTCTGAGCATTTGGTGTTAAATATGAGCCCATAGTAGAGGAAGAGGGGAAGACACAATTATATGGAAGACTATGCAGGTGACTGGAGGTATTGTTCCACAAATAGGATGCTTAGTTCCTAAAATTGGGTTTTGAGAGACAAGTAGTTTCAGAACATGGCAGCTTAGTTAGTTATGGATGCAATTCATTTCACTCACGATACACAGCTATTTGAGAGAGAGAGCTGTATCGGTGCTTCCCCCATCCACCTTTCTGAGTCTGCCTTGGGATTAAAAATCGCTGCAGCACATCCCTCTGACAACTCTGCACTTTATTAGGTATGTGTACATAGGGACATGAATTAACAAAGCGTGACAGATAATCATTTGACATAAACAAGATCTTTTCAGTCTGTTAAGCACTGTGTCCTTTGTTGATCATTGAGAGTCATATGGCGAAACACTGGTTCTGCACCATCCACTGACTGGTTTTCTGCTGGGAAGAATAACCTGGAGACTTGGACATTGTTTTTGCTGTTTCACAAAAGCAAATAAATCTAGAATCACTTTTGTTTTTTTATTAACTTTGTAAAACCGGTCATAAGAGGCTTGCGTGAGGTGCACTGGAAAGCTAATACTTTGTACAGTGCTTAGGAAGATATATGTGATTATTCCTCAACAGGATTCTCCGTGTGTCATATGTACACAAATAAGATGTCCCCAAAGAGTCCCATAATTAAATAATTCTAACTAGAACCCTCAGTTAACATCAAACTCTCTTTGTTATTTCTTTCTTAAGAGCTTCAGTGTTCCAGAAAAACAAACTCCAGTAGAAAAACTCCAAGACAGGAATTTTCTCAAAATTCCATTTTATTTGAGCTTGTTGTGGTTCGCCGGCAGCCTGTGCAGACGGCAGCAGAATCGGACAGTGGGGAAGAAAGGGGATCAGTCTGGGAGTCTGGAAAGGAATCAATCCTGCATCCGATGCAGAGATGGGGCCAGGACCATCTGGGAATGGGGTGTTGCCTCTGGAATCTTTGGAATCTGGCAGTAGAGAGGCAGAGAACCCAGGTGAGCATGTTCCCAGTGTGCGTGTGCACAGAGCTGCTAGAAAGTGAGAGCAGCTGAAACAAAAGGGGCAATTTGGGAGTAAGACTGAGAGGTGATTGCCCCTCCCATAAGGTATAAAGGATAGGCAAAGATGATAAACCCTTTGCAGGAAGCAAAGACGTTCGTTCAGTTCAGATTCATTCTTGAAGCTCTTTGTACTTTGGTTGGTTTTTTTTCTAGTTCATTGAACACTTCTGTTATTGGCAGCACTTCACAGGAAAGAAAGGTGGGTGCTTATCTCGAGGGACTGTTTGAGATTCATTACTGGCTGGGAATGAAAATAATTCCCAGTGTTGCAATAAAACAAGACTTGTTTTTAAAATAAGCGTGTGCATAATTACGGTTTTGGAAGCCTTGATCAGAACAGAGCTGTTATACTGGTGCATCTGGGGAAACCTGAATCTGAAAGTTCCAGGTTTCCCTCCAATAATTACAAATTACAAATCCATCCCCTTCACTCATCATTCCATCACAAGCTCCAATCACCATTAGTTCCAACTTGAGACTTCCCTTCAACCACTCCTCATCCAGGTGCAGAATTAACATGACCTTGACTCTAAAAAAGAATGCTATTATGTTTAACTACATATGCTCCATAAAATCCCCCTTCCCAAATTCCCAAGCATAAGAATGGTGCAGCATGGAAGCTTTTGGTGCTAATATGGATTCCAAAGCTGACATTGCTCTTTTCCTTCATCTTAGCATATATATATATAATATATATATATTTGTTTTCGGAGATTTTCGTGGGTATTTGTATGTGGATCTTTGGTTCTTCGGGTTTTCTCCCGCGTAGAATTGGAAATATCTAGGCGACGTTTCGATGAAGTCTCATTCATCATCTTCAGGCTTGTGTTTTCGGCCTTGTGCTTCTCAGAGTGATGTGAGCTTGCAGCTGCTTCTTCCTTTTAACTACTAGTGGGGGTGTGACTTGATTGGGTGGGGGCTTGGCTGTGTTCTGATTGGGTGGAGGTGTGTTCTCATTGGTTGGGGGTTTGGCTGTGTTCTAATTGGTTGGAGGGTTGGCTGTGTTCTGATTGGCTGGGGGTGTGTTCTGTTCTGGTGGGGGTTTGATTGTACTCAGGTTAGTCTCAGTTGCTGGGGGATTTGAGCTGGTGGGCTGTGATCCTGTTGTTTGGCTTCGCGTTTGTGGTCGTGCTACATCTTCGTGGTGGGCGTCAGTTCCCTTCATGTATGGGTTGGGGGGGTTTGAAGCAGGTAGTGATGCAGCTGTGGTACGGCTTCTGGTCCGTGGTCGTGTTTCATCTTCTGTGTGGATGTGAGTCTGCTTTCTGCGTGGAAGTGTGGTGGTAGTTTCTTGTGTGGCCCTCGTGGGTGTGGGTCTGGTGTCCTTTATGTTAGGTACTCTTTTGTTAATGAGGGCGGGTTTCCAAATGGCTGGTAGGCGGGAGGTGTCATCTCGTTTATTCATGCTGTGTGGGCGTTTTTCTATCTCTATGGCTTCTCTGATTATTCTGTTGTTGAAGTGTTCAGTTTTGGCGATAGTTCTGGTATTTTTAAAGTCAATCTTGTGTCCTGTGCCTTTGAGGTGTTGGACCAGGGAAGAGGTCGGTTCTTCTTTTTTGATTGAGTTCTTGTGTTCTTCAATGCGTGCATTGGGGAAAAGACAACGAAACAAATAGCTTTCTGTCAGTATGGTCTCTGGTGATGAGCCGAAAGACAGAAAAGAAAGCAGTATGCTTTCTCCCTTAATTGGGGCTTAACAGGGTGTTGTAATACAAAGTATATACTTATTCCCCTGCCTCTGCTGATAAGGATAGAGCCAGATGGTGTAGTGGCAATTACAACTGCCTCACATGTAATACTTCCCTGGTTCGAATCCCAGTAAGGGTATGGCTAGCTGAAGAGAGCTAACTAGCTTGAAATAGATCTATACTAGTCTCCCTTATTTATTATTTAAAATTATCAGCTTAAAATCCTTACACACATGTAAAGAAAAGACAACGAAACAAATAGCTTTCTGTCGGTATGGTCTCTGGTGATGAGCCGAAAGACAGAAAAGAAAGCAGTATGCTTTCTCCCTTAATTGGGGCTTAACAGGGTGTTGTAATACAAAGTATACACACACAGACACACACACACACACACACACACACACACACACACAAAATATCTTCTGTGGTGTCAGTGTGCCTTGGACCCAGGGTTATAAGCTGTCCCTTCTTTAGAAACAGAAGGGATCATATTTAGCAATTCTTCTTCCAGTTTTTTCAAATCACAGCCACCTTGGCTGGGAGAACATGAGTTTTTATTTATTTTTATTTTATTTTATTTGGTTTGTCAATTGCTTGCAAGATAATAGGTATAAGTAAAACACAGTTATGAATACATGGATACAAATAAGAAAAATAAAAGAAACAATAGGACAGGGACGGTAGGCACGTTGGTGTGCTTATGCACGCCCCCTACAGACCTCTTAGGAAAGGAGTGAGGTCAATAGTAGACAGTCTAAGGTTAAAGTTTTTGAGGTTTGGGGAAGAAACCACAGAGTCAGGTAGAGTATTCCAGACATTGACCACTCTGTTGCTGAAGTAATATTTCCTGCAATCAAGTTTGGTGCAATTAACCTTGAGTTTGTATCTATTGTTTGCTCTTGTATTGTTATGGTTAAAGCTGAAGTATTCATTGACAGGTAGGACATTGCAATGTATGATTTTATATACTATACTTAGATCGGACCAAAGGCGGTGTAGTTCTAGGTTTTCTAGGTCTAGAATTTCAAGTCTGGTGGCATAAGATATTCTGCAACGAATAGAGGAGTGGAGAACTCTTCTTGTAAAATATTTCTGGACTTTCTCAACTGTGTTAATATCAGATACGTAATGTGGGTTCCAGATTGATGAGCTGTATTTAAGTATTGGTCTAGCAAATGTTTTGTATACTCTAGTTAGTAGTGTAATATTACCAGATAACAAGCTATGTAAGATTAAGTTAACAACTCTTAATGCCTTTTTGGCTATGTAGTTACAGTGGGCTCATTAGAGATGAGTACTCCAAGATCCTTGACAGAGTTTGGATCATCAGCAAAGTCTTGACTATTCAGCCTGTATTTTATTTTCTGATTTTTTTTTGCCAATATGTAAGACAGAGCATTTATTTGTTGAGAAGTTGCTATTTGTTTGACCATTCTGATACATAGTCGAGGTCTTTTTGAAGGGTAGCAGTATTGTCTGTGGTGTTGAATAGCTTTACATCATCAGCAAAGAGAACACAGTTGCTCTTAATATGACCACAGAGGTCATATATGTAGAATATGAAGAGAATTGGTCCTAGTACACTGCCTTGGGGGACACCATTGTTGACAGGTACAGAATTTGATAGGACGCTCCCAATTTTGACTGTTTGTTGTCTGTTTGACAGGAATGCTTCTATCCAGTTAGGAAGGTGTCCAGAGCAGAGGTGCTATTCAGCAGGTTCTGACCAGTTCTGGAGAACTGGTAGTGGAAATTTTGAGTAGTTTGGAGAACTGGTAAATACCACCTCTGACTGGAGATTTTACAGTATCCTTCCCCTGCCACACCCATCAAGGCACGCCCACAGAACTGGTAGTAAAAAAAAAATGAATTCCACCACTGGTCCAGAGATACCATAAGATTTTAGTTTTAGGAATAGTTTGTGGTGTACTACTGAATTAAAGGCTTTACAGAACTCTATGTAGATTGTGTCTATTGCTTTGCCCTGATTGAGTTGTGTAGTCCATATGTTTTTGCAGTGTAAGAGTCGCAGATTACAGGATAGTTTTTTTTAACGTTTTATGATAGTTTAGTTTTTATGCCTAACTTTATTTGAATTGCTTCAGTCCAAGTCCAATATGTTACCTACTTCGGCATCTTTTTCCTAAGAGGCAAGGCAAGTAAATATATCATGACTGGAGATGAGTTAGTAGTGGTGGTGATATAATATTAAAAATACTTATCAGATGTGCTGGAATTCAAAAATGCATTATCTGTAGAACTTCTAGAGGATGACCACTTGATATGATCACCATCTTCCAGAATTAAATCTAGGATTGCCTCCCCTTTGATTAGTATTTTTGCTCAAGGGTTTCTCCCGTTCTTTTATTTTAATGGAGAGCTTTCATCTTTTTCTTACTGTCTGATGGGTTGCATCTATCCTGTATTTATAAAATGACCGCATATGGTCCCTTCTACCTTGCCAGAAACTTACATCCCAGAAAATTTCATCTATCTACCTCTATAGATCCAAAGATAAGAATTTTGCAGTTATTGTTTTCTCTTATGATACTATGTGGAAATGAAAGCTGGATATTGAAGAAACAGGGTAGGAAGAGTATTAATGCTTTTGAATGTTGATATTGAGGAGAGCTTTTGAGAATACAATGGATAGCCAAGAAAAGAAACAAATGGGATAATCAAACAAATCAATTAACAAATAAAGAATTTTCACTTGAGGCACAAAATAATTAGACACAAAATTATACTTTGGACACATTACATAAAGAGCTAGCCCTCGGGAGCAGTGTAGGATGAAGGGAAAAAAAAAGAGGAAAGAGAAAAAGAGAATTGGAGCAAGGTGAATAGACTTAGGCCATGAGTGCATGGTTGGAAGACAGGATCAAGTTGCAAACAGATCATCCTGGGAAAGATTTATTTGTGTGGTGGATAAGCATTAACATCAACTTGATTACATTTAATTAATCAATGGGTTCTGCAAAATACATTTATGCACAGCAAGGATGCTCCTGTGTATGTTACTTGGAATGGAGCAGTCTACTATTTAGAAAACAAATTTATTTGCTTCCTTCCCTCCCTCATTTCCTCCCTCCCTTCTTCACATTTTTAAATTTTAATTTCTAAAAAAAGTTAGTAACTCTGTGTCTGTCTGTCTGACTGACTGACTGACTGTCTGTTTGCCTATCTAGCCCTGATTTTGGTCTGAAATGTTTCTTGAGAAAAAAAATATTTTTTTTTCTTAAAATTCAAGTGCTTATTTTAAACTGCATGTAAAAAAAGAAGACAGAAAGAGAATTCTACTTTATTGGTCCTTTGGAACTGTAGATGGCCAGACAAACTGAATGAGGCTATTGGAATAACTTCTGATGTTTCATGAGCCTTGGGATTTTGTAAACTCTTTAAGATGAGTATTCAAGTAGTCAAGGACAAATCTAAGAAAAACTTCTCCCTTGCTAAGTGTAACATTCTTCTACCAGTTCCTTTTAAATGGATACACCTGCAAGCTCTTCAGATAATCAAGCATAACCTAACTTCTCACAAACTCCAGGAAAAAGTATTTCTTTTCTTAGTTGCTTCTCAGAAAATGACCCTTGAAGAATTTCTGAAATGGAGAACCCTTCCTGAAGTTCTTAAAATACATTGAAGAAAACACACTTGTAAATCTTGAATTACTTGAATTACTTAGCTAGCACAGTGAATCACACTGACTTGTATGAACACCAATTCAAAGAAGAAAGACATTTCCCAGAATTGAGTTAATTTTCATTTATCAAAGTGTGTGATCTTTTCAAGCACCTGATCTCTTCTTCCAGACTCTACACTGGCTTGATGAATGTTCTGTAATTTGTATTTGTTTGCAAGATACTTCACAGATACTTGATTCCCAGTTAGTTGTATCAAAGGAATTCAAAGCTGCTGAAAGCAAATATGCTGGATCATTATTACTTCTTATGGTTATTTCTGAAAAAAAAAATGGATCCTGAGCTGAATTTCTGTGTGGGATATGGGAGAAAGAGAAAGGAAGTCAGGAAAATGTTTGGGCAGGAATACCTTGAGTACTAAAGAAGACAAAGAAGGCCATGAATAGCTTAGAAATGGAACTAAGAATCCCAGATTATGATTATCATACTTAGCAGTGGTGGGCTTCTACCAGTTTCACAATAGATTAGGTGAATGCACATGTGCCAAACACATGCTTCACGCACATACAGCACATTGAAAAAACTCACCATTTTACAGCTTTAAAATTTATTTTCCACTGCAATGCCGATGACTAAACCAGCTGAGGTGTGGTAATTGCTGTGCCACACCTCAGCTGAGCTTCAGAACTGCAGAAATAAAGGACAGATTAAAGCAGAAGCAGATGGGCAGGCCCAACTGATCGCCAGAGCAAAAGGTCCACCCAAACCCGTATATACCCTGAGCAGCCTACCCCGATACTTTGTACCATTGGTTGTATCTGCTCATGCCAGAGGAAGTTATAATCCAATAAGATCAGGTACCCTGAATGGGTAGCAACCAAAATCTTGTGGTAGACATAGGATGTCATATAAATAGTGAGGCAGTGATTTCCTATGAGTTGAGATCCTGACCAATGCTTTACAGGAAAATGGCTTTTACAGAGTAATTAAATGGGACAGATTAGTAATCAGTAGCTTATCTTGGGTGAATCATAAGGAATAACAGCTAGGCAAGGAATAGGCAGCTAACTTCTGCTGAACTACTGGTTCTTTGGTTCCACATTCCTTGCTTTTTTAAAGAAGATATTTCCTCTTGTTTTCTGCTTTGCAGACTTGATTCAGACCTGAATCTTTTGAACAAAAAATCAGTGATTCTAGAGGATAATGTTTATCACTGAGATAATGAGTATTATATAGTGAACTTTATAATTTAGCATTGAATGTCTAATGTGATTTCAGAAAGCATATAAAGACATATAATGATCTTCTCAAATGTTGTCATTGTTATTTATAGTCTGGGGAGGAAAATGTGGATTGAAAAGATGAGAAATGAATTGCTGTTCTGAAAGTCTGCAAAGCCAATGATGTAGCTCAGCTGGATATTTGCTACCCAGTAAATGAAATGCAAGGATGCAATTTTCAGAGGAAAGCTCCTTATTTAAATCATATTGAACATAAAACTCTTCTTTAAGTTGAATTCAGTCCCTGAAGACTTTATAATCCATGCAGCTTTCCAGGCAAAAACGCAAAAGTGGTTTGCCTTTGGTTTCTGAGTTTTTTTACTTTTAATTCTCACACTAGTCTATATTCATGATATTTCTCACAGGTTTTTCACCCACATGCTAGCCAGTGTGACATTGCTTCATGTTTTGAAATCATCCAAGATTATTTTGGAGTTCAAATAATACATATTGCTTCTCTTTGTAGCACTATTAAAGTCCAACTGATACCTCTTTGTCATGGAAGTGAAAAGGGTGATCAGGATCACATGGGAATAAATCACAGGACAAGGACTAAGATATCTCTTGCCATCACTAAAATAATTTTTCATCACCAGGCAAATAATTTACAGGCTGTGGCAGGTTTCACATGAATTGTTCGACCTGACAACTGCATTCATTTATTTCCTGACCAGCCACACATGGCATATCACAGACACAAACAGCTCTTCTAAAGCCCAAAGTAATGAGAGATTGAAGAATCAGCTACTTGCTTAAATGAGAATGTATTTAAGAGATTAAGAATTCAGATGTACTACCTTGGAAAACACTGGAGAATGAAATATGTTTTTCCATAGAATTACATAGAATTTTCCTGCAGTCTAGCAGGCAAGACAACAATATAATGTGTGGATAATTGTGAAACTATGAATGTAGCTCCCTAAGGATGTACACACAATTTTATGCAACCAGTTCTAAAATCTAACAAGAGCTACCTAATGTCCCCATGTAAGATTGTTCACAAGATTATTCTAAAGATAAGATGTGGAAAAATATACTTCTGGAAAAGAAATGTGTATACTTCCTAAAAGATTCCAGAAGTTTTTCAGGAATACCTGTTATTTCTTAAACCAACCTGGTTTTTTTTCAAGTTTCTTTTTTTCTCAGTCTTAAATTTACTGGAGGGTTAATAATCAAAAGCATCTTTTCTAAATCATCTTCAAAGTATGTCCAACCTTAAGAGGAATGTTTGTTAACTTTAACTTTAACCAGAATTTGATCCCAAATAATTCTGGTCTAAATCCACTAATTTCTGGAACGGGAACAAAATCTTTGTAGAATTAATTTTAAAAAGAAAGAAAATATATTGTAGGACTGTGTTTTATCATGCACTCATAATTGCAAATTATTCTAATTCAATTCATTTGGATTAGTTATAAGCAGCTGTGTTAAAAAATTGTTCTGTAAACAAATTTAAAACCATTTTAATGATCAATTTGTCCTCCACATCATCCCACCTCCTTGCAATTTCACAGCAAGTAATACTGCCTGCACAAGCATTTCACAACAAAGACATTGAACTGCTCCAGTATCACTGAAATATTCACTCAACCACAATTAAAGATAAGGAAAATAAACATCTTCATTTTAACAATCAAATAAACCATCATCAAACCCTCAATATTACAATGCGGTGTTTGAAAGAAATTAGTTTCTTCCACTAGGTGGTGAGATTGTAAAGCTAAATGTCAGACTCCATTGAGAAAAATAATTGAGTAAATGGAAAGGTAACACTGTCAAATTAATGTGTTTTTTTTTAAATTGAGTGCTGTTGATATTTGGGTACCATACTTTTATAAAAATCCCATTTACAGAAAGTAGATGCTGTTTCCATACATTGCATATTTGAACAGTGGAATGTGTGTTCATTACTACAGGGTACTACCTCAATTGATCTTAGGAGATTCAACAAATTGGAGGTTAGAATGTTAGCATTTTGTAATCTTAGGATACATTGCTCTGTCACAAGATAGGTAATATCTGGCCAATCTTGGCTGATCCAAAAACACTAAGCAAGGTCAGACATGATTAGTACTTAGTACTGAGTTCCGGGTTTTGAAGATGGCCGACGCGGTGCTCCGCCGCTGCTCGCTTCGACCTAGACGGCCTCAGCTGCGGCCCCCCTTGTCCCCTAGGTCCCCCCGCCGGTGGCAGAGGCGGGGGAAGATCGGGGGAGGCCGGTTGGGACATCTGGAAACCGGTCGGGGGTCTGCTGGAGCCGCGGGACCGGTGCAGAGGGCGGCGTGGTTGCGACGGCCCCGGCGGCTCCGAGTCGATTGTGGAGGCCCCAGAGGCCTTTCTCGGCGGTCGGCGGTCGACGGAGTAAGTCGGCGGTTGGTGGAGCGGGGTGACTGTGGACGAGCGCTTGGCGGTGGCGGCGGCGGTGGCCGCGGCGGCGGCGGCGACGGTGGCCGCGGCGGCGACAGTGGCCGCGGCGGCGGCGGCGGCGGCGGCTGCGGCGGCGGTGGCTGCGGCGGCGGCGGCGGCCTCTGGGGTCGTTGTAGCGGCGTCCTGTGTGCTGACGGCCTTAGCGGTTTCCGGGACAGAGACTCTCTCACGGCATGGCCCCAGCGGCCCCCTGAGGAGCATGGTGGTCCTGGATTTCCCAGGGCGAAGCCGATTCGGGGGAGCCGTCTGGAGGGCCTTGGACTGGCCTCGGCGGCTTTGCTACAGCCGCGGAGGCCCTGGAACAGCTGCCGTGACACCCCCGGAGTTCCAAAGGGCTGTGAAGAGGCCTTGGCGCCCCCAGTGAGGCACGGTGGTGTGGCAGGCTCGGCGGCCTCACTCGGGCCGGGGCGGTCTTGGGAGGCCCCGGTCGGTCCTGACATGGGCCTGCTATGGTTACGGCGGCCCTGGAGTGGACCTAGGGCACCCTTGATGGCCCCGAAGACGGCGCGGAGGCTGGGGGACCCACGGAGGGGCTCGGCTGAGGAGTGGTGGTGCCGATGCCCCTGTGGGCCGCTTAGGCGGAGCCATGGTTGTTCCCCTTTCTTCCCTGGGGCCCCCACCGGTGGCAGAGGTGGTGGGCCCAGGGGGGGGATTAGCTCTGCCTGTGACTTTTTCCCCCACGGGGGTCCCACCGGTGGCAGAGGTGGGACGACTGGGGGGAGGCGGCACATACCCCAGCCTACCTGGATTTTATCTTCCGCGGCCAGAGGATGGCAGAGACTGCAGGCGCTCCGGGACTGTCGAGGTGGCCGGGACCACGGACGTACTCGAGGGCAGAGCTTTGGGCCCTGAGGGATGTCCCCCTCTCCCTCAGGTGGCCTCCAAGGCTCTCTAAGACTTTTCGTAATGAGGGATCCTGGGATCCGGAGCGATGGTGGGGCCGAAGAAACCGGAGGAAGTGTTGTAAACCCGGGATTAAATTTTTAATGGGATTTTTTAAGGGGTTGGAAGGATCCAGGGCGGGTGGGGAAGACAGCCCGCATGGAACTGGGGGCAGCCGGGCTGGCACGCGCGCCTGGGGGGCCTCGGGGGTTCCTGTGTCGGGGTGGCAGACAGGGGGTGGGCAGCTGGGGGCCAATTTTATTAGCACGGTGACTGGGAGAGGTAGATATGCTGGGGGTAGAGGGCCGTATCCGGTAAGGGGATCGCGCTCCCGATGTTTGCAAGCGGTAGCGCGCTCCGACCCTCCTTACCCATCCTGCAGCCCTGGTTGTCCGGAATCTCAGGCCCTGAATACCCGGCTGTTGTTGTGCAATGCCAGGTCCGTGGTTAATAAGGCTCCCCTGATCTATGATCTGGTTCAGGAGGAGGCCGCGGACCTGGTAGGTGTCACCGAAACCTGGTTGGGCCCAGAGGGCGGTGTCCCTCTGGTTGAGATGTGCCCACCAGGTTTCCTTGCATTTCACCAGCCTAGGGCTCAGGGAAGGGGTGGTGGGGTAGCGGTGCTTATAAAGGAAGTCCTTTGTCCTAGGGAGGCCACTGTCCCTCAGACGGCTGGCTGTGAATCTCTATTTGTGAAGTGGGGGCAAGGGGTTCAGATGGGTCTTTTGATGGCGTACCTGGCTCCCTGCCACGTCTCATCGGCCCTACCCGGACTCCTAGAGGTAATAGCCGGGCTGGCGGTTGAGACCCCCAGGCTTTTGGTCATGGGGGATTTCAACCTGCCATCGCTCGGTGAAACCTCGGGGTTGGTCCGGGAGTTCTTGGCTTCCATGACGGCCATGGACCTGACCCAGTTAGTTTCTGCTCCCACTCACATAGGAGGACACATGCTGGACCTGATTTTTGTCTCTGGGCAGTGGTTGAATGACTGTAATTGTGGGGATTTAGTCATTACACCCTTGTCATGGACAGATCATTCCCTCCTTAGGCTGGATTTCTGTTCCGCTACCCCCCACTGCAGGGAGGCGGAGCCACTTAGATGGTTCCGCCCCAGGTGCCTAATGGACCCGGAGCGGTTCCAGAGGGAGCTTGGGCCATTTCCTGAGTCTCTGGCTCTCAGCTCGCCTGGAGACCTGGTGGCCACCTGGGATGGGCTGGCCGCCGGGGCTCTAGAGCGAGTTGTGCCTCTGCGACCTCTGACCCGGCACAGATCCCATTTGGCTCCGTGGTATACGGAGGAGCTACGGGAGATGAAGTGCCGGAAAAGACGTCTAGAGGGCATTTGGAGGGCGAGCTGTTCTGAGTCTGACCGAACACAGGTGAGATCTCATATTAAGACTTACCTTGTGGCGATAGGGGCGGCGAAATCTTCGTATTTCTCCGCCCTTATTGCATCAGAAGAAAATCGGCCTGCCGCCCTGTTTAGAGTGACCCGCTCTCTACTTGAACCGAGAGCGCGGGATGACCTCCTGCAGGGTAGGGCGGAGGAGTTTTCCCGATTTCTGCATGATAAAATCGCTCAGATTCGGGAGGGGCTCGACTCCAATTGGATGGTCCCGGGGGAGGTGTCCGGGGCAGGTCTTGGGAGTGTTATCTGGGGGGAGTTCGACCCTGTGACCGCCGAGGGTGTGGACAGGTTGCTGGGGGGTCTGAATGCCACCACCTGTTTATTGGACCCGTGCCCTTCCTGGCTGGTTTCGGCCGCCAGGGAGACGACACGAGGCTGGCTCCAGGGGATTGTCAACGCTTCCTTGAGAGAGGGGGTGCTCCCTACCGCCCTGAGGGCGGCGGTGGTGCGCCCCCTCCTCAAGAAGCCTTCCCTGGACCCAGCTATTTTAAACAACTATCGTCCAGTCTCCAACCTTCCCTTCGTGGCGAAGGTTGTTGAGAGTGTGGTGGCACGTCAGCTCCCCCAGTACCTGGAGGAAGCTACTTACCTCGATCCGTTCCAATCGGGCTTAAGGCCTGGACATAGCACTGAGACGGCATTGGTCGCGTTGGTTGATGATCTCTGGAGGGCTCGTGACAGAGGGTTCTCCTCTGTCCTGGTCCTATTAGATCTCTCGGCGGCTTTTGATACTATCGACCATAGTATCTTGTTGCGACGGTTGGGGGGGTTGGGGATTGGTGGAACCGTCCTTCGATGGTTCTCCTCCTTCCTCTCTGACCGTTCGCAATTCGTGTTGGCGGGGGGGGAAAGGTCCACCTCTAGGCCCCTGCTTTGTGGGGTGCCTCAGGGGTCGGTCCTCTCTCCCCTCTTGTTCAACATTTACATGAAGCCGCTGGGTGAGATCATCCGTGGTCTTGGAGTGAGGTGTCATCTGTATGCAGATGACACCCAGTTGTACATCTCCACTCCGGACCACCCCAACGATGCTGTGGGGGCTATGTCTAGGTGCCTGGAGGCCGTGCGGGACTGGATGGGCAGGAACAGGCTTCGGCTCAACCCATCCAAGACCGAGTGGCTTGGTTTCCGGCGCCCCGATATAGCCAGCTGACACCTTCGCTGGCTATCGGGGGGGAAGTTCTGCCCCCCCACAGAGAGGGCTCGCAACCTGGGTGTCCTCCTGGATGTACGGCTGTCACTTGAACATCACATCGCGGCCGTCTCCAGGGGGGCGTTTCATCAGATCCGTCGGATCTACTGGTTGCGGCCCTTCTGGATCGGGACGCCTTGCGCACGGTCACTCAGGCCCTTGTCACCTCTCGCCTGGACTATTGTAATGCCCTCTACATGGGGCTCCCTGCGGGGAGCATCCGGAGACTCCAGCTGGTGCAAAATGCAGCCGCGCGGGTGATCATGGGGGCGTCACGTAGCGCCCATGTGACGCCTCTCCTGCGCGAGCTGCATTGGTTGCCGGTGGCTCTCCGGGTTCGCTTCAAGGTTCTAGTTTTGACCTTTAGGGCGACCCATGGCATGGGACCAGGTTACCTTCAGGACCGCATTCTGCCAGCGTTCTCCAACAGGCCAGTGCGTTCCCACAGAGAGGGTCTGCTCCGGGTGCCGTCGGCCGCTATGTGTCGTCTGGCGGCGCCAAGGAGTAGGGCCTTCTCTGTGGGTGCCCCCGCCCTCTGGAATATTCTGCCACCGGAGCTTCGTACCGGCACGGACCTGAGGGCCTTCAGGCGCGCGTTGAAGACCTGGCTCTTTGAGCAGGCCGGCCTGGGCTGAGAAAATGATTTTAATTTGGTCTCCATATTTAATTCTAAATTGGGTTTTAAGGGGGGGTGGGGTTTTGTTAGTTTTATCAAGCAGCCGATTGAAATTTAATATTTTTTAACTTTTGTATTCTTTGTGGGGTTTTTAGATGAGCTGTTCACCGCCCTGAGTCCCTCGGGAGAAGGGCGGTATATAAATGGAATAAATAAATAAATAAATAATAAATACTTGGAAGGGGCATTTCTTGGAAATTCAGATGTTGAACTGCAAAGTGGAAAACTATTCCCCCCCCCCCCCCCCCCCCCGAAAAAGGCAAAAGAAAACTACTTCAGTATCATTGTCAGGAAACATATATGGACAAATTCAATATGGTTAGGAAAACTTCAAAGAAATGCCTCCATTCAATAATGCTTCAATCAAGTCATCTTGTCAAAGGAAGTTTGGTTTGGTGTCATCAAATTAGGTGGCTTCAAAGTACTGTGCAATCTTTTAGAGTACTTCACAAACTCAGTGACTCTTCTGGGATTGCTCCAGGTTTATTCACCTGCAATATCACTTCCATATATGAAAAATGTGAGAATGAACTTAAAGATGTGATGGGTTTTCTGATATCATCATAGATGGAAATTATTTGGATCATCTCATTGAACATTGATGGCAATTATTTGGATTATTTGGATCATTTCATAAATGGCAGTTATTTGGATCATCTCACTAAAGCTCTCAGAAATCTTTTGGGGAGGAAAAGATGATAGCGTGTTGAACTTAATTCACTTTCTCAACTCTTACTTTCTTAAAATAGGTAGCCACAAACCTTCAACATTATTGTTGCTTCTTAACTTTTGTTGCCTCTTTACTTTCTGAACAAAACTGAGAGTTCAGTCCAATCCATAGCAATATGGGGTTCATGAATCAAATGCTTAAATTCTTCAGGATTGGGACAGGCTTAAATCTCTCAACAGTAAGAGAATGGATGCTGCCTTAATAAACATCACTTACTCTCTGTGGTGGCCTCTTTCTCTATGGCAGGGATGTCAAACTCAAGGCCTGTGGATCTGGCCCACAATGGTGCTTAGTGGAAACAGCCTGCAGTGCCTCTGCCAGTGGAAACAGCCTGCAGTGCCTCTGCCAGTGAAAATGGAGGGCCCCCCTCCGCTTGCCATCCCATATTTGCTGGCAGAGGGCTAGCAAAACAAACTAAAAACAAAATAAAAGGAGAATGTTTCCCCTTTTGTATTTGAGCATGCAAGAAGGGAGAGGAAAGGAGAAAGGAAAGAGGAAAAAAAGGAAAAGGAAAGATGGGAGGAGAGCAAGGAAGGAAAAATAAGGAAAGAGGGGAAGGAAGAAGAAAGTAGAAAGTAGAATAAAGAGAGAAGGAAAAAAAGAAGGAAGGAAGGAAGGAAGGAAGGAAGGAAGGAAGGAAGGAAGGAAGGAAGGAAGGAAGGAAGGAAGGAAGGAAGGAGATTATAATGAGAGTGAGGGAGGGTCTAAGGGAAGTCCTGCACCTGACACAAGTGACATCGAGCTGGCCATGCCACCCTGGTCATGCCTACCCAGCCATGTCCCCCTAATAAAATGAAATTGAATTTGACATCCTTCTGCTCTATGGCATGGTTTCTCCCTGCCAATCAGTTTCAATAGTCTGCATTATCTAGCCATAACAGAATATCCCCAGCAAACATGACTCTAATGCAGTGGTTCTCAATCTTTTCTTTACCATGGACCCCTTTTAAATACCTTTTGTGACCATGGGCTATGGATCCCCAAGACTTAACTCAAGATTTGTGCCCCCCAAAATCCATAAATCATAGGTTGAGAACCCCGGCTCTAATGTATCTCATTATTGTCACCAATGAAGGAGCCCTTCAGAAGTGGAACAAGTTTGACAACTCACTGTGCTGCTTTTCCTATCAACCTACACAACTCAAACCTAGGAAGGCTGTCTATAAAGATGAGTCAGGAGGCATTCTTCAATGTCACAGAAAAATAAGTGGAACAAAGCAAGCTACTCCTGACCAAAAAAAGAGTTTTGAATCCCCCTCCCCTTTCATGTATTTTCATTTAAATAGCCACCCAGTTTTGTCTCCTGGCTTTAGAGCAAAGTTGGACTAAAGACTTCAGCTGTGCCAACTGAGCAAATTTAGGCTCTTTTCTAGGGACTGCTGTACTTTAATGTTATTACATTTTGAAAGGTAGAGGGTAACTATTGTAAAGCGAAAGGTAGTTGCAATGAAATCCATTAAGGTGCCCACCTAATTTGGCAGATTAACTTTCTACACTTCTGCTATTTGCATTCCGATACTTAAACATAAGCAGCCCAGTATAACCTGTTGAAAATCACTTTTGAAATCAAAGTTCAAATGTTGAAGAGACTTGAATCAAGTTAGTTGGCTTTGAAATTTTCAATTGCAAACCCAGAGGGAGAATGGGGAGGGGCAACAAAAAAAAACTCAGTATGGTGACAAATACTAGATGTAAGAAAAACACCTACACCAGCAGTGGCATCATTTATAACCTGCAACAGTAAATAAATTTCAAAAATATCACCAAGAAAACACACACACACACACACACACACACACACACCACCACATGTGTCCTAAAGGATCAGTTGAAAAGATGACACTTCTTTTTAGTGGAAGAAAACATCTGCAAGGCAGATTTTACCACTGTTAACCTTTCATGTCATGGGGCATGAAACAGCAGAAAAGTGCCATTTGCTCACCTTTTCAGTGAAGGATATTGGGCCGATCCTGTGGAAATCCAGATATGCAGAAATGTTCCTAATGTCCTTCTGAAATAAAAGAAGCAGATTGCAAAGACAAAGTTAGCCAGAGAAAACTATATTGTAGCTATCATATGGAGAACCTTATTAACAACAATGAAAAAAATATCAGTATAATTGAGAATTATCATTTCATATGGCCTACATTTCAACTCCAGCCAGCTCTGACGAAACCTGCCCTATGCAATAATTCCCTTCCAAAGATCCAGATGACCATATTCATAAGGCTTTAAAGCCCTGACTGTTCTCCCAGATGTTTCTATTAGGCAAGCTCTGCCAGTTAATGCATTTCTCTTTGGAACTGTTGTTTGTGACTTTAGATGATATGGGTTGGATTGTTTAAATTGTTGGTTTGGACCCTGTACATTGCCCAGAATCACTGAAATTGAAAACAAACCAAACATATGAGTTGACAAAAAAACATTTGTCTGAAATAGTATAGGGTTTCCTGCTGGAGAAAGGCATTGAATTAGAAGACTTCCGAGGTCCTCTTAACAGATAACAGATAATCAGAATTGGAAGGGACCTTACAGGTCACTTAACCCAACTCCCCATCCAAGCGGGAGACCCTACACCATTTCTGACAAATAGCAGTCCAATCTCTTCTTGAAAGTCTCAAGTGATGGCGCTCCCACAACTTCTGAGGGCAACTCTGTTCTTCCAACTCTGTTATTCTATTGAAATCTAAGAATACAATCTCCTGTCCTTTTGGGGTGAGATACAGTTATAATCAAGGGGATGCCATGGCTCAGTGGCTAAAACGCTGAATCAATCAGAAAGGTCAGCAATTCAGCGATTTGAATCCCTAGCGCTGCAAAAGAAGTGAGCTCCCATTACTTGTCCCAGCTTCTGCCAACCTAGCAGTTTGAAAGCATGTAAAAATGCAAGTAAAAAAATAGGGACCACTTTGGTGAGAAGGTAATAGTGTTCCATGCGTCTTCAGTGTTTAAATCATGCCAGTGACATGACCACAGAATCGTCATCAGACAGCGCTGGCTCTTCGGCTTAGAAATAGAGATGAGCACTGCCCCCTAGAGTCGGGAAAGACTAGCACGTATGTGCGAAGGGAACCTTTATCTTTACTTTACAGTTGTAATATAAGAGGCAGTTGTAATATAAGACCTAAAACAGGAGTATTGAGGGCTTTTTATAAAAGGGAACCTTGAAACTTTTGCAAACGTTCAGGATCATCTCATATAAGTGATATACGCCCACCCATTTTATGGGCTTGAACTGTCATAAATGTGAAGGGAAATCATTGGACACCAAAACCATTTATTCTTTATTGCATTAAAAAAACCTTAGCAACATTAAGATATGTGGACCTCACTTCCCAGAATTCCTCCACTAGCAGACTGGCTAGGCAATTCTGGGATTGAAGTCTATACATATTAAGTTCAGAAACACTGCCTTATTGGATTGGGACAAATTCTTCTGATCCAAATGAAGAATCAGCAGATACCTGGATGCTTACAAATAGGACATTATTTGTTCTTCTTTTATTTGCTTCCAGAAGTCCTATAGATATAATCAACAAGGAAATATTTTTCTTATTTCCTGCAGTTTGCTGCAAGTAGTCAAGAGTTACTTAATAAAATCTTTACTGGTGAGTTACAACAAGGACTGAAGAGGGAAGTGATTTGGTATTTTTCTTGTGCTAATTCCAAATCACTCCACCTCCTCCTTTACAATACTTAATTAAATGCTCATTGGTCGTGACTCCTGAGTTATAATTAAGATTAAGGAAGAGCAGTGAAGCAATAAAATTGGGTTTCCAAAGAGTTTTGACTCACAAAACATTTTGCGGGATTGAGTTTATCATTGTCATATCTTGCAAATTTATAATACTCATAGAATGGATAAGTTTCTTGCTATCATTTTACCTTGAATTTTAAAAGCATACTATATATATATATTGGATGCAGTAAGGGTACAGGGAATCAATTTATACTGTCCAGTTGTCAAATTCAATGTGCTAAGTATAGTAGTTCAAAAGCATATTACTTTCTGAACATTTCACCTTTTGTCATATAAATAGTATTTATATAATTCACTACTTTCTCCCAAAACATAGTAAGAATCAGCCATTGCAGCATTGGAAAAATAAGTTTCCATTTATCCACATCCATTTCACTCAAGGGATTGGAGAACTGTTTGCACTTGCAACTTATGAGCAGATTGCCTATAGATGTAGATTTTATATGGACAAGTTGAAATATGGGATACAAGTACATACTATATCTAAAGTTTTTAATATAATAAGGGTTAGTCAGTATGAATGCTGTATCTTTTGAAGTTTTTCATATATTGTAGTAAATTTGATTTTGCCATGTAACTCACAGTCTTTTTTTTAAAAAACAAAGTGTGTGACTACTGATGAACAGTGGGATCAGAGAGAAACAAAAAGTCAAATATGGATCTCTTTTCGCTATTTAGGATGCTATAATTGTTAGTCAGATTGTTCTTCTGAGTTATAATCATCCACATAATTACAATATAAATCCTACTGAGCTCAGAATAGTAAGTGTTTTACTAGGCATTCATTGGAATTTACTATTTCCATGACAAATATGGATATTCCAGTCTCTGAGCTAGAATAAAGTCTATTGTTTCTACTCTAATAATAGACCAATATATCCATCAGGAAAAGATACATATATCTGAAAATGACAAACTCCTAGAGAGGGAACCTCATTGCCTTAATGTACTGTAAGATTACAAATAATATTTTTCTTTGTAGTAGAGAACACTATAACCTTCAATAGCTGCAACATCAAGACATATGTTCATTTCCAGATTTATTTTTATTTATTTATTTATTTGATTTGATTTGTCAATCACTTACAAGATAATAGATATAAGTATAAACATGAGTAAGAATACAGGAAATAAGTACGAATAAATGGGGACAATAGGACAGGGATGGTAGGCACGATGGTGCACTTATGCACGCCCCTTACAGACCTCTTAGGAGTGGGGTGAGGTCAATAGTGGTTAGTTTGTGGTTAAGGAGGGTTTGAGGATGTAACAACAGAGTCAGGTAGTGCATTCCAGGCATTGACCACTCTGTTACTGAAGTCGTACTTTCTGCAATCAAGTTTGAAGCGGTTTACATTGAGTTTGTATCTGTTGTGCGCTCTTGTATTGTTGTGGTTGTCTGGTAGGACATTGTAGCAGATAATTTTGTGTGTTACGCTTAAGTCTAACCATAGATTACATGGAGAAACCAGCAAAAGGAGGAAGTGTTAGGATTTGTCAGGATTTATTTCTCCATACAGATCTGACTTTCCCTAGCTCCCTAGCTCCCTGTGTCCTATATTATTTGAAGCAGGGCAGTACTGTTGTTGGGGAAGACTGACTTGACATATTTGGATCTCCCAATTCCTAGCTTTTTTTCTTTTCAAAATTTTATAGTGCAGTATTTTTTTTTCTTTCCTCACAAATGTTTTAATATAAATGTATACCAGAAAGATCATTATTTTTTGTGAGGAAATATGTTCAAATGGGTTCAACGGGTTTAGAAGAAAAAATGCATATAGATTGATGTATTCCAGGAACAGATGGAGACTGGTGTCCGATCCATTCTCTTTTGCTGACTTGAAAAGCCTAACTGGGTCAGGAATTCAGATGTGTGGGAATATATGAGAGCAACATTCCAAAGCAATACATCTCTTGAGGTTTGAGAAAAGCTTTTCTCTATAAAGAACTTCCTTATAAATAGTTTGCCCCAAACCACTATATAGCTGGAACACTATGCTTTCAGTGGCAAAGCCTACCAAGGCATAGATCGATCGCCAAATATAAGATAGCATTTGGGAATACCCATTTGTATACTAAGTAACCTTTATCTATTTACCAGTATCCTTAGTTGCTTCTTGGACCATACGTCTTGGATCTTGGATCCTGGAGTCTTAGTGGACAACCAGCTAAATATGAGCCAGTAGTGTGCAGCAGCAGCCAAAAAAGCTAATACAATCCTAAATTGTATTAACACAGGGATACAATCAAGATCAAGGGAAGTACTGATACCACTCTATAAAGCCTTAGTAAAACTACACCTGCATCCAGTTTTGTTCACCACATTATAAAAAAGATGTTGAGACTCTAGAAAAAGTACAGAGAAGAGCAACCAGGATGATTAGAAGATGGGAGGCTAAAATATACAATGAACGGTTGCAGGAACTGGGCTTGGCTAGTCTAGTGAAGAGAAGGACCAGGGGAAACACGATAGCGGTCTTCCAATATTTGGGGGGCGGCCACAGAAAGAAAGGGGTCAATCTATTTTCTAAAGCACCTGTAGGCCAGACAAGGAATTATGGATGGAAACTGAACAAGGAGAGATTTAAGCTGGAAATAAGAAGAAACTTACTGACAGTGAGAACAATCAACCAATGGAACAGCTTGCCCTTGGAAGTTGTGGGAGCACCATCACTTGAGACTTTCAAGAAGAGATTGGACTCCCATCTGTCAGAAATGGTGTAGGGTCTCCCGCTTGGGTGGGGGGTTGGACTAGATGACCTACAAAGTCCCTTCCAACTCTGATTATCTGTTATCTGTTATTTGCCTGGGAAATTGTTCCTTTGAAGTAGGCTGCAAACTAACTTCACCTTCTCTTGTTTATCACGAAACATTCACAGGAGAACATATTTTCCCTTAAGCCAGGAGTCCCCAACCTCTGGGCTGCAGCTCATTCGGAACTGAGTTGCACAAGCAGCGTGTGAGCATGCTTGCGGAAGCAGCAGGTGCTGGCACTGGTGCATATGTGCAAAGCTCCATTTGTGCGAGTGGTGGGTGCTGCCACTGGCAGGTCCATTTACACAAGCAGCAGGTGCTGGCACTCATGAGCAAAGCTCCATTTCTGCACATGCACCCATCACTCATGCAAATGGAATTGCATGCGTTTACATGCATGCCTGCCACTTGCACAGAACCAGCTCCTTTCCCTCCCCCCACCCCCCCACCCCCCGCCGGTCACCCAAGCCATAAAGGTTGGGAAGTTCTGCCTTAAGCCCTTCTTGGGCTTGACAAATTTTAATATTGACTCTTGGAGGCTAAATTTTAATTTAGCCACTTTTGAAAGTCTTCCTGGAAAAGCTAGCATGTGTACAATGTGACTATATTTTTGATTTTGAATGTTACTGAATGTGACAGTGAAATGGCACAGAGAGTCAAATATAGAACGATCAATTTACAGATGAGCCTTTTCAAACAGCTCATGCTTATATAGAAAGTACGGTATCTTAATTAACAGTTTGCTGATTCTGGATGCCGATGAACATGCAAAGGCAGCTCAAAAGGGCTATTGAACATCCTTTGCAATTATTTTAATGGCTGTAGTCCCTATAATCAGTTCAATACATTGTACTTTATTTACCTTTGGAGAATAAACTTCTCCAGGCTATTTGGATTGTTTGCTTGCCCTTTTTTGTACATGATGGGATTGATCAAAACTCCCACCATAAATAAAATGCCCTTTCAAAGAACTGCATATTTAAGCGCTGTTGTGTCTGCCTCTAATAGTAGTCAAGGGTCTCAAGTCCCATCTGTTCTTGCAATCTAATTTTTAATCTTCACTTTGGTCAATATGTCATCGCTTCATCACTTTCAGCAAAAGATGGCTCTTTTTTTCCAATTTTATTTCTTCATTTTGGGAATATGTAGGCAAGTGTTTATTTGCATAAAGTACATCTGACAGATGATCTGGAGTGAAGGGAAAAGAAGTATATAGCAATCTGAGTAGATTCACAGCTGAAGTAGTTGTGGCTTATCTGTGTTTTCATTGGAATAGGCATCTATAGCAACCTATACTGACAGCAAAATGAAGATAAGTGTCTCATAACGTCATTACAGAAATTGTGCAATTATAGAACAGCATAATGATGTCTTATGCTATGAAGAACTGTTGCAGAAATTGGGCATGTCTAGTTATAATGGAAAGACGAACTAGGGGTGACATAATAGCAGTGTTCCAATATCTAAGGGAATACCACAAAGAAGAGGAGGGGTCAATCTATTCTCCAAAACACCTGAAGGCAGGACAAGAAGCAATGAATGGAAACAAATCAAGGAGAGAACCAACTTAGAACTAAGGAGAAATTTCCTGTTAGAACAGTTAATCAGTGGAACAACTTACCTCCAAAAGTTGAAGGATCTCCAACACTAGAGGCTTTTAAGAAAAAAAATTGGACAATCACTTATCGGAAATTGTATAGCGTCTCCTGCTTGAGCAGAGGGTTGGTCTAGAAAACCTTTAAGGTTTCTTCCAACTATGTTATTCTGTTATCTGTTACATGAACTTCATCATTTGTATTATGATGCACATGGATCATCTCTTGCTCCTGTTGTGGAACCCAAAGAGCCTGCTACAGTACCAGATTGATAATCATGGTGCTGCGGCACCCTGCTGCACATCTTTTGGGTTTTCTTCCCCAGTTTATCTTCCCTAGCTTAACAGATGGACAGCAACTCCAAGGAAATGTGTCAAGAAGAATAATTCAACAATGATAAGACTTATTCTCATCTCTTGCTTTCAGGTTATCAACCAATAGTTTCCCGAGCATCTCCCTTTTCAGCTAATATAACTGTCAGCTAATATTATTATTTTTTGCTTCTGAGTTTTCTTAATCTGATTCATAAAATGCTTTTTGCCCTTTTTAAAGAAGGAAACTATTCCTCAGATTACTCAGGATGCAATGATTTGAATGCCCTTTGGACAAAAAGTGGGATGGAAATTAATAATACACAGAGGGACTTAATATAGAGAAAAAAGATATAATGATATTAAAATATGTTTTAATTATATCATTGACTGCCCCCTTCAGGATTCCAGATATCTTCCATAAATATTGTTTAATGTCCTTTGTGAAACAATAAAATTGTCATCCAGTGATAATTATATTATTATGATTCATCGCTCAGTCAGCCAGATGTTCAGACTGCATTTGGCATTTTTATCTATCAAGTCCTTCCCAGGGACCTGGGATAGGCAGATGTGGGTGTTTGATGGTCTTACAGATATCATCACAGGATGTCAGCTGTTCTGAGGATTTTGCAATTGAATATTATTATTATTACTATCGTTATTGTTGTTGTTATTGTTATTCTTCTTCTTATTGTTGTTGTTGTTCTTATTATTGTTATTGTTATGGTTATTATTATTATTATTAACAAAAAACTACAGTGTACACAGCAAACAAGATAACCATGCTGGGTTTCATATCACAAATCACTAGTCGAACTCTTCCCAAGCATTTAGGACTGCGTATCGGTGGATTATGCGAGCAGATCCCAGTAAAGTGGCCTTCTGCAGCTGACCAATGGTGATTTTGTCAACACCAATTGTTTTTAAGTGGTTGCCTAGGTCTTTAGGCATAGCACCCAGTGTGCTGAGTACCACTCTGAGTGGTAATATTGTTTAATGTCCTTTGTGTCATACAGTGATAATTATATTATTATGATTCATTGCACAGTCAGCCAGATGTTCAGACTGGATTTGGCATTTTTATCAAGATGTGGGTGTTTGATGGTCTTACAGATTATTATTATTGTTGTTGTTGTTAGCCTCTAGCAACCTGTCTGAAAAGAGCTGTTTAAGTGTTTGTTATTAACAACCATATGAAGAAGCACATGTTCTAAAACAATTCTTCTTTCTAAAAAAAAATCCACCAAAGTTATAATCCTATTCATTGATAAGAACAGCATGGATAATATTTTTTGGAAACAATTAAGGAAAACATTGCAATCAAGTGATAAAATTTTACTAAATTGGTTGAATAGAGTCAAAGTCTGTATTTGTAAAGGATGGGTAACATCCATTAAGAGCTATGGTGGCATAGTGGTTAGAGTGCAGTAGTGCATGCTACTTCCGCTGACTGCCAGATGACTGCAATTTGACAATTCGAATCTCAGTAGGCTCAAGGTTGTCTCAACTTTCCAACCTTCCGAGGTTGTTTGGGGCAATATGCTGATTCTGTAAACCACTTAAAGAGGGCTATAAAGCATTTTGCACTGGTATATAAGTCTAAGTGCTATTACTATTGCTATTAAAGATATGGCCCACCAAGACTTAAAGATGATTCATGTACTGTTTTTTGAACAGTGTAAGATTTTTTTATGTTGTAAATTAAACATACATATACACAAGTGATGATGGCCAGCATGGCAGTTAAAATATGGTATACATGTAGGAGGAGAATCAGAAGAAACATTTATCCTATGAAATTAGTATGTAAACCTTTTGGGTTGATTGCACCAAGAAATCTTCTGCTTTTGAACTACTATTCCTTTCCTTCTGAAAAAACTTCACAGCTGTGCTTTAAAAAGTTTCCCAGTCCTTTGGGATTGTGAGGATGTTCAAGAGGCTGAGAGAGGTGAGGAATCTCACCCCATGCTCTGTTCGATAGATAGACAAATATTTTCAGCAGTTATTGAACATTACATTCTGTCTTTTCACATCATTCCCTTGAGATCCACTGCTCTATTGTGAAGATTTCTTTCTTTCTTTTTCTGCTGAACTTTGCCCATGATTCAGTAGGAGTTTTATGATTCACTGCAGATGTATCAATTAGATCTCTGTTTCTCCATAGTTTCTAAATCATTAATATATTTAATATAGGCACAGTGATATTTAACTTCAGCCAAAGGATCCTAGTTGTTGCGACATCATTAAGAAGCTTACAGAAAGCCAGCAGTTCATAGAAAGCATAATCGGGCTCTAATGTTCGCCATCTCCCAAATATCAGTTAAAGAAATAAAATAGAAATGGGAAAACTCTAATGTAACTTTTATAAGAGATCACAGATGTTGGCATTGGTTACAAATTTTCCTCAGTGCATGTTTTCAGTCAGTGGTATAGAGGCATGACAAGCTTCTTGAATATCTTTGTATGAAGAGTTAGTATTCTGGAAAACTGATCTTACCTGGCCATTCTTTCTTATCTTACTTATTTTACTTTTTTCCCTTTTCCCTTTCCTTTTTTTACCTTCCCCCATATCTTTTCACACATTTCTATCAAGGTGATCTTTATCTGGTACTTGGTGAAGTATGAAATGATGGAAGCTTAAAGACAGTTCCTTTCCATCCACTTCTCTTACCTCTGTTTCTCTTCTGTATAATCTGTATTTTCTAAAAAGAGAAATATATAACAATAGCTCCTGAAGTTTAATGAAATGGGTAAATGATTTTAGGGGATAAGGGAAAGAAGTGCTACTTGGGAAACAATCAGAAAAGGGGGAGCTCCCAATGGTTTAACTATCAGAGAAAGAAACTTAGGAAAGATCCACCGTAATTGATCGGACAGTTAAAAGTAGTGAGGGGAAGTTTGTATCTTTAGACTTGCAAGATTCTATTAGTTTAGCTTTACAATAAAGTAGATTTAGCTCAGCTAGTTGTGTTTCCAATCCTGTTTACCTGACAGGATTGACATGTAGAAACCCTGGTTAGACTTCAGGGCAGGTCCCTGCCTGGTTTAGGAAAGGGGGGAAAAGTCCCGATACGTTACATGACCCCACCATGACAATGAGAGTTTGACACCCCTGGGTTAAATGATCAAATATTTGCAACTTTACCCACCTCTACCAAGGTTCAGTGGCACCAGTATGCTATGGGATAGTCTTTCATCTCTTATAAAGAATATGAGAGATTAGAAGGCAAAAATATATCCTGTCTTCTATTCAACTCAGATTTAAGGAACCAGGAGTGTAAGTATGTTATGGTGGATGTTGCTGAAGTTTCGTTTCTCCTCTTCTTTTATGGTGGCCAGAAAATTAAATCCTTGTGGCTTTGCCAGTGTCCAAAAGCACCATATCTTTGGATAGATCCTCAGTTTTCTATATCTTAGGGAAGTGAAAATTAGGATTTTAAAAATATCTGCTGAGTTTGATTCATATGCAAAAAGATTTAAGAAATCAGGAATGTAAGCATGTTGTGATTTTGCTGAAGTTGTATCTGCTGTTTTATCCAGAGCCAGTGAGTAAACAGACTCTGGTGCTCTGAAAACCAAAAAGGAACAAGTATGGAGGAGACTTATTAAGAATTACAAGAAGATGATATTGTTTACACTTGTAATAACGGGGAAGTTGTTTCTTTATATATATATTTTCTTTACTATATTATTTTTTTCTTTTCTATTTTTAATTGCATCCTCTTTCCCCCCCCCCTTTTTAAGCTTGTATTAGGTTTTTATAGTTACAAGTAATTACACTAAAATATATTCAATAAAAGTAAAAGCAAGGTCTAGTCAGTGTTCACAAGGAGAGCCTGAGGATGATTATTTACAATCAAGCTTTTTAGAGATTCATATCTTCAGTAGTAGGTCATAAGAACTGGCTGATTGGTTGATGATATGCCATCAAACTCTTGTTGACTTTAAACCACCATGTAAGTAACCTCCCAGGGCCAATGGGAGTATGGCAGCATATAAATATAATAAATTATTATCGTTTTGTATTCCATGGTGATCTGTCCCACACTTAGTCATAGGGAAAATCCCATAGAAAATTCGTGTTTTTAGAGAACAAACAGAAGTTGCAACAAATCCATTTCCACATGTAACAAGGCAGCAGGTTCCATGGATAATTAATTTCAATAAGATTTTCAAGGATTACACAGAGAATCAATGTGGACTGTATTGGAGAAGTGCTGGGTCACTTCTGAGATGGCTATTTCCTGATCAATGATTAATGCTCAGAGCATTCCTGTCCAGGGCTGAGATCAAATCAGCACAAAATTCAACCATAGGTGAATTTTTCCTGACTGATTACCAATGGCCTGACTTTTACATCTTCACCACTCACTCCATCTACATGTATCTCTTGCTAAAGACTTGTTGCATAATCAGGCTGAACAAGCTTTGTTAGGCTTTGTTTGTTGTCATAGTATAGGGAGCCAAAATTGAAAACTGAAAGGAGTTGTTTTTGGGATTACACTGAATTAAATAATATTCTCTGCTCCCTCCCCTAACACGCATACACTTCAAAAAAAATTCTGGATTTATAAAGCATGAGCTATAATTCACAAATAATTACAGTATATTAAAAACTGTTCTGCTATTATTTTGATGTTAACTAAACGTGCCACAACATTTGGTAACTTTCAGGATTTTTGCAATTCAAAAAACAACAACAACCTAGATAATAGAAAAAAATGAGCTCTTTTGCAATAAGAGTAAGAGATAATTTTGTAATTGTACTTGCATATGTTACAAAGGAAATCATAGGCGTCTTTTTTCTTTTTATTCTTTCTAAACTAAACTAAAAGAGTTTTGTTCTTTTAATAGTTGTGTTAGTAGTGTGTTAGTTTTCTTTGGGCAACTTTTATTAAATGTTTTAACATTTTAATTTATTTTTATTATTTATTTAAAAAGGATTTTTGCAGTTCAAAGCTAAGCAGGGGTGAGATTCTACCGGTTTGCACCTATTCGCTAGAACCTGTTGTTAACATTCTAAGCATTTTGGAGAACCGGTTGTTAGAAGAAATTACTGGCCTAATCCTGTAAGGAAGGCAGGAAGGAAACATTCTGGTGTTGCTTACAGAAACTGCCTCTCCACTAGCCTTTATTACATTCTTGGTAGGACTAGACTTCCTGTCTCTGGAACTTCTCTGGAGATTTTTTCCCTCCTTTACTGGTACTTTGCTTGTGTGGAGTGACCATTCAAAGTTACAATGGCACTAAAAAAAATGACTTATGACCATTTTTCACACTTACGACTTTTGCAGTATCCCCACAGTCATGAGACGCCAGGCGAGGAGATGTGTGCCTTGATGTGAGTGATGTTGAGTTAGCCATGCCCAGCCAGTCACATGACCACCAAACCACGCCCACCAACTAAGCCACACCCACATAATAAGTTGTTAAAAATTTGAATCCCATCCCTGAAGCTAAGTCTAAAATTTTAACTGTCATTATGAATTCTACCTTGCTTTTAGTAAATTTCCCTAGGATCGTTCTTTGGGAACAGGCCAACAGTATGCTCAAGTAACAAATAGAGCTGACAAGAATGAAAAATGGCCAGGTCACCAAAGTCATTTGATTTTCAAAGTGAGGGGCAATTGCCAGGAGTCAAAACTGACTCAAATACACCTCCCTTCAATAAGCATCTATTTGTTGGTTAAATAAGTAAGTAATTAACTGGAGACAGATTCTGGCTATAATGATCATATAAAGTGGTTTGGACTGTCTCCATCTGGTTTTCCTTCTGAAAAAAGTAAAAACAAAGTGAAGGGAACACACCCCTTATATCTCTCCCTCCGAAACTGGCCAGACTTTATAATTTTTGAGATGAAATAAAAGGTACCCTTAGAGGTCATGACTTAAATTTTCCTCAAATCCTGCAAAAATTACTGTAATGCCTTTCCTATGGTAGATGCATATTTTTATTGAGTTATCTTGAAAAAAGTTGCAACCATTTGTGCATTTCCATATTTAACCAACAAACAGATGCTTATTGAAGGGAGGTACATTTGAGTCAGTTTTGACTCTTGGCAATTGCCTGGACTAGATCCTGCAGTTTTCTTGGCAAGATTTTTCAAACCTGGTTTGCCATTGCCTCCTTTTTAGGGCTGAGAGAAATGGATGGGTCCAAAGTCATCAGCTGGTTTTGTGCCTAAGGCAACACTAAGACTCATGGTCTCCCAGTTTCTAACCTGATGTCTTAACCACGATTGACTCAGCAATAGAAAGTATGTTTCTCCAAAACACGCATGAAAAGAATCTTGGGATTAGCGCATACCTCTTATTTTTACATGGATGATTTCTACAACTACAATGAGTGGATAGTTTGAGAAGCTCCAAGAGAAACACACATTTTCTCCTTTTATAAATATATTATGAATCCTTGCCTTAGGAATTTAGGAACAAACCAGTTCTGATTCTTTTTGACATTTAAACCTAATGCAAGTACAATTAAAAGATATCAAAATTGTTTATTATATTACTATAATATAGTATATTACTGTAGGTAAAATGAGGACCCAAATTGTTGGGGGCAATATGTTGACTCTGTAAACTGCTTAGAGAGAGCTGTATAAAGCACTGTAAAGCAGTATATAAGTCTAAGTGCTGTTACTATTGCTACTGTATTTACTGTAGTCTATTTACTGTAGTCAATTCACAGCTAGTCATTGTGAATTGGTTTCAGATGAGAGTGGATATATAATACTACAGATTATTCCTATAACATTAATTCCTACAAGATTATATTTAATTGCAGTAATTTTTGCAGGATTTGGGGAAAATTTAAGTCATGACATCTAAGGGTACCTTTTTATTTCATCTCAAAGTTTTTATTTTCCTATATTAACATCCAAGAAATTAAAAGCACCAAAGCTCTCCAACTATGTTCTCTTGTGTAGCCTAATGAAACTCTGGCTGAATTTTATAGGGACATTTTAAAGTAAGTTGTTCCAGAAGTGAAGTCTAGATGGCATGTTGCATAAAAAGTTTCATTTATTTGTAGAAGGGGAAAGAAGAAACTTGAATTTCATGATTCATCATTCAGTTCAGCTATTCTAATTGCCCAACTGGCCATAACAAATTCATTCTGGCTAAGTGACATGGAGGACATTCGATTTAAAGAGATACAAAGCGCACTCAGCAGATAAATCAGAATGTGCACCACTATCCAATTAATCATGGGCCTTGAGAGAATTTTACAATGTTGCTTCTCCATTGAGAGTACAATGTGTGCTCTGTGTAGTATTCACAGTTTATCTTTCCTTAAAATTCAAAGATCAAATCCATGGTTAATCTTCCTATCATGCAAATCTTTGCCCATCTGTGGAAGAAAACTTTGGCTGGCTTTCTTTGTGGAAGAAAACTTCCTGGGCTGGCTAAAGAAATAGGAATGCATTTCAACAGTGGCATACAAATTTCCATTCCATGCTGCATGTTCCATTCTATCCTATACATAGGAAAGGAAAGGATGGGACAGGACAGGATAGGACAGGATGGAATGGAACAGAATAACAGAATTGGAAGGGACCTTAGAGGTCTTCTAATCCAACCCTCTTCTTAGGCAGGAAACCCTATACCAATTCAGACAAATGGTTGTCCAATTTCTTCCTAAAAACTTCCAGTGTCAGAGCATTTACAACTTCTGGAAGCAATTTGTTCCACTGATTAATTGTTCTAACTGTCAAAGGAAATGTTTTCTTAGTTTTGGATTGCTTCTCTCCTTGATTAGTTTCCATCCATTCCTTATACATATACATCATATACATATAGCAAGGGCCAATGAATGAAATGCTATACATGTATACTTGGAAGCAGACATACTGCACTAAAAACTAAACAGTGTAGGACTGAAAGTACCCAGGATTTGGATCAATTGTTAGTAGGTATCAAGCATTTCTTCAGATACAGTCCAGGACTTTGATAATTATGCGCATGACTGGGATGTCGGCCGGCTGAAATGAAAACGCTCCGGAGGGTTTCGTTCGGCCTGGGCAGAGAGCATCGGAGGGGGATTTCTCCCTCTTAGTCTTCTGCCAGCTGGTAGGAATGGACCTCGCCGTCGCTTTGAGGCCATCCTGGACTGTGCTGGAGCCGCGGCTGCGGAGCGGTGAGTCCGCGATGCAGAGCCTGCAGGCTTACAACTTCGTCCGCCATTTTGAAGGGCGGGACATTTGAATTCCAGGATTGGCCGAGGCTTTTTGCTGCGACGGAGATGGTGTCAGATGTTCTTGGAGGGCTGCATTCGATCAGGGCAGAGGACATCGGGGGGAGAGTTTTCCCTCCTGGTCTTCTGCCAGCTGGTAGAGATGGACTTGACCGTCGCTTTGAGTCCTTCCTGGAGTGTATTTGTGACGAGTGGTGGGTCTGCGACGCCGGGCCTGCGGGATTACAGCTGCGCCCGCCATCTTGGATGGCGGGATATTTGAATTCTAGGCGAGAGGATCGGTTGAGATCTGTCTTGCTGTGATCCTTTCTTGTTCTTGTTTTAGTGGACGGTCGAGGCTGCTGCCATTTGTTGTCTTACCTCGTCGCCCTCTTCTACTTGTACCGTTCAGCCTGGCAGCGTTTGATATCGTTGTTCCTGTATGAGCTCTGGATACTTGTCTGGATACTTGTCTGCTGTTTACCATCAACTCCAGGCCATTGCCACTTTTAGTGGTATAACATTTTCCATCAGCCAGCGAATGCCCTTATTCTGACTATCCTTGACCAGGAGAAAGGTGCCAGAGGAGGAGGTTCTCAGACCGCCATCGTGGTGAGAGGACGATGGCGTTGTATATCATCCCTCCCCACTGTTGTGAGAGGACAGTGGGTTGAACCTTGTCTCCACTCTAAGGTCCGTGTGATCTGGTCCCTCACCATCGTGAGAGGATGGTGGGCCTATTACCATCAGGACTCCCCAGTGACCGTGAGAGGGTCATTGGGGTAGAGGATCTTTTCTTTTCTTCCACAGGACATTTTATTCTGGCCCTTGCTTTGTGAGGTGATGAAAAACTGAGGTCTATCTATTCGGCAGCTGAACTGAGGGCCCTGAGGAATGCCCCCCTTTCTCAGGTGTGGCCCTCAGACCTTTCCCGGTCATACCTCGAGGATGGCTCTTGGGTGCCAGAGAGGAGATATGACACAGTTGGGGATTTTAATTTTAGGGATTTTAAGGGGTCTTTTAAATTATTTAAATTTTTGACGAAATTTTTAATGGGGTTAGGGCAAGGGAATTTATTAATTGGGTTAGGGAGGGGGCCCGGGCTGGGTTTGGGGGACAACCCGCCTGGGGATAAGGCCAGACCGGGGGATACCTGCGACTGGGAGGCCTTGGGATCGGGGACGGTCGTCCCGAAGATGGGGGTTTCCTCTGGGGAGGGGGATGAAAGGGTTATCCCTACGATCGGTGGGAGAGGCAGGTATGGTGTTGACAGGGGGTCTTATCAAGTGATGGGAGCTCGCCCCCGCTGTTTACAAGCGGTGGTGCGCTCCGGCCCCCAGGTCATGTCTCACTCCCTGAGTTGTTTGAATGATCGGGCCCCGGGCCTCCGGCTGATGCTTTGCAATGCCAGGTCCGTAGTGAATAAAGCCCCCCTTGTTCACGATCTCGTCACGGAGGGGGGTGCGCACCTGGCGGGCATTACCGAGACCTGGCTGGGACAGGAGGGGGGTGTCCCTCTAGTGGAGATGTGCCCAGCCGGGTTTCGGGTCTTTCATCGGCCGAGGGCTGAGGGGAGGGGTGGGGGGGTTGCGGTAATTATTCGGGAGGATCTAGATCCTAGGGAATCCACTGTTCCTCAGACGACCGGATGTGAGTCCCTGTTTGTTAAGTGTGGTTCCAGGGTTCAGATGGGCCTATTGATCACATACCTGGCTCCCTGCTTTGTGACATCGGCCCTGCCTGAACTCCTCGAGGTCATAGCCGGTCTGGCGGTTGAGACCCCCAGGCTGATGGTCATGGGGGATCTCAACCTGCCTTCGGCCGGTGGGGCCTCGGGGACTGCTCAGGAGTTCTTGGCTTCCATGACAGCCTTGGGCCTGACCCAATTAATTAAGGAACCCACGCATACTGGGGGTCACATTCTGGATCTGGTTTTTGTCTCTGGACAGTGGCAGGATGATCTAGGTGTTGGGGATGTTTCTGTTGAACCCTTGTCATGGTCAGATCATTCGCTCCTTAGGCTAGACTTCCAGGCCGCTCCTCCCCTCGCAGGGAGGCGGACCAAATACGTTGGTACCGCCCCAGGCGCCAGATGGATCCAGATAGGTTCCTGATGGAGCTTGGGCCATATCCCGACATTCGGACTCACGACTCGGTGGGGGACCTAGTCGCCACCTGGGAAAGGGTGGCGGCTGGGGCCCTGGACCGGGTCGTGCCCTTGCGGCCTCTGACCCGGCGCCGCTCTCGCTCAGCCCCCTGGTTTTCCGGGAAACTGAGGGAGATGAAGCACCGGAAAAGACGCCTGGAGAGTATTTGGAGGACTACTCGCTCCGGACCTGACCGAACACTTTTACGGTCTTTTATTAAGACCTATTTAGTGGCGATAAGGGTGGCAAGGCATCTTTACTTTTCCACCCTTATTGCATCCGCAGGAAACCGCCCGGCTGCCCTGTTTAGAGTGACCCGCTCCCTCTTAGAAGGGGGAGCGCGGGAGGACCCCTTGCAGGGACAGGCTGAGGATTTTTCACAGTTCCTGGTGGATAAAATCACTCATATCCAGGATGGCTTGGACTCCGAATGGGCAGCTCTGGGTGGGGAATTGGGGGCGGAATTTGGAACAGTCATTTGGGACGAGTTTGATCCTGTGACCCCCGAGGACGTGGACAGGTTACTGCGGGGACTGAATGCGACCACATGTTTATTGGACCCGTGTCCCTCCTGGCTGGTGTTGGCCACCCGGGAGGTGACACGAGGTTGGTTCCAGGGCATTATTAACGCTTCCTTGAGTGAGGGATATCTACCCGCCGCCTTGAAAGAGGCGGTGGTGAGACCCCTCCTCAAGAAACCGTCCCTGGACCCAACTTTGTTATCTAATTATCGTCCTGTCTCCAACCTTCGTTTTATGGCGAAGGTTGTTGAGAGTGTGGTGGCACAACAGTTTCCCCAGCACCTGGATGAAGCTGTCTATTTGGATCCACGCCAATTGGGCTTCAGGCCCGGGCACAGCACAGAGACGGCGCTGGTCGCATTGGTGGATGATCTCTGGAGGGCCCGTGACAGGGGTTATTCCTCTGTCCTGATCCTCCTAGATCTTTCGGTGGCTTTTGATACTGTCAACCACAGTATCCTATTGCAGCGGCTGGGGGGGTTGGGGGTGGGAGGCACCGTTATGCGGTGGTTCTCCTCCTTCCTCTCTGACCGCTCGCAATTTGTGTTGGCAGGGGGGCAGAGGTCGGCCCCGAGGCCCCTGGTTTGCGGGGTGCCTCAGGGGTCAGTGCTCTCACCCCTCCTGTTCAACATATATATGAAGCCGCTAGGTGAGATCATCTGCGGCTTTGGGGTAGAGTTCCATCAGTACGCTGATGACACCCAGCTGTACATCTCTACCCCGGGCCACCCCGATGAAGCCGTCGAAGTGATGACCCGATGCCTGGAGGCCGTGCGGTGTTGGATGGGGCGGAACAGGCTTCAGCTCAACCCATCTAAGACTGAGTGGCTGTGCTTCCCGGCACCCCGATAGAGCCGGCTGGTTCCATCGCTGGCTGTGGGGGGGGGGAAATTCTTGCCCCCACAGAGAGGGCCCGCAATCTGGGTGTCCTCCTGGATGTACGGCTGTCATTGGAAGATCATGTGGCGGCCGTCGCCAGGGGGGCTTTTGGACAGGTCCGTAGGATCTACCAGTTGCGACCCTTTCTGGATCGGGATGCGCCTCGCACGGTCACTTCCGCCCTGGTGATCTCCCGCCTAGACTATGCCAATGCTCTCTACATGGGGCTGCCTTTGAAGAACATCCGGAGGCTCCAGTTGGTGCAGAATGCAGCCGTGAGGGTGGTAATGGGGCACCTAGGGGCTCCCATGTTATGCCACTTCTACGCGCGCTGCATTGGCTCCCGGTGGCCCTCCGGGTGCGCTTCAAGGTCTTGGTCACTATCTTTAAAGCGGTCCATGGCTCGGGACCAGGTTACTTGCGAGACCGCCTCCTGCCACCATCGGCTTCCCACCGACCAGTACGCTCCCAAAGAGTGGGCCTCCTCGGGGTGCCGCCGACTGGACGGCTGGCGACCCCGAGGGCGCGGGCCTTCTCATTGGGAGCACCCCCTCTCTGGAATGAATTACCCCCGGAGGTAAGGGCCGCCCCCGATCTCATGGCCTTCCGTTGGTTGCTCAAAACGCATTTATTTCGGCAGGCCGGACTGGCCTAGGGGTTTTTAAATTTTAATCGGATTTTAATCTTTTTAATACTTGCTTATATTTTATTAGAGCCATATTGTATTTCAGTTTTTAAATTTTAATATTTTATGTTGTCTCATATTTTGTACCTTGTATATGTATTTTTATTGGCTGTTCACCGCCCCGAGTCCCTTCGGGGAGAGGGGGCGGTATATAAATCAAATAAATAAATAAATAAATAAATAAATAAATAAATAAATTATTTGGTTTATCCTAATGAGCCGAGTGTTGATTTCTTCAGCACACATTTGCTATGTGGGGTTATGCTGCATTAGCCCTGGTATAGAATCTGAGTAAAAGATTAAATATTGCCACTGCAGTAAGTTAAGTATAAGGCATGCAAGGAATAATAAAGAGAAGATTTTCCTTATTTCAGATCAGTTCATGATTCAGTATTGAGTGAAATCCCTAAAATTATAGAGAAAACAAAGATCCTTGTTTTTAATCATACATAATTTATGCCAGGCCCCAAACCCAAGAATGAAACAAGCTGAGCTCTTTATTGTTTCCACACCTGTAGACAGAATTTTGCCAGACTAAGCACTCAACTATCTGCTACTATATACTCTCAGAAATATTAGGAAGGGGTTGTTTTTATTCTCTTTTTCTCACACAAAATGTCTGCCCTAAATTGACTCTCATTCCTCTGGAATGCATCCCTCTCTTTTGAGAACTGAACCTACTACATTCCATCTTATTTATGTGTATTAAATAGAGCAGGACTTATTCTTGAATATGACTTATATTTCCTTTGGCTGAACATCATGTGTTTCTTTTATTTAGTGATTATTATCCCATCTTTATCATTTTTATAAATGAAGACCTTTATGGGTTATACCACTTCAAGCTTTCGGTAGAAAATCACAATGGAATGGTTTCTTACATTAATAAACAACTCTTTTCATGCCTGTTGAGAATTAGCACAGCAAGAATCAGGCAAAGTTAGGAGCCTTTTACCCTAATATATATGTATTTTGGTGCAAAGAATGTCATTTAAAAAAAAAAATAGAAGAAAGCCAAAAAGGCACATTTTAAATTAGTACTTGTAAAATATCCCTCTGCAGCAATATTGTCCTCTGTCACACACTTTCACTACATCCGCTGAGTGTAATTAGACCAGAATGTGGAGGATAAGCTGCTCTAAGCTGATCCCTATTCAAAATATTTAACATTTGTACCCTTCGCTTACAGCATTCCCTTGCTTGTTATTCACGAGATGGATGGCAGGGGATGCAAAACAGCTGACAAGGAAGTTTTAATTCCTGATCAGGCATAACAAACCCAGTGAGCAAAATATTTATCTCAGTCAAGCTTGAAACAGAGTAGTAACTTATTGGATCCGGTTATGATCATTTGCTGTATATCAGGTCATAAAAGAGTCTATTCCTTTTGTGTTTATTATTATTTGAACTTGGACGTTTCCCTCCCTCTAGGTCATACTCTTTTTTTTAAAATTAAATCATGGAAAGTCATGAAGCTGTGCTTTTCTTTGAAAAGCTAAAGAAGATTTAAAAAAAAAAATCTCAAGCATTAGTAATAGCATTATTAACTCATGTATTTCAAACTGTTCTGTTCTTTGCTGATTTTTTTTCCCTGAGCCTTTTGTGTTCTCCCTCTGAGCCTTTTGTGTTCAATCAAGCAGTACATGAAGCTTTTCTAAAGTGACAGTAAGAGGGTTGACAATGTGCTTTTTTTTTTTTCAATCCAAGATGGATTGCAATGTTCATGAATAAAATGTTTCGGAACAGAGGTATTAAGTAAGACACAATGAAGCTGCAGCCCTATGAACATTAGTATAAGTCCCACTAAACCCAGTAAGATTTGCTTTTGTGTAAATGGTAATAGGAAGTGGTGTTAAAAAAATTTAAAAAGAAAAAACAAAACAGCCAAATCATAATCCTTTATATATTTCTTTCTAGAAAAACAGGCAGGCTGATTAATGCTGCAATTAAGTGTAGTTATAGTTAACATATCTGACTGATGAAATCCAATTTTATTCTAATTGCTGCAGTAGTTATGCCAATCATGTTTTCTTTAAAAAATGAAATGTATGTTCTGTTTAAACTTTTTCCTATTTTATTGTTATATATATTTTAAAGAATATAAGGAACAATTATATAAATATGGGGAATTGGTCTTTAGCTTACTTCTGTAGTCAGCTGGTGACAAGATGCATATCTGTCAATCAGACCTGTAAGAGAGGTGTTTTTTACACCATTGGCAGGAGGCCGTATGGGTGAGCCCTTTATCAAAATCCAGAGTTAAAAATACATATTTTTACCAATTCAATTAGGAATCCTTGAATATGAGTATGTTCAGGTTTATTGTTATCATTGTTTAACCTCAGGTTTCTTGGTGCCATAGCTCCTAGTTTTAATTCTACTTCTTATTTAAGATCATATGCTTTTAAAAAAATAATAATCAGCAAATGACTTGTTTTATGCAATTTTAAAATCCAGTTAGCTGTTCTGTTTTGAAAATAGCAACCTACTTGGAATTCATGGAGGAATCATTTTCTGAAGAAAAAAAAATATTCTCCAAGCATTTGACAGAACACAATATTCTGAAGCGATTTGGAAAAGTGTATATCCAACAATTGTTTAAAATTTAGTGGCAGTTTGAAGTGACAATGCTAACTTCAAAGCTGCTTCATTTACATAAAAATAGGTTGTTTTAATTTTTTTCTTTATTGCACAGATGAAAAACAAATGATGTCTCAAAAGAATCCAAGTTGCTTTATTCAAAACACCATATGCTAATTACGTTTGTAAAAGTAAGCAGACATGATAAATAAATAGTGCAATCCTGAACTCATGATGGGACATGAGTGACTACTGGATCAGCATAATGAAAAATCAGTAAGACAAAAATGAGTAGAAAATGTTGTAATAATTTTAAAAACTGAATTGACTCTTTCACCACATAAAAAGCTAATTTATATTTTTTTATATAAAAGAAGATAAAACTCTGATCAGATTAACTAATATATGATAAACACTACACTTTTAATTTTTATTTGGAAGTAAACCCTGCTAATTTATGCAGAGCCTACTCTCAATAATGTGTGCTTTGAATGTGTAGCTTTCCAAGACAGTAATTCAGTCGTGGGATTCAAATTTTTTTACTACTGGTTCTGTGGGTGCTGGCTTGGTGGGCGTGACAGGGGAAGGATACTATAAAATCTCCAGTCAGAGGTGGCATTTGCCGGTTCTCCAAACTACTCAAAATTTCCACTACCGGTTCTCCAGAACTGGTCAGAACTGCTGAATACCATCTCTGCAGTAATTGTATATTCCAGTGAACTCCATAGCCTTGCTTCTAAGTGGATTTGCAGATGATCAAAGTGTGGTCACCTCTGTTGAACTTTGGACATTACTTTAATTTTCATACAGATATTAAAAACTGTCTTATACCTAAGCATATTTATCTGTGTAGTAGGGCTGTATTACTATTATCTGTCTCATCTTTCTTATTACCTTCTCCTATTGGTATCTTATAATTTATCACTTTGTTGTTTGTATGTTATGATTTATAATTATATCTTATAACGTATGATTTGTCACTTTGTTGTTTTATGTACACTGAGAATTTATGCACTGAAGTCAAGTTCCTTTTGTGTCCAATCACACTTGGCCAATAAAGAAATCTTCTCTTCTCTTCTCTTCTCTTCTCTTCTCTTCTCTTCTCTTCTCTTCCCTACCCTTCTCTTCTCTTTTCTTCCCTTCTCATCTTATCTTGTCTCATTTCATTTCATCTTGTCCCTTCTCCTCTCCTTTCCTCTTCCACTCCACCCCACCCCATTCCAAAATTAATATATCTAATTTTGATTAATTTAAATAAATTAAAATACAGATAGAATATAAATTATTATATTTTTGTAATTTTCTATTTTTGACTTTATTTGCATTTTAATTTATTGTAATTTATTAAAATTAAAATTTTGATAAATTAAAATATAGATAGCATTCAAATTAGAGATATGAAACCTCCATGTCTTGGTGGTCCAATATTCACCATGTAAAACCCTTGTGTCAACCATTCAGGATTTTTGCAAAAACATCTGTCTACAATCTCTCTTTGTGAAATGGGGACAGGGGGTTCAGATGGGCCTTTTGTTAGCGTACCTGGCTCCCTGCCACGTGTCATTGGCCCTTTCCGGACTCCTCGAGGTGATAGCCGAGCTGGCGGTTGAGACCCCTAGGTTTTTAGTCATGGGGGATTTCAACCTGCCTTTGCTCGGGGAAACCTCTGGGGTAGCCCGGGAGTTCATGGCTTCCATGATGGCCATGGACCTGACACAATTAGTTTCTGCCCCTACTCACATAGGAGGACACACGCTGGACCTTATTTTTGTCTCTGGTCAGTGGTTGAATGACTGTAATTTTGGGGATTTAGTCATCAAACCCTTGTCATGGACAGACCATTCTCTTCTTAGACTGGACTTCTGTACCACCACCCCCCACCGCAGGGAGGCGGAGCCATGTAGATGGTTCCGCCCCAGGCGCTTGATGGACCCTGAGTGGTTCCAGAGGGAGCTTGGGCCATTTCCCGAGACTCTGGCTCACAACTCGCCTGGAAACCTGGTGGCCACCTGGGATAGGTTGGCTGCCGGGGCTCTGGACCAAGTTGTGCCTCTGCGACCTCTGACTCGACACAGATCCCACTTAGCTCCGTGGTTTACGGAGGAGCTATGGGAGATGAAGTGCTGGAAAAGACATCTAGAGAGTGTGTGGAGGGCTAGCCGCATTGAGTCTGACTGAACACAGGTGAGGTCTTACATTAAGATCTACCTTGTGGCGATAGAGGCGGCGAAGCGTTCGCATTTCTCTGCCCTTATTGCGTTGGCAGAAAATCGGCCTGCCGCCCTGTTTAGAGTGACCCGCTCCCTGCTCGAGCCAAGAGCGCGGGATGACCTCTTGCAGGGTAGGGCAGAAGAGTTTTCCCGATTCTTGCACGACAAAATCGCTCAGATTCAGGACGGGCTGGACTCCAATTGGGTGGTCCCGGGGGAGGTGCCCGGGCAGGTCTTAAGAATATTATCTGGGAAGAGTTTGACCCTGTGACCGCCGAGGGTGTGGACAGGTTGCTGGGGGGGCTGAATGCCACCACATGTTTGTTGGACCCATGTCCCTCCTGGTTGGTTTCGACCGCCAGGGAGATGACATGAGGCTGGCTCCAGGGGATTATCAATGCTTTATTGAGAGAGGGGTCGCTCCCTACTGCCCTGAAGATGGCGGTGGTGCGGCCCCTCCTCAAGAAGCCTACCCTGGACCCGGCTGTTTTAAATAACTATCGTCCAGTCTCCAACCTTCCTTTTTTAGCGAAGATTGTTGAGAGTGTGGTGGCACGTCAGCTCCCTCAGTACCTGGAGGAAGCAACTTACCTCGATCCATTCCAATCGGGCTTCAGGCCCGGGCATAGTACCGAAACAGCATTGGTCGCGTTGGTTGATGATCTCTGGAGGGCCCGTGACAGGGGGTTTTCCTCTGTCCTGGTCCTATTAGACCTCTCGGCGGCTTTTGATACTATCGACCATAGTATCTTATTGCGGCGGTTGGAGGGGTTAGGGATTGGGGGAACTGTCTTGTGATGGTTCTCCTCCTTCCTCTCCAACCGCTCGCAATTTGTGTTGACGGGGGGGGGGAGAGGTCCACCTCTAGGCCCCTTATTTGTGGGGTGCCTCAGGGATCGGTCCTCTCCCCTCTCCTGTTCAACATTTATGTGAAGCCGCTGGGTGAGATCATCCGTTGGCTTGGGGTACGGTGTCATCTGTATGCAGATGATACCCAGCTTTACATCTTCACCCCGGACCACCCCAACGATGCTGTGGAGGCTATGTGCTCCGGTGCCTGGAGGCCGTGCGGAATTGGATGGGCGGGAACAGGCTCCGGCTCAACCCATCCAAGACCGAGTGGCTGTGGTTTCCGGCGGCCCGATATAGTCAGCTGACTCCATCGCTGGCTATTGGGGGAGAGATTCTACCTCCCACAGGGAGGGCTCGCAATTTGGGTGTCCTCCTGGATGCACGGCTGTCTCTAGAAGACCATATTGCGGCTGTCTCCAGGGGGGCTTTTTATCAGGTTCGCCTGATCTACCAGTTGCGGCCCTTTCTAGATCGGGACGCCTTACGCATGGTCACTCATGCCCTTGTCACCTCTCGCCTGGATTACTGTAATGCTCTCTACATGGGGCTCCCTGTGGGGAGCACCCGGAGACTCCAACTGGTGCAAAATGTGGCCGCGTGGGTGATTATGGGGGCGTCGCGAAGCTCCCATGTGACGCCTCTCCTGCGCAAGCTGCATTGGTTGCCGGTGGCTTTCTGGGTTCGCTTTAAGGTTCTGGTTCTGACCTTTAAAGCGATCCATGGCATTGGGCCAGGTTACCTGCAGGACCGCGTTCTGCCGGTGATCTCCAACAGACCTGTGCGTTCCCACAGGAACCTTCTCCAGGTGCCGTCGGCCTCTATGTGTCGTCTGGCGGCCCCCAGGAGTAGGGCCTTCTCTGTGGGGGCCCCCGCCCTCTGGAATAGTCTGCCCCCAGAGATACGTACCAACACGAACCTGAGAGCCTTCAGACGGGCATTAAAAACTTGGCTCTTTGAGCAGGCTGGCCTAAGCTGACACAAGATTTTAACTTTGTCTCTCGTTTTAATTGGTTTCGAATATTTGGGGTTTTAATTATTTATGGGGGAGGGGTAAACTTTTTTAAATTTAAACAGCCTAAATTATTTAATTCATTTTAATTTTTGTACAGTGTATTGGGGTTATGATCGGCTGTGCACCGCCCTGAGTCCTTCGGGAGAAGGGCGGTATATAAGTATTTAAATAAATAAATAAAAATAAATACAATGATGCTCCTCTGTTTCTTTGGCTAGCTAGCAAGCAATTCCTGCAAAAGCAGAAGAGCCACAATGGGAATTCCAGAATAAGAAGGTTTTAAAAAAGTTCTGAAGCTTCCATTTGGAGCAGCAGAAGGAGAATATATTTAGTAGCTGGAAGGTTCTTTTGGCATTTAGTAAGAAACAAGTATTGTGAATGGCTGAATGACAAGAAAGAGGTGGAGCAGCATCATGCACATGGGTAAATATTTGTTTTCAAGGACTTCATCTCCAGGGGGAGTAAAAAAAGGCAAGATGGTGGTTTTGAAAACCCTGCCCACTTTTTATATGCATGCAAAAAGAGAGAGAACTTCATTTGGAAGGTCTCAGCTGCCATCTTTTACCCCTCCCTGTACTTTGGGAATGGAAGAAAGTTTTCCTCCTTATTTATTTAAAACAAACAAACATGCTAAACCTGTTTCATTATCTTTTTGTGAGTTTCTTACCATAATGAAATAGGATACTGAACATTGAGGAAAAATGGTATTGGGCAATGAACTGCAGGTTGCTTTCTCTGACATGAAAGATACTGCTGAGTTAAATGGCACATCAGGTTAAGAGTTGTGAAGCTCAAATTCAGATTGTTGATTTTTGCATTCTTTCCAATTTTTTGTATTATCTTGCTATTTTTTTTTCTGCAAGAATTTAACTTCTGCTATTGAAAAAACAAATCTCACCCATTTATAAAGAGCAATGTAGTCCCAAGTACTTTTGAGATGTTGAGGAAACTCAGAATGTGTAGTGCTTCAGTAATAGACATCAGTGATGCTGTCAGCTTGTTATCGGGTAATTAAATTAAATAATTCTAGCAGACAGGAGATTTTTATAGAAGAATTCAGGCTGTATTACAGTAAGCTTTATTATTTCAGCATAACATGAATAATGATAAAGAGAGAAAGACAGGAAGGATGGAAATGTATATAATGGGGAAAACATTGCCAGTGATACTAAAGAAAGTGTTATGATATTTTGTACCACAATATTACAATATTTGTGGATACCACATTTGGGAGAAAATATATTTTGACTACAATGCTTCCTGAAGGCCTAAGAGTGTTGATGAGTAGAACTGGTGCAAGTACTTGTGCAAGATCTGTGTGCATTATATTGATTTATTTGGTTTCTGCTGATGATTAGAAAGAAACATGGCAATGGCAAAACAGAATGAAATACAAGTGGGAGCAGTAAACTCACATTAAAAATGTTTTCTTCTGTTTAGTTATTTTTGCTCAGCATAACTCATTCTTAAAATTGCTATCTGTGACTAGAGAACTCCTTTAGCATTTTGTGTATGGATATTACTTGAAATATATAAATTATTATGAATAAATGCATAATAATTAAATGGCATGTATGCCTGTGTATCTGGGTATGCATTTTCACTCCACTTTCCACCAGCTTTGTCTTCTAGCATTTAGGGAATGCTTTATGTTAACTTGGGGCTTCATGAAGATAGTGGATTATACCAGTTATTTGAGCAGGTATGTATTTGGAGATGGACAGCATCTCTCTTACATTACAGTGCAAATTGAAGTATTGAGGATGATGACTTGCTATTGGGTCCTTGGTCTTTTTCTGTAATTATCATAAGATAATTGTAAACTGGTGAAGCTTGCAGCAAAAGGCTATATTTTATTCAATAAAAGGAGTTGAATAAAGATGGCAGGAAAACTAAAATTAGTTCTTTACTTCAAAGCACTCTTGATAGGAAGGGAGAAGAGGAGCCAAGCATTAGCAAAATGCTTTATGCTACTTATCTCATACTAGATTAATGATATTTAGTGGATAATACTAGATTTTGAAAGATGAGGCATGTTTCAAAACATGTCAAGAACATTGCAGTGGCTATTCCTAGAATTTCAGTGCCTCATAATAACATCTATTTCATTCTTTTTCTCACATGCATTGTAGAAATTGCACAGATAAAAAAGTGAAGTATTTAATGCCATTAAGGAGTAACAAAGCTAATACAAATTATATGGCCATTATTAATTATGATCGGCTAATCTTTAACAAGCTTTTAGCTAAGAAACTTATTTACTAAATACTTCAAGCAGTGCTGGCCAGAATGCAACTCTTATTTTGTTAGGAAAATTAGTATTCCAATCTTTCTGTTTGCCTGGTGAAATTTCTTTTCTCTTTTTTTTTTAACTTGCAGATTTCAGTTCTCCACTTTGACTATTTTTTTCTAAGCCTCTTAAATGCTGATAAGGGGAGGATTTCTATTCTTTTCCTTCTAGGTCAAGTATATCCCACCCCTTTAAAGGTCTATAAAATAGTCAGAACTGGCAGTGCTATCACAGGACCAGAACAGGATAACAGAGTTGGAACATTACAATTCCCAATATAAACTTTTTGAGCACAATATTTCAGCCCAAGGACATGACAGGAAAATAACAGGAATAATTAATTTAAAAAAAAAATTGTTCTGCTGCAAAACAGAAAATTTCACAATAGCAAACTCATAAGAAACTCATAAGATAGTCTGGAAAAATATTTTTTTTCTGATAGTGAAATAGCTGTGCGTCATTTTTGAGGTATGCTATCTTTCCATTAAACTTTATAGAGTTGTCCTATTCCAAAATCATAATTTTCTTAAAATGCTTCACATTTGTTACATTTTTCTCCAGAAGAAAAATCCTGACAGTAAACTGATAGAGACATAATTAAATACCTAGCTAAAGTCATTATTTATTCTTGGCCATGAATGTAAGCAATTAAATTTGATAGATATTCAAATGTGTCCACAATGACATGATTGTCCTAGTAGATGCAATATCATCAATTTTCACCTCAAGAAACCTGCTGACAATCACATTTACAGCAACCACAAAGACAACCAAACACAAATATTTTAAAAAAAATATTGATAAAAATGAAATGCCAGGCTGGAATTACTTAATTAGTTAATATACATCATATTTGTTTTACAGAGCATACAGACAAAAAACTTTGTGAGTTCCTATCTCTGTAGACACTGTAGAAACTGCTATGAAGGTACATGGCATTGTTCTGCTAATTTGGCATCTTAATGGGCATGAGCTCCTGAATATGCATGAAAATCAGAGGTGGTACTCAGCAGGTTCTGACAGGTTGTGGAGAATTTTGAGTAGTTCGGAGAGTTGGCAAATACCACTTCTGAGCGGCCCCGCCCCCATCTATTCTCTGCCTCCCAAGTCACAGCTGATCGTCTGGGTCTTCTTTTGTTGCCCTGCACAGGAGAACAGAGCTGGAAAGCAGGTTAGTGGGGTGGGGAGGGAATGGGGATTTTGCAGTAACCTTCCCTTGCCATACTCACTAAGCCACACTCACAGAACCAGTAGTAAAATTTTTTGAATCCCATCACTGATGAAAATGTGAAGCTGACATGTAAGCAACAGATTTGAAGCCCTGGGACATTGCTTATAATAATGTTATTCAATGGATTTTGGTGATTAAAAGAGAAATATAAGAGTACTTCTGTTTTAGTTCTTCCTGAACATGATAAGTTTCTATACATCTGGATATTAATTAGGTCCAACAGGTGACTTTTTAAAAATCCTACACCATAGATAGAAGAGGCACGGTGGCTTGGTGGCTTAAAAGGCACTGGAAAAAGTCTATATTCCAGCAGATTGAGCCCACACCAGTGTGACAGGGTGAGCTGCTATCACTTTTTTTAGTTCCTGCCCACCTGGCAGTTCTAAAACATGTACAGTAAGTGCAAGTATATAAATAGGTACCATTTCAGTGGGAAGATAAAAGTGCTCTGTGTTTCACTACTCTGAGTTGCAGTGTGCTGTCATGGTGGTCACATGATCACAGAAACATTTTTGGACAGCACTGGCTCAATTGCCTAGAAATGGAGATGAGCATCACACCATAAAGTCAGCTATGACTAACAGAGCATCTGCAGGGACTCCTTTACCAGATAGCTTTTATTTTGACTTATCCTTCAATCCTAATTTGCTCATCTAAATCCTCTTTCCATTGGAAACAATGTAAAAGTAGTGACAATAAGAAGCATTTGTAGTCAGGGGCCTTTTAAAAAAACAACCTTAAATTTGGTGACAAGCACAATTTGACAACAACTATGGCAACTACAGTGTTTTCACTTTCAAGTTCAAAATTATTCATACCGATCAGAGAGAAAATAAAAAAGGTAATGCAAGAATTCACACAACACTCTGCAAAGAATTGGGCTTTCACTGTATTATAAATCTAGTGCAAAGCCTTTTTGATCATAACAGAAGGAATTCTTCCTCTTTGTGGCATGCAGCTTGTCTTTAAACACTTTACCTCTGTGGTTATGTGGAATATCTTTAAATGCTGATATACCCAACCTTTTGTTATTTCTCCATGTATTATCTTTGCTTTGCTGTGGAGCTACAGATTGCTAAAAGCAAAATTGCCTGCAGACATTAATCCAGCATTAACAAAACAAACTATGAGGAAGCAAAATTTTAAAGGAAGCTTGTAAATATTGTCTTAACAATCATGCAACCATTGCTTATGCTTCTTCAGGCAGAAAATGCAGATATTTCTGTTATATTATTTTCCCACAGTGGTTAAAAGAACTTCTCCAGAAGATGTCAGTCTACAGGGGATTCAGGGAGGGTATAGTGAAAAAAAATCAGTTCCCAATTGCCCAATTCAAAGTAACATTTATTTAAGAGATGTGTTATCACACTTCAGGTTTGCATGCTTATACTTCTGCATATGTAGCTTGGTGTCTGAATTCTTTGTTCACTGACATATAAAATACTGCATGGAAATAGTACTATATTGAAATGTGTCCTTTACACCTGAGTCATACTTCACTCACTATAAAAGATGCATTTTAGTTTTTAGATAATTTTGTAAAAATTTGCATGGAAGCAAAGGGAAATTCTTAGCAATATTAGAGGAATTCCACAACCATTCATAGCTTTCTTCATGAAAATTTCCTTTTTGATAACGTTTCCTGGAATGGTTATGTGAAAATGCACAAGCACTTTTATAAATGACATCTTGAACCATAAAAAGCTGTATGAGTGATAACCAACTTCTTGAACTGTACTTACAAGCTCCCCACCCGTGACACACACACTGGCAATCAGGGCAGTATTAGTATTATTCTACTCAACAAATTTCTATCAGTAAAGAAATGGCCAGCTAGATTCTCCACCAGCTGTAGTTTCTGGGTTGTCTTCAAGGATAGCCCCATGTAAAGTGAGTTACAGTAGAACAAGGGTCTTCAAACTTGACAACTTTAAGATTTGTAGACTTCAACTCCCAGAATTCCTGAGCTAACATGCCTGGAGGAAGAATTCTGGGAGTTGAAGTCCACAAATCTTAAAGTTGTCAAGATTGAAGATCCCTACAGTAGAATAACTAGATGATAAGCATGAGTCACCAGCTCCTTCTGATCCAGGAAAGATTGCAATGAGTGGACCAATTAAAACTGCTCTGGCTACAACCTGCATCTGTTGCTTTAGTAACAAGTGCAAGTCCAGGAGAACTTCCATATAGCATAGCAGATCTTTCGATAAAAGTTTTCAAGAAGAATAGATAGAACTTTCTTGATAAGTTAAAGCCTCTGCAAAAATTATAATTCCATTTTTCTAGATGTCAAGCTCTTTGCAAAAGAAAGAAAAATTTGCACAAAATACAAATTTTTCTCTTCGTTTTATTCATAGTATTGGTAATTGCAGAATAATAGAGCTGGAAGGGACCTTGGGGGTCTTCTAGTCCAGCTCCCTGCCCAAGCAAGGGATCCTATACCATTCCAGACAAATGGCTGTCCAATCTCTTCTTAAAATGATGGAGCAGCCACAACTTCTGAAAGGGAGCTGCTCCACTGATTAATTGTTCTCACTGCCAGAAAATTTTTTCTTAGTTCTAGGTTGGATCTCTTTCTCTCTCTTTTTTTAAAATATATGTTTCATTAATACATTTTCTTTTTATATCACATAAAAAATTCCATATAAATCTAAACAGCGTGTTGTTCAGACACAATTAGTTTTAAGTAGAAATACAATATTAATCAACATAAATTGTAATAAGAAGCATAATAAATGTATCAATAATAGCCGCAAAACAGTAATACAATTACTTTATCCATCTTACAAAATTTTCAATACAAAAGTTTTTATTATCGTTTAGATCTTATTAAATTCTAATATCTGATACTATTAGTTAACCATTGCTAAAACAAGTCCCATGTCAAGAAATATTCTGTTCTTCCTTTTCTTTTATTTTAAGTGTTAATCTATCCATCTCAGCATGTGTGCACCAGACAGCTGGTCTTCGCGCACGCATGCACATTAGAAACCAGAAAACCAAGTGGCCGGCATGCATGTGCATGCTGGGAAGCAAAGCTTCCTGTTACCAGAACTCCTGCATGCGCATGTTGAGAGCTGCTTTTCTGGTTTCCGGCGTGTGGCATGCACGCGTGCTCCCATTTTGGCACTCGGTGCCAAAAAGGTTAGCCACCGCTTTGTTAAGACATCACAACAATCTAGCTTTTCAGTCATTGGAAGTTAGCTAAAGGGGTAGGATTAGGATTAGTAAGCATTAGCATGAGCTTCAGTTGTACAGTGGTTAGAGTGCAGTACTGCAAACTACTCCTATAACTACTCCTGCAATTTGGCAGATTGAATCCCACCAGGTTCAAGGTTGATTCAGACTTCCATCCTTCCGAGATGGATAAAATGAGGACCCAAATTGTTGGGGGCAATATACTGACTCTGTAAACCACTTTGAGAGAGCTGTAAAGTGCTATTGCTACTATAATGCTAGAAGAAGAAATCTAAATTAGATTTACAACAATGATTTTTTTTTAAATTTCGCATTTATATGCCGCCCTTCTCCGGAGACTCAGGGCGTCTTACAGTCTATGGAGCACCATGCTAAGTGCTCAGCAATAGCCTTCATTCCATTGTATATGCCTGCCTTTTACTAGGGCTTTTGGCCCCCCAAGCGGAATTGTTGATACATATTGTTTGACAAATTTTGATTTAGAGTTTGCTTTTATTTTTGGTGTCAAAAGGACAAGAAGAAGACTTCCAAGCAATTTAGTCACGTGGAGTGTCTGTTTCTGTTTGTAACATGATTTCCCCTTCCTTCCTTCCTTCCTTCCTTCCTTCCTTCCTTCCTTCCTTCCTTCCTTCCTTCCTTCCTTTTCTATTTGTATTATTTTTGCTGCATTGTATTGTATATTGTTATTTTGGGGTATATTTTTTAAAAAGTATTGGACAACAAAGATTTACATCTCAGTAAACACCAATATAGAAACTAGATAACCTGATCAAGAGAACCCATGCTGATGAACAACAAAGGTCAAATCACAAAAAGGAACTGTGGCAGATGAAAAACAATGGACTCATTTTCCCCAACTTCTATGGAATGCTCCAAATCACACACATCTGACATACCTTTGGCATCTCACAGAGGGGAGAGAATATTGTGTCTACTTCTATCAGCTATCAATTCTCCACTACAGTAGCTCCCCAAAAATCAAGGGGCTAAAAATAGAAGACTGTTGAAGTCTGTTGATTTATTATCTGGGCTCAACACTGTTCATAAAAACAGACTACTTCTGCAATATTGGATGAAACAATAGCAGATATTCAGGATTAAGGGGTCTTGATCCTGTTCTGCATTGGACAAAATCAGGAGGAGGAGGAATTCTATTATCTTTTTGGAGGGCAGAAACAGAGAGTCATTCTCAATTAAACCCTCATACACTATCCAGGCAATCTCTGAACTCATTTTTTCTGTTCCATTTCTAAAGTATGCTTCTCCATATCTTCTTGAGTATCCCTTTCTGTTTCAAATAACACAGTTCAGATTGTTGTAGGCTAACCTCTGTAAATTGTGCAAATGGAAATTGTGTCCTCTGAGATTGTGAATGGGTGAAAAATAAGCCATAATGTTCATATATAGTCATAGAGAGATTATACTTATAGTGGTAGAAATAGAGATAGAATTAGAAAAGAACAAGAAAGTTGTTTGTAGTTATACTCTGAATGAACATATAGATTTGTTATATACTTCAAATTATTGGATAAATATGTTAATATTATAGAAAGTTTCAAGTTATTTAAATTTAAATTTAAAATACAGAAGAGAAGCCAAGGATTCCAGTAAATAGTATGTTCTTCTTTCTGGCTTGTATAAACTGTCTTTTATAATATTCTCTGTGATTCTTAACAGATTCAAAATTTATTATCCTACCCAAATTCTGTGTTCACAAACAAGCACAGTGGCAACTTTTGCTGGTACTGTTCACCTAAACTGCATTGTTAAGTGTTACTTGTGATACATTTACCACTTAATAATACCCTTTGCTTATAAGTACATGTAACTGCTAGTTAAGAAATAACACGTGCTAACACTTTTCTACACAATTTGATGCCTCTCTGATTCCATAATTGCTAGTTTCCTAGGATATTATGTCACAAAATCTGAAGAAATAATGAGTTGTTTTATTCCAGACAATACATTTCCAAGCTGCATAGAGCTGCAAGCATGCCATAAAAGCTTAACAAGAATGAATATTCACTATGGAACCAGGTTGGTCTGTGTAACATTGCATAGCAACTAGCACAATTCAGCATGATTTATTTGATGCCAGGACTGTTTAGAGTTTCCTGCCTCAAGGGGAGGCTGTTTTGTGTTGGCAATGTGTGCTAACACAGAGAATGCCAACAGCACAAAAGAAAGAGAACTGGGAAAATGCAAACATTTAACTATAATACTTATTTTTTGTTATTTACTATGAAGTCACTGATCTTTAGAAGAATAATAGCAATTGTGTGGGTTCAACTGGCAGTTTTGATCAGCACAGAATCCCAAAATGAGTGAGCACCTTCCAAACTTGCCTTTTCAAAGTACTGCTTAAGTTAACTATCATAAGGTGCCTAAAACAATCCTGCTCTGATGTAAACAAATGGAGCTGGCCCTCAACTCCATCTTGAAATCAAAGCAGTTAATGTCAGAGCCATTGGAGAGGCTGTTGGGTCTCATGATTAAGGCACCAGGCTATAAAGCGGGAGCATATCAGTTCAGGTCCTACCTTAGCCATGAAAGTCATCTAGATGACCTTGGGCCAGTCACTATCTTTCAGCCTAATTCACAGAGTTGTTGTTGTGAGGAAAAAGAGAAAGAAGGTGTGCTGGATATGTTTGATGCATTTAGTTATTTGTAAAATACAAAGGAATACAAATAAGAATGAAAAATAAATAAAAATAAAAAAATAAATTGGATCCTAAAATAGATAAGAATAGAATAGAATTCTTTATTGGCCAAGTGTGATTGGACACACAAGGAATTTGTCTTGGTGCAAATGCTCTCAGTATACATAAAAGAAAAGATACATTCATCAAGAGTCAAGAATCAATAAGGTATAACACTTAATGATAGTCATAGGATACAATAAGCAATCAAATCATTCTAGGAAACAGTCAGTATAAATTGTAAGGATATAAGCGACAAATTTACAGCCATACAGTCACAAGTCGGAAGGGATGGGTGATAAGGAGTGACAAGAAGATTAACAGTAATAGTGCAGATTTTGTAAATAGTTGGACAATGTTGAAGGAATTATTTATTTAGCAGAGTGATGGCTTTCAGGAAAAAAACTGTCCTTGTGTCTAGTTGTTCAGGTGTGCAGTGCTCTATAAGATCGTTTTGACGGAAGGAGTTGAAACAGTTTATGTCAGGGATGCAAGGGGTCTGTAAATATTTTCACAGCCCTCTTTTTGACTCGTGCAGTATACAGGTCTTCGATTGAAGGCAGGTTGGTAGTAATTGTTTTTGCTGCAGTCCTAATTATCCTCTGAAGTCTGTGTCTGTCCTGTTGGGTTGTAGAACCAAACCAGACAGTTATAGAGGTGCATATGATAGACTCAATAATTCCTCCGTAGAACTGTATCAACAGCTCCTTGGACAAGGATATTAAACACAAGGATATTAAGAGAAGAAATAGTTGCATCCCCTTTATATGTGTATGCACATGCGTGCACACACATACACACACACACACACACACAAAGCACCCATTGTTGCTTCTTGAAAGCTTTTTTGTGGCTCTCCTTTTAAAGATACAGACCACAGATAAATGCTTGGAGAGGGGCAATTGGACTAAAATCATGAGATATATTAACTTAAGGTAGTTCCAGTATATAAATGTTTCTTATTCTCTCCTGCTGCACCTGATTCTATTACAATCAGGAGAATCTATTCATCCTGTAGAGAGAATATTGTGGTAGTGGCAAATGAGAAAAAAGGAACAATATCTTTTCTCACATATAAGCTTTTTAAAACTAACTCAGGGGTGAGATGCTACCAGTTCTGCCCGGCTCTGTTGAAGAGCAATAGACACAAGCCCACCCATCCACTCAGGCTCTTATCTGACCTTTATTTCCTGCTTTTTCAACCTCAGCTGTTTTACCTGGCACAGCTGAGGCTCTGAAAAATCAGTAAAAAAGGCTTTTTTCAAATGCCGTGCACCCGCGTGCAGCGCTTATCAGCTGTCCGGGAGGCACAGCTTTTGTTGTATTACATGTGCACGCAGCGTGCGCAAAATGTAAGTACTGAACTGGTAGTAACACCAATTGAATCCCACCCCTGAACTAACTTATCTTTGGATGTAAGCCTTTGATCTCCCTGAGTATTAGGCATGAATAAGAACTATCCTGTGCAGAAATACCTGTCATGTGAAACAAAAACACTGCTTCTGGCAAATGCTCAATACATATATCACATGCCTCTGAAACACATTTTCCCCTTTACATATGAAGCACTGTAAAACTGTACCTGGCCATGTATGTTCATGGATTTGTTACCTTAAGTATTTAGACACTCAAAAGTATGCCTAAAGGAAGCTATAATGTTATGTCCCTGTGAAATTAGAAAACTGCACCAAAGAACAAAATCACAATCTTGGCTGTAAATAAATGTCTTGAAAATACTAGTTGGAACAAGTTGGAAAGCAGGAGAAAATCCAGTAGCCAGAGAAAACTAACTGGAAAAATATCTGTGTTCCTCTCAAAATGAAGACCAAGATATTTTACTATAGATACTATAGACACACAGAGAGAGATACTGATACAGATATGGGCTAGTGGTGACATTTGAGGGGCTGCCACAAAGAAGAGGGGCCCAACTATTTTCCAAAGCACCAGAAGACAAGAAACAATGGATGGAAAGTAATCAAGGAGAGAAGAAACCTAGAATTAAGGAGAACTTTTCCAACAGTGAGAACAATAAACCAGTGGAATAATTTGCCTTCAGAAGTTGTAGGTGGTCCATCACTGGAGAGTTTTAAGAAGCGATTAAACTGCCATTTGTCTAGACTAGTATAGGGTCTCCTGCTTGTGCAGGGAGTTGGACTAGAAGATTTCCAAGGCCCTTTCCAAATCTATTCTGTAAGATCCAAACTATGACATGTTAATTAGATTGCTTGGCTCTTCCCAATACTCTTCTAGTTGTACTTTGCACTGTTGCTCAGCAGTGCTCCTGTTTTGCAACCCAGCCTAATTTGCCTTTGGCTCCTGATTCCCTCTGCATCTCCTTAGCTGGATTTCTTGATTTTATTTTTAGAGAAATTGAGTTGATTGTGGCCCCTGGTTATCTAAAGTCTGTAATAGCCCTGGATATTTTTTGCAAGGAAGTTTTTGCAAGGAAATATTTTTTGCTCATTATTTGTAGTCAGATACCATTCCTTTTCATAGCACATTTCAAACAACTAAGATAAAAGGATTAAACTGTGTTAAAAGAATCCATTAAACAGACTGGAGTGAATAATGGGAATTCATCCTATTATGTAGTGCTTAGGTCTCAAACCCAGGCTGTTGGCTTTCCACCTGACAAGCTCAGATTATTAATTGCAGAGCCCGCCCCCCATAAGCTTATATTTATATAATAAAAACATAGTTTGAAACAAGTTACTATTTTTTATTATTACAGAATGTTGGTTAATTCATAGAATCATGGGTATGGAAGGACCATTTAATCCATGAAGTCCAACATTCAGCTACTACAAGAGGCCAGATAAAGTAAATGTCTTATCTATCCTCCAGTTGAACACATTTAATGAAGGGATGCCCATATAATTTCTGGGTAATTAATTAATTCCATTGGCAAAGTGGTTTTGTCCTCTAGAAAGTTCTTCTAACAGTTCGTTGGAATCTGCCTTCCTGTAATTTAAATCCATGATGCTATGACCTGTAGTCTGAAAAGAGAAGGAACCTGTTTGGATCTTTTATGTGACAGGAAATAGAATAGAATAGAATAAGGTAAAATAAATAATCCACGTAATATGGAAATTATACTTCCATGGCTTTTTTGCAGTCATATTGCGTCCTGACTGAGACCGCCTCTCTTCCATTTCAATTTGTAGAAACACTGTACATAAATATTCATCACACATTACCGTAGTTGCTGTCTTGTATTGATAAACAGACCATCATTTAAATAATAGTGCAAGCTAGAATTTTAACTTCCACCAGTATGAAAAACATTTTACTAAGTCAATTCAAACAATAACTTACCCATTAGAAATCATTAATGGATATTTAGCACCAGCCATACATTTTTTTCTGGTTTTGGGTACAAAAAATTTGTTTCATTCTTAATACTTATTACTTAATGTCAAATGTTCAACATAAATGAGAAAGGTTATTTTGAAACCAATTTTTTTTTAAAAAATAGATAACAATGTTTGTTACTTTCAGTTACATTTCTCATGGTTAGTATTGTTTCTTGATTCTAACGTGCGCGCACACACACACATAGGCATCTGAAAAGGACGAAGGCAGTAAAACAATCTATAAAATAACCTGCAGTTGAGAGAATGTCTGCACAATTTTAAATATGGCAGGGTAAATAAACAAGATCTATTAGAATCCAGTAAGTGACTTCCTAAACTAAGAGATCCGAGAAATATCGTAAAAGGAGTACTATTTGTTACCATGTCATGCATTTAGTGTTTCATTAGCAGAGAGTGTATATGTCATTGTCTGCACTGGCTAATTAATAATGTTGCTGGGTAATCTAATTGAAGACTGTTTCACGGTCAAGAAAAATTCTCAGATGCCAGTTTAGCAAGTCCAAGCAAGTTATAGGATTTATAATTTAAGTCTGAACGTAGACAACCGGGCTAATTTAAAACAGCAAGCCGGGAATCTTCTTAATTAAAGAAGCTTTGACATTTTAATGCTACTCTGCATAAGGGATTCGTATACACAATCAATCAAGTCTTTTACGAGAACTATGATTGAAAATGTATAATCTGATGGGAAATGAGTACTGCATGGTCACTCTCTATTATGAAATACAAATGGAGACAGGAAGAACAAACTAATTTGAGACCAATTCTTTTGGAGCAGGGGTGTCAAACTCATGATCCACGGGCCAGATGTGTCACATGCTGGCCATGCCTATCCCCATTTTAGCAAAGGAGGAAAAAGTCATGATACATCAGGTGATGGCACTATGATGCTGTGAGTTTGACACCCCTGTTTAAGAGCATAGAATGTGAAAAAAAAACTTGTCAATAGGAGAGAATATATGTATATAAAACACAGTATAAGATAAGATCTGCTCATTAACTTATTAGAGAGCCATATCACATGTGAAACGTGAATATGAATGTATTTAAATAAACTAGGTTTTTTTAAAAAAGCACAATAAGGCATATATCAATACACCAAAATATTAGATCACCCAATTCTTTACTGAACAGAACTTTGATCCATGGACATAGACTACAATTCAGCTACATAGTTGTATGAATTCATTTATTTAGCATGGGTGTTTATTACAATGATTTATAGTCATTTGCATAACTTTGAAAGCAATTTACATTGACATTAATTTAAAACATCCTTCGAACTATTCTTTTAAAAAAATCAGAATACTTACAGAAAGAGTTCTCTCCCTCTCTTCCTCCCTCCCTCCCTCTCTCTCCCTCTCTCTCTCTCATCTATCTATCTTCTATCATCTATCACCTAGCTATCAATACTGATCAATTGATAAATTATTAAGCTTGGTGTAATATTCAAGTCACATCAAAATATGTGATATCATATTTACCTGAAATAAGACTTAGCTTTTTGCCACAAATAATTTCATTTTAAAACGGGAGGTTTAAAGTATCCATTTTGTCCCATGAAATGTAAAAGTCATTGGGAGATGGGCGGCATATAAATTTTAACAACAGCAGCTTATTAAAACAAACAAAACCATTTAGAGAGATTTAAGGGAAACAACAAATTCTACAAGATTTAAGGAACTGATTTCATCCCTTTCCTCCAATACCTCCAAACAAACGTGTATCTTTAAACTTAAATGTGCATGCACATACACCCACATTTGTTAAAAAAATATCTGGCCTCACTTCCACTCTGAGAAGTTTGCATTGTGGGCATACTCCCTACATTCCCTCTTAAAGGAACCGTGGTGGTTCAGTGGGTAGAATGCAACATTGCAGGCTAATTTTGCTGACAGCCAGGAGTTTGATCCTGATGGGGCTCAAGGTTGACTCAGCCTTCCATCCTTCCCAGGTCAGTAAAATGAGGACCCAGATTGTTGGAGGCAAAATGCTGACACTGTAAACTGCTTAGAGAGGGCTATAAAGTGCTATGAAGCAGTATATAAGTGCTATTGTTATTGTTTTTAAAGGAAATGGCTTTTCTTGCCAAACTAGACTTGGAGGTCATGAGGTGCTGATGAAGAGATGTCCGTTGGCAATGAATTCTGGATGCAGATAGCTGAACATTCAGATAACCACTAGCACTAGATAAATTTGATACCTATTCTTCTCTAGATCTAAATAATTCTTGATCATGTTGCATTTTTATTACATTTTTTCTTTATCATGTAAGCTAATATTTGCTTTCCATGCTATCCTTTCCACACCACTTTTCCTAGCATCTATTAATTTTCTTCTATCGTCATGCATTTTTAAAATATAAAATTAACCCCTTCTTCATTCTTTTTGTACAGTATCTGTATTAGTATTCTGCTCATAGAAATCCCGGAATTCCCTTTCTTCAAAATTGGCTCTAATACCATTGGTTTATTTGCCCCTATACTGTAGGTCTGCAGTAAAGGAATCTTGACTTCAACTTAGCTAATCAAGGAATCAAGGAATCATTAATTCAGCATTAAGCCTCAAAAGATGCTTTGTGATGATTGGTATTGAAAAATAGAGGATTCAAATAAGCCTCACAGCATCGTACTGGAACAGATCTGTAGGTTGATGCATTAAATATAAAGAACATGGGGGGAGCACTTATTTATTCAAGTTAGTTCAGCCTCACTCTCATAGAAGAACATCGATAGCATCTTCGAACTTGCTCCAGACTTTGCTTCTTCTTTTTTTTTTTCAAGAAACAAAGAAAAATAGAGAGGCAAATGCATTCTGCTGAATACCAGGAAACTACAGCTACAATTTTGTATTTAGCTTGGAGTAAATCCTATTTAACCTTACTGGGTGTATTTATTTTATTTTATTTATTTTTTATTATTTTATTTTATTATTTACTGGATTTTGCTGATCATTTCCGTCTCATATTTTCCCCTAATTTTTTATCTCCCTTTTCTGATAGGGCAGTATAAATTCTTTCTCCAGCATTAAGTCTTCCGTGCTTGTTTTATAGAACTATTCCCTTTTAAATCTCTTCTATGTTTTTTTCAGGAATATAAATATCTCCTCTCATTTTCTTCATTTTTCATCTATCAGATACTCTTTCTCTAACTATTTATTTTTACTAACCCCCCTCCTTCTCTCTGCTCTTTCTGTTCAGCCTGTGTCTGCAGATAAAAGCTGTTCATTCATATTACAGGTATTATTACAGGGGAGACAGCCTTAATGGAGACTTGTTTCCTTAGCTGAAGCACATAATCGATGCAGTGAGCTTATTTCTTGAAATTTAACAGATGTAAAATCAAAGTGATTGGAGATGGCTTATTACATGGGAGGTTGGTTTCTGATGAGGTTAAATTGTTCTCTTATTTCAATTCAGTGCACTGAATCTCTGAAAAACTAACATCAAGATGAAGTGCTTTCTTGCGCACAAAGTATACATTTCAAAAATTCAAGCTTAGTGGGATATTAGTTTGTACCTGGGCAGTATTTTAACCGCCACTCCATTAGCTGCATTAAGCAGCATCCCATGGATCACAGGGAAGAGAATTCATTCTCTCCAGCTAGTATGAATCTCACCTGCATTCTATAAATGCTATGGTAACCAAAAATATATTCTACTTAGCCATTTCTTTCTGCAAAAAAGACTGTTCACAACCACTTAGCGTATAAATAGCTCCACTGCTCCACTGCTTTAGAATTTCAGTTACTAGCATTTTCTGTCTTTGACGATCCTCTGATTTCTGATAGGATCTAGTATAATATTGTTTCGGATTTTGAAATGAATCAATCAATCCGTCTGTCCCCTGATATATCCAAATATGTTTTTACATAGGTGTGGTGTGAAGCCAGCTGGGTGACTTTGAGCCAGTCACTCTCTCTCTCTCTCTCAGCCTTAGGAAGAGCTGTCTGTTTCTGAAAATGGTTTCAAGAAAACTGCATGGAGTTGTCTGAAGTATCACTGGATCAAAACCAACTCAAAGATACATTCCTTTCCCCCCCACACACACACATACATATGGAGGGTTACATTTGTGTGTGTGTGTGTGTATGTGTGTGTGTTTGTACGCGCATATGCTTCCATGTGCATGTATTTGTGCCTTTCTCTCTCTTAGAATAGAGGTTGTAACCATAAGGGCTACATAGGCAGTGGTTTTCAGGTTGTTTACCTGCAGCTATATTCACTATTGCAGATGCAAGAAGCTTTTCAGTTCAGGTTTTAAAATGCTTGAATTAAACTAATAATAAGCTATGATTTCCATGTAAAATGAAAGCATCAAATAAATGACTGGTTTTTCATTTTTGGTTTGCCATATTTATAAAAAAACTTCAGAAAAATAGCAATGAAATAACTTTATGCTAAAATCATAGAAAATTCCAATTTCAGAGTTTTCTGTCACATGCCACAGTTTTCTGTCACATGCCTATAAAATTACATTTTTGTCATTGATTATTCTGAGCATAAAAAGAAACATATAAACAGTTTAAATCTTATTGTTCCACTGATTAACAAAAGATGGATCGAAATCAGATATATATTCTGAAAAGTAAGTCTTTCTTAAGTAATAGCAGATATAATGCAGTGGTAACTTCTTTATCTGGTCGAATTCCTTTGCACTGAAATTTTGGATCAAGCAATCATGTTCTAAAATACGACTGCATTGTAAGGATCTTTTAAATGCTTTCTCTTTCAGTGTTTACGCACATTTTTTTCTATCATTTCAAAAAACTAAAACACATACCGCCAACAAACAAGCATTTTATGTTTATTGTTGGCACCGAGCTATTATTTGGGGAATAAGGTCAGTGCTTTCTGCTGTGAAGACAGCTGTTACCCAGAGATGTGGAGAAATCAAAGAGCTCTCAGGCTGCAGTTGTTCAGTTTAAATTCCATTTCTTTGAAGCTTGACATGGAAAAAGATCAGCCAGCCACATTTCCCTGTTAACTAAATTTTGCATTGTGTTTTAAACAAATTTTAACACACATACATATCTGGGTGCCTGCAGTGGTAGGAGACTTGTAATATTCATTAGTTTATTAAAATGTCTTCAAGTTTAAGTTAGAAATAAAGAACTGAGTTTTATTCCTGTCTTAGGTGTGAAGCCAGCTGGGTGACTTTGAACCAGTCACTCTCTCTCTCTCTTAGCCTTAGGAAGAGTTGTCCATTTCTGAAAATGATTTAAAGTAAACTGCATGGACTTGTCTGAAGTGTCACCAGGAATCAAGACCAACTCCCTCCTCACACATACACATATATGTAGAGTTAATTAATGTTTATGTCTGTGTGTGCAGATGTTTCCATGTGCATGTGTTTGTGTCCCTCCTTCCCCCTCCCTCCCTCCCTCTCTCCTTCTTTCTCCCTCCCTCCCTCTCTCCAAAAAAGAAGGCCAGGGTTTTTTTTGACCCCCGAAAAAGTGGCCAGGCCTTCTTTTTGGTGGGTCCTAATTATTGATTCTCCTCACGGCAGTGGCACCAACAACCCTGCCCAGCAGGAGCCTGCTGCTGGTCTTTCTGTAGCCCCTTGCTACCACTCACACGCATTGCCCCGGCCTCCGTTTTGCCTTCAGATGCCTTCTGGAAAGCCTTCTGCAGCTGGTATTAGAGCTCCAGATCAATCTGGAGGGCTTTCTGGAAGGTATCTGAAGGTGAAATGGAGGCCGGGGCAATGCGTGCAAGTGGTGGTACATGACCGCAGAAGAAGTGGGCCAGCAACTCTTGTTGGGACTGTCAGTGCCAACGCCGCAAAGTGAGTCAGTAATCTGAAGGTGAAACCGAGGTCAGGGTGATGTGCAAAAGTGGTGGCAAGTGGCAGGTATCAGAGTGTGTGAGGCCTGGTAAGTAGGGCAGTTCCACCTTCCTATCTGTCAATTATCTGGAAGCCTGCACTCACAAACAAAAAAATCTCCATACCACAAGCCAAGCAAACACCTGAGCACAAACAGACCTCCCCTGATACCTCCAGCCCAAACACACCCCAACCAGCCACCCAGATGAAACATAGCTTCCTAATAAACAATAGCTGGCCATTCACCCGAAGCCAAGCCACACTAAAATCCCCCAATACACGAAACACAATGTTGCCAGACAATCAAGACAAAAAAAGCTAGAAAACAGACAGAAGATATTAGAAACACAAATCAAGCAGAACACAGCAAACTCCAAGACCAATAAACATAGACCAAGACTCCCAACCAATCAGGATGAAGAAAAAACCATTCTAACACAGCAGGAGGCTAGCACCAAATTTAAAACAGAAATGGCTGTGAAAGCCTGACACACAGACGAACCCAATACACAAGCCTAGTGATGGCAGATGGTAGAAGTTACACAAAAGCAACAGAAGATTTGGGAGTAAATAAAAACACACTTGTAATTGTAAGGATGGCAACACAGGCAGTGGTTTTCAGGTTGCTCACCTGCAGCTATATTCACTGTAGCACATGCAAGAAGCTTTTCAGTTGAGGTCTTAAAATTCTTGAATTAAACTAATAATAAGCTGTGATTTCTATGTAAAATGAAAGCATCAAAGAAATGATTATGCTCTAACTTGAAAGTTAAAATTAAGACAATTTATTTATATAGTCATCCTTCTTAAGCCTTTCCATATAGATCAGCATTGTACACACATAGTTTTACTTTTCCAGTGTAAGTTGTCTTCAGACATTTGCCATAGAAATGATTTGACTATCAAAGTCAGAAAATGCTAGCCATGCACCTTTCTCTCTAGGCTTCATCTTGGAGATCTTAAAGGAGAGATGTAGTTGTTAATATGTGTCCCTCTCTTCAGATAATCTGAGAATGCTAGTTTTGTATCATAAGGAGAGCAGTGTTCTGTATGATCCATGTACTTGTAAGATTTGGATTGTTAGCATCTCATAAAGAAACCAAGAAAGTGGAAAGTTCCTTTTCAGTGGCATCAATCTCTAATCATTAAAAGCTCCTATTATGTGCCTACTTTTTGTATAATGCTTTTACCATTGCCAATCTGTACATGACTGAAAATGCCAGATGGTAATCTTGCACTGACAACGAGAACATTAAAAGGGGGGGGGACCCTTAGAAATCTACAATGTTCCAGTTTTCTATTTCTTATATACTTCACAATTTGAAAAACTTAAAGAGACAGGATAAATGTTCCAATCATTTAACCCAAAATAGTTTCTAAAGCCCTATCTATTTTTGTCAGAGCAATTTGTTCCTGACCTCAAAGGATGAATAAATGCAGCAACAGATTGTGTAGCAGATTGTAAAGAGAAAATGGCCTTTCAACTGTAGTGATTAGGATTCTGTGAGAGTTTTTAAAGTTCACAGAACATAAAAGTAAGCTATATGATTACATTCTAATCAGTGATGGGATTCAAATTTTTTTACTACCGGTTCTCTGGGCGTGGCTTTGTGGGCGTGGCAGGGGAAGAAAACTGTAAAATCTCCAGTCAGAGGTGGCATTTGCCAGTTCTACGAACTACTCAAAATTTTCGCTACCGGTTCTCCAGAACTGGTCAGAACCTGCTGAATATCACCTCTGGTTCTAATGTCATTCTGCATTTTCTTTAGAATGAATACCTCAGCACATTTCATTTACTTCCACACATTTGCTGAAGATCTAGCTATTCCTATGATCCATTGAGATCCACCCAAAAAATATCTCTAACATATCAAGATGTGAACTTGAATGTTTTCTCATGCCAAAAGCACATTGTAGCTAATTAAAAAGGTATACTTGGCCCAATCATTCATTCCCTGATGGCTAAGTGATACTCTGAAGATGCTAGATGCTACTACTAGTAAGGCAGTGGACCCTATGTCAGGTCATTACACAAAGATCAACATCCTTGAGTGTTTCCGGTGACAGTAAGTGGCAAGATATTAATTTGCAGTTTTTTAAAAAAAATTAAACATTTCACTCAAACAATTGTGTGAAATATCGGAAAGCTGCACTTATAAATAGCCTCACATTTCAAAATTTCATTTAAAAATTATTTCAAGGAGCAATGAATTCCATTTACTTATTATATCCCAATATACCCCAACTTTTATAAAATAGGATTTTCTATTATTTAAAACAGTGACCATAAGCTTTGATAATGTGCAGTTTTCTAGTTCTTGAATATTTCTTAATAAATTAAAATTCTTGATTGGACCTTAAACGAATGTACATGCAAGCCTGTACAATACCATTACTACTCTGGGACTGGATCAATTAGTAACAAACAACACTAGACTCAACAACTGCCTTGATCTCATCTTCTGCAACAGTTTAAACACAATTTATGGACCACAAATAAAAGAACTTTTTTCTAACTGTGACCACAGCATGATTGACTTTTGTTTCAATTTATGTCCCTACAAAGAAGGTCATAACAACAGGACTCCAAAGTATAACTTTTAAAAAGCCAACTATGAACTTATAACTGCTGACCTCTCATCTCTCGATAAGCATATTCTACTCACTGGCTGTAATATTGCTGAAGACCATTATAATTTTTTTTTTGCTTGAAGCCAAAAGAGTCATTAAACTATATGTACCAATAGTAACCTCCAAAGCCAGAAAAAAAAAATTACCCACAACAATAAAAAAGCTCCAATCCCCACAAAAAATATCTTTGGGGAAAAACAAAACTAGCTATGTAGCTAACTTTAAAAGCCATTACAAAACCCTATGCCACCAGATAAAGGCACCAATTACTACTGCAAACAAGAGGAAAAACTATTACACACAAGATCCACTTGCGCCTTCTATAATTTCATAAACACCAAACTCAAAGACTCGAAAACCATGCCACTCCTAAAAGGGCCTAATGGGAAAGACTATAATGATGAAGTCATTAAGGCCAATATTTTCAACACGTTCTTCAGTACAAGCAATGGCTTTGTCAACAGCAATGGCTCATGCCCTACATTTCCTAATTATACCACAACTAATTGCAATTATCTACTACATATTGATTTTACAAAAGATAACATTGAAAAGGCACTACACAAACTAAAACCATCTCTATCTATTGACCCTGATGGGTTATGTACCTACTTCTTAAAAAAGCTTTCCACTGCCATAGCTGAACCACTGATCACAATCTACGAGATATCTTTTAGATCCAGCACTTTGCCTGACCTATGATCATTAGCCATGGTTATTCCTATTTTCAAAAAGGGAGGCCCCAGCCTAGTTGAAAATTACAGACCAATCTAATTATGTTGTGTCACCTGCAAAGTCATGGAATCAATCATCAACCAATCCATTACCCTCCACTTAGAGACAAACAACCTACTCTCTAACAAACAGTTTGGTTTCAGGAAAAAATTGTCCTGTAATTTACAACTCCTACACTGCAAAAACATTTGGACTACACAACTCGACCAGGATAAAGCAATAGATGCAATTTACATAGACTTCTGGAAAGCCTTTGATCCAGCCTTTGACAAACTACTGTTCAAACTATGCTGTTATGGCATTTCTGGATCACTGCACAAAAGGATAGCTGCATTCCTGTCAAACAGGCAACAAGTAATCAAAATAAGGAGTGCCCTATCAAACCCAGCACCAATTAACAGCAGTGTCACCCAAGACAGCATTCTAGGAACCACTCTCTAATTTACATAAATGACCTTTACGATCATATTAAAAGCAATTGCATCCTCTTCACTGATGAGATAAAGCTATTTAACACCACTGACAATACTGCTTCCCTATAAAGCGACCTTGACTATGTGTCTGAATGGTCGAACAATTGGCAACTTCAAATCTCAACCAACACATGCTCTGTCTTACACATTGGCAACAAAAATCAGAACACTAAATACAAACTGGGCAGATACGACTTCGTAAATGACCTTCACTCTATCAAGGATCTAGGAGTACTCATTTCAAAAGATCTAAGCCCCAGAACTCACTTTTTGGCATTGCCAAAAAGGAATTAAGAGTTGTTACCTAATTTTGTGAAGCTTCTTCTCCAGTAACATTGAACTGCAAAGTAGGGCATACAAAATCTTCGCCAGACCAATTCTCGAATACAGCTCATCTGCCTGGAACCCACACTGTATAATGGATATTAATACAATTGAACGAGTTCAGAGGTATTTCACGAGAAGAGTACTCTACTCCTCAGCTCGTAATAGAATACTTTATGCCATTAGACTTGAAATTTTGGTCCTAGACAACTTAGAACTATGCTGCCTATGGTCTGATCAAAGCTTAGTACACAAAATTGTCTGCTATAATGTCCTACTTGTCAATGACTACTTCAGCTTCAACCACAATAACACACAAACAATAGATACAAATAGATACAAACTCAAAGTAAACCACTCCAAGCTTGATTGCAGAAAATGCAACTCCAGCAACAGAGTGGTCAATGCCTGGAACTCACTACCTGACTCTGTTGTCACATCCTCAAACCCCCAAAACTTTAAACTTAAGTTGTCTACCGTGGACCTCACTCCATTCCTAAGAGGTCTGTAAGGGGGCGTGCACAAGCGCACCACCATACCTACCATCCCTGTCCTACTGTTCCCATTAATTCATACTCATTTATTATATATATATATATACTTATACCTGTTTATGCTTATATGTTTATATGTTATGTTCATACTTATACTTGTTTTCTCATACATATTTGACAAACTAAACTAAATAAAAAATAAAAATAAAAACACTCCTAGCTTCCTGCATACTTGTTTCACTTCTAAATCGTTTTCTACAATTTTGTAAACAACAAACTAAAAGACTCAAGGTCCATCCCACTACTGAAAGGACCAAATGGTAAAGACTGCAACGACAACACCATTAAAGCCAACCTCTTTAAGGCATTCTTTGGCTCAATATTTGTAAACAGCAATGGATCATGCCCAGTATTTCCTAGTCGAACCACAGACAACTACAATGATCTAATACATATCAATTTTACAGAAGACAATGCTGAAAAGCACTACGCAATCTAAAACGATCTCTATTTATTGGTCTGGATGGAATATGTGCCTACTTCTTTAAAAAGCTATCCACTGTCATAGCCAAACCTTTAAGCATAATCTTTGAAAAATCTTTCAGGACCAGCTCCTTGCCTAACCTATGATCACAAGCCACAGTCATCCCCATCTTCAAAAAGGGAGACCCAAACCTAGTTGAAAATTACAGACCAATCTCTTTATGCTGTGTTACCTGTAAAGTCATGGAATCAATTATTAACCAATCCATTATCCTCCACTTAGAGACAAACAATCTACTCTCTAATAAACAATTTGGTTTTAGAAAAAAACTACCATGTAATCTGCAACTCTTACACTGCAGAAACATATGGACTACACAACTCGATCAGAGCAAAGCAATAGACGCAATCTACATAGACTTCTGTAAAGTCTTTGATCCGTAGTACACAACAAGCTACTCCTAAAACTAAAATCTTATGGTATCTCTGGATACCTGCAAAACTGGATAGAAGCATTCCTGTCAAACAAACAACAAATGGTCAAAATTGAGAGCGTCCTATCAAATTCTGTACCTGTCAACAGCAGTGTCTCCTAAGGCAGTGTTCTAGGACCAACTCTCTTCATACTCTACATAAATGATCTCTGTGATCATATGAAGAGCAACTGCATTCTCTTCGCTTATGATGTAAAGCTATTCAACATCACAGATAATACTGCTACTCTTCAAAAGGACCTCGACTATGTATCAGAATGGTCAAACATTCAAATCTCAGCAAATAAATGCTCTGTCTTATGTATTGGCAAAAAAATATATCAGAAAATAAAATATAAGCTGAATAGTCAAGACATTGTTGATGATCCAAACTCTGTCAAGGACCTTGGAATTCTCATCTCAAATGATCTAAATGCTAAAACCCACTGTAACTACATAGCCAAAAAGGCATTAAGAGTTGTTAACCTAATCTTACGTAGCTTTTTCTCTGGTAATATCACACTACTAACTAGAGCATACAAAACATTTGCTAGACCAATACACGAATACAGCTCATCAGTCTGGAACCCACATTATATATCTGATATTAACGCAGTTGAGAAAGTCCAGAAATATTTCACAGGAAGAGTTCTCCACTCCTCTGCTCATTGCAGAATACCTTATGCCACCAGATTTGAAATTCTAGACTTAGAAAATCTAGAACTACGCCGTCTTCGGTCCAATCTAAGTATAGTATATAAAATCATACATTGCAATGTCCTACCTGTCAATGAATATTTCAGCTTCAACCATAACAACACAAGAGCAAACAATAGATACAATCTCAAGGTTAACCGCACCAAACTTGATTGCAGGAAATACGACTTCAGCAACAGAGTGGTCAATGTCTGGAACACTTTACCTGACTCTGTGGTTTCTTCCCCAAACCCCAAAAACTTTAACCTTAGACTGTCTACTATTGACCTCACCCCTTTCCTAAGAGATCTGTAGGGGGCGTGCATAATTGCACCAACATGCCTACCGTCCCTATCCTATTGTTTCTTTTATTTTTCTTATATGTATCCATTTCATGTATTCATAACTATGTTTATTCTTATACCTATTATTTTGTAAGCGATTGACAAATCAAATTAAATAAAAATAAAAAAATAAAAATTATTTACCTCCCTCTGGCTTCTTCCATTACTTTGTATCAGATAGGTCCTAGGGCTTGTAGACGTCTGTGGCAACATAAAAAATATTTTCTGCAGATCCGGCACAAGTTTTAAAAGAAAAATAGGAAACAAAAACCAGTCAGGCACTGAGTGGCAATCCTCCCACGGCAATATCTAAAAAACCTTTATCCAATAACTCAAATGTATTTTCTGTGTCATAGGATGCTTAATGTTGTTTTTCCCTGACAAAAGTATTTTAACAGCTTAAAGATAGTTTATAGTTTATACAAGATTTTATGGCTCTCATTTATAAGAAAAATTAATTTATTTACTGAAAGCAAACCAGTTGGAAAATATTGTCCAGTCAAAATCTCTAACAGCAAATTTTCCTCAGATTGTGTCCTATTTTTTATTTGTTTGTTTGTTTCTGTTCAGGTAACCAAGATTAATTGGACCACATATCCCATTTAACCCAATAACTTTTCTTTAAGGTAGTCATGCAAGAGAGCTTACTTTTAGTATTTTAAAACATGGCTTAAATCCAGAAATGAGTTATTAATTTACTGTAGACTATCAGAACATCATCATAATCAGTATCAGCAACATTCCTTTAAGTAAGACTTTAAATATATTGTATATTGACATGAATATCACTCCAAATATTTTCTTCATAACAACAAACCTGTGAGCTGAGAAAAAGTTTGAGAGAAATGATTGATGGATATAGATATGTGTCATGTTGATTGAAAAAGTTTAAGACACTGATTATGTTCTGTTTCTTGTGTCTATAATATATTGAATTCTAATATGACATGGTCATTCTCTCCCAAAGTATATATGAATACTTTCTACAATTTTCTTGGTAAAGCTTTATTTATTTATTCATTTATTTTTATTTATTTATTTATTTATTTATTTATTTATTTATTTATTTGTCAATTGCTTACAAGGTAATAGGTATAAGTAAAACATAGTCATGAATACATAGATACATTTAAGGAAAATAAAAAATAAAAGAAACAATAGGACAGGGAGAGTAGGCATGTTGGTGCGCTTATGCATGCCCCCTACAGACCTCTTAGGAAAGGGGTGAGGTCAATAGGAGACAGTCTAAGGTTAAAGTTTTTGGGGTTTGGGGAAGAAACCACAGAGTCAGGTGGAGTATTCCAGACATTGACCACTCTGTTGCTGAAGTCGTATTTCCTGCAATCAAGTTTGGTGCGGTTAACCTTGAGTTTGTATCTACTGTGTGCTCTTGTGTTGTTATGGTTGAAGCTGAAGTATTCATTGACAGGTAGGACATTGCAATGTATGATTTTATATACTGTAGTTAGATCAGACCGAAGGCAGCATAGTTCTAGGTTTTCTAGGTCTAGAATTTCGAGTCTGATGGCATAAGGTATTCTGCAATGAGCAGAGGAGTGGAGAAATCTTCTTGTGAAATATTTCTGGACTTTCTCAACTGTATTAATATCAGATACGTAATGTGGGTTCCAGACTGATGAGCTGTATTCGAGTATTGGTCTAGCAAATGTTTTGTATGCTCTAGTTATTAGTGTAATATTACCAGAGAAAAAGCTATGTAAGATTAGGTTAATATCTCTTAATGCCTTTTTGGCTATGTAATTACAGTGGGCTCTAGCACTTAGATCATTTGAGATGAGAATTCCAAGGTCCTTGACAGAGTTTGGATCATCAACAATGTCTTGACTATTCAGCCTGTATTTTATTTTCTGTTTTTTTTTTGCCAATACGTAAGACAGAGCATTTATTTGTTGAGATTTAAAGTTGCCATTTATTTGACCATTCTGATACATAGTCAAGATCTTTTTGAAGGGTAGCAGTATTGTCTGTGGTGTTGAATAGCTTTACATCATCAGCAAAGAGAATGCAGTTGCTCTTGATATGATCACAGAGGTCGTATGAAAAGAATTGGTCTTAGAACACTGCTTTAGGAGACACCAATGCTGACAGGTACAGAATTTGATAGGACGCTCCCAATTTTGACCATTTGTTGTCTGTTTGACAGGAATACTTCTATCTAGTTATGCAGGTATCCAGAGATACCATAAGATTTTAGTTTTAGGAGTAGTTGTTTTGTACCATTGAATCAAAGGCTTTACAGAAATCTATATAGATTGCGTCTATTGCTTTGCCCTAATCAAGTTGTGTAGTCCATGTTTTTGCAATGTAAGAGTTGCAGATTATATTATAGTTTTTTTCCTAAAACCAAATTGTTTATTAGAGAGTAGGTTGTTTGTCTCTGAGTGGAGGATGATGGATTGGTTAATAATTGATTCCATGACTTTACAGGTGATGCAGCATAAAGAGATTGTTAACAAAAAAAAAAAATTGTTTATGCAAAAATTGTTGTGCAGCAATACTAAAATTAGCTTTATATACTTCCAGAGACAATACATGCTGAATTAGATGTCCCGGAAGAAGTGGGAGAGAGGATTGTGGTGGAGATCAAATAGCAAATTCTGGATGGCAAAGTCTTTCTGGAAAAAGGGTAGATTGTGAGCACTTTGGAGAGCTGCTCCTCAATTGTAGCTTGTAGCAAGTGGGGTTTTGTGGCTGACCTCTGAATTGAGTGGCTGGAAGTTGAGGGATTACTTTGACCTTGAACACATTGAAGGACATTTGTGAACAATGGACCCAGAAATTAATTTTAAGGGTGCCTTACATTATACATAGACAAGTATGGTTTGGAAGAGAAACAAGATTTACCAGAGAAGACTAAGACTGATTTGACAATGGATATACAAATAACAAACCAAAAGAGTAACCTGAATAACTTTTCTTTATTGGTTTTACAAAAAAAACTTGTTTAAGTTTTGAAAGCCTTTTTTAAAAGATTCATTTAACAATTGTGGCAAGAAAGATTGTAAAATGGGCAAATTCACTTACCAATTATCTTACTTAGCAACAGAAATACATGACTTTTTGAATATATGTAAGACTGATCATAAGCTCACTTTGCAGTATTATTGTCCTATGGATTCCAAAAAGAAATAAAAAGTTTTACTTGCAATTTTCAAACTGAGATTGTCCCATAGTATAACTTTATCATGTGAATAACAGTCAATATAATGTCACATTGTGTTTACCTTCAATTCTTTAGAGAGGTTTCAAACTTTTATTTCAGAATAAAAAATGATGTCTTCTATACTTCATATATTACCAGCAGATATCTGACAGACAAATCTAAGGGCTGGTGAAGACAGAATCTTTCTTAATAAATGTAGTAACAACAATAAATTCATGTCAAACCTTCATACTCAATAAGGATAAAGACCCTGACATATTCAGCCAGAACAACTCCATCCTGTAGCCATTAGATCACCTTGTGATCCAGAGAAATAGATAAGTGAGTGAAGTATTACATTTATTCAGAGACAGTTTTGTCATCATTATTTCCTGAAAGTAAATAAGATGACTGGACTCTCTTATCTTATTATTTATTTATTAATAAAATTTCTATACCGCCCTTCTCCCTAGGGACTCAGGGCGGTGTACAGCCAATCTAGACCCCAACAGCAATACAAAAGTTAAAAAGAATTAAATTAAATATTGGCCGAATGAGAAAAAAGCCTACCCCCCACCCTTAAAACCCCAATTTAAAATTACTAAACAAATGGAGACAAATTAAAACCACCTCAGCCCAGGCTGGCCTGCTCAAAAAGCCAGGTCTTCAGCACGCGCCTGAAGGCCCTCAGGTCCGTGCCGGTACGTAGTTCCGGCGGCAGAGTATTCCAGAGGGCAGGGGCCGCCACAGAGAAGGCCCTACCCCTCGGGGCCACCAGACGACACATGGCGGCCTACGGCACCCGGAGAAGGCCCTCCCTGTGTGAACGCACCGGCCTGCTGGAGATCACCGGTAGAATGCGGTCCTGCAGGTAACCTGGCCCAGTGCCATGGATCGTCCTAAAGGTCAAAACTAGAACCTTAAAGCGAACCCGGAGAGCCACCGGCAACCAATGCAGCTCGCGCAGGAGAGGCATCACGTGGGCGCTACGCGACGCCCCCATGATCACCCGCGCGGCCGGTTGGAGTCTCCAGTTGGAGTCTCCAGGTGCTCCCTGCAGGGAGCCCCATGTAGAGGGCATTACAGTAGTCCAGGCGAGAGGTGACAAGGGCCTGAGTGACCGTGCGCAGGGTGTCCCGATCCAGAAAGGGCCGCAACCGGTAGATCTGATGGATCTGATGAAACGCCCCCCTGGAGACGGCCGCGACATGGTGTTCAAGTGACAGCCGTACATCCAGGAGGACTCCCAGATTGCGAGCCCTCTCTGTTGAGGGCAAAATTTCCCCCCCAATAGCCAGCGAAGGAGTCAGCTGGCTATATCGGGGCGCCGGGAACCACAGCCACTCGGTCTTGGATGGGTTGAGCCGAAGCCTGTTATCTTCACTGTCAGGTTATCTTATCTTATCTTCACTGTCAGGTTTCTCTGATCTCTGTTCCATAGATCCTTGGAGCAACCTTGTTCATATCTTCAATCTCACTATATCTAGTGAGATTAGGGGTTTAATGGAAATGCTATCCACGTGGATTGGAAATAGGGAATTAAGTTGCAAATATGCACAAAGCTGAAATATTTAATATATCTTGGTAAGTAGATAATCGGGGAAAAACAGCTTTGATGAAAAAGATCTGAATAGAACTCAGGAGATGGACTGTGATATTGATCTTACACAAAGTTATGTATTAGGTTGTTGTTGATAATTACCAATAATGAAAGACTGAGGCAACAAAGTTCTAAAGTTATATAGGTTTTTTTTTTAAGTAAATATCTTTCCCCAACCTTGATAACCTTTTATTTATGAAGATATGGCTTTGCCATCTGGTCTGGGGATCAGATGATGTAGAATCTATAAAATGGTTGTAGGATGCTTGGATTACTGTGGTCTCCCAGTGATAGAATTACAATACATGGTTTTTACTTGTTCAACATTTTGTGTTCTTTGTATGGTTGTTTTATGTTTTGGCATTGTTTTTGTTTTAATTGAAAGCTCCAAGAGTCATGAATGTGAGATGGATCACTATATAAATTGAATGAAAGAATGAATGAATGATTTGAGTAGCTATGTACCACTACATGGATGTAAAAATGTCAATATCCTTTCCCTGATCCCATGTAAAATGAAAAGATATCTCCAATATTGCCTCTCCTGCATAATTCCTAGGTTTTTTTTTTTAAAAGCAGTCATTTTTAAAACAGACTGATATTACAGGAGATGAATTTATTTATTTATTTATTTATCATTTTGAGAAATGTATGCCCAAATTGCAAATTATACTCAGAATATAGTTACATGACTATCACAAAAGGCAGGAGTAGCTCAGTTTTGCTTTTTAATATATCCAATTTTAATAACACTACTTGGAGACATTTTCCAAATTAATATGGGAGATTTTGTTCAATGAAACAATTTTCATAATTTTAATTGATACTATAACAATTACAATTTAATATTTAAAATGTTTGTATAATAAGCAATTAAATTGAATTACCCACATAGCTACAATATGAGAGATTATTCTAAAATGCTAAAGACTTTTAGTGTAATACTTTTCTCTAAATAGTTTAGCCTTATTTATTTTATAACCAGCTAGCTATTTTGTATAATAAGATAATATAGATATTTTCATTACGTATGCAGCATTTTTCAATCATCAAGGAACTGAATATAATTTAGACAACAGAGAGGTCTAGTTCAAACCATCCATCCATTCGTTCATTCCTACAAATACTATTAGATGTATATGTCAATCTTTTGGACACCCTCAAGCTCAAAACTAGGCAAGTAGATAGAAAAGAGTGTTAGCACAAAACCAAAGACCAATGATCTGACAATGTATTACAAGGGAGAACTTGGTTGTTATCTTATTAATTCTTCAAAGCTAAAAAAGGTAAGGGATCAAGAAGATTACACAACCAACAATTTTAAGTCAACCTCTCTTATGTTACTGGATTCCAAGTCTAGGATAATTCTGAATTGTTGTGTTGGTATTTGATTTAGTAATTGTTAATCATTGGAATTTGCTTTTTCCTTTATTTATTATTTATCAAATAGATTTATATAACTGTCTAACTCACATACAATGACTCCAGGCAGTGATCAACATTAAAAGATAATATCTTTACTGCAGGACACATTCTCATATTAGACTTGACCATGTGGATTTTCTTCGTCTCTCCTAAGACTAAAATGCCAGTGACCGCAGTAAATTAATGACAAGATAAATCAAGTATTCTAAGGACCATATCTCTTCAGACCAGCTATAGTTTCTGTCTGTTCACAAGCCCAGAAGAGAGAGGTATATGGCTGAGATCAAGGAGGTACTCTGGGATTCTTAAAGTTGCTAAGGTTGGAGACCCCTGCTTTAAAGTGTGAATATTTCTACAATTTTTGGATGCCAGTGTGGGAATCAACAGATCTCAAATAATGTAAATGTCCTTTGTTTCTGGCCTTTGTCTCTGGCTCTTCTTACTACTCCTTTCTCTACAGTCTTTGTACAGTCTCAGTTGTTAACTCAGGTAACCAGCACAAAATGGTCTGATCTGATGCAATGTGAAAACATGCTTTCAGTGCTTTGCAATGTGATCTTAGCCTGTTAAATCAGCGAAGCCATTTGACTGGTTAAGCATGCAAGTAAGTAAAATGCAGCAGTAATTGAGCAATGCACAGTAATAACCTATTAGAATTAATAAAACAACTAAACTATAAAATATTGAAAAGGGTTGCCTGGGCCTTGATAGTTGAATGACATGACTCAGAAGAATTTAAATGTAGAACTTGATTTGATGACTACACAAAAATGTAGTCTCTGCTTATTGCAAAGGTTTAAGGAACCCTTCCTGATTTTTTAAAATTGTATCTTATGTCTCTAGGGCAAGCGGTGTACATGTGTGTATGTTTGTGTTTGTGTAAGAGAAAGGGTCAGAGAATGATATGTGCCTGAATTTCCATTTCCATTCCTACAGAAGCAATAGCACAATTTTAAGATATTATTCTAAACATAGCAATTATATTACTTTGGTCAGATATTCTACATATATATCAGGACAATCTGAGGTGCCTTTTATGAGAATTTGTCTGAACATTCATTTTATTGACCTAAACATGTATCCTTTTCCAAAATAAAGTGCAAAAAAATGTTCTATAGGCACAGAGGTACAGATGTCTTCAGAAGCTGTCTAATAGAAACTGAGTTATCCAAATTGAGCCAAGTAATCATTCCCACCAAGATAAAGCTGTAACAATATTAAACAATGCATTTTTAATAGATTCTATTATCCCATTAACTTTCAGAGCTAAGCAGGGCTCTGTTCTACACTGCAAATTTCAATGTTTTCTGCATCTTGTGCTTCAGCATGAGATCCAACTGCATCTATTCTGATCCATGTGGGGTATCTTCCTATAGATATTGATTCCTCTTGATTCTATATTTCCCCTCCCCATCAGTTATCTGATTTTACAATCTAGAAGCAAGCACACCCTGAAAAACACATGTCCACATTAAATAAGTGTAGATCAAAATGTTGTACTCATCTATCCCCACTTCTTCAGAATAACAGAAAGTAGAGTTGGAAGGGGGCTTAAAGGTCTTCTAATCCAACCCCTAATCAGGCAGGAAACCCTATACCATTTTAGACAAATGATTGTCCAATCCCTTCTTAAAAACTTCCAAAGCACTCACAACTTTGGGAAACAAGTCGTTCCACTGATTAACCGTTCTAACTGTCATTTAATTACTTAACATGAAAGGCTATCAAGCTACCAGCAAGAAAGAGATATTTGAGTCTCAGCCATACCTACAAGTGTTACTAGATAACCCATGACACAGAGATGTTTACTTGCTTAAACAAATGAATAAAATGACCATGTACTTTTGTGAATAGGGAGATATCTGGGTGGCATAGAAATGCTTCTGCTCTTGTGGTCTTAGGGTATTGCTCCACCCATCCCATCCTTTTGTTCACAGAGCTTGCATTTCTCCATCAAGATAATCATCTTACTTTTTTACAATAATGAACGAAGTAACATTTGAGAAATTCTAACTTTTCTCACTTTGACTCCAGTTCTCTTAAGATTTTAGTTGACATGACACTGTTGAGCAGTCTGAGAGATGAAATGCACCCAAGTGATGAAGAACCTGGATGGGAAAGGTTGACTTAAATAACACAAGTTAACTGCTTGAGTGGTAGTAAATTGACTACCTGTATCAACAGCTTAATTTTAGTTAACATGGGTTTATTTAAAAAAAAAAAACTACAAATCAAAGGCAGTAATAGTTGTTTTTCTGCTGGAGCATGAAGAAGGTGCAAATCATATGCAATATCAGTTAAGTGGTGGAGAGAGAGTTTCTCCAGAAATAAAACAAACATGAGAAGTTCTGTTTTACTTTTTTGCCAACTAAGCTAGCAACAAGAAGAGTCATCCTTAAGCCCTATCAAGATAGATTGGCAACTGTGGGTCATAGTCATGGATTTTTGTCCCTTTTTTGTCACTCTGAGTTCTAGCAGACACACAGTGAAGAAACTGGATAGATAGGCAATATGCAATGCTAAGATAATGTAACCAAGATATAAGATGGAATATTGTCATGCTAATAGCCAAAGTGTTAATTCTAAAAAAATCAAGCTATTAATGTTAAAATATGAGCCTGATGGCTGGCTAAATCTGTTGCAATATATAGAAGTGTACCATTTGTTCACATGCTTCTTGAATTTTCATTTACTGCATAAATAAGAAAAATAGAGTAAAATTAATTATGCTATATGAAACAATTATGGCAAAATGCACAATTTATAGAACTGCTAAACAGGATTCAAGAGTTTTATCTAAAATGCTATAGCTTTTTGTTTTGTTTTTAAAGAAATATATATTTTCCTCTTTGGGCTCTTATTGTTTGTTTCAAAATGAAAAGATATCTAAGCAAGAAGAAAGGAAGGAATTAACAGTTAAGTGAATGTGATATCTCCCTTTTCTATTGGACAAGCAAGGTAGAATTTTTTATAATTATAAAAGAGCTACAATACTGTAATATAATGATTATGCAAAGTGATAAGTAGCTAAAAGATGGCAGCATCTGTCTTTCTTAGTCTTCCCCTGCACAAGGCATTACCAAACAGGTATGACATGATCAAAATAGAAACTTGTACTCAATCTTTCATAGTCTGTTAAGGAAAGGAGCAACGGCACCTCTCACATGAAGAATTCTTTAACAACAGCAATAAAAAAAAATAAAGGATTTCTATATATTTTCTTTGGAAAGGATTTTATTTTCTTCAGTCCTGTGTTTATTTTCTTGCTCAGTTTAGAACTGACTGTCTTTAAATTGTTTTTTTTTACATTCACTGCTAATCTTTGCTACATTGCATGTGTTATCAGATTTCTGTGAACATACAGTAACTCTTTCTCTAGTTTTTCTATAACACACCAGTTATCCAGCTCTTCCTTGCAAAAAAAATATTAATAACTGTTAAAAGTCCAGGGTGCTTTGACAATGTATTTTTAGATGAATAAAAAATAATTTTCTTTACCCAAAAGCTTCTATTCCATTCCAAAAACATAGTTGTTTCACAATAGATTTGAAAGCTTCCCTTTTTTCTTTTTCAACTGAAGGATGTGGTGTAATTCCAAATATCATCTGTAATTAGGAAATGTAAGCTTTTCACGCTGAAAGTTCAAATTTTCCCTCCTTATTAATTCTTATTCTGGATTTTTAGTTATGTTTAGAGGCATGCCTGAATCTCAACTGTTAACAAATCAGTGTTTTTTTTTTTTAAATTAAAATGCCAATTACTGAATGTCATTGCACACATTTTTAACTTTATTAGCTGTTAACAAGCTTTCATTAATTTCACTTAATACATTCATTTTAGAAGCATCAGTTGCCCTCATGTTTAAGACCAGAATTTTATGCTTTTATGTATTTATTTATTCAAATTTTTATTTATTCAAATTAGTATATCGTCCCCTCTCCCTAAGGACTCGGGGCGGTGCACAGCCAGATAAAAACATATAAATACAAATACAATAATTTAAAATAAATTAAAATAATTAAATAGATTGGCTTTAAGAGTTAAAAGTGGGGAATTAAAAAAGTTAAAAATCATTTAAAAACCGAATTTAAAACCATTTCACATAACTCTAGGCCAGACTGGCTAGATGGAATAGGTGGGTTTTTAGTGCACGCCGGAAGGTCAACAGGTCAGGGACGGTCCTCATCTCCAGGGGCAATTCATTCCAGAGGGATGGGGCCCCCAAAGAGAAGGCCCGAACCCTCAGGGTCGCCAGCCGTCCAGCCGGTGGCACCCCAAGGAGGCCCGCTCTATGAGAGTGCACTGATTGGTGAGAGACTGACGGTGGCAGCAGGCAGTCCCGTAAATACCCAGGTCCCAAGCCATGGAGCGCTTTAAAGGTGTCACCAACACCTTGAATCGCACCCGGGAGGCCACCGGGAGCCAATGCAGCTCGCGCAAAAGTGGTGTAACATGGGAGCTCCAAGGAGCCCCTAAAACCACCCACACGGCCGCATTTTGCACCAGCTGAAGCCGCCAGGTGCTCTTCAAGGGGAGCCCCATGTAGAGAGCATTGGCATAATCCAGCCAGGAGATGACGAGGGCGGATGTGACCGTGCGAAGTGCGTCCTGGTCCAGAAAGGGCCGCAACTGGTAGATCCTACGGACCTGACAAAAAGACCCTGCTATATGATCTTCTAACGACAGCCGTACATCCAGGAGGACACCCAAATTGCGTGCCCTTTCTGTGGGGGCCAGAATTCCCACCCCCACGGCCAGTGAAGGAGTAAGATGGCTGTATCGGGGCGCCAGAAAACACAGCCACTCGGTCTTGGCCGGGTTGAGCTGAAGACTGTTTCACCCCATCCAACCCCGCACAGCCTCCAGGCAGCGGGTCATCACTTCCACAGCTTCGTTAGGATGGCCCGGGGTAGAAAAGTACAACTGAGTATCATCAGCGTACTGATGGAATTCTACCCCAAAGCCACGGATGATCTTACCCAGCAGCTTCACATAAATGTTGAACAGCAGGGGCGAGAGCACCGATCCCTGAGGTCACAAATCAGAGGCCTTGAGGTCGATCTCTGCCCCCCTGCCAACACAAATTGCGAGCAGTCGGAGATGAAGCAGGAGAACCACAATAACATGGTACCTCCCACTCCCAATCCCCCCAGCTGCTGCAATAAGATACTGTGGTCGACAGTATCAAAAGCCGCTGAGAGATCTAATAGGACCAGGACAGAGGAAAACCCCCTGTCACGGGCCCTCCAGAGATCATCAACTAATGCGACCAATGCGTTTCTGTGCTATGCCCAGGCCTGAAGCCTGATTGTCATGGATGCAAATAAGATGATTCCTCCAGGTGCCGGGGGAGCTGTCGTGCCACCACACTCTCAACAGCCTTCGCCATAAAGTGAAGGTTGGAGACTGGACGATAATTAGACAATAAGGTTGGATCCAGGGACGGTTTCTTGAGGAGGGGTCTCACCACCGCCTCTTTCAAGGCAGGAGGTAAGAACCCCTCACTCAAGGAAGCATTTATAATACCCTGGAACCAACCGCATGACAACTCCCGGGCGGCCAAAACCAGCCAGGAGGGACATGGGTCCAATAAACATGTGGTGGCATTAAACCCACCCAGCATCCTGTCCACATCCTCGAGGGTCACAGGATCAAACTCTCCCCAGATAACGTCACCGAACTCCACCCCCGTCCCCCTGTCCGGAATTGCCCAGTCAGAGTCCAACTGATCCTGGATCTGAGTGATTTTGTCCTGGAGGAAATTTGAAAAATTCTCAGCCTGCCCTTGTAGAGGTTCATCCCGTGCTCCCACATCTACGAGGGAGCGGGTCACCCTAAAAAGGGCGGCTGGGTGATTCCCCGCAGACATAATAAGGGCAGAGAAGTGAGAGTGCTTCGCCGCCTCTATCGCCACTAAATAGGTCCTAATATAGGACCGCAATAGTGTTTGGTCAGATCCGGAGCGGGTGGTCCTCCAACCACTCTCTAGGCATCTTTTCTGACGCTTCATCTCCCTCAGCTCCTTGGAAAACCAGGGAGCCAATTGGGATTGGCATTGGGTCAGAGGCCGCAAGGGCACGACCCGATCAAGGGCACCAGCCAGGTGGCAACCAGGTCCTCAACCGGGTCGTGTGTCCGAGCGCCGAGAAATGGCCCAAGCTCCGTCAGGAACCTATCCGGGTCCATCAGGCGCCTGGGGCGGAACCATCGTATTGGCTCTGCCTCCCTGCGACGAGGGGGTGCAGTATGGAAGTCGAGCCTAAGGAGTGAATGATCAGACCATGACAGGGGCTCAACAACATATACATATATTGATGTATATGAAAAAAGTCTGCAAGCATAGAAGGCACCAGGGACTTCTTTCTTTCCTAGATTTGTGTGCTTCCACTTATTACTGGTTATTCTATACAAACTTTTATTATATATTTCAGGAGGAAAAACTGCTGTAATATCTAAAGTTAAATTCTCCTCTGCCTGTATATATCAAAATTATAAACATGAACCTGAACTTAAAATAATAAGAGCAGGAGTGCAGCATTAATTCTCTTTAAGTCTTAGAGAATAGCAAATTAAAATGATGTCAAAGAATAACAAAGCACGAGAGGTTACTAGAGAAGAGAAGAAGCAGTGAAATCTAGGTCAATGTGACAACGTGATGGGGATACTTTGGAAATAGCAAATGTATGTTCACATAAAATGAAACTTACAGTAATTCAACTGGTCCCGTGACTGGACCAGAGAAGGGTTGATTTCATCTCTAGCTGCAAGGTCCTTCTTCAATCTTTTCCAACCTATTTAGGAAAACATTCAAAAGCAGCTTATTAAAAAAGTCAAAGTCAAAACAGAACCCTTTATTGATTGTAAAGAGGCATGGAGTCTACACCAACTATGGAATGTTGAAGACGTGTTATATAAATACTAATGCAATCTGGCTAAGAGCGGGGTATACATTTCAGCAAGAAAAACCAAAAGTACACATATAGACTGGGTGAAACCAGGCTTAAGTTATTAATGTAGCAGTAACTGTAAGAGGGATCTTGGAGTCTTAGTGGACAACCAGCTAAATATGAGCCAGCAGTGTGCAGAAGCATCCAAAAAGGCTAATGCAATCCTAAATTGTATTAATAGAGGGATACAATCAAGATGAAGGGAAGTATTAATACCACTCTATAAAGCCTAAGTAAGACCACACCTAGAGTACTGCATCCAGTTTTGGTCACCACATTATAAAAAAGATGTTGAGACTCTAGAAAAAGTACAGAGAAGAGCAACTAGGATGATTAGGGGACTGGAGACTAAAACATACAATGAACAGTTGCAGGAACTAGGCTTGGCTAGTCTAGTGAAGAGAAGGACCAGGGGAGACGTGATAGCAGTTTTCCAATATTTGAGGCGCTCCCACAGACAGGAAGGGATCAAGCTATTTTGTAAAGCTCCTGTAGGCCAGACAAAGAATAATGGATGGAAACTGAAAAAGGGGAGATTTAACCTGGAAATAAGGAGAAACTTTCTGACAGCGAGAACAATCAACCAATGGAACAGCTTGCCCTTGGAAGTTGTGAGAGCACCATCACTTTTCTTGAAAGTTTCAAGTGATGGCGCTCCCACAACTTCCAAGGGCAGGTTGTTCCATTGGTTGATTGCTCTCGCTGTCAGAAAGTTTCTCTCTTATTTCCAGGTAATCTCTTCTTGAGAGATTGGACTCGCATCTGTCAGAAATGGTATAGGGTCCCCTGCTTGGGCAGGGGGTTGGACTAGATGACCTACAAGGTCCCTTCCAACTCTGATTATCTGTGATCTGATTTCAATTTTTGTCATCTCCAAGGATGACAAATAATCTCTCTCATGGTAATAGACATACACACACTTCATTCATTCATTCACTTGAACATTTTAAATATCAAATAATAGCCCATTTCTGTAGATAAAAGAAAATGTTTACGACTTCATCCTGTGTTTTGGATGCTTCATTTTTCAACAACAATCCAAGAACAACTGTTCCTTGCCCCACAGTAGCTTGGTGACAGGAGGGATGCAAGGTAGTGGCTGTGAGGCCAGGAGGTCAGCCCAACCTGCCATGGGAAGAGGGAGGAGGATAGAGAATACAACCATTACTTGACTACATCAAAGTTGAAGTCAGCATTAGGTATTTTGAAGTCCTTTGCTAATAGGTAATAAGTATTATTCTGTTTTGCTTCTGGAAAGGCAAAGCTGAGGCAGTTCAAAGCAGTTTCGGGATGGACTCCTTTCCATGGGCACACTGAGATGGGATAGATTTAGGAAGTAATGAGGAAGTAGGGAGGAGTGCTCAGGTTGCCTAGTTTATTTATCTTATTTTGCTTTTTATTAATTGAATAACAAAAAATAAACCTCTAAAAAAAGAAAATAATAGCATCAAAGAAAACTTTTTAAAAGAACAAAATCATTCAGGTCATGTATTCATGACTATGGAAGCATATGTAAAAATCTGATGTAAAGATTTCAATAAGTGGTAACATCCAGGCTGGCTAGTTTATTTGGGAAAGGAAGAAGGCAAAGGTGCAGAATTCCTCCCCACCTCCTTCAGCTCCTTAAAATTATTTTACTGAGTGCTTCTATGAATGCTTCCCAACCTATACTTTTTGCCTTCATCCAGTTCTAATCTTGAGGCCACCATCAAAATCTAGCTGGACAGTAAAGCTAGTAAATTGAGATTGGCTACCTCCCCTCCTACTTGCGTGCTGCAAGAAGACTCTATCACCGATCAAAATACCCATTGATATTTTCACCCACTTGCAACTGGCCAAGGAAAAGACACGGAAATGGCCATTTCTTCCCTCTCACCAGGAAACATTCTGGTCAAACTCAAGCTTGGCCACCTTGCTCATTCATTAGCTCTTTCATGATGGCTGTTTTTGAGCCTGATCAGAAGAGACAGAGACATGTGCAAACCAGCAACCAGGGGGAGGGGGAACCTGGCACAAAATTAGAAAATAGAGAACATCTGGTTCTTATGGAGAGAAAGCCTCACCTGAAGCATAACTTTCTAGGCACAGGGGAAATTGGGTTGCACATTTGCCAACTCTAAATGTAGAAAGTTCAGTAGATATCTAGGTATTGAATCCATCTGTAAGTAGCAGCATTAAGCCATGTCATCATTTGTTTTGGGTTTATGCCTAGTGTTACTGAGGTGTCACTCAAGGAAACATCCTTTACTTTTTAATAATAATCATATGCTTGCATTCCACTTGCAATATAAAATACATACAAATATCATAGTGTAGATACTAAGACATTTCTTCTCTTTGAAAATCATAGGAAGTTACTGTAAATTTTTATAAAACTCTGTGGGTATGTAGGCACATTTTTCTTCAGCATTAGAAGACTATTGATGGTTGATCCATTAAAAATTTAATAAATTCATTTTTATCATGTTATAATTATATTCTTGGTTCAATATGATTGTTTGAGTAAGCTACAAATACACTACAACTCCATATGGATTTGAATCAGTCTCAGCAGGATGTAACATTAAATATTCTTTTGACATTTCTAGCATTAGCCATTTAGATGTAAAATAGATAGCAGTTATTTAAAATAAGTGCTTGCTTTTTTTTATCCTGTATTACTAAAACTATTTCCATGTATAAAGGTCAGAACACATGTAAAAATTAGTTAAAATGTCTTTAAAAAGTAAAAAGAAATTAAAATATTAAGTCCTCTGAGGGGATTGCCCTTTAAATTTTACAATGTGTCTTTCATTTTTAAACCTCCATTAAAAATTCCATTCATACAATAAAGGCTTAAAGTGCCATAAATGAAAACTGTCTCTCTCCTGAAGCTCTGCATTGAGGAATTGTGACCATCTGAATCACTCTGCTGACTTCTGCTGTTATCTGCTTGTTACTAACCTCCCAGTAGTGCTGGGCAACAAAGTATACATAGAGTTCAGGTACAGTATATATATAAATAAAATTCTATAAATTAGGTACCCTACATTAAGTATATTACTGTGGTGGCTTTGGACCAATTACGCAGTTCTAGTAAAATGTCCAGTCTCAGTTTCCTCCTGATCTCTTAATTGAATCATGTTAATTGAATCATACTTAATAATAACCTGGTTAAATTAGAAAAAATATGATTGTAAAAGGTAATAAATATAGGCACATCTGTTGCATTTATTTGGATCATATTTTCCTACATTTTATATTATGCTTGCCAGACTCAAAACATTTTATCTTTCTTTCTCCGCCTCTTTCTCTCCCTGCCTGTTTCATTCATAATCACATTCATCCTATTTGTAGATCCAGAATTTCTACATGCTGGGTTTAAGATTCAGATAGCCTTATCAAACCCATTCATATTTTTGATCTTTTACAATTAACAACGGTCACCAATTATTATTACTTATTAATGTACTTTCATTCTTACAATTTTAAATCAAATTCCTTCTAGTCTCTTCATTTAAACAAAATGTATAAAAAGAACTTAGATTAAGAAAACAATGCAGGAAAATGCATATATAGTTTCTGAAAACCTTTTTTTTAAGTTGCAAAGCAAACTGGAAATAGAATTGTATAGATCTATCAGTTTGGATTTGCCTTGAGCAAAAAAAGGGCACCTTTCATTTTCTGCAAGTTACTTTTTACTGTATAATTTTTATGCTATTAAAAATTTATGTATCCATATTGATGTATAATTTTTCTTCCCTTAACCTGTGTATTTTCTATCCATTTAAAATTCAGGTTACTGTATGACAAAGTTCGAAGACTTTAATGTTTGCATATTGACTCAGGAAGTGCAAATTTGGCAAGCTTTTACCAAAAGCAACTGAACTAAAATCCTAGTCATCCTTATGCATAAAGAGTTAAATGAAAGCAAGAAAAAAGAAGAAAAAAAACCAAATTGAGATGGAATCCATTCTAATTTATTAAACATAAAACATTATTTTAAAATTATTACCATTCATCCTTATAATAGGACAATGAACTAGAAATCTTACAGTGAATTTTACTTTTCTTCTATTTTGCTGCATCTACCTCCCCAAATCTTCTAAAGACAATTGAAGGACTGACTGGGGCACAGACAGAATAGCTTATTGGGAATTTTGGCCAAATGTATTTAAGAATGCTGCATAATTTTTTTCATCCACTTTGTCTTGCATGTATTTCAGATAAACTGCTTTATACTTCAGTAAAGAGGACTGATGGAAAGTGGTTTAAAAACCAAGCTGTAGGCTGTCTTATAAGATAAAACATAAGTACCACTAACACAGAATTCAGAAGTTCATATATTACATATTACACAATATAGGGCCTCAATATAAGAGTTTTTTCCCCACAGGTAGGTACACTTCTAAAAATTGTACAACTGTATACATTTATTTTCAAATATTGTGACAGGGCAGTTGATATTTATGACACTTTACACAACTATGAATTATTCTGATAATGGAAAGTCCCACATGTTCATTGTTTTATAGTCTGCAGAACATTACAACATTTTACAAGCCACTTCACGGGATTGGGACTCATAGTCAATGATAAACAACAGGTAGCTGATGCCTTGAAAGAAACAATGAAAAGGAATCTATTTAGTAACAACTGATTCAAATATCTTTTGTTTTTTCTATTAAAGAAGAATATTATATTATTAATTTATTATTATTAAATTTATTTGATGTCCACCTTGCAGTTTGAGGTGCCTTTGAATAACAGAGTTTTAAAGGATTTTGGAGGATTCAAATCCAACCCCATGCTCAGGCGGGAAACCCTATACTATTTTAGACAAATGGCTGTCCAGTTTCTTCTCAAAAGCCTCCAGTGATGAAACATCCACAAATTCTGAAGAAAAGCTGTTCCATGGTTAATTGTTCTCACTGTTAGGAAATTTCTCCTTAGTTCTAGGTTGCTTCTCTCCTTGATTAGTTTCTATCAATTGCTTCTTGTTTTGCCTACAGGTGGTTTGGATAATAGGTTGACCCGCTCTTCTTTGTGGCAGCCCCTTAGTAGATATTGAAAAACTACTGTCTTGTCACCCTGGTGCTTCTCTTCATTAAACTAGATATACCCAATTCCTGCAATCATTTTTCATATGTTTCAGCCTCCAGTCCCCTAATCATCATTGTTACTCTTCCTTGCACTCTTTCCAGAGTCTCAACATCTTTTTAAATAATGTGACAACCAAAACTGGATGCAATATTTCAAGTGTGGTCTTACCAAGGTAATATAAAGTGGATTAACACTTCATGTGATCTTGATTCTATTCATTTGTTAATGCAGCCTAGGACTGTGTTGGCTTTTTTGATAGCTGCAGCACACCGCTGGCTTATATTCAAGTGATTGACAATTAAGACTCAAAGATCTCTTTCACAGTTACTATATTGAGCCAGGTACCACCTATTCTATACCTATGCATTTGGTTTTTTTTGCCTAAATATAAAACTTTTCTTTTTTCAGCATTGAATTCCATTGGTTAAAAATGACTTTGAGAAACTCAGTACAAATAACATCCAAAAAAGTTGCTTTACTATCTAAAGTTATAATAACAGAGACATTTTACCATGTCTTATTTTTAAGTGGACTTGAAGCTGATATGCATTTCTACACCCAGTTTGCATCAGCATATTTATTTATTCAATTTCTATAGCCCAAATCTATTTATAACATTCCCTGTCTGGGCTCAAAAGCTAAAGGTCAGGACTGAAAAATATTTGTATAGAATTGCAATGATTGTAGACTAAACTATGAAAGCTATCTTTCTACCCATCCATCCATCCATCTATCTTTCCATCCATCTATCTTTCTACCCATCCATCCATCCATCCATTCCCTGAAACACAGCAATTTATTTTAGTGGTCCTAAGAAGTTAAAATATTAGTGTTTTTTCTGGGGCACAGAAGTATAGAAGTATAATAAGTATAGAAGTATAATAATGTTGGCCATGAGCAGCAAGAGGTAATCTGTGTAGTTTCACATTTTGAAGTCTAAGAACCACTAAGCTTTGTGCATAAGAGTCTCCAAATATTGTAAAAGTAATAGTAAATCAAAGTAGCATCAACCTCAGATTAATATAGTAGATTAATATATATATTGTAATAGGGCAGGCACACTACTATTTGGATAATTGTTCTGGTAGAGCTTTTGAAATTTAAATAACAGACATTGTTAAACAGCAGCAATCTGAGAAAATTTTAGAAAGAAGATATCACTTCGAAGGAAAAATAAATGTCAGCAGGGAATGTGTTTACTCATTTATTTAAAAAAAACTTTTAAAATCCATATTTCATTTTCAGAAAATGTAAATTAACCTAAAATCAATAAAAATGCTTAAAGAACAGCAACACACTTTAAAATCTACCAGTAATTAAACTTAAAATAATATGTAGAGGATATTCAGGAATAATTTAGTCCATAGCTTTTGCAGCTAAAATAAATAACTGCTGGAGGAATGACATCTTCAGTAAATGACTAAATAGTTTTAGGAAAGAGGATCTTAAGATACTTCTGATGTAGGGAATTCTATGATTCTGGATGTTAGAGAATGCCTTCATATTGACTGATTGTAACTACATATCAGGTAAAGATGAGATTCTCAAATAAAATCTCTTCAGACAGTCTCAGTAGTCAGAAAAGATTATAAGGACAACAATTCTCATGCTGGGAACTGAAATTCAGTGTTATTTGAAGCTTGTGGTTCTCCCACTTACGTACTAAAGATGATTCTGATTACAGTCAGAATTATATCAGGTTTGAGATAGATATACTGGTATACAGATTTATCTACGGAGTGTCTAGTCACTATATTTTGGAGGAACACTTCACCTAAAAGATTCAGAAACAATAAAAACAAGTAAAAACAAACAAAAAATGGTTACATTTCAAGAACCTTACCTACATTATTTTCTTGCCAAGGCTAAACTACTTACACATAAGTATAGAATAAGTAAATAATTCAGGACATGTGAGTTTCCATCTTCATGCCTTCAGGTGCTTTGGAGAATAGGCTGACCATCTCTTCTTCTTTGTGGCTTGTGGCAGGCCCTTAAATATTGGAACAATTGGAGTAAAATTAATTTTGTGAAGTATTCCCTGTAATAAGGAGGGGCAAAAGCTGGAGAGGATAAATTAATACCTTTATAGGTTGTAACCAAAATAAGAGTATAGGACTACCATTAAAAAAAATTGCTTATCTGAACATCCTGAATACTTTTTCCAAGTTTATAATTGCAATGGGATACAGAAGCAACATTATCAACCTTATGCAATTTCCACAGGGGTACAGTACTCTATTAAGTCAGAATAAAATGTTTGTGATTATAGGGAGAAATAAATACCTACCTCAGTAGAAATATCATATCAGTCAAAATTAACATCCTGGAACATTAATTCATACCTCTTAGTTAGGTGAGTCTTGCAGAAGCCAGGTTGAAGATACTGAGCAGGTCATTAATGTTTGTTGACCAAGAATTATTTCTGGTTTAGCAGCATTGAAATGCAATTCCCCACAGTGGTTTTTTTTTCTTAATACTTCTCATTAAAAACATGCTACATTGGCAGCACACCATTTAGATAAATCTTATTGAACCTGCTACCTGCTGTAGAGCAGCAGAAATTAACATTTTACTATTGAAATACTATGCTGCCATCCACACAAGAATTGACCTAACTCTGGATTTATGAAGTATTGACCATAATCTGTACATAAAAGGTAAAAACAATATTTTAATATGGCTAACATAATTTTGTATGAAGCTGCTTTTTTTTACTTTATTCATTCAGTGAAAACAAAAATAATATTGTATTTAAAAATACAGAGAGAATGAAATCCCTGCATCCCTTCCATCTGCAAGATTCAATCCTATGTTGAAGGGTCTACATTTACACCAAAAATTTATAGTAAGAATTTTAAACTATGTATAGATATAAAATGAGAGTGCTTTACAGATAATCTTGGATAGATAGATAAAATCTAGATAGATAGATTGATTGATGGATGGATGGATAGATAGATAGATAGATAGATAGATAGATAGATAGATAGATAGATAGATAGATAGATAGATAGGCAGGCAGATGACAGATAGACAGACAGATATAAATTCATAAATCAGTGTTCCTTGTCTTTTCTGCAATTAGATAAAAATGTACCTTTTGGGATTCTAAGCATTTTAGAAAGTTTTTAGCAGTGAAACATTTAATTATGTTCCACGTACTTTAACATTCTGAATATTAATAATGCTTTTCCACATTCTAAATATTATGACCAACAATATGAGATAAATTTATAATCTATTCTTTTGACTCTTTTTGGCAATGAACTGATTCACATATGCAGATGCCGCTCAACCTGAAAAATAACTTTTGCTTAAAAGATTTAGTGCATTCTGTATCATTGCATACAATTAAATATATTTAATAGATGTCATATATTATCCATACATCAGAGTATCTTGAAAATGTTTTCAGAAGAATTTAAAAGTTATATAATTTTAATTCAATGGAAAATCTGGGAGTATCCAAAGATATAACAGTATCTTGAACTTATTACGTTTGAAATGATTAACATTCAATGGAACTCATATGGCATTTGTTTTTCCCACCCACCCACCCACCCCCATCTCTTTAAATTTTGCATGATAAGATCATTTTTCTTTTAATTTACAGGCATCCCATCATTATAAGTTAAAATAATTAGTCAGTAACATACAGCAGAAAACAGTATGGCTAATCCTGTATGGTAAATCCTAATCCTGGATTTACCGTGTTATCTCTTGTTCCAGATCTACTATAACAAAGCATAAGCAAATAATCTCATAGCAATTTTTCCCAGTAGACATGAAGTCTTGTTACCTCCAGGAGGTAGAATCACAATATAATTTGGCTATACATCACACTATTTAGATTTTTTTTTCTGGGATGGGGAAAGGAAACTGAAACTTCAAATAATACCTTTTACTGGACTAGTTTAATACCTGTATTAACTGTGGGAAGTAATATAATATTCTACTTTTGGCAACACAAATTTAGCTTTGAGATTTGAATCCATTATTTATCTTTTCTTGTTTTGTTTTTTGTATAGTAATTCAGTAGAAACTCTTTGATTACCACTTTTTCTGATAGTTTACCAGCTTCCATTGTGTTGCATTTATTAAATGATACAATTCAGATTACTACTTTAAATGTGATAAAATTTACTGATCAAGCCATATGACATATGGTAGCGTTGAATTAAATTGCTTAAACAATCCACAGGAGAGAATAAATCCAAATTATAAATCAGTATTTAATCTGATTTATCTCAGTAATTTAAATTCAAGATGCAGTTTAGTTAAGGCACCAGGCTAGAAAGTGGGAGTTCTAGCCCTGCCTTAAGACACAAAGCCATTTGGATGAACTTGTGCCAATCACTTTGTCTCAGCACTAGGAAGGACACAATGGCAAATTACTTCTGAAAAGCCTTACCAAGAAAACTGCAAGGACTTCTCCAGGCAGTCTTCAAAAATTGGGCAGGCTTGAAAGGAAAAAAAAAAAGAGTTAACAGGATCCTAGAACTGGTCTTTTTAGGTTATTAACATCAATTGCCATGGAAATTAAAGCCTCTCAGGCTAACATTAACCCCTCATTTCTTTGAAGGAATCCAGCAACTTACAGTTTATGAAATCTTCCAGAACATTTCATTTTGTATTGCTAGGAGCATAATTTTTCTTTATATAACCCTAGACTTCACTGGTCTTCTGTACACAATGTTCTTACTTAAGTCAATGGAAAGGAAATTATGTTATAAATGTCATAACTCAGTCAGTAGTAAAGCAGGAAAGAGTCAAATATAATTCAAAATACCCTTGCTTGATTTTGTTTTCATACAGTCTATTAGCAACATTGGATGAACACTATAAACTACTCTGCCTGCTTAATCTATCAAGAATCTATACAATTCTCATTTGTAATAGTATTACTGTTTTTTTAAATTTATTTATTTATTTACTTTGTAAAAAGCTTACAATTCAAATAGAAATAAGAATAAACATAAGTTTAAATATAAGAAATAGGAACTAATAATTGGGGACAATAGGACAGGGATGGTAGGCATGATTGTGCGCTTATGCACGCCCCTTACAGTCCTCTTAGGAATGGGGTGAGGTCAATAGAGGTTAGTTTGAGGGTAAAGAAGTGGGGGGTTGAGCAGGTGACTACAGAATCAGGTAGTGAGTTCCAGACATTGACCATTGTACTTTCTATTTTGTTTAAAAATTAAATTTTGTTTAATTGTATAATTCTCAGGGTCCATTTTGAGTTGGCCAGTGCTTAATTTGAATAGATTGAATTAAAGTGAGGAAAAGAGCTAGAAAAATTAAGCAACTAAAAAAGCAAGGTATTCCATTAGATAATTCACTATCCAATAATGCCTACTGCTCCATGATCAACTGATAAAAGGTTAAATGATGTATGACTTTTGCATCTTCCGATGCAAGAATTCTTAGGATATCCTGGAGACCTGAGGTACAGATTTTAGATATGCAGTGTAATCTATAAAGATATTTGACTGATTTAGTAACATACCTAAGTGTTTTGTAGAAACAGGGCAATGATTACTTTCAAATAGTGTTGTGATAATCCCTTAGCATCTACAAGCAATTTTCTTTTTTACATTATCTCCTTTTCATATTTGGCACTCTAAAAGTATGATTTTTTTAAAAAAAAAACTTGTAATATACTTTTTGGTACTATTAGCAAAGGGGGACATAACTTGAAAAGCAAAATTAAACCATCTTAATCCCCAAGGCAAAATTATAGTCAGCACTATGATACATAATAGCTTATAAAATGTGCTAGCTTAAGGCATAGCATTAATTCAGCAGAATATGTTCTAATTTCTATGCAGTGGTCTGATTCACTTTGGCTGAAATTTTGTCCTCTCTCCTAGGGTACTCCAGTTTGTTCTCCACATGTTGTTTGCTTTTCCTTCTCTCCAATAGTCACTCCACATTTCCTGATTAATGTGCATACTCCCTCCTCTCGGAGTTTGCTTAACATCCCTCCCTCTTTTCACCACAATCCATAATCCTTTTTTCTGAAGGGTAGTATTTTTGCACATTTTTGGATTACCTGCCAGCACATAGATGCACAGTACTTGGACGGTTTTTCAAATGTATGGTTAGATATGTCTTTGGAGATTCTCAGTCATCCACCTTTGTCCTAAAGGTGGTTTTTCAAGAGGCAACTGAACTTTCTGCTTTTTTTTCTTTGAAGACGTTTCACTTCTCTTGTATACATAATAATGTACATAATAATCCAGTAATCCATAATAAGTACATAATAATCCAACAAACAATTTGAGGATTTCAAAAATGATAATATACACCTGGGCACAAACTGCTGAGAAACAAAGATGCAGGACATTGATGCATATACTATCTCCTTGCAACCTTCTCAGAGGCATAACCTACTGGAACTCTTGAAAAAGGTTCTACAACTCCTAGAGGCTATATAAGTAGTCCTCAATTTACGACCACAATTAAGCACAAACTTTTATGTCGTTCAGAAATTTGATAAGTGAGTTTTGCCTCATTTTACGACTTTTGTTGCCACATTTGCTAAGTGAATCACTGCAGTTCTTAAATTAGTAACAGGGTTGTTAAGTGCATCTGGTTTCCCCATTGACTTTGCTTGTCAGAAGATCCCAAAAGGAGATCATATGACTCCAGGACAAACTTGCTCCAAACTTGATTGCAGAAAGTATGACTTCAGCAACAGACTGGTCAATGCCTGGAGTGCACTACCTGACTCTGTTGTTACATCCTCTAACCCCCCACTCCTTTAACCTCAAACTAACCACTATTGACCTCACCCCATTCCTAAGAGGTCTGTAAGAGGCGTGCATAAGTGCACCAACATGCCTCCTGTCCCTGTCCTATAGTCCCCATTTAATCGTACCTATTTTCTGTATTCTTACTCATGTTTATACATATACCTATTATTTTGTAAGCAATTGACAAATAAAATAAATAAATTAAATAAATAAATAAAACCATCATAAATGTGATTCAGTTGTCAAACATCCAAATGCAAAACACATGATTGTGGGGATACTGCAGAGGTCATAAGTGTGAAAAAATGTCATAAGTCAGTGCTGTTGTAACTTTGAATGGTCACTAAATGAACTTTGTAAGTCAAGGACCACCTGAACTGGCTGGAAATTTGGTCATTCTAATTGGAAATCTTGACCAGTATGATTCCCCACACATCCAAAAGGAAAGAGGTAGAGGGTTATTGCCTTTATTGAACCAGCAAGGCAACTGCATAATTTCACCTCCAATTTCTATTTTATTTCAGTGAATGATCATTACCATACTGAGAAATTAAAAGCTTTAATTCTTTGAAGCACAATGTGTAATGACAGAAATTAACTGGAAAAAGTGAGGAATAAAATTTCGCATTTTCTAAAATTGCAAGAATTTTTTTTTAGTATTGAAACACCTAATGATTCATGCTATAGTTACTTTGATTTAAAGCTAAAAGCAAAAAAAAGGTGTAAAATACTGTTCTTTTAGAAAAGCAATTACTTGTGATTTAATCAGCTTGGGTTTTTGCAAAGTGGGGGAGGGAGGGGAGAGAAGCAATTTCCTTACGTAGGAGAGTAAAAATGACTCATAAAATGAACCTGCACATAGTGAGGAATATTGGCAAGAGAAAGCTCATATTACCATCAAAATGGTGTACATGATTCCAAGAAACAGGCAATAAGAGTTGACAGAGAAGATGTGCAAGCAGCAAGTCACTTAAGTTTTTTACATAGCCTTTGGCCATTGAAGTCTTGGGCTTTGTGAGGTTGACAGAAGAGAAGATTACTCAGCAATATGTGGAGACATGATGACCTGCAGAGTAAGCAACTGTAACACCGGATCTCTGCTTAGAGATAAATAAGACAAGTTATTTGGTCCTCTCTTCAGTGAAATTTGGACAATGGCATTCTGTATGAGTTAAGCGTATATTCAGCCTCTTTTCACCTTCAATTTCTTCACCGATTGTAGGGCATTGTAGAGTATGTTATATTTAGTTGAATCCGATCTTTCTTCCAGTCATATATATTTCCTCTGTCATTGGCTACTGCACAAGGCTAAAATACTATAAAGCTAAATGTAACTGTTCGTAAGATGTGCTTCAATTGCACTCACCTTATTTGTCCAAATGTTATCTTGAGTGGTTGCAACTGAACAATTCATTTTTTAAATATACTATTCCCCCCAAAATAGTTTGAAAACGTGTCAGGCTTATCCAGATAGTGATTTTGGGAGGAGGGGGGGGGAGCAGGGGGCAGGGTATATCTTAGACAAAAACTATAGTTTTTGATGAGATTGGATGAGATTTTGATGAGATTGGAGGACAAGTTTTACTGCTGACGTGGCATCCCCCCCAATGGAAATCACTGCTGTAAAAGCAACTCCAAACTTAAACTGTGATTCCATGCTATGGATCTGACTTTTTAAAAAAATAGTTATAGCAGAGATTGTTCTTTCTCTATGTGAACTTCCTAGTCAGTGAAGAAACTGAAACTGAAAAAAAGGATTGATATTTTAGCAAAGCAACTACCCAAAATTTATCTCCATATCATCCACAAAGTATTTACAAAGGGAAAAAAGATAAATCTCCTTTGCATTCTCTAGACTTGAATTTATTAAAGATGGAGAGATTTTGAAATTGCCATGCATGTAAGGAGACCTAGGAATGTTTCTGAGCTAGAAGAGTTCTGCTAGGAAGAGAGGGGGAAAAAATTAAAAGCAAATATAGAAATACTCTTAGTTGGCTAATGGATGATTTGAAAGCTGTTATTTTGTCTATAGTATACTATTTATATAATACCCAAAGGTGGCATCATTAAGTACTGACTGAAAAAATGTCCAACTGTTAAATATTCAGTTTTCTAGTTATGAATCACATTAAGCATTAAAATCTGCAGAAAGATGTGTTTATCTTTAACCATATACAAGTTGTCAGTCTCTGCTCACCTAGGGATATATTGAAACGTTCTATTAGTACAGGGGTGCCTAGCCTGTACTGATGCACTAAACTCAAAAGTTGACTTCCTGTCTTCTACAAACCCACTGCTTTTTCTGTAGATTGAACTGCAATATCTGCAATGGGAAGAGAGTGGGTAAATATAGGGAGCACAGTTTGTGGAAGAAAGCCCCACTACTTTCTATATTTATAGGGGTCGCCAACCTTTTGGACCTCAGGGACCACCAAACTCATACTTTTAAATCCTGAAGACCAATAATATGAATTTTGTAAAAGAGATAATATATTTAATATTTTTTTATATTAAAGGTTAATGTACTATTTAAAAAATATATATATTTTATATATATAAATATAAAAATGCTTATTTAATTATAACAAAAAAATATAACAAGAAAAGCAGAGTCCCCCCAAATCTGGTCTCCTGTCATTTCATATCTCCCTCAAATCAGAGGAAACTTCTCCCTCCTTTTCCAGGTGTAGATGCCTGGAGTTGGGGGAGGGAAGGAGGGCCAGGCTGGAAGCCTCCCCCCACCTTAAAGCCTCCCCCCTACCTGGATCTTTAATGACTCCAGAACCTCCTTCTCCAGCATCTCCTTCTCCAGCACCTCCTTCTCTGGATAAGGCGATTATGAACTAACCGGGCGGCTACACTGATACCCCAGCTGCTCTCTTTCCCATGGTAAGACTTGCCGTGTTGAGAAAGGAGCTGTCAACTGCTACTTGGTGGTCCAACGGGCGAGGAGAAGTCATCCCAGTCCCAGTTAAGACACACCAGTCACAAACCCAGAATCCAAGCCGAGAAGTGTCGCTTTCCCTGCCAGGAAGAGTGGCGGGTGTGGGTGCACATGGTGCAGCATAGTGGGCAACCTCCACTCTGGGCTGATGAGCCATGTGCTGAAGACCAGATAGTTGTTGGGAAGGTGGAGCAACAAGGATGATAGTGATGGATGGACTCATGTGTGCAGGAGATTGCAGCATAGGCCTGATCTGCGAGGGGGTTGGGGTGGCGGGAAAGGAACCTCTGAACTGGTGTTACCTCCTGCCTCTTGCCTCTGTGCATTGAGGAGGTTGAGCAGCTGCCACTAGTGCCCTCAAGGGAAGATGGAAGGGGAAGGCTCACCCCTCCTCAGGAGCTTCTCTTCCTCCTCGCCAGAAGCACTCACATGCAAAGTGCTCACCAGCCCTCTGGCCCCTGACAAGCCTCCTCCTTCCTGCTGAGTGTGTGAGCATTTCTGGTGAAGAGGAAGAGAAGCTCCTGAGGGCAGGGGTGTGGGAGATTTGGCATCAGAGCCCTTCCTTAGTGTTTCCTGGCCTGTGAGGGGAGGGTGCAATCTCCTGCACCACCCCCTCAGAGGCTTCTCTTCTTCCTTGCCAGAAGCGCTCACACACAAAGCTCTCACCACCCCTCTGACCCCTCCTTCTCCTCCTTCCCGCTGAGCGTGTGAACACTTCTGGTGAGGAGGAAGAGCGGGTCGAGACTCCCCCTGACAACATCTTCACCTGAGGGCAGATGCTTTCTGCAGCTCAGGAAGTCCACGCTCTTCCCACTGCTGCTCAGCCTCCTCGATGTGCTGAGACAGGAAGCAGCAGCACAACACTGGTTTACTAGGGAGACTGCAGGATTGCCCCACCTCCCTGCCTCAGCATGCTACAGCCCACCAAAATTTTCTCATGGCCCACTGGTTGGGAGCTGCTATTATATAACATAGGATCTTCAGTGTAATTATACCTGCCATTTTGGCCCTGCTGGTCCGCCTGTTATGGATGGCTTTGCAATGATCACTAATGGACCAATGGAAGTAGTCATTTCAAAAAATAAGTTAAAATTAAATTAAGTATGTGTTATTGATCAGACTCCTTCTGAATTAAGGGGTCTTTCACAACTCTTTATAACCAAAAGATTCAGGCATTCTATCTTTTAAATTCACACTCACTTTTCAAGGCTAAGTTGCTTGTGTCTGCTATGTTGCTAACAGGGATTTCTTGAAAAAAATCAAGTAGACTCATCCTAGAGAATCTGATTCTTAAATTATTTTTATCTTAGTTATCATCAACAGTTTGCACCAAGTCTGGTAGCAATCAGATAAACTATTAAAAGAATATAATCTGAATCCAAGTGTGCCTTCTCTTTTCTCTCTCGCTTTCCCTCTCCCTCTCCCTCCCTCTCTTTCTCTCTTTCTGCAAGGTAGAGAGTCTCTTGTAGTCTCTTATGAACTTAACATTTTTAGCTATTATTCATAATCTTAGTAATATTAGCTCTTAGTGGCTTTCTTGGAGTAAAAGAAAAAGGTCTGATATTTTTGCTTGCTATCTGTTCATATAAAGCAGATTACCGTGATTTATATTAAAATATTTCCACTATCTCAGCATTTATGTGAAAGATCCCTTGCTTTTGGGCAGCATGTGGCTAAACAAATAAATAGCTTTCAGTGAAGTGCTGACATTTCTTTCATATTAACCATTTCCAAAAAGATTACAGAAGAGGAGGAAGAGGAAGAGGAGGAGGAGGAGGAGGAGGAAGAGGAGAATAGCAATGTTTCTATTATTATATGCGTGCATATTTATGTGCATTTATCCAATGCACAAAGGCCTAGTTGGGTCTAGCTTGCAACAATTTAATTGCTTTTGAAGCCAATTTTTTTCTTCCTGTTTTACACCTATTGTTAATTTCCACTAAGATAAACTCAGATTTACATTCACACCATAGTACATCTGTCTTTTCTGTCTTCTTACAAATTGGAGGTGCATTAGTGTTACAAATATCTTACCCTTTTCAGCAACTACATCATACTTAGGTATCATGCTGTGTCAAGAAAAGTAAATATATAGGGAGAGAATGAGTGAATGAGGGAAAGGGAAAGAGAGTCTCAGATTTTTCTGTGACAATGTATTTTTAGAGTTCTCCGTTTGCCTGCTTTTAATTTGCTCCACCACAGGAAACCTATCCTTACAAGAAAAATAATTTCCATTTGAAATGTTAATGTCAAACATCTTTGCCTTCCTGGTATAGCTCATAAAGGTGTGATATCTAGTAAAATTCTCAGTATTTCTAGATGGAATTGACTCTCCTTAAGGAAACATGAAAAGCAAAGCAATTGGATCATCTGTAGCAATATCCAAAGATGAAATTATGTAGTTGTTTTCAAATGAATCTCAGTTCTGTATCTATGTGTGTATAGTATATACTGTATACATGAATATAAATATATGTGTGTGTATCTATATTTGTATTTCAGTAATAAAGTAAGTAAAGCAAAAATAATTAGACCAAATCAACAGGCAAAATGCAATGTAATAAAAAATTAAGACATTGTTCACAGCTGAACAAAAGTTCTTTTACTAAGACCCTTTTTTCTTTTCCTATGTCCACAAAGGAAGGTAGATTTATTGATTATAGGCAAGAAAGTTACTAAAGTGTAGTTGTTGTTATTGTTGTTGTTGTTGTTACTATTATTATTATTATCCTGACTTTTATTACTAATTTATTCCAACTGAGGATACTATACAACAAAGATGTAAAAGCTAATAATGGTTCTTAGGCAGAGGTGCTATTCAACCGGTTCTCACCTACTCGGGCGAACTGGTAGTGGTTATTTGGCATGGGTCGCCAAACTGGTGGCAACCCCTGGCTGGCCACACCCCCAACCCGGTCGCCCAGTTGCTCACTTGCGATCGCTCTCCTAGCTTTCCATTCTCCACATCCTCTTTATCCCTGGGGGAAAGGAAGAAAGGTTTGGAAGCTGCATGTATCACTTTCCCTGTGTGAGCTAAAATGTCTGGAGTGAGAAAGTCTGACAGAGGGGGTGGGGATGAATCGAGTCTTGGAGCACTTTTGCAACGTAAAAAAAATGTATTTTGGAAGCAGTGGGTTCTTTAAAAACTTCTCCAAGGATTCCCCATGGACGCTGCAAGTATTGCTTTCCCCTTGTAAGTTAAAATGCTGGAGTGAGAAGGAGTGTGGTCTGACAGAGGGGGTGGGGGAATTTACTCCAGCCTTGGAGAAATTTACAGGAGCTGCTTCCAAAATGCTTGTCTGTTAAGTACTCTCTCTCTCTCTCTCTCTCTCTCTCTCTGTGTGTGTGTGTGTATGAGAGAGAAAGAGAGAGAGAGAGGAAAGAAGAAAGAAGAAAGAAAGAAAGAAAGAAAGAAAGAAAGAAAGAAAGAAAGAAAGAAAGAAAGAAAGAAAGAAGGAAGGAAGGAAGGAAGGAAGGAAGGAAAGAAAGAAAGAAAGAAAGAAAGAAAGAAAGAAAGAAAGAAAGAAAGAAAGAAAGAAAGAAAGAAAGAAAGAAAGAAAGAAAAAATAAGAAGAGAGAGAGAGATAAAATGCTGTGCTATTATTTTTAATTGTTCCATTATTTATCATGTGTTAATATTTTGCACTGTACCTACACATAGATTGATTTTTCTGCCTTTCTTTTGCCCAGGGCTACCACATATTTTTCAGGGTTTACATGCATTCAATGTCAATAGTCCAGAGCATAAAATACACATGTGTTTAACAAGAGTTGAAAAGGGACCTTGGAGGTCTTCTAGTCCAACCCCCAACTCAGGCAAGAAAACTGAGGATGCCAAACTCTGAGTAGAAATCCTGGGAAAGGTGTCAGAATAATACTTAGAAGGGACCTTGGGGTGAACCCTATACCATTTCTGAGAAATGACTGTCCAGTCTTTTCTTAAAAACTTCCAGTGATTGAGCACCCAGAACTTCTGGAGACATTCAGTTACACTGGTTAATTGTTCTCACTGTCAGGAAGTTTCTCCTTAGTTTTAGGTTGCTTCTCTCTGTTCAGTTTCCATCCATTGCTTCTTGTTTGCATTCTGCTTCTTTGGAAAATACATTGTCCCCCTTTCTTTGTGGCAGCCCCTTAAAAGCCTGTTGCCTATCACCCTCTTGGATAAAGCCTGTGAGTCATTTCCTCCTTTCAGTGGTCCATGAAAGTACATCTGTAGTATGCAGATAATAAAGTCAAAAAAGTGAACAACATTTTTACAGAACTATAGATAAGTTGAGGCTGGGTGACAAGGAATGGCAGGGAGGAAAGGGGCCAGGTGAGGCACCCCTTGATGTGAGTGACATTGAGTTGGCCACGCTCACCCAGTCACATGACCACTAAGCCACACCCATCCAATCACATGCCTACCAAGCCACGCCACCAAATAAGCCATGCCGACAGAACTGGTAGTAAAAATTTTTGAATTCCACCACTGTTCTTAGGGAAACCTGCAGTCCCTAACAGGTAGGAGAATAATCTCTACCAAATTGTAATTTCAGAAATGGCAGAAGATTGAAATTAATAAATATATGGGGAAGAATGTAAGGATGTTAATTAACCAAATTTACACTGAATTGAAATGAAATAAACATCATTTGGAATCCTGGTCCCACCTACTTTTTTATTTCAACCCCACTATTTTGGGGAGTGTTGTTCCAGCTGAACATTTCATTTATAGTAAAATTATTTCTTGGGAGGTTCAGTTCAGTAGTAATATTTCTACATTATCTCAAAGGTGCTTTTTTTCAAGAAGCAACTGGACTTTCTGGTTTTTGTTTGAAGACGTTTTGCTTCTCATCCAAGAAGCTTCTTCAGCTCTGAAAAAGCTTCCTGGATGAGAAGCGAAACATCTTCAAAGAAAAATTAGAGTCCAGTTGTTTCTTGAAAAAAGTACTTTTGCAACAACCACGACCTGGATGACTGAAAATCTCCATAGACATATTATTAATTAATTTATTTATTCCACCTTTATTATTTTCATAAATAATTCAAGAAGATGACCATAGCAAATATTCCTTCCTTCTTCTATTTTCTCCACAACAACCCTGTGACATAGGTTGGGCTTAGAGAGAGAGAGGGACTGGCCCAATGTCACAGAGGTGGCTTTCATACCTAAGGCTGGACTAGAACTCATGGTCTCCCAGTTTCTAGCGTGGTGCCTTACCCAGTAGACCAAACTGATCTCCACTGGTAAATTTCTCAATATCAAGACAGCTTATTCATAAATGCTGATTCCTTAAAACCACAATCAGAAAGGAATACAACTACATAAATACAGTTTTGAATTCTTACCATTAAGATGTTAATGAATTCATTTCCAAACAGAAATATATAGGGCTCTATAAATTATTCAAGTGTTATTTTTCCAGCTGATCTGTAAAATGTTATATGCCAGGTTTACAAGTGATGAAATCCATTTAAAAATAAAAGAACAAAGTCCATCTTCCAAAACAAATTATTTTATTTAGGAAAGCATCAAATTGGCAAAGTCCATGGTAATTCCAGATCTAACACAACCTGGAATTACCCCACAATATTACAAGTTAGAAACACCTCCCAAAAGTCACATTCTCCAATAGAAGTAATTCAACATTGCTTGATGTCATAAATCTCCACCTCAAGGGGCCCCAGCACAGACAACTCATTTCCCATGGGAAGAAAGATCAGCTAGCTAAAACACTCTCTTTCTCCTCCCCCCCTTAGGAATGTGGCGAGCCCAAAACCCTTCCCCCATGACGGCCACAGAGAAAGTAAGAAAAAAAAAACCACTAAGCCTAACTAAAATGGCTACACATATGTCAATTTTGGGCTTGACAGGCTGCCCTCCCTCATTTGAAAAGAAACCCCTGCAACAACATAAAATACACAAATATTGAAATTAGGTTAAACACAATCATACAATGTACATTTTAACCTCCTCTGCCACCCACAGAATTTGGTTTTGGCTTGTGTGGATACTTTTTCTTGTTGATCATCATGCAGATATCAAGTCTTTTGATAACAATTTTAAATGCTGTTGTATTTAAATCCAGCCAGGGTTATACGTTTCCTATAATAACTGAACAGTACAACATGGAATGTGTTGCAGCCATTTTGCTTGTTACTCTCTGGATGGGTATAAAGCAGACAGAGCAACTCCACAAAGCATCCATACAAAGTTTTTTTTATTGATTCATCAGGTACATTTATGACGAGGTTCTTCTTAATGTCCAATCCTTTGCATATCTGCATTATGGTGTAGAAAGATAATAAACTCTCATCCCCATGATGATTGAAGCAGCTACATGGTAATGGATTCAGGCAAGAGTGAGGGAGCCTCCCCCAACCCAACAAAGGTCAATTTAGTGACCAATCAGAATTACAGATGTGACCACATGACATGAACTACATTTCCCAGGATACCTTAACTACATTTTCCATGATGCATTCGCTTAAGGGGACAGCTCTCAATTCCTAACTAACTATCCCAAATCCCATTAACTCTAAACTGTCTGGATAGCATATGCCTTGTAAACTTTATCAATAAAAGCACAGATTTTCTAGGTGCAACCCTTAGAATATTGATTCTAGAGTAACAGCTTATGATTGAAAAAAAATGATGGCTGCAGTGCCTCCTTATTATACTAGCACTGAGAAGCTGAAAGACAATATAAAAGTGTTTACAGTTAAATTACCAACATCAGGCCATGCATTTGGAAAGCTGCTTTATCTTGTCCATGGATAATTGTATATATTTATTATTCATTGCTCTTTTATAAAATGAAAAACTGAAAGCAAGAAAAATAAAAGTGGGGGATTCATTTAAGGCAAAGGTCTCCAAACTTGGCAACTTTAAGACTTGTAGACTTCAACTCCCAGAATTCTCCAACTAGCCATGCTTATGATTTAAGGCAAAAAACTTGTGAAGATATGCTTTTCAGAAGATATACGAATATCAAATGACTGCCTTAGACACTGGAAATTTGCAAAGAGCAATTAAAGGTTTCATGCCATCATGAGATTCTCATGAATGCTCAACCTTGAGTCTTTCAATGAAGAAATGCATTAATAACCAAGCTAGAGCGTTGGCAGTAAGCTAAAATTGAGACGTAATGGAAAAGTACTGGGCTGTGCTAAAACAGAGAGAGAGATGGAGGGTAAGGAAGGAAGAAAAATGATAAGAAAATATTCCTTATGAGCTGAGACTGTATCCCTGTAACAAGGAATTATCAAAAGTACAGCTCACATCCTACTACGGTATACTATAGCTTCTATAAGGATTTACCAACTTAATTTTATTTATTTATTTTATTTGGTTTGTCAATTGCTTACAGGATAATAGGTTTAAGTAAAAACATAGCTATGAATACATGGATACCTATAAGAAAAATAAAAGAAACAATAGGACAGGGACGGTAGGCACATTGGCGCGCTTATGCACGCCCCCTACAGACCTCTTAGGAAAGGGGTGAGGTCAATAGTAGAAAGTCTAAGGTTAAAGTTTTTGGGGTTTGGGGAAGAAACCAAACTTATCTCATAAAACTTCACCCAATAAAATACTGAGAAAACACTAACTTTTTTAAAGTACAATTCCTGTTATTATATCGGTGTTATGTAATCTTTTTGAATGTAGCTAAATTTTGTTATACTGTCTACAAAATTAGGCAGAGCCCACTGCTTATTGACAGTCAACCACTATTTATAATATATTACCTTGTCTTTTTGTAAAAAAAAATAATGCTTTTTATTCGTAATGCTGGTCTGTGACTATAATAAAAATTATTATTATAAGAGGAAAATAACATAGGAAGTAGGACTGCTTGCCAAAACATAACTTAAACAGAAGGTAAAAATATTTGTTAAGATGATTTTGGGGAAAGCTATTTGGTTAAATAACGGCATGTTATACATATATTATGAGGACCCAGATTGTTGGGGGGGCAATATGATGACATTGTAACCAGCTTAGAGAGGGCTGTAAAGCACTGTGAAGCGGTATATAAGCCTAAATGCTATTGCTTTTCTATCATACAATATATCTGTTTATCATTTGTATTTGTTTAAATATTTATTGTCTATTTGTGTGGGTGTGTATGTCTCTGCATGTTGTGCACCATGTATCTTTTAATTTTGCACTAAAAGATTCAAGTTAAAAAAAAGTCACCTCTATAAATTAAGTCAATAGATCTTAGAGCAAGGTTTATTCTCCTGAATTAACTGAGGTCAAAATCCGTAAAGTTTTAAAAAATGAATGTAAATGAGCTTTGACAAAACCAATTAAGATATAGGTTTCCCATATAACAGTTAATAAATAAATTTCTGAAAGGAAGTACAGATTTCTGCATTCAGGCCATTGTTATTGCAAACAATGAAAAACAGAAGCCACAACACAAAGAGAATATATACTGTATTACAGAATAAGCAAAGAAACACAAAGCTTTATTTGCATTGAATTAGAAAGGAAGTGGAATCATCCAGGTTTTAGTTTATGAATCATGTCTTAAATGGTCTTGGAGAAGGCCTCTTTTGGTGTCCAAGGTGTCCTAAGCCTATATACAAAGAGCCTTCCATTAAAATTGGTTCAGTGGTTAAAATAATCAGAATCTCAACTTATATTTAGTGTTTTGGGGATTCTCTATACAATCCCTTTCTTGTCTCTAATTTTCTGGCTGAATATAGAAATAGGTAGTTAAACATATATACTGTTTAACCAGCACAATCCCACTATCTAAAAAGCTACCACCTTTAAAAAAATAAGCAATCAAAATATTCAAAATATGCCAACTACAATAAAAACTAGATTTTGAAATTAAACAATGAAGGCAGATTTTCATAGTCAACTCTAAATATGCATGGTAATATTAAATGCATTTATATTTCTTTTAAAGTTTTCACTTTTCCCAATAATATTGAGCATTAGCTCACAGAAAATAAATTGGTTCTCAAATGGAACTGATTTTAAGTCTATTAAAAGCAAATTGAATGTAATTTCTGAGAAATCTTGAGTATTATTTCAGTCATGATTTGAAATTCAACTTTACATAACTCATCAGCCACTTCTCATATTTTGTGCTCCTGTCAGGGAAAATTTTGTCAAGAAATAATGAGAAGTCAGCAAGAACACATAATGAGAAAATGAGCAATGTCCAGGCATACCCAAGGAAATATTCAAGGATCTCCAAGAAAAGGCCTCCGTAAACCTTTTTGGACAGTGGCAAAGAATAAAATGAAGCCTCCACTTTCATTCCACAAAAACACTGACCAGCTTTGCAGTTGAATCTGATTAACCAAGGTCATCTTCCTCTGCCAAAACTCAAGGAGATGTTTGCTTAAGAGATGCTTGCTTTGTCTGATCAGTCAAAAAAACTAACAGAAGTTTCTGCAAAATACTGCTTCCTCTGATAGTTGCAGGATTTCATTCTGCCCCAAGATAACACTGGCTCCCAACCTATAAATAACTGAAGGATAAAGTGATTCACTTTCTATGGTTTAAAACAATCACTCTTCTAGTCTAATTTTTACCAGAAATTGATCGAGGCTCAACTCAATCATTTCTCACTGATATTTATCCACTTATGATAAAAGAGTCTTCAGGAATTCCCAGCTTACTAGAAAGTGATATTATCTTTCTGTTTGTTAGCTGCATGCATGAGAGAATTCCTTGGTTGTTATTGTGCTAAAATGTCTAATCTAGAAAGTTCACATACGTGGGAGGCAAGAAGGAATTGTGTAAGAAAACTTCCAGCTAACTAAAAACAAATATGCCTCACTCACAACTTCTTCGTCAGTTTTACAAGCTGTGTCTCTGTGTGAGAGAGAATTAGTTAACAAGAGGGGAGCTTGTGGAGAAAAAACTAATATCCCTGAAAAGAAATCATAATAACAATTTATAAAACTAAGCATAACTCTTTTTTTTAAAAAAAAAAAAACCAAATTGTGTCATTGTATTAATGAGATCATTTATTTATTTAATACAATTCTATACTCACCTTATTCCAAAAAAATTCTAGGACAGTTATAACCCTTCACTCTAAATAGCTTTAAAGAAAATATGACCATCTTAACCATTTTTTTTTTTTAAAAAAAATCAAAACTTTAAATGACAGAACAAAAACAAGTCTTCACTTTCTGCCTGAAATATAGCAAACTGGATGCTTAGATGTGCAGATCTAACATGAATGGCAGAAATGTACACCCCAAGAAATAGAGCATAAGGTAAAAAGATCCCAGAGGTACTGAAAGGCACTATGTTGGAGGTCGAAAAATTCTTTCTCTGTGTTTGAACATCCTTGAGAGCAATAATCTGACCTGAGCAATGTGGAGCAAAACAGATTTCATAACTAGCATAGAAAAGAGATTTCTTTACAGGAGAATATAATGGTGGGCTTGGCAAAAAAAAAAAAAAGCAACTAGTTAACTGTGTCCTACCAGAAGAGTCAAAGAGCACATGCTGTGTGCACATGTACCTGGGAGGAAAGGCAGAGGTGGTATTCAGCAGGTTCTGACCCATTCTGGAGAACCGGTAGCGGAAATTTTGAGTAGTTCGGAGAACCGGTAAATACCCTCTCTGACTGGAGATTTTACAGTATCCTTCTCCTGCCATGTCCACCAAGCCACAGCCATAGAACCGGTAGTAAAATTTTTGAATCCCACCACTGAAGAAAGGCAAAAGGAAGTGATTTGAGATTAATAATCCTAAAACAAAAAACAACAAAGAAGGGTCACAAAGTAAATCCTCAGATCTATGTAACATTATTCTGCCCCCTATGTGCCATTGGAATCACAGTTCCTACATACAAGAGGTAATTATTTCATTTGCATTTTCTCAGCCAACTGTAAGGGGGGGAGGTAAGAAGCACAAATATCCAGAAGACATAGGAATAGCAGTAGCACTTCACACTTATATACTGCTTCACAGTGCCTTCTCTAAGTGGTTTAAAGAGTCAGCATATTGTCCCTAACAATCTGGGTCCCCTTTATAACAACCTTGGAAAGATGGAAGGCTCAGTCAACCTTGAGCCTGGTGAGATTCAAACTGCCAAATTGCAGGTAGCCGGCAGTCAGCAAAAGTAGCCTTCAGTACTGCATTCTAACCACTGTGCCATATAAATAAACTTATATGTATATTAGCTTTATGAGGCTTCAACAGACATATTTTAAATTTGCTGGTGCCATGAGAGTGGCCAGCAGTGAACAGAAAAACACATTCTTGTGATTTTAGGGAACACAATGAGCATAAGAGCTGGCATATTTTATATAGACAAATTGCAACTTCCTTTTAATTAATAATGGATCATTTTTTAAAAAAACAAACTATTTATTGTACAACTAAAACAACAGACAAGCACATATACAACACAAAAGAAAAAGAAAAAAAGTAAAGAAAAAAAAAGAAAACGAATAAAAACAAACAATTCCATTATCAACAGTCTGTGATTCCTTATTTATTATCATTATTGGTGTCATATTTTCAAATACATCTTAATGTGAATATGTAATTACTACCACTTTTTAAATTTAACAATATTTACTAATATACTTTCTATTTTTGTTCTATCCAGTCATACCAGCATTCCCAACTCTTATAATATTCTGATGATTCTTTATCCTTGAGTGCTAGCGTTAATTTATCCATCTCTGCACAGGCTGCTATTTTCTGAATGATCATTTCCTCTGTTGGAATATCGGCTTGTTTCCAACACTGTGCAAAGATTAATCTAGCTGCAGTAAGAATATGTAATATTATATATTTGACTTTTTTGGAAAATTGTCTATTAAAAATTCCTAATAGAAAGAATTCTGGTTTTAGTTCAATTTGCTCCAACCTTATTTCCTCTAACCATTTTTTAATTCTACACCAATATCTTTAGTGCAGGACCACCACATGTGAAAGAATGTTCTGTGTTTCTTTTTACATTTCCAGCAGTTGGGATTCATGTTAGCAGACATCTTCGTTATTCTCGAAGGGGAGAGATGCCATCTATAAAACATTTTATAGGCATTTTCTTTATATGTTGCTGATTTTGTGATTTTGTTATTCCTAATCCAGATCTTTTTCCATTCTAATAATATAATGCTATGTCCTATATTTCTACTCCAAGCTATCATGTTACCTTTGACTACTTCTTCTTCTATCTCTAAAAGATAATTATAAAATTTGGTTATATTTTTTTTATCAGAACCTAATAAGATTTTACCTAGTTGTTGTAGCTTACCATAAATTCCAATATTTTTTTTATCTTGTCTGTATCTATTTTGAATTTGCAGGTAAGCCCACCAGTCTACTCTTAGCCCTTGTTCTTAGAGCTTTGCCGTGATTTTAAAGTTCTTTGCGCATCTAGGAGGTCCTTGTATTTTATCATCTTATTAAGAACAATGGATCATTTTTAAAATGCCATGGATCTTCCACCTCCAGACTCATAGAGCTAGCTTTGCATCACTCAAATATTAGGGAGGTGACAAAGAGGAAGAATGAGAAAGGCCCATAGTACTAATGAAGAATGAGCAGAATCAGACTAAGCCACAAACTGGACAAAAGGATACAGATCTATCAAAAGACAAAGAAGCACAGTTACTGAAAGGAAACAGTAGTTCCTTTAAATAGAATTTAAAATATTCCACTTTTTTTGAAGCAAGCTCCGGGAGCTAGAGATACTTATATCTCCCACTCAAATCATCATCATCTTCATCATCTTCACCATCAACACCAACAACAACTGCACCAGCAGTATCCAGTGCTGAAAAAGAAAAATAGCAAATAATACTGAATTCCCAGACCATTATGCTTAAATAACAACATTTCTCCTCCTGTACTTTCTAATCCTTTTTGATGCCTTCCCCTGGCATTTAATTATAGTATCATAAACCATGGAATCGGTAAGCCCCTTTAGACATGATAATATTGTGAAGAATAACTGACATCCATCAGAGACAGTATAATTAAGGTAAGCCTGTCAAATGAGAATTTAATTCTACATTACTTTTCCTCCAGCAAAAGCAGAGTCAACCATATTTTCTTTTCTAGCCTATTTGAAAGAGAGACTAGGGCGATACAGCAATGTTAGGCCTTTGTGCAATTTCTAAGAGGGTGCTCCCTTCCTACAATAGTTCTGAAAGCTGTAAAAGGCCACACAAATTCTTTGTGCTGAAATCTTTTCCAATCATTGGAGGCTATCTCAAAGTAGATTTTCAGTGGAGTCTCTGGATCAGTCTTCATATTGTGAAACCCCTCAGTGGAGCACATTGGGCCCCTTCACCTCTCAGAGGAGACAATGGTGTTGCTTCTCTGCCCAAGTGCATCATCAAAGCAAATCTCACTTGCCTCACAAGGCTCTGTATAGCTCTCACATCTATATAAAGAGATAATGTATGTCACTTATGGGAGATACATATACTCACTCTGTTCTTTAGGAGAGTTAAACACTCTTATCTTTTTTCATATTGTTACAGGAGTCATTAAAAATAAATACTAAGCTACTCACCCAACAAATCTAAACTGTACGATTTCTGGTTGGAAAAGTACAGTACTGCAGCAAAAAGTGTGACAACTTGTGTTTCATAGATCATTCGAATACCTTGCAATAACATTTGAGTTTATCTTCAAATTAAAATACATATTTGCCAGATAAAGAGGTTCACATTCACTTATGTACTAAGACAATAAAACCTGTAGATTTATATAGTCTTCGAATTATGACCAGGATTTCCATCACTAAGTAAAGGCAATTGTTAAGTGAGTCACACCCGATTTTATAACTTTTTTTGCAGTGACTCACAGCAGCTGTTAACTACACAGTCATAAAGTGAATCCAGCTGCCCTCATTGACTTTGCTTCTCAGAAGCTGTCTAGGAAAGTCACAAATAGCGATCACATGATCTCAAGGCTGCAACCATCATAAATACATGCCACTTGTCATGCACCCAAATTTAAATCACATGATGCAAGGGTGCTGCTCTGGTTTTAAGTGTGAGGACTGGTTGTAAGTTACTTTTCTTAGCCCCATTGTAACTTTGAACAGTTGCTAAATGAATGCTTATAAATCAAGGATTACCTGTATTCCAAAGGTGGTATTCAGCAGGTTGTGACCAGTTCTGAAGAACCAGTAGTGGAAATTTTGAGTAGTTCGGAGAACCAGCAAATACCACCTCTGACTGGAGATTTTACAGTATCCTTCTCCTGCCATACCCAACAAGCCACCCCCCACAGAACCGGTAATAAAAAATTTGAATCCTACCTCTGCTGTATTCTACTCATGTGCGTTACTTTCACTACGTCATGGAAACTTCACCATTTAAAAATTATGGATTCCCCCCCCTCCTTTTATCTGACTGAAGTGCAGAAGAAGTTCAAATTATGTTCGAAGAATTTTCATCTGTCCTGATCAAAGGTCTGTTTTTCACACTTCTGCCACTCAAAACTTCAAAATGTTTCCTGCAGTTTCAGCCAGAGGCTGATGTCATGTTTTTCAGCAGATCTATAATTTCTGTTGCATATAAAAATCTAAGGAATAGTGTTTCCTTTCACGTGAAACATAATCAGTTCACATCGCTGTAGCAGGTATTCAGAGATTGACAATGGACTTAATTGCTATAAAAGATTTGTGGGGCAGGGGAGAGACATTTTATCAGAAACAGACAAAAAACGGCTCGGATTGATGTGGGTGGAAAAGTATGAAAACCAGAAGCTTGAAATACTGGGTGCCTGTTTCTTCTTAAATAATCTATAAAGATACCTCACAGAATAATACACGCTAAACAAAAATTGAGCTGTTCAGTTTGTATTCTTCAAGTCTGCATCAAAGCAACAAGAGCAGAATATGGATATCATAAACAATCTAGTACATCACTCAAAAAAAAACCTGCTTCATAGATAACAAGAGCCAACGTTTCATTGTTGAAACCTGTGAAGAATGGTAACTGTATTTTCAGAAAATAACCTTGCTCAGCCATCTTCTTAGCTCACTTAGCTCATTTGTTCTTCTACCAAGGTTATACTCAATTTGGCAATTCAAAAAACAGACTGATTCATTGTAAGTTGATTTGGAAATAATTTTAGTTGGACTCCAGTCCAACAAATCCAAAGCCATGAAAATCCTCCAAATGCTATTTATTGTTAATAGAAAATCAACAACCACAAGCATTAAAATGTTCTTTTCTGTCTTGAAGACTATCAAATTTGAGAAAATTAGACATATTTGTAGATGTTGTTTCTTCCATAGAAACAAAGCCTATTGAGTCTGAAACTTGATCAAAGTTTTCAAGTGATTTTCTTTTTCCTTTCTGTTTATTATGTTGTTATAAATCTTGGTACATTGTGCTATTTTTATAATTGATGTTGTTAGAACATGTTTAAAATTATTAAAGTTCTGTTATTTAAGTAGCTTAGAATATTGAGAACAGAAAAGAGAATTTAGGATATTACAAGCATTTTTTTGGCTTTTTCATCCAGTATAACATTGAAAGAACAATTTAATCTCCTTTTTTGTTTGATAGGTAATTTCTGTGAAAAGAGCATGTACTTTAGAGATGCCTCTTCATAAAAAGCCATCTAGATTATAGAAAAATATGTTGGAGATTGAAGCATCCTCAGTCTGTATATAAATATCTCAGGAAGCTGATCTAAGCATGATTTGTAAAGGAGATTTCATAATAAGAAAAGAAAAATGCATTATAGGGATAGGCAAAATATAGCACCCAGGTAACTATTATCAATGAGCAAAGCCAAAGAACACGTTTCCTTAATTATCTGGGAAGAAAGGAAAAAGGGAATTACTTCAGATTAATATCCTTTTACAAAGAGGCATCTTTAACTGTCTAATTGCACCAAACTGCCTCCTTGGGATCCCTAGGTCTCGAGATACAAGGTCTCTTCCATTGGATTTGCATTTTCAACCACATATTCAGGGAAGGAAGGACAGCAGAGATGGTATTCAGCAGGTTCTGATAAGTTCTGGAGAACCGGTAGTGGAAATTTTGAGTAGTTTGGAAAACCGACAAATACCATCTCTGACAGGAGGTTTTACAGTATCCTTCCCCTGCTATGCCCACCAAGCCATGCCAACAGAACCGGTAGTAAAAAAAATGTGAATCCCAACACTGAGGGACAGGCAACGAGAGTGCTTTTGGGTTAGATACTAATTGCTGCCTTGGAAAGAAAGGAAAATTACACTTGGCTTTGGGGTCCTTGGTGCTCTCTGATCGTGGTGGTTTTCTTGCAGACATTTTATTACCAAACTAGGTAACATCATCAGTGCACTGCAAGAAAACCACCAAGCTCAAAGAACACCAAGGGCCCCACAGTTCAATCCTGAGCTACAAATATTCTCTTCTGTCAAGACTTGCATTTCTCACATCTAGTTCTTGTAGGGACAGCTAATGATTAGAAAAAACAGCCTGCCTTTCTGCAGCCTCTTAAATCCTGAAAATAACATTTTTGTCACTTTGGAAGGAACCCTTACTTTGGGATATCCTTTTTCTTAATAATGTTAACTGGAATTGGCTAAAACTGATACATGTAGGTAATATTGAAATTCTTTCTATATGCCTCAAAAGCAATTTGGACTTTTAAAGCCAGTCTTTCCCTCCATATTTTGGAAGATAGCTTGCTGAAATAGATCAATAAAATGCATTCATGATAATGTTTATGTAAAATAGCATTATAGAAGCAATTGTAGCTAAATACTGATTTTCCTAATACATGCATTTCTCTCTCAATAAATACATTTGATGAAATGTAGCACATTTCAATTTTTGTTATTAGCGAAATAAGAAGCACCTTCCTTTTCAATTACCAAAACACATTACCAAAACAAGCTAAAGAAAATATTTTTCCTATATGTTTTATTTTATGAAATACTGAACTTGTTTATTATTATTTATTTATTATTTTAATAAATTTATTATTATTTTAATGAATCTAAGGTTTAATTACTTAGGACGATATTTAAAAAAATAAACACAATAACATTCGTTGAGAAGTTTTTGTTAAAGTATTTCTGTTTATTTTTAAATAGAATAATAAATAGAATATTAACTTTCTAGTAGATTGTTCTCCTGGGAAGGACAATCAGTTAATGCTGATTTGATATTTTTTTAAAAGAATTCTCAACCATTTTTTTTTATTTTTAAAATGCTAGTTTCACATCAGTTTGTAAATTCAATAAAATTGTCCACATAAAAATAAAATTTACATTTTTATGACCACTTTCTCTGATATATGATTTTTTAAACATTTTTCTTAGTATATTTACTTTCTATGTGTAAGTTTCCCTTTCCTTTGTACATGCATTTCTACAAAAAATTGTATCATTTGTGTTTGAGTTGCAGATGGAGATTACCACTCAGTATATAGATTCAAAAGATTACAATTGGGTACTTTCACATAAAATTTAGTAGAAAAGCCACACAGGGCATAAGATGCAAAAGAGTCTATAACTATCATAATCAGCATTTGGAGGACATTATAAAGAAAGAAAATCAGTATATTAATAACTCTCATTCCTTTCGATATTAAATGAAAATCTTGCAAACTTTTACTTGCCTATCAAATTTTATGTTGGTGCAAAATGATAATGTTTAATCCTTAGTTTTTCAGTCCAAGAATTTCAAAGTGACTTTATTATTTATTCTTTAAATAAAGTCAAGGGTAACCTAGATATGAAGAATATGGATCAGCTTTTGCTCATTGAGAAAATGGCATGATGCATTCTAGAAAAAGCTATGACCATACGTTGATTTGATACAGACCAGCAACCTGTATGAGAGAACATATTTTCCATTTCTGCTAGATTCAAATAGTAAAGTAAGCCCATGCTTTATGGTCAATAAATCAATCAATCAAAATACAGCTGGAAGGGACCTTGGAGGACTTCTAGTCCTACCATCTTCTCAAACAGGAGATCTATATACTTTCTCTTCTTAAAAAAAGTGATGAAGCACCCACAACATCCGATAGCAAGCTGTTCCACTGGTTATTTGTTCTCACTGTTAAGAAGTTTCTCTTTAATTCCAGGTTGCTTATCTCCTTGATCAGTTTCCATCCATTGTTTCTTGTCCTGCCTTCTGGTGCTTTGGAAAATAAGCTGACCCCCTCTTCTTTGTGGCAGCCCCTCAAATACTGGAATACTGCTAGTCCTTTCTTCTAGACTAGCCAAACCCAAATCCTGCAACCGTTCTTCATATGTTTTAGTCTCCAGGCCTTTAATCATAAGTTATTTGTTTTTCTTTGCACTTTTTCCAAAGTCTCAACGTCTTCTTTGCACTTTTTCCAAAGTCTCAACGTCTTTTTTGTAATATGGTGACCCAAACTGGATGCAGTATTCCAACTGTGGCCTTACTAAGGCTTTATAAAGCGGTACTAATACTTCACCTGATCTTAATTCTATGCCTCTGTTTATACAACCAACCAGGATTGTATTAGCTTTTTTGAGTCAAAACTCACTGCACAGAAGAATTTTGAAAAACATATCTGTTCTGGATTAGACAATTAGGTATTTTTTTTCTTGAGCTCACTACAAGAATATCAGGCCATATAGAAGAAACGAGCTGAGAAACGAGGTTCTTAAAACTTCCAAATTCCTTAAATGAAACAAAGGACTGCCCCGCACCCCTCAAAATAGAAAGAATTTTAAAAGTGTTATGAGTTCTTTTGACTATTGTTCTCTAACTAGGTCTTCTGGTGAACTGCCTTTTATGTGAAGGGTCCTAACTGTAGGCAAGGTGCTGAATCTACAGTTTCTTTTTCCATTCATTTGTGAATGACGGAGTCTCCATGCAAAATAATCATAGTAGGATTATGCCATTATTTGGGTGGAATATTTATTTCAGGTGTTCTCATAGAGAATTATGTCTGAAGTGAGCATATAGTGTAGCTTTCTGTGTTTCAGGGTTAATTGCACTGCAGTGATAAGAACATTCAGGTTGTTATCCCACACATGCATCTCCATTTCTCCTAAAGAAAACTTGTCAGCAAGACAAATGTAGCTGTCACAAGCCAGTATGTAAACAGGAAGGTAAAAGTGACTGACAAATAATTAATGTTTTAATGGGAAAATCTGGTTATTACTATCTCCTGATAAAAACAGTTGCCAGATCAATGAGCTCCATTTAACTAATACCTGAAATGAAGACAGATGTATACAAAGAAAGTGTTATCTGTGATATATTAGAGTTTCTTGTTCCTAAAATTCTGCTTCTAGGTTTCGCAGCTTCCATGACTTGATTCTAAAGTATTTCTAAACCTTTGTTGTTGCTATTTTTTTAATGAAATCTGTGTTTATATCATCAACCATGAACATTATGGAAATAACTTAGCAGAACCTTCGGAAGGATTTTTTAAAAAAAGAATGAATATTTGAAATAAAAAGTTACCTTTTAATTATTACTGAAATGTTCTGGAAACCATGTAATTCTGTCCCTCACTTCATTTAAAAAGTAAAACAAAAACATGACTATTCTCCTGCATACCATGAAAATGCCTATGAGGAATGGAAACATGAATTAATAACTGATAACTCTTGACATTACTGGCTGTAATCTCTAGTTTCAGACATTAGCTTTTCCAGTTCTATTTGAAGATGCCAAGAATTGACCTGGAAACCAACTTACAAAACATGCTGCTGAAGTGTGGCAGGGCAAAACAGTACATGAGTCTATTTTTAATGTGATCTATATTTATTTTCAACATGTCCACACCCCCTTGTCTGTACAATTTTATGAGTGTTCTTGACATTTTTTTCCATAGTTCACATGCAAGCCATTAAAAGGTTGGGTTTCTATGGAAACATATGTTATCAAAAGTTGGTTAAAAAGAGATGAATGTGAATGAAATTACTAAGTATTAAAGTTGAGATGACTGAAGAATAATGCATCACAGCTACATAGGGAGCTATTATATAATGTCCACATTCTTTGTGACTCTCTGTGCTTCTACCATGAACTTTTCCAGCTTATCTGGAAAGTGCTGGGAATTGAACCAGAGACCTTTTATAGGCAAAGAGAAATTAAATTGGCAGACATTTTTAAAGTATATGGAGGAATTCAGAACAATGGCAGCATCTGAATAACAAGGACTTCCAAGAATGTTAATTATGTGATTGGGACTTTGGCAAATGCATATTTGGCAAAAGGGATTAACAGCCATACCAAAGACTACAATGTTGTTTGGATCTTTGTGAGTTACATTTCAATTATATATAAGACATTTCAAACCTCAAAATTCACGAGTAAAGCATTAAGGTTTTTGTTGTTCTCTCAGGTTTGTGAGCTGTGTAGCTAGGTAAACTCTGATACTTAATATGCTTCTCTTATTCTTTATGAGTTGAATTTTGTTATGACCCTGGGCATTTGGCTTTTGTTAAATGTTATTAAATGGTGGTGGTTTTAACCCCTGTATGTTGTCCAGACTCACTTTTTGGAAAACCACCGCCGCAGGTGGTTTTCGGGCAACGGCGGCCCTGTGCAGCTGGGCTTCGACGTCTTCACTCGCCCGTGGGCAGCGTGGATTTGGCGTTGAGCCCGGCAATTTTCATCGGAGTTGGAGACGGAGGAGTGCTGCCGGGGCCGGGGCCGACGCGGAGGCCGGAGCTGCTGCAAATGGTTTTCGGGCAGCGGCGGCCCTGTGCGGCCAGGTTTCGGCGTCTTTGTTCGCCCATGGACAGCGCGGACTTGGCCGAGATGCCGCGGGCGGTGAGAGGGCTTGCGGCGAGGCCGAAGAGTATTGTTTGCGTTCCCGTGTGGCGGGCCCCCCGCGAGGCCAGATACCAGTTGCCGCAGCTATTCCAAAGCGGCGCGGATCCGGTGGCGCCATGACTGCCCTGTTTAACATCCAGCCCCGAGGGCCAGGCTCTTCTGTCCCGATGACAGCTCCGACGGCAACGGTGACGGGGACCAGCTGGATGCGGGGCCGATGTTCGACACTGCCCCCCCGGCATCAACAGTGGAGGCGAGGATGGAGACCGGGGGGGGAGCATGGACGTGTTCCGAATTTTTTCAGCCTGGACTTGGGTCCCAACCGGTTGGCCCCCAGCTTTGCCGGAGGCGGTTAGGGAAGACTCAGTCGAAGAAGCCGTTGTACTCTGTGGAAGATCTGTGGGCCCTGAGGAATGTCCCCCTTTCTCAGAAATGGCCCTCTGAACTCTCTAAGACTTGTCTCAAGGACGGATCTTGGGATCCGGAGAGATGGTGGGGCCGTAAGAAGCGCGTGAGGGAGGGCTGTTTAAAATTTTTAACCAGATTTTTAAAGGGGTTAGGGGTAGCCGGGCAGGGGTTGGGGGACAACCCGCCTGGGGCTGGGACCGGGCCGTGGGTTGAGCGCTGCTGGGAGGGTCTGGGTTCGGATGGGCTGTATTGAGGATGGGGGGCTGTTCCGGGGAGGGTGAAATTAAAGCTATTAGTTCGGTGAGCGGGAGAGGCAGATCTGGCGGTTATAGGGGGCCATATTTTGTATTGGGAGCGTGCCCCCGCTGCTTGTCTGCTGTGGCGCGCTCCAACCCCCTTGTTACGCCCCGTTCCCCGGGTGGTTTGAGTAATCGGGCCCTGGGCCTTCGGCTGATGCTATGTAACGCCAGGTCCGTTATCAATAAGGCCCCTCTCATCCACGATCTGATTTGTGAGGGGGGAGCGGACCTGGTGGGTATTACCGAGACCTGGCTGGGCCAGGGGGGGGGAGTCCCTCTGGTGGAGATGTCCCCAGCCGGGTTTCGGGTCTTTCATTGGCCGAGGACCCAGGGGAGGGGAGGGGGGGTTGCAGTGGTTATTAAGGAGGATCTGTGTCCGAGGAAATCCACTGTTTCTCAGACGACCGGATGTGAGTCTCTTTTCGTGAAGTTCGGTCCCAGGGTACAGGTGGGCTTGTTGGTCGCATACCTGGCTCCCTGCTATGTGGCATCAGCCCTGCTTGAGCTCCTTGAGGTCATAGCCGGCTTGGCGGTTGAGACCCCCAGGCTTATGGTCAACCTGCCTTCTGCCGGCGGTGCCTCGGGGATTGCTCAGGAGTTCATGGCTTCCATGACAGCCATGGGCCTGACCCAGTTAATTGGGGACCCTACTCACTTGGGAGGTCACACCCTGGATCTGGTTTTTGTCTCTGATCAGTGGCAGAGTGATCTGGGTGTAGGGGATATAGTTGTAGAACCCCTGTCATGGACTGATCACTCGCTCCTGAAGCTCGACTTCCGTTCCGCACCCCCCCCGGCCGCAGGGAGGCGGGACCGATAAAATGGTACCGCCCCAGGCGCCTGATGGACCCAGATAGGTTCCTGACAGAGCTTGGGCCATTTCCCGAAGCTCACACACACGACTCGGTTGAGGGCTTGGTCGCCACCTGGGACAGGGTGGCTGCTGGGGCCCTTGACTGGGTCGTGCCCTTGCGGCCTCTGACCCGGTGCTGATCCCAGGTGGCTCCTTGGTTTTCTGAGGAGCTAAGGGAGATGAAGCGCCGGAAAAGACGCCTAGAGAGTAGTTGGAGGGCTAGCCGCTCTGGGTCTGACCGAACACTACTACGATCTCATATTAAGACGTATTTAGTGGCGATAAGGATGGCGAGGAGGTCTTACCTCTCCACCCTTATTGCGTCCGTGGAAAACCGCCCAGCCGCCCTGTTTAGGGTGACCCGCTCCCTTTTGGAGGTGCGAGCACGGGAGGATCCCTTGCAGGGGCGGGCTGAGGAGTTTTCTAGGTTTCTGCATGACAAAATCACTCAGATCCGGGATGAGCTGGACTCCGACTGGGCATTTCCGGGTGGGGGGGCGGGGGTGGATATTGGTGAGGTCATTTGGGTTGAGTTCGATCCTGTTACTCTGGAGGACGTGGACAGGATACTGGGGGGGCTTAATGCCACCACTTGTTTGCTGAACCCGTGCCCCTCCTGGCTGGTCTTGGCCACTCGGGAGGTGACACGAGGCTGGTTCCAGGGGATCATAAATGCTTCCTTGAGAGAGGGGCTGTTACCCGTCGCCTTGAAAGAGGCGGTGGTTCGGCCCCTCCTCAAGAGACCGTCCCTGGACCCAGCATTACTATCAAATTATCGTCCAGTCTCCAACCTTCGCTTTGTTGCGAAGGTTGTTGAGAGTGTGGTGGCACGTCAGCTCCCGCAGTACCTGGATGAAGCGAGTTATCTTGACCCACTCCAATCGGGTTTCAGGCCCGGGCACAGCACGGAGACAGTGTTGGTCGCGTTGGTGGATGATCTCTGGAGGACTCGGGACAGAGGTTGTTCCTCTGTCCTGGTCCTGTTAGATCTCTCAGCGGCTTTTGATACTGTCGACCACAGTATCTTATTGCGGCGGTTGGAGGGGTTGGGGGTGGGAGGCATCGTGTTACGGTGGTTTCTCTCCGACCATTCGCAATTTGTGTTGACAGGGGGGCAGAGATCAGCCCCAAGGCCCCTACTGTGTGGGGTGCCTCAGGGGTCGGTGCTCTCGCCCCTGCTGTTCAACATTTATGTGAAGCCACTGGGTGAGATCATCCGTGGCTTCGGGGTGGAGTTCCATCAGTACGCTGATGATACTCAGCTGTACATCTCCACCCCGGGCCACCCCAACAAAGCCGTCGAAGTGATGACCCGGTGCCTGGAGGCTGTGCGGAGTTGGATGGGTCGTAACAGGCTTCGTCTCAACCCGACCAAAACCGAGTGGCTGTGGTTTCCTGCATCCAGATACAGCCAGCTTATTCCTTCGCTGGCCGTGGGGGGAGAGGTTTTGACCCCCGTGGAAAGGGCGTGCAACTTGGGTGTCCTCCTGGATGTACGGCTGTCTTTAGAGGATCATATTGCAGCCATCACCAGGGGGGCTTTTTATCAGATTTGTCTGATTCACCAGTTGCGGCCCTTTCTGGATCTGGGCGCACTTCGCACCGTCACTTCCGCCCTCGTCATCTCCCGCTTGGACTATTGCAATGCTCTCTACATGGGGCTCCCCTTGAAGAGTCTCCAGGAGGAGGCTGCAGCTGGTTCAGAATGCACCCGCGCGGGTGATCGTGGGTGCCCCTCGGGGCTCCCACGTAACACTGCTTCTCTGCAGGCTGCACTGGCTGCCTGTGGCCTTCCGGATTCGATTCAAGGTGGTACTGACTGTATTTAAAGTGCTCCATGGCTCGGGACCTGGGTACTTATGGGACCGCCTGCTGCCATCAACAACCTCCCGCCGCCCAGTACGCTCACACAGGTTTGCCCTCCTTGGGGTGCCGCCGCCTGATCGCTGTCGGCTGGCGGCCCCAAGAGTGCGGGCTTTCTCTGTGGGAGCTCCCTCCCTATGGAACGATCTCCCCCCGGAGATACGGGCCATGACGGACATCCTGACCTTCCAGCATGCAGTTAAGACCTTATTTTTCAAGCAGGATGGCCTGGCCCAGTAAATGGTTTATGGGTTTTTAAATTTAATTTGGGTTTTAATTGTTAAATTTTATAATTTTTAAATTTTTAATTTATCCCGGATTTTAAATGTCTGAATTTGTAATTGGATGGGATCCAATTTGATATTTAATCTAGTTTTAAATTGTATTTATTCTATGTGTTTTTTAGTAGGCTGTACACCGCCCCGAGTCCCTTTCTGGGAGAGGGAGCGGTATAGAAATCTGATTAATAAATAAATAAATAAATAAAAATACTACCTTGAATTCAGACAACTGAGTTTATTAATCAGAAATCCATTGAACTAATACTCCATGTGGAAAGAGTCATTCTGTTAGAAAACAGATATTAAAGATTGTGTTGTGTTTGTTTATTAGTAAAGCTGTAATAATTCCAGGCATCTGATACAATGACATATACGTTGAAAGTACATTTATTCCCTCATGAATGCTGGTAGCAGTCATATTTCCCCTATTCACTACACTTCAGACTTGTATTTTAGAGCAGCAGTATGTGACTAATCTTTCAGGTGATTCTCCTGTGTGCTGAAATCACTCTTCTTTAACACAAATTGCTGACATACAAAGCCATGTGTTGGTTCCTTTGATAGAAGGATGTAAGCATTACCAAACGGAACAAACTACAGAATTTCCTAGAGATCATTGCATAGCAGCTTTTATCAAGATGGCTGGATTGATTTTGTCCTTTAATTGGTTTTTTTTTTTTCCTCCACAAGTAAAGAAGAATCTGGTTCATTTACTAAATCGGTTCCATCCAAGGAAGTGCTCCCAATCTGATTACAAGACAAAATTTATAGAAGTCTAATTAAATTAAGAAAAACATTTCCAACAAATACAAAATGATTATAAATTTGATACAGTAAAGTTTTTTTTTCCAAAAAGCAATCTTGCCAGTTAAAAATATGCATATTTAAAAACTATGTGCCAATGGCATTTTACAATGTATGAACCACATTTTGTCATTTTCTTCCCCATGAGTATCAAAACAAATGTGCCTGAGTGCTGAATAATTTTTGAGGGCATGCTTTCATTTATATTATTTCTGTATGCTTTTTCCTTGCCTTAGGAGGCATTTTCTCCTTTCCATATAAGCTATAACTGGAACAGATTAATTGAAAATACAGTAAATAAAAATGTCCTTTTTCTTTCCTGGAGTTTCTATCACTCAGGAGTAGACAGTTTGGTATCCATTATTTTAGTAGGCTTTACTCAAGGCCTACTTTTATGCTAAGGGACTTAATCTCTTTAATAAAATACCATACTTGAAATTAAACTAGTCTTCTATGCTAATATACTTAGGGTAAAAGAATGTTTTACAAGATTTCTTGACAAACTTGTACTTAAGTTTCAAACTACAGGTAGTCCTTGACTTACAACTGTTCGGTTAGTGACTGTTCGAAGTTTCAACAGCACTGACAAAAGTGACTTAAGATCATTTTCACAATTGTGACCTTGAAGCATCCCTGTGGTCATGAGATCAAAAATCAGGTGCTTGTACTTGAGTTGTATTTATGACCGTGGCAGTGTCCCAGGATCACGTTATCATCTTTTACAACTTTCTGACAAGGAAAGTCCATGGGGAAGCCAGATTCACTTAACAACCATATTATTTACTGAACAACTGCTATGATTCACTTAACAACTGTGGCAAGAAAAATCATAAAATGTGGCAAAATGCACTTAACAAAATATCTTGCTTAGCAATGGAAATTTTGGACTCAGTTGTACCAAGTGCCAGGGAAATCAGGAAATCCAGGCTGTTCAGATGAGAACAAAGATTTATGGCAAGCTTACACTCACTACAAAAATCTGAACGATCAAAGCAATAGATAAGGAATTCAATGTGGGATAATGATGCATTTGAGCCCTCCCTCAGGCTCAGTCTGATCATCTCCTACAAATTGTGGTCATAAGTTGAGGACTAACTGTACTCTTGCCATCAAAGTGGTGGGTAGCTGACATCTTTTCAGATAATTCATCAACAGTAAAGGAACAAGCAGTCAAGAAATAGGTCACAAACTACTTGTTGGTAGAATATCCATGAAAGCTTTGGGAATGATATTCTGAGGCCATGAAGTTTCTATATCTACAAAGAACAGACTAGTACAAGCCATGGTACTCCTTATGATAGTCTATGGCAGCGGTCACCAACTGGTGGTCCGTGGACCAGAAAATTTTGGTGGAAAAATTATTTGCATTTTTTCATATTGCACTAAATCAGGGGTCTTCAAACTATGGCCCCTGGACTGAATACGTGCAATGAACATTTGCTGCAGAGAGTCTCCACTTTGGAGTCTTTTTGTGCGGGTCAGAGGGGGGCAGAACTTCCAACCTGAGGTCTGCTTCAGCCTCCTGGTGCAGCCTCCTTTGGGCGAAGGCTGGAGGAAAGTGCTGCTGGTGATGAAGAGTCAGAGGGCCTTGTTCCAGTGGGATTGCATCATGGCCTGGAACTAGCTGACCATCTCAGCCCCTGAGCCTCCAGGCACCTGTACTTGGCCTTGCACTCCCACAGGTCTTCCCTCTGTTTGGAAAGCCTAAGCTTGTGGTTCTCAGTGAGGTGCTTCTGCTGAGCCGCCTTCTCAGTCAGATCCAGTTTGAACTGAGCCAGCTGTTTTGCCAACTCTTTCTCATGGTGGCTGCTTAGCTCCAAAAACTGCTTCCTGTTGGGGCCTTAAGGAGCCCGGGTGAGCAGGCAAGGAGTGGCTGGGAAGTAAGGGGTGAGTAGAGGCTGTCGAGGCACCCTGCGACATGAATGACATTGAGTTGGCCATGCCAACTCAGTCACATGCCCACCACACAAGTCAATAGGCAGATTATATTAGTAGTCCATGGGATTTAAAATTATGCATTTAGTGATCCCTGAGGTCCAAAAGGTTGGTGACCCTGGTCTATGGAAACAAACATTAAAAACATTTGAAGATAGAGTACTGATACCTTTGAACTTTAGTGTTGGAGAAGACTGCTGAAAATACTGTAGACAATCAAACAAATAAATTAATGGATCAATGAACAAATTAACCCAGAGTTCTCACTCAAGGCAAAATGATGAGGTCCAATTATTCTACTTTGGGCACATTATGAAAAGACCTAGCTCTCTGTAGACTCTAATGCTGGGAAAAATAGAAGAAAAGTGAGGACAACCACCAACAAGGCGGATGGATTCACTTACAGTGGTGATGAATAAACAGCTGGAAGAACTGAAAGACCAGCTTAGGGACATATTTCATGGAGAAAATCTATGTATGTGAGAGTCTCCATGATGCATAATCAATCAAAGATCGTTCTGGGATATAGACAGATTTAATTGCTGACTTGAGCCTTTAATACCTTCCCCAGATATCTTAGGACATTTATCCAGTGGCACTTAAGGATGGAATTTTCATTTGAAATTCATTTCAGAACAAGATTTAAAGATTTTTTTCCAGACTTCTAAAATTACCCAGCAAATAAATAGAAAATATTAATCTTTGTTTTTCTTTGAGGTTATCATTAACTAAACCTACACATACATATATTACAGGGCAAACATGACGAAAAAATGTGTGTTGCAATATTGAGATGCAAGCTGAACACTTTGCAAATTTGCAAGCCACATCAGAGCACAAAGACATAACAGTTAAATTGCTATCATAATTATGTGACAATGCACACTTCACTAGTTTGTCATCACTGTAGTTAGTTTTGGAGACTTATGCCAACAAGTTGTTGGCCTGAGGTACACAATTCCATATCATTACAATATATTTTGAGTTTCTAAATGTTGATAAATTCCCTGCAGGAACATAAGCCATTTTTATATTTTATCTTTCTTCCTATCCCTATCATAATTTTAATTCGATCCTCTCATTTTCATAACATCTGAGATCTTCTTGGGTAACAAGCAAAACATCTTCAAAGAAAAACAAGAAAGTTGAAAAAGTTGCCTCTTGAAAAAGCAGCTTTGGGACATCCATGACCTGGATGATTGAGAATCTCTATAGACTTCTGAGACCACCTATTTTCCTTTCCATTATACTGTATTCCTGCTAGGAACAGGAACTAGCAGACTATTAATTTTTTTCCTAGGTAAGTGAAAAACATTGAATACAATTGGAAATGGGCTCCTCTGATCTCAATGGCACTTAAAGCTGAGCAAATCTGCAGAGCATTGTGCTGCTTGGCCATCAGCGCCTGGCATTTCATTGCCATTTATCTTTCTTTTCCTTTCTCTGCTTGGTTCACAAAATCACTGATGTGTGTGAAGGAGTTATTTAGATTCTCTTAACCAGGTCTGGACAAAGTATATAACAATCTGCAATGTTTAAACTGGTTTGGTTGAACAAAAATATAAGGCACACTGCTCAAATAACATTTCAGTACTAACAGAAAACATTCCCCTGGGTTGATTTTTGAGATGCCTGTTATGATTCTGACTGAAACATATTTTAATTGCAATAATGGAATTCCCTCTAACCTCTGTTTATTTTGGAAGAAAGGCACTAGACTGTACATGATGGCTCCAGCCACAGAATGGGGGCATGCAGTTCACACAGCATTCCACCTCTACTCATTTCCATTGCAGTAAAAGATTGATTTTTAAGTGATAGGGTTTGATTTCAACATTTGAATTTGGATGAACCCCAATGTACTGTGGTTAAAACAAAACAAACCCAAAACACACTGAAATCAGGCTACCTGCTGCTAGGTTGTCATTAAATAGAAATAAAGGCTTGGGATTTAATTTTTATGTCTTTAATCCCACCCCTTTCAAAGCAAAATCTCACATCCAATCAATAGAAAGGATGTCAGAGCTGTCTGTTTAAGATTACACCTGGAAAATTAATCCCTTCAGAGGAGAGTGATGACACTTCCAGTCTTTACAGCACAAACTTACCTAAATGTGATAGTTAGGACAGAAATACTTATGCAAGAGTCACTATCTGCTCAGAAACCAAACATGCAGCTAAAAATAGTGCCATGTCCTTGCTACAAAAGCCAGTGACCCAGGGCAAATCTGTTCCAAAGATTCCTGCTTATCAGAGCAGAAAGGAAACCAGTAGTGGCTCCAAGCTACCACTGATGAATTTAATCAAGTTGATTTATACCACGGCGGAAGGAGAGCACTGCTGCTACAAAGCTGAGCACAAATACAGGATTAAAAACCCATCTCCATTTTAGCATATTTCACCTAGGGTCCTGCACCATAGAGCAGAGGTTTGAACTAGCTTATGCTTATTTATATATGAAATCAGCCAAAGACAACATCCCCAATAATTTAAGTATTAATCCTTGCCTACATTCTGGGTCTGTATTTATTAGATTAATATCCTACCAGGAGCTCAAGGTACATGGGAATCTCTGTTCATTTTACCCCCATAAAAATAATTTTGTGGAATAAGCTGTGCTGCAACATGACCCTTCAATGATTGAAGCTGGGACTAAACCTAGTCCTCAAGGGTGCACCATTCTACAATAAGCAGACAAAACATCTGCAATTCTTTCTGTGCACAAGGTCCTCAAACTGCAGGAAATTTTTCTGCAAGTCTGTCTAACATATTTTTCTCCCCCTACATTCCGAGCTAAGAAACATTTTTGAAATGGATGCTAACAGAAGCTATTTATTTCTCACCTGTTCCTGCAATGGACAGTTCAGTTCAGACATTTTGAGCTTAATAGATCACAGGATTTCAAAGTAAAAGAAATCCATGGTAGCATTCTCCAACATCCCTTCTTCCAGTATGCAATAACAGTGGATTTCTGAGTGTTACTTTCACATGCTGTATTGGTTGCTGCATGAATGATTAGCCTTATCTAATTGGAAAGGCTACCAGGGATAGTTACAAAAAAAAATCATTTCTGTGATTGCAGAGACCAATCTCTATGCACAGAGATGTCATTTGATTCAATCTTCCACTCTAAACCATAACATGTGAAGAATAATGATCTCCCTGCAGAAATTATCACCCTGAGAGGCAGCACATCAAGATATAGATTACTACACAGCCCTTATTCCCCCAAATCTACTTTTAAAGTTCTATTTTCTTGTGATCTTGTAATGGTATACAAATACCTTTATAAGAAGTTATAGATTGCCGTGCATAGATTTTATCTGGCATTATGTGGCAACCTGGCAACTACTTCCAGCTATTCAATTCAGTTTGCTTTTTCTTAAGCTCTTGGTGTGTCTTGCAGTCACAGCTTTTGTGTGTGTATATATATGTGTGTGTGTGTATATGTGTGTGTGTGTGTGTGTATGTGTGTGTGTAAACTTGATAATTGTGATAAGGAATTGATTTTATTTATTGATTTCCGTGATCTGGAATTCTGACAACAAAAAAGGGCCTGAGGTTCAACCATGGAGAAGCAATGCACAAATAGCTCCTGCAGCTCAGTATGGCATTTTTGCAACTCCAGCATTCACTTGTGGCAAATGGGATCTGACTTGACTCTAGGCTATTATGTCTTCCTTTTTGTTCATCTTATTTTCCCAGATAATGCAATAAACTGTCAGGCCCATCCATTCTGTTCGGCTTCTGTATAGCCTACAGTGCAGAAGTCAGGGGAGATCACATTGGGCTCAGATTTTGACTCAAATAGAAGCTGTCACATAATCAGGACCGAGGACTAAATAGAAAAGTTAATAAAACAATCCAGTGATTATGGATGGGGACTTTTTCAGACTTAGGTTGGGAAACTTTCTCAGTTCTCTTTCTAATATGTGCAGTATGTCTATGAGCTTAGATGAGAAATGATTCAAAAGGAACTTAGAATACCACTTCCCCTCAGGTACACTTCTCTGAGGAAATCTCATGAAAAGCTCCTCATTAGTACTCAGCTCCACCTCCTAGGGTCCCACATGTGCCACTGGGACTTTGAGCTTAAGCTGCAACCCTATTTTGAAATGACATCATCTACAACCCATATCTACTCCTTGGGAAAGATTATGGGAAGGCTGTGAGTGAATGGAAGGGAGAGCGAATGTAACCAAGTGACAGAAGGTGAATCAGCTCAGCCCAGGTAGAGAGAAGTCTGGGAAGAAACATTCCAAAACACTCAAAAAGTCTCCACTTAACCATTAAATTAGTGTTTCACAACTTGAAGATGCTGCCTGGGGAATTCTGAGAGTTAAAGCCTGAGCCTCTTAAAATTGTTGTGGTTGTATACTGCTATACACATAGTCTTTGACTTACAACCTTTTGTTTAGTGGATGTAGTACTCCAGGTTTGGTCTTACCAGTGGAGTATAAAGTTCAACCAATCCACCATCACCCAAGACTAGGCACACATGCCCCTAACAACCTCAATTCCAACTACAACTGGCCTTAAATGCAAGCTACTCAATGCAAGAAGCCTTGTGAATAAAATACCTGAATTTCTCCTCTTACTAAATATGGCTAAATTTGACATCATATTTGTCTGTGAAACATGGCTCAACACATCGCTCCCTGACTCCATTACCACAGTAAGAGACTATCATGTTTACCGATCAGATCGTGAAATTCGTAGAGAAGATGGTGTTGCTATCTTCTATAAAAAGTCCTTACATCTAAAAAATATCCAAGTTACCCAGGAGCTTGTTCTTCCTGAGACCATCATCTGCGAACTATCCTTAAATATCACAATTCGATTCTTACTATGTTACAGAGCACCTAATTATGACATCGAACATGTAAACAAACTAAATTCACTACTAACATGGGCAACATCCTTCCCACACGCTTTTATCTTTCTTGGTGACTTCAATCTACCTCATATTAACTGGACCCTAAATGAATGTACAGCTGAACCCATACATGCAACCTTCTACAATGCTGTTACAAATCTGGGACTGGACAATTAGTAACCAACAATATTAGACTTAACAACTGCCTTAATCTCATCTTCTGCGATAGTTTGAATTTAATTTACGGAATACAAACTAAAGAACCCTTTTCTAACAGTGACCACAATATGATTGACTTTTGTCTCAATATATGCCCATACAAAAATCATCACAATGACATAACCCCCAAATATAACGTCAAAAAAAGGCAACTATGATCTTATAGACAACGATCTCTCATCCCTTGATTGGCAATCTCTATTCACTGGATACAATACTGTTGAAGACCATTACAACATATTTTTACTTGAAGTCAAAAGAGTCATCAAACTATATGTGCCAATAACAACTCCCAAAACAAAAACCAAAAAAACAGATTACCCATAACAATAAGGAAACTTCAATCCAAAAAGAGATCACTCTGGCAGAAAAACAAATCTGGTCATATTGCCAACTTCAAAAGCCGATACAAAAATTTATTCTACCAGATAAAGACTGAATGCACCAATTATCATATTAAATAGGAAAACCTTCTATGCACCAATTCCACCCATGCTTTTAACAATTTTGTAAACAACAAACTAAAAGACTCAAGGTCCATCCCACCCCTGATAGGACCTAATGGTAAAGACTGCAATGACAACACCATTAAAGCCAACATCTTTAACACATTCTTTGGCTCAGTATTTGTAAACAGCAATGGATCATGGCCAGTATTTCCTAGTCGAACCACAGAAAACTACAATGATCTAATAATACATATCAATTTTACAGAAGACAATGTTGAAAAAGCACTACGCAATCTAAAACCATCTCTATCTATTGGACCGGACGTAATATGTGCCTACTTTAAAAAGCTATCCACTGCCATAGCAGAACCTCTAAGCATAATCTTTGAAAAATCTTTCAGGACCAGCTCCTTGCCTAACCTATGGTCACAAGCCATGGTCATCCCCATCTTCAAAAAAGGAGACCACAGCCTAGTTGAAAATTACAGACCAATCTCCTTATGCTGCGTCACCTGTAAAGTCATGGAATCAATTATGAACCAATCCATTATCCTCCACTTAGAGACAAATAACCTACTCTCTAATAAACAATTTGGTTTCAGAAAAAAACTATCATGTAATCTGCAACTCTTACACTGCAAAAATATATGGACTACACAACTCAATCAGGGAAAAACAATAGACACAATATACATAGACTTCTGTAAAGCTTTGATTCAGTGGTATATGACAAACTACTTCTAAAACTAAAATCTTATGGTATCTCTGAACAACTGCATAACTGGATAGAAGCATTCCTGTCAAACAGACAACAAATGGTCAAAATTGGGAGTGTCCTATCAAATTCTGTACCTGTCAATAGTTGTGTCCCCCAAGGCAGTGTTCTATGACCAACTCTCTTCATACTCTACATAAATGACCTCTGTGGTCATATTAAGAGTAACTGCATTCTCTTCGCTGATGTTGTAAAGCGACTACAGACAATATTGCTACCCTTCAAAAAGATCTTGACTATGTATCAGAATGGTCAAACAAATGGCAACTTCAAATCTCAATTAATAAATGCTCTGTCTTACATATTGGCAAAAAAAATCAGAAAATAAAATACAAGCTGAATAGTCAAGACCTTGTTGATGATCCAAGCTTTGTAAAGTACCTTGGAATACTCATCTCTAATGATCTAAGTGCAAGATCCCACTGTAACTACATAGCCAAAAAGGCATTAAGAGTTGTTAACCTAATCCTACATAGCTTTTTCTCTGGTAATATCACATTACTAACTAGATCATACAAAACATTTGCTAGACGAATACTCGAATACAGCTTATCAGTCTGGAACCCACATTACTCATCTGATATTAGCACAGTTGAGAAAGTCCAGAAATATTTCACAAGAACTCCACTCCTCTACTCATTATAGAATACCTTATGCCAGCAGACTTGAAATTCTAGACCTAGAAAACCTTGAATTACACTGTCTTTGGTCTAAGTATGGTATATAAAATCATACATTGCAATGACTTAGCTGTCAATGAATACTTCAGCTTCAACCATAACAATACAAGAGCAAACAATAGATACAAACTCAAGGTTAATCGCACCAAACTTGACTGCAGGAAATACGACTTCAGCAACAGAGTGGTCAATGTCTGGAATACTCTACCTGACTCTGTGGTTTCTTCCCCAAACCCCAAAAACTTTAACCTTAGACTGTCTCCTATTGACCTCACCCTTTCCTAAGAGGTCTGTTTCTTTTATTTTTCTTATATGTACCCATTTCATGTATTCATAACTATGTATATACTTATACCTATTATCTTGTAAGCGATTGACAAATCAAATAAATAAATAGGTGGGTAGTTAAGTAGATAGATAGATAGATAGATAGATAGATAGATAGATAGATAGATAGATAGATAGATAGATAGATAGATAGATAGATAGATAGATAGATAGATAGATAAAATTGTATTATCATTTCTCATAATCTTGATGTATCTCTCTTTGATGCAGCCATTGCAGTCCTGGTAGGAAGCAATTCAATTTATGCATTGTATCTGGCAAGGTTCATTATTCTTTGGAAGAGGTCTGCATATCTGCAAAGCATCTTGCTTGGGTTTTGTATGTAATGAACAAAAATGAATGCACATCCCCTGTTAAAATACTTGGCTGAAGCATTGACTGCATTTACTGCTAAATAAAGCCAAAGAGCAGGCCTTGTTGCTATCATTCATGCTTCAATAATCTTAAGGTTTAACTAGTATAATTTATTCTGAATGTGATTCTAAAAACAGCTCAGAAATCCAGTTCGTTGATTTTCTCTATTTTCAGTTACTGCACCGACTAACAATTTGCTTCTTATCCTAAATGTTGCATCTGGCTCTAAAACAAAATTTTTAAGTGCAACTAATATCTCAAGATATTTGTCTGCCACACCCTCATAACTTAGGTGTCTTTTATTTTATAGAAAATTTTCATTCCCTATATTTATAAAATCTATATTTATTTATTTATTCATTCATGCATTTATTCGATTTATATTGCTGCTTGTCTCATTCATGACTACGGGCAGCTCACAATTACAATATAAACAATATCAAAAAAAATTCTAGTGAATAAAATAACCATGCAAGCAATATACTATATTAACATAATTCAAAATGATTAAAACCATTCAACACAGTCATCAGGACAACACAGTAATTCACAAACAGTACAATCATTTTATGGGATGTACGTCATTCTCTGTTCCCCAGGCCAGATGGCAAAGCCAAGTTTTCAAGCTACAAAGGAAATAGGGTTTGTTTTTTTTAATCCACTACTTTTAAAAAAAAATTAAAGACCTTATTTTACAGTTTCTTCAACTTGAATTGATACATGAAACAAGGGTAAATAGGGTTTATGGGGTAGACCCAACTCATTTTGATCAATTGCTATGCATGCCCAGAAGTCCACTTCTTTCCTTCAAGTATTGGGGCTACTCTGCTCTATAGTTAATGGCGGGGAGAGAAATTGTTTTACAAAACTACTTCAGTAGGATTGTTTTCTAAAGAATAGTTCTCCAATGGCATCCAGATCCTTGGATTCTATTGGAATGACAAGCTTAGTTAGCCACCATTTACTGCACACTTAGGCTGGAAGCAACAAAGAAATGGATTCAAATGAACTTGCCTAATTTGTTATCAGGTGTGCCACGTGGTCTAAATGAATTATCATGAAAGAAAAGCAGCCTATCCAAGTTCAATTACATCTTCTTTTATCATTTTTTTCTCCAAATTGCATCTCCTGCCACTGAAAACAGCTTCCATGGCAAGTTTCCTGCTGGTGGGATGGGATGGGAACAGTGGTGGGATTCAAATAGTTTAACAATTGGTTTGCCCAGGGTCAGACTTGCTGTTGTAGGAGGCATGGCCCATCGCCGTCCTTCAGCTTCGCCGTACATGCAATATGAGCCTCCCATGATGGCCAACTTGACTGTGAGCAAATTGATTAAAATACCCCCCTCCAATATCAACATGGATCCTGGGCACTGTGCTGCACTGCAATGGAGAAATGGGCAATGGAGCAGCCAGTACAAGGGAAGGAGGAGGAGCAGGGAAAAGAAAGAGGGAAAGCAGGCTTCTTCCCTCACGCTTGCCGTTTCTCCATTGCAGCGCCATGGAGAAGCGTGAGCTTCCCTCACGCTTTCCCATTTCTCCATTGCAGTGCAGTGCCCAGGATCCACTTTGATCATGTGTGTGTGTAGGGGGGGTAATTTAACAATCGGTTCTCTCAAACCAGTGTGAACTGGCTGAATCCTATCACTGTATGAGATGAAACAGCATGTGATTAAGAAAGAAATCGCTTTATTGAACTGGGTTGGATTAAACCATTTAAAAAATGTTTCCAAAAATTAAAAGGCTATTTGGTTCAAAATATAATTTTGGAGGACTGTTTCTGCCCAAATAATTGGCTTTTATGCCTGCAATGCAGTTTTCTGAACTCTACACTTGAAGAGAAAGCACATTTTAAAAGCGAGTGGGTGGATGACTCTGGAGGAGGCAGAGTAGAAAGACAAAGAAAGTGAGAGCGAAGGAAAATGCAAGAGCTCTTGGGAATCTGTTCATGAGAAACATTTTTTGAAAGATAATATATGTTAAGTTAATATCTGTTCTAATTGCTAGGCAATAAACACCATACGAGGGCTGAATAAATGTCAGGAACAAATTTATTCTGAAAGTCAGATGAAGACGTATCAGCTGTGGTCTTATAAGAAATGTACTGAAGCTTTCTTTTGGTCGTCTTAGGAAAGAGATTGTGTATGAGAGTCCTTTGGAGTTGGACACCCAATACATTTAAATAGAATAATGATGATAGACTATAAAATTTAATTGAATTATAATCTTACAGATATTTTTTTTATAAAATGATGTGTCGTTGGTACATAGCACTAGATAAATGATCAAAAATATATAAGGGAATTTCAAATATGTGTTGAAAATGTAATCAAGCTGAAAGAACATTATTTTTTTATCTTTGATGTGCATGTAACAAAGCTAGAAATACTGGATCAAGCGTGTATTTTGATGCAGAAGTTTTTAATGTACATTTGAAACCAGAAGCTTTTTTGGGGTGCTTAATGGACAAACAAATGGAAATGTCTTATGGAACTTTGCTTTTATATATAATAATGGCAACAACACTTTCATATGCTGAAGCATGGAAGGACTTACATATACCTGCAGTGGAAGAATGAATGGGATGCTGGTGGAATTGGTGTGAAACTAATAGTTTTGATTAACAAAAGACATTGACAGATACTTCTACTTGAAAACCACTTTTGGACTCTTACTGAATTGAAAGAAATGAAATATTGATTTTTTTGGAATTTAATAATTAAAATTACATGGGACTATAGAAATAATGTAGACAAATATTAATCGTAGAGTAAAAGTTTGATGTATTTTTATTCATATCTTTAATCAAAGAAAGTTTGATATTTTTCTATTTGTTTTCTCTGTCTTATTCACACTTTTACTTTTTTTTCTTTCCTAAGCTTTTTCTTCTTCCAAATCTTATTTTTCTGTTTGTTTATCTCTTAACTTTGATAGTGCCAATAATAATAGTGTCTTAAGTACCATCACAGAACTACTGGAGCATTACTTGAACATCATTGGCATTGATATGGAACAGCTTATATTCTATGATGAAAAAACCACTTCTGCCTATCTCAGGTCTTTGGGAAGGACATAATAATGTGGCAAAATGATAAATCCAGTCTAACATCTGGCTTATTGTATAACCAACTATATTAATCATAAATAATGTTAGTAATAGTTTACAACTTGGCCACATACATGATTGATATAGTTTCATTTCATATCCTTTTTCTGATAGATTTCTCTGTCTCTCTCTGTCTCTGTCTGTCTGTCTGTCTGTCTCTCTCTCTCTCTCTCTCTCTCTCTCTTTTTTTTTCTCATATTTTTAATACTCTTCACTAACATGGAACTTTCCTGGTCTATTAGGATTGTCAATACAGAAATAAAAGTCCTTAAGATAGGTTGTTGGGAGTTATACTATATACAAATATATTCCCTTTGTAACCACTTATAAATGAGGATATATATATACCCTAAAGCTACATAATAACGAGAACATTTCAACTGAAATAGATATATCTTCTGTGTTATATAATGAAAGCAGATGCCAAACTACCTAAATCAGGGATAAAGAACTACTTCCCCCACAGCAGCTAAAGGCCTATTTCTCACTAAATATAAGCCAGTGTTCGGTTATATTACTACCTTTTCTAGGAGGTGGGTATATCTGAAGGCTCATGGATAAAATAAATAGCCTCACCAAATCCTTCTAATCCATTTTAGAGAGGAAGGATCTCCTCGTTACCTCTTTTTTATGAGATCAGCTTTTTTTTAAAATGAAGTATTTCATCAACTGAGCGTTTTTCACAAAACTATATATAATGGACATCTGCTTCGCAAATTATTTTTTTAAAAAAAAAACCTCTATAGTATAGAACTTTGAAGCACAGAACAAATACGAAGCTCAGCTTCAGTATCACAAAAATGCTATCTTGATCCATTTTTGTCAAATTGAAATTGTTATCCATTAGCAAGTTTAAATCATTAACTGTTAACGTAATGTCTATACAGATATACTTATTTGTTATTTTGCTTTCTTGGAGGTAGAAGAGTTCTGTATGTGAATGTGAGAGTTCCTGAAAGCAGGAACCTGAGCAAAGATGAGGAAAACACATTTCAAAACTAAACCAGAAAGGAAATTTAATTAAAGGGAATGCTTTATAGGGATTGGCAAACCAACTAGCTTCCTAGGTTAATTCTGTTCAGAAGATCTGAATAAATCTGGAATTCAAAGTGGCATATTCCCAACTAAATAAATCTAGGGGACCACATATGCATTAATGCAAACTCATTTGGTATACCGGAGTAGCTTGTTCAAAATGATATAAAACATTTCTAAAGATTGAACTGCAATAAAAAAAAGAAAATAATAAAACCATCCTTTAAAAAATGAAAGCCTTATTTTAAAAAAAACATTTTTAAATGTATTTTATTCATTAAGGTTTTAAGGATTAGGTATCTGTTATGGAGCACAAGAATCCTGATGCACAAAACCTCACCTTCACTTAACAGAAGGGCACCTACACGTCACCTACACATCCCAGACATCATATTGGAAATAACTCAGCAAATCTCCCACAGGCATGCACACAGCTCCCCCTTTTCTTTTGAAGAGACAGATTAGAACAGCATCAATTTCACAGAGGGGAAAAAATGGCTTAAGAGTAACCCTTTCATTTCCCTGAAATTACAAGTTATCTGAAATAGCAATGTCTTGTAAGATTTGTGAGTCAATTTCACTTTCATTTTGGCAAATCATCAAGAATTGACTTAAAATAATTTACTTAATTTATTTAATCCTTATTAGTTTTCTTTAGGTCAAGCAGCATATTTCTAGGCTGCATTGGAGGGCTTGCAATCAAGTTGGTGCCTACTATCATTTCTAGACTGCGGAGCTGAAGAAGCGCTCCAGAAGAAGGTAATGGAAATTTCTGGACTATTGCCAAAAAATGTCCGTGAAGTTGCTAGGAATCAAAAGCAATTCAAGATAGTTCTTATATTTACCTAGAGGAAACCTTCTTTATTATTTATTTGGGTTAAACATTTCTAAGTATTTGCGGAAAAGAATTATAATTACAACAGATTAACAGAATTGGAAGGGACTATGGAGGTCTTCTAAACTAATCCCTGCTCAAGCAGAAAACCCTACACCATTTGTCCAGATTGCTGTCACATCTCCTGCTTGTGCAAGGGTTGGACTAGAAGACCTTCAAGGTTCCTTCCAGCTCTGTTATTCTGTTATATGTTAATATGAAGGGCATCAGGTTGAAGATAGTTATTTATGCCTTTGAGAATGAAAGACATTCACCATCAGCTAGTATAACAAAAGGGAGAAGATATTTCAATAGTAGTTCAGATTTTTTTAAACCTGGAAGCAGTGTGGTTGAGTGGACTCTTTGGACGAGGGATCAAAAGTATACTCAATGATTTTCTGCAGAATCATTACAGTACAAATTTTAAGACCTGTAATGTACATCTTAAGATGGTGTGATTTCATGCAAGAAGAAGCAGTCCTTCAGAGCTTCTGACTCAAAATTAAGAAAGGTCACCATCAGCACTTTTAAATCAAATTAGATATGAAGTTGGTCGCATATAATATTATTATATAAAACAAATATCCAGCTAAGAGCAGGGTTTGACCTGGGTCTAATCCATGAAAATGGGTAGAAAAGGCTTTGTTCTTACCAGCACTCCAATCAAATTGCAGTCAGTATCATTCCGTATTTGCAAACCTCCAGTGATTCAAAAAACAAAGGATGTGAGTAATGCAATTTGTGTGTGAGAGAGTGAGTGAGTGAGAGAGAGAGACAGAGAGAGACCAAAACAGAGACAGAGACAGAGAGAGACCAAGACAGAGACAGAGACAGAGAGAGAATCAAAATTCTGTATAGGTCAATCAGTTAAAACTGCTTGCAAAAATCATGGTACAGCTAGGAACTCCCAAAGCTTCTTAAATTATGGGGGGGAAATTATTCATATACTGTTGTATGGGCAGACAAACTTTGTTAAACTAATCCTGAATGATAAAGGTCTTAGCAAAGCAAGGATGAGGGATAGGGGAACTGACATTACTACACTGTCTATCTGGAGAAATAAACTACATTTATGTACAATTAGGTTTTTTTTAAACTTCCCATATCTACCATAGAATTTTGCCACTTTTCTTAGAAACAATCCATTTTTGGACCAAAAATTCTATGAACAATCATGATTGAAACCAGCCAGTTAAAATCCATCTGGTGGTGATGCTGTCTCTCCCACATTTTTTCTAGCTTAGAAAAAGTAGGTTGTGGTCTACTTTGTTAAATGCCTTTGTCAAATATACTATATCTACAGCATTTTTGTGGTCTACTAATTTAGTAATTTAACTAATTTAATTTAATCATTAAACTAAGATGTAACAAGGAAGGATGGTTTAACAGAACTGTACATGCATATTTTTGTTTGCCAAAGGTTATTGATTAACTTCCCAATATCTCTAGGTACAATTTCAAAATGATCTCCTCTCAGAGCCATGGTAACACAGTGGTTAGAATGCAATACTGCAGGTTACTTCTGCTGACTTCTGGCTGGCTGCAATTTGGCAGTACGAATCTCACCAGGTTCAAGGTTGACTTAGCCTTCATCCTTCCACAGTGGGTAAAATGAGGACCCAGATTGTTGGGGGTAATATGCTGACTCTGTAAACTGTTTAGAGAGGGATGTAAAAGTATTGTGAAGTGGTATATAAGTCTAAGTGCTATTGATATTGCTAGATAGATCTAGTGGCCTGATTCAATAATTAGAGTTTTTCCTGAAAATGACTAGATTGTCAGCTTAACTTAGACAACCATTTTACAATGCTATAGCATTCAGCAGTCAGTAGAGGAGGTTGAAGAATAGGAAATCTCTGCATTCTCCATGTTCTGCTTTTATACGTGCTGTACAAAGTCCAAGCCTTCTATCAGACAGATGGTGGTGTCATATGTAATTCCCTCAAGGATCATCACTTTCCTAAATAGAAAACTTGTCTTTGTTTATTAGTGCTTCCTTGTCATACCTATCTAAACAATCCTGTTTCACTTGGCCACCCATACAGTAGATGCAAAGCTAACAAATTAAAATGTTTTTGAAACAGAAGAAATCTGGTGGGCGTTGGTGTTTTATATTGGATCTCTACAAGTGAATTTTAATAACATCTTTTACATGAATCGCATGTCCAACAAATAGATAACTTGTCTATTCTGCGTGTAAGGAAAAGCTTTATCTGTGGAATGGAAAAATATATTTTATTTGTGAGTCCAGCAGAATGGATTGGATCCTCCCTAGTTTTGAAATAGAAGCAACAAGAACATAATCCAATGAATGATTTCACTTAAAACCTGAAAACTGGCTACAATGATCAGCAAACCACTTCAATAATACAGCTAAGAAAATTATATTGATCTATCCATGAATTCACCTGGACTAAAATTCAACATAAAATAAATTTTACATGTAATGCAAAAATATGTAAAAATGTGTCCTGATAATCCATCTTAGTTCAGACATTATTTCTCGCAACAACCTGGCAGATATCTCTGAACTCTTCTCAAGCAGGAGATGGAGCAATATCCCTCTTCTACTATTGTTCCCCTGCAATTGGTATCTGCTGAATGTTACCTACAGATAACATTGAGTCATGAAGGCTGTTGTCAGGGATGGGATTCAAATTTTTTAACAACTGGTTCTGTGGGTGTGACTTATTTGGTGGGTGTGGCTTGGTGGTCATGTGACTGGGTGGGCCTGGCCAGCTCGACATCATTCACATCAAGGGGCGCTTCTTCTCGCCTGGCCTCTCATGACAGTGGAGCTGCTGCAACGGTTGTAAGTGTGAAAAACAGTCATAAGTCACTTTTTTCAGTGCCACTGTAACTTTGAATGGTCACTAAATGAACTGTTTCAAGTCAAGGATTACCTGTACAAAAATACAAAAAGCTTCTTTGCTTCCAAAAAGCTGCCCTAAATACCAGTCATTAAATTGAAAATACCTGCAAGCCAGAGTTACAAATCAGGCAAGTCTAGGCATACTGCCAAAAATGTAATAAGGGTGGGAAAAAACAAAACAAAAGGAGATTTCTTCTAACAACCAGTTCTCCGAATTGCTTAGAAAGTTAACAAGAGGTTCTATAGAACTGGTCAGAACTGATAGAATCCCACCCTTGGCTCTTGGCCTGAATAGACACATCATTGATGAATTCATCTACACCTCTTTTACATCCATTCAAATAATGGCCTTATCTTGTAGACATTAATTCCCTAGGTTAATTTTACACTGTGTGAAGTACTTTCTTTTGTCTGGTCTAAATTGTATTTCAATTTTTATTGCATTTATGCATTGATTTTATTTTGATATGTTTCACTAAGATATATCTGATACTATGTTTTGCAAGATGAAAAAAAAAACATTTCCCTGTCCATTTCTGTATACCATGCATGTTTCTAAACATCTCAGTTATGAAGCCCTGGATGGATGGATGGATGGATGGATGGATGGATGGATGGATGGATGGATATGATAGTTATATAACAGGTAAACTGATATGATGATAGGTAGACAGATTCTCATTTTATGCTGTATTTGGGACCTCAGAGATACAAATCATTTTAGTAGTAAGTAAAGTAAAGTAAGTAAAAATCTAAATCAAACATAGCAGTTGAGTGTTAACACTAAAATGCAAAATAATTCTGACACACAGAATTCCACCACCTATTGTATTCTATATTCTATAAATGCCTTGGAATTCAGAGGTATTCCTGAAAGTAAAAGTGATTGATGGAGAGTAGTCCAGTCCAGTCCAATGTTTTAATACACTAACCTTCCATATTTTCACTTATAAAATTGAAAAAAAAAATAGGGGGAACTGAAAATCTCCCAAAAGTAGTATAAGTTTCTGCTACAAAAACGTATTTGGGATAAGATAAATAAACTCCACTACAATTTATTACATATTCTCCACTCTCCTCCCTTTCCCCAAATGCTGTAGTAGCTTCTGCCCAACCAACATAAACCTTTGGATTAACAAGGTTAAAAAAAAAAACTCAGTTCAAAACTTTCAACTGACATTCTTTTTCATTAGGAAAACACATAGTTTTTATTAACATTTCACAAACAGCACTTCCAGTGAATATAAATATTCTGAAAAGACCTAATGGAAACGCTATAGTAGAGAAAGGGTCACAGTGAGCAATTTAAGTGAATCACATTCTTTCAAGTCACTGCCATTCAGGAGGAGCCAATCTATAATTTAGCTCTTAGTACATTATTGAAGACTACATACACATTTGCTTGAATTTTTATACAACAATACTTTCTTTAAAAGGGAGAAAGCACAATGGTTTTTTTTTTCTGTGTTTAACTTTGTTTCAACATATAACCCATTCATTCTTTCCCAATTAACATTTGAACAGGTATTAAGTGCACACTGTTCCGATTCAATGGCTTTGATTTCTACCATGGCTTAGCATGACAAATCTAAATGTAGTTGACTCTGGCTCTGTGTGTACTGTAGGACAGAAATGTAAAGCATTGCACATGAATAGCATTGCCTCTTGCACCTAATAATCAAGTATTTATCTTCAACATGTTAATCAAGAAGACGAAGGGAGCTCTTGGAAGTTTTGCTCTTTCTTCCTCCATCTTTCTTTCTGGTACCATTTCTTTTGTAATAGATGATCTGATTTTCTACAAAGAGACCTCTGAAAGAGGATATCTTAAGGAGAATCCTGCAACTGAAAGCACTCTTTCTTCAGATAATGAAGACTTAGCATAATCTACGATTTCTACGATGAGAATTATTATTTACAGAAAAGTTAGAGCCTGAATTTAAGATAGCCCTTTAAAAATGAAGAACAGTAAAAAAAAAACTATAAGCATTACAAAATGTCGTGTACTGTTCAGCTTCCATGCTTCGTTAACCTAGAATTGAAAACACTAGTGGAACTCACCCCTGAAGGATCAAATCTGCATGAGCATTTGTTTGTGCGGAGGAGAGAAAGAAATCATGAATGTGCAAAAGATCTCCTGTATATGCATACATGTAAGAGATATTATGTGCGTATGAATAAGAATGTGTGTGTGACAGTCTCAAGAATTTAAGGCTGTTGTCCTAGTGATTTTCCCTCTAATTTCAGACCTAATAATGTTGTCAGATAGGTTAGCCTATGACAGGTGTCAAACTCACATCATCATGGCGTCATAACGTGAAATATCAGGACTGTTTTCCCCTTGCTAAACTAGATGTGGGTGTGGCCAGTGCATGACACATCCAGTCCGCGGGGCGGGAGTATAACAGCCTTGGCCTATGAGATAGGTTGAGTTGAGAGGAAGTGACAGGCTCAGAGTCACTCACTGAACTTCCATGATGAGGATAAATTTGAATCAGATTCTTCTCAGTTTAATGTAATACCTCAGTGGCAATGCCATATTGTCCTCATTCCACCTGAATCTTGTTTCACACAATATTCTAGACTTAAACAACTTAGAACTATGCCGCCTTCGGTCTGATCTAAGTATAGTATATAAAATTATACATTGCAATGTCCTACCTGTCAATGAATACTTCAGCTTCAACCATAACAATACAAGAGCACACAATAGATATAATCTCAAGGTTAACCACACCAAACTTGATTGCAGAAAATACGACTTCAGCAACAGAGTGGTCAATGTCTGGAATACTCTACCTGACTCTGTGGTTTCTTCCCCAAACCCCAAAAAATTTAACCTTAGACTGTCTACTATTGACCTCACCCCTTTCCTAAGGGGTGTGCATAAGCGCACCAATGTGCCTACTATCCCTGTCCTATTGGTTTTTTTCTTATATGTATCAATTTCATGTATTCATAACTATGTTTATACTTATACCTGATATCTTATAATCGCTTGACAAAATAAAATAAATAAATGAATAAAATATTCTCAAATTCTCAAATTTACAATATTCTCAAATTCTCAATTTTCTACAGTCAAGAAATAATTCTTCTTATAATTAAATGCAGAAAAATATACATCCTATGTTTATATAAGATATAAATATTTATTTATTTATTTATTTTCAAGATTTACATACCGCCCACTCTCCCTGCGGGAATCAGGGCGGTGTACAGTCATTAAAAATATAATAATAATACAATAATTAAAAATAATTAAAAGATTAAATTTGATGGTTGAATAATAGAAACGAGACAAGGGTTTAAAAGTAAGGACTAAAACCAATTAAAACCAAATTTAAAGCCCATAAAACCCTAGGCCAGACCGGCTTGATGAAATAAATAAGTTTTCAATGCGCGCCGGAAGGTCAGAAGGTCAGGGATGATCTTCATCTCCGGGGGCAATTCGTTCCAGAGGGAGGGTGCCCCCAAAGAGAAGGCCCGCACCCTCAGAGTCACCAGCCATCCAGCCAGCGGCACCCTGAGGAGACCCACTCTATGGGAGCACACTGCCAACGGGAGATTGATGGTGGCAGTAGGCAGTCCCGTAAATACCCAGGTCCCAAGCCATGGAGCACTTTAAAGATGGTAACTATCACCTTGAAACGCACCTGAAAGACCACCGGGAGCCAATGCAGTTCACATAAGACTGGTGTAACATGAGAGCTTCGAGAAGCCCCCAAAACCACCCGTGCAGCCGCATTCTGCACCAGTTGGAGCTTTCGGGTGTTCTTCAAGGGGAGCTCCATGTAGAGAGCATTGACTTATGATGGAAACAAGATATAAATATGACAAGATATTTGACCCCATCTACATGCAAACATTATTGCTGTTACTTTTCTTTGCCTTTAAGAAATCCTGTGCCTTTGCTATACAGAAAAAAAATTATAAACAACTTGGCCTGACACTACAACTCATCAGGCAGGATCCAGGCTTCTTATGTCCTTTCTCCAATCAGCCTTTTCTTTAAGCTAAAAAAGAAACCACAAACGTGGTAATCATCTCAAATCAGGTAGTTTCTGAAACTGTGCAGAACTTTAGAATAATTTGGAAAAGGAGGCAAGAGTGTGAATATAGCACCATCTTGCAAATATGACAACTGCAGAGAGCAACTACATGACTCTCAGAATCAAGGTGACGCTCACTCCACCTATCCTTACTCTAGAAAGTCCAATCTGCACTTAAGATTCTTATTCTAAAACTCAAGAATAAGGCTTGAGTTGTTCTTCACAAAAACTCAAGAACAATAACCAGTTTTTATTGTAGTTCTAGGAATGACAAAAATAAGCTTCTGTGGATCTAAATGACTAGCCATGTATTTGTAAGAGTTTGTCTTCGGATTTCAATCCTTTCTTTTCATGGTAACAGACTTCTGGCAGCTTAATGCTCAGGTTTAGCTGCTGCGGGGACTTACATTATTCATTTTTTCTTAGATTCTTTGCTTCTCAGATTGGGAAAGGCTAGTCACTTCTTTTCAACTTTACATATTTCAGTTACATATCATAATATGTAATTTATCATTTACATATAATTATGAGAGTAAAATGAGGGATATCACATCTGCTACCATGAGCTGCCATAGGAAAGTTAGTATATAAATGCAATAACAATAAAGACCAATTTCACAGCATTGTGAACAAAACATAATATATTGAAGCCAATCACTTCTACAGGTAAATAATCTCACTGGTGATTGAAGCAGTGCAATACCATTGTGAGCCATTTTGAAAATATGGAAACTTTGTCCACTTTCCTTGAGACCTGCTTGACATTTAATGATCCCTTGCTCCTCTACTGGCCAAGCTTTATAGATCCTCTTTTCCCTTGGTCAGACATGGGAAACATGGGAAAGAAAAGAAAGCCTGATTGGACTTCAAGACCTGCCTTGCCCCAAAAGTATTCAACTCATTGCATGTTCTTGCTATTGTCCCACATTCCAGCAATTTTGTCTCTGGAAGCACCCAATGAATAACATCCATTTGCTGATCCTTAGCATCACTATCTCGAAAAGGCCTACCAGGAACAAAAGAAGGATCTTCCCTCACATGGCCTGCCCCCTCCCTTTTGTGGCCTATATTTAACCTCAAACAAATCTGATGTTAAAAATTAAAAATGTCCCACTCTAGCCAGAACTGAGTGGCTTTACAGGTAAGTCCTCAACTTCCAACCACAGTTGGAACCAAAATTTCCACTGCTAAGCAAGACAGTTGTTAAATGAATCATGCCTGATTTTACAACCTTTTTGCTATGCTTGTTAAATGAATCATTGCAGTTGTTGAATGAATCATTCAGTCATTAAACAAATCTAGATTACACCATTGACTTTGCTTGTTGCTTTGCTGAGAAAGTCACAAATGGGGATCACATGACCCCAGGGATAGCAACCATCATAAATAGATACTTGTTGCTAAGAGCCCAAATTTTGATCATATGACTATGAGGATGCTGCAAGGATTGTAAGTGTGAGGACTGGTTGTAAGTTACTTTTTTTTCAGTGCCATTGTAATTTCAAACAGTCACTTAAAAATGGTGGTATCACAAAGATTACTGTAAAGCAGGGGTGTCAAACTCAAGGCAAGTGGGCCAGATCCAGCCCATGGGGTGCTTAGATCTGGCCCCTGGGGCCACCCTGGAAACAGTAAAGGATCAGCCCTCCCAAGCTCCATTTTCACTGGTAGATGTTGCAGGAAGCTGGTGCAGCAAAAAATGGAGCCCGGAAGCCCATTTTTGCTGGCAGAGCTCTTGGCCACCACAGGTGCCCCCAACACAAGCGACATCAAGCTGGCCATGCCCATCCTGGCCACTCCCACCCCAGCCTCCTGAGGTCAAACACAACCTGATGTGGCCCTCAATGAAATTGAGTTGGACATTCCTGTAAAAAAATATTATGGAACAATCTACAAACGCACAGCCTTTTTTGCTATCCATTGGATCTGTCAGGATGCACTATGTCCAAATGAACTGCAAAATTTCTTCTGAAATTGTGATGCTCATTGTGAAAAGCCTTTGCCTACCATTCAAGTACAGTACTGTACTGTGATATTACAGTACTGAGAGATTTTTTCTAATTGAATGTATGTTTCAATAAAAGAAAATTAATGGAAAAAGGCAGACCTTCCTTATAAAAGTTTAGAACATAGCTTTTAAGCAGTGAGTAGCACAATTGTATGAAACTGCTTAGGTATCATTCATGAGATCAATGGCATTTCAACAATTCTCAAATTAAAATTGGGAGGAGAGTTTGAACAATCATATTTAAAAATGATTAACATTGGTTATAGATGTTCAGATATCAGTCCTTTAACCTAAGGCTTAAAGAAGAAAGTAGTTATAAACAAAATAGTTACTTATGAGAGGGATTGGAATTAGTTGACATTTACAGTATGGCTGCCAAATTTCTGACAAAAGAAGAAAGAGCTCAAAAGGAATCTAATATTTTTATAGTAAAGAAATTTCATCTCCTCCATTAGCAGGAGTCAATTTCTGTGAAAACAGTACACGTTGTAAAAGCACCTCTTGATTTACAAAAAAAACTTCTGACAAAGTAGTAGGCATTCACATTTGTAGATCAAGTTTTCTCAAAGATGATGGACAATAATACTACAAAGCATTTTGTTATGCTTGTATCCAGGGGTGGGATTCTACCAGTTTGCACCTATTCTATAGAACTGGTTGTTAACATTCTAAACAATTCAGAGAACCGGTTGTTAGAAGAAATTATTGGCCTAATCCTGTAAGTAAGGCAGGAAGGAATCATTCTGGTGTTGCTTACAAAAACTGCCTCTCTGTTAATCCTTATTACATTCTTGGCAGGACTAGTCTTCCTGTCTCAGGAACATCTCTGGAGGTTATTTTTCACCTCCTTTGTTGGTACTTCGCTTGTGTGGAGTGACCATTCAAAGTTACAATGGCACTGAAAAAAGTGACTTATGACCCTTTTTCACACTTACAACTGTTGCAGCATCCCCACAGTCATGAGAGGCCAGGCGAGGAGATGCATGCCTCGATGTGAGTGATGTTGAATTGGCCATGTCCAGCCAGTCACATGACTGCCAAGCCATGCGCACCAACTAAGCCACGCCCACAGAACTGGTTGTTAAAAAATTTAAATCCCACCCCTGCCTGTACCTCTTTTCTCAATAACTATAATTGAAATCCCTGGTAGAAGGATTGCCTTTATAAAACAGATAGGACTTTCAGTCACTTAACTTTTCCTCCCTTTCTTCCTCCCATTTTAGTATTTCTATGAAACAGTAAAAGCATAATATCACACCCACATGCACACATATGTGGTGGGGGGAGAGAGAGAGAGATTGAGCGAGAAAGCACTTTTGTGTAATCTTCTTTGCTGCAAAATCACTCATAGAAGTTCAAAAGGGCTAAATATCTTTAGAGAGAACTAGTTTGGAATTGAAATAAATTTGAGGAATATTTTTAAAAATTAGTAAATACAGTGCTACTTTCAAGTCTGTGATAAATTATGGTCTGTATGTCCCCTCTATCATATTTAGTGAAAAGTAAATTCCAGATCTTCAGTTCAAAAGTTAACCATTTATAGTATTTAAAACTAAGACTAAATGAACATGACATGTTCTTAGTTTTGCAAACTTTTTTAAAAATCAATGGCTTTCCCCATATTTTGAATGCACATTGCATTCAATTTTTTCTGAATATATTCATTTTTGGAACCAGAAATATACATATCCTTGTTTTCAGGAACTTTTTAGCCAAGAGGTCTAAATATAATGAAGTCATCTCTTCCTAGAAAAACGACAGATTGGCAAAAACAAAAAAAAATGTTGCTTTAGTAGGATGCAGTTTTTCTGCCTCACAGAAAGTTCCATCGTTGACAATCTTCCAGAAAGAAGCTTGGCTTCACCAGTTCACAATAAAGGTATTTGGCAACCATGTCTCCATTCAAAAGATCTTATTCCTCTAAATATTTTGTAATCAAAATCATAAATGACAGCAGACCAGTAGTGACGAGAATCATCATTCATTCTCATAATATCAGGTGCTGTGATATTCTTTGAGGTCACTTGGATGCCAAACTATATATATGTATATCTGAACCCAAAACACCCATGACAAAACACTCATGACATGCATGTGGAAATATGTCCAGAACAAGCATTACAGGTGTGATATCATAAGCCAGGATAATGCATCTCTCAACTGTCCACAAAACGGTTATCAGTTTAGTAGATTTCTGTGAACTGTTAGAAGAATTCTTTTGTAGGTTGGAAACAAATGTCAACCTCAAAGGGAAATTCAATTAAACACAAAGCCAACATCTCTCCTCTGGACCTTTTTAACATTTTTGTCTTTGATCTCCTGAAACCTGAGGTTTTACTCATTTATGCTGCATGGAAATTATTTATGTTGCCTTGATTAAATGATGGCTCTTAAAAAACTTCTGATGATTAGTTTATGGTGCCTTCAAAATGTATGCCGCAGTTCTTTTCACTGAAAGTATGAGAGCAACAAACTCAGATCTGTTAAGCACTAGCATAAGTTACTTAAAATATGCATTAGATAACCTAATGAGACAAAATGTTTATTGTTCACCCATGTATAAAATATATAATCAGTATCTCAGCAAATAAATCTCAGGCGCATGATTTGTTATAATTTTCAAATATAAAATTATAATTTCCAAATAACTACTGTTATAGTCTCTATGAGCAAAAGATGTTGCATTATTTTAAACCTTTCCCTCATTTGCTAAAATGGTAAAATTATTTTATGTTAATTATTTATTGTATCCTGAAGTAAAAGCATGGTTTCACTATATCAGTTTAGAAAAGATTGCAGCAATTTTACATATTTATCCCAACCCCACCCCCCCCACCCCCCAGCAGCAAGAACTAGCCTGCATATCTGCAAAAATGAAAGCTCTATGATGTAAAAGTGTGTTACATTTTTCATATCAGAACATTCAGGATGTGAGTCCAGTCTAAGATGAATGGAACCAGGAAAGTGGAATAATTGTTTGGGGCAAGTGATTTATTACAGAGTACTAAATCTCCCTCCAACAAGCACTCCCATTCTGTATGTCAAATTGCCCTACTGTTTTATGCCATTTCTACGCTCTGTAATCATAGAACTGTCACATTTAAGGATTTGGAGCAGTAAAAATTGCCAAAAAGTGAAAATGATCATAGACAATATAAATCAGTTTATGAGATAGAAGGATTAGCTTAGCTGCTTAGCTGCTGATTCTGAGGTTTGATGTAAAATGTAATGAAAAAAAATGAAAATGAAAATTAAATAGAAAGAGAAAATATGCATAACACATACAGTTATTATACAACCAAAAGAAGCTCCTTCTTGTTTTTTTGTTCCTTCTTGTTGGAGTTAAAACTAGTCCTGTTAATAAAAGAGAACACATATTTTGCTTTATAATAATCTCAACATAAATAATAATAACTACTACCCTATATTAATCTTTCAGAACTTTAACTTCCAAAATCATTTATCAAAAATGAGCAATCATTTGCTGAAGATCTGTGATATTGTAGTACCCAAGATGTGCATCCTGGTGACAGAAAGTGTAAAATGCTTCTTGAAACTGAACATGATGATTCAATGGGATACAGCAGCAGAAGTGAATAGATTCTAGGACTTAACCTTGGCTGAGATGTTGAAAGCTAAAGACTCAAGATGCATTTGTACATGGAAACTTGCATGCATGATATCATAACAATGGTTTTGAAGAAATGATATCCTGCCCAATGAAGGATCAAACCTCATGCCAGAGTTAGATTAGGCAGCCACAATCCTCTGAATAGTTTTTTGTACATCAATATTTCTCTGGATCAGTCAACAGTAATATAAAGTAGCTCACAAAATTGACATGGATGATGATATATCTTGCATCTCAAAAATTTTGTGACAAAAAGAACAAAAGTCTTCACAGGCTGGAAAGATTTTTTTCTTTAGTTTCAACAACTTTGATTAAAATGTCTAAAAGAGATAAATAGTTACAGATACCTGGTAATTATTCTTCTCAGGATAAAAATGGAAGCTTGCTTCTCTGAAGATTTAGCCTAGTTAACTGGCAAAGATGCAAACAAGAATTTAAAATAATCTTTGTCAGTTCGCTAATCATATCCTTCCAGACAAAATTTCTCCTGATGTTGATAAATTGGAGTATTAGTATTTGGTTACTCTCTAGAATTTGTCTTGGAGATCATATGACAGGACTATGTACTGGAAACAAGAGCTTATATGAGCTCTTTTGTATATTCAGTATAAACAGATATAAGGTGTGCCCCCTAAGAGGGGACAAGAAGCATGTGTTGGTTCCCACTTCTCCTGATGAATACCCAATGAAGGTTTATCACAATGCATTCTGTAATTTTTGAAAGCCACGTCTGATAACTTTGGGATAGAGAAGAAATTATATTTATTGTAACAATCAAACGCAGTTTCTGGTCTGGATAATTTTTTTCTTGGAGTTGAGGTTCTCACCAATTGGTTTATAATGAAATATTTCTTTTTCTTTCTTTTTCTTTCTTTTTCTTTCTTTCTTACCATGCCCACCAAAATATCTCCCTAGCAATCTCAAAAATTTTGTCATACATTTTGACCCTAAAATATGAAGAACTCCAGATATTTTTCAGGCCTTTGTTTAATGAAATGCTCCTAGAAGTTCCTAGAAGTAGTACCATAATGAATACATTTATCTTTAGGTTACCAAGTTTGAATACTTTCAGTGTTTGACGCTAGAATAAGATTTGCTACCTGTCAATAAATTGCAGATAGTTCTTGACTTTGGACTATTCATTTAATAACGGTTCAAAGTTACAAAAGCCTTGGAAAAAGTGACTTACAATCTGTATGTATACTTAATGACTGTCAGACCATCCTCCTTATCACACCATCACAATTCCACACTTGGCAGCCAGCTTGCATTTACAAAGCTGTAACATCCTGCAATCACATGGTCACAATTTGTAACCTTTTTGATGATTTCCAGCAAAACACCCACTGGGGAAGCTGGATTTTTTTTTAAAATGCCACGTGATTCACTTAACCACTACATGCTTCACTTAACAACTGCTGTAAAATTGTCATAAAATTGGGTCCAACTCAACTTACAACTGCAAAGACTTATGATGGAAATTCCGGTCCCAATTGGGAATGTAAAAAGGACTATAGAAGGAACAGATCAGACATCCAGCCCTTGCTTATCAATGGAGACCGAGTGGAGCAAGTGGCTAGTTTTAAGTTTCTGGGTGTTACCATAAAAGAGGACCTGACCTGGGGTGCTCACATTGCAGTACTGGTCAAAAGGGCCCAGCAGAGATTATACTACCTGAGACTTCTCAGAAAACAACAAATGAATGGAAAACTGCTGGTGACCTTCTATCACTGCACCATAGAGAGCATCTTAACTTACTGCACCTCTGTATGGTTTGCCAATTGCACAGTGGCAGATAGGAAAGCACTCCAGGGGGTTAATATCATTGCCCAAAAGATCATTGGTTACCCTCTCCCCGCTTTGGAAGAGCTTTATAGCTCCCGCTGCCTTAAGAAAGTTCAAAACATTCTCAAAGATCCATCTCATCTTGGGAACCCTTTTTTGAACTATTACCATCTGGCAGATGGTACAGAATAATAAAACAAAGACAAATAGGCTGAAAAACAGCTTCTATCCCAGGTCAGTAGCTCTTTGGAATTCTACTGTATAGTGCAGTGTTGGTACGGTGTCGGGGCTTTCGGTTCAATGTGTGGAGTGTGAAGGATGTGTGTTTGTGTTTATTTTCATGGTCATGATGTGCACTGAAGATGGTGTTTGATTTCGTTGTACGAGGTGCAATGACAATAAACTAAACTGAACTAAACTACCTATATACTCAGTCAGAAATCATGAAATCTTAATGGTCTTCTGCACAGGGAATTCTTCCCCCTTTAACCCATGTTCCCCAACTTTTCTTCTTAAAAATATATAAATCTCTATATATTCTAGAGTGGAGAAAATAAACAAAAGATCTTGTTATATTATTCTTGCCAATTCTTTAAAAAATTACAATTTGCAAATTTTTACAATTTTTCATTGCCATACATATTATCTTATCATATCCCCAATAATAACTGCCTCTTAAAACAAAATTCAGAAATCCAGTTTCCAGAAAAGTAAACCATAGTAGTATAAATAAGAATTTATAATATTTCCAACCCAGAACTTTTTAAGAATTTTAATTTATTTGAGTCTCTTGATTATTTAAAAAAAGTTGTCCTGAATACACATAAGCTTCCTCATACTGTCCATTGTAGATGTTTTTCTAAGCCTCCTTATGTATTGATGTACATAAAATATGGGGTACAAATTCAATTGACTTTAAGTGTGGCTATTGAGAAATTATTGTTTCTCTTTATATTACAGTATAATATTCCATTGTGAAGACATACCATTTCTTGAGTGAGTGACCTAGAAAATAGCACCTAGCTATAGATAGTAAGTGGCTTACAAAGTTAAAGGAAGCCATGAAAAATATCCATTCCTAAAAATGAATTCGTATCTTGTTCTTCCCTCCAGAATGCAACTTGAGACTGTAATTCTTTGGTCTGTCTTTTTTATTCCACACCTACAATGGTTACCTCCCACCTGGACAAATTTATGCAAATGCCTGCAAGACTAGCTCTGAATCACTGTAACATTCACATCCTAAGCATCTCAAGCAGATATGAATGACAGGGTTGCTTGCTTGCTTGTTTGCTTTCTCTTCCTTCCTTCCTTCCTTCCTTCCTTCCTTCCTTCCTTCCTTCCTTCCTTCCTTTCTTTCTCTCTCCCTCTTTCTTTCTTTCTTTCTTTCTTTCTTTCTTTCTTTCTTTCTTTTTCTCCCTCCCTCCCTTCCTCTTTCTTTCTTTTTTGTTTCTATCTATTTCTATTTCTTTTCTGCTGTTTTATTTAAAGCTTGCATCTGTTTCCCATTTTGTGGGTTCTTTGTGAACATAAACCAGAATGTGTTGGCAAACACACAGACACACAAAAATGAATTTCTGATGCAGAAAACAAACAAAGAAAAAAAAGCTTAAGCTTTCCAGCTTCTGCACCATTAAGATATTGTATCACATGCACATACAGGTCATGATAAATAGAGAAATGACTCAGCAGAAGCTCTTCAGACCAACGTCTTAATGCCCCTGTGATTCATACTGTCCAGAACAGTGAACAACCTGCTCATAAGGATAAGGCTAATAAGAATCAAGCAATTGATGTTGGGGGTGTATCATGATATTTTCATCATATCAACAACCAAAAGAGGCACTCAGCCAACTTTGCTGCATTGGGTCTGGGTATTGGACCATTGCTTCAATGTTTTGTATTTATAGTGCACATACTCGGCTGCCTGCTTTTAATTTGCCAAATATGTTATTTCTCTTTCTGTCTCCTTGTAATAACACAGGTGTAAATGTGTCACAGGAAGTTTTAAAAAAGTGAGAATTGATTCTGAATTATCCTATTTGCACACCCAAGTCCCCTGTGGAGTGGGGATAGGGGGAACACCCTATTTCCCTTTTTTCATGAGACTGAAAGAAAGTCTTCCTTGTTCTTCCTCTCCATTGTGTTCCAGTCTTCTTTGTCAGGGCCTTATGGCATTCAATAAAAGTCACAATGATGTCACATGCACTAAATGCCACTGCATAAATGATATAAATTGTGAAATGTATTACACAAAAATGTTCAATATGTCATTCACATAATTTGCCTGATGACATGATATGCATAACAGTTCTTGCTATCTCCCCCTGATTCTCCTGGAAATACCCATAGTTGTGAATTTGGATGAGAATGTTTTTGGAAAGAGAAAGCCTATCACAGGTTTTCTCTTTCATGATATTTTCCTCAATAAAATGGTAAATATGGGCTAAATGTGTCAGTTGGCTGGATGATATTATCCAAAGTGTTCTCATTAATGGCTCCACTTCAAAAAGGACTGTTAACATTGGGCCATGTTCAGAGAAGAACTACCAAGATGATGACGGATCTAGAAATCATGCCCTGTAAGAAATGGTTAAAGAATCCTTGTAACCTACAGATGTAATGACTGAGATGTGTGATAATACTCTGCAAATATTTAAATAACTAAAGAAGTGGACTTATTATGTGTTGTCTGTGAGTATGTTCAAGTGATGAAGGAACGGGTTAAGATTAAGGTAATCAGAACAAAATTCTTGCTGGTTTGAGTTGTCAGCCAGTAAAAGAGACTGCTTCACAAAACTGTATTTCTCCCCTTTTTCAATCCTTTGCAACTAGCATTTGGTGGCAAACTGGGGGAATGTTCCATGACATAAAGTTGTTAAGGCTATCAGTCATCAATAAAGTTATCAAGGCTATCAGTCATAATTGATTATGTGACATCAAATTATTATTGACTCTTAGCAACATATATATAATGTCCATGGTGATCTGTCCCCAATGTGGTCTTTCAGATTTGTCAACAGACAAATAAATGCTCTGTCTTACATATTGGCAAAAAAAGTCAGAAAATAAAATACAAGCTGAATAGTCAAGACCTTGTTGATGATCCAAGCTCTGTCAAGGACCTTGGAATACTCATCTCTAATGATCTAAGTGCTAGAGCCCACTGTAACTACATAGCCAAAAAGGCATTAAGAGTTGTTAACCTAATCCTATGTAGCTTTTTCTCTGGTAATATCACACTACTAACTAGAGCATACAAAACATTTGCTAGACCAATACTCGAATACAGCTCATCAGTCTGGAACCCACATTACGTATCTGATATTAGCACATTTTATGGCAATCTTTGATTGTCCATATATACCAGAAATAATGTTTATTGACCTTTTCTAAAGAAAACATGAACATTTGGCATCTTTTTCCCCTGCTGAGTACTAATCTGCGTTGGATGATCCTAAGCATTATTTCTTCCATGGATTTATCCAGTACTTTTTAATTTGCTATCACTGTGTCATATGCTAATAAACCCCACGTTAATTAGGTGCTTTTTTTTGTCTGTCTTAAATCTCTTCTATTCGGGTTCATTAAATGACTCCTGATGTTTTGAGAGAGAAAGAAAGAGGGAGGGAGGGAGAGAGAGAGAAAAAAAAACTTCTCCCTATTAAATTATTCAGCATGAGAAACTTTTCCAATCTACTGCAAATCACTTTGAAAGCTACCAACAGATCTTCAACTAACTTGCCTCAAGAACATATCTTGATCTACCTTTTTATCATTCCTAGTGCAGATTACATTAAGAAAGGGTGCCATTGTTGTTTTTATATTTTCTGTTATTCTTCTGTATTATTATCTAATATCAAGAGATAATTAAAATAATCTGAATGAGGGCAAGTAGCTTTGGGGCAAGCAAATAGCTTTTAGGGAAGCAACAGGAGGATAAGAAATAATTGAATTTTAGAAACTTTTTAAAACCTAAAATCATTGGAAGGTAATATCTCAAAATATACCACATCATATTAAGATTCAGAAATACCTGAAATTATACTGAATCAATTTTTTCTAAAGAAAATTAATCTACATTACTTTTGTACATTTTCCAGCTGAACCACAATTAGTAAATATTTTCAGAACTAATTTGTCATTTTCTGAAGAGAATATGTGTGATAGTTCCCTAACTCTTTAGAGAATAGCATCGTGTTCAAAATGTTTTTAATTAAGTCAGAATTATACTGCATACATATTTTCCATAAACTGCTTACACAAATGTGAGTATAAAATAGTGGGTGAAGTTTTTTTTTAAATGAAAGGATAAAATTAAAATTATCTCAGGCAAGTTTTGGAGTACAAAGCCTATCTTTAGTAGAGAAGCTTTAGATTAGTGGTTTAACAAGCATCTATTATTTCTAGTTAAATAAAAGAGCTCCTATCACAGTTACAAAGATATAGACATACTTAAAAGCATAAGTAGCAAATGAAGCAGAGGAAAAATCAGAACACTGCATGATAAAAGGAGGAGCTCTTGTTTATTGGGATAATATATTCCTTTTATATATAAAATCCCACAGAAACATAATTGGGTGGGGGTGTTAGAGCCCAATTTGATGTGCAAAAATGCATTATTTGCACAGAGTCAAACACCCCATGAACTGCCACAGTAAAGAAGAACTCTGAGTGAGCCAACAAAGATATTTTGTCTGCAGAATTCAACTGAAAAGAGGGAAGAACTAGAATGAGGAAGAATCCAGTGAAAAACTGAGGTGGGAATGGGGGTTAAGAGAGACTACTGATAGCTTCCTAAATATTACTAACTACCTACAATACTATGTGTAATTGGAATACCTCTGGTTGCTGACCTAGTTGAGACATTTCCAAGATTATATAATTAAGCCAGCTCCTCAGATAGTGACCTCACTGAGAAAACAGGGAAAGTAAATAGGATGTTGGTGGGGGAATATAGGTGGGGGAATTTGTAGATTTTGGCCATCAGAGAAATTGAGAGATACAGGACCTTCAGGGGATATGCAATATTTTTTCTCTTTTCTGAAGATAACAAAAACTATATAAAGTAAAGCTTCAGACTGATTTCCCTCATAGAACAGAAGATAAGAAGGCCAAGAAGCTAAAATAGGCTTATCGAGAGCCATTAACACCAAGAAGCCTCCCAGAAGACAGAAGAACATTCATTAAGCAGATAAAGAAAAGTACCAACAGGCCCAAACTTGTGAAGAAGAGCATTCCAACTTTGGAGCTTCAAAATAGATTCTATAACATATCTACTAATAATGTTTCTGAAGTCCTGGATGAAAAGCAGCTTCAAGAAAAGCCACGATCTTCCTAAATTGAAGAAAGAGAGCATTTCTGCCCTGAAGAGGAAATGATTTTGCATATGTAACCAGAGATTCTTTATTTAAAAAAACAGAAGCAAAAATCTGTTGGCTAGACAGCCTATCAGGAGAAGTGTGCTGCTTTTCTGGAGCAAATATTAGGGCAATGATTGATAACAATTAGGTCCATTGACAAACTCAATTCCTATTTATCTATATGGGAACCAATGACCCAGCTGACATTGTTATGGAGAAGTTGCAAGGGCTATGAAGAAAAATAAAGGAGCTGAGGGCCCATGAGGCATTTCTTCACTACTTCATGTTGAGGACATGGCCCAAGAAGAAAGCAAATAGTAAGGGAAGTAAACAACTGGCTAAATTGATGGTAGCAAGAGAAACAGTTCTGAAAAAGAACATATTTCAAGGTGAGGCAAGACAGTGGCTGTACCTCACAAGAAACTAGCATAGATGTCCGTATCAAACTGAGGTTTTGTAAAAAACAGTGAAACAGAAGTGGTGATGGAAGTACCATAGAAAGGAAGCTTACATTAAATTATGAATTTTGTTGTTTGCCATTTCTTTTGCTCTCTTCTTCAGATGCTGATGAGAACTAGGGATAATGCATTCAGAAGTCATCATACAAGCCTGAACTGGAAGTTGTTAAACTGACTTAAGGGTATGAGAATGCAAGCCCAGAAAACAGTGTGATTATTGACTCAAAAAGGAGTTTGAATTCCTAGGTCACTTCCAATCCTTATATTTTATGATTCTAAGCTTCTATTTTAAAAAATCTAATTCTGTTCTGATGATTTAGTTAAAAAATAAGAAGTGGAAAACATTTGGGCTCTCTGGGCATTTATGAGAATGTAGGGCAGCCCTTGGCTAAATTTCTTTCAACATGCTTTACTTTCTGAAAAAGATGCGAAACAAAAAAAAAGCATATCTCAGTTCTATATACAGAAAAGATCTTTCTGAAAGTTTAAGGAGCTAAGCCAGAGGTGGTATTCAGCAGGTTCTGACCAGTTCTAGAGAACTGGTAGCAGAAATTTTGAATAGTTCGGAGATCCGGCAAATATCACCTCTGACTGGCGATTTTACAGTATCCTTCCCCTGCCACATCCACCAAGCCATGCCAGAGAAACAGTAGTAAATGAATCCCACCACTGAGGTAAGCCATTTATTTTTATGGTGTAACTCCAAACACCAACATTTTGTAGTCCTATGCTTGTTTGGTAACATATGTATTTCTCATGAATGTCTCTCATTGTAGAAATATGTAGCTTCATTGTAGAATTCAATTTACCTATAACCACCTGTGCTTTAGCTTTCATATAAATGCTTTAGACCTTCATGAAAATCAACCAAATTCATTGGTCTATTGTTTTTATGGATATCTATACAAAACAAACAGGAACCAGTAATCCTTCTTTTTGGATTCATATTTAAATTCTGTTTAGCACTATCAAATAGGAAACAGACCTGAGGAGTTATGGGAAGAGATGTGACATCATGAAAATGCAGGAGAAAATATATTCCCCAATTTCACAGAAAAAAATCTAATTAGCTTTTAGAATAAAATTAATGTTGAACATTTTTAAAAGATAATGTCAACATGCATCTTTAGTGTGCATGAAGATACCAGATTGTTTTATTTTGTTGGCTCAAAAATAAATATGGACAGAAAGCTGGAGAGTAAGAAGATTAATTCTGGGGAGGAGAGAGATTAGGCAAGACTATGAAAAACAAATACTTGTCTGTAACAACAAAATAGATATATTAATGACCTTTCCATTGGTAATGAATGGCTCTGAAAGCTGGACTTTAAGAAGGAATTAAAGAAAACTGTGATATATAAAATATGCATCTGGAATTAACAGATCTTCAGAATGTTTATTTGTCTATAGAGACAATAATGAAAAAAATATATCACATACACTGGGCATTTAAGGTAATGTAATAGAAAAAGTGCTTGGCAAGTTGAGAGAAGTAGAAGAAAATCAACAATATGAAGAATATTATTAAAGAGATTACTGCACAGTGCTTGGATGAATTACACATTGTTTTTTTAGTATGGTGAGTATTTGCATATGCAATCTTCTGGAACTGAGCCTAACTAACCTATACACAAAATCTGGGAGTAAATCCAGATGACATTCCTGGATGCTATTTCTGAACTTTGCTGAAGAAATTCTTGTACTTTTGTTTTGGAGTGCTAGAGCATAAAATAAAATTGCTAGTGGTTTTGGACATAAACAAAATGATTAACTCTGGTGAGATCCTAAACAAACAAATAACAATGCCTTCTTGATTAATCTTGTTCCCTCCTAAATGGAAATTCATCTTTAGAGTACACAAAACATACTGGACAATTATCTTTCCAGCACAGAATGACTGATACCTTAATATGTATTCACTCTTTGAGTTTGTCAATCTTTACAATTTGTCAATCTTTACAAATTCCTACCAGGGAAAAATCCCAACAAAAATGTTGAAAAGCCACAAAATTAATTAAAGCCATCTGGCTACCATTCTGTTTTCTCAGACCATGGCATAATTTAGTTAGCTTCTTTTTGGCTTATATAAATATACAAATCCAAATATTCATGCACACATTTTCAGAAAAGACTGCAATCAATCAAAAGAATAAGGCTATTATTAAAAGATTCACAGCCCTTTGACATTTTCAGCATTTCAATGAGCTTCTTATTTCAGCCACTATTCATATTCTATTAGAGGTTAAGAAAGAATTACATTGTTTAATAATAATAAGGTGCCTAAGATGAACTCATCAGATACATATCAAGAAGACTTTCACTAAAAAACCTTTATGCTTCCTAGTCTTTTATTTCATCAACAAAAAGGCCATCTAGTTCCAAAATACTTACTCCCTGTCTAAACCCCTTTTGATTTTCTTGAAGTCTTTCGAATGAATATTTAATTTCCATTTCCATGCCAGAATATTTTTGAGTTGTTTCTAGAGAATAGAAGAATTCAGGGGACTTCAGTAAAGCAAGGTGAATTGATACCCATATTTTTTCCATTTCATGGATTGCAGGGCATATTTCTCAAAATATTGAGTAAGTCTCAACCTTTGAGTAAGTCTTATTTTTCTAATCACTTTGGAGCTTTAATTTTGTTTTTGCTTCTTTAAGATTTAATAACTTTTGAATCTACAAGTTTACCAGTCACTGGGGAGTTTCTCTTCAATCCATTAAAAAGAAAGAAAATCATGTGTTTCCAGCTTTATAAGATCTTTGGTTTTTTGCAACATATAGCAAAGAGATGATTATAGAACTATTTTGGAAAGTTTCTAAGTGCTAAGATTTTGGATGAAATGGGTTTAAAGAAAGACACTGAAGTCAATTAGAAAATTTCTCTCAAGTGAGAAAAATTTGTCTTGTTTATATTTCAAACTCAAAACAAGACTTTGAAATTTGGTTACTAGAGCACAAGATGGCTGTTTTAAAGGAAATGTTTGATCTGTGAGTTTGTAAAATGCTTGACTTTTTAATTCCATACTGAAGTTCTTACTGAAATATGAACAAAAATCATTACTGAAGATGAACAAGTTTCTTTAAAAATAATTGAAATGGACTTTAAGGTGGATTTAAAAAACTATAATGCGATGGCTCCCTTGGATGCCAACTCGAGTGATAAGGAAAAACCAGCTCCAATGAAATCTGAGAGGGAGACCTGGAAGTCTCCACAGCAAGAACAGATGACCAAATAAGGCAGTGCCTGGAACATTGGGGAATCCACGAGCAAACGATCAGATGAATGGCCAACTGCACAAGCAGAAGGGAGACACTGAGTCTAATGACCAACCAGCTGTATAGACTGGAGAAGAGATGCAGTGCAGTTAGTCAGTGGTGAAGAAGCAGATTTGCCTAGTTGTGCAGAGCCGAGCAGAGCAAGGTGCAATGGAGATCAGCAAGGCTACTATAAGGAGCCAGCTTTAACCCTCTTAATGAACTGCACCAGTCTGTGCCTATTTAGTTCAGCATTTGGAACCTGATCATTGTCAGAAACAACCATTCACAGTCCATTGTTTGTGCATGCTCTGGATTTCCTTGGACCTATTGGCTTCCTCATGCCTTGACTCCTTTGAATCCATACTTTGGACCTATGGACTCATATTGACTTCATTGTGCAGTTATTTCTTTGACTCATGCTGACTTCCTTGTCCCTTGGACTAGTTATTGACTTTGTTGGGCGTTGACTCCACTGATTTTGCTGGATACAGATTTTGGAAAAACTCCACTTGCAGTTGGGATCTGGGGAATGAAAAAGGGGTTTTGTGATGTGGAATAAACATGTTAACTCCTGCTTGTGTGTACATGTGTGGACTGGGACAGGACATGTAACTTATAAGAAATAGATGGAAATAGTGGTTTCAAAAATGGAATTGGATGATCATTTAAAAATAAAAAATAATATACAAATAACATACAAAAAGAGTGATGTACACTACCCTTTGAAATTGAAGTATAAGAGATCTAATGGAGCCACAACATGGAAATTACAGATGAACTTGGATAAAGATGATAAGAATTTCAAGAGAAGAGACAAAGATAGTAAAAGAAAATAGAAGTCAGAATTTTATCTATGGGATTTTTTTTTTATTAAAATTTATATACCGCCCTTCTCCCGAAGGACTCAGGGCGGTGCACAGCCTACTAAAACCACATATATATAAAAGTTAAAATAGAATTAAATAAGGGCTGTAACCGAATCTAAAATCCCAACCTTAAAATTCAATACTTAAACCCCATTAAAATCAATTTGGGAGCCCAAGCCAGCCTGCTCAAAGAGCCAGGTCTTCAAATCATGCCTGAATACCCTCAGGTCGGTGGTCATTCTCAACTCAGGGGGGAGCCCATTCCAGAGAGCGGTGCCCCCACAGAGAAGGCCCTGTTCCTCAGGGTCGCCAGGCGGCACATAGAGGCCGTCGGGACCCGAAGGAGGCCCGATTTAAGGGTGGATGGAAGGAAGAAGAAAAAACTTAGTATATATAATTATGGTTAAATAATAAATTTCTATCTCTGTTAATGTTTAATTTGGATTAGATAAGGTTTTTGTTTAACTTAATTGGTTATAATGAATTATTTTGCAATATTTGTGCTAAGTAACAAGTTATTATTCCTGATAGTTTAGTTGTTTTTCATTTTTTGCAATGTTTAATTTCTGAATTAAATTCAACAATTAAATTTTGATTATTAAAGAAAGGAATGGGAAGGATTTGGACTAAAGGTAAAGAGGGATTATATGTTTATGTTTTTTTGGTATTCCTGTTAATTTTTACTGCCCCTTTGTTGATTAGAAAGAAAAACTTAAGATTTAGAGATGAGCTTATAGAAAATGGGGAGAGGTACAGAATGAGAAGGTATTTTTTATAGTTTAAGAGACCATGATCAGTTGTTAATGTATATGTATAATGAATATATTTGCTGGAAATGAAGTGGAAGTATCTTTTTCTTATCATCTCCTTTTGAGGAATTCATGTTCTTTCTTCCACTCTTTTATATTTTTCTTTCTTTCCCTTCCTTCCTTCCTTCCTTCCTTCCTTCCTTCCTTCCTTCCTTCCTTCCTTCCTTCCTTCCTTCCTTCCTTCCTCCCTCCCTCCCTCCCTCCCTCCCTCTCTCTCTTGCATTAGTTTTATCTGTTGAATATAACCTATTATGTTTTCCGAGAATAGAAGAACTCAACTTCACCTGCCAGTTAGAGCTCCAAATAGTAGTTCTATTTGTGTCTGCAAGATGATACAACAGTGAAGGAAAAGGGCTTCTCCTATTGCCCTGGAATGAATGTGCACACCTGATTAAAAGCTGTCCCTGAGGCCTAGACAGCTGTTCCACATACAGCAACTGAACTATACTCTCTATTGAGAATTCACTCAGAAAATTATGTCTTATCCCTTGATGAGGAACTCTTCATCCTGAAACTATCTAATGATTGTCATGCATTTTAATCCATGAACTGTCAAGGTCCATTAGGATATCTATTCAAAACCAAATTGTTCTAAGAAGGTACTGCAGATTTTTTTTTCCTCCAGGAAAGCAGACATCATGGGATCCAAGCAGAATAATTATCATGACTGCTTTCTTCAGGGTTGTCAATCATCATTGAACTTCTTAGAGATGTGGGACAAAACTGAACTTCAAGGAGTTTACACAGGGGTGGGGGGGAAGCAATACTATTTCCCATGAATATATGAGGCAGTAAAGTATCCTCCGAATGGCTCTGGGGGCTTTTCACCAAGGGGCTTTTTGTACTTCAGACCTCAGAACTTCACTCTCCTCCAGCATGAACCAGCTGGAAAGCAAACTGACCTAAGAACTCCCTTTCTAAATTTCAAATTCATCCTCTGCTTTAACATTGTGATAGCTGGGTATTCTGTCTGGACTGCAGTAAAAACAAAACTTGATTAATTAATTTTCTCACATGCTAGGAAAGAAAGAATGCCAATAGCCCTCTTTTGAGGATCTCTGGGGAAAAGAAAATGGTAGAGTTTTGTTTTTGTTTTTTCCCCTGTGCAGAAGACTAGAGTGGTAAATTCTGAACAGGTCAAAAAGACATCTAAACAAAGCAAAGAAACTGGATCTCTACAAAACAAAGAAAGAAACAGTAGCATTTTAAACCTGTTGAAAATCAAGAAACCCCCAAGGCAAAAAACAAAACAAAATCAAAATACAAACAACAGCTGGGTGCAAAATGTCCAGAGTGTGAAATGGGCAGCTATAGAAATTGAAATAAATAAATAAATAAATAAATAAAATAAAATAAATAAATAAAATGACAAATAATAGGGAATAGGGGATGTATCCATTAGAGCACACATCGTTCAATTGGAAGAGTGGGGTTCATTTAAGATGAAACACAGCATAGCCAGAGGATCAGCTTGTTCTGTTTATTCCAGTAGAGGAGGAAAATGCCACTTCTGATGTGAAGTAAAACAAAAAACAAAAAACTTAAATAGTCTTCGCCTTTCCCCAGTAGGCTAGAGGCAAGCATCTGTCCCAAAATTGTAGGTGGCCTATCTTTCCACTGGGATGAGTAAGAAATTTGAATCAGTCCTGAGAGTAAATTTATAGATACTGAAAACACATTTATCTTCATCTGCCTGGGAGAAAGTTCTACTAATTAAATCTTTTTTTTTCTTTCCCTCTAAGAACTGTGTAACATCAATAAAAGTTGAGCTGTGGTTTAGTTCCACCGCCCACATATACACATCCATACACACAGAGAGTAATTCACACTTTCTTTTTCAGATCACTGCCTTCTCTGCTTCAAACTAAATATCCGTTGCTATTTTTTCAACTGATTTTCAACTATCACCTCAAGTGAAATATGGAGTGTCATTTTTATGCAAAACTGGAATATCTAATTGTACTATTTATATAAACTTGAATGCCTGTAATATGAATGGTTCAGAAAGGGAAAAAATAGCCAGCTGCCAAATGTACATTTCATTCAGTCATGACTTTATAGCAAAAGGTCATGATTTTGTTACAGACAGATGACGAGAGCTGTCTATTTGAATTCTTCTGGGGATGTGAAAAATCTACTGTATATAGGCATATATACATATAAACAAAGCCTAAGCTTTGGAGCAAATGTGTTTATTTATTTATAAAATGTATCTGTCTCTCCAATCTGACACAATCTGGCTATTTTATAAAATAAGACAGTAAAAACAAAGAGTACATAATTTTAAAAAGAAAAAAAAATCTCGAGAACCAACAACCGTTTGATAAACCAAGTTATCTGTTGGTGCTAATAACTTAGAAACATGAAATTTCCCATACAGATAAAGGTTACTGAAGGCTCCATCAGTACAGATTAGCAGTCTTAATATGCTAAATAAATCTTGACAGAAATCCATTAACACAATCCAGATTATTCTTTTGAGGAGGTGTATCATCTGCTACATTTGCAAATAAATGACAATAGACATACAGGTTGGAAAATCGGAGAGTACCTTCAACGTGTCTGGAGGATGAGAGATTAAATATAAGGGGCTATATACAAACAATGCAGATAGACAAGAGGGAGTTTTAGCTCAATACATTTATTACAAATCAATATTATTGATATTGATTCAGTATCCTTTAATTGGTTCACAGTGGATTCCAGCATGCACAGATCATGTCAGGCCCATCCAAAGACAACACAGAGAAATCTAATCAAGTCCAATCCTCAATTTTCTAGCACTTGGTGGACAGAATCTTGCTATACTAAAGCTATAACTTTCTAAGCTAGTAAACATATCCTGAGGGAGTCTAGGATGTGGCTATATTTGAAAACTTGGCTCTTTGAGCAGGCTGGCCTGGGCTGACTTCAAATGGGATTTTAAATGAGAGGTTTTAGAACTGATTTTAGTTGGGGTATGGTAATTTTAGCTTATTTTAATTAGGGGTTTTAACTTTTTTAACGGCAGCCTCATAATTTAATCTCTTTTAATCTTGTAATTTGTTATTTATATATTTTAGTTGGCTGTTCCCCGTTCTGAGTCCTTCGGGAGAAGGGCGGTATACAAAACTATTTAATAAATAAATAAATAATAAATATATTGAATCTCTTTTCTCCTCTCCACCTTCCTTGGTACTGTACCTTAATGTATACCTCTGTCTGATGATATTTACTGCTTCTTATGTGTTGCCAAAAATCCTACCCACAGATTCTTCAGGTGTAGATTCCATCATTGTTCCAGAATGTTAAGATAATAGCACCTGGAGAAGGGACCAAACTGGAGGATGAAGTGGGAAAAGTGGAAAAAGTCATTCAGGGTAGTTGAAGTTAAGGCACTAACTTAACATTTCCCTTGATAACCATTTTCAAAAATTTCTTTTTAACCACTTCAAAGAAGTTAGTCTTCTTCAAACTGATAAGGTTGCAAACACTGGATGAAAACCTGCAATCCTTAATATAAGAAAAAGAAGATCTATTGTTAAAATCATTAAGAATTTAAAATAAGAAACAAAAAAGTAAGAAAAAGCTCCCTCAACACACAAAGCAGTAAAAGAGGAAGTAAAGAGGAGGAGGAAGCCAAAGTTTTGACTAGAAAGTTTTAAACAGATTAAGGGGTCAAAAATGTTGGAATATTGGATTTTAAATATTACAAATTTGAAATTAATTTTAAGCAATAAATGTATTTTTGTGGGACAGAAAAACTGTTTTTAATACTGGAGCTATAATAAGACAAATAACTTAGCATGGTGTTCAAAGATATCTTTGAAGAATTTCACCAGGATCTTGAATCAATTATGTTATATTGTTCTTCTGTGGAACACTATGTTCCCAGAAAAAGATATTACAGACAAAGGTATGCAACAAACTCTACCCAAGAACAACATGAACAAAACTTTAAATAAGAATTTGTCATCAGAAATAAAATAAAAATTGATGAGGTTTTTAAAAAGGAAATAAAAATGACAATCCCGAAGAGAATTGGAACAATTTTTTTTTAAGTAATAAAAGAGGCTGTTGAAAGTATTGAAGAAATTCATAACAAGATTCAATAAACATCTGAATGGATTAGAGAAAAGGATTGTTCTATATTTTAAAAAAGGGAATACAAAGTCAGCTTATTTGACCAGGTTTAAAATGAAACATATTATTACTCTAGGTAGATTTTCATGGATGCAGCCAGGGATGGGATCCAACCAGTATAACTAGCAGTTCTGTTGCTCTGCGTCACATGCACATGAGCGAGTCGCGTGAGTCACGTGAGTGCAATTTACGACCTGCTGAGCTGCCCGGACAGCTGAGCAGTGCTGTGTGTGGGTGTGCAGTGGTTGGAAAAGCCCTTTTTTCTGTTTTTTCAACCGCAGCTCTGCCAAGCAAAGCAGTTGAAAAAGCAGGAAATAAGAGCCCAGGCGGGTGGGTGGGCCAAAACAGCAGCAGACACAGAACCAGTTCTGTGCCTGCTACTCTTCAGAGCTACCGGTTCTGTAAAGCCGGACAGAAACGGTAGAATCCCACCTCTGGCTGCAGCTATCTGAACTGGAAAAATATTGAATTTTTTAATTAAAAAAACAGAGCAACTTTTATGCAAAATCAGGCAAAGCAGGCAGGCAGATTGAGTTGCCTGCAGAATCACAGATTCACTCATAGATCTACCTTTCTGCAGTCTGAAAAATAGATAAATAGAAAAATAGACTTCAGTCCTAAGGAAGGTTCAGCTCTGCTCTTAGGCCACTTTTCCCCACTCCAACCCCCTGAATACTACCCCTGACTAAGCCTCAGGGAAGCCTCCAGGGCAAATGCAAAGCAGTACAATAGTGATTTAGATTACCTAAAAAGCAAGAAATCCAATAATTTCCTGCTTTCTAGCTAATCTAAATTGAGCAGCACAGCTGATACTCGGTATAGCTGGTTGTTGCGGGAAAGGAAAAATAGCAACTTATCAAAAATTAGGCAAAGGCACAACGCAGGCAAGTTGGATGGCGTACATGCGAGATAAGGAGTAACTGGGTGGGAGAGGAGGGGCAGGCAGGACCAGCCAGTGGTGCGATTTGCCGGTTCTCCACACTGCACAGAATTGTAACAACTGGTTCTATAGAACTGGTCCATACCAGTAGAATCCCACCCCTGGATACTGGAATTACTTTATATTTGCTAAATATGGATTTGTTTATAGTTTGGAGTTGAGATATGGTATCTTTATTTGAATTAAATTTGTTGTTATTTGTGATGGTTTTCTTTGGAATTGTTAGCATTTGCACTTTTTGGCCATGATAATGAAAAATAAGGGCATGCAGAACAGAGTCATGAGCTTTCCAATTTGACCACATATATGCATTTAACCACTTATCCGCTTGTTCCCTCTCACAAATAGATGCTGATTATGTAGAAGGCCTTGCTATGGTTTTTGTGCCCATCATTTACACCACAAAATTAGCATTTTCACTAGGACTATGCAAATCTTGAAGAAAGTCTTGTGCTCTGAATTTGAAAAAGCAGCTCCATCAAAACTTATTCCAAAGAGCAAAGTGCAGGGACTACCATGTCATGTTGCTATCTCTATTTCACAGCCCCCTCAGTCTTCTCCTGCAGAATTCCTGCTGGGGAAAAGATGAAGAAGAGGCATTTTCAGGCTAAATCATTTCTCTTGTAGCTCTGATTGAAGTATTCCTTGGCTAGGTAGGCTTTAGCAATGCTGAAGGCTGGAGGGGAAAGCAGAGTGAAGCCGTCTCCCACAGCAATTGCCCAGAGTGGTTTGTGGGATACAGATTTTTCTGTTAAAGTAAATTGTGTTACCTCTGCAGTGAAAGCTTCCCTGTCAAGGTGAATATTTTACAGGTTTCATTTCCATGTCTTTTTCAGAGGATACTTCTCTTTCCCAGATATAAAATGATATATAAATGACAACATTTTATGAAGAACTGACCACATTTTGCAAACCTATAAATGGGTCGGAAGGAATTGATGATTTAAAAAATAAATGAACACAGGGAAATGACAGCTGGCCTGAAAGTTCTGACAATATTAAAACTACCTCTGGCTTAAAAAAGCAAACATCATCTACACAAGCTTAGTATTCTATATTTCATTGTCACTATTAGAGGGAAATGACAGTTTCAAATTCAATATGAAGAACCTAGCAGCTGGGGTCTTCAAACTTGGCAACTTTAAGATTTGTGGACTTCAACTCCCAGAATTCTTCAGCTAGTCCAGAGGTGGTATTCAGAAGGTTCTGACCAATTCTGGAGAACCTGTAGCAGAAATTTTGAATAATTCGGAGGACCAGCATATACCACCTCTGACTGGCCCCGCCTCCATCTATTCTCTGCCTCCTGAGACCCTGGTGATAGGCTGGGTCTTCTTTTCTTGCCCTGCACAAGAGAACGGAGCTGGAAAGCAGGTCAGTGGGGTGGGGAGGGAATGGGATTTTGCAGTAACCTTCCCCCAGGAGAATGGATGGAATGAAGATTTTACAGTATCCTTCCCCTGCCACGCCCACCAAGCCACACTATGCCTACCAAGTCACGCCATGCTGGTTGGGCAATTATGGGAGTCCACAAGTCTTAAACTTGCCAAGTTTGGAGACTCTTGACCTAGCATATTGTTGCTGCAACTCTATGCTCAAACATTTTGCAACTAGGATCCCACTGTTGTGGTGGAAGGACAGGTCTGGCCCAAAAGAAGGCATCATCTGAAATAGAAGAAGGATTGATGATTGCCCCAGCACACATTTCCCTGCTTTTTACTCTCTGGTTGCAATTATTTAGATGACTTTTGCAGACAGATGTTTTAGTTGGCTTAGAGAATAATGCTTTGAGGATGTCTCTTTAGACTGATACACAGTGGTGGGATTCAACCGGTGTAACAATTGGTTTGCACCTGTGCAGTGTTTGAAAATCACTCAAAAACAGACCTTCAACTGCAGACCTGGTGAGTAAAACAACTAACGCGTGGCAATCCGCTGTGCCATGCAAATCAGCTGGGCTGCAAAACAGGGAAATATAAGACAGACTACAGCAGGGCAGATGGCCAGGGCCAACTGATCGCCGGAACTAAGGGTTTGCTTGAACCGGTAGCAGCCCACCCTTGCTGATACATCTAGAGTTGAATTCCTCAATCTTCACACTTCAGCTTGAAGATGCATGGACTTCAGCTTCTGGCTGGAGGAACATGTTGGCAGAGGAATTCTGAGAGTTCAAGTCCGCCCACTGTACCAGACATAATGGAAAATACTGCTATTGACCTTCAACAATCTAAACAGTTGTGCCCTAACTATCTTAGTGCCTGTTTCAATTGTTATGAATCTGTCTGGCTATTAAAGTCAACAAGAAAGGAATTCTAAAAGGTGTCAGAGGCTTTTCTTTCTGGGGCAGGGAAAAGAGCCTTCTCTTGGGTTGTTCCTAGGCACACCCTAGGAGTTGTGTTTGCTCCCATTCTCTCAATATTTATTTTATGGTTAATTTAATTTGCATTTTTAACTTCTTATATTCTCTTTCAACTCAAACAAGTGTTTGCCAGAGTAGAAAAGTGAGGAATGAATCAAATGGTCTGAATAAAAATAAATACATTTGTGTAACCCATCTTGTGGGATGATAGAAAAACATCAATTGGGGATCAGAATAAAAGATGTTGAGCAAGAAAGTCTGACTTCATACATAGCTGTCTTAGGACTTCAGAGCAGATGACAACCTGGATTTCAATCATTACCTGCAAACTGATAGCCATACTAATTTAGGAGGTGGTTTTTGAGCATTATTCATACTCAACTATACAATTATCAACTATACAATTTCTCTTGCTTGCTCACTCTCTTCCTTGTAATAAGAATTGGGACTGTCAATCACCACAAGGAGAATCAATTATGATGTTTAAAAGTCATAAAAAGTTTAAAATGAAAGATTAGCATTTATACTGAAAGCATCATTCATAAGCTTTTGTGTAATAAAAGATTATGATTTCATTATACATTGTGTAATAAATAAGGCAAGCTAAACAACAGCCAGACTTCAATTAATTCAAATGCTTTAAGCATTATTGAACTTAATAAGATTTTATGTACCACAACAGAGGTGAAATGCAACCGGTTCTGCCTGGTTCTGGAGAGCCGGTAGTGGCGATGAGCAGCAGAGAGAGAACCGGTTCTCTCCACCGCCCACCCGGTCTCCACTTTTATGGCCAGAATTCGAAACGCAGCTACTTTGCGTGCCGCAGAAAAGCGCTGCGCGGCAGCTGCTGCAGCAACCGGCATTGTGCAGGCTTGGAGGAGGAACTCTCTCAAATGCCTCTGCACCTGTGCAAAGTGTGTGTTTGGTGCGCTTGTGCACGCAAAGTGCATGCACATGCGCAAAGCACGTCCACCAAGCCACGCCCACCGAACCGGTGGCAACTTTATTTGTATTCTGTCCCTGACCACAACCAAGCATTTGTGCACAATGACTTTGTCTAAAATGAGATTTCCTTGTGTTTCATTGCTTCAGAAATTACTTTACACTCTGCAGAGATGTTTTTGATTAATAGCAGATTTTTTTAAAAAAATCAGGAATAAAATTAGCCATGAAAAAACTTCAAAAAATTATATTTATATAATTCTATGCAAAGTTACTCTTGGAAATAATCCTCAGATGTTGTTTAATGATCTATTAAGCTACATATTGCTCTATTTTCCATCTATTGGAAAATTCTTTTCAACCGAGTTCAATCCTAACTGGCTCAAGGTTGAGCCATCCTTCCATCCTTCCAAGATTGGTAAAATGTGGACCCAGATTGTTGAGGAAAATATGCTGACATTTGCAAACTACTCAGAGAGTGCTGTAAAGCACTATGGAGTGATATATAAGTCTAGGTGCTATTGTTGTTGCCATTTAACACAATAAGATGAATATCATCAGCTATTTGCATTCTGTGCATGGCATTAATTTAATTTTCCTCATTTTTCCTGTCTCCCTCATAATCAAACTGAAAGCACTGACATCCTTCTTTAGAATGTAGCTCCCTGTTGTTTATTGTCTTCTTAATTTACTTCCACCCACTGCCATAGATTTTATCAAAATACCCCAAGTGTCTGGAATGTATTTTGAAGTAGAAAAAAGAATTAGAAGATAGATGAGCCAATCTTGCTGACATAAAGTATCTATAATAATAATAATAATAGTAATAATAATAACAAAACAATAACAACAACAATATACATACATACATACATACATACATACATACATATCATATTATTGTAGGTTTGAAGACGAGACAAAGGTCTTGTCTTTGAGTCATGAGGTAGAGGCTTTGATGCACTACTTAGCAGTATTCACTTTTTTTGCTGAAATAGTACTGCCAGTTCTTTAATGATGAGGTTCAATTTCATCTCCATTTCCAGCTTCATGAATTCCAGACAAATTCTACTGTAGTGTTCAAGTCCTGGGCTGGCACCAGGGAGATCCCACATCAAGTCTGCCCCCTATCATGGAAGCCCAGTCTTTGGGCCAGACACTCTGCCTGAGGCCAACCTACCTCCTTATCTTGCTGTTATTGACAAGAATTGGATGAGGGAAAGTTGTGTATGTTATCATGAGTTCCTGAAGGAAAGATGAAGTATAACTCTAACAAATAAAATGACCAGATTAGAATAAAGCAAAATGTAAAGCCAAATGTAATTGTTTTTGCTTCTTGTAAATGTTCAAATGAAAAATGTTGCTCAAAATCATCAAAATCTAATAGAAGAAAATGTATAGTGCAACTGTGAAAAGGTCTCTCAGAAATAAGTGTCACTCTTTTCAACAGAGTTTACTGCAAGTTAAGAATATCTAGGATTAAATCTTAGAAATTCCTATTTTAAAATGTCTTTTATTGAAGCATAGGATTTGGTGGAAAAGAAAACAAATTAAGGGTACAACACATGCAGAAATTGGCACTGCTTGGAAAGTTTGTCCAGAGCTAATTTCAGCTAACACGTTTGTGGCATTTACATATAATACAAAATTTGGGGCCTGGTTTTCTATGTTGTTACTGGTTTTGTTCTCTGTTTTTCAAAGCTTGTTTTAGAATTAATACTACTGTCAATTTTGCATTAATCCTGTATTTATCTAGCACCAGCTACTCAGCAATAGGATCGTTTATGAAACAATGCAAAACTGTCATTGAGTTATTGTACTGCTTTTGGCCAAGAGAAACAAAGCTGGCTTTTGTTGGTTTTCCTACTAAAGTCAGAAAATTTAAAACTAAATCTGCCATATAGTCAACCAGGTTTCTATGGCTCTGTACTCAGCAAATATAGTACAAGAGCACGTTATTAAAACTATTTACATATAGCGCATTTTCAAACTATGAAAAAATAGAGGTCAAATTCAGAATCTTGATAGTAATGGCTGAGGTCTCACTCTTCCTGAACAGTTTGCAAAGGAAAGATGCTGCCAAGAAAGTAGCAGACTAGAGGTGGTATATAGCAGGTTCTGACCAGTTCTGGAGAACCAGTAGTAGAAATTTTTAGAACCGGCAAATATGACCTCTGACTGGAGATTTTACAGTATTCTTCCCCTGCCATGCCCACCAAGCCACACCCACAGAACCGGTAGTAAAAAAAATTGAATCCCACCACTATAGCAGAGCCATACCTTTTTCTATAGAAGATAAGGGGAGGAACCCATTGATGAGGGTAGCTGCTTGCTGCTTTCCATCAGAAAATCTGGGAATCTCATTTGCAATAGAAAATCAAAATTGTGACAGTGGCAATGAAAGCGAGACCATGGGAGGATCAATTTGGGTTTAATTTTCTCCTTCACAATGTTCTCAGGTTTTAAATTAATACTATGTACTTTGAAGAGCTTTGATTTGGTCAAATGTTTATTTTGGTTTTAGTCCAAAAATATTTCTGCAAACTGAATTTTCTTTAGAAGCATCCATAAGCAAGACATAGCAAAACAACAGCTGTAGATATAAATGGCAGCATCCTATACCTTTATATAAATTCACCTTCAGGTCTTCTTCAAAAATTTCTGAGTGCTCACTTCTAGAAGAAGAATATTTAGAGACAAGAAGAAAAATTGCACTCAAGTTCTTTTTAAAAAATCTCTGTCCCAAGTGGATATGTGTAACATGCAGTTGAAGGAGACAGTACCTTGGTCTCTGACGTGGCATTCCCATGAGGTGATCTATGTGAGACAGTAAAGCATCTTGAGCTATGTTCCCTCTAAACTTCTTAGGTCTTGTCAAGAAATAGCCTTCTCTTTCTTCTGGGCTTATGCAAAGCCTTGAGAGAGCATTTACTTCAACAAAGCCCCTATTCAAACTCCTTTGTGGAGTTGCCTACTTCTTGTACCAAAGCTAAATGCTGTTGTCATTTTGCTTCATCTCTCTTCTGACACCACCTCCTGCTATTACAATAGCCAAGGCTTCCAAACAGGGCTTAGAAGTATTGGAAGATAATCATGTGCCTATAAATATATATCTATTCTGAATTCCTTCTTTCTGAAAAAGTGTCAAAGTTTTGAAGCAACACTATGAAGCATTGCAATGGGGCAAATAATATCACCTTTTTCCTTCAATGGGGTGAGTCATATTGTCCACCTGAAGAAGAGTGCCTTTTTGAGATGGAACGCAGGTGCCTCACACTTTCTTTTACATGTAGTCCTTGTTTAGCAACCACAACTGGCTCATTAACTGAAAGTGTTGCTAAGTGAAACTGCAACAGTGCTTAGGATCTTACTTCGGTTTTCTTTTGCTTTACAGACTTGCAATGGTTATACATGTGAGGATTGATCATAAAGTTGCTTTTTCACGACTGCTGTAAGTGTGAACAGTCACTAACTGAGGCAGTCACTAAACAGATTACCTGTACTTTCACTGTTCATCTGCATGATCATTGAATGCGAACTTATTTTCGATATGCCCTCTTTTTTTTTTCTTTATTATTTGGGAGCCAGAAAAGGAGGCCAGTTTTTATCTCTCTCCATGCCTCCCTTCCCACCCACCCCCAAAAATGTGTTTGGTTGATGATGCACTGACATTGATGTATCACGAGGGCTGGCTCTCAACAATATCTTCTTTGTTAAGCTGACTTTCAGAAAGCAATTACAATGCTCAAGGTGCCTGAACATTAAAAGGGCTTTTAAAAACAGTATTTCTCTTGATTTAATGAGGATTTTAGATCATGCCTAGCTGATTTGGCAATGTTATCCTTTCACTTTAGCTTTTAGTTAAATTGTCATGAAGCAAATTAAAAATGAAAGAAAGCTTCATGCAACATGCAGAGGGATAACACCACCTCCAGTGATATATCAATCTTGGCTCAGTCTCAGTTTTCTTTTCCTTTGTGTGGTAGTACAGGTGGGCCTTGCTTATTGACCACTCATTCAGTCAACATTCAAATCTGCAGCACTGATGAATGAATTGAAATTTCAGCTGTCACCCTTCTCTGTGTGATGTGACTGCAATCTAGGGGCTTGACAGTGGCTCGCACTTACAACAGCTGCAGTTCCCATGTATCATATGATTGCCATTTGCCGCCTTCCCTGCCGGCTTCCCACAAAGTCAATGGGGAAACCAGCAGAGAAGGTTGCAAGTTACTCAGGTAAGTCTGTCCCATCAGGAAGCACCTACTCCTAAACCTGATAGCACTTGTGCACATCTCTGCTGACCCACCTATCAGCAACCACTTACTTGCCTACTGTCCTGATTGCTAACTGCCTGGGACTTGCAACTTCCTACTGACTTTCCCACCAGGCAGCAGGAAGTCACAAGAAGAATCTCACTTAATAACCCACAATTCTCATTTAACAATATCAACGGTGACTGACAGGGTTGTTGTTACTGAGTGATATAATTATGTGATGTCACAGTTTATAATCATATCACTATGGTCTTAAGTAGCAGCTGATGCATGACAGGATCGTGAAAAGAGAGAAATAAGTTGTTCTTAGTTCTTCCCCTCAGTTTTTTTTTCCAATGGAAGTCACACACATCTTCAAGATTATTTTTATTCTTCGTTTCTTCATATCTTTTTTCCAATCAACACTCTTAATGTTTCATTCTTGATAGAAAAATAGATAAATATCAAGAGGGAGTAAATCCAGCCTTAGACCTTGCATCGAATAATAATGCCACATGATAAACCCCAAACAACATGTAATGGGGGGTTTAATGGGTGGTTTTCTCCTTAATCATGCCAATACATTATATTTTTGTTACCATTTATTTTCCTGTCATTTTTGGAAGATCTTATATCTACTTCTTGCATGTTCCAGCCAAGTCTTTGCCTTACAGTTCAGCTGTTGCTGAAAGAAGGGCATTTAAAAAACAACGTGCTTCATTTATATGCATTCTACCAGGTTAATGATCAGTCCAACTACAGTAGTTACCAGATCTTCAGAGTCTCCACTCCAACCAGCAAAAAGTAGAAATAAATGCAGCTCTTATCTGAGAGCATATCTGCACCAGCTGCTTCTAAATTTGATCAAGAAATAAAAGAAAAACTGTCTTCTTTGATACCAGTTTTCAAGGAATTCAATACAGTGGCAGGCTATCATTGACCTCTTGAGGTCATTCTGCTATTGCTAAATCCTACTGGTTCACTGGTTGATACTTTTAAAAAAAAGAATAAAAAAGCCCCATGGAAAAGTAAGGAGATAACGGAAAGAATAATATTATTTAAAATTCTGCTGAATTTTAACAGGAACTTTCTGTATGTCAGGTAGGTAGTATAAAATTAAGCCAGGATTAGCCTAGAACCATGCAAAAGGCAGGGAACAAACCAGGTAGTACCTCTTGAGTATGCATCAACCCAAAAGCACCACTTTCCCCTTTCAACAGCAGATAAACATGGACAGAAGTTATAAATGGTGGATTCTGAGTGAACAGAGAGTGATTAGGCCAGTTCTTCCCTCCTGGAATTGTTGGTGGCTCAAAGGGGCAAAGTAGGATGGCAGATATTTATTATTTCTTTGCTTGCTTGCTTGCTTGCTTTATAAAGAACTCATGGCAGAGAACCTGCCTAATTTTCTTCCTGTTTTCCCCACAACAACAATCCTATACATGTGTATGGTATGCCCTGAGAATCAATTTATTCTTGTTCAATCCTTTTTTTCATTCACTGAACTAGTGACATGGGTCCAGGGATGGAATCCGACCAGTGTAACTACGCTCACGTGTGAAACATCATCAGCTGTATTACCCGCACAGCTGAGCAGCGCTGCACGCAGGTGCGCAGCGTTTGAAAAAGCACTATTTTTCTGCTTTTTCAAACGCAGCTGTGCCGCGCAAAGCAGCTGAAATTGAAAAAGCAGGAAATAACGGGCAGGTAAGAGCAGGCGGGCAGGAGGGTGGGCCAAAACAGCAGCAGACACAGAACCCGTTCTGTGTCTGCTGCTCTTCAGAGCTACCAGTTCTACAAAGCCAGACAGAACTAGTAGAATCCCACTCCTGCATGGGTCCCTATTCTATATTCTCTTTTTTCTGGTTCTTGCTGTTCCAATTCATTTTGAGGAAAAATGTTTTTGACATTTGCTAGTGATTTGGTAAATCAATCATCAATCTGAAGCATCTGGAATCTGAAATGCAACCAAGCCTTTTTTAATTTCCAAAAATCAAATCAGTCTTATTGGAAGGGAAAGCAGTTTCTGAGCATCATATTGTTACCTGTCCTGATCTGTGTTCCTGCACCCTAGTGACAAATTACAATTAATGCCAGGCAAAGAAATAATCCTGCAATTTTTTTCCTCCCAATTCTCATTGAATTTCTAAAGTACTTTTCATCGAAGGAAAAAAGGAATTCAAATATATTTTAGGGGGAAATTATGATCTTCTTGACTTCTTTAAAGTTAAAAGAACTTAGCAGCAATGCATGTCTATGAATATTCTGTCTTTCACCATGAAGTCATCCTTCTGCAACATGCAATTTCTAGGGATTGTCACAATTAAGTAAATCTTAAGGGAAGGAATATGATGTAAACCCCTGGCATTTGGCTTTTTCTGCAACAATTTTGCAATAAACTCATCTCTGCCATTTAAACCCATTTTTACATAAATGATGAACCTGTATTCAAATTTGATTTGACTTGGCTTCTTGAAAGAAAATGTTACATTGTTATCTGCAGAGCTGTCCATTCATTGTTTTAATTATGGGTAAAATTGGAGGCCATAAAATCTGTGCATTTTGCCCCATCACCTCCACTAAGAGCTACATCAACCAGCAGTAAAAGTAAAAAGACAAGAGTGTGAATACTATTTTTAGACAAGTGCCGCAAGCTTGTGCAGTCTGTGTATTAATAGTAAAAAAGATGCACTGTTGACTGATTCACTAAGCCCTATTTTTAAGGATAAAACAGAAGCTTGTGAAAGTTCACAGTTTGGCTTGAGAAAAGTAAGAGTTCATAAGGCAGATGTTTCCTTGGATTCCCTATTTTTTTTAATAAATGACATGGACATGTATTCTCATCTTTTTATTGGGCACTATCCATAACTCTCCTATGAGTTCCTACGTTTTCACCCAATTATTCATATGACACTCACAATCAATTTGCTGTTCTTTCTTGAGAAATTCTATCACCTACCATGAAAAAAGACCTGTCATTTCTGTAACTGAGAGTCTTTAAGTGATCATCTGTGAAGCCACCCATATCAGTTCAGTCCAGTCTTTTGTCAGGAGCCTACATTCTCTGTATCCTGAAATTGTTTCAACACAGGTTTGGCAAAGGAAAGTTAGAAGTTGCATTTGGTTGGTTGCAAATGTTGTGGGTCACTGATGCATAGCCAAATCATAACAGTACCTTATCTTTATAGGGATGGGGATAGAATGGAAAGGAAAGGAAAGGAAAGAAAAGGAAAGGAAAGGAAAGGAAAGGAAAGGAAAGGAAAGGAAAGGAAAGGAAAGGAAAGGAAAAGAAAAGAAAGGAAAGGAAAAGAAAAGAAAGGAAAAGAAAGGAAAGGAATAGAATAGAATCTGGAAGAGACTTTGGTGGTCTTCTAGTCCAACTCTCTGCTGAAGCAGGAGGACCTATACCATTCTGACAGATGGCTATCCAGTCTTTTCTTGAAAGCTTCCAGTGATGAAGAAAAATTCTGATTCTTAGCAAATGCAGCGACTCTATGCAAATAAAAGGCCAGGGTGCTCTAGATATCAAAAACATGAAAATACTAATATTAGTGGAATCAAAGATCTGTGGAAAAGGTGAATAGAGCAATTATTTTATCTTAGTAGAAAACTAAGATCCTGCTGATTAAATAGAGAATGGATGGCTCCACTTTTAAGGGGAACAAAGAAGTGACTAAATGAATCAATTGTTTATGTTAAATTACCTGAGGGTACACTGTTAATATGAAAAGCAACCTAATGGATGAAGCAAGAACAAAATACTATTGTATAATTTTATGCTCTCAAATATGATGATGATGTTCATCCATCGTGTTCGAAGAGGACCTTGACATCTAGCAGGTTGAGGGCTGTCCACGGAGTGTCCACAGGTGGCTGGTAAGGCCTATACGGGCATGGAATGTTCTGCCACAAGTCGGGCCAACATGTGTGGGCAGCATTGTTGCAGCATTTGCAGCTCTGGTTTTGTGGAGTGCTTGCCTCTCTTGTGCTGTGGTTGTTCTTCTGTCTTTAAATGTCTGGCAGCCTTGATGGATCAATGTGTGCCATATCAATCGATCTTTCCCAGAAGGTGGTGATGATGTCCAAGAACTTGAAGGAGGCATTCAACGTGTCTTTGTATCGCTTCCTTTGTCCCCCTTATGATCACTTTCCTTGCAACATGGCCTGCCCTGCGTGTCTGGGCTTTCATCAGCAAGGTGTGAACTGATGGCAGACCTGCTCTCACCTATACCACAAAAATGAACATATGACACCAGTTTAGCATCTTAATCTGAAGAGAGATTAAGATTAATTTGAACATATAAGATTTAAGACATTTTGTAAATTCAAATAAGCTGATCAAAGTCTTCAAATGAACATTATCTTCTGCCTTTCTAATCTGATAATCTAAATTCATAAATAAAATTGTGAAATTTCATAATCGGATTAAATTTAAGAGGCTTCAGGAATTCATTTTGACATAAGCCTTCTTCAACCTAGTGCTATCTAGGTGTTGAAGAATCACAAAACCCATTAATCAACTAAGTGTAGTTTTAATGATAGAAGCAAAGAACCTCATGTGTTTCCATGTGTTAAAGTATGGCTCCAATGGAGAGGATTCTTTCCCCCCACCCCCTTTTTTGGGGGGGTCAATAAGAAATATTTCAAATATGCCCAGATAATTTTAAAAAGAAATGCAACTCTCTTCTTTGTGCTTCTTTCCAATCTGTTCAGGTACAGGAATGCAGCAACAATTTTAGAAATAAAATAAGTTGTTTTTCAAAACAAATGAACTGCAAATTTTGAACATCTTTGAATAACCAGCACTGTTTAAAGTTTTATGTGAATATAACAAAATCTGTGATTAATTTCTTACTCACGAAAAAAACAGATTATTCATTAAAAATGTAATCAACTCTAAACTTGTACGACAATTTTCAATATACTTTTCAATTTACTTTTTTATCCTCGTATTATGGTTCCAGAACATTCAGATTAAAGGATGTAGATAGAATAGAATACTTTATTGACCAAGTGTGATTGGACACACAAGAAATTTGTCTTGGTGTAAATACCCCCAGTATACATAAAAGAAAAAAGAAAAGAAAAGATAGAAATAATATAAGACATATTTGCCTCTCACGGATTGTGTTGGAATAGGTATTGAAGAATAATACAGAGTCAGCACTTTTCTGCAACAAAACATGTGACAAAAACTACAGACACAGGAACAAAGGAGCTTCCAAAACAGATTTCAGCACAAAACAGCTAACAGCTTACATTACATTGATCTCTTGGATCAAGCAGGACCAAAGCCCTTCTGGGACACTACATCTATTAATCAGGTCACCAATTCAATTTATCACCACCAGTTGTGTTATGAATAACAACTGTTCAGCAGCTTCACTGCCACAGCTAGTTTTTCTCATTTCATTTCCCTCTGCTTTTAAGTCTTTCTGCCCCAATGAGGAAATCTATGTTTGTAACAGATTATAACAAGACAACTGACCAGTTTATGCCATAATAAATGTGTTAGGCTAGAAAGTGCCACAGGACATTTTGTTATTAGAACTAACATATTTTTCCCTGCTGAGATTACAAGCAATGGGATGATTGAATAAAAGCTTCTGAGAGCAAAAAAACAAGGTTATTCTTAAAGAGATATACTAAAACAATCTTTTTTTTATTCTCCAATTAATATTTCTATCCTCTCCTACCTGAAGAATAGCATGTCTCTCTAGAGATGAGGACAATTTAAAAGTCACCACATATTTGTCTAATGGAAGACCTAAACCTAGAACCTAAAACATTTAAACATTTGCATATTAATGGCAGAAATATAAAAAAAATCTCTTTTAGGTTTCTGTGTACTGTAGAAAAGACCATTCAGAACACTACAAAAAGACTTTCTTCAATCTTTCATAATAAGCCAGACTGTCCAGACACAACCATCTCCCAGGGTAGTTGTTGTGGGGGGGAAAGGAGGAGGAAGGTGTGTTGGATATGTTCACTGCCTTGACTTTTTTTGAAAAATAATAAAGGTAGGAAAATGCATAAATAAATAAAACCATAAGACAAGTACAATTAAAGATGGAATTGAAGGAAAATCTGATATCTCATGAGATCATAAGGGAAAATTACAAAGTAAGAGTCAAAGACATGGAGCCATCTGGTAATGATGGTGAACACCTTGAACATTCAGGTTATAATATTAATCTTACATATATACAGATGAAACTTGAAAAATTAGAATATTGTGCAAAAGTTCATTTATTTCCGTAATGCAACTTAAAATGTGAAACTAATATATGAGATAGACTCATTACATGCAAAGCAAGATAGTTCAAGCCGTGATTTGTCATAATTGTGATGATTATGGCTTACAGCTCATGAAAACCGCAAATCCACAATGTCAGAAAATTAGAATAGTACATGCAATCAATAAAACAAGGATTGTACGTAGAACAATATCGCACCTCCTAAAAGTATAAGCATGCATATGTACTCAGTACTTGGTTTGGGCCCCTTTACAGCAATTACTGCCTCAATGTGGCGTGGCATGGAAGCTATCAGCCTGTGACACTGCTGAGGTGTTATGGAAGACCAGGATGCTTCAATAGCGGCCTTCAGCTCTTCTGCATTGTTTGGTCTCATGTCTCTCATCTTTCTCTTGGCAATGCCCCATAGATTCTATATGGGTTCAGGTCAGGCGAGTTTGCTGGCCAATCAAGCACAGCAATCCCATGGTCATTGAACCAGGTTTTGGTGCTTTTGGCAGTGTGGGCAGATGCCAAGTCCTGCTGGAAAATGAAGTCAGCATCCCCATAAAGCTCGTCTGCTGAAGGAAGCATGAAGTGCTCCAAAATCTCCTGGTAGACAGCTGCATTGACCCTGGACTTAATGAAGCTCAGTGAACCAACACTAGCAGATGACATGGCTCCCCAAATCAACACAGACTGTTGAAACTTCACAGTAGACTTCAAGCATCTTGCAGTGTATGCCTCTCCATTCTTCCTCCAGACTCACCATTCTTCCTCCGGACTCTGGGTCCTTGGTTTCCAAATGAGATGCAAAAGTTGCTGTCATCAGAAAAGAGGACTTTAGACCACTGAGCAACAGACCAGTTCTGTTTTTCTTTAGCTTAGGTAAGATGTTTCTGATGTTGTTTGTTGTTCAGGAGCAGCTTGACAAGAGGAATACAACATTTGAAGCCCATGTCCAGGATCTATCTGTGTGTGGTGACTATTGATGCACTGACTCCAGCCTCAGTCCACTCCTTGTGAAAGTCCCCAACACTTTTGAATGGCCTTTTCCTGACAATCCTCTCCAGGCTGCGGTCATCCCTGCTGCTTGTGCACCTTTTTCTTCCACCTTTTTCCCTTCCACATAACTTTCTATTAATGTGCTTTGATACAGCACTTTGGGAACATCCAACTTCTTTTGCAATTACCTTTTGAGGCTTTCCCTCCTTAAGGAGGGTGTCAATGATGGTTTTCTGCACAACTGTCAGGTCAGCAGTCTTTCCCATGATTGTGATTCCTACTGAACCTGACTGAGAGACCATTTAAAGGCTCAGGAATCCTTTGCAGGTGTTATGACTTAATTAGCTGATTAGAGTGGGACACTTTGAGCTTGGAATATTGAACCTTGTCACAATATTTTAATTTTCTGAGATTGTGGATTTGGGATTTTTATGAGCTGTAAGCCATAATCATCTCAATTATGACACATCATGGCTTGAACTATCTTGTTTTGCATGTAATGAGTCTATCTCATATATTAGGTTCACCTTTTAAGTTGTACTACTGAAATAAATGAACTTTTGTATGATATTCTAATTTTTTGAGTTTCACTTGTATTTTGCTATCTTTTCAGAAGCTCAAGGTTGTTACATGGAGGTGTCCCTTCATTCAATCCTCCCCAAGTCTATGTCTCCCCAAGTCTATGTCACTATTTTTTGCTGAAAGAAAATAAATGACTTGATGTCTACAATGAATTTCCATTGTGATAGATGTTCAAAGAAGATAAAATAATCATTCAGATATCGTCCAAATATCTCAATGAAGTTCTTGTTTTAAACCTTCTTAAAACAAATTTCCCCCAAAGTATGAAAACTAGTCCATGCAGTTCTCCACCTCCCTCTTTTCTTGATATCCATCTGCCTGGTTTGGTTCTCATAGGTAAGTAGCTTCATTCTTCTTTAGATTGTCAGCTCCTCAGGCAAGTATGGTATTTATTCTATTTTACCCTGGAATTCTCCACACAGCAAAGTGCTTTTTTCATGAGGAAAGTACATTGGATCAAAAAGTGGTTCCCTCACAATTATTATAGATAATTGAGAATCTCCGTAAATATTCCACAGCCTACATCGTCAATGAGATTAATCAGTTCTGCTACCGCACAAAACAATTTTCTGTACATTGCAGTCTGTTCAATTTTACCTTCTTTTCCCTGTTTGAGATGTTCCATGTAACAGCGGAAAGTAGTCCTTGCTTCATGCTCAGTTTCTCCAAAGGGAAAAATCCTGCAGGGAGAGAGAAAATTAACCAGGCAACATGGAGCACTTCCTCTATTATATAGAGGAACTCAAACACAACTGAGGACATTGCATGGTTGCCTGTGTGTACAAAAAAAACTATTATCTTCAATAATGTTGAAGACAATTTGAAAATCTTATACAAGATTCCTCTTTCATGAAAGCACCAGAGAGGAGAGGAGAAGAGGGAGGAAGAGAAGGGAAGGGGAAGGAGAAAATAGAAGGGAAGAGAAGGGAAAGGAAGGGAAGGGAAGGGAAGAGAAGAGAAGAGAAGAGAAGAGAAGAGAAGAGAAGAGAAGAGAAGAGAAGAGAAGAGAAGAGAAGAGAAGAGAAGAGAAGAGAAGAGAAGAGAAGAGAAGAGAAGAGAAGAAAATTGTTGAGAGTAATATACAATTGTAGAGAGTAAAGAGGATGGCCTTGAGGGAGAGACAGATGAAAATCAAAATATACCAAACTATTACCAAACAGTTGAAAATAAAAATATAGATTATATCTGGGACACATAGAAAATGTACATAAATGCCCCCAACAAACACTCCCTAAATCACATAGTTACAAAGAGGGGGAGCACACTTAAACTTGAAAGATTAGGTTAGCCAATCCAAGTAAAAGTAGACTACTTGTCTTCTATGATTGTTACTTCTTGCTCTAGACTGCTTTGTAGGGGTGACAGTCCCTGAGGCTCTGAGCCCAGATTGGATGGGTATTCTCTAATGCAGCATCCCCCAATCTTTTGGGCACCAGGGACATAGAGAGAAGGGGTGTGGTTTCTCATGCTGCCTGCATCCCACAGATGGGGCTTCACTTGTTTGTGTGGCCCAGTTTCTGGCATGCTGCAGCCCAGTGCCAATCCACAGACTGAGGTCTGGGGACCCGTGTTTTAATGGGCTAATCTGGGGCCCAGTGATTGTTGGACCTGGAGATTGCTCCTCATGCAATACAGAATGTCTGCAAATGATATGTTTTCTCAGTGCTAATGTGATTTGCAAATTGATCATTTCAGGCTTCAGCAGCAGGCTGGCTACAAAATGGAATTTCCATTCTGAGGACATGCCCTTAGTAAAAGATAAGTAGGTCTCTCTGCGAAAGGAGATGTGAGGATGAGCCCTCTGTAAGGCCTTAGCCACAGGAAATTTCAGTTAATATGAATTAACTGAATAAAACAGATTGCAGGCATGAGCAAGAAAGCTGTGGCATGCTGCTTAATCTTGTATAAATAAAACAGGATCTTCTCTTCCAGTAAGAGAATTATCATAAGTCCAGACCAGCTTCTTTTACTTATACTGGAAAGAAGAGCCAAGCCAGAATAATAAAACAGTGGGAAATTTAACCAGTACTGCATCTAGGATCCATTGATATTTATCAATAGTGTTGGAATCATTTGATATTCAATTCTTTCAATTATTTGAAGTTATTTCATTTTTTAAAAAAATGGTAATGGCTAAGAGCACTCTTTAGGCTTCCAGAATCCTGGAGGTATAAAATAATTTAGCCAGGTGGTATTTAGAGGGCTCTAATCTTATAAGGCAGGGATCCCCAACTCCCAGACTGCACGGGATGCAGACAGTATATAAAACCACACCCCTCTGGTCTGTGGAAAAAACTCTTTCCATGGAACTGGTTCCTGGTACCCAAAAGGTTGGGAGCCACTGTTATAAAGGGTGGGCTTCAGAAGTGGTATTCAACTGGTTCGCACCTATTCGGGAGAACTGGTAACAATGATTTGATGTGGGTCACCGAACTGGTGGCGACCCCTGGCTGGCCACGCCCCTGAACCGGGTTGCCTGGTCGTCCGGTTGCCCACTTGTTCCAGTCGCTCTCCTAGCTTTCCCTACCATGTGGTGGCAATGGTGCAGCTCGGGCAAATGTCCCAGGGCTGCTGCACATGCGCACTGTGTGTGCAGCTGCTACACATGCAGTACGCATGTGCAACAGTCCCGGGACATCCACCTGCCTGCCCGCCCTCCCAGAGCACATTTTCTTCCTTCTCCCAGCTGATGCACCTCTTCCAGCCCAGCCCAACCTGGCCCGGCCTGGCCAGCCAGCAGGTGGGTGGGTAGATGTCCCAGGGTTTCTCGCCACCTTTGTCCCAATATGCCTGCAGCAGACTCTCAGGCCGACTGGGCCAGGAGCCGCCCTTCACAGGTTTCTACTCACCCATGCTTGGTCGCCTCTCACCCTCCCCTCCCTCACCTGGCCTAAGAAGGTAAGGATGATGGCAGGGGATAGCAAAGTGGCTGGGTCCCTACCTTCCCCTTTCTCTCCCCCACTCTGTGTGTGTGTGTGTGTGTGTGTGTGTGTGTCTGTGTGTGTGTGTGTCCCTCAAAGCTGTGGCTGGGCTTTCCTTGGCACTTTTGCTACTTTCATTTCTTCTTTTTGGAATCCAGACTGGCTGAACAAGGATCACCAGCTGCCTGGAAGCATCTCTTTGGGTGACCTGTCTCCCCTTCCCCCTCCTCTCATGACCAGCAGCCATGGCGGGGGCAGGAGGATGGTGTGCACACTCAAAGAGGAGAAGGAGGCGAAGAAGAGTCACCTGAAGGGACATTTCCAGCACGGCCAGCGATCCTTGTTCAGCCAGTCTTGATTCCAAAAAGAAAAAATGAAAGTAGTGAAGAGTGCTTGGCCAGCCACAGCTTTGAGAGAGAGAAAGGAAAAGAGGGAAAGAGAGAAAAAGAAGGAATGAGAGAAGAAGGGAGAGGGACAAGAAATAAAAGAAAGAGTAAAGAGAAAGAAAGAAAAAAGAGGTCCGGGGGGCCTTTGTGCAAAGCGCCGCTGCAGCCGCTTACACGAGGCCCCCAGAGCTGGCGGGCGGTAGTGACGGCCTTACTGTGCAGGAGCAAAGCGCAACTTCCCTTTCTTTCTCAGCTTTTAGATTCCTCTTTGCAATGCAATGGGCAGCAAAGCTAGGTTCATCCCCGATCTAGTAGCTGGAAAAGGGGGCAGAGAGAAACTCCTGTTACCAAGGTATGCACGGGTCACAGGGGGTGAAGAAATTCAAACTTAAACCTCCTGGTTAGGCAAGGGGCTTTGGGCAAAGGCTGGAGGGAAAGGCCTTGGCTTGCTCACACTCTCTCCCTCCCCAGTCTATCTTGATTGCAGGTGGAGCCACATTGCCCTTTTCAAGCCCGCTGTTGGTGAAGCTGGGCACTGGGGAGGGCTATCTTTTTGCTTAGCTTTTTCTGGCTGTCAGGGGAAAAATGGATGGGGGCCTGGGGAGGAAGCCATTCTCTCTCCCCCCCCTCCCGATAGCTGGACAAAGCTACGCAAAAAGCCAGCCCTCACCGGCACCTAGCTTCACCGACAGCAGGCTTGCAAAAGGCAATAAGCCACATAGACTGGGGAAGGGGAGCACGAATGAGCACTGAGGAGACCACAGGAGGGAATCCAGGCAAAGGGGTGAGTGAGGGCATCCGCAGCAAACTGCACTTTCCTTCATCCCTCCTTCTTTCGGAGGGCTCTGATCAGCTCACCTTCTCTGCCTCTCTTCTCACCCCATTAGCCAGCCTGCCAGCAGGAGGTGAGTGGGTGAGCTTTATTGTGTTCCAGGCATTTCCCACCGAATGGCACCCACATTTGCAATTCCCTCCATGGGAAAGGCAGCGTGGGAATTGGGGGGGTAGCAGAGGAGCTGTTTTCAAGCCATTGGCTTTTGCGGGTGGAGAGTCTCCCTCTAGTTATGCAGGCAGAGGCATGCTTCCCATTTCAGTAGCTTCCCATAGGTAAAATATATTTAAAAAAAAAAAAAAACCTGTGGCTCGAGCCAGATTGCTGGGCTAGCATGCAGAACTTCTGTGCCCTGAATGGACCAGCCCACGCCACCCATAAGTGTGTATCTGCTGGCAGCAGATGGTTTGTACAAAATGAGAGGCTTTGCCTATCCTGACATCTCTCATTAGTGCTGAGAGGCTGAGGAGAAGGCATTGCGTGCCTGCCAAAAAGTCTTTCTGACAGCCTCACCTGTAGAAGAGATGAGAATGCCAACTGTCTCTAGCCCTTAGTTCTCCTTAAGCATTGCCAAATGAGGAGCAGCACTGGCAGACTTTCTAAGCCTAAAGCAGAGAGGGAGGGAGAGAGATATCCAATCCAACCTCTGGGGTATGTGTGTGTGTGCATGCACGCAATCAGTTTGGGATTAAATTCCAAATGAAATTGGGTCTTCAGGATAAAGAGACATAAAGAATTTCAACTGCAGGTTTCTAAAAATCTTATTAACCCATTAGACCAGAGGGAGCAAAAGAGAGAGGGTCCCAATGAGGGTCTTAGTTATTTAATTTAGGAATAATGAAATAACAGAGTTGAAAGGGACTTTGGAGGTCTTCTAGTCCAACCCTCTGCTCAGGCAGGAAAACTGAGGATGCCAAGTCTGAGTGGAGGGCAAGGCAAAGGTGTCAGAATAATCCTTGGAGGGGACCCTATACCAGGGGTCTCCAACCTTAGCAACTTTAAGACTTCTGGACTTCAACTCCCAGAATTCCTATTTTGGGAGTTGAAGTCCACAAGTCTTAAAGTTGCCAAGGTTGCCTGCCCTATATCATTTCAGAGAAATGGCTGTCCAGTCTCTTCTTGAAAACCTACAGTGTTGGAGCATCCAGAACTTCTGGAGACAAGCAGTTTCACTGTTTAATTGTTCTCACTGTCAGGAAATTTCTCCTTAGTTTTAGGTTCTTCTTTGTTCAGTTTTGAGCCATTGCTTCTTGTTTTGCCTTCTGCTGCTTTGGAAAATACATTGCCCCTCTTCTTTGTGGCAACCTCTCAAAACCCTGTTTTGTGACCTGCATATCACACTCTTGGGCAAAGCATGTGAGCCATTTCCTCCTTTCAGTGGTCCATAAAAGTACATCTATAGTATGTGGATGCAGATAATAAAGTCAAAAAAAGGTGAAATTTTTTATAGAACTATAGATTGAGGCTGGGGGTAACAAGGAGTGGCTGGGAGGGGAGGGACTGGGCAAAAAGCCCCTTGACATGAGTGATGTCGAGTTGGCCACACCCATCGAATCACATGATCTCCAAGCCATGCCCACCCAGTCACATGGCCACCAAGCCACACCTACCCAGTCATGTGACCAAGCTATACCCACCAAATAAGCCACGCCCACAGAACCATTAGTAAAAAAATTTGAATCCTACCACTGATGGGCTTGTCAGGCCTTGGGTGTCTGTCTTTTTAGAAACATAGAAAACTGACCTCAGAAAAAGATCTAGTGATCTATTTGAGTTATTTGTACCCTTTGAGTTAATTTTATTTATTTTTTTGTTGGATGGACATGTGTTCATCCCAGCATGTTTAAACTTAGTTATTGTTGATTGACTTATTACCTTCTCTGGAAGTTGTTTCCAAGCCAACTTTTTCTCCCCTTTATTTCTCTTTGTGTCTGTCAAGTGAAGAGTACATCAGACATGTTTATTGCTTCAGATTGATCAGAGGAACACCTGAACTCTGAAATAATTTTTGGGGGCTGTTCTCCAACACAGACACCCCACACTTACTAGATAATGGTGGTGATTTTGTCCTTCTGTCATTTCAGGGCCACCTCCTGGTTTTTTTTTGGGGGGAAGGGATGTTGGATTCCATCCATCTCCTTATTCTCAACTATCCTGCAAGGCCTCCCCCCACCTCTCTCTCTCTCTGCATTTGCTAGTACTCTAAGGTATCTCAAAAGAACAATAAAATAAAAAGTAAGGTAGATAGCAGGTGTTGCTCCTTCTCCTCCTTGGTCCTGTCATCCATCCACATTTGCTTGTCTAAATAAGGACAGATGATGTTGAAGCATCAAAGGTAAACTTGTGGATGATTGCACGAAGCCTCTTAGTGCTTCTGCCTATATTATTATATACTGAAATACGTGTAAAAGATTTTATATTCTATTCATTTATTGATATCCTAAAGCAAGGAGAGATGGGGAAATTGATTCAGAAAAAAATAGAGGGGCAATCCAAAAATAAAGCCAATGTGAATTTTTAACAAATGTACCAACTAAGCATTCTAATGCATTAAGAAATATTTATCAACATTCATTATATTGCAGTAGTAGTTGTTCTAATCAATTTACTTGGAGCCTTTTTATGATGCTTTGGCAAGAACCAAAATTCTGTCTACAAGGGGTTGGTTTGTTTCAAAACAGGTTTGAGTAAAGCATCTTTTCACAATTGCTTCACATACACAACAGATAATGCATTTCTTAGAGCAAAACAAAATAACCACTTTGCTTCGTGTCTCCTGAAACATTTGTAATGGTGCTATAGAAAGTTAAAAGGGGGTTGTGTAGTGATTACAAAGCTTCTTGCTGAAGTAAACTGCAATGCCTTTTCACATCAAAAAGGCAAATTGCATCTGTTCATCACTGCCGAACAAACACAAGTGACCTTGCACTGGCCTGTTGAATCTGGTCGTCATATTCTGTACACTTCAAGAATGACTACTGTAGTTGATTTTGTTTCCTGCATTGAGCATTCACAACAAAATAGTATCTGTTTTCCTTTGTTTTCCTTCAATCACAGAGACTGCTAGAGAAATGTGGGCATTGTTCCTAACTACAATTTTCTCTATAGCTTCAAGATATTGGTAGAGAATGAAGGGTATTACATACCTATTTCAAATCAGGATAAGTGCATATTGATCTGAAATCCAATTTGTAATTGCTCTGTGGCAACAGGTCACTTAAAATTCTGGTCCAACTTACCTCTGAACTAGATAGATAACATAGTTAACAATTTTTTTGGAGACAAATAATGAATTATCTCAAAAAAACCAAAATACCTCAGATAAATGGAAGGATGCTGTCTCATTGCTATTATTGAAGTCTATATGTTCCATTCCCTAAAAAGATGCTAAGACGAGCAATAATTACAGTAAAGTAAATAAACTTCAACAATGACAATGGGACAGGGATAAATCCTTATATCTGTGGGTAACAAACCACAATATGTACATCTTTCTGCAAACTACTGATAGGACAACTTTGGCTTTTAAAAATTCATGGTATTTTTTAAATACATGTTACCAAACAAAATAAAGTGACAATTTTTGGAAAAAAAATGTACATTAGGTTCAGACTCTTAGAAAAATAATTCAACCACCCTTTTCTTAGCTAGAGAGCATAGATCATCTTACATGATTTTTTAACAGTTGCAATCACTTTTCATATAGGCAGTGCCCAGATTAAGAACCATTGACTTAAAAACAACTCTTAGATACAAGCGGGCTGCCTATTACTAAAATTGGCAGATGTTGTCCTCCTTCCTTGAGCTGGCAAACTGCTGAAGCTGCACAGTCTTTTCAGGAACTACTGAAGCTGTGCATTTTTAACATACAACCTGTTTTTGATTATTTTCAGAGTTCCTAAAAGCACTGTGCAGCTTCAGTGGTTTGTCGCCTTGTGGAAGGCCAAGACCAAAAATGAAAGCCCACCATTTTAAATAATGGGTGTGAAAGTACACATTCCAAATTACATACCAATCTGAATTAAAGATAGTTAGGAATGCAACCTGGTCTTAACCCACTGCTTTCCTCCTCAGTTATTGCTCATGTGCCTGTCCAATGAAACAGAAGAAGCTTCCCAAAAATCTGTCACTAAAGTAATGAAAAAGTTGCTGGATGAAATCTGGGTCAGTCCAGAGAACTTCTCTCTATCCGAATGTGGTTCCCCAAGGATGGGCTCTAGCAGGAGTCTGAAAACTTGGAACACTAAACCTCAGGTCCTGGGTGAATGACCCAATTGGATCCTGCAGCATTATCCTGGGATGATTTACTTTATTTTATTTATTTTATTAAACTTATATACCACCCTCTTTCCCTTACAGGACTCAGGGCAGTGTACAGCCGATTAAAAATACAATAACAATACAAAATTAAAAACAATTAAAATCAAATATAGTGGCTGAAAGATAAAAACACATAAAGGGAATTAAAAAGACTAAAAACCAGATAAAACCAGATTTTAAAACCCTAAGAGAACCCTAGGCTTGACCGGCTTGGCGAAATAGATGAGTTTTCACCGCCCACTGAAAGATCAGGAGATCAGGGATGGTCCTCATCTCTGGGGGTAATTCGTTCCAGAGGGAGGGTGCCCCCAATGAGAAGGCCCGCACCCTCGGGGTTGCCAGCCGTCCAGCCAGCAGCACCCCGAGAAGACCCACTCTATGGGAGCCTATTGGCCGGTGGGAGGCCGATAATGGCAGGAGGCGGTCTCGTAGATACCCCGGCCCCAGCCATGGAGCGCTTTAAAGATGGTAACTAATACCTTGAAGCGCACCTGGAGGACCACCGGGAGCCAATGCAGCTCACGCAAGAGCAGCGTGACATGGGAGCCCCGAGGAGCCCCCAACACCACCCGCGCCTTTATTCATAATAAAAAAAACATTTTAACAGAATTAGAAAGCATCTTTTTTTCCATTTTAACAGAATTAGAAAGCAGGAGCTAAGGGCAGAAAGAGGGGGGAAAAATGAAATTACAGCACTAGTAATTGGCCTCTGCCATTGGTCTTTGATTTATCTTAACAAGATGATTTGTGCTACCTTGCTTATCACCATACTATAGGAACTGATTTGGAGGAGAGTGGCTTTCCTTCATTCAGTGGCCAAGATTATTTAAACTAACCTTTGCCAGCTCTAGTATCCTTTTGAACTATGGATGCTTTATTCTGACTCAACATGACTATGACACGGGACTGAAGCACTGTCCTTTTTAAAGTGTGCCATATATGCAAGACAGGGGAAAAAAATAAACAAAGTCACAATTGCTATCCAGATATTCTTTTAACCTCCTGGTAGATTGAACAGCCTGCTTTAAACATTACTATCTTCTCAGAAGGACACTCTAATAGGAATAAATGGATCTATTTGTGGTTTAAATAAGATCTCCATTATTCACAGATAAGAAAAGTCCACATATTCTATATTTTTGAGGCAAAAAAAAAATCCCTCACACTATATATTTGTATGCTGTGTTGCATAATGTATTTTCTCACTCACTACTTATTCCTCTGCATGTTTTCTTTCACAGTATACCTTCAGCAGACAAGTCAAAACAGAATCATAATGTCATCTGTCTTCTAATCAAAAATCTCTGGCTGAATTATTTTGGCTGGATTCAACCACTTCATGGCATGTGTATTTGCCTTGTTGGGCTGCAGTGTGACCATTTTTAAACCACAGTAGCAAGTTAATGAACAGGTTAAGTTTTTGTTTCTGCAAAAAAGGAAAACATTTATCAAAGCAATATAACAAAATCACATTATTCTTTTATCTGCAGGAAGCCAAAAGTACTTATTTTATCTGATGAGTTTTAGGTAATTGTTCTTTCATTTCTCCTCTTCAGCAACTGCAATTATTATAATGTGTCTCTGAGATTTTAGAGTTTTAAAGGGGTTTTTTCCCTAGTTATTTTTCCTCTCCTTTCTTGCAATTTAAATGTTAGCGAAAGAATTGGGAATACAGAATATGTATGAATATATCTTTATTATTCAGAATGGGGAAAATGGATAAAAACAAACAATTCCCACTAAAATGCAGCCCGAAATGATTTTTCCCATTGCTCATTTTGCATTAACCAATCCCACAAAGAATATTTTATAAAGATTTGGAAAAGTGTATTAAGGAAAAATATGCATGCATATATAGTGGGGAAAGTATAGATTAATAGAAATGGTAACCAAAATATCCCTAGGTGATTTATAATGATATGTCATGTCAAGCAGAACAAAACTGAAACCTTTTATCCAGTCATACTGGGATTAAATTCCTTTGCATGCAAAGGAGTTTATTTCTGGATTGACGTACATAAAATTGTGGTCTAAAGATTGGTTTCTTGATCAATAGCCATCTGTTTCCAAAGCACTGAGTAACACAGCAGAATAATGGTTTGTACAACTGTTCTGAAGTTAAAGTGGGAACCAGGTTACATTAACTGAGTAAGCTTAGGTATCCAGGCTATATAATGATTTATCAGTTTCATTTGAGAAAGCAAGTGAAAGTTAAGCAGTTTTTATTGTATTTAATATCAATGTTATACATTTATAATAACTTACAGGATGGCTACAAAAGGTCCTGAAGCCCCCCCCCCATTTTTTTTTTTTTGGTAAGCTTTGGGGGCTTGTATTCAAGTCATGCCAGATAAATATTTAGGTTTATGCAAAGTGCATCAGCATTTTAAAAAGCAGATTCCACAGATGGGATAATCTGAAAAAGACCAGGAAAAAAAGTGAATATTATGACCTTTTTATGCAGATTCTATGATTTATCTAGTTGCCTTTGAGATACCATATTTATATACTTGGAAGTATTCAACTTGATATTTTAGGATTTTCTCTGTCACTTGGTTGATTTCAAGCACTTTTAAGTGTACTTGCCACTTTCACAGAAAATTAAACTGCAGCATATTAACTCCCCAAAGACCACCACATAAAATATACATGGAGGCTTTCAGGAAAGGTTTTCGATGCAAAGGCTGATCTGAACCGAAAGGTAGTAGTCAGGAATGGCCCAATGAAATGGTCATGGAATAGTATTCCATCTATTTAAGCTCTCCTGACCAGAATTTTTGCTGACAAAAATCCTATTTTTGAGAAGAAGACTCATGTGCTGAATGTAATGGATACCAAGTGTCTAAAGTGTTATTTGATACATTTGGGTGTGGGGAGAGCATGCTAAAGCTGTTAATATAGCTAAAATTATACAACAATCTGGCATATTTTCAGATTATTTTATATCTGTTTTTCAATATTTAATTTTAGTCTTAGATTCAGATCTCAGCATTGTATTGTCAGCTATTTAGCAAAAATTAATCTTACCAGGAGCACCATCCCTCTATTGTGCCAGACTGCAAGAAATGTATTTAAAATAATACATATTGACAATTCTTAAATTGCAAAAAAAAAATGCTTGGCAGAAAAAATTAAACACATAAGCAATAAAATGCAGTTAAATCAGTGCAAACTTCTCAGTAATCATTAAAGATTACTGACAAGATATTGAGTAAAATGCTGAATTAATGCACAGATAATTATTCGCTTAAGCACTCCACTTTAAATTACAAAAATAACAAGGAGAAGCTCTCTACACATTTTAGAGAAAATTACATATTTTCCTGCTTTTCATGTAGTTTCCTTAATTTCATGTTCATTAATTTTTAGACTAATTTTTTCAGTTCCCTTAGCCTTGATATTTTCAGAATAGGTTGCAGTCATTATTTATTTCTCCCAGAAATTAATTTTTGAGACAAGATAATGGGAAGGGCTACTACAGCATTCTCAAATATCTGCAAAGGCATTACTATGACTATGACAGTTGTTCTCAGATCGATAATAAGTTGAATAGCCTTTTCCAAAACGATTAACAGCTGCCTTTCACTCCTCAAAGTTTTTCATTTCAAGAAAAAAAAAGTCCACAAGTAGACTACAATTGTATTATTGAGTAAATCTATATAGAGTAAATCTCTATAGAGTCTAACAAGTCAGATGTCCCAGGAAGCATCTAAGGTCACCAAATTTCAAAGGGTGCCAAAATTGAAAAGACTTTCAAAAAACACAATAAAAAAACCTGACAAGCAGTAATCATGTACTCCATGAGCCAGCATACTTATGTGAGGGTTAAATATAATTTTGCAGTGTAAAAGAGATAAAAATGTCTAATGAATGAAAGAAAAAATATCCAGGGCTGAAATACTAAGAGTGAAATGCAAAAACATGAAGGGAAGGGAAGGAAGGGGGAAGGGAGAAGTGGGAAGGGGGAAGGAGAAGGAAAGGAAAGGAAAGGAAAGGAAAGGAAAGGAAAGGAAAGGAAAGGAAAGGAAAGGAAAGGAAAGGAAAGGAAAGGAAAGGAAAGGAAAGGGTACTTTTGAAATTCTTAATGAAAGCCAAACCATAGGGAGCATCAGAATGTGACTTTGCCAAACAGTCTACAACCAGCCTGCCAGAAAGTCAGGGGTGAGCCATGTTTCTAATATATTTACTTCAGTCTGGACTCAATGCATGATTCTGCCCCATTGTTTGCTTAACAGTTTCTTTTCAATTTGTTCACCATCATCTGCATGGTTCCCTAGGTGTTGAGGTTTGTTCTCTTATTTGTGCTGCTGGATACTGTCAGGGCAATGCTGAGCTGAACACGGGCCAGACTGATGTCAGGCTCAGGTGACAAGCTGGTTGGTCAGGTTTTGTTTTGGTTTGGGTTTTTTTGTTACAACCAATGGATCTACAATCATTTCTGTCAAAACACAGACATGACCTGGATGCTATGTTTGATAATGCAAGATAGCATTCGACGATCTGAAAAATGGACCCTGCACTTGCTGGAATTAGGGAGGAGGAGGAGGAGGAGGAGGAGGAGGGAGGAGGGAGGAGAAGAAGAAGAAGAAGAAGAAGAAGAAGAAGAAGAAGAAGAAGAAGAAGAAGAAGAAGAAGAAGAAAAGAAGAAGAAGAAGAAGAAGAAGAAGAAGAAGAAGAAGAAGAAGAAGAAGAAGAAGAAGAAGAAGAAGAAGAAGAAGAAGAAGGTTCCCTATATTGCCCCACTAAAGAGATAAGCCAGCTCTCCTTTACAGAGAAAGAACAAGAAAAATAAATAAAACCTTCCTATTTAATTTGCCTGTATATGGATTCCACATTTGAAAATAAAGACCTTGACAGAATTTTTGGATTCTTACTTCAATCTTCTTCCAGATAAATCTTAGAACTTGAAGAGGCCTTTTCCAGGAATTAAGGAATTCCAATCCAAATTCCTACTAAAAGCTGTGCAACAGAAAGACAAAATCTGTTCTTTTTCATCCCTGAGGACAGGATGCAGAAGATAGCAATGCAAATATCATCACATGTTACAAAGAACTCTTAAGAGTAAGAGTACTTTGTCAGTAAAGTTCATTATCCAGAGACAGGGTAGTGTCCCCTCCATTCAATATGTTCAAGCAGAGGCTGGACAGCCATCTGTTTCCAGTGATTTAGCTTGGGTTCTTCCACTGAGATGAAAGTTGGATTTGATGACATCAATGGCTCCCATCCAACTCCATGAGACTATTATTTCCACTTATTGGCATACAGATAAGATTATCTACACATGGAGAAAGTAACTAGACTAGGCATAAGTGACTAGAATCTTTCCCACAATGCAAAGGTGACATTAGATGGCACTGATAAGTTTTCCACATAAATACCCACAACACACACACACACACAAACACGGAGAAGAGTTAACACTAGATGGACTTCATATCTACAACAAATAACCCTACTGTGGCTGCTAGGAACAAACATTGCTAGGAAGGAACTACTAAAATTTATTTCCAGTATAAGTCCTGGCAAAACCATTTTTTCATCATTATTGAGAAGAAAATTCTGAACCTCCTGAGAAGTCCAGAAACAATCTCATGGATGGTTTTTGTATGCCTGCTACTTTACCTTCTTTCATTTTCCAGGATATTTTCCATGGAATAGATGATGCTGAAAAGTCAGAGTCCAAATGGAGCAATGTTTGAGGCAATCTATATCCTGCATGACTTCCTTTCACTACATGGATATTAATAAACTTGGATGCAAATGGCTAATGTGTGGGGAGATAATTAGCATTTTGTGCTTTTCACTTAATTTCCCCCGAGTCCTTCTGTCAATCTTTAAAATCATGAAATACAGGGCTTTAAATCTTAAACGTAATAGAATGAATTAAGGCATGCTCTGGAGTGTGAGCTTTACATCTGTACAAATAAAACACACTGAATTATATCTTAAAGCTACTTTCTAGGCCTGGTAGGTGTTAAACAAATGGACAATGTTTTTTAAAAGAAGGCAAATTTAAGCAGAAATTCAGTAGTAATATTCAAATACTTGAACTCTTGTCCTAGTATGTGGATTTATTCTCCATAGCTCCCAAAGATAGGTCAAGAACCAATAAGTGGAATCATTACAGCAGAAGATCCAAACTCAGTTCAAGAAAGAATTTCTTAGCCATGAAATTTATTAAGCAGTGCTATAGCCTGTCTCTTGAAGTCATGTGGGCTCCATCACTGGAGTTAGAACATAGAACATAGAACAGTAGATTTGAAATGGACCTCAGAAATCTTCTAGTCCATCCCCCTGCTCAAGCAGGAGACCCTATATCATTCTAGACTAATGGGTTGTTCAGTCTCTTTTTGAAAGCATCCAGTGATGGAGTATCCACAATTCCCAAAGGCAATCCATTCTATTGATTTCTCTCACCATTAGGACATTTCTCCTTATTCTAGGTTGCTTCTCTCCTTAGTAAGTTTCTATCGATCATTTCTTGTCTTGCCTTCTGGTGCTTTCAAAAATAGTTTGACCCCCTCATCTTTGAAAGATCCCCTCAAATATTGAAACATTGCTATCATGTCTCCCATAATCCTTCTTTTCATTAGGCTAGACATGCTCAATTCCTGTAATTGTTCTTATCTTTTAGCCTCAAATCATTCTTGTTGCTCTTCTCTGCACTCTCTCCAGAGTCTCAACATTTTTGAGACTTCTTTGTATTGTGATGACCAGAACTGGATGCGATATTCCAAGTGCAGTCTTACTAAGGTCTTACTAAGTTCTCAGGCAAAGCTTGGACACCTATTTGTGAATCTTGGTGGTTGGACCTGAAAACCACCAAGGCACCTTGCAATGTTATGATTCTATATTAAAATGTATTGGTGACTTTCATCAATTCAGTCTCCTTAGTGTGGTCAACAAAGTTCCTTTTTCCACAGGAGTCTTCTGACTCGTTGGTGCAACTTTTCTCAAATACATACAGAGTGTTGCATTAGAAATAGAGCAGGTCAATTTCAACTGATAAGACCTTTTATTTTTGGAGGCAAATCTTTATTTTTGATTGTAGTATAGCCTCTTAAGAGCACTCTAATCCACCAAAGAATTGTGAACCAATACTGACAGTAAAACAATATTCATTACATTAAACCTGGATCAATTATTGAGATTGGGACAATACCAAATGCTATTAAACTCCATTCTTTTCCTTGCAGCTTTCCCTGTTGCATTAAAGCCAATACAATATATTTTCTTCTGATTAAGTACTGAAGTCTCTTTCTCAGCAGCAAAGAAAATGTTAACATATCTTCTCTTTGTGTATTTTCACTGATGCTCGATAATAAGGGCTTTATCCTTTCCATTGTGCAGAACATTACTTAGATGAGTTGTTGTTTAGAAAGTACCTCCAAACTGCTGATAAACATTTCAATGAGACGTTCAGTTGGTCATCTATGTTCAAGGAGACTTTTAAAATGAATCTGGTATTTTTCTTCCAATATTTCATAATACTAATGGTTAGCTGTCTTCTCATTAGCTTAAGTGTCTGCTTTGGGAGGAGGAGGTATAATTTGTTTGATGACACATGCATATTTATATGGCAAATTATACTGAATCTTTCACAAGGGGATGTCACGAAATATGTCAGTTAGTTTGAGGGAAGGAATAACCTTGTGCCCATTTGCCAATCTCTTAAATGTCTCCCATGTTCTTTTAAAGGGATTACATTTGCCTTTGACAATAGGGTTGAAAGCTATTTGAGAATATCTCCAATCAAGATGATGTTATCTGTTTGGCAATAGATTTTTTTATAAAACGTCATTAGCAAATTCATTTGGAAAACAAGCTGAGTCTTTATCTTGCTATGATATTCATTATTTATGGACGATACTAGAACTCAGTGAGCCTTGCTGGATCTCCAAAACATCAAACAGAGGTTATACTTAAATCCTACATCAGTCAAGCCACTTTCTGTACCTACATTTAATAACACTCATTAGTCAGAAATTCTTCCTGGCATTTTGGTACCAGAGGCTCTCTTTTTACTATGCTTGGAGGAGAGACAATACTAATACATCATAAGCCTGTAGGCTAAACTGGGGGGGGGGGGGAATTGGGAAAAGACAATAGCAGATTATTTCTGTGTTATTACCAAATATTCTGCATGGATGTATCTAGGTCGTTTATTTCAACTGAAGTCCTTGCGGTATAGCAAAGTAAGAGCATAGCCTTTTTCATTTTCCTTCTCACAACTGTTTATAACAATACTGATATACAAACAGACTTTACACATTCTTCCAGTGTTTTCTTATTCTCTAAACTGGCTGCAAGGTTGTCCTTCAGCAACTAAAATTCAAGTGGTTTCTGTATATTAGGACAATATTTATCCCTCTGGTTCCATGAGCTGTACTTGAATTTTAGCTTACTTTCTAATCAGTGGTGGTATTCAAAAAATTTTTACTATTGGTTCTGTGGGCATGGCTTGGTGGGCATGGCAGGGAAAGGATACTGTAAAATCTCCAGTCAGAGGTGGTATTTGCCAGTTCTCCAAACTACTCAAAATTTCTGCTACCAGTTCTCCAGAACTGGTCAGAACCTGCTGAAAACCACCTCTGTTTCTAGCTCTTCCTCATCAATTAAGAAAATAAGGCAACTCCTGAAAACTGAGCCTCAGGGAAATAATTTTAAGAACATAGATAAGAAATACCACATTTGAGGGCAAAATTAAGTCCTTAGTTTTGGTTGGATCATACATGATACTAGCATTTACAGGAGAAGTAGGAAGTCTTCTAGGGACTGAATGTGATGTTATTAGAATGAAAAAGAATTTGTATACCACAAACATATTTATTCAGAGGTTATTTCCACCAAGACCAAAGGGACCAATTTATAAATAGTGTATATTTGCTTGCACTTTAGTTTTGGAAATCATGCAATAGGAGTTTCATAATGTTGTTATTAACTTCTAGTAAGTGAATCTCTCCACTAAAATCAGTGACACAGATCACTAAAAAAAAGCACTGAAAGTTTACTTAAAGTCAGCTAGAATAACTGTTCATTATTAATTCATAAATGGGTTTTCAAAGTGCAATATAGCAAATAACTGCAATAAAAGTAGGTAAGACATGTCATGTAGAATGTTTTTGTAAATGCTTATGGAAACTTAACAGTACAATGATTTTGCAGTCTGCTCAGAAGTCAGCATGTTAAATTCAGAACAATTTATTCTCAAATGAGTGCAGGATTACAGCCTAAATTGACTGGTGATTATCCAAAAGGATAAGTTTGTTTAAAATACATCACTGTCTTGACTCAGCCCACAATAGCTTCTAGACTTCTTTATTAATAGAGAAAAGTTGATAACTGTTTTTGCCAATATGCTTATTTCTAAAGACTTTCCATTTTTGTAATTTAAAATACTTTGTGGCTCAGTCCCTCCCATTTCTCCATCTGCATCTTCCGTCTCTTTTGGCAGAACATGCTACGAAATCCAGTGTTTCAAAATTATGGGTCCATGCCAGGAAAGAATTACACTAAAGCTAAAACATCCTTCCTGAATACTGACACAATCTAAATTAAATATTTGATTTTCTCTTTACTTAGCATAACAAGTCCATTATATAATGAGCATATGTACAACACTTGCTTGCAGTTGCTAGTACAAAGTTAAATATATTTTGCCTTACTGCAGATCTTATAGGAATGTAACTAGCACTGTTATAAAAACAGATAATAAACAGATATAAAAACAGAGTCTAAAGTGGTAATGATGGGGGTGTCTTGTGATCAGCTTGTATTTGTCAATTAACATCTGGAATTTAGGCTGCTCTGACAAACCAGCTCTTCCTATTTCATTCTGTAAATTACGCAAAAACAACCTTTTTGCTCTAACCCCCAATCAGATCATTATATCCATCTTTTATCATAGCAAGAGCCCAATAGACTTTAGAAGGAGCCCTCCCATACTATCACCTCTTACAATGCTAGACAACACAGTATCAACAGTAGAGACCTTCAAATTTCTAGGTTCTACTATATCACATGACCTAAAATGGACACCTAACATCAAAAACATCATCAAAAAAGCACAACAAAGAATGTTCTTTCTGCACCAACTCAGAAAGCTCAAACTGCCCAAGGAGTTGCTGATCCAGTTCTACAGAGGAATTATTGAGTCTATCATCTGTACCACTATAACTGTCTGGTTTGGTTTTGCAACCCAACAGGACAGACACAGACTTCAGAGGATAATTAGGACAGCAGAAAAAACAATTACTACCCACCTGTGTTCAGTTGAGGACCTGTATACTGCACGAGTCAAAAAGAGGGCTGTGAAAATATTTACAGACCCCTCACATCCTGGACATAAACTGTTTCAACTCCTTCCCTCAAGACGATGCTATAGAGCACTGCACACCAGAACAACTAGACACAAGAACAGTTTTTTCCCAAAAGCCATCACTCTGCTAAACAAATAATTCCCTCAACACTGTTCAACTGTTTACAAAGTGTACACTACTATTACTGTTAATCTTCTCATCACTCTTTATCACCCATCCTCTCCCACTTGTGATTGTAGGACTGTAACTTTGTCGCTTGTATCCTTACAATTTATATTGACTGTTTCCTAGTATGATTTGATTGTTGATTGTACCCTATGACTATCATTATGATTCTTGATTCTTAACTAATGTACCTTTTCTTTATGTATACTGAGAGTATTTACACCAAAACAAATTCCTTGTGTGTCCAATCACACATGGCCAATAAAGTATTCTATTCTATGTTTGCTAGACATTTAAGCGTTATTAGCAACTAACCTTCTTTTGCTGATGCCTAAACAGAGCAACTCTGCAATGGAGGGGCAAAGAGGCTGCAGAGCTATAAAACACGCCCAACAAAAGCTATCCCTCTGTGGAAACCATCTCACTCCTTGGGCACACCATGGCAGAAGAAGGAGGGGTTGCTAGTGCTGTAATTAAATAAAGACAATTTAATTAAACATGATGATTGATGTTTGTGGTTTGACACCTTTTTTAAATATCCTCCTACCTTGCTACAAGTCCTATAGGTTCAGAATTAAGCAGTCACACAAGACATTCCAAAAAAAGTGGGATATTTTTACCAATATTATTCAAGTTTTTGTCGGCAACGAAAATGGTTCAGAACCCTTATAACCCTCAGAGATCTGGAAAGTAGTAACAGCGTTGCTGTTGTAAATCAATCCCCCAGTAAGGGAAAAATGTGAAATAATGTATTTAATTTTATTTTAAAATAAGATCAAACATGTTCAGCATAACTCCACCATCCAGAGTGAAACCCTAATTATGAGAGCAATACATCTGGTTATTACAAGGACTGAATATTTGGAAGTAATTGCTTATTTCCTTTTATAGCAGCTGAAATATTTAAGTCACAAAGATTTAACAGCGATAATAATAATAAGAGTAGCTTAGTGATAAGGCCCGGAGTTAGATAACCTAACTGCCTAGCATTTTTATAAATTACAGGTTGTCGTTGAATTAGTGGTAAAATATGAGATTGAAAGGTTATTATTGATTATACCATTATTTGTGAACATTAACAAAGGAGAAAAGTCCCAAGCTGACCAAAATAATGTATATTGTAAGCTCAGATACTCTTTGGCACCCCAGGCTAATCTTTTCTGTGTATTTGTTAAGTCCTCAACAAATTTGCAAGCAAGCATTTATGCTTTCCAAGGTTTTTAGGCATTCTTGTGCTGAAATCATCCCACCCAGCCGCCCACCTAACTACCAACTTGTTGACTTCACCTTCTTTATCCTATTTGTGCAGCAACAAAACCTGTATAGTTTCTAGAGAAACTGAGAGATTCCAGTTCCCATTAGTCATAGCTCCATGGCCAGGAGTCAGGGACTCAATAGGTTCTGGGACTCAATACCTTATGAAGAACATTAATCCCTCGTGCATCTAAGCAAATCTCACCTTTTGCATTTATATGTGTCTGTTAAACTCTCCTTCCTCTATTCTCTGCACTTTTCTTGCCTATACTACAAGAAAGGAGAGATTGTGAGTGACAGAACTGAGGCGAAATGGGTTAGAAGCCCTGATTATTTCCTCAGTTGAAATTCAAGGGCAAAAGGAGAGCTTCGGTATTGCAGATTAGTTCCTAGCAGCTTGTTAGCATTATTTATTCCAAAGGCAGAATAAAAATAGAAGAATTAGTCATACTTTTTCTTTAATCTCCATAAAAATAAACAATGGAGTGAGTTTCTTTGCACATGTAATTGTGGTTCCCTGATTAGGGTTAAAGCCTCTTAGGTTTTAATACAAACAAATACCCTTCATTTGCAAATAAGTAATGATATTTTCAAGAGATCCATTTCTCACTCTCCTACACTAAATGAATCTATTAGAATTTTGTAACAATCAATTTTAACAGAATGGATTTTTCTGCCTTCTAACTATTAGGCTCCGGGATTCAGATGGGCCTTTTGATCACATACCTGGCTCCCTGCTATGTGACATCGGCCCTGCCTGAGCTCCTCGAGGTCATAGCCAACTTGGCGGTGGAAACCCCCAGACTGATGGTCATGGGGGATTTCAACTTGACGTTGGCTGGAGGGGCCCCGGGGGTTGCTCAGGAGTTCTTGGCTTCCATGACAGCCTTGGGCCTGACCCAACTAATTAGGAGCCCTACTCACATCGGGGGTCACATCCTGGATCTGGTTTTTGTCTCTGGACAGTGGCAGGATGATCTTGGTAGAGGGGACGTTTTTATTGAGCCTCTGTCATGGTCAGATCATTCGCTCCTTAGGCAGGACTTCCAGGCTGCCCCCCCCCCCCCCCATTGCAGGGAGGTGGACCAAATACGATGGTACCACCCCAGGCACCTGATGGATCCGGATAGGTTCCTGACAGAGCTTGGGCCATGTCCCGACGTTCGAGCACATGACTCGGTTGAGGACCTGGTCGCCACCTGGGATAGGGTGGCGACTGGGGCCCATGACCAGGTCGTGCCCTTGTGGCCTCTGACCCGGTGCTGCTCTCACTTGGCCCCTTGGTTTTCCGAGGAGCTGAGGGAGATGAAGCGCCGGAAAAGACGCCTGGAGAGTATTTGGAGGACTACTCGCTCCGGACCCGACCGAACACTATTGCGGTCTTATATTAAGACCTATTTAGTGGCGATAAGGGTGGCAAAGCGCTCTCACTTTTCCGCACTTATTGCATCCACAGGAAATTGCCCAGCCACCCTGTTTAGAGTGACCCGCTCCCTCTTGGAAGGGGGAGCACGGGAGGACCCCTTACAGGGAAGGGCTGAGGAGTTTTCGAATTTCCTGTTGGATAAAATCGCTCAGATCCAGGACAGGTTGGACTCTGAATGGGCGACTCTGGGTGGAGGGTCGGGGGTGGAACTTGGAGAAATCATTTGGGAAGAGTTTGATCCTGTGACACCCGAAGATGTGGACAGGATGTTGCGGGGGATGAATGCCACCACATGTTTATTGGACCCATGTCCCTCCTGGCTGGTGTTGGCCACTCGGGAGGGAACACGAGGTTGGTTCCAGGGTATTATTAACGCTTCCTTGAGTGAGGGATATCTGCCCGCCGCCTTGAAAGAGGCAGTGGTGAGACCCCTCCTCAAGAAACTGTCCCTGGACCCAACTTTGTTATCAAATTATCATCCAGTCTCCAATCTTCGCTTTGTGGCAAAGGTTGTTGAGAGTGTGGTGGCACGGCAGCTCCCCCAGCACCTGGATGAAGCTGTCTATTTGGATCCACGCCAATCAGGCTTCAGGCCTGGGCACAGCACAGAGACGGCATTGGTCGCATTGGTAGATGATCTCTGGAGGGCCCGTGACAGAGGTCATTCCTCTGTCCTGGTCCTATTAGATCTCTTGGCGGCTTTCGATACTGTCACAGTATCTTATTGCAGCAGCTGGAGGGGTTGGGAGTGGGGGGCACTGTTTTGTGGTGGTTCTCCTCCTTCCTCTCTGGTCATTCACAATTTGTGTTGGCGGGGGGGCAGAGATCGGCCCTGAGGCCCCTGGTTTGCAGGGTGCCTCAGGGGTCGGTGCTCTCGCCCCTTCTGTTCAACATTTATATGAAGCCGCTGGGTGAGATCATCCATGGCTTTGGGGTAGAGTTCCATCAGTACGTTGGTGATACTCAGCTGTACATCTCTACCCCGGGCCACCCCGATGAAGCCGTCGAAGTGATGACCTGGTGCCTGGGGCCATGCGGTGTTGGATGGGGTGGAACAGGCTTCAGCTCAACCCATCTAAGACTGAGTGGCTGTGCTTCCCGGCACCCCGACACAGCCAGCTGGTTCCATCGCTGGCTGTGGGGGGGGGATTCTTGCCCCCACGGAGAGGGCTCGCAATCTGGGTGTCCTCCTGGATGCATGGCTGTCATTGGAGGACTATGTGGCGGCTGTCGCCAGGGGGGCTTTTGGTCAGGTCTGTAGGATCTACCAGTTGTAGTCCTTTCTGGATCGGGATGCGCTTCGCACGGTCACTTCCACCCTCGTGATCTCCCGCCTAGACTATGCCAATGCTCTCTACATGGGGCTTTCCTTGAAGTGCACCCGGAGGCTCCAGCTGGTGCAGAATGTGGCCGCGCGGGTGGTGTTGGGGGCTCTTCGGGGCTCCCATGTTACATCGCTCTTGCGTGAGCTGCATTGGCTCCCGGTGGTCCACCGGGTGCACTTCAAGGTCTTAGTTACCATCTTTAAAGCGCTCCATGGCTTGGGACCAGGATATTTGCAGAACCGCCTCCTGCCATTATCAGCCTCCCGTCAGCCAGTACGCTCCCATAGAGTTGACCTCCTCGGGGTGCCACCAGCTGGATGGCTGGCGACACCGAGGTGTGGGCCTTCTCATTGAGGGCACCCTCCCTCTGGAATGAATTAACCCCGGAGATGAGGATCATCTCTGATCTCCTGACCTTCTGGCGTGCGTTGAAAACTTATTTATTTCATCAAGCCGGTCTGGCCTAGGGGTTTTTAGGATTTTTATCTGGTTTTTAGCTACTTTGGCTTTTAGATTTCTTATAAATATCAGCCTTTTATATTTGGTTTTTTAACTGTTTTTAATTTTGTATTATCCTCTATATTTTAATTTGGCTGTGCACCTCCCTGAGTCCTTTCAGGGAAATAGGGCGGTATATAAGTACAATAAATAAATAAATAACTGTAATTTCATAAGGCCGCTATCAGATTTAAACAGTTTTAAATGAAATGGCTGTACATAGTGACCTTGGAAATCATTTATTTACTCAGTAGCTACATTTTACTGCTAACATACTGAAAATAGATTTACTCTGGCTTAACAGAACCAGGAAATTAGGTCAATTTCTTATTAGCTCCAGTTCCTGAGAGGCCAGTAATACCATTCATTGTGTGTAAATCTTTCCCTTTAATTCTAGTCATTTGTAAAAGAAAATGTAACCAGCTACATGTTCCAGTGATTACTAAATAGATAATATGTCTAAAAGATACTGATATAGTTATGTGGTCTATAATACTTCACTAATTACACTTTCCATATCACAGCTAGATCAAGGTGAAGTACACCAAAATGTGTTTTCATCATTTTTTTTTCCTATCTTTCCTTGGCAAAAGAATCAAATGCTCAATTTTGCTAATGTAGCTACTCAGAAATAAGTTTCTTTAAGAGCTACAGGGCTTAATCTTACAGAACTGGGGAACAACAGTAGTAGTCATACTTAACCCAAGTAGTTGTGAAAAACATGGTTTTCCTCATGTGTTTGGAGCCAGGATATTCACTGAATATTATGAAGATCAGTGAGATACTTTATTTGGAGTTTGTTGCAATTTATTATTGTTATTTTATCTATGGTATCATTATTTCATGTTTTTTTATATTCACAGTCACTAGACTGAGATGGATAGACAAATTGTTGAAATAAATACAGGGAATCTTATGGAAGTCTACCCACAAATATGTTTTTGTTGTTGTTGTTGTTATACATACTTACAGCATATACTGTTTCATCAGAATGACTCTCCATGGTTTATAAAATCATACAGACTATATGCAATTCATTATAATAAATTATAACTGTAGGATTGAAGTTGAGCTACAGCCAAATCATCCAGTTTGCCCTTGCTATACTTCTGGGCTCCTCTTGCAGATCTGGACGTCAAATCTTATTTTAAACAACACACATTAATTACCTAAGAATGAGATGAGAATGTGTAGTATGCTGAGGACATCGTGACATGGATTATTTGAGCCAAAATTTCAGGCCTCTATGAAATTTTGAAATTCCAATCCCACAAAAGCTTTTACATGTTTTATACTAAGGATTCACTGAAACTTTCCAATTCTGCATGACAAAGTCTGAGATGAGGCTGAAACATTTCTATATTTTCCATTTAGTCAAAATATTTAAAAAGCCAGTTTAAAGGCATCGGACTTCCCAAGTCAATTGCATATGTAAATAACCCTAAATTGTTGAAGTAAAATATTAAAATAGATATTTGCCAAATTCAATCTATCTTCCAACTTAATGCAATTAATCTCCATTCCAGATGGCACACAGGGAAAGCAACATAATCTTATTATAGAAATTTAAATTGATCGAGGGAGGGGGCTGAAAAATAATATAAGAACACTTGAGATAAATTATCTCATTTTATAAGGAGAGATTACTATTGGATAATTAACTACCTCGATCTTGAAGGCATATTTTCTTACCTTCAACACAAATATGTAACAATGAGGCACAAGACATTACAATTTCAAATCTCAGAGGCTGGGTCCCATCTGGAAATCATTGTTATCTTATACAGTACTTTAAATGTATTCCAAGTGGTGATTTAACACTCTTACATCTCCTTCATTCAATGGTAAATTTGATGATGCCTTAGTGTGTACCTTATTTGTTTTTTTTAAACAACTTTTTGCAGAAGGGTATGTGGAGAGTTAATTTAATCTGTTTTGTTGCCTTTTCTTACTGTTCAGATGTTTGTTATCTTTCTCAGATGAGTAGCCTGATACAATTTATAAAATTATTAAATTTCGGGTGCTAGCTTATAGAGTCTGTGAAGAGTTTATTGTGAACTTGCTTGTTATTTGTATTTGGTGCTATTTCTACGAAAAAAGGAGAGGGAAAATCTTACTGTCTTTAAAGTGTACGTACAATACATCTTTGTTTCATAGGGAATCTGAGCTTAGGGAAGTCTATTGGACATTGTTGTTCATGCTTCTGATTAAAAACAAAACTTGGGATCACTCTATTGTCTAAAGCAGGGTTGTCAAACTGGTGGCCCCTGGGCCGGATGCATCACATACAGGCCACACCCACCCCAGCTCCACAAATGGGAAAAACATCATACAACGTAACGTGATAGCAACGTGACGCAGCGAGTTTGACATCTGTGGTTTAAAGCCTTAATGATGCAGGGTAGTGATATTGTTTTGATACATTGTAAAATAAACTCTTTGCATACCACAAGAGTTGTTTAAAAAGACTGGAAATGTACTTGTGAGAAATAGTGGTCTGTTCCTCTCTCTCTGGGGACAGACAAACCAAACAAGCACCACCATAACATAATGTTTTTCCTTTTTGGTGCAGTGGTTAACAGTTAAATTTGTGATAGTAGGCTTTCAGCTTTCTAATTACCCAGAAAGGAAACAGGATGGGTTGTAGTTGCTATCATATCTTACAGGACAGCTATATAGCTTGACACATAGAACTCCCCAGGACCGTAATTATGAAAAAAAAAATAACCATTCACATGAACTCTTATTCATTTTAACAGCAAGAAAAATTAGATCAAAGTTTGTCTTTATCCAGTCTTTATCTATTATATTTGAAGAAGTGGCTCTAGCATCCCAGTTAGAGAGCAAGTAAAGTGCTTGGCCCATAAAATGTTATCCCTGTCCAACAACATCATCACCTACAAGCTGAACAATCCTTGTGTTTAGAATTACTAGAAGTCTGGCAGAAAGAAGACAATCCCTCCCTTTTTTCTTCATGTTCTTCATCCAGCCTTAAAATCAAATATTATCTGATTTGGAATATCTAACAAGTTATTGCTCTCTCTGAACAATTCCATAAAAAGTGCTAACTGCAGGTTAACAAGCTCTGCTCTGTAACCTTGATTAGTTAATTACTAACTTCCTTCCCCTGCTGCTTGAAATTGACAAGACCTTAATCAGTTACATGTTGAAGGCTTTTCCCCCCCCCTGCACACTGCTCTAGTTCATTCCTGCAATAGAAAAAACAGTCTTCTGATAATGGAAGTGTAATTTCATATAACATATAAGCCTAGCCACATATTTTATTTTATTTCTGCAGTTCTTCACTGTAATTTTTTTGTCATGGATGCCAAGAAAGTTAAACAGTTGGTAGTTCTCCTCCCATCACCATCTTCATTTGTCCTCCTTTCCAGTTCTTTGTGTCCTCCTTTGCTTATTAAGATGTCTGGTAACCCTTCTCATGTTCAGTGTAGTGAGGGCTGCAAATGAGAGCTAGAAAAACAAGAAGAGCAGGACAGCTTTATTTTATTTTTCTTATTCCTTCTCATTGACAACAGTGCACTAAATCCAGAGATGAAATTCAGTTGGTTCTGACCAGTTCTGGAGAACCGGTAGTGGAAATTTTGAGTAGCTCAGAGAACCAGTAAATACCATCTCTGGCTGGCCCAGCCCCCATCTGTTTTCTGCCTCCTGAGTCCCAGCTGATCGGCTGGATCTTCTTTTGTTGCCCTGCACAAGACAATGGAAGTGGAAAACAGGTTAGTCGGGTGGGGAGGGATTAGAGATTTTGCAGTATCCTTCCCCTGCCACACCCACCAAGCCATGCCTACAGAATCAGTAGTAAAAAAGTTTGAATGCCACCAATGACTAAATCCAAGGAGAGTACAATATTCTCCTGGATGTCACAGGTGTGAAGAACTCTGTCTATCTTGGACATGTCCCCAGTCTGCAATTTGTTTCCACTTTTTTCCCATTTTTCAGATCTCTGCAGGGAGTAGGTAGGGCATCTGACCAGATCTGCTTGTCCTACGATGAATTTCTTTGCAAAGATGTTCCTTGGGTCCCACAGGATTACTGTGTACTTCAGAAATATGCACCTTCCTTCAATACCGATCAGTATATAAGTGGGACCTTCTTTGCATAGTATTCAGATTTTACATGCCTGAAAAAATAGAGTGTAAAGTATTTTGGGTTGCAGTTCCCAAGTTATCTCCACTGTACTCCTCCTCCTCCTTCTCTGGCACTCTTTCTAGACTTGGCAGAAGACTTACATGTCTTTCCTTATTCAGATATGCAATCTGCAAACAGGATTAGTGACAAAATCCTACTGAAAATTAGTACTATATTTGCTAGGGAATGCACTATGGACTTCAACTCTGAGAATCCCCCAGTTTTGGCAATGTGAGCAAACGCTATATATATATATATATGCAGGTCTTGGCGTGTTCGGGTCTTTTCCCGTGTAAGATTGAGACTATCTTGGCAACGTTTCGATGAGATCTCACTCGCCATCTTCAGGTTGTGTTTTCGGCTTCGTGCTTCTGCGAGCAAAGCGTGATCTGAGCTGCTGTCTCCCTATATATACTGGTGGGGAGGTTGGCTGTGTTGTCATTTCTTGGTTGGTTGATGGAGTTGATATTTGCAGATTGGCTGGCTTTTTCTTAAGAACATGTGTGGTTGAGGTATTGGCTGTGTGTCTATCAGCCTCCTGTGTTGTAACAACCTTTTTGAGTTCTAATCTTGTGATATCCTGGGTCTTGTATTGTAATTTTCTGAGTTCTAATCTTGTGATATCCTGGGTCTTGTATTGTAATTTTTTATTTTTAGGCAAGCATACACATGTATTTCTTGAAATAATCAATAGGTATGCAATTATTTTTCTGTTTTTTCAAATTCTGAGCTGCACTTTTCTGATCAAATAACACATAGAAAAATTCATATTTGGAAAGACTCATAGATCTATACATACGTTTAAAATACATATATAAAATGAATATTATGGAAATGTTTGCAAAAAATTAACATCCTGAAATGCTGAACATAAAACTGTCTAGAAATTTCCTTGACCAAAAGAAAGAAAACAATATGTATCTAGCCTTTACATTCAGAAATGCATATTAGGTTTCAAATTACCTAATTACCATTCTGAATCAATTTTACTGATACTGACTCTTTCTTTGAAGAATAGCTGAATTCCTATAATTGCAACTAATTAAAAGATGAAGCATGACTAAGTGCAACATCCTGGAAAGTCTAAAAGCAACTTTTCTCTTTGTACTTATATCAACAAATAAGTTTGTTATAGTAACTACAACCAACAAAAGGAAAAGAACAACATTGGGAATAGATTTCTAAAAAAGCTTGAACTGCTTTTAAGGATAAGGGGAAGATATTTATTATATTTTCCCAAGACTACCCTGCAGTTGATTTACTTTTATGTTACTATCAGTCTCGTGTAATATTGGCAGTGTAAGCAGTTTTCATTGCTAGGTTGCTTTTATGTGTATTGACTGTTCCCCAGATAAGTTTCATAGAATACTGGATGATATTTAAAAGAGCATAGTCCAATATCTAAAATGCACTTCGTCTTGGCCATACATAATGAACTGCTTTCCATTCTGTCCTATAGAATCATAGTTCATTCATTCACATTAACACAACTTATAGAATCCGTAAAAGAGTGGGAAACTTTTCCAGAGGCTGAATTTTGATTATTAATTCTGTGGGCTTCATGGCTAATTACATGATGGTAATACTGGGTCAAGCAAGAATGAAATGTTTGCCCTATTTTCTCAGTTTTGGATATATATTTTTAAAGAACACACAATAATATCTGTGTTTATAAAGACAATAAAAGTGGAGTCACAACAATTGGGGTAGTGTAAGGACTACAGAAATAGTCTGGAGATTGCCTCTGGAATGTGACTCATGGCTTCATGCTGCCTTAACATCACAGACTTCAAGTAATATTGATTGTATATACAAATCAGTGATTGGATTCAATTTTTTTTACTACTGGTTCAGTGGGCATGGCTTGGTGGGCATGGCAGGGGAAGGATACTGTAAAATCTCCAGTCAGTGGTGGTATTTGCCAGTTCTCCAAACTACTCAAAATTTTCACTACAGTGGTACCTCTACTTACGAAAGTCTCTACCTATGAAAGTTTCAGGTTACGAATTGCATCTTCGAGAAAATATTGTCTCTACCTACGAATATGTTTCAAGATACGAAAGGCTTTCTTGGAAAATGGCGCGTCCGAGCTGCGCTGCCATTGGTTATCTTCCTGGCATCCCATTGGCTAGGAGGGATCTCTGCGCACGCACCGCACCGCGTTCTCAGTCTCGCGCTAGCAATCCAGCAAAGCAGGAAGTAAGAATGAAGAATTACAGTTTGGGGGCTTGGAACGGATTAGGATATTTACAGGTAAAATGTGCCTTTACTTACGAAATTTTCAGGTTACGAAACGGCTTCCGGAACGAATTATTTTTGTAAGTAGAGGTACCACTGTACCAGTTCTCCAGAACTGATCAGAATCTGCTGAAAATCACCTCTGGAACAAATGGATTGAGTTGTCACTAATCACTTTTGCTACCATAAGAATGTTTTTTTCAGTCAACAGTCTAAAATGTGTTGTGAAAAGAATGACCAAAGCTATAATGACTTTAAGACTATGATATGGTTGTGTTGATTGCCTGAGAGTTTTAAGGATACTATACTTGATCTGGATTTTCACACTGAGCTCCACCATTGCAGATAAATTATGATGAAGTTAGTGCAGGAGCAAAGAGAAAGAATCTATGCTAGACTACGCTGATTGGACAACAATGTGCCAATTTGGCTAAGCTGCATTGACAGCCTGTTCATCTTTTTGTTTCATTCTACTACAAATGTAGCTGTGTGGGCATCTGAAAATCTGTTTGCAACAGGAATGAAGAATTGAGGCATATTCAGTGCTCCTTTCGGAGATTTCTAGACAAAAATTGTCATTTTTTTTTTTTTTGCTCTGCTTTGACTTGCAAGTGAGAAAAATATCCCTCCAATTTGCTGCTGCCAGTCTCATATTCACAATCATGATTCTTCACCTTATTGCATTCTGGTTAAAAGTACCTAACTATGGAAAGAATGCTTCTAAGCATTGTATAACTGAGTCTGGGATTTCAGATCTTATTCCAATTTAAGGAAATCAGATGAAATGATGGCATAGTTTTTCAGAAGTAAAAGGAGAGGAGAGGGTGTGGGGAATAGTCAGTGGGGTAGTTTATGAAGGACTTGAACCAGATGCCTGAAATGTATTCCCAGCAATGAAGATTGGGCTCAAGAGAATGAGACATATGTAAGGGGGCACAACATATGTAAGTTGTTAGATATTTCTTCTTCTCCTTTTTTGTTTTGTTTTGGTAGTGTTTGTCCCATTTCTTAGCTTGCCGGAAGATTAGGTTTCCATTTACCACATTAGTAGCAATCAGAAATACAACAATGTCAGCAGCAAGCAGTTCAAATGTAAGATCAGGGACAGTGGTTAATTTAAAAACAGTGCTGGCACAACTGATTTTTCTGACTCAAACTTCTAGGATGACCATGGCCATCATTGAAATTGCTTATTGCTAATGGGTCTGTACAATGTCATTAAGATGGAGAAAAACTGAAAAATTGCTGTCAAATTACAGTGCTTGCAGGGATATACCAATTCCTCACCCGCCCAACAAATCAGAAATGAAAATTGGATGATGCAGACATTACAAAATGAGTAAAGGGCTAGGTAATGCTCCGCTGTAGCCAATCTTCTTTAAAGAGAAATCAGTCATGCTCAAATTAAAAAGCTGATGTGATAAAAGAAGTCCTCTGCAGATGTGCAGAATCTGTGGAAAATCCAGCTCCCAGAAGGGAGGGAGGGTCACCACCATGCAGTTAGAGGTTGGTTGCAAAGGATCTATTAGCTCTAAATGTTATCACGCTTAGGGCATGCATGATAACACTGTCACAAGAGTTACCCAACCTCTTTCCACTCATCTCCTTCTCCCCCCAGTTTATTTATCTAATGGTAAGTGGGCAATATAGGAAAAAAAATCCAATTCCCATTTCTTAAACAAGGCAGAATAGAAAGCCTAACATTTCCTTTGCTCTGTTATGATGGCTGAACTGAGGAGATTTGGCCTTAACACTTTTCCATGTAAAGAAGTTGCAACTGACAGGTGAATAAGAAAGAGCCAGATTGATCTAGTGATTAAGGCAGCAGGCTAGAAACCAAGGAACCAGAGGTGGTATTCAGTAGGTTCCAACCAACTCTGAGAACCAGTAGTGGAAATTTTGAATAGTTCAGAGAACTGGCAAATACCACCTCTGACTGGCACTGCCCTCATCTATTCTCTGCCTCCAAGTCCTAGTTCTATCAGAAATGGTGTAGGATCTCCCACTTGGGTGGGAAGTTGGATGAGATGACCTTCAAGTTCCCTTCCAACTCTGTTAATCCAGCCCAAGCCTATTTAAATCTGCCATTTTCTGACTCTGCCCCGCACAGGAAAATGGAGCTGGAAAACAGGTTAGTGGGGTGGGAAGGAAATGGGATTTTGCAGTAACCTTCCTCCAGGAATGGTGATTTTACAGTATCCTTCCCCTGCCACACTCACCAAGCCACCCATGGCCACCAAGCCATGCCCACAGAACTGGTAGTAAAAAAAAAATTGAATCCCACCACTGCAGGGAACTGTAAATTTTAGTCCTGCCTCAAGCATCAAAGCACAATCTCTCAGCCCATGAAGTTAGGTTCGGGTGATAAGCCAGGCAGTCAATTCCTGTTACAATCAATGGATCAACACTCAGTTGACCTAGCAGTTGATCTGGGGGGGGGGGGAGAAACCCTGCACTTGTGAGAAAATGTTAGGAAGAAAAAGAAACTGGCAGGTGGATAAGGGAGATAACCTTGGACACCATAAGACATTTCATGGTAGGAAATTTGTGGGCTTCCAATGGTCAAAGTGGTAGAAATAATTGATGTCAGCACTAAGCCATAACATAACATACAGCAACTGAATTTATATGCTAATTTATTATTACCAGTTTTCTGTTGTTTTTTTCTTTCCATCTAGATCTTGTCTGGATTTTGTAGTTCCAATTTGGTAATCTTTATACTAATTCAAAATGAAGCAAATCACATTATGGCTAATTGGGATCTTTGGAACCCATGAAACTGAATCAACTTCTTTGGCATTTAGGAATATCTCTTAATGCCCAAAGAACAACAAAATGTTTTTTTCTATATTGTTCATGTAGTTGGAGACATGAAGTGTGGTATCAACTATACTGTTAGTTGAATTCCACAACCACTAACTTTTTTATCTAAATGATCATGAGAGGCATTAGGAATAGAGGGAGCAAATAAAGGACTCAGTCTTGGTTTGCTCTTCTCTGTTTTGCTTTCCCCTGATTAGAACACTATTCATTAATTCATCCATCCATTCATCCATCCATTCATTCGTTCAAGTTCTATAGCTTCCCATTTAATCAATAATTCTGGGCAGCTTGCAATTTGTAATATTTTTTGGCTTTTTGTTCAATCCACATACTACAAGAAAAATGGAATGTTTATTTTCCCCACTATGAGAGCAAAATGATCCGAGATTTAGGCATTTTAGCAGAGCAAGTAACATTTTTAATATACATATTTAAAACAAACTTTCCTTGAGAGTTAGTTTAAAACTTTCCCTAAGTGTACAAAACAAATGTGATAGTTTTAGAGAATTTAGTTTATCAATAGTAAGCAATAAATTAGATTAAGCAAGCTGAATTTACTCTGAGTGGCAACAGGGAGAAGAATCTACCTTGAGCTAATGGTCCAGTTTTATTTGTACATACACTGGCTTTATCTCAAAGATGGTGTAACTAGCATGCTGACCCTGAAGGAAGGGATAAATTATTAGGTCACTGAGTTGGGTTTATCAAAAACATTCTAACATCATGCTGTAATTTATATAGTATCTGCCTTTTCCTTGATTTTGTTTTGTTTTTTAAATATAGTGAGCCAGATGTATTTAAGTTGCAGTTGTGCTTTTGCTCAAGGCTGCTCACCAAGTTACCAATGCTTTTCTAGGAGTTTAATATATACCATAATTGTTTGCATGCTTAATAGATTTGTGTTGAATCTTCAAAGGGTTTTCATTGCTTCTCATGAGCCAACACTCCAGTTTCAAAGATAGCGATTTGGACAGGAAAACATATTATATTCCTGTTCTGGTTAACTACCTTGACATGGATTTTATTTATGATTTTGTTGTACATTGGACTGAGAATTATTAGATATAGATTGATTTATACCCCTTAAAATAAATGACGCTTGTCCCCAACACTAAATGTGCACGTGAAACACTTGTATATTTGCACATGTATGCATATACAGTATACAAATGTTTCATGTGCATATTAAGTGTTGGGAACAAGTTCCAAGATTGTCTTGAATTGGAATTGGCAGCTTTAGTTTGATAAGTAAGGGCAAAGGATTTGTGTTTGCATCTCTATTTTCTTTGTCCATTTTTTTTTTTGTTCTTTCCTTCAAGGGAATAGGCAATTTCAGTAAAGTGATAGCTCATGGTAAAAACAGTTTTTAAAAATTCAATTTTAAAAAAGCATTTCTCAAAGGAATTTCCTCATTATCCTTTTCCAGATGCACATGCTGAAAGTACTAATTCTAGACTTTAATCCAGTTCAATTGGAATAATCAAAATCTTCAAAGGCATGGTATAAACAACAGCAATTGACTGGTAACAATAAAATAAAAGTTAGAAAAGACCTGGATTTCATCTCTTATATAATGTTTGCTTGGTTTACCCAGTTAGCAGGTTTCTGGCTTTTTAATGAGTGTTGCTGATGTATTGGATTAGTTGACATTGATTCTATATTAATTGATATTTACATTTCCCTGGAAAAAAAACATTCTTTGGAAACATATTAGATCAAATGTAAGCTATGAAATTACTCCTCGATCATCAATTTGAAAACTTTCTTTCTTTTCTTTTCTTTTTTCTTTTCTTTCTCCCACCGTCCCTTTGCTGCTTCTTCCTTCTTTCTTTCCTTAATCTATGTCAATGCTTAACTATGGTTTTATATACTAATAGTCTCTTCTTCTTCTTCTTCATTTTTGCAGGCATGAAATACAATAGCGCAGTAAATCTTAATAGAAAGGAGAAAAAAAGAAAACCTAACCCTTCGGGCCCTTTATTCATTCTTGTTAATGGAAAAGCCAAAATGATTGCTCAGAGCACTGATGTTCTTTAATCTTGTGTCTGTGTGTGTATAGTTTGAAGATAACATGGCTATGCTGAACAGACAGCTTCTTTTTTATATTTAAAAAGTCTTCTCAATGTTCTTTGTTTTGGAGTTTCAACAAAGGCATCAAAGCAGGAGGGAGGAAGAAGAAAGATTCAAACAATGTGAATACACATAAATTCATATATAAATATACATAATTGAAGAACTCACCATTTGAATCAAAAAAGTACCTTTAAAATATGTGCAGAATTCTGATGAAAGTGCTTAGGTTTCTCCTTCACAATGCTTTTTATAACGCTCATTTTAAAATTACTGGTAAACATTATCAGTGAGGTCAGCTAGAGTGGACACTCCACAAATCCAGTGATTGCAGGATCATGGCTTCTGCTCTCTAGTATGATAATTTCCACCCACTAGAGATCTGTACTGCTTGCACCCTATTGATTTTTGGGCTAGGACAGTTAGTCAGGCCACTTTGAAAATTTTTGTGGTTTAGACATTTTTCAGTGTTCTATTCTTCTGAGTCAGCCTTCAGGCTATCTTCTTTTGTTTGATATATGTTAATTTTAATTTTAATCATTGTGGAGTTAGGCAGACTTGAAATGGGAAAATAATTAAATTATTTATAAATGTCTTTGATTTTCAGACATTTATAAGGTTTTTAGCTGAATCTAGCTTAAGCTTTTCAGTTTAATTTGAAAATTAGTTTAATTTAAAACTTACCATCACTTAGGTAAGATAAGGTTCATAAATCCCTGGAAATATCTGTTGTGTTTGACATTGATCAATATTTCTAGTGATCTAGATCAATGTGGCAGAACTGGCTGTGTGCTCCCTTTTGGCATGGCAGTTGTCTTTGGGGAGTCCACAAGGGCCTATCATCATCAACAATTGCAATGAGGCTAGATGGATTGTGTAGGCTTAAGCGTTAACTAGGATTGATGGCAATACTGACTATCATTGTCTGTTTTCTATTTGTTGTTATTTTCTTTTAGGAATTTTTTTCCCAGGGGACCTGGGCTTATTGCCAATTTTAAAAACCCATTAGCTGGAGAAATATTTTTTTCCTTAAAGAGTTTGGTGAAATCATCCTGGCAAGACATATGACTAAAAATTCAGGATGGCAAAAGCTAATAAACTTAATTTTGGTCCTCTTTACACTCTATCAAAGATACAAAAACAAAACCCAGCAAACACCTTTAACATTTGCTAAACCGTGAGGCTGTTCTAACCCTAAAGTTTTGACTGTTGTCAATCCAGCTCAGAGCTAATTTGCTTTTCTCCATCCCTGTTTTGGCGACAGATAAGTAACTATATTTCGGCTTGTACTCATGAGGGATGCTTCAAATTACACTACAGCCTGTGTTGGCAGAAAAGCAAGCAGCCATCTGTAAGCAGCAGCTTTAAACTACTCTATATTGTCACTTCCATTTGTGAGGACAGAGCCAAGGGGGAATCTTTGTTTCCAGTATTAACTGAAAGCAAACCACTGAATCCAGATTTCCAGTTAATAAGAATGTTCTTTTTTGACTCTGTGACTAATTCAGTAATTTTTCATATTTAGCCGTGTATGATAATTTCCCTTTCTCCCTTACTGAGCTCTAAAAATAGGCAAAATTAAAAAAAGCCGCAGAAAAAAAAGCTTTCCCTAACAAAATGTGAAGACTATTACAAAATGAAACATAGATTGTTCTTGTTGTTGGTCAGTATGTGAAATTTTAAATAAGACTTCTACCACTATTATTACTGCTGCTGCTGCTGCTGCTAGTACTACTACTACTACTACTACTACTACTATTACTATACCAAATTTCCTCCTCCTCGTCCTCTTATGTATCATCAGCTGCTCACGGTTTTTTCCATTATGTGATGGTAAAAATTGAGAAGGTCAATATTGAGGATGCATTATATTTACATTCTTCACTTAATTAGGACCTTCACTCTTTGGCATTCTCTGATTTCCAAAGGATGAGAAATCATTTCTATTTTACTATGAATTCTCAAGGTTTTTTTTCTCCAGGATTAGAGATAAGTCCCTTTCAGTTCCTCTTCAATCTTGCAGTCAACCTTGACCTGAAAAAAGATTTAGACCATCTTTGACCTGTTTTAGTCTGCAAGGATGTGATTATGTGTGTTTTCCTTGGCCTGTGAATGCTGTAGTTTATAGTGGGACCAGGTTTCACTAATGACATGTTTTTATTATTATATTTTAAAGTTGCCTAGTAACTTGAGTTTTCTGGAAGGATTTCAAAGATAACTGAAAGAATTAAAAAAACAAAGCAATTACAGGGGAAACAATGAGATACATTAATAAATATCACAGGAAGAAAACCTCTGTACAGTCTAGTGCATACCAGTCACAATCCATTTATAATGAAAATAGTAATCAAAGTAATTATAACAACACACCAAGGAATAACCTTACCTTGACCAGGTTGTTCTGGACTAAAATCCAAAATTAGTTTTGCCTGATAAAAATGGACCACTTTCCAAACAAATAAGAAGAGTAGGACAAAAAATAGATGTAGCATGGATGAAACTGAATTCCAATGTGAAATTAAATTTACAAATATAATCACATAAGTCCCCTTTTTCTATCTTCTGCCATGTTACATTACTATCTGGCAACAACATTTTGGCAAGTTTTGCAACTGTGTTCAGTGTTGGGGCAGAGGGAATATGAGGCCTTGGAATTGCAAATTGTACAACTTGATTCTTAGGGTTAAGGTTAGATACCTGGATGTATAAATTATCAGACTCTGACTTAGCTTCAGTTTAATGAATTGTCTGAATTAAAAAGGAAGGGTTTCTCAGACTGCCCACAGAGGATTCAACCTTACAACCAACTGGTATCCTTAGCATATATAGTGGATCAGCACTACTGTTATCCATCAAAGTAAAGCCATGGTGTTTTTTTTTAATTCAATTTCTGTAGCTGCCCACTCAGTCAATAACTTTAGGCAGCTTACAGGTCAGAAAATATATAACTATTATTTTCTTTAAATAACTTTAGGCAGCTTACGGGTCAGAAAATATATAACAATTATTTTCTTTAATGATAAAACAATAAAATGTTCCAGAAACTCTTATGCTACTATTCATGCCATCATTAGGAATCCCATGAGGTTTTATTTATTTATTTTATTTCTATAGCTGCCCATCTCAGCAAGCAACTCTGGGTGGCTCACCATCCAGAAATATATATTACAATTAAAATCCTAAAAATATTTTAAAACAATAAAAACCATTAAAACACTAAAGAATATTACAACATGTAATGTGAGTTTGCCTGTTAATAATATAGCCAGGAGTCAGGGGGCCTTGGTGCATGTAGCACTCCAGGCTTTGGAACAAAGTCAGGTTTTTAAAGCTTTACGGAAAGCTAACTGGGTTGGGCCATTCTAATTTCTGAAGGGTGGAGGTTGCACAGAGCAGAGAGTGCTGAAGAAAAAGCTTGTCCCTGTCAGCTGACACATTTTGGCTGATGGATCTGCAGTATGCCAATCCTATTTGATCTAATTGGATGGGTAGAAACTCTTGGAAAAAGCAATCCCTGAGGTATCCTGGTCCCAAGCTATGGGTTGGGTTAATTTGATCCAAAGTGTTGCATCGCAGGAAGGAGACTCAGAGACCCAGTTGACTTTTTCTATTCTTTATTTTCTTCCAGGACTGAGCGGCAGAGAAACCGTGGCAGCCTTTTTTATAACCGGCTGCTCGTGGCTTGCGGCCAGTGATGGATCTTCAAATCTCCTGCCGCCACAAACCAACCAATCACAGGTGAGTATGCAAATACATAACACCCCTCCCCACGTGGTCCAGTCCAACCAATCCGTGCCCTGCCTACCTTACATAGTCACGTAGGTAGGTGGGACTCTTATGGATTCTACTGGACCTGCGCAGCTCAGTCGTGGGTTCGCTTCTGGCCTGTTCGGATGGAGTTGCTGTTTCTCCCATCCGTCTCCTTGGAACCTCCTGGAAGGTAGAGTCAGCCATGCCACTCCTGCCAGGCCTTTCCTGGCTGGTTGAGTCAGCTCGGCCGCTCCCACCAGGAGTGGCTTCCCGATGGTTCTTCAAGGCCTGTTCCAGTCTCCCCGAGTTGTCTTCTTCCTTGGTCTCAGGTACGTGTTTGCGAATTCTGACCGGGGCTAATGTTAGTAATGGCTGTTGCATAGTTGTTAGGGTTTGTTTTGTTAATTCTTTTGTTTGTGGAGGGTCTCCCCCTCCCCTTCTGCTTGTATTTGAGGGGTCTCTCCCTCTTTTCTGGTTGGATTGTTTTTGCTTGAGGTTTGTGGAAGGTCTCTCCCTCCCCTACTGCTTGTGTTTGAGGGTCTCCCCCTTCCTTCCCGTGACTGTTTGTATTTCTCATGTGGTTCTCGATCTGAGTTGGTCTATGTGTCTCCTCCAGTTCCTTCCGTCCTCGGTGTCTACTCTGTATGACCGGGGCCCAGTTATTTGGTTATACTGTTGCTGGTATCCACAATGGTTTGCATATACTAGGTCCCCTGTCTTGAATGTGTGGCAATTACTGGAGAAGTCTGCTGGCTTTTCTGGGCTATATGTGGGGTGCAGTCTGCCTAGGTTTGATCTTAGTTTCCTTCCCATTAATAATTCTGCTGGGCTTCTATTTGTTGTGGTGTTGGTTGTCATGTGTTGGATACTTAGTAGTGTGTCTATCTTTTCTTGTATAACCCCAGGTCCCAGTTTTTGTAGTGTTTCCTTTGTGTAATGGACCATGCATTCCACCCATCTGTTCGTGGCCGGATGTCCCGGCGCTGTTAGTGCATGCCTTATCCCCTGTTCTGCTAGGAATCCCTCGAATGTTGTTGCCATGAATTGTGGTCCGTTGTCGGATACAATTAGGTCTGGCAATCCATGTAGTGCAAAAAGTTTTCTGAGTTGTCTAATTACAGTTTCTGTTGTGGTTGAATGCATGATGTTTAACTTTAGCCAATTTGAGTAAGCATCTACCACTATTAAGAATGTGTGTCCTTTAGTTGGTCCTGCAAAATCAATGTGTATCCTAGACCATGGTCCCCTAGGTGTTTCCCATTCGTGTATGGGTGCAGAGGGGGGTGTAGGTCTGGATTCCTGGCAGCGTTTGCATGTTGCTACCCAGTCCCCTATGTCTTTATCCATCCCTGGCCACCATACATAACTCCTAGCCAGGGATTTCATTCTGACAATGCCCGGGTGACCCTCATGTAATAATTCAAGTATTTGTTTCCTTAAAATGTTCGGTATGACTATCCTATCCCTCCATAGTATACATCCCTTTAAAATCGATAGTTCTGTTTGTCTATTTCAAAATGGTTTGACAGTCTTGTCACTTTCAGTCTCTGGCCATCCTTTACCTACCCAATTTAAAATCTGCGCCAGGTTCCTGTCTCTCGTGGTTTCCTTAGTAATGTCTGTTGCCGTTATGGGTAGGTTTGCTAACGTCTCGATTTGAAGGGTTGATGTGGTTGGTGCTGGATCGTCATCTATGTCAGGTAGGGGGCAATGGCTCAGAGCATCATCATGTGTTATGTTCTTTCCTGGTCGGTAGATTAAGTTGCAATTATAGGCAGCTAGGAATTTGGACTATCTCGTCATTCGCGGTGACAGTATGTTAGGTGTAGCTTTGTTTCCTGTGAGGATTCCTAGGAGTGGCTTATGGTCTGTGACAAGTGAAAAAGTTCTGCCATAGATATACTTTGGAAACGTTTTATTCCTGTTATTGCGGCCAATGCTTCTTTCTCTAGTTGGCTGTAATTCCGCTCCAATTTAGATAGAGTTTTAGAATAGAATGCAATGGGTGCTTCTCTTCCATCTGGTAATACGTGGCTGAGTATGACACCAACGCCGAATGGTGATGCATCGCATGTTAGTGTTATTGGAAGTGTCACACTGTATTGTATTAGCACGCAGTCTGATGTGAGCAAGTTTTTTATTTCCTGGAATGCTATTTCTTCTCGTCACCCTCAAGCCCAGGTAGCTTTCTTGTCAAGCAACCTGTGCAGTGGCTCTGCTGTCGTTGCTTTCTATGGCAAGAATACATTGTAAAAGTTAATAAATCCTAACATGTACCTTTTTTGCACTGGGCGTATTGGGGTGTCCAATGATCACTGTTTGGTGTGTTTCCTCTCTTCTGTTGTTTATCTCTTTTCCTTGCCTATTTCTGTTCTCTTGACTCCAACGGCTCCCTATTTGCTTTTTCCTCTCTTGGGAGGGGGGCGGGGTTGTTCCATCTTTGTCTAGGGCCATAGTTATTTCTTGTTCGGCATGCCCTAGCTATATGTCCCCGCCATTCACAATGTCTGCAAATCACATCAAGGAAACGGCATTCGAAACATAGATGGTTCGCCCCACACCCGGCACAATGAAATTCTGTCCTTTTTTTCATTCCGCTCCCATCTGCCCTCTTCCGACCGGAGTTGATTTACCTCTTCTTCTTCCTCTTCGTCTTCTGATGGGGACTCGATGTCCTAATGGTGTATTGTGGTGGTGGCTTTTTGGGTTTCCGTCGGCGTCTTATTCATTTGCCACATGGCAGCTGCCAATTTCTGTGTGGCTTCAGCTGTGGTGGCTCCCTCTATCGCCTCTTTTAGCATTATTTTAGGTTTTGTTAGTAATTGGTAGTGTAGTGTAAGGTCCTTTAATCCCAGGACCACTCAGTTCCTTATGGCTTCATCCATATTTAGAAATTTACATGCTCCACCGATGTCTTAGTGCTGCAACAAAATCCCCGATGCTCTCGCCTTCTTTTTGGTCATGCCAATAAAATTCATGCCTTTTGATGACGCATGAAACGGGTGGCGTGTAATGAGCTCGCAGTAATTTCTCTAGGTCCAGCCAAGTCATTGTTTTTACAATGGGTGCCGCTAACGCCTTTGCCATTTTGAATACCATGGGACTGCAATGGGTGAGGAAAAGGGCTCTCTTCCTATTTTCTGATATTTCATGGAGGTTGCTCCCTTCTAGGAACATGAGGAATTGGTCAACGTATGATTCCCAGTCTTCGGTTGATGGGTTGAACGGTGCGGGTGGCGAGTTGTTTCTGGCCATTTTGTCTCGCTCGGTCTTTGTCACCATGTGCTCAACTGGGTTCCTTTGTCTCGGTATCCCACCTTCGTCGCCAGTCTTGCATCGCAGGAAGGAGGCTCAGAGACCCAATTGACTTTTTCCATTCTTTATTTTCTTCCAGGACTGAGTGGCAGAGAAACTGCAGCAGCCTTTTTTATAGCTGGATGCTCGTGGCTTGTGGCCAGTAATGGCTCTACAAATCTCCTGCCCCACAGACCAACCAATCACAGGTGAGTATACAAATACATAACACAAAGTAACTTTCTTTTTCCACCATTATGCTAGCTGATGAAATGTTTTCTAGTGGGATATCAATTCAATTCAACTTTACGCAACCAATGCTCAGTCCTGTCAAAGTAAATGCTATAATCTTCTGACTTTTTAAAGCTATGCTATTTTCATTACCAAAAAGAAATGGTTGCTGTCACTGAGGCAAAGGAAATGGCACAGCCGGTCATACATGCTTATTTTCATACTATGTCATGTCAAAATCCCATTGTGCCATGTTCAACTGGCTCTGTTTGGCGTCCAATTACATCATTTGAAGTAAACCAGATTATGTGGATGGAAGAGGGGGGTAGTCTTGTATAATCACTTCCCACATGTGCTCAAATCTTTCTAAATCCTTCTGAGGGCTATGTACTGGATGTACAAAGGTCGTTTATTAAGCATCTGAATAAATATCAAATAAAGTATAATTCTACATTCAAATACACAAATAAGACTACACGAAGAAATATATTGGCTTAAGAGCAACAAAACAAATTAAAGGAGCCATAAAGAAAACCCAGGAGTTAATCTATAATATAGTGGGGGGCGGGGTTTAAATGATTTGTGTGTAACAAAACAGAAAACAAAATTTGGTAATCCAGTTCTGTGAAGGATCTGTATACATAATAAGATTACTTACAAGTAAGCTACACAACATACATTATTTATCTCAAACTCCTCTTTGTCTTACATAAAGTTGTATTTTATTACCCCTTTGTGAATTATGCTCTTCTTTCCACTTCGGCCATTTAAGAAATAGAATCATTTTCAATGTTTCCCCAGAGTAGTAATATAACTATGGCTTAATATTTTATTCTTTCATCCTAAAGCCACAAATGTAATTAATATTTATGGCATGCATGCAGAGCCTAATGTGTCACATTTTCAGACATCTAAAACATTTTTATAGCAAAGCTAATATAAAACCTAGTGTTATTTAAATATATATCCACCATAATTCAGTTTGCATCTTAGTATGGATGTTTCTTTTAAAGTCTGCTGATTGCTTTATAATTATACTGTAGATAAATCTGGACTTTTTAAAAAATAAATTCATTCATGGATTTAAATAATTACATAAAATAGGATGTTTGTCTTTAAATCTAAAACAGGTAATGAGTCATTATATGCATTTTTGACAGACAAAGTTTTGTATATACTGTATCTCAGGGGTAGGATTCAAATTTTTTAACAACCTGTTCTGTGGGCGTGGCTTAGGTGGTGGGCATGGCTTGGTGGTCATATGACTGGGTGGACATGGCTTGGTGGTCATGTTATTGGCTGGGTGTGGCCAACTCAACATCACTCACATTGAGGCACACATCTCCTCGCCTGGCCTCTCATGACTGTGGGGATGTTGCAACAGTCGTAAGTGTGAAAAATGGTCATAAGTCATTTTTTTCAATGCTATTGTACCAGCAAAGGAGGGAAAAAAAACCTCCAGAGAAGTTCCAGAGACAGGAAGTCTAGTCCTGCCAAGAATGTAATAAGGGTTAACGGAGAGGCAATTTCTGTATGGAACACCACAATGTTTCCTTCCTGCCTTCCTTACAGGATTAGGCCAATAATTTCTTCTAACAATCGGTTTTCCAAACTGCTTAGATTGTTAACAACTGGTTTTAGCAAATAGGTGCAAACTGGTAGAATCCCACCCCTGCTGTAACTAGCAAGTATATAGTCAATAAACTAACTGAAATTAATTAGCATTCAACAGACAGTATGTTTGTGAAGTCACTAGGTTTCTTCCATTAGAAAGTGTAGAAGTGTGGATTTTCCCTCAATAATCAAATTAGTTCATTGCATCACAAACTGCTTTTGATTTGTGTTAACATTTTAAAAGTTTAATAGAATCTTGAAAAATAGATTACTCATAAAACTACTGCTTTGGTGAAAAATCACTGCTTGCAAGATTTTCCTCATTTTGCTCTACATTTGGAAAGAAAACCCCAGTTGCATTTCATATTTGAAATCTGGCTTCTTATATTTTCTCGTTAGAGAGTCAGTTTGGTATAATGATTAAGACATCAGGCTAGAAACTAGGGTGATTCTATGCCTGTCTTAGACACAGAGGGTAACCTTCAACCAATCCCTCTCCCTCAGTCCTAGAGTCAGACAAGTGCAAACTACTTTGGAAATCTTGCCAAGAAAACTTCAAGGACTTTTTCAGGAAGTCTCCAGGAGTCAACACTGATCTGAAGGACCTCCAAAATGCTCTTTATACCTGTTGTATAGCATATGTAGCCATGATATGATATAGCATATGATAGCCATGATAAAGATACAATAGCAGTCTTCCAATATTTGAGGGGCTGTCACAGAGAAGAGGTGATCATCTCTTCCCAAAGCACCTGAAGGTAGGACAAGAAGTAATGGATGGAAGATTAGCAAAGAGTGACCCAACCTAGAACTAAGGATAAATTTCCTGACAGAGAAGACAGTTAATCAGTGGAATGGCTTCTAATCACTCAGAAGTTGTGGATGCTTTATCGCTGGAGGTTTTTGAAGAAAAGAATGGACAGCCATTTGTCTAGAGTGGTATATAGCAAGGGTATTAGCATGTCCTGCTCAAACAATGAGTTGAACTAGAAGACCTCCAAGGTTTCTTCCAACTCTGTTATTCTGTATTCTGCATTTTGTGTCTTTCCAACTGCTCCAACAGCATCTAACTAGCTGTGATTCTGAAGCCTTCCATCTCTCTCATTAATTCAAGACCAGCTTTCACTTAATTGATTATTGTTGTTGTTGTTGTTATTCCATGATTCTCCTCTTCGGTGATTACAATGTACCTGCATGGAATAGCTATTAGTGTCAAAGTCAAAGCCATGATTGATTCAAGCAATCAGTAAAGAAAACATAGTCACTTGATTTAAGGCAATTCAAGGAATATTTGTGGTTTCAGCCAAACACTGAATGTTCTGAAAGTTACATGAAGCACTGGAATCCCTTGGTTGGGTCATTATTTCTCTACATTCTAGTGCCTATCATGATGGAAACTCACTAAAAGATTTTGCTTGCTTTAAGTTAAAATCACTTTTTCTCAGAAATGTAGTTAGCTGCTGTGAGAGCCAGCAAAAGAAGAGACAGACATCTCTGGAGGTTGAAATCCCTACTTCACAACTGAAGTCCGTCTAATTACCTCCATAAATAAGAGAAGAGCAAGAGAAAATGAGGACAGAAGAGAGAAATGGTGGGAAAACAAGAAGGATTGGGGTAGAAATAGGCATCTACTCATCTGATTGATTGACTGAAAATCATTTAATATATCATCTCAATGATAAATTGTTACAATTCTGTATATAGTTGTCTAACACAAGTATTATTCAAGTGCATATATATAACTGTAATATAAATAAAATCTCCATGCTCTTATTTGGGCCAAAAGATTGTTCCTGAAGCTTTAGAAAGATAAATGTATGTCCCTTTTCACCCAGGGGATTGAAGACTTGATTATACTTGCCACCTATTAGCAGATTGCTTATAGATCAGAGGTGAAATGCAACCGGTTCTGCCCAATTCTGGAGAGCCGGTAGCGGCGATGAGCAGCAGAGAGGGAACCAGTTCTCTCCGCCGCCCGCCCAGTCTCCTATACTCACTTTTATGGCCAGAATTCGAAGCGCAGCTGCTTTGCATCGTGCAGGCTTGCAGGAGGAGAGGTAGAACAACTCTGCACCTGCGCAAATGCCTCTGCGCCTACGCAAATGCCTCTGCACCTGCGCAAAGTGCATGTTTGGTGCGCGTGTGCACACAAAGTGCATCCACCAAGCCACGCCCACCAAACCCGTGGCAACTTTATTTGTATTCCGTCCCTGTTATAGATGTAGGTATTACATGGACAATTATGAATAAAATAAGGGTTTTAGTTATACAAAATACAATAGGTTAAACAATATGATTTGGAAGGGCATATACAATGGAGGTTGCAATGAAAACACCAGTCTAGTTAGATGCTGGTACAAAAAGAAATTTTATTTTGTTGAAAATGGATTGAAAAGAAATGCCAATTTCAAATGCCTAAATTGGTTAGAGTAAGTTATTTAAGAAGACTATTAAATAATAGATCAAGAATGTAGAACTATAACCTGACCTCAACCAAGCTTCCAGAAATTATTTTAGAGAAAGTTCAAGATACTTTCCAGCAAATTGAAAGACACTTAGCTACCCCAAATTTCACTGGGTCTTTTCCAAAACTCATTTTAATGTACTTCACTTGGTAACGAATTTAACAATTTAGCAGCTATGCAGAGACTTTGACCTTGCAAATCAAGGGAATTTGAACTGACAGAATGCATGATTTTATGATGTATATTTTATATTGACTCTCAGTTAAATTTATTACAGTATCTATTAACAAAAATGCCTGTCTGCCGAGATTAATTGTACTGTTATTAACTTCTGGCTAAGAAAAACATGAAGGTGACATATGCAATCACCAAATATTGCTTTTCAACTTCATAGATTTCTTTGTCTCTACAGTCCAGTGGGATTGGGGTCAGATACCATTTAGTACATCTGAAATGTCTCCTCTACACCTTCTTTAAAGCAGAGCTGGGAGAGACGACTGAAGACTGCATAAGTAGCCTCTAATTATCCAACAATGTGTTTGTAAAAAAAATGTGCTGAACCAGGGAAGAAGATGCTGTCTCCCCTTTAAAAATAAGAACACTTCAAAAAGTAAGCACTTTTCTATTTACTTTTGAGATTTGGCATAACAACAAAGAATACCTATGAATTTGCCCCTTTGGAGTAAGCTGTCTCTGAACAGTGGTTGGTGGGTTTTTTTAAGCATGCCAGAATAACTAGGGTAGCCTTTCTTGAAAGGGCCACTTATCCCTGATTTCACTGCCAGCTTCCAACAAAGAGAAAACTGGCAGGAAGTCACAAATGACAATCATATGATCATTGCATGCTTGACTACATGGGATTCACCTAAAATGGCAACTAGGACTGTTAGAATTGCCACTGAAAGTCGGCGCTGTCACACCTTAGTGACAGAGCCTTATAGCAATAGCACTTAGATTTATATACCTCTTCACAGTGTTTTACAGCCCTCTCTAAGCAGTTTTACAGACTCAGCCTATTGCCCCCAACAAACTGGGTCCTCATTTTACCCACCTAGGAAGGATGGAAGGCTGAGTCAACCCTGAGCCTGGTGAGATTTGAACTGCCAAATTGCAGGCAGCCGGTAGGCAGCAAGAGCCTGCAGTACTGCACTCTAACTACTGCACCACCGCAGCTCTGATGCCAGTTATCATCAGTAAGCAAGCACTACCTGTATAGCAAAGGGGATCAAAGATAGGGGTGCGATTCAAATGTTTTAACAACTGGTTCTGTGGGTGTGGATTAGTTGGTGGCATGGCTTGGTGGTCATGTGACTGGTTGGGCGTGGCCAACTCAATATCACTCACAACGAGGCACGCATCTCCTCGCCTGGCCTCTCATGACTGTGGGGATGCTGCAACAGTCATAAGTATGAAAAATGGTCATAAGTCACTTTTTCAGTGCCACTGTAACTTTGAATGGTCACTCAACACAAGCAAAGTACCAGCAAAGGAAGGGGAAAAAACCTCCAGAGAAGTTCCAGAGACAGAAAGTCTAGTCCTGCCAAGAATGTAATAAGGATTAATGGAGAGGCAGTTTCTGTAAGCAACACCAGAATGTTTCCTTCCTGCCTTCCTTACAGGATTAGGCCAGTAATTTCTTCTAACAACCGGTTCTCCAAACTGCTTAGAATGTTAACAACTGGTTCTAGAGAATAGATGCGAACCTGTAGAATTCCATCCCTGATCAAAGGGATATTTATATAACGGAGTAGATAGAACGTAAAAGGAAAGAAATTGCTCCCATATGACCTATCTCTTATATGTAAAATCTGTTTCTGGAATCTCAGTTCCCAAACTCCAGCATGGAAAAAATACAAAGGGCTAATAAAGCTCTTTAGTAAATGAAGTTAAACCTGCAAATATATTACAGATTTCAAAAAGGATAGAACTGGTGAAAACTCGCATGAGCTGGCAGGAAAAATATGTAGCTATACTCTTATCTATACAATGTTATTTGGGGATAGAACATGAATGAAATTGTGATGATAGCCTGTGTAGTAGAGAGTTTTCAACAGAAAGACACTTTTGTTTACATTAGGAGAATTTGTCAGGAATGATGAGGCTTCTTTCAGAATATAGTGGGGCAGATATTCTCAATGGTTGTGGCAGATATCAGCTAACCTGCTCCTATTGCAAGATGGTTATATGAAAATGTCACATTGTATCCTTGCCTATTTGACTAAATATCAGAAAGTCAAGAATAAAAAACAGAAATCATTGTACAAATTTAATTAGCTAATGCAACTCAAGGGATATAATTATATTAGAATAACTATTGTCACTTTGAATGTACATTGATCAGCATATGTTAAAATGAAATTTCATTGCATACACCTCTCAAAGGGTCACCATCTCCAGTATACATTACATAAGCATGACTAAATAAATAAATAAACAAATACAAAATTATGCATATACCCACATATATTATATGACACAGAGAAACAACATAGTCTAGTTTGGATGTATACATGTACATGGCGAAAAAAATGAATTTTGTGAGCTTACCAGACGGATGGCATAGGGAACAAAGCTGTTACAGAATCTGATAGTCCTGCTAGAAATACTTCAAAACCCTCCTCCCAGAGGGGAGCAGCAGAAATAGACTGTAAAGTAGGTGTGTGGGTCTCTAACAATGCTTCGAGCTCTAAGCACATAGTGCTTATAAGCAGTATCCTGAATAACAGGAAGTAAGCTTCCTATAATCTTCTCAGCTGTCCTTACCATTCTCCGTATGGACTTTCTATCTGAGGTACTGCTGCCACCAAACCACAAAGTGATGCAGTTTGTTAAAACACTCTCTATCGTGCCTCTGTAAAAGTGGCCAGGACAAAAAGAGAAAAATATGTTCTTATCATCCAATGCAGGAAATGCAGATGCTGATTTGCACTCTTCAATAAAGATGACCTGTGGAGAGACCAGTTCAGATTGTTAGCTGCACCCCCAGATACTTAATAGTGTTGCTCACCTCTACAGCTGCATCCTCTATACTGAGTGAAATATAACTATGCAGGCTCTTTCTAAAATCTACAGTTATCTCCTTTGTTTTATTAACATTTTGTCATGCTCCTGGTGGAGATTCTCTGAGAAAGAGGAGGAACAGCCAACAGGGAGTGAAAGTGTGGCTCCAGAGGTGGTGGAGGAGGCTGGGGAAGGGCAGAGGCCGGCTGAACAAGCAGAGGAGGATTCAGACCCATCCCCTATCCATCCTAGGTCATGCAGGGAGGACAGGATCAGGGAAAAGCGTGGTCTACTCCGGAGGAGAGGGCCATGATCCTCGTCATGGGTTGCAGCTGTGAGCTCTGTATAAGAATCTGCAAGTGCGTGTCACAGACGCTGAAGTCAAATTAGTGTTTTTTGTTTGGATGAAGTTTCTCTTTGTTGGCATTCTTCCCATGGACTCTACTCAGTTATTTCCCTGGAATGTGTGATTGGTTATCTTGGTTTGCCTTGGAACTCTCGCCCAATGTGATTTGTTTTGGTTTCCTTTTTGCTTCCTTACTGACTGTTTGAATTTAAACTGTGACTAATAAAACAGAGAAATTCAGTTGAAGGCATTGCAAGCCCTTATTTTTTGTTATTTTAGAGAGACTATGGGTCATCACACATTTAGAACCAGGTTACTTTTATTGCACTAGTCCACCAGAGCCTTCACCTCTTCCCCTATAAGTATCTTCATTGTCATCCTTGATAAGACCCACCACTGCTGTGTTATCTGCATACTTCATAATACAATTCATAGCAGATTTGGCACAGCTGTCTTGGGTCATCAAGGAAAACAGTAGTGGACTCAAGACACAGCCCTATGGGGAACCTGTACTCAAGGAGATGGAGTTGGAAACTTTTCTTCCAACTTGCACAAACTGGGGTCTATCGATAAGGAAATCAAGTATCCAATTACATAAAGGAGTATTAAAACCTAATAGGCCCAGTTTGTTCACCCAAATGCTGAGTGATGATTATGTTGAACACTGAACTAAAATCAACAAACTGCATTTGCATATCAGTGTTCTTCTTCTCCAGGTTTGCCAAACTAGATGAAGCACGTAGGAAAGTGTCTATAAAAAATCTATAAGAGTGATTCTTCCAATAGGCAAACTGTAATGAGTCAAATGTAGGGGGAAGACATGAAACCGTATAATTATATACCAATCTCTCAAAACACTTCATCATAATGGAAATGAGTGCAACTGGATGGTAATTATTAAGGCATGTGATTATAGTTTTGGGAGGCATTGGGTACAATGATTGCAATCTTAAAACATGATAGAACCATGGCCTGATTCAATGAGAGCTTGAAGATGTCTGTGAGAACAGTGGCCAGCTGGTCAACACACTCCTGAAGTACTAATCCAGGGATATTATCAAGACCCACAGCTTTCCGAGCATTTCCACAGGACCTTCCTGCCCTGGATGAAACCCAGACAGATCAAATAGTAGTCAAGTGCTATGGATCGTCAACTCACAAGATCTTATTACGACACAAGACATTAAGAATTTGTTGTCTAATGTGTTTCAGTCACTGGAATCAATACAATTTGAAGGCAAACCTTCCAAATCTAATATTTCTCTTCCCATTTTATAGAGAGCAACAGAAATTCCTTCTTCTCCTTCTCCTTCTCCTCCTCCTCCTCCTCCTCCTTCTTCCTCTTCTTCTTCCTCCTCCTCTTCCCCCTCCCTTGGCTGCAATTGTCATAGTGAAAACCTTTAAAGTGGCCCTAGGATCTGAACAGTTATCCAGTTCCTTTAAGACTTTCTCTCACCACTTGGTTTCCAGATCCCTTATCATGCTGACAGCTCTCCTCTGAACCCACTCTAACTTCTCCATGTCCTTCTTAAAATTCAGTGCCAAAAACTGACATTGTACTTAAGTACTGTCTAATCAGAGCAAAGTACAAGATAATAATTACCTCCCATGATGTGTTAGCACCACCTAAAATTGCATCAATGATCCACTGTAGTTCATGAAACATGCAGTAAGCTTCACTACTAAGGAGCTGTATAGTAGGAATGGAATATAAATTTTTGCAGTAGAAAAATACAGAGAATTATGAATGCAGCATAACCCTAATGCACTTTGAACTGATGAGGTTGCCTATTATTCATATTTCATTGCAAATTTATTTTAAAATGATTAAATGTGAAATACAGGTTCCCCATAAATGCTTGTTAAATACTGCTAATGATATGTTTATGTAGGTTTTTTTCAGATGTTAAAATATAAGAATGTTTATTTATATTTCTGCAAAGGCATCCTATAAACCCATCTGAAATTATTGCAAAGGTCATGTTTATATGAGGAAAAAATACATGGAATGAATATCAATGTCAACTGCAAATGCCAATTGTTGCTGATATGTACTTTAATTAAATAAGAAATGATTGTAATAGTTTTGGCTGAATATTTTTGTATCAAATCAATATTTATGATCCTCTGCTGATTTATTGCTGAAGGATAATCAACAAAAGAGAGTTCCATAGAACAAGCCATCCTGGCCTTTACAGCTGCTATTATCTATCACAGGTTGATGGTAATCTCTTGTCTAGAATGAAATTCCCATATCAAATCCATAACAATATCTTGCAAGTTTGATTTGTATATACAGATAATATGTGTCACTAATTCTACCTTTCCCTACATTCTTCCATTTGTTTTTAATTTTTAAAAGAGATTTGCAACTGTCAGTTACAAACATTAAGTCTTTAACTTTACGTGTCTTTTAAATTAACTGTACCTTTGATCTGGGCCATTCAGTCATTCAATTTCTATGGCTGCTTATCAGAGTCAATAACTCTGGGTGGCTTACAATTCAACAAACATTTTAAAACAACAAAACCGATAAAAACATTAAAAATATCCAAATTAAATATGCATAGGAGCAATATACTTAGCCAGTTAGCAATATGGGCTGTACACGTTCAACACCCTATTTTAAAAATTCCAATCATTTTTTTTTTTTGAATGAATCCTTTTTTGTCCGTATTTTAGCAGTTGGAATTGAAAGAAATGTAATGATTCCCTGTTCTAGATTTACAAGCACTTCCATAGCACATTTGCAAAATCATTATTGAAGCCCCACAGCTATACACAGCACATCTACAGAACAAGTTTTCTTCCCTTCCCCATGGCAAATTTTCTGTTTCACTCAGATTTCTTGTGGAGGAATTGGGAATAGCTGCCTTCTACCCTTAAAACCAACATGGCTCCAGTGTCATGAAACCACTAGACACGTAGAGAAGATGAGCCATTATTTGGCTAGGAGAATCTTCCTTTCAAACAGATTGGAATTTTGAAAACCCCTTGCAACTCAAAGTAATTACTACACCTTCAGGCAGTCCATCATTGCGAAGAACTGTTTGACTAATCTCATGCTGAACTAAGTGCAATACTAAGAAATGAAAAGCAATTCCTCTTTTACAAAATGAAACACCCAAGCTGTCTGTAAACCAATTCCATACTCTGATGACAGCCAGACAGAGCAAATCTCCTGTTTATTTCAACTTCTAGTCCAACCCCTTGCTCAAGCAGGAAACCCTATACCATTTTAGACAAGTGACTGTCCAGTTTCTTCTTAAAAATCTCCAGTGATGAAGCACCTACAACGTCTGATAGCCAGCTGGTTAATTGTCATCACTGTTAGGAAGTTTCTCCTTAGTTCCAGGTTGCTTCTCTGCTAAATTAGTTTCCATCCATTGCTTTTTGTCTTGCCTTCAGGTGCTGCGGAAATAGCTTGACTTCCTCTTCTGTGTGACAACCCCTTAGATATTTGAACACTGCTATCATGTCACTCCTTGTCCTTCTTTTCATTAAACTAGACATACCCAATTCCAAAAACCATTCTTTATGTTTTAGCCTCCAGTTCCCTAATTACCTTTGTTGCTCTTCTCTGCGCCCTTTCTAGAGTGTCAACGTATTTTTTTTACATTATGGCAAAAAAAATTGGATGTAGTATTCCAAGTATGGTTTAACAAGGAATTATAAAGTATATTAACACCTTACATGATCTTGATTCTATCCCTCTGTTAATGCAGCCTAAGACTGCATTGGTTTTTTGACTGCTGTTGCATACTGCTAGCTCATATTTAAGTGATCGTTCACTAGGACTCCAAGGTCCCTCTCACACAGTTACTGTTTTTGAGCCAAGTTTCACCTAATCTGTACTTGTACCTTTGATTTTTCCTGCCTAAGTGTAAAATCTTGCTTTTCTCCTCATTAAATTTCATGTTGTTGGAAAGGGCCCATTATTCAAGTCTGTCAATTTTTTGGATTTTGTCTTCTGGGATCTTAGATATTCCTGCCCTCTTAGTATCATCTGCAAATTTGATGAGTTCTCCTTCTATTCCCTCATCTAAGTCATTTTTAAAGATATTGAAGGCATAAGATGGAACCTTGTGATGCCCCACTGCTTACTTCCCTCCATTTAGATATAGCACCATTAAGGACATCTCTGAGTATAGTTTATCAGCCATTACAAATCCATCTGGTGGTAATGCTGTCCATCCCGTATTTTTCTATCTTACCAAGAAGTAGGTTGTGGTTTACTTTGTCAAATGCCTTACTGAAATCTAAATCTACTATGCCCACAACATTTCACTGGTCTACTAATTTAGTTATTTTGTCAAAGAATGAAATAAGATTGGTTTGGCGTGATCTGAATACCCTTCCAACTGAGTTCCCATTCAACTGGGGGAATTAATATATGCTTTCAAAAAATTGTTTAGGGCAACAGAATTTCACTGCAATGTTTAAAGGTATCATTTTCTTGCATTCTTAATTTCATCGTAGTTAAGGGAGGATTGGGATGCTTTCCATTGTACAATAGTTTTCTATTGAACTACAGCTTCTCTGGTTTCCCCTGCTTCAGTTCCCATAGGTACTTATCCAGCCTATGGGAAAGGGGAGAGAGAATCCTTTTAAAACCAAACTAGTGTCCGTAAAGAAAAAAAAAACAGGTCTCTTGGATGCCTATTCTCATTTTCTGGAATTTCTCACTGTCTAAAATCAGTAAGCTTTTATATATATATATGTTTTTACTTTTCTTATTTTTCACTACTTCGGCCACTTTAAATGCTTTTTAAGAAGTAAGAAAAAAATCTAATTTAAGAAAAGAAATTAAAATTCATGGGAAAACATTATGAAGGAATTCCTCCCATCAGATTTTTCAGATTGGAAAAAATGGACAACCAATCTTCAAAGTTATGAAAGTTATGTTAGAGAAAGAGCACCAACAAAAGCATTAACACTTTTTCCACTCACAAGCATATAATATGTTCAGCACTATCATCACCAAAGTAAGTGGAAAATATTCGTAGCTCAGGTTTTAGATTTTGGCAATGGTTTGCTCTACAAGCTTGTTTCAATTTAGTTTCTGAACGTTTCCTTACCAGACTAGGTTACATCATCAGTCTTGTCATATTCTCCTTAGCTTATAAATGTCTTGTGTGCCAGTGTGGTCAGTTGGTCATTTAGTTGGTTGGTTGATTATTAACCCACCATGCACATGAATTTGTTGAGTCCTGGTATTCTACCAAGGAGCAATTAACAAACAGATTGACCTAGATCCAGCACATGAATATATAAGAAACCAGACCATTTGAACAACCAATTGTCATGCCTCTCGTGGAGACTGACTCTGAGGGAGAGGAGGAACAGCTGACAGGGAGTGGAAGTATGGCTCCAGAGCACTGGTGGGATTCAAATTTTTTTATTATTGGTTCTGTGGGTGTGGCTTGGTGGGCCTGGCAGGGGACGGATACTATAAAATCTCCAGTCAGGGGTGGTATTTGCCGGTTCTCCAAACTACTCAAAATTTCTGCTACCGGTTCTCCAGAACTGGTCAGAACCTACTGAATACCACCTCTGCTCCAGAGGTTGTGAAGGAGGCTGGGGAAGGGCAGAAGCTGGCTGAACAGTCAGAGGAGGACCCAGGTTTATCCCCTCTCCATCCTAGGGCACGCAGGGAGGAGAGGATAAGTAAGAGACATGGTCTACTCAGGAGGAGAGGGCTTTGATCTTCTTCATGGGCTGCAGCTGTGACAACTGGATAAGAGGACGGACATGCATATGGGTGAGTGCTGGAAACAAAGTGTGGAAATATCTCTAGTTTATTGTTCCTCTCTGAGTTTGGCATCCTTCCCAGTGTGTGTTATCTGTGGACGTCCTCCAGCCCTTATCTTGCCTGGTTTGTGTTGCTTTTTCCCTTCTTCTTCTAACTGTTTGTACGGGAGTTTTTTGTCTTCCATCAAAAATATTCAGAGCTTGGAAGCAAAGTGAAGGAATAAAAGGGGTTTCACCTGTTTTCTGTGACTGTGTTTGTTTTGTATCCCACCCTGGGTCATCACACTAATCAACAAAAGAACCAATCAACTGCTCAGAATTTAAATAGAGCTACAAACAAACAAACAAACAACTGATCGCATTGGCACACAAGACATTTATAAGCTAAGGAGAATAGGACAAGACAATCCTACTGCTGATGTTACCTAGTCTGGTAACAAAACATTCAGAAACCAAACTGAAACTAGCTTGGAGAGCAAACCATGCCAATATGTAAATTTCTCCCATAGGACAAGAGAATGCTTGAAAAAGAAATAAAAACAGTTTTTCGGTGTAGTGTTAGTTCAATATGTTTTCCTTCAAATGTTCACGGATGCTTCAGATCCAAAGCCAAAATAATGTTCATATGCAGGCTGACTCTGTTGGCACCATCTTAAAGAAAGTATATCTTTTCTTGTGCTCATAGCATAGCTATGTTTGAGCTAATAAGACACCATGGATACTGTAATTGGTGGCATTGAAAGCCTCTGAGAAATTAAGGAGCACAGCAATGGATATACAACCTCCATCCTTGCCTTGCCAAAAACCATAATAAGTACAAGCAGTGCTTTCTCTGTACTGCATCATGACTTGAACTCTAACTGAAATCCAGAAAATTAGCTACCACCAATATCCTCTGCAAAATAAAATTACATCAAAACAAGCCAAAAATCAATTGTCATCATAGCCTGGGGGTGTCAAACTCGTGGCGTCACATTGTTGTCATGTGACGTATCGTGACTTTTTTCCCCCTTCGCTAAAATATGGGTGGGCATGGCCAGTGTATGATGCATCTGGCCCATGGACCATAGTTTGACACCCTATCATAGCCTGTTCCAAAAGCCACCTCCTCTTTGAAATCTAGGAATATTTTTTTTCTAGTTTGCTATTTGCAAATGTTTCTTATTTCTTTCCATAGTCCTTCACATACACTACTTCATAAGCTAAGCATGCTAGATCTGTTACTTGTATTAAATTTATTCTGACTGAGTGTCCTTCAGAAGAAGTTTTCCTGATGTATCTGTTTTCTTTTATTTTCTAAGTTTAATCCATGTATTTGACATCAATAATTCATGACCTGGGTACAGTGTAAAGATCCTGTCCATTTAGATTGCCTTTTCCATTGTTTGCTTCCTGTTTGGTAGTCTATTTGATTCTAGTAAAGTTGATTAAGTGATATCAAAGTATAGGATCTGTGAGTATATTCTTTGAAGCAAATTCTGACCATAAACAAATGAGTTTCTTCACAGTAATCTGAATTTCATTGTTGCATTTACCATATCAAATCTTCATGTTATTCCAATGCTCTGTTTCTCCAGGATTTTGGATATTTATTTATTTGTTTTTGTTTATTTATTTATTATTTATTTAATTGCCTTTAGTGCCCTCTAAAAATTGGTTTTCTAACCCATCTAAGTGGAAAACTGGGAGGGTTATCAAATGTTTCTTTGAAAAAAACCAGACTTTACAATAACATAACTCAGGACAAACAAAAAGGACACTGCATCATTTTTTTATAAGATTTAACATTCTTTGTCCCTTTAACAATTATCAGCTAGTCTGCAGGTGTATTGCATTCTTCTAAGTATGAAAAGAAAAATTATGGATATTTTTGTTTTTCTATACAGTGTTTTTCCAAACCTTTTGTTAATTGAGTTTGGTTTTTTTCTTAAATATCTTGTACAAATTTGAGCTATTTGTAACACTAAGATTATCCAAAATGTCTCTCTACTGTACATAAAGAATCTCTACTAATCAACACACAGCCAGTTTGATATAGTTAAGGCATCAGCTTAGAAACCTGGAGACCATCAGTTCTAATCCTGCCTTAGTCATGAAGCCAGCTGGGTGACTTTGGACCTGTAAGTCATTCTCAGACCTAGGAAGCAGGCAATGTTTGTGAAAAACCTTGCCAAGAAAACTTTAGGGAATGTCTGGATCACACAAAAAAATCAATAGAGAAACAAAAATAAATATATTGTATTAGAAACTCCCTTGACACCTATAGCTATAACATGTGGCTAAAAAGATTAGATGTGAGACTGAATTTGTTTCCCTTTTATATTTTATTTTTTAATCATTTGTTGTGGTGTAACAAAATAACTGAACAGGCACTATTATTTATTGTTGTTTTTTCTCTCTGTTCAATCTGTTTATCTAGATTACTTTACTTTGTACTTCACTTATCTCAGACATATCTTTTTGACATCTTTATGTCACCAATCAAATGATTTCCTTCAGGTTTACCCTAGAGCAGATGAGGCTTGAAGTGTGACTCTACAGCTCCATGAATTTGTTCTACATAGTGGGCAATTGATTTGCATGTTACAATATTTGTACTGATTGCTTAGCATCCTCAGATCCTGAGCTAACCTTCCTGTGTGAACAGTGGATCATTCTGAAAAGGAAGGATCACAAGAGGAGCTCCTAATCCAGTTAAGTGTTAAGCTCTTGACAACTGGCCCAAAAGCAAATTTTTCACAGAGGCTTAATTTACCAGATTTATTGACATGGAAAAAAAAGCATTAGGTTACAGAAATCTCAACAACAGGTTTGCTTTACTTCAGAAGATATTTTAGCTCTCTGCCTATTAGAGTGGGCAATTTCTCAGCCTCTTAACCATAACCTCTGTGGGAACAAGGTAAAGAGGCTGTTCTTTCAACTCAGTGGTGGGATTCATTTTTTTTTTTTACTACCGGTTCTGTGGGCATGGCTTAATGGACGTGGCAGGGGAAGGATACTGTAAAATCTCCAGTCAGAGGTGGTATTTGCCAGTTCTCTGAACTACTCAAAATTTCTGCTACTGGTTCTCCAGAACTGGTCAGAACCTGCTGTTTCAACTGGTAAAATAAGAATGCCCAGGTGTCCAAATGAAGATCTCTCCTAATCTCAAAACCTCCTATTACATTAAGCCTTGTTATAATAGGAAGGTCTCCTTTGGTTTGGATAAATTCATTGGTCATTGGCTATACTTCTGACTCATCTCTTGGATGGTTTCTTGGATTGTTTTTTTTTCCCCCTGAATCTTACTTATTCCTCCCCTGTTTTTAAGAGCTGACTATTGTTTTGTTTTGTTTTGTTTTCTCAGACTCTACCTCATCTTCTCAGACCGTTACTTGCAGCCCAGTGTTAACTTCACTCTTATTCCTGATTTTATGATCTAGCCCAGGGCTTTCAAACTCCCAGTTTGTGGGCCAGATGCCTCATGTGCTGGGCACGCCCATGTCTGGTTTAGCAAAAGGGGGGAAAGTCCTGATATGTCATGTGATGACACCATGATGACACAAGTTTGACACCCCTATTCTATCCCAACAATCATGGAATCAGTAATGGTAGTGAAACATTCCAAGTGCTGAGGTCACCAAAACTAATTGGTTTTCTCAGCTTTCTGAGTTCCCACAACAGCACATTTTAAAGAGACAGTAATTTTGATAATATAGTAAAAATCATGGCTAAACAGAGCCCTTGTCACCAAACTAAAACCGGTTTTGGTCTACTAGTTAAGACATCAAGTTGAATCCAGGAGAATGTCAGTTCTTTCATGACTTAGGCATGAAAGCCAGCTGGATGACTTTGGGCCAATCACTCATTCTCTCAGCCCAACTCACCTCAAGGGGTTTCCATTGTGGGGAAAATATGAAGGAAAAGGAATGTTAGGGATGTTCACCCAACTTGAGGTCTTTATAAAATAATAAAGATGGGATATAAGTAGGTACTAAATAAAAAGTAAAACAAAGTTCCTAATCGTTAGATATTCGATGGGAAAAGTCAGTGATGTCAGACTTCCCCCATTGGTTCATTTTCCAGGTGGGAAAATGAACACCGTCAGTGGCTGAAATTGTTGACAGCAGCCTGTAAAAAGAACAGCAGGCACACTTTTGTTCAGAGCTAAATACAGAAATCCTTTCCTTCTACCATTGTCTTGCCTCTTCAATATAGCCCATATTTAACACTGGCGACGAAGATGGGATTCTAGAAGAGAACAAAGGAAATGAGGCGAAGACAACAGAATGCTGCTATCACTGTGCTGATCATCAAAATGTCTACCCACACTCAACCAGAACCTTTTGATCCAAAAAAGCATGACTGGGTCACGTATATGGAACAATTTCGAATGTTTTTAGAAGCAAATTCACTGCAGGATGCAACAGAACAGAGGAAGAAAGCTTTATTCCTGGGATATTGTGGAAATCGCCCTTACAAAACGGCTAGAACCCTAACAACCACAAATACTGAAAACACAAGGGTGGGGACTCAAACTCAAGTACACCGCAGGATAATTTAGCTGAAGGGGGGCGGGGAAATCCAGCAAAAGAACTCAGAGCCCTCTGTTCCATTGGAGCCAGCCCCGCCCCTGAAAAACTCTGAGGCTGGCTCTGGAGTAACAACAGACCCAACTAGTCAGGTTGCCACTGCTGGGGTGGGGAGGTGAACTGCAAAGGTCCAGTCGCACTCACAGCAGTCCCTCCTACTTACATGATTATGTCTGTGAGTGAGAGCCTGATCAGATGAATGCTTCTTCCAGGAGGGGAGGGGTGTTAGATATTCAATGGGAAAAGTCAGGGGTGTCAGACTTCCCCCATTGGTTCATTTTCCAGGTGAGAAAATGAACAGCCATCAGTGGCTAAAATTGTGGACAGCAGCCTGTAAAAAGAACAGCAGGCACACCTGGCGGCAGTCTTTTGTTCAGAGCTAAATAAAGAAATCCTTTCCTTCTACCGTTGTCCTGCTTCTTCAATATAGCCCATATTTAACATTAATGGTACCAAATGCTAAAATTTTGTTCCGCTAACTCTGATGGCATGAAATCACTGTCATACTTCCTGCAACTTTTTGTGACATTTTTTTAATATGCAACCCCCCATTGCAAAGACACTTTCCGTCTCTCTTCTCCAGCTAAGAAAAAAATTGTCTGGCTCTAATAAAAGTGCACCTAGAGGAAATATTTATGTGTGGGCATAGCATCTGGTAAACATTCTGGCCGTATTCAGTACAAGCATATAAATCATCACTAATTTAAATGTTTAATCTGCCATCTGCAGATGGCACTGGGTTTCTTGAATCCTTGCATAAGATTTTGAGTGAAAGTCTCTAGTCCAAATTCTGCCAAACATTTCATTCAAACATCCCAAATGTCTGAGTAGCACTTTGAAGATGTTTTCTTATTGGACCAACTGCCTCTAGACCTGACATATGCTTTTTGTTTGCTTTAATTAAACCATGCTTTGTTTTGGAATGTTTGCCCTCCTTTTCATTATTCAAAAGAAAATAGTTAAGCAAAGAAACCTAGTGATTAATTCACTGGGTATTCATCTGTCACAATCCAGCTGATATCCACTGGGCAGTAAGTCTTCAGTCTTTTCAGAGGGCTGTTCTAAATTAGTCACTCCCTAGGCAACAGAAAGCAGGATGAGGAGAGAGAAATGTCATCTGGACTATATTTCTGCATGACTGCTACATGTTTAATGAGGAACTAGCTAAGAAAAATAGTTGGCAACCTTATTGATATCCTTCTGAATTATTTTGCTAGTGGTGCCCCTTTTTTTAGGTATAGTTCTTCCACTTTCTATCACTGTTGTTGTGACGGCCATTTAAAAGATTTCAAGAGGCTGCAATTGCTTCTAAAGTCTCTGAAGCCGATTTGAGTAGATATAAAGGGCTGCATGGGAAGATGGGGTGGAAATCTTTATTTTTATATTCATGGAGAGCCTTTCCTTAATCCAGCATCATTATTTCCATCATCATCACACATATAAACATGTCAGATATTTTCATTTAGTGCTGCATTCACAGTTTGGAAAGGGTATCCACAATAGATTATTTCTTTGTCACTTTTCTTTTTTTCAGTATAATTTTGTCATCATGAGGTATCCCCTTTCCTGCAAAGTAATTTTAGAGAAACCTAACCAACTTTGTGTTAGTGATTGAAAAAGGAAAATGGTAAAAATGAATGCATGAATGATGAAAGCAGAAGCAATGTAAAACAAAACAAAACTAAGCTACAGTAATTCCCTCTACAGCTGCCTCAACCCTGTCTCCCAGCATTTCTGAAAAACCAATTTATGATATCATATCGACAGGATGTCACTTAGACTTAAGTCAAACATAGAGTCAGTTGCTTCAAAACAGGATCTAGGCAGTGAGGTAGATCAGATGCTGAAAAGTCCTCTGCACATGACCAGGAGCAATGTTTAATTTCTATCTTAATTATCTGTTGAAGAGAGAAACTCATCAGCATCACAGTTCTTCCTTCTTGCATGATATAATGTGACCAATAAAATGTTCTCTGCTACATATCTGTTAAAGGTGCATGTGCCTCTCATCCTTACTTTACAGCCTTTCTAGCAGCTGAAAGATCACACCACTGAGCCAGATGGGCCCACTTTTAAACTGAATTTTTCATGCCTGTTACCAAGGAGCTTATATGAAGCCCAAGTGCATTTTTACAAAATGATGACCCTAGATACTAGAGGTTTATTTTGCTTTGTAATATGTCTCTTCTCAGATATTTTGTTTGTTTATTTGTTTTAATTGAAAGATCTCAAAGGTAGACAGAACTGGGGAGCTGGGAGTTGCCAATGAAAACATCTGAGGCCATCTGGAAGACATCCAAAGATACTCCTTTGGCTACTTCAATCCAGTATATATATTTTTGTGTCGCTAATAAAATGACACCAGTTTCCATGGGTGAGAAATGAAGATGCACTGGAGACATTCACAGTTGAACTTTCCTTCTGCTTTTCCCTACAATCCATTCCAAAGACACAAGCACAGCCTTCTCCTTGAAGTTCTTCAGCTCTGAGGAATAAAAAGCCCGTTTTTCCTTCCTGATTTATTGTACCTTCTGCTTGATGACACACACCTAAACATTATGGGCAAGAGGTCAATTTCAGACAAAAGCAATGTTTCTTCAAAATTCAGAAGAGCACTACCGTGAGTGCTTCAAAAGAAAAAAATATGACACATTGAAAGCTTCCTAAGGAACCAGTTATACCTTTACAATATTTATTGGAAGTCTCTAGCAAAAAATTTTGGTAGATTATTTCAAAGACAACAATATGCTCTAACAATCCGAAGGGATGCATTTTCCTATATCAAAATATTTTCCACATAACCTGAAGTCTGGCCCTGAGTGTTACAGCATCTTGTTAAAAAGCTAGACTCAATCTAGTCCCAATTTATTCCAAAACCCAACCCTTTTAACTCATAATTGTTGCTTTTCTGCTGACGGAATGGGAATTCAGCATTTTTAAAGGAGGCATAGTATATGCAGTCTTGTCTGATGGAGAACGGTGCCATCATTTATAAGCTCCCTTGTTGCAGCTTTGGAGTATCTGGTGTTCCAATTCAGAAGCTAAAATTTGTATTGCATCAAACTTGGCATCCCTTTAGGGATGCGTTAAGAATAGATTTGCCATTCCTTTAAAAAAAAATCTTTAAAAAAATATTTTGAAGGAGAATAAATCCATAACTCCAATTCCTTCCAATGTGTGACAAATTTAATATCTGATGATATTGATTGCGATGTTCTTTTAACTTGCATTTACTCTCAGATTTTACGTTTTGTATTCCAAGTACAAAATGTTGTCTCAGATGTCTAATGTCTTGATGTTCACCAGATGAAAAGCAATAATCCTGCATTATTATTGTTACTGTTGGTGACACAGTCAGCCAGATGTTAGAGTGGATTTGGCATTTTATCCACCTATCCCAAGCACCTGCAATAGACAGATGTTGTTTGATTGTGTTAAAAGCCACCCATTGCTGTAAGGTGTCCCAAGTAAACCTACCTTTTGCAAATGACTGATGGAGATTTTGTCAATGTCGATGGTATTCAAGAGTCATTACTGATCATGTAATAGTCCAAAGGTTTTCCGTCAAGAGCTCACATGGAATGATGTCAGAACTGTATATATAAAATAAGCAGAATGTGCTCCATTCCAATCCTTAGCAATAAATGACCAAATATAGCAGAAGAATATAATAATATAACAGATAGAAAGAAAAAGGATAAAAATAGAGATGGAATGAGGGAAGGTACAGAGATGTACCATTTTCAAAAGATACCATAGGAAGAGAGATAAAAAAAATTATTAGAATAAGATCAGTCCTTTTCTGCTACTTCCATGGATATAACTCCTTACAAATATATTAAAACTGAAATTTCGCCCCTAAGGGAGCATGTAAAGAATTAGGAACCTGTATCATTGGAGAACAGTCTGAAATACCAAAATGCCAACAAAATATTTTCCTTGTAATAGGATAGAAGTCATTACTGAGCAAGAAGAGTTCAGGGCACTAGTTTTTTTAAAAAAAAAATAGTAGTAAAATTATATTTTAAATGCACAAATACCTTAAATACCATTTATGTTGCATGACTCTGTTGTGAGAGAGCAGAAATATATCTACACTAGGAATTTGTCTGGATTCATGACAGCTCCAACATAATTAGCTAGGCTTTTCAAGGAGCCAACAAATGTCCTAGCCAACAACACAGAATCCCCAGTAATATCCCCTGTAATATTTGAGGCAACCATCCTTAAGCATCAGCCAGATATTTCTGGAGAACTTCCATTCTGACTGTAATTTCTGGAAGTGGTAACTGTGAAATATCTTAAAACATCAGAATAAAAGAAAGCTGTTTCAGACATTTGTGACTGATTAGTTCTTTGGCAGAAACAAAGGCAGAAATCCTTCTCCACAAGATACATACTTAATAAAACTCTTCCAGCAAAATCCAGGTAAGAACTAGCATAGTTTGATGGCAAAAAATGTGGGACTGTTATTTGGGAAAACCTCCCTGTTCAAATGGAGCTACAATGAATTAGGTGGCCTCGGATATACCAATTCAGCCTCTAATTTACAGAAGGTCTACAATAATAACTTGCAGAAATGCTGCACTAACACGTATGTAACACTCTGAACATTATAAAATCCCATGTGTAGGTAAAAAATGAGTATCATATTTCAACCTGATCTGGGCTGAGGTCTGCCTCCTTTCCTCCTTCTCTTTTTCTCTGCCTCCTGAAACAGATCAATATCATTTTTTTCTATTACTTCAGACTGGTTTTACTTTCTCTATACCTTCCTCTATATTTAAAGACTATACACTGTTCAGTATGCTTAATATATACAGGTAGTTGATTTATAAACACAACTAGGGAGCAGAATTACCATTGCTAAATAAGATGATTGTTAAGAGAATCACAACTAATTTTATGACTTTTTTTGCAATTGTTGTTAAGCAAATCATTGCAGTTGTTAAGTAAGTCACGTGATTATTAAGTGAATCTGGCTTCCCCATGGATTCCTGCTCCAAAGCCAGCTGGGAAGGTTATAAATCACATGATGCCAAGTCATGTCCAATTGTATTCAGGTAAACTATGTTGTAAATCATACAGGTTGCTAAATGCTTGAATTTTGTGAGATGACCAGCTCTGAGCCTGCAGCTGGGATCAAACATGTCATTAGTCTCGAGCCCCTTCATGTCCTCAAGAGATCTAAGCTCAGCCCATCTTGAATTCCATTGACTCTTTATCTACCACCAATTTCTTTGACCATTAGTAGTTCAGATTCTTGTAGATAACTTAAGTTTGCAATAAACTCTTACAGTCATTTGAACTGCCTGGATCTCCTGATTTCCCATGCTTAACAAATTTTGATCATATGACTATGGGGATGCTGCAGCAGTTGTAAATATGAAGAGAAGTCATAATCACTTTTTTAAATGCCATTGTATCTTCCACTGAAGAAACGTTTATAAATTGAGGATTAACTGTAATAAAAACAAGATAATCACAGAGTTGTATGCAAACATATAGGGAAATGGAACTGATATTTGTTACATTTTCATGGTCAGAAGAAAAAAAGAAATAAGAGATAAGTTCCCATTCTACATTTGCCATAACAGTTACACTTTATTGTCTAACTTCAGTCATATTCTCTTATGCTACAAAGACAGATTTGATATTGTTTCTGCTGTTACATTTTAAATTTTATTTTGCATTATTTTTGTGAGCTGTCTAGATTGCTGATGGGTTATCATGTGACTTCAGGGATCAGATATGAGCTTTCCATGCACTACGATGGGAAATTTCAATAGATCAGGACTGCACCAGAGGGTGAGAATTGTTCAACTGCATCCCAAACTGTGCTCCTACTAGAAATGTCTTCCTGATTTTAAACATGTTAGTTTTCCAATGTTTACTTTAAAAAGAAACATTTCATTGAATCTCAAAGTGTACTTATAAATTGTGTAAATAATACCAAAGATATAGGTTACGTTCAACAATCTGGAGCTTATCCTACCAGTTTTATTAACCATCTATTGCTGTGGGAAGAGAATGGCTTTGCTATAAAATATTATTCCATTAAACAATTAACTGCAATTCTGGAGAGTTGAGTTAAATCTCATATGTTAGATTTTTTTAAACAGATATGTTTAGATCAATGAATGGACCAACAGCTTGCCAGGAAAAAACCTTCTCCCTCCTCTAGATCCTTCTCTGAGGGTGGAATAAAATTCTATTTCTTTTGTCTTCTCAAGCTCCATGTATTTATCATCCTTGGATGTTCAGAACTACACAGATAGATAGACACACACAAACACACATTAGTATGTGTGTTTATGTATATGTATATACATACATCATGGCTGCATATAGAGTCTCATCCCATAGTCTAGAATTCTTAAAAAAGGGAAGGTCTCTGACCACATAGAAGGACAGTTTATAAATATATAAGCCTGTCATTCTGTCAAGATTCTCAGACATCCAGTCATGGTTGTCCCAAATGTGCTTTTTCAGGAGGCAACTGGACTTTCTTGTTTTTTTTTTTTTGTCTTTGAAGACGTTTTGCTTCTCATCCAAGAAGCTTCTTCAGTCTGACAGGATAGTAGGGAATGGGAGGATTCTCCAAGGAGTATAAATCCTTCCATTCCCCACCATCCTGTCAGAGCTGAAGAAGCTTCTTGAATGAGAAGAAAAATATCTTCAACATCTTCATGTTTTCTCCTGAAAAAGAACCTTTGGGATAAGCCTACCATCTGCTCACAGCCAAATCTACCTATTGATTTAATTGCTATATCATCATATTGTTACGTTATTTACACATATATTTCCTCCCACTGAATGTACAGATCCATTTTAACTATCCTTTGGTTCAGATCTGGATTGGTTTGACTGCATAAGATGCGTAAATTCAAGTTGGGCTTACCTCATCGCCTGCCGAGAAGGATGATTAAGAACTGGGCTTGTTTTGGCCACCCTACGTGCATTTTAACAATGACGAACATCCCCAGGAGAGATTAAAAAACTTGAAAAGGGAACATGATGGATGAAGGACAATTAACCACTTTAAAATGTATATGTTTCTTCTAGGAGAACTTGTTATTTATAATCAAGAATATGCGACTGACCTTCAAAATAAATATATTGCTCTAGCTATATCATCTAGCATTGTTCTAGTAATTAGTCATGGTCACCAGAAGCACAAAAGCATCAGCAAATATTCGAAGAAGTAATTAGGACAAATGACAAGTAATTGGGATGTTGTCCACTTTTGTCATTGTCCTCTAACTAGAAATACTGATGTTTTCCCTGCACTGATGACACAGCTTGAATCATTTTAAAAATAAAGAAACTATTTATACAGTTCTAATTTTATATTTAAAAATTAATGCATTGTCCTTAAGCAAAACACATATTCCTCATTTTTAAAATAATCAGTCTATTTATTTAAAAATGTAATTAGAGTACAGTGAATGTTCAAAAGACATTTAAAACTGAACAAATGCCAATTCTATTGAGTGTGAATGAAAGCACTCATTCAAATAAATAAGTTCTGATATTCTGTGGATGCATTTTAAAATCATTCTGCATTTCAAGTCTAACTAGACTTAGCAAAGATTTCCCTTTCTATTCAACATATAATAAACCTAAAGAGTGGGTGAGCAGCTGATCAGAATAACAGAATTGGAAGGGACCTTGGAGTCTTCTAATCCAACCCCCTTCTCAGGCAGGAAACTCTATACCATTTCAGACAAATGGTTATCCAACCTCTTCTTAAAAACTTCCAGTGTTGGAGCATTCACAACTTCTGTAGACAAGTCATTCCACTGATTAATTGTTCTAACTGTCGGGAAATTTCTGCTTAGTCCTAGGTTGCTTCTCTCCTTGATTAGTTTCCATCCATTGCTTCTTGCCTTGCCTTCATTCTGCCTTTGGAGAATAGGTTGACTCCCTCTTTTTTAGATATCAGAACACTGTTATCATGTCACTCCTAGTCCTCCATTTCACTAGATAGACATACCTAATTCCTACAACTGTTCTTCATATGCTTTAGCTTCCAGTCCCCTAATCATCTTTGTTGCTCTTCTCTGCACTCTTTCTATGGTTTCCACATCCTTTTTACATTGTGGCAAAATTGGATACAGTATTCCAAGTGTGGCCTTACCAAGGCATTATAAAGTGGTATTCACATTTTGCATGATCTTGATTCTATCCCTCTATTAATGCAGCCTAGGATTGCATTGGCTTTTTTTTTTTTGGGGCAGCTGCAGCACAGTGCTGGTTCATATTTAAGTAATTGTCCACTAGGAGTCCAATATCCCTCTCATAATTAGTACTATTGAGCCAGGTACCACCTATACTATACCTGTACATTTGGTTTATCTTGCCTAAATCAATCTATCTGTATCAGTTATGTTGTAAACCCCACCCACTGCAATCTATTTTTAAATTTCGTTTTATGTTTATGGAATTTATTTCTCTACCAAACCTGGAGTGGCACAGATGACTATCCCATTTTGTTCTCACTATAAACCTCAAAGGGAGGTTAATCTGTTGTTAGCCTTTTTGGGGTCTCTTCCTCTTCTGCTAGACTTTGAATTGTAGGTTTTGGGAGGCATTCTTAACCTGAGGTGCTCTGAAAAAGATAGATACCCTGCAGCATTTACACCACCTCCAACAGAGATTCTTCTTGATGCTACTATCAATTGAGCAGCATAATTTCTTCAAGATCTCTCATAGTGTTTCATTACTTGCTTCTTGAAGTTTCAAGCTGGCAAAAGAGGCTGTGATAGTTTCCATCACTGCTCAATTTCTGGCCCTGCTTTGATCACCAGGATCCTTGCCAAGAAAGGACAAATATGCTTTATCCAGTGCTGATCCAGTTCTGCCTCTTTTAAGAGTTTTAAGTAAAAGCATGCATGCCGTTGCCGATTCGGATTGTTTATACTGTAATCTTTCGAGAATATTGAATTATATAAGCGTATCCATTGTAAAAGTAAGTATGCCTCAAATTGCTACAGCAGTTTCGTAATCATCAGCAGAAAAACTAGACCTAAACCTATCTCATCTTCTGTTACATAATAAAACCAGAAGTAAGGCAAGCTAAGTTTCAAAAAGTTATAAGGAATCCAAATAATATGTCCCTCAAATAAGGCACTTTAAGCTGCTCATGGAATGCAGCCAGTTCTTTTAAGAAGTAATTTCTGCCAAGTTGTTGGCTGGGTGATATCTCAGTAAAAGAATTGGAGAAAATGTTTTTATGTTGTATCTTTAATCCATAAGGATGTAAGCCATAACACTCACTTACACCATCAGTTGTGGATTCTGTCAGAAGAAGGAGTTCAACACTGAGAAGAACCTAACTTTATTGAGAAACTAAAGAAACTTTATTTGTGGGTACCTGCTTTACAAGAAAGAAAGACTTCAAATCGTGGAAAAGCAATTATTTTCTTAGAAGTTGGGGGCTGCAAGGCATGAAATCCTAGGAATCATATTTTATGTCAACCTAGACACCTAGACAAGTTAAACAACCCACCCTTTTCAGCATGGCAACAAACTGGAAAAGGCCATTAATTATGAAGGTGATAAAATGTTGAGGCCATAAAATACTTTATTGGGCAAGTGTGATTGGACACACAAGGAATTTGTCTTGGTGTAAATACTCTCAGTATACATAAAGAAAAGATACATTTGTTAAGAAACAAGAATCATAACATACAACACTTAATGATAGTCATAGGGTACAATCAACAATCAAATCATACTAGGAAGCAGTCAATATAAATTGTAAGGATGCAAGCGACAAAGTTACAGTCCTACAATCACAAGTGGGAGGGGATGGGTGATAAGGAGTGATGAGAAGATTAACAGTAATAGTAGTGCAGACTTTGTAATAGTTGAACAGTGTTGAGGAAATTATTTGTTTAGCAGAGTGATGACTTTTGGGGAAAACTGTTCTTGTGTCTAGTTGTTCTGGTCTGCAGTGCCCTATAGCGTCCTTTTGAGGGAAGGAGTTGAAACAGTTTATGTCCGGGATGTGAGGAGTCTGTAAATATTTTTACAGCTCTCTTTTTGATTCCTGCAGTATACAGGTCCTCAATTGAAGGCAGGTGGGTAGTAATTATTTTTTTCTGCAGTCCTAATTATCCTCTGAAGTCTGTGTCTGTCCTGTTGGGTTGCAGAACCATACCAGACAGTTATAGAAGTGCAGATGATAGACTCAATAATTCCTCTGTAGAACTGTATCAGCAGCTCCTTGGACAGTTTGAGCTTTCTGAGTTGGCGCAGAAAGAATATTCTTTGTTGTGCTTTTTGATGATGTTTTTGATGTTAGGTGTCCATTTTAGGTCATGTGATATAGTAGAACCTAGAAATTTGAAGGTCTCTACTGTTGATACTGTGTTGTCTAGTACTATAAGAGGTGGTAGTATGGGAGGGTTTCTTTTAAAGTCTACCACCATTTCTACAGTTTTGAGTGTGTTCAGTTCCAGATTGTTCCGGTTACACCATGAGGCAAGTTGTATAACCTTCTGTCTGTATGCAGATTCATCGTTATCTTGAATGAGACCAATCACTGTTGTGTCATCAGCAAACTTCAGTATTTTAACAGATGGATTTTTTGAGATGCAGTCATTGGTATATAGGGAGAAGAGAAGTGAAGATAGCACACAGACTTGTGGGGCTCCTGTGCTGAGTGTACAGGTGTCAGATGTGATTCTGCCTAGCTTCACTTGCTGCTTCCTGTCTGTTAGGAAGCTTATGATCCACTTACAAGTGTGTTTAGGTACTGCTAGTTGGTTTAATTTACTTAGAAGAGTGTCTGGAATGATGGTATTTGAATGCTGAACTAAAGTCTACAAGGAGGATCCTTGCAAAATTATTTGGAAATTCAAGGTGTTGTAGGATGTAATGCAGAGCCATGTTAACAGCATCATCTGTCGATCTATTTGCTCAGTATGCAAACTGCATGGGATCTACTGTAACAGCAGATCCGTGATGGTTTTCAAATGGGACAGCACAAGCCTTTCAAAGATTTTCATAACTACAGATGTTAGAGCAACTGGTCTGTAGTCATTCAGTTCCTTGATGGAAGGCTTCTTTGGCACTGGGATGATGGTAGAACACTTGAAGCAGGAAGGAACATAGTACATCTCTAGTGATCTATTGAAGATTCAGGTGAAGATGGGGGCCAATTGGTCAGCATAGACTTTTAAGAACTTACTTGCTTATTTATTTATTTGTTTGTTTGTTTGTTTATATTCCTCATATAATATTTTTACAAGTGACTCAAGACTGCAAACTTATCCAATACACCTTCCTCCTCCTAATTGCTCCACAACCCTTTGGTTGCTTTATCTATGGAGATTCTCAGTCATCCAGTTCATAGTTGTCCCAAAGATGCTTTTTTTCAAGAAGCAACTTGACTTTCTGGTTTTTCTTTGAAGACTAAATGGTGGGGGAATGGAATGATTTAATAAATTATTAAATCCTACCATTCCAAAAAGATTTATTAAATCCTTCCATTCCCCACCATCCAGTCAGAGCTGAAGAAGTTGCTTTTTCCTGAGAAATCTCAGGTAGTATAATCTCTGCTGGGCCCTTTTGATCAGTACTGCAGTGTGAGTGTCCCAGGTCAGGTCCTCTTTTATGATAACACCCAGAAACTTAAAACTTGCCACTTGCTTCACTCAGTCTCCATAAGTAACTAGTTTGTATCTCAAAGAAAATAAGTCATTTTATGATAAGCATGGGATTGTCTGGCACCCCAATCTCCAATTATAGGATGTATTGAATGGGTTTGACTCAGGCTTCTTATAGATCCAGTTGGTCTCCAGTAGATGCATAGAAGATGGTAAGGACACTCTGTAGGATAAGTGAGCAAGGTTTCCCTGCACACCAGTCCTGAGGAGCTCCTTGGAAATCCTTGGCAATAAAGTCCCAAAAGCCTAGACTGCCATTGGTGGAAAACAAGAAAAAAAATCAGTTGTGCTTAAGTTTGGACTTAAATCATGATAATAATGACAGGGAAGAGAAATTACTTTGCTGTCCTTATTGCAATTGCACAGGGAGATCCAACAGTCATTTTTAAAATTGATCACCTTAGGAAAGGTTGGGTCAAGAAAAGCATCTATAGGCTAATGTTAGGAGAGTACTTTGTAGATGAAATCACTTATATTTGCTCAAATTAGAAACATCATGTTTACTTATGTTACTTTGGAAAAATTTAAACTTATTTGACCTGAGGAAATGTACAGAGATCTTAGTGAGATGAATTGTGTCATCTGTGGACTTGATCTCTGTCCCATTTAGCTAATAAGCTCTGCTGGGTGAGGACAGGAAGCTGTGTCTGGACTACTGGAATCAGAGGCAGAGATGCTGATGTCCTTGAACAGGGTATTGGTGCAACCCCTCTTTAAAAGGTAGGCCTCAGACCAGTTGTACAACTCAGTCTCAAACTTTCTTTTTTAGGAGTGCTCATTGATAGATCATCCATTACAAATGACTCTTTTTTAAAAAATACATTATCTGAACAGTCTTCAGTCAGGCCTGCATCCTATGGCAGGACAAAGATTTGGGGGCATAATCCTATCAGTCCTGTTGGATATCTCAGTAGTTTTTAATCTCATTGACCATGATAGCCTTCTGGATTACCTATGTGTCTTGGGAATTAGGAATACCAATTTTTGGTAATTCAGATCCTTCCTCTGAGGATAATTAAAGCCAGATGTGTGGAAAAGGACAGTTCAAGCATTGGACTCAACCCTCTCCCCAATTCTTTTTAACATCCTTATGATTAGTAAACCTTCAACTGACTGGATAAAAGCATTGCCTCAGTATGGATTTTTTAAAACTTGTAATTATTTTACTGTTAAGCACAAGCGAACAAATCCTTTTATTTTCTACATTGATATCCATTCATCTTCAACCATAATTACATAGCTTGCATAACTTGAACATTAAACTGAACTGATTAAATGCAGTTTGCCCTACTTTCAGATGTACAGTATAACATTATTTTTCAATTGTTCTCCAGCTGATTTATTTACTGTTTTGTTTAAGAACCAGATAAAAGCACCTCAGAGCTATGAAATGTCCAATTAAGCAAATTAGTCAAAGTACGCCTTATTTCTGTACTGCTTTTATAATCATCAGTTCAAGTGAAGACCTGGAAAAAATTATATCATTGTCTAGCATCAGCAACTCTTGTCTGATCCAAAGAAGCTGGGCAGGGACAGCATTGATGCATGGAGTGGGTAAGATTGGGGCAGGCACTAAAACATCACAGGCCTCATGGGAATTGGGGGGAGGTTTGGGAGGCCCAGTGCATGAATGCAGGAAGGTCAGAGGATGGATGGCAATATGGGGTGAAAGTGCAGACAGCTGGGGAATGGACAGCACAGTGGGGCTGAAGCACAGAAAGGCCAGAGGATTTATCAGTGTGACTTGTGACATTCCCTGCTGGCTTCCCTTTGACTTTGCTTGTGCAAAGCTGGCAGGAAAGATCTCAGTTGGTGATCCTGTTTTCTGTTCTGTCTGATCCTGTTTTTCTGATTTCTGCACTTTTCAAATGAAACAGAGTTCCTGCCTAAATATCACAAATAACACAGATTTGTTTAGACTGAAATGAGGCTGCAGCATAATTGATACATAGTGATTCCCCTCAATTGGGGATTATACAGTATAAAACTATTACTGATGATTAGGAATAGCTTCCTCACATAAAGATTATAAAAATCTATAGCTGAATTATATTTACATTGAAACAACACATTATTACATAATGTAATACATTAAAAATAAAACAACTGTAAGGGCCCATTGCAGAGTATAGAAAGGATTGTTACATGAATAAACTTTTAAGCATTTATTTTTTATATTCTGAAAGTGAAGCGTACCACCTCTGAGAGAATCCCAGATTTGAAGTTTACACTTAAATACACCAAGAAAGCATCTTGGGGAATATCAAAGTGGACATTTCTGAAATGTTTTTGTTGTGTTTCCTTATGCTTTGACTAGTATCTATGGGGAAGGATGCATCATTATCATTAGGGACCTTTCTGCATTTATTTATTTATTTATTTATTTAAATGCCTTTGCTTGGGGAAACAAAGAAGATGGTTCAAGGCTAGCAATGATGGGCTAAGCTGGAAAATAGAACGAACACTATTCATCATAATATAGTTGTAAAGTCATGGGTAAATCAGTACCTCTTGAAAAGTAGAAAATATAAAATACAATTTTTTCTTTTTTCCCCTTAGTTTATATTTTTAGAGTGTACTTTTTATAACATACTACAGGAATTCAAAACAAAGAATACAAGTCAGTTTCTCTGTTCAAAATGCAGCAGAAGAGGTTATTTTCATGCACCACAGATCAATAAAAATAACCTATGGAAGCTCCTGCTTACTTGATAGATCTGATTGACAGAATAGTATGTAAAAACTGACTCCAAATCACTGCCAATCAAACAAACTTGAGAAGAGAAAGTACTTATCTCTTTTACGATTACACATGGGAGGAAATAAGTCAACCATTAGGGTCTAATTCCTCTGCAATCCTTTATTTGTTGATAGATTTGCACCTTTTCTCCAAGAGCTCAAGGAAACATGAAAAGTATTTCCTTCATTCATTTTCTCCCACAGTCAAACTGTGAGATAGGTTGGTTTGAAAGTGATTGATTGGTTAAAGCACGGGTATCAAACACAAGGCCTGCAGCCCGGATTTGGTCTTTGGGGCCATCCTGGAAGAGGTAATGGGCTGGCCCACGTTGCTTCAGCACAGTCTATCCAATGCAAGATGAAACATCAGGCCAGCATCACTTAGGCCTGGTCTAACCAATACAAAGAGGAGACATGCCAGCAGTTTGGGGAGTGGTATCAAGCTGACCATGCCTACCCAGTTGGCCACACCTACCCAGTTAACTATACCCACCCAGTTGGCCATGCCCACCTGGCCCCCCAAGGTCAACCACAGCCTGATGCGGCTCTCAGTGAAATTGACTTTGATACCCCCTCTAAGGCCACCAAATGACTTTAGAGCTGAGTGTGAGTTTGAACCTGCCCAGACTTTCATGATATTATTCTGGTTCCTAATTGTTCTCCAAGTTTCCAGTTCTTAGAAAAAAATCAAAGCAGTTTCAATGGAAAAATAAAAATATGAATATAGCAATTGCACTTAGATTTATATAGCACTTTCTAAGTGGTTTACAGAGTCAGCATATTGCCCCAACAATCTGAGTCCTCATTTTACTGACCTAGGAAGGATGGAAGGATGAGTCAACCTTGAGCCGGTCAGGATTGAACTCCTGGTAGTGGGCAATGTTAGTCTCAGTGGTGGGATTCAAAATTGTTTAATACCAGTTCTGTAGGCGTGGCTTATTGGGTGGGTGTGGCTTGGTGGTCATGTCACTGTGGGCATGGCTTGGTGGTCATGTGATTGGGTGGGTGTGGCTTGGTGATCATGTGACTGGGTGGGCGTGGCTTGGTGGTCATGTGACTGAGTGGGTGTGGCCAATTTAATGTCACTCACATCAAGGGCTGCCTCGCCTGGCCCCTCCCCTCCCAGCCATTCCTTGTCACCCAGCCTCAACTTATCTATAGTTCTGTAAAAATGTTGTTCACCTTTTTTGACTTTATTATCTGCATTAAGGGGCTGCCACAAAGAAAGATGTACTTTCTTGGACCACTGAAAGGAGGAAATGGCTCACATGCTTTGCCCAAGAGGGTGATAGGCAACAGGCTTTTAAGGGGCTGCCACAAAGAAAAGGAATCAATGTATTTTCCAAAGCACCAGAAGGCAAACAAGAAGCAATGCATGGAAACTGAACAAAGAGAGAAGCAACCTAGAACAAAGGAGAAACTTCCTGACAGTGAGAACAATTAACCAATGAACCTGCTTGTTCCCAGAAGTTCTGGGTGCTCAATCACTGGAACCTTTTAGGAAAAGACTGGACAGCCATTTATCTGAAATGGTATAGGGTTCCCTCTAAACTCCCTTCTAAGTGTTATTCTGTTATTCTGACACCTTTCCCAGGATCTCTACTCAGAATTTGGCATCCTCAGGTTTCCTGCCTGAGCAAGGGGCTTGGATTAGAAGACCTCCAAAGTCCCTTTAAACACGTATTTAGGCTCTGGACTATAGAAATTAAATGCATGTAAACCCTGAAAAATATGTGGTAGTCCTGGGCAAAAGAAAGGCAGTAGAATCACTCTAGGTGTCAAATATTAACACATGATAAATAATGGAACAATTAAAAATAATAGCACAGAGTTTTCTCTCTCTCTCCCTTCCTTCCTATTTTTTTTTCTTTCTTTGTCTCTTTCTTTGTCTCTTTCTGTCTTTCTCTCCCTTTCTTTCTTTCTTTCTTTCTTTCTCTCTCTCTCTCTCTCTCACTCACACACACACACCACACTCTCTCCCTATTTCTTTTTCTTCCTTTCTCTCCCTTCCTCTTTCTTTCTTGTTCTTTCTTTCTTCTCTCTCTCTCTCTCACACACACCCCTGTCAGCCTTCATTCCGTCTCACTCCAGCCACTTCACTCGCAAGGGGAAACAAATCCAGCATTGGAGAAGTAAATTAATGAACACGCATTTGCACAGCTCATTCAAACTTCTCTGTGTCTGGATTTCCTCCCCCCCCCTCCATTCCCTCTCACTCCAGCCACTTTACTCACAAGGGGAAGCTTCTACTGTCCATGAAGAATCCAGCCTTGGAGCAGTTTTGCAGGTTAACAGACCACTGCTTCACCCACAGTCATGTGTTTTCAAGTGGCTGCTTGAAAATGCATGGCTAGGGCAGAGAAGCAGTCCCCCTTTAAACTGGGGCAAGCGAGCATCGGGCGGGAGGGGCAAGCGAATGAGCGAAAACCAGGCAACCGCGTTGGGGGCGTGGCCAGCCAGATGTTGCTACCGGTTCGGTGACCCATGCCAAATTCTTGCTACAGGTTTGCCCGAATAGGTGCGAACCGGCTGAATACCACCTCTGGTTAGTCTCCAGTGCTGCATTCTAACCTTTGTGCCACCTCAGCCACCACGAAATATGAAGAAATAGAAACCAACCTACCAGAACCAATTATTCTGTTCTTTAAAAAAAAAAAAACGGGACAGTTTCTTCAAAAAATATTCCTTTTTTTTTAGAAAAAAATATTTTGCATAACCCAATTTTAACAGATTGCCATCAGTGGCCATCTTTATCCTTTCTTTCTGTAAAGCTACCGCCTCACATTCATTTATGAGCTGTTTGATTCCTGCTGCTGGATGGCAGCTTAAACTGGCTTTGAATAGCCAACTCTTTTTATGATGGAAAAGAATAATGATTTTATGTTCCACTGAAAACATCAAGCCAAGGTGTTATCTCAGTGAAAAGAAAATGTCAGTTTAGAATCTATTCTAAAGGGCATGAAAATGAAAATAGTGCCTCATACGCCAATGTATCTTTTCAGCGCAGCATTTTAGTCCTAAATCCCACATTCAAAGGTTATGTATAGAAAAACCAGATATATATATACTATATATATATATTGGTCTTGGTTCATCGGTTTCTCCCGCATAGAGTAATATTTAGCGACTTTCGAGAAGTCTCATTCTCATGCTGTCTTCGCTTGTTTCTCAGTGAAGATGATGTATTCATCGGCGCCAAATTTTCACTCCGTGGGAAAACCGAGACCAAGACCCATAATACCGCGAAAATCTCCGGAATATATATAAAAATTAATATATATATGGATCTTGATCTTCGGTTTCGAGAATGAATATCTAGCGATGTTTCGATGAGTTCATTCATCATCTACACTTCAAAACAGCGGCTTGTGTCTTCGCCTGTGCTCTCAAGTGATGTAGCTGGCAGCGGCTTCGCCGTGGTACGACTAGTTAAAGAAGCACTTGCAAGCTCCATCACTCTGATAAGCACAGCCGAAGACACAAGCCTAATGATGAATGAGACTTCATCGAAACGTTGCCTAGATTATTCCAATTCTAACGCGGGAAGAAAACCCGAAGAACCAAAGATCCATATGTATATGTATATGTATATATAAAAGGGAAACTAAAATGATAAATTAGTACAATCTTTCCTAGATAGAAAGAAGAAACTCTATAGAGATCAGATTTCTTAAACAGAGTGGAGTGGGAAGGAAAGCAGGTTTAGGAGTGTTATATAAATGCAAAGAGAGAGAGAGATTAGGATTAGGCGGGGTTTTCCCATTTTCATAAAGGTATTATAAAAATGACTTAAACAAATTAAGATGGGATATATTCATGACAAAGCTAGTTTCTCTTCTGAGAACAAATTGAATGCTTATTGACAGTACTTAGGAATATTGCAAGAGGACATTTTGCAAATTCTATTTAGGCACACAGTGGAAATGTCAGATGTATTCAAAGTGAAATATCCCAGTTTCCATTCCTGAGAATCCTGGGTTCTTAGAAAGGCCATTAACACACAAATATAAGCTCTCCACACAATTGGGAACTTGGCTAAAGGTTGGGTTCCCAATCAACATTTGGATGCTACACAAAATCGCAGATTGGTATACAGAAGCAAAATCTTTCATCCCCAACTAACCACTTTAACTTACTAGATGTAATACATTGTGTGATTCAGCTGTAAACTGCTAAAACATCATGAAGGTATCTTGAGATTTACAATGGTTGGATTTTTCCCACAGAGAATTCAGGAACAGTCATGGGTGGAAATTGTTTTCTTTAAAAGTTAATTTCAATACAGTATTAGAACATAGCACAATGTAATTAGAAACAAATAATGAACCATGGAAAGAATAGGTTGAGTACTCTGGTTGATGAAGAATCTAAAATGTTTCTTTCAGTTCCAGAGAAAAATAAATAAAATGGGAAAATTTGGTTGGTAATTTTATATTACCACTGTTGTTTTTATTATCTGTTTGTATATTGTGTCCAGATCTATCCTGTTTTTAGTTTGTAGTGGGGTTTAAGTTATTATGTGAGAATCACCCTGAATAATGTGGAGTCATGCAATGTAAAATTTAATTAAATTAAAAAATAATTCCAAAATGCCATAAATTAAAGCGGGGGAGGGGGGGGGGAAACCTGCAGTATTCAGGATTGCTGGACACCAACACCCATCTGTCTAGCAAGCAAGTCAAATGATTCTGTTCCAACCACTCAAGGAAGGAGACAATTTCCCTACCTTATCATAAAGAAAATTATCATTTCCTAATTGAGGAAAAGAGAGGTGAATCCAGTACCAGTAAAATACCAGTTAAAAAAAAGCATGTATTTGGCTCATATATTTTTGAAAATATTCCTTTTTCAGGAGCATTTCTAGAATGCCCATAAACTAATTGTCAGGAGAACATAAAAAAGAGTCAATTGAGCCAGTGCTATCCGAAGACGTTTCTGCAGTCATATGGCCAGCATGATGTCACATAGTACTGTTACCTTCCATAGTAGTGATACCTATTTATCTACTCACATTTGCATGCTTTCAGATTGCTAGGTTGGCAGGCGATATGAGCTCCCATCCTTGCCTTAGCTCTTGTTCTGCACGTGTGGCCAACCAAAAACATTTTTGTTACATTTCCAAAAACACTGCATTAGTATTCTTCTGGCTTTTCTTCATTTACTTCAGTGCCTGCTGTCCGCCTTCATTTTTTAATCTAGCTACAGCAGCAACTCGTATGAATTAAAAAGCCTGCTTTGACAATCAATCTCTAAAGAACTGCTGATTAGAACAATGGCTCTCCTCCATTGGTAAGCCATTTGTGAAATTTGAGAATGAAATTTGCTGGAACAGAGTGAAAAATGAGTCAGAGTGGTAATTGCACAAGTTTATCAATATTTATAGTAAATTTATGTAAATTTCTAAGGACACTATAAAATAACACACATGGAATTATGTTGGAAATTTAAAATGCAGTCAGTCTGTTTTACAGCAAAGAACTAGTTAACATTGATCCATCATGAAAAGGTTTTCCCTAAGACATTCTGTCTAATTTGGATCAATGTGCTGTCTCCTCTCAAATTTGTATCTATGTGTGTGTTTGTGTGTGTTCATTCTTAACAGAAATATAACCTCATAAGCAATCATAAGATGATCCCTTCGGTGAGTTACATTTGATATCTATATACTACCCAAACTCTCTTGTTTGTGTGTTTGTAACCTTCAGCTGGACAAAATGGTACATCTTAGAATCTAACAATTCTTAAATCAATGTACTTCAAATTGGCAAACTTAAAAGGATGCATTGAAAATCCAAGACCCATTACTTCTGTGGGACTGCAACTTGGCAAAGTTGTAGCCACTTCAGCAACATCACACTACCTTGGTCAACCATGGTCACATGATCATGAGTTCCAATGCTCCCCGAGCCAATTTCCACAAGGAAACTCAAGGAAGTTAAAAGGAAGTTGAAAGTCACTCCCACTCCCAATGATTTTTTTTTGCCTGCCGGGGGCCATTCTGGTTCTCTGTTTAGATAAGGAAATATCTCTGAAATGATAACCCAATAGGTCACTTGTTGTATGGAATGAATTTTTTTATGCTAATAACTGCACATCATAAACTGAGAACTGGGATATACAATGGGCATTTTCATTAAATGTATAGTATCAATGGCCTCATATAAGGCTACATGTAAAAGTAAATTAGTACATTTCTTAAAATTGGGTGATCCAGTATGTGGTAGTGGTAATGATGAAGTACGATCATGATGATAATGATATGAAGAATGAAAAACCTGATTGCTTGTTTCTGTTCAAGGTTATGAGATTAGTATGATTCTTAACAGTGCTGTAACTTTTTATCATTTCTTCTGGTTTCAGTTTTCCTGTAGCTGTTCATGAGGATGATAGTACAGACAATTTGATCCATATTCAATATTCTTATGTATTCTTGGGCTCACTATGCTGTAATTATTAAAGGAGGGAAGAAGTTAGGACAAAAACAGCAATAATTTTTTTTTTCTTTTTTTCTAATTTATTAGCTTTACAATCTATATAGCAAGACTTGTATATTTCACAAATGTAATTATCCTATAAAAGAGAAGTAGGAACCATTAAAAAGAAAAGGCTGCAACTTTCAAACAATTTATTTTTCATTAACCAATATTACTGTACATTTAGAGATTCCTGCTAGAGTATATGAACTTTTAGCAAAAGGGATACTTTTTCCGTTTATATGCTTCATGCTGTGAAGGTTTAATTCATTTTATTTTATTTTTCATTTACATGCTTCATTAATTTAGAATTAGTTCATTTAGAATTAAATAATGATTTAAAGCAAAAGTGTAGTAAAACTACACATTGAATTAGCTAGCCGTGACCTTGGAGTGGAGACAGACAACAGACAACAGAAATCAAACAATTGTCTTTCCTTAAAATGTGAACAGAATAATATATAAGGATGAAGTGTGCAGATATAATAAACACTATTGTTCAACAGAACATGTTGGTGATACTGATAGAATATTTGTAGCTCAGTTGAACTATGGAGTTCTTAGTGCTCTCTTGGTAGTATTTTATCTTTTTGCAGACATTTCATTACCAAGCTAAGTAACATCATCAATGTACATGCTGATGAGATCAAACAGGAGAGAGTGTTTATACTCTGAGTTCAGGAGGACCATAGCAAGGTGACCACCAATATCTTATTAAAGATATTGTGGAGTAAGTGTCCCACACTTACTTTTATAGTAAGCTACAATATTTTCTTTATATTTTTATGTAATATAAAACAACCCATACAATTTGTAACCTTGTAACTTGCTTTGCTGGGGCTATTCTTCAAGTCTTTGGTGATGAGCTCAATGATCACTGTAATTTGTGCATGCCAATAAAGTATAATTTGCTACATCTATCTTAAATCACTTTGGGCACAACAGTTTAAATCACTTTTCTAAATCACAACAGCTTGACCTAGTTGGTCTGATTCACCAGGCAAGGGAAAGGCAAGGATGTACATCAGTGGGGCCATGAAAAAGGGCCTTCTTGGTGATCCCCACCCCCACCCCCGGTCTATGGAACAGCATTCCTCTCAGATATGATTGGCTTTCATCTTGTTACTTTTCGGAAAGTCCATAAAGATATGGTTTTGTCATGGCCCTGGGGACCACAAATGAAGACGGAGCCGATCAAGTGGTTGACTTAATTGTTCTACTGCAATATCTTATGTGGTATGCCTCTGCTATTTTCACAGGCTCATGGTACCCACCTGGGCCTTTTCCACTCTATAATCATGAATCCATTTGGAAATACCTGTGAGGATCACAGGGGTTCATTAGGCATAAGATTTTACAATATATTTAGAATCCAGCCATGGCAAGTCTCCGGAAGAAAACCTGCAGGAGCAAGTTGGATGACTCTTGTATCACCAAGTTACTGTTGGTTCCAGCATGTTGTGAGTAATGAGGCACCAAGTTTATGTGAGTATTGATGCACCAAGTATTCAAATGAAGTGGGATATGCAGGATGTTTTGTTTGTTTTAATCTACTCTCTGTTGCCTTTGTTTGTGTGTATAAGGTACAGTAGGCATCTCTACCTCTCAGCTGCTCTCATCCAGAGCTAGGTCTTTCTTTTTCTTTTTTCCTTTTTCTCTTTTTTCTTTTTTTCTTTCTTTCTTTCTTTCTTTCTTTCTTTCTTTCTTTCCTTTTCATTCTTCTTTCTTTCTTTCTTTCTTTATTTCATCTGTCTTTCCTTCTTCCTTCTTTCTTTCTTTCTTTCTTTCTTTCTTTCTTTCTTTCTTTCTTTCTTTGTTTCTTTTTTTCTTTCTTTCTTTCTTTCTTTCTAGACCTCCATGTGGTGAAAAGCAAGGGAGAGGAGAATTGAAAACCATAACCCTACAACATTATGATAAGCTTTGGTGACTGTATAAGTAGGGAGCTCTCTTGAGGTCTGTCTGCGCTTTTAAATCTTCCAGTTTGAAGATGGTATTGGACATGTATCTTGCTTCTTTCCTCATTAAAGTGTTTTCAATCTCCCATATTATCGAACTCTCTGAATAAAGATTTTGATCACTGAATAATTACTTACGTATACATATACATATATATATAATCTTGTTTTTAATCAGGTACTGGCATAGCAGCTAGACCCAACAGCTAGGTTTAATTTCACCTGCATTTCTATCTGTTGTGCCAGAAAAGATGGCAGAAGAGGATTCTTTATTAACTTGTTAAAATAGATCCTGGCTAGAATACAAGTCTTGAAACTGATCCAACAAGATCTGGCTATGCTTAAGAATGGTTTTAAAAAGATGCAAGAAAAAATGTCTAGATATGAAGATTGATTAAAAGCCCATGAGACTGTAAGTCAAGCCAGTCATAATATTTTGAGTAAACAAATTACTTAGAATCACAACTGAGGAAGAAAAGAGTATGCGTGATTGATATTGAAAATTCCCCTAATCAATCAAACCTCACTGCGTTTAGGAAGTATTTATTTAGAAAGTGCCTCCCTTTGGGAATGAACTATCCACTTGAAATTGAACATGCATTTAAAATTCCTTAAATAGGGCCAAAAAAACACAATTAGTTCCAAAATCATTATGATGCAGATCCCTCTTGATACTACAAGAGATGAGGTTTTGCATATATTTCATCAGGAATCAATAAAATTTCTATTCAAGTGGGGTTCTAGCCAAGCAAAGATATCCATTTATAGAAGGTAATATTTGTAGTTCAGAGTTGGACTGTGCAATCGTTGAAGCTCGGTGAGCTGCACTGTTTTCTTGCAGACATTGGAGCTGTTGGATAATGAAACAACTGCAAGAAAGCAACCCAGCTCAGAGAGAACCAAGGATTCCCCATATCAATTTATCCTGATCTCACCAAGGAAGCCTAAGATAAAAGACGATGGTTCAGAAAAGACTCGAGTCTCACTAAATCAGCACAATTACAATATTTTATGTGCTTCCCATTAACATTCTGCCATCAATCATCAAGATCAAATTCACAGATTTAATAACCCCATGAATGCAAAGGTCTTTATCTTAGAGCTGAATTTGGATGATGGATAAGTTTGATTGCGTTTCATTTCATAGCAATTGTTAAAGTGGGAGCAGGGAGGAAGACAAGTCTCACTGTAAAGATACTCATTTTTTTTTCCTGTTCTCTTACCAACTCTACGATAATGAGTCTGGGCACACTGCCAATTTAGTCTTTATCTGAATTTAAATACTTGGTTTGAAACAGTTCTACATATTTATGTACAATTTATGCTACGCAATATATGCTTTCTCACTGAGAAGTCATGTGGTTCTTTCTCTTCCTTGTTTTTTTTTAGGATTCTTTGCAGTTTGCATAACAATGTTACTTTATTATTTTAATTTATTACACATACCCATGTCTTTCTTTTAAGTATAGAGTCTATACATAATGCAACCCCATTTGAATTAATTTGATAAATAATTAATTTGAATTACTCTGGGGCTTGTATGTCTATAAGCAGTATTAGAAAATTTGATAAATTTTTAAATATAGTAAACTTAATTAATAGATATTTATTGGCCCAAAGATCATAAAATAAATTTGTATCGAAAAAAACACTGTTTAGTGAGCCAAAATAAAATCAATGGATGAATTAGTTAGTATTAAATTAGAATTTGATTTAAAAGGTTATGATTACCTAAAAAACAAAATGAAATTTTAGCTTATTTAAAGACAGATTCTGCTTTTCCAGGGGAAGGCTCATTTAATGGAGCAGGATAAATCTCTATTAATGAAAGATTGGACAGAACAATAATTAGAATTAAAAAGACTGTCACTGCAACTTTGGAAAGATAAATGTCTACGGAGACTCTCAATCATCAGGTCCTGGCTGTCCCAAAAGTGCTTTTTCAAAAGGCAACAGTTCTTTTTTTTTTCCTGCCTTCTCATCCAAGAAGTTACTTCAGCTCTTCAGGAAAGATCAATGTACAGTCCTATTTACTGAATGAATTGAAGACCTGGTTGCATTATCCGCAGATTGCCAAAAATAAAGATTTTGCATGGGATTGATTTATACAAGGCACAGAGGTTTTAAAAGAATGTAATAACCACATATTAGATAATTATATATAGAATTATAATTATGTATAGAATTGCAGCTGTTTATTGTTCTAATTACATTAAATAATAATAATAATAATTTATAATCTTGCGGTATTTAGTAGAGCCATGGTACCAGATGTGATATTCAGCAGGTTCTGACCAGTTCTGGAGAACCGGTAGCAGAAATTTTGAGTAGTTCAAAGAACTGGCAAATACCACCTCTGACTGGCCCCGCCCCCATCTATTCTCTGCCTCCTAAGTTCTGGCTGATCGACTTGGTCTTCTTTTGTTTCCTTGCTCAGGAGAACAGAGCTGGAAAGCAGATTAGTCGGGTGAGGAGGAAATGGTATTTTGTAGTAACCTTCCCCCCAGGAGTGGGGAGGGAATGGAGATTTTGCAGTATCCTATCTCTGGAATGGGGTTGGAATGTCACGCTCACCAAGCCACACCCACAGAACCAGTAGTAAAAAAATTTGAATCCCACCACTGGTTAGAATGAAGTACTGTAGGCTACTTCTGTTGACTGCTGGCTGACTGCAATTTGGCAGTTTCAATCTCACCAAGGTCAGTAAAATGAGGGCCCAGATTGCTGGGGCAATAGGCTGACTCTGTAAACCGCTGATAGAGGACTGTAAAGCACTGTGAAGTGGTATATAAGTCTAAGTGCTATTGCTATTCCATTGCATTTTATTCCTTTTGGGAGGGGGGTATTGTTATTTTTAAAGCATATATATAAATTCAGCCATTATTTGGATTTCCTAGCTGCACCCAACTGAAGGAGAAAAATTGTTCCTCTGTGACTCTCCCATTCAGAAAGCAATATGGACATGCTCTAGCAGACTGCATGTGTTATGTTCATAGATGAATCATTGCCAAAGTGTCTAATCACTAATCTCTCAACAACAATGGTAATAAAATTACTCTGTCAAGAATTGAGAAGCTCTTTTTGCATTACAGCCAACCACATTTCTGAATGTGCTAAGTAGTAATAGCATGTGCCTCTGTATATCTTGGACTTGAATATTTTAATCGTAGTTACCAAAATCCTGACTTTGCAAAATCTAATTCATAAGCGCATAAATAATTTATTTTAATGATAGATTTTGAATTCTTCATCTTTGTAGATGCAACAATGTCACACCTGAATATCTGCCAGGGAAATCATAAAATGATATCATCTGGAAATCATTCTATATGTTTATTTATTTATGCAATTTCTTTTACATACCCAAAGTTGAACAGTCATTAGAATGAGTGAAAGTTGGATTTTATCTTTAAATATTCTAGTTGATATACTTTCAAGAAAGACATTACATCCAGATTAATGGGAAATAAACCAGTAATATTCCTGGAATGAAGAAATGATCCAGCTGATTAATACAATTGCCTCTTAGAATCAGAGAACTATATCAAGATCTTAACATTTTCAGTCAAAAAGACTGAAATTATAGTTGATAAATAAAGAGAAGGCAAGAATGAAACCTTATTTCACAACACAATTGATAACAGGGTTCTTTCTGAATGAGGAAAGTTCTGAAAAAGAACTTTCGGAAGAAAAAAATCCAAAATAGATTGTGCAATTAAAACAAAAGTTTGTCTAGGCACTTGTGAAGATAACCTTTTTTTTACAATTTTAGAAAAAATTAGAATTACTTTTGTCTTGCTGCCAAGAAAACTATATGGACATATCCATGACATCACAGGGACTTGGTCCTTTTACTTGTTGGTAGAAACAAGCTCCCCTGTTCAGTTACCCAAAATTTCACTTCTACATTGCTTTCAGTTCAGTGATTTAATTTAAAAGTGAGAATAAATAAAAAGTTAGTAAACTGAAGCTTCTGGTGATGTGTATCAAGTTACTCAGCACATTCTGCCAATATGGCTCACAAGCTCAAATCTGCCACATATCATTTGATTGAAATTAGCTTTCCAGTTTATGACAGAATTATATTCTCCTCTAACTCTACGTAAAGAACACATCATATAGAATAGAATAGAATAGAATAGAATAGAATAGAATAGAATAGAATAGAATAGAATACTTTATAGGCCAAGTGTGATTGGACACACAAGGAATTTGTCTTGATGTAAATACTCTCAGTATACATAAAGGAAAAGATACATTCGTCAAGAGTCAAGAATCATAAGGTATGACACTTAATGATAGTCAAAGGGTACAATAAGCAATAATAATAAGCATACTAGGAAAGAGTCAGTATAAATCGTAAGGATACAAGCAACAAAGTTACAGTCATAGAGTCACAAGTGGGAGGGGATGGATATAAGGAGTGATGGGAAGATTAATAGTAATAATAGTGTAGATTTTGTAAATAGTTGAACAGTGTTGAGGGAATTATTTGTTTAGCAGAGTGATGGCTTTCGGGAAAAAACTGTTCTTGTGTCTAGTTGTTCTGGTGTGCAGTGCTCTATAGCATCGTCTTGAGGGAAGGAGTTGAAACAGTTTATGTCCGGGATGTATATCTTCACAGCTCTCTTTTTGACTCATGCAGTAAACAGGTCCTCGATTGAAGACAAGTTGGTAGTAATTGTTTTTTCTGCAGTCCTAATTACTCTCTGGAGTCTGTGTCTGTCTTGTTGGGTTGCAGAACCAAACCAGCCAGTTATAGAGGTGCAGATGACAGGCTCAATAATTCCTCTGTAGAAGTGGATCAGCAGCTTCTTGGGCAGTTTGAGCTTTCTGAGTTGGCGCAGAAAGAACATTCTTTGCTGTGCTTTTTTGATGACGTTTTTGATGTTAGATGTCCATTTTAGGTCATGTGACATAGTAGAACCTAGAAATTTGAAGAAATTTAGCAAATAATGTAATGTTCAAGCAAGTGGAAGTCTCACAACAGGGGTGAAGTTAATTTGTCCACTCTATTCCAGGAATATGGCTCTTATCTTCCCTATTTCCTAGCTGAAATTTCCTAGCACTCACTTTCATTTTACTGATGAAGTCCAATGGAAGACCTCTTAAACCTCTTTGACATAGAGAACATGCAATAAATTATCCCTTTTGTTTTTTGCTTGATTGTTTCCAACAAGTAGTCCCATTCTGCATTCTACATGGAGACTTAAAAACACTTTTAAAACAATGATCAAGATGAATCAAGAAGATATACTGTTACAAATGTTGTTTTTGTTATTTTGGTTCATATCTGTTTTGAACCAAACAATTGTGGGCCCAATTGGCAAAAGAAAGCTTAGGACCATGTAGGTTGGAAACATGTGGAAAAGGCCTTCATCCTGCAGTGGATAAACAATGGAGACGATGGAGAAGGAAGAAGGAAGAGAAGGAGAAGGAAAAGGAGGAGAAGGAGGAGGAGAAGATTGATGATCATCTGTTTTGCTTGATAGTTTTCCACTAGAAAAGTCTGGAGAAAGAAAATGACCAATGATTGCAGTTTTGCAGAGTAAATATATACTCATTTCCACATTTGCTAATGATGGCCTGTAACCATTTAATTTTCATTCAAGCATGAATATAATGCTGCTAAGTATCAAATTTAGAACTCATCAAATTTAGAACCCAATTAAAACTGTATAATTGAGAATATAAATGAAAGGGTTGATTAAAAAAGAGGGAAGGTTGATATAACTAAAAAAGAAAGATCTATAACATATAAAGCCCCCTCAGTCCAAGTTTTGGAACTAAAAATGATCTCATTAATTCTTAAAATAATTCAGAATATGCTTGTTTATAATGTACAACCTTCCATTTCTCTTTCCAGAATATTTCCTGCTGCCAAGCAGAAGGATACTGCCATTAAAAAGAAGAAAAACTTAGCAGAATGTGGCTTGATTTTCTATGCTCATCATTACAAATGCTTATGAGCAGAAATTCAACCTAACTACATTTGGGTTTTTAAAAAACATTGTTTTTAAGAAAGACTATCTGGTTCATTTGTTTTTCAAAAGAACAGTTCATAAGTCAAAATAATACATTAAAGTATATCATTATTTTAATACGCTAATACTATTAAAAAGATTAAGGTTAAGCAGTGCTAGATTGAACAGTTAAAAATTTCATAAGAAAGTGTAATACATTATAAATATAAAATAAGGGATAATCATGACAAAATGGTTGTTTCTTAAAGCCTGATCTAAATTGTATTTTTAGATGTTTTTTTTAATTTTCTATCTGTCCTATGATAACTCTTTTTTTGGTGAGTGGAGATAAATTTCCTTCACAAGGAAAAGCGAGTATGTCTCTGGTAATTATTTGAGTTGACTGAAAACCAGAATTCATATTTAGCTTCTCACCAACCATATTCCATATGACAGTGAGAACAATTAACCTGTGGAATGGCTTGCCTTCAGAAGTTGTGGATGCTTCATCACAGGAGGTTTTAAAAAGAGTTTGGACAGCCACTTGTCTGAAATGGTATAGGGCAGTGGTCCCCAACCTTTCTGGCTTTATGGATCAGTGGAGGGGTGAAGAGAAAATGGTTCCATACATGCAGCTCCATTTGTGTGAGCAGTAGGCACTTATGCATGCATGCATGAAGGTCCATGTGCTCCTGCTGCTCGCACAAATGGCGCCTCATACACAAATAAGTACTTGCCACTCATGCAAATGGAGCTGCTGAGTAGGAGAAATGTGGTCAACTTTGGGAAGAAGCTACAACTCTTAGTTAACCTATCTGATTGTTATTATTCATATTGTTTTGTTCTAGAAGCTGATAAAGATGCAATTTCTATTATTTTAGCACAGGGAATCCTTTTTTTTTTTTTTACAATTCCAGCTGTGCAGGTACTTCTTAGAAAGTGTTGTTGCAACATTGTAGATGGAAGAATTCTAGTAACCTACATCCATAAAAGATGTTCCTTTTTGTTTGTATTATAAACTCAAATGGTATAAACCACTTAAATGATGTAATTCCTATGACTGGCATTCAGACGTAATACTTGGTGGCTTAATCAGCTTCAGTTTTATCACTGTTTCCTTTGAATTGCTTTTTATTTCATTATTATTATTATTATTATTTATTATTTAATTAAACTTTTATACCGCTCCCTCTCCCAAAAAGGGACTCGGGGCGGTGTACAGCCTACTAAAAACATATAATAAATACTCAATAAATACAATTAAAATAAATTAAACCAAATTGATCCGGCTGTCTAACCCAAAAATTCAGTTAAAAATTAAAAACTAATAAAACCCCGATTAAAATTAAGTTAAAAACTAAAATACAGTTACTGGGCCAGGCCAGCCTGTTTAAAAAATAGGGTTTTCATTACACATAATAGTATAGTTATGTGGCCACTTGAGCTGTTATGATTATCATCCCTGAATTATTAAAATCATAATAAAACTAATATGTTACCTTTCCTCTACAAGAATGCTTGGTTTGAAAGATTATCCCAAAGTCCATTAGAGAGTTCCATGAAAAAGTAGAGATTTGAAACCAGATCTTCTGGTCTCAGCCATCATCTTAAGCATTACACAATGTTGAGTCAAATACATCATTGAGGGCAAGGAAAATTAGTTCATATAAGAGCTATCCTTCCCAAATAGACATTGTTCATTATTCTGAACGTTGGCTTCAGTGGCTATGTCACAGGCTAAGCTTTATTCATGACACTACTTCAAAAGCCAAATGAACTCTGGTCATCATATTATTGGAGACTGGCTGACAACAGATGTTGATGCATGTATGCACATACTGTAGATGGGTATATTCAGAAGCCTCCCCTCTCCACCCCCATATAGTCAGTACCTAGAAATTGAAATTTATCTCATTTGTGGAAAAGAATCAATCATAAACAAAAATAGAGGTTGGACTTCTGGATATGTTTATAGCGCAAGTTCTGAACACCTTTATGAATCTTTTCTATTCCCCCAAAGAATCCCTTTTGTTCTGAAAAAAATTAATGGAGAACTTTTAGTCTCCAGATTGCATAATAACTCCTTAATTAGAGAGGGAAGGGAGGGAGGAGGAGGAGGAGGAGGAGGAGGAGGAGGAAGGAAAGAAGGAAGGAAGGAAGGAAGGAAGGAAGGAAGGAAGGAAGGAAGGAAGGAAGGAAGGAAGGAAGGAAGAAGAAAGAAAGAAAGAAAGAAAGAAAGAAAGAAAGAAGAAAGAAAGAAAGAAAGAAAGAAAGAAAGAAAGAAAGAAAGAAAGAAAGAAAGAAAGAATAAGATCTGAGGGAAAGGTAAAAGGTGTGACTTTTTAATTAAACTTTGTAAAGCTATAAGAGAATTGAAATGATAATTTGCCTTGTATGGGGACTTTCTTTATAATCAAAGGAAGTTAATTATAGAGTTGAATAAGATATGCAATTACTTCAAGTCGACAGGCAAAAAGTTATTGGTAATTTCCTGATTGAATAAGGTAGAAGTAGCTTATATTTTTTAAAAATCAATCTGGCATTATCAATGTGCACACTAATTTATTATTATATAATTAAAGATTGCAAATAGATAAGAGTTTCCAAGAACAGTGAAGTACAAAATGTGCTGATAGAGGCAGTGTTACCAATGTTTTACATTATTGTCCACATGTTTGAATATCTGGGCAAGCTTTTCTAGTTTTTTTTCCCCCAGTTCTTTAGCACTGTTGAGGAAGAATTAGACAAATACTTTGCAGAAAGGATAACCAAATATCTGGAATTACACAAAGAAAAGTACACAAAAAGTCTTATATCACTGCTCTTAAACTACATTTTAAATCAATTGCAGATTCTGAATGTTCTTCCAAAACAGCTTAAAGTAGAATAATCCAGATCAGTAATGCAATAATCCAGATCAGTAATGATAAGAGAGAGTCATCATTGCCAACCTGGTGGAGATCAATCCAGTTGCAATTATGTTTGGGGCAGGAACAAAATCCGTTTTCCTGCTGAATCATCCAGCATTCTCACTGTGCTTTTCTCCATTCTTCCAGTGAGCAGTCTTATAGGCAAAGAGCACACAGCAACAGAAAAAAATTAATTTGTCCTATAACTTAAAATAAACAATTATTTTGCTGACTGCTCATAGGTAAACGGTTGGGTTAATAAGCTTGCTTCATAGTGAGTCCAGATCCTATTTTGGTTCCCATGGTGGATACTTGATTTGTAATGAGTTCATTCTTACAATTATTTCCACAATAATTAAATTACAAATGAGAAGCAGCAGTCATACATAAAGGGCTTAATGCTTTCATAACAACCCCTCTTTTGTGAGTTGTTAGTTCTTACTTTTGCTACAGCTACTACAAAAGAACCATCTGGTAAAGATTTTTGACTAGACTAAGCTCATATAGGATGACCTGAAGAAAATGACTTTTTCATCCTTTCAATTCATCATTAAACAACTTTCAGCTTTAAGTCAAAGCCCAGCTAGGGGTGATTTGCATTGTTTGGTTGAGAAATGGGGCTGAGATGACAAGCTCAGACCGGGTTTTTAAGGTTGTTATTTTGCTCAGTGCAACATGAAGATAGCCCTCAAAAGCCCTTCTATGCCCCTTCCAATGTAAATTGGATTGGAATAAAAGAATACAAAGCTAAGCATCCATGATGCCCACCCAAAGAACAGAGGACCAGGAACACTAACTATATTGTTTGAGTATTTTCTAGAATTTCCTTTCCACAAGTATAATTTCATGCCCAAAGAACAAGCTTAGGCATCTTTCTATTCTTATAAATGTTTTGGAATGGTTGAATTAGTATCCTGCCAGAAACTTTTCCACATTCCAGGCCTCTGATGATAGGAACAGTCATCAACTCTCTGGCAGCAATATAACTTAGCAGAATTAATTTGATATGTTTCCTGCAATCAGTAGCTGTACTTGTTCTTTCTAGCTATTTATAATAATTACTTTTGCAGTGCATAATTCTCCCCCTTTGAACTGACTTTGACTCTCAGAGTTACATAAAACTAGAAAGATGAGGGAGGCAGTCCTTATAGTCTTTATAAGTTTATGGATGCAACTGAGCTTCCGTGTATAGTGACCTAGTGGTGGGATTCAAAAAAATTTACTATCGGTTCTGTGGGCATGGCTTGGTGGGCATGGCATGGCTTGGTGGACATGGCATGGCTTGGTGGGCGTGGCTTGGTGGGCATGGCAGGGGAAGGTTACTACAAAATCTCCATTCCCTCCCCACCCCATTAACCTGCTTTCCAGCTCTACTCTCCTGTGCAAGGCAACCAAAGAAGACCCAGCTTATCAGCTGGGACTCGGGAGGCAGAGAATAGATGGGAGTGGGGCCAATCAGAGGTGATATTTGCTGATTCTCCAAACTACTCAAAATTTCCGCTACCAGTTCTCCAGAACTGGTCAGAACCTGCTTTATACCATCTCTGTAATGACCACACTACATATCATCAAGGTTTATTGCCTCATAGCCAATGAAGGATGTTTTACCACTCAAAATCTTAAATCCTTCTGGGAACCTTTTGATATCCTCTTTCTATTTCTTTCATGAAATTGTCTTACATCTTTCTTAGATTTGTGAAGTTCAGACAGTTTTCTACAACATAGGATTAAGGTCTAAAATTCTTGGTCAGTCTGATTACCCCCCAGCCCCCCCAAAAAAAACTGATAAGCACTAGCAATGCACTAAAAATGGGGAGAGGGACAAATTCCCAATCTATTAGTCAGAAAAAATGATCTTTATGTTTTGAGAAACCCACTTTGACAATATATGCCCCAGAATCTAGAGAAATAGAGAATTTCAATCAATCTGAATTTCAGCCAGTTTCACTAGCACAGATTCAGTCTATAACAAGTTGTTTGTATTATTGTTGTTGCTTTCAAGTACAGCCGAAATAACTAGGCAAACTACAATGAAAGATATCTCTCTCTGCCAGAAAAGATCAAAATAATTGACAAGAGCAGCTCACTAATTTCATTATCTACCTATGGAGGAAGAAAAAAATAATGCCAGGCAACAAAAATTCTCGACTACATACAAGTCTGGAAAGAGCAAAATATGTTCAAAAGCCATCCTTGACATTTTTACATCTGAGGAAGTTTCTTCAATTGTTTCTTCAATTTTTGTGGATTGCACATTTGAAAGTTCTATGGTAAAGCATATGTGACATTGTCTTATTCTCTATCAAGTTCTACGATGGGAACAGAACCATTCCTCACATCTGGAGTTCCTCTGGCTGAAGGTTTGATAACTGAGAGCATTTACATAATGAATTATGTTAGGACCACAGAATGATTGCACATATGCAAGCTTTTTAATGGGAAAAATGTATTCAAGTATATTCAGAAATGAAAAGTTTTGACCACAGGAGCAGGCTGGTTATATTTTGGAATCTCCGCAGGTAGAATTTATTGAAGATTTCAGTTCTAATCCCTCAAAACAGCAGGTAGCAGATTAAATAGATTCTGCACAGTAGAGGATAAGAGCTTTATTATATACTTTCCTTTTTTTCTATATAGGATCTATTCTGAGATTTTGTATCTCTTCTGATCTTTTCTCTATCAGTTTATAGCTGCCTTTTAGTATTAAATTTTAAATGCTTTTTTTTTTTAAATACCCTCCTTAACTAGATACCCAACTTGGAGTTCCTACAACATATATTTCTTTCACCCAAATGGGATGTTTTTAGATGCAATCCAGAATGTTCCTTCCAATCAATTTATTTTTATAGATGTTTCTTCCCTTTGTTTGACTGAATACAAAAGCAGCTTGACACCACTTTTTTTTTTGTTGAAAAAAACCACTAATTCTTTAGCACCTCATGACTTACAGGTCATAGACAGGAAGTAGAGTCAATGTCTTCTCTCAGTCCATCATTCTACCAGCTTTTTGTCTAAGAGATTAATATTCAAGTGTCACTTCCTTTTGCCTTTCTTCCCATCTATAACCATAGGCTACCGTAAACATATGCTAGGCTAGTATGTAAATAAATCTCCTTTTTGTTATTACTATGAAACCTGCTTCTGTAATTACTGCATAGATCAGATTCCCCCTACTTAGCTTTCAGGACAAACCAAAGCTGGCTTGATGTTGCCACCTGCTCAAGTTTCCTCTCCCTTTCTTTTCTCACATATTTCTCATTCATTCATTGTCCAGACATTTTTTTAAAAAAGACAATGGGAAGTATTTGAAATATACCGTACATCTATCATTACTGGATAATTGAGGCATATATGTTTCAAGCTTACCAGTACTTGATGAAAAGTATCAAAATCAAACTATAGTGCCCTTTGATAAAGATGTTTTCCTAAGGATGTCAATGTAGAAGTTTTTAATTCCTGGAAGCCTTTATCCTAATGCATCCTAGGATTATTATTATTATGCTTTCCATAAAACTCAGAAAAAATGAAAATCTCCTTATCATAAATGCTTATTTTCTGGGCATTACAGAGTACATTTGACCCATCTTTTTTTTTCTAGAATCATAATAAAAGAACATAAAAGCCTTAAAAACTTGGCTGTGTACCCAAACCCAGTGCTCTGCTACTGTAGATATTTATTCTTTGGCTTTTTATTGTTATTTAATTGTTTAAACTGTTTTATAGTTTTAGAATTGTAAGCTGCCCAGAGTCACTTGGCTGAGATAGGTGACTATGGAAATTGAATAAATAAAAAACAAATAAATAAGAATTACCATATGGGAGCCAGTAATGCTGTAACACTTCACCTGATCTGAATTTTAAAAAATTCTCCCATGGGTCTAATTTTGTAAACTGTTCTGAATTCAAGAACTTAGATGAGAATTCCTTCAATTCATTTGTACTAGGAAAATATCTTCAGGAGCTGGCTTGCCATTCCAGTCCACAATGAAAATTTTGGCCCTGTCTATTCATAATAGAACTACCATAAACTAATAAATGCCCTTGTGGGACTCAAGGCACTACCAAGTTGCCTACTAGCAATACAGGCCAACAACTATTTTTGGAGAGCAGGAATGGATGACATCACCTCACATTCACTGCCTGCTTACCACAAATGTGGCTTCCAGGTGTGCTATTTTCAGAATAACGTTTCTGGCTTTTATCCATTTTCCAGCTATGCTGTGAGGTCAGGTTATGGGCATGGGTGCTAATCTTTGCACTAAACTACCTAGTTTTCTGCTGATTCTTGTTAGGCTTGTGATCTTTTTTAATTGTCTGTTTTTAAAAAATGGAAAGGTAGGTAACTCAAAGAAATAAAAATTTAAAAAATTAAAAATCCCACACCTGCTGGTCATTCTAAGTATTGTTTTAGATATAAATACAAAGACTTACTTGTCTCTTGGACAGCAAATTATTCAGATTCCCAGCATTCAGTTGCAGAAATAGTTCTTAAGAACTGGAAGTGATATAAAATTAATACAGAAGTGATCTAATCAGCAGTTAAATTTCCACACATTTTCACATATTCCATATACCTCCTTTGTCTTTCATTTGCTCAAGAAAATGACTTTATTTGCCTCAGTAACCTCCATTCTTTACATTCAATGGATTCTGTGTCTTTGGTTTAAAAGATTCAATGTATCTGCTACTTCCTGTTTAATTAGGTAGGCATTAATTATCTATCCACCATTGTCCATCACTAATTATAATAATTACCTTGCTTTGTTTTTACTATATTTTTAATGTATTTTTGTTTGCAACTCTGGTCAGTAACAGTAATAAACAGTTTTTATTTTTGTGATATGTAGTGATTTATTGCATGTATTAAATTAATAGGTTTGTAATTAAAGCACTCTGCCCCAAATGAAATATTAATGGATCATCTAGAAATTTAGGAAAATAATCTTTTCTTTTTAAAAAATGTCCCACCTTCAGAACTATATATGGTCATTAAACACAGCTTTAAGTCTGAATTTGATTTAAAGTTGACTGGCATTTGGAAACAACAACTCATTCATTTGTAAAGAAAGGAAAACTTTTGATGTTATTGTTAAGGTTGCAGCCTTTATGATTTTCCAACTTTCCCAGATAATATATCAACAAAAAGGTTTAGTTGGTTGCTTAGATAAATTTTAAATAAATCTACATATTTTTTTAAAAAAAATATAGTTCCTAGCTACATTTATAAATAAAGAATGTGATTGCCAAAAACATGGGCAGTTTTCACATTACCTGCTGTGCAATGAATTTCTGTGAAAAACTTCCTGGAACAGTATCTGTTACTTCTTTGTGAACAGAAAAGTAATTGGCCTCTTTCTCAAAGAACAAAAATCTTTTCATTGCTTCTTTGAACAAATTGTGCACTTGGAATACAGTAAAAACAGTTTATAGTTACCTAAAAAAATATAGGAAGTCCTTCTTTAGTGACCACAATTGGTCCAGCAACTCAGTCCTTAAGTGAAGTGATTACCAAATGAAACCATGACTATGCTTATACAGTAGTCTTACTTCAGGCTTCCTTTGCTTTAAAGACTTGTAGTAGTCATAAATGCAAGATTTGGTCCCAAAGTTATTTTTTCATTACCTTCTTAACTCTAAACAGTAATTATATGACATAGTTGCTAGATGAGGACTACCTGTATTTGAACTATGCAGAAATACTAAAATAATAGCATTTCAGAAAACTTGGAAGTGTACAGCTATACTCACTGTAGCTCTATCTATGTGTAATTGCATGTGGGAATTATTTTGGAAGACAGGGTAAGAGCCACAGCCAGATAGATAAGAGACAGCTTAGCCCACAGAGGGAATGTAGGCATGGCAAATATGTCAGAAGGAACTCTACCTAGTTTCTTGGGGGTGGGGGGGACAATAATGTACTTTCAGACTTACAAGATTGATGTCAGCCTTGCAAGATAATCCAAACAGGAAGCACGCCCAAATAAACTAATGATACTTTATTATAAAGTTACATTGACAGAAACTTGCATTAAGTGACTTGGGAATTTGGGTCCTTAGTCACTCACAGAATGCTATGAAGTTCTTGCAAAAGCATTGGATTCTTGTAGGACAGTGTTTGAAAGACCCCATTCTAGACATCCTTTCAAGAAGAAAAATGATGCTCTATGCAATTTTAACTGTGTGCAGATCACAAATGAAATCTTCTAAAATGGAAAGGAAAGAGAAAGAAAGAAGGCAAATATTTCTGCCTAGTAAAGTAAAAAAAAGAATATGGGGGAACCCTGTCAAAAGAAGTGAGAAAGAAAAATAACAACAGCAAAGAGTTGAAAATGAAAAAGGAATCTCTGGAAGTCTCTGTGTAGACCCACACTTGCTTACCGTAGAAGCCCCTTTATATTGGCAGTGCTACTGGGTACATAGGAAGGGAAAGTTCAAGAGAGAGGAAAAGATTGTCTTGTCTCCTTTCTTCCCCATTTTTTCAACCATCTGACATAGCAGACAGAGGAGAATATTTTTAGCTGCATGGTTTACAAGATTGTAACCCTCCTGAATACCTAAATGTGAGCTCTGTGCAGCTGAAACAGGTCAACTCCCCATCTGCATTTTATTTTCATATTCTGTCATATTCAATCCACATAGCCCATCCTGGTTTTTTTTTCCTTTTAATTGACAAATAGATATTTATTTTTATAGACCTAAGATTTCCAGTTAATTGTTTCTCTTATGTTAGCACATGGTTATGTTAGCACTTAAATTCTGCAAGATTGCTATCCTGTGTGCTTCAAGCAGCACCTCGTAGGTTTACTGCAGTGAGGGTGTTCTAACTGAGCCTCTGTAAATCGATAATTGCTCCCAAACAACCTTTTCAATGCTTTTCTTTCAAAAATGTTTATAATGCCACCAAGCCCCATTATGCCCCATCAGAACACAGGGGCTATAATCACAGCGTGAGGTTTCATTTCCTTATGGTGGAACAGAGTAGATTGTCATAGGACATAGAATTTTTTTTTATTCCCACCAGTATTTTACATGCTTGCATTTTGTATTTTAAGTAGAATATCCTGTATTCATTGTGTTCTCGGGATTTCCAATAGTAAGAGTGTTTCTGTGTTAGTACAAAGAGCCATTCTTTGTGCCCCTATCACAGCAATTGCAACCCACATACCCTTGTGATTAAATGGAATTCCTTCCCTTTCATATATACTGTATATATTTCTCAACTGGTTGGAATTATCAGGGTGCTGGTGAGTGCACTAGCACTGAATCATATAATTTCAAGACGGAAGTCCAGGAGTGTAAGGCTTTTACTGAAATGTTTCCTAGTTGATGTCAAAGTGTTCCAATCCTTATTAAAAGCTGCAAGTGTTTTTACATGATTTCCTTTTTGAAATGCTGTTACTTTTTATCTCATGGTTTTTGACAATTATAACAGTTTTCGGGGGGGGGGGGGAATAATGGCACATAAGACCCCACCTTCCAAAAAGCGAGTAGAGCAGAGTAGAAAAACTTGATTTGATTCAGTTAAAATCAACTCAGTGAGAGTAATTATAATGAATGTGGATGTAATAATGTTATTCTTCTAGCGCATACCAAATCTTGATTCCATGGCCTTTGTTTGGCTTCTAGTATTGGTCTTGGCAACTACTTCTCATGCCATAAGGAGGTTTTTTTGCCACTTGTAATGCTTGAGGATGTGGATGAGCCTCTGGAGAGATAAGGTCATTATTTGCTTGCTTGACTTTTGCCATGATTAAATCTTAAGAGATGTATCCCTGCCTGCTTAAGGGAAGCAGTTGTAAAACTCCCTTTACCTGGAAAATCTTTGTGAGTGTAAGCAAATCTCTAATTTTCTATTTGTGGGTAAGGTGATCAGGATCCTCATAACTTCATCTTGATGAGAGGGATATTCTGGAATCATTTCAATTAATTTCATCAAGGCCCAGCCTGATGAGCAGTTCAGCTACAGATATCTGTCCTGAAAGATCAGCATTGGTTACCAATGGCCTATTTATCTTCTCTGAACTGCTGATTAGATGGGATCTAACTGGCATAGGCAAAAAGACACAATGACGGCTGCATGGAAGAGTTAAGTGATTCTCCAACTCCCAGACCCAGTGTTAACCATAGAATTGTATCCTGGGAAGAGCCCATTATTATAAACTGGGGGGATGGGGGCTTCCTGAAATTAAAGTAGGTTCTGCAAGGCAGACTTTGAAAACCAAGAGACTCATCAGAATAAAGGCTCCTACTTGCCAATGGCAATCATTTTCTATTGAAAGGGTTGGCCGATTCAAGGTTTGTTATCTTGTCATACCATCAATAATACTTCCTCTTTTGAGTGGATGAAACTGGTAAGTGGCCCCAAAATGATTTAGGTATTGTAGTCCAGAAGAGAGTTTAGGGTTTGATGTGAAGGGTGCTGTTGAGCAGTAATCTTACAATAGCTTCCGCAATTTGCTATCCAGATCAGCCTTGCAAACTTAAGACCTGGAGACAGAGGTCTTAAGAATTCTGAGAGTTGTAGTCCTGAGTTCTTAAAATTGTCAAGTATGGACAATATCTTGCCCTATTTATTGACTCTCTGGGATGTTGGGCAATTATAATCCCAACATACCTAAAGGACAGTAAATTGGAGAGGGCTGGGTTATACATTCAAATGGAATATAATTAGTTCCATCTCACTGAAATATAAACAAAAATTTTCCATTTGTATCAATGTGTGTATCTGCTTTTAAATATAAACTGTGTCTCTTTTTGTTTCTGCTGGCATAAAAGCAGACACCACACTATTTCTTAGCTTGTCAATGTCATATTGACATGTTTTACAAAGCTTGGTAGGTAGCCCTGTCATGAGTCACTTTAGCAGGGATCATAAAGCTGTAAGTCTGACCCTTCTATTGCAGTCCCTCTTTAGAGTTTCAAGTAGGTAGGTGGAGTGCATTTATTTAGAGATAGCAGAGATTGTTTGGGATCCTTTGAATGCAATGCATACACTTTCAATTTATATGAAACATCACAATAATTTTTAATAAAGAAGATTAATTTAATTTTTTCCAACCGAAAGAGAAGAAACAGATCACTCCTCTCACAGAAAAGCCTTGCCTTGTGGTATCGTAAAATGAAATCATCTGGAAACTTAAATCAGGAGGTTGCTTTTCCATATTGTGATGTTTTGTTCAGCAAAAAGAGAGATTTACAGATGTCCTTCACTTACGACCACAGTTCAGCCCAAAATTTATGTTGTTAAGTGAGCTTAGATCCATTTTACAACCTTTATTGACACAGTGAATTCCTGCAGTTGATAAGTTAATAACCCAGTTGTTAAATTGACCTGTACTTCATCTTAAGTACTAAGCACATTTTTCAAACACCATTCGCAGATGTATCACTTGTATCCCCACACTTTTCCCCTGTGGATTCAGCTTTTAATGTATGAAATGAAACAGTGATTACTTCACACTGTGCTTCCTTTCAATTATATTGTCCTTTTTCCTTTTAATAAAACAATTGCCACATAGCATTTAAAATAAAACAAATGCCACTGCCACATAACTCCAAAACTCTGAACAACCGCTAGATGGCAGCAAAGATGGTTGCATATTTTTCCAATAGTGCTGGGAGGCTGCAATAAATCTGAATTTCAGAGATTTAATGTTAACAAGAGCTCTGTTCTGCAGAAGAAGGAATAAAAGAGTATTACTAATGAAATTGCCTGGAAGACAAAGAAGAATAAGATCATAAGTTGGATTTGAGCAAATGAACCAGTCATACAAGAAGAAATAGGCAGAGCATGTAAAACATTCGGAAATGTTGAAATTTTAGGTTCCAAAATTTAGGGTCAGAACTACAAATAACTATGTTGGCTGGAAACTTGGAAAATTATAATCTGAGTATCACCAAAATTAGGGAAAGGTATACCTGTAAAAGTGCCCCAGTTGTATCATCCTTCTTTAAAAGTCCTTTTGATTTCAGTTCCTAGCATCTGCCATTAGATCTGCTTGCAGCTGGGTGATTATGAGAACATAAAACTCAGATCAGAAAAATAGTAGTTATATGTCATCTTAGCTTCCATTAATTTATTCCATTTTAAAACAAATACAAAAGTATTCCATAGTTTAAACCCTTTCATCTATTCTGAATCTCTTGTGATTCTATTTCAATAAATGACCCCAGTTTCTTGCTGTTGTGAAAGAGGGAAAAACTTCAGTCTCTGGATTATTTATTTATTAATGTCTCCACTTTTGCAAAACTAAAAACTTTGCCCAAAACCTTTTTCCAGCCCCTTAATCATTTGGCTTGTGCTTTTCTGTATCTTCTCCAGTTCTTCAGATTCCTTTTTGTGGTGCAGCAGCCACTATGAGGCAACTGGCCAAGTGTGATTTGTTAGAAGCGCTACGATATTGGCAGTTTTATTTTCCATTCCGTTACTAAGGGACCCTCTGTGAAATTTGCCCTTTTTATTACAGTCACAAACTGTAATAAATTTTAATTTTACAAAATCTTTTTCCTGGCTAGACCTCAAAATGATTCTTGGCCACAACCTTTTATTTGTTTTGATTGAATTGCATTTGACATTTTCATCTCTATCCTCCTAATCTGGAGAGATCAGTTTTGAAGACTGCATTCGTCCCATCGAAAGTAATTTGGGACTGACAGTAAAACTGAGTCCCTCGCCTTTGACCCCAATCTTTAGACAATATATGAACATTAAAAATCTTCAGTCTGGATCTTTGGGAGTTTATTCATTTCATCACAGAATCAACATGATCAAGATTTTGGTCAAAGCAAGCTTATAGCAGAGCTGTCCTTATTTTAAAAGGGAGGGGCATGAAAAGTAGCCACATGGAAAGGAACCTGTGAAGTTGCTCCCAATCATCTCAATAAAAGCTGGAGATGGACTCTTGATTGTTGACTCCTTCCCAAAAACTTGGAATGGTTAAAAAACATCCTAATATAAGTAAAGCAACTTTACTTATACTTTAACTTAATGAGTTGAAATTCTATTCATTCCCAACATGTCCAAATGCTTTTCCAGGTCTTTTGGTATGGCCCAGGACTCCACCTCAGATGCTGACACTGACGCTGAAGAATCTTCTCCTGCTGAACTTGTTGAAGTCAGCACCAGAAGACACCAAGTCAGGAATCACTGAGGCTGATCAAATACAGGCATCATGAAAACAGTTGCAGGAGGCAAATAGTTTGCATGATCTTTAAGCCCACATGCTTCATGGATAGATGGAGACCTGAACAAAGAAGCTCAGTAAGGCTCCTTGCCAAACAAAGGAGAAACTATATTAATAGAAAATAGTTGACTGTAACCTGATTTAAGAGGCAGTCCTGACCCAAGTTTCTCCTTTGAAAACAACTGTGTTCTCTTCGCTGATGATGTAAAGCTATTCAACATCACAGACAATACTGCTACCCTTCAAAAAGACCTTGACTACATATCAGAATGGTCAAACAAATGGCAACTTCAAGTCTTAACAAATAAATGCTCTGTCCTACATATTGGCAAAAAAAATCAGAAAATAAAATACAGACTGAATAGTCAAGATGATTCAAACTCTGTCAAGGATCTTAGAGTATTCATCTCAAATGATCTAAGTGCTAGAGCCAACTGTAATTACATAGCCAAAAAGGTGTTAAGAGTTGTTAACTTAATCCTACGTAGCTTTTTCTCTGGTAATATTACACTAATAACTAGAATATACAAAACATTTGCTAGACCAATACTCGAATACAACTCATCAGTCTGGAACCCACATTACATATCTGATATTAACATAGTTGAGGAAGTCCAGAAATATTTTACAAGAAGAGTTATCCACTGGTCTATTCGTTGCAGAATATCTTATACCACCAGACTCGAAATTCTAGACCTTGAAAACCTAGAACTACGCTGCCTTTGGTCCGATCTAAGTATAGTATATAAAATCATACATTGCAATGTCCTACCTGTCAATGAATACTTCAGCTTTAACGATAACAACACAAGAGCAAACAATAGATACAAACTCAAGGTTAATTGCACCAAACTTGATTGCAGGAAATATGACTTCAGCAACAGCACAGAGTGGTCAGTGTTTGGAATTCTCTACCTGACTCTGTGGTTTCTTCCCCAAACCCCAAAAACTTTAAGCTTAGACTGTCTACTATTGACCTCACCTCTTTCCTAAGAGATCTGTAGGGGGCATGCATAAGCGCACCAACGTGCCTACCGTCCCTGTCCTATTGTTTCTTTTATATTTTATTTTTATTATATGTACCCATGTATTCATAACTATGTTTTACTTATACGTATTATCTTGTAAGCAATTGACAAATAAATAAATAATAATAATAAAATAATAATAACTATCTGATCTCCTGCATCAGTGTTATTCCCTTGAAGCCAGCTTGTGAAACTTGACCTTTGGACTGGCTGACAAACCTAACTGGTTCTCTGAATTTTCTGTATTTTCGGTCATCTGTCTGTATTTTCACTTCTCTTCTATAAAAATTGAAAACATTCTGTTGAAAGTTGAAAGTCTTCTGCTTGAAAGTGATACAATCAGGCAAGTTCATTCATTCAATCAATCTCTATTTGAAAGATTTTAAATTCCTCTATTTTTTTCTAGTTCTTTCTCGTTCACCTTTTTATCTCAAACTACTTCCTGATGGATTTATTATGAGTGAAAGGTTCATCCATTTACTGCATATCTGGAAGAAATATTATCTTTTTCCAGTACAATGTTAATCCAAAAACGTAGATTCTCAAAATTAATATCATAAAGGAATACAGAAAACCATTCGCTTAACAGGGTGAAGAAAGTCAATTGAAGACTCCAAAATGCTTTCACTGGAAAATACAGTCTTCCTCCTATTCTCATCCTGATTCACTGCTTTGGTAAGTGGTTCACAATTCTGTTGTGAAAAAAAATGCTGCATAATATTTATTCCTGTATTCTCTCCAAGTTACTGATATGAATAATTTGTCATTATAAATTGTGGAAGAACCGCTAGATTTGCTGACTTGCAAGCATTTAAGTAAAAACTAGCATCACATATTATACAATCACATATTAATTACATCAATAATACAATAATTGAAAACAATCTGTAACAGAGGTTTAAGTCATTGAAGTTACTACCAATTTGAAATCTACAATATCAGCAGTTGCTGTTATTTTGGTATTTCCAGTGAGGTGTTTTTTTTTAAAGTTCAGATGACCAATTAAAGTGTTCTTGAAATGTTGTGTACAATCATGTCTGTGCCTTCTCAGTAAGATTCCAAACATCTTAAGAGGTCAAGGTTGTTTGCTTTTTCCATAGTGATAATGGAAAACCAATTCTTCTCTCCTACTTCTGTTCCAGTTTTTACAATGGCTTGAGAGACTTGGACCAAAGGCATACCCTTCTGAATGACTTTGCATGATGGGCAAAAATATCTTCACATATATGGGCAGATACAGTATTTTTTAACAGTATATATGTATTTGTATTCAAATCAATGGAGAAAACTTTCAAATCAGTGGAGAAAAGCTAAAGAAGGTGGACATTTTTCAGTATCTGGGATCCCATCTCTAAGGCAATGGCAACATCAATGGTGAGATATGAGCAAGGGTGAATGCCAAGACTGCCTACCAATTAGAGGTCAATGGCCAGTGATCTTGCAGGCATCTAAAAACAGGTGGCAACAGTGGTGGGTTTCAAAAAGTTTTCCTACTGGTTCGGTGTGAGTGTGTGCTTTGTGCATACACAGCATTTGTAACTCACCTTCTGCTGCAAGCCCTGTGTATAAAACAGCTGACGCACAGCAATTGGCTGTGCCACGCAAAGCAGATTAGGTTGAAAAGCAGGAAATAAAAGTCAGTATAGAGCCTGGGTGGGAGGACCCAGCAGCTGATCATCGAAGTGAACCGGTTTACTGATAGATTATCATTGGAGCTACCGGTTTGGCTGAACCAGGCTGAACCGGTAGAATACCACCACTGGATGGCAAGATACCATCAACAAAGATATGCAAGCCGCAGGCCCGTGCCCTGGAGATGCAGCTGACCGTGCAAAGTGGCATTTGATGATCCAAAAAGTGGACTCTGCACCTGCGGGAATACGCTAGGAAGAAGTAGATATACGTATTTGTATATTTGTTTGGAGAGTTTTTACTAGGGCAAAATGTAGTATCTCATTAAGCACAATCACTTATCACTGAATATTTGTACATGTTCATATAAGTATTGGAGTGCATGTTTCATTCATCCTGGATGCCAGTGAAAATATGAATCTGTAACTGTATGTTGTCATAGATGACTCAAGGAGTATGTTCCCAGTGGCCACGCATAGGCTGTTTTTCAATGGTATTTCAATGGCAAAAGTAATGTATAGTCTGACCCCAACTCTGACTTAATGCCATTTTGATTTATGTGAACATCTAATTAGCTAAACATTGTTGATGTTCTGCATTTCTCTCTCATCATTTATCTAGATACATGAGTTTGATTTGCATACTGTGTATTAATCAAAGTGCCTTTCAATAAAGTAGCTCTTGAATTCTAAATAGCACATTTTATTTTAACTTCACACCCTTGCAAAGTTTTACACTTATCGCCCCCATATTGACTTTTATTCACCTTTATTGGAAGTACCAATGAATCTATACTTTCTTCACAGGAGTGTCTTAAGAAATATAAAACTATAAATTGTGAGAATCACATACCTTCACTTCTCACATAATACATTAATTCCTTGGACAATGTTAAAAAAAATAGTTTCTAAAACAACCCAGAGGAGGAAGCAAAGTAATGGAACAGTCTCCATAATGACACCAAACAGCTGACTCCAAACAGTGAACATTTTTGAGACTGAACCTGGAGTCGTGGCAGTAAACTAGATACCAGCACGTCTCCTTCTCAATCACTGCTCGAATTGGTCAAGTACTGACCTTGGCTTTGCATGCTTTCCATTGTGCTTGCAAAGGTCCACTCCTCTCCAGCTGGATTTCTGGCAGATGAATGCAAAAGGAGTCTTTAATTCCAAGAAAGATCAAACTGACAAAATGATGGTGCAGATTTTTACTAACACTCTGCACAGACCTATAACTCTGATTTTCATCTCTGCATTATTAATTTATATGTCCTTTCTTATTGCAGATTTGAATTTTCTTTCATTGAAGAATGGATTCACATGGTTTACTAAGCAGTGAGGTTGTTAGGCTTTGGATCAGGATCTTGCCATGAGTTTTAACTGGGAGAAAGGGTGCTTCATAGGGCAGCAATTTTTAACCCAAGATACTTCAAATGGGCCACCTTACAAAATATGTTCAATAACTCCAGAGGGATTGAAATCTGAGGAAGTTGTAGCTGATTCAGTACCACTCGCTATTGTTGCTGTCACATGATTGCCATTTTCAAAGTACCATGACAGTTTCCCATCCAGTCTCACAATCTCTTCCTCCCTACCCCACCCAGCAGCAGCCACTTACCTGCCAGCTAGGAAGGGGAAGGGGAAAGCAAGACAGATTTTCATTGCTTCTTGCCAGATTCCCACAAAGAAACTCAATGGGGAAGCCAGCAGGATGTTGGAAGTTGCTCCTGTTCCCTCTGCTTTTTGCCCACCTTTGGTCATTCTGTTTCAAATTTTTTGAAATAAAGTTGTCCAAACCAAGCTTTTATTTTGATTTAGAATTACAGCAACTGTGGTTTCTTATATCCTTTGTTTTAAGATTATACAATATTAATATGGTCATCATGGCTCTTTCAATATTGTCCATCTTCAAGATATAATGATGTTGATGGTTCCGGTTCCGGTTTCTTCAGCGACAGACCGAAATCCGCGACTGTGCGTGGTTTCGGCCTGTGCTTGCCGTTGGAGTGTCCCGATCCTTCCCGGAGCCATCCCGTAGAGGTGGTGAAGATGGGGGAGACTGCCAGCCCAGTCGAGGGAAGCCGCATCTCTCCTCCTTGGCTAGCCAAACTCCCTTTTCCGAAGGCAGCCAGCGGTGGTCAGAAATGGCCGCAACAAAGAAGAACCAGATGGGATAAGAATGTGCAGGAAGAAGACAAGGAGGAAAGCAGGACAGACCAGGCTAAACATAAAATACATCTAAACAAGGTACTCTGAAGCTAAAAATATTTAGAGGGATATCTCTGAAAGAAAATTGTAATAGGCAGCGAAGGAGAGAGAAAAGGAGGTTAAAAATCCCTTCTCCTATTTTTATATTCTTGATTGAAAAGAAGTTTATACTAAATTACTTTGACATTAATAGGCTATTTTAAGCTGAAATTTAAGTGTCAAAGAAAGATAAAAAAGATCTTATTTTATTTTATTTTTTTATTTGGTCTTTTTCATCATCTGAAAGTCCTAAAAAGGAGAAGAGGAGATAAAAGGGTGAAATTTGGAATAAAAAATGGAGTTTCACCTGGAAAAAAAAAGGATCTAATTGTGATCTTTGAAAAGATTCCCAAGGATACATTGTAATTGAAACTTTATTAAAAGATACAGTAACCAACGGAAAGGAAGAAAAAACAAGAAGGAACAGTTTGGGGAAGAAGAGATTGGTTTCTTTTTTCTTTTGTTAATTAAAGTGACTCGGGTGGTTTTTTGAAATGGCATCACTCCTGGAGCAAGTGAAAATGTATCTTTAAAATGAGAAAGAAGAGGCAGAAAAAGAAGGAAGATCTTTTGGCTTCGTGTTTGAATTTCTTGAAATGGAGATCCTGAACTATGAAAAAAAGCTTCAAGAGAAGAAGAAGGGTGGGACAAAGAAGAAGCCATCTTTACCGAAACAAAGCAAAGTGTGGTAAAAAGGGATAAAAGGGGGAAAGGAGGTAAAAGTCTTAGATTAAAAGCAGCAGCCAAAAAGAAAAATACTTCGAAAAAGAAATATAATAGCAAGGAGAAGCAGAAAAGTAAATCACAGAAAGGGAAAAGAGAGAGAGAACGTTACAAAAAAAAGGGATGCGAAAAAGGGGGGGAAGATAGAAAAGGAAAGAAATCATGAGGAACAAAAGCAGGAGATAAAGCAAAAAGGGAAACGTGATAGGATTAAAGGTATATGCTCAGTTTGGGAGCACAGAGACAATGGCTAAATCAAGTTAAAATTGAGAACTCTGTAAGGGTACCAGGGTTGTGATTATAGAATATTATAATGTGTTAGAAATGAAATAGGTAAGTAACTTAGGAAATAAATATTATATTATTATGTCTGGTATGTCTATTTAAAAAAAAGAGAGGGAAACGGTAATTATTTTTATAGATTGGTAAAATATGGAAAAGAAAGAGGAAAGATTTATACTAGCTATATAGAATGAATTTGAATAATTATTTTTAAAGATTGGTAAAATATTCAAAAGAAAAGGCAAAAAAATTTGCTATTAAAATGAATTTGAATAATTACCTTTTTATTAGATAAAATTGTATATTATTTAATGATATATTTGTTAATAATTAATGTAAGAACAAAGAAATATTTTAGCTGTTTCCAAAGATTGTTAATGTGAAAGATTTATAGGGTTCATACCAGCATGAGAATGAATTTGAATAACTATTTTACTTACTAATGTTTATATATATACAATGTTTTTGTTAGTTGTGTGGAATCTTTTTTTTTTTGTATTTGTAAGGAGAAGTACCTATCAGAGTTTGAAGGATGAGATTGATAGGATATAAAACATATTATGTTTGAATGGATAAACTTAATGTTTAATGAGGTTATAAATATAAGATTTAAAGGTGTTGTACTCCGATTGGCAACTATAGGGGAAACCTTGTTTGTGTGTGTTGTTTTTTTTAAAGAATGTTGGAAGAGAATATATAAAATTGTAAATAATGACAGATGAAAGTATAAGGATAATGAATAAAAAGATATAGAAATTTGGATCGATATTACTATAAAAGAAAAGAAGTCAGAGGAGAAATGCTGAGAAGTTGGCAAAAAATGATAAGATATGAAGTTGAATATATAAGATGAATATATATATATGAAATTGTGTCTGTATGGAAATGTGATAACCTAGAATCATGCTGTACTCAAATAAGATGTTTTATCTGTTTGTTAAAACCCAATAAAAATTTATTAAATATATATATATATAATGAAGTTATTTCAAATTAGGAGTTCTATGATATAGGATGACAACTTCTGATGTCATGTATGCATTAGAAGAGGAATTACTTTATGCCCTTACACTGATGAGCCTTTCCTCTTAAGCCTCACTCCAGTTCTAGCAATAATATACAGGTAATCCTTATCTTATGACCACAATTAAGCCCAAAATTTCTGTTGCTAAGCAAGGCATTTGTTAAGTGAGTTTTGCCCTATTTTATGATTTTTCTCACCCCATTTGTTAAGTGAATCACTACAATTGGTAAATTAGTAACGCAGTTGTTAAGTGAAACTGGTTTCCCCATTAACTTTGCTTGTCAAAAGGTCACAAAAGAGGATCACATGACTGTGGGACACTGAGACCGTCATAAACATGAGTGAGTTGCCAAGTATCTGAATTTTGTTCATATAACCATGGGGATGCTGCAATGGTCGTAAGTGTGAAAAATGGTTCTAAGTCACTTTTTTCAGTGACATTGTAACTTTTAACGGTCACTAAATGAACTGTTGTAAGTGGAGGACTACCTATATAATAACCAAGTGAAAAAAATTAAAAAGTGCTACCATTTCATGACAACCACAATACACTAACTGACTAATGATAGGACTGATCCTTCAGTCATGCGTTGACCCAAGGTGTATTAATTGGCAGCTGATCTTTGAGCTTATGCAAAACCACTTTTGAGGATCAGGGATTCAAAAAGAGTGAACTGCCACCACCTCAGTGCAGTAACTGGCTCTGCTTATTCAACCAAAAACCAGAGAGGAAAAATAACTTCATGCACCATGGACTGTGTGCCATTAGCAGTATTTCATAAGGGCTCTTTTCTTGATCATTTCTTCCTTTCACTGCTTGAGTCTGTGGCACTAAATTCAGCCCATTGCCTCTCATTAAAAAAAAGTTACTATCGCTAAAGAAAGTAAAACTACATAGCAGTTTTATCATAACTATTTAATGGGGAAAATAAAAGTTTATCAACAGAGGAGAGACGTTACTCAGGCAAACAATCATGGTTACCCCCAGGATTCTTTTTAGTTAAGATTTAAGTAGGAATTATTTGAATCAAGAAAGAACAATGCTATCGCTCATCCCTAGGGCAATGTAAGAAATGGAAGCATCTTCTTATAATATCCTAAAATAGCCAGATTCTTATTATTTTATTAGCATTTTATGAGGAGTCACAAATGGAGTTTGTCAATCTGCCATCTGAATGTTGCTATATCCCACTAAGAAGACACAGAGCTATTTCAAAATGATGTGACAGCAAGCAGCATTTGTTTTCTCTGTATTTGATTTCTTGCTTCTTTCTAAAGTAGGGTCACAAGCAACATTACATGAGGTCAAAATTAATGTCACTCCAGGTTAGGATGTCTAACCTTGATGTCTAACAGATGAAATCCACTATGTTAGAGTTGTCATTCAAAATGTAGCACCAACAAATAACATCGTGCTCTATGAAATGGTGAAACAGAGAATTTTTGTGGGATAATCAACCATGTAGGCTTCAAAAGTTGATTTAAAAAAAAAAAAAATCCTGTCAGATGCTTCGCCTTTGCATTGTATCTACATGTGTCACCCTAGAATCAGGGAGAAATTGCAACAAAAAACTATGTGAACTGTGAAATAGCATGAATGAAGCAGGCTTGGTTTTTGTTTTTTTCCTTGTGAACAGGAACAACCAACTACTGGACTCTGTAGTGGGGAAAAGATAGAAAATAGAATTGCTAATAAGACTGAAGGCCAAATCAAGTCAATGGATTAATATTAAGACAGAAGGTAATCTAGTCAGTTTGATCGAGTGTGAAACATCCTTTTGTCTACAATGAAAGACCTGTCTGCTTGCCTTTCACACTTCTTGGCCCTTAGAAGAATGAAGAAGCAACCCAGACAATTGAGAAGTACTGCTTGGTCAATCTCATACATTTTCTGCTCAGAAACAGGTTCTTGCCTAATTTGTATAATCTGTAATTTTTCTGAACTATGATTTGCCATATCCAATGGGTGACTCTTGAAGGCCATCATTAAATTTTAATGAGTGTTGAAAAAGATCCCAGTCCCAGAAAATTATAAAACCTTGTTTATTTACAGATTTCTGCCCCTCTCTTTAACTAGTAAATAATAAATATAAGTGCTAATTCCTAATGGGGAAAGGTGGAGGTAGGGGGAAAGTGAGCTGGTGGAATTTATTGTAGAGTCCAGGAAGAATTTAAAATCAAATTGCTGTTCATTTTGTCTGTTTTATATTTTAAATGCCTTAACTATTTTATCTGATAGCATTGCCTTGTTTTCCCAGTAGGATTTAAATTGTGGTTATGGATTGTATTCTTTGTGATCTTTGCAGATTAGTAACTGACTTTAGCTGATGCACATAACGTTCCTTGCAAATTCTTCTCCCTGAAATTCATTTGTTCCATAATTGTCTTTCAATTTTACTTTAAATTTTTTTTGCACATCTAGATTTTTTTCTCTTAAACATTTGAAATATATTCAATTATCTGGCTTCTTTTTCTTTCAGAATGGGATTAATCTCTACTCAAATTCAGTTACATTTTTCTCGCCTGCCAACAAATCCCAGTGTGGGAGCTTTGGAAAACAAATGATGTATCAGCTTAAATTTGCTACAGGTGATGAAAGAAACAGGCAGCTTATACACTAGCCCCTCCTCTCCTCATTTTTCTCTAGATACTACAGTACTAGGCACTGTGCCAAACCCTCTCGCCCTTACAACTTGTTATGTTGTCAAGCATTTTTCCCTTTTTTGCCTGATCGGGTTTTATTTCAGGTTCTTTAATCACTCATTCTGTCCTGCCTTTTTGGATCTGCTTTTAAGATCTCAGGTTCCAACAGAGATCTCCTCTATCAATATGCCTTTAAAAAAACAGCATGCACTGGGTTTATTGGTGATTATTATAATTGGCATTCTGTCTCCCCAAGGACAAAGGCAAAAACAATCATGCCTCTAATAAATCCTTAGATCAGGACCAGAGGTGGTATTCAGCAGGTTCTGACCAATTCTGGAGAACCGGTAAGCAGAATTTTTGAGTAGTTCAGAGAACTGGCAAATACCACCCCTGACTGGCCCCATCCGCATCTATTTTCTTCCTCCCAAGTTTCAGCTGATTGGCTGGGTCTTCTTTTGTTGCCCTGCATAGGAGAATGGTTAGTGGGGTGGGGAGGGAATGGGAATTTTTCAGTAACCTTTCCCCAGGAGTGGAGTGGAAATGGAGATTTTACAGTATCCTTCCCCTGCCACGCCCACCAAGCCATGCCCACCAAGCCATGCCCATAGAACCAGTAGTAAAAAAATTTGAATCCCACCACTGATCAGGACACACTGCTTTGAATGTCTAGCCTGTGCCACATGACCAGGAGTTGTTTCACTCTGTAGTTTCAACATCAGTCCTGAGTCTAGTAGCTTCACTTAGGTATTCCTTATCACCCATCTCCTCCCACTTCTAATTGTAGGACTGTAACTTTGTTCCTTGTATCCTTATGATTTATACTGACTGTTTCCTAGTATGATTTGACTGTTGATTGTACCCTATGACTATCATTAAGTGTTGTATGTTATGATTCTTGATTCTTAATGAATGTATCTTTTCTTTATGTATACTGAGAGTATTTACACCAAGACAAATTCCTTGTATGTCCAATCACACTTAGCCAATAAAGTATTCTATTCTATTCTATCTGCAATATGGGTGGCATTCGTATTGATGACAGAGGCTTAGATTATCCACATATTTCAGAAATCTAATGATAGAGAAGCCTGATAGGGTAATCTCTGCCTTCTTAGTAGGCCACTACAATATTCTAAGAAGAATTGTGACTAAGTAATCATAATAAATTATTCTGCCTCACAGTTCTACTAATAAAATTACATTGTTTCCCATTCTTTGTTAATCCTTAAAAAGAAAAATGTACTCTGATATCTTCATCCAGAAGGGGCAACCTGAACAGTGTAGTATTTAGAGGAAATCCATTGGAAGTCCAATTCAATAGTTTGTCTTATGTAATTGGGTATAGGCATGTAATAAACTATCTGATCCCAATAATGGATGCTTTTGTAGAAGACCAGTCTCTTGGAAATGGAAATTATCATCATTCAAAGTTGATGGCTAGCTAGTCCAAACAAAAATCTAGGAACTATCTATGGTAGTAGCAATACCCCTGTAATTTTGAATTGTCACTATATAGTCTAAAATTGAAACTTTGTCTCATTCATTCTTTGGACAGCTCTACCATAAACCAATGAGAAGTGACTCAAGGCAGTATGTACGGAATAAGAAATAATAGCAAATTTCTAGTTATTTAGAAAGTTTTTTTCTGGGATATTCCTCCTTAGGTGTTGAAATAAATCAACTGACCTTGGGAATAATCCAAGGAACACTAGTTAATTCTAGCAATGGATGAAAGCTTCAATGATCTCTACAAGCATCAGCCTTCGATGAAGTAGGGGAAATATACTTGATTTTTCCTTTTGTATGTGTTAGCTTGAATAGAAGCCATTTGACTGAGTCCCAAGAATTTGAGAGTTAGAACAAATTTGGAAGTTGGCATCTACAACTTCAGATAAAGGAAATGAAAGCCACAAGGGAGAAAATCTTTTTAAAGCATTTGTGTTCTAACAAGTTGTAAGTGCTTAAAAGGTTCTTTGTGAGGTAAGTGCATCCTCGTTGCTTGTTCCAGTATATTTTTAGATAATTTTCATGTGAGGCTTATTTAAAGGAAGATTCAGAGATTAGTTCAGAAATTTATATCATAATTTATGCTATGTATTACTTCATAATATTTGTTCTATACAATCTGTCTAAAGACAAATAAAATGTCTCAAATATATAAGGAAAGGGCTTTATTAGCACAAATCCAAACAAGGGAAGGTTGATGTCCCTTTCTTATTCTGTCTTTCAGTGCTATTCATGTGAGTATGGAACAACAGAGAGAAGCTGGGGAGTAGAATATAGCTCATCATTATAAAAGGTTCATAGGTTCTGTTTTTTTACAGAGCCTCTCATCAGACTAATGTGCTACCAACTTCAGCCAAGGGTGGCATATCTCCCGAAGGTCATATCTAAGTTCCTTAGCATATTTCAAGGAAAACTCGTGAAAGGGGATTTCAACCAAAATCCTACAACTGTCTGACATTGACCCAGATTTTGCAAATCTTCATGCTATCCATGCAAAGATCTCAATTTCACTTTCAAGGACTGCCTGGCAGGATCATATTTGCAACCCTGGAGAGTTGTTGCCACACAGTCATTGTAGTTGGAGGAACAGCCTGGAAACTGTGGGTCATTTCAATACCAGCCCTTGCCATTCTATCCAAGATCCAGAAGATAGCTATTCTCTTATTCACCTTGAAGATCTGTTTTTTTTTTTTATCCCAAGTAAGAGTGAAGCTTCAACCCAGTAAAGTTGTCTTGTATAAGTGGGACTATGTAGTTTCTGGGTGTGCCTGGGGTTTTTCTTATGGTTTTTATAGTATTTATTATTGTTATTGCTGTTTGTAAGCCATTTGGAGTTACATTGAATAAGATGAGTGTGGCTATATAAGTCTTTTTAACAAATCAATCAATCTCTCAAGACCTATCATTTTAGGGATGGGACAGAAAATACTATCTTTATTCTGGAAGTCAAAAATGAATTTTAAAATAGAAATTGCATCTCCTAACCAGAAAAAGATGGAATCTCTGGTGAGCTGACCTAGAAGTGCCACAGATGCAGCCTTTGATCAGGAAATGGTTAATTGGCAGTCCTGTGGTAGCCTCCAAAATCTCCTAAAGTGAATGGGACCAAAGTTAAATGTTTAGATTGATGGGATAAAGGACACTTTAAAGCCACTAGCTCACTAAAATGGATCCTAGCCCCAGTTTTTTTTTTTTTTTTTGTCATGAAGACAATGGAAGTGGTATATTTTTAAGCTAGACAAATTCTATTTAAAGTAACTTCTTAAGTTTTAAAACAATTTTTTTTTTCTGTGTATGAGTTTTCACTCAAGGTACTGATTTTTCCATTATTTTGCTCTGGTTCCCAAGCTTAAGATAATCCTCTACTTTTAACATACTGAGTTCATAAAAGTCAGTCCATCTTCACTGGCTACCTCATAGATAGAGAATTGCTGGTTGGCTGAACAGGCATGTTGGAAAAGCAACAATGGCCAAGAAACATCATCTCTCTTTAGCTTCAGTTGCCCTTTCTTTTTTTTCTGCCAATGAAGTTCAATAAAATGCAAGAACAAGAGAAGATGCAAAGAAATAAGGAAATTTTCTGACTTGAAATAGCAATAGAATAGACCAGAGCAATAGAATAGACCAGAGCAATAGAATAGACCAACAATAGACATTGTTAAGAGTTACATATGTTCAATTTTATTTTCTATACAACTATTCCTCTAGCATAATTGCAGGATGGGGGAAGGGAATGTGTCTTCTCCACCATCTGCACTTGCATATAGACTTATTCAAATTCTCAGCAAGTTCACTATGCAATTGAGTTTACACTCCCCAGATCCTAAATGATGCATATCAACTACTAGAACTATGCTATATGCATGCATATATCAAAGGAATGATAGACCAATTTCTCTCCCGCTATGTTATTATTGCATTCATAAATCAATTTCATTCCTTCATACCTGAATAGAATTTGTATCTGAATAACTTATATGTCCTCAATCAACAATAAGCTTTTCTCTGGAATGAGCATTTTATATGATTTACCTTTTTTAGCTAAGCATGATACTGGGACATTATGGGAGTCATTTGGTCTAGTTCCTGTGAATTGGTTATCTTTAAAAATTGTAATAAAAGTTAGCAGGCCAGGGGAAGTAAACTGGGAAGGAGAAATCCAAAGGTGCCTTGACTCCAAGATTTCTAGTTTCTGTAAATCTTGAGAAATATTAAGGTTCCTTAAAGAAAAGATTAAAGTGGCTTTAGTGTCTGTGGAGATTCTCAGTCATCCAGGACATAGTTATCTCAAAGGTACTTTTTCAAAAAGCGATAGTCCAGTTGCCTTTTGAAAAAGCACCTTTGAGACATGAAAGAGGCTTTCTTTCCCACTCAGGGCTGGGCCCTGACTGGCATTCAGATTTAAAAGGGAAGTATAAATTGTCAAAATTCCCTTGATTTACCACTATATGTCATAAAGCAGTTGCACATTGGAATTTCCCTTCAGTCAAACTTTTGTTGTTGTTAATGTTGTGGCAGGAATCTGATGAGGGAAGAGTGACATCCACCTTGAGAATGGAAGAAGACCTATATTTCAGCTGCAATCCTATCTTTTCCTGGAAGTAAATGTAATGTGTGGTATTTGTGGGTCCCTTTTCCTGAAATGACCTGTGCAGCAGAGGTGGTATTCAGCAGGTTCTAACCAGTTCTGGAGAACCGGCAGTAGAAATTTTGAATAGTTCAGAGAACTGGCAAATACCATCTCTGACTGGAGATTTTACAGTATCCTTCCCCTGCCACGCCCACCAAGCTATGCCCACAGAATCAGTAGTAAAAAAAAATTAATCCCACCACAGCTGTGCAGGTTGGAATTATCTTCCAAATTTATTGTTGTTTACTTTAATGAGCTTCTCTGATCAGGCCACAAAATTTGGAGAAATGCAATGAACAGTTCTGTTTCAGTTCATGTCCCCTCCCACCTGATGACTCTCCCAACAAAAATTACCCTAGATCAGTAGTGTTCATAACAAGCAGTGATGATGTCAAAATGATATTGTATGCATGTCAGCATCTTCATACAAATGTTGCAATTATATATTGATGATGGAAGCACCTAAGTCACAGCAGTTATACAATATTATTCTCATGCATATATTCAAATATTTGGTTTCCTCCCTTACCTTCAGACTTACCTTTAAATAACAGTTTAAATAGTTTAAATAACAGTTTAAATTAACAGTTTAAATAGTAAGCCTGAGGTCTGAAAGAGACTAGAAAAATTGTTGTTTAGCAATGCAGTCATTAAGTGAGGCATCCCACGATGGTATTCAATTTTATAAACTTTTTGGACAAAGTCATTATACAAGACATTGCATGATCACAACTTATGGCCTTCCCTGCTGGCTTCGCTGTTGACTTTGCTTGTAGGAAGCCAGTCTCCAACAGCAATCACATGACAATGAGACACCACAATATTGTAATTTTGTAACTGTTGCCAAGTGTCCAAATCAGAGGTGGTATTCATCAGGTTCTGACCAGTTCTGGAGAACCAGTAGTGGAAATTTTGAGTAGTTTGGAGAACCAGAAAATATCACCTCTGACTGGCCCCACCCCCATCTATTCTCTGCCTCCTGAGTCCCAGCTGATTAGCTGGGTCTTCTTTTGTTGCCCTGCACAGGAGAAGGAAGCTGGAAAGCAGGTTAGTGGGGTGGGGAGGGAATGAGATTTTGAGTAATCTTCTGCCAGGAGTGGGGTGGGAATGGAGATTTTACGGTATCCCTCCCCTGGAGTGAGGTAAAAATGGAGATTTTACAGTATCCTTCCCCTTCAAGCCCACCAAGCCACTCCCACAGAGATGGTAGTAAAAAAATTAATCCCACCACTGATCCAAATCATGATGAGGTGACTACAGATATGGCAATGACCAGATGTAAGTCACCTTTTTAGTGTCATAACTTCATGGATGGTTGTACATTGAGGATTACCTGTAAGCCATGGAAGCAGAACTAAAGCTTCTTCCTCCATTCAATCTTTCTCCCACTAAAATTTGTCTTCTTTTGCTAGGATCAGAAAGTGTTAAAAAAGATCATCTATTTTTATTCCCACATAGAGACATTTTCTGTGAAAAAATGTGAAATGTGATGAATATACTGTACAAATAAAATAAATATATCTATTTGTGTCCTCTTTCCCAGCATAACCAAGGTGGGTACATTTTTGGGATGATGCAGATCAGGGAAAGCCCTAGGAATCGGTTATAGGAATACAGAACTAAATCCCAGCCATGCAGCTCAATGCTGTTAATGTCCAATGAGTGACATCCCATATAAAAAAGAAATCATCTGATAAGTAATGTATCACACTTTGAATAGCACCTCATGAGAACATAACAAATATTATGAACAACACACATCCCTGCAATATGCCGTGTGCTGCTAACTGCCTAGACTCAGTTGAATGGTGAAAAATACCTGATGAAAAGTATCACTATTGTCAGCCTCAACATCATTCAGTTCAGTAGTAATATCAGGGGTGGGTTTCTACCAGTTCTGTCCTTTTCTGTAGAACCGGTAGCTCTGAAGAGCAGCAGACACCAAGACGGTTCTGTGTTTGCTGCTGTTGTGGCCCATCCACCCGCCCGGGCTCTTACCTGACCTTTATTTCCTGCTTTTTCAACTGCAGCTGCTTTGCGCGACACAGCTGCAATTGAAAAAGCAGGAAACAAGCTTTTCCAACCGCTGCGCACTTGCACGCAGCGCTGTTCAGCTGTCCGGGCAGCTCAGCAGGTTGTGAATTGCCCTCGAGCAACTTGCGCACGCTAATAGACAGAACCGATAGTTATACCAGTCGAAACCCATCCCTGTGTAATATCTATCTCTTCTGAAATGTGGTAATATGGAAAACTGAAAACAGACTGATTTAGGAAGTAAAATGGACCCTGGTTAAGCCATCTGTAAGGAAATGCTACAACGTATTCACTGGTTTGGATTTAAGAGCCACGTGGTACAGTGGTTAGAATGCAGTACTGCAAGCTACCTCTGCTGCATGCCAGCTGCCTGCAATTTGGCAGTTCAAATCTCATTGGCTCAAGGTTGACTCAGCCTTTCATCCTTCCAAGGTGGGTAAAATGAAGACCCAAATTGTTGGGGGTAATATGCTGACTTTGTAAATTGCTTAGAGAGGACTGGCTGTAAAGCACTGTAAAGTTACAGCCAGCCCTCTCTAAGCTACTGCTTTACAATGCTTTAGCATTTAGACTTATTATACTTATAAGTCTAAATGCTATTGCTATTGCTAAATGGCACATGATGGAAAAAACAAGATCTTCTGCAGTTATGAGCTGATCTTTAGTAACTGATCTCCTGCTCTCAACTTCTCCTTCTGAGCAGCTTTCTTGTGAGTGGCAGGATATCATTTGCTGAGATTTTTCCAGATCAATCACAAACAAGGAAAGTTCCATGTTTTAGTTAGAAGATTCAACTTCATTCAATGTAATATTTCCAAGGATTGGGAGAAGGGTAAGCCCCTACGTAATCCCTAGGAGCATCTTGGCATTCATATACTTCATGTAGTGATGCAAACACAATAACATCTATACAATTTTCTCTATCCTCCATTATTAAGATTGTTAGTAAAGAACAGACTTTCAATAGAGACATGTCTATATATTTTCTCATTGCCTTTCTCTAAGCACAGAAAATCTTGCTTGTAATGTCTTGTACAGATATAATAAAATTAAAGTCACACCATGATTTGGAGACTTTTAATCAAACTGGCACCCAAAGATTTATAGAATCAAATCATGAATACACTAATAGGAGCAACAATGCAGAAGACACCTTACTTGGTTGGCACAGTGATTAGAATGCAGTATTGCAGGTTAATTCTGTTGACTGCCAGCAATTCGATTCTCACTGGCTCGAGGTTGACTCAGCCTTCCATCTTTCCAATGTGGGTAAAGTGAGGACCCAGATTGTTGGGGGCAATAGGCTGACTCAGTAAACTGCTTAGAGAGGGTTGTAAAGCGGGATATAAGTCTAAGTGCTATTGCTATTGCTACTCTGTTTCCTCAAATCCATAGTTTTAGCAATCAGGATTCCTTTTTTGATCACTGTCCAAATAGTAGATCAGAAGAAGGGAGAAAGTCAAGGGAGTAAGACTGAGTCAATGGGTGTGATTCTATTTCCCACAAATGAAGGCAAATATATGTGTCCCAGAATAATGCTGCATGATCCAGTCTGGGTCAGTTACCAGGTTTAGTCTTGTGAGCTTTTGGGCTCATGCTGGAGCCCATCCTCAGGGAACTTCTCTCTACCAGAATGTCTCTCCCAGATTCTATTTCCTTTCCATGCATTTAGAGCAGGGGTCTCCAACCTTGGCCACTTTAAGACTTGTGGACTTCAACTCCCAGAATTCTTCAGCCAGCTTTGCCAGCCTGATTTAGAGGACCTACTGACAAAACCCTAAGGCTTCCTCTTCCTCCTCCCCCTGCCTCAATTCAAATGAATCACCGCAAAGCTTATTTTCACAGTATAGTTTATGATTCTCAGAAGGATTTAGGATTCATAGACAGAGCAGCTTATCTCTCATTCTGATTCCTAATCTTATTACTGTGCTTAGAGAACTGTGATTTGATGGGCAAAATTAAAAGTAATAGTTCTTTCATTAGTTGTGTCACCAACTGCTAAAAAGCTGTTTTTAGAAGAACAGTGGTTTTTGTTAACCTTTCCCACATTTGAGGATATGACCAGAAATTTACATTTCAGGTTCAGAAGTGGCATTTCTTTCAATGGGAGGTATACACCCATTTATATCCTCATGATCATCATTTTAGCCATTGTCTATCCACTGCAGACTGAGGGCCTTTTCTGCATGTTTCCAACCAATAAAGTCTTGAGCTTTCTTTTGTCAGTTGAGCACCAGCTGAGCCTGCAATACTTGCTGATATCATCGCTCCATCTTGTTTTAGGACTCTTACCCATTTATATGGTATTCTGGAATAACAATAGCAATAGCACTTAGACTTATATACTGCTTCACAGTGCTTTACAGCCCTCTCTAAGCAGTTTACAAAGTCAGCATATGATTGCCCCCAACAATCTGGGTCCTCATTTTACCCACCTCGAAAGGATGGAAGGCTGAGTGAACCTTGAGCCTGGTGAGATTCGAACTGCCAAATTGCAGGCAGCCAGCAGGCAGCAGAAGTAGCCTGCAGTATTGCTCTCTAACCACTGTGCCACCGCAGCTCGTCAGAAGTATAGGATAATATAGCATTGGCTAGAGACCACTAGTGTTGCAAGTCCTTTTTTTTCTTTATCATCACAATGCAGAATGAAAAAAGAACTGGCTCCAGCCTAATAATATTGACAAATGGCAAAGCAGGTCTTGCATCATGGGATTCCTGTGTAGCTGGTAAAATTATTTTATTTTCATTTTTAAATGATGTTTAAAATAGCAAAACAGAAACTAGGAATAAATATAAAAACTATTTCAGAGAGGAATATATAGGATTACCCATAGGAGACATTTTGCCTTTATGAGTTAGTCTAATAATGGTACCAGAATATACTTTAATTAAAAATACTAGTTTCATTTGTTTTTGTTCCAAAATCTGCAGCTGAAAACTCAAAAGGAGCAAAGATCCCACTGTTATACATGTTTTGTAAATTAAAGTACATATTAAATCCATACAGTCAGAGTTAATGAATGTGGGACAACAAGAGATGTGTGTGCTAGAAAAACAGTCGTGGTCTGTTGTTTCTATTCCTGTTACCTTCCTTGTCTTTTTTCCCCATAACTTTCCTTGCCTCTAACTATTTTTCTCCTGGCATCATCATTCCTTTGTCTTCTAAGCATTTTCATTACCAACACCTTTACTGCTTCTCTAATAGTCCCAAGAAAAGTGATCATTGGGGGTGGGGGTGGGGGTTAGGAATGATCTATTTAGTCTAACTAACAGCATTTTCTCCTTCACCCCCTCTTTGGAGTGAAGTGGTCTTCATTCATCATTCATAGAGTTTGATTTTTTGTTCCCTTACTTCAAAACCCAAAACTTCAAATCCCATGTTTTGTTTTCCTACAGTATTTTATCCAGACACGTTGTGCAGCCATTCAACATTTTGGTGTGGCACTAATTACAGAGAAGATGAAAGAAGGCCAGCTCTGCTGATACTGACATGTCCTGAGAGCAGCACCTTTCACCACTGCCAAGTCTGCCTAGCAACTAGAAGTCAATGGTGAAAACAGAGATGGCAAGACACCATCAACCAAGATATGCAAGTCACAGGCCTGGAGACGCAGCTGACTGTGCAAAGTGACGTTCAATTATCCGAAAAGCAGGCCCTGCACCTACAATAATATGCTAGGAAGAAGAAGAAGAAAACATTGTGCAGCTGAAACATCTAAATGCATACTGAGTAGTAAAGAATGATGGCTGGGATGCCTCATAGGAATTGTCCATAAATCAGTTAGTTTGGGAAAATAACCAAGTCCAATCTTAAATGTTAATGGCAATGTGGGTCTAGTATCTAGGGATCACTGATTAGGTAGGCCACTTTTTATTTAAAAAAAATGAAATTAAAAAATAGCAAACCAGAAGTACAGTGTCCAAAGGGACTTGTGAAAAAGCATGTCCAGAGTGGAAGATACAACATTACCAACTTATCCGAAGATTTACTTTTAGTGAAAGTCATACCTCAAGAAAATCAGTGCAGCAATAATAAAGAAATAACTTTCAGACATAGTTTTACTTTAAGGCACTAGGCATATGACCGTGTTAAATTAGACTGCAATCTGCAGTTCTCAAACCGTAGTGCTCAAAATATGATGTTTCTTAGCAATACAATAACCCAAACACAATTTAAATTTAAGGGTAATTGACATCTTAAGATTGTTTCACCCCACCAAAAAGAAAAGAACAACTAAAAATACATGTGTTTTTAGGTTTATATTTTCCATCTTTCTTTCCTCCCTCCCTCCCTCCCTCCCTCCCTCCCTCCCTCCCTCCCTCCCTTCCTTCCTTCCTTCCTTCCTTCCTTCCTTCTTGTTCATTATTGATTTCTAGAAGTTCTTTTTTCTGTCCTGGAGTGCGCAGAAATGTATTCAGACTAGATGAGAGCATCATTAAAAATAAATACATTCCCCATGCAGTTAAACTAGTGGAAGGGGAAGGTCTGCCTTTCTGGGAGTCTTAATGGCCTAATTTCAGTTTGCTTGTTGAACAAAGCAGCAGTAAGAAAGGCTTTTGCTCTGCTACAGCAGCATTAAAGCTGGAGAGGTTGTTGAATAAGACAAAAATAAAACATTGGAATATAAATAGTAGCTGGGATGGCATACTTAATTGGCACATGCATCTGATAATTGGCACATGTATTTGATAATGATTGGCACATTCCATCCTTGTAATGATGCAGCATTATAACTCTATTGTACAGGGCTTCTCACCATATGTCCTAATCATGTAATGTAACGTCAGAAATGCCTCTGCCTAAAGGGAGAAAACCCATACTACAGATTCTTATAAAGCATCAGGTAGACAGTGGTATATGAGGACTGGGAAAAATCCTCCGCCGACAGACCATGAACTTTCTTGGCAGCATGAGAAGGAGCCCACTGCAAAGTTTCCCACATTGAAAATATAACATGGAAGCAGGACCTTTGAAGGCATTCAGAACCCCAGAGTTAGCTCTTGATATCAGGTCTATGTAGATCAGTGGTGGGATTCAAACATTTTTACTACCGGTTCTGCGGACATGGCTATTTGGTGGGTGTGGCTTGGTGATCATGTGACTGTGTGGGTGTGGCTTGGTGGTCATGTGACTGAGTGGGCGTGGCTTGGTGGTCATGTGACTGGGTGGGTGTGGCTTGGTGGTATGTGACTGGGTGGGCGTGGCCAATTCAATGTCACTCACATCAAGGGGTGCCTCACCTGGCCCCTCCCTCTCAGCCATTCCTTGTCACCCAGCCTCAACTTATCTATAGTTCTGTAAAAATGTTGTTCACCTTTTTTGACTTTATTATCTGCATACTACAGATGTACTTTCATGGACCACTGAAAGAAGGAAATGGCTCACATGCTTTGCCCAAGAGGGTGATAGGCAACAGGCTTTTAAGGGGCTGCCACAAAGAAAGGGAATCAATGTATTTTCCAAAGAAGCAGAATGCAAACAAGAAGCAATGGATGGAAACTGAACAGAAAGAAGCAACCTGAAACTAAGGAGAAACTTCCTGACAGCGAGAACAATTAACCAGTGGAACTGCTTATCTCCAGAAGTTCTGGGTGCTCAATCACTGGAACCTTTTAGGAAAAGACTGGACAGCCATTTCTTTGAAATGGTATAGGGTTCACCCCAAGGTTCCTTTTAAGTGTTATTCTGTTACCTTTCCCAGGATCTCTACTCAGAGTCTGGCATCCTCAGTTTTCTTGCCTGAGCTGGGGGTTGGACTAGAAGATCTCCAAAGTCCCTTTCAATTCTTGTTAAACACATCTGTATTTTATGCTCTGGACTATTGACATTGAATGCATGTAAACCCTTGAAAAATATGTGGTAGCCCTGGGCAAAAGAAAGGCAGAAAAATCACTCTAGGTGTAGGGATAGTGTAAAATATTAACACATGATAAATAATGGAACAATTAAAAATAATAGCACAGTTTTATCTCTCTCTCTCTCTTACTATTTTTTTTCTTTTTCTCCCTTCCTCTTTCTTTCTTTCTTTCTTTCTTTCTTTCTTTCTTTCTTTCTTTCTTCTTTCTCTCTCTCTCTCTCTCTCTCTCTCTCTCTCTCTCTCTCTCTCATACACACACACACACACACACACTTTTGGAGCACTTTTGTAGCTTAACAGACATGCATTTTGAAGCAGCTCCTTTAAATTTCTCCAAGGCTGGAGTGGATTCCCCCACCCCCTCTGTCAGACTGTACTCATCACTCCAGGCACTTTAACTCACAAGGAAAAAGCGATACTTGCAGCATCCATGGGGAATCCTTGGAGAAGTTTTTAAAGGACCTGCTTCAAAATGCATTTCTTTTACATTGCAAAAGTGCTCCAAGGCTCGATTCACCCCCACCCCCTCTGTCAGCCCACATTCCTTCTCACTCCTGGCACTTTAACTCACACGGGGAAAGCAATACTTGCAGCATCCATGCCTTTCTTCCTTTCCCCCCAGGGAGAAAGAGGACATGGGGAACGGCAAACTAGAAGAGCGATTGGGGCAAGTAAGCGACCAGGTTGGGGTCATGGCCAGCCAGGGGTCGCCACCAGTTCAGTGACCCATGCCAAATAACCGCTACCGGTTCATCTGAATAGGTGCAAACTGGTTGAATACCACCTCTGATGTATGTAGATCATGGTCAATCCACTCCTTATAGCTGTGTTGTTCCTCTCTACTGGAGCAAAATGCCTTGCAGAAGTGAACCGCTTGCCTCTATGAATTATTGAGAAGGGGATGATCTGCTTTGCTTCAGTGGAAATGGTTCACATGTATGGAAGTTACTTTTGCTGTGGAAAGAAAAGCAACAGTGCCAGTCCACTGATTTTGAATTGTGGGTCTGGCTTTGAGGAGGTACTCAAATTCTGACAGAGTAAAACACCAAATGAATGTGCTGTACTCTGTATCCAGCTCTTAGTTTATAACCACTACTTTTTTGTACTATATTTAAAGTGAGCATGTTCAGAAATAAGCAGACTGTTAGTCGTCCAGTAAGGGCATGTAACTGAAGATGTCCCTGAAGAGATGGGGATAACATTAAGATTAAAATCCATGGCTGGATGTGGGATCTGGATCAGTGATGTCTCTCCAGAGAAAGGAGAGAGATTAGATTGCCCACAGGCATTCCATACATCTGCTTCTTGTGTGTAGATGGCAGGAACCAATATTTTGCAATCTGTTTGTGAGTTGAGTGACTGTGAGTCAAGGGATCACATCTTTGCTCATAGTCTTAATGTAGCCTTAAAGGACTCAGAGTTCAAACAATCATTATTTCTTAAGTACTTTGGAAACAACTTTGTATTTCTTTCCAAACCTGAAAACTTTTGGAATATCAAAGTTTATTGACTTTTACTTGGTGAGTTTCTTCAATTCACTGTAAAAGAAGTTTTAACTGTACTGTATCAGAGGTGGTATTCAGCCGGTTTGAAGGGCGGATGGATGTTCCGGGACTGCTGCTTTCTTCATTGTCCCACCTGTCGCTGCTCTGGAGTTTGCCCAATAAGTTCTTCCCAGAAAAGGTGTGTGTGTAAGAGTCAAGGAAGGGAGGGGAGGAGGGAGGGCAAAAAGGAAAGAGAAGAAAGGAAGAAAGAGACAAGAAAGAAAAAGACGGAAGAGGAAAAAGAAATAAAGAGGAAAAGAAAGGAAGAAAAAGAGAAGAAAGAAAGGAAGAGAGAGAAAGAAGAAGAAAGAGAAAGAAAGAAAAAAGAAAAAAAAGAAAGAAGAAAAAAAGAAAAAAGAAAGAAAAAGGAAAAGAAGAAAAGAAAGAAGAAAGAAAGAAAGAAAGAGGAAAAGAGAGAAGAGACAAGAAAGGACGAAGGGGGAGAGAAAGAGAGAGAGAAGAAAAGAAAGAAAGAAAGGAAGGGGGACGGAGCAAAATCAGTGCTATTATTTTTAATTGTTCCATTATTTATCATATATTAATATTTTACACTGTCCCTACATCTAGAGTGATTTTATTGCCTTTCTTTTGCCCAGGTATTTTTCAGGGTTTACATGTCTATAGTCCAGAGCATAAATACATGTGTATTTAACAGAGCTGAAACGGACTTTGTAGGTCTTCTAGTCCAACCCTTGTTCAGGCAGGAAAACTGAGGGTGCCAAATTCTGAGTAGAGGTCCTGGGAAAGGTGTCAGAATAACAGAATAGCACTTAGAAGGGACCTTGGGGGGAACTCTATACCATTTCAGAGAAATGGCTATCCAGTCTTTTGTTAAAAACTTCCAGTGTTGGAGCACCCAGAACATTTGGTGGCAAGTAATTCCACTGGTTAATTGTTCTCACTGTCAGGAAGTTTCTTCTTACTTTTAGGTTGCTTCTCTTTCTGTTCAGTTTCCATCCTGCTTTGGAAAATACATTGTTTGCCTTCTTGTGCTTTGGAAAATATATTGCCCCACCCACCCCTTTTTCTCGCAGGTCCCTAAAAGCCTGTTGCCTATCACCCTCTTGGGCAAAGCCTATGAGCCATTTCCTCCTTTCAGTGGTCCATGAAAGTACATCTATAGTACATAGATAATAAAGTCAACAAAAGATGAACAAAATTGTTACAGAACTATAGATAGGTTGAGGCTGGGTGTGACAAGGAATGGCTGAGAGGGGAGGGGCCAGGCGAGGCACCCCTTGACATGAGTGACATTGAGTTGGCCACACCCACTCAGTCACATGACCACCAAACCACACCCACATCATCATATAACCACCCCAGTCACATGGCCACCCAGTCATGTGACCCTAAGCCACACCTACCAAATAAGCCACACCCACAGAACTGGTAGTAAAAAAATTTGAATCCCACCACTGTTCTGTATGCTTAAATATTTTTAAAGGCGATGTTAAAAGGTGTGATTAGAATGGTGATTTTACAAAGTTATAAACAGATTAATGGTCCAGATAGACTCAATAAAATTTGGAGATTCTATATAACCTTCCATGGGAAACTACCTATGCTTATGTATTCAGAAGGAACTAACATGGTAAAATATAACTGACATTTGGATACTAGAAGGCACCAAAAGAAAGTAAAATAATGGCTATACCAAGAGATATTTTGGAATATTGGACTCAGCAACTAAGTTTAAAAATTTCTGTTATTATTGATAGACTGATAAATGGATGAGGAGCAAGACAATATAGTATTATTGAACAAGACTGAAATATATTTAATGTGGTTTTGAAAAAAGAAAAGGAAGACAACAAGAAAGATATTGAAAAAGATGAAATATACAAATGAAACTGACTAATGTTTTAATAGTTATAAAGAATGTACAAACAATGGACTGAAAAAATGAATTGGATAACCTTTTTACAATGGATTTACAAAAGGGAATAAGGTTAATATTGTCAGCAACTTTGTAAGAAAAAATGAAAAAATTTAAAAAGTCAAATGTTTGGAAATTACTTGAAAGAAGTAAAGACCAAGATTGCTTTAAATAAGAGAAAGAAATATAAAATGATTTATTTAACCATGGTTAAAATTGATTGCTGCCTCTGACAACTTTTTTTAGCAGGATGTTTAAAGGCTTTATTATAGGTAAAAGTTCTATGAGAAAGAATTTATTTATTACACTTTAAATTTATCTAATCAAGATTAACATACTTATATTATCATCTCTATTGGACTCTTGAATGAGGTTTGGGCATTTAAAAATAGCAAGTGAGATATAAATGTAAATGGAAGAAATTTAAGTGGGTTTATTAAATCAAGTTTGTAATAGTTATGTTATTATTTCTGGCAATGCTTAATGGACTTTTGCTGATTAAGATGCAGGAGGGAGGTTATAAAAAATATTTATAGAGAATGAGATGTGGGATGAAGACATTGTTGTATTTTAAGAGATGGTAATAAGTCATTAAATAGATTTATACTTTCTGGAAGAAAAGAGGAAGTTACTTCTTTTTCTTTTCTTTTTTCATTTTTTGACTTTTTCTGTTTATCTTTTTAGTTTTTCTAGTCTGCACTAGTTCCATCTGTATATATATATATAAAACTTACAATAAAATTATTATTAAAAAGAAGAAGAAATAAACACAGTTCCCATAATGTTTCTGAGACACTTGTATTTTTGCAGTGAGGGCATATCAATCTTTCAACATGAACTCAATATTCCATTTCGTTAAAGTCAGGAATCCAGTTAGTTATTGTCTGTTTTAGTATTTTTGTTCTGCTTCCAGCAGTGTTAAATGAAATAAGATTTTCCTTATAATACTCTCATACAATTCCTTTAGAAAGTCATTCTGACAGAACTTACTAAAAATTTCATCTGGCATATTGTTAAACATTGCGTTCTTATGAAAAGGGAGGGAGGGAGAGAGGGAGGGAGGGAAGGAAGGAAGGAAGGAAGGAAGGAAGGAAGGAAGGAAGGAAGGAAGGAAGGAAGGAAGGAAGGAAGGAAGGAAGGAAGGAAGGAAGGAAGGAATTAATTCACTATAGAACTGACTTTTACCAAATGCTATTAAAAGTATTATCATTATCTTTTCCTACCTGTTATCTGAATTAAAGTATGATTATTCTTCTTTAGTTAGGTATTACATTCAGTTTTGGCATGTATTTTAACTTGCCCTCCATTTTCTTTAAGATAAAATTGAGATGAAATTTTCTTCTTTTATTTGTATGGTGCCTGTATATATCACTACTCTTCTTTACTATAGCTTACAAGTTATAATTGATAACTGAGGTCTGGTTTAAGAGAAGATCTGAAAGCCCTTTAAAGGATCATTTGGAGAAGAATCAGAGCTGGTGTCGGTGTACATATATTCTTGCTACTTTAGTAAGCAATATATGGAATGGTAATTATGTTTTACAACATTAAGCCCAGCAGCATTAGAGTAAAATGATAAAATTATTATGTCTTTAAAGAGGAAAGTAGACAAATATAACAGATAAGTAAATTGTTTTAAATCCTATGTTTAATCTCACTACAGGGTTAAATGCAGCCATCTTGCTGAAGCCAAGCAAGTTTGAAGCCCAGAATGAGTTGGATGTCATCTAGGGACATCCATGAATGCCATACTGAATTCCCCGCTAGAAGAAAGACAGGATATGAAATAAGTAAATCAATAGCCTAATGTCATTAAAACAGTGTAGAGGACTTAATCTGAAACAATCTGAGCTCTTCATTTACCAACAAGAAAACCAAGAATGGTGTGAAAATACTTGAGAATGGATTCCTATCTCTGATTCAGAACAGGTCTTCATGCACATAGAGTTTTCACGATGGGAACCATTGTCTATAAAAATCCTCTTTCTCATTCTTAGAATTTTTGGTGATGTAAACCCATGTAAATGTGAAATTGGTTGGAAGATAACTGCCAGAACCAATCAACACTCCCTCTCTTCCTCCTGTTGAACCACTTGCCTTGGCTGTTGAAACATGAGGAGGAGGTAATGTGGAAAATTGAGACAGGTGCATTTCCTCTGATTCTTATATCCTTTCCTATCCTTCAGTGCTGCAGCCAGCAAAACTTTCCAATCTACATTGATTGTCCTTTGCCACTGAGGATAGGAAAGAAATATGACTTTTACAGGAGGCTCCATCCATAAAAGTGTCATCTGCAGAATCAACTGTTCATTGGAATCCCCAACTCAACTCAGAGGTGGTTTGTAGAGGGATGGATTCACATTATCTCCCAACTCTTTATTGAGTCATATGAGTATCACAAATGTATGAACCAAAGCCATAAGCTGGGCTCACATTCCTGATTAACATCTAGCATCTCTGTGACAAATTCGAAGAAATGAGCCAAAAGTGCAAAATAATAATACTACAAAGTTCTATTCAGCCTAACCTAGCTCCTTCAATTTTACACTAACAGGAGCAAAATAAAAAAATTAAAATGCAGCAAGCTTCAGTTATTATGCCACTCCTCTATTATGTATGTGTATTCTAACTGGATTACATTTTCTTGTCTATTGAAATAGGAAAACACTTTGGAGCCTCAAAAGGGAAGGGAAGGGGAAAAAGGAAGGGAAGGGAGGGAAAGGAAAGGAAAGGAAAGGAAAGGAAAGGAAAGGAAAGGAAAGGAAAGGAAAGGAAAGGAAAGGAAAGGAAAGGAAAGGAAGAAGGGGGATAGGGGGATGGCAAGGCTATATGGAAAATGTTCTGGGTTTCTCTCCCATAAGACCATCGTGGAAATAAAAGCTATAAAGGTACCATTTATAAAATTATTTAAACTAGTTATTGTTAGAAAACTACTTTAATCAAAGGAAATATTCTTAAATTACAAGGTAAAGTGAGGCCTTTTTAGCATAGCAGTACAGAAGTGATTTATCATGGCCTTTTCTTTTTGCTTTTGTTTTTAAAACTACAGTCTATCCTAGAACCAAGGGATTTCCTGATGGTTTCCTATCCAAAGACTAATCAGACTGAGCCTCTTTTAGCCTAAGTGGACTCCTTACACTGTGTAAAATCAAATAATGTCTGTAATGACCTGTCCTGTCTAATCCCCAGTAGGACAATTGCAATCTTCTTTTATTTGTGAAGGTTTGGTCTGTCGGGGCAGGTAGTCCATTGCAATTACAGTAGAAATGGATACAATTCTGCATGGTTGGTCCCTAGAGGTTTATGCATATTGTGCATGAAAAATTGTGATGGTGAAGATTATGTTTGAACTGTTGATAATTTACATTGTAGATATAAGACTGTGAACTAAAGTCTTCAAATAAACTGGTCAGAGCAAATTGTAGACATCTCGATAAATCCTTAAATAAACGGATCCTCAATAAATCCTCATAAATGGATCCAGAGGTGGACCTCCCCTCTAAAAATTTACAGTGGAATCTAAATTTAATTAAAAAATAAATTTTGTTTCTGCTGAACAAGACTTCAGACAAAAATTTGTACATTTTATTGTTATATAACTGCTTTCTAACATGGAAGCTACCTGTCTCTCAATTGAGTTGTGATGGTATGCATCAAATCCATTTCAATGACCATTACTGCTTTTAGCAGAAACATTTAGACACAATTTCTTAATATTTAATTTTGAAACTTAGTTCAACTATAGTCAATGCATTTCTTTCTTGCTGCTTTTCTATATTATTCAAAATATAAATCTTTATCTACACTGATTTTTTTATTGACTTCAGCCCAGACGATTATCTATCTTGATTCAGATCTACAATAGAAATATCAAAGGTTTTTATCTCTTACCTTTTTAAAAAAATCTTTCTTGAAGAAATGGAGAAAATATCTGGGTGACTTTAAGCCAGTCACTCTGTCAACTCCCCTCACACGGATGCTGTTGTGGGGGAAATAACTTTATTATAAAAAATAATAAAGGTGGGATTTAAAAAAAATCAGAAAAAGAATATTCTGCCATGGATGCCTCTGAGAGGGATAATATCTGCCACATAAAATCTGGAAGGACAAGGAGAATGGAGGTGTGACGTGGTTCAGCCTATTTGGAGGCAAGCATGCCCTTATTTACTTGAAAGAATTAGGGTTAATATATATAAAAATAGCACTCCTACTAAGTAAGGAACTTACAATAATCCCAAAGGATAGATGCTATGCTTAGAGGTCGTGAAAATAAAATCAATTTGCTGCTTTCCTTCACTGGAAATAAAGTTCTATTAAAGCTATGTCATGGTTGAACCCCCAATATGGGTACAGAAAAATCTCAATTTTTCTTCTTTATTGTTTGGAGCTTCAAGGAAAAATGCCATCTGTATATAACTTGTCCCTTCCATGTTCTGAGACTTCAGAAATTCCGGTATAAGGCTATAGGACAGTGGCATTCAGTTTAAAATGCAGCATTTACAGCTCATAAGAGTCTTGCATATGTCAACTAAAAAGACACTCCTTTGGTCTTTTTAACTTCCAGGAAAAGGGAATGGGGGGAAATAGTGCATTCCTTAAGTACCTAGATAATCACCCTGGCAGCCCAAAGTTGTCGGAGTGCAAGAAAATTACTGGAGAGCATGATTGATGACTCTTGGGATGAATGAGTCCCATTGGAGAATACACATCCAGGGGATGGGGGGAAGACCAGAGTCAAGGGGGAAATGAATGATGTATTTTAGTATCAGTGCATGTAGCTAACACCAACATATCCACTTCTAATAAATCAATTTTCTGTTCTCTGAGATGCGGCTAGAGACTTATGATTTGAATGGGGGTGGATTTGTTGGAGTCCTGATAGCCAGCCAATACTAAAATACAAGCAACTCAATTCAGTTCAAGATTTTGGCTTTGTCAAAACTGCATTCACATCCCCAGTCTTTTTCTGCACTTGAAAGAGGGAAAAGCTATGGAATTTACTACCACAAATTATAGTGATGGCCAAGTCATGAAATTCCAAGAGATAATTTTTTTATAGAAGAATAAAAATAATGCAAGTAATCTCTTCTAATGATGGATATGTCACAGGCAGAAAGAATAATTGTAAAGGGCTGAAATCTCACATAACAGTTGCAAGGGCATCTGATGGAATTCCCCACCCACTCAACCCTTGGAAATATATGTTGGACTAAATACACCCATAGTCTTAATCAACATTTTTGATAATATTCACAAGGTTCCTTTAAAACATTACATGGAAGATAGGAAGGATGAGCCATTTCAGTGACTTACGGTGTCACATTCAGTCATCTCTGAAGCCACCATTATTTCTGTGAATGATAGTACATAAAACCTATCTCTGTGCTGGTAATTGACTGCAATGTTTTGTTAATGGAGCTGTTATTAATAATATAAATTGCCTTCTGTTTTCCATATCAATGAGTCCAAGCAATTCATAACTCAAGGACAACACTACAAAATTGCTCGTTGAATAAATGGGGTCTTATCCAATTTGGTTCTATATCTTTAGCTCTCTGTACTGCTTTCTTTTCCCCTCATAGTGAGCTGATTGACCTTGCATTTTATCTCCATGTAACAAGAGTCAGATTCTGCTGTTCAGAAAAAAAAGAAACAAAAACACTGCATTTGACTCCAGTCACATATATTTACACCATGAAGGTTGACTACAAGGCTGCTTTCTATTCATCCCCTTTTAATAAACTTCATGTGGGATTGACTAACCATAATAGTAAGATTGTTTTCCCAGTCTGTCAAAGACTTTCTGGAATAATATTAATAAAAATAAAAATATTTTATATTATATAAAATATATTATATATTATTATATAGTCCATTCAGTAACATATCATAACCAAGTTACATTTATGCTCTAATATGAAGAAACCACAATGTAACTCTTCTTTTATAATGCCAGAGCATATTGCAATGATTTCCCTTAACCAACAGCAGCAAAGCAGAACCACGGCTATTTCAGGGACCAAAGTTCCTTAGCTGTCACTCAAAACTTTGGGGAAGGTTTCTAGTCGGGGAAGATTCTCTCATAGTTACTGGAAACAGAGTCAAAGTACAGAAAGTCAAACCCAGCCTACTGGTTTTTCCCCTTGGGAAAGTCCAGGACCATATGCCATCAATCATGTTTCCAGACCCTTGTCATGGTTCCATAATTTCCAATTTTTCCTCCTTCTTTGTCTCTGTCTCCTGCATCATTCCAGCACTCACCTCCAGAATGATAGAGCCAGCATTCATAACCACCGTGGCAGACCTGAGAGGCAATACATAGCTGTGGGTTCACACTATAAACTTGGGATGGGTGGAGTCTGCTTTTTCTTTGTACCCATATGGTGCCAATGTTGTAGAATTATACGGTTGGAAGGGAGCTTGGAGGTCTTCTAGTCCAACTTCCTGATCAGTGCAAAAAACCTCATAACTTCAGGAAGCAGATTGTTCCATTCCTTAATAGCTCTCAGTTTAGATGTATCAGTCTCAAAATATGTATGTATATATGTGTGTATATGTTTGTATGTATATGTACCATATGCATGTAGGGAGGGAGGTATGAATGTGCATTTTAGGCACATATATGTACAAAATTGAAAACTAAGAATATTTAACATTTGTTGCCATATCAAACAAATGTTAACTACCAGTTGAATAAACTGTCTATCAATCTGTTCAAGATATGATTACTATGTCAGTGCTAAAGTTTATGCTCCCCACAATTTTTTCATAGCCTTTATTTAATCTGGACTTTCACCTATTAACAGAGGTGGACTGTAATGCTATGACCCATGACATGGAATGAACAGAAAGTTACATATGTAGATTCTTATTGAAGCATCAAATAATCACCCTGTCTGATCAAAATAGATAATCCTACCCTGCTTTCTCTCTAGTCCTTGGCTAATCTGACAGGAACAAAGTCCACCAAACTGAAAAGATTAAGCATTTATTTTTCTTTTTCAAATTGAAAATCTGTCTCACTGTGAAATTTTTCACAAATAATATTTAGAATGTCCTCCTAAAAAAAATAAAGTGCAAACTTCAGCAAAGATGTTTGTCATACCGAGAAAAAATTCTGCCTGTTTCATTTGTATTAAAATTCAGATTCACTTTTTACAAAAATCAGCATTACAAAAATGTTTACATACATCTGCCTGCATACCTCTTCCAATCCAAATAGTTTTAGCAGCATTTTTCTAGCATTTTCCATACATTTTTCTACAACATACATATTTTATGCTTATTATATGCAATTGCAAATCAAAATCCAGAAAAATATGAACTGCTGCATGTATTTCAAATTCATTATATTTGGAGAATCTAAAAGTACTTTTATATGAATTATTTATATAATGTATTGATAAATAAAGACAATGTAAAAGTACTTCCAAAAGGAAGTCTATTTTTTATATACCATTTTTTCTTATCCATCTCTATATAGGAATTATATGGGGATACTACGCAAAGGAACTCTCTGATTTACTCTTCACCATACACACACAAACACTTAGTTTTCAGACTTTGACCACTCTGCCCTCAAGATTGTGCAATTAAAATTTGATGGCAACCCACTAAATAATTCTGGGATGATGATGATGATGATTTTGAGTTGCAAAAAAAATGAAGAAAAAAAATATGTGAATTAAAGACTTGACAGGTTTAATGCATCTATTTTATTGGAGAGGACCCAAAACCCCAATCTGCAAGCATAAAACCTTTAAAACATCTGAAGAAAACAGTTCCAGAAATCCTGGCTATACTCTTTCTGTTGCTGTCAACGCATCACCATTAATTTGCAAGACCTCTGAGAAGCTAGGAACATTAAAATTTATTTTTATGTTGTGTTTGTTTGGTTTGTGTGGAAAATATATGAACTACCCTTTATGGATGGTTACATTGGTGCTGGAGAGATCCAGGATCAACCCTACACCCTGGCCCAAAGGATAATGGTGGTTATGTGCTAATTAATTTCTCTTACCTGAAATACTTCAGGCTTGTTCTAAGAATGAACTGAGAAGAAGAGAACCATGTACACTACATTTTTATCTCTAGTTTGAAATAAAGACCTTAACAAACTTTTAAGTAAAAACTGCCTTATTTTGTACTCTATTTGTCTATTAGCCTACAAGATAAGATTTTACAGCTAAACCACTGCCTACAATAACTCAGATCACATAAATTTAACAGCATTGTCAGAGAAGCTATTAACATGACAAAGAAGAAAAAGAGAAATGAATAAAGCTCTGAAAACCGATATTTGAAGTTATTGGGTTTTTTTTCTAAAATGCTAAAATTATTAGGCAGAAAGTATATAAGCAACTTAATATTATTTTTATAGGATGTATTTCACACTGGGACACTTTGCCTAGAAAAAAAGGGAAAATTACAGTTTAAGAAAACGTTACTGAGAAGCCTTAGGAATAATTGAAATAGCACTGTTTATTTTTCACCTTAGTTTGCAATAAAAGCCCTGCCCAATCCTTTGTAAAGGTGTCTTTGAGAGAAATTCAACTAAAGAGGAATGTGATTGAAATAAATGAGAGAGAAACATGCATAGGTTTGTCTGTTTTGAAAAAATTAAACCAGAGAAAGTTTTTTCTTCCCTTTTTCTTAATACTCCAGCTCATCCAAGAGAGGGATGAAAGGAAATGCCTAAAGCAGAACTAAACAAATATGTCTAGATAGTCGCCAGCTTGAAGAGGGATGAGACCAATTGATGAAAAATAAGACTGTCAATGGCTACCAGCATAAATACACTCTTCTCCCTCCAGGGACTGAGATGCCATGCCTCAGAGTATTAGTTGCTGGCAGAGCTTCATCTTCTTGAAAAAAGTTCTTCCCTAATCCCCCACTTGGAGCTTCCCAGTAGCATCTGGTTAGCCATTATAGAACTGAATGCTGTACCAGGCAGGACTTTGGATTTGGATTTAGCAAGCAGCTCCTTAATTTAGATGCTCACACATAGCATTCTCTCTCTCGGTCTAACATTGCATACTGTTTGTAAATTAATTGTATGCAATAAGTATATCTGGCAGCTTTGTCTACCAAATGTAGGATACATGAAAGGAATTCAAGACTGGACACAGCCTTCATCCCTCTGGATGCAATATTCTTGGATGATACTATGTAAGCCTGATGGATAATACAAAAAGAATTACATATCTGTAAATACTCATTTCAGACTTTAGATGTGGTTCAGTTACTTGTCTTGAGGTATATACTAGAGCAAAAATAGATATTAAATCAAATTAAAGCTACACATTAGGAACCGGGTTATAAGAGAGCAGAAAAAACACATGCACCCAATAGGAAGAAGCTCAACCCAAATAGGCATTATCTGTACCATTTTTATTTTATTGTGCATGAATGGTAAGCAGGCCTATTTACTGTAAATAACTCAGCAGAATTTCCACAGTCCTGTTAACATCATTTAGTATCATGGGGAGAGAAAGAAATGAACAGAGAGTGAGAAAGAGAGGCTTGAAACTCTTTCAATCTGATGATCTGAAGCAAAACTATTTTATATATTCAGCTCTCCATTTCAGACAATCAGAATATATAGGACTTCAGAAATCAAAGAACATTGTGGTATGAAATCAGGGCATCCATATAACAAGCTGGAATGTATGCAGATCTCAGTAAGATATATGCAGGAAGTTACATGTTTAGAAAGAACATATAGGCTTTTTTAACATTAAGAGTTAGCTTAAAGCACAAAAGAATTTAAGAATGGCAATATCTCAGACAAAATGTCTGATCAACTGCAGCCAAATGATTTAGCCCAGGTCTTCCTTTAAATCAACCAGACATTTGCAAAAAAAAAAAAAACACAAACACCCATACACACATTATTATTTTCAGCAGCCAATATTGAGTAGTGTTCTGTCACAGGTAACCCTTTATAATGAATATCTATAACTGTACCACTTTCTAAAAATCTGTCTACTTCCCTAAAAAACCATCCAGTTTGGCACTCTTTGGGTACATCTTGAAGAAGCAAATTTCATAACACCACAAGTCCCGAAGGTGCTTGTTTAAGAGGCAACTGGACTTTCTGTTTTTTCTTTGAAGACATTTTGCTTCTCATCCAACAAGCTTCTTCAGCTCTTCTTCTTCTTCAGAGATGAAGAAGCTTTTGGATGAGAAGCGAAACATCTTCAAAGAAAAACTGAAAATCCAGTTGCCTCTTAAACAAGCACCTTTGGAACAACTATGACCTAGATGATTGAGAATCTAAGATCACATGAATCTAAGATCACAAATTCCCAGATTTTCTAGAAAGTCTGATCCTATTATAATGTATACATACTTACACAATTATTCACATGTAAGTATGCATACACACACAAACACACACACACACACAGATGACATATTTATGCATTTGTGCAGTAATATTGAGAGTTAGCCAGAAGAAGTTTGGCAGAAGATTTTCACTGTTTCTCAATCCTGCTTCAAATATCAGGACAGATCTGTTCAGTGTTCGGAACAACTGAAATAGAGCACCAGTTCCCTTCTACCATTTTTTACCATTGCAAATTTCAGAAATCCAAAATCAAAGCCATGAATTTGAAATCCGATTCCCAGAAGGAAGGAGAAAATAAAGTATGCCTGATCACTTGTTTACCTCTAAATTATCAGAACGCCCCACCCACGAGGGGATGAAGCAGTGGCTCTCTTTTGAAAACAGGGGCAAAGAGTTAGTTGCTCAGGACCATTGACGTAAAGATGTTTAAATCTTTCATGATGAAAAAAAAAGGATTTCAGTTTTGTAAAAAGATGATGCAAACATTCGTTTTTACAATGCTTTGTTCTTTACAATACAGAAAACAGCTTTTGCATATAATCACTGCTTGTCTTTCCCAGTACTGCGTATGTTGACCATGGTAACCCTCCAAATATTTTTTTCAGATTTATCAGAAGATGCAGACAATCAAACTTTTGCATGTAAAAAGGGCATTCTATACTAAGAGAACTCTATTTTTCTGCCCAATTCTTACAAGAATAGAAATCAACTCTGTCCCAGTACAAATGTAAGAATGTTGAAAAGAAACTGCATGAGATGATTCTTAGTTGATCTTCACCAGATATTAATTAAATGTCACAAGAGGTTCCAAAACAAACAAAAAAGAAAGTAGGAGGGAATTGCCGATTAGTCAAAACAACATGCCAATAAAAAAGCAAATTTTATTTAATAAATATAATGTAAATTGCTTTATTTGACCTTATGTTCACAAAATAATTTTATTATATGTATGAAAGCAGCTTACAGGCAATAGAATTATGAAAACATTCACAATACTTGAGTAACACAGACCTGATTTAGGAAGTATATTTTTGTAGACCTAATTTATCTCTTATATTTCTCCTTTTCTGACTACATGTCTCAATGAATGTTGTATTTTGTTCCAAAATCTGAGGGGGTTTTGCTATCATTCAATCATCATCACCATCCTGTTTATATATTACTTTCATAGCTTTAACATTCATTATTTTTATTTCATATGATTAAGGGAATGTAGAAGGAATTTTGGTTTCAAGAAAGCAAAAAGAAAACAAATCTTGGCCATTCTAGGAACTTGCAGGAAACTGAGGATGAGTTTTGTTGTTTCATTCATTTTGTGAGAATCCAAAATCAGAATGAGGCATTGTTTTCTATCCAAGAAGCAGTGAACAAAAGTGAAAATTAAAATAAGCAGATTTAAGACAAACCGTGCTGCTTCACGTGGTGCTAGCATTCCTACGGTGCTCTTTTTGGTACCAATTTCATAAGAGCAGAGAATATTTTTCTGGATCAGACTAAGTGGCATTGCATTCTCCCAGTGGCAGGGCAGAGGCCTCTTGGAAGTTGGCATAAGAATAGCACTCCTTCTCGTTGGCATATGCCTGCACAATTTGAAGCTCCATTTTCATCCTCTCTTTATCACGGAGAATATTTGTGGATAGCTCTACCTTCCAACTGTGAAAGGGGTTAATTATTCTCCCTCTCCCCTGCACCCCCCCAAAAATTGAAATAAAAGAAATCTAAGAGGATTAGTTCATCTTCAAATTAGCAAATATAGATGATGTTTTATTTCTTAGTTCATCAGACCTTTAAATTGGTGTTCATTTTTCATTGGTATTCCTCTTAGATCGGTATGCGATCTACAGTTTCACATGCTGACATTTAAGCAAAGTCAACACAGGCTGAAACTTGAAAATAAAACTACAGTTACAAATTTTGTTTCTAGAAGGTCACAGTCTGTATAACTTATCATTCAGGTGATTCTGCTCTTGTTTCAGAAAGAGCCCACAAAACACCTTTCTTTCTGTGCAGCAAAAGGTACTGGAGATTTATTCCCTTTGCTGTGTTTGGAACACCTACAGGTTCTAGAGTTAGCTAGATCAAGCTGATTTTGTAAATTCTCCCTTTTTCTTCTCCTTCATAAAGTGCTGACTAGTAAACAGATCAAAAATGCAATGAATAACACCATACATACAAATATCCTATTTTTTTCAACATATATTAAAATAAGATAAAGTCATGTTTGTTTAAACATATGAAAAAAATATCCATTTAAATAATAAATAAAGAAAGCCAACATTGACACATAATCTTCCTACTATTAAAAATATCTCATTCTTATTATAAGGCTGTATTGATGTTCCAAATTGTTTTAAAAGGCATCCACCTAATCTGGCAAGTTATCAATTTTTTCTTGCAATGTATAAATACCCACAAATGACTATGCAAGTCAAATGAGAATCTCATATAAATCTATTACATTTTATTCACACAGAGAAATATAATTAGTTTCCCCAGGTCTGTTTCTGCAAACATGTATCCACTTAAAACTCTTTTTTTTTCCTTTTTTTTTTTTTTTGCAGCTACACTGTACCTACATATTTGATTCATTTCCATTTAAGATGAACAACATAGAACAATCTTTAAATACAACGTATGAAAGGTGGAGATCTTTTTAAAATTTTATGCTTTTATCAGATAGCAGCTGATTAAGCTCTGGATTTTTATGTGATGGCTTTGATTCTCACAATAGCACACTTTCTTACTAAAAACAGACAAAAAAAGTTGAAAATCTTTCTCGAATGATCACTTTTTTTTTTTAATGAGTCAACTTTCCACCTCAGGTTTTATGCTGGCCATTTTGCGTGATTGGATTGATCTTTTCCAAAGACACATCAGCCTCAAAATCCAGAATACCTGACAGGGTTGGAGAAATTTTATCCAAGGCTTTAGAAAATACACCCTCCTCTTCTTTTTTCATCATGTCGTCTTCTTCCGGGCAGAGAACCGAATGGGGAATCAAATAGACAAAATTGCACTCTTTGGGACTGGACCCTCTTGGCTCAAGCTGACTTGAAAAACCCATACCCCCATTATTGTTGATACTAACTGTCTCTATCGCATTAATGGAGAAAGGACAGAGTCTATAGCAGCCAAGAAGAGTGGAAAATGCCTTGCGGAAATCTGCATTGAAGGCATAAATGATTGGGTTCAAGGAAGAATTGGCCCATCCAAACCAAACAAAAACATCAAAAGTGGCAGAACTTATACAAAATGGCTCTGCTCCCTGGGATGAGATACTGGGCTCACAAAAGGGCACCATGCAGTTCAGGATGAAGAAGGGTAGCCAACAGCATACAAACACTCCCATGATCACTGACAAAGTCTTTAAAACTTTAGTCTCTCTCTTGAAGGACATTTTGAAGGAGCTTTCTGGGTGCTGGCCATCCATACTGTTCCTGTTGCCAGCGGTGGTTTGACAGTTCTTAGCATGCACAGCTGCTCGTTCCAAGGCTGATATACGTCGTATTTGCTTTTGAGCAATCCTATATATCCTTGTATAGGTGACTATCATGATGGCCACTGGGATGTAAAAACTAATAAGAGAGGAAGAGATGGCATACATCCTGTTCAAACTGGAATCACAGTTGTCCATAGCCACACCTTGGAAACTGGCATTTAAGTCTAAAAAGCTTGTGGTTTTAGCTTTGTGCCAGTTCAGTTGTACAGGGATGAAGGAAATCAGCACAGACAAGGTCCACGCCACACTAATCATGACAAAAGCTGCCCTGGGGGTCATTTTCCTCTCATACCTAAATGGGCTAGAGATGGCCCAATATCTGTCCACACTAATGACACACAAATTTAAGATGGAGGCCGTAGAACACATGATGTCAAATGCCACCCAGATGTTACAGAATGATCCAAAAGGCCAGAATCCAGCTATCTCAGCCACAGCTTTCCAGGGCATGACCAACACGGCAACTAAAAGATCTGAGACTGCTAATGAGATCACAAAGAAGTTGGTCACCTTGGACCTCAGGTGGCGAAACCTAATGACAGCTGCACAGACCAGGGTGTTGCCTAGGAGTGTGGAAAGGATCAGCAAGGAGAGGAAGCAGCCGGTGAGGATTCGGAAGCAGGAATCTCTTTTCACAAGCAACCCTTCCCCGTCCATAGTGGTGTTGTTCCAAATCATCTTTCCTTCTCAGGCAAAATCATGTCACAGGCCTGGTAGGGGCTTCAGCTCCTTGTGTTCCCACAGAGCTTACAATTTAATTGCTCATAACCAGGCAGGCATCCTAAGATTCATGCTCAAGTCTCTGGTCTTGGGAGGATCCCTTTGCTTTCTTTCTTTCTCTCTCCAAAAAAACTTTAAAAAAACAAAAACACACAGATAATCCATCACAAGTATCTGAACTTGTTGATCACATCGAGCTCAGGCTCACCGTCCCTCCCCACCTTCCCCCCTCTCTGCCTTTAAAAAAAAACAATCTTCTTTTAAATATTAGCCAAAAATAGAATACTCTTAGCAGGAACAGGCCAGCGGGAAAATATCCTCAGAGAATTCTGTACAGAGCGTAATCACTTTTCAGCTTGCACTTTTTGTCACTTAAATAAATTAATGATTTTTTTAACTAGCCCTTCTGCTCTAATGAGGTGTAATTCTTCAAGTGTTCTGGTTGCCGATACAGTTTCTCGTCCCTCTAATTGTTGGACATCTTAAACCCACCTCAGCCTTCATACCTTTCTGCTCTGAAATTAAACCATCAGTTCTGCCTTTATACGTAGCCTCGGGACTCAGTTCCTTTCATTGTTCCAAATAGTTTAATAAAGATTCATCATCCTAGAGGCAAAGAAAATAAATTTACATTTTAAAACATTCAAAAGGTTTACAGAAGGACCATAGTTTTGCATAAAGAAGAAATTCTCCATCCTACCTTTAGGACTTCTGATGCTCGTGTCTAATCCAGGGAAACATTTTTTTTTCCTTTCAACTTTATATTTAGGATTTGAATTGCATAGCAAGTCAATGGGTTACAATCACAGCAAGCGAATTGCATTGCTTTGGGTATAATATCCTGGTGGAAGAATGCTAAGCAGGCACTGACTTTGTTAGCAAAAACCACCAGACTGAACTTTGAGGACTCTTCTGAATTAGCCTTCTCAGGACATGGCCAAGATCCTTCAATTCCAGCCAGCCCTTATGATTCATGTGCAAACTCTGTGCATCAAAGCAGTCCTGTCTGGATGTTCATCACCCAAGTCACGCTTTGTACATCCTGTTGAAATGCCCCATCAGGATGAAATCATCCAAAGCAAAGCCATGATATTTCCAATTTTCTGGCAAAGGTCTTGAAAAGTGTCGATGGAAGAATGAAGAAGAAGAGTAAGGACCGATCCAGAGTTCAGGTCCATTTGGATCAGGATATTTCAGCTACAGCCCATTCGTTGCTTCTCAAACATTAGGTGTAACTGTCAATGGTTCCTTTTCCTTCAAATGCATCCAGATATGGTAGTTTCCTCAGATTCTTCTGTGCTCTAATTTTAAACATGCATCTATGAACTCGCAAGTTTTATCTTCATCTCACCAAGCCAACAGTCCTGGAAGTATTGGCTTCATTCTGCCTGGAGTGATAGAAAGCATAATCTGGCATGGAAAGATTTGTTTGCTTGAGGTCTCTTTTCTAAATCTCAGAGGAAGGACATCCAGGCATGAATAACATTATAAAGCAATATGCACTTAGATTTCCTGACCTTAAAATCAAGCATCTTCTCTTGCCGGAGGCTGTCTTTCTCTCTTTTTCTTCTATAGCACAGAATAAATACACTGCTCTCCCTATGTGTGAAGGAACAATGGAAAATTAAATGCCACAATATTCAAAAATTTGAATATGCCATCCTAATTTTAACTGCCCACTGCCACCAAGGTTGCATAGCAGCACACAGGATCCTGCTCGTCTTTCTAAACAGTCAAGGTATATAGATTTATCCTCCAGTCATAAATAAATGGACAAATACAACCCCAAGCGCTCTTTAAAATTACTCAGCCAATTGTATTAGGCATCCAATTTTTCCAAGCTATCTGTGCAGACTCTAGGTATAATTGTGCTTGGCCACACATGTGTATAAATACTTAATGATGCCAGAAATATGCTCAGAAAGTATGAATTTTCATTCTTTTAGGTCATGATTTACAAAAAGAAAAACAAGAAAAAAAATCAAAATACTCCACTACCAACACACAGTCAAGCCAAAGAACCTGCCTGCTTATTAACCCAAACCAGCTGCCATAAACAAAGACCATGCATAACTCGAGTTGATGTTAAGGGCTGAGGCATGAACTTACCAAATAGAGAAGTTGTTTATGAGGGTGGGCCATTCCCGAGTGCTGATGGTACAAACTTCCAGCTGAAAGAACAAGACTCACTTCATCTTTTTGCTGCGGTTTATTCCTGGTTCTTTTCTTTCCTCTTTCCCTCCCCTCCCCTTCTCTCTGCACTCCACAGCAAGGCACATTCACTTTCTCTTTATATGATTCATTGTGTTGTTCACCAACTTCAGCAATTCCGATTTCACTGTGAAGCTGGCTCCCTCTTCTGGTAAAAGGGAGATAGGCATACCCAACAGGAAAGGAATTATTCCTCATTATCATCATTATGGTCATCCCGATCATGCTGTTGTGTTCCTGGGAAGGGGAGGAAAGAGGGAAGAAGTGAAGGATAATTGGCATGTTCTTTTCTTAGAAAATCTCCTTCTCGAAGCAAATTGAAAGCTCTGGGACAGGAGAGGACAACAGAAGAATGTCTTTGGGAGCGTCTGGTCAGCATAGGCTCTGAGTCTCCATTGAAGCGACATTGAATTCTGACAAACTCCCAGAAATAATATATTTCACCCCTGAATTGGGATTTTTTTGGAAGAATACTTTCAAGGTTTTGGGACTCATTTGCTAAACACATTCACTTAATAAATGGATCATCGTCTACCCAGCAGTTTGTTCTATTTTATTTTTAAACAGAATTCTGTCTTTCATCCAAGCTATATCGTAGCCACCTTCTGCTTTAAAAAAGGGGAATTGCTAAATGACATCAGAGTTTGCTAAGAAATATAGATTTAAAGTCTGTTTTGCTCTTTACATTGAATTCAGAATTGCAATGAAGCAATTCCCAGATTCTGGTGGCTGACATTGGAAAATGCCACTATCACTGTATGCAGGATAGGATCCAGGGTCAAAACAAAAAAAAAATTAAAGAAGAATGAGGAAAATTAAAAAGGAATGAACTGCTTCTTGCCTATGAGTAGTAGCTGATTCAGAAAATAACAATCTTTTTGGAAAACATTCTTAGCCACTAGAAAATCTGCTATAAAATGTCAAAAGCCTTAGACTTGGTACCTGAACCATCCCTGAGGTTGCCACTGAACTGTAAATTCTAATATAAACAAAGGGGAACATTGTGAAGCACAAGAGGCAGGTTGATTAGTTTAACTGTATTTTGACCTGGACATCTCCATCCTTTTGGCATTCAGCCCTAGCACATTCCTGAGCATTGAAACTTGCTGTGTTTTTTTGCAGTAACTCTTATTTCCTATCTCCTTCCTTCTTTCCTCCTTTCTTCCTTCCTTCCATCAACAACCAGGCTACTAACTTATCACCTGTAGGATTAATTTAACTGTAGCAAGAAAGATCACAAAATGGGGCAAAACTCACTTAACTCACGTCTCACTTAACAACAAAAATTTTGAACTCAATTGTGGTCATTGGTGCTGCAGCCTCGGGCTTTGCAAGTTTCCAAAAGTCCTGGTGCACAGCCCATTCCTGCATTCCAAGCATACCCAGACCGAGCTGCAGCTGTCCCTCTCTCGCCAGCGCCGTCTCCAACAACATCGGCAGCAGCGGCGGGAACTGTGGAAGCATTTCAGCTGCTTCTCCATAACTTCCACGGTTCCCGCCACTGCTGCTGCTGTTGTTGGAGACGGCGCAGGCAAAAGAGGGACAGCTGCAGCTCGGCCTGGGCGTGCTTGGAATGCAGGAACGGGCTGCGCACCAGGACTTTTGGAAACTTGCAGAGCCCGAGGCTGGAGCACCAAGGGTAGCAGCAGCAGAGACACTCTCTTGTCTCTTCTCATGCCCAACCAGCCACTTGGGATTAAACCAAAACGCAGCATGTGGTGCTCCCAGATACCTCATAATGTTTTTTTTTCCTGTTGTTACAGGGACGGGGGAAAAGCAGGAGTGACTCAGACGCTGTTGTTGGAGACGGCGCTGGCAAGAGAGGTGCCAGTACTGACAGGAATCATCATGGAAGCTACAGAGGCCCAAGAAGTGGCTGAAATGCTGCCGGCGGACATCCACGCTGATGCCACCCGCCTGCTGACCTAGGTCTGCAGCAAAGGCGCTTGGCGGGAGTAGGGAGCCTTCTGTGCTCCGCCATGATCGGCCATTAGGAGTGGCAGATTGCGAGGCGTAGCTGCCCATGGGGCGCTCCTAATGGCAAGTTCCCCCTGCCTTCCCCCCAATTTTGCATGTTTTAAACTAGGCCTAAATTTGGGGGGAGAGACTTAATTTAATTTTGCGCCTAGAAAACATGCTGGGTCTTCCTATTGGGGGGGGCGTATTGTTGGAGAAACGTGGTAGGATGTGTCAAATTTTTCAGCTTTCCATCTTCAAACATTATGGGTGCTCAAACGCTGTGATATGCCTTTGCCTTGGGGATTGCAAAGATATTTTGATTACTTTAATATAATTTAGATATGCTTGGTAAGTAACTATATAAATATCATAATTTTTTAATCTTTTGTTCCTTTCATTTTGTGCACTGCAGTGCTCATCCTTTATTCATCACAAAGTATGTGCTCTTTAAGCATGGCAAAATAACTATTGAAATGTATGTCTGTGTTGGTGAAACAAGCGCCAGCAGAATTTATAACTAAAGACTGACAATAAGTCAGAAGAAATTACAAAGAGAGGTTGTCCCTGCCAGAGGTTATTTTGTCCTTGGTAGTTCCTTGATGGATATTGTTTAGTGCTAGGATATTGTTTTGGGGGTTTAATGGTATTGTTTTGGTATTGGTATTATTTCCAGCAGAAAATATCCCAATCAAGGAACTTCCAAGGAGAAAACAACAACCTCACCAACATTGACAGGGCAACCCATGGTCTATAAACAGAAAACAAACCCCACACTGACTAACACTGATGATATTACCTAATCAGATAACAAAACATCTGTAAGCAAACAAGCAAGCTCAGAGAGCACCAAGAACACAATAGACTATGCCTCTACTTGGCTCATCACAACCCAGGACCAACATCCATGCACCATAGGCTCTATACTATCAATAAAACACTTTGTGCATTTACTAGTCAGATTAAAATATTGAAGTTTTTAAAACCCTACTGTTATTATTTAAGGTATTTCAAAGTTAGCGGGATGTGCCAGGTTGATGGAAAGCTGGGAATCATTTAGCCCCATCTCAAGATTCAAGAACTCTTCAACGCATTCATGCCCTATTGAGATGACTTAATCCACTGCAAGATTGCACAACTTTTGTAGAATTGTGGGGGGGTGGGGGTGGAAGCCATGTTTCACCTCTGCAGAGTGATTTAAGAGTTAACATCCCCAAAGTGACAAAAACTAAATTTGATTTAATATGATTTTCATCTAAATTAAGCTCAAATTCAATTCAGTTAATGTAGTTAGTATGATTACCTATGAGTCATTTGTTTAATAATGTCACATTAAAAATTACAAGCCTTTGGATGTAATCCTGAAGCTTTAGATTGTTCTTCTCTCTGTTTGTTCAAGGGTTTTCATTTACACTTCCAAAGCTTCTTTGGCAGTAATAGAGGCTAAATGAGAAATGGTTGTATGTGGAGTAGGCACAAGGTAAACCTTTCTCACTGCCATCTCATTAAGATCTAGTAAGGCCAAACTACAGCTGATTTTGATGGAGAAAATATGTGTGTTTCTGCTATACAAGAAGAACTTACTTTATTTACAAGATAATTAATTAATTTATTTTGACTGAGCTACTTTTACAAGATCAAAACCAAACCTACCAGAAAATACACAAAATTATGAATAATCAAAACAAGTGCTTACATAAATACGTTCCTAAGAGGAATTACATAAACAAACTCCTAATTTATTCCATTAATTTATTCCATTAATTTATTAAAGGCGTGCATAAGTGCACCAATGTGCCTACCATCCCTCTCCTAATGTTCCTTTTTATTCATATCCATTTCATGTATTAATAATCATGTTTATACTTATATTTGTTACCTAATACATGCTCGACAAACAAATAAAAAACAATAAAGGCTTTAAGAATAGCATCATTGCTGAACAAGAAAATTTCTTTACTAGATTTTCAAATATATAGCAACCAACATATTGCTTTAAAAAAATAAAAACTTGTTTTATAAATAAAAGAAGGGAGAAATTACCATCAAATTAAAAAATACTTCTTCCTGACCAAACCTCTAGCTGCATCATTTCTTAAGTCATCATAATGTTAATATTCTATATTCATTATTATGGTTTATAGCACAGTCATCCAGATGTTTAGAGTAGATTTGGCATTTTTATTCATCTATTGGGTCCTTCCCAAGAATCTGGCATAGGCAGATCTTGCTATTTGATGGTAGTAAAGGTATTTTTTTGCAGGATGTAAGCTGTGTGAAGTGAAGCTGTCTTTTCAAATTGACTGATGGTGACATTGTAATTGGAGCTTCGGATGTTTTTGGATGGCACCTAAGGCACCTATTAAAATTGGTACTATCTTTGCTTTCTTTTGCCACAGTCATTCTTATATGCAGGTCTTTGTATTTTGTGATTTTCCCCAGTTCTTTCTCTTCTGTTCTGCTATCTCCAGGTACTGCAGTGTCACAATTATTAAATCTAGGATGTTATGTGACAGGTGCTTGTCTGTTTGAATTCTTAAGTCCCAGAGCACTATTACTATCTTCATTTTCTACTACTTTGTCTATTTTATGGCTACTAATTGCAGGTAAATGGTATTTCTTGCAGATATTCCAATGGCCCATTGTTGCTACTTTGTCATGTCATTGTTTGTAATCAATCTGTGAAAACTTGCAGCAGCTAACTAGGTGGTCAAATGTTTCTTCAGCTTCTTTGCAGAGATGCCTCTTGCTGTCTTCTCAATTCTGATTTTGTATGCATTTGTTCTTAAGGCTTGGTCTTGTACAGCCAGAATCAGCTCTTTTGTGTCTTTCTTCAATTTTCCTGCTTTTAGTCATTACCAGGTCTCATTGTTACCTGTTCGGTTGCTTTTTTTTTAATACTTTCCCTTGCCATGTCCCTTTTCTATTCTTTTTTTTTTTTTTTTGATATTTCACGTAGACCAGTTTGGTCTCTTAAATACTCAGTCAGCCTTCATGGTATTGCTGTGTGGATGAAGGGCATGATTCACAGTCAGCATTTTTCTATTCCTCCTATTCTGAGCTTTTAGTTCTGCTTGAGTCCAGTCCACTATACTAACTGTGTTTCTAACAACTGGAATTGCTCAGGTGTTAATTGCCTAAATGAATTTTTATTCTCCAATGAGTTTGGACTTTAAGATCTTTTCCACTGTCTTGATGTATTCACTTCTAACCTCCTTCTTGATTTCGGTGTGCTTGATATTGTCAAGCACACTGATATTGTTTGAAGAATGCTCAAGTATCTGTAGCAAATCATTTTCATCCAGATTCTTAAGACATCTTGACACCTTCAGTTTTCATTTTTCTTCCCCTGATGATGGTGAGAGTGGTACGTTTGTTCAGTCCAAGCTCCCTTGCAATATTTTGGCTGTATATATGGACAATGTTGAAGAGCGATCCTATTTCAGATGGTGTTTTTCCATACAGCTTTAGATCATCCATGAAACGGAGCTGGAATAGCCTGGCAGATGTTTTTAATATTTGATAGCCATGGCCTGATTTGTTCAGTAGTTTTGCAGAGAAATAAGTGCAATGTCAAACAATGGTAGTGATATTGAATTTCCTTGAAAGATTCATTTTGATATTAACCTCTCCAAGTCTATTACCATTGACTACCAACTGTGTCTTCCATTGATTACACCATTAATTTTTGCACAAAACTTCTGATGTTTCTACTGACTCGTGTTATTTTTAGGCTTGATTATCCAGGCATGTGGCATGGAGTCGAATGACTTCTTTGTAATCAATCTGCATTATATTCAAGTTGGTCTTCCATTTCTTGCAATTTTCCAGAATCATCTTGTCAATTGGGAGCTGATCTTTTATTCATCTAATGTTTAGACCATTTGCTTTGTGCTCAGGAGGAAAGAGCTTATTTTCAGGTAGAAGGTGTTAAATTGCACCAACTGTCACACTAGTTAGCCATTTGAAAGTTGTTGGTAAGCAGGTAATTGGCTTGTAGTTGCTTGGTGCTGTGCCTTTTGTTGGATCATTCATTATCAGGTAGGTTTTGCCAGATATTAACCAAAGTTCAATTTCATCTCCTTGGTGAAAATTGAATGTTGTTCAACTGCTTGGCAATAAATCGGTATAGACCAGTCAGATGTTTCAAACAAAAACCATGCAGTTTATCTTCACCTAGTGCTGACCAACTCTTGATCTTCCTTGTCCTTTTCTCCACCATTTTTCTGCTTATTAGTATTACATATACAACAATATGAGTTAATTGTTTTTGTTGGTTTCAATCTTATGTTTGTTGCCCAGAAATGCAACTGTGAAACAGACAGAGAGAGAGGTCATATGCTAAAGATCTGTGGTGCATTGGTGAACAGTACAATTTAATTTGTTCATATGTATTGTAATATAATCCTATGTAGAGGAACCCTTTGATTTTATTTTTTTATATATTTTCTTGGATTTCATGTATTTTGTTATACTGTTTTATATTGTGTTGCATTTTTTTTTCATTTTTTCAAGTTTATAAATACATTATAGCAATAAATGAACTGGGGGGAAAACAATACACCCGAGTCAAAACATGTGTTTTTTCCATTTCCGTTTTAATTTACTGAAATGTACTTGTATCCTCTTCATGCAGAAAATTATTCTGCCTGAACATTCAGCCTGGGAATCCATTTGGCTTCCAAAGGACAATTCAATTATTCAGTTCAAGGCTCAGATAGCAGCATCCAGCTGATGCTCCCTGGTCTCAAAACTAAGTAAGTCAGATCTGATTAATAGTTTGATGGGATGCCACCAGAAACCCTTTTGCTCTAAGCTAGACTGGGAAGACAAATATATATCTGAGCAGAAGTCAATGACAAGTTATTGCCATATTGTTGTCATCACATGGATGCATTCATGTAGCCATCAGGAGTCAAGCTCAGTTTGAAAGTGTCTTCACCTCCACCTTTAGATTTTAACAAGGAGGTTTGGATATAAATTAGAAGGAACATGAAAGGAGGTTTTCAAGAAGAGACTGGACTGCCATCTGTCAGAAACATAAGATCTACTGCTTGGGGAGGGGGGAAATTGGACTAGATGACCTACAAGGTCCCTTCTAACTCTGTTAATCTGTTAAAAAGATAAAGCCCAGTCACATCAATCTTCTATAGGCATTTTTGGGTTCTGGGACAATATATTCGATGTTTCCTACCATTTCCTATATTTATTTTTCCCAGTCTGTGACTTTTCGTTTCATTGGGGAACCCAAAGATAAGGCCCACAACTTCTAATTTACATGTACTATTTGTTTAATATGTATTCTCTGTGGTAGAAATAATTAATGCCCATAAGTGATTATACTAATATTCTTCCAAACAAATTACTGAAAGGATTTGACTTCATTTTTCTCCTGCCAAGGGGATTGCTAACAAACTTTCATTGCAGAGTGCATGCATCAACATGAATTATTCAATAAAAGGTCAAGTTCCTTTAAAGAATATCATGCTGGTTCAAGCAGATTAATTAGCAAAAATGAGATGGCATAAAAACAGCAAGGGAACAGGGATAATTCATAAAAATTAAACTATTCTGAGGCATTATTCATCTCCTGTTGATTATATGGATTATAAATATGCATTGCTTCAGAAATAAAACTTTTCATTGATTAAAGTTCTGTCCTATTGAATTGTGTGGATCCGTGGTTTTGCATGCATAACTTGGAATGCCTCAAAATATATTAGATATCACAATACATGCAGTGGTGAAAGGGTGGTGAAAGGGTCACAGACCTCCATCTTCAGCACGTTCAGAATAATGATAAGCCTGGCATCTACAAAAATGCATACATACAGTCTATACATGCCAAATTATTTCTGTATAACTGGGTACCTCATTTTTCCAGAGTTTTCCCTTTGGCTATGCAGAGTGCCACAAATGAACCTGCCTTAACCTATATATACACTGGACTGTCAAAATAAGGTCAGTACTGTGCGATTCAAGGTGTTGGTGACCCGGGTACTTACGGGACCGCCTGCTGCCATCATCGGCTTCCTGCCGGCCAGTGCGCTTCCACAGGGTGGGCCTCCTTGAGGTGCCGTCAGCCGGACGATGCTGGCTGGCGGCCCCGAGGGTGCGGGCCTTCTCTGCGGGGGCTCCCTCCCTCTGGAATGAATTACCCCCAGAGATGCAGGCCATCACTGACCTGAAGACCTTCCGGCGCGCATTAAAGACACACCTTTTCCAACAGGCCGGTCTGGCTTAGTATTAATTATTAGGGTTTTAAATTTTGGATATTTTTAACTTTTTACCCCTTTTATTCTGCTTTTATAATATTATTCCAGCCACTAGTTTAATTTCTTTTAACTCTCTTTTAAATTTTTTACTATTTATGTCATTTTTATCTTGGCTATACACCACCCCGAGTCCCTTTTTTGGGAGAGGGGGCGGGATAAAAGTGTAAATAAATAAATAAATAAATAAATAAATAAATAAATAAATAAATAAATAAATAAATAAATAAATAAATAAATAAATAGTACTACTGTTAGGCACAATATGGCTAGAAACTAAGGTGGAAAATGCAAAGGAGCATTTGTCTGGTTACCATCTCCAAAGAAAAGTCCCTTGGAAAAAGACCTAGACCGATCAAAGAATTTCTTGAATGCTCATTCCCTGCTGTGTATCATTATCATGATTCAACAGTCTGCATTTTATAGACTTCAAGGGCAGACCAGTGGTGGTATTCAAATTTTTTTACTACTGGTTCTGTGAGTGTGGTGGGCATGGCAGGGGAAGGATACTGCAAAAATCTCCATTTCCATCCCACTTCAGGGGAAGGATATACTGTAAAATCCCCATTCCCTCCCCACCCCACTAACCTGCTTTCCAGGTCCGTTCTCCTGTACAGGGCAACAAAAGAAGACCCAGCCGATCAGCTGGGACTTGGGAGGCAGAGACTAGATGGGGGCGGGGCCAACCAGGGGTGGTATTTACCGGTTCTCCGAACGACTCAAAATTTCTGCTACCAGTTCTCCAGAACTTGTCAGAACTGGCTGAATACCACCTCTGGAACAGACAGACAAAAAACTTCAAAAGGTTATCTTACAGGTGTCAGACAGAGGGTAAGTCAGGAAATGTTGGTGAGCAGAAAAAGGTAGCTTCAGGTGAAGTGGCAGATACTGCCTCATTGCTAGTGAGAACTGTTTTTCTGCTTTTATATAGGGATCATCTTATAGTTCTTGTTGAGCAACAATTTTTCTGGATCTGCCAGTGCTTTTGCATGGAATGATAGGAAAGTAAATTCATTCTTCCCCTCAGAGAAGAGAGGATGTTCTTCAGATAGGAGATCTGAACAGGATTCTAAACTTACTGCTTTGTGATTAGTTAGCTTTATGTTACTAGATTAGTAAATGTAGAGCGGAAGCTCTCAAATGGAATCAGGAAATAATAGTAACATCAAGTTTGAGAGCCACTTTGGTATGGTAGTTAAGGCAGGAGAAACCAGGAGACTATAAATTCTAATCCTGCCTTTGGTACATAGCCAGGTGAGAGATCTTGATCCACACACTCTTTCTCAACCCTAGGAAGGAGGCAAAACACCTCCAAAATCTTACCATGAAAATTGCAGACACTGGGTCCAGGTAATGATCAAGAGTGACTTGGAGGCATACAGGCACGCCCAGAGAAATAACATCAAGTTTAGCCTCCAAACAAACCAGCAGCAGATGAATTTATATGCAATCTTATAATAGTTTCTGATTTGAAATTCCTCAGCCACCAGTCCTTGATAGATCGGTCTGCTTCTTTTTGTATTGAATGTTTAATATTAAGGGTTGATCCTAGTTCTGAATGGAACTATAATTCTGAGCTTTCAAAATGTTGAAAATAATCCAACATACATTTAATTGTTTTTATTTGATCTCTCTCTCCCCCCCCCTCTCTCTCCCTCCCTCTTCCTCTCCCTCTCCTTCTCTCTCTTCCCCTCTTCCTCTCTCCTGTTCCTGTATGGGGAGTATTACTTTTATGGATAGAGAAATATCAGACAAGCATAATCCAATAAAAGAAATGAATACACGTATAGTAGAAGCTCTCAAGTAGAGTGAGGCAATAATAATATCAAGTTTAAACTACTTTAAACAAATTACAAGAGGCAAAATTAAAGACAAATGCAGTTAAAATATTCAAAGTGAGAAAAGAAGTAGCATGTTTGCAGCAACTGGGCTGCTTCCAATGTGGATTAAGTTCCAGATGGAAGGGACCTTATTGTAATAGGTTGGTTGTTTCCTGAAAAATAAGGAGAACAACATTGGGTGCATAAAATTCAGATTAAACTGCAAATAAGAATGGAAGACCAATTAGATTCGTATCTTCAAAACCTTCCAACTGGAAATATTTTTCTCAAAAAATATTTAGAAAAAAAAAGTACTTGCAGGACCTTCAGTAAGCTTCACATTTAGTTTAGGATACCTAATAGCATCATTTGCAAATAATATTACTGTGATATTACTGTGGACAAATTTGTAATTCTGGTAATTTTGGGGTTTGCTACCATTACAAATGTGGTCATAGTTTTGTTTATCGCAGTAACATGCATGTATGCTGAAGTAAAATATTTACATTCTAGAATATCAAATTCATGGAATGACTCCTAATGAATACATCATTTTATCTATTTATCTATCATCTATCTACCTACCTAAGTAAAAAGGGTAAATACATTAGAATACACATTATATATTTCCCATATAACCCTCACATAATATGTTGTGGAATATTTATATTCTATTATGTTGCATACTGAATCTCTTAATTGCAATAGTATCACTATTATTATATTAACTGATGAAACATTGAAAAATTATTAAATTTTGTTTGATATCATAGAATTGGGTGGAGCCTTTGGAGCCATTTTGCAACAAAGTCATGAAGCTTATTAAGACAAAGATTGGAAGATGCTAAGCAACAACCTCCGTGTTATATTGTCTTCTCAGTGATTCAAAGGAACCATTGTTTATTTAACTCATCCTTGACTTAAAGTGTCTTTGTAACTTTGAACTTGACTTAAAGTGTCATTGTAACTTTGAAGATTTATCTGTACTTCTTCCTGTGTATCTGAGTTTCTGGATAAAAAATACAAATAGTACTAGAGATGTTTTATTGTCCTCAGAACAACAAGGTAAATGGCAGTTTCTGAGATAGAATGCAAATAAAGACAAAATATTGTCCCTCTTCTCCATTATTACAATATTGTAAAAACATGTTAAAATTAATGCTTCTGTTTTAAAGCTTATTGAGCCCTAAAAAACTAAAAACTAATTACAAGTACTCTTTGTATAGTGACTGCCTCATTTAGTGAATATTTGCTGTTACAATGGTGATGAAAAAGTAACTTCACTTTTATGCCCTTTTTGCAGATTTGTGAAGCAAAAGTGAACTGAAGTAAAACCTTAAGCACATTTGCCATTTTACTTAACAACAGCTTTCCTTAATAACAAAATTTCTGGTCCCAGTCACTGTCACTAAATGTATTGCATTGCATTTCTAACCCATCTTCAGCAGCTAGGTGAATATGCTGAGGAGAATAGGTAATGCTGATGATAAAATGAACTTCTTTTTAGTTCACAAAGCCAATCAGTTATTTGGAAATGTGTTATAGTCTTTTGAGTATAACTCTAGTCTTTCCTCCTTGATTTTGCTGTGAATATAAATTGTCTTTTCCAAAAGCTTTCTTTAAAACTTCACTTATTCCACAGAGACTTCAATGTTTATTTCAATTTCCTGTTCCCTGTAGCACTTTTGCAATATCTTTTAAACTAGTAAGCTAACTCCATATTAATTTCCATGTATATCTTGGTATTTTGAAATCCCCCCTTAGAATGATAATGAGGAAGCAACCCTTGGGGTTATATCAGCGTATCCTTAACATTAACTTGAAAGATGTTCAGTCAGGAGAAAGCACTCAAGATTACTAATTTCTTAGTAGAATAAATAACATGAATTTATATTTTCCTCCATCTGTGCCACTGAGGCTGTAATTTTATGTTCAGTGAATCTGAATACAATGTAAATAACCTAAGAGTTGCATTGTGAAATCTTTCCAAAAAGTTTTCCAGGCTCAAAATGTTTACCAGCAATCTGTGACCAGAAATGAAAGATAATTATCTGATCTTAAAATACTAAAGGACTTTGTGGTTCAGACAAGTGGAAAGGATTGTAGCAGATTTGGTCTGATCAGTGATATTTGTTCTCAGGCAGCATAGCTGAAATGTAGTTGCTTGGACCAATAATAGTTTGATTTGGGTGGGTGGGGGAAGCTTTTGTGTTTTAATTAGAATGCTCAGGTTACAATGATTAATCATCTTCAGATATGAGATCTTTATTCTTTTATCTTTCTTCTGACATGATATATGTCATTTGCAGTATTTTTTTTTATTTATATTTCACATTTCTTAACTGTCCATCTCCCTTGGAAGTCTCTCTGTGTGTGACACTTCTTAATTAGTTTAATTATATATCACTATAAAATTCTAAAATATCTAATGAAAATAAAAACAACACATAAACAGAAATGTACAAACCAATTATGTGTATGTATGTATGTATGTATGTATGTATGTATGTATGTGTGGGTATGCATGTGGGGGATGAATATTTTAATGTACCATCACTCTTCACATTTGCAATGACTCTAAACAGAAAGGACAAAGCACTTTTAGACAATGTAGCTAAGAATCACAAAAGTATTATCCCAACAAGTTTCGGGGTCGGGGTGGGGTGGGGGGAGTATTTAATATTTATCTATCCTGCAGAATTATTGAAACTGCTACAAAAAAAGTCTTATAGTGCCACTTACAGGATAGTTATATTAACTGCAAGCAATTTTAACATTTTTTAAAAAAAAAAAACCCTTCATTCGTTACCCTTTCTGGGTAAACAATAGATTTTAGCAATTAAAAATACAGATTGTGATTTTTTTCCTAATACAAATGAAACATTTGGAAATCAACCCGCAAGCTTGGAGAATGAACTTTCATCCTCATTGTCCCTGTTATTAAAATCAAGCAAAAAGTGCTGTATCATTAAAATCAAAATAATGGGCAAAGAAATTGGTTTTTATAATTTTCCTAAATGCTGGGAGAGTGAAGCCAATTGCACTCTAGTGAGGAGTGCATTCTGCAGCCTGAGAACCATACCACAAAAAATCTCTCTCCAGTGAATTGGGCAGAAAAACTTCTGGTAGTAGAAACACATTCAGGGGGCCTGTTTTGGTGGTCCAGGTAACTGGGCAGATATGAGGATTCATGGATTCTCAGCTAGTCAAGACCAATGCCATTTACTACTTTAAAAGTTAACATGAACATCTTAAATTATCTTCTGTATGCAACTGGTAACTAGTGCAGGTCTTTCAGTTCAAGCATCATATCAACCTTGTAAGTTGCAACGATTAGCAGCCTGTCTACTGCATTTTGTATCAACTTTAATTTCCTGAAATTTTTAGAGGGCAGCCTAGAAGTCAAGATGAGATGCAACTACAAGATGGATAATTAAGTCTGAATGGCTCAATATTGCAACTGGTGTAGTTTAGAAGTGTACACACACTTCTCAACAGAGTTGAAATCTGCAAATCTAGTGATAGCTGGAGTTCATACTGCCATAGTATGACTCAGAGAGTGAAACTCCAACTAACAGGTTTTAGCTTCATCTGTGACTCTAGTTTGCTCTTTACAATAATAACTGTGTCTCATGAGAATTAATTGTGCAACCAATCCCTGTTTAAGTCAAATTTTAAGATATTGCTTTCTTGGAATTAAATTAAGGAGCAATAAAGCTAGGTATCATCAATATATTGGCAGCACCTCATTCCAAAACTCCAAGTGATTGTCCCAGTAGTTTCATGTAGATGTTAAATAACATTAGGGACACCACGGTTCAATTACCTAGGTGTTGCACATTCCTTAACAGCACCTTTTGATACACCCCAACAGGAAGGACTGAAACTACTGCAAAATAATCTCTTTCCCTGACAGCTTACAACTGTGGCCGATTAAAAATTAAAGCCATTCAGAAATCTAGGAGAAGAAGGGAAGTTAGAAAAATCAAGCCAAAATATAATAGCCTCATCTCTCTATATACTTGATGCAGAAGCTGAAAAAAATTCACATGTACAGATCAAGCTGTTTCCTCTCCCAAATCAAGGTGAATCTTTGACAATCAACCTTGTCTGCAAAAAAAATGAAGAAAATTGCTTTCAGAGCTGAAAAGAGCTTTCAGTGTTCCAGCTTGTCTGCCCCAACATCATGATGAGGAGATGCTGCACAGAACATAAAAGTCCCTGTTGTCTCTTCTGAGGAGATGCACTGGGGGAGTAGAGAAGGAAGCCCATTTTGCTCCCTTTATTGCAAAAATAAAAAATAAAAATTGTCCGTTTACCGTAACAAACTAATTCATCCTGATAATTCTTCCACTTCTATCTCTCTGCTAATTTGTGATGATGATGCCAATAGGTAAGTAAGACATTTTAAAACAAAAAAATGCATTCAGGTGCCAGATCAGACCATTTTACCTGACCTTCCATTCCATAGAATTTTATAATAGTCACCAGTCTAAAAATGACCAAGACAGCAATGTTATTATAAGCAAATTCCACTTTCAGATCCCCATTCCAGGCAAATATATGGTCATATCAAATGGAACACTCATGCGTGGGCCAGATACCAGTTAAAACAAAACTCTTGATTATCCACAGCAGAGGTGAAATATTGAGCCACATCTCTCTGGGTAACCATTGTGTGACATTGAAGTCCACCAGCACAAGTAATCTAGGATTTTCCAAGTTCCACATGAAAAATCACTCTGAGGAAGTGACATTCTTACTTCAATAAAGTGTCTATTAGATATAGAGATATAGAGTTAGAGATAGATATTTATAGAAAGAAAGATAGATGGATGGATGGATAGATTTGTAACTGTTTATTTTGGTAATGTTGTAGCAACATATTATATTCTATATCTTATTTTTTATTTCTTTACTGTTATATTGTACACCCAATTGGGTATGGAAAGTATATTGCAAACCCCATCACCAAAGAATTCTATCTGGCAGGGTCTAGAAAGAAAATCTTCTCTTCCGCCACCATATGGAATATTCTCCCACAGGAGGTGAAGCAGCCTCCCACCCCATTTAACTCTCCAAGGGGTTAAAACATGACACTGTGGTCTTACATGGGTATCCAAAGGAGCACATAGTTGTGTGGTTGATTGGTGCCATGAGAGCCCTCCCCTTGTCTTTATCAACTAATTTTAACAGTGTACTTTTACAGTTTTTAAACACTTCAATTTAATTTTTTAGATAGTGTTTTAAATTTTGATACTGTATCTTTGAGGGAGATGAGCAGTTTGAAAATGTGGAAGAGAGAGAGGGGGAGGGAGGGAGGGATAGAGGGAGGGAGGGGGAGAAAGAAAGCTTTCACTTATTTTAAAACATTTATACTTATAGTTTAATAATGTATCTATGTGTTTTGTTTTTCTTTTTCTGTTATAAAGTAATAAAGTTGTAAACTTTGTTACTTTTTTATTACTTATTCTGTTATAAAGTAACAAAAACATATTAAAAAGAGAGGAAGAGGCACTATTGTATAGGAACTTTATACTGTTCTAGCTACTAAAAGGAGCAGCAGTCAACATTGGCAAACTGCCAGATCGGAGCCTCTAGTCAATGACAGCAAATTCTTAGACTTTATTTTATTTTTATTTTATTTGTCAATCGCTTACAAGGTAATAGGTATAAGTATAAACATGAGTAAGAATACAGGAAATAGGAACAAATAAATGGGGACAATAGAACAGGGACGGTAGGCACAATGGTATTGGCAAACTGCCAGATGGAGCCTCTAGTCAATGACAGGGAATTCTTAGATTTTAGCTACTCCCCTCCCTGCCCTTGAGCTCAAGCATAGCTGGAAATATTATATCTCCTTTCTCAGTTCAAGTTCACATCCAGTACAAGTCAGTGTTTTTATAATAATCCAACCACCCCAAAGTAGAAAATCGTTAGACACTTAGGGAGTAACATTTTTATTCAGAGTGGCTCCACCTAGAGCCATTTTGAACAGTCCTGACCGTTGAAAGAGAGATAGCCAAGACAGCTGATAGCTCTGAAGCTTTTCTTCCAACTGGTACTGGAACCAGGAGGTGTCTAAATCTAGACGAGGGGGAGGGGCAGGAGGAGGAGCAAAAAAACTGCACAATGCAAGGTAAGGTATGCTAGTTTGGCAAGGTATGCTAGTTTATTCACTTAGAATTTAATATGTGTCTTCCAGATGTACTTTTCATTGTAGCATATGGATTGTGAGATCGGGCCTGACAGATATCAAGTCCAGCATTCTCTGTTACACATGTCAATAAAGATTCTGTCATACAGGTAAGAGTTGTCTGGTAGTTAAGTCATGGGAACTGGGCTTCTTTTCTTGTTGGTTTGAAACATTTTGCTGCCTATCCAAGTAGCTTTTTCTATATTATTTCTATGTGATAACTCAACTTTCTGGTTTCTCTTTGAAGACATTTTGCTTGCCATCCATGAAGAGTTGCCAGCTGCCTCTGGAAAAAGTACCTTTGGGACACCATGACCTGGATGATTGAGAATCTCCATAGACAATTGACATTATAGTTCTGTTGATGTAATATTAAACTATGAAGTCAGCAACCAATTATACTACCAAACAGCTATGTACCATTCTTTCGAAAACTTTTTAATTGGTGGTCAGTACTACATCTGATGCAAATGAATTCTTTAATTTAGTTCATTGAATTCCTGCTCAGGAAAGGCTAGAATAGATGCTCTCCAAGATCCCTTCCAATCCTTACATTCTATGATCCATTGAATATGATTGTATCAATAGAAATGTATAATGTTTTGAAGTTTAAAGTGAAACAATAAGGTACTTTATTAAATGAGTATATGAAATATTTTCAAATAAAACAATAATACAATAATCTTCCTAAATAAAGACATATTACTTGTTAATGCAAAGATTGTTTTAATTTTGAAAAAATAATCTATCACTGTACACATTTTATTGAAATACTTAAGACATTAAAATGAACTCTCCTTCAGAATATTTAAGAAAAAGTATTTAGCCTGTGCTTATAACGAGTGCAGCATAAGGCCTATGTAAGCAGTTTTGACTTAAACAGACAACACTAAGTTTATTAAGGAGTGTTATGGCAGTTGTAATCAAGTATAATTAAAGCAGCAATAATTATTTTTCTGGCCTCTGTTGTGCCAATTGCTTTAAGATATTATACATTTCTGGCATTTCCATGCCAATTCCTTCTAAAATAATATTGTTTTTTCTGATCATGAAATGAAAAGAATACCATAAGGCAAGTACTGTTCATTCTTTTTCAAGCTCACCAAATAGAAAGTACAAAAACTGCCAGAGGTATTGTATTTAAAAGCCCTATTATTTGTAATGCTGAGATAATAGCAGTATCAATCATTCTGTTTCTCAGCAGCTGTGACTATGCTTGCTTATTGCTTAACATAGATTTGGGGAATGAGGGGATGAATTCTAATCAGTGCATACAGAAAAAGATACATTCCAGGAACAAGAAACTGAACTACTAAGTGAAAGAGAAAATCCAGTAGATGGAGTGGTGCAAGACCTTCTTCCAGGAGATCACAAGATCTATAGAGTCATAACAATTAGTGGAACATACCAATTGTCCTGATTTCCAATAAACCAGAATCAGAAACTAAAAATAAAACAAATGGGAGAATCTCATGATATCAATCAGCTCCTCATTCAATCACAAAGTTGTGCAAACCATTGATGTGTTTTAGTAGTATTCTAATGAAATTTGCTAACAGAGGACATACCAGGGCAATGGAATAGGGGCACTGTTTAATCAACCAATTCCTGTACTGAAAGTGAGCTTGTGCAATAGTGTGTCACACTCATTTTGTCCTGATTTTACCTTTGTCCTTTCCATGAAGTCACTCCAGGCTACTTAAAAACTATCAGAAAGAAAAGCTTAATCATACTTTTTCTTTTAAATTCCCCCAGCCTCTGTTGAGATTGTAACAATACTGCTTTCCTCTGCAATCAATTGAAGGGAAATCTGAAATGTTACCAAGTGACATTTGGCATATTTTAAAAAATGTCTACGATCCATGAGTAAATTGAAAGGGCATTCAGTTCTAGGAAGGGACTCTTAGGATTGGTGGATATTCAGATTATGATAATTGTAGGCCATGGATCAAATCCAAGTTGCTCTTCCATGAACAATTCAATTGAAAAAAAACCAGTTTTCAAATATTCCAATTAAAGTTACACAGGCTTGTTTCTAGTGATATTGAGAGGAAATCATAACTGCAGAAGTTCATGGAGATGTGTGAAATACCAAATAGAAAGCATAATCACAGGGCACAATTTAAGGCATTGGTGTTTGAAGTTTAATAAGTTCTAGTCACTTAAGGCCTGGTTATCTCAGTAGCCATCTCTTCCCATCAAGAAGTGCAAAGAAATCCTCTTGAAGATGCCACTGCTTTCAGAGGTCCATCTTTCCTAAGGCATAGCAGGGCTGTTTCATTCCTTCATCCCACACTAAAAAGTAGTATTGTAATTTATCCAATAGCAGCTTTGTTACAGTCATAGATCTATTATTATAAAAAGCAGGACAAATATCTGGAAGTATGAACATTTATGCACAAAACATAAATATAATAAAACAGTAAAGTTCACAATGGTATTTTAAGTGAAATGGTCTTTCCTGTGATGCAGGTCCATGTCTAATGATGGCAGTTAAAAAGCCAAGGCCACCAATTCCCCAGACAGCTCTATAGCAATAGTACAGGACTTAGCTACTTATCTGGGGGGCAGGGAGTAAGGGTGAATCCCAAGTCTTTGCACATCCATGGCCCAAAGAACAGCTTATGGAGGGTAACTTAGAACAGGTAGATAGAATAGAATAATAGAGTTGGAAGGGATCTTGGACATCTTCTAGTCTGACCACGACTCAAGCAGAAGACAGCCTGTACCATTTTGGACAAATGGTCATCCAGTCTCTTTTTGAAAGCTTTCAATGACAGACCATCCACAACCACTGAGAGAAAGCTATTCCATTGATTATATTGTATTCTGCTTCACAGAAGGCAAGGCAATATATTCCCCATCTAAACCAGCTCAAAGAATACACATTCTTCAAATACTTTGAAGTATTTGGATATATCTTAAAACTGTGGTATTTCTTCAACTAAATGGACCCCGGCTCATCTCCAGAACCTTTTCTGCATCCCATTCAGTGTATGACATCAGTTCAATAAGAATAGTGCTGGAAGGGAACTTGAAAGTCCACTCCTATACCATTTCAGACAGGTGGCTGTCCAGTCTTTTCTTAAAAACCTCCAATGATGAAGCATCCACAATTTCCGAAGGCAAGCTATTCCACTGGTTAATTGTCCTCACCGTTAGGAAGTTTCTCCTTAATTCCAGGTTGCTTCTCTCCTGGATTAGTTTCCATCCATTGTTTTTTGTCTTGCCTTCTGGTGCTTTGGAAAATAAGTTGACCCCCTCTTCTTTGTGGCAACCCTGAAATACTAGAATACTGTTAACATGTCACCCTAGCCTAATCCTTCTTTTCTCTAGACTAGATGAAACAAGCATATTTTTAACCAACTGCTATTGCTTCTGTTAAAAAGAATGACTAAGAAATTCTTACTTCAGCAATGTTATTAAAATAGTTTTACTTTCAGTTTTACTGCATGGTTTTCAAAGCATACTTTAAAATAATTTCCCTTTTTGAACTGTCCTTTTGATCTTTATTTCACAACCAGAAGTGAGTCAAATGATGTCTGCAACTATACAAAATGTTCTCCTTGGCTGAAAACCTGTCACTAAAGGTCAGAGGTCAGATTCTGGGTGGCTAAAATATTCGGGTTAGTTAGTTTTTATAGGTTTCATACAATGATTTCTTCCATTTCTAACTATTTTTTTTTCTGACCAGTTCAGTAAAATGAGAAGGACAGTTGCTAACACCAGTGTATTTTGATCAGCAGGACAAAGTCTTCTCTGCTTGGCAACATTCCCATATTTCTGAAGTTCTTCACAAACTACACAGCAAAGATCTTTTAAGTACTAATCTGCTTGGCATTACAGGAAGCTCTTAGAACAACAGAACTGCAAAAGTGGATTCAGGCTTTATCTGTTTTAGGATGCAGACACTTGAAGAGTGAAAAAGGTCAGGGCTAAACATATACAAAGTATCCTGCCACTGCCTTCCGTTACACACACACACAGAGAGAGAGAGAACTTTCCAAAAGTGGCGTTCCCAGACAACCAAGCCCCTTGCAACACACCGAGGCTTCCTTCACACGACTTTTGCTATAGTCTCTTATCTTTCTTTCACCTTGCCCTGCCTGCAGCGGAGGGAGAGGGCAGGGGGCTTTCGCGATTTAGGTAAAATTAGGCAGTGAGAGACTAATGGACTCCAAATGAAGCCTATCCCGTCCCAGTCATTCGAAAGGAAGCGATCTTCACTTGTGGAACGCCATCCGCGTCAAGACTGCGAGGCGCCAAAAAAAAGCAGCTCCAACCAACCTGTCTCCTCGTTCCTTTCCCGGCTTCCGCGCCCTCCCCTTCCTTTCCCTTCCCCGTGGGGGCGGTCCACTCGCCTCTACCCCGCCTTCCCTCGACTCCTTTGCCTTGCTCGCCTTGCCCATTTGCTCGCAAGCGGCTGAATTTCTTCCGGCGGGCTTCGGCTGGCTTCGGCAGATTTGACGGGAGGGCTCGGCGAGGAATCGACGCTGACGCGCGGGAATCACCGGCCGAGCAGGGCGCACTGGGGGAGGCGCCGTGAGTACCCCATAACCCAAATCTCGTGCTTTCGTCCTGGTCCCCCTTCCTTGTCCCAGCCTTAGAATCCAGCAGCAGCAGCCGGCCACTTAAAGGAGAAGGGTGCCCCTATATCGCCAATCCCCTAAAAACGATGCATCCAATTTCTGGACAGGGAGGGAGAGAAAAAAGAGGGGACAGGCGAAGGCGTTTTGTTTTTAACGAATTTGGAGTTTATTGAATGGAGAATGTATAATAAAAATAAAAAAAGCTGCCTGGAGGTGGGTGGTTGCATATTGTGCCCGGAGGTTGTGCCTCCCTCTAACACGCTTCCTCCCTACTCCAAAAAATGAATGCCGGGAAGAGAAGCGGGGATGTTTCTTTTTGAGCCGGGGATCCTGTATGAAATGGCGCAGGATGCCACGAGACCCCCTCCGCCGCTTGACTTCTCTGGTAGAAAGGCCCCTTCCAGGGTATTTTAGCGCCCGTTATGCTCTGGAAACCGATCTGTTTCAAGGGGGCATGGCGAGAAATCGGCGTAGAAAGAGAGAGGAAATTTAGGGATAGGCGAATTTGGAGGCCATTCCGTTTTCATCTCTCTGATTTTGTGTTAAAGGAATGCAAGAGATAAGATTCTTGAATGATGACTTTCCGGGGGGGGGGGAATATGCAGAGTTTTGCATCTGGTTCTAAGCTTGTGCGTTGGTGTGTTTGGAATCTCAAGCCGCTAGAAAGGGAAAATAAAAAGGGCAAAGTCTTTTGCACGGGCAACCTAGAAAATGAAATATGAAAGCTATAAAATAGACTTGTTTCCCCTTCCAAGCACCGGCAGTTGATAAGAGAAGGGCACTGCAGAGGAAAGAACTGGAGAGGCTGGAAGCTGCTGTGCTGGCAAACCCTGTTGCCTGTGTTAACATCTGGAAATGACTGGGAAAATGATGAAATATCTCTTAAATTACAGGCAAAAGATGGCTGCTCTGGTGAGGAGGCTGTCTCAGCAATAGGCATTGTCCACAGGCTGTAGTCTGTTGCTAGGTTACATCAGGATCTTCCCCCCACCCCCCTTCCCCTAACATACACATGAACATAAATGCATCTTGTTGATGTTTCTGATCCCCGATTCCCACTGGTGCATATGCTTCTTCTGATGCATTGTGGGGAAGTTAGAGGAAAATCTGCTGAGATGGTTAAATGGCAGAAAAAGCAGATTTCAATTTTAAAAAATGAAATGACAACCTTCTTCCTCCCTCAGCATACACACATACACACAAAGAGACCCTTGGTGTGTGTAATAATGTGTAGTGCTATCCTTATCTCTCTGCTGTTACCTGGGCTCTGAACTGAGACTGGTTCAGTGATTACACACAGAATAGTTTTGTTCTGGGTTTACATGGGAAATCTAGAACTCCCATCTTCAGAACTCGGAATGATACCTTTACCCAAATTATAAGGATGGCAGAGCTTGGAGAGTTTTCTTAAAGATAGCAGGTGTTCTTGGGGCTTTCAGTGAACCTCCAGTGGAAACTGTTGCGTATCCCTAATTAATCTTGTGAGTGTTTCATGTAACTAGTGTTTCTAGTGTTACTGAATCATTTATCTGTAACATAATGGCCAAAACTCTTCAGATTAGTAGATTAGGAGTGTTACACCCTTATTTGTTTATCTCCTTTTGGCTACCCCAGAAATCGCTATGGTAACAAGGAAATGTGTCCATGATGAGTTTCAGTCATTACTTTAGTATCTTTCAGTCCACAATTAGCTTATTTAGACTGGTTTAATTTGCCATTCTGCAAAATAAAATTTGACTAGGTAAAGGGCCATTGTTAATTCCATCCTTGCCCAGTGGACCAGCCCTTCCTTTACCATTGGAATTGCAATTCCTAGAACATATAACCAATGAAGGTGATGATCACATTATTAAATTTCCCCTACAGGTTGCTGTAGATTCCTGCAGGCTACTTACAACATCTGGTTTATGTAAAATATATTCTGGTCTTCTGATAGAAAGTCAATAATACAAGTAACCGACTTGCAAAATTTTAATCATCATTATCAACAATAATATCTAAACAGAAAAGTCTGGGTTTCAAATATTGAGTTCATTACTTTATATTATTAATTATTTTAAAGCAGGGGTGTCAAACTCATATCATCACAACATCATCACATGACATATCGTGACTTTTTTCCCCTTTGCTAAACCAGGCCTGGCCATGGTCAGTGCATGACGCATCCAGCCCATGGGCTGCAAGTTTGACAGCTCTGTTTTAAAGCAATGGATAATTAATATGCAGAACCTGATTTCAAAATTTTGCAATATAGAAGCGTATGACATTGGAATTAAATGCTATAGAAAGCAATAGGTGGTTCACACAGTCTTTGTTTATATATTACCTTTCTTAAATTCAACAGTACAGGGGTTAACAGAGTTTGTATTCAAGGTGTGGTGTGTCACAACAGATTTCTTATTTATTTATTTTTATTTATTAAACAACTTTATATAACTGCCCAACTCATGCAGGTGATTTTGGGCAGTTTAAAAAATGTAAAAACTCTACCATGTAATAAAAAAAACTCCACCCCACCTCCTCCTTTGGCAGCAACAACACAATCAAATCAGCCATTTGATTGGCTCCATCTCCTTTCCTGGTCCTCAGACATGCTGACAAAACTACATTTTAAGAGCTTTTTGGAAAGAAGGGGCCACCACTGAGAAGCACCTTTTCCTTAGCCCTCATACACAGGTTACAAAACAGTACTGTTTAGTTGAACAAGCAAACATAAATAAAGAAATTCAGGGCATGGAGGAGGTGAGGAAATCAGTGATAAATGCAACACACTGAAAATGAAATGCAAAGGCTATTGCCTACTTTTGAGTACATGGAAAGCCCCAAGATTAGTAAGAGCTGGAGGGAGGAAGAGAATGAAAAGAGGAAATATATTTGGAAAAATTGAGAGCTTCAGAGCTCCTGAAAGAATAAGAAAGTGTTTGGAAATAGTAACAAGTCACAAAAATAATGCATAATTATCAGAACATAAGTTAGAGTCACAACCAAATTTATGTCCATTCACTATACATTAAGGTGGGGGATATCAATAAAGTACTGGTCTGGTTTTCTCTTTTGTCTACACTAGAATAGTATATTGAACTAGCAGGATATACTGGTAAATATTTTTGATCCCCATTATGTGCCACATTACTGTGCAAAAATAATGTTTTCATTTTTTAAAAATAACTTTATTAAAAGTTTCAAAAATGAAAATAAAAAAATACAAAGTAATATAAAATTAAAAAAGAAAAATGAAGAAATCAAAGAGAAATTTAAAAGTGCAAAAAAAGTAAAAGAAAAATAGAAAAGAAGCAAATTGCTTCTAGCCTTCTTTACAGTTATAACTATTAGTAGAGTTATAAGTATCTCTTTATCAAAAGTTACAATGTGACTCTATTCTTTCTAAAACTCTCCTGTCTAATCATCAAAATCCTAAATCTTTTTTCCCTTCTTTATGCAAAAAAATTTCCCAGCCAGCCATGTCAACTACACATGATAAAATGTCCCTTCTTATTGTTGACATTTCCATCAGTTCAAAGATCTTTGTATTTTCTAGACAATTTATCTGGCGTCATATAACAATGGTGCATTATTTTATAGAATATCTCTAAGTGTATAATCTCTTGTTTTTGTTTTGATAAAATTCTAGTATCTCACAGTAACTTAATCATTTGTGTTTAGCTATTATTTCTCTTCTATAAAATATTTTTCTGTTGAGAACCACAAAGGTGTTGTAGGGCACAAACTTTGTTTTATCTATTCTATATTTTCAATATGGCATGTCTAATATAACTATTTAAAAAAAAAAACATTAACCTTGACTTTATCATATTGCAAATACCCATGCACCTCAGGCCATGTCTTTATAATTCCAAAAATACCTCTATTTCTCAGCAGAAAAAAAAATGTTTTTGGGTACCAGTTGGTCTTGCTGATGTACATTCCATGCATACGAAACTACAGATCACCTAAAAGAAAATCCAAGATCTTTTACAAAAAAAATGAATTTTGCAAATGAATTCATGTAATTTTCTTATGAGACCAACATCTGATTTGCAAAACATCATGTGCATCCATCCAAATTCTTTGAAAATGCTGTACAAAAGATGGGACATAAAGCATTTATTTTGATATTGTTAAAGGTTTTTTTTTCAGTTTGCATAGCAGCTTCCAGCCCTCTCTTACCTCTCTCCACATACCTCTAGTAAGAACAGTCTTACTAGAATATTGTGTATCTCATATTCTTCTACGCTGAATGCAATATTTGTCTGCTATCAATTTCTGTATGTGTGGGTGCGTATAGAGTGTACATGTATTACAGAAGTTAGTAGACTATATTCACATGTATAACTTTATTTAGGGTCTCTTCATTTTGCTACTTTCAGAAGCACTCAGTGAAAAGAACACTTTGGATGGAAGGATGGAGGGATGGGATGGGATAGAATGGATATATGCATCAATTGATGTACATTCATAATTTCTAAAAAATAATTGTGTGGGAACATCAAAAAGTTCAATTTAATTCTATTTTAAAAAGTGTTGCTACATGAAGCTTACAATTTCTTTCATTATAGAGACATTACTGATCTATAAATGAGGTTTAAAATCTTATTACTTATTACTTCTTTCTCCATTACTTTTTTGCTGGATTTTGCTAAAGATTTGTCTTTTATTTTTATATTTATTTATTTTTGCTATATCTCCCTCCCTCCCGATATATAATGCATTTACAGTATAATATACCCCATCTACTATAGATAATAGTCTGGATAGAGAAAGATTTGCTATCAATTTATCCTCATAGCAGTACTGTGAAGTAGACTGACCACAAACTGAATGTCTGGTTCAAATCTTTGCATGAGTTTCTGGATTTAAGTAGGAAGTAAAACTGAAACTACCTGGTCCAATCATTACATGGCATCCTAAGGATTGCATTTTATATCCTTCCCTCAAAGTTCTTCTACTGCTGATCATTCCTAGAATTGAACTTAGGGAAAAAGTATGCAATTATGTCTTTTCTTGCATAGTCTTTTAGCAATAAGAATACTTAGACTTATATAGTTGTTGTTGTTTTTATTATTATTATTATTTTTATTGTCAGAGAACAACATGTGTTCAATGAGATTGGCTGAGTCTCCCTTCATGCACACATACCCCCAACACAACTCACAGTGGGGACAGAAGTCCCTAACCCAGTCCCAATCTTATTACAGTATGTGACCTTGTTGCACAATGTACCGGCCCCACAAGTCTATCATACTATGTTGACATGAAGTTATTTTCCATTCAGAAGTCTGACAACCCACGGGTAGAAACTATTCTTCAGCCAGTTGGTGTGGCTGGCTATGCTTCTATATCTCCTACCCAATGGTAGGAGGGTGAAGAAGTGCTGACTGGGATGTGAGTCATTCCTAAGAATTTTTCTCACTCTTCTAAGGCAGGGAGCCCTATATGATGTCATCTAGTGGTATCAGGGAACAGCCCACACACTGCTTCACAGTGTTTTACAGCCCTCTCTAAGCCGTTTACAGAGTCAGCCTATTGCCTCCAACAATCTGGGTGCTCATGGCCTCAGAAGGATGGAAAGTTGAGTCAACCTTGGGCTGGTCATGACTGAACTTCTGGTAGTCAGCAGAATTAGCCTGCAATACTGCCTTCTAACCATTGTGCCAGCACAGCTTTTCCCCATAAGCTTTTAGGAGGGAAATTGTGCTCATGAATAGAATGTGTTAGAAATGTCTACTTTATAAAACTCCTTACCCCATAGAAAAGTTAGAATCCCAACCTCAATTATCTAATTAAGATCATTATTTTCTACCTATACTGTGATCCCTACTTCTCCATGACTTTTGAACAATCCCTGATCAGGACTGCTGAAAGGGGAGGGTGATCTGTGCATTTGGATGAATGAATTGCAAAATTAAAACTTCCTTTCAATCCAGAGTGATCCTATGCATGTGACATGATTATCCTGGATATAATAAGAAAATGAAGACAAGGGTTAGAAACCACTCATGCGGTCAGTCTTGGAAACCCTGATTTGTGTTTCCACTCCAATTTGGCTTGTTTGCCATCAACCACCTTATCAGATAAGCATATCTGATTGGCTGTGTAGCCTGTATTCAGCACATAATTTTATGATTGCCTGATATACAAGAAAAAAATGTTTTTTTTTTTTTAAAGTAAACAGTGGGAAAGTTGGGAAACAGCATCAGCAAATGTTATAGTGAGTGAAGCTTTTCAAAAAGTTCTTTGTATTCCCCTCTTTTAAGAAAGCATCTTTGGCCTAAAAATTAAACCAAGCAGAACTTTGGCTTGGCCTCAAAACTATGAACATAAATTTGGTTGGACTTTTAAAGTACTTTGCATGAATATTCAATTATATGCAATTTCTGATTAAATAACAAGATTAGTAAATTGGATTAATGCAGAGTTTTAAATGCTGCTTTGGCAATGAAAACAAAAGCTAAAGTAAAATGACCTAAAAACAGATTGGAAAATATGATATGTAGTCTTCCTATTTGGTTTTCAATGAGGTTGTGGCAATATATCATAAAATAAGAAGAGGAACTGATAATAAATGAAAACTGTTATGTTAAAATATATTGGTATATTTTTCTGCAGAAATCTAACTAAGGATTCTCAAAATGAATTATAATAAATAGATATTGTAAATCAAACAGACCCATTCAAAATTATAATCCAGTCTGTGGCTGGAAGGAGAGTCAAGCTTTTTGCTGCTTTTGCTCCAAATTCTGTATGTTGTCTGATTCGGTTCCAATCTCCACCACAAGCTCCTAAACATGGCTAAGGATCTAAGCCAGGGATGCAAGTTTCATTGAGGGTTGCATCAGGTTTGTATTTGACCTCGGGTGGGTGGGTGGGGGGAATGGCCAGCTCCACGTCACTTGTGTCGGGGGAGCCTGTGGTGTCCTGAGCACTCTGCCAGTGAAAACGGGCTCCTGAGTTCTGTTTCTGGTTGTAATGGCCTCCTGCAGCCCTCTGCCAGAGAAAACAGAGCTCGCGAAGGCCATGCATGAACCTCCTGAACTCTGTTTTTGCTGGCACAGGCGCCACGGGCTGGTCTTCCACTGTTTCCAGCATGGCTCTGAAGGCCAGATCTAAGCACCCCGTGGGCCAGATCTGGACCGTGAGCCTTGAGTTTGGCATCCCTGATCTAGGCAAATAATTATCAGAACAAACTGAAGCCACGTTACCATTTCCCTTCTTTTGCCCCATTTTACCTCATTGCAGTTGGCGTCTTCTGCAGAAGTGTATGGCGATTGACTCATAAAGTAGCTTCAAAATTGGACAGGGAGGAGCATAGAATTGCTCTACGGAGTTAGATTTTCTTTATATCCAAGTTCTAACAAGGCTTCAGAGATCTGAGAGAGATCCATTTTTTTAACTGATGTAAGAGAAATAAAAATTTCTCTTATATCACTGCATACCAGAACAACTAGACACAAGAACAGTTTTTTCCCGAAAGCCATTCATTCTGCTAAACAAATAATTCCCTCAACACTGTTCAACTATTACAAAGTCTGCACTACTATTACTGCTAATCTTCTCATCACTCCTTATCACCCATCCCCTCCCACTTGTGATTGTAGGACTATAACTTTGTTCCTTGTATCCTTACAATTTATATTGACTGTTTCCTAGTATGATTTGATTGTTGATTGTACCCTATGACTATCATTAAGTGTTGTATGTTATAATTCTTGATTTTTAACAGATGTATCTTTTCTTTATGTATATTGAGAGTATTTACACCAAGACAAATTCCTTGTGTGTCCAATCACACTTGCCCAATAAAGTATTCTATTCTATCTATTCTATTCCAAATGTCAACAACTCTGAAACTGAAATGCATTTCAATCTGTTTTATATTCAGTGTTCTTGAAAACATGTCGGGAGATATACCACTAAACATCAATATCAAAGAGCCTCGCTGGGATCAAACCACATTTGTTGGACGCGCTAACCACTTCTTCACTGTTACTGATCCTAGGAATATATTGTTACCGAATGAACAATTAGAAAAAGCAAAACAAATTGTGCACAATTACAGGTATGATTTGGATTTTCTCCCCCCAGTTTTATTCCCATTTCTCTAGATCAAGGGTCTTCAAACTTGGCAAGTTTAAAACTTGTGGACTTCACCTCCCAGAATTCCTGAACTTACATGACTGGAGGAGGAATTCTGGGAGTTGAAATCCACAAGTCTTAAAAGATGTCAGATTTGAAGACCCCTGTTCCAGATGGCTAACATTATTCTAAGAATATTGTAATAAGACTAGAGAAATCATTTGTCTAGGAAAAATCAGTCCTTTTGTAAGTTAAAAAAAATTACTTTTGGAATTCAGGAATTAGGCTTCAGGAGTTAGGAAGTTAGTGCAACAATGATCTAAGAGAAAATTGGGAAATCGTGACTCTAAAAATGCTAATTTTTCCCCTTTGAAGTATTTTGGAGTTTAAAAGGAAACACCATTTACGGTAGTCATCAACTTATGGCCACAACTGAGTCCAAAATTTACGTTGTTAAGTGATAAATTTGTTAAGGAAGGTTTGCCCCATTTTATGATTTTTCTCAACACACTTGTTAAGTGAATTACTGCAGTTCTTAAATTAGTAACACAGTTATTAAGTGAATCTGGTTTCCCCATTGACTTTGCTTGTCAGAAAGTCACAAAAGAGGATCACATGACTGTAGGATGCTGCAACCGTAATAAATGCGAGTCAGTTGTTAAGCATATGAATGCAAGTCAGGCAACCATGGGAAAGTTGTGCTGGTCATAAATGTGAAATGGGCATAAGTCATAAGTCCATTGTCATAAGTCCATTTTTAGTGCTGCTGAAACTTCACATGGTCATTAAATAAACTGTTGTAAGTTGAAGACTACCTGTATAGAGAGAAAACTGTATTTTCCTCCAATGGTTATGAAGCCATATAGTTTTGATAAATTTGAAAGGAGTAGACATAGGTATAGAAAGAGTGACAAGAATTTTTCCCATGGGGATTGATTATATTTAAAAATATTCCTTAACCTTTGGAAATATCAGTAGTATTATATTAATGATTAAATATTTGTATATATATATATATATATCCGTTAATCATAAGGCAAGGCATTGTGGCCCCTGGACTGACAGAAGATGAACTGTGGAGAGCAAAATATATCTATGATTCAGCCTTCCATCCAGATACGGGTGAAAAGATGGTTTTGATTGGCCGTATGTCTGCTCAGGTGCCTATGAACATGACAATTACTGGCTTCATGATGACGTTTTATAGGTAAGTAATCTTAAATTACTGATAAATGATAGTGAATGGAATAAAAAACTTTTTTAAAGCTTGGGTCTTAGAAAATGTCAGAGACATATGTTGAAGGGTCCATAAGAGTGCTAAAGGGAACACTTAGCCTTTTTACTAATGATTTCCTCATTTGTATTGATAAACAATTTTGTCTGGAATTAGTTATGGCACGACATTCGGATGCTTCTGTCTTTTATCATGACATTTACAATGAGGTGTCCAGATTCCCGTCCTATTAGGAAAACTATTTAAAGCACCTAACAAAGGGAATTCAGGATGGATTGTTGACAGGTCTAGTCTAGAGATTGTTAATAGTGGCGTCTCAATACATCTTCAGAATGTGTTATTTATCTGTGCCTATTCTGTGCTTTATTCCTTTTTAATGCACTTCTGGGTGCATATTTGTTTATGTCCTGGATTTAATAATAACAACAACAGGAATTACGTTTTCCTACTTCTGAAAATATAGTTAAATTTTGTCTGATAGCTTAATTTTCTATAAACTATTTCTAAGTGAATTGGAATAACAGTTAAAACTCTGTTACAGTAACAGAGACGATGAATAAAACATTTTTCTTTCTTTGGAACAATTCTGAAAGAGCTTTCCAGAGGCCTTAGGCCACAGCTGGTTTCTCTTTTCATAAACAATAAAGGAGATGTGCCAGAAATTTTGCTGTGATAGCCCAAATCTCTGCTGTGATCCTTTTCCTCAATTACCATTCTGAAAACATAGGAATGAGGATATAATAGAAGCTCTGGGTCTTCAAAAATCGAAACATTCCCATCATTCTCCTGTCATGCTCCAGAACTGTTCTAAAAACTACACTAGATTTAGAGCTGAGGTAAAGGAGGAAATACTTTATTAAAACTTTAGCAAGCAATGAAAAACATTCTGCCACTCCACGCTCAAAAAGTTACCCACAGCTTGCATTTCTGACATTGGCTATAGCAAACTAGGAAGGCACACTGTAGGAAGTAGCAGACATATCTGGCCCCATAAGATAAGTGGTGTCTCTATTCAAACTGTAACATTTTTCTTAAGGTGTGTATATTTCTGCACTTTGTGTAGGCAAACACCATTGTTCTGTGAAGTAATCCTTAGTTGTTTTGATAGTTCAGAATGAGTTTGTTTAGCCCAAAATAATTTGAATCACTCTTGAGTTAATCTGATCTAAATTACATTTAAAGGATGAAATTTCATTATCATCTGGATAGATTTAATATAAATACACTACCGTATTTTATCTACTTTATCAGATTGAGCTCATATCAAAATTAATTGTCCTTTCCTTCTTCCAAGAACAACTCCAGCCGTGGTCTTCTGGCAATGGATTAATCAGTCCTTCAATGCCATTGTAAATTATACCAACAGGAGTGGAGATGCTCCAATTAATGTCAGGTAAAGCCATCAAGATGCACCAAGCAGATAATTCAAGTATGTTGAATAAAATATGTGCTCTAATATGAAGCTAGGTCTAATATGAAGCTTAACACGAACTGTGTAGAAAATATTGTACTGCTAGAATTGCTATGGATTTTAAAGTATGTTTCAAATTACTGTGATAATATTGAGTCAGTATAGACCTGATGCTGCTGCTTCATTAATTTAATACATTGATATTTAAAGAATCTCCCATAAAAATGAGAGAGAGAAAAGGGAAACCATGGTAATTATCACCATGATACAGAAAGGAGGGGCCAAATCATTGTACATTTCAAGTTGTTTTAGATCTGCACACTTCTGAGAATTGCATGCCCTGGAAAGATGGCTCTCTGCTTTTTCTGAATGGCTTTCAGCACTATAATGATAATGGATCATAAATTGCTTTGTTAAGATTATTATTAAATCTGCAATGTGGTCTTTCATAGAATGGCTTGACGTGACGACATATAAGCACAAGGTAAACTATAATGGGGAAAAATAGAAGTGATGCTAATATATAATAATAACAATAATATATAACAAGCATATAGTGCATTTAAAACGTTTAAAGCCCTTCACTTAAATTATTATCAGCACACAAAATGCTACTAGATGCATGACTGCCGAGTTATTCCTGTCTGGTACTAAACACAATTCCTTTGCATGTTGACCATCCCGCAAGATCATTTGCATTGCTAAAAAGACTAATTAGGTCACTAATGCATTCTAAGTCATTCATTATGGATTTCAGCTGATGTGAATCAGAACACTTCAAAATGCCATGTGCAACTGACTGTTATAGTTTGTGATGTTCCTAACTTCAGCGAGAGTTTTGTAAATATCCAGTGATTTAAAAATATAAACTGGTGCCTGGGAAATATAGAAGTGGAATATAGAAGGTAACTGCTTAGAGATGTCAGACAAATAGGCAGGAGTTGCATTTAAATTTTGAACAGAACAGCCTGGAGTGTATTGCTAGGAAGCAATGATCTTTAGCAAGTCAAGGCACTATGCTTGAGCCAAGGTCATCACTACCATGGTTTTTTTTTTTTCTTGGAATTAATGCCAAGTCAGTATTGAAGGTAGAAAGCACAGATTAAAGTATTTTTTCCTAAGCGCAGTCTAATCTTAAATAGGAGCACACCAATAGTGGGATTCAATTTTTTTTACTGTCAGTTCTATGGGCTTAGTGGGCGTGGCAGGGGAAAGATACTGTAAAATCTCCAGTCAGAGGTGGGATTTGCCAGTTCTCTACACTGCTCAAAAATTCCGCCACCGGTTCTTCAGAACTGGTTGGAACCTGCTGAATACCCCCTCTGGAGCACATCTTGAGCATGAATTGGCCTTGCAGTATTGTAAGGCTAGTCTGTCTCTTTCAGCTGTTGTGAAAATATCTATTACGTTAAATCACTTTAGTTGAAAGTACAGTAGGTTTAGATTACTTGAAGCCAGTTTCTATAGAAGATATAGCCAAGTATTGATGAACAAGCTGCAAGGCCACACTTGGCCTTTGAGTTACATGCCAGGGGATACTACTCCAAGGAAACAAGGCTAGAACAAATTATAATCTAAAATGGTTAAAATTGAATGACTTATATAGTTATTATGTTAACACTCCTCTGAATAATTTCCTCCTTCTGCCATCTAAAAATTACAATTAGGGGCAAACTTTGGGTGAGTACTAGGTGTCCCATCAAAGGCTTTTGAGGGCCTCACATAGCTCTGGGTCTCAAATTATACAGCTCTGGTATAGCTGTCAGTTTATGGCTTCCTGCCACTCTTGGGAAGGTTGGATATGAATTGTCAACCCAAATATACTCCTTAGATGTTTCCTGGACTTAAACATTAGATTCCTGAAAATGGATCTGCTACAGAGCCATGATCTTTTAAAGCTCAGTGTACATATCATTTTTTCTACAAGTGTTATAGTGAAATCTAGTCAATAAAAAATTCCAATAAATGTAAGCAAGTAAGAAAAGCACAAATCTGAATACTGGAAAAGTAGATTCAAGCTTACTCACAGTCACAATAATTCACTGGGTAACTGAGCTTTACACAACCTTTCAGCCCAACCTACCCTATAGAGGAATTGTTGTGAGACTAAAATAAAGCCACATATATCCCATTGTTTTGAATGCCTGCACAATGTAGCATACTTACATAGCTAATGAATAAAACAGCATTAAAAGATCAACTAATAATTTCAGGAGATCAAATCCAAGAGAAGTATGTGAATTAAATTCCAAAACAGGAAAAACCAATACTAACTGGAAGGAAAATGTATGTTATAATTCAGAAGTAATGCACAAAAAGAAACATATCCAGCTGACCAATTCAGGAGAGCTACAGTATTAAAAGTATTTATGCTGCAAAGATTAGGCAGATTCATAATAAAGCAAGTAAGTCAATTAAGATAAATCAGTGAAAGTAGCATATTTTTTAAAGGGTAATATCCTCATTCTCCTCATTGCTTTATCAGTCCCTATTGTCCTTGAAAAAGGACTTTAGAAACACTTCGTTGCCCTAGTTTATCTTTTGGCAACATTTGTATTGCTGCCATAAAATAGGTTGCATTATGCCAGTTATGTGTATAGAATCAAAAACTCAGATTTAGAGCATATGGTTCTTATACAAATACAAACACTCCTATTTTTGTTTTAGCCAGCTGGGAACAGCCTATGTTTCTGCTACCACAGGTGCTGTTGCAACTGCTCTAGGACTGAATGCACTCACAAAGGTATTTCCATTATTCTCTCCTTCTTTGAGACTATCATGTAGATTGTTGTGAAAATTTTATATAACATTTTTTATATGCACGAGGTGAACCATATTCATATATACAAATATAAATCGTAAATAAGTATGTCATCAGACACAACTCCTTAGAGAATACAATTTGTACTGAAAATATGTAAGCAGCTGGTGCCCATAAATACTGAGTACAATTGGCTCTTGAAAGTTATGTTACATTCTTTGAAATCCTCCTTCAAATTGCCCTGTAGAAAATACTCATGATCTATGCAGGTTCTGTATCTTTGGTGTCCACTTCATGAATTGGGTAAAAAGAATCTTTTCTGCAAGGAAAAAGAAACAAAGAATTCTGAGTAAATTGTGATTCATTGATAGACCAAAGTAGCATAATTCTAAAATCTGTCACAAGGTACTGAACTTACAGTAACTGTTCACTGTTGCTTAAATTCACTGTTGCTTCTCGGTTCATTAGATAGTATAGTGTGTCTACTTTCAGAAAAATACGGTGCGAGAAACTATCCTTAATTTCTTGTAAGGAAAAATATTTAAATACATTACTGAGAGACACCGTTACAACACATTCTCTGCTATTTTGATCTGCATTCTTCAGACAGCTGGTCATAAAATATTATTACTGTTAGACTTTTCACTGCTGTCCTTCATGGCTTAAGTCAAAATTCTTAAATAAAAAAGAAATTAAGTAGGGTTAGCCATATTCAGGTGACTCTCTCTTCTCTTTCCACAGCATGTTTCACCACTTATAGGCCGTTTTGTTCCTTTTGCTGCTGTAGCTGCTGCAAACTGTATTAATATCCCATTAATGAGGCAAAGGTAAGATAAACCTTCAGGGCTTCTTGGCAGCAATTACCATAATTGCGTCCAATATAAACACACATACTAAACATGTTTATATGAAATACATCATTTTTAAGTTAAACGAAAAAGAATTTTGAAATGCTTGCCCCTATCTAATGCTTAGTTTCACTTTCTGTGAGAGTTATAACTCTCCAAGTTGTTTATGAAAGAGATTTTTTTTTCAAACTTTGGAAGCCAGGATGTTCTTGTCATTTAGATCTACCGGCAGCAATCAATCCAAGAAATGTACCTGTTTGCAAGGAACTGCTGCATGTGAGGAGTGGTGAAAGGGTATTCCAAAGCAACTTCACATAAACAGAAAGCAATAAAGATTAAATATAGCAATAGCATTTAGACTTATATACTGCTTCATAGGGCTTTACAGCCCTCTCAATAAGTGGCTTACAGAGACAGCATATTGCCCCCAACAATCTGGATCCTCATTTTACCCACCTCAGAAGGATGGAAGGCTGAGACAACCTTGAGCCTGATGGGATTCGATCTGCCAAATTGTAGGCAGCTGGCTGTCAGCAGAAGTAGCTTGCAGTACTGAATTCTAATCACTGCACCAATGAGGCTCTATATATAATATAATATCTAAAAGATACTCGTGGTGCTTTGCAAGGCACTAAAAACTATTTTTTCCCATCTAGATTGGGCTCCTGATAGTGTGGGTAAACACATTTTGTGTGTGTGTATTCTCAGCTGTTACTTTATGCTAATTCTGTTGGTTTTAATTTCAAATGTTTTTATTGTTATTCCTCTTTTTATTTTGATTGTTAATTACACAGAGTCATGTATGGGTGGACATATTAATTAGCTTTTAGTTCTGCTATTGAAATTTGAGAAACTGATTTTCAATTTATCAAACCTGTCCTATTGATTACAGGTATTGTAATTCTCAACTTACGACCACAATTGAGCCCAACATTTCTGTTGATAAATGAGAAGGTTGTTAAGCGAGTTTTGCCCCATTTTCGATCTTTCTTGCCACAGTTATTAAGTGAATTACTGAAGTTAATAGCACAATTGTTAAGTGAATCTGGTTTCCTCCTTGACTTTGCTTGTAGCAGAAGGTCGCAAAAGATGATTCCACAATTCCAGGGCAGTTGCCAAGCATCTGAATTTTGATCATGTGTCCATGGGGATGCTGCAATGTTTATAAGTGTGAAAATCAGTCACGAGTCACTTTTTTCAGTGCCATTGTAACTTCAAATGGTCACTAAACAAATTGTTGTAAGTTGAGGACTACCTGTGTATCTAAAATCCATCTGTGCAATATCACAATGCACAAAGAAAAGAGGCTAGGCTTATGTCATGATGGTGTGATGCCAATTTAGTCATTCTCCATATCCTATGGATGCTGCTGAATTTCATGTACTATAAGGAAGGACTATCACTAAAAGTTCAGAAATGATTATCAAATATGAATTGAACCTTGAAAGGACATTGAAATGAACATTTGGAGTCCTTTAAGAATGAAGCAATGATCTTCTTCAGCTCTTTTTTCTTTTTCTTTTAAAACCCAACAGGGAACTAAAGTATGGTATACCCATTACAGACGAAAATGGGAACAGACTGGGTGAATCATCCAAAGCTGCTCAACAGGCCATTGTGCAAGTTGTAGTTTCAAGGATTCTCATGGCTGCTCCAGGAATGGGTATGTCCCAACTTGCATTAAATTTAATGCTGACAATCTTCTAACAATTCTTAAAAATTAGAACTACTTCTGATACCATTTTGCTTCCCTCAGAAAAATAACAGCAAGTATTGAGCAAACTCAATAGCAAGTACACTAGTTCAGGGTGTCAAACTCAAGGCCTGTGGGCCCGCGATATGGTCAGATCCAGCCTGCGAAGCCATCCTAGTCTATCCAATGTAAAGAGGAAAGATCAGGCCAGCATGGCTTCAGCCCGGTTTACCCAGTGCGAAGAGGAAAGATCAAGCCAGTGTAGCTTCAGCCCAGTCTAACTAGTGCAAAGAGGAAAGATCAGGCCAGTGTAGTTTTGGCCCAGTTTAACCAGTGTGAAGATAAAAGATCAGGCCAGAGTAGCTTCAGCCTGGTCTACCCAGTGCAAAGAGGAAACATGCCAGCAGTTTGGGGAGTGTTGTCAAATTGGCCATGCCCAACCAGTTGCTACGCCCACTCAGCCCCCAAGGTCAACCACAGCGCTGATGAAATTGAGTTTGACACCCCTAGAATAGACAGTGCTTATAAGAAACGTGTACATGTGTATTTCATTATGATATATTAAAAATCAGTGCTTTTAATCTTGATTAAGATTCGGATTTATAAAATAACAGAAAACACTTCGTCATTGGAAATATTAAAAAAGAACTTTGAAGAATGGGGCCAGAAAGTAGCCAAATATCAACAGGGTCAGTAATGATGTCTGCTGCTATGGATAGGCTATGTTTAAAGGATGTTAATGAAAGAATGACAGATGTGAAACAAATCTTGCTTGATGAAAAAATAGTAGAATCAGAAATATTGGGTTTAAAAAGTATGGATTGCGAGAAAGAAAGCTGAAAGTGAAAATACTAGCGACAGGACAAGTAGATGTCATGAATAAGGACTCTTTACTGGATATTCAAAGGAAGCTGGCTGAATTTTTAAAAATTAAACAGGAAATACAATTAGTAAACCAAGAGAATTACCAAGTTCATGTCTCTTTATTAAATTTACAAAAGAAGCTTATTACAGCCTTGAAGAAGCCTATGCAGTTCTTCATTTTGAAAGAAAATTTGAAGAGATCAACTCCTATAACAATATTTGATTGTATTAGAGATTACATACATACCTTTATCCCTCTGTATACATGTAAAGTAAAGTTCTCTAGCTGGTAGTCTAATATTCCTAAAAGTCTGTTTAATTTCCAGTATTTTAATTCCATAAGAATCCTTTGTATTGCTATCCGCTATCTTTCATTTCATTAAAACACGTATACTGATGGATGAGCCTTTCTGCAAACCCTCAGATTTATAATCAAAACACCATCAAAAATACACCACCCATAGATAAGGCAATTCTCAAAATGTTCTTTTTTTTTCTTAAGGACTTTATTTGTTTTCATATCTTTTACCAATAAATAGCATTTTCCAAACTAAATTCCATTTTAAATATTCACAATTGACTTATATTTGAGTAGCATAATTTTCATGGAATTTTGGTTTGGCTTTAACCCAAAATATGTATGAGTAATTTTAAAAAGTATTGTCATATATAGTCACAGATAAGCCAAACCCAGTTTTGGGTATATTTTGAAGCCTAACATTCTCAGCATAATCGCAAATGTATATTTATTTGTAAAAATATATTTTTCTCTATAGATGAGAGTTATTTATTTAAAGATTGGTATAGGCATCCATCTTATGCAGCAAAAACCTGGACAACTCATAAACAATAATAAAAGATAAAAAACCTTTTAAAAAAAAACCTGTAAGAAACATAAAAGCCAACATAAAAAACTTACGAGAGGTCCAAACACAACTCATCTCAGACATCTAGAACAAATTTTGGAATTCTTTTTTTATTTGTTTAGCCCAAATCAATCAAGTGCAAGATGAAAGTATGTTCACTGAAAGATATGGACCATTATCTACCATGCTAGTCTAGTTAAGAATGGTAGATGAACATTTTTCAACAATCCAGTATAGAACTGAGAAGAATGATTGGCCCAAAGTCATCTAGATAGCATCCATGCATAAAGGAAGACTAGGTTTTCTCACTCTTAATCCTGTAGTTGTAACCATACTTGTGATCCCATATTCATATATATCTATACACAGAGAGGGAGGGAGGGAGAGATAGAGCAAGACTTACTAACAATAGATTACTGTTAGTAAATTCTAGGGATAAGATTTCTTATGCTATTGAAAGTTGCTGTAAAGATTTGCTAAATGTTCTGTTCTATTTATATGTTTTAAGAAATGTTTAACTTTTAAGTCACCTGTCAAAATATTTTTATTCTTTAAGCAGCATATAGCATAGCATGAAATTATTAAGCACAAAACTTTTGCTTACTGTCTTTTAGCCATTCCCCCATTCATAATGAATACTTTGGAAAAGAAGGCATTTTTAAAGGTAAGCCCATGTTCCCAAAGACATTTCTTCCTGATCCATTTTATTTTATTACATTTAAAAGATTTATCTGGTTGCTCATCTTAAACAATTCTGAGTGGTTCACAACAACAATACCAGTAACTATAAAGCAACAAAAAACAATAACATAGTAAATGATACTGTCTGAAATATTACAAAATAGCCTCTCAGAAATACATGCTGCAGTAAAATCTATAATTATTCCCTATCGTTTTTTAGGGAACATCTCGTTCATGAACACATTCAGAAACATTTTAGCACTTTAATTATTCCATTGTGTAAATTAAATCTAGTCCATGAAATCTACTCCCGCCTTCTCTGCGGGAGCACCCTCCCTCTGGAATGAATTACCCCCAGAGATGCGGATCATCCCTCACCTTCGAACCTTCCGGCGCGCATTGAAGACCCATCTTTTTCAACAGGCCGGTCTGGCCTAATATCATTAGAATGGTTTTTAACTTTTTACCCTGCTTTTATAGTCCTATTGTAGTTTTAACCTCAGCCATTAGTTTAATCTTTTAAAATCTATTTTAAATTTTCTATTTGTAATAGTATTGTTTTATTTGGGCTGTACACCACCCGAATCCCAATTTGGGAGAGGGGGCGGTATGTACATAAAATAAATAAATAATAAATAGTCCATTCTTTTAATGAGCAGTAACAATATTTTATTTATTGTTATTGGGTGGCAGCTAAAGTACAGGAGCTTTCCACCCCAAATAAAAAAATTATATTTCAAATATATTTTAAAGCTAACTTAGCATATTGCTACTCAAAGAGTGAAATTTCTTTGTATTACCAGAAACGTCTTTGGGAAAAATAGTTGAAAGAGAAAATTGCCTAAAATGCAATTGTTTCATGAAAGAGGCATGAAATTGCCTCTTCAATTGTTTAGCTCTTTTTTTTTCTTATTATAAACAGGAATAAGATGCTACATGTTTGAGGTTAAATGATGGAATTTCACCTATTTAATATAACTGTCTATGTAGATTAGGCACTGCAAGCTCATTGCAAGCGCTTAAGAATTTTGCTCAAGTTCTCATTTCTTTCAATTCAATAACTAAAAATCAGTGTCCACTTTGTAATAATACTTATTCTTAACCTGATTCCCCATTAATTAATGTTTAATTCCCAAACATTATTATATAGGGTAATTACAATGATTATGTAAGTATACTAATGGCTAATACCTGCCAAGGAACTTCAAGGTCTAGTAATAAAAATGGAAAGTATATAAAAAAGTATATAAAGAAGACCAAACTAATGACAACAGGTACAATAACTACCCATAGAATTAACAAGGATGACATCAAAGTGATAAATAGCTTCTGCCTTTTAGAATCAGCCATCAGTACAGGTAGTCCTCAACGTATGATCATAGTTGGAATCAGAATTTCAGTCATAACCTGAGACACCCATGTGAGTGAATCCGATTTTATGATTGTTTCTAGAATAATGAGGCAAATTGTCATAATTATGAATCCATTCTGCCAAAAATGGGTGTTTTTTTGCAAGAAACCATCAAAGAACACCAAAAACTGCCCAAAAAGCATCATAAAACATGGTTACATGTTTAGGGAACCCTGCAACTAGTTATAAATGTGAGCTGATTAGCAAGTGCCTGAAATGCAATCATGTGACTATTGGCGGGAGATGTCATGACATTTTACAATGACTGGAACTGCATTATGTGCCATAAAGATTTCATAACTTCAAAGGATCATTAAATGACAAGCTGAAGTTGAGGACTACCTGTAATATAGAAACAAATAATAAATATTCTGCAGATTAACATTTGAAAGAGCAACCAATGGAAGACCTTCGAAAGATATTCAGATGCCATGATATTGTTTGTCTATATCTACAAAGATCTGAATCTTGAAAGCCATGGCATCCCATGTGACACTCTATGGAATTGAAAGTTGGAAGAGTATTTGAACTTCGTTGTTGAAGAAGACTTCTGAGAACACTATGGACAGCCAAGAAAATAAACAAATGGATGATAAATCAACCCAGTGTTCTCAGTCACATAAAAGACCAGGTTCAAATTATCCTACTTTGGACACATTAAGTTAAATCCTAAATTTCTGAAGAAGATGAATATAGATTAACTATAAAAAAAAGTATTAATAAGTATTATCAGGGAATGTTTTAAACACTTAAAGCATTTTAAAATTTATCAAAAGCAGTAGTAAAATATCCTTATTTATTGTCATTATTACTGACAATAAGTACAGGAATACAGTAATTCATTTCAATGATAATGCTAAATACCCGAAGTATTTCTACCTTCAGAAGAGCTGCCAAACATTTCCTTTTACTTCCAGATTCACAATGTTCCATAATTTTTACATTTCTAGTTTTTAGAAGATAACACAAATGTGTGCTGTAAGAAATAATAAAAAGATGATATTGCCATGTCCAGTTAAGACTTCATTGCTTATTGTGGAATTTAATTAGGCATTCTAATTTAGCAGCTTTTACATCTGAACGAACCCATTAGTGACTGTTACATTTTTTTTGACACATTCTTAACTCTCTTTATGATTTTCTGGTCCTCCTCCCTTGTCCATTCTCTGCTTCATTGGCTGTAAGTTCAGGTGAATCATTAGTCTTCAGTTAGTTAATCATAAGACTTGATATTGATCAGTTCTAAATCCATTGAGCAACAGACTGCCTTTTTTAACAAGCTGCTTGGGCAAGCTCATTACTTGTATCTACTGTTAACAAGCCAGTTAGTTCATTAAAGCACTATAGTCTTCATTTAAAATGTTTCCATTACTTAATCATTAAACCCTGAAAAACTGGAACAGTTCATCCTTTGAAAAAAGGCAAGGATTATGTATTAAAATGCATTTCTAGAACCACCTTCACAGAAATAACATATTTCCTCTTGTGACTTTGAGAACTCCAGCTATTCTTCATGCACTTCTTTATTTCATCATTGTGAACCTCACTGAGTATAAATTTGCTAAAGTTCCCCAAATATAAATTTCAGCAAAATGACAGATGGATCACCGTAATACCATATTGTTATTATTTGGATCAGAAACTGTATTTATTTTTTAAGTGGCCTGAATAGTTTAACTAAAGGTAAATTTAATCTTAGAAGTCTATGGAGATTCTCAGTCATCCAGATCATGGTTGTCTCAAAAGTGCTTTTTTTCCCCTATTTTTCTAAGAGGAAACTACACCTTCTGATTTTTCTTTGAAGACGTTTTGCTTCTTATCCAAGAAGTCTCTTCTGCTCAGAGCTAAAGAAGCTTCTTGGATGAGAAGCGAAACATCTTCAAAGAAAAACCAGAAAGTCCAGTTGCCATTTAATCTTAGAAGTTTAATCTTACATCTATTGATTATTAACTTTCTTTGGGGAATGAGTTCCCTACATTCTCTATATAGGAAATGAATGCACATGATTCATATTTTTGGGACTTTCTTTGAAATATTTGAAATATTTTTAAAACAAAAGCATTGAGGAACACAAGTAAAATCAGACTGTATAATTCTGACAACCATTTCCCCCTGATGGACCCATTCTGCTTTTTTTTTTCCCTTGTTGCTTCTTTAGCAACAAGAATAATTGCAAAGTTAAATGAAGCTGACTTTTTTCCCTTGGATTTTTATATTATCCAGAAGATATAGGAGTTCTTATATCTTTTACATTTAATGTCTGAAAAATGTAAACATTATTCATGCAAAGTTTACTCCTTAACTGTTTCAAGACATATTAGACAAATCAGTTCAGAGTTTGGGAAGGCAAAAAGAATAATCATGGGACTTGAAGGAAATCTGAAGAAATATGAAGTAATTGAGTATGTTATACCTTGAGTAAAGATGATTGTGGGGAATGTTATAGCTGTCTTCAAGTATCTGATAGGATGTTATATAAAATATAAAGAAGTCCAGTTTCTATTGAAATGTTGGCAAAAACAGTTATAGAAAGTAGACATTGGAACCAAATGTATGAAATAATTGAGATAATTCTCTGCCTCCAAGCACCAGGCATCACCACATCAATGACATCTCCATTACAGTCTGAGTAGCAATATACCATTAGGCATTATCAACCTACTTATGATATCTTACCCCAGCATTTTGTCAGCAAGATGTTATACAGATGAGCTATAGGTCAGGTGGAGGAATCTCAAGATCTCTCTCAATAAGGAGTTGGTAACCCTAAAAAAGAATGCTGAATAACACCCCATGGATGCAATAAAGGAGCAAAAATAAACGAGCATCATCTTTATCAATAAAATGTGGCATGTACCCAAGCTTGATAATAGTTTTGTTTTTTCCTCCACCAGTGTTCCAGGAATAATTTCTGGATGTTAATTTCTCAGAAAGCCTTAGTGAACTAAGGTGCCCCCTGAGATTATCCCCAAGAAAGAAACAATTCAAGGGTAGTAATATCTACAATCTCATTCACCTCCAATGATCAGTTGATCATCAGGCACCAAACAGAGCTGCCCACCAGAAGGCTGGGAAATTCCCTTTGAATCTGCTCCAGGATTCATTAGGTGCCTGGCATGGACTATCCAAAAAAAGTCTAACTACCTCATGTGTGCCTGTTTACTCTCTTATAAACCTTCCTCCTAACTTCTTGTAAAGCTCTTGTAAATGTAAATACAATTTTAATTTCCTTATTGCTATTTTTCCCAGCAATGAAGTCCTCATTCCAGAGCAGCAAAGGGAGGAAAAAGAAAGGTTTTAGGAGGCTATCCACAATTTTTGTTGTATCAAAATGTAATAAAATATTGCAAGATCCAATATATTTGCCTTCATTCATAATAAAATATTCTCAGTTAAGCCTTCATTCTTCCTATATTTTTGTATCATTTAAAGTTTTGTATCCAATAACTATGTACATAAATTCAGAATGAACCTATCATTTTGCTTCTTTTTTTAACACAGAGGTTCCCATGGATGAGTGCCCCCATTCAAGTAGGATTAGTGGGTTTCTGGTGAGTAAAAATTTCAGAGGTGACCTGTTTGTATTTTTCATGCTGATGTTCACTTTTGTGTCATTAGTCCAGTTTATCCTTGACTTTGTTACCTTGAGGAAGTTTAAGATTTTAAGGCAAGACATATCAAGACAGCAATAGGAAGAGCATTTACTAAACCAGCTACTGAGAGCAGGACCAAAACCATGGAGGGAATTTAAATGTATGTTTGACTTCATCTGGGCTGAAGATGTTTGAAAAGGAGAGGAAACTTCACAGTGTCCACAGCAAGAGGTTAAAATCTGCAAAATAGGCAGTGCAACACCAGAGTCCAAGGCCTTTCCTTGCTTTTCTCAGATTGGGATGCTAGATTTTGATTGTGGGAGTGAACAAATGATGGCCTACTGGAGGCAGGAAGTCTTAGTCTTAATTAGCTTTTGCACAAATTAAAAACTAAAAATTTCTATCCCGCCCATTCTGAAACAGAAATTTGCCCCTAAATCCAAGTTAGTTCTTTGCATTATCATTCTGCAGCTGTCAACTCCTGTCTTCATCAAATACACCAATGTTACTCCAGCACAAACTTGCTGCAGGGAAGCAAAAGGTTTTGTGAAAAGTGAGAAATTGCAGAATAACAACAACAGCAACAACAACAACATACGAAGACCTACAAATAGAAATAGAACGACTGTGGCAAAGGCAAGCAAGAATAGTACCAATAGTAATAGGCACCTTGGGTGCAATCCCAAAACAACTGGAGCACCACTTGAACACCACAGGCCTTGACAAATTTGCCACCAGTCAATTGCAGAAAGCAGCTTTACTTGGAGCAGCTTCCATCCTGCCACAATATCTGTAACACCATCAAACATTCAGATTTGCCTATCCCAGGTCCTTGGTAAAGACTCAATAGATAGACAAAATGCTAAACCCAATCTGAACATCTGGCTGATTGCATCATCATCATCATCATCAATATCATCCTGCTTAATATTGGCAAATGGAGATTTTCTATGTTCTGTAGGGTTTCATAAATATCTATTTTGAGTATTTGATTTAGTTATGTTAACCTTTGAGGTTCCTTCCCATTCCAAATTTAAAGTTCTTTACTGTGGTCTTTGTTTTTCACATACATGGGTAGTACATCTTTGCAGTTTGTTTGAATCTTAGAAATCTTAAGGGAGTATCTTGGTGGATGTAAACAGCACCCAGCACATGACTCCTTCTGAATCCTTTTGGCATCTGACTAACCACTGCTATGGAATCCCTGCAGTTTGTGAAGTTCTCAATGCTTTCTGAGTTTGCTTGTTTGTTTGCAGACATTTCATATCTTACCTAACTACATCATCATCCCTGTGGTTTATTTATAAATGCCACAATGACAGCACATCTGTTCTAAGAATCAGTTTAATAGGATCATTTCTTTTCTGTACCTGCTGTTTTATTTTAATTCACATTTGTGATCTAGTGATTAAGACACAGGTTAGAAAGCAGGAGACTGTGAGTTCAAATCCTGATTTAGCCATGAAAGCTGGCTTGGTGATCTTGGGCCAGTCAGTCTTTCTCAGTCCAACTCACCTCACAGGGTTGTTGTTATGGGGAAACTAGGAGAAGAAAAATATGTTGGATATACTTGCCACCTTGAGGTTTATTTTTATTTTATTTTTTGAAAAAAATAACATAAAATACAAATAAATCAATGCTTTCTGCCTCAATCATATAATCTTGTGGCTATAAATATCTGGTCCAGGTATGCTAGACAAAGACAGCATGATTTGCTAAGAAACAGCTAACCATGATGTTTTAATAGCTGGTTTAGTGAGTAAAGGTATATTAATCCAATTTATTCTTCACCACCAGCCGTGACTAAGTTCTATTGATTTATTGGTGGAAGCCAAAGGTAGAATCAAAGATTTGTTAAGAATGGTTTATTTGGTGACTCAACTGACTAAAACACAGATACTGTGTAGCAACTGTTTGTTATAGTTCTCAAGAAGTGTCCATATCAACCCTATTTAGTATCTTCTCATACCCATTTCTGGTCTATGACAATCAGCCTTTCAGATGGGCTCTGCTTGATTCCTGGGCAAAAAGCATTGCCTTTGCACAATAGAACCATGGATGTCATGGTTTAAATTATTATGATCCTCTCCCTCCAACAATGAGGGGTGTGATTTGCTTATATTGCCCGACAAGATGCCTATTTTCATAGGTTGGTAGTACAATTGCTGCCCCTGTCCCTACTTTATAATGGATAATTTTACACATCTGTTTTTCATTGTGCCATCCTTTTTAGCAATCATCGAACTTCATTCTTAGACAGCTAAACAACAGTACCATTTCCAGATCCACAGCCATGCTAACAACTTATGGATATATCTGGCATTTCAAATTCCCCAGCCAAAATTATGCTATTTTTTTTCTCCCACTTTTGTTCAACATTATTGAACTTCCATCTTCTCAACCTTTGAAAAAACAGTTTTTTCTTTGATTGTTTTATGAAAGCAAACTTTCCTCCAGGTAATAAGTTACCTATTAACCCACGTGTGTAAATCACAAGGATCACATGAAGAATTTTACACAATCTGACCTGTCACCCTACTTGGTGCCATCTCTCTGCAGCCTCAGGAGGAGTGCTTGGCCCCCTCCACAAACCATTCTGTACAGATATTATACAGGCAAATAAATAAATCACGTGTGTGAATTCAGAGATGGAAATGAACTGCTAGAGTTAAGTAATGACATTTGAATTACTGTTCGGGTGCTAACGTGACAAACTCTTATTTCAAGAAGCCAAAATTGATTCCATTTAAAATTATCCAAACTTTTGAGAACATAAAAAATACTAACTTTTGTCTTTTCCAGCTTGGTGTTCGCAACACCTCTGTGCTGTGCATTATTTCCACAGAAAAGGTATAGTTGTTTCCTTTACTACTTTTTTACTACTTTTTTATGCTATGCAGACTATGAAAATGAGAAAAAAAATTTTTTTTGCTTTCCAAAAACTTCTCAATTCATTCAACAGTCATATTCCTCACCTCTGGGAATACAAGTACTCTTAATTTCCAATGACCTGCCCAACTTCAGACCATGGTTTTTAAGAGCCATGGTGGCACAGTGATTAGAATGCAGTATTGCAGGCTACTTCTACTGAGTGCCGGCTGCATGCAATTTGGCAGTTCAAATCTCACTAGGCTGAAGGTTGACTCAGCCTTCCATCCTTCCAAGATGGATAAAATGAGGACCCAGGTTGTTGGGGCCAACATGCTGACTCTGTAAACTGCTTAGAGAGAACTGTAAAGCACTGTGAAGCAGGATATAAGTCTAAGTGCTATTGCTATTTTTCAATCCTAAGTACACATTTTTCCATTTTTCCTTTTTCTATAATTTTATAATAAACCTTTGTTTGTTCTCCATTTTGTTACTCAAGTAGCAAATCTGTCTTTTGCTCTGGCCTTCATACCTTCCTCCATTTCTCTGGGCATGATAAAGAGACATTCTATAAGTTATCTTTTATAACCTGAATGTAAGAAACACAAGAAGAATAATGATTGCTCTACCCATAGCTTTTCCAGAAGTTATTTTCAGATCCTGATTTTATATATCATATATCATAAACTTTAGATTAATTTTAGCTAGGAAGGCCAGCAATATCACTCATAGAGACTTCAAATAGAAGAGATTGGAGTTCAGGGTTGAACTGTGAGGTCCTTGGTGCTCTGAACTTGGTTGTTTTCATGCAGACATTTTATTACCCAACTTGATAACATCACCAGTACTAGAACGGAGTGAGGTTTGCACAACCCTTATTTATGTATTTATTCATTTATTTATTCTTCATATTTCTTAACTGCCCATTCCTTTGGAGAAGGACTGTAGGTAGTGTACAATATTATCAATAATATGAAAAATTAAAATCTGAGTAATTTAGAAATGAAAGTTTTAAAATTATAAAAACTACATCTTAAAATTTCAGAATGTTCAAGTTTCAGAAAGTTCAAAATGCAGTAGCTCACACAGTTTTTCACAAGCCTAAACTGCATCTCTTTTGCGGGAGCTGCATTGGTTGCCAACATGCTTGCAGGTGCAGTCAAGGTGCTGGTTATCACCTTTAAACCCTACATGGCTTGCGAGCTGGGTTATTTGAAGGATCGTCTCTCACCAGTTACATCTACCTTGCATAGCAGAGAAGTAAATATGATGGGACCTTCTCGCTGATGGAATGTGGAATATCATCACTCCCACACTTTTTCTAGACGTTCTTAAAAATTTAGTTCTGTCAGCAAGCCTGGGGCCACCAGACTGCTATGGGACTGATAAAATGGCAAGTCTGATTGTATTAGATGCCCATCATGGGGGTTTGTCATGAATGGTTAATGCTGTAAGTCTGAATTGGGCAGCCATATACATTTGTTTAAAAATAAATATACTATGTTGATTACATTATGACATCCTAGGTTCTTGGAAAGAATTCCCTGTATGAAGAACCTGAAGGCCAACAACAGCTAGAGAACTGGAAGCTGTGATTTCATATTGTTGTATATATATAATAGTAATAGTACACTATGGTAGTTAGCTGAGTAGTTTTCGAAATAGTATTTTTTTAAAAAAAAAAATCCCCAGTAGATGGTGCTGTGATACTGAGTGCCATAATTCCATCTACTGTACCGATAGAAAACATGCTACAATTTTTCTTTTCTTTTGAAACAGAACATGTCATAACACAACAAACTAGAACTGGCAGTAAGGAAGTAAAATGGAAAAAAATAGAATTAAAAATCCAGGAAAGGAAGAAGAAAGCTATTAGGGTTAATTGGAGAGAAAGTATAGATAGCATGCTGACGTAAAAGAAGAGTCAGATGGAGAGAGAGAAAAATGGAAAAAAGCACATTAGAAAGAAAGGCATGTCAGAGAGTTATTAGGGGGCTGGGATGACTGGAGAAAATGGAAAATGCAGCCAATGGAGAAAAACATGGCAAAATCCCTTGCAGGAGGAATAGCATCAAGGATAGATAGAATGTCTGCAGCAGACAGAGGAAGAATAATGAAAGGGTAGATAAGTTTGAGGAGGAAAGAGAGTGGAGACATTTTCAGTAAGAAAGAAAATTGGTGAAAGCCTCAGCAGGAGGGGAGGCAGGAGAAAGAATTAGGAGAAAGGAATTAGGGTGGGAATTGGAGGAGCACAAGCTGTTCATAATGGCAAAATAGGAGATAAAAATTGGTGTCACCAGCTGCAGCAGATTTTTCTGCCTGACTGCATGCAATCTGGAGGCCACCACCCTTTCTGCCCTTGGAGGGGCTCCTCCTGTAAATAAAACCATTCTCCACTGTGCTGCTTTTGTATCCCAGAAAAGAGGACTTCATGCTTCTGGGATGTCTCTTTGTTAATACCAGAATGGAGATTCACGAGAAAATCCTTTTTTCCCTTCCTTTTCTTTTTCAGCTATCAGGTGAAGCAACCTTCTCCTTGCCCACTCCAAATTCTGTACATTTTAATAACCTTGAGAGAGGAATTGGAGGTTGTGAGAAAAATCAACTTGGTCAAATACCAAACCAAAAAAACTAAAGATTGATTCTCTTCAACCTCAGAATAAAAATATCTCTCATATCAGTTCTAATAACTTTTATTTGTAGAAAGGAAGACAAATACAGTATCTAAGAATACATTTTAAAGGTTTCGTATAATACATGATCTGCTAGCTCAGCTTTCACATACAAGGGAAATCATAATGGTTTGCTCTGTCTGATACATTAAGATGCCATATCATATAAAATTATATGACGATAACTTAGCAAAATAGCATATGAAATACCTTTTCTGTAACCCACTCTGATAATATTGAAGAGAAGCTGTTTGGAAAACAATAACTATTGTGCCATATTTTAAAGGATTATAAAATTTAAGATATTTCCTGGGGCATATGACATACAGTAAACACATGGATTAAGACTTCTTGATCATGGATAATATGTCTTTATTATTTTTTCTTCCTAGTTCCATGTCCGTAACTCGTCTGGAGCCAGAATTACAAGCTAAGATCAAAGAAATGAGTCCTGAATTGGATCGGGTATATTTTAACAAAGGATTATGATTTATAGAAGACAACTAGGGTGATTTGTCCTACAATGAATTTGTCCTAGATGAACTTATTTTAATTGAGTCTACTTAGTTGAAGCAATGCAATCCTGAAGCATTCTTTCAATTTTTGTATAATTTTGAACACTGAGATTATTTAAATATCATGAGGAAATTTTCATAATTATGGTTGAAAATTCTGACAATTGTCCAGTTCAGCTGCAAATATTCAAAATGGTTTACATTAAGAATTACGTATCAGTCAAAATTTTAATTTCTTTGGAAAATGTAACAACTTCAAGGAAATCAGACAGTGTTATTTTAAAGTAACGACCTACCTTATTTTTTTCCCACTAAAAGAAAGTCAATAACAAATTCATTTCCGCTATTACATTTGTAAATACAATTCAGATGACAATTATCTATCGAATGACTTCCTCAGAATCCCAAAGAGTTAACTTTATGGTATCCCCTTGATATATGGATCTTAGATTTTCTTATTTCACTTATCTAATGTTTGAATGGAGAAATAATTATGATAGGTGAGAGGGAAAGATATCGGTGCTGCAGAAATTTGAAGCTTATTTATTATTTGATTCCTGCACTTCTAACATAAAAAAACTCTATGAAATTAGAAACTCTGCTTGGATAAACTTCTATTTAGAATACCCTCAGTTTACTAAAATAAAATAAGTCAGGAGTTCCCAAACTTCCTTAGTTCACAGCATCCTTGGTGTCTCAAGTAATTTTTTTCACAGTGCTTCTAGTAATTCCCAAATCATGTTCAGGTAGTCCTCAGTTTACAACCATTCATTAGGGACTGCTCAAAGTTACAACCACGCTGGAAAAATGTGATTTATGACCGTTTTTCCACACTTCTGATGTGATTTTGTCACGTGATCAAAGTTTGGACACTTTGCAACCGGTTCCTATTTATGGTTGCAGTATCTCAGGGCCATCTGCAAGCGTCTGACAAGCAAAGTCAACAGAGAAGCCAGATTCTCTTAACAACCGTGTTGCTAACTTAACAACTGTAGTGATTTACGTAACTGTGGCAAGACAGGTCGTAAAATGGGGCAAACCCATTTAACAACTGTCTTGTTTAGCAGTGGAAATTCTGGGTTCAATTGTGGTCATAAGTCGAGGGTTACTTTTACAGGTAGTCCTCGACTTGCAACCATTCATTTAGTGACAGAGTTGCAAGAGCATTGAAAAATGAACTTATGTTTTTCCTACTTATGACCATTGCAGCAGAGTCAATGGGGAAGCCAGATTCAATTAACTGCCATATTTCACTTTAACAACTGTGACAGGAAAGATCATATGATGGGGCAGAACTCGCTTAACAAATGCCTCACTTAGCAACCTAAATTTTGGGCTCAATTGTGGTTGTAAGGTGAGGACTAATTGGTACCTGCCTCAGTTTTTAATGAGTAAATAATCCCATGGTGTTGTTTCTTAAGAAATAAAACATCAGTGTATTAATTGGCTAACAAAATACCCCCATGGTGCCCTGTGAATGCACTGCCAGGCTTTGGAATGCCATAGTGCACTGTTTAGGAACCATGGCACTAAGCCATAAAATAAGCACTGAGAATATCTGCTACAAGTGATCTTGTAAGTCAAGTCTTGAAGCCTATCCAAATGTTGAGCAAGGCATTCTCCTGTCAGGACAATACTACCTCCCCGTGTATGATACATCATCATGAAGATGGCATTTATGAACATGCCCTGAACATACAAAGCCAAAAAAAAAAACCTTGTTAATTCTCCTAGTTTAAGAAAATGCTTTCTTGGTTAACATTTTAATCAGCTTTGCATCTAGCAGCAATGGGCAGGAATATCCTATGAATCCATAATGGGTCTCAGTCATTGTGCACTAATGGGTAACTGGTGACATTGGCCAAATTCTGCAAAACCTCAAGCTGTTGAATTTATACTTTTTATCAATATATTTCTGTGGTCTTATCTATGATGTTTTCCCAGAAATGAATAGTACATATTATAAGATCATGTTCTTGTATTTGATGATTCTCAAATTCCTGTGATAGTCTGTTAAATACATAAAAACACCAGACGGCTAAATACTATTTTCAGAATGCGCTGTTTTATCTTATTTTTTATTCCCAAAGGAGGTGCTATATAGCAATTTTTAAAAAAACATTGGCAAAACATGTATTTATAGCATTTTTAATCAATTTCCTACTTGATTTCTGCTAATTAATATGCTTTGCTATATACTGTAGCTATAATACAACAATCCTGTGCAGTAGGGTGCTATTGTTTCTCATTATAAAGACATGAGAAAATAGATAATAAAATAGTGACTTTTTAAAAGTCACCTGGAAAGTCTAATACTGAGTTGAACCAAAGTCTTGATGCAAAGTTGATTGAAACATTTTAATTATTCATTTGGCACAAATTCTGAAAATTATTTCTCTGAATGTTTCCACTGGAATTTCAGCATGCCTGTTAAATCATAGATTAATGGTATTTATTATTTAATGTACCTTCTCCCATGTGTAATATTACGTTGGAGACCTTTGTACTGGTATGACTAGATCTAGTTCTGTACTCAGTGAAATTGCTATTCAGGATAAACTTTGGCCTTTGTATATATCCAAAATAGTACAGCATACACAGTTAGTTAGACCACTCGTAGCATAGCTAATACCCAGATGTATTAGACAGAATATAATCTATTATTATTATTATTATTATAAAACATTGAAATGTGCCATATTACAGAAGTTTACTTAGTGGCAGATGATTCTCAACTTGGAATGGAAAGGAAAAAAATAAATGTTTTTACACCTACTTTACAAAGCCACCTAAGCATTTATACTGTATTTACAGCTGGTAGTTTATCTTGAGTTCCTCAAGGTAAAATAAAGAACAGGGTAGCATAGCATTGTCTAATTTTCCACACAAATCATAGTCACAGGAAAATTAACTAACTGGGTATATTGTTCATGTCAGATTAAGATGAGACTATTAGCTAAAGTCCTGTTTAAGTATTCGTTATGTTCTCTAAATATTCTGTTCTGGTGATGGTTCTTCTAACAAAGGATTTGTTGAATTGAAAGAAACTGCTTCCAAGACAAATTTGTTTATAAGCTTGGTTGCTGTTTTTAAAGACTTCTATGTCTCCTCATACAGCTCTGGATTTTGTATTGCCTGTTTAGGCTACATCCAGAACGTTTGCACTTTCCAGTCCATGTCACGCTCTGATATGAGTGGCATGCATGAAAAATATTAAAGATCACTTGCCTTTAAACAAGAAGTATTGTGTGTGTGATGGGGAAAGGAAGGGAAATTTTGCAGCCTGAAGACTGTGCTACCTACCTGTACTTTGATCTCAGAGATTTCTGTTAGTGCAGATATCAATTTTACAACCATCTGATTATATCATACCTACTCAGCAATTGGATCCCATTTTGTTTAGAAGGGGTTGGCTTCTTCATCAAGAGGCGTAGGCTGCAATTATTGACCTTCTTCCTTAGCAAAATAATGGCAATAATTATTTTTGAAATGTGAACTTTAGTTAATTGCTAGTAATTATAGTTCACAACTAAAGAAACTACAGGAAGGAGATTAATGATACAGTCATCTGTTTAAGGGCTGGATTTTTATTTTTATTTTTGAGAGAGAGAGATTTCTGCAATGGTTCAGGAGATGTGTTTTGTTGATATCACTTGAAAATATGTCATGTGACTTCAGTGTGCTTAGAAAAACTGGGTATTCGCATGTGGCATGCTTAAAATAATATAGCCTAGAGCGCAACAATCTTTACTTGTGTATTTTGTTTCTAGGATGAAAAATCATTCTTTTATTCCTGGAATACACATATTTAAAACAAATTAAGTATCAGAAGGGTTTCGTTCATTTTTTAAAGCAGGAAAACTGTACATTTTTTTTCTTTGTAATGTTTAGCAGAACAAAATAATATTAGAATCAGGAAATTTATAGTGATCTAGTAGAAATGTTTTTTTAATATTTCCAATGAAGTGCAATAAAGATACAGAATTAATTAAAAGAGTAACTATTAATATTGTCCAATTTTAGAAAAAGAATCTGGATTATACTGTGATTCGCATACTTTTTCAATACAAGTATTAGCACAACATCTTGTCAGAATTGGTGGTATTGCTTAAAATCAATTGGATGAGATATTAAAATTGATAATTAAAATGTCATGCTCTCTGTGTGAAATGTACTTTCCGTAAACTTTGTATTTGAATATGAATACATAAGAATGAGATACATGGATTATAAAGGTATACATGAAAATCAGTTGCAGGCTTTCTCCTTAGCTGTAAAAAGAAAACTTCTGCAATTTATACAAATTTGAAATTGAAATATAATACTGTATCATCTGCCATATAGCATACAGATCAGTATGTCCATTAGAGAAGCATCATTCTTTGGTTTGGAATTTCCCGCGTCGCTCAGCTGCAGTTCTAATTTTCCATTTTTTTTCCTACGGAAATAATGTAGTTACTTTTCTTTCTGGAAGATCATGCTTTTGGATAAAACAGTGGATTAAAATTATGGAACTTGATTGGTGAACATTAATTTTTAAGCAGCAGAATCTGTAATTCAGGGTGAAGTGACTTGAAGTTCTAATATGATATGAAGCCCTCAGTACACGTTCAAAAGTTCTTTTTAAGTAATTAGTAAAATCGGTGATATTTAATCTTTCTAAACATTCTGTCAAAAAACATTTACACCTAGATATAAAATTCTTTTTTCAGAGTAATATTTGTACAACTATGGACAATCTGTTACTATTTTTGTCATTTAGTAGAAATTCCCAAGATAGTATATTGGCCTTGAGTTCTGGATCTCATTTGTGCTACATGTATTATTGGAAAACGTTAGGAAAAACTAATGTGCCTCTTTCCTAGCAATTGTTATGTAAAGAATACGATTACACCATTTACCCTGTATGAACAGGAAAAAAAATTATCTATGCCTGGTACACTGTAATTCATGATAAACCAATTTTAAGATGTGCATGTATGCAGGAAGAAGGATGGTTAGGAAGAAACTCATTTATTCTATTCATAATTTGTAAGGAAAACAAATTGCACATTTGGAAAGGAATCGCTGTGAGATGAAGAGCCAAACTGATGTATCATGTGTTTTTCCCTCAATGCTGGTCCAATGTTTCCCTTTGGAGAGCATTGGAGGCTCTCCAAAGGGGAAACACTGGAGGTGTTATTGAGGAAGAACACTAGATGGCAGTATTTTCCACAGCGTAAGCTTCCCACAAAACTCTTTTATGGCTTTTTTATTTCTGATTTCCCCAATTACTTAAGGAAATAATTCAGAGTTCTGACTTCTAATTCTGAATGCCTGATTTCTTCAGCCAACATATGGACTCAAGGTGAAAATGAATGCAGCACCAAGACTATTTTTTCCATAATTTTAGCATAAGAAACATCCTGCTCAAGCATTTATTTGTATTTTGTAACTTTACAGTACAACTATGGAAGATTTGACTGTGGACCTGAATTTACCATCTTAAGGATTAAAAAAAACTGGCTAGCATAATAAGGAAGATGGGAGGATTGAAACAAGTGAAAATTGAAAGCTTGAATGTTGTTATAGTTAGCAGTTAGTTCAAGTTCTTCCTTTTTTAAAAAATATATTTTTATTGTTTACAACTATAAATATCAAACACAGTGCAACTGTTCTGGCATCATTCTGCCATACACACAAAGATATTACTAAACCATTAACATTCATATTAGTACAATATTCACTATCTAAGTCTATTTGTCCTAACTATTTTTGTTCCGACCTTTCCCTCTCTTCTGCAACCATTGATAAAACTTATTCCAAGTATCATAATATTCTGATTCCCCCTTAGTTTTCAGTTCTAGAGTTAGTCTATCCAGTTCTGCACAAGCCAGTATTTTTCTTATTATCTCTCTTTCTAGTGGTGTATTTTCATTCTTCCAATATTGTGCATAGACCATTCTCGCCACTATCAGTACATGTATTATTAAATATGTTATGCCTTTGGTGTGACCTGTCATTATTCCTAAGAGGAATAGTTCTGGCTTAAATTGGATATGTTCTCCCACCATTTGCTCTACCCATGTCTGAATCTGTCACCAATATTTCCTTGCTTGATTACATGTCCACCACATGTGGTAGTATGTACCTGATAAATCCTTACACTTCAGCATTTTGGTGATAAGTCTCTAAACATTTTAACAAGTCTTGCTGGAGAAAGATGCCACCTGTAGAACATTTTTTATAAATTTTCCTTGTATGATGTAGCCAATGTTAATTTCCTATTTTTTCCCCCAGAGATTTTGCCATCTAGCCAATTCAAGTTATGTCCGAAATTTTTGACCCATGCCATTGTCTCTTGAACACGCTCTTCCTCCAGCTTATAGTCTAATAACTGTCTATATAACACCTTGATCAATTTATCATCAGTCCCTATCAACAGTTTGACTAATGTTGTTAACTCTCTATTAATACCCCATGTTTTCACATCCTGTGTATATCCTCAACTATATTTGTAAATATGACCTCCATTCTGGTTCTACCCCTTGCTCTATCAATTCTTATCTGGTTTTCAATTCTCCTTTCTCATTTAATATATCTTTATATATCACAATTTTCCCCATATTTATCAAATTTGGGTGTATTAGCGCTTCTAGGTAGAGCGCCAGATAGGAGTTTCCATATAATTCTGATGCTTAATTTTGTTCCACACTGTCAAGAGTACCTGTCTCATGTAATGTATCTGAAAATATTTATGTGCTATGCCTTTTCCATACCAAAGGAAATGTGCCATCCTGCTTGTATATTGTGGTCTTCCAGCGTTAGTAGCCTCTTGTTTCTTAATATAATCCATTCTTTTATCCAAGTGAGTTCTTCCTTTTTTGAAGACGGTATAGCATATACAAGCACCAAAGTCCCCACCACATTTTAAACAGATGTACTTTTTTTCCCATCAATTCTTTACAGGTTCCTGGATCACTGAGTTTCATTATCTATTCCTTTTTAATTTCCTGATTGATAACAGACATTAGTCATGTCTTCAAGGACTACATGTTTTAACTTAGTACCATTGCAAATCCATTTTAAAACAATCTATCTTTGAAAGTCATTAGATGGCGGCTGAATGTATGCAACCTAGCTACTTTGCAATGGCATTACTTAATGCAGTTGAAATGCTGTTAAGGATATTAAAAAAAAAGGTAAGTGCCAGAACTATCGATGCAATCTGAGCTCTGACTTTCCAGAGAACAAGTTAGTGAAAAATGGCAAATGTTGCAAGTAAAGGCAGAATTACTAGGCACTGGATTTATTTTATTTAACAAATTTATATAACCTCCCATTGCATTAAAAATGGCTCTGCATAGCTGACAAACAGAATAATAATTAAAACCAATCACAATATAAAAACTTCAGACATAAATAGAAAAAATAAGGCATAAAAATATATGGGAATAAAAACATAAAAGAATCCAGGAAAGCAGGAGGACAACCTCATATGAGAATTTTGAGATTTGCCATATCTAGAGATTTTCAGTCATCCAGGTCATGGTTGTCCCAAAGGTGCTTTTTTCAAGAGGCAACTGTACTTTTTGGTTTTTCTTTGAAGATATTTCGCTTCTCATCCAAAAAGCTTCATCCAAGAAGCTTCTCCCCACCATCCAATCAGAGCTAAAGAAGCTTCTTGGATGAGAAATGAAACTTCTTCAAAGAAAAACCAGAAAGTCCAGTTGCCTCTTGAAAGAAAGCACATTTGGGACAAGATTTGCCATGGTATTCCTAGGATTAATGAAAGAACCATGTTTTCAAAGCTTTCCAGAACCTCAGAGACAGTAGAGACAGAGACCATTTTCTTAATAGCTAAAGCTTCTAGATATTCTTTAAGCTCCAGAGCGCATTAAAAATAATCCATTCTGGAGGTGATCAGGGCATAAATAATAGTGAGTAGTTCTTCATGGTCCAGGAAGGGACGCAGGTAACAGGCAACATGAAGTTGTGTTAGCCACAACTGCCACTGAGCAGAAGTCCCAAGATTGTACACCAAGTCTGGGGTTGTGAACCCCATTCAGGACTAAAGATGTTAAGTTCATATGGCTCCCAAACCCCAAGCCACTCAGTCTTGCCAGGATTCAGCTGTAGTCTCTGGTTCTTCATCCAGATCCCATAGCCTCCAGATATCAGGATAAGACATCAATGGCATTGCTTAATTTGGCAGGGGTGAAGATACATAGCTGGTATAGGCATACTGATGATACTTCACCCAATGGACATGAATAATTTCACCCACCATTTGCAGGTTAAACAAGGAGCTATGTTTATACATATTAAAACAAGGAAATCATTTATTATTCATGCATATAAGCCACTTCTATGTGACGTACATTCCTTATCTGTAACAACAAAATAATAGCAAAACCTGTAATTGAATATGTTTGAAGCTGCTCTGGTGGTTTTGACCAAGAATTCCTCACTGCTTCAGAAGGTTTTAAATTCTTTTGCCCTTTGACTTTTCTCTGACACTATTTAATGTCCATTTCAATCATGAACTTTACCAGCTGAGCTTCAAAGGCACACTTTGCACAAAATACATCATTTGTTTCCTTTCCTCAATGTTTCCCGCAGAGATTTGTTATCTGTAGAAAATGTGAAATTTAAGATTTTGAGAAGAAAACAGTCTTGAGGTTTTAAGTTATGTTTGAAACTAAAATGGCTTTATATAAGGAAATTTTAGACTAGAATAGTAAGCAGCATTTTAAAAGAACAAGTTTTTTTGTTATAAGAACTACCCTGGCTTTAAGTACCATCTAAGAACAAAATAAAGCTGATTTTACTTCTTTGAAATATTTGCAGCCATATCAACATGCTGCACAATCCCATCTTCGCTTCTACTGATGGTAGCACTCATTATATAATAGCAGAGATAGTGCACCATTTTTCCATGGGACATATCCCCAGAGCTACGTGGCTGAAGAATACAAATATGCCCCTTTAAGCCTCTTCCAGCTGCTCATGAACAAGATACAGTGAGATATGTATCTCAGTGGCTATCTCTCCAGTCAATCATGGCAGAGAACTTTCATTTCCCTCAACGTCTTTGTGTTGTTCTGTAATTCTTCTGAGGAGTTGGTTAGTATTTCTTCTAACAACAAGAGCAAATCAAATACCTCTTGTGCCCCCCTAGGCAGACCAGGAAATTCCAAAGACTCAATTAGCCACATAAACACCATGGTACTCTGAAAGTTCCTCAGGTCTTTCTCAGTAGAAAGTATATCATCAATTTACTATATCTTGCATATCCATGTGCATCTTGATTAAATATGCCTTTCCCGTACAGTATAAAATAATGTCTCTGACAGTATTTTCAGATCTTATCAGTTGCTGCCCAATGTATACACCTGTTTCATTTAGCTAGACAGCTAGGATCATTTCTGTGCTTTGGGTGACCCAGCTGAAAGTATGTAATCTTAGTATAAACTGACATTCTTCACTCATTACTCCAAGGACCATCCCACTGAGCATCACTGAATTAATGATACTTATTCAAAATGCAATAGAATTCAGAATTAGAAAAGGGCAGGTATAAGAAAATATTACACCTAATTTGTGGAATAGGGTTGGGGTTATAGCCGCCCCCCCTGAGGAACTTCATATGAGACATACTGAGGGGCATTTCCTTAATTGACATATTGTAAGATGATTTATCATATTATATGCTTGCCTTTCGCCATTACTATGTCATTTAGTACTACTTTTCTTACAAAATGGCTACTTCAACCAATCTATTGATTATTCACTGTTGTAGGTAAATAATTGGGGATGGCCAGATTACTATAATCATAATGAGAAGCAATCTATTACACATATAGTTGATACACTCATACTTAGGACACAATTAAAACAACAAAACCATCAACGTAAGATTTCTACATGGGGGAAAAAGGAGGGGACTGTTGAGGAAAAAAAACAGAAAGGAAAAATCAAGAGGATCACAATTCCTTATGATTGCATTACATTCTTTCTAGTCAATGTGTCCATGGGTCTCTCCTAAACTTCTTGGCCACTTCCACCACTTCTGTGATCATGGTGGCAGACCTTTCAGTTTATGGGACTTATGATCTTTCCTTAAAACCCCATTGTACATCAACACCAAACTGACCTTATCCAGCACAAACCTGTTGGCAAATCCGAATGAAAGACACCATTTTTAACCCCCATCCCAGTAATGACTTGGAGAACTTCTATGTGTAGCTCCTGAAGTTTAACCTGGACTTTTGTTTTCTATATATGGACATAGCAAAAAGCCCACGTGCTATCTACCAGAGCAACGGTTACCTTTTGGATCCACTGAATCTTTTTTGTTGGTATTTAGCTTAACTTGCTATGCAATAAAGATTGCAAAAGTGTGTCTAACCAGGCTTGGGCACCATTGATAGAAGAAAGAATGACTCATTGTTGAATGAGAAAGTTTTCCCAAAACCCTAAATGTAGATTCCTCCCAAGAGTCTGGCAAGTTCTTATTAAGTCTGCCAGTGATAGTGTTCCTAATTATACCAGTGGGGCTAAGGGCCATTGTTTCTAGATCAGTCCCTTTCACTCATAGACTTCTCTGGAAGTCCTTCTTTGATGCTAAGAATGTACTTTAGGAGCTCCTAGTACCTTGTTGCCAGAATTATGTTGCCTATGAAAGGCAGCAAAGCAGAAAGGAGCCTGCAGAATTTGTAAATTAATAGCTATATTATTAAACTTTCTGCTATCTTATTTTATTTCATCAATCAAACAACAGGTAGGAGTTAATCTCTTAACTAAATGGTTATAGTGGCACAGTTCAAACATCATGCTAATCTAAAAATGAACAAACCATGTTAGGTATGAATTCTCCTATTCTGTCATACAGAGCATTAGTTTTCCTGATTTTGTAACCATCCCGATAAAAGTTCTTTTTCCATATGCAAATAATTTTAGATTAAGTTTACTGGGTTCTTAGAGCATTACTATTGCATTCAACAATCCTATTATCAGGAATAACCAGAGGCATAATAAACTCCCAGTGAAGACCTATGTGAGGGAGGTAGGAGGGAGTATTGCACTCCATCAAATATTCATAAGATCCTTCTGTGGACACAGAACCAAAAGGCAGGGGTTCATATCAAAAATAAAAATATTTAATCCATTGTATTTAGAAAGATGGAAAAACAATGTCATTTGCAGTCCTGTGCTTCTTGTGGGATAGTTCTTGGAAACATTGATTTTTTATTGATTTTGTGCCAACACAGAGTTCACTAGCATAAACTGTGGGAAAATTACTCTCTGTTATATCAGTTTTATGAATTTGTTTCCAAGACCAGTTCAGGTATTATTATCTTTAAAGCTCTGCTCACTTTAAATCTTAGAGATCCACATTGTAACATTACATAATCGAGATTGACTTCCTAAGTCTTCCAGGGAGATTTTCTTCCTTGCCTCTCTACTAAGAGAAGTAAAATTTCCAGTTATATGATTAACAACCATAGCCATGCTTTGGAATGCTCTGTCAAAAATAGATTTATTCATCTTCCTCTCTGATTAGTCTGAGGCCCCCTGATGGCATTCTGGTTTCATAGGGCAATTTCACTCTGGATTAACTGGTTGACTCTTAGTGCTATTGAAGGATATATCCCTGAGCATCTTTTTTTTATTAACAAAGGGGCTGTTGATCCCAAAACATCCAATTTGGATGAGGAACACCCACAGTGGTACAGATATACCAATGGAGCTTTCTCTGTCCTTACAGAGGGAAATATGTGCCAGGAGGAATGGAGTGTTTATTAATGATGTAGTTCTTTGCTAGAAAAACAGATCTAACACTTCTTCACCTCTTCCTTTCAATGGTCATCCAAGATGGTTGTGTTTTGTAATGCTAACTCTTTCTGCTATATAATTATTGAGCAAATTTGTCATTTACATGCACATTGTAAAGCTCTAAACAGAAGAATTAAACAGTTATGTTTTACTATTTTATTATACTAATGTTAAAATTAGTTTTTTTCTGATGCGTCAAACCCTCCCAATAGAATAAATAGTTTAATTGTTGAGAGTTATATAAATTTATAGATATATATATATATACTTCTATATTTTGACAACTTTGGTCTGTAAAGTTTAATCTGATATTTTTTCTACTCATTTTTGACATGCTGCTTAATCTGTTGTTGTTTTTTAATGAACTGGTTCCTCTGCTCTTTGCTCTGGATATTTCAGGGTTTTTATGGTGCTTTGTTCTATTATTTTCCTCACCTGCATTGTATGGAATATTGAAACCAAAAGGAACTTATATATCCAGTTTCCCCAAACCAACACAATCTGGAAGTTCGCATTATTCCCAGCCAGCATGCACATTGACAGATACCTGTGACAGTTTTCAACGCATCCCTCCAAAGGGTCCAGGTTGGAGGTGAACTGCATAGGTAAAGGCAGAACATTCAACCTATAACTTTAAAGCATCCAGAACAAAATGTGAATGTGTGTCATGTTTATTGTGCAGAGGCTGGATAGAGGATTACGGCCCAAGGGGAAAGACTTTGCCGTACTTTGATTCCTATCCCCATATCCCATTCCATTTATCTTAAGAAGCCAAGAAAATTCACCCTGGATCACCATCGCTGACAAACCTTTGAAATGATTGTGGCCTTTGCTCTGACTTTTCCAGGGTTAAATTAGCACTTATCCCATAAAAGGGCCTCGGTTTCCCCTTAGTAGGAATGTATATTATGTAGATCCCTGCCCCCGAACCTCCTTGAATAAGTTAATTTACCTTTCTCTCCTCCCCATCAATAACATCAGCAGCCTGTGAAATGATTTGTTTGCCTGTCAAAGGCAGCTTTTCCTCATCGTAACCACCCTCTCCAGTTTCTCTTTCACCCTCCCCATCTCTTGCTTCCCCGCCATCTTTTATGGCCGTTGCCATGGCACCCATGGAGAGCTAAGCACCGCAGCAGGGAAGGGGAGGAGGCAGCCCGTGCTGCAATTTCCAGTCTGTTTCCGTCCTCCCTGAGCTCATCACCCTCTTCCTCCTCCTCTTCCTCCTCCTCCTCCTCCTCCAAGGAGGGAGGTGGCTGGGGCTCTGGCTTTTGCTGCTGGGTGGGTCGATTCCCTCCTTAGCCAAAGGAAAGGGAGGGGGAGCATCTGCTGATGGTTTGCTGGGAAGCAGCCTTGGTGGAGGGGGAAATGGATCCAGATCGCCCCTCCCTCACCTTTCAGCGTCTCTTCTTGGTTTCACCCCGGTGAGTATCAACCATCAGACCCTCCTGGCACCCTTGCTGCTTTTTCCTGCAGCTGCCATCATCCAAGTCTAAGGGCCCTGGATATTGCAGTTCTTCTGAGTGTTAGCATCCTCCCCTTGGAACAATGACTTTCATCTAAGCTGCTGGAAAGGAGGAGAGGAAGAAAAAGGGGAGGGGATGTGGTGGGAGAGGGAAGGAAAAGGAAGATGGAGAGGGATGAAGGCTGCTGACAAGCTGTTTCTGGGTAAAGCTGAATTGTAAGTATCCATAGGCAGATGGAGAGGATGCTGTTATTTACCATTCTGTTGAAAAACGAGATGCTTGGCGAGTGCCTGTCAGTTTGGGAATGCAGACATTTCTGATGGGTTTTCATTTCTCCTTTTTAATTCCCTGACTGTTGGGCTGGGCCTCTGTGAAGTACAATTTGCTGGCAGCAGAGATAGCCATATGCCAGAAGCCAATTGCATCCATGATTGATTTGTGGGTATAGTGTGTGTTGGATGGCTAAGTGTATTAAATGAGTGCATTGCCAAAAGATTTGGGTGGGATGCACTTTCTGCATAAGGATCCATAGCTGCATGTGTATTTGAGCCTCACACACCTGGATCTCTTTGTGGCTTCTACATACGAGTTTATTTAAAGCCGTGACGGACTGACAGTGCATTCCACTTGGGCTGATAGAAGGAATTGACAGTGCCTTGGTTTCATTTCAGCCACAAAGGACAGATCTATATTGTACATTCAGTACCATGTACAGCACTAATTTACAGCCTCTGTTTCTTGACTGTCATGTCTATTCTGTTGCCTTCATGTCCAGCTCATAGATTTCCCATAGGCATCTGATTAGCCTTTAGGGAAAAGAGCATTCTTAGTAAGAGAGCTTTCACCTGATGTCCTTTACGGAAATACTAAGGTACTGAATATTAATGCTACTGAGTTATTCTTTTTTCAGACAAAGTGTAACATCAGTCCATATCTAATTGCCCACCATTTTGATATCCCAAATGTAATTCCCAAGAATCAGATCATTCTTTTTTTTTGCAAATTCTCTTTTCCACTGTTTAGATTAAATTCTATCTGAATATATGCATATTCCTCAAGTTTACAAAGTAGCCTACTATTTAAGAATCATTCATTTTAACTAATAATTTTGGTTTTGATCCTAATCAATTATTTGTTGTAAACATGTGTTTCACCTGGGTAGGTTTCTCTTGTTTTGCTAATAAAAAAGAATCTAAATGTCAGCATTAAACTGTAAATTTAAAGTATTAAGGTAGTATTAATTTAACAAATAGGTCCAAAATATATGACAATATAAATTTCAGATTGTATAGACATACATTTCTGAAAAAGCATGGGTACATATCTATAATTCATTTTATACACACTCACACACACACATATATACATGGACACCTACACACACACATACACACATATATGCATATACTTTCTATAAAAAGTACAGTATTATATTTATTATATGCATCTTTTTACTAAATTGACATGGATTTATTTATTGATTTGATTATACCCCCCCTTTCCTTCAATACTGTATGTGATAGAAATTCCATGGCAATACACACTGTAGTATACCCTTCTATTTTTTTCTACAACAGCAATCCCATGGGGCAAGTTAGGTAGAGAGACAGCAACTATCCCAAAGCTACCCAGTGAGCCTCAGTATCTGAAGGTGATGCTGACTTACAGCCTCTCCATTGCTAGTATAACATCTTAATCATACCATACAGGTGTTTTAATCTGAGATTCAAGTGAGAAAGAGAACCCCTCTAACATCATTACATAGGGGTGTCTTGTAATATAAGTGCCCTTTATCCAAGTTATAGGAGGTCCATTGGGCTGAGAGAGTGAATATATGTGATTGGCTGTAAAATATTTAGTAAGTCAATATTAGAACCTGGTTTTACCCCGTATTAGTCAGCATCCTATGTATTACATTCACTCAAAACCTATTCTAAAAGAAGTCCAATCAGTATGTTGATTCAAGGAGGATATATTTGGCAAATGAATCTGAGACTGATTTAGAAAGTCAGTTTATTACAGTTACATTCCTTTGTTGTCAGTGATGTAGTGAATGGTCTAGTGGACCACTGAGCATGCAGAGGAGAGCCATGTGAGGCAATGAATGAATATGACAGAATATGTCAGAAAACCTTCTCTCCAGATCATGAACATTTATGCAATATGCTATGTTTGTAGGAATAGCCTTTAAAATGGAAAGTCACAGCCAAGGGATAATTTACATGTGTATATTGTGCAAAGAGGTTCAACAAACAGTCAGGACTGGTTATATAGTTGGCAAGTAAAGATACCTACCCAGTGTCGGAATAAAGCTCATGCTGGAAAGGGAAGACAGATTTCCTTCATATATTAAGATTTGGGTCCAATTTTCTTCTGACTAGAAGTAATTGGAAACATACACACAAAGAGACGGAGAGCGTATTACTGTAATTATATAATTAATTTCCTGTAAAATGTGATTCTGAGGGAACCTTGGTGATTCTCATGATTCTGTGAAACATGATTCTTCCTCCACTGTTATAGGGTGGAGTATGATTCTAACTATGCAACAATATCTAACACCTGTAGCTTGCATTATGAATGATATATTTGTGGTAAGCCTAGATGTCATTCTGTAGGTCTGAACAAGCTCCTCTTGGTAGGAGTGCCCATAATAGTGATGTTATTGCAACCAGTGGCCACCAACTTTTACTTACCAAATCAATAGGCTGTAGCTCAATGCTACGGTTCTGCCAGGTACTATTGGGAACCAAAGAGCTGTTCAATTGGGATTGGTACCTGATGGCCATCTTTACTACAACACTGCAGAAGAAACAATATAATGGTTGGCCAATGCCAGTCATAGTCAAATTGCCACTCAGCAACCAGTCCATTATAATACCCATGATGGCAATCTTTCCTGAGGAATTCATATTACTGCTAGTTCCCATTTCATGTAGGCGGGGGAAGTTAGCGAGTTAAATGTGTGATGGAAGTCAAGGCAAATGTCAGCTTTTAGTGAGCTGTGCTGGGTCATAGAGGCCTTGCAGCTGTTCATCATAAATGCTAATTCTAACCTGAAATTGACTGAATGTGAATGTGTTGCTTCCACTGTAATTATAAAAAAACACTTTGTAACAGACTAAGTAAAAGAATGACATGAACTTCTCTTTTAACATTTGAAGAGCATCTTCAAGAATCACTCCATGAGATGGACAGCTGTATAAAAGACATATATGCATACATACATACATACATACATACATACATACATACATACAATCTTGAACTGAAATTTTTCTGTTATCCCAGATGCCCAAATAAAGCAGAAGATCAAAAATGGCAGGAAATGGCAATTGCAATATTGTAATTCCTTTAGTCCGTGATAGAACCATAGTTCTTTTTCCAAAAGTGTCCAAATGTGGACAATATATATATTTTTTTGTCTCTGTGGAGTAGGAAAAGAATACAACTGGTTAAAAAAGATACATAAAAGATATTTTCTTTCTTTACTGCTGAGATGGGCAGGCACATAATTTCAATAAAGAAATAACATTATTAAGACTATGATCTATTAAGGAAAATATGTAATATATCAATTGTAAAGAAACTAAATTCTAGAAAGATTGGCTAAATTCATGACATTCAAGTCTTGAAAATATATGTAACCTAACTAACAAAATCAGCCTCAAAATAACAATCCATCTTTTAAGGCCCACCTGGGCATTTTATTTCATTAGGTATTGAGTAACATTATCTCTTTACAATTTTGTTTATGAAATTGCTCTGCGTTACTGTAAGTCATGTGAGCTCATATTTTTGCCATGGAAAATACAATATCAGAAAATGGCAAGAAATCAATAAACCAAACTCTCCCATATGCCCACAAATATTCTACCCCATTTTATAGTAATGCACATATGGCAGCATATTAGATATGTTATAGCTGAATATTTCTGAATAAATTTCACCACTTTTATGTATTAGTAATGTACCAGTTTTATTGTACATATAATGTATACTCATGGCAGATCCTATATGGCTAATAGCACTGGTATTTAATTATTTGTGATCACTTTTCTTAACTTGATATTCTTCGTTCCAAATGACTCTACATTCTGGATGGCATTTTTTAGAAACTGACACATCTGGAGGAAACAGAATGAGGAAAGTTCTGAGTCTGTTTCAGAGCACTATACCTTATAACACTGGAGAAAGAAAACAAAGGTGATGAGGAAACTAAAAACTAAGGCCTTTGAAAAGAGGGTGAAAGAGCTTAGTCTTGAGAAAAGATTACAGGTAGGGATATGATAGTCCTCTTTAATTACGTTTACATATGCCATATATAGGACAGTCAAGATCAGTTCTCTCATAATGTGCCATGTGATGTAAAATGTAGAGTCTGACTGAAGTTTTAATAGCATTTTTTTTCAAACAATAAAAGCAGTGGGACCAATTACCCTAAGGGTGATTGGTTCCCCTTCATAGATGTGTTCAACTAGAAACTAGATGGTCATTTGTCTGGAATGTGTTATTTGAACTTCTGGAGCACTGGGACAGAATATAAATCCTTCCATTCCCCACTATCCTGTCAGAGTTGAAGAAGCTTCTTGGACAAGAAGCAAAACATCTTCAATAAGAAAAAAGCAAGAAAGTCCAGTTGTCTCCTGAAAAAGCACCTTTGGGACACTGGGACAGGGGTTTGGATTTATGGCCTAAATACCCCTTTCAAATCTATAATTCTATGAAAACAAGTGAATACAAGTTGTTGGTTTTAATCTTAGGTTATTCTAAATTGAACTGCATATTATTCTCTAAGAAGCTTCAATAGCTTGCTTCCTACCCTCAGAGTTCTCAAATAAAGGAGCACACAGAGACACATCTGAAACAGCTATTCAACTGATGTGTCAGTTTTTGGTCTCTCTTTTTTAACTATTATAATTACAAAATCTGGAGAAAGGAAGTTTTGACTACATATTACAATCCAGCTCTGTTTCTTCTAGTTTGATTTTTGTTGCTAGAAAAGGAGGAGTTGGGATGAAGCCAATGGGGCAAGAGATAAAAAATGTTTGCCTCCTCTCTTTGTTTCTATTAAAATTATTTCCCTCCCACACTCATCCACCACTTATGGCAATTTGCCAAATATAGCCTCCCACTTTGCTAAGCTAGTATACAAACTCTTGCCATTAAATGGATTAGTGTTTTAAAAGTATATAGTTGAAGAAAGTGATAGTTGTATTGACAGTTGGCTTGGGCCAAGCTGATTGGGTAATCTAATGCCTATTAAACTATGATAGCATACAACCCCATGCATAATAATCTGAGCGTGTAAAGGTGGGATTGGCATAAGTTTTGGCTATTAAAATTTGATTCTTTTCTATTGTAGAATATTCATAAATGTGCTGCCACTGCAATAGGGACAAGTTTCAGTATAAGTGTGTACAGTCTAAGCGAGCCAGAGTTTGTGTCACAAGAGCCCTCATCCAAGAGTTAAATATCCCAGTCATTGGTTGGCTATTTCTTTTTGTTTCAATTTTGGCATTAAAATAAGGTAATATGATTTTGGTTTCTTTTCCTATAAATGGAGTGGCCAACACCCCCTCAGATTTTATCTTCCCTCAGAATCCTGAAGGAGTTTCTGGATAGTTTCCAGGCTATATGTTTTCTCTATGTTTGTCTGTACAAGTCTAATCAGGGCAAATGCATAAATGTTACTTCTATGTCTCTCAGCCATGCAAGGTTGCCCAGGTCAAGAAACAGATACCACAAGGATTCCTGGAATAATGATTCCATTGTTGAGGGCATAGTTCCAGAATCTTGAAAGATGGTCCCTTCTTATATTAAATATAATTAAGGCAGGGTTATATTAAGAGGGGTTGGGGGTTGGAGGCACCGTGTTGCGGTGGTTCTCCTCCTTCCTCTCCGACCGCTCGCAATTTGTGTTGATGGGGGGCAGAGATCGTCCCCAAGGCCCCTGCTTTGTGGGGTGCCTCAGGGGTCGGTGCTCTCGCCCCTGCTGTTCAACATTTATGTAAAGCCGGTGGGTGAGATCATCCGTGGCTTTGGGGTGGAGTTCCATCAGTACGCTGATGATACTCAGCTGTACATCTCCACCCCGGGCCACCCCAACGAAGCCGTCGAAGTGATGACCCGGTGCCTGGAGGCCGTGCGGGGTTGGATGGGTCGTAACAGGCTTCGTCTCAACCCGGCCAAAACCGAGTGGCTGTGGTTTCCTGCGCCCAGATACAGCCAGCTTATTCCTTCGCTGGCCGTGGGGGGAGAGGTTTTGACCCCCGTGGAAAGGGCACACAACTTGGGTGTCCTCCTGGATGTGCGGCTGTCTTTGGAAGAACATATTGCAGCCGTCACCAGGGGGGCTTTTTATCAGATTCGTCTGATTTACCAGTTGCGGCCCTTTCTGGATCTGGGCGCACTTCGCACAGTCACTTCTGCCCTCGTTATCTCCCGCTTGGATTATTGCAATGCTCTCTACATGGGGCTCCCCTTGAAGAGTCTCCGGAGGCTGCAGTTAGTTCAGAATGCAGCCGCGCGGGTGATCGTGGGCGCCCCTCGGGGCGCGCACGTAACACCACTTCTCCGCAGGCTGCACTGGCTCCCTGTGGCCTTCCGGATTCGATTCAAGGTGGTACTGACGGTATTTAAAGTGCTCCATGGCTCGGGACCTGGGTACTTACGGGACCACCTGCTGCCATCAACAATCTCCCTCCACCCAGTACGCTCCCACAGGGTCGCCCTACTTGGGGTACCGCCACCTGATCGCTGTCGGCTGGCGGCCCCGAGGGTGCGTGCTTTCTCTGTGGGAGCGCCCTCCCTGTGGAATGATCTCCCCCCGGAGATACGAGCCATGACAGATATCCTCTCCTTCCGGCGCGCAGTTAAGACCCTATTTTTTAAACAGGCTGGCCTGGCCCAGTGAGGGTTTAAGGGGTTTTAAGTTAATAGGGTTTTTAAAATTTTAACTTCATTTTTAAACTTTTGGGATGCAGCTATATTCATGTTTAATTCGGTTTTAAACTCTATTTAATTTTGTATTCTTGTATTTTAAGTATTTATTAGGCTGTACACCGCTCCGAGTCCCTTTTCGGAGAGGGAGCGGTATAGAAATACGATCAATAAATAATAAATAAATTTGCAATTTCTTTATCACATTTCTCACAAGAGCCATGGTGGCACAGTAGTTAGAATGCAATATTGCAGGCTAACTCTGTCAACTTCCAGCAGTTCAATCGTGACTGGCTCAAGGTTGACTCAGCCTTCCAACCTTCTGAAGTTGATAAAATGAGGACCCAGATTGTTGGGGAAAATATGTTGACTCTATAAACCACTTAGAGAGGGTTGTAAAGCACTGTGAAGCGGTATATAAGTCTAAGTACTACTGCTATTGCTATTTGCTTCAATCTCTGGATTATCTTTTCTGCAAGCCCCTCCTTATGGTACTTTCATACTTTTTAGGTCATCTCCAAGTTCCCTTACATTGTCATGGTTTTCTGAATAGTACAGATTCAAGTAGGAAAGGTGAGCAGAATGGTATTTCACCCATGCTGTGGTATCCTTATTGTTGAACATTAAAAATAAGGCTTTATTCCCACAAAGATAAAAGTCTTTATGCTAATTGTATCCTATTGTTATACCCAGATTATTTCTATTATTCTATTCACTTATTCACAGAGTGCTCAAATACATGTTTGTTAGCTTTGCATGCTGAATCTCTTACTGTACTTTTCTCTGGTTTCCAACTGAGAACATAGTTATCTACCTCTAGAAACAAGTGATACACAGTCACTGCAAAATTAGTGGTTGTTTTTAAAACACTCCTTAGTTTACTTCATGAGTTTTCATTTTTATCCAAGTTAGACTTTGCATGGATCATAGTTTAATTAATCAGGTGGATACAAGAGTGAATGACTTGCAAGGCAAACTTGATGGAGCTAAATACTTATCCAAGTTGGATTTAACAAAAGAGTACTTTTTAGACCCCTAGAAATTGAAGTCAAGGGTTCATAACAAAAACACAGTTTTTGTAACTAGCCAAGGGCTATACCAATTTAACTGAATAGTTATTGGTTTACTTGGAGGCATTGTTATTTTTCAGAGTTTGATTAACTAGATCATACTGGATCAGTACAGGAAATACAAAGTTTTCCAAGATGACATCATAGTTATAGTGTCAATTAGAAGGGACATTTCAAGCACCTGAAAAAGTAGTGGCTAAATTAAAGGTAGCAGGAATAATTATAAATCCAGCTTTTCTAGTATTCTAAGATCTCAGATGTGTGAAGTTTGTTTTAGATAATCAAAAGAAAAAAACTGAAATGAGGAAATTAAAAGTCATTCAGGGAAATGTTCCTTCAGAGACAGCAAAAGAAATTGTGTGAAAGAACAAATCACAGAATGTATCTAGGAATAAAATGTGGAGAATCCATCAAATGAGATACCCCTGCTATGACCCAGTATCTCTGATTATACCCAATCCAATTTCCTATACAGAATGAATCAAATAAAAATGTGTTATGAAAAAAGACCAGCAAGAAAAATCAATCAACAAAAAGAAAAGCAATAAAACGTGTTTGGGGTGGAAAGGTTATCACTATTAAATGAATTGTCACTATATTTCTACTGCAGTCACCCAAAATTTGGCTACTGTACTGGTGATAGCATGGTTGAAGTCTTAGAGAAGATTGTGTAATCTTTTTCTCCCCTTCCTGGGAGGCCTTGTAGAAAGAGCCATATATAAACTGTGCCCAGATCCTTATAGAAACCCCCCCAGAAATGACGCATATAGGATAGTTTCTTTTTTCCCCACAGTAACATGAGCAGGTATGTTAAGAAAATGAAATTTTAATCAATCTAATAATGCCAATGGTAGGTAATTATGCCTGGCCTTAAAAATACCCTTCTTCAACTTGAGGAAAGTTATTATATATAAATGACTTGAAGACTGCAAGTATCTTTAGCCGTCAAGATTCTGCTGTCCCTGGAAAGGGTGCTGAAGGATGATTCTTTTTGCATTCAGCTGAATATACTTAGAATCTTCCATAACCCTGGGAGGACTCTAAGCATGTGCATCTATACAAAGATAGAAAATCCTTTCCAGTTACTCAAACAGTGGGGAGATCGGTGCAGCAGTGAGGCACCTCCACTCATAACCTCATATCCTGTATATTTTCTGTTTCATACATGAACTTTTAATGCTTGATTATGGCTTGTCCAAAAGGTGACCATGTTAGCCTCATACCATCTTGAAGACTTAACAAAATGTGTACAACTTACATTTCTATGTTCTCATCATTGGAGCAGGAAGGCCTATAAATAGTGAAAATTTATATGCATAAGACATAAACACCGATGATAATTATCTTAATAGTGATGGTTATTCACAAAACTACCATTGGGGTAGAACATTGTCATTCTTGCACTGGTTACTCACAGACACTTGCATCGTGATTTTTTTTTAAAAAATGGCTACAGCAATTGACTTTCTGAAGGTTAATTGTACTCTTTATGTCTGAGGAGTTTCAATTTGAAACATCGATTCTATTTTATTTTGTCAGTATAAGTTTGAATAACTGAATTTAGATTACCAAGGATTGCATTGTTACTCAGAGAGACTATTTGTTTATTTATCCCAGGATTGCCTAATTCTTTTTGGAAATATCTCTCCCGGGTATCAGGTCCTTCACATTATCTTCATGTTAATAGAACCAGCAAAAGCTACATTGGGGGCCTTTTGTATGTAAAACCTGTGCTCTTCCACTAAGCTGTCCCTAGCCTACATTGGAGACTGTTCCATGAAATACTGAAATCTTTATTGATTACATTGATTTAAATGTTAAAACTCTATAGCATCCCTGAAGGTTTAAATTAAATATGCTATGCGCTTTCCAAATCAAAGCTATATTTTTTGTGTGTTCCCTGTAGGGTATGACAGAGTATACAGCTTTTTTGTTAATTAGCACTAAAAATGTTTTATACATATGTGGCTTTTGCTTACACTTTCCATAATTTTTGCTTAAGGAAATGCAAAAGCAATATTATTTGTTCTTATTTAACATCAGCATTGTGGTCATAGCCATGCCTAAGAATTCTATTTTAATATTTGAGGAACCTTGTTTATATTTTTTCTTCTTTATTACCTTTTCTTTTCTTCTTTCTTTCTTTCTTTCTTTCTTTCTTTCTTTCTTTCTTTCTTTCTTTCTTTCTTTCTTTCTTTTCTTCTTTCTTTCTTTCTTATATTCTTTCTTTCTGTCTTTTGAGACAATTTGGTCTGATAATTAAGATTTCAGATAGAATTCTGGAAACTGTGACTTTTAGTTCTGCTTTAGCTATGAAAGTCAGCTGGGTGACTTTGGGCCAATCATTCTGTCTCAGCCTCTCACCTCACAGGACTGTTGGGGGAAAATAGGAGAAGGAATTTGCATTAATTTATTTATTTATTTTATTTTATTAAACTCATATACCACCCTCTTTCCCTGACAGGACTCAGGGCGGTGTACAGCCGATTAAAAATGCAACAACAATACAAAATTAAAAACAATTAAAATCAAATATAAACATATAAAAGGGAATTAAAAAGACTAAAAACCAGATGAAACCAGATTAAAAACCCTAAGAGAACCCTAGGCCAGACCAGCTTGGTGAAATAGATGAGTTTTCACCGCCTGCCGGAAGGTCAGGAGATCAGGGATGGTCCTCATCTCTGGGGGTAATTCGTTCCAGAGGGAGGGTGCCCCCAACAAGAAGGCCCGCACCCTTGGGGTCACCAGCCGTCCAGCTGGCGGCACCCCGAGGAGACCCACTCTTTGGGACTGTATTGGCCAGCGGGAGGCCGATGATGGCAGGAGGCGGTCTCGTAAATACCCCAGCCCCAAGCCATGGAGCGCTTTAAAGATGGTAACTAATACCTTGAAGCACACCTGGAGGACCACTGGGAGCCAATGCAGCTCGCACAAGAGCGGCGTGACATGGGAGCCCCGAGGAGCCCCCAACACCACCCGCGCAGCCGCATTCTGCACCAGCTGGAGCCTCTGAGTGCTCTTCAAGGGGAGTCCCATGTAGAGAGCGTTGGCATAGTCTAGGCGGGAGATTACGAGGGTGGAGTTGACCGTGCGAAGCGCATCCCAATCCAGAAAGGGCCACAACTGGTAGATCCTACGGACCTGACCAAAAGCCCCCCTGGTGACGGCTGCCACATGGTTATCCAATGACAGCCGTACATCCAGGAGGACACCCAGATTGCGCACCCTCTCTGTGGGGGCAAGAATTCCCCCCCCCCCACAGCCAGCGATGGAACCAGCTGGCTGTATTGGGGTGCCGGGAAGCACAGCCACTTGGTCTTAGATGGGTTGAGCCAAAGCCTGTTCCACCCCATCCAACACCACACAGCCTCCAGGCACCGGGCCATCACTTCAATGGCTTCATTGGGGTAGAATGAAGGGTAGAAGTGCATAGCTGGATGTCATCAGAGTACTGATGGAATTCTAATTGTGTTTTCTATCTAGAGTTCTTTATAAAGGCAGGATTTTGAAAATCTAAAACAGAAAACCAAAAAAAGCTGAGTCCTCCTAGACGCTGAAGAATTAAAGATATGAAAGCCATCTCCATTTGTTTCTGGCTGACTGAGGCTATTGAAATTTTTATTTTCTACAAAAATGTAAAGACCACAAATTCTTCTCCAGATACAACAAACATACGAGAGAGAAACCCAAGAATAAACACTGTCATGAATGTGTCTATCAGAAAGATAGCCCAGTAAAAGACCTCAATCTCAGACACATCAGGGTTTGGGAAAGATGAGATACCTAGTGTAAGATACAGGATACTAGAGGAACCAGATATACAAAGAAGGAAATATGCCCAGGTGTGAAGACCCAGAAGAGGTTTGAAACCCAGGGACCCAAAAACAAAATACTCTGCCTTCACAGTTTGCCTTCACCATATGTTGAAAGAATATCAGTGGAATGGAAAAATTACTAGTTTATTCTCCTTCCCCATTCATTGTAACTAACTCAGTCTACTTTCATCTATAGCTATGGTTCTTGCAGTATTCTAATATAGTGTTTCACAAAGTCAGCAACTTTAAGGTGTTGGTTGAGAAGATCTGGGTGTTGAAATCTGCACATCTTAAAGTTGTTGAGTTTGAGAAAGTCTCCTCTAACAGAACAACACTTTGAAACAAACAAACAGTTAATAAGCAACTGTACTCAGTTAGCCATAGGACTGATCTTCTAAAGTAGGGAGGCCATGTGAAGTTGGGATTTATTTTCTATGTAGCTTGTAAACAGGCAATACTCAGTGCTGAAGATCTTCCTCTTATTTCACTTCTATTCCTTCTGAGTACCATGAGTATGTGAAGAAGGGCAAGGATTGTAACAACAGGCTCGGCATTCTGATTTCTACACTTGAATAGCTGAACAAAATCTCCCATGCAGGATACTGAAAAGGGATGGTCACTTCTTTGTTTCTTATTTCCAAAGTAAATAAAATAAAGATTTCCAAAATAAAATAATAAAATAAAATAAAGGCAAATGCCAATCAGTCTATTTCACTCTTTCAATAGTATTGTATAATACTACTAAACATTTTGATCTAACAGTGCTAATATAATAGGTGGCTGGAGATGGAACAGAAAGAGGTTTTCGGACTTAAAATCCAGATTTATTCAAAATAGCTGTTCAAATATAATCCTGAGTTTTCCAGACATAGTAGAATGTATTAGATATGCTATTTAGATATGCTTTATACTAGAGCTGAGAAAATCTTTGAAGAGATGTTTATTTAGAGTGACCCGCTCTCTGCTTGAACTGAGAGCGTGGGAGGACCTCCTGCAGGGTAGGGCAGAAGAATTTTCCCGATTTCTGCATGATAAAATCGCTCAGATTCAGGATGGGCTGGACTCCAGTTGGGTGGTCCCGGGGGAGGTGTCCGGGGCAAGTCTTGAGACGGTTATCTGGGAGGAGTTTGATCCTGTGACCGCCGAGGGTGTGGATAGATTACTGGGGAGGCTGAATGCCACCACATGTTTACTGGACCCGTGCCCTTCCTGGTTGGTTTCTGGCTCCAGGGGATTGTCAACGCTTCATTGACGGAGGGGGCGCTTCCGACCGCCCTGAAAACGGCGGTGGTGCGGCCCCTCCTCAAGAAGCCTTCCCTGGATCCGGCTCTTTTAAATAACTATCGTCCTGTCTCCAACCTTCCCTTTGTGGCGAAGGTTGTTGAGAGTGTGGTGGCGTGTCAGCTCCCTCAGTACCTGGAGGAAGCATTCTATTTAGATCCGTTCCAATCGGGCTTCAGGCCCGGGCACAGTACTGAAACAGCATTGGTCGCGTTGGTAGATGATCTCTGGAGGACCCGTGACAGAGGTTACTCCTCTGTCCTGGTCCTGTTAGATCTTTCAGCGGCTTTTGATACTATCAACCATAGTATCCTATTGCGGCGGTTGGAGGGGTTGGGAATTGGGGACACCGTTTTGTGGTGGTTCTCGTCCTTCCTCTCGGATCGCTCGCAATTTGTGTTGACGGGGGGGAGAGGTCCACCCCTAGGCCCCTCATTTGTGGGGTGCCTCATGGGTCGGTCCTCTCCCCTCTTCTGTTCAACATTTATGTGAAGCCGCTGGGAGAGATCATCCGTGGTTTCGGGGTGAAATGTCATCTTTATGCTGACAATACTCAGCTTTACATCTCCACCCCAAACCACCCCAACGATGCTGTGCAGGTTATGGCCCATTGCCTGGAGGCTGTGCGGAACTGGATGGGCGGGAACAGGCTTCGACTCAACCCTTCCAAGACTGAGTGGCTGTCGTTTCCGGCGGCCCGATATAGTCAGCTGACTCCCTCGCTGGCTATTGGGGATGAGATCTTGACCCCCACAGAAAGGGCTCGCAATCTTGGTGTCCTCCTGGATGTACGGCTGTCTTTGGAAGATCATATCACAGCCGTCTCCAGGGGGGCTTTTTATCAGGTTCGTTTGATACGCCAGATGCGGCCCTTTCTCGATCGGGACGCCTTACGCACGGTCACCCATGCCCTGGTCACCTCCCGTCTGGACTACTGTAAAGCCCTCTACATGGGGCTCCCTGCGGGGAGCACCCGGAGGCTTCAATTGGTACAAAATGCAACCGCGCGGGTAGTTATGGGGGCGTCGAGATACTCCCACGTGACGCCCCTCCTGCGCGAGCTGCGTTGGTTGCCGGTGGCCTTCCGGGTTCGCTTTAAAGTATTGGTTTTGGTCTTTAAAGCGCTCCATGGCATCGGACCAGGATACTTACAAGACGGCATTCTGCCAGTAGTCTCCCACCGACCGGTGCGCTCCCACAGAGAGGGTCTCCTCCGGGTCCCGACGCCTTCTATGGGTTGCCTGGTGACCCCGAGGAATAGGGCCTTCTCTGTGGGGGCACCCGCCCTTTGGAACAGGATGCCCCCGGGACTACGAACGACCACTGACCTGAGGGCGTTCAGACGTGACCTGAAGACCTGGCTCTTTGAGCAGGCCGGCCTGAGATGACTCAAAGGGGATTTTTAAATGGGGTTTTAGATTAGTTGGGGTGGGGTACAAAAGTTTTAATTTATTTTAATCGGGGGTTTTAGATTTTTATTGGGGCAGCCTATAATTTAATTCTTTTTTAATCATATTTATCTCTGTTTATATATATTTTAGTTGGCTGTTCACCGCCCTGAGTCCTTCGGGAGAAGGGCGGTATATAAAATTTATGAAATAAATAAATAATAAATAAATAAATAAATAAATTATTTTGACACAGGAGAAAAACAATACTTCAAAACTGCTTTGTGAAACATCACAGGCTATACGTAAAAGCAAAGCTATGTAGTTGCATTGTTGCTTTCAGTCCAACTACCTTTTCAAACAATAACAAGCCAATTGAAACTGCAAGGTCAGGAGAAAACCTAATAAGATGCAAATTCTATCATCACTTCATCTCAATGAAAAAATACATCACCTCTAATGTGTAAAATTCTTAAATGTGTAAAGATCAGGAACCAGGACATATCACACAGGCTTATTATACAATAGCCTTCATATTCCATAATAATTTTAATAATATCTGGAATGTTATTACCATATCTACTGGGCATCTATGACTAATATTACCTGAAGTCCCAATAGCTGGTTGAAATCCAGATGTTAACTGACATTTCAAACTTAGATGTCAATTGAAACAGAATTTAGACATTATTTCAAGGGACACCCCACAGTAATTTACACTCCCATTTTTGCTTCCCCATCCATCTGATTAGAATTTTATTGAAAATTGACAGCCATGTAGCATAGCTCTTCAATTATAAAGGAGGATAATTCATCTACCAGAATAAATAGACAAAGTTATAAGGGTTTTTTTTTTTTGTGGCAGAACCTGAGCTATTTGAGACTATATGCTAGAGAAATAGAATGACTTCCTTTATAAGCCTGGTACTGACCCTTTTCCCCCCACCCACCCTAGTTTCTTTTGTTGTATGACTTTGAATATGGAGAGCAAATTAGCCTGCAAAGTCAGGTAGAAGGGTTACTTAACCCAGAAGAGTTGCTTGACCCAAAGTCAGGTAGAAGGGTTGATTAACCCAGAAATTAGCCTGCAAAGTCAAGTAGAAGGGTTGCATTTTCTAAAAGGAGTTTTGACCAGAATTTGAATAAAGTTGAAAGAAGTTGAAACCATCACAAAGGTGGTATTCAGCAGGTTCTGACCAGTTCTGGAGAACCGGCAGCAGAAATTTTGAGTAGTTTGGAATCCCACCTCTGACTGACCCCTCCCTCATGTATTCTCTGCTTCCCAAATCCCAGCTGATCATCTGGGTCTTCTTTTGTTGCCCTGCACAGGAGAACGGAGCTGGAAAGCAGGTTAGTGGGGTGGGGAGGGAATGGGGATTTTGCAGTGTCTTTCCCTTGGACTGGGGTGGAGATTTTACAGTATCTTTCTCCTGCCATGCCCACCAAGCCACAACCTGCCCACCAAGCCCCGCCCACAGAACCGGTAGTAAAAAAAATTTGAATCCCACCACTGAACCATCAGGCAAGAATCAACCAACCAACCAATCAAATGTTTCAAAGAGAAATAGTTATTCTAGCATTCAACACATTTTAACCTCTATATCAGAAAAACAAATATGAAATTGCTTTGTTAAAACCCCAAGAAATCCCATCCCAAATGCTTGCTTGAAAGAATATATATTTAAGCCTTTTGATCTGAATAAAGTTGGAAACAGATTTATTAGTTATCTCAATACTTTTCTGTTTAGTTTATATAACAAATACACCAAATGTCATCTTTGTAGGAATAACAAAATGCTGGCACACTTGTGCAGTCTAAATTAATTGTTTCAGAATTGCCAATTATAGGAGTACCACCTAGCTGAAAGGATACCTCTGAGAAAAATTTAGCCCTTGTGCTTATCAGCCTAATTGCTTTGGTAAGAAGGAATACAAGCAGGGCTTTGTATGTTTAGGGTTACTGCATGTGGGTGGCAAAAAATCCAGAGAATACTGAATGGCAGCATTTTAGAGCTTCAAAAAGCAGTTAACATCTCTTTAAACTGAACCAGAGAATGCAGTGCCAAACAATGTTTTAATATCTTATTTTTATCTATAATTTTTTACATGCAAAGTGGTGTCTCATTTCATATTTTTAAAAAATCCAGGGTTACCAGATCAGAAACAGTCACATTTTATATCTATTCAAGATATAAAACTACTAATGAAATATGGGTACCAAAGATACCAAACTACTAATGAAATATGGGTCTCTTTGCACAAAATAGGGTAGTTTAAAAAAGTGATAGTTATATAAGTGAATTGGAAATGATACACTTGCATAATGCTTGCCTTAGATAATTATATACAGTATAAAATTATAACTGTTTAGTGTAACAGCATGTTATTCTTTATATTTTTTCATTTGCTTTTTAAGCACTTGTTACGTATTTTTATTATGTGTGCATTTGTGTGTTTTGAATAGTTTGGTCTTTTGTTATTTTTTAAAAAGCAATAAAATCTATTAAAATTTTATTATGTTAAAATAATATAAATTAATCCATTTTAGATATCCCTACAACATATAACATAAAGCTAGATAGTTACACAGTATTAAACCAGTAGGCAGGTATGAATAATTTCTACATGCATGTAGCAACCAGATTTATATCTGAACTATCCTCAAGAAGACTCACAAAATATTAAATATATATCATTTTTATTCAGAGAAAATTGGACAGATGGCTTTTTTCCAATTTGGGTAACACCAACATCTCCCCTTTCTAAAAGTAAGAATAGCTCTTGCAAAAGCAATCACAGACATAAATAGCCATTACATAAATATATGTCATGCTCTATACTTTTGGGGGAAGGATGCAAAGAGCAAAAAGCATAAACTAATCATATAACATAAAGAAATTAAAGGCATGAGATGAGAAAAAGAAAATGGAATATATTTAATTTATCCCATGCTTGTCTATATTGTACTATCCCAGCAAATCATTCTTGGTTCCTTCTTTCATACTGAAAGTGACCACTCACTTCTATAGGCACTCCACATTCATTTATCATTTATTCATTCTTGAATAAAGACTGAATGAGGTAAAAAAGAAAACTGTATATCTGAGTAAACATATATGCAAACACAAGTAGGTGGCAGAAAAAATACATATTACATGCAGCATTTGGATAGCCCTTTTTTTCCAGCAGTAGCCTAGATTCATGAAATTGCTATGATGAGAAATTCCTGAAATCAGTAATTTATTTTCAAATTTCTGTTCCAACTAAAACCTGTTTCAACCAAACTGATGGTAATGTTCCTACTCAAAGGATCTAAGGAAGATTCCCACACCCACCCAACAAGATTCAGTAAGTTTCTAATTGTGAACCCACTACACTTCTTCACACATTTGCTGTAAGAATCAAAGACTGACCAGCTCTATTTTGTTACTTATAACAAAATGAGCATTAAAAATTGTATAGAATTACAACTAGATGAAAAATAGGAAACACTGAACATTTTAAACATGCATGAGCATTGCTTAAGAATTCCACCTGTTAATCATTATGACATGCTGTACAGTTCATAAATTAGTCATTTTTTTAAATTTACATTTTTAAAAATGTTCAAATGTTATCTCCAAAGAGGTAGAACCCAAAAGATCTGTTCATAGTTTATTTTGAGAAACTTTTCCCCCCTTTTTTATAGACTTAATTGAATTTTTAAAATTTAATAATATTGCTTTGAACAAACTAAAAATACATTTTTTTTCTAAGAACAGCAGCTTGCCACTTGGGTATTAATTCCACTAGAGATTCTGGAGTATTGATTTTTAAAAAATATTGCAAGTTTCAAAGAATGATTGGTTTTGATAATAATGTTCTATACCCTTGTTGGTAACCTTGGAGATAAAGGTGTTGCTGCCATGGTGCACACTATAGAAAAAGAAACAGTGATAATCAGGACAGGAAGATGAAATCAGACGCACTGCAGTAGGATAAACACAAAGAATCTAGTGAAAGTTATATAAGATTTCTCTTTTTGCACACCTCCTGGTTTCTCTTGGGAGGGAGGGAACAAGAAATTGAAAATGGGCAAATAAAAGCTAAACTTATATGTCTCTTTCACCCTCTCATATTATGGCCCTCCACTCAATGGTCCCTTCCCTCTTGGGCTAAATGTTATTAGTAGAAATCTCACTCACATGTATTTATTACTGAAAAATGTCCATTACTGAAATCCAGTAAGACTTTTAATGTAGGTGTACCTACAAATTTATGGTTGATTTAGTAAAGTTTTAACAAACTTCCAGAAGTTTGCTTCCATAGAGAGCTTACTCAAGCTTTTTTATACATATAAGTTATTCATCTGAGATTACCAGCTATACAAACTGAATAAATTTAAAAAATGGAAATACTATGGATAGAAAATAGAATTAATCTGGATAGTTATACACCTCACTATATACATCTACAGCAATATTTCTGGCAGTAGATGACACTACACTTCTCTTGAATATTCAAGTACATGTGTGAAATGATGTGTGTATCTGATATACAGCCAGCTTTTTGTTCAGTAAGTGGAATGCTTCTGAATACATTTGGGAAGCTCCAATGATATAATAGCCAGGAATGCTATTTATCAGCTTAGGTTGAATGTGGAAACAATGCATATTGCCTAGATATTCATGAGCTGGTGAAATCAATGAAAAAAATCTTCTTTATATGGATTGCTACTAAAGTTGGTTTAACACGATTTGCTGTGCATATAGAGGTATTGTTGGAAAATGTATACATGTGACACCAATACTAAATCAGCTGTAGTGATTCCAAGGAAACTAAGAATTAGGGTTCTTTTAACTGTTAAAGCTATAAATGAAATGAGCAGTTCAGCAGTTGGTTTCACTAATATTAGCTTTTATAGAGAATGAGATTATCACAAGACTGAATTTAAGGTAGTGAATACCAGAGATACTTTAGAAAAGTCTTCAATTAAGATGCCATTAGACCCCTTGTCTAGAGGGGAAAAAATGAAGTTCCGCTACTTTTTTTTTTAGTTTCCCCATGAATTATATTTTTAGTTGTTGGTTTAACTTCCAAGTGCTGTTTTCATTTATTTTAATATTTTTATTGTGTTAAGATTTCATTTTCAAAGGATTTTCACCACAAGATCTCTATTCCTGATTCCAAAATAGCTGTACATATAAGAAAACTCCAACATTTCAAGTTCTTACTTTAAAAAATAAATACATTCAAAATACTAAAAAATATCCATTTCAAAGGAGTTGCAGTTCATTAATTGACGCCCTCAGGTTTCAGATTTCCTAATCTATTTTTAAATTTCTTTTGACTGTAATGAATAAATACATGTGACAAACAGCCCCATTTTATAAGATAAAATAGTTGCTTGATATTGTGTAATCTGTGTACTATAAAAAGATTAATACAAGCACTTGGGGGGGGGAGTAGGGATTTGACATTTTAAAACTTTTTTTACTCAAGTAAGAAAGGATCTATGCATTGCCTAGTTTTGTGAATTGATAGACAGTTTAGCAAATTATGAATCACTGCTGAAGAAACCAGTAGAAAAATATGTATAACAAGTGGATATATACAAGCAAATACATACTAACGAACGGGGAGTATGCTGGCTGAGAATGACAGAAGCTGATATATTCAGAGAGCATGAGACTGAGACAGGCAGACTTAGGAAAAAATAAACTTGCTGAATTCCAGCAATGGCTACATTCAAGCAATTATCTTAAGACCAATAACATTTGCCTGTTTCATGGGATAGTGGGGGACTCCATTCCTATATGAACATAAATATATTTGCATTGGTGAATTGAGCTCTAATTTTAGCTAGTCTCACATTTAATAGTAATTATCCCCAGAGCAATTATCCAACAATGGCTGAAGAAGAAAATTGGTGGGGGGAGGAAAGATTTTAAATACAAACATACAGATACAGACTAAAGCTTTGGAATATTTCATCTAAAATAGATTTCTTGGCAAGTTGCTATTGGCTTTGTCTGAGTAGTTCATTTTTAAAAGATGGTTATTAATTAGCTCAAAACGTCTAATCTTTAATAAATTAAATGTTAGTTAAAAACAAAAGAAACAAAATATGACCCATTTCAGATTTAAATTGTGGTACACTGTAGCTAAAGTTAATGCCAAAGAAAAAGACATAACTGCTGTAAGAAAAGTATTACAAAGTAACCAATTTTCTCATAACCTAAAATTCCAGATTCTTTATAAAAACTGGACATACACTAAAAAGTATGTCCCATTTGTTAATTTTCCCATGAAGTCCACAATTCAGTCTGTAAGAAGGTCTGTTTCAATATCTTAACTGCTATGTTTTAGAAGGCTTTTAACAAAAGATTTATGTAAAATGTTTTTAAAATCTACCTCTCATGATCTTCCAGGTAGATTTTATCTGTATATCCTTTGATACTATACTAATATTCTAAAATGTTCATGATAAAAAATAATCTCTTTGCAGAAGCTATATTGGTTTGTTTTCTTTAAAATTTTGTCCTTAATAAGCCTTATTATGTTGTATGTAATAATGATTTTAATGACCACAGATCAGAAACCAGTATCTACACATGGATTTTGCAACAGTGCTGCTGGAGAACACAGCAATGTCTCTTACATAAAGAAATTTTGGAAGTAGTAGTCTGAGACATTTGTCACTCCCCGAACTACCATCCCTCCAATACACTGCTCTTAATGGACAAAAAAAAATTATCTATCAATACAAATATTAAGCACTTATGTCTCCCGGTATACAAATAGGAATACATATAATATTTCTTACATTCCTTAAACTTTCTATTCTTTAGCAGGCTTTTGAAATTATTCAGGAAAATATATAGCTCATCCCCAGGAATGTATGAGATAAAGTAATTAAGATTCACTTTAATAGTTATTTTATTTGAAATATGTCCCTGTCATCTCCCCTTTGGTCATCTTGATCCCTCAATTTTAAAATTTCAAGCTGTCTATTACTATGCAGATTCACTTCTAAGTATTTCAAACATTCCCCACTTGATTAGAACTGATTTTCTTTCTATACTTCTCTAAAACATAGCTTGTTTGTTGAGGAGAATCTCTTCTAAAGGGAAATGTCTTTTCTCACATTCCTCTATCAAAACTGCCTTGTTCATTGATATTATATAATATTACAGCTGTAATTTGCAGGCTTTGGGTCAAGAACTTTTCTGTATCCCTGCCTTTTCCAGTTATCATTATCAATTAGTGGCATCTGCAAGATCTTACCAGTTTTATCAGAAGAATGAAAGCAACATCTGGGCTTCATTGCCACAGGGTCCACCTCTTTGGGGCATGCGTGTGCCATCCTAATCCATATGGAAAGGGTTAGGGTTAGGGTTTATTTGAAATATCTATATATTATTAAGGTTTCTTGTCTCTTTATCCATAATCTTCAATTGGGTGAAATGGTGCATCATATGACAACAATTTTTGAAACAAGATACCTTAAATAGGCTAACGTATGATTCATGACTCACATAGGATTTAAATTTTGCAAATTTGGCTGCTTCAGTGCTGCTGCACTGCCATGCTGCTCCCCAAAGGTTCAAGACCTTCTTTCAGTCACTGGTAGACCAGTCCCATCCTTGCCCTTTGGAGGTGGGTAGAATATTCCTATTCTTGGTTGCTATAGGATAGTCAGTCATGGTAAAACCAGGAAGAAGTCTCCCATTTCCATTGCTTTTTTGCCCATCCAGAGTCATTCTGTTTCTTTGTTTAGGTAAGGAAATATTTCTGAAACAATGTCCCAAAATATACGCTTGAGGCAAAGGCCAAAAACCAGTTCTGAACTCCTGCTATTTTTAAATCAATCCTCTTAATGACACAGCTGCAGTCATAGCCCATTTGCTGGTTTGCATCCATCTTTATTCAGTTAATGATTTATTAATATTGTTTCCCATAAAATGAATGTTAATACTTAAATAATTTAACATTGGCTAAAAACCTAACAAAGAAAGCATTTGACTCCAGGGCTCTGCAAAATGCGGGGGGAGGGGGGGAATGTGCAGTAGTGCAATTTTCAGTCTCTGCTGCCCTTCAAAATATTTATTTTTATTATTTATTTATTTGTTTATTTTTGTCAATTGCTTACAAGATAATAGGTATAAGTGAAAACATAGATGAATACATGGATACATATAAGAAAAATAAAAGAAATAATAGGACAGGGACGGTAGGCACGTTAGTGTGCTTATGCACGCCCTTACAGACCTCTTAGGAAAGGGGTGAGGTCAATAGGAGACAGTCTAAGGTTAAATTTTTTGGGGTTTGGGGAAGAAACCACAGAGTCAGGTAGAGTATTCCAGACATTGACCACTCTGTTGCTGAAGTCATATTTCCTGCAATCAAGTTTGGTGTGGTTAACCTTGAGTTTTGTGTGCTCTTGTGCTGTTATGGTTGAAGCTGAAGTATTCATTGACAGGTAGGACATTGCAATGTATGATTTTATATACTATACTTAGATTGAACGGAAGGTGGCATAGTTCTAGGTTTTCTAGGTCTATAATTTCAAGTTTGATGGCATAAGGTATTCTGCAATGAGTAGAGGAGTGGAGAACTCTTCTTGTGAAATATTTCTGGACTTTCTCAATTGTGTTACTATCAGATACGTAATGTGGGTTCCAGACTGATGAGCTGTATTTGAGTATTGGTCTAGCAAATGTTTTGTATGCTCTAGTTATTAGTGTAATATTACCAGAGAAAAAGCAACGTAAGATTAGGTTAACAAGTCTTAACACCTTTTTGGCTATGTAGTTACAGTGAGCTCTAGCTCTTAGATCATTAGAGATGAGTACTCCAAGATCCTTGACAGAGTTGGATCATCAGCAAGGTCTTGACTATTCAGCCTGTATTTTATTTTCTGATATATTTTTTTTTTGCCAATATATAGGACAGAGCATTTATTTGTTGAGAGTTGAAGTTGCCATTTGTTTGACCATTGTGATACATAGTCAAGGGTCTTTTTGAAGGGTAGCAGTATTGTCTGTGGATAATACCTGGGATCATCTTGAAATATAATTAGGAGCATTTCCGAATCAAGCAAAGATAAATGAATAATAGCCAAAGTGTCCTGCTTGCTCCTTTTCTTGGCTGAGAAGTCCAAAATATGTATCTTTAAAAAAAACCAACAACCTCAATTCTGATAATATTCTACTCCACAAACCGTGATTTATGGAAATCATGTTTCTCGGGTTTTTTTGTCTTGAGGCTAAAATCTCTGCAGTGAATGTAAATGCACTGCTTTTGAGTTAATTAAGCAGAAAAAGAAAAACATTCTGGCAATCACTGGTCTCTGTATTTAAAGGAACTTTATGATTTAAGGCTGCAATCCAAAGATCCTGGGAAGGAATCTCAGGAGCTGTAGTATTTTTCAGATTCTCCTCTCCTCTTCTTACTTTCAGGCAGAAAACTCCAACTAGTTGGAGTTGGAGCTTTACTTAAGCTCTGCTAGCTTAAACAAAAGTTGAAATTGAAAAATCCTTCCTTTTCAATTTCAGAAAAGAGAAAAATGAGGTATGCTGCCAAATGGTCAGAGCAAGAGAGATTATGAATTCATTCTATCCCCAGCTTGTAATCTATACCAGCCAGGGAGTTAGTAGAGATTACTCATTCAAGAGGGAAGGACAAGCTTAATAAAGAAAAAAAGAGAAACAAATTAACCACATTGACTCCTGGCTTACTCTGTTTCATTTCCTTAAGTTTCAAGAATATGTATTTAAAGCAACCTAAGCATCATTGCAACAGTTGAACTACAATGAGTATGTTTGTCCAGAATCAAACAACCAAAACAGAGATCCAGCCATAGCTCTCAGCTGATACTCTTATCTGACACTGGACCCTGCTGGACCAATCAAAGGTCTTTGAGTGGATTCTGTTCCCAGAGTGGCCAACCAATCACCACTTGGGATTTAACAAGCAAACTATGAAGGAAATGTGACTTTTCTGTGATGTAGTAATGCCTAGAAAAAGGGTTTGTAAAGTGATATAATCCTAATATGAATGATTGGTTGCTTAATGCTGGTGAGGTGCAAGGCTCCATTTCACAGTACAAATACAAAGATGGAAAAGGTATTCCCTCTGGAGAAAGAGAAGCACTAAAAAAAAATCCTTATGGAATGTATAAAGATAAGATAACTAGAAGTAGGAGAAAATGGACCTATGATTTTGGGAGGAAATAGCAAGAGTTCTTAGACTTATATATCGTTTTGCAGTGCTCTACAGCCCTCTCTAAGCAGTTTACAGAGTCAGCCTATTGACCCCAACCATCTGGGTCTTCATTTTATCAACCTCAGAAGGATGGAAGGATGAGTCAACCTTGAGCCTAATGAGATTCGAACTGCCAAATTGCTGGCAGCAGGCAATCAGCAGAAGTAGCTTGCAGTACTGCATTCTAACCACTGCACTACCACAGCTCAGATCCCTGAGGAATGCAAAAAAAACAAACAAACCTGGAAAGGAGATAAAATGGCTACACAAGACGAATAGAGCAATTAGGGTGCAGGGAATATATAATATGTCAAAAGAAAGCAGCATGGGTAAATGAATATTCTTTTGAACCAAATTATAAGAAAGTCATATATAATAATCAGTTTATTTTTTGATTCCTCTGTTGTTATTGCTGTTTTTTTGTTTGTTTGTCTTTAGTGGAGAAATTAACATCCAAAGAATTCCACACAAAAACCAGTTCACAGGTCTGAGTGATTCCTTTAGTTTACTCCATTCTTTTTGGAACTGATATCAGCAGATACTGTGCAATCCTATATATTAGAACAGCCTTCCCAGCACAATGCCCTGCTAGAGCTGATTGGAACTGTAATGCTACACATATGGAAAATATCCGATTAGGAAAAGCTGAACTAAAGCATGTGTAGATTCATACATTCTTTTCTTTACATTAAGGATTATTTAATTATATGAAGTAAAATTTATAGTCAGATGCAATCATATGCATCTAGTCCTATAAATAAGTATGTTTTTATGCATTGACGAGCCAAAACTTGCAATGTTGAGTAATTCAGTGAGGTGATATGCTAGTGCTGGGTTCAAAGGGAAAAATGGGTGATACCAAGGCACACTTACAGCTATTCATGTACATTTATTGTCTCTTCCCCATATTCACATCCACAAGAGATACCCATTACATGGTGCAATTAAATTTGATAAAATCTTCCCAATAAATTTTATAGCAGAATTGTGAAGCTCTCTACAACCTCTCAGGTTAGAGTTAAACTTGAAACTTTTTCTTTGGCTTCAGTGTGAGCCCCTTTTTCCCACCAGGGAACCTGATCAAAAGAAACGGTTGCTCAGCAGATCCTATGTTTAGATGCTCTCTTTCCCTCTGCCATGGCCTTTGCAGTGATGATGATTAAATATTTTCTACAGACAATTAAATGTAGTTTTCCAAGAAGATAAATCAGGAACAGACACAGTTAAATGGGCATCAAAAGAACTTATGAAATAATCATCTCCGAATGCTTTCATTAAAGAAAGAAAGAAAGGAACCCAAAGGTGCTTTTTCAAGAGGCCATAGGACTTTCTGGTTTTTCTTTGAAGACAAGAAGCTTCTTCAGCTCTGAATGATTGAAGACCTGAAGAAGCTTCTTAGATAAGAAGTGAAATGTCTTCAAAGAAAAATCAGAAAGTCCAGTTGCCCCTTGAAAAAGCACTTTTGGGACAACCATAACCTAGACTGAGAATCTCCATAGGCAAAAAAAAAAAAGGAACCTTAAAACATGACTAAGTAAAATATGAGAACTAGTTTGATGTAATGGTTCAAACATAAGACCAAAAGCTGGGAGATAGTGAGTTATAGTCCTATAGAGTTATAGAACAAAGCCATCAGGGTAATCTTGGGCCGTTCATTCTCACCCTAGGACAGGGGTGTCAAACTCCATCCTGCAGGGTGCTTAGATCTGGCCTGCAGCGCCACCCTGGAAATGAAGGACCAGCCCATGGTGCATCTGTCAGTGAGAATGAGCTCAGGAAGACCACATGTTTTCGTTAGCCAGAGGGTTGCAGGAGGCCGTCACAGCCAAAAACGGAGCTTTGGAACTGGTTTTATCTGGCAGAGCGCTCAAACCCCACTGGTGCCCCCAACACAAGTGATTTTGAGTTGGTCATGCCCACCCCATTCATGCCATCCCTAGTCCCCCAAGGTCAAAGATAACCCTGATGCAGCCCTCAATGAAATTGAGTTTGACACTCCTGCCCTAAAAAGTAGAAAGTGATAAACCACTTCTGAAATCTTGCTAAGAAAACTGCAAGGACTAGATCATACGATCAGTTGAAGTCAAAATTAACTCAAAGGAATAACAACAAAAATGTTCATTATAGTTTGATTTTCTATAACCTCTTTCTATCGTATCTTCATAAGTAACAATATGACTAACTGTAACAAAATCACTTTAAAAATACTGATCCACATAACAACATCACATAAAATTGGCAAATTGAGTTATGAGAAATCACAAAAAGCATTAGAAATTCTGTTTTGCAAAGTTATTTTGGCAACTGAAGCATTCTTCCTTGAAGCATTAACACAGCTGCATTACTCATGCAGCTGCTTCAAAGACTATCCTCACATTTCCCTATGCCATTTTACTTTGTTGGCTGACCTAGTGGAAGAATTGCAGTGAAAATAGCCTTCAAAGTAATCTTGGGTGTCAAACTTCCCTCCTTACAGTCTATTTCCAACTGGACTGGAAACAGTTAATCCCAGGAGCAAGAATCTAACAGCTGTTGTATAAAGTGTATTAGAAAAACATTCATTCCAAAAAACATCTATGGAATCTAGAGAATACTCTGCTTTCAAATGAGAAAGCTAAATAGGCAATCTAAAATGGCAGAGTTCTTGCCCATTCTGTTGCAATTTTCTACTGGGGAGGAGAGACACTTGTTTCGTTTGTTAAAATAGGTTGCATTTGTTCATTGTTCTGGTAGTTACTATTCCATGAGAAATAATGTTCACAGTGGCTGTGAAACTTGCAAATGATACGGTTGCTTTAACATTCCAAGGAAGTGTATTTTGCTTACACTACATGCTTTTTGAAATCTCTCTTCCAAATATGTTGTATATTCCTATTGTTATCAATAGTATATATATCAAATTGCCTTTTTCTACATCACTAATTTATTAATTTATATAGTTTTGATTTGTTGATTGTCGTTCTTGCAAGCATTGTGGGATATATAAAATAAATCCACATCAGCATTATTCTTTTATTTTTAACATTTCTGTTTGGATTCCTTTTTACTAGTTTGTTTTGTCCTTTTCAGATTGAGTGTTTCTATAAACTGATAATGCAAATTTTATAGCCTTTTAAAGAACAGATGGGAAGGTTCAAAAATTATGAAAACCATTAACTCCTTTTCCGCACTCCAAAACTAACTCTTGTCTCCAGTTTTATCCGGATATTCATGTTAAATATTTCAAACCAAATAATGAAAATTGTGGTAATTAACTATTAATTAGGTATGAGCTAGTTATCCTTAACTAGTTTTACTATTTATGCAGTGATAGTGATACTAAAAAGCATGTGCACATTTATAATAGATACTACTTTCCCTCAGATATTTCACAAAGATGTTCATATGTTGTAACAGACTTCCATTATTATATGCATTCACTTGTGATAGTGACACAGACCTTCTCATTTCAATCAGATTTGATCCCTTTGCTCAAGAGACATCTGTTCAAATGGAATAATTAGAAAGTGAAAAGACAAATTTTATGCATCCATGCTTTGCCATCATTACTCTGTAATGATTTTTTATAGTAGGGCAAAGTTTCCATATGGGCATGTTCTTTCAGAGAAAAATTGCAGCAATGCATTTAAATTCCTTTTCTTCACAAATTACTTTCACAAATCATTTGGATTCTGGAGTAGCATATCAATATAATCATATTGACTTGGCATAGCCTACTTATTATTTTTTTGACATGCATATGAATCATTATTACTTCTCATTCTTTGTGAATCCTTTCTTTGTGAACTATCCTTATTAATATATTACTATATCAATCCACGTGTATTCTGAGGGATAGTGAAGTGTATGTGTAACACGCATGTGTGTGTTTCTTGAACTATTTATTCTTATTCAAAACATTAAGTAATTAATATTAGTACTTGGTTGCCTTTTAGAGTTTTTCTTGAAGGAAGAAGATATAATAAGTATAATAAATATCCATATAAAATTCCATTCGGTTTCAGATTCTAAGCCTGATATTTTCTCTTCTAACAAAATACAAATTAATAATGAAATGTGCCATCTATGTCCAATTTTCAGAGACTGCCTGCAGTTTTCTTGGCAAGGTTTTCAGAAATGGTTTGCCATTGCCTTCTTCGTAAGGCTGAAAGAAAGTGATTAGCCCAAGGTCACCCAGCTGTTTTGTGTCTAAGGCAAAACTAGACCTCATGGTCTCACAGTTTCTAGCCTGCTACTTTAGGTCGGTTTATTAATTAACTATTATAGGCTTTTAAAGTTTAATGAAGTCTACATTTCCTGGATATTTAAAGAGTGAAAAATATGAATGTTTTTCTATATACTGCATTAGTAAATTAGACTGAGACTCAGCGCTATCTTAACGCATGAGCAAGGGCTCCCATACTTATCTATGTATGTTAAACCTTCAATGCAACTTGTATCATATAAATACAGCAACATATTTCTTACATTTCACTGCATTTTTATTAATGCTAACATGCAAATATATGTTTCATTTTATCAACCATTTACATTTTTATTCCTGTGAGTAGTTGTCGGAGGGGCTCCAGTACGCTGCTTTGCCTGGAGCCCATAATGCTGTTAAGACGGCCCTGCTGAGACTGAAGTATTTATTAAATATTCAAAGTTGAATATGGGAGTGGGGTGAGTTTGAATGTCATGGTATACATATATCAGGAACAATTCACTTCTTCAGATGAGCTTTTGTGTGTGTGTGTGTGTGTGTGTGTGTGTGTGTGCGTGCGTGCGCGTGCGTGCATTGATCCTCTGAATTTGCAAGTGCTGTATTTCTCAGAAACGTTTTCAAGGTCATTCTTAGACTTTGCACTTTGTTTTTTCTTGTGCTGCTTATTTGGAGCCAAATTTCATGACAAGCCCTTGAAAACAAGGAAGAGAAGTCTCTCCATACTGAGATCAAAATATGCTTTCCTGTGACAATTTACCAATTATCTACTTATTCCTGCAACTCAATTATGTGCCCCTCAGTTCTAAATCACCTTATAAATAATCTGGGGGAGGGGATGAAAAAATAAGGAAAATGTAATACCCCAAAGTAATAACAACAATAAAACTTTCCACCCAATAACTTGCTGAGAAAAACCAGTAACAAGAACATCAATAATCACATCTCATAGAAGGGGGTGGGTGGGAAGAGAAACACCATATTATCAAACCAAAGTGGCTTTCCAGAGAATAAAAAGGTGAAGTGCTAACCTGGGCTTGGGTGTGGAACCCTTTTCTAAGAAGGAGGGGCAGTAGCAGTAAAGGCAGACACTTGTAATGAGGCTGTCAGGGTTCTGACGGATGCCCTAATGGACAGAGGACATTCCTTCAAAAAGGGAACTCAAAAGATGTCCTCCCTACTAAATGTTTTGAATTGATAGAAACTGATAGGAATTGATAGAAGTTGGCCCTGCAGATATCCAGATCCTGAGCTGTATAGGGTTTTAAAAATTACAGTCAGCACTGTAGACGGGAACCTGAAGTCAACTGGCAATTACTGCAGTTCTTGCAGTAGTGGGCAATTATATGGGCAAATGAAGTTGTGCATATGGACCAGGTATAGAATCAAAAGCAGCCTTAACTACAGAAAATTGCAGTAGTCCAGTTGAAAGGGGACCACAGCATGAGTTACGGGCCCACAAGCTAGAGCAAACATATGAAGAAACTCATATGTTTCTTCTGTTCATCAAGCAAGAATTAGTCCAGGGGAACATGACTTCATCCTTAACCAAAGATGGAAAGTCAGTGGCCTCAGTTAAGTCTTAAATGATCCGCTATTCTGCCCTGGCTGGATCAAACCTGAATCTGTTTTTCTCCATTTAGCTCAAACTATAAATTAAGATTAGATTGTAGGGGTGTCAACCTAAAATAACACATGCTCCCTCCAGTCTGTGGAAAAGCCCCTCTCCACAGAACCGATCTTTGATGCCCAACAGGTTGGGGACCACTGTTCTTAAAGCATGAAAGTGGTGAGCTAAGTTCAAAGTGTTAGGGCAGCTCTATTAGATGATTCGTGAAAAATGCATACTTGGAAATGAAATTTCAATCAGATTCAATACTTACAGTAACATGTCAGAATCATAATTGCCTATCTTAATTTCCCAAGATTTTTGAAGATTATTTTTACTGGAACATAGTGTGGACATGCAATACTCACAAAAGTTATCAAGATGTGTCAAAAGCCATGGCAAGAAGAAAAGGAAAATGCTTTATTCAGTCAAATACCAGCATATGATACAGTATAATAAAACAGTCAGGCAAATATATGGCATATGATACAGTATAATAAAACAGTCAGGCAAATATAAATAAAATATAACAAAAATCTATCAAACTAAGCCAAATGACTAAGACTATAATCCTGCTAAATCCTATTAGCCTATAAAAATGAATCTAAAACATCTAACTGAATGTATTAATCCAGTAAATATGTAACTGTAAATGGAGTACATTATTCTAGTATTTTGGGTTTGATATTTATACTATACCATAAAAAAGTGTATATTTCATAAAATTTACTCAAAATATATTTAATAACATAAATAAAAAACATAGATTTTATATTCTTGGGATTAGTCAAGCAGTTCTCTCTTTTCCCAAAATCTATAGGTAATCTACAGCATCAGATTTTAGCAACATTCAAAATAACTGTATCATTTCTGTCAGACAAAAGAAACTAGAAATAGCATTCATCTGGTTGGCCTGGGCAATTTACTAATAATGGCATTAAATAACATGCACAAATATCCTGATTCAAGGGCCACTACAAAAAAAAGAGCAGCCATTTCAAACTGGCCAATTTATCAAGGACAAGGGATCTTCATATATTCTCTTCCAAAACAGCAGTAGGTAGAATATTGAACTGCACTAATGTCGTCACTTATCTAAATTTGGGCATTTCAGTTTGTCTCAAATATCTGTCTAGGCTGTGATTCAAAGAGTAAATGGAATATTTGGTGCTCTCTGAACTTTGATGTTTGTTTGCAGACATTTTGTTACCTGACTAAGTTATATTTTCAGTGCTAGAGAGCATGGGCTTTACTCCATGTTTATATGCAGTACCTTGTCCTGCCAATGTTCAAGTGGGAATAATTTTCACCTTGGTAGTTCTTCAATTAGAATATTGTTTTCTGTTTGATTATTTATCTGATGCTAATCCCTGCTTATCTGAGTGCTAGTTGCTAGAGAGGATAGTCTTTTGTTGTTTCCTTCTTATTAGCTTTTTATTTTTTTGAATGGCATGTAAATGGGGTTTATTTCTAGATGTCTATTGGTGGCTAATTTGTCTGAATGCCAAGTTTCCAGGAATTCACTATTGTTTTTGGGTTTAACTTGATGCTCACAGTTTCCCAGTTGAAATTATGGTTCTTGTGTTGTGATATGAAAGAGTTTTCACTGTGTCTTTTTATTACTACTTGGTGCTCAGGGATGCACTCTGCTAGTCTACTATCTGTCTAAGCTACATATTGGCTGTCACAATCCTTACACTGTAAGTTGTAGATGACTCCCTTTTTCTTCTTGGGCTACTGGGTCTTTTAAGATATTTTGGAGGGTTTTAGTTGGTTTATATACTACAGTAATGCCATATGTTGAAAATAGTATTTTGGTGGTGGGGGTTTTGGTGTATACTTTCCATCACTTGTATTGATTCTGCTATAGTGGATTGAATGGTAAGGTTGTTGGGTATCCATTTTGTTGGAAGATGTTGTATAGGCAGTTTGTTTCTGCCTATACAACATTCTTCCTTTCTCTGGTGTTCTGGGTGCTGCACTGTGTTTATATTAAGAGCTGTGGTGGGACTATAGTTAAAATGCAGTACTGCAGGCTAACTCTGCTCACGTTGCCAGGAGTTCAATTCCTTCAATCCTAACCAGCTCAAGCCTTCCATCCTTCCGAGGTTGGTAAAATGAGGTTGGTAAAATAAAATCAGATTGTTGAGGACTCAGATTGTTGGGGGCAATAGGCTGACTCTGCAAACTGCTTGGAAAGGGCTGTAAAGCATTGTGAAGTGGTATATAAGTCTAAGTGCCATTGCTATATTCATCTGAATAATGTTCTTACACAGCCTTTGATAAGAATAGCCAGGAAGGGTAGTGTGCTGTTGTTTTTCTCTTTTCTGGTGTATTTTACTCCTTTGAAGATGTTGTTGATTGTTTCATGTGTCTTCTCTAGTTGTTTTTTATTATGATAAAGGTGTTATCTATATACTGGATATGTACTTTTGATGGTATATGCAGGAGTGCTAGAGTTTCTAGTCACTGCATTTATCTCTGCTATACATTATGAGAGTGATGATTCTGAGGGCCTTCCTCTGATTTGTTGGCATTTTTGTCCATCAACCTGAAAGTAGGCAGAGTTTGATGAGGTCCATGACATTTTAGTCTTAGTCTGTTGTGTAGTACTGCTGCCACGGATTGTTTCACTAGTTAGTTCTGGGTCTATGGATTTATAGAGCACTGTGACATTAAATGAATCCATAATTTCATATTCGATTTGGGTTTTTTTTATTTTCTGGAGGCACTATAGTGGTGAATAGATAGAATATTCTGCCTGTGAGATATCCAAGTTTTTTGTAAGTTCTTTTACTATGTTCAGAAGTGGTATTTAGTAGGTTCTGACCAGTTCTGGAGAACTGGTAGAGGAAATTTTAAGTAGTTCAGAGAACCAACAAATACCACCTCTGACTGGAGATTTTACAGTATCCTTCCCCTGCCACACCCATCAAGCCACACCCACAGAAACTGTAGTAAAAAAAAAAGTATTTTACCACTGACTATGTTGTGTGTTGGGGTCCCTGGTAATGATATGATTGGACAAAGAGGTATGATGGGTTTGTGTATTTTGGAGTATCCATAGTAGGATGGGTCCACCACTTTTCAACTGGCACTATTCATCTTTTGTGATTTGTCCTTTCTTGGTTAGATCTTTGAGGGTTCTTTTGATCAGATTGTCTAGTTTCTGTACTGGATTGGTATCTCTAGAATGTGGATTTCTTTGACTTTAGTAATTGTTTGGCAGAACAGAATGCAGAACATTATACAAAGTATAATGTTTTGCATTCTGTATATTCTGCATTGTATTTTGTGTGTATTATGTTCAGAGAATAAGGACTGAGATAAATCCCTGAAGGGAACAACTTGGGGCTTTCTGACTTTCTATATCTATTATTGTCTATCTAAACTTGGCTGTGGCATGATCATAGTCTAAGGGTCGTATTATTCCCTATAAATTAATTCAGCTTATGTAGAATAACACTTTATCATTTACTGCTGAAGTTATTAAAGGAAATTAGAGGGACCAATCCAATACATTTTATTTTTAATCACTACTGACTACTGAGAATTTAATCAGTTCTGACTACTGAGCCAAATAGGTTTGAACTTGTGTATTTTAGCTTCCAACTGAAGAACAACATTTGCTACACATTGCAATACCTGAATTTGGAAGGACTTCATCAATGATTTCAATGTATTCTAAAGGGTCATATCCTGACCCTTTTGGCATGACGTATTATTCCAAAATAGTTTAATAATTTAACCTGTCCGCCTATGAGATGTTGGATAGTTTGCAAAGATCAGGGATAATTGATCCCTTGAATTTCCTCTGTGTAGAACTCTGCAGGGAATTGAAAAACCCTCCTCATCCTGCCAAAATTGCATAATAATGTGCATACAGAAAAGTCAAAATGTATTTGTGTGCCATTTTTGCTGAGGGTAGTGGTAGAGTAATTTGCCAATTTATATAGAACTGACACTAGATTTATATAAGGATTAAACAAAAACAGGGCCAAGACACAGCTCTACCTAACTCCTTTACTTGTTGAGATTTTCTTGTATAATGGTCTTGAGTGGAGCACCAGATTTTTATTCTTGACTTACCATGAAGTGTTTGCAAAAGTAGACTGTGCAATGATTAGAATGCAATACTGCAGGCTAATTCTGCTAACTGCCAACTACCAACAATTCAGCAGTTCAATTTTTACCGGCTCACGGTTGACTTAGCCTTCCATCCTTCAGAGGTTGGTAAAATGAGGGCCCAGATTGTTAGAGGCAACATGCTAACTCTGTAAACCACTTAGAGAGGGCTGTAAGGCACTGTGAAGTGATATATATAAGTCTAAATGCTAAGTACTAAAAGTAAACCCAATGTTAATCAGTGGGGGATTCTTTCATCTATGACCTTGCAAGGAGAAATAGAAAAACATTTAGCATGTCTGAGTTATTTCAAAAGAATCAATTCCAGTTCCATTAATTATGGCAGTGATTGACAAATGGGTCAGACTGCTACTAATCACAGCTTGGCCACCAAACTGTTGGAAGTAGTTGTTGATAAGAGGAGACAGCTGAGAGTAGGAATGAATTGTATTAGCTTAATAAACTAATAAAACAAAGAAATGACTAATGTACAAAGGGAAATATTAATCTATGTGCTTTATTGATAAAACGTCTATATCATTGCTCTCTGTTTTTCAGTGCTTTATACGCTTATGATACAGAAGATCAATTCTGAAAAGCATCATTCCTATAGGTTCATCATATGGGAACTTATGAAAAGCCGCTGCTCTCTCTTAATTGTGCTGTAGGCATAAGAGACATTTCCATCTTACACTCCAATGGACTGCAACTAAAAGGCTAGTTCTACATGCAGTTGCTCCCCTCTGAGCTTTGGTCTAACAGTAGACAGCTCCAGATCACGAGGAACTATTTATGTGCACTGTACATGAAATCTCCCGACCTCTAGAAACTCTTGCCACAAATATGGAAGCATCTCTTTCTGGAAAAATCTTTTTAGAATCACAGCATATATTTAGTGGCTGATGAAAGCAAGTGTTTGCTTACTTAGCAGAATCTATTCTGGCACTTGGATTGCTTGGAGCAATGCTTTTAAGAAGAAAGAAAAAGGAACTAATGTTTTGTGTGACATAAAACAAAGAATCTAGCTTTCCTTTAGGTCTGAGATGGTCTTTAATAACTCACAAAAAGTTTGTGAACCTAAAAAAATAATCACAGGGAAAAATAGCAGATTCAATGAGAAAATTTAATTTTCAGCATGCTTCCAACAGAATAATATAAACAAATGTATGGAGCTTAGTTTCATTTAAATACAAATACAGACTATAAATTTAAGATATGTCCCAAAATTGAAGTAATAAATTTAAGATGGATGGGATGGTGGTGTTACAGTGGTTTTAAATAAATTGCAGGCATTATGGCATCAGCTTAATTACAAAGGCAAATGTGAATGCATATCATCATAATTGTATCTGAAAAATGAGCATAGCTATCTTTTTTCTAACAGAACATGCCAAATATTATACATGTGGTAATGACAGCAAGATAATTAAAGGAATTTGGATGATTCATAAATTGGAGTTTCTCCCCAGTTGTTATATACTATTTGTAGTTCCATATAGGAGTAGAGTAACAGCCACATTAAGAGGGTAAATCGATATTCAAATGATCCAAACTCTCAAAGCTAATTGACTGTTATGGTCTTTCAGTTTTAGAGTAAAATTAGTAGGTCCAAGTTTACAACAAAGATTTACCAGGAAAGTTTTGCCACAAGGAGAAAAGGCAGACAATTCCAAACATTCTGGTGAACAAAATTGTATTATTATGAAGAGAAGATTCTGGGGTAGGGAAACTAGATCTGAAGCAGGTTTCCAAACTTATATAGAAATTAGGACCTTAAGACCCGACCACCTAAGCTATGTCTTAATATAACAGTTTTGGAACTGGATAAATCAGTGGGAAATCTAGTGCTTTTGAAGTGAGAGATTTGAAGGAAGACTTTTCTCCCTGCCTGCCTGTAGCAAATACATTCTCAGAATTTTTCAATCGCCTCACTTTATCCAGCATTTAATGGTTATCCAGGATCTAGTTACTGACTTGATAAAAATGGTACCAGAAGCATTCTCTGCCCCAGGAAATAGATCTATAATGGGAACTCTCAGAGACCTTTAACAAAAGGCATTGAAGGATGAAGCGCTAACAGTAAGAGATGATAACATACAGCCCCATGTCATGCTTCTTGGCCTTTCATGCCAGGACAGAAGTATTTGTAGCTGAGACTGTAAATTGCATCCTGTAGCCCAGCTGGCCAAGGGGAATACTGAGAGGAAGCTGAGCTGAGTAATATACAGGGGCTGCCACAATTAAGCTTCAACTAAGCAGCCATTTAAGAAAGACTCTAAATATAAGAGTCATATATAGCAGTGTAGCATAGCATAGCATAGTATCCCATCACATGATATCACATTGCATTATTTTGCTTTTAATAAATAACATAGTACAGTCTAATACTGTGTATAGCTTTAATACTTTGGATCAGAAATTATGCTCCAAAAAAATAAAGATGTGATAGCTGTTTTATGGCAATTGGCTGGGGCTAAATATCTCCCAGGTTTGTCTGAAAATACTTCAACTTCAAGCATCATTGTTCAGATGTCTTTATTAATATTTAGATTTAAAATCTATTTAAACCTGAAAAGATGATTGACTGTTATGGGAAATTTTGGAACATATTAACATTACTGTATTATCCTCATCAGCGGTGGGATACAAATTGTTTTACTACCAGTTCTGTGGGCATGACTTGGTGGGGAAGGATACTATAAAATCTCCAATCAGAGGTGGTATTTGCCGGTTCTCTGAACTACTCAAAATTTCCGCTACTGGTTCTCCAGAACTGGTCAGAACCTGCTGAATACCACCTCTGGTCCTCATGCTATCTTAACATTTCCTCTTATTTTTCAACATTCACACTATATGCATGCCTAGTCCTAAATAGCATATTCATAGTCTTATTATCTTTGTTTTGGTTTTTTAAAAATTTGGTCTATAGAATCTATTTTGACTGTAACTCTAATACACTACAACGGTTTTCTCTCTGCTTCCTATTATTTCACCAAAAGTTGAAATCCTACAGGGGATTCATGTTAGCAATTTAGCTGATGAAAATAATCTTCCGATAAATGACTCTTAGTCAAGTAAAACGATCTGTGAATAAGAAATAGTTGGGTTCTAAATTTATTTTAATTTGAAATCTCAGTTTGAAGAGCAGGTTAATTATATTATGTGATAATGAGAAACATAATTGGTATGTATTCAGCGAAGAAACCTGATTCTAACCTCTGCCACCAATAACTTAGCCTTGAGTAATTATGTTTTAATTTAAAACCTTACATTTTAAACTTTACAGCAGCAGAAAAATAAACATACTTCAGCAATGCTGGAGACATTAAGCTCTGTGGATCAACCACACTCAATTTAGGTTGAGTTGTGGTCTTGCTATACTGAAATGATGTGATTCATAGAACTTATGAGTAAACAATTCTCCAGGAGAGGGGCCTCTTGCTTCATTCCCCCAGTGACTCAGGTTTGTCTAGACACTGCACAGGTGAATCTTCATGGGGAACAATGGTTCTATCCTTTTGCATATCATTCACATCTAAAACAAGGAATAAAAAGAGGAGGACGATGTGCTTGTCATTTTTGTATTTTTCATGTCTGTGAAGGGAGAGAAGCTTTTCTTCCCACCCCCCCAACCAGTTGTAAACAGACCAATGATTACTTTATGGTCTTTGTTCCTTGATCTCAAGGTTGTCACAAGGTTGGTGACAATGGGTCAGCTTTAAACTGTGACTGAGGCTTTGAGATGTGAAAATGGTCATAATGCTGGAGAGATCTTAAATTCTGAAAGGGTTCAGTTTATGGACATGACCCCCACATTGCCCAGTATGTGGGAATCCCATATGAATAAATAACTCTCTTTTCAGACTCTTAAAAACCTTAAAGAGATTCTTTCTTCACAAGAAATTCTTCCAAGAAAATGGTTTGTTTCCTGGCGTCCAATCTGCAGTTATTTTTCCATTGAATTTACTTTTTATATACACTAAATGTCTATGGAGAATCTCAGTCATCCAGGTCATGTTGTCCCAAAAGTGCTTTTTTCAAGAGGCAACTGGACTTTCTGGTTTTTCTTTGAAGATGTTTCGCTTCTCATCCAAGAAGCTTCTTCAGCTCCAGAGCCCTTTGAAAAAGTACCTTTGGGACATTTATATACACTAATGAATAGTGAGGTGCAGGACACCTCAAAATAAAGAAGGAGGAAGCAGTGACAAGTGTAGGAAGGCACAGAAATACCAAAGGATAAGAGAAGAAGATTGTTTTATGCCTATCTGTCCCTTCAAACTCTCAGAGGACAATGTTTTAAAACAAATAATGTCTCCCACTGGAGCTTCAGAAACTCAAACTAGAAAACAGGCAACTATTTTAACCAAAGAAATCAGCCAACAAGATTGGACTTTAATAACCTTTGAGGCTTTAACTCCCCATGCAGCAGACCATGGACCTCTTTAAAGACTGGGGGGAATAGCAAAATGTTCAGTGGTGAATTTTCTTCAGTTTTCTACATCTTCTCCATCCAGGGCTTTGAAGCTTTGGGGCACCCTACTTGTGAATACTTACTCCTCAGGGGTTAAGGCTTATTCCCGGGGAGACTAGGATTTCCCCTCATCTCAACCTACATGTAGGTACTGTTTAAACCCCAAATGTTTTTTTTTTTAATGAGGGGGAAACAGGACATTAAGGCTACTTTACTGAAAAATGATGAGGCAGTAAAGTGACAGTAGTGGAAAGCAGCTAAATCTCTTTGAGCAGAAAAGTGTCTGCCTTCTCTGAAGAGATCCCTGTGGTCTGAATAGGGCAATACTAAACCAAATTCATATTTTATAGAGTGCGGTGTAAGTAGTACACATATCTGCAGTGTGGATTTCTAGCTTGCTATATAGTCAATATCTCTTCAAGATAGATGGTAGCTGAATTTACCATCCAGTAAACGAACAGTTACAGCAAATGCACTGCTGCTTCCTTTTTACAAAAGTGAGTGCAATTCTCTTTTCTGTCTCTATAGTCTACAATTTATTCTCAACACCAAATTTTATAGAATTGGGAAAAAATAGTGCCTTCTTGTGCAATATGGATTAGAATAACACTTTTCTGATCATCCTTGCAAATGATTTGCAATCTTCAGAAAAGATGCGTTCCACTGCAGGCGGTTGAGGGAGATCTTCCCACTTATTTTTACCATTGCTTTCAGGAAAGTTTTTGCCTGAAGCTACTCCAGTACACAAACCACATGTTCCTTTTATGCATGAGAAAGAAAGCAAAACCATCTATCCATAATGACCAGCCAGCATATTTTACATTTTATTACAAATCTGCCAAAAATTTGCAGTTGACATACTGTAATAATCGGTCACGTTTTCTGCCTCACATAATTTATTGTCATGTGTTATTCCATTAAGTTGTCATTCACAGTTTCAGTAATATGTAATATGCCATACAAAACTATACATTCCTGAAAGTTATTTTTAAAACGTTTGTTAACAAAGATTATGTATTCCATTTACAGCCCATTATAGTCCAGCGCTTTCAGTATTATACAGAGCAATACATATTTATATGATATAAGGGTTTTCTGTGCAGAGCAGCATGGTGGCCTAGTTGTGAAGATGCTCACCTCCCATTTGGAAGGTTGAGAATTCAATCCTAGGTAGCGGCAGATGTTTTTCTCCTATGGTGCAAAACAAAACAAAACAAAAATTGCTGTGAACTCCGCATAGGTGTCAGAAAGGGCATCCGGCTAGTAATCACTCAGCTCCATCCAGTTGCCCAGACACTCTATCCAATTGGGACTACAAGATCATAAAAATGGGAGGGTTCAATGTCCTGGTTCTCCAATATCTGACATGGACCTTCTTAATCCAGGCAATGTCCAAGCTGGCATGACTGTCTCCATTTATGTCACTCTTATATCTATAGTAGGTAGATAAACTGTTAAGGACCCCTACAGGTAGATATCACCTGGGATTCATAGCCTACTCTTCTGCATCTATGAAGATAGAAGAAAATACAACTTAATTTTGGTCATTAGCCAATAAAAATACAATCAATAAAATGAACAAAATAAAACTATTAAAAAAACTGAAAATGGACTTGGAAGAGTCCCTTGATGCCCTTACCCAATCACTCTGTAATAAATTGACTCTTGATGAAATAGAAAACTTTGAGTCCAAAAATGATTGTTGCAAACTAATCTGATCTACTTACAACACATTTTTCATAGACTCAACAGTACATAGTGAGGTTCAAAGAAAACAATACAGTATTTTACTTTCTCAGCCAGTTATTTCAGTGTCATTACTGTGCAATTGACTTAAATTTGATCGCTGCCTAGGAAGATCAGCTGTAAATTTTGCTGACATTCCAGCAATATATACATACATACATGCATGCATCATGCATACATACATACATCTGTGCAGCTATATATTAAAACATTCTGCTTAGATATCTCCTGCAGCAAATATAGATTGTTAGATTAATTGATATATTTTATCTTGTACAAAGTAAAGCTATTGTGTTCATTTCTCCTAGACTGATTCTCTGTGTATTTATTTTATAATCCATTTTAAATTATTAGCTTTAGACTAAGTAACTCATCACTATATCTGATAAGAATGAAATGTCACCATTCTAAGAATTATAATAAAGCTTACTCATAGAATTTATGTTGAAGCCTGCTATTGCACTAGTGTGTGTTAGATGACGTGGTTGACTGAATACATTCATAAGCAAATATGGATGCCAAATACAGACCTGTATGTAAAGAAAGAGAAAATTAAAATTTTATATTTGATTTTAAAAAATGATAAAAGCAAATTCGTATGAAGGGAACTCAGATTTACTGTCCATCCATTGTTTAATATTCTCTCCCTCCCTCTCTCTCTCCCCCCCACCTCTCTCTCACACACATACACACACATTCCTTTCCTTTTTCTGTAATATGTAGCTTTTCTCCAGCAAATCAACATTCATATATGTACCTTCACTTGTCTTCATTCTGTCTGGGTAGCCCTGAGACATTCCATCTGTGTGGCAATAATGTTTGATCAGCATTCTTTATGCCCTCAGGCACAAATAGCCAAGCTATCTTATTGCAGAAGCAAAAGCATCTGTCTTTTATGGGCCAGTGTTCCCTCATAGGAGAATTGACCTTAAAACAGCCTATCCAGCACAGTAAGCAATATTCATATTGCCGGAATGCAGTTGGCACCGTGTGCCATCTGCAGCAGTATTAGGAAATTTAAATTGTGGGCAGAACCTTCTGCTACGTATAATGGAGTTCAGTGAGGCTGCTGAAGCCACTAGTTTTAAATAGGCATCACTTAGAGAAATTGTCCTTTGTTTCCCTTTGTTCCTTTTTACTCTGGTGTGTTTGTATTTCCCTTTCCATTAATGAATATATAACAGGTTTATAGAAATTTCATCTTCTTCTTGCTTCTGTTTCTCTTTCATTCTCTGAATCAGATGTGGTCTTCAGCAGGTTCTGACCAGTTCTGGGGAACCAGTAGTGAAAACTGTGAGTAGTTCAGAGAACCGGCAAATACCACCTCTGACTGGAGATTTTACAGTATCCTTCCCCTGCCACACCCACCAAGCCATGCCCACTAAACTGGTAGGAAAAAAATTTGAATCCCACCACTACTCTGAATATATTCATGGGGGAGCATGAGGAAGAGAGAGAATATTGCTTTAATATTATAGGCCATAAGACTACAAATCACTAAATCAGCAAAAAAAGGACACTGTACAAGAATCTGGTAGTGATATTCCTATCATACTTCAGAACTGTAGGTTTTCCAGCAACAAAATCAACCGTAGTATTGATCTGAACAAAGGCATGGCTTTGAACATTTAATTAACCATAATAGAATATATTGATGGTTGACAGTAGCAGAACTGTGACAAGTCTCTCTCCGGCACAGGTTTCCAAACAGTTTTTCAGACATAAAAAGCTCTGTTACTTCCAGCCCAATTGTTCAAAAGCAGAACAAATATGGAGGTCTTTTGATTTGCTTTCTGGTATCTGAGATTTAAGCATTAGTTGCCAGCATATATGCATGTGTGGGAAAGATTTCTAACAGGAAAGTGCTACAATTGCTTAACATTAAGTAAACACATTTACTAAATTCTGCAAATAGTGAGGGAAAATGCCCCCCCCCCCCCCCCGTTACCTATTAATTGGATTTTATATTCACTGAGATAGATACAGGTGGTATTCAGCAGGTTCTAACCAGTTCTGGAGAACCAGTAGCAGAAATGTTGAGTAGTTCAGAGAACCGGCAATACCACCTCTGACTGGCAATTTTACAGTATCTTTCCCTTGCCACACCCACCAAGCCACGCCCACAGAACCAGGAGTAAAAAATTTGAATCCCATCACTGGATAAATAGCTGTTAGTTAAGACTGCCAGGTAGTCTGATAAATTTAGCCCTCTTAATAATGCCTAAAGGAGTATCCCTCCTCCCTGTCCTTCTCTCAGTGGTTCCCTCTTCCCTTCTCTTCCCCATTCTCCCCTCTCCCCCCTTCTTTTCACTGCAGCCTTTTCATCTGCAAGAATATTTATGTCGCACTTGTAAGTTAGTTGCAACATGCAATCAGTACATCAATTAATGGAGGCACTTACTTTTACATATGCTGTATATACATACTTACTGGAGAAGGGAAAATCTTCCCAATTATTTCAATTGAAGTTGACACCTTTAAGTTAACAAACTGCAGAAGCTGGGCACTGTATAGGATTTTTGTCTATATTGTGAGAGAGAACATATATTTCTATCCTCTCTTTTTGCTTGAGTAAACAGTTTAAATTCAGTGTATTTCAGCTACATCAGTATAAGTATAAAATTAGTTTAATCAAGCAAGCTTCTCATAGAGTATGAATTTCTTTCTAAATGACTGAGAATTTATATTCTGACATCATGACTGGTGATTTAATATAAATCCTTTACAAGTTCCATTGCAATAAATACAGGACAAACTAGTCTAGCACAATAAAATAGGAGTTCATAATAACATGAAACTCAGAGCTATAAGCAGTACACCCAAAGTCTTCAAAAGTCTGTATAAAAGTAGCCACAGAATTATAATTTAATGTGTTAGAAGAAGAAAGTAATGAAATACAAAGAATTCATGTGATCATAGTAACTAAACTTAATGCTACATACATTGAACATAAATCATATCTAATTTAATTTTGTCCCTTCCCAGTGTTTGGAGTGTGTCTCCTTGTCAAGTGCAGCCTGAAAAAACCCTTATTGTAACTTATGTTGTTTCTCCAAGAAGATAATATTTCATAGTAATAATGTAGTCCCTCATGATATACAGTATTTATAGAAGCTCTGAATGCCTTTCTCTTGTTTAAAATATCTTTCTATGGAAGACACAGCAGGTATAGTTTCTGTAGAAGTGGTTCATATCAGTGGTGGGATTCAAAAAAATTTACTACCGGTTTGGTGGGCATGACTTGGTGGGCCTGGTGTGGCTTGGTGGGGAAGGATACTGCAAAATCTCCATTCCCACCCCACTCCAGGGGAAGGATACTGCAAAATTTCATTTCTCCTCACCCCACTAACCTGCGTTCCAGAGCCATTCTCCTGTGCAGGGCAACAAAAGAAGACCCAGACGATCAGCTGGGACTTGTGAGGCAGATAATAGATGGGGATGGGGCCAGTCAGAGGTGGCATTTGTTGGTTCTTCGAACTACTCAAATTTTCTGCTACCGGTTTCCCAGAACTGGTTAGATCCTGCTGAATACCACTTCATGTATCCAAGAAAACTAAGATTGAACTGTGACAACAAACAAACTACCCCTATCTCAGCTACAAACATTTAAAAGAATAGAACATTGCTCTAAGTTATTACTTATAATGAGCAACAGTTGTTTGTATGATGTCAAAATGTACACAAGTCACAGCCCTCTTTTCTCCTTGTTGTAGTTGTTTCTGCTAGTAACTGTAATCCTTCAAAGGAACATGACTAGTGCTAGTTGAGGAAATGTATAGAAAAGCATGCATAAGCCTCATAGTTAAGAAACCAGGATGCATAAAGTTCTCTTGGCCTTTACCTTTCTTCTCCCATCGCATTTCTTCATTGCTGCCCTCTATTAGTACATCCATTGCTTCAGCTGCATGCATAGATAGTACATAGAAAAACACATTTACTGTATGTTAGATATTAGCATACTTACCCATGATTGGTTGGTCCACGGCGGTGGGAAATTTAACGAGTCATCACTGGCCACAGCCGCAAGCAGCCCAACTGTAAAAAGGCTGCTGCAGGTTTTTCTGAGTTCAGTTCTGACTAGAAATAAAGAAGGATTAGATTAAGCTAGCTCCTCGAAGTGTGTCATTACCCGCAATCAAACACTGTATATCTTTAAAATGACAAGTAAATGTAGCTGGTTTCTTATGAATCACAGATCTGTATTCAGTCTTCCATCAAGTCTACAATTAATTAAGTCTATCAAATAATTTACTAAAAGCTAAATGACTCTCAGTGAAAATCAAGGGATGAAAACCTAAGTCTCTTAAATATATATTTAAAAACTTCATCAATCCAAATTGTATTTAACATTCTTTGGTAATTGAAAACCATATTTATTTCCTTGGTGGGCCTTTTTGAATTCTACTTCAACTCTGAAATTGATACAGTGAGAAAATTCCAAATATGAGGCTAAAGACTATACCAACCATGCTAAAATAGAAAGTTATAGAAAGTTGCTACATTCACTGATTTTTTTTCCTGCTGTTCAATCATGTCTGATTCTTCAAGACTGCCTAGACAAAATCCTATATTTCTCTTTGGAAACCATTTTCACAAGTGGTTTGCCTTTGCCTCATTTCTAGGGTTGAAATAAAGTGACTGGCCCAAACTCACCCAGCAGACTTTGTGCCTAAGGCAGAATGAGAACTCATGATCTCCTAGTGTAACCACTATACAAACTGGCTTTCTTACATTTAGAGACACCATGGATACAAATGCAATTTGATTTATTGTATACATGAAAAAAAGAAAAGATATGGACACAGAAGCCATCAATTGTTTTGTTTTGTCTGTTTGCTTGTTTCTATTTCCTTATTAATACTAGAATTTACATATTGTTAATCCTGTGCTGAATGTCTATGGAGAGTCTCAGTCATCCAGGACTTGGTTGTCCCAAAGAGGCAACTGGACTTTCTGGTTTTTCTTTGAAGATCTTTTGCTTCTCATTCAAGAAGCTTCTTCAGCTCTGACTGGATAGTGGGGAATGGGTCTTGGAGAAGCAAAATTTCTTCAAAGGAAAACTAGAAAGTCCAGTTGCTTCTTGAAAAAGCACCTTTGGGATAATTCTGTGCTGGTTTTGCATTGTATTATTTCTAGGGAAAGAAACAAGATTAGTTTTGATGCAGTAGGGCAGTCCCCTATCCTTTAGTCAAAAATAAAATATTATTGTGGAAAACATTTTTGTTATTGCATTGGGGTAATATTTCCTCCAAAGACCAAATGTTCAAAATTGTTTATTTGCCCAAATAGACTGCAACACCCAGCTTACTTTGGCTGATACTATAAAGATAAGCAGGGTAGGCCTAAATGGATATTTGGATGAAATCCCAAGCTGTGAATTTTGCAAACTAATTGTGATCTTTTCTTTGTTGTCAGTCATTTCATTTTTACTAACAAATATACTGTATCGTTTTTGACAGGACTGCCCAAGGAGCTAAATGAGAAGATGTAATGTCACCTCGTAGATGCCACAACATGTTGGATGGAAAGAAATTAAAAAAAATGGATATTTCAATTTGAAAAAGGATTCTCACACACAGATTCGCAATTGCAAACAGCCATGTCCAAAAAAGGACGCAGCAAGGCTGAAAAGCCTGAAGTACTGATTATGTCTTTACAAGCTGCCAATGAAGATCTCAGGACTAAGCTGACAGATATTCAAATTGAGCTTCATCAAGAGAAGTCTAAAGTGAGTAAAGCACTAGTAGCAAATGCCAGGGGATTTAAATAGTGGTCGCATGGCTAATTATGAATTAAAAGTTTCCTCACTTCATTCTGGAAGAGAGGAAGAATACTAGAAAAATACATTTTTATTTATTGCTGACATTCGCCGGAGTAAACATAAAGGGGAATTCAATCAATGAATTACAGCTGAGTCAACACTTGTCTCCAGAGCATACTTGTTTTTCACCTATTGTCATTCTACTGTGGCTCAGTACAGAAAGATTCCTGTCTAAAATTGGAATATTTTTTAAAAGATTCAAAATGGAGTGTAATGTTTTTGTTACCTGTTGGGGGGAAAATGGATCATACAAAGGATCATACAAAACAAAAATGTGGAGGAGAAAACTATTTCCTATAAGGAACAATTAGGAAGATTGTAATAAGTACATATAGAATATAAGCAGCACTTCCTCATAGTTCCTAGGAAAACAGAAATATGGGATTCTTGATGTCCTCTGAGCTTGATTGTTTTCTTGCAGACATTTCATTACCAGCCTAGGTAACATCATCAATGCAAAGGTAAATAGAGTTGTTTATATTTAGCAGTCTTGCTTGGAGAATGGTTAGGCAGTGGCTTTTTCCTTGGTTTCTTAATCAGAAAACTTTGCATACATACTTTTCAACATCTCTATTTGCAGAAAAACAGTGTTCAAATGTTTCTTGCAGTCTAAGTTTTTTTTTTCCTGTTTGTACTTTAGGAGGTTTTTTTTTTCCATTTTTCCTTACAGAACTATTCTAACTCAGAAGTTTGTTTAAATATCCTTGTATGCGCTATGTGCTGGAGCCTCTCCATTGATTTTTAGATTCTTACTGTTTCAGTTTTAATTTCTTCACTGATAGAGCTTCTAGAATATATTGATATTTAATTGATCCATTCCTTCTTCCACCTGCACAATATTTCTTGTACCACATAACTTCAAACATACTTGAGCCATTATTGTGTTTAATGACTGACAAACATTCTTCAAATGTTTTGCCGGTAGCAATTAGACCATTCAATTTTCGTTTCATCAGTCCAAAGAACTTTGTTCCAAAGAATTTCTAGTTCATTAAGACTTTAGAAAATGACTTTTGTGATGAGTCTGAAGGAAATGTTTTCTTTTGATAATTCTCCAACAATTATATAAACATTACTTGGAATACTGCATTCAGATTTGGCCGTCATGATGTAAAAAAGATGTTGAGACTCTAGAAAGAGCGCAGAGAAGAGCAACAAAGATGATTAGGGGACTGGAGGCTAAAACACATGAAGAACAGTTGCAGGAACTGAGTATGTCTAGTCTAATGAAAAGAAGAACTAGGGAGATATGAGAGCAGTGTTCCAATATCTCAGGGGCTGCCACAAAGAAGAGGGAGTCAAGCTATTCTCCAAAACACCTGAGGGCAGGACAAGAATCAATGGGTGGAAACTAATCAAGGAGAGAAGCAACCTAGAACTAAGGAGACATTTCCTGACAATTAGAATAATTAATCAGTGGAACAACTTGCCTCCAGAAGTTATGAATGCTCCAACACTGGAACTTTTTTAAAAATATGTTGGATAACCATTTGCCTGAAGTGATGTAGGGTCTCCTGCCTAGGCAGGGGGTTGGACTAGAAGACCTCCAAGGTCCCTTCCAGCTCTGTTATTCTATTTATTATTGTATAGTGAACAAGTACTTCAGTGTCCATTAAACTTTACAGCAGGGCATTTGGATTCTGCTTGACAGAATATCCTGTACAATAGTCCTCTGCCCTATTCTGAAACTGTTGTTTGAGGAAAGGCCAGTCATTTAATAAAATGTGAAGAGACTGAAGCCTGGATGTCCATGCAAAATATTCAAAAAGTTGACTTTGCTTTCCTGCATTTCACCCAGTTGGCGCAAGCAGAGTAAGGCACTTCTCAGCTGGGAAAGTTTAAGGAGTCTATGTAAGGCACTTCTCAGCTGGGAAAGTTTAAGGAGTCTAAGGTGGCTGGAGATTTTGGGGAGACTTTCTTTCTGGAACGCTTACAAAGTCACCTTTGTTTTGGCATAGGTGACATATCCTTTTATGCAAAGCAAGAGAAATAGCTTTCTCCTTTCATCTCCTGGAGGAAGGAAAAGATTCCTTATAGGCTCTATACCCCTCTGTTATTGTTGAGCTATAAGAGGACAGGAACCTTCACTTTCTGAGTTTTTCAGTAAGGATAAAGTAAAGATATGAAGAGAAGGTTTTGTGAAATGTATTTATTTATTCATTCATTCAATTTGCATGGAGCCCATCTCAAACCAGTGACTTTGAGTGCTGAACAAGCATAAAAACAATTAAAACAAGGTATGATGAGAGGCTTTCCTCTTCAATTATCTGTCATTCACTTTATCCTACCCCTAATAGAATTTTTCAAAGAGACAGTCCAATCCTTTGTCTGGCTTGAATTCCTCATCTTTTCTTAAAGGTTGCATTCAATTGTGCATCGTTGTTGTTATTGCTGTTGTTAAATAAGACAGCATTTACAGAAATCTCCTGTCTTCCTCACTTAGTCTTTATATCACCTCTGCATTCTCTTTTACCTCATTTTGCTTTGTGTATGGATCATGCTATTTTAGTAAGAGTCCTTCTTTGAGGGGCTGTCATCTTCAGTCCTTCAAACAACAAAACTGGTTTTGAGACTATTCTTGCTCTTTTGAAGTAGATTTTTCTTCTTCTTTTTTCCAGAGAAAGGTAATTGACTTCTGTGACCCAGACTTTTTCATTCTTTTGCCAGTAATCATTCTTTTTCTGGGAAAACAAGCCTAAGCCACCATTAAACTCCATAATTGAGCAGCAGTCTTTTTAGCTTGCACAAAGTCTTTCATCATGAAAACCTTTAAGGGTTGGTTATTTATCAAGGTTATCATTTACTTCACAGGACAATTTCACGGATATCAGTTTCTTGTACTATAGGACAATTGGGATGAAAGAAAGATGCTCTTGTGCTTAGCTGTAGCTACAGGCTAACATACCCCAGAGTACTGCTCATTTTATCCTTCCATAAGACTATCAGGGTTCAATTTGCAGCCCATTTTAATAACAGAAAATCATGTCAAATGAGTAGAAATCAGTGCATAATCCTGCACATTATCTACACATAGAAGTTCTGTTACAATCTTGAATGGCTATTCATTTTTCGTCATTGATATGAATGTTTTAGCACTCAAACAGAATTTGGCTGATTTATTTAAGAGCTATGGGATAATTGCCCAGATTCTAGAAGGCAGGGGTGGGAGCTGATGAAGGATTTGATGAATGCTGCATTTTCATATGCCCAGATAACTTTTATACTAAGAATTAAATATAAAAGAAATTTATTTTCATATTATCTCTCTATTTGTTTTTTTATCACTAAAAATGTTTGGACTTCCTAGTTATAAGAAAGAGATTGAAATATTTTCAGTGCCAGGGCAACCAAATCTGCATGTAAGAGGACATTGCTTTGGGTTAGTGGAAGTTTAAATAGAGGAGGAAAAAATGTTATTTTTTACAGTTAGTTTTTAATTTTTGTAATAATGAGAAAGCTTCTCATGGATAGCAATCTCATGTATTCTGAAACAAAAGATTAAATGAAGTCCTTTTTCCTTAAATTGTACTGCTGGGCTGCATCCACCATTGCCCAAGCAAATCTTCATTCATGCATTTTTCATTCTTTTCTTAACTGCAGTTTCCTAAACAAACTTTGTTTAAGAAGTTCCCCCAAATCCTTAACAAATGTGACTGTGTCTAAAGAGCCAAAGCTAAATGCCAAGAGAGTAGAATGACTAATGTTTTAAAGGCCATACAGAGATATTCTGTCCTTTCCTGTCCTTTCACATTTATTTGTTTATTTGGTTGCCCAACTCTACAATTGCAAAAACAATCATACAAAAATCCAAATGACAGAAGAAAAATGACCATTAAAAAAAATCTCTTAATGCAGGACCTGCCCCTCTAAACCTGAGATCTGAAGAAAGAGACAGGTTTCAGGCTCTTGAATCCAGGTAAGGTGGGAGCCAGAGATGTCTTGAAGATGGGATGTCGTGACAGAGACAGGCACTCCAAGAGAGAAGATATGTTGTATTTATCAGGTGACACTATAATGAGTGGGACCTGGAGCATGTCAACAGTGCCTAATCATATAGCTGGGCAGAAGCCACCGGAGACATATGGTCTTTTAGATGACCAGGTCTAAGGGCTTTATTAAGAACCACTATAAGCAAATGCACTCCTACTTAGTTTAAATCCTAATACCACAAAAATGGGTGAATACTTATTAACTAAGACGAACACACAAATATATTCAACATTTGAAAGCAATGAAATATATAGAAGAAGAATATCTAAGCTAGTGGTCGGGTTATAGCTATAGCCTTGGCTCAGAATCATCCCTTGTAAATGTTATAAAAATGTACAAAGGAAAACTAAGCAATTATTTTTAATCCATTTCTTTCCTTGTTAAAAAGAGTATAAAGTTTTTCCAAGAAAGAATAATCTACCAGGAAATCTCCCCATTTTATGTCTATAAGGACTTTGGAAAAGGGTTAGACTAAAAGCAGATTCTGCTGAGTCAGTCCTGAGTCAGTCATGATCGGACTCCTGGCTGTGGGCAGAGTTTGTGTCAAGCACCAAGGAAATCCGTAGATTTAGGCAGTTCAAATGAGTATAAAGATTTATTGCAAGCTTAAGTTCTCAACAAGAATCTGGCCAAGTGACCATTAAGGGAAATGTGTAGGGGTTAAGACTAGAAAGGAATTCAAGGTGGCTGGACTTAGATCTCCAGCAGGTGTAAAGGGACTCATGACTTATAATGCAGTTGACCCCTCCTTCAGGCTTGGCCTGGTCATCTCCTACAGTTTGCCTGCAATACTGCATTTTAACCACTGTGTCACCAGGGCCCTTTAAATTAGATGAGGGAACTGCTTATGAAGCATCATTGTTTCAAAGACTAGGTGATGATAAATGGGAATTTTCCAGCCCATTGGAAAATTGGAATGTGATTGAACTACAGAAGGAGGCTGAAAAATTATGACAAGATTATCTAGTAAAATAGATAAGCAGAATACTAGTCAACCTCTGTCTGACTGAAAACCTAAAGAATCTTCTAAGACAGATTGTTAGATGGCTGCCAGTGTATTTGGAACTATTTATTGTTTATTTATTTTGATGTTACAGTGTTATATTTTGTATGGCTTTAGTTGTATTCTAATATTTTAATGACTTGTACAATATAAACCTCTATGAGTCACAGGATTTGGCAGAATATATATACATAAAATAATCTGGGATGTCCCTAAATTCACAGCAGTGAACATATAAATTGTATTGACAATCAGAAGTTGATTATCGTATCAGTTATATTGACAATCAGAGAGCGAATCTTAGGAGAAAATTTGAAGAATAAAAGAAAATTGGGATCTGCTGAAATTACTCAAATTAGAATGAAATGGAATGGAAGATAAGCAATAAAATCAAATATGGTTATAAATAATATATATTTATATTATTTAGAATTATAAATATATCTCAAGAACCTCCATTGCATTGCAGAAGTTATATTCTTGTTCCTGATTATCCTGTTTATCTCACCAGAGACAATCACATTCTCTTCTATATGTATGTTTTCATTCCTCTTCTCCACTCTCATTCCCTTCATGTGCAATACTGAATTTTTCTTGCATAAAATGTATACAAATATTTTTCTTTAAAAAACCTCATCAATTGTCTCTAACTTGCATCTGTCTTTGTTGATGTCTGTACTGTTTCATTAAGATTTTACCATGATCAGTGTATAACAGCAAGGAACATTTCATATGAACTATAGCTGGCAACCTTTATCCTCATTGGCCATGCTGAATGTATCTTTGAGAACTGTAATTCAGAAACATCTAAAAGGTCACAGATTCCTCACCCCCAAATTACATTGAGTTAATGTATTTGAAATTATCAGTAGCATTTTTTTTCTGTCAGATTTTTTCCTCATTTCTTCTTAACTTCCATTTCCTATAACTACAATATTGCTCTATTTGTTGAACTATTCAAAAGACAAAGAAACATCTTATATAATTAAGGCCCTTTTTCCAGCCAACAATAGTTTACAGAAATCTGTCAGCCTTAATGTTAAGTCAAAATGGTGTTCCATTATTGAACTGTGTTTGTGATTGCTGCATTGCATTTGTGGTCTACCCTCATGAGGTTGCTGAAAGCCGCTTACCTTGCAAAAAGGCATTATGTTATTTTCAAATGTACCATGAAATATTTATAGGGACAAGCATTATGATTCTTTTGAGCTCCGTATGGAAGAAGCACGATCTATTGTATGTTGCTCTTGGGCTGATAGAGAGGGAGTGGAAACTGTAGCCATAATTTCAGGTTGGGATTCATACACACTGCAGGAGGTTTGTCGTCAGATTTCAGATAAATGAAAGGAAAAAACTGTTACCTAAAGGCTAGACTAGATATGACATTTATCACATGGTTAGCTGAGGCAAAGCATTAAAAAAATGATAGCAAGATAACGAGAATGCCACGCTGGAACCATGGCAAGAAGATAACTGTCTCTTCGCCTATATTATCACTTGGGAACCCTAATTTCTCTTCATCCAACTTTTATTCCCTACCATAATAAAAAGCTTGTATGGAGAAAATCACAATTGAATAGTTTATACTTTACATTCATTTCATTCAGTTGTTATTTTATACTGTATTTTCCATCACTTTTAAACATTCCTGACTTTTTAGATGGCCAATATTTTGAGTAGCTTTTGACGCATATATCTTTTCTTTAATTATCTTTAACTCAAGATTAGATAATTTGGAGCTCATGATAACTAATATTCCCAGGACACATTCCTTGAGATCTACTGAAACTCTTGCTATGATTTTTTTAAAGTATTCTCCTATGATTAAAATCATAAATGGTGATTTGGGAATTGGGCATGTCTAGTTAAATGAAAAGAAGGACTAGAGGTGACATGTTAATAATGTTCCAATATTTGAGGGGCTGGCAGAAAGAAGAGGGGGACAACTTATTTTCCAAAGCACCAGGAAGGCAGAACAAGAAGCAATGGATGGAAACTAATCAAGGAGAGAAGCAACCTGGAATTAAGGAGAAATTTACTTTACAGTGAGAACAATTAATCAGTGGAATAACTTGCCCCCAGAATTTGTGAGTGCTCCAAGACTGGAGGTTTTTAAGATGAAATTGGATAACCATTTGTCTCAAATGAAACAGGTTTTCCTGTTTGAGCAGAAGGTTGGGCTAGAAGACCTCCAAGGTCCCTTCCAATTCTATTATTGTATTATTCTGATTTGATGTACTATATGAAAAGCATCTTCAGCATATTTTGGATTTATAAGAATGTGCTTGGACTCATATAGGGCCCATATGAGAAATCAAAGGAAGCAAAGTTAAAACTGAATGGCTAGATGTATACTAGTGGCCAGGCAGATGTCAGCAGTTTTCCAGCTTGAGGGGGAGAAATTTGGTCCACAAAATCTTCTCAAAATCCCAAATGTTTCTAACAGTCCCAAAGATTACCAGTTTAGATCTTAACTTTACCATCTGAATCTTTGTGGAAGACAAAATCTGATAATTCTTCAGTCTTCCATAAGATTTTTATTTTTATTTGATTCAGCAGTAACCAAATAGAACATACACATACTCTCACATACACACACAAAAAGCACCCATGTACATATCCCTCCTCTGAAATCTCAAAAGAGTCAAGAAAAAAATTCAGTAGAGTATATCTATTGTTCCTACAGTAGAAAATAGATAGTTCATATAAAGTAGTCTGCAATCTTTTGTTCTATATTTTGCTTTTGTGAACATTAAATTTTGGACTTAAGCCTGAGAGAGAATCCTGAGCCAGTTCTCTAGCTTTGGACAATATTTATAAACTGGAATAAAGATCTAATCCTTATTTTGATCTCAAAGTCTTATTTCTTTTTTTAAACAAAGATCTATTTTAAATAAATAATTATGATATAATATCATATTCTAAGATTTGGTCCTTTTTTTGTTAGAAAAAAAATGAAGTTCTTTTGTATATGTGTTCCTTTAAATCAGTCAGGGGAAAAAATGACTCTCCCAAAGTCATCCAGCAGGCTTTGTGCCTTAGATAAGATTCAGAACTTGCTGCCTTTTGGTTTATAGCCCAATGCATTTAACCACTAGACCAACTGTCTCTCAGCCTCCTATTTACTATATTTGAAACCATTTCTCAGATAATGCTTTGAGGAAAAAAATAATTGTTTTGGTAATGTGTTATTTTCTCAGTCCTGCCATCTCATGAACTTTTGATCATGTTTTTACTTTACTTTACTTTTTATTTATTTATTTATTTTATTTGTCAATCACTTACAAGATAATAGGTATAAGAATAAACATGAGTATGAATACAGGAAATAGGTTTGAATAAATGAGGACAATAGGACAGGGATGGTAGGCACGATGATGCACTTATGCACGCCCCTTACAGACCTCTTAGGAATGGGGTGAGGTCAATAGTGGTTAGTTAGAGGTTAAAGGAGTGGGGGTTAGAGGATGTAACAACAGAGTCAGGTAGTGCATTCCAGGCATTGACCACTCTGTTGCTGAAGTCGTACTTTCTGCAATCCAGTTTGGAGCGGTTTACATTGAGTTTGTATCTGTTGTGTGCTCTTATATTGTTGCTGGTTGAAGCTGAAATAGTCATTGACTGGTAGACATTGTAGCAGATAATTTGTTTACTACACTTAAGTCTAACTGTAGGCGACGTAGTTCTAGGTTGTACAAGCCCAAAATTTCAAGCCTAGTGGTGTAGAGTATTCTGTTGAGAGCAAAGAAGTGTAGTACTCTTCTTGTGAAATACTCAACTTGTATTAATGTTCGATATACAGTGCAGATTCCAGACAGATGAGCTGTATTTGAGTATTGGTCTAGCAAAGTATTGAGTATTGGTCAAGCAAAGGTTTTGTATGCCCTAGTTAGCAATTAAATATTACCAGAGGAGAAGCTTCATAAGATTAGATTTACAACTCTTAATGCCTTTTTGACAATGCTGTTACAGTGAGCACTGGTGCTTAGGTCATTTGATATGAGTACTCCAATGTCCTTGACAGAATGAGGGTTGTCAATGAGGTCATATCTGCCTAGCTTGTATTTGATGCACTGATTTTTTTTACCAATGTAAATGTAGGACAGAGCATTTGTTGGTTGAGATTTGTGAGTTGCAGATTGTTTGACCATTCAGACACATAATCAAGGTCACTTCGAAGGATGGTAGCACTGTCAGTGGTGTTGTAAAGAGAAATGTTATTACATTTATTTTTTATTTTTTTATTTTATTTATTTATTTGATTTGTCAATCGCTTACAAGATAATAGGTATAAGTATATACAGTACATAGTTATGAATACATGAAATAGGTACATATAAGAAAAATAAAAGAAACAATAGGACAAGGATGGTAGGCACGTTGGTGCACTTATGCACGCCCCCTAAAAATGCTCCGAATTTTTATATTTAGGTGTTTTCAACAAATGGATACTAAAGGAAAGATTATTTATGGGGATTATATAATCTGACATTTTAAGATTCATTGAATTTGAATATAAAATAACACCAACAGAAAATTGCATTGTAAGTGTATATAGATCAGATCTAAAGTTCTGTATGAGTTCCCCAAAAATAGATGCAAAAAGATAAAATGTGTATTTTTCATAAGGTATGAATTAATACATTTTAGTTATAATGCGCACTCTTCAAATAAGGTTTGGTTGAAAGCATAGGACTTCGTTGAAGTCCTGAACAGATTTTTAGCCTCATGGCCTTAGTTTCGTAACTAAAAGTTATTTGCAATTGTGCATCAATTACAGTGTGTGTGGACATTTATAAAACTGGAGATCCCATGTAATTATAAACTTTGGATGATAGTGATGTGATAATGCTGCTGGTATCCATTTTCTCTCTTTTTTTTTTTTTACTCTGTAGGTGAACAAACTTGAAAGAGAAAAAATCCAAGAAACAAAGCGGATCCGGGAATTAGAACAGCGCAAACAGACAGTGCAGATCACTGAACTCAAAGCTAAACTCCATGAGGAGAAGATGAAGGAGCTACAAGCTGTCCGGGAAAATCTTATCAAACAGCATGAGCAAGAAATGGCACGGACAATGAAAATCAGAGACAGTGAAATCCAGAGACTCAAGTCAGCATTGTATGCATTGCGAGAAGGGAGTAGCGATAAAGTACGGACAGCCCTGAGCATTGAAGCTCGTGAAGAGGCCAGGAAACAATTTGACTCTGAGCGCCTTAAACTTTTGCAAGAAATTACTGAACTGAAGTCTGCCAAGAAAGCAGGTGGATGAAGCCCTGAATAACATGATCCAAGCTGATAAGATTAAAGCCGGGGATCTCCGGAGTGAGCATCAGTCCCACCAGGAGGCAATCTCTAAGATTAAGTGGGAGAGTGAGAGGGATATTCGCAGGCTGGTTAGTAACATGTCTAAATATTTATTGAACCATATTTATGGCTCAATGTGCATAACCTTTCTTGTGATTCTCATTACACTATGTGCAAAGATTTTGTTTGCCAAATTTGAGAGAGCTGCCCTCCAAAGCTATCGTGCCTTATAAGTATGTTATAATGCAAACTTCTGTGCGTATCAGAATTAGCCTGTAATATCAACTGTGAAGAAAACGTATTAGTAGTTTATCTTTCCAATTGCTACCAGCACAAGACATTTTAACAGGTATAAAAATTGCACTGAAAAATAAGAGGCTGAGCCAAGAATAAGGATTCTAAAATTAAAGAAATGTTACCATGTTAGCTGGGGGGGAGGGAGAAGCATATTTTGTCCATTAAAAAAGATATAGCTATCTTCAGGCATCTTATTGACCCAGCTTATGCTATCATTGCTTTGTGCTGGTACCACATGCATTTAGTGACAATAGAAAATACTCAATGAGTATTACTCAAAATCATATGAGTGTTTAAACTAATATATAAGCAATTATGTACCTTCTTGTCTTCAAAATGCTTTCCCACATGCCATTAAAGTTTTAGTCTCATGCATACTTTACAAAAAGTGCCATGGAATTTGTTCTGACTAAGGCTTCCTGAGACTGTTATTAATCACACACTTAGTCCAACAACTCTTTTTTTATTTTAATGCTGGGAATTATGTTGATTCCCAGCCTGTAATGAGTCCCAAACAGTCTCTCGAAATAAGCACCCAACTTTATCTCCTTTGAATTGCTGCCAAAAACTAAAGTGCGAAATTAACTGTAAAATGCCAAATGGAGTACAAAGTCCACACAGAGCTTCAAGGTTTAATCCAAACAGAGCAAACAACATTGCTTCCTGCAAAGGTTCCTGTCCCTTTGCTCCTCCTTTATGTCTTATAGGAGGGCCAATCACCTCCAAGCCTTACTCCTGAGCCATCCCTTTTGTCTTAACTGTTCTTGCCTTCTGGCAACTCTGCGCACACATGCACTGGGAACAGGCTCCACTTGTTCCTCTGTCTCGCTACTGTCAGATTCTGGAGGCTCTGGAGTCAGCATATAACTCCCAGATGGCCCTGGCTCCAAGTCTGTATCAGATGCAGGACTCTCATTTGAGTCCTCCCTAGAATCCCAGGCTGGGCCATGTTTCCTCCCCACTGTCCAATTCTGCTGCCATCTCTGCAGGCTGCCAGCAGACCACAACAGAATTCTGCACAGTTGTTCCTCAGGAAAAAAAAACAAATGTTTTGTTTCTCTCACAACTTGTATATGAGATTTGGTGCCTGAGTTTTGAATGACTTGCTGTTGAGGAAATCTTTGGAATTAAAGCCAACAGTTCACTAATAATTTAAACATGGATGGAGATCTACATTTAAAAAAAACAACTAAATAGACTTAAAATCAATTTAATTGATTAACCACTGAACCAAACCTTAACCATTAGACCAGGGGTGTCAAACTGGCAGCCCATGGGCCAGATGCATCATGCATAAGCCACGCCCACCTCAGCTCCACAAAGGGGGGAAATGTCGTGATACGTCATGTGATGCAAGTTTGACACCTGTGCACTGGGCCAAACTGGCTTTCCAATTATATTTAAAACATGTCTTGAAGTTCTGCTTAGTGTTGCCTGTTTGTCTGCATCCAGCAATAATTTATTTTTACTGAACTCCCTATTTTGGTTGTTTTGTTCTGTGTTTTCTTCTTGCTCTCACAAAATATTGACATATTTTTCCTACAGTGATCTTTGCCACTGTTGTCACTTAATTATGTGGAAAGATTTGCTAGTGCACAGTGATGAACAATTGCTCATTAGAGACCTAAATAATTTATTTTCAGATTAATTTATTCGCCCTTGAGGCATCTCATAAGGTACTAGAAAGAGAAAGGCTGGACTGCTAAATTCAATAAATTGAAATACAGGTAGCTGATAGGCAAAATATTTTCAGTTGCATCTGTTCTGGGGCTGAGTTGAAATGGACAGATGTATGTTTCATTAAGATGTCACCGTCTTTGAATGTATTTATTTATATGTTTGTTTGTTTGTTTGTTTTTTTGCTTGTTTGTTTAACTAACATATATAAACCACCCATCCCAGCAAATTATTCTGGGCAGTGAACAGTAATAAAAATAAAAGCAGATACATATACAATACAAACAATTAAAGACACAGCAGCAAGAAATAATAGGTTGCTCGGGCAGGAGACAAAGCCCTTCACTCACCCAGGCCCAAGTATATAATGAGGTCTTTACGGCCATATAAAAGGCCAGCCGTATCAGAGACAACCTACTCTCCAGTGGAAAAATGTTCCATAGGGAAGGCACTAGTGCAGAAAAGGCTCATCTTCTGGGCCTTATTCAGCTGACCTTTTTTACCTAATGGGACCCAGACAGTGCCCATCCGGCTGGACCAGATATGATGTATGGGTATAGATGGCTTCTTAACTAACTTAGTCCTGTGCCTTGAAAGGTCTTAAAGGTCTGAACTGCACTTGGAAATACCCTGGCAGCCAATAGAACTCATGAAATAGTGGAATCACCTGCACCAGGTAAACTGGTTTCATATTTGTGCCGATTGAAGCTTCCAAATGCTCTTCAAGGGCAGCCTCACACAGAGCATATTGCAGCAGTTTAGGTGGGAGGTCATTCCTTTTTAATTATTGCTTGTACTCATCGTAATAAAAGAGTGCAAAATTGTGCACAGAAGGACAGCTTTTGAGGTAGAAGAAAGGAAATTTGTTAAGACAAATAGGCCAGCTTTCTCTTATGTTAACTATGCAAATTTGGGGCACAGTGTGGAGTTCTACTGTGCAATTAAGCAGGAAGTTATCTGAATTAAGTGAAGAATACAGAGATAATATTTTCAGCAAATAGGTCTTTAAGTATATATGCCATTATCACTATAATGGGATCTCTATTTGTTTGTGTAATTTTTCCACATTTTGCTTGGATTAAGTTGGATCATAGCAAAAGTACAGTGCTAATTAGTAACTGTACTGCGATTAAGTTTAAAACTTGGGCGTGTGTATCTGGTTCCCAAGAAGCTGGATAATTGGAATTTCAGGAAATATCCTGGATGGCTTTAAAGCAGAAATGCTTACAGCTCAGCTAAACTCCTCCTTGGATTATATACATATTTTGGATTAAGAAAACCCTTAAAATTGTATCAAAACTGGTATTTTTATCAGGGATTTTAATATGGCTGATCTGAATTTGATATGCATTGTCAGATTTGAACACTATGTTTTACTATTAATGGCATGACAGCATTTTTATCATTTGCAGTTCCTGCTGTAGTTGTAGGATGGTATGTTCACCATGTGATCCCTGATTATCTGGTATCACACAATGAATATATTGTTTCCAGTAAAAACAAACAAAAGGCACTCAAAAGCCAGAAATTGGGAATAATTGCTGGCTACAAGTATTGAAAAAACATGGAGTACTAAAGGATGGGAAGTTAGATTTAAATAAATTATCTGCTTGGTTATTTGTTACTAGTTTAAAGAAGAATTTAGTATTTTATTTCAATTTATACTTTATGGTTTGACTTGCAAGACAAGAAAGACTTGGCTACAACCAAAGCCATTCTTGTTCAGAATAATCCATATAGAACTGTAATGACTGATCTTTTCAAATGCTAAAGCAATCTTTAATGCCTTCATTGAAACATCAAGAAGAAATGCTAAAGTCAGCCCCAATTTCTGCAATTGACAGCAGGGATGTAGATCTGGATTAAGCCTATTCAGGCATAAGTTTCCATTGAGAAAGATGTGCAAATGATGAAATGTGCATTGCAATATCATAAGAAAATTATATTGTAGTATAAAAGGGTGGAGCTTGGGTCATAACATCACAATGCATATTTCACCATGCCATTAACATCTTGGGTAGGCCTGTGTTCCACCATACTGCATCTAAATTAAAACTTAGAAGCATTCTGACAGCTATATGCTTGTTGGGCTCTCGTGCTTGTTGGGTCAAATCACATTTTACCAAATTAAAAACATGATAAATCAGGCCTTAATTAAAATATGTTGCTTCATTTTACTAAATCAGCTATTAAGATTTCGAGTGCAAAATTCTATGTAGAAACTTCTGCAGCTTTTTATTTGATTTGATGTTTGTTTTTCTTCTCATCAAATGAAAATAATTTTCTTCCCCAGAATGTTTGACCAATTGGGGACAAAACCAATTGATCTTTGAATCATCTTGCAGTTTCTCTGATTGTCAAAGCTGGCCCTATCATTAGTCAAAATGAAGCCATTGCAATGAACAGTAACCCTGGATGGCCCTAAACCATTCTGCCACTGGGCCACAAACAACTTTAAGACTAGGAGATTTCAAGGCAGATGTTTAGCCTGGCCAGCCATTCTATGGACATCACCCTGAGGTGAAGCTTAGAACAAAGGTTAATGCAAGGAACTCAGAATGAATCACTCTATGAAGCTTCCTATAGCAGCATCTTTGGTGCATGTATTATCTAAAGTATAAATCTTTTTGCTGTTCCCATTTGGAGTAGGATATAAAGGAGAAATGACGAGGGCGGAAGTGACTTCGCACAGTCACTTCCGCCCTCGTCATCTCCCGCCTGGATTATTGCAATGCTCTCTACATGGGGCTCCCCTTGAAGAGTCTCCGGAGGCTGCAGCTGGTCCAGAATGCAGCCGCGCGGGTGATCGTGGGTGCTCCTCGGAGCTCCCACGTTACACCGCTTCTCCGCAGGCTGCACTGGCTTCCTGTGGCCTTCCGGATTCGATTCAAGGTGGTACTGACAGTATTTAAAGTGCTCCATGGCTCGGGACCTGGGTACTTACGGGACCGCCTGCTGCCATCATCAACCTCCCGCCGCCCAGTACGCTCCCACAGGGTTGCCCTCCTCGGGGTACCGCCGCCCGGCTGTTGTCGGTTGACGGCCCCGAGGGTTCGGGCTTTCTCTGTGGGAGCCCCCTCCCTTTGGAATGATCTCCCCCCGGAGATACGGGCTATGACGGATATTCTGACCTTCCGGCGCGCAGTGAAAACCCTATTTTTTAAACAGGCTGGCCTGGCCCAGTAACTGTATTTTAGTTTTAACTTAATTTTAATCGGGGTTTTATTAGCTTTTAATTTTTAACTGAATTTTTGGGATAGACAGCCGGATCAATTTGGTTTAATTTATTTTAATTATATTTATTGGGTATTTATTGTATGTTTTTAGTAGGCTGTACACCGCCCCGAGTCCCTTTTTGGGAGAGGGAGCGGTATAGAAGTTTAATAAATAAATAAAATAAATAAAATGGCAGCTTGAGGCAGAATCTGCCATGGGAATGACAAAGATATAATAACCTTGGGATGCTTCTGCTGTTTGTGGTAATCAGTTATAATGTTTCTAATACACAGCTAATCAAAATGATACAAGATTTTGATTCTTGGATCTTTTGAAAAGATTGAGAGGTCCAGATAAGAAGATGTATATACCTGTGTTATCATTGGTGATCAGATTAGCTTCCATTCAATGAAGCAGAGCAAGATTAGTCTATTTGCTTAATGAGCAATCTCTGATTGGCAATTTCAAATTGTATTCCTTCTGTATTTTCCAAACTTGTCTTTCCGTGTTATAATTTATGGAAAATTCAACACAAAGCTCCCATTCTTGATAAATATCACCATGATTTCCAAAATATATGACTGCATTCTTAAGTAGAAGGATTTGGCTTCTGCTAGCCAACACTGTGTACTTGTATCACACAGTCAGTAATGGTTTTGACTTTATCAAAAATGAAAAACAAACTGCGGAGAAATTCACCAGTTTCATAGAGGTGAGAATATCAAATCTAGATATCAAATGAGGTCTGCCCTCATTTTTCTTGATGGCTCAATGACAACCTGTGAATAAGACTTTCACTAAGTTTTATCTATAGTGGAACAGAGTTCTGTTTCTCCTATTTCACTCAAGATTCATGATCAAACCAGATTTTTTGCAGAATGATGCGAACTGATCAGGCTGTTCCTTAGATGGAATGCATCTGGTGAATTGGGTGATTTTTGCATCAAGCTACCTGTAGATGTTCCAGGCTTTACACTTGCCACTGGTTTCTAATGTAAGGAAAATTAAAAATTGCATTAAAAAACATCAGCATGCAGATTTTCTTGTTTTTTTTTATTCTTTTGTGCCACCATTTGAGCCAGGGAATATTACATTAAAACAAGTTAATGGCACTTACAAAATACGTAACTTAAAAATCATGTTTAATTTTAAATATGTATATTCTAATGCGCACTGAACTATTTTATGCTGTTGTAGTTTTAGAGAAGGAATTGCTATAACAAATGCTGAAACAAATGAACCCTGAAGATCCATTACTTGCAAAATGTGTTCAAATGTGTGGGTTCATTATTCTACTTATGCCGTATCACTGTTCTCATGTATCTTCATTCAGATGGATGAGATCAAAGCAAAAGACAGAACTATATTTTCTTTGGAGAAAGAGCTGGAGACTCTGACAGGATACGTTCAGAAGCTTCAGCTACAGAAAGAAGCATTGGATGAACAACTGTTTTTGGTTAAGGAAGCTGAATGCAACATGAGCAGTCCCAAAAGAGAGATCCCAGGCAGAGCAGGAGATGGCTCGGAACACTGCAGCAGTCCTGTAAGAAGCATGTTCTATTTCATCACACTGGGATTTTGACTGGGTCCACTTATTGCATCATTGCTCTGCTTTCCATGAGCGGCATCTGCTCATGAACTATACAATACTCCCTCTTGTGGTAATTCGAAGGTGGCATTTCAGTTGTGATTCAACTGTGTACTTAATTCAAAACGAGAGGTGGGGAGGGGGAGGGGAAAGAGGAGGAGGAGATAAATGATTGGCATTTATGCTGAGCCCTTTAAAACACTCCAAACATTCTATATTCATTAACTCAACTGTTTGTAAAAAAGCTTATAAAAGCCTGCTGATGGTGTTCCCTTGTTGAAGATCAAATTATACACTGAGACTGTGATATAGAACACACTTACTGATTTAGAAACATACACTCACATTCTTGTTTACATAAAATGCAATGTTATATGTTTGGCAAGGATGAACAATATGTGGTTCTCTAGACACTGCTGACTTGTACTTGTCAGTATTTGTTACTGATAGAAGAGAATATTTGGACCTCAGGGTTGACCTGTGGGATCCTTAGTGCTCTCTGGGCTTAGTTGTTTTCTTACCAAACTAGTAACATTATCAATACACTGATGATGTTACCAAGTATGGTAATGAAATGTCTGTAAGAAAACAATCAAACTTAGAGAGTACCAAGAACCTCACAATATTTGCTTCTATTGGCTATGTGTGAACTATGCAATTCCATCTTCACAAATTAAGGCAAATACAAGTCCCAGGATAATGTTCAAGGATCCCATCTGTGCCAATCACCAGGACCAGAAGTTTAGTCACTGTGATGAGAGAGATCTTCCCTGAGGATGGGTTCTATCACAAGTTTGAAAGCTCAGAAGACTAAGCTTCTGGTCCCAGTGGCTGACACAGATTGGATACTGCAATTTCACCTTCATTGTGATTCATAATTTCTGCCAAGGATCTCAACACTTGACTATAAATAACACTTGTGTCAAATTATTTTTCTTTGACAAACATTGTAGGATCTACGTAGAAATCAGAAGAGAATGGCAGAACTCAATGCAACTATTCGGAAACTTGAGGACCGGAACACTTTACTTGTGGATGAACGTAATGAATTGGTATGGCCACTTAGCAGTTTCTGAACATTTTATTTAATCTAAAATATCCGGGATAGCAATGACAAAATCATAAATGATAAATAATACTGCAGAGCTGTTTTGGCTCTGTTCATACTTATCTTTCTTCTGTTCAATCATGTCTGACTCTCTGGATAAGTCCCTGCAATTTTCTTGACAAGGTTTTTTTGGAAATGGTTTGGGCTAAGGAAAGTTCAAGGTTATCCAGCTAGCTTTGTTCCTAAGATGGGACTAAAGTTCATGGTCTCCTGTGGAATCATTTCAGTGGAAGGTGATAGAAGTTCTCTAATTAGGAGCAGGACAACTGATATTAATTATCTGAATCAAGTTAGACTAAGAATGATTTATCTAAATTGACCCAGTAAAACTCCATGGCCGTAGGTAGACATGAACCTGGGTTAACCACTATAATAAGCTCATCATGTGACCTCTATCTTCCATAATTCATGCTTTATAGCACTGCTTGTTGTGTGAACCCAGGCAATTCTGATTTATTTCATAAATAATGGTTAGTTCAAAGTATAAAATCGGTTCCTGACTGATAGCTTCTCTTCTTGGTTTCACATGATAAATTTTCCAGCACTGTATATTATACATATTTTAGTATCAAAACACAACCACAGCAATTGAATAGCAACCATTCTTTCTCTTCTTAGAAGCATAATCAGAAATAAGGCATGCCATGGCCTCTCATTCAATGTTATGAGCAGTAGTTAGGTTGGATTCTTATGTTAAATTTATTTTTTGGCTATAGATACTTGAATAACATTTCAAAAAATAAGTGTAAGAAAGTTAAAAGTGGAATCTCTTTCCATAATGAACTCATCAATATTTTTAACTCTGATTAGACCAGTGGTGGGATTCAAATTTTTTTACTACCGGTTCTGTGGGCATGGCTTGGTGGGCATGGCAGGGGAAGGATACTGTAAAATCTCCAGTCAGAGGTGGTATTTGCTGATTCTATGAACTACTCAGAATTTCCACTACTGGTTCTCCAGGACTGGTCAGAACCTGCTGAATGCCACCTCTGGATTAGACATGTTTTGTAGAGTCAAATGACATTATTATTATTTTAAGATTTGCAGATGACCTCTTAAAAAAACATCAAAGCTTGAAATTCCATCCCTCAAACTGTTAGCTTGTTGAAGATCAATGTTTTAAACATTTCCATTCCAGAAAAAAATATAAATATATATATTTTTGTCAATCAGAGTATTCAGGTAATCCTTGACTTACAAAAATTCATTTAGTGATCGTTCAAAGTTATAACGGCACTGAAAAAAGTGACTTATGACCATTTTTCACACTTGTAACTGTTCCCGCATCCCCATGGTCATGTGATTTACATTCAGATGTTTAACAATTGACTCACATTTATGACGATTGCAGTATCCCAGGGTCATATGCTCGCCTTTTTCAACCTTCCGACAAGCAAAGTCAATGGGGAAACCAGATTCACTTAACAATTACTAATTTAACAACTGCAGTGATTCCTTTAACAAATGTGGCAAGAAAAGTTGTAAAACAGGGTAAAACTTACTTAACAAATTTCTCACTTAGCAACATTGTGCTCAATTGTGGCTGTAAATTGAGGACTACCTGTATATATGTTAATGGATGTATGTACTGTAGATGTGTAATCTATCTATCTAGTTAATTAATTAGCATTTTGTTTGCAGTTGAAACGTGTTCGAGAAGCTGAAAAACAATGCAAACCTCTTCTGGAAAGAAATAAGTGCCTCTCTAAAAGAAATGATGAACTCATGCAGTCATTGCAGCGCATGGAGGAAAAACTTAAAGCAATCACTAAGGAAAATGTAGAGATGGTTTGTACCAAGAATTCAAATTTATTCTGTTTTTTATTCATTAGTTTTTTTTCCCGTTCTTGGCATATAATTATTAAAGGAAATGCCATAATCCTATTTTGATAATAGATATTTTTGATATCATAACAAGGTATGAAAACTGAAAGGACTAACATCCAGTCAATGTTATCCTGACATTTTTATGTTCATAAAAATTGTAACAAAGAAAAAACCATGCCCAACCAATATGGATGAAGTAATTTTTCGTTGGGTTGATATGCGTGTTTTTCTTTTAAAGACATTTTTTTCTTTATTTTAAACTGGAGCCTATTTCCTCAAATAGGCATAAAATGATGGCAACAACTTGAATCAAAGTTTGGAGATTCAGATTGGGGTCCTAGAAAACACAAAAAATAATTTTTAATCCTGGAGTTGTCGGTGCCCCCTTTCAGTTTAGCAAAATGGACATGAGTTAGAAGGAACTGCAGTGATGCTCGATTCAAAATTGAACTTCTGCTTCCAAAAAAATAATTGCTCTTGGATTCATTTTTATTATTCCCTTAATTCTCTAGGGTTAACATTACAAAAGCTATTTTCTTGGAACCATTGCATTTTCTAGGAATTCAAGTGTCTTATCTCCCAGATCACAATTTATTGTTTTTTTTCCCCATTCCTGTTTTTTCATGTTTTGAAAGCCATTTGCTACAGTTTATATGTAAGAATCAAACAGCTGCAATAAACAATGGCCTGGGTAATTTTTCTAGAGAACCAGGCAGGCCTCTATATCCTAAGCATTTGTATTTAGAAGTCCCACTGAGTTCAGTTTTGTCTATTTGATTATAAATATACACAACATCCATAGTTGAATGCTCTGTTGAGTGTTTTTCCATAAAGAGACGTGTATCTTTCCTTCTCTCAACACAACAATAATTTAAAAACATGCCATGGGAGAAAAACAGCTCCAACATCTATAATCCAATGTTTAAGACAGATGAAAAATAAAATGTGAGAAATAATACAGTATGATGATCCAATCAAGTAAAATTTTAAATAATCTAAAAAGAAAACTGGCTTTCCTGTTTTATTTTGTTGTTGTTGTGCAGAAAGAAAAAATGGTGTCACATCCTCCTCTGAAGAAATTAAAATCGCTCAATGATCTTGATCAAGCAAATGAAGAACAAGAAACCGAATTTTTGAAGCTCCAGGTTATAGAACAACAAAACATCATTGATGAGCTGACAAGAGTAAGTTTATTAAGTCTTCATAAATTAAGAACCAAGAAACAGATTTTGTAAGATTATATAATTTAAAAGAAATTGCATTAGGAATAATGCATTTTAATATAGCATTTTCTAAACTAGATGCTCTAAAGATATTTTGAATTCTACAAAGTCCAACTAATGTGAAATACAGTCCAGAATAGACATGTCTGAGCTTGTGAGATTAGATGAATAAAACAAGTTGAAATCTGGTAAACTGCAAAGCAAAGTCAAGAAGTCAGTATCACCTCTATTTACGACAATGGAGGAAATAAAGATTCCCACATTTGTCTCAAGGCATTCTCAGGAAATAATATGGAAGGTGGCAAATAACACAGTATTTTATTCAGAAATGCACTCAGAGCTTCCTACAGTTACAAGGTAATAGTATAGATCATTCTATGCCTACTATAGGAATTCAGATTAAAGCATATTTATGGATCTCTATCTAGCTTCCACATAAACCTATTGAATGAAGCAGATCTCCAATTCTAAATAATTGGTTTCATGTCAATATTCATAGCAATATTGTTTGAAAACAAAAACTTGAACCAAATATCCTTTTATAATTTAAACCCATTATTTCATGTTCTGTATTCTTGAAATAAGGAAGGGAGGGTCCTTTGTAAAATTCTTTTCTGGCTACCCATCCATTTTCAAATGGATAATATTGTAATCCTTACCTTTAAAATTGTTTTTGTCTTGTCTGTCTCTCCTTTTTCCATAGTCTTTCATTCGTTCCCCTTCATCAAATGATATCATTCATAAACCAAAGGGGTGAACAGAAATTGAAAGTAGGTAGACACTGTATGAAGATCTACAAATAAATCTCTCAGTAGATCTGCACTAGGTTGGCAAAAGTTCCTCCTTCCAGCATTAATAATGGCATTCATTTTTATCAACTGAACTGAAGAATGGCTCAGAGAAAACCGAGGGGGTGTTTGTGGATGAAACAACGAGTTTTGATCAGTTATTAAAACAAATACTTGTCCTGATATATTAGAAATCATTAACTGAAGTTGTATATATTATTATTCTTTCATTTGATGGATTTTTGGTCTCTGGAAAAATACAGAATAGATCCTAGGAACCTGAAGTTGACACATTCTTGCCTAGAATTATTTCATACTTATTCTGTAAATAAGATTTAAAAAAAAATCTCTACTGCTACCTCTTTTATTTCTTTCATATTACCTCTCAAAAGCTTTTTTTAAAGGCCTTGGGAATAACTTCATGTTGCTTATTGCCATATTATAGATAATAGAAAGGATGGGTGATTGGAATAATCCCAAACCCTCCTCATCTGATTTGCCTCTATTTGTGTTCTGTTGAGTTCAAACAATTTTCATAGAACTGGGACTTGGAATGAATAAATGAATCAATCAGTCAAATAAGTGAATGGTTCACTCTCATATGTCCATTGAATATCTTCATGACCACACGAAGTATTAATGCCTCAATATCAAGTATAATGCCTTGATAAGACCACTCTTGGAATATTGCATCCAGTTTTGGTCGCCACAATATAAAAAAGATGTTGACACTCTAGAAAGAGTGCAAAAAAGAGCAACAAAGATGAGGGGACTGGAGGATAAAACATATGAAGAAAGGTTGCAGGAACTGGATATGTCTGTTTAATCAAAAGAAAGACTAGGGATGATATGATAGTGTACCAAAGCTAAGGGGTTGCCACAAAGAAGAGAAGGCCAATATATTCTCCAAAGCATCTGAAGGCAGGACAAGAAGCAATGGATGGAAGGAGAGAACCAACCTTGAACTAAGGAGAAATTACCTAACGGAACAATTAATCAGTGGAACAACTTGCCTCCAGAAGTTGTGGATGCTCCAACACTGAACGTTTTTTAAGAAGAGATTGAACAATGACTGGACAAGGAATGAAATGATGTAGGGTTTCCTGCCTGAGCAGGAGAGTGGACTAGAAGACTTCCAAAGTCCCTTTCAACTCCTTTATTTTGTTATCTTTGTATCCTGCATGGTAACTGTTTCTTGGTTTTCTTATCTAGGATAGAGAGAAACTTATTCGACGGAGGAAGCATAAAAGAAGTTCAAAACCAATTAAGGTAAGTTTACAGATTATTTTGAACCCCACTAATATATTAAATTATATATCATTTCCAATTCATGAAATTACTCTACTCCATGCCCATTTCTCAATAAATTCAGAAGGAAAGGTATTAGGCCTCATAGAAACCATATATCAAAGAAAGAAAACATTTTCTCAAGTAACAGTAAATCCAGCTGTGCTTACTAGTGATGGAGACAGGAAAACTAAACAAAAAGACTATGATATGCCAATTTCTTGCTAACATCTGTGGTTCTGCAAGCTGCAAAACTGACTCTAGTCTAGACCATACTCATACAATGTTTTCCACTTCTGTGATGTCTTATTTTTTATGTGGGAACAAAAACACAGTAGTATGTGATTTAAATTCCCATTGATCAGACTTCATGACTCATTTTGGCAAGTTTTAAGTGCTGAAATCATCAGTACTTTTGCTATCCAACCTGCTGACTAACCAATTCTGTCAGTTTGGTGTATGACTCATTTTCTTCTTTGATATTGCTAATTAACTTAGTCAGTCTGAATACTAAAGCTATTTTTAAATCATTGAATTGTAATAGTAGGCTCCAAAAAATAGCAGCTATTTTTCAGCATTGCTTGTGAGACCTATAAATGATGTTGCATACCAAACAAGCAAGCTTAATGAGGAAGCAAATGGTCTCAGAAAAAAAAATGCTTCCTTATTTATTTGCATCTCAGTTTCCTTCAGTTTCCTAGGTCAATTGTTAGACTTCAACCTGCCCAGAGCAAAGTCTATCCTGTTGTACTCTGTAAAGGCCTTTTATGCAGAGCCTTTGGAGTTGTTTCTGCATTGTGAATGCCACAATTGGAAATGAGGAGTTGGAAGGACAAACTGTCCAGGGGTGATAGATCCAGTTGTGGGATTCAGCCAGTTCACATTGGTTCACATGAACTTTGTTTGTTAAATTACCACCCCACTCCACCCCACTATCAAAATGGCTTCTGGGCACTGTGCTGCAATGGAGAAACAGGCAATGGTGCGGCCTGCGCAAGGGAAGGAGAAGGAAACTTTTCCTCTTTCTCCTCCCTTCTCCTCCTCCTTTCCTTGTGCCGGCCACTCTGTTTCCTGTTTCTCCATTGCAGCACCGCACCCAGGATCGACTTGGATAGCGGGGATGATAATTTAACAACTGGTTCACCCAGGGTCAGGTTGGTCATCACAGACTGGTTGTAAAATTATTTGAAACCCACTACTAGATAGATCTGTTTCTTTTCTGCAGTCATCAGCAGAGCCATTTGGCTAGTTTACTGCCTTCAAATTCTAGGTTTTCATAACAAAATAGAGTTTCAAAAAATAGATAATTACTACATGGCAGAAAAGAAAGACAAGTTCTTGTATTTCTTTGCTGCCTTTTTGTTGTCACCCAGATGAAGCATCTCCAACAAATACCTGACCGAGTATACATGATGGAGTATTAGCTGTGCTAGAAAGCGAGACTGGTGGCAGAGTTAGAATGCTTGGCTTTTTTTTTTATAGAGGCATGTTCTGGACACAGTTTATGGGGGTGATGATGACTCCATGGACTCTGAAACATCATCCATGGCTTCATTCAGGACAGACAGAACACCAGCAACGCCAGATGAAGATCTAGATGAAGTAAGACTTTCTTTCCTATTTTTATAAAGTTTGAATAATTAGCAAATGTATACCATCCCTTTCAATTTCTTGTTGACCAATTTTTTAATGTAGTGCCTTCGAAACCTCTATTTGAACCTCCTCCAATTCCTCTTTAATTTTTTTCTAAAAATTCCCTCAATTTCTGGACCAAATTCAGTCAAAAAACTCTGCTGTTTAAAAAAAATCACATCTTCCTTTGTCCCATCAAAATGACAAATGGACATTTGTTCCATCGTTGCTTTAATTTCTCGATCAAAATTACCTTTTCTCTTAAGCAAAATTCTAATAAGAATTTCTTTAAAAACAGCTGTATATGTTATAAAACTTGGTCTTTTTTCCTAACAAAGTGTATCAAAACATACCTTGGAACATTTCTTATTCTTTCAAATTTTGTATTTATTCTATATACTTTATCAATGTCTAACCTCTGTACGTTCCTCAAACCCAGCCAAAAATATTGCCAAAGTGTTAACTTTTTCTCTAATATCTTCACCAGAATTATTCTGGATTAAAACAAAATTTCTTCACTCTCTAAATTCCAATAGCAACAGATTATCAAGTTCACTTTCCAACACTCTTATAATAGAATCTTGTTCTTCAAAACCTCCATTTTGCATTTATTTATTTTACAAGTCCAAGCATTTGTTTTACAGAGCTTTCTGTCTTCTCAACTTCTTCTTTCATCTCCTTTTCTACTTTACAAATCTTTCACCCATTCTTTTTTCAAAAGCTGTCAGTTTAGCATCAGGTGATTCAGCTAACTTACTGGCCAGTTGCTCAAACATTTTCTGAAGCAAACCTGGTGTAATCCCTCTCTCTGCAGTTTCCCCTCTATTTTTGCCACTTTTCTGGTGGTTACCATTATGAATTATAATTAAAGAGAAAAGGCAAGCCCTCTCTTTGTTTTTTGTTTCTTTCTATTTTGTGTTTCTGTGCCTTTATTACTTTTCAGCTCAAGTGAAACTCCATAATTAAAATAAGCATCCTATTCTGGCTCATGTTACATTTCCTTTGTTTTATAAAATCCACCAACTGTCAGCACTATTTAATAGTACCCAAAAACATTTCACAAAGGGTTTGTTTTGTTTGTCAATTTAATTCCAATTAATTCAAAAGCACTTTACCAAAAACAATATTTCAAAATAATGATCTTTTATGTATAAATTTGTGTTTTTCTCTCTTAAGCTTTTTGCAACTAGTCTTTTAAGTCTTTAAAATCTTTTAAAAAACCATTCCAGAAGGAATGACTCACCCAGGATTATTTTTTAATCCTGCCACTCAGAAAATCTCTCTTTAGCTGTAAATTAGTTACATCTGAAAGTGTTTAAGAAATTAGGCTAGTGCAAACCTTATGTTCATATAGGCTGCATTATGGCTGTAAGCTTAACTGAAATTCCACAACTCCCAGCCTTGCAATTCATAAACTAATCACAAAAATCTTAGTCCCTGAAGTCTACTTATGAGGAGTAGGTATTCTGTGTTCAAGTGGGAGAACTCATGATCTCTCCTTTATGGGTGAAACTGCATCAGCCAGAATTCATGTCTGGCTGCTGATCTCTTCTTAAGTGTCTTCCCTGCTCCTTCAGAAGCATCTAGTTCACCACTGCTCCTCAAGTCATGCCCCTGTTGGAATCTGATTCTGAGGGAGAGGTGGAACAGCTGACAGGGAGTGGGAGTGTGGCTCTGGTGGCTGTGGAGGAAACTGGGGAAGGGCACAATCCGGCTGGGCATTCAGAGGAAGACCCAGATCCACCCCCTTTATCCTAGGGCATGCAGGGAGGAACAGATAGGGGAGCAATGTGGGTTACAGGGCAGAAAAAGGCCCTGATTTCCTTCATTAGCCGCAGCTGAGAAAACAGGATAAAGAGGGTATTTGCGCACAACTCCTTGCTGGAAGCAAAGCATGAATTATTTTGGTTTGTCAAGTTTTATCTGAGTTCTGTGTGTGTTTTGTTATCTTTTGAAGTCTTCAATTCTATATCCTGCCGTCTCGTTAATTGCTGCAGTATGGTTTGTGTTGGTTTTTATTTATAATTTATATGTACTTTGGGTTCGGATGGAATTTCTTCCCTTTAAAAACTGTTTTTGGGAGAGTTTTTTTTCCAGCCAAGGATAACTGGACATTGGGGGCCAAGTTGGAGGTATAAAAGGGATTTTACCTATTTTTGTGCCTTTGTTACTTTTGTACCATCATCACACCTCACTGGAAGCTCTCTGTAAATGTTTTCTTAACCTGTGTATTCCAGAATACAATATTTTGTTTTTTCTAACATAATAAATTCCAATCTTATTATGCTACAATCTATTCTTACACATTCCATATTTTTTTCAATGCTACACTTAATGTTTATCTGAAACTTTCTCTTTTTCAGAGCTTAGCAGCCGAAGAATCAGAGTTGCGATTTAGACAATTAACAAAAGAATATCAGGCCCTGCAGAGAGCCTATGCATTATTGCAAGAGCAAACTGGAGGTATAATAGATGCAGAAAGAGAAGCCAAGGTTGGTATCTGCCAAGGTCAACATAGCTGTCACCCAAATACAGTCCGTAAACATATATGTGTATCTATCCACCTCTCTCTTATTTCTAATTCATTTAAACAACCTAGAGCAAAACTACAAAAATTGCCATGCAATCGAATAACAATAACACAGACCAATCATTTTAAAATAATAGTTAAACATGCTAAGAACTTTGTCACAGAAAAAGATGCTACTTAAAAAACACAAAGTAGAATGGAACAGGGTCTCAAAACTCAAAAGTATTGTGAGAATTACAAAAGGACCGTTTCATTAGCACAAAGTAGCAATATGGCTGCTTGCCAGAGGAAAAGAAGGAGCTGAGAATAAATTAAAGATAATTTGAAACTCAGGAAGTTTAATGAGATCTAAAAACAGGATTAATGAAACTACATTTTTTTTTCTTTTTAACAGGCACAGGAGCAACTCCAAGCTGAAGTCCAGAGATATAGAGCAAAAATAGAAGATCTTGAAAAAACATTGGCCCAAAAAGGACAGGTAGACACTTTACAAAATATTTTTCCTCAATTACTTTTAAAGTTATTAGAATTAGTTTGTTATCTAGGAAAGATTCATTTTGCACATATGAATTGAATATCTGAAAGGATGCTTGTAAACAATTAGAAATAAATACATAAAAGTATATTGCTGTGTGAGCATAACTGTATATTGTAGATGTCCTTGTGGGGATTGCAGCTACTTTGATGCTTCCAATAATAGTCAATAACAATTGTTTCCTTTAATTTAGCAGAATTATTGAATTGTTTTAGCATTTTTTCACTGTGACAGAAGTTTTAATCATAATGTCAACATGATTCAATGGATTGTCAATGGATAATCATAGTTGTCAACATGATTGTGCCATACTTCAGTCATTTAGTGGATTTAATTTTATTCATGGGTAATTTAAATTCATTTGATTTAATAAAACAGATTAACAAAGCCATAAATAAACATTTCTTTATATCTTATTCTTTTTTAAAAAAATAAATAGGACTCACACTGGGTAGAAGATAAACAACTTTTTATTAAGAGGAATCAAGAGCTTTTGGATAAGGTATGTTCATGCTTGAATGATTAGAAAAAGGGTTGCTAATCTTTTGTGTTGGTGGGCTCATTTGGAACTCTGAGAAAACATTGTGGGTATCCTCACAAAATAGCAATAGCAATAGCACTTAGACTTATATTTATTTATTTATTAAATTTTTATACTGCCCCCTCTCCCGCAATGGGACTCGGGGCGGTGTACAGCCAAGATAAAAAGCCCCACAATAAATATAATTTAAAAAAGATTTAAAAGAATTAAATTAATGGCTGACAAAACAGTAAAAACAAGGTAGAAAAGTTAAAGGTGACTACCAGCACCTTGAATCGCACCCGGAAGGCCACCGGAAGCCAGTGCAGCTCGCACAGGAGTGGTGTAACACGGAAGATCTGAGGAGCCCCCAAAATCACCTGCGTGGCTTCACTCTGCACCAGCTGAAGCCTCCGGATGCTCTTCAATGAGAGCATTGCAGTAGTCTAGGCGGGAGATGACGAGGGCAGAAGTGACCGTGCGAAGAGCACCCCGATCCAGAAAGGGCCGCAACTGGCAGATCCATCGGACCTGACAAAAGGCCTCCCTGGCGACGGCCGCAATATGATCTTCTAACGACAACCGTACATCCAGGAGGACACCCAGATTGCACGCCCTCTCCGTGGGGGTCAAAATCTCTCCCCCCATAGCCAGCGATGGAATGAGCTGGCTGTATCTGGGTGCAAGAAACCACAGCCATTCAGTTTTGGTCAGGTTGAGCCGAAGCCTGTTAAGACCCATCCAACTCCGCATGGCTTCCAGGCACCAGGTCATCACTTCAATGGCTTCGTTGGGGTGGCCTGGGGTAGAAATGTACAACTGAGTGTCGTCAGCGTACTGATGGAATTCTACCCCAAAGCCATGGATGATCTCACCCAGCGGCTTCACATAAATGTTGAACAGAAGGGGTGAGAGCACCGACCCCTGAGGCACCCCACAAAACAAGGGCCTCGAGACCAACCTCTGCCCCCCCGCCAACACAAATTGCGAGTGGTCAGAGAGGAAGGAGGAGAACCACCGTAACACAGTGCCTCCCACTCCCAACCCCCCCCCAATCACCACAATAAGATACTGTGGTCAACAGTATCAAAAGCCGCTGAGAGATCTAACAGGACCAGGACAGAGGAACAATCCCTGTCCCGGGCCTTCCAGAGATCATCCACCAACACGACCGACGCCATCTCCATACTGTGCCCGGGCTTGAAACCCGATTGGAGAAGATCTAGGTATACTGCTTCATCCAGGTGCTGAGGGAGCTGTCGTGCTTCACAGTGCTTTATACAGCCCTCTCTAAGTGATTTACAGCATATTGTCTCCAACAATCTGGGTCCCCATTTTAGCGACCTTGGAAGACTGGAAGGCTGAGCTGGTCAGGATCAAACTCCAGTCTGTGGGCAGTTTTAATACTGCATTCTAACCACTCTGCCACCAGGGTTCCTACAAGGTGATTACAAAGTGATGTTTGCTTTCTACATTTCCCAGATTGGCACTTTAGCTCACTTTGTCTTCTCTCTGGAAGGTGGCCCTCTTTCAAACAAAGCACTGGGCTATATTCACATACAGTTTCATTTTGAATAACATTTCTAAGGCTGAGGCCCAGAGACAAGTTGAAATTATTGTGCTTAAAACAAGTGCTTTGGTTTGCCACATGCCAACTTCCCTTTTCTTTGAACTGAAATGATTTGGGAAGTGGGCAAGAATTCTGTTAGGCGTTGAGTAGGATAATGGTAGGCACTTTGTATTGACAGATATGATACTGTGGACTCAGAGTGGTGTTTAGAACTGAAATTTCTGAATATTACTTAATTTCTGTACATTACTTTGTCCCAGAATCAATTCAACATTCTGACTCCATAATAAGTCTCCACTAGTTCCTTTGTAATTTCACTAAATGATACACACACATACACTGGATTAGATTTAGTCATCTTTAGATTAATTTACCGTATTGAAACCTGTTAGTCATTGCTAACTTCTCCCATTTATTTTATAAGGTCTGTTTAGGCAACAATACATTAATTTAAAAATTCAAGAGTTGAAGAAATAATTAAAGTTCTAAATAATGATTCAGATTTTTATTGCACCATCAGACCATATGATTGAAAGTATCTTGTGGTAGTATTTTTTTTATTTTTGCACAGTCCTTCACACTGCTCATTTTTCTCAAATGCTAATCTTTATAATATAAATATAGGTATAATAATCATGTAAAATTTAAAAATGAAGGTGCAGAATCATCAAAAATAATATTCAAAATTATCCTTTGAAAGTTTACTGTCTTAACCACAAGTAAACAATGAATTTTCCCAAAGTTCTGAATCAGCATATGAATTCTTTTGTTATTTGCCAAGTTGCTTTTGATGTATTCTTTCCATTTTTAAAGATAATTATTCCTTTAGTATATCAATTATTACTTTTGTAGATGTTATGCTTCCCACAAAAAAGCCAATAATAACATTAAAATAACTGAATAATTTGCTTCCTCAGTGATTGAGACTTGTAGGAGGGAGCAAAAACAGCAGTGGTCATAAATGTCTAAACAAGTATGTCTTGGAATCATTTCCACAAATTATATATTTAGATCTTTTTCTAGATAGAAAAATTGGAAGTAGAGAACAATCGACTGCAACAGGAGCTGCAGGATGCCAGAGATCAGAATGAACTCTTGGAATTTCGAAATCTAGAACTTGAAGTAAGAACATGCTAATTTTACTCTGCGGGACGGGGAACATTTTAAAGGAGAAAATATTATTGCAATCATATGTTATTCCAAATATTTTCTTTCATCTAAATTAATAGATACCTGCTCTCCATGTTTGAGGGCAGGTATGTATTTTATATTTATAAATTAAGTTAATTCCTTATTTAAAAAACAAAAACAAAAAGGGATTCAGTTATACTAAAGGATAAGAAAACTTGAACTTGCTTACATAATCTCTATCTTTTTGGCCAGAGGAATTTAGAGTATGTCATAGGCACTTGGGCAGAGGTGGGATTCTACCAGTTCGCACCTATTCGCTAGAACCGGTTGTTAACATTCTAAGCAGTTCGGAGAACCGGTTGTTAGAAGAAATTCCTGGCCTAATCCTATAAGGAAGGCAGGAAGGAAACATTCTGGTGTTGCTTACAGAAACTGCCTCTCCGTTAACCCTTATTATATTCTTGGCAGGACTAGACTTCCTGTCTCAGGAACTTCTCTGGAGTTTTTTTTCCTTCCTTTGCTGGTACTTTGCTTGTGTTGAGTGACCATTCAAAGTTACGATGGCACTGAAAAAAGTGACTTATGACCACTTATGAACACTTAGACTGTTGCAGCATCCCCACAGTCATGAGAGGTTAGGCGAGGAGATGCATGCCTCGATATGAGAGATATTGAGTTGGCCATGCCCAGCCAATAACATGACCACCAAGCCACATCCACCCAGTCACATGACCACCAAGCCACACCCACCAACTAAGCCACGTCCCACATAACTGGTTGTTAAAAAATTTGAATCCCACCCCTGCACTTGGGTCTCAAAACCACTGCAGTGAAACCTAATGTGGTAAGCCCTTTTGTATAGTTAAGCTATTGGTTTGAGCTCCGAGCTTGGCAATTTGGTTGCAAATGTTTCATCACCATTCAAAGAGACATCATCAATGCATTTTGAGTTGTGCTCGTCTGTCAAAACACAGGTCTTTAAATACCTTTTTGTGAGGTGTAAAGTAGTCTGAATGTTGTTTGTTTGCATATTTCTGAGTCATGGTCTTATTTTGGACTGTTTGATTGATGCTGGGTATAGTTAAGTATAATATATACTCGGAGCTCAAACCAATAGCCTAACTACCAACCCAAGCTACTAATATTCCAATACATTTCAACCATGTTGTATAGTGCTTAAGATATTGGATTAGACTAGGAACACTCAAGTTCAATTAACTCTAGCCATGGAGAAACAATGTGTGATTTTAAGCCAACCACAGTTTTTTAATCCAAAATAATTTGGATGATTATTTAGAAATAAAAGGTAGCTATTAGGCTACCTTAAGTTTTTGGAGTCAGGGTATGGGGATAGGATACATACAGATTTAATAAATTATGCAAGTTCATTCACAAAACAGTTATAAAGAGAAATGTGCAGAACATGGGAAAAATTTCCATGGTGAAAAATAAACAGCTCCACCTTGGAACAAAAAATATTTCAAATGTTCTGCTATGGAACAATGGGAATTGAAAAAGATTGGTCATTCATTAGCAAACATATCTCCTATTCTGAATTTAAAAAAAGACAATACAACCAGGGACATGCCAATACTTAAAAGAACATGGAATGTAGTCCCCTAGTTTATCCTTAGCTCAGAGTAAAGCCTCAGAAAAATAGAGATACAGGATGTTTTGTTCTGGAAAAAAAAACATCTAAAGCAACCAAGTCAAGCTCCCTTTCAAGATTCTGAAAACTGCAAGAGTGTGAATAGGGATGGCCAATCTCAAAACAACATTATTTTCAGAAGTAAGTGTAACCAAAAAGTGCAAATTGTCCCATTTCTGCCTTACGTATAGCAGAAATGTTAACCAAAAGAATACTCTTTCTGAATCAACTAGGTTTTGCTCCAAAAGCAAAATACTTTTCAAGGGGGAGGGGGGGAAACCTTAAACAAATAGAAAGTATTAAATGTTTTACCTTATCTTTTGTTTTAAGGAAAGAGAAAGAAGATCTCCGCCTTTTAATCTACAAATCCATCCATTCTCAGATGGTGTAAGTGCTCTGCAAATCTACTGTATGAAAGAAGGTGTCAAGGTATGTTAACATGAGGTCACTAAAATAATTATGGTTTTTTTTTTAGTATGTGACTTTATATATCTTGGTAGTTTTAAAACATGGAGGGAGAGAGAATAGAAGATCAATTATGTCCTTTGCCTATAAACATTCAAGATAATATGTTTATAGAAAACTTTTATATGTAATCTACAATTTGCAACTCAAGTTAAAACTTAAGTTCTATGCATAGAAGACTCTTAAAAGTACAGAAAATGGACATGTTGTGATTCTTCTTCTATTGTACACTGAAGAGCAGGTTATGTTTTTGTTAACAAATATATAGAGCTTATAATTTTGAACACTCTAAATTTGTTGCTGGCAGTTTTACTGTACATAATTCATTCTGATTCATTGTGTACAAGCAAGCGTTCGAAGCAGCTTAAGAATTTACACCTACTGATATTGTACTCTGTGCATTGTTAAATTCAAAAGGCTTCCTAAGAGAATCTATAAAAGATTGTGGTGTTGGTGCCTTGCATAGAAAATGGATGTAATGTTCCTTGAAGTAAAAGTAACAATAGAGAATACAGAGCCATGCTAGAATTCTGATTAATATTCTAAGTTACGCTAACATTGTCTACTCTCATTACATTAAAGTCTTCTCCATCCCCTCCCACAATGCTTTGGGACCTTTTCTGCTTTCACTTAGGAAATACTAAGTCATTTCTAGATCAAGTCCATATCATAAAACAGATACTGCTTATGAAAACCTTTGGTCCTTCTTTTCTGAATTTCATCATTTCTTTTATAGGATGTTAGCATTCCAGACCTTATAAAGCAATTAGACATCTTGGGTGACAATGGGGTAAGTGATATGGATAGCTAACAAGTACTTATTGTGCATAGCACCTTCTAGAAAATGTGTAGTATTACAGAATAAAAGATCAATCAAAATTAATGAATTTCATTATTCCTCCCCCTCTCCATTATTCCTTATTTTTATAAATAAAGATCTTGCCGTGTTTGAATTATCTCTTAATGGGCTATTAAGATAGTATTCCATGGTATTTGTGAAATTTTTAAAATAAAAAAGCCTGAAGATCTCAGACTAGAATAGACTAGAATCAACTTGCCAATATGCTACTTACATATGTTTTTAGAAGAATCAACTTGTCACTATGCTATTTACACATGTATCTAGAAGACATCAAGTTGAGAAAGACTAGGCCTATGAATATTGTTCTAATTTTTTTCTAGAAGATCACATATATTAACAATTTATACAAATGAGAATTTATTTAGGAAGTCAAATTATTTGGGATTTTACTTTTAGATTACTTTTTTTCTGAAGCTCTAACTTTTATGGTTGGTTATCATTTTAAACATTCCTGACCGTGGTAAAATATATGTGGAAACACTACACCCACAACCTTTTCCATTTATTTGGATAGAAAATATTTTCCCAGCTCTTGATATACAAAGAGCTATTTCTTCTATTTAAACAGCACCTCCACTTGATAGGTATTTATATGTTTACAATAAACATCAGCAGCTTTGGGTTACAAGGGCTGAAGGAGTAACTTTAAAACTATAGTGAGACTTTTGACTTGAATTTCTTCTCTTTATGCTTTTTATTTTTTGCAATTAATTTTCAGGACTGTTATATACGTCCAAAACTTAATGGACCTATTCTGTGGCTTAACTCCATGCCAAAAGCAGCAGAAAAACTCAATGATTTTTCAGAGGATCAAAAATGAAATTTGGGGGTTGCTCATAGGTTGCTGGTTGGGAATTCTTGTCTAAATAAATGTGGAAGACTAGTTTTGCACAAAATCCCTGCATCAAGAAAAGATGCACCAGAGCAAAACTTTCTGACATTGACCATATGTCTACATGGAAAACTATTGCTGCTTTCTTAATTTGATTTTCTGCCTCTTGAATTTTCAGAATTTGAGAAATGAAGAGCAAGTGGCTATAATTCAAGCCAGTACTGTCTTATCTCTGGCAGAAAAGGTATTTTAAAATGTATTTTGTATCTCATGTATGTTATTTAATATGAATCAAAAAGTTAAAACAGAGCACAGAATTATGAAGACAAAAATGCAATCTGTGGAAAAATATGCAATCTGTATGTGTGGTGGGAACAAATAAGAGTAAAATGTTATCCTAAATGCATATTTCTCTGAAAGGAAAGATTAACTGGCTTTTATTGTTCAAGTTGCAGTTTTACTAAGGCAACCATTTAATTTGTTTTATTTAACTTTTTCCAATTGTCCAAATCACAGCTTGCTTTAGCCTGTTCGTTGCAATCCGTGTTCATGAAATCAGTATTCAATTATACAGATAAATATCTAGATATAAGAACTGCTTCATTAGAGAAGCCTTATTATAGAATAATAAGAGTAATTAATGATATACTTTAAGTGTGCCAACTAGCTGGTTTGTCTTTTAAGTAGAGAAATTATGAAAAACACCATAGCTGTAGTAATGTAATGCACACTGTAGTAATATACAATAACTAGGTCAATCTGTACTTTAAATACAGGACAGATGTCTCTGAAGTCTATGGTTCCAAGTCTGCATATGCTTTAATAATAATACAAACCAGTCCGCATTCAGTAGTACAGCAGCACACAACAAAATAGATGTTGTGGAAAGGCAAATAAAAGTGGGGGAATAAATGCATACAGTTAGCCCAAGACTTGTCAAGACTTTGCTTAGAAAATATTTTCAGGCCTGAGACCTAAAAGGTAGCAACCATATGCCTCTGATCATGTACAGGGCATTCCTCAACTGTAACTAGCCACCATATTATCTGGAGATAGCAATACTATGACTGTGAACTTCTATTCTACTTCACAGTGCTTTACAGTCCTCTCTAAGTGGTTTCACAGAGTCAGAATATTGCCCCAACAATCTGGGTCCACATTTTATCAATCTCAAAAGGTTGGAAGGCTGAGTCAACCTGGTAAGATTCCAACTGCCCAATTGCAGCCAGCCAGCAAGCAGTCTAATCACTGCACCACCAGAGCTCTATATGTCCATTCCAGGTCAGAGGATGTAGCCAAGTTTCATTTTTCACTCCTCTTGTTCCTTGATGATTAACTGATAGCAAGTGGCTATAAGCAACTTAGGCTGGACTTCTGTTCCACACCCCCTCGCCGCGGGGAGGTGGGACCGATAAAATAATTCCGCCACAGGCATCTGATGGACCCAGATAGGTTCCTGATCGAGCTTGGGCCGTTTCCCGAGATTTGCACACATGACTCGGTTGGGAACTTGTTGGCCACCTGGGATAGGGTGGCAGCCGAGACCCTTGACCGAGTCGTGCCCTTGTGGCCTCTGACCCAGTGCTGATCCCAATTGGCTCCTTGGTTTTCCAAGAAGCTGAGGGAGATGAAGCGCCGAAAAAGATGCCTAGAGAGTGGTTGGAGGACCAGCCGCTCCACATCTGACCGAACACTATTGCAGTCCTATATTAGGAGCTATTTTGTGGCGATAAGGGCGGCAAAGCGATCTTACTTTTCCACCCTTATTGCGTCCGCAGAAAATCGCCCAGCAGCCCTGTTTAGGATGACCCGTTCTCTTTTGGATGTGGGAACACGGGAGGATCCCCTGCAAGGATGGGCCGAGAATTTTTCTAGATATCTGCAGGACAAAATCGCTCAGATCGGGATGGGCTAGACTCTGACTGGGCAACTCTGGGCAGGAGGGCAGGGGCAGATTTTGGTGAGGTCATTTGGGTGAATTCGATTCTGTGACCCTAGAGGATGTGGACAGGATTCTGAGTGGGCTTAACATCACCACATGCTTACTGGATCCGTGTCCCTCCTGGTTGGTTCTGGCCATCCGGGAGGTTACATGAGGTTGGTTCCAGGGTATTATCAACGCTTCCTTGAGTGAGGGTTTTTTGCCCGCTGCCTTGAAAGAGGCGGTGTTGAGGCCCCTCCTCAAGAAACCATCCCTGGAACCAACATTATTATTGAACTATCGTCCGGTCTCCAACCTTCGCTTTGTGGCGAAGGTTGTTGAGAGTGTGGTGGCGCGACAGCTCCCTCAGCTCCTGGATGAAGCGATATATCTAGATCCTCTCCAATCAGGTTTCAGGCCCGGGCACAGCATGGAGATGGCGTTGGTCGCATTGGTGGATGATCTCTGGAAGGCCTGGGACAGGGTTTGTTCCTCTGTCTTGGTCCTGTTAGATCTCTCAGTGGTTTTTGATACTGTTGACCACAGTATCTTATTGCAGCGGTTGGGGGGGGTTGGGTGTGGGAGGCACCGTATTACGGTGGTTCTCCTCCTTCCTCTCCGACCGCTCGCAATTTGTGTTGGCAGGGGGCAGAGATCAACCCCAAGGCCCCTGTTCTGTGGAGTACCTGAGGGGTCTGTGCTCTCGCCCCTGCAGTTCAACATTTATGTGAAGCCACTGGGTGAGATCATCTGTGGTTTTGGGGTAGAGTTCCATTAGTACGCTGACTGCCTGCTGCCACCATCAGCCTCCTGCCAGCCAGTGCGCTCCCACAGGGTGAGCCTCCTCGGGGTGCCGCCGGCTGGATGATGCCGGCTGGTGGCTCCGAGGGTGCAGGTCTTCTCTGCGGGGGCACCCTCCCTCTGGAATGAGCTACCTACGGAGATACGAGCCATAACTGACCTGCGAACCTTCCGGCACGCACTGAAGATCCACCTTTTCCAGCAGGCCGGTCTGGCCTAGTGTCATTAGAAGGGTTTTAATTTTTAAATTTTTATCGGGTTTTTATGGGTTTTCTGTATTCTTAATTCAGCCATTAATTTAATAATTTTTTTATCTATTTTAAAATTTTTATGGATTGTACTGTTTTATTAAGGCTGTTCACGGCCCAGAGTCCCTTTTTGGGAGAGGGGGCGGTATAAAAGTTTAATAAATAATAATAATAACTTCATTCAAAATTCTATTCTCTGAGTTTATAGCTGATGAAGTAGAAAGGCAACATTTCTGTCAATATTATAATCCTGAAAATGGAACTAGAACAGGGATTTAATAATGCCTTTTCCCCCCCAGTGGATACAGCAGATTGAGGGGGCTGAAGCAGCTCTACACCAGAAGATGATGGAATTGGAAAGTGACATGGTAGGAAAGAATATATTTTGGGGGTAGGGGCAGTTTTCACTTTAATCCCATGCTTATTGTTAGTTGACTGCTGGAGTTTGCTTTGTTTTTGCCTGAGTATTATTACAGGTAGTCCTCGAGTTATGACTATTTGTTCAGTGACCATTTGGAGTTAAAATGGCACTGAAATAATTGATTTATGACTGTTTTTCACACTTACAAGCATTGCAACATCCCAATTGTTCATATGATCCAAATTTGGGCCCTTGGCAACTGGCATATATGTGTGACTGTTGTACTGTCTCCAGATCATGTGATCACCATGTATAACCTTCCCAGCCAGATTCCAAAAGCAGAGTCAATGGGGGAAGCCAGATTCACTTAATGACTACATAATTCAGTTAACAACTGCAGTGAATCATTTAACAATTGTGGCCAAAATGGTAATAAAATGGGACAAAACTCATTTAATAATTGCCTTGCTTAGCAATGGAAAATTGGGCTCAGTTGCAGTCATAAGTCAAAGACTATCTGTATATATTTTCTTATTTTAAGAATAATAAAGGTAGTGATTTTTTTCCCCAAAACTGTCATTCAATGTAGGAGCAGTTCTGTAAAATAAAAGGTTATCTGGAAGAAGAACTGGACTACAGGAAACAAGCTCTTGATCAAGCCTATATGGTAATTTGAAAACCAAGGATAGAAACAAAAGTACATTTCAGAATGCAAATTTATTGCATTCCAGTGGTAAATGGATGGGCTTGCAGTATGTTCTCACATGAGTTTAAAATAAACTCCAAAATAATGTGATTTTTAGATGATAGAGAGGGAGAGAGAGACAAACGGTGAAAAAAATTGCCTCACACTTGGGAGGTTGAGAGTTCAATCCAAAACAGCAGTAGATGTGTCTCTGTCAGGGCGCAAGGAGAAAATATATGCTGTGAACTCCGTGTAGGTGTCAGGGAGGGCATCCAACCAGTAAATGCTCAGCTTTATCCAGTCACTTCGACCCACCTCGATAGAAGGCATTACAGCATCATAAAAAGAGGGGGCGAGATAACTTTCTTTGAAATAATTTATCAGTCTACTTTTTGTTCTCCTTACGTAAGTGAGAGCTCCAGTGAATATCTGAATTTCTACTCCAAAGGCATAGTACAATGCATGCTAATTTCAAAAGGGTGGAGCACTGTTCACGCAGAGGTTTATTTGCCATTGGAATGCATGGAAAAACCTATGGTATGTCCTGAACAGAAAGGAGGATAGGTAATGGGAGTAAAAAAAATTACCTTCAGATGTCATATGGAACTATTAGTAATCCTCAAATTTGAGGCGTTGAATGTAGTATGCTTCAGTGGTGGGATTCAAAATTTTTACTACCAGTTCTGTGAGCGCAGCTTGGTGGGCCTGGCATGACTTGGTGGGCATGGCTTGGTAGATGTGGCAGGGGAAGGATACTGCAAAATCTCCACTCCCTCCCCACCCCACTAACCTGCTTTCCAGCTCCGTTCCCCTGTGCAGGGCAACAAAAGAAGACCCAGCCGATCAGCTGGGACTCAAGAGGCAGAGAATAAATGGGGGCAGGGCCAGTCAGAGGTGGTATTTGCCGGTTCTCCAAACTACTCAAAATTTCCGCTACCAGAACTGGTCAGAACCTGCTGAATACCGCCTCTGGTATGCTTCATTTTAGATAAATACATAGCATAGTTATTGTCTATTAATTCCAGTTGGTTTTACTGGTTTAAAATATATACAGAGACAAATAGATTGTATCCCCTACCAATATTTTGTTATGCTATTGCTTAGAGAATCCAGGAGCTTGAGGCTACCCTTTATAATGCTTTGCAACAAGAAACAGTGATAAAGTTTGGAGAACTGTTGAGTGAAAAGCAGCAGGAAGAACTTCGAACTGCTGTAGAGAAACTGAGAAGGCAAATGCTGAGAAAAAGCAGAGAATATGACTGTCAGATCCTCCAAGAAAGAATGGAATTGCTTCAACAGGCACATCAGGTGAGGTTCAGTGTATAGAAAAACATTAGGGAGGTTCAGTTTATATGTGTATGGGTTTCATTATATTTATTGTTGAAATGTGGGAGAAATTATTAAATAATTATAAAGATGGCTGATCATATTAGAGAGCAATCAACATGTAAATACAAATTTTAATCCAATTAAAATTGTTAGTTTTTATCAGGCCACATTCCCTCTATGTTAAAGTGTAATCCTTTCACTTCATTATGAAACCAAGTTTGTTTTATAATGGAAAAGGCTAAAACCCATGCAATTAAAGTGATACTTATTTTTCATATGTTATGAATTTTAGTTTAGAATTTTTAAATTAATTTTCTTTGGCCAGACTTCATAAGACATAATTTTTTATTGATTTGATTATTTATGGATATATTCAATTTGTTTCTAGAGGATCCGAGATTTAGAAGATAAAACAGACATCCAGAAGAGGCAGATAAAGGATTTGGAAGAAAAGGTTGGTTGTTTTACATATCAAAAAAAATATTTTTAAGAATTTCCTATTTTATAACTCTAGGAACTCCAACTAGTTATTTTACCATAGCCTTTTTCTAGTCAACTGCCCTTGAATCAGACTTTTACTATTCAGTTCCAGTAATTTCCATTCATATCTTTCTAGCTGCGGATTATAAGAGTCTGAAATAACTGGAAGGGATCTGGTTGGAAACAGCTATATTTCTATAGTACTATGAATAAATTCCAGTGGTTTTATTTTCTTCTTAGGTATTTTAATCCAGGAGGGCTTTGTAGGTACTTTTATGGATGGAAGGATGGATGGATGGATTTCATTCTATTACAACAAAGCAAAACTTTCCCTTCACAAATACTCCACCACCATTTTCAGAGATATCATGGGGATCTTTTGATTATGTTTGGAAGAACACAACCAGGGCAAATTATGTGCCCTACTAACCAGAAAGGGTTTTCATTGTGACTGTTAGGTGTCATTTTTCTTCTAACGATACAAGAATCGCTATCTAATCTCTCTCCTCATTCAGATTCCCTTTTAGAATCATACTGAAATAATAAGAAAATAACAGAAATAAGATTTTACCCATTATTCTACCATTTTATCAATTTGAACATGGTAAGAATAATCATCTTAAAATAGTTACTATTATACTACAGTGGTACTATAATCTTTTTTCAATCTGCCCTTTTATTTAACAGACTGTTTTCTCTCTTACTAAGTTAAAATCAGTCAATAAATGCAGAGGGTTTTAGCTAGCTAATATTTTATCTTAGTTTTAAACAAAAATAAAAATAGTTCATTTATATCATGATGGATATTGTTTCAAGGAGAAGACTAAATACTTGTCCATAGTGATTAAACAATGAAAAATTGGTGTTCGTAACACAAAAGCTTTCTCATGATGCTATCATTTTGCTAGGTTTTCTTGTTAAACAAGTTTGGTTGCAAAAATGCAAATAATTCACCCTAAATTAGTTATGTAATCAAAAAGGGAGTTTCAATGAAGTTTAGGAAATAGAAATTTAAGGACAAGGATATCTTGTGGATTGTGTCCTTCCAATGAAATGATTTGGCATTCCTCTATAGAGAAAACGCCCACTTGTGGATCAGATGATATCACCAAAACTGAAGCCATTAATATTAGATTGACACTAAGGAGATGAGTTAGTAGGATAGAAGCCTTAAATTTAAGTACTGTAAGATTTCTTGGACTAAGTCTGTTGGATTTTATTCATTTCAAATCATATGCCTGCTTTATAATAAAAATTGATCTGACCTCTTAAAACTATTTTTTCTTGCAGTTTCTATTTCTTTTCTTGTTCTTCTCTCTTGCCTTTATTCTTTGGCCTTGATGTCAATGTGCCTCTTGAAAGGTAAGGCTAATTCTTTCTTTCTTTTTTGATACCGAAATACTCTTTTCCAATTCAGTTCCAAAGTAGCATAGTTGTTACATGAATATTTGAACTCACATCAGAGATGACAATGGAAGGATAAATTGAGCATCTGTCAAATATTTCATAAAGGTCTATTTTTACACCTTACATAGAGAACAAAAGTTCTGCCCAAGCTATCTAAGCAAATTTCAGCTACCTATTAAGTAAAATTCAGGTATGTGTTTATACATATAAGACTTTTAAATATATACCTAAAAATCTAAAGCATCATTTATTTTAAATGTAATACATAATGGAATGTTTTCTTTCTCAGTGAAATGTCTATCTGTCTAAATGTGTGTGTGTGTGTATCTGGTGTTGGTGTGTACATTTTACATACATTATTATTTTTCCCGATAGCAGTTATTTGTAAGTTAGATTTTCAAATACAAAAAATAATTTGTAGTAATTGATTTATCATCATAATATAGTTTTTAAGTACCTCATTATATTGAATGATTCATATTGTTATAGAATAAAAGCATGAGAGGAATGTTCCAACATAATAAAAAGTTAAATATACTGAACAAAATAAACCCTAGAGAAGAGTTCAGATCTTGGGTCATATAGATAGATAGATAGATAGATAGATAGATAGATAGATAGATAGATAGATAGATAGATAGATAGATAGATAGATAGATAGAGATATATATACAGCACAGAGCAAAAATTTCAGCCAATGGAGAACTTTCCACTCTTTCAAATAAGTAAAGGCACAAGACATCTATATTCTCCTCCTGTTATTATTGTTCCTGTAGAAATATTGGCAAAAAATTTCCAAGATGATAAATAACAAATCACAAATATACCAACATAAGCTCAAATATTATATGATATAGTATTAACTATCATGGAATCCAATGGGCAAGAAAAGCATCAATTAAAATAATCCAATGTTAACATCACTCAAATCAATGTCCACATACCATTGCTAGAAATCAAAAATGAAAGGAGACTGATGAGCTTATTTCCAATATGTGTATTCCAATGAGTATGGATGGCCACTGTGGCAGAAAAATGTTGAACCATATATGACTTTTAGCAGATCCAACATCTCTAATTTAATCTAAACTGATTAGCCTGTGCCTTGGTAAGACCACTCTTGGGATATTGCATCCAGTTTTGGTCACCCCAATATAAAAAAAGATGTTGAGACTCTAGAAAGAGTGCACAGAAGAGCAACAGAAATGAGTTGGGGACTGGATGAGAAAACATGAAGAACAGATTGCAGGGATTCAGTATGTCTAATTTACAGAAAAGACTAGGGTGACATGATAGCAGTGTATGTACTAAGGGACAGCCACAAAGAAGGGGGCGGGGGTCAGCCTATTTTCCAAAGCACCCGAAGGCAGAACAAGAAGCAATGGATAGAAACTAATCAAGAACAGAACCAATCTAGAAATAGGGAGAAATTTCCTGACAGTGATAACAATTAATCAGTGGAACGGCTTACCTTCAGAAGTTGCGGATGCTCCATCACTGGAAGTTTTTAGGAAGAGATTGGATAGCCATTTGTCTGAAATGGTACAGGGTCTCCTGCTTGAGGAGGTTGGACCAAGAACTCTTCCAACTCTGTTATTCTGCTATCTATGTAGGTTACAAAATGTCAAAATATTGACATGTTATAAATTTGATTCCAGGGTAATATAATGGTCTAGCTTGAGAGCCCTGTGCAGGATTACACTTGACCACAGAGCTCAGTGAGTGACTTTTGTAGCTCTGCAACCTCATGCTACTATTTATAATAGGAGAAATAAATTTGATAGCAACTCCATGATATGTATCCTTGAGCTCTCAAGAGCAAAGGTTGGATAATGCAATAATCGGTTTTAAAGAATAAATGACAACTTATTTTAATCTAATATACGGTAATCATGGAACTTGCAGTAGATGGGTAATCAAATTGCACTAATGCAACTATGCATATTTTTGTCATTTTCCAGACTGATCACCAACCACAGAAAAGTCCTGAGAGGGCAGATGCTTCCAAACCCACACAAAAAAAAACACTGTTTACAACTACTTTAAAACAAAGCAACTCCCTGCAATCAAGACCACTCCCACCATGCAGTTTAAAGCCATTATTCAAGATTTGTTACTTGACAGTTCCTGTCTAAAGCTACACTATCAGCTGCACTTAAGGAAATTCTGTGAGGAGGAAGACAATATCCCAGCAGCATACATCACTAGGTTTATTTTTTAAAAAAATCAACAAGAAGCCGCATTCAGCAGATTGAGTAAAAGTACGTCAGGCAAGGAACCAAAGTGACTACAGACTATCAATCCCTGCTGTGCAGGGGGATTATTTTAAACATAAAACATCACCTTCCCATGAAAGTCTTCAATAATTGAGGGGACAAAGTATTTAGAGTTCTAAGAGGACCATTATGATAATATCCATTTGGGGGAAAATTGGCTTTCTTAATACAGGGACACTTTTTTTCTGTTTTTAAACTCAGGAACAATGACAGCTGCAATGTGAACAAAAGACTCTTGTTTTTGTTTCAAACTGGGTGGACAACAGGATAGATATAATTGACATTAACCTACTGCTGCCTGCTGGATCAAGGAGGATCAGGCCTAGTGAGAGTGGCTGACAGGGCTTGTGAGGACCAATGCTGTAGTCATTTTCTTATGAAAACCCTCCATGAAGAACTGTGTGCTAGAAATGTGTGTGTCGTCAAACGAAAAATTCTTCTAAGAATGCCACACTAATTTAACTAACTGCTTAATATCTATTCAGGAACTGGGATAGAAGGGTAAGAAAAAAATGGCATCTGAGAAGAAGCAAACATCTTTAGTGAATCTTCAGCTCCACAAAATTCCGTCCTTGTATTCATTCGGCAGTTAAAGTACTAACAAAATAAGCATTTTGTTTTCCCTCATCGTGTTTGTTTTCTTCACTCACTGCAAGAATCATAATGGGGACATCTCTTGATTAGCAAGCCTGCACAGTAAAAATGCAAATTTATGTTGTGAGAATAGGTCTGAAATTAACATTAAGGTCTACCTTAATGCAGCAATTCTTTTCTAAGTGACAAGGCATTACAATCCATTTTTGATAATTTTCTTAGTGGAAGTATCTCTTGGTCATGCAAATGCTCATCTGAAATCATTGGCTTTTATTGCGGGGGGTGGGGAGAATCCCATTACTAGTCCCATGCATTCAAGGCAATGGGGTCATTGCACTTAAGGCAGCAAGAGAGATTAGTGGAGATTAGCACCCCACCACTTCTGCTCCTAAAAATCCTCACTGCCCAATTTTTCCATTTGTACTCTCCTCTTAGGCTACCACATCTGGGCTGTAAAAATCCAAATGTCCAATCAGATGGCAACAAAGAGTCTTCTGCTTGGATTTTTTAAAAATCTGCAGCCCAGATATGGTAGACTTGTTCATTCCCCCGATAGATAACAAGGGTTGGATGGTCACCCATGAACCTGCATAATTTAATTACATTTAAAAATAAAAGAAAGAATCTTACATTTCTTCTGGATGTTTGTTCCTGAACTCATATCAATAATAATAGCATCTATCTTTAAAGATGTACTTTATGTGCTGCTTAACACTCAAAATCAATCTGAAGTCTTTTAGCAAAATCTCTTCCAATCCAAGATTGGAATGCCTAACACTTTGAGCATCTACTGCTTACTCACCATCATGCCTGATTTGATAATCCAAACACATTACTTAGCCCTATATTCATCCATACCTGGCCTCATATCTGCTCTTTAAAAATCCATCCATTCCTAGTATTTGTTTGGGTCACAGGTAGTTTGATGGACTTTGCCTCTGAGAAATCATTAGAGGGTCAGGCAAACCTTGGAAATATTTATCCAAGGGACCCTTCAAATAGTTTAGATTTTAAGCTAATGAGATAGGTCACACAATTATTGTTTAGCCATCCAGAAAAATGGTGTTTATCACACAATTATGGTAATAACAGACAACAGACAACTACTAAATGCAGTTTCATGGTCTGTTCTTTCTCAAGTACAGTTCTGAGCTGAGTCTGTGTAATCAGTTTTGTTCCATCAACCAAAGAACATATCAGGTTGGTTTCTAAAATCTGTCCTCATTCCAAAGGAGTCAAAAGTTCAGCCACTGTAGTCAATCAGTTGGTATGCCAAAGATTTTGATATGTATTGCATATCTCAAAGTATATACTTAATATACTTTGATAAATTTACATCGCATAATTCCAAAATCTTACTTAGACCCAAGCTTTCTTTGAACTTGTCCTTTCCTTTTAGACCAGGGCTATCAAACTCACATTGTCACAGCGGCATCACGTGATTTATCGGGGGGACTTTCCCCACTTTGCTAAACCAGCTATGGGTATGGTCAGAGCATGATGCATCCAGCCCGCGGGCCAGGAGTTTGACAGCCCTGTTTTAGACTTTCATTGAATAAGACTAGCGAAACTAAAAACATAATAAAGAGAAAAGAAGTACATGTCAAATTTTGAATTGCTTAATGATAAATTAATTTTTGGATTCCAACTTCAAGAAAATTCTTCCACATCTACCAGCCTGCTCTGAACCTAAGCATGCAAGTAGAGGTGGCTGGGAAATGTCCAGGCATGAAATTGTCCTTGTTAGTTGAGAATACATTGTAGGTTACACACAGAACACAAGCATACAGTAGTACTGAAAATATCTCCCTTTATTGATCCTTGAGGATTCCCTAATATTATCCTTTTAAATCAAAAAGTTTATTTATTCCATGTTTATTATAATATACCTTGCAGAATATGATTAGGTTTCCAAACAGCAACTCTATATGAAGCAGTTTAAAGTGATATATTTATATAATTCATTTATATAACTTATTCAGCAAAATTGATGATATTCCAAAAAAACATTTTTTCTATCTAGTAACTGACATTTTTCATCTGCCTTTTATTCTCCATTGTCATATGGTTCCAGTAAAAAAAATTAGGATGATGACAACTTCCTTGGGCCAGATACAGTCAGTCTCAAAGGCCTTACATGATTGAGTGTTCTTCGCATCACAGTGAACTTCAGGAATAAAACACTTTGATCCTTTGTAATATATGAGCATATAGGAAAATATGCTGCCCTAAATATTATTGTCTTCCCGCAAAATGCATAAATTCTGTCAGTCAGCACAAGATTAAGAAAAAGCATATGAAGCTTCATTGTGCTATGATTAACAAAAAAATTATTTACATCATCATCACTAGAAGGCATTTAAAGAGTATTATATTTAATACTTTTATCTTTACATATGTCTTCTAATATTTAAATACTTATTTTAATTTCTTTTTTATAATTCCCTAGTCTTTGTCAGGAAAATCCCAGAAGCTACGGGTGAAATTCATGATGACTGATATCTATACAAAACAGAGTTTATGGAGATATGCATTGTAGTATGCTATTTATCACCTGTACCATTTAGTATATGATTTGGGATCCTAATTGCTAGTCAACATATTATTGCTGTATTTTTGCTGCCAAGGTGGAAGGCAGCAAACTGGTGAAGCTGCCTGCTACAGCCTGGAGGGACCATAAGCACATGTACTTGATATACCATTTGTTGCTCTGGCCCATCTACCAGGAAGTAGAGGAAAGTGAACCAAATAAATAACTTATCCATGTAGCAATAGCAATAGCACTTAGACTTATATACCGCTTCATAGTGCTTTACAGTATTTTCTAAGCACTTTACAGAGTCAGCATATTGCCACCAACAATCTGGGTCCTCAGTTTACCGACCTTGGAAAGATGGAAGGCTGAATCAACCTTGAACCAGTCAGAATCGAACTCCTGGTGTGGGCAGAATTAGCCTGCAATATTGCATTCTAACCACTGTGTCACTATGGCTCTATCAAAGAGACTAGCATTATTGGCTAGTGTTTCCTGCAATCTGTACAATCTGTACATGACACAGTTGGTAAATTGCTGTAAATGGAGTTTTGTTAGTAAATGAAAATAAAAGGGAATCCTGTTGATAAAAAGAACCCTACACTATTCATTTTCATTTTCTTATCATGATACAGTAGTAGAACAGCGGCTGTTCTTATACTGTGTATGTTAATATTCAAGTTCTTTGTGGTTCTAAAATAACTGGGGAAGAAATATTCAGCCTGCAGACTATTTCCTGTTTTGTAAGAATGTTATAGGTTGCCTCAATCCAGATACTGGCAATTACAACACACTGAAAAGATATACGCACAATGAATTCTTATGACAGTCTAAACCAGTGCTTCTTAAACTTGCTGTCTGGGGAATTCTGGGAGTTGAAGTCCACACAGCTTAAAGTTGCCAAGTTTGGGAAACAGTGGTTTAGAATTTTCCCTCTATAGCCTTAGTGCAGTATAAAACTGAAATAAAACATGCAGATGTAAACATATACACAGATACACAGACATAAGCAAAGACATACACACACAATGTCATATTTAAAAGAAGAAATATTTAGGACCCACATAACACCTTCCATGAAACTTAGAATATAACAATATGGTTTCTTTATACTACGGGGACTTTGAGCCACAGCTATCATTTCTCAAATGTCTTGGTTTTCTTATAGGATTGAGTCGTAAATAAATACCCAGCTCTATATTTTAATTGTGTTTTCAAATGGAAGTGATTATTCTTAAAAGGACTTGTCAACATGCAACTGCATCCAAATATAAATATATAACTTTATTATCTAATAACAGCTGATATTATTGATATTTTTGCTCTTCTGTATGCCCACCCCTGTAAATCTTCTATTCTGCAAATATCATCATCAGACAATGCAGTACATAATTTTCCTTTGTCATTTGACTTCCTCTGTATGGAGTAACTGAGATTTCATCCTTTTAACATTTCAGAAAAATAGATCTTTCACTTTTGGGCAAGCTTTGATAGCATATGGTTTTGTTGTCTTTGATCACACTTGTCCCTTGTTGTGTTTTTCTATTCCCATGAAATTTAATTTCAATTTCTCCTCCATCCTTTGAAAAGTATGAAAAGTTGATCAGACTTAAGGAAATGCTAAGGAGCAGTCTTGGCATGCTGAAGGAACTACAATTGTCTCAGCTCTGCCTGTTTGCAATATGTTCTTTATAAATGCATGTTCAGCCCACTTTCTCTGATATGTACAACCAGATTTTTGATTAAAGCTGTGGAGGAGGACAGTTAAACCCCAGCTCCATACATGAAGGTTTACTATGGAGAATATTCAGTGGTCTTCTTGGACCCTGGAGGGGCTTTTTTTCTCCCTCTGCTCAGTGAAACCCAATCTGTGCCTAATATCCACCTCTTGACACTGACTTTCAAACTCTCCATAAGTCAACATTAGTTCCCTTGTATACATATGTATGTCAATGCATTCGTACTTTTGTGTACATATATACATATATATATAGTTCTGTGTACATAGTAGGATGCTTTTACTTCTTATAATATTGTACTTCCATTTCCAAGAAGGGGATGAAGAGGGTGTTTCAGAGGCAAAAGGTTCTGGGAAAGGTGATGGTGAATTTGCAGTTTCATCCTAATGAAAGTGGCCCTATCGCACCAGCTAGCACAGGAAGCCTTTGTGTGTGTGTACAGTTAACCCTACAAGTGTTTGTACCCCATCAGACCCCGCTGGTCAGGCCCACTGGAAGGACCTCCCTGCTGAATTTTTTCCTAAAATAAAGCCAGATGGATTAAGCCATCACAATTGGCTCCTCGTGTTTTCAATTTGACATTTCTCTGACAACCCCGCAGCATTTTCTTTTCAGCATCAACACCATGTGGCTTCCATTGACATCACTATTGAGGAAGATGTCTCAAATTAGCCTTTTGAAAGGGAAGAGAAGGGGAGGGGTGCGTTGGAGTGGCAAATACGCAGCAAAAGAGCCTCACGTGCAACTCAGCAGTATTAATTTTCACAATACTCACCATTACCAAGCTTTCCCTTTCTGAGATATGGAAAGGTAATGCAGCATAGTTTTCTTGCAAGTGTGGTAACATTTCCAATTTCTCAAGGGCAGAGAGCCACCTGTGAACTGATTGCTCCGGTGAATCAACATAGTATTTTCCTCTGTTATTTTCTATTTGGATTACACTAACGGACCCTTTTTAATCTCTCTGAATTTAAATTCAGGAAAGTGCTAAGCTATTTGACTGCAATTCTACTTTCTCTACTGCATCTCCTTGTATATAACTTCCTTCCTTTTTTTGTGTGTCTATACCTCCAGAAGAGAATTGTAAATTATTTGGCAGAACAACTCTTTGATAAACACTGGGACCCATGTATATGTACTGTATGTATTAACGTGTAGATGAGGATCCTTACTGTATGTAAAGTTTTATGGATGGTTATTTTTTAATTTATGTATTTAATATAGGGTTCAATGACCACTGGTGTTTTAGTTTGTATAAAAAATAATAATAAAACTGCAGCATTTTTTAAAACTTCACTTTACATTAATGGATGTATTATCCACCACTTGTTTAAAACCTGATTCTAGAACAATATATACAGAGGGACAAGAGCAATAAAATCCCATCTGTTTCCTGCCACATGCAAATTATAATCACAAAATGAGCAGATTTTCAGCTTGGGGCTGTGTTCTTGCCAGGAATTATCAGGGCAAGGTCCTGATATATATGAAGTAATAATAAAGTTGTGTGCTTCTGAACATGTGCTAAGTTAATTTTATTCATCATTAAGTCATTACCGTTAAAATTTAGGAGAAGGGCAGCAGTGCACTTGAGCCCTTTGAAGTTCCTTTTCAGAAATTAAGCCAATATTTCTCAGCTTTTGCAACTTTAAGATCTGTGGACTTCAGCTCCCAGCTGCTGGCTGGGGAATTCTAGGACTTGAAGTCCAGTCCATACACCTTAAAGTTATGGAGGCAGAGAAACATTGAGTTAAGCAATGGTATCTTCCTACCCGAGGAGGCTTTTTCTGACTGGAAGACAAACCACAATGGCTTCTAAACCAACTACATAGTTTTAAAAACCTAGGATGCTTCAATTAAGTAAAACAACTTGATGAAGGCAAGCACATCACTGGACACAAAAAGAGGTATACCATTATACAAGAAAGTGCATCCAATGTGCATGAATGAGGTTCTTTTGTAGAATCTCTAGTGACAAAGGTCCCAAATGCTTAAAAGACCAAAGAAACCACAGTTGGAAACTTTGAAGCAATTGTAAACTAGAGGATCAGTGCTCTAATCCAATACAAAACCATTTCTGATGTTTGAATGGTAGAATTTTGCATTCTTGAGTGAAGGGAGAATTTTAAGTTTTGCTGAGTGTTTATATAAGAAAGTAATTAGCATTAGCAAACAAACATTTTAGTGCATTTGGCATTAAGTAGCAAGACCATCTGCTAAAATCAGCTGTTTTATCAACTGCAGTCACTACCCTGGGTGTATGTACCATATGTATTGTATATGTGTATACACACACATGGATACATGCATACACACACACACATGTATGTATATGTGTCTGTGTCAGCATAAATGCACATGCATATTATTCATTAATGGCTGGTCTTGTGATAAAGTGCTTAGCTCAAAAGTTTGTCTCAGTGTGTTACATATGCCTTAGACAAAGCAAACCATGTGTTCTCCTTTCCACATATCCTGATGGCTATGTTTTTCAAAATATAGAAATATATTCCCACATTTGCCTACCATATAATGATTAATGATTTTTTAAAAAAACAAAATGATAACTCGGATAGTTAAAAGAATAATAGTTCAGCATCCACATATAATCCTTGCCTTAATTCTGATTCTGATTCTATCCACAAGGTGGCAGCCGTTTGCTGTCATTCCAATAAAAATAGATTTGGGTAGGAAACCAAGATACTTTTTGTGCATCCAGTGTTTTACTCTTATAATTCTCTTTATCTAGACATTAGATAAAGACATTTTCTTCTGTGTCCAAGTTAACCTCAAATCCTAAATTATTTGAAATATGACACAGTGCCAGCATCTTTGTGGTGTCTCAAAAGAGGGTGGGAAAACTCTTATTCGACAGCTTGGTCTTTGCATGAAGTCTTAACTTCTCTGCCTAATACTTAAGCTTGCTGGGTGACAGGCACACTAGTTTAATTTCCATATCCTGCTGGCTCATCTTTCAGAATATAAAACCTTGGAATTAATTAACTGCACTCTCAGAAATTCAGCAATCACAAAAAGGCTAAAGTTCCGCCTGAATTGCTTTCTAACTTCTAACCTTTGGCAGCCTTTGCTTCTGTTTTAAGGTGGAATAAAGGATTATATTGTGTCTATATGCCTTCTGCCTCTGTTCCTCCATCCTGTTGTGATTGGTGGACTTTAATAAATAACATGAATCAGCAGTAACTCAAATCATGGGCAGGAACAATAACCTCATATGTGTGGGAGGGTGAGAAAGTGAGTGAGTGTGTTCGTGCTTGGGGATACAATGTGGTGCACTCCTTTCATAGCCAGGCTGGTCAAAAAGAAAAGGACCAGTTCTTCACAGCAGTGCGCATGTGAGGGTGGGTGTATTCAAAACAGAGACAGACAATGTTCAGCGACGAGGAGCCACATGTAAACAAAGCCCAACAGAAGACAAAAAATTGTGCCTGAGGCTACAATGATAGGGTAGATATGTAATAATGTAATTGGATAGGATGGAAAGGATTGTGGATCTATTTTCCCCCTATTTTTGAAAACGGTGTCTCACACACACGTGTGCATGCATGCACGCATGCACGCACCTCTAACACATATCTGTGTAGTTGAAATAATCAGGGTCCAAAAAAGATTTTTTAATTTCCCACGAAAATCATTGAATTTAATCATCAAACTTAATCATTTCTGGTGGTGGTGGGGAAATGGAGTTCAAAGCTATATATGTTTCATAGTCACTATCCCTGTCATAAATATATGAAGTGTGGGAAAATAATTGCTTACAGAGCCCTTCTTTCTTCTACTGGGTTGCTTAACTTTTTTTCCCTTTGACTCAGCTTGACTCTTGGCAGTTGGCTGGACTGGTCCCTGCAGGGTTTTTTTGGAGAGGTTTTTCAGAAGTAGTTTGCCATTGCCTGTTTGCTAGGGCTGAGATAGAGTGGCTGGGCCAAGGTCAACCAGTTGGCTTAGAACTCATGGCCTCCCAGTTTCTAGCTTGATCCTTTAACCACTATACCACACTGGTCACCTTGTAGTCAATTCTCCTTTCTCCCACCCTCTACAATCCCAGACTTATTGCCAAACAAGCTGGATGCCACTAAAGACTGTATGTGCTTTTCCAAAGATGTTATTGGACACTCCAGAGTTATCAACCTTGTAAAACATAATGCAAGAGATATGTCAATAGTTTACTTCCTAAGGCAAAGGGAATGAGTTGGCAGGAGGTCAGGTAGACTGAGGAGGGCTAGATAAGAAGAAAAATATCTCATTTGGTTCAATGCCAATCTTGACTGCAAAAATATAAACCACACATTACAGTTTGATGCTTTCTCAGTCCCTCCTTGACCTTCCTTTTATTATCTACTACTGGCCAAAAGGAAAACATTAAAAAAATGTTTCACCTTATCTCATCTTACAGTCTTTAGTTACATTCTTAGAGAAGGGCTTTGTTTGTTACAGTGCACACGCAGGGACATATTTCTCCTTCAACTAGTTGTGATCCTTTAGCTGCTAAAGGGCTTCTTTATTTAAATGAAAATGTGTGAAGCATTTTCCAAGGCAGGAGTTAGCCATTTAGCTCAGTAAAAATGCACTTCCTTTTTATCTGCCTGTGAACAGCTTCCATTGTGCTGCTTCTACTCAGTTTAGAAATGGGGCAGGGAAGGAGGGGTGAAGAGACAGAGAAAGGACAGTGAAACAATGAAATATGGTGCAGAGAGAAAGAGACCCCTTGGAACTGTGTCAAACAGAAAGTTAAATGAAAGAATAGTGCTTGTTTATCCAACACATGCATCACAGTTCTAGTTTATTTCACATAGGATTAAGGAAACATCCCACTTTAAGCAGAATTTCCCATGTTATGTCCTTTAAAGGTATGTATTATTTATTTTCATCTCTAGATAAGCCAAGTCCCCTTATTGGCCCTCATATTAAAACTGTTTCAAAAAGCTCTAGAAAAGCTCTGCTATCACAGGATTTCTCACATATTATGTAGGGTAGTCTGGATGGTTTACTTCATGCTGACACAATGATGCATTTCGTGCTTACATAATCATGCACTTACACCATGGAAAAAAGCCATGATCTAGCCAGGAAGAGACTCACAAGTTCTGTTGCCAAACACACTTATATGGACTAATGGCAGCTAGGAGATAGGGGGTAGCATGCTATAAGAATACACTTAAACAAAGAAAAGTGACTCCAAAAGGGATCAGTTTAGCTCAAAACTGAACTGACTCATCATGGATACTCATGATTAAACAAAATTTATCCTGTTAATTGTGCTATGGGAAAATCTTTGATTGGCCTTTGGAATCCCACTGGGGCAGTTAAGAAACACACCCCATGCTACCTCTAGTACTTATTGGCTGCAAAGGCAACAAAGATCCATGAAAAACTATAGAGGCTATTTATTTATTTATTGCTATATTTATTTACAAGCAATCTCCAGTTAAGAGCATCTGGCTTAATGGATAACTCGTACCTACAAATAGCTGCCTATTTCTAAAAATGGTGGACACCACTGAAGCCACACATTTTAATATGCAGGCTGTTTTCAGTAGTTTTCAGTGATTCATGAAAATATTGTACAGCTTCAACAGTTTTTTGGCTTGAACAATGATAATGCTACTTATTAGGCAACCTGTTCGTAAGTACAAGTTCTGATTTACATACAAATTTGACTTAAAGACCAACTTAGGAACCAATTTCATTCTTAACCTGGGGATTGCTTGTACTATATTTATTAACAAACTACATTTCTAAGATAGAGGATGGGAATGGCTGAAACCATAGGAGGGACAGCATGCTGTCTGTATGATCCACATGCTCCTTCTGCTTCATATGCCATCTGGCAATGCTTTTGACCATGGTGTGAAGGTACAACCATAGTCTCTTCCAACCCTTTCCATGAGTGCTGGCAGAGTAATGTCACAATTTAAAGGTTCAAAGAGTGAAAGATCAAAGAGATGCAATAATCAAACAGGAAAAGCCTGCCCCTAAATACCTCTCCCTAAATACATCACAGGCATTGCTATGTGAGAGGCTTTCATCCCAATGCCCTTATGTACTTGCAAGAGTGCCTGTGCATCACACACTTTGTAGATTAGGCAGAAGGAAAAAGAGAGAGGGAAGAGAGGGTGAGGAAAATTAGGGGAGGTCCACACCACAGACAATCCCTAGGGAACATAAGATGCAGCTACTAGGGAAGGGGGTGGATGATCAAAACATCCGGGCAGAAGAAAATCCATGAACAACTATATGCCTTACCAGATGGACAGAGGTTCATGAAAAGACACATGAAATTTTCAGTGCTACAGCCGATGGAGACATATTTCTTTTATCTTGACTTCAGGGTAGAGGCTCTACTACTGTGAATTCAATCCTTCCAAGTACAGATAAGCAAGCCTGAGGAGAGGTCTTCTAGCCAAGTATAAAGTCTTCCACTGTCCCACATCAGCCTCTCACTTTGTGGAGTGTACTGCCATGGAACATAGTCACTTAATCCCATATTCTTAGTGGTAGGTTTCCACACCCTCTTTCACCCTTGCAAAATTGACCAGTCATATCATCTGGCTTTGGTAAGTGACCCTCTACTTCATGTCCATTGGCATCGGGAATTCATGGTGTGGGGAGAGTTGGTGGAAGCACATGAGGTAAACTACATCGGGGGTGTCAAACTCATATCATGGTGGCATCATGTGATGTATCAGGACTTTTTCCCCCTTCACTAAACCGGGCATGGTGTGGCATAACGCATCCAGCCCATGGGCCAGGAGTTTGACAGCCCTGTTCTACATGAATCTGTGCAATTAGGTATTCTTGGTATTCCAGCATTATTTTCAACATGCTTAGAAATTTACCCATTAACTATTTCAAGGAGAGTAGGCCGAGAATGCCCTATTGCTTTCAGGGGATCAGATATTCATTTTGGTTGTAATGGGGTTTAAACAGGCATGAAGTAAGTCTAGAAGAGGTTGTTCCAGCCCACCTGGATAATATTGTGAACCAACAACCCTTTTACCAGTATAGCAGACTAATTGAAGAATGTGTCACTCCAATCAGATCAAGAGGAGTTTCAGAATATAAACGATTAATGGTAATTTTCAGAAAACTTCACATACCCATCAATGAAATATCTTTGTGAATCCACCACAGTCTAAGCAACTGATACCACTTTATAATGCCTTGGTAAGACCACACTGCATCCAGTTTTGTCACCACAATGTAAAACAGATATTGAGACTCTAGAAAGAGTACAGAGAAGAACAATAACAATAATTAGGGGATTAGAGGCTAAAACATATAAAAAATGGTTGCTGGAATTGGTATATCTAGTTTAATGAAAAGAGGATTAGGGGTGACATGATAGTGTCCCAATATCTAAGGAGCTGCCAGAAAGAAGATGGGGTCTATCTATTTTCTAAAGCATCAGAAGACAAGACAAGAAGCAATGGACGGAAACTAATCAAAGAGAGAAGCAACCTAGAACCAAGGGGAAATTTCCTGACAGTTTGAACAATTAATCAGTGGAACAACTTGTTCCGAAAGATTTAAATGCTTCAACACTGGAAGATTTTAAGAAGAGATTGGGCAACCATTTTTCTGAAATGGTATAGAGCAGTGATGGCGAACCTTTTTGTTGTGGTGTGTCGAAAGTGCACATGTGCCGGCACCCACAATGCAATGTGTCCCCCTGTGCATGCGTGCGCAACACCTTCCTGCCCCCTTACCTGCACTAAGCATGTGCATGCCTCACAGCTGAATTTTGCCCTATTTGAGGCTGTTTTTGCCCTCCCGGAGGCTTGAGGGAAGCCTCTGCAGCCTCGGGAAGCTGAAAAACGGGCCTTCCAGAAATACCGGAAGTGCCCGTTTTCAGCCTCCGGAGGGCCTCTGGAGCCCGGAAGATGCCGTTTTTGCCCTTATATGAGGCTCAAAGAAAGCCTCCGCAGCCTCGGGAGGCTGAAAATGGGCCTGTTTCAGCACTTCCGATATTTCCGGAAGGTCCATTTTTTGGCCTCCCGAGGCTGCAGAGACTTTGCTCGAGCCTCCAGAAGGGCGAAAATGGCCTCAAATGGGCCGAAAATGAGCTGGGAGGCACATGCACAGTGCAGGTAAGTTTGGCTGGGGCTCGCGTGCCCATACAAATAGCTCTGTCATACGCATGCCATAGGTTCCTCATCATGGGTATAGAGCTTCCTGCGTGAACTGGTTGTTGGACTAGAAGATCCTTTCCCACGCTGTTATTCTATATTCCCACAGAATTCCAACCTATAGTTCCCTCATACAAGGGTGAAGGTGCGAATTCTATTGTTGGCACTTGTCTTCTCTGGCAGGTAGAACTCTGATTCCTGCTTGGATGAAAACTGTCAGCTAAAATAAATGCTCATTGAAGAAAAATGGATGATGAAAACTTCATCTTGTTCTAATGAAGAGTTAAATTACATGTTGTTTTTGTTGAAATTTTTATCCCTGGAGGAAGCTGTCTATTTGGATCCACGCCAATCGGGCTTCAGGCACGGGCACAGCACAGAGACGGCATTGGTCGCATTGGTGGATGATCTCTGGAGGGCCCATGACAGAGGTTATTCCTCTGTCCTGTTCCTCTTAGATCTCTCGGCGGCTTTCGATACTGTCAACCACAGTATCTTATTGCAGCGGCTGGAGGGGTTGGGAGTGGGAGGCACTGTTATGCGGTGGTTCTCCTCCTTCCTCTCTGACCGCTCACAATTTGTGTTGGCAGGGGGGCAGAGGTCGACCCCGAGGCCCCTGGTTTGCAGGGTGCCTCAGGGGTCGGTGCTCTTGCCCCTTCTGTTCAACATTTATATGAAGCCGCTGGGTGAGATCACCCGTGGCTTTGGGGTAGAGTTCCATCAGTACGCTGATGACACTCAGCTGTACATTTCTATTTATTTATTTATTTTATTTATTTATTTAAACTTTTATACCGCTCCCTCTCCCAAAAAGGGACTCGGGGCGGTGTACAGCCTACTAAAAACATATAATAAATACTCAATAAATACAATTAAAATAAATTAAACCAAATTGATCCAGCTGTCTAACCCAAAAATTCAGTTAAAAATTAAAAACTAATAAAACCCCGATTAAAATTAAGTTAAAACTAAAATACAGTTACTGGGCCAGGCCAGCCTGTTTAAAAAATAGGGTTTTCACTGCGCGCCGGAAGGTCAGAATATCCGTCATAGCCCGTATCTCCGGGGGGAGATCATTCCAAAGGGAGGGGGCTCCCACAGAGAAAGCCCGAACCCTCGGGGCCGTCAACCGACAACGGCCAGGCGGCGGTACCCCGAGGAGGCAACCCTGTGGGAGCGTACTGGGCGGCGGGAGGTTGATGATGGCAGCAGGCGGTCCCGTAAGTACCCAGGTCCCGAGCCATGGAGCACTTTAAATACTGTCAGTACCACCTTGAATCGAATCCGGAAGGCCACAGGAAGCCAGTGCAGCCTGCGGAGAAGCGGTGTAACGTGGGAGCTCCGAGGAGCACCCACGATCACCCGCGCGGCTGCATTCTGGACCAGCTGCAGCCTCCGGAGACTCTTCAAGGGGAGCCCCATGTAGAGAGCATTGCAATAATCCAGGCGGGAGATGACGAGGGCGGAAGTGACTGTGCGAAGTGGGCCACCCCGATGAAGCCGTCGAAATGGTGACCCGGTGCCTGGAGGCCGTGCGGTGTTGGATGGGACGAAACAGGCTTCAGCTCAACCCATCTAAGACTGAGTGGCTGTGCTTCCTGGCACCCTGGTACAGCCAGCTGGTTCCATCGCTGGCTGTGGGGAGGGGAAATTCTTGCCCCCACAGAGGGGGCCCGCAATCTGGGTGTCCTCCTGGATGTGTGGCTGTCATTGGAAGACCATGTGGTGGCCGTCGCCAGGGGGGCTTTTGATCAGGTCCGTAGGATCTACCAGTTGCAGCCTTTTCTGGATCGGGATGCACTTCGCATGGTCACCTCCGCCCTGGTGACCTCCCGCCTAGACTATGCCAATGCTCTCTACATGGGGCTGCCTTTGAAGAGCATCCGGAGGCTCCAGTTGGTGCAGAATACAGCCGCGAGGGTGGTAATGGGAGCTCCTCGGGGCTCCCATGTTACGCCACTTCTGCGCGCTGCATTGGCTCCCGATGACCCTCCGGGTGCGCTTCAAAGTCTTGGTTATTATCTTTAAAGCGCTCCATGGCTCGGGACCGGGATACCTGCGAGACCGCCTCCTGCCATCATCGGCTTCCCACCGACCTGTACGCTCCCATAGAGTCGGTCTCCTCGGGGTGCCGCTGGCTGGACGGCTGGCGACCCCGAGGATGCAGGTCTTCTCATTGGGAGCACCCCCTCTCTGGAATGAATTACCCCCAGAGGTGAGGGCCATCCCTGATCTCATGACCTTCCGTCATTTATTTAAAACTCATCTATTTTGACAAGCCGGACTGGCCTAGGGGTTTTTAAATTTTAACCTGGGTCTTAATCTCTTTTAACCTTTTGTTTTAAATTTTTAATTAGAGCCAAACTGTATTTAATTCTTTTAATTTTTAATATTGTCATATTGTACATGTGTTCCGTATGTGTATTTTTTATCTTGGCTGTTCACCGCCCTGAGTCCCTTTGGGAGAGGGGGCGGTATATAAGTCTAACTAATAAATAAACAATAAATAAATAAATAAAAGAAAAAGGTCCATTTCACATTTCTTCCTGAGATGGCAGCTGAGTTTTGCTTTTATTGCATCTGTTGTCAAAGAGACAAAATATTATGTCTTTTTTGGCTAAGTATGTAATCTCGTAGGTAAAAGAGTATGATACAAGACTACAGACAGGCTATTCCACAATAGAGGCCTCTTGAAGAGGGAGTTTGCAAAAAAGAAAAAAGGCAGAAAGGCTCCCCAGAGAAACAGAATATACATTTTATAACTGCAAAGTTTGGTTAATTAAACTTTAACCCATAGCTTTGCTTTCTCATAGTTCAATTCACAAATAATATAAATATTTTATTGTTACAATCTTGTTAAAACTTTTTAAATTTTATTTTAAAGAACTGTGTCTTCATGGTTTTTGTATGTGTAATATCGTTCTCTATGACTCACTGAACAATGAGAAAATCCACTCCAAAAGTTTGCTCCAGTATAAATCAAAAGGAACTCTTATGCACTTAAAACAATTAAATGGATGCAAATATTCTGACTTTATTAAGAGTTAGAATAAGAACATACTATATGTGTATGTTGCTAAGGCGATAAAATACATAACAAAGGATCTGGAGCTGATCTAAGCTTAAATGTTTGGAAGTGTGCTGCTGGCCTTCACAGTAAAACATTCTTAAACTAATGTGTAAGGCCTCATAAGACATTCTTGAATACTGGATATTAATGAAAACACATAAACCACACAAGATAGGCCTTGAGAGTTTTTGAGATTACCAACTCAAACCAATGTTTTTCAAAACTACCATACCATAATTTTTTAAAATATTGTCAATTCCAAAAAGATGTTTATAGAAAAAAAAGGTACATATTCATAAATAAAGGCAATTCTAGATAGGATATAGACTTCAACTTAAAACATAATATTACCAAGTCAAACACACTGCTTAATCAATAAAATCTGAAATAAATGTGTATGTGTGTGTATGTATGTATGTATGTATGTATGTATGTATATGTATGTTTTCTGAGGTTTTCGCGGGTATTTGTATGTATGTGGATCTTTGGTTATTTGGGTTTTCTCCCATGTAGAATTGGAAGCATCTAGGTGACGTTTTGATGAAGTCTCATTCATCATCTTCAAGCTTGTGTCTTCAGCTCTGTGCTTCTTGGAGTAAAACTGTATATATATATATATATATATATATATATATATATATATACTCATGTTACAATATATGTATATATTGTATATACTATATATACTTGCTCAAAAACCTAGCACACACACACATATATAATTTTATATATATGTATAAAATCTCAGGATCAAATTCACAGAAGTTCTTTTGCATGACCCAAGGGGAAAGTATTCAGCTCTACTTTTTCCATTGTGCATGGTGAAATGTGCAGAATAAAATTAAAATCTATAAAACTGTCCATTTTAAAGAAACCGTTTAGTGCCATGCGAGCGAAGAAAAGGCTCTCAAAAGAAGTGAAATTAAAGACTGTGTTCTTAAAGGTATTCTGCAGGTTGCAATCGAATACACTGAAAGGACAATCTGACCTGCAAGGAGAAACACCAGACTTCTGAAGAAACATCCAGGCATTTTTTTTTCTTAAGTAGAATTCTACACCTTGGTTTTCCAACAGCCTCAAAATTCCTATGGAGTTGGGGGGAAAACAACCTATTTATTTTAAAAAGCAAACTAATAAAGTAGGGATAAAAATGTAATAGATAAAATAATAATAAATAGCTTTAGAAGATTTCCAATAGCAAACTACATACCATAAATCATTTTGTACCAAAACTGCAGCACAGCTCAAGTCAAGGTTAGGTGCAGAGAAGTAAAGCTTCTTTTATGAGTTGTACCAGGACAGATGGAGTCCTTGCAGAAAAGACTTCCTAATCTGTGGGATTAGGGATTCCTTAATTACATGCTGATTTCAGCCTTATTGTGAGGGCAGATGAAACAAACAGACATTATCATACCTACTTTAAACAAGTACCAGATGGCCTTTAACCTGAAGGACCTTCTGTCCATTTGGAACAACCTTTCCTTATTAGAAATCCTTTGCTCCAATCAATGGCTAGATTGTTGTCCTTAGAGAAATATACAAATAAAATTATAAAACCTGCAATAAAAAACCGAATCTTTTAAGTGGCAAGTTCCATCCCCCAACACTAAAACTGTTGTTTCAGTAAGGCCAAATGATAAATACTTCTTGTTCTTCCAGTTAATTCTAGTTAATTAGAATTTGAGAATAACATTAAAAGAGTAAATTAGCTCCAGTTTGTTCAGCATTTTGATCACGGTTTTAAAGTTTAACCTAAATGCAGTATGTTTGGACGTATTTAATTTGTGTATTTTTATTTTAATTTATTTTTAAAAATCATAATTTATTTAATAAGGTTATGCTTCCCTATTTTTTTCAATTATATTTTTGCTTGGTTGATGCTAGCAACTCTGTGCTAGGAGCCTGTCATGCCCCTGTCGGGAAGTACAGCCTGACAGGGAGTGGGAGTGTGGCTACGTTGGCTGTGAAGGAAACTCCCCCTGTGGGGAAGGGCAAAGTCCGGCAGGGCAGAACAGGGAAGAAGTAGAATAAGGGAGAGGGAGTTCAGAGGAAGACCCAGACCCAACCCCATAGGGAGGAACAGAAAAGAGAGCAACATGGGTTGCATGTCTTACAGGGGAGGACAGGGCCCTGATTCCCTTCATTAGCCACACCTGGGAACGAGAGTTTAAAAGAAATGCATGTTAAGTGAGGCAGCTGCTGGGAGCAAATGTGAGTTAAATTTATGTTGACTTTGCTTATCTGTGTTCCTGGCGTCTTCCCAACCATGTTGAGTTATTGCTGTGCCTTCACATCTGGACTTCTTGTTCCTGCCCTGTCGGACTACTTACCTCATTTTGGCTTGATTGGATTTATAGTTAAATTTTTGTTGACCACATTTTAAACTTGATTCTCTGCAGATAAGGCTGTTCCTGGGAGAGTTTTTCTCCAGCCAGAAGGTAACCAGGACATTGGGGGCAAAGTTGGAACTAATAAAGGAACTCCTACTTATTATCTGACTGTGTTGCCTTTGTGCTGTGCCCGAGATCATCACAGAGCCTGGATTGGAAAGTTAACAGTACCATTGCCAAGACAGCCTCTCATAATTTGTAATGGAAATTATCATATTTAGGATTTAGGATCAAGAAACAAAATCTATAATAGAAGTACATGCAATTCTCAATTTATGACCAGTTGTTTAATGGCAAAAAAATGCCCATTTGGAAGAATGGACTTGGACTTAGGACTCAGGATTCACTTAACAACTTCCATAAAAATAGTCAAAGTTGAATTTATTCATGTGGTGCCTCAATGTATGACCACAATGATTTATGACCGGAATTCTGATCCCAATTATGGTCAAAAGTTGAGGACTATCTGTAGTAATAAAACATTTTCCTGTTCCTTCAACTCAAGCAGGTGATTCTTGTGACAAGAACTTAAGATAAGTGTTCTGTAGCCTTGTGCCCCTGCAGACAGTTACATTAAATAGGAAGAATACTCCTTACTCCCCAAATCAGATTTGCCCAAAGTTTCAACACAAACCCACATTTTCAAGAGTGTTGACTTTTTCCTGGACAAACCTCTGTAGTCTTTTTGGAAAGGTTTTTCGGAATTGCTTTGCCCTTGCCTATTTCCTAGGGCTGAGGGTATATGATTGGCCCAAGGTCACCCAGCTGGCTTCCTGCCTAAAATGGGACTAGTACTCATAGATGCCTGGTTTCTAGCTTGGTGCCTTTAATCACTATGCCAAGCTGTCTTTTATAGTCTTAATCTTTTAAAGATTGGGAGGAAATCCTTGTTGGCAACATCTTAGTTTTGTCTTTAGTTTTTGGAGATGCAAAACTCTCTCTTTCTCCCCCTCTCTCTCTCTCCCTCTCTCTCTCTCTCTCTCACACACACACACACACACTCATCATCATCATTATCATCATCATCACCACCGCCACCTTGATCAGTTCAGGTTTCTTCCAATCTCCGAATCACAATGCAATGACCTAACTCTTCTACTATGTCTTTACATCTCCAATGTAGCCTGGGAACAATTAGCAAGAAGCCTCTGTCTCAAAGTGCTTTCTCTGTTGCAAGAGGCTAATGAGGCAGCTTCTATATAATGCATTCTTTTGCTAAATAATAGATCTTAATTTTCCCAGTTAATTGCATGCTGGACTCTTAACATTTGAAGAAACAACTTGTCTCCCATCATTGGGATCCAAGCATTCTTTTTGGAGATATATTCCATCAGAAGCTTTGAGTCTCTGAACACTTATGGTTAATTTCTTGTATTTCTTTAATAACTGGAAAAAAAGGCATTTTGAGAAGCTTCTGAAAGTATTGAAAGCTATTAATCTCTAGTTGCAGACTAGAAAGATGAACCTATTCTATGTAAACAATTATTTAAATTGCATTCCACTCTGTTCCTCAGGCCAGAGATGCACAACCTTTGACATCCCAGTGGATGTTGAAGTACGATTTCCAGCATCCTTAAGCACAATTGTCCTGATATCCTTTTGACAACTTCCTGTTTAGCTGACCTCCATGGAAAATGGATGATAAGCCAAAATGGGTATTCTGATTCAGCTAGATTCCTGTTCTTGTTGCCTAAATTCTCAGGAAATTGTTTCTTTTAGTAGATGTGAAAGTTTAGTCATGAATCTAATTTGATTCAACAAAGAGACTTTTTATTCATGAACATATGGCTACTCCTTGATTTTTCTTTGTTTGAAACTGAATTCAATTAAACAATCTTCACTATTTGACTGAAACTGAATATTGAAACTTACACTACTGAAAATTGTATCACTGGATGCAAGCTGACAAAAAAATAGGTCAGCGATCTGTGAACAATAGTCTATGATGGTTTGCTAAATGGAGCAAGTTATTTTTGATACATAGATGAGAACATGGAAAGAAATGTATAAATTCAGCCAATCAATGGCATTTGCGAGAGGGGTCAAAACAGGCAAGATGGTGGGCACAGCATTGGGACTTAAGCCCCACTTCTGTTGGACATGTAATGACATTGCATGAGAATACCTTATCTATCTTCACACACACACACACACACACACACACACACACACACACACACACACACACCTTCCTATCCCAAGTGGCCTGACTGATTAATAAATAGAAATCTAACTGTCCTTCACTGCTTAATGTATGGAAGAATTTAATGGAACTTCCAAAATTATTTATTTATGTCTTTGGAGATGGCTACTTCTAATACCTTTATTGCAAAACTCTCAGTTTGTGCTGATGAAATGAGCACATGGTACATTAATGTCAGGAAAAATTCCAAATAACCATTTTATATCTTCATAACCCAACATCAATGTACTATGTTGAAATAATCATTACTGCAAAAAAGGCAACTCTGAGGTAAAAAAAATTGAATGTCATATAACCTATAATTTGAGAGTCTGGCAAATTGGCACACCATTTAAAGCCTTAGCTATTGCTGGTCTAAACACTAGGACCCAAAGTCTTTTACCTTTTCTTTGCTAATAGAATGACATCTTATCCTTACTATAGCTCCAGTATTGTTTCTGTGAAGACAGAGATGAGCTACTACTTCCCAGGTGCAGATATGCCCCAGCTTGGTTTTGATAGTTATGAATTTCCCAAGGGGAAAATGTGCAAATCCATTCTAATTCATCTTTATTGAGAAGGTTTCATTTTGATATATTTTCCAAGTGAGAGCTATCACTTTTTAAATTAAAAGTCACAGAAATGTTCTCTAAGAACTTTGATGTTGATACACACAATGTTGGCCTGAATTACCAGGTAGTATGGATCTGAGAATGATGCTAAATAGAATGTTCTGTTTATCACTGCTTTGGTTAATTTTTAAGAGGTTTTGACTGTCCTCCTGATGTGGTAGTTTCTGCTGACAAGATTTTTCTTTACATTCTCTCCCATAATGTTATTTGGCAGCCACTACAAAGGAAGAGGACAAGTTCAAATGAATGCAGAACTGACATGAATGATAACCTTAAATATATCAAGTACTTAAGTATGCATTACTCTAAGTAAGTCATTGCTGGCTGTGAATGGAGCATCTGTGGGAGCTCTTTTGCTTTTGCCAAGTTGCTTACTTTTTCCCATTCTGCCAGGAAGGTTTTGTGCTTTACATCAGCACAATACCACATAACAGCTTCTTCAAATGTTCAAAGGCTTTGAACTCATTCATTTCATGCTTTCAGCTTCCCTTGCTAAATCCTGGAGCCTAACTGTCTTTCTTGATTGATGAACACGGACAGCTTTCTCTGGCTAGTATAATAAGATGCTATTGAATACTCTACAAGCGAACATCTTCATTAAACTTCATGCTCCCTAATTTTAATTTTGATGTATTTTCATTCATGAACTGGGATTATGACCTTATTTTTCTATAAAATGAATGAATTGGACCAATTGGTTTTTGCAGGGATCCTATTTAAAGGCATTATTTTTTATTTTATTGTATATTTGTTGTTTCTTTTTCCAGGTGATACCATAATAAACTATTCATTAATTTTAACACAAAATAAATTAAGAACACAGTATTACATAAGAAACTATATTTCTTCAGATTGCATGAAGTTTTATTATAACCTCTGTACTATTCCCAGAAATCTTGTTATTTCACATTATTTCTGCCAGCTAATAATGAAGATAACATATTAGATCGGTATCATACAAATAGTAATATGCAATCTTGTTCATCCATATAGAGGAGTTGGATATATAGTGGAAATGTTGTCAGTTTGGATCAGTAGTCATTTAAAACAAGAAAAAAGGACATAGTATTGCCTCAATAAATATCTCCAGCGGCTGAAACAAAGCAACAGGGTTTTTTAAAATTTCATTAAAAAATGAAATTCAGTCCCAAAATTTAGAGCATCTGTGTTTCTAGATATGCAGCATGTTCTATTTTAGAACAGTAAGACTAAAACAGATTTTCATCTGTTATTACTTTGTCCAGCAGCAACTGTTTCTCAAAACAAACTTCTGCCAATATTTAGCCTCATTTTTTTGGCCAAAAGTATGTCTCTGTAGACTTTCCTTTGGACATTTCTTCTTTCATACAGCTGGCATTAAAGAAAAAACCAAAACCAAATGTTTAATAGACAGTTCTGTTTCATTCCAGGCACTACTGTACTTTGAATTTTGCTTTTTGAGTTGAACTATTAAACAACAAAACTAGAATTAGCTTTTTTCTCCATGCCTTTGGTTGAAATGGGATGTACATATCCCTGTTTAAAAATTCTTAAATTTGCTATCAGATCCTAAACACACCTCTCCATCCAACCATATGCACACATACAAGATTTAATATTATGTATATTGATATTCTCAACATGAGAGATTAAAAACAGCATTTATTTGCAAAGAAGAAATTTGCAAAGAAACACTAGGATCCAAGAACACAAATCCTGGATTGGTAGGGAACTAAAGTAGGATCAGGTGAGAATTGTGCACAGGAAGATCTTTGTGCAGGTTTCATCTGTGAATTTGGAGGGAAGAAGGAATGGCCTTGAGGACAGGAGGAAAACCCAATACGAAGGCAACTGTATCATCCAATGAAACACGTCCATAGCCAAGAGTCATCAATCACCCTCTTCAATTAGATTTTCGCATGGCAGACATGAAGTTGGGTGTCAAGGAATTTTGCAAACTACCCAAGATGTCTGACCTACATTCTAATGGATTATATAACTGTTGACTTGTGTGTTAGTATGAGGTATTGGCTCCAACTGTAAGCTACAATAGGTTTTTCATTGTTGAGGAATACTGTTGTACATAGCCCAACCAAAGTGTTACCATATTATTAGAAATTGAATGCGATTTGAGTATCTTTAGGAAATAAATGCTGAACTATTAAATTGGGTATAAATGTCATAAGTCACATTTTTCAGAGGCATTGTAACTTTGGTCACTAAATAAACTGTTGTAAGTCGAGGATTACCTGTAGTTCTGCAATAGCATGTAACATTTAAATTGTTTGGAAATACTTGCCTAGAATATACACTAACAACAAAGATTACATATATCCAATACTAGTAATTTATACTCTTATGTTCTTGTATATAATGAAGTCATCCAGTTGTTAATGGAGGTAATTTTGCTAGAAATTCTTTTCTATTATCAGATAAATAATGTAAATTATAAAAACATTTCCAAAAAATGAACATGTTTCACCTCAAAAAGGGAAGAAGGGCAAGGTAGGCTTAGGACATGTAAGTTATAAATTACAATTTTATATTTATATCTACAGGATACAGTAGATATTTGTGCAATAAGTAAACTTGGATGTACTTTCAAGGCTAAACATTTTTATTGATTACATCTTTCACTGTTGTTATTTCCTGCTCTTCAAGACTTAATGAATACAAGACCTGTCCTGATAGAGACAGATGCATGAACTTTGAGAAAATCCAAGAGAACTGTCATTTATCTCCTCTATCAACAAATTTTAATCCATAACTCTCTCAGCTAAGGTTTGACTGATCTAGCAAGAAATCCAGTTTCCCCCCACCCTGGAAATTAAGATCTATAGATTTCCCTTATGCAGACTTTGCCTGCCTTTTTCTTTCTAAACGACATCCTATCATTTTTCAGAAAGGCATCCTATCATTTTAGGGTTTTTCCACTTCTGTTTTACCACAGCTTCCTGGACAACTTAAAAGTTGTCCAAAAGAAATTGTGGTAGAAACAATTCTGCAATGCACATGCAAGGTTGTATTCCAGAGTTATGACAAAAATTGTGTCCAACTTTGACCTTTTAATTATTGATCGGCTTATATGTTGCTTCTATTATGGAGACAGTTATAGCCACATTATATGTGATGGTTAAAAACAGCCATACAAATAATATTAGCAAGAAACAAGAAACTGACCATAATACACACAAGTATTTTTATGTGTATTGTTTATGGCAGAATGTAACAATTGCAGGTAACCCTAAACTTATGACCATAATTGGGACCAGAACTTTTGTGACTAAGAAAATCAAGTGAATTGTATCCAATTTTATGATTTTTGTCACAGTTGTTAAGTGAATCACTGTTGTTCAATGCATCTTGTGGTCATTAAGTGACTCCAGTTTCCCTGACTTTCTTTGTCAAAACTCAGCTAGGAAGATTTAAGATAATAATCACATACTCCAGGATGCTGCAACTGTTATAAATATATACCAGGGGTCAAGCACCCAAATTTTGATCCAAGTGTGAGGATCAGTTGTAAGACACTTCAGTACAGTTTTAACTTTGGGTTGCTGCTAAACAAATGACTGCAAATTGAGGACTATAACAAAACAAACCAGAGCACAAATTACTGCTCAATCCTGTTCAACACTCAGGGATACATAAACGTTAGGGGGCATGGTGCCCCACTTATACAGCTATATAAAAAGTATCCTTCAAGGACCCATAAGATGAAAGTGCTTGAGGTGTGACATCTTTTCCAATTCATAACGGTTGGAGCAGATATATCAGAAAGACAATCCTGCATATAACAGGCATTATTTTTTATTTGGTTATCTTTAATAGAATTTTAGGTCTTGGCCTTCTTGGAGAGGTGGGGGTATGCTCCAGAATTGTGGAAGCACGTCAGTTTTTAATGCTGTGTAAAGTTCTCAAAGAAGCATCTACTCATGGAAGTCCCAGTGAAATCATATTCATCTATCCTCTGATACAGAGGAACAGAATTACTGGTAGTGATGTAAAAAGAGAGAGAGAGAGATGAAGAGATTCCATAAAAATATATCCAGGGAAGCTAGGCAGGAAAATGGCCAGAAGGGCATTTTGTGTCCTACTCTAAGGATTAATAGAATCCTACTTTTGGTGCAAATAGCAGGAGCAACTAAACTTTCAGAATAACATCCTCTTGGAAAAATGGATTTTTGATACTTAAGAAATCTCACTCTAAAATAATTGAGTGTTTTCAGACTACTTTAAGCAATAAGCTGCAGCATCGCAAGCATACAGCAATGTCAAGAGAATCTGCTTACTTTCATACAGCATTTTTAACGTTTATCTTTATTAAGAATCATAGAGAGCTTCACTTTGCCAGAACTACATTTTAGAAGACAAATGTAACTGAAATATTTCCTGTCGTGGTTTCCTTTATTGCATTTTCAATGGATTATCTGGCCAATTAACTATATATCAGTTTTGCCAATTTAGTTAGTCCCTCATTATAAACATTTTGTGTATAATTACAGAAACATGTGGTTTTTAAGTCTACCAGAAAGCCATTTTAATATCATTTCTCATCAATATAGTTGCAGGGAAAAGAAGACTTATTCCCTGAGTTTATTTTCTTGGTTTGAGAGGAATAAGCAGTGTGCAGAAATTGTTTTCTTCAATGTCTTCTATAAAAAAGAAGGCAAAGGGAAAGGATTTTAGTTTTGGCTCATTTCTCCTCAAGGATGGAAAAATGCTTTATTCATTTATTTATTTAAACTATTTATATTATTTTAGAATAGCATTTCTCAATTTTGGCAACTTTAAGATGTATGGACTTCAACTCCCAGAATTCTCCAGGCAGCACAGAATTCTGAGAGCTAAAATCTAAACATCTTAAATTTGCCAAGGTTGAGAAAGACTGATGAAAATGATAAAAGATGTATCATTTTACAGAATTGTAATGGAATGAAGCATAGTGAAAGAATAGTGGTCAAAATATTGGAGTAAGGTCAAATTTCAAATCTTTGCTCAGCTATGAGCAAAGAAAGTCTGCCCTACAAAACATCTTGCTGTAAGCATAAAATAAATGAACAAAATAAACAAGCAGTGTTGAAAAATTTCAGGGCAAAGTCTAGGGCTGTAGAATGTGAAGCAGGACTTCCAAATATTACAGGGCTAACCTACCATATTTTGAAGTAAATAATACATATCAACACTGTATAAAGGAGCTGGTCTTTATTGGTAGTGCATTACTCGATATTCATAGCAAGAATTCATACAATGGACAAGATACCATACAATGGGATTAATTAATTTAAATTAATAAAGGTGAATTAATAGTCTACAAGTTCCAAGAGTGATTTCCACTTTTAGGTGGGACTAGAAATCAGTCTTCTAGTTTCTAGCCAGGTGCCTTAATCACTACAGTAAATTAGGTCTTCCATATCATGTAAGTTAGATGAAATATAAAGTATTTTATTCATGTACATAATCTAATCTATATGAAATAAAAGGAGAACGAGGAGAAAAAATGCTAAGGATAAGTTGAGAACTGAAATAGCAATCTATTAAATAAAATTTAATTTCACTTAATCACAGACTTGGTTGAAAATAACTAATTTGGCATTACTAGCAAACTCAATTTTGAAGGATTTTGATGAAATCAAAACCTGAGTAAGCATTTTGTAAGTGTTTCTGATAGAGATATAGATACAGACAGACGATTAAAGTCTTTTCTAATTGCTTAATGTTGCAGAAGACTGGACTCCATTAGATGCATCAGTTGTTAGGAAAGCTTAATAAATGAAGGCTGATGGTTGCAGTGTTTCCACTTCCTCCCATTGTTCATTCAATTCTTATCATCTAGTTTTCTTTCCATGGAGAGCTTGGAAAAAGAGGCACACTAAAAATAAAAAGGTGTTTGACAGCTCATGTTTGAATGAGTCATCCAACCAAATGTTTGGGGAAGATAATGAAATTAAACTAAACAATAGAAAATATTTTGTGACATTTATTTTATCTTGGCAGGGGGATAATCTGCAAGGTAGCAGAACATTGTTATTAGTAACTTAATTTCTGTGATTTGCAGAACTGCAAATGATTCTCCACAACAGTAAATATTAACACAAAAATGAGGGGCAGTTGTTTATTTTTTAATCTCTGACAAAGTAATTATCGTAGTTAGTCTCTGTTGGGAAAATCCTATTGTGCAAAGGCACAAAATATTATTTCAAAAAGTTGCAAAAAGACTTCTTTTTTCCCTGGCAATAACTTCTGCCTGAAACTCTGAAAATCGCTGCCAGGTGGTTTAAACAATACCAAGCTACAACAGAGATACCACTGGATATCCTCTCTCAGTACAAACAAATCTGTAAGGAAAAAAAATCAAAGGCATGAATATATGCTGGTGGGGAGGGAGGGCAAGGATAACTATATTGGGCAGCCACACATCTGGAAAAGTTCTTGTTGGATCACTGGTTGGATACAAACCAATATTGAGCTGCAAAAAAAGCAAGTCAATCTTAGGTTGTATTAACAGAACTGTTATGTCAAGATGAAGAAAAGCCATCATTCTTCTCAATTCTGAATTGGTTGGACCACATCTAGAATACATTATGCAATACCCAGCACAACAGCTAAGCAGTCCTTTAAGTATCTGGAGCAAGTTTAAAGGACAGCCAGAAGAAGTTAAAGAAACTAGAACAAGAAATAAAACTGTATGGTTCGACCATATGATTTTCAAACCCCCTGCCAACCCTTCCATTATATCCATGTAGGGCTATTTTATTTGTTGTTGGTTTCTTCCAAGTTATTGTTACTCCAGATATGTGTATGTTACAGGTAGCACAGGTTCTATGTGCTATGTAAATTGAGAGCAATGCTATGTATTTCATTCACCATTATGTAAACTGACTTTAATGGAACTAAGTAAACACAGTTGCATTTTCTTGTTCTGTTGTAAATGTTAATCCTACATGGTTGAAAAATGATATACTGTATATGTCTGTTTATAATTTATTATGACTATTATTTATATAAAAATGTGAAATTACAGCTGCCAGATCTTTAGCTGGTATTGTCCTTCATATACATCAAGTTTTTCCCAATAACCTAGGATGTCATAATGTAGCGACATAGCGTATGTGTGGATCCAAGCAGTCTTGTGTAAGTAACAGAAATGTTATCAATAGACATATTTTCTAAGTGCCCTCCAAAAGTTTTTGGTATGGCACCCTGCATGTTAACAACCAACTGGGACTACCATGACTAGATTATGCCACAATCTTTTCAATTTCATTTTTCAGATTTCGGTACTTTGTGATCTTCTCCAATTCTTTGTCTTTTATTCTACTACTTTCTGCTATTGTTACATCAATTATCCACACTTTCTTCTTTTCAACCAGTTACATCTGGCATTTTATGAGCCAAGTCTTTATCAATTTATATACTGAAATCCCACAATATTGTAACCTGCTCATTGTCAATTACTTTTTCAACTCTATGTTTCCACCAATTTTTAAATTACTGGCATGTGATAACTGTTACAGGCCTTTCAGTGAATTGTTTTGGTGACTATTACCTCACTGTTTATAATACATTTTGGAAATGTTCTTGTACAAGATCAATATATGATGTACTGTTTCTTCTACCTATTATTATCATTTTATATTACTAATACTTTCATTTCCATTTTCAATATCACTAATTATAAGATTAATTCATTTTAAAAGTAATAATTTATTAATTATTTCTATTAAAACTTCTAATTAATCTGGGAATGTTAAGACATGACTGCACCATATTTATTTAGTTGGTGAATTATTAGTCTATCAGCTTTCCATTCTTGCATTATTCTATAACAACCTCAAATTTTCACCCATTTGAAATGAGGCTAATTTTGAAAAATATTTCCTTCTCTCAATTGAATCATACACCATTGAGTAATATAGCTTGGATGTTATTAGTATGCCAGGAATAATTATTGTACAGTCAATTGGAGATTTATCATTACTCAGCAGTGTAAATAAATAATGTAGCATTAAACAATGCCATTAGGAACTTCAGCATGTCTGTTCAATTAAAATGCTGCTCTTTGTCTTCTTTATCATGGCTAAGTCTGGTTATTCACTACTTAATTCCTCTCCATATCCCTTCTTTCTGTCTATAGAAGTGTGTTCTTGATTAGCAGATGAGGCATGATACTCTCTTTTAACATCTCTGAGTGTCCTGCAAAAAGTAAGAATGCTGAGTCTGTCTTCCCAAATCTTCCTGAAGCATATGTTAAGGATTCATTATTGAAAGGGAGTCTAATGGCCCAATGACAGGAGAGACTGAAATTATTACTTTCTTTCAGAAAGTAAATGCTTCAGGCTAATGTTAACTTTTGCTAGTTTAAGTGTTTTTTCAGAAATGAAGTTGAAAAACTCATAAAAAGTAGAGGTTGGCTGGCAAGGAGTTTATAGTTAAAAATGAAAATCATTCAAAATTATGATTTGTTTAGTCACATAAATTAATGCATATGTGTGCATATCTTCAAGGTGATGGGCAATCTTGTATTGCAGTGAGCTTTCTTCAGCACTCTTCCAATAATTAAGATTTTTTTAAACTCAAAATTCACTATGGGTTCGGAAATCTCTTTTGCAAATAGGATTCATTCATAAAAATGAGTCAGGCATTTTAGTAGCAAGTGTAATTCAAAAGAAAAACCAGACAAACTACTGCATATGAGCACTGTCTGATGAATAAAAATTGCATTAGCAGCTGGTATGAACTATTCTGAACTATTCTGTAAGCAGATTGTTCATACATGATCAATAAACTGGTAAGAGTCAGACATTGAGTATTTGGTCTACGAATCTAAGAGAGTTTTATTGCTGAATTTATTGGTGGGGAAGCTTTTGGTTGGCATAGATGAAGACTCCATAAAAGTACAAGTCAAACATTCACAGCAAAACGTGAGTTGAATAAACCATTCAGTCATGCTGTCCAATCCAAGTATCCAAATCTAAATATATGTTTGAAACCTTATTCTGCCTACACACTGAAGCCTTATCCTGCTCTATCTAATTATCATCCATGGTTAAGAATTTTAGTCACAAATTAGAGAGTGACATTAATTTAGTAAATCATATACCATTATTAGTTAACAATAATGACTGCACTATTGACATGCATTTGCTGTCTGATTAACAATCAAAGAAGCAGCATGACAACAGTGGAAATTTACACTGACATAAAAAGAACTTAAATAGGAAAGATGTTAACATAATTACAGAATTCTGACAATATGAATATACTATCCCTTACTGTTGCTATTAGGTATATTTCTGATAAAATTACAGATACTTATCATATTAAAATGTTCAATCACGTAAGATATGGTTGAGGTTTCGGACTGACATAGGCCCAAGACCACCATCAGCTACAGAAATTGGATGACCATAAGCTAGTCACTTTCTTTCAGGTTAGATGTTAGGGGATAAGGGAAATGAGAAAGGAACAATAGGCATGCCATTTGACTGCCTGAGAGAAAGGCAGGATATAAATCCAACAAATAAATAAACAAAATAGATAACATCAGGTGCAGTAACAGGGGCACTTTTTCTACTTCTAAGGTATATTTCTTTACCTTTAGCTGCTAGAGATTGAAGAATAGATTGCAGGCTGGTACTACATAGGGAAAAAGAAAAAAGTGAACAAAAACATGCCTTCTGTAACCTTCCTCTTCCTCTTCCTGTGTCTTCCAGGAAATAGAAACAATTAAAACACAGTTTTAGAATATACATAAAATGTCACATCTGAAAACGATAGTGCCTTTACCTGGTAGCACATTCTGCATGATTGTATTAAGTAGTACCACAGAATTTCATTATTGTGACATTTGCATACTGTCCACATGACATAGCTCATAGCTTTTCTATTGTGATTTGTGTGCCTTGTTTGGCTAGGAAACCATTGAAAGATCTTTCCTGGGGGTAGTATATTCTACGAGTTATGGTCCAAATAGGACACTTTTCTTTAAATTCAGAGACAGTTCTTTCCTTCATTTTCTAATCTTTTCACAGCTTTGCAAATCATTGGTTTCGTTTCCATCCTCCATGGAATTAATTTACTAGAGAACTCTTTCTTCTTCCCCAATGCACTATAAATCAATCTTAAATCTCCCTCTCCCCTTCTCTTTAAAAAAATCAGCTGTAAAATACTGAGCCAGTTCCAAAGGCTATGTACCCTCCCGTCAGATTGTTCCAATTAAAATAGCTTGCATTATGTTTATAAAAATATGGGGCAGGAGACGGAAAAAGAAATAATACAGACTAAAACCATGGCTAATGTTCATCTGGTTTGGTGCTCAGATACTTTTTCTACCTAGCTTCCGCCATGATTTCCAAATCTATTAATTTTTTGAAGGGTTAGGGTTAATATTAAGCACACATAAACCCTTCTAATAGTGCAACTTATGTCAAAACTGGATTGCTTTCTATTTCTATAAACAGTGAGCACAATTTAAAATTAGGAAAAGCACAGTACCCAGCTTCGAAGTATATTTTCCCTTGAAGCTACCTTCTCTTAGCAGATTTCTCCAAAGTTGACAGTAATCTTTGCTAAGAGGAAAAATAAACTCGATAATTCTGTGCATGAAATATGTCTTTTTAGCAACATATGGCAAGATTATGTACATATTTTCAAAACTTCAAACACTCTTTGAGTAACAGGATGATCTTTGAAATGTAGGCCACAAAATAAAATTTTATTTTAACCACGTTGAGCATGATTGAATCAGACTATGGAGTTTGAAGCACATGCTCTTAACATTCTTCCACTGACTTGAAAAAAATGGATTATTTTGTTCTGAATTGTCCTAATTTCTTTACATACTTTGAATAAATAGTATACTACTACATTCAATTTTATTAAGTGTCGGCTCACAAAAATAAAGTCCATTTACCTCATTTCCAAATAAGAATCAGGGAGAAATTTGTGTATAAAAGAACACCCTAACATACTAACTCCAGCTAAGTATCTTGCTGTTATTGTATATTCTGTAATTACATTTATATATGGCAGTCCTAAATTATGCATCAGCATGTTTCATGGCAATCTGCCAAGTAGTGGCTTTTAAATTATAGAAAGTTACTTACTCTATAAAGAACAGTCCAAGACTCTGCTATATTATGGATTTGAGGCCTAAAGATTCTTTGCAGTATGTGAGAGTTTGAATGCAGTATCAAGTGTGCCACTCTTTAAAGCAGCCACATAGTTTTCTGGGATCATATGGTAACTGTGCAATAATTAGAAAAATACAATTGCTTTAAACAATGGCAAACCTGGCATACAATTACCTTTCTGTGCACTCCAAATCATCTTTTCAGAACTGAAAGTGAACTGCTGCTGGGCTTTAGAACAAACTTCCGCAAAGTCAATATCAATCCACAAGAATTGGTAGGACTATCATTTTGGTTCCTAATTTATGATGATTCTTAATGCTATTAGTTCAAACAGTATTTATTAAATTATAACATATAATAAATGTCTGGGACAGGTCAGTGAACAATCTGAAACTTCATGAAGGTGTTGAGTTGAAGTGTTTGGGAACCCCTGGTCTAGAATAATTTAGGTTATTTTAGATTATGCTAATTTGAATGTGAATCTACTAACATATTAGTGTTAATATAAACATTTTGCAGTTAGGAATGACTGTACCTTAAAATGTTAATCATACATTTTGGACATACTTGTAGAGATTTCATTTGAACTGCTGTTAATATAGCTGTGCCATCTGGCCTGGGGATCTAATAATGTGGATATCGAATCTGTTAAATTGGCTATATTATTAAATATAGTGACTGCACTCACCCACAAATTATGTTTTGTGGTTTTAATGCTTTTAATGTTTGCAATGCCTTTTGTTATGGTTGTTATATTTGTGGCTGTTCTTTTTTAACTGTGTGCAATGTCCAAGTTCACCTAGATGATATTGGCAACTATATCCATTTAGTTAATAAATAAATAAATAAATAAATACATCTTTTTAAAATTTGAACCACATAACCACATACTTTATTATGAACCACATAACTATTATCATGATTTACATTTTAGACTCCAAACCACCATAATGTGAAGCTCACATAAATAATAATTAATAACCCAAAAAGTTTATTTGTCCATGAAGTTTGCTGATGTCAGGGACAGGTTTGATTCACTTATTCCTTCCTGTAAAAAAAAAAAAAAGGGGGGGGGGAGTTGAAAACTGTATGGGTCTTTGGGATCATCTTCCTTCATTTGACCTAAGGCCTTCCTTGTGGTCCCATGTTCAGAAGATAATTATTGAAGACTGGAAAGTTAAATAAAAATCATGAAGACAATGGCAAATCACTTCCATCGAGTTGCCAAAGAAACACCAGAATCTCCCCATAGTCATAAGGAATGAAATTCAACTTGATGAAACCTTTAATTTTAGGTATGAACTTTGCTGTTTTATCTTTTTACCTGATTATTCTTTTAATGTAGACTTTTTCAATGAACCACACAGGTAAGACAGAGAAAATAAAGTTTCTTCTAGGAATGCAGCTCCTGTTAAATATTCAAGCATACAGGCAAATATTTTTTTTTTAAAAAATGGGCATTTTACTTCTCATTTCACACCCCTCTCTAGTTTATAAGCTAAGCAAAAAAAAAAAGCAGCAAAAAGGCCATGCTTTCTTGACGTGGAGCTGTCCCCACTGTGCCCAAAAGCTGCTCCCCCGCCCAAGCAGGCACCCTCCTAACGTGAGGGACTGCGAATGGTTGCCAGGAGGTCCGGGGACGATGGGATAGAGAGTCGGCCTCTCTGGCGGCGTCAGGAATCCGCTAGGGGCGGAAAACGAAAGTAGCAAGCTTATCCCGCCTGGGCTCTCGAAAGGAAGAGACTCCGCCGCTAGTCCAGCACAGCGCAGCGCGTGCGTGAGCGCAGCTTTCCCCAGCCAAATCTGCGGCCAGCGCCGGCGCTGGTGTGAAAAGTCCTCGTGGCCGCCGCCGCCGCCGCCGCCTCCCTCTCTCTTCCTCCCTCCCTCCCAGCAGGCGCTCCTTTTCTCTGTCTCTCTCTCTCTCTCTCAGTCATCAGTCACTCCGCGCCTGAGTCGAGGCAGCGGCGCCCCGGGAGTCTCCTTCCCTCCCTCCTTCTTTCTCTGCCTCTCAGACGGAGTCGCCGGCTTGACTTACCCCCAGTGACTCCCGCGGTTGCCGGCCTCGGCCATGGCTTCCCACAGCGGCCGGAGAGGCCGGGAGCGGCCGGATCCCGCGGCGGGAGAGGAAGATCTGCCCGTTTACCTGGCGCGCCCGGGCACCGCCGACCAAGTGCCCCGCCAGAAGTATGGCGGGATGTTCTGCAACGTGGAGGGCGCCTTCGAGAGCAAGACGTTGGACTTCGGGGCTCTCAGCGTGGGGCAGCGGGGAGCCCGCCGCGCCCCATCTCGGGATCAGGAGCCCCAGAAGCAACAATCTCCTTTGGAGGCAACCCCGAAAGAGCCCCCGGCCGGCGGCGTGGAAATCCGGCCCCCCTCAGGCAAACAGCGGCTGCAAAACCTCGGCCACGAGGATTACAAGGTCAGAGAAGGGGCGGAGGAGGGGAGCCTTCCCTGGAAATCTCGGCGAAGGATGGAGGAGGAGGAGGATGGGTGGCCTTGGAAGCGTGACTGAAGGCGGGGTGGGGGTAACCCGACCATGGGGGGGCGGGGAGAGACGCCGCCTTGCTCGGGATGCATGGGGGATGCTTGGGCCGTTTGCCGACGAATCAATCCCGCCCTCCCCGGGGTGATGTACACTAGACGGGAGTGTGGAGAGACTGGCGCGCTCCGCCCCAAAAAGCATCTTTACGACGATGCATCCTCCTAAAAAGCTGCAAAACGTTTGGGGATTCGGGGCGGGGGAGAGAGACAAGAAGCCGGGATCAGATGTGACCTCGCACTTTTATCCGGCCTGCCCCCAAAGTTGTGGCGGTGGCGACGAGGGCTGTGCTTAGTGGCGGTTACAAGCCAGGGGCAGGACGCTCTATTTCCCGAGGTTTAATTCTTTCCTCCTGACGCATAAAAACCCTAGTAACTTAATTACGCGTGGGGCGTACGCTCTGAGGCATCTTTTGTACAAGTTAGCGTTTCGAGGAATGTGGTGGTGGTACAGGGTTGGGTTTTCTCCTGGCAGTTTCCCCGATTCGCCCTCGCGTGTTGCAAGTCATTCGAGTTTTAACAGCAAACTGAGAGCTCTGGCGAAGGAGCAGCGTCTTCAATCAAGTTTTCCTGCGGCCCAAGGCTTTAATGGTACCGGGATCATGTGACCCCGGTGCAATTATTCACCCCCATCGGCTGGTGAATAAATCCGTTACTCAATACTAGCCGGGCTTATGTTTACTACCATAGGATTGGGGTTAATGGAGAGAAGTAATAACCGAAGAGAGGCTCTGTTAACTTTCTTCTGTTTCTTTTCAAGAAAAGAAGGGTCTCTCCCCCCCCCCCTTTGCTGTCAGCCTGTAACAAAGTGTGTCAGCGTTTTTTCAAGTGATTAACTGAAAAGCTGTATGCCGAGTTTCCAAGAATGGTCAAAAAAACTAACTGCCAGAAGGCAGTAGCATAAACTTGGCCAGGCTTGGTTATTTTAAAGTCAGTTTTTTTCTCCATAATGAAAATGGGCTTCCTATAATCACAGGCCTGAAAATCAAATCTGAACTCTTGACCTTAGGCTGATATTAAAATAGATTTGATTTAAATATCATACCATAAGATCAGACCAGACTGAGTACTCCCATAGCTTTTTCAGATGTTGATTGTGGCTCAAATGTATTGCTGGGTATCAGCATTTGCAGTTTTAAAAAAATAGCTATTTTAGCTTGGGTTGTCAGAAAACAGTGAAATATTTCTTAAAACTATTACAAAGACTGAATCATTGCAAGCTATGCACAGCTGTACTATTCAGGTGGACTATAGAGAGGCCAGTGGCCTTAGAAACAATAGGCTCTATGGTCTCCCTGAATGACCTTTGCTCAGGCCCTCCTCTTTCTCACCTTTTTGACATCAGGAAGAAAAAGCTGAAAGACTGGAAAAAGAATTTTCTCATCTGAGTCTGGAACTTTCTCTCAGATCTTAGTGTGAAAAATCAAAAACATTCCATAGTTTCTGGATTGTGGGTTTAAAAAACAGGAAATAAGAGCTCAAATCACTGCAACGGAGGAGTAAAAATCATCCAGCTGGGAAGAGAAAGATATTGAATGAAATTGCTTAGGGACAGTATAGTGAAATTAGATCCACAGTATTTAGTTAGAATTGACACAGTTTTAATTTGGAGATGAATGTCTTTTTAAAACTTTAAAACAGCCACCATTCCCACAGTTTTGATATTGAGGTTATCTCTTGTGGATTCTTTTTCAGTGCTACTATACACGGAGGTAAGGTGTTAGACTCTGTCTCTTACTTACTTAGAGAACCAGTTGATTATGAACAATTAATATTTTAACAAAAAAAGGATGACCGGTAGTATATAAGTTGCTTCTGTTTAGAAGTGAGTAGGGAAAAAAGTGCTTCATAGCAGAATAGTTATCATATACCAATTGCTTTGTATGTTTGTTTTATTTATGTGTATATGTGTTTGTAGATTATCTGCTTTTCTTTTTCTTATTTTGTCAACTGCCTCTCTTAATTTCAGCTATAAGTACATACCTTTCTATCTGCTTTCCCTACATGGAAATATCCAATTAACCTTTAATTTGTTTAAATTGAATATAAGTATTGTATCATTTCATCACAGAAAAATTGTAATTACAGTATTATGGGAAAACTATTTGATTTAAAAATCATAAGCTTTTTTATAAGGAACTCAGGCAGGCATATATAGAACTAACAAGAGTTGTGCCAGGATGAAAAAATCATAAGTATCTGTCACAAACATCTTGAGGTAATTTGGGCGGTGGGTGACTTGTCAGAAGTCACCAAGAGAGTTTCTTTAGTGGAGCTAGGACCTGAGTCAGCATCAGTTCTTGTTTCAGCACCTTTTTTTTACTCCATGCCATTCTTAGTTCCAAATATATGGTGGAAACCAGATTTTCTACTTTTGATTTAATATTTGATAACACTAGCATTTGAATTGTACTTGTAAACAAACTGCCAGCCACTATGGTAGTTCTTTAATAAATGGAAGATATTGTGTTGTGTTTGGCCTTTTAATTGCTTCTCTGCTAAATAAGTTGAAGTCTCTGGTAATTTTCCAAAGATAATCATGAATATAGTATGCTACAGTGATATGTAACATATGTATTCTTAAATACTCTTATAAAGATGGAGAAGCTCTCTGTTCATTCAACAAAGCCAAGATTCATTGTGGTTCAAATTGTAAACTTCCTGTAAAATTAAAACTTATCATATAAACTAGTTGTAATCTCAGTATTACTCCATGTGATTACATGGGAAAATTAATATATTGAATGAATAAATGAATACCTGAAAAACTTTGAACTGCAATTTGTGTCATGATTAAAGATATATCCTGGAATGTAAAAAAAAATGGCTATCTGATGATAACACTGAAAAAAACTGAAACAAGAAGAAACAAGAAAAAATTGCCTCAAGTTTGATCACTGAACCAGAGTCAGACATGTGATATTATAATGGCATTATAAAAACACTGCTAACAAAGCTGGAGGAGTTGATGAACTATTTAATTTTTTACCAGATTATGCATTTAGAGTGATATATGTGATTTGTAAACAGCAGTGGTTAAGGGACTGGAAAAGACCAAATCTTCTCAAAGCAAGATTTTGCAGTCTAGACTTCATTTGTACATAGGAAATAAAACCGCCAGACGGATAAGCTTGGGACACACGAGTTTCCATTGCTAACTGATAGATAATGGAAAGGGCATGAGAGTTCCAAAAATATGTCTATTTGTGCTTTATTGATTATACTAAACATTTGACTTTATAAATCAAGAGATATTGTGGATAGCTCTTTAAAATACATTGAATTCCCTTATCTATCCAAAGAAGCTATTTCATGACTTAGAAAAACAATTAAAACAGATTATGGAGCTTATTCAGGGGTTCAAAATCTGGAAAATAGAACATCACAGTTGTACTGCCACCCTCTTTATAATGTTACATGCCGACTATATGATGAGAAATGATCACAAGAAATAGAAATCAGAAGTTGTGGGAAGAAATACCAGTAGTCTTGGATATGTTGATATTACCACTACGATGATTGAAAACAAGGAAGATTTAAGAAATCTCCTGTGGGAAGTTGATGTCAGTCTTACCTCAATATTAAAAAAGAAAAGTAATATGTCAACATGTAATGCCAAATCAGTGCAAATAAGTAAAGGTATTGTCAAAGTAATAACGTAATTATTTATCTTCCTAGATTCAAGAAATTATAGAGATGGTAACTGTTATGAAATATGTTTTATACTCGAAAAATAATTTCTGACTGTTCTAGATAAAGTATTAATATATAGACATATTTATAGTAAAGCTACGTACATGCAATTTCATTGTTTTTTTTGGTCACTATATAGCTCTAAAAGTTTGACAGAAATACTGAATTAAAATAATGATCCCTTTGAATGATAGGATTGGAGAAAATTTTTGGAACACCTTAGACTTAGACCTCAAGAAGAATAAAGACTCAAACTCTAAATGATTCAAGATGATTCATTTGTTGAAAGCAATAATAATAAAGCTAAACTTTAACTACTTTGGATACATAATATGAAGGCAAGAATCTTGGAGAACACTCTGATCCATAAAAATCAAAGGGAATCAATAAAGGGGCCAGGAGGATAATAAGGCTAGATACCATCACTAATGAGACAATTCTTGTAAGCATAAGCTGATAGAACTAGTGAAATGTTTCATCATATAACAAGGAATCAGAAATGATAAAATAATCAATACCAATAATAATCCAGAATATAGATAATTAGCTTTTTTGCACAAAGAAAATAAATAACAAACATTTGTTGTGTTTATATATTTCACAGTAAGGGACAGGATTTGTTTCATAAAAGAGTTGGACTCAGAAGCAAAATTTAGCTCTAACAAGAGACTAATCGTTTTCATTTAAACTTTTATATAAACTATTTTAAATTGTATTATAGTTGTTTATGTAATACCTTTGTATATTTCATTTATTGCATAACAATATTTCTATCCAGAAGAAGCGGTCTAAATCCAATAAAATATTTGGAATTATCAGTAATTCATGGCTTAATTGATGTATTGGTCAAAATAAATACAGTATTTAAAGCAGAAGTTCTAAATATACTTTCCTGATAGAAATGGTATTATAATTGAATTGATACTGGATTGTACTATAAGCAGAACTCTCTTAGTTTTGTCCTATTTCATATTCAGTTGTATTAATACAAAAAATCTAGGAATCATAATTCATACAAAACACAGAAATATTACAAACAGATGTTTCTTAGTTTATTTAAACATTCCCACAATCAAAGAGTAGTGAATTGAGCATTATGCAAAGGATATTTGCTTTTTTCATATTAAGCTATAATTCTGACTTATTATCTAAATGAGTAACTGTTAGAAATTGGAATAGTAACTAGAATATTAGTAAATATTGGAAAACATAAGACAAAATTGGCATTATTACATTGAGTGTTGCCTCTCTAGTTATTTCAAAAACAAATCAGAGAAATATTTATTCTCCCACATCTGTTTTTGGCCTTTTCTAACTGGGTAATTCCCCTGCACAATGTTTTTCCGCCCATGACAGCTGCTTTTATGCTACAAAATAGGTTTATTACAGTTGCAAATTACTTTTTGTAGTATTAAGCACAGAAATGATCCAATTTGTAGAGACAAATTATCTTTGTCAGCAAAACACAATGGTTGCTAAGTATAGCTTTCATTAAAATGAGAGTTACTTTATAAATCCATTCTTTTGCCAGTACAGTATCTGTTGTAATTTGCCACACTTAAATTATTCATTAATCATCCAAATATGTGATTTGTCATTTTTCTTTATGTTTAATTTTACATGTCTATTACTGATAATAGAGACTAAATTAAAATTACAAGAAATAATTTTATTTGCAGAGGCTTGAGTAATTTACAGTAGGGCTGTGCAAAGTGTTTGAAAGTGTATTAGTGCATTGTAGCACTTATCCTTGGATTGTGAAAGCAGCCTTATCCTTTTTTAAGATCAGCAAGTTCCATGCACACAAGTACAGATAGTGGGAGATAGCCTTGGCAAGCCTTGCAAAGGATGTGGCTGCTTTAATGTTTGAATAGAGATAATTGATTTGTACAGACACCAGTATGAAGCATATCTTTCAGAAACAAAATATCTAAAAGATAAACATGGATTTTAATGTTAGCATATTCAATGTTAGAATTATGACTGGAGTGATTTATCAAGAAATGAAAATGTCTAAAACCTAGGGTTCTTAATTTATGGGAAGAATAATATATGTAATTTCTTATACTAAGAGTGCCCATGGAGTAAGGAAGAGCAGCTTTGGTCTTAGTCTGATTATATTGAAGGTGATTAAATTGAAGGCTTAAAACTGTTAGTAAAATTGTATTTATTATTCATAAACTGGGTTTCTTTTTTTAAATAAGTGGCAGATACCCACAGGAGTATATGATAGGATTCATTTTGGATATTTTATCAGTAATAAATATATATTCCCAACTTTTTTTATTTTTAGGAATTTTAAGATATTGTAAACAGTAAGATAAAATAGCTAATGTGATTGCTGCAACTAGATCTTATAGAAAAATCTATGAGATAGAATCATAGTAACTCCTATGATTCTGAGGTTTGGACAAAAGAGGAGACAGAGTCATTAAACATGAAGCCACTTTTTACTTTGTGTCTTGTTTAAGATCACACACAGAGACAGACACATATAAATACATATATACATATCATCCCCTTACACACAACCCAGATTTCCATACATTCTCCAATCTTTACTTTCCTAACCTTGTGGTGGTGATGGGGGATGATACAACTTTCTAATTGGCCATTTCATAGGTACTAAGAGATTTTGTATACGGACAAACAAACTTAGTTTGTACTGTGGGCACCCTTCTTTGTAAAATACCCTTCATGATATTTTTCTGTTCAATATAATGGTAAGTAAATACGATTTAGGAAGATTAATAGAAAGCAGCTTGAAAAGCAAAAAAAGGCTTTTAAGATAGCATCAGTCTAGGTAAATGTAATCATAAAATGGCTTGTATTAAACAGATAACGTTTCAGAATTGCTCAATTATGAAAGCTCTTTGTTTTGTTTATATACTAGCAAAGAAAAATGAGGAGTCATTATTTTTGTTTCTCTTTTTGAGGGAATGTGAGGAATTCTTATGTTAAATTTCAAAACATTGAAGTGTGCTCTCAACATGGTCTTCTGGGAAATAAGATCACCATGTATGAAACAGAGGAAGTTAAGTATATTATCCTGGATTAATTTCCTTGGAAATACGGTGTTTTGATGGAAATTTTTGTAGGATTACTAAATTTTCTGTGTGATTCTAAACATCAGAACAATTCCACTCTTTTAGAAATAGATGCTGTATTTATCTGTCTTTGACCAAATCAAGATAGGGATGCTAATTTTCATTCTTGGATTAGCTATTTGTTTTGTTATGGTTTAATAATAGAGGTGAGTCTAGAAATCTAGGCATTATCTATAGCAGGGGCGGCCAACCTTTTGGACCTCAGGGATCACCAAACTCAAAATTTTAGATACCAGGGATAACTAACTGATTCTGTGGGTGTGGCCTAATTTGTGGGTGTGGCTTGGTCATGTGACTGGCTGGGCATGGCTTGTATGTAAATATTATAAATATTTATATAAATATTGAATTTTTTATAAAAAAAGCAACTTTTACCCAAAATCAGGCAAAGCAGGCAGGCAGATTGAGTTGCTCACAGAATCACAAGATTCATTCAGAAATCCATCTATCTGCCATTGGCTAGCTCAGTCTGTCACATAAAATTTGCCTGCAAGCAAACTCACAAAATTTGCTTGCAAGCAAACTCACAAAATTAACTCACAACACACCATGCATGTAAACATTCATTTTTTTATTTAAAAAAAGAGCAACTTTTACCCAAAATCAGCAAAGCAGGCAGGCAGATTGAGTTGCTCACAGAATCACCAAAATAGGAAGAGGAAAAATTATATTTTTCTGACAAAATCAATTTTATTTATGATCAAAAATCCCAAATGTCTTATTATCAAGGTTGTCTCTAAGGCTACATCATCATATTTCAAAATTTTAGTTTGTTTATATGTTAAGGAACTTTACCAATAATTTATCATTCTCTGACATTTTTTTTTTTTGCTGTATGTACCCAGAGGCAATGAAGCAAAGATTCACTGAAAGCAAGGTCATTCTGTGCATACCAGCAGGTTTATGTAAAGACATGCAGCATAATCTCATTTTGCCTGTACAAGTGAATTTTCTTAAACCTAGACTTTCAGATGTGTTCCTTTTCTTTATCAATTAGATTATTCCTTGCGCCCTTTTGTCCAAGAGTGTGTTTACAATTTGAAGCTGCTACTCATGACAGAGCAAAGGGAATGGGGTTAAAACTAGGAATTAAACATTTATAGGGAGATTGTTTATCTTCTGCCTATCATGATTAGTAATAAGGCGCTTTATACTTGTAGAAGGATTTTGAAGTTGTAGCTATACTGATCAGTCCAACCAGAAAGGAAGGGAATGTTTGCATGTAGATATTTTAATAAATACATTGTTAAGGTATTTCCAATTAGACTAAGATTTTGTTTTTGATTGTGAATAGTTTTAGATTTCCATCAAGAGTGAATTTTTTCAGTCTTTATTACTGATAAACATTGGATGACTTTGCTACGAATCTATTTATTTTTATTAAATTTGTTACAATAAGTGAATAGAAACACCTATGCAAAATTTCGTATTCCCCCTCAAATCCTGCTATGCTATTTCATCAGGGCTTGTTCAGACTTGTTCAGAATGTAGGTGCCAGTATCACAAAAGAGAAGCCTTCATAGAAATCACCTACTGCATTACCCTTATCATGCCTGAATAAACAAAATCCTCCACCCTTGTATGCTGCCTGGGCTGGACTCAGTTCATTGCCTAGGCAAAAAAGAGAGTTGGTTTCTCACACATTGCAAACCCTCTTTGGTGAGGACGGAGGGGCCAGAGACCGCATAAGTGAAGATTGATTATATGGCCACACCTGAGACTTGGAAGACTTACTGAGATTGTTGGCCACATGGGCAGGAGAATAAAACTTAGCCTAGAATCCCTATGTAGCTGCAAGCTGACTAAGTCCAACTTTCCTTGAATTCCATGAACCCTAACCTCCAAACAGACTAACAGTTAGCTGAGAAGATTCCTGTGCATAGGTTGTTTAGCAATAAATCAGTTTATTGGTCCTTCATGTGGACCTGGTGTATAGGCTATCAAAAACTGCTCACAAGTAGTGACATGGTTTGTATGAAGCTGTTCTTCAAATGTGATGATTCTGTGGTTTTTTTACTTTTTAATCAGATTTTAATGAGATTCAGTCTGTGCACATGATATATTTTCTAAGTTGACGGTAATTGAAGTTGACACTACAGTAGTTTCAAATTCAGGAGATTTACTGCCAGTGATTAAAATGGGATAAATATAGTTTGTTACATGCATTTCAAAAATCTGTACATATGGATGGTGACAATTGTTATAGATAGGTGTAAAGAAGAATGACCTAAAAAGACTCCCAAAATATCTAGTCTTTTTTACTGGACATGAATTGAGAAAATGAGAAAATATTGGATCATGTTCCTCATTACTTAGCCACTCAAGCTGCTGCAGACATTGATTCCAGCCACTTTCCCACTGTGCGGGAAAATAGTTATTCTTATTTTGTGCATTTAATACAACAGCAATCAGAAAGTTGGAATGAAAAGACAGTCTTGAGCACTAAAAATGACTCTTGTTTGCATTGCCAGTTCTTCAGGCAATGGGAGGGAGGATTGCTTTTGTTTTGTTTTTAAAGAAAGTTTACTTTATAAAAAGATAGATCTGTCATCTATCCTTTCAATCAATATCTATAGTGCCCATCTCAGACAAATAATTCCAAGTGGTGAACAATCATAAAACCAGTTAAAACCAAGCGTGGGAGATATATAAGCCAAGGAAAAATTAGAATCATAGATATCAATATAACCAAGAAATAGGATACTTAACATGCTTGGGGACCCAAGCCTAGGCACATAACCAGATCTTCAAGACCATATGACAGGCCAAGAGGGTGAGAGCCATTCTGATCATTGGAGGGGGAATGTTCCAGAGAAGATACATCAAATAATCCCTGCCAGCTGAAAGGACTCAGCATGCCCAATTTGCCAGACCAAATTGGAAAGCTAGAAACAATAGGGAGGAAACAGTTCCTCAGGTAACCTGGTCCCAAGCCATGAAGGGCTTTGAAGGCAAAAACCAGCACCTTCAATTGCAATATATGGAGAACCAATGCATTTACCACAATAGGGATGTTATATGTGTGAAATATCTGATTATCCGCATAATTGCATTGTGCACAACTGAAGCTTTCAAATGCTCTTCAAGGGCAGCTCCATGTAGAGTGCATTGCAGTAATTCAGACAAGAATTCAAAGACTGACTACTTACAGTATTATTTAGGCAGGAACTTTATGAGGTGGGGAGGGAGGGGTTCCCTTCAGTTGGCTCAGTTCACAAAATCCTCAGATGCCCTTGCTCGTCAACATGATAATATATTCAGGATGCAGTGCTTTCTGTTTTCACAAAGTAATGAAAAATGCTCTTTTTTTGGCAGAATCTACAGTAAATTAAATTGAGGTTTCATTGTATGTAGCCTTGGTCTGACCACCGCAAAATAGAGAGGAACATTAACTTCTTCCAATCCTAATTCTATTCTTCTATTGATTTACTTCATGTACTACTTGTATTTTTCTAGTTGCATCACTCAGTTGGCTCACATTCACCCAACCCTGGATTAACCATTAAACAAAGTAAGCTTAAGACATTAAAGCAAGGGAACCACCACAGAATTCCCCTCCCCCCAGCTGTTACACTGTTAGCCTTTTCACTGCCATAGTCAACTTTAGTATTCAATATTTTTTTAATTTGTATTTTCCCCTAAAAATACCTAGTTGCCTGGTTATAAGTAAATAATTTGCTTGCATTGGTTATTGTAATACATTTAATATGGTTGTGTGGTCTGCCCAGGGCGACACCTGGAAGAAAATTAAGCTTTTAACATTCAAAAGCTATATTTCACCTTCAGCACTTGATGAGTCTTAATGTTAAAGTTATCTTAAATTATCTGAGGAACTGCCTCTTCCTGATTACGGCTATCCATCTAATCAGGTCGCGCAGGAGACACATGCTAGGTAAAGGTCCCGTCTGCAAAAAAGTTCTATGTAAAAGGACCTAAGAGGCAAGCCTTTTCTTCCATGGCACTTGCCCTCTTGAATATCATCCGTCGCAAGTTGAGGTTAGCCCAACCCTCACAGCCTTCCATAAAACCCTCTTTTTTCCCGGAAGGTTTCTCTCTTTTTCTCTCTCTTTTTCTTTTGAGAAAATCTAAAGATTCCCTGGTAATAGGGAACATGCACACTATTGTTATATGTAATATTGTTTTCTTCTCATGATCTTGTTTTTACTCCTGTCTACTGTTTCAATTGTTCTTATTTACTTTTGATAGTATATTTTAATTGTGGATTTTATTGTATGCTGTGCAGAGCCACTTCATGTGAGATAAGTGGCTGTATAAATTTGTCAAATACTTAACAACTGCCTCGATCTCATCTTCTGCGATAGTTTGAATTTAATTTACGGAATACAAACTAAAGAACCCTTTTCCAGCAGTGACCACAATATGATTGACTTTTGTCTCAACATATGCTCAGACAAAAATCATCACAATGACGTAATCCCCAATTATAGCTTCAAAAAAGGCAACTATGATCTTATAGACAACGATCTCTCATCGCTTGATTGGCAATCTCTATTCACTGGATGCAATACTGCTGAAGACTATTACAACATATTTTTACTTGAAGTCAAAAGAGTCATCAAATTATATGTACCAACAACAACTCCCAAAACAAAACAAAAAAACAGATTACCCATAACAATAAGGAAACTTCAATCCAAAAAGAGATCACTCTGGTGGAAAAACAAATCTGGTCACGTTGCCAACTTCAAAAGCCGATACAAAATTTATGCCACCAGATAAAATTTATGCCACTGAATGCACCAATTATCCCATTAAACAAGAGGAAAACCTTTGACACACAAATTCTACCCATGCTTTCTACAATTTTGTAAACAACAAGCTAAAAGACTCAAGGTCCATCCCACCCTTGAAAAGACCTAATGGTAAAGACTGCAATGATGACACCATTAAAGCCAACCTCTTTAACACATTCTTTGGCTCAGTATTTATAAACAGCAATGGATCATGCCCAGTATTTCCTAGTCGAATCTCAGACAACTACAATGATCTAATACATAACAATTTTACAGAAGACAATGTTGAAAAAGCACTATGCCATCTAAAACCATCTCTATTGGACCAGATGGAATATGTGCCTACTTCTTAAAAAAGCTATCCACTGCCATAGCCAAACCTCTAAGCATAATTTTTGAAAAATCTTTCAGGACCAGCTCCTTGCCTAACCTATGGTCACAAGCCACAGTCATCCCCATCTTCAAAAAGGAAGACCCCAGCCTAGTTGAAAATTACAGACCAATCTCCTTATGCTGTGTCACCTGTGAAGTCATGGAATCAATTATTAACAAATCCATTATTCTCCACTTAGAGACAAACAACCTACTCTCTAATAAACAATTTGTTTCAGAAAAAAACTATCCTGTAATCTGTAATTTTTACACTGCAAAAACATATGGACTACAGAACTCGATCAGGGCAAAACAATAGATGCAATCTACATAGACTTCTGTAAAGCCTTTGATTCAGTGGTACACAACAAACTACTCCTAAAACTAAAATCTTATGGTATCTCTGGACACCTGATAACTGGATCGAAGCATTCCTGTCAAACAGACAACAAATGGTCAAAATTGGGAGTGTCCTATCAAATTCTGTACCTGTCAATAGTGGTGTCCCCCAAGGCAGTGTTCTAGGACCAACTCTCTTCATACTCTACATAAATGACCTGATTATATTAAGAGCAACTGTGTTCTCTTTGCTGATGATGTAAAGCTACTCAACACCACCGGCAATACTGCTACCCTTCAAAAAGACCTTGACTACGTATCAGAATGGTCAAACAAATGGCAACTTCAAATCTCAACAAATAAATGCTCTGTCTTACATATTGGCAAAAAAAATCAGAAAATAAAATACAAGCTGAATAGTCAAGACCTTGTTGATGATCCAAGCTCTGTAAAGGACCTTGGAATATTCATCTCAAATGATCTAAGTGCTAGAGCCCACTGTAACAACATAGCCAAAAAGGCATTAAGAGTTGTTAACCTAATCCTACATAGCTTTTTCTCTGGTAATATCACGCTACTAACTAGAGCATACAAAACATTTGCTAGACCAATATTCTAATACAGCTCATCAGTCTGGAACCCACATTACATATCTGATATTAGCACAGTTGAGAAAGTCCAGAAATATTTCACAAGAAGAGTTCCCCACTCCTCTACTCATTGCAGAATACCTTATGCTACCAGACTTGAAATTCTAGACCTAGAAAACCTAGAACTACGCCGCCTTCGGTCCGATCTAAGTATAGTATATAAAATCATACATTGCAATGTCCTACCTGTCAATGAATACTTCAGCTTCAACCATAACAACACAAGAGCAAACAATAGATACAAATTCAAGGTTAACCGCACCAAATTTGATTGCAGGAAATACGACTTCAGCAACAGAGTGGTCAATGTCTGGAATACTCTACCTGACTGGTTTCTTCCCCAAACCCCAAAAACTTTAACCTTAGACTGTCTAATATTGACCTCATCCCTTTCCTAAGAGGTCTGTAGGGGGCATGCATAAGCGCACCAACGTACCTGCCGCCCCTGTCCTATTGTTTCTTTTATTTTTCTTATATGTACCCATTTCATGTATTCATAACTATGTATATACTTATACCTATTATCTCGTAAGCGATTGACAAATCAAACTGAATAAATAAATATAAATAAATAGTGTCTTGTCAGTTAAGAAATTGAGGGCATGAGAGGAGCATCTTTTTGGGGGCTGTGCTTAGGGCAGTCTGATGCAGAACCATTGTTGTTCCAGCTATAATTTTTCAGTCTGAGCTGTATCCATCTAATGGTACTATAGTCCAGTCCACATTTTGCCATCTTCTTTTATGGGAGTCTTTGTCAAATGTCTTGCTGAAATCAAGGTGGGCAGCAGTGGTGGGATTCAAAATTTTTACTACCGGGTCTGTGGGCGTAGCTTGGTGGGTGTGGGGTGGCTTGGTGGGCATGGTAGGGGAAGGATACTGTAAAATCTCGATTTCTTCCTCACTCCTGGGGGAAGGTTACTGCCAAATCTCCATTCCCTCCCCACTCCTGGGGGAAGGTTACTGCAAAATCCCCATTCCCACCCCACTAACCTGCTTTCCAGCTCCGTTCTCCTGTGCAGGCAAGAAAAGAAGGCCCAGCTGATCAGCTGGGATTCGGGAGGCAGAGAATAGATGAGGACGGGGCCAGTCAGAGGTGGTATTTGCCAATTCTCTGAACTCAAAATTTCCAGAACTGGTCAGAATCTGCTGAATACCCTGTCTGGTGGGCAGTGTCCATCATACTATCACCTAACTGATCATTTATCAAAAAAAGGAGAGGTTGACTAGCCTTTTAATATTTTTCATAAATCCATGCTGGCTACCTCCAAGCTATATATTATTTTCTAAATACTCACAAACCAATTGTTTAACCATCTGTTCCAGAGTTTTGTCTAGTATTGACAACAGGTATTACCATAGTTTGTATTTATCTGAATCTTCTCTTTTAAAGATAAGAACATTTAACCTCCTGTCCTCTGATAGTATTCCCAGCCTCTTATTATTTTTCAAAGATCACAGAAAGGGACTTTTAAGATGACATCTACATGCTCCTCCAAACACTTGGATGTAATTGGTGTGGTCCTAAAGTCATAAAACCATTCATGATACCCAGTTGCCCTCTAGCCATCTCTTTGCTTGCCTTGAATTGCTTCTCCTTCCTTTTCTCAATTGTTCTGGTTAAAACCCATGTTAATACAGTTCTCTTTTGGGGAGAAGGTCACAGTAAAGCAGGACCTCTCCCTCTTCCCTGTCTTGTAAACATAACTTGCCCACCCATTCCTACTTTCTTGGTGTTACTGTATTGTCTGGGTTGTCTTTTTCTTCACAGATTAAATTAATTCTAAATTAATTCTCAGAAGCATGCTTTTTTATCAGAGTCCAAACTGTTGTTTAACAGAAGCATGCTTTTTTATCAGAGTCCAAACTGTTGTTTAATTTTCTTGAAGTGATGACCCGGTGCCTGGAGGGTGTGCGGAGTTGGATGGGTTTAAACAGGCTCCGACTCAACCCTACTAAGACTGAGTGGCTGTGGTTTCCTGCGCCGAGATACAGCCGGCTTATTCTATTGCTGGCTGTGGGAGGAGAAATTTTAACCCCCTTGGAGAGGGCACGCAATCTTGGTGTCCTCCTGGATGTACGGCTGTCATTGGAAGATCATATAACGGCCGTCGCCAGAGGCACTTATTATTAGGTCCAACGGATCTGGCAGTTGCGGCCCTTTCTGGATCTGGACGCACTTCGCACAGTCACTTCTGCCCTCGTCATTTCCCGTCTAGACTATTGCAATGCATGGGGCTCCCCTTGAAGAGCATCCGGAGGCTCCAGCTGGTGCAGAATGCGGCTATGCGGGTGATTCTGGGGGCTTCTCGGAGTTCCCATGTTACACTGCTCTTGCGCAAGCTGCATTGGCTTCCGGTAGCCTTCCGGGTACGATTCAAGGTGTTGGTGGTTATCTTTAAAGCGCTCCATGGCTTGGGATCCGGGTACTTACGGGACCGCCTTCTGCCACCATCGGCCTCCCGCCGGCCTGTGTGCTCTCACAGGGTGGGCCTCCTTGGGGTGCCGTCAACTGGACGATGCCGGCTGGCAGCCCCGAGGGTACGGGCCTTCTCTGTGGGAGCACCCTCCCTTTGGAATGAGCTACCCCCGGAGATGTGGATTATCCCTGACCTGCGAACCTTCCGGCGCGCATTGAAGACCTATCTTTTCCAACAAGCCGGTCTGGCCTAGTAATATTGGAAGGTTTTAATTTTGTTATTTTTTACCCTGTTTTTATTATTTTATTGTTTTAATTTCTCAGCCATAGATTTAATCCATTTTTAATCTGTTTTTAAATTTTATATTTGGTATTGTATTGTTTTTAGCTGGACTGTGCACCGCCCCGAGTCCCAATTTGGGAGTGGGGGCGGTATATAAATTAAATAAACTCTAAACTCTAACTCTTGATCCATTGATCACTACCAGTTTTCTGCCTTCTGTTCTCCTAAAAAGTGGCTCTCATTGATCAACTATCATGAAGGGGGAATGCTTTGGTCTAGGATAGAAGTGGGCAATTAATTTTCTCAAGGGGCCACATGAGAAACTGGGATTGTTGTGGCTGGCCGAACCAATAGGGTTATGAAGTTGCGTGTAAATTGAAATTTGGGGGGAAAAGAAGCAGTTGCCTTCAAAATAAAAGGAATGCAGTTATATTGCATGCATGACATTACATACATGCTTAGGATTGGCTTATAGTCACTCACACACTCAACAGTCCTGGAAATGCAAAATAAAAGGAATGCAGTTCTCCTCCATGCTGCAGCAAGAGCCCAGGATGGGTAGACTCCTTCTTATGACATCATTAAGCTGAGTCTGTTCTTGTATATATAAAAGCCAGCCCCCAGGAGTATCCCCAGCTTTGACTCAGCTTCTTTAAGTCACAAGCTGTGTCTCTGAAAAGTGTTAGTGATTTGTTTCAGCGAATTTCAGAAACTATCTTTGCTTCATCAGCTCCCAGGGATCCGGGTAGCTGCAACTTCAGGAGAGCGGGACTCCGTTCTCCTGTAACGTTGGGATCAACGTTGCCTCCGTGCTGTGAGGCAAGCAGGGAAGCGTCTAAGCTACCTTCCCCATAGCCTATGGTTTGTGCGATCATAAATCTGATCGGCAAACCGATAACAGCGCCAGCCAACTGATCACTCAGGAGGCGACTCTTATCTTCTCTGGCTGATCCTATTGCTCAGGGCTCGCAATAGCCTAAGGAGCAACTTCTTCTTTGCAGCCCTCAACGAGCAGCGGCCATCTTGGAGTGCAGTCTCTTCAGACACAAGGTGAATGGCCATTTTAAGTGGTCCGGCGGCCATTTTCCGACCAAAACAGACTCAATTGGACCCTCTGCCAGCCTTAAGCTCATATTGAGAGCCATTCTCACAACACTTGAGCCTTGCCTATATTAATATGGATCAAGACAGGGCTCGTGCAGAGCTTCCCCCCCCCCCCCCAGTGAAACAGACCTCTAACCCACTAAAAGGAAAAGATGCAGACAGCATACTGCTCAGAGGGAAGTGGCTGCAAAAATCAGAGCTAAGGCTCTAGCTCCCAAGAAGACAAGTTGAGGGCAGAAAAATGCAGATATGCAGCTCTAGAGAGACAATTTAACAAAACAATTCAACAAATGAGAGGGCAACTACAACAAGCTTCCCAGCCAGATGAACATCAGGGTTCCCAGAGAAGCACCCCCAGGGGAGGGGAAGTTATTCATGGAGCCTTTGGACTCCCCCTTCCTGGTCTCCTGAGGCATTTGAGGAATAATTAGATCCTCAGGATTTGAGCAGGTCTGGGCTCTATTTCCAGCAAGCCTCTGGGCCCTATGCCCCCTCTCTTCTGTCTAGAGTTCAGGCTCCCAAATCAGGCCACCTTCATACCCACGGCAGCTGGCCTTCGGCCCTCCAGCCCTACCCTTGCTAACAGGCCCAGGGAGATCCAAGATGTCATTTCCTTGGCCATTAGACAGGGATTGGCTGAAAGATTCCAACAGATTCTTTGGCCTCTGGAAAGGGTTCAGGCCCTTCTCCCTCCTCAGTCCAAGGGCTCCTTACCTCCTCAATGAAATTTCCACAGGCCCCAGGACCTCAGGGCCCATTCTTCACAGGCAGAATGGGAGGATTATGAAGGGGAAGAGGTGCCTCCCCATCTGAACAGTTGCTTCTCTCATTCAGAGCATGAAGAGGGCGAAATCTGTGATCGCAATATTTCAGAGGAAGAAGACTCTGCACTGATCTTTAAACCAGCCCTCTTTAAACCCTTACTTAGCAAGGCCGTGGTCACTGCCAAGCTGTCACCCGAGGAAGTGGCCCCTGAACCACAATGAACTTCGCTATATTCTGTTCCAGTGAGGATCCAATGCTACTTGGACGACATGTTGATACTGTCCTCCTCCATCCACTCTGCCCATCAAGATCTACAGATTACCTGTCCTGTCTCCAAAGCCACGGCTTTTCCGTCAACACCAAGAAGAGCCATCTCTCACCCACGACCAATTTGCTGTACTTGGGAACAGTTATTGATACAACTTTGTGCCAGGTTTTCCCTTCTCCAGATTGTGGAAAAAGCTTTGCAGAGATCATCAGCCAGATTTAACAGCAACAGACTGTTCCCCTGTCGCTGCTGTCCAAACTATTGGGAAAGATGGTCTCCTAATCAGCATCGTCCGATGGGCATGGCTTCACTCCCAATCGCTCCAATGGTTCCTGCTCCCCTTTCAATGAGCAGGAACCAGCCACACAGTCAATCAGGATCCTGCTCTCTCCACAGGGCCGGTGGTCCCTCAATTGGTGGCTCTCCCAGTCCCTGTGGAAGGGGCTCCAGTTCAAGGAACCAGATAGGCTAGTAATCACCACAGATGCCAGCCTCCTGGGTTGGGGCTCCCATATGGAGCTCAAGGGGTTTGGTCAAGGTCAGCCCGAACCCGTCCCATAAATTGGTTAGAGCTCAGAGCTATAACTCTGAATTTCAGGCATTTCAGAGTCTCGGTGACTGGCTCCCATGTTCTTGTGTTGACGGACAATATGGCCGCAAAGGCACATGTCAACAGGCAGAGGGGACGAGATCCAAGGCACTTATGAGGGAGGCAGAACGTTTGAGGCTATGGGCAGAGAGACACTTGTTGTTGATCTCAGCAGATCACATCTCCGGGGTTGACAACCACCAAGCCGACTGGCTGAGCAGGAGTTCAGTCGACCAGAATGGTCTATTCACCCATCCCTATTCAGGGATCTTTCTTTCAGATTCGGAACTCCAGAGGTGGATCTCTTCTCCACTCCTCAAAATGCCCAAGTCAACAGATTTTTCACCAGGTTTCCTTGCCAGGGAGTGGAGGGGACCAATGCTCTTCGGTGCAGATGGCCCACGGGTCTCCTCTACGCCTTTCCCCCTCTTCCCATCATTCTGGCGGTCATACGGAAGTTGTTGCAGGAACGAGCGGAGCTAATTCTCCTGGCACCCTATTGGCCACGGAGGCCCTGATTTGCAGACCTGGTCAATCTGTCTGGCCACTCCTTGGAGGATCCCAGCCCATCTGATCTCCCTGCATCAGGGAGCCATGATCCATCCGGATTCCCAGTGGCTTAAGCCGTGTGAGCGGCAACAGCTAAGGGAGACTAATCTCCCAAGAGAGTTATCCTCACCATTCAGGCATCTCGTAAACCATCTACAAGGCGCATCTATAATGCCACTTGGAGGGTTTTCTGTCAATGGTGCCTCAAGGAGGAACTCTCTCCTTCCTCAGCCCAGTTGGCAGAGGTTCTTAGATTCCTTCAGGTTGGCTTGGAGAAAGGTTTAGCCCCCAATACCCTACGTCACCAGGTAGCGGCTCTCTCTTCAGTTCTTTCCTGGGGTTCATTTCCGTCCTTGTCTCATCGCCCCTCAGTCAGGAGATTTTTGAAAGGGGCTTCCAATCTACATCCACCTGTGATGCACAGGTATCCTTCATGGGACCTTCACATGATACTTAATGCCCTTACGAAGCCCCCCTTTGAACCCCTTAGAACAGTGTCTTTCCAATTCTTAACACTAAAGGTAGTTTTGTTAGGTATCTTTAAGAACCTGAACTATATATGGTTGCAAGTCATAATGAGTCAGCACTTTACTGAAGCCAAGCTTCAAGCTTGATTGGCTACAAGAAGCAGGATTACTATATAGCAAGAAGCCAGAGAGCACATGGCTAGTGGGCTTTTACTTTTGGCTTCTACTTGGGCTATTACTTGGCTAGACTGCTTCTACTCGGCAAGTATCTTCATCACTCTGTAATTATATCTCTCCATTGCTGCATGGATGTATTGAAGATGCTGTATTGCTGTTTTGCCTACTGACTATGATGGTTAGTTATATACTCTATTAACTGATGAACTGTGTATGAATCTTGGACTGAATCTTGGACTGTGCTTATACTCCTGTATATAAAACCCTTTACCCTTCAACTTCTGTGCTTGTGTGACTATAGTCACTGCTACAATTTTGCACACTACTTCCGTTTGCTTCATATTCCTTGAAGACAAGGAAACTCTGCTAATACTTATCAGTTTTTCTCGTTTCAATCACTTCGGCCAGAAGGGTGTCAGAGCTGGCCGCTCTTTCGATCAGGCAGGATCTATGCTCCTTTCATGATGATAGGGTTGTTCTCCTTCTTTATCCCAAAGGTTAACACCTGGTTCCACCGATCCCAGGACATTGTGTTACCTGATTTCTGTCCTCTTTCGCACCATGAATTAGAGTGCAAGTGGCACACTAGATGTCAGAAGGGCTCTTAGAATTTACATCAAGCACATTCCCTTTTTAGGAAGACAGAAGCCATGTTTGTTTCTTTTTCCCCTTCTCACTTGGGGAACAAGGCCTCTTCCCCTATTATTAGCAGGTGGCTCAGGACGTGCATTGCACAAGCCTACAAAGGGGTGGCTCTTCCAGTGCCTCGAGGTCTGACGACGCACTCTACCAGAAATGCAACCACTTCAGCAACCTGGGCCACCCAAGCATCCTTGGAAGAGATTTGCAGAGCAGCCACGTGGACATCCCCGTCTTCATTCATCAGACACTACCATCTGGCTTCCTTTGCCTTGGCGACTGCGGCCTTCAGCAGACAGGTACTTCAATGAGTGGTTCCACAGTCGGAGTGATTGGCCGGACGAGGACCCGCCCGTGGACGTGCAAGCTTTGGTATGTCCCATCCTGAGCTCTCACTGCAACATGGAGGAGAATGGGTGTTGGTAAATTCACCTGTGAACGCCCTTTCTATCTATGCTGCGAGAGAGCCCAGCCCCTCCTTTGGTTCGTCCGGAGGTGGTAAGACATGTTAATGTAAGAGTTTGTTTGCTTTCAGACACTTCTTCAGTCTGTCAAGTATTTTCGCCAAAGCTGGGGATACTCCTGGGGGCTGGCTTTTATATATACAAGAACAGACTCAGTTTAATGATGTCATAAGAAGGAGTCTACCCATCTTGGGCTCTCTCACAGCATAGATAGAAAGGGTGTTCACAGGTAAATTTACCAACACCCATTAAAAATCCAAAAATAAATAAATAAATAAGGCATTACGCATATGCTTAGGATTGGCTTATAGTCACTCACATACTCAGAGTCCTGTAAATAGGCACACTGAAATCACATTCAACCAAACACTGATACACAATTGGTTCTTTAGAGATCCAGTGAATTTAAAATAACAGCAAAACCTTACTGGTTACAACATACTTATTTGCTCTTTTACACAGGCACACACACAAGATCATCCACATCTACATGGGGCTGTCCTTGAAGAACATTCGGAAGCTCCAGTTGGTGCGAAATGCAGCAGCCGGCATGGTTTTGTGCAGACCCTGGTGTGCACATGTTTCACCTCATCTGCGGGAGCTGCATTGGTTACTGATTTGCTTCCGGATGCAATTCAAGGTGCTGGTTGTTACCTTTAAAGCCTTTCATGGCTTGGGACCAGGTTATCTGAGGAACAGTCTCTTGCCGGTAACATCTACCCGACCCATCAGAGCGGGGAGGTAGGCAATGCTGTGGGTCCCATCCCTGAGGGAGATGCACCTGGTGGGACCCAGAAGAAGGGCCTTCTCCATTGTGGCTCCCTCTCTCTGGAACCTCATTCCCCCAGAGATTAGAACGACCCCATCTCTAATACTCTTCGGGAAGACCTGGTTCTGCCAGTGGGCCTGGAGAACCCAGAGTAAGATGGATCCCATGAAAGGGCTCGTGTGATCTGCTGTCATCGGGGTGGGGGGTGGGAGTTGGGGGGTGATTTTTTATTTATTTTTTTCCAGATTTTGTTCTATTGTACTTTAATTTATTTATTTTTCTTGTTAGTTTTTATTGGGTTGTTTTTTAAAAAAATATGGTTTTACATTCTGTAAGCCGCCTTGAGTTGCCATGGGAGAATAGGTGGCAATATAAATTAAATAAATAAATACATCTACCCATGTGCTTTTCAGCTTAGCTGATAGACAATAGCCAGATGGAGGGAAATCACCAAGTCTGGATCCAAAGACAACTCAGAGTGGGTGGGCTTCAGGACCCTTTCTATCCCCAGAATCTTTGCTTTGTTGATTCTCAAGACTGGCAGCTGTTGATGGGATTGGGGGAAGGGTTATCCATGTGTTCAGGCCCAATTGTTTTGTCTTTTCCTTTGTTTCCTTAACAACTTTGTTCCTTCTTAACTATTCTCCCTAAGGATCTTTTCCTGGCTTCCTGGTCCACCAGCTGAAGTGCCTGCTTCATCTTTAGGCATTTCAGCTTCAGCATACACTTATTTATATTTGATTTCTAATTTCCAAATGACCTCACATGGGCTGGACAGGAAGAGCCAAAAAGGCAGGATGTGGCTTTAGGGCCATAAAATGCCCAGTTCTCATTTAGGAGCTACCAGTTACTTTCTTTGCTGATTGCAAAATCAACAGTCCTTCTCTTTGCAGAGCCATAGAGTCTCTGCAGCGACTTCTGTGAGCTTGCAGCAGTTGCTTTTCATCCAGGAGTCCAGAAGCATCAACAGAAATCTTTGAAGCTCTTAGAGAATGAGCTCTTCTTGACAGATTAGGATTTTTGGGTTAAGTTGTCCAATTGATGGTTCTTTCACTTGGCTTTGTTCTGGAAAGCATTCATTGCATTTATTTCAGGAATTCTGAATGGTTTTTCCTCACTCCTCTTCTCATTCTTTTCAAGGAGGGGACTCAGTCTACATTTGCAGCATGTGCAGTTCTTATTATCATCAGAAGGAAAAATATCCCTGCATATTGTGAGAGTAATTCTTTGCATCTTCTTGTTCCTCTGATGCATATGCAAACCACACCTCTACTTTCCCTTCTAAATTCATTTTTGCTCACCAGAAGCATTGCAGAAAAATACTGGCAGCTGAAAAAGCTAAATCTATTCTTGCTCTATACTGACACCAGTTTGTCCAAGTCATCCATCCTAGTGATATCATAGACCCAGCCAAGCTGCAAAATTGATAAACTTTTAATTCCAATGATAATATATAATCTCCTCATAACTTTTATATAGGTTGTTCCCTTCCTGGATATTTGTCAGACTCTACTTCCCATGATTACAGATACACACTGTTTTATCAGATGGTAATGCTCACTTAGTGATGACTTGTTCAAAGTTATGACAACACTGAATAAGGGAGACTTAAAACCATCTTCAAAGCTGCAGCTGTCACAGTGTAATCCTGATTTGGGTGCTTGTCAGCCAACTAAGAATTACAACGGATTCAGGGTCCCACGGTTATTTTATCACCTGCTAGTTTCCCACAAGCAGTCAATGCAGGAGGTTATACGTCACTGCCGTCCTGCTTTTCTCCAAACAGCCCCTAGATGGAGACCTCATACTACCCACCCCTACTCCATACTGCCTGCCTACTCGCTTGGAATGCGGTTTCAATGATATATAACCAAGTACTTAGGGACTTCTACCTCTTTTCATATTGCAATTGTTGAAGTCCTTGTATAACAACCCCCACTTAACAATAACAGCAGGAACTTCTGGATTGCCATGAGTGAGCAATGTGGTAATGTGACGTTGCACTTTACCTCACTTAGCACAGAAATTCCAGTCCCAATTGTCATGGTAACTCAAAAACTACCTGTATATTCTATGCTGTTACCATGAGTTATTTGCCCTTCCGCTAAATAACTTAGTTCACCCATATATCTTGTATTGGAGCTATGAAGGAAAAGGATATGTGAACTGACATGTACTTTCTAATTTCCATCCTTTTTTCTTTGTGATCCCGCTGGTCACAAACCGGTAGCAAAAACTGAGCAGAAAAAAACAGGAATCAAGCCAATGTGCATGCACATTGAAAGTAGAAAATGGGATTCCCACCCAAAGTTCTTCAGTATACAGTGAAACTTTGCACCAAACTCATTTATGTGAATGAACAGTTGAACACTCATAGAACTTGAATCCTAAGGAGGCATCCTTGCTTTATAGATACACTATTCTTTTCCAGACCCTTGACAGACTCTGAATGCTAACAAGAGAGCGTGATTTGATTTGAAGAAGTAGTCCAGATCTTTTGTAACTGATGAATTAGTAATAGAGAAAATTCACTGTTCTTAAAAAAAATCACTTTCCATTTATAAAGTCTTGCTGCTCAGATTGTACTTTATCATTATTTTCTTTTTTAAAAAGAAAAGCTTTGAGAATTTCACATTAGTATGCTGCCAGTTCCCATCTCCAGTTTAGAAAATAACCTGTGATTTTACCTGCACATCTGTATAAATGATACTACTTTTCTGCTGAGTTTCAGTCTATACCAGTGATGGCGAACCTTTTCGGCATTGAGTGCCCAAACTGCAACCCAAAACCCACTTATTTATTGTGAAGTGCCAACACGTAAGGGTGGGATCCAACCAGTGTTACAATCGGTTCGATGAGCGCATATTTTGCATATAAGCGCTATATGCGTATGCACAGCGTTTGCAAGAAATCATCAGCTGTGCCTTCTGCACAACTGACAAGCGCTGCGCGCAGGTGCACAGCATTTGAAAATCCTCTTTCCTGCTTTTTCAAGCTGTGCCACGCAAAGCAGCTGAGGTTGAAAAAGCAGGAAATAAAGGACAGCTACACGAAGTACAAATAGTGGATTTCATTTTATTCAAAGAGACCCTCTCTCCCCTTTCAGGTGGGGTAAAGTGAGGAGGGGGTTCTTGCTTAGATAACTCCACTTTCCCATAAGAAGCAACATCTCATTTCTCTTCCTCTCTATCTCTGTCTATCTCCCTCTTTTTTCATCCCTTTCTCCCTCTCTTTCTCTACTTCTCCCTCGCTTTATCTCTTTCTCCCTTTTTCATTTCCATTTCTCCCCCTCTCTTTCTCCCTTTCTCCCCCCCCTCTCTGTCTCTCTCCCTTTCTCCCTCTTTCTCTTTCTCCCCTCCCTTTTTCTCCCTTTTTCTTTCATCTCCCTTTCTTCCTCTCTCTTCCTTTCTCCCCCACTCTCTCTGTCTCCCTTTCTCCTCCTGCTGTCTTTCTCTCTCTCTCTCTGTCTCGCTTTATCCCACTTTCTCCCTTTATTCCCCCCTCTCTCTTTGTCTCTCTTTCTCCCTCTCCCAGTTCTCTGGCTACACACACTGTTGCCTGGAGATGAACCAATGGGGGAGGAGGGCAAAACCTTCTGTAGTCCTCCCCACACGGCTTCTGAATTGACACCTATGATGGAGTCTGAGAGCAGGAAGCTGAACTTTGGATTACGGCAGGCGTTAAAGTACCCAGTGGCATGCTTCCTTAGCTACAACAGCCAGGCGAGAGAAAAGACATTGGGCTCTGGCCCCACAAAGGGGAACAGTAGCTATCGCAGACAGCCCAAGCTGGCTGGGAAGGGGGACGCTCCTCCGGTCTCCCCAACTTTTCCCCTAGCTGCTTCCTCCTCGCTTTTCCCCTCGGCTGCAGGGCTAGCCAATCACCATAAGAATACGGCTTCTCTTGTACACAGAGAAGAGGCACTGAGAGACAAGGTGGGAGGGTAGAAGGGGCTTTCGGAGGCTAAAGGGGATTAAATCGCTACCTTTCACCAGGCTCCAGGGGAGCCACTTCAGGTGACCGTGGCTTTCTCTCCTGCTTAGAGATAGAAGTCCTGCTGATCGGGATTTTTTTTTGTCTTGGAGCAAAGTGATAGAAAGCTTTAAACGAGACAGGGGACGACCGGGGGGGAGGGAAGGGCCAAGCATGGTAGGGTTGGGTTTTTTGCTTGCAGTCTCCCAAACATGCGTTGTGGCTGTTGCCTCCTGCCTCCATGCATTGAGGAGGCTGAGCAGCAGCAGGAAGAGTGCAGAAATCCTGAGCTGCCATCGATGCCCGAAGATGCCAAAGATGTTGCAAAGGGGAAGTTTGACCCCTCCCCCTCAGAAGCCGCAAAGTGCTCCCCGGTCCTTCGCCAAGCCTTCCTGCTGGGCGTGTGAACACTTGTGGCAAGGAGGAAGAGAAGCGTGGTGGGAGGAGAGGCGAGTGCTTTGCTCTGATGCCGCAATCTCCCAGTCAGTACTCTCCCTCCCGATTTATCACCCAATGCCAACCCAGGTGTGCTGCAGACCACTGGCCTTTCCTGATGGCAGCAGCAGTGCCATGAACGGGCGAGGGCCGCAGGGATACCCGTTCCTCCTCTGCCAGAATAGCACTCGGGGCAGCGTCCAGCCAACTGTGTCTGCCCTCCCCCCGGATTCCCGGCCTATCTTGCGGCAATAAAAGCCACCGGGGGTGCGAGGCAGGCATGCAGGCACAGGGGAGTGACTGGTGGCAGTGCTTCTGGCTGGCAGGGGGCGGATGTCCCATGACTGCATGTGGCCAGCGACGGCACCGATAGCAAGCTGGACAGGAGTGGGAGCAGCTGTGCCTGGACCATGGCAAGCAAGCGAGGGGGGGACACAAAGTTAGCAACTTACCAAAAATTGTGCAGGCCACAGAAGTCAAGCGAGGAGTCAGGGCAGGCAAGCAAGCAAGCAAGCGGCCATGATGACAACAAGCAAGGAGCGGGAACCAGAGAGCAGCCAAAGAACCATTAGGCAGCACGTGTGACTCTGGAGGCGGGAGAGGCAGATAGGGCAGGATCAGCCAGTGGACAAAAAGTTAAATGGTTTGGCCGTTTTTTTTTGCAAATGGGACAGGGAAGGCAGCGTGATCTAGACCCAAAAATCAGCTGGGAGGTGTGCATGCGCGGTGGAGCTGAGTTGGGCTAACTGCTCACATGCCTGCAGAGAGGGCTCTGTGTGCCACCTGTGGCACGCGTGCCATATGTTCGCCGTCATGGGACTATACTGATAACGTTTACACATTATGATTTTAACTTATTTGAATTTGTACAATGCTTCTCAAATATTTATAACTCTATATTTCCATAAATAAATATTCATGTACCTTTATAACTGCTCCTATGTGTCATATGCTTCCCAACAACTTCAGGATTTTTTTGACAACACAAATTGGGACATCTTTTACCACCCTGACCTAGAGGAACACACTGCAACTGTTCTGTGCTATATCAAACACTGCACAGATATTATCACTGTGGATAAATGTATTAGGATCTATCCCAGTCAGAAACCCTGGGTGACCAAGGAAGTCCAGTGCCTCTTTCGTGACAGGACCAAGGCTTTTATGTCCGGTGATGGGGCAAGATACAGTGTTGCCAGAGCTAATCTGAAGAAAGGTATTCGGAAGGCCAAGATTGATCATAAGAGGAAGATTGAGGATAATTTTTATAGCAATAACATGAGGCAGGTGTGGCAAGGGATTCAACTAATTACAAACCATCAACTGACCAATGTCATCCCTGCTGAGGGGGATGCTTCATTGGCAGAGGAACTGAATCATTTCTTTGGTCGCTTTGAAGTGGAGATGTCAGAGACAGATAAAATACAGCTACCAGCCAATTGTAGCCCCCTACCTCATTGTGGAGGAACAGGAGGTAAACAGCATTCTGAGGGCTGTGGACCCTACAAAGGCTGCCGGTCTTGACAGTGTCTCTGGCCGAGTGCTTACAGACTGTGCTGATCAGTTGGCTGGAGTCTTTACCAGGATCTTCATCCCAGTCCACTATTCCATCTTGTTTGAAGGCTTCCACCATAGTTCTGCTGCCAAAGAAGTTCCCTATCAATAACCTCAACGATTACAGACCAGTGGCACTCACTCCTATCATTATGAGGTGCTTTGGTCTGCCAGCACATCATTTCTGGTCTTCTGCATACATTTGATAAACATCAGTTTGCATACAGAAAAAATAGATCTACAGAGGATGCTATAACCATCACTCTTCACACTGCTCTGTCTCATCTAGAACAGAGGGGGGGCTATTTGAGGATGCTTTTAGTGGATTTTAGTTCTGCATTTAACACAATTCTTCCACATAGACTAGTGTCTAAACTTCTGGACCTTGGCCTTTCTTATTCAATCTGCCTTTAGATTATGGATTTCCTGTCTGGCCGCTCACAGAGGTCAGATTAGGTAATCTATTATTATTATTATTATTATTATTATTATTATTATTATTATTATTATTATTATTTATTGCACTTTTATACCGCCCTGTCTCCCAAATAGGGACTCGGGGTGGTGAACAGCCATTGATAAAAGTACAGTCAATAAAAGTTAAAATAGATTAAAAAGTTATTAAATAGTGGCTGAATTAAAATACAAACCAATAAAATCCAATAAGAAATTTTAAAGGTTACAAATTTAAAACCCCTTCTAAAACACTAGGCCAGACCGGCCTGCTGGAAAAGGTGGGTCTTTAGTGCGCGCCAGAAGGTTCGCAGGTCAGTAATGGCCCGCATCTCTGGGGGTAATTCATTCCAAAAGGAGGGTGCCCCCTCAGAGAAGGCCTGCACCCTTGGGGCCGCCAGCCGGCATCGTCCAGCTGACGGCACCTCAAGGAGGCCCACCCTGTGGGAGCGCACTGGCTGGCGGGAGGCCGATGGTAGCAGCAGGCGGTCCTGTAAGTACCCGGGTTCCAAGCCATGGAGCGCTTTAAAGGTAACCACCAACACCTTGAATCGTACCCGGAAGGCTACCGGAAGCCAATGCAGCTCGCGCAGGAGCGGTGTAACACGGGAGCTCCGAGGAGCCCCCAGAATCACCTGCGCGGCCGCATTCTGCACCGGCTGAAGCCTCCGAATGCTCTTCAAGGGGAGCCCCATGTAGAGAGCATTGCAATAGTCTAGGTGGGAGATGACGAGGGCGGAAGTGACCCTGCGAACCGCGCCCCGATCCAGAAAAGGCTGCAACTGGTAGATCCGATGGACCTGACAAAAAGCCCCCCTGGCGATGGCCGTTATATGATCTTCTAATGACAACCGTACATCCAGGATGACACCCAGATTGCGCGCCCTCTCCGTGGGAGTCAAGATTTCTCCTCCCACGGCCAGCGATGGAGTGAGCTGGCTGTATCTGGGCGCAGGAAACCACAGCCACTCGGTTTTGGTCGGGTTGAGCCGAAGCCTGTTAAGACCCATCCAACTCCGCATGGCTTCCAGGCACCGGGTCATCACTTCAACGGCTTCGTTGGGGTGGCCTGGGGTAGAAATGTATAGCTGAGTGTCATCAGCATACTGATGGAACTCTACCCCAAAACCACGGATGATCTCGCTCAGCGGCTTCACATAAATGTTGAACAGAAGGGGCGAGAGCACAGACTCCTGAGGCACCTCATCAGCCTAGGGGCCGACCTCTGCCCCCCTGCCAACACAAATTGCGAGCGGTTGGAGAGGAAGGAGGAGAACCACCGTAGCACGGTGCCTCCCACTCCCAGACCCTCCAACCGCCGCAATAAGATACTGTGGTCGATAGCATCAAAAGCCACTGAGAGATCTAACAGGACCAGGACAGAGGAACAACCCCTGTCCCGGGTCTTCCAGAGATCATCCACCAACGCGACTAATGTCCCTTCAGCCCTTATTCTTAACACTGGTACACTATAGGGTTGCGTGTTGAATTTCTTACTCTATACTCTTTATGTGCATGACTGCATTCCCATTCACGCTAGTAATACTATTACTAAATTTTCAGATGATACAACAGTGGTGTGACTCATCTCCAGGGGACGATGAATGTGCCTATCGAGATGAGGTGGACCGGTTGCTTTTGTGGTGTGGTGGAGACAATAACTTGCTCCTCAACACCAATAAGACCAAGGAGCTTATACTGGACTATAGAAGGAACAGATCAGACAACCAGTCCTTGCTTATCAATAGAGACTGAGTGGAGTAAGTGGCCAGTTTTAAGTTTCTAGGTATTACCATAAAAGGACCTGATCTGAGGGGCTCACATTGCAGCACTGGTCAAAGGGTGAAGGCTGTGTGTTTGTGTTTATTTTCATGTTCATGGCCATGATATGCACTGAAGATGGTGTTTGATTTTGTTGTACGAGGTGCAAGTGACAATAAAGTAAACTAAACTAAACATGATATGGACATAACAAATAGTACAATGTAAAAAAGGCCTGTATATAAAGGAAATCTGTTAAAAATATTTGGCCTTCCCTCTACAGCCCCATAATTGGCCTCATCATTGACCTTGCAAATGGGATATTCAGTAATAACAGGCCCTAGGAACAGCTTTAGAAAAAGAGATAAATGAGTAAACAGTTGTTACTTCAGGGTTCTGTTATAACCATAAACTGCCTTAAAATCTCTTAATACTTAAACTTTTATGTGTAAAAGGATGTCTCCTCTCGCTGCTGATGAAAACAGCATGTTTGGAAAATGTACAACTTGAACTATAATCTGGTAAATTGGAAGGTGACATCCACATTAAATGCTACTTGTTTAATTTCTTTTGTAAAGTGAAGAAATCTCACCCCCCACCCTGCATTTCACCTTCAGTTGACTAGGACCATTGCTTTGAGTAATGATCCTCTGACTGCATGTTTTCCCAGTGCCCACACACCTAGCTTCTTCCTCCTCTCCCACTTCCCCTATTGTGAAAAAGTCTCTCTTTGCAAGAGTCTGTTCTTTATCAGTTCAGAGAAAAGGTTGCAAATGTTGCTTTCAAAAAGAAAAGAGAAAAGAAAAAATAGATTTTTTTTAATGAATAGAATTCTTTATTTGCCGTGTAATTGGACACACAGAGAATTTGTCTCGGTGCATAAGTTCTCAGTGTACATACCACAACTGTGATAAGCCATAGATCATAAATCATAAGATATACACAACAATTGATGAATCATAACATACCAATAGGAGAAGGTAATAGGAAAGATGAGAGGTGAGAAAGAAGTGGTGACCCTGATGAACCAGATAAACCTCCAGGTTGCCTTAACGACTTGCTAAAAGAATTAAATGACCAGCTGTCTGCAAATAATATAAATCCTTCCATTCCCTAGCATCCAGTCAGAGCTGAAGAAGCTTCTTGGTTGAGAAGCAAAAAATCTTCAAAGAAAAGCCAGAAAGTCCAGTTGCCTCCTGAAAAAAGCACCTTTGGAACAGCCATGACCTGGATAACTGAGAATGTCCATAGACAGTGTTATTTTTAATTTTACTGCTAATTTATCAATTTTTGTCAGTTTTATTCTGCATGATTAGAAATAGAATTTCAACACTCTGAGGGATTAATAGGCTAGATCTGGTTCACAGCAAAGTTAACTAATGCAATTTTGCATTGTTCAAATAGAAGCTGCTTCAGTCCATATTTTACCAATAATCATTTTATTTTCATACCTGAGGATTCTCTGATTATTAGTAATTGTGGGGGGGGGTGCATACTTGGAACGGGGAATTACATAAATTGATTTTTAGTTAGCTCATTTAGTTTATAATTCATAATAAGGGACTAATGAAATGTATGTATGCTTCATTCTAAGCACTTTGAGAGTCTGAGCAAATGTTTATGAATGCAAGGAAAAGCAAATTATAAAATAACCTTCATTAAATAATAAAATGAGTTAATAGTTTTTACCTTTTACCATGAATTCAAATTCAATCATTCTCCAACTGCTATAACTGCTTTGTATAAGTTCATATTGAACCAAGCACTGAGCATTCTAAATATTCATCTAATTTCTGCTACATAAATATTGCAAAATTCTACATATTGGAAGATATAACTTATGGAAACATTTGCATAACATTTACATAAGTCAGTTTTATTTAATCAATACTTCCTGAATTAATAGCAGTAGCACTTAGACTTACATACCACTTCACAATGCTTTACAGCCCTCTCTAAGAGGTTTACAGAGTCAGCATATTGTCCCCAACAATCTGGGTCCTCCTTTTACCAATCTTGGAAGGATGGAAGGCTGAGTCAACCTTGAGCTAATCACAATCAAACTGCTGACAGCAGAATTAGCCTGCAATACTACAGTCTAACCACTGTGCCACCATGGCTCTTCTTTATTAATTCTTCTAATTAAGGAAGCTTTATCCAATATTAAGCATTTCAGCTATATGGTAGTGGTCTCTTGTGATTTTGTTGTGTTTGGCAAACTTTTTCCATCTGCTCAAACTTCAGGAATGAAAAAGATGGATTTTTCTTAATGTACAGTCTCTAGGAATAAATTGTTATCTTGAGAATGTTGACAGGGGCCTTTGGTTCACTTTAATTTTCACATCAGGATTAGATTTTTTATAATGGAATGAGCAATTTCATCGTATATATTCAGGGGAAGGGATGTAAAAGTAGTGGAGAGAGTAAAATTAGAAGTGGTATAGAAGAGGAATGAAGAATAATTGGAATATATACACATTCATTAAAAAAAGTTCATGTTTGGATTGAGTTTTGTTTTCTTCTTGATTTTGCAGGGTGATATACATTGATCAGGTGTAAAAGTTATTGACTGAAAAGATTTAATTTCATATTTCTCTTAATTGCTCAGCAATTAGAATGGGCTTTATCTTAAACAAATCAAATTCACAGATTAATCTAAGTAGCTTTGCTAGCTTCTGCAGTGACAGGCCAAATTTTCTTTTCATAAAAGTAAAAGCAATTAATTATTTCCATATCTGTTCGAAGAATTCACAAGGAGCCATATTTGTCTTAACTTTGTGGTACTTTTTTGCATCTATAGTCTTGAATGTTTTGCTACATTAGGCCCAAGATTATGAGAGTAGTGGTTAATAGACTGGATATTTATACAGTAATTTTAGAATTCAATTAAAGTAATTTGCTTTTTTCATGTATTTTATGTTTATATGTTATACTGCCACAGAATTTATCTTGCATATGAATTGCAAATAATATTCTTATAGAAAGATTTAAGTGGAATCTGTGACAAAAAACCTAAAGTTATGGATTTTCAAATAAAGTAGCTGCTGATACAGTTCTATAGAGGAATTATTAAGTCTATCATCTGCACCTCTATAACTGTCCGGTTTGGTTCTGCAACCCAACAGGACAGACACAGACTTCAGAGGGTAATTAGGACTTCAGAAAAAACAATTACTACCAACCTTCGAGGACCTATATACTGCACGAGTCAAAAAAAGGGCTCTGAAAATATTTACAGACCCCTCACATAAACTGTTTCAACTCCTTCCCTCAAAACAACGCTATAGAACACTGCATACCAGAACAACTAGACACAAGAAGTTTTCCCCTGAAAGCCATCACTCTGCTAAACAAATAATTCCCTCAACACTGTTCAACTATTACAAAGTCTGCACTACTATTACTGTTAATCTTCTCACCACTCCTTATCACTCATCCGCTCCCACTTGTGATTGTGGGATTGTAACTTTGTCGCTTGTATCCTTTATATTGATTGTTTCCTAGTATGATTTGATTGCTGATTGTACCCTATGACTATCATTAAGTGTTGTACATTATGATTCTTGACTCTTGATGAATGTATCTTTTCTTTTATGTATACTGAGAATATTTATACCAAGACAAATTCTTTGTGTGTCCAATCACACTTGGCCAATAAAGTATTCTATTCTATTCTATTATTTTCTATTCTATAAAGCCTTCATAAAGTATATATTGAAGTATGCATCTTTGTATTTAATTGCAGCTATATATTTTTTATTATTATTAAATTTAATTGTGTCTCATCTTATTTCTAAGCTACTCTGGGTGACTTACAGCATAAAAAACATAATCTTGAGATGTGTTTATATTATCCCCTAGTGGCATTATTTACCTAAATTGCAAATGATTTTTAAAACTATGTGGATGAATTCCTTGAAATTTACCTCTTTCTGAACTATATTAAAATTTTAAACTCTTAAGATATGAAAAACTATTTAGAAAAAAATAGCAGTGCACTATTAGCAGTAATACTTTTAGCAAGACTAATGCAAAATAGAAAAAAAATGATAATATATCATTGATACATTTCAGAATTGGCTAAACATATTTAGAGTTCTCACTTTAGCCTTTTAAGTGCTAGCTCAGTAGTTTTCTTCAAATTATATGCATTTGTTTTAAATAATGAGTTTTTATACCAAAGACAAACGAGATAGGCTTATGGGCTGATCCAGCAAGACTTATTCTGCTTTAGAATTTAGTTACATAGAGTTGGGATTTATTGAATGACTTCCCACTGTGAGATTATGATGAGTAATCCTTAATCCTGGGCCCATTTTCTAGTTGCATATATTGTTGGATGTGTGTACCTAGCTGTTCTTTGCATTTGTCCTGGAAACCAGCAACGTCCTGCAAAAGCTGAAGAAGCTTCCTGGATGAGAAGTGAAACGCCTTCAAAGAAAAACCAGAAAGTCCAGTTCCCTTTTGAAAAAGCACCTTTGGAACAACCATGAACTGAATGACTGAGAATCTCTATAGACATTGAGTCCTGCAAAAGAGTTTACAGATCCTTGTGGTATATTCCCTTTGGAATAGGATGTTTGGAGTCTTTGCGTTGCTACCCTCTAGTGGCTGTCATGTCTTATTGCAGTGACAGCAATAAAAGAGTGGGTGAGGCAAAAGAGGGAAGCAGAGAGAAATCAATGCACAGAGAAAGCGAGACTGGAAAGAAGAAGGGAGGAGTCGCTTCATCAGCCATTCTTGTCTTACAGGGACCCAGCTGTCACTGGGAAAGGAGGGAGGGAGAGCGAAAGAGAATTTTACTATTGTGTGAATCAAGAGGGAGGGGGCGGAACAGGGAGGAAAAAGAGAAAAGTGAGGAACGGCATTTGTTCTACCTGAGCTCGAGCTTTTTTGCAAGCTAGTGCTGCTTCTGAATTGGAAAGTAGGAGCCGGCACTGCTACTGCTGCAACAACAGCCACACATCATGTCTGGTTACCAGGGCAAGAAGAATATCCCCAGGATAACTGTAAGTGACTTAACCTCTCCTGTCCTCTTTTCTTGCTTTCGTTGTGCATTCTTTTTGTATTTGCTACAGTTCGTGTCAGCAATATGGCCAGCTGTGTTGTTTCAGAGGTGCTAGAATGTGTTTTAGTAGGAATAAGGAGGTAGCGGTCAGCATACAGAAAAGGAAGGGAGTGTTTGCAGGAATGGCCCCCAAGTAAACAAATGGGGGATTTCTGTTAATCTGTGCAAGTGAGATGATTGTAAGGATTTCATTTTGTGTTCTGACATCGTTTATTAAAATGTAGGGTGCTTATGAAAAGCACTGTTGTTTATTTGCAATACAGACTTAAACTGTTCTGATCAGCTAAAGCCCCCCCCCTCCACTTCCTGTTGTCCAAAGTGTCTACAAGCATAGTGAAAACGTTCTATTTACAAACTTACATAGGGGAAGTAGATATTCAGTTTGAGATCCTATTTTTTGGGGAGGAGTCGAGCTGGAGGTTAAGCCAAACATTTGATCCTTCCTCACTTTATGTCATTTTATTTTTTTGTTTTCATTTTTTAAAGAAGATGCTGTTATCTGCAAGCTGTCTGCGGCATGTTTTTATTTCTTGCAAATTTGGGTGCGTCATGTCCTTTGACTACCAAAGAGGGGAAAAAGGAATTGGTTCTTTCATAAAAAGAGAAGTCAGATTTATGAACTAATATAAGGAGTGTTCATTTATAGTATAATGTTTGCTAATCTAAAGAAAAATATATTCACTGTAAAGCAAGGAAGAGAGAGAGAGAGAGAGAGACTGTGAAATATTGCAGCATTTTGCATCTTTCTTGGCGTGTGCTCTGCAGATGCCTTTCCAGTAGATTCATACTCCACCCTGACTTATTGTTGATGCGATGAAACGCCTTGCACTGGGGGTACCCCCTTGGTTTTTAATAGGCCTGGGCTTTTTTGTTACTGGCTTCTGATACAAGGAGTGCAGCTGTACTTTGTCTCTAATGCATTTTAATGAAATCTTTTGTGGGATGGGATATACATTGGGGGAATAGATGGCTACTCCATCTTTGTAGCAAACAAAGGAAGCACAATGAAACACACACACACACAATATGACTGAAAGCTTAACATCTATATATAATTTTCCTGGAAAAAAATGTTTTTGGTTAAAAGTCACCAATTTTCTGTTAATCGGGTGCCTTGTTTTTTTAGTTTAAAAGCATGGTTATACAAGTTACAGATTTATTTGGTAGCGAGTGAAGCATGTTTTTCCCTGCGATCTTAAATAACAGAGTTATTTAATAAAATATTCTGTTTTAGCTTGTTTATCCCATAAAATAGGATTCTCCTAGAATCTATTGGGTTGGGGTTGGGGTGGTTTTGTTTGTTTATTTTAACATGCAATCATATCGAGGATCCCAGTCTCTGGTTATTTCAAGAAAGCATAACATCTTCACTCATAGCTGATCGATTATGTTTTAAACATAATTGATTTATTACCATAATGTACCCACTATGGATCAATCTTTTTGCTATTTAAATCAGTCTTATCTGCTGTTTTTCAGTTTGAGCAATCCAGAAACAAGAGACAAATGTACCGAGTGTAATACAAAGGATCAGCCTAGGAAACTGATGCATTTTCTTTCCCCTTAGGTCTTCAAGGTGTGATCCACATCCATTAGCTAAATTCCATGATGTTGTTTTCTTTTGTGCTGCCGCACCTGACTGCAGTACTTCTGCTTCTTTGATAATCTGTGCAGAGTTGCCACACCTACTTTGGTATTCAACGTAGCCAACACTTTCTTTGAAATGCTGGAACTCCATTTTCACCAGGGTTTGGTCACCCATCTAGTATCTAGAATTCGTATTCTAGAACCCCTCTGTCAGGGTCCATATTGCCAAGATGTGTCCTTTGCTTCAAAACAAGAAAACTCTTGTGAATTTGGCCTTAGGATTTGTACTCTGCCTTTTAAGTGCAGTTATGGGTATATAGCTTTGTGTAATTTTTAATGCTTGCCTATCTCTCTAGAATTGAAGAGAAATAATTCTTGCTGAGAAAGTGATTTTGAGAATGGGATAGGTTAAATTAGGTCATTTGAAAAAAGATTTTGAGGTGGCAAATGAAGAAAGAAACTAATTTTCTAGATCAAATATATGTATGCATTTATGCACAATTGGTGATAGATATATACAAAGGTTACAATACTATTGTGCAAATATTTCTTACTCAAAAATACAAAGATCTATAATTCTACTGGGAAGTGCTCAGAAGTCGCTTATTTAGGAATACTGGGACCACCTTAAAGAAGTGTATTCCCTGCAGAACCAACGGTGTGTCTTCTGAGTAAAGTTCTCAAATCCCTTTGCAGCTATTGCCCTAAAGGAACATATTTTACAAAAAGAAAGAAGTGCTGTGGAACAAGAATATATATAACCATGCAGATTGCTGCATAGATGATGCAGGTTTAAAGCAATTCATAATATCCTCATTATTTAATAGGCTGGCCATCAAGGATATATTGTATAAAACCATGTCAAATTCCAGCTTGATTTCGGATCAGATAAATGTAATTTATTCTTAAGATCATGAATTCTTAACAGTCTAGAGCATAATCAAAATTGTGATGGAAATTATTTAAAATCAAGAGAACTTCTCAAAAGAAGAAATATTAAAAACAATAGATTCTGTTGAAAGTTTCCAAAAAGTATGAGAAAGGAACTTGGGATTTTAATTCAACACATTATCTTGGAACTCATTGTGTACTCTTTAAGGTTATAAAAATTATTAAGAATTAATTCCTTAGATGGTATTATGCCTCCCTAAAAAGCACTGTTACATTTTTTTTCTAAATGGTGTTTGGGAGTGTTAATCAAATTAGTACCATAGTGCGTCTCTGTCGCAGTTGGCTCACTTAGTCCTTTTGGCTTAATTGTTTTCAGGAAATTGGAAAAATATGTAGCATACATTAATCTTTCTAATGTAACTTTATTGTCCATTTTTTATTCCTTTTATAACATAATTTATATTTGAATTTTTGAAACTGTTATGGGTGTTGTCTCAAAATGGCTGCCTTTGACATGATAATTCACAAAATAGCCATTTCAGAAATTGGTGAAACTGAATTATGGAAACCTAAAGACATGTTGCAATCATGGTTTGAACCACAGACCTCTACTTTAAATCCAGCAGAGTGCTAGTTCACAGAAGGCAAAAAGATTTACCTTTTTTGGAGGGATTAATATCCTCTTCCCCCACATTATCCTCCGGTCCAGATCTAGAATGTGAGAGACGAAATCTAAATATAGTCTAAATAAAAGAACAAATCCAGAGAAAGAACTCATCTAGACTTAGAGATTAAAAAAAATACAGGCATACCCTACTCTTTGTTTTCTATTTTCCATTGCACTGCTTTGTCTCCTTAGTTTATCTGCTTTACAAACACACTTGTTTTATCTTTTTGAATTATCTAATTGTCAAAAAGTTTTGGAGGATGTTTTTGGTCTCTGACAATTGTTTACCACTTATCTACTTTGAGGGTCATCCCTAGCTGGAAAAATAGGGTGGATGTAGGAGATGACGAGGCTAAGCCTGAGGGAGTGGGTCAGATGCATCATCAATTTGGAGCCCCTTACTGCCCACAAGATATCTAATCCCAGCCTTCCTTGAATTCTGTTGATTGTTTTCTACCACCAATTTACTTTGACTATTAGTAGTTCAGATTTTTGTTTAGAGGCAGTATGGAATAAACTTGTACTCATTTGAACAATCCTGATTCCTGTTTTATTGCACCTAATAATGGCAGTTACCTCAACTCTTCTTTTCATCTCATCTTTACCTATATTTCAAGGCTGAAATTACTTCATTTTCAGGAGTGAACAGGAAGGGAAAGTGAAAAGTTCTTGCTAGGAGAGGCCCTCAGACGCATCATCTTACTGGCGCTTTAGACCAGGAGAGGCAGCCCTAATGACCTTTAATTGTTTTTAAATTAATTCTCATTAACTCTAGTGGTTAAGATTCTGGACAAAGAATCGGGAAACCTGTGTTATAGTCCTGCCTTAGGTATGGAAGTTGGGTGAAGAACTTGGACCAGTCAATCCAAGGAAGAAGAGAATGGCAAACCTCTTCTGGAAATATTGCCTAGAAAACTGCATGTACATGTACTTGTCCATGTAATTATCATGAGGCAAGTCTGGCACTAACTGCCTCCCCCACCCAAGTCAAAATGGCTAGAGATACATATTGTGGGATAGGCAAAAGAGTATTAATTGTCTAATCCAGTTTTAAGGAAACTATATTTATAGTAGATATGAACACATTGGAAAAACACTTGTTAGTTCAGACTATGGGCAGCATTCTGGCAGTGTACACACCTGCCAGACTACAGAGCATGGGACTAAACCACCTTGTGTACTGTGTACAACAGCAGTTCTTTGCCCCTTAGTTGTCAGTTGTAGTGATTCTTACTGAGTAGAGGAAATGCAACAACTTGAAAGAGCGATATACTGTCATTGTGTTATCTTTCTGATGTTTCTTTTCAGTAAGAGGAATGGCTTTTAAAATGTTGACTTTTTTCCAACAAATGTACGTTGAGTATTATAAAGATGGAAAGCACTGGGTTTTTTGATAAGGGTAAATCAGCTCTTTTTTCAACCTTAATATAGTATCTAGTTATTTTTGAGTGTCAGTCTTATGACACACTAAATATTGCAGACATAGGGATTGAATATGGATAGGAGGATATGTTCAACTTTATTTATTGGTTTATTTACTTATTAGAATTATAAGAGCTCAAATATGGTGTGCATCAGGACTTCCCTTTTTTAATTCAAATAAGAAGAAAAATAATTACCGAGAAGTGACAGTGTGCAAGGAGGTGCATTTTTGTTGTACCCATCCAGGACAGTTCATCCAGTCAATTTACATGGCATATAGCAGCAGCAGTAATCTATGAGGCACGACTTTGGCTATCTCTTGAAAATGTAATATAATATACTAACTATAAAAATGCCTTTGTTGCTCATACTGTACTTCTGTACTACAGTAGCTTATTTTCAGTTAAGAGGAGATTCTACTGAACAGAAGCACTGCAGAGGACTGCTTAGTATGCTAATCTTGCACATGCTTCATAAATTCAATCTTGTTTTCAAAAGCAGCTTCATGGTTTGACATTATGTACAATACGGAATTCAGCAAATAAACTCTTTGAACCATTTCTAACAAACCTGGAAAACTGATTTCATATTTTGTTTAGCAGTGATCAAGGCACCAGGCTAGAAAGCAGGAGACTGAGTTTAAATCCCGCCTTAGTCTGGGATTTACCAGCTGGGTGACTTTGGGCCAGTCTCTCTGTTTCAGACCAACTAAACTCACAACACTGTTGTGAAAAAAAATAAGAGAAGAGAGGTGAGTTGGATATATTCACCACCTTAAGTTATTTCAGAGATTTAGGCTAGGCTAAGAAATCAAATAATAATATTAATAATAATAAAATAAACAAGAATATCCCAGAAGAAGGCAATGACAAGCCACCGTTGTGTTGTTGCCAAGAAAATTACTTCGATATATCTATGGAGTTTGACTCAAAAGAAATTTGAATTGACAGGAATTCACTTTATCGTAAATAAACTATCTAAGTAATTGAAATATTCTGAAATGACTTTTATTTTCATTCATCTGTTCTGATTAATCTCATAGTGGTCTATATGTTCTAGATTATTATTTTTAATAGAGATCAATTAAACTGTCTCTTTTAAGGAATCTGGTAGAAGTCTCTTTTTGGCATCAGTTGTCAGATAGGATTTTTTTTGCAAGTCTATGTTTTGTTTATCTCTGGACTGAATATTTTTTTTGTGATTTCTGTTAATTTGCCCCAGCAAAACAATAAATCCAAATGCCTTAATTTGTTGCAACCTTACATATTGTCTAGGTCAATTTTTAAGGTGTTATTAAAGTATTATTTTATAGTGGTGTTTTAATTCTTAGCCACTCAGGTTTGCATATGAGATGGGCAGCCATATAATTTGATTAAAATAAATAAATAAATAAGAAACCTTCATATTAGGATACTTTAGAAGTGATGGCATTGAACTGTTGTTGGTTGGCCTGTTTGGTTTTAGAATCAAGGTATTTAAAAACAGTACAGTAACACTAGTCATACTGTAGAACCTTTTACAAAGCTAAATCATGAACATTATCTCACAACCTGTTGGTATTGAAGGTAGTTATCTCCCTTTCTCTAGGAAAAAACCTTGACTTACAGTAGTATATTGTTACTTCTGTGTGGGAATTCACAAGCAATAAAGTTTTGTGTAACAATAGAGAATATCCCATTTTATACTGGGGATTTAGAAGGTTTAAGTCCTATTTAAGTCAGTGGAAAATGCATGAAGGCTTGGGGGAGGCTATGCTTTAGTTATGTAGACTTCATGAATGAGATTATTATCATCTGTATTCTGTAGATAGTGCCTCAGGCTAATAATGGCTAATGATCCAAGCTGACTTAGGGTTGGCAGGAAAACGTGGTTGGGTGTGGGAAAGCTTAAATGAGTTTTGGCAGAAAGAACAGTGTGTTTATTGTGATAGTCCAGAGCTTCTCAATAAGCAAGCTGAGGTCCTCGCTTTAGTTAATCCTTTTCCTCTAAGTGATATGGTTTCCTCTTCAGTTCCTCCAATATATGAATATTCCATTTTAAAATAGACATGGTATCGTTGTACATATCCTCTCTTTTTGCTTCATTGCTAATGTTTGGGATGAGTTTGATGCTTATTTTTTTCCTTATTCAATTGATAAATATGTCTGATTTCACAATCAAGTTCTTTATGGTTATAATTGCAATATTTCTAAAATGGGAGAGCTTTATTCCTGATCTGGTGCATACTATGCTTTCGAAATTATTAATGGTGATAAACTCCCATTCACTTTTTAGAAAAAGAAACCTGAAAAATTATTACATATTTTAATACAGAAGGAATTGCTCTCCATAGCTTTTATTGCTGCTTCATATTATTATCATTTACTCTTCTTGAAAGGGCAAAAGGGTTCAGATAGTTTTCCTCAAGCAAAAAGATAAGATTAGGGTGCAAAAGAGGAAGATAGACCTTCTTTGTTTTGTTACAAGCAGGAATAGGAAACAATTCTGGCGGCTGGATTCATCCATGATTTTGGGCTGTCAGTCATCAGCATGATCATCCTAGCATTTCAGGTGTGCGGTCCGCTTTTCAGGTCAACAAGTGCCATCTTGCACAATCAAATACAGCATCTGGGTTCAAATGGGTATTTTTCATGTCTACATTTAATATATCTTGCCTCCTTTACCACCCCCCCCCCCCCCAAATTCTGAGAGGCCTGGCCTTCTCCCTACCTCACCACCCCCTCCCGAGAGGCCTGCTGAAACTTCCTGGCATGGCAAAGTAAAGAAAAAGCCATGATGGAGGAAAAAGAGGAGGCCCACATGCAAGTTTCAGCCCCCTGCAAGTTTCCACACACCAGTGCACCTAGCTGGCCAAGGTCTCCTGGCCCACAGTGGGAGGTTGCAGTGCTCCTATAATGTAAGACTGGATGCACTGTCAAGCACCAAATTTTGTTCACTTGGGTTTTACTACTTTGGGAAATTGGCACTTTGGGCAAAGGGATTGTAAGGGATTGTAAGTCTCTTTGTTCAATGCCATTGTAATTTCAAATGGTCACTGAATGAACAGTTATAAGTCAAGGGCTATATTGGAATTATTTTAGAGGGAGAATAGGGAAAAGCTGATGGATATCCACAGTAGCTCCCAGCATGGCATATCTCATCAGTCTATCCAAACCTAATCTTCCCAATACTTTCCCTTCGTTCTCCTGTCAGCCATCGCTACAATAGTTGATGTGTAATATATATGAATGCCTTTCCTTCCATCCTTTTCTTGCCTCCCCTTAGCTGTTCTTGATTTTTCATTCATGGCATATCCCATTGGATAATCCAACATCTGATTTTATTAGTGCCTTCCTTTTCTTGCCTCCCCACACACACACAAGTGCACACAAGTTCCACTGGGATAGGGATTAGCCTGTTCTTACCTATCCACACTCCTCCAAATCCAAACTTCAAAACATTTTCACAGTTTTCTTGAGTGCAAGTTAGATGGCAACAGGCTATAGCATAATGATCTGCGGCTCTTAAGAATGACAGGATGTGAGACACACCAAAGGAATTACTATATGTAGTGCTCTTGTTTTAGCTAGGCTGCTGCATCTGCAGGCTCTTTAAGATATAACATTTCATTATCACCTAGTGAGGTTTCCCCAACTCCAGCTTCTCTGGAGAGTTAATATTCGGTAGTCATCAAGTTTGTTCAAACCCTTTTTGGATGGGTGACGGAGGCATTTTCCTCTCAAATTTTTTTCCCTTCTTTGTACAAACCAAAGCACGATAGACCTCTGATTTATTAGCCAATAATTCAGCCCTGAGTTCACAATAGTATATAAAATGATAGATTAGTAGAAGGCTTTACATCTTAAATTACTTGCAAATTACAGGTAACAACCTTAATTGCTTTCTAATTATGAATTCTGAATGACTTTTGATATTACAAAGAAAAATCACAATCGTGTAACTTTCCTAAACAAATTCAGGATGGTTATTTTCACACTAAAATAAATTGGCTTTTCTACCAGATAGTCATTTTGGCTTTTCAGTGTAAAGATTGAAGTTCTGCAGTGCACACAGCCATTCTTTGAATGCTTTGCTAAAGAAAAAAATAAAGGACAGTTGAACTGATTCTTGCAAATAGGTACATTTCAGAGAAATTATGCTTGGTCATCATTTACCATTATTAATTAAAAATAATGTCTTGTGTATTTTTTCAAAATATTCATGAAATATTTTCAAGTGATTGATAGATTTATAGGCACTAGTCAGATTAGTCAGATTCTGTACTACTTTTATACATACAAAGCAATGTCTTATAGCAGGGGCCCCCAACCTCCAGGCCACGGACTGATACTGGACTCTGTAGTGCCAGTAACCGGGCCATGTAAGCAAGCGAAACCCCATCCGCGCATGCGCAAGATCCAGGCAGTGTTCAAAACCATGCTCTCCCGATCTGTGGAAAATACACCCTCCATAGCACTTGTCCTTGGTGCCCAAAAGGTCAGGCCCCTATCTTATAATATATTTTTCGGAGGAGAATTTCATTCAAATATACTATTTCATATACTGGGGGGCCTTATAATTTAACCATACATGTTTATTCAGAAATACCCATCAGCAAACTGATTAGAAAGTCAAGCATTTCAGAAAATATACTATAAAAATACTTGAGGCAGGCTGAATAGAATAGTTGGGATATGTTTCTGGTGTTAAGCTGAATATCTGAACCTTCAAAATATCCATGTTGTAATATAGAATGCATATTTGGTAAAGATAGAACATCCTTCCATCATTTTGTCAACTAAAGACAAATCAAAACTTTTCTGAATAAACAGATCACTACTTTGGCATTGGTCTTCCATAAGCCTACCAGTAGTTTGAGATGCAGAGACTTATCCTGATTGTTCTGTGGTAATCATCTTTTTAACTTCTCAAATCTGAGCTCCTCCTTCAGTCCAAGTATGCATTTAGGAACCGGTACATTATATTATTTTCTATATATAGTGCTGCTGTTGTGGCATTAGATAAGATTGTGACTCAGTGGTGAGATTATTGCCAAATGAATACCAATAACTGTGCTGTAAAGGATTTAATGTCTATCAGTTGTTACGATTTTTGCTTCTGTAACACATTCTCTGAAGCTGATTAACTTTTTAAAGTGTGGTACTAATCTACTGCTGACACATCATTCAAAAAGAATGTTGTTTGAAAATAATTAACAGGAATTTTCAGTCAGAACACAATGAGACACATTGTTCATAAAAAGCAATGAGAATACTTCAGACAGACAAAGAAAGTGGAAGGGCAGTTTGTAACCCAATGTCCCATACTGAGTATAGAAAGAATATGGGAGGATTTTTCAAAGTGGATTTATCATTAATTTCTTAATTAAAATAATGTATTAAAATATGCATATCAAAATGCATAATATATCAGAAGCAACACATCTTATGACATCTCTGGTTTAGACAGACAGTAGACAAGAAAGGAAGTTACAATGCTCAAAACCGTGTGTGAGCATCCTTCATGCATATTTTTAGGGAATATTATGCTATGTTGATGGAAGTCTTCTGTCCATAAAATAAGTCATTTTTCTTTTCTACAAATTGTTCTATTGTTAATCTTTTTTTCTCAGAGTTCCATGTTATGTTCAAACCTCTCAATGCCATGTGTAAACTATAAATGAAGTTCATTTAAATGCCTCAAAAGTTTTGTTTGACTGTAAGCAATGCAAATGATAGGAAATAATTCTAATGGCTGGAATTTCTAAGGGCAGTATGATTGACTTTTGCTACATTTTGCTCCATTGGTCATTCCAAATCCACCATTGGATGAGCTGAAGTTCCTGTCTTTTTTAAATTATCCTTTCTGAAAACATAGAAAATCAAGTTTGGCATAGTTTAATTCAGCTCAATATTTGAATTTTGTATTTCTCCCTCTATTCCTTCTACAGTGGGATAGATTGATAGAAAATGACATGCACTTTAATTGTATAATTACTACATGGATATTCTTTGTTCTTCTTTCACATAGAGTGACCGTCTTCTTATTAAAGGAGGAAGAATAGTCAATGATGACCAGTCATTCCATGCTGACATTTACATGGAGGATGGTCTTATAAAGTAAGTATACAGTTTCCAAAGCTTGTTAAAAAAAATTGAAGAGAGAATTCTTTGTTACCAATTTCTGTTTGGGTTTTGACTGAACATCCTAGATCATGTACTGTTACTTCATACTTACTGGCTTTAAATTCTCATAGTATTGAAGTATACTTTGGTGAAAGAGAACAGGGGACAAGATTAATTTATGTCAGGATTATGACTTGTCATTTCATTATAAATCGAAGGGAAATTTTTAAGTAAGGCTACATTGTCTGATGTTTTTTATCTGACTGCTGTCTGTGTTTGCCAAGTCATAATAATCACTTGTACTGATTAAAAGCTGTGCTTTTTTCTGATCTATAAATATATCTACTTGGGATTAAAGCCCAATATCATTATGAATGTTTTACATCTAAGGTCTGTCATGTTTCTTACGTAATTTATTACCTACTGGTTTATCCAGTGTAACTTATTAACTGCTGGTTTATCAAAAAACAACAACATGTGCATTGTTGTGCCATCAGCAATATACTTCGTAATTTACAAATAATTTTTGTTTGAAGCTCTCAGTGGCCTTAGGCATAGCCTGTTTTGCTAAGTATACTTGGGATTGTTGCTATTCCTTCCCCCATCAATAGGATGGGGGAGCCACATTTGGACTAGTGGTTAAGGCATCAGGGTAGAATGCAGTAGTCAGTGAGTTCAAGTTCCACCTTAGCCATGAAAACTGGCTGGGTGATCTTGGGTCAGTCACTTTCTCTCAGCCCAAGCCACCTCACTTTTGTTACAGTGGAAAAAATAAGAGAACTAAGCGGTGTTGGGTATATAGGCTGCCTTGAGTTATTTGTAATAATAAAGGTGGGATACAAGCAAATAAATAAAGTAAAATAAGGGAAGACAATGTAGCAATAAAAGGTGAATTAAGAGGTAAAGAAATGGCAGTTGCAGTATTAAAAATTGCTTATTGTTTTATCCACAGTTACTTGAGCTTGAAGACAGCAAGCACAGATTCAGAAACATTATTTTTCAAAAGCTAATTGTATTGCAGATACTAGAAAAATTGAAATTATATCAGAAAAATGGCAACTGCCAACAGGCTTGAATTCATATCAATTCCATAGTTCAAATCTTTTTCCCACCTTGTGTGCTGAAACAGACTGACAACTAGTTGCTTCTCCAAGGGAGGAGCAGTTGGCATTTGCATTGCTTTTATAATACATTTCAAGTCTCTTGACATCCATCTGACATGGTCCTTCTAGCCTTCTTACTTGAACCTTTTATCTGCTCCCACAACTTTGCAATTTAGGGAAATCCAAAGCAAACCATTCCATAACATTTTTCCCTGTTGCTTTTCTTTGAGACATGAGAAGCAGAAGAAATGCTTATTGGCCAGGAACTTTCATATACAGTAGTTTCTTTTAGTTCATATAGTAACTTTCATCTTGTTGCTTTTTATCTGCTGATTTTGTTGGATCTCAGCCTAATGTGTAACATTATTGTTCCGATATACAGAATGCCTCTGGTTAAAAAAAGTTTATATTTTCATTTAATAAAGTATATTTTTTTTCTTGAAGAGACTCATTGTTTATAGAATAGAGCATGAATGAAATACCTTTGAGCTTCTGCAAAGTAATAATTTTATGTATTTATTTATTCATTGATTTATCAAACAAATGTATAAAACTAACTGTCTCACAAGAAGGGATTCTGGGCAAGATTGTTGGGGGCAATAAGCTGACTTTGTAAAAATGCCGCTTGGGGAGGCCAAAAGCCCTAGTAATAAGCAGGCATATACAATGGAATGAAGGCTATTGCCGAGCACTTAGCATGGTGCTCCATAGACTGTAAGCCGCCCTGAGTCTCCGGAGAAGGGCAGCATATAAATGTAAATAAATAAATAAATAAAATTGTACAATAATTAAATAAAATAATAACATACAGACCGGCATTTAAAAAAATCAAAAAGTTAACATTAAAAATTTAAAGCTAATTAAAAATGATATATACACAACCCCCTGGCAGAGAGAAAATTAATATATTCCCTCAATTATGGAGCCATCTAGATAAGTCTTTGGGGCTCCCAGGCCTGATGATATAACCAGAAATTGAGAGACTTCCAAGGCCATTTAAGAGGGATGGGGCTAATTTAATTTTGAGGGTGGGGAGGATGTTCAATAGGATGAGCACAGGATAAGAAGGCCCACCGTCTGGGACCCTCCAAATGTAGGTCCCTGGCACATAGTATCCACAGCATGTCTTCTCTGCTGGAACAATAAAGGAGAATATTTGTGGCTCAGAGTTGAAGAGAACACCAAGGACCCCTAATGAGGTAGGCTGATAAAATTAGGGAGAGGTGGGCCTCAGATAACCTGTTGCCAAAACTGACTATCAAGAAACTTTTAAAGGTTCATTGTTTTAATGATATCAGTGTTACATTTTTATTTCTGTTAATTTAAGGGTAAGGGATATATTTTATATTTTGATTGTTTTATGTTTTTGTAAGCTGCCTTGTGAGTTTACACAAAGGTATGCATTTAATAATAAATTAAAAATAAATATTTGAATGAAACAAACTGAGACAAATAACAAATACATGAGAAAGTGAAGCTTAAATCCTATGGAGGGTTTTCATTTTTCATCATAAATGGATGCGCCTATTTTGTTTTTTGTTTTCCCAATCAGGCAAATTGGTGACAACTTAATAGTTCCTGGAGGAGTGAAGACCATAGAAGCCAATGGGAGGATGGTTATCCCTGGTGGAATTGATGTCCACACTCACTTGCAGATGCCATACAAAGGAATGACAGCTGTGGATGACTTCTTCCAGGGGACAAAAGCAGCCCTGGCGGGTGGGACTACCATGATCAGTAAGTGCAAGGAGGATTTTTCTATCCATTTTCAATGTTGTTAAATAGTAGTCCCGTTTTTATTATTATGCAAGTTAAATTTTTGGTATGTGATATGGACCTCTAACTCTTTTTAATATCTGATACACTTTCTCCATGGGAAAGAACTTTCTGAAAGCTATTTCAGAAGTCTAGAAATTGGCCATTGTCTTCAGTTGATACAGTATTTAGTCATGTATGTGGCCATCCTTTAGAATAAACTGCAGTTTCCCCCCATATATTTTACATAATACATTGTAATATATACTTTATATATATATAATGTATATATACACACACATTACATAATGACTAGCATTAGTACCATTTATATAGGGAGCCTAAAATTTGCACCATCAAAATTTTCATATGCTGTTTTACAGTTGGTTTACTTGCATGTGTTGCAGTTTTCATGGTATTTTGTTTAAATACTTTTAAAAAGTATTATTGTATACTATATATCAAGGATACTCCTATTGGTAAATAGCTGAAATCAATTTTTGATACCTAAATTTTTTAGCTTATCTGAAAGTATATCAAGTTCATTCAGAGAAGAGAAAGAAGTGGCATATATATTACAAATGCTATATATAGAATGCTTAGTCTTTCTGAGATGTTTGGTGTCCTCATGTCCTCCATATATTTTATGACCTGAATTTCCAGGTTGGAAACACTGATTTGGATTACTTGAATTTTGTGCTTGAAAAGTGAGAGATCTGCATATTTTGGTTAAAATCTATAAGGAAAACCTTAAATAGTTCAGAATAGCTAATAAATGTTTCTGCCCATGCCTTCATTTCAGCTGCTGTGGTCCTTAACAAATAGTAAATGCCTGCAGACAGAAATAGGCACTTGGCCAAATATGTCTTGGAACAAACAGAGCAAACTAAAATGGAAGAGAAATTCTTGACTCACACTTTAAGTAATTTTACCACCACCGAAGTCTAGTTCACAGCTTAGTCTTTTTGCTCAAGCCTTTTGATTTACTGAAAAAAAAAATCAGGATAAATTTCAGTTATAACCAGTTAATGCAATAGTTCTTGGTTTGCCATTTTTAGTGCTTGTTGAAGGTTTTTGCCATATGAAAAGTCTGAAATGAATACTGAAGATTACACCAATCACAGCAAAAAGTGTTTATAGATTGCATCTTAGGAAGCTTACACATCCTTTTCAAAATAGATATTTGTAGATGATAGAGAGGCTGGAATCTCAACAAAAATCTACTAGAAACATCTGGAATATTTCTAATATTAAATCAGAGCCTATTTTTTTTTAATCCCTGTCCAGCAAATTCATTTAATGTGAGAAATAACAAGGAATAAGATGTACCCTTGGCTCGTTTATTGCATAAAAGCTAATAAATATGAAAAATGCAAAGTGTATCCTGCACAGTTGTAAACTTTCTAACTTCAAATATTTTCCCCTTTCTTAGATTAGTGAATTAATGAGTTTCACTGAATTGACCTGATAAATTTTCTTATTTTTATACAAGAATGAGGACTAAAATAATGCCTCTTCTGTTCTTCAGATAGCAAAAGCAATATTCTAAATAAGACACTGAAGCCATAAAAATTTAATTAGCTGATCTCTGAAATATTTAGAGTTTTTTTTTAACCCTTTAGCCAGGCAGAATATTTTAATTATTGTGAATAACAGTGTTTCACAATAAATGGACATTTGATTTGGGATACTGAGGATATAGTTTAGCAGACAAACTCAGTAGGAAAGGACATATGTTCTTGATTCTCTGCTAAAGCTTACTCTTTTTCACAGTTGACCATGTTGTACCTGAAACTGAATCAAGCCTGGTAGAAGCTTATGAGAAATGGAGAGAATGGGGTGATGGGAAGGCTTGCTGTGACTACTCCTTGCATGTGGACATCACCCACTGGAATGACAGCGTCAAGCAGGAAGTACAGACACTCATCAAAGAGAAAGGTCTGTTAGTACCAAGATCTCTTCTTGGTTTTTCTTATTCTAATTGCTATTCTGCTTGAGTAATAGGTTATACAACAACTTAAACTAAAACACTGTTCCAACCAGTTTTCTTAATGCTTTCTTTGAGTGAAACGTAATTGCTATTTATTAGGATGCGTGTGTATGCAAAATAAATTTTGCAACGATTTTTTTTTAGCTCTTTATTTGTCATTCTTCAAGGAAAGTATCTTCAGTTCATTGTAACAAGAGTTAAAATACTGTTTTGGATGGGTCACTTAGGGACTGAAATCTTGCAATTTAGTTTTAGTTGCAGTTAAATCTGAATTGCACGAATGCAGTTTTTTCATTTTAAAAATGAAAGCTATTTTTCATTGTGAAGTTAGCTTCATAATATATGAAGTGTAAAAAATTATTTATAAAGAGCAATATCAATTGTTCAGTACTGCAAATGCATTCCTCCATCGCTTTTGACATTCTTCCAAATCACTATATCTTTTCATATGCAGTTTTGTAAATAGTAACCACAAGCTGTTGTTTTTTTCTTTAGGTTATTAAAAAATTAATTTACTGACTAACTGAACTTTTTGGCTATTTTTTATTAGCTGATCAGCTGTCAATGAATTCTAAAGTTTATTTTAAATTACAATTCCTGGCTGACCTAGAATTACTACACCAGAAACTATGATGTCTGTTTTACCTCTTCCCTAATTGTCTGAGGAGAACAGAACTGAGGACATATAGACTCAGTGCTTTGGAAAGCATCCTTGAGCAACCTATAAGCTAAATTATTGTCATCAAGTCAGACTAGACTCTTAATAATCTTATCTAGAATGCTCTTTCACCAATCTGGTTCTTTACCAATACTATATCCATCACCATCGATTTTCCTCTTTTCTCTTTTCTTCCCCTTTCCCAACATTATGAACTTCTCAAAGGAACAGATAGATTCTTTGCATAAACATAAATCATAGTTTACCATAATATGCAAAGGTGGATATCTTTTCAGAAGCAATCCTCATCATGTGGGGATTATTTCTGTAATCTTATAAGAAATAATAAAATAAGGAGCAGTGGATTCAACAACACCCTTCATTGTTTTCCAGAGTGTGGGTAATATTATTTCATTACATTTAAGATATTTTTGAAGACTTCCATTCCACTCTTTACAGAATATTTTTGTATAACTTCTTTGCCAATGCTTGTGTGGTATAATCTTTCCTTACTTTAGGAGTTAACTCTTTCCTGGTTTACATGGCCTATAAGGATTTGTACCAGATGTCAAACACAGAGGTAAGAAATGGATTATTGTACTATGTATAAAAATTGAATATTTGTCTGGTAAAAATTATTCAGTTTTTTAGTGTATTTTAATTTGGAAAGGGTGTGTGTTATCTTAGTGAACCCATGTGACATTAAAAACAAGAGAAATGGCATTATAAATAAACAAAAAGGAATTCACACTATGATGTGTATAATCCTGGAACACTCATGGGAGGCTTGTAGCCACATTTGATAAAAAGACATATTACTTGGCTATTAGAAATCATACTTCCATATTCAAAGACAGCATAACTTTATCAGAGTGTGATAGCTCCAATTATTTAACTTTCCTTAATAAAAATATAATGCATGCCAAAACTATTTCGTTGTTTCCCCAAGCCCTCCAATTAAAATCTGTAAGATTTTTAGATTTTTAATAGACAGGTTTCTGACCATATAACAAGAATGAGCTGTAAGATGTAACCACAGATACTTATTCAGATACTACTTCAGTGGAATAGGCACTCTCAGAAGATGAACTTCGGTGATAATTTGCAGTGTTACATGGTTATTTATACATTTTGTAAATAATTTTAAAGTTTTTAAAGAAGCACTTGATTAATATAGTAAATCAAAAAAGATGAACACCTCCCCCTCCAAGCTCCATTTATTAATCAGAGAAGTAGGAATAGAAAATTGGTTCCAAAATTTGTTTCAAGGACCAATTTTAAGTAAGATTATTGGTTTTTGGGTTGCAATCTATAACTAGTCCTTAACAAATTGTAATCCCAATTATTTAATCATCATGTTTTTAACTTTGTTGAGTTTTTCAGAACATCTAATTATGAAGCAGATGCTGCACGTAATATAATTGTAATTAGAAATTGTAAGCTTTATCCAGTAGTACATTGGATAAATGTCAGTTTCCTTTTTATTATTATTACTAGCAGGAATTGAATGGTTAACCAATTACAAGCCTACAATTTTAACAAAATGTGTTCAATTGAGACATTACAGTACAGAGATAAATCTTCAATTTCTTAATACTGCCTTTCTTATTACATCCTGTTTTTCAGCTGTATGAGATATTTAGTTTCTTAGGAGAACTTGGTGCAGTAGCTCAGGTTCATGCTGAAAATGGGGACATAATTGCACAGGTAATGTTCTGCCTTTTCTTGACCAAATAACAGCAAGCAAGCACGTACACACTTGATATGTGGTTTCTGAAAATTTTATGCACTAATGCTGCATTGTGCTACACCATATGAAATAAATAAATAAACATGCAAGCAACACTATAAAGATATATATGGAAATATTGTACTATATGGAAAGAATACCTTATGACACATTGTATGGGTAACCCTCAAGTTAACAACTGTTTGTTTAGTGACTGTTCAAAGTTACAACAACATTGAAAAAAAGTGCCTTATAACCCATCCTGACACATAACAATCACCACAGCATCCCCTCAGTCACATGATCAAAATTTGGGTCCTTAGCAACTGGCATATATTTATGGTGGGTTACAGCATCCTGGAATCCTTTGATTGCCATTTGTGAACTTCCCAGTAGGCTTCCAACAAGCAGAGTCAAAGAGGGAAGCCGGATTTGCTTAATAGATTGCGTTACTTTTCTTAATAATAACTACAGTGATTCACTTAATCACCATGGCAAACAAGGCTGTAAAATCTTGCTTAGCAGTGGAAATTGTGGTTGGCAATTGAGGGACGCCTGAAGAGATTTATTTGATAAGTCAAGTGAGTCCTTCAATCGGCACTGGACAATAAAAATGCTTGAGTGACAGTATGCTTAGCTTTAATTTTATATCCATTCTGGTTCAAATATCCTTGTTTCAATTGGGCTTTCTCACTGCCAATAACTAATAGAGATGCAGCAGTCTCTTGAGTTAATGCTGTAGGCCTGTCCACTTCCTAGATACACAAGCTTGACCATCTCCAGATTTTTTTTCTGGTAGCCCTTGACTACAACAATTCATTCAGTGACTGCTCAAAATTACAATGGGATGAAAAAAGTGACTTACGGCCGTTTTTCACACTTATGACTGTTGCCGCAATCCCTGTGGACATGTGATCAAAATTTGGATGCTTGGCAACCGGTTCATATTTATGACGGTTGCAGTGACCTGGGATTACGTGATCACCTTCTGTGACTGTCTGATGAGCAAAGTCAATGGGGAAACCAGATTCACTTAATAAAGCGCATTATTAACTTAACAATTTCAGTGATTCACTTAACAACTGTGGCAAGAAAAGTTGTAAAATAGGGCAAAACTCACTTAACAAACATTTTACTTAACAACAGTTATGTTGAGCTCAATTGTCATAAGTCGAGGATTACCTGTATTAATTAATTGTTTGGAATCTTCTTTGCTATACTTGAGTCATGCTTTTAATGTTGCACTCTACATATGATTTCCTAAAAGCTAATTTGTACAAAAACAAAACAATAGATAATGCTACCTATGCAAAGTTTAATGATATGTATACATTTAAATCATTTTTTCAAATGTCTTATTCAAATGTTCAAAACTAATATTAAGAGAAAGAAAGGTAGGTGTAAAACATTTGTTTTAAATTATTCACAATATGTTTAGCAATTAAATCAAGAAATAATTAAACTTGTTTCTGATTCAGGTCTCAATGTTGTTCTATTCTTTAGGAGCAAGCTAGGATGTTGGAGATGGGAATAACTGGCCCGGAGGGTCATGTGCTAAGTAGACCAGAAGAGGTAATATATTGCTGTTGAATGAAAAAGCATAGTTTATACAGTTTGGTTGGAAATTATATGTTCTATATGCGTGCATTTTTAAATGCAAATTTACAACTATATGAAGAACTAGATGGTACAAATTCCTGTTAAAGACATGAATCGGAATAGTGTCCAAAATAATCCATAAGATCTATATATACTGCACATCCCATTATCTGTTCATAAAGCTGCTTTACGTACAGCTGTGAGCAGTAGAAAGCTTAGATTTGAGAAGTGGGCTTAAAAGTTAAAATAATATTTTTTTAAAAAATCCTGTGCTAAAAAGTTTTACAGTTGTTAGAAATTTGCTAAATTCTCAACTCAGTTTAAAATCCATAGTTCATTTAAATCAAAATCCATGCAGTAGAAATAAAAATGTCAGATTAATTATTATTAATGTAGTATTATTTGGTCTGTAAATTTTTTGCATTTTAATTTATGGGTAATATTTTGTGGCAATACTGTTTTTTCTTTAATTGAGTTAATACTCTTAATGCTGTTTTATTATGCTGGCCATTTCATTCTCTTCACTAAGAAGTATGAAAATTACACTGTATAACAATTAAATATTATATTATGTATCCACAAAGAAATAAAATTCATTGTTTGACAGTAATAGTTTTACCTAACTAGGAAATTAAGAAACTGTTAAATGATAACATACTTTTACTATTGGTAAATAGTAAATTCTAAAAAGAAACTTTACTGCAATCATCTTGTTGTAGTATTGTATATTGTCTCTTCTTGATAAACATTTGTAGCTAAAATTGAAGATTTGGAGGAAAGGGGAAGAATGAACACTTAAATTATTTGATCAGATGGTTTATGTGGTACTGTTGCCATTTTAGGAATGCTGAATCTCTTTAGTAGCATACTTATGCCTAATTCAAATCTTATCTGTGAAACAATTGTATTAATTAGCAGGTGTCTTTGTTAGTAAAGAGACTGCTGGTATATAAGAGGTGTTTTGAAATTCAGTCATTGCCTAATAATAGCCATGTAGAAGATACACACTTGCTTGTGAGAAATGCTACACAAAATATTATGTACATTCTTGGGTACATTTAAGATGCTAGGTGAAAGACACATTGTAATAAGTAATTGGAAGGTAGAGTTGAACATTTTCTCTGATGCCTATCTTAACTAAAACCTAAGAAGGAAAAAAAGTAGGGTAGTATCCTGGATTTCAGTACAAGTGATTTGTAAAGTTTTAAAATAGATATATTTATTTAAATATCTATATGTTTTCAAGTTCTTTAGCTTTCCAAGTAAATATCTCACTGATTTAAATAACTAGGCTATATAGTGATGTCACAGCTTACTTCTGTGCTATCATGTTCTGTATGAATATGTCTACATCAGGGGTGTCAAACTGGCGGCCCACAGGTCAGATGCGTTATGCAGAGGCCACACCCACCCCAGCTCTGCAAATGGGAAAAACGTCACGAAGCATCACGTGATGGCAAAGTGACACCACAAGTTTGACCCCTGTGGTCTACATGCTTAATAAATTGCAGTTGTAGCATTCCACTATGTTGCCCCAGGTTGACTGATAATCATTTTAATATCATTACCTAGAACCATTGTTGCGATGATTACTTTCACCAGAAAGTATGTCCAATATGAGAGTCATGGTATTATTATTTTACTTTTTTGCATTTCTGTGTGGCCAGTTGAAATGAGAGAGCTAATTTGATGTAATGTTTAAGGCATCGGGCTAGAAAAGGGGAGACTGTGAGTTCTACTGGTGCCTTAGACACAAAACCAGTTGAGTGAGACCAGTCCTTTCTTAGCCCAGGAAACAGGCAATGGCAAACTACTTCTGAAATATTGACAAGAAAGCTTCAGGATTAGTCCTGACAGTTGCCAGAAGTCAACACTGACTTGAAGATGGCATGCAGACACACATTGATGCACACATGCACAATACAAACATATTAAAGTTGAAATGAACATTGTTGTGATAAATCACAATAAAATGATTCAGAAAAAAAACCATATATATCACAAAATTCAATCCTTCACTATCTAGGCAGCATATTCATGTTGCCTTCATCGATGGTATTCCAGACTTTTGAAGTGTTTATATGATACATTTTCTAATACTTCTAAACAGACAGATGCTAAATTTTCATTTTCTCAGCACCATGGTGCAATATACACAGAATCAAAATAGGACACGTAAATATGATTTTCTTGGCAAAGCCTTTCACATTCAATATGAAATGTGTCTGGAATACATGGATTGTGTTAGGGAAGGAAACCAAGTTTTTGAATTCATGCTTCAAGAGAGAAAAACATAATCTTCATATACAGCTGCATGAGCTATAAGCTAAATTTTTTAATAACTGCACATTTTTGGAGTCTTGAATAATTTGTGTGTTTAGGACAGTGTCCTTTCAGGATACTCTTTGTTTGTTTTTCCCCTTTCCTGTGTAACAGTATTTAGCCTGTTCTGCTAAATACTTGGACAGCTAGAAGGCAATTTCCATTGAAGTCAGGCTGACTAGTCTATGATGTAATGTTCCAAAGTTAGCTCCCTTGATTAAGTGTTGAAAGTTCTAGCAGTACAGACCAACTGTGTCATGGAAAGACAAAGTGGCCAACAGGCTCACAGGAAGGGTAGAAAAACCCTTACAATCTCAACAGATATAAACACCCAGGTGCAAATATTTCCCCGGTCTCTGACAGAATAATAATCAAGGTATATAATTTATTACTGCAGAAGTGTTTTAATCCAGTTTTTTCCAGGTTAGCAATTTTAGCAGTGGGAGCTTAACACTTTGGTCTTCATCATCTTGGCAATGTTTAAAAATAATTACTTGTTTGATTGAAATGTGTGCCCAGTAGAGAAGTTTTAATATAATAAAATGTCAGAAAGAAAAGCAATCATTAATTTGTTCTGTTACATTAAAGATTATTTAATATTATTCCACTTGATCAAGGTTTACATTTATAATACCTTTTTTATTTTTCATACTATTTTTCATATATAAACTCATGTCCATCACTTATTCTCTGAAAGATAAGCAATTTATGGGAAATGCTGGGGGGGGAAGAAATAGGCAAAATAAATTAAAAAGCAGAAGATAAGTGGATATAAAAGAAAAATCTAAATCCACCAACCTTCCTAACTATACATGTCTACCTTTCCACCATGTCCATAGGCGAATATACATAAGTTCATTTGCTTATTCATAATTTATGTATAACTCGTACTTCATTTTCAGTGACCTGTAATATTTAAATATTTTCTCCTTGTTATGTCATACAGTCAGCCTAAAATACACTAGAATTAATTTTGGTTTTCAGATTACATGACATTTTCTGCAGAAGGGTTCACATGTTTATATCTTCTAACAACACTTTGTTAAGAGAAACTTTTCTGATACATTAAGCCATATAAGTGCAAAACAACCACAGGGAAGTTAAATTGTCTTGCTTTGCTTCTTGCCCAGTATGAAACAATATACTGAATATTTAATTTATTCTCAACCATGCTTTTGCTTCCATTGTGGATTGCTCTGTTGCGTACAACAGCCAACCTTCAACTCCATATATCATTCCGTAATTCAGGCCCATTCACTTTATTATGCAATTTCTCTAAACATTATAAACTTTTTCACCTTCATAAATGTTTCATTGCTTTGCCAGATTTAAATAGCTGGCACTTTTATGGACCCTTGATTTCTCCCTCCAACAAACTCATTTAATGACTCTGTAGTACATTCATACAGCTAATTATGTAAAAATACAATGTCACCTTGAAAGCCAAAATCTTCTGCTGTATATAGTAATGCATTGTGTTTGTATTACAAAATGCACAGATGGTTGTAAACCAAGGTAGTGCCAGGTTTATGGAGAAAATTAAACAACTTAGTACAGATTGATATTGTGCTAGAAAAATTTTGGATCTGTTTTTACCATGTCTGCTTTATATACAAATTATATGTTATGGGTAATTTTGGAGGTCTTTTTATGTTCTTGAAAACAAAATATTATACAGTAAAATGAATTCATGAATTCATTGTGTCCTATTTGAATGTGTGTTAACTCACTGACCTCTTTTTCAGCTGGAGGCTGAAGCTGTCTTCCGTGCCATCACCATTGCCAGCCAGACCAACTGCCCCTTGTATGTGACTAAAGTGATGAGCAAGAGTGCAGCTGATCTGATATCACAAGCCCGGAAAAAGGGTATGTTGCTTTAGCTTTGTATTCAACACTACCTTATTTTCTGGCTTAGAATGTGCACTCAACCTGATAGCCCAAAATGCATTGTGAATTAAGTGCAGAATGGCCATTCTACAGAACAGGAGCATAGGTAAAACGAGAAAGAAATCTCTGAAATTGTTCAAAGGATGCAAAAACTTTTCATTATCTTAGAAGCTGCCAAGCAGTAAGGTTGGTAAGAAGAAATGAGAAAAAAAATACTGTAGTTGGAGGAGTATTAAGTTGGGTAAGAAAGAATACAGTAGGGTCACTTTTGTAAGTCTTAGTTCCAGTTACATTTTTATTTGTGAAGTTCCCAGATGTATCTAGTTACCTGAAACAGAATGTTCAACTTAGCAGGTCTCATGCTAAGAGTATTCCTTTAAAGCGGTCTGTAACTCATTTTCTTTAAAGGCGAAAATTTATCTGATCTGGGTTTAAAAGCAAACTGGAAGACATATCAGTTTTTAAGCCCGGGTGCTTTTTCCTTGGCTTTGAAATCTGGTTGTCATGGTTTGGATCAACAGAACCAAAGGGGACATTAGAAATAAATGATTGCTGCCTTTTAAAAAAGATACGTTATCTGGTTTTTCCTGCTCCCTTCTCTGTAATGCATGTTCTTTGTCCTTTTCCCCCCCATGACAATCACCAGGCAATGTTGTATTTGGTGAGCCAATCACAGCCAGTCTTGGAACAGATGGAACCCATTACTGGAGTAAGAACTGGGCGAAAGCTGCTGCATTTGTGACATCCCCACCTCTGAGTCCAGATCCAACAACCCCAGATTACATCAACTCCTTATTGGCTAGGTTGGTAATGGCAAGGAAAGAGAAAGCCCTCTTTTTGTTACCTTTCTTTTAAAAAATTAAAATAAAATGTATTACTACCTAGAGTTTGGCAATAGCATACAAACAGAAGTACCTGATTACAAAGCTTGGCTGTATATTTAGATATGAAAGAGTAATATAATATACCTAAAATGGAGAACAATGTGAACCCCACAAATGATCCATTAATGAGAAAGAATTATTTTGGATTCGATCTTTAAGAATTGACAGCAATTTTCCCTTCACAACAACCACATTAACAATTATTATGCACTGTAGGTTATACTGAGACAGAGTATAACTCAGACTGAGACAGAGTGACTTCATTGAAAATGGATTTGATCCTGTGTCTCCCCAGTTGCAGTCCAGCACTTTATCAACACTACATCACCAAAAAGCAAAATAAACTATTAGACCAGAATAATACGTTACTGAAATGCATTCTAGCACAGGATTAAATGGGCAACTAAAATACATTTCATGCTTTCAACAGAACTAAAACTTATCACAGTAAAAATAGCCATTCTGGTAATAGGAATTACACATGGAACCTTAGCCATGGTTACTTGGGAACCATGGGACATTTTATGTATTCCTTTGTCTGATTGACTTCTATGCATAGTTTTGCTAATATATTTTATTTAGATAGTGCATCAGAAGTAAACTACATCTGCTTCTGATAAGTATTCTGTTCTCTGTTTTGGTACAGCCCTCAGGAGGTTTGTATGACAGAAATGTTTGCTTCTGTTTATATTTAGTAAAATGGTCTAACTGATACAGATTTCTCTGTGCAAGAAAATGTATTTTGTGCCAAATTATTAAGAGAAGATTAAGATTATTGTTGGGTTAACATTTTGGTTTAGAGATCCAGACTTAATCATTCTTTTGACAAACAATCCATCTGGAAGCCAAAGGTTTTCTATATTTTCCTGTTGTTTAGACAAGGCTTTAAGGATTTTTTTCCCTTTCTTAATTATAGTATATCCTTTCAGTTCTTGATTCCCTGGCAACTAACAGATGTCAGGAAACAGGAAGTTTCCATAAAAATCTCTGCAAATCCCTTAAATCTATTACTATTATTTTTGCTGCCCCCTGCTGTCAATAAAGATAATTCTTAGACACTACCTTAATAATTTTACATTGTTGGTTAATACCTGAATTATTAAATTTCCACCATTTTAGATTAGTGTGTGGGTAATACCACTTTAGATTACCCACATATAATAAAAATTGGAGAAGTTCACAAAGTATCACGATCTGAAAATTAAACTTGAAAGGACATGAACAGGCCATGGTGGTCCCATTAATTATTGGCATGCTGGGTACCATGCCAAAAACTCTTGGATGGCACTTAGAATATCTGAATTGACAAAATTTCTAACTGTCGATTGCAGAAGGCTGCACCTAAACTATATTAATACATTGCAACCTCCTAGATTCTTGAGAAGGATGTAATGTGTATGAAAGCCAACACTAGCTAAAGAACTGGCAGCTGTCACTTCATATTGTTGTGAAAAGGTGATGTTAATAAGAAGACGACAAAATGAATTATTACTTACTTTTTAAATAAATACATGGATTTTTAAACAAAATTAAATGACTGCTGGATTAAAGTCTTGCTTTTCTGCTCAGTGTTCTCTGTAATCCACATGGATGGTATTATCTGGCTATACAAGAATTCAGTATATTTGGTTAGAATCTCACTCTCTTCATTTTCATATGTACTTCCACAAATGACTTCAGTTTTTCGTTGATCTTCATAGTGGTAGTGCATTCATTACAGCGTCTCCAAAATACTCCTTTTGCCATCCCTTTTCCCCCCCTAATTTTTGTAAACATACTTTCAACTTTGAAGCTGAACTTTTGCAAATGATCTTGACTGTACTGTTTTGAAGATTCTCTTTTCCAGATGCAATGCTGAGGGGCCAAGCTTGCATGCTCTGGAGAAACACAGTTATGCCTTAGGAAAGAAGAGCATGTTGTGGATACCTCAGAGAGATTAGTAGCAATTGACTCAGATATTTTATTGCTTTCTCCGTGTATATTTGTGCTTTTCGTTTGTTATGTGTTTGCCACAATCACAGGGGACATTTCCATTATTTCAAAAGCTACCATTCTGAATTCTCCAATTCACTATCTACTGAATCATATGCTGCTTCCATAATATTTCCAGCAGGAGATATGTGGAAGGCGTTTGAATTGGCTTCTCATAACAAGCTTTCTATTGAGTTCTATTCAGGTACTTCACTGTTCCCAAGAAAAATAAATGTATTGAATATATTTGAACTCGCATTACTTGAGTTCTTTCCAGACCTCTTTCTGTTTGGGACCATTACATTTGCTATAGTTTCTGAATTCCAGTTAAAGATCTATAGTTTGCTTCTGCAGATTTGTATAATGCTAATTTTCACATCTTTATCATATCATATAATATACCAATCCCAATATCTCTACTTTATTGTGCACTATTTTGTTTATATTTTGCCTTTTTCTCTTCAATTCCACAATGGCCTCTGCAAATGTATGTCTACAGCAATGGCAAGTCTACACTTATAACAGGTAACAGATAATCAGAGTTGGAAGGGACCTTGTAAGTCATCTAGTCCAACCCACCGCCCAAGCGGGAGACCCTACACCATTTCTGACAAATGGCAGTCCAATCTCTTCTTGAAAGTTTCAAGGGATGGCGCTCCCACAACTTCCGAGGGCAAGCTGTTCCATTGGTTGATTGTTCTCACTGTCAGAAAGTTTCTCCTTATTTCCAGGTTAAATCTCTCCTTGTTCAGTTTCCATCCATTATTCCTTGTTTGGCCTACAGGTGCTTTAGAAAACAGCTTGACCCCTTCCTCTCTGTGGCAGCCCCTCAAATATTGGAAGACTGCTATCATGTCTCCCCTGGTCCTTCTCTTTACTAGACTAGCCAAGCCCAGTTTCTGCAACCGTTCTTTGTATGTTTTAGTCTCCAGTCCCCTAATCATCCTGGTTGCTCTTCTCTGTACTTTTTCCAGAGTCTCAACATCTTTTTTATAACGTGGTGAACAAAACTGGATGTGGTACTCTAGGTGTGGTCTTACTAAGGCTTTATAGAGTGGTATTAGTACCTCCCTTGATCTTGATTGTATCCCTCTGTTAATACAACTTAGAATTGCATTAGCTTTTTTGGCAGTGGCTGTACACCGCTGGCTCTATTTAGCTGGCTGTTACTAAGAATCCAAGATCCCTTTCACAGTTACTGCTATTGAGCCTGGTACACAGTCTATATGTGTACTTTTGGTTTTTCTTGCCTAAGTATAGGACTTTTCTCTACATTGAATTTCATTTTGTTAGATGCAGTCCAGTGTTCTAGTCTGTCAAGATCCATCTGAATCTTGAGCCTATCTTCTTGGGTGTTAGCTATTCCTGCCAGCTTAGTATCATCTGCAAATTTGGTAAGTTCCCCTTCTATTCCCTCATCTAAGTCATTAATGAAGATATTGAAGAGTACTGGGCTTAAGACGGAACCTTGTGGCACCCCACTGCTTACCTCCCTCCATGTAGACTTAGATCCATTTAGGACTACTCATTGAGTATGGTTTGTCAGCCAGTTGCGAGTCCATCTAGTGGTGGTACTATCTATTCCACTTTTTTCTAGCTTACTAAGAAATAGGTTGTGGTCTACTTTGTTGAATGCCTTGCTGAAATGTAATTATATAATGTCCACCTTATTTTGCTGGTCTACTAATTTAGTCACTATGTTGAAGAATGAAATAAGATTGGTTTGGCATGGTCTGTTCTTAACAAACCCGTTCTGACTGCTAGTTATTATTTTGCTTGTTTCCAGATGTTGGCAGATCTGTTTTTTTATTATCTTTTCCAGTATCTTCCCGGGTATTGATGTTAAGCTGATTGATTTATAGTTTCCTGGGTCTGTTTGAAGGGAGTCATCCTATAATCATCTTGGAGTGCTTATACTTGGGTCATCCTGTGGGGACCTTCCCAGGTGTATTCTTGACCTGCTATTGGTATATATGAAATGCCATTCTTTGACCTAATTCAATGTCAGAGATTTAATTAACTCCAAAACCATCCTTATTTCTGAATCTCCTTCAAAATTCTGTTTGGCACTGATGATTTAAATAGCGACTCCGATAAACAGGTTCCAAATAGATCTCATTTTCATTGCTTGGGATAATCATCAACATAGGGAATTGTAGAGAGGTAAAATTAGAAAAACCTCTGGTTCTTTATCTGCAAGTTAATAGCAAAAGCCATCTAATCACACTTTATAGGGACCGAAGTGGTTAAACACAATTCTAATTGGCAGAAATCCAATGAGGAATCCATCATAGGCTGTCCTCCTTTGCAAGTGGGATAGCCTGTGGTGTAAGTTATGTGTCATATCAGCTCTGCTTCCCACTTTATCATATTTCCTGTGAGAAACTATTGCCAATATTTTGTGAAAAGGATCAAACTGAGGAATTATTCACTATCCTGCTGTGCTATAAGAGATCAAGAGCATCTCTTACTGGGATTTAGAAAATAATTTCCTGGGGATTGCTTTTGTTAGATCTTTAGGTTAGCTCCTGGGAGCGAAGAGCAAATATATTAAATCAATTTGCATTATGGGCTCATCTGGCGTCTTGAACTGGGTCATGGATATTAGGATTAGTTCCTTGCCTTATATATTTATGGTCATGTGATGTGCAGCTTGCTAAAATTCATTATGCCTTTAGCCATTTGAGTAGTTTGATTTTGATTCTCTTTGCTGTTTTTCAACACTGGCTACTCAAAATTGCTTTCTGCACATGGTGTCCTTCACTGAGCTTCAGAAGAAAGAACTTATGGTTTGGAAACCAATATGAAAAGCTTTGTGAAAGATTTGCTTTAAACCTGCATCATCTCTAGAACTGACCACTGCTTTTGCTAACATTGAAGCAATTCAAGTGGTTGCATTTTGTTACAACCATCTAGATTTTTTTCTGAGCTGTACAAAGGTTTGAATATATCATCCTTAAGGTGGCTGTTGTAAAATTCTGCTGTGGTGCTGATATTGCCTTGTCCTTCCTTGCCACAGTAGAAATTCTGATACAATTAAAAATCAGTACATTCTGAAGTCAAGGCAAAAACAGTATAAAACATTTTGGTAACATTCTGCCTTATTAGCTCTTTGAAGTACAGAGTCATTCCTTTTCAAGAAAATAAAATAAATCTTATGAAGTACCTCTGTGATACAGTCAAGGTCTTAGGATCTTTAATGTTTCAATATGATTGTACCTGCTCTTGACATGCTCTTGAGCATACTGAAAATGCAGGACTAGTTTAACAAAGAACTACTGTAGCATAGGCCGAAGCTTCCTCTTTTTTGAATATGAAAACCTGTCATTTTCTGTTTGTTTTCATGGAAATGCAAACATTTCATGTTACATTGCTTGTGGTGATTAGAGTAAATTTACTCTAGAGGACAAATTAAATGCAGCTTTTTGACTTAAGGGACATGCAACATGTTTTGTGGATAAACTATTCTGTGTTTAGAAGAGCTAGTTTAAGGAGTGGTGTCCCAAACCAAAACGTCTGCGCTTCTTATCTTTGATCAGTAAATAAAACGCTGTGGGTCAGTTTGTGCTGAGCACAGATCTAAATGCACTATTTTGGGCATGAATTGTTATGGTTAGGGAAGAAGCAAGAGGAAAAGGCATTACTGGCTGAGGGGAAAGAAAGGAAGGCATCAGGAAGGTCAAGAGTGAAATTGTGTAATATACAGTCCTGGGATATTTAGCAGGAGCAATACTTGTGGGGAGGGCGAGAAGGCCCCGAGAAGATAGAGTAGCCAGTGGAATGGGAGGTCCTGGCATCCTGGCCAAGTAACAGTGAGGAAAGCAGGGGGAAGATGGTTGGGCAGGTTGGGGAGCTGATGCAATAAGTTGCCCTGGAACTTGGTGAGGGAGTGGGCAGCATGTATCAACCTTGCCCCATTCACTCTATCCTGATTTTCTTTCTCACACAATAATCAAAAACATTTGTTCTGCCTGCTCTTTACAATGCAGGGGCTTAGTTCTGGATTCAGAAAAAAACAGGGTTGTCTCTAACTTCACACAACTAACATCTCTTGTCATTGAAATCAAAGCAAGAATAAGCTCTAAATCCACCTATTAAGGTTTCTTTCATAAAACATCAGAAAAACTTTCTTAAAAGAATTGTGCCATGAGTAGAAAATATATTGTAACATTTCAGATACTGAAGTGTTCAGTAATAATTGTTGTTTTTTTTACCTTTTTGAATGTTAAAAGTAAGAAAGAAATTGCTATTCCTGTTTTCCTTTTTAAAAAACATGTTTATTTCCTTGATAGCTTTCTATGAATCTCTTGCTTTTGTTTGCCCTAGCCTGATTATGATCCTTGTAAGTTAATTGCACAATGTAGATACATACTGTAAAGAGTAGATTTTCAATATAGAAATCATTTGGTATCAAGGAACAATATGTATTTAAAAAAAAACATTAACTATATGTTCTCCATATCTATTGCCTCTCCTATTTGTGGTTATTAAAACTTTTTAACAGATTACAAATAATTATAGAATGGATCAAGGGCATATGTAACTTTTTGGTTTGTCTCTGAGCCAGTGGGGACCTCCAAGTCTCTGGAAGTGCGCATTGTACATTCAGTACAGCACAGAAAGCGATTGGCAAAGACAACTTCACCGCCATTCCAGAGGGAACCAATGGCATTGAAGAACGGATGTCTGTTATATGGGACAAAGCAGTGGTAAGGAAAAGAGACTATGGGAGGAAGGCAACCACATAGTTAAGTTTGGGGTAATGTGACAGGAAATTCCTGTGAGACTTTCATAATAAAGGTGAATTGTGGCAACTGGCTCAGACTAACCCAGCTATGAAAAATGAAGATACAATCAAAGAAGCTGCTACATATAGTGACAGCAAGTAGTTGTCTGGGTTTTGTTTCTTCTCTACCTTTAAAATTGAAGTATTTAATTATGATAGGGTTTCTTTATATAAGAATGGATGTGCCTGGTACAGTTTTTGTGCCTATGCCATTACAATCCCTGCCTTGATTCCCCTCCCACTATTGTAGCAGCATCTTTCATATTAATTCCCCCCCCCCAATCCTTATGTCTAATTGTACTAAAACAATTTTTGTTTGTTGGGGAGAGATTACAAACAGAAAGGGAAGAAACATCAATAAAAGGAAGAATAATTACATGTTAGTGATTCTGTTTACTCATTGTTTTGATTATTTTTGGTTGTTATTTTAATTGTGGGCCACCCAGACTCACTTGCATAAGATAGGTAATTAAATAAAAGAAGTGAGAACTGGTGTGTAGAGCTTTATGTGAATAGGAGAAACATTGGATGGATGTAACTTCAGTCCCACCCATTCCTGACATAAGCCTAATTCAATCTATTTTCTATGGGTCATTTATTACAGGCTACAGGGAAAATGGATGAAAACCAGTTTGTGGCTGTGACAAGCACCAATGCTGCCAAGATCTTCAACATGTACCCAAGGAAGGGCAGGATTGCTGTTGGGTCAGACAGTGACCTGGTGATTTGGGATCCTGATGCAGTGAAAATTGTATCTGCTAAAAGCCACCAGTCAGTAAGTTTTTTCATACAGTAATTGTCTAAAAGATTGAATCAGTTAATTAGTTGCCACAAGTGAATTGTTGGAATTTCAGTTCACAATTCAGGGGTTAAATACTAAACATTTGTGAATAAAGTGAACATCTGTTTTACATGGGTTCTCTTTGGAAAAAAAAAAAGCTAGTGGTAAGAGTTTCCAGTTTGGGAAACAATTACTGTTTCAAGTCTGAAATGATTTGCAATTTGATTACCTTCTAAGTTGTTGTTTTTTTGCATGACTCACTTGCTTAATTCATGGGGAAAATGCCCTTTACCTGATAGAATAAGATCTTGAGTCTTTGTGTTCTTAATCCTTAAAACCAAAGTCCTCCTTAGATAATAGAGGTTTTTTGTTCAAAAGTTTGATGTGATATTATTTAAATATTTCTTAAACTCCTAATAAAGTCCATCTTTTTTGTTCCAGCTATTTAGATTTTTATCTCATCTAAACATAGAATTAAGATTGGGCACTGATTTTCATAAGGTGCATAATAACGATACTGATGTTGTATGTTGTAGGCAGCTGAATACAACATATTTGAAGGAATGGAGCTCCGTGGAGCCCCGCTGGTTGTCATATGTCAGGGAAAGATCATGCTTGAAGATGGCAACCTTCATATAACACAAGGGACAGGACGATTCATTCCTGGCATCCCATTTTCAGATTATGTCTACAAGCGCATCAAAGCAAGGAGGAAGGTAAGGTAGACAAACCTGAATTGTAATATGAAAATGCTGCCTGAAAAAGTGTTAAGGAAAGGGACAAGAGAAATATCCAGACCGTTGCAATATTTCATCATTTCATTTGAAAGCATTTGGGAGATTCCTAAATTGCAGTGGGACTCCACTAACAAATCCCTAGTCTTTACATCAGTGCTTCAAAAATCTTACAATTAAGACACATTTGAAATGGAAGAGCAGAAGAAAAAAGTTGTTAGTGGAAGACATAAGCTAATTACACCCTTAGTTTCCTCAGTAAACTTTCCATTTTCTTCTTCTCGTGTATTGCTTTCAGGGGGGATAGCACGATCCTGTGTTTAGAAGTCCAACAGTGTCTGGATTATATTAGCTGTTTTCCATTTTATAAATAAGGATGAAACTCATCTAGCAAGTTGTGCTAATAAGCCTGTTCATCCCCACCCACCCACCAATCACATGTCTGGTATCACAACAAAATAGGCATCTAAGCACATCAAAAAGGCTTTTTATATTTAATTGCATACACACTGTTTTCCGCCATCTCCAAACATGTGCATGTATAAGATGGAAATAAGAGATTTGTTGTGTGAAAATCTATCCAAGATGTTGAACATCTTCTAGCTCATAAGAGGAAGTCCAGCGTCATTATACAGTTGTAAATCTTGCTTCCTTTCATTACTTCTGACAGATGGCTGAAATGCATGCTGTGCCAAGGGGCATGTATGATGGGCCTGTGTTTGATTTGACTACCACACCTAAAGGAGGTACCCCTGCAGGCTCTACTCGTGGTTCTCCTACTAGGCAGACACCACCTGTAAGGAATCTTCACCAGTCTGGATTTAGTTTATCAGGTAAGTAAGAAAAGATTGCACTGGTTGCAATAGAAGGCAACAAGAGAAGTCCCAGTAATATTTGGTATATTTTCCCCTAGTTACTCCAATATCTTTGCCTCTATGCCACATTGGTAGGCCTCAAATGTTACAGGGGAAAAAAGGAGTATATGCATGCTATGGCTTTCTGGAGCATATGACTAAGACTACTCATAGATCACATTCCTTCTATTTCGTTCCTACATAACAAATGATATGTGGGGAAGCCAATTCATAAGAACAGCAGGAGAGGCGACACTCTCCTCTATATGTATAATCCATCTCCAGTTCTTTCAACATAGTGATCACAGATATATCCAGAGCTGACCAGCAAGTTTGTTTGAATGCATGTTTGTACATAATAAGCTAGGGATTATTTCTCCAGAAGATTATTTTCAAAATGGAACAGCAGTATATTAGTAGTCTTCTAACCTGCATTTTTTTTCCCTCTCCCTGTTATATATACTTTGCAGGTACTCAGATTGATGAAGGTATTCGCTCAGCCAGCAAGCGCATAGTAGCCCCTCCTGGGGGGCGTTCCAATATAACATCTCTAAGTTAAGCTTCCAGTCTTTGGGAAAAGAATGAAAATGGAAAACCATTATTTGGGAAAACAGAGCAATGGTACCTTGATATTTAAGAGAGAGAAAAAGAGCAATGGAGAATTCAGATTTTGAAGAATCAATAAGCCTCAAGCCTTATGTTTCATAAAATGCTACTCGCTACCTAGCTTTAAAAAAATATTGCGGGTTTCCTCTTTTGTTTATTCATAGCCTTAATATTTTTCCCATTTTTTTACATGCATGCAAATCTGACAGGTGATTAAGTTAAAATATGTAATTGTACACAGTGAGTGCTTGTGCAAGGAACTCGTAAGAAAGGGGCTGGAGAAAAGAGGGAATGGCATGAGCGAGCTCTTTAGCCAGAGTGCTTGTGCAGAATCAACCCAGGAGTTTAGTATGGGGAGGGGGGGCAGAAGACGGTGGGCCAAGGTAGTGGGAGGTGGATTGGGGGAGGGGGAGGGCAGTAGATCTTTGTATTGTGTCCATGTTCTTCTGTTTCCACTCAGTGCTGACAAGACAAAGATGCCTCAAAACAATCATGAGGCTGTTGGAAAACTCAATCATCTTTGTAATGGCTCTGTTGTATCACATTTTCCTGTTAGAAATGTTATTACTTTGTACATTTTATTGAATAAAAAATTGAAAGACATTTTCTTTCTAATTGACTTGCTTCGACAAAGTGATGTGTGTCTCTTTCATTTCCATTCCTTTGAGACAAAGCAGATGGGGGAAAAAAGGATGTGGTTCTGGATTACAGGAAAACACATCCAATTAGCTTAAGATTGATATTCGTATTAACTTATTTAATGCCCATCCATGCTGTCTCTTTTCACATCACATAAAGTTATTAGTGACTGGCCCAAGGAAGTTGTAGCATCTTCTTTCTTCAGGAGGGCTTGATGGCAATAGGTTCAGTATTTTCATTTCTCCCTCCAACTGTGGAAGAGTTAAGAGCAACCTAGGTTGGGTGTCTTTAATTTTGTAAAGCTCTCAAAACAGTAGAATTGCCACTTCAGTTTTTAAGTTTGAAAAGATTGTCTACTGCAGAACAAATCTTATCTTCCTCCTTTGTATAACTTCATTGTCCATCAGTTGTTGATTACTGTTTTTGCCGCAATAGAATACACACTTTAATTTGCTCTGAGAGATTGCGCTCTATATTGGAAAGCACTTGCTTTGATTTAAGTAAGCAAGTACCAAACAAAATAAAAGCAACTTCACTCATCTTTTCAGTTTCTCTCATTTCTTCCTGCCATTAGCAGAGTAACACTTTGAAGGGAAGAGTTCATTCAAAAAAAAAGCTTGAAAGCATGCTATTAAATAAAACAGTAGATTTTCATCCACCCACTTAGGACTATCTACACCTGTATATTGTCCTATATATTGTCAAATAAATCTCTTCAAAATCTTTCAATGTCTGATCTGTATACAAAGGTCATATGTCAAAAAAGAAAGAAAGAAAAGCTTTTGTTTCCAATCTGCCTGCCTCATTCCTATTATTTCTGCAAGGTAACTTTATAAGCAATTATTACTACTTTCACAGCAAGAGAACAATGCTTTTTCCTTTTGATCCCTATGTTGTGAATGGTATATAGAAGTATATTACTCTTGTGGATTGTACTAGAATTAATGTACAACAACACAGTTAAAAATATTTAATTGCCACTCAGTCTAATTAATTGCAGGACAGTTTGAATATGAAATTAAAATTGCAATTCTGTAAAGTTAATTCCAAACAAGTTTCCAATTTTGTGTTTTTTTTACAGATGATACTATAAGCCCTTTGTTATCTTAGATATTGTAGAGTCATAAATGCACTTAATGCAAATGTTAATATTCTTCAATAGAAAAATGCATTTCTTTCAGAGAAAATTCCAATTTTAAGGTAACTTCAAATTATTAAATTCAGATTTCTATTTTTGTTTTTGTGTCATTTGTGTCTATTTTTGTTTTTGTGTCAGGAATATTTTTGTGTATTTTTCAAGTTGCCACATGGTGGTGCCAAATAACAAATAAAAGCAACCAGTCTGCTAAAATATGGGGATAAGAACAACTGGTGAAAATATGTATTTGTATTCTTTGAAATTCAGATAGCAAATATCAGCCTTTCTCACCTCAAACAGCTCTATGTTTGGAGCAATTATGTGACAAACTGCTTTTCTGCTATCTGGAGGAGATACTGTTTTCTGTGTGTAGCAATTGAGTTTTTACTGAAAAACATATGTAAAAATATGGAAAGTTTACTAAGGAAAATTAAACAATGTTTAATTGTTACTCAAAATACATGATGAGGCTTAACATGCAAACTATACCGCTTTATGAAACATGAAATGTTTATAATGAAAGCTATGAAAGGTTTCCAATAAAATGCTCTCTGAATATGCCCTTCAGATTTCTATGGCTTTTCCATTGCTTTTCCTAGTGTTCCGATGTTATGATTTTCTAAAATATTCTGACTATATTCAGAATTTATTTAGACTTACTGTTTTATTCTGTGGCAGGTGCAGTTTTAACAAACCAACACAATTGGGCCTATTGGATTGGTTCAGGCTAGCTTAATTTCTTGCTTCTGGCTGTCCAAATAGAGTGGCCATATTAATTTAGGACAGGGTAGACAATAAATTTTCCCAAGAGGCCACTTGGGAAATGGACTGTAATGGAGGACTAAACCAATAGGGCCATAGAAGTGCACACACAGATGTAAATTGAAAAATAGTTGCCTTCAAAATAAAAGCAATGTAGTTGTATCGTCTGCATGGCATACATTTTATTTTATATTTTATTTTTGATCTCTAATTTCCAATTGACCTCATGTAGGGAAAGATGTAAAATGTCCAGGTCTTGTCTAGTACAAGACCAATTTGGGAATATATTTTTGCTACCAAAAAAGCATGCATTAGACATTATTGTCATGACTTAACAACTGCCAAAACCTGGACTTTCAGTGGTCTGCTTAGTGCTGCCTTTCCATAGATTTTTCCCTTCGTGCTACTTCAAGAGCTCACAAAGGCTGGTTAAATCACTGCTGATATGGCTCATTCAAATATGTTTCATTGTGACATGCCATCTAAACAGAATCTAAAACATTTTCCATCCTGATAATCACCGTCATAACTATCTCTGCAATTTATATCTATCTTTGAAAATCAGACAATCTGAACATATCCTCGTATGACTTGGCATTTAAATAGGATCTAAAACAGTGGGGGAGGAAATGGAGCCACAAATTGTATCAACCTCTCCATTATGGACCAGATAAACAAATGGATAATTGTTTAAAAAAAAATTCATTGAAATGCTAGGTTTTTATGGCTGTAAAAATGTATTATCCATCAATCTAGCTTTGAAAAAATAGGATACAATGGAACACAGCTGCATCTAAGAGTTAATACAACTTTATTTTGAGGCTTTAGAAATGAAAAAGGTTAGTGCGCTGCAAAAGACCCTTACCGGAAGGCTAACCAACTTAATTTATAACATGGAAAAGAGGGAAATGCTACTTTCAACATGTTCTAATTAACTGCAGACATAATTAGCAACTTCTTAACATTGTTAAAAGACATGTAAAATCTCCCTATTTCCATCAGAAGAAAAATAGGATTAACTGCATCTAATGCTTTGTCTTTTTCAGGCACTTTGCTGGTATAAAGGCTTTTGGGCACTTAATTTCCTTAATTTTGTCCTAGTAAAATATTCTTGCTGGAACTGAGCGACCTTAATTTGGGTGAGAATTTATCTTTAGAAGCTGCATGAGAAATCTAGATAGCTGACTTGTATACCTATTTTATGAATTTTATATATTACATAGGAGTAGGATTAGATGGTGATCCTTGTGATCTCTTCCAACCGCATAATTCTACGAGTGCTGACGTTAAATCCAGGCAACAAATAGCTGAAAAATTAGACAAAAGCTGAATGAGGGGATCAGATGAAATGTAGGTAAACTTTGGGTGACTGAAGATTACCTTTTATATAGGACATGGTCCCACAATGGGTAGAACAAGTAGATGGAGCCCCTAGCATGTACAAAAATGTTGCTGCATCAATTTTAGGGTGTGCATTAAACTTTTGTGTGTTTTGTGCCACTTAATGGTGGGAACTCCATTGATTTTCATTAAAATTTCATTCCATTTCAGTTGGAAGAAGCTCAGTCCCAAGCTGGATATCGCAAGCTAGATATTATCCTTGAATCATAACTACCAGGAAGGAAGGGATATCTTAAGTGAGCACTATGCCCTGATCATTCAGTCTGGTTCAGCAGGCCAAACAGAATGATAGTGGCAAGATGGAACCCAAGAGCCGTCGCTTAGCTATCTGTCCATATGGGATAAGAAAAACTACAAATGCAGTTATTCAGCTTATTAAATTATAAGCCTAAATGAACTACTTACATTTCTCCCCATTTGCAGATTTACCTGTTTTAAGCAATCCAGAAAAAAGAGGTTGTCTATCACCTTTTGCTACCCTTTGCATTCAGATATTTTTTTTTGTAGAGGAATTTTTTAAAGAAATTTTAGGATTAAAAGAATTCAAAAAGCATCCACTTGACCCAATTGCCTACTTGGGCTATCCCAGTAGACACAGAGCCAATCCATGTTCTCTTCTTAATGATAATGCATACTGGGTGGACATAATCCATTCACTTTGCTTTGGAAATCAAAGAGATTGTATTGGTTGAGAATGCTTTTACATTTTGCACATACAGAGAACGCAACAGAGAATCAAAAGTCACAAGATAACAAGTGACCTCACAGTGATATTTCGACTCAAACTACAACAATCTTAGAAAAAGATTTCAGCTTAACAATGTACAATAATTGTCAATGTAATTTCCTACTTCCATTGTATTACCCAGGCTTTTGTCTAACAATGCTGTATCTGTGGAAGAAAGAACAGGGAAAGGAGGACTAAGAGGACTAGAGCCATAAAGCAAAATTAGGTCAAACGTAATTCCCATAAAGAATTAGGCTTAACCTTGGGTACTTATAACATTGATATACTCTTCTTGCCAATTTCCAACAACCTGGATTTTTGCTTCCCAACCACATATAATAACAAACTGTACTTCAGGGTACAAAGTTAATAGTTTGTCATTAACTGTACCAAGCATCTATTGATCCCAAGAGCCATCAATGGTCTTTTACCAAATGATCATCACAGCTAGTTATTTCTTTATGATAGTTGCAGGCTTAAACATTTTTAATGATTGCCATCCATCCCTTGCAAGAAATGGAATGACCCCTTACACTTACTAGTGAATTCTACTTATAAAATGGCCCTAGTGAATTTATCTTGATTTGTATGTCCCATTGTTCCATTTCCTGATTCACATAGTATACACAAAGACCTCTAATATGAGATATACTGGATATATTCTTAATAACTACTTCATGTAAAGTACCAATAATTGGAAAAACCCCACAGCAAAAATATTATTTCTTCTTATTCTATGTCTGTGACATGTATGTAATCAGTTACAAGTATTTTAAAAATGATTTTCATTTTGAAATCTATTGCAACTCTAAGTCAAGAGTTGTAATTCAGCTCTCTGTCTCTTTTTTAAAAACTTCTAAGAAAATGTGGAGCTACCCCTTCTAGCAACCCTGCAAAGACCTTTTTCCCATAGGCAGTGGACTTAACCCAATTATCAGCAAGTTTTGACATTTTACCAACAAAAATTATACCTATAAAGTGAACTTAACCTATTTGGAGTGCCTTTTGTACAGTACTTAAGGAGTATTGTACTTACAGTACTCTTTCCTGTTAATGGTCAAGTGGCTTTAAAAAATAAACAGGCATAAAGACGATAATCTGTGTCTTAAGTATTTCTGCAAGATTGTAGGCCACCAGTCCTTATGGTAAGAAGAGAGATTCAGCATCTAGTCTCAAGGTTCTTTAGCAAAGTATCTGCCTTATCTTGAAAGCAGTGTGCGATTTTATCTGCTGAGCTCCATGAGCTAAAGTAAAAGCCTGCCCTTTTTGGTAGCAGCACCTGAGCAAAAACTACATCGATCTCAAAGATTATTATTTTGGTCATCTTCTTCCTCGTTGTCTTTGGTTTGTGTCACAGTCAGGTTCTCCTGCATTTTGTTATGTTCTTGTCGTGCCCTAAAATGTATATGAGAGAAACCAAAGTCCATGATCAGGTTGCAATAAAGTCCAGCGGTTCTCAAAAATCTTACCATCTGCATTGGGGCAGGGGGGTCCCTTCAAGTTAGATTGGACCAGTCCCTTCAGTTTCTTGACAAAACTTCAGAAATGATTTCCCTTTGCCTTCTTTCTAGTATTCCCAAGCTGGCTTTATGCCTAAGGCAGGACTAGAACTCACAGTCTCCTGGTTTCTAGCCTGGTATCATAACCAGGATACCAAACTTGCTCTCACCTTCTGCATTAGCCAAGATACAATCAGTATTTTTATCAATCTTGGTATAATTCCAGTTACAAAGGCTGTATACCATCCATTTCAAGAACCTATGCTTGTTACAAGTCACTATTAATTGAATTTCTTAAGTGATTATTTAAAGATCCAGTCCATAGTAATCACACAATTTATTGCTGGTTATACTATGTTTATAAGGATTGTCTCAGAAAGTCAAGAAATGGAATTATGGGAGCCCTCAACTTATGACCAAAATTGAGACCAGAACCTCTGTCACTAAGTAATATGTTAAGTGAATTGTGCCCAATTTTACAACCTTAGTTGTTAAGCAAATTACATCAAGCAAATTCGACTTCTCCCATTGACTCTGCTTATCAGAAATCCCCCTGGGAAGGTCATTAATGTTGATTATATGACCCTAGGATGCTGCAACCATTGTAAATACATGCCAGTTGCTAAGCATCCAAATGTTGATTATGTGACCTCAGGGACTTTGTGACATTATAAGTGTGAGGACTGGTTGTACCTTAATTCTTTCGACACCACTGTAACTTTGAATAGCTAAACGAATGGTGGTAAGTCAAGAACTACCTACGGTATATATTGAGAAAATTATTTACTGTTTGAAAATCTGCCTTTGTTATTGTTCAACTTCTACTACGTAACTATAACAGATACAATTTCTGGAAGGAGAACAAGGCAGAAAAGAGTAAAATAAAGTCATTTCAATCCTTCTATATTTTTTTTCAGGAAGATATTCAAAATTTAAATTCAGTAGGGGTTGCCTACCTCAATGAAACAGTTTGAGCAACAGCCAAATGAGAGTGTATAGCAATGCCGGGCTTCCAGTGCTTTCCTATGGATTTTGTGCCAAAATCACTACCTAATTATCTAAGGAACAGTAATCAGATTTCCTTAGTTCTAAGTAATCTTATTGATGTGCTAAGCTAAAGTTTATATTTTCAGGTCAATGCTTACTTTTCTCTGTTGAAAATTATGAAGTCCCTTTGTATTGACTCCAGGTTTTTCTGCAGCTGGCAGGCCTTATATTAAGGAAGAAAAATAGATCAGTTAATGAGAATTCATCATTGTAGTATTTGATGCAAGAAGCCACTAAACTTATCAAGAAAGGCATTTCAGAGAAATTCAAACAATTGATCCACGCACTAAATTATTAGCTGACTCTGTTGTCTATCTCTCTTGACAGAAACTAAATTCATCTAAGAACCTGGATCGAATGCATCAAATTTGATCAAGTATTATTTCTAGGTTATTTTCTTCAGTAGTTGACAATCTAATTTTTAGCATCCACCCTGATCTCTTTAGATCTTGGTTTATTTGAACAAAGGGGTCTAGTAGTAGTAGGCTAAGGATAATGCCCTTCCTCAATGTATCTTGCTTTGTGAAAGTAATTGACTTAGTAGCAGTGATAATGAAAATACCGTAGTTTCTCTTGGGAGTAGCTAGAGTCAACTTATGGGCACTGATTCTATTCTTTTTCTCCTTAATATCTTTTTTTTTCTGGTTTTCTTTGTATCCAGTATTTGTGTACAGAGGGGGAGAAAGGAGATACAAATCTGAAACAAGAAATCTCTATTTCTTGATTTCTTTCTTTTTCACAAAAAAGGTTAATGTGTTTTCCTTGCTTTGCTATAGTTTTCTTCCCAAATGAACCTAGGAAAAATTATCAAGATCACTGTACACTTATTATCTCTATCTTTCCTAAGGTTTTCTTTTCTTTCTATTCCTCTCACCAAACCTAAAGGTAGTTTTAAAAATATCCAGAAAATTCTGTTCTATTCTACTCTACTCTACTCTACTCTACTCTACTCTACTCTACCTTCCTCTATTCTATTTTTTATTCTTATTCTTTGCTGTCACAGCCTTGATGTAAGGTATTGCTCATAGAATTTAAAATAATCCAAAAATCTAAAACTGGCATATCTATGGGCCTTTCCCCAATTTTGCAAATATTTCAAAAGGTACTCTTATATTTTAAAAAGTATTATAAATATACTGAAGCACCAATTCATCATTTAAATGCTAAGAATGAGAAAGCATAGAGGGTTACAGGCTGCATATTTTGGCTGCTGTCCTACTCATTTGGGGCATTGCCATTAAAGTCAGTGTGATTTAGATCTAAGACTTCTGTCTTTTAGATCAATATACCTAATGAAACTGGAAGACATTAAAATGCAGGCACCCTTACATCAGCCAAACATCTTTGGGGCAATTCAGGCATCCAACTTTCTCTCCCTTACCTCTGAGGACTCATTTTTGTTGCTTTCCTTCTCCTTCTTAGCCAAGCGCTTCTTCTTTTTATGAAGTGGCTTGGATTCCAGGATCATTTCTTCAAGTTCAAAAGTTGGGTCACAATTTAACTTCCCTTTCTAATGAGGAAGGCACATACAGAGAGAAATTGTTATCCTTCCCCCCAAATAAAATAAACTAAAAGACATTTGAATGGACAAAGCTGTTGATTCACACCATAGAAGTAAGCCAAAACAGATTCCCCAATTAAAACTATTAAGACTCTGAAATTTCAAAATTGATTAATATAGAGGAGAGCTTCAATTGGACAGCTAGGATGAATAATTGCAAGAGTATAAAAGTCTTTAACTCCACAAACACAAAGTCCCTCAGGCTGCAGTAAAGAGAGCACATTTCAGGTCCTTTCATCAAGACACAGCCACCTAATGGGACCTCAAGGACATGTCTTCTGGGTGGCAACCCCTGATTTTAAAAAAAATAGTGTGTGTCCCCCGTGCTATATATTTTAATGTGGTTGCCATTTATTGTATTGTGTTGCTTTGGAGAGGGAAGGTACTTGTTGCTGAGTTTTGGGCAGCCCTAGAAATGTGATGGATGGATGGATGGATGGATGGATGGATGGATGGATGGATGGATGGATGGACGGACTAATTGTTGTACCACTTAATTTATCTTAATATTTAAACCTAAACTATTGATTTTGGGTTTTAAGAAGTTTATGTTTCTCTTCAGACTTTACTTTGTTGGTATGTAAAATGTGCATGATGATAGTTAATTGTTTTATACATTAAGAAACATGCCATAGTGTCACCATTATTATAAATCTAGTTTCTAAATTAAGAAAACATTCAAATTAAAATTCTTACATTAGGAAGAAATCCAGGCAATACTGTCTTCTGTAAAACAGCATCCCAGTTGATATCAGCCAAGTAAGGAAACTCCTGGATATGGTTCAGTTGAAAAAATCTTTCCTCTGAATTTATTTCCACTAACTAGAGATTGGAATTAAAGCAGTTTATTAAGGACATCAGAACAGAATAGAACACAATTGCAAATGAATACAGAAAAGGATGATACAAGCCTCTTTATCTCAGACATAATAGGGAACCTCCAGCCCATGAATTTTTACAGTTCAAGAATTTCCATGCAGCCCATAAGTTGTTTGTGTATCCTGCTCGGACTTTTCCTCAAATTCTAAGCTCCTATCCAGCACTTCTAAAAGATTACAAGAACCAGTATTGTTGTTTCAGACAGAAATATTTGTATCAATAAACTAACTGAAGGAGGATCAAATAAGAGATGTCCAATGCAGTGTTGAATAAAAGTTTCCTATGTTCCTAAAATGATCTTGGATTTTAGGTTTTCCTGCATTCCTAAAATCAGAGCCAATCAAATGCAGTGGGTGTGTGGAACTATTTGATGTAAAATAGCATCACACTAGGTGTTAAAATGCATTCCATTGTGGGGGGCGGGATGTAGGATGACTCATATAGTTTCCATATTTAGCAGCAGCTATGAGCTCCAGTAATGTCCTACTCCTGGTGGAATGAGTCAAAAGGCTTGGAAGGCTTAGTATCTTAACCAACATCTGATCTCTAAAGCTCACTCACCTTTTTAATCAATGAGATCATATCCTGTGACCAAGCAGCAGGATACATGACGGTGGCTGTCTTGTACAGATGCAAAATTTCATTGGCAGAATTACTAGAGCGAATGTGGTATGGTCTCTGCAAGGAGAGAAGAAGGCAAGGACACTGAAACACAATCGTCATCCAACAAAAATAGATTAATGAGTTCTCTGTTTTAGGTTACAGAAGTTTTTTAAGAGGAAAAACAGTATCACTTTGTTGTAATGGGCTGGCAACTTCTGTAATAGACTTCACTCTCTCTTCTCCTACCTCAGGATCCACTAATGTTCTTCGTTAAGGCATTGTGGACACTGGGAAATTTTTTGAAGTGAACAGATCAACAGAGGAGAGGAAGACAACAGAAAAGTAACACTTAAAAAGCAACGTACCAGCAACAGCAAGACTTCAAGGAATGTTCAATTGGTGTTTCATTCAATGCAAATTGAGTTCAAGGGAAATCACTTTAGTGGCAGGTGTGAATTCTTTAAACATCCCTAGAAACACTTAACATTTATATTTTTTTTCTGAACTGAAATATATTCTCTTTTAAAATAAGACAAAACAGAAGTCAAACTGACACAGTTTTAAAAATGCTCTCAAAATGTTTTGTAATAAATCCTCAGGACATAAATATTTTCCCAGCATGCCTGCAATAGTGGGGCTAATCCATTCAACTTTGGAAAGAAAATTAAACAACAGAAGACCATTTCCAATCTGTTCTTGCATTGTACTAAAGAGCAGCACAAATGGTGCCAGCCATTATAATTTGTGCAAAAATTGCAGAACAGAATTGCAGCACCGGGAGATACAAGCTCACCTGACATGTTTACCTATGCCTACCTTAGAAATTAAAAGCAAAACCTTTAGCCACCTCTGAGCTTTTGTAAAGAGCAAGGCTGTCAAATTCTAGTCTCAATTTGCTGTCTGCTGCCACCAGTACAGCAGAATGACAAGTGAGGATGAAAGAAAATGTGTCATAGGCAATAGAAAATAGAGATGTTATTATTTCAGAATCATTAGCAACTTTAGCAACATTCCCTACATTTCCAGGATGCAGTTTGATATTGTCTCTTTATGAAGCAGTTCAAGACATAGCTTCTCACTTCAATCATCATTGGAATTTGTGCTCTTGGGATATGCAAGCTTTTCAATAGCATTTTTTTACAATAACATTTTTTTACAATAGCATTTTTTTACAATAACCAAGATTTTGTATTTCAGATAACAAATTTATCCAGAACCTATTTAATATTAGTTATGTGTTACTAACTAATCAAAGTATAATTCTATTAGGAACAACAAGTCAGAAACAATGGGGAGAGGACAGAAACAGGAAGATTTGAAAATCATTAATCTATGCACACATTCAATAATGCTTAACTTTGGTGTAATTCGCTTTGCGTGTACACAGAATAACAGCAAAGAATACAGAAAATATAAGCCACCATGTATTCAAGAAAACTTTTTGCTTTTACTATTTTTTTTAAAAAAAACAATATAACCTTTTGATTGAATTGTAATAATTCAGTTTCATTTTGAAAATCAAACTATTTAAGTAGTAACTATAAATTAGGGTTTTTTTCTCCTCTGCATAAGATGTAACTGGCATTAACAGATTAATATTCCCTTTAAAAAACATTACTGTAAAACTAAATAAAACAAATGTGTTGTGCTTTAGAAATTTTAACTACTTCCAATAATCAGACAAGCAACATGTTACTAATTTGGCATTGTCCCACATACTCAGCTCCAAGAAAACCATCCTACCCCCATCCTCAGACTGCTTCTAATGGGATCATATATACCTAGATAATTTTTTTTAAATGGCACAAATACCCTTGAATAGGAAGTTATAAATGTGATAAAGAAAAAGAACAAATAAAAACTTGCCTATTTACACTATATTTCCTACTTTATTCATATGTTTCATAAAATGCCAACTGCCTTCTACACTATCCACTGCAGCGTTTGAAAATATGTTATGAACCAATAAGGCAAGTTGCAGCATGAAATGTGTTGGGTTTATAATTCACACACAGCAGTCTGCTTCTTCAGAATGATGCATCCTTGATCCATAATTATGAAAGGTCTTTTGAAGTATAGTTCCATTATTTTTTCCTTTATAGCTTTTGAATTGATATTTTTATGATACACTTTACAGCACACATTGACATTTATCAGTCAATTAATGTCTTTAAGCAGAGCAGCTTCTCTGTGGAATTTTAAGGACCCTACTACAGCTAGTCCTCGATTTTCAACAGTTCATTTAGTGACCGTTCGAAGTTACAGTAGCACTGGAAAAAGTGACCTCTGACCGTTTTTCAAACGTACTACTGTTACGGCATCCCCTGGTCACCTGATCAAAATTCAGATGCTTTGCAACTGATTCACATTCAGAGGTGGTATTCAGCAGGTTCTGACCAGTTCTGGAGAACCAGTAACGGAAATTTTGAGTAGTTTGGAGAACCGGCAAATGCCACCTCTGACTGGAGATTTTACAGTATCCTTCCCCTGCCACGCCCACCAAGCCATGCCCACAGAACCGGTAATTTAAAAAAAATTGAATCCCACCACTGCTCACGTTTATGATGGATGCCATGTTCCGGAGGTCATGGGATTCCCCTTTTGCAACCTTCTGACACGCAAAGTCATTCGGGAAACCAGATTCATTTAACAGCCACTTTGTTAACTTCACAACTGCAGTGATTTACTTAACAACGGTGGCAAGAAAGATTGTAAAATGGGGCAAAACTCACTTAGCAAATGTTTCACTTAGCAACAGAAATATCGGGCTCCATTGTGATCGTAAGTCGAGGACTACTTGTATATAATGGGTGCAGATCTGGAAAGCAATTGTTTCCGAATAGTCTAAACATGATGAAATCATGAATGGATAGATAAATGGATGGATTGGTCCAACAATACATATACGTTAAGTGTACCCTACCCGGCCTCTGAGGAGCTCATAGGCTGTAATTCCTAATGACCACCAATCAACAGCATAGGAATAACCTGTAGTTTTTGTAGCAGTAAACATCTCAGGTGCTGCAAAAAAAAGAGAGAAATTTAAGGTTTGCCTTAGGATGGAATATTCCACAAGATGACTGATTTTTCCTTCTGTAGTCTAATCAGTGCTGGGATTCAGCCAGTTCATTCCAGTTCGGGCAAAACAGTTATTAAATTATCCACCCCCTGCTATCAAAGTGGGCCCTGGGTGCTGCGCTGCAATGGAGAAACAGGCAACAGAATGGCCAGCGTGACAAAAGGAGAAGGCCACTTTCCCTCTTTCTTTTCCCTACTCCTTCTCCTTCCCTTGTGCTGGCCGCTCTATTGTCCATTTCTCCATTGCAGCATCATGCCCAGGATCCACTTTGATAGTGGGGTGGTGGTGGTAATAATTTGCTTAGCCAAACTAACCCTGCAGTTTCCCATACATTGGGTCCAGCTTCGATTGTGCTGCCAACTTAATTACTTGCCCCTCTCACTTTTGCCTGCAGACTGACCAATACCCCTGCAACGTAGCTCCATGGGGAGGGGGGAATCCCTCCCTCCACTTCCCCTCAATTCTTCACCTTTCTGTGAGTTCCCAGGAGCATCAACTCCTTGTCTCTATGGTAACCATCCCCCCATTCCTCAGAAATCTCGCCTCTTAAAGGAGCTGCATCCAGAAGGCTGAAACAGCCATGAGACCAATGTTCAGATAAGCACCTTTGGAAACAGCCTTTTGGCAAAAGGGTGGAAATTTAACAACCACTTCACCCAGGATCAGATTGGCCATTGCGGGAAGCTCGTCCCGCATGTGTGCCAGAGCTGGAGGACGGGGATGGGCTATGCCTCCCACGACAGCCAACTGACCCTGGGTGAACCAGTTGTTAAATTATTTGAATCCCACCACTGAGTCTAATACAAGTTCTCATAAGAAATTCTCTCTAGGGTTATGCAATAAGCAACTCCAGAATATCTTCAGCTCTGGGGAATAGAAGTCAGTGTGAACTTCTTCATTTATGGCCTTGTTGGCTTCCCTGAGTTGTCTGAGGTGATCTGCGGGAGAAGACAACGCTGGGATAGATAATTCTTTTTGTCAAGACTCTCTTTCTTATGTGTGAATTATTAGAAAGTAAGGATAAATAATTTGCCTTTTTTTTCAATTGATTTTAATCTGGACCATCATACTGCTAATTCCTTAAACAGAATCATGCTATTCCAATAATGGCGTTTGGAGGAGATCTAATCAGACCTAGGTTAAAATTGCATCTACCACTTATTAAAAGAGGAAGTTTACTTTGTCATACTAAATTAAAAAAAAAAGAATATGAGAACCAAGAGACTTCAAAGTTCAAGTACTTAAAAAAACATTCAGAAGGTCACTGCACAATGTACTGTACTTTGTGCTCTTAAACGCTTTGCTCTTATTCTCACATAAAGCTTTTCACACCTCTTTCTCACAACCTGCAGGTTACATTTTGACTAACTCATTAGCTATTTGACATAGAAACAAAAGCATGAATGGTCGCCTTTACCATGTTGTTGTTGTTGTTGTTGTTGAAGAGCACATTTTGCATCTGCTTAATAGGTACACGGATAATAAGATGAAGCCTGAATATAATTCAAGTCATCTGAAACATTCTTTCATATTTTAAATGATTATTTCTTTGAGGGAAATACTAGCCCTACCCTCTAGCCCATTGAAATATTCCAACGCACTTTAAAGTAAAATATAATATAGAGAGAGTAAATAGAAGTAGTCAGGCAACAGACACTGATTGTATGTAGTTTTAATCCAAGGTTAGTATTATCACTGGCCCCCTCCCCCAGCCACATTGCTGGCAAGTGTATTGAGCAGAAAATAGCTGCAATTAATACTTTTTTGATTCTAAGAATATGTGATGAATTGGTTATAACCTTCAGTAAATAACAAGAATAGAGAAAATAACTGGTTCGAGAGGAAGCATCAATAAATCCAATTAATGTCACCTATTATTATAATTTGATATAATCTGTCAAAAGTGATATTTTGGCCTCATGTGTACCTTAACATCAATGTGGGTTGGGTGATCCAATTATGACTCACATGGAGAAATCCAAGAACTCTTATCTATAATTTTGGATTAGATTTGTAGAATTTCATGTAGATAAACTGAGGTCAGATCAGCCATCCATGCAAGGACCTTAAAGGTTAGCAGAGGCATTCCAAATCTAACACATATAAGGCCAGATGAGCCTTGAAGTATTTTCTGAATCAGACTCTGTTTCTTAAAACTGTTTTAATATTTACTAAGAAGGAAGCTTAAAATGCCCATTAAAAACAAAACAATGTAATGCAAATAGCTTGGATTCATTGCCTACTCACCCATATATGGTTTCGTGCCAGCAATGTTGGTAATCTGAGTATCGTTAGTTATCACTGTAGCAATATTGAAATCTGTTACATGAACATGCCCTAAGAATGATATAAAAAGACAAATTGTCAATATAAAGTTTCTACCATATACAATATAACAGCAGAGGGAAGCAAGGAATGTGGATTATGTGCTATATTCCAAACAATGGATAGGTTGCCTTCTCATTCTTTGAAGTTTTTCACAAAACATTACGGAACCATAACGCAAAATTTTGCATATGCAAAACCCTTAGAGAAAATCTAAGAAAGGAAAGGGACATAGGAAATCCTCATCCTTCCAGGCTACCTATAACGCTCAAACTAATCTGTCATGATTAACCAAGCCATATTTTTGACAACCACGTGGAACAGTATGAGAATATTGATCTGCTGCTATCTGGACCACTAGCTCAGCATAAGGTTTATTCATTATGTATATGTTGTACAGAAAAAGAGCATGGTGAAAAGACCTTTCCTTCAGGAAAAAAGTGAGTATATAGCATGGGAATTATTTTTAATATGGATCTGTAGCTAATATATCAGGTGAAGTCTGTGGCCAGAACTACTTTCTAATTCATTTCAATTGGTATACAAAAAGCATCTTTTCCTAGTAACAACAGAGACCCATCTACTAATTAAATACTTCATTTTTTGTAATATGCTCCAAGTAGGGCTGCCCTTATACGACGGAAAACATTGCTATTGTTTCTACTTGCCTGATGGATGTAGCCCAATCATATCTCATATCATAGCTGCAGAATTCCCACTATCTATTCAAATTGTTTAGGAATGTCTATCTTTGACAGCAACTGGTTTATCTGTCTACTACGTGAGGCCTGGATTTTTTCATGATGAGGCTTCTCAGTGGAATACTAAGACTGCATTGTGCAAAGGCTTTTGAGAAGGCTTTAAGAGTACAGCTTTTTAAATCGGCCTTCATCTATGCCAAGTGTAATTGAACTTTTAACTTTATTTTGAATACTTTAAATAGCAATATGGTGGTTTTATTTTTTATTTCAACATGCTTGAGCTTTGCAGCTAATAAGGCTTTGGTAGTGAGTATCCTAGAAATCTAATAAATAACATCACATAAGCTTAGCAAAACTACAGAAGTTTGTGCTGGAGCTTGAAATATGATCCTCCAAGGAAGGAAAGCCACTGGAAAACAAGCAGTCTTAACATTCTAAATATAGGTACATAGGCTGCAAAAACAATGTCTCGGGGGAGAAAATTGAACAATAGGTAAAAGGCTTTTTGCACACATGAATGGAATTACACACCTCTCTTGCCATGGTTGGTGAAACACAGAGAAATTGTAAAGAGGAAATAGTTAGAATGACCTCAGTTTCAAGGACAAATGGAGAAAAGACAATTCCAAATGTATTCTAAAATAACCAACTAAAATACATTAAATTGAAAGCCTTTGCAAAAATACTGATTTCAATGGTCCCCTTTAAACCCATACCTTGGTCACAACATTGTCACAATAATAACGCTGATTAAAACATTGGGGCAAGCAAACGTCACTGGGATTGTTGGTTCCTACCCTTTGACTAGTTGTTATCGTCAATACTAATTACCACAAAGTAGACTATTCCTGCGTATCATTTCATTTCATGGAGAACAGGCAAAAAAATAATGCTAAGATATGAAACAAAACACTTTTGTGAAACTTTCTCAGAAGAACCTAAATATTTTTTCAAAGGAAACATACTTCTACATTTAATCACCATACTATGTAGAATTAAGTGTGTCGTCCAATACACATTTACTTGGAACTATGTTCACTGAATTTATGCAATTACTAAGAAATATATATTGGATTCACCTTATTAAACCCCCAAACATCTGTGGGGGCTAAAACAGAGTAACAAAAGACAAAACACATAATGTTGTCTATCTCTTATTGCATAATATTACATTGCCTTTGTTTTAAAACATGACCCAGCGTGCCCCACAAAAATAATAACAGAACATTGTATAGTTCTCTTAATTGGATCAGTAGCTGGACTGCACTATCAGATTACTTGATCTTTTAAAAAAATAAAATCTATGATATACTAAGAAATCCGTAGAAATGTGTTGTTTGTATCTTTAGTCAGCAAAAACACCAAAGCTAAAATAAAGGTTTGCCTCAACTTGTTTTCCATTTCACTAGAAGATGGCTTCATAAAGTCTGTCAAGATCCTACAGAAAACATTATATTTTGCTGCAAGCATATACATGTTCCTGCAGCCAGGTATAATTGTCACTTACCCTGCTCATCCAGCAAGACGTTATCAGGCTTTATGTCCCTAAAAAAGAAATTTTTTAAAAAAGAGAAAATACATCAATGAAACCAAAATTATGATAATAAAGGTCTAGGGTGGGATATAAGAGCTTCATAAAGTATCTCACATTTGCTCTGTGTTCTGCAAATGTTTTCAATGAGTTTCGTTCTACATGCAGTTGTAAGTAGTTAAATCGTTACTGGGATCATGAGTGCTAATTAAAACTAGAAACATCGTTTTGTTTTTTGTTTTTATTGATTTGTAGGCACCAAAATTTCTTTTAATTTCCATGCTAGTTCTCTCTTTAGTAAAGTTAACACAGTTTTATTGATGTATTGATTTAAAACATTTCCTACTTCCATTTATTACTAGCTGATTTCAGATGATTGATGAAATTTCACAAATTGTAAGTCTGTTTTTAAAACAAGGATTTCATATTCTTTGTTTCTAATTCAAGCAAATTGAATCATTAAAAAATAAACTGATTTTCAAAAAGGTTTTACTGTTAATTAATATAAAATAATGCTATATATAAGCAGGCTCCTTTGAAGTCTATTTTGTTAGTTTAACTGGCAGCCACTTGCATTTTGCAATCATAGTTTACATTTATTGGACTGCTCTGTTTGAGCCATTTGATCCTCATCTTACTGGATCATCATCAGTCAAAATCTGGCAGCCTGATTCAGGTCATGGGTATTGTGAGAATAAAATACACGTGGGAAGGAGGAATGGGGAGAGAATTGATAATGAGTTTCCATTTCAATTTATTATAGACAAAAAGCCCCAATAGTAAGTTACAAATATAAAGATTGCATTAGATAAATCAGTTTAACTAATAGAATATTTCACAAATATAACATAAAACACTTCAAATCCTTTAATAAAATTGAAGACCATGTTTTTACACCCATCTGGCTGCTATCTCTGTAATTTTAAGATTTTCATCTGCAAATAAAATTGTAACATACTCGGAAGTATCTCTGGTTTATTTCTGGGTTTGATATAAAAATATGCAATATAACAACCTGCTGAAGACTCATATAAAATTTACAATAGAATAAAATATGCTCCAACATTCAAAAACAATATCAATACAGGGAAAAAACTTTGAGAGACGGGGATTTTTTTTAAAAAAAAAAAAAATCTACCATACTGAATATTTGATGAAAACATATTTAATTTGGCTTTTGAAAAAAGCAATTCTGTAAACTGAAAAGTATATCTGTAATAAATTCAAAAGTTACAGGGGAACACAAGTTATAAAACTTTGGCTGTAGCCATTAATTCCTCTGTTGAATTATGCACTGTTAAATTTTGGTTGTAAATATATATTTTTAAAAACAAGGAAAGATTGCTTCATAAATTCCCAAATGAATCCTAACCCAAAAGATTAGTCAGATTGACATTAATTCTTATTATCTATTTTTCAGGGCTATGACATCAACGTTTCATTGTATTAAACAAAGATTATGCAAAAAAAAAATCCAGGATACAAAGAGAATAGTAAAATACTATATGAGAAAATCCCTTCCACTCAATAGCCTCCATAAAAGGGAGGGAGGGGGGGGAGGGGAGGGAGAAATTTTAAAATGTTTTAAATAAAATATTAAATTTGATTATATAAATAAATATATAGGTAAATGTAAAGGTTCCCCTCATACATACGTGCTAGTCGTTTCTGGCTCTAAGGGTTGGTGCTCATCTCCATTACAAAGCCGAAGAGCCAGCGCTGTCCGAAGATGTCATGTGGTCATGTGGCCGGCATTACTAAACACCGAAGGCATTTATATATGTATATATGTATGTATGAATGCATGCATGTATGTATATACATATTTAATTATACTATATACATATATAATAAATATATACATACACACCTACATGTATATAATTCATATATAGATGAACTATATTACTGCCCACTGTATATTCATGATTACCAAAATAGACAGTGATGTGCCTTTTATCTAGAGGAAGATGAAGAAAAAAATAACTTAATTTTTAACAAGACAGTTGCTGGTCCCAGTTGTGGTTGTTAAACAAGGACTACCTAATTGTAATTATCTTAAGCAAAGCAGCCAGTAACCATGACTATGCTTATTATCTTACTTCAATTATCCTTTGCTTTACATATTTGCAAAGACTGTAAATGTGAAGATTGCTTGCAAAGTTACTTTTTCATCACTTTCATTACTGCAAACAATTGCTAAATAAGGACTACCTGTACAGTATTTCAAAAATAATATACTTGCATTACATGTTCTAAAATGGATGCCTTAAAATACTCAGAGGACAATACACTTAAATGATTTTTATTTTCTGGATGCCTGTTCTAGGCAAAAATAGAAGAGTTTATGTGAGAACCATGGTAGCACAGTGGTTAGAATGCAGTATTGCAGGCTAATTCTGCCGACTTCTGCAAGTTTGATCCTAAATAGTTCAAGGTTAACTCAGCCTTCCATCCTGCCAAGGCCGATAAAATGAAGACCCAGATCATTGGGGGAAATTGTTGTGGCCTGCCGGTGGCTGGCAGACCTGACAGCACAGTCGGACAGTAGTGAGGAGGTTGGAGAGGAACCCGGGCCACTCCTGGAGGCTGAGGAAGGCTTGGATGAGTGTTCTGCATCAGAGGCAGAGATGGGGCCAGGGCAGGCTAGCAGTTATCAGCTACCTTCGGGCTTGGACAGCAGTGAGGCGGGAGAGCTTCTGGAACTGGTTCCTAGCCTACGCATGTGCAGAGCTGCCAAAAAGAAGGCACAATTAAGAATTCAGGGTCAACATGGGAGTAAGGCCACAGGTGGACGATGAATGGCCCCTCTCATCAGGATTAAAAGAGAAGCAAAAGGGGAGGGGGCTTTTGCAGGAAACAACTCGCTTGTTCGGTCGTTTGTTTGTTCCAGCCTCATGGAGATACTGTATATTTGTCTGTATAACCCAGCCCTTCCCTGCCAGCAGTGAGTGTGGAACTATTTACCGGGCAGCGTTCCAGGATTGATAAAGGTCTGAGTTCATTAGTACGCCTTCGCAAGACTGTTTGCCAAGCCGTTGGCTGACTGTGAATGAAATAAATTCACATTAATGTAATAAAAGAGGTTTTTGCCAGAACTCAGAATTGACTTAGTGCTTTTTGGGGAGGCCTAGGGCAGAGCAGCAATATGCTGACTCTGTAAACTGCTTTGAGAGGGCTCTAAAGCACTATGAAGTGGTATATAATTCTAAGTGTTACTGCAATTTATACGTGTGTCAGGACTGACTGGCTGAATCCTCTGTGCAAGAACTGTCTGTGCTTGCCTGTGGAAAGACAGAATCCCTCCAAGCACTGGAAATGCTTGGAAATCCATCCTTTCACTGAGAATTAACAAGTGTGACTGTTTCACCGAAAGGAACAAGGGGGAAGCAAGTCAAGAAATGAAAGAAATAAGGAAATGTTCTATTTCTATTTAAATAAAGAAGACAACTTGATTCTCTAACCAACAGCCCAAAACTTTGAAGAATATGATTTACAATCAGGCTTTTTGATAGTTGATTGCAACTAGTCCAGGCAGAGTAATTTAAATCACAGAAGGGAGAATAGGAGTCACTGTTTTCTTAATTTAAAACCTTCTTGCACTCCTGTATTGATGCTATAATTAGTTCACAAGGGGGAGGGCAGGAAGGAATTCATATTTATTATTGTCTCATTTATTTTGCAATTTATAATAAATGAAGACACTGCTATTCCTACAACAATGTGACACTGATCCAAATTAACTCTTTTTCTGTAGCTACATTTTACTAATGAAAAAAGACTTAAAGACATTCAAAATCAGATGACATCTCTTTCCCTTTTCTTTTGAAAAAGAAAAGTTTGCTTTCAGTTCTCTCCCAAATACAGCAAACTTTAAATGTAAAGACAAGAGATTTTAAGAGAATGTTCCATATATTTTAACATGGTTTTAGGAATATTTAAGATATTTACTATTCCAGATCTAATAGCAACTGAGAAGTTGCCAGGAAGAAGAGAGTGAAAATCTAATCGTAAGTATCATGAATTAACTTTAGATATAAATTTTTATAATTACTAATTACAGTGATTTAATCTAAGAAACGTTAAGGATTTTTTTCAGACTGGATTGAAAAAAAAATGTATTTGGGCCTTTCTCCGATTTCATGTACCATATCTGAAAACTGTTTCTATTGAGAGGCCACTTAGTAAAATGTGTTTTGTTTGTAGCCTAGGAATTTTTTGTTCCAGTTTTTCAAGATATAAGTGAGAACATTCCCAGAAAAAGAAAATCAATGACACCACTTACATACTGCAACAATATGGGGGAAATGGCTTCAGATAATATGTCCTTTAATTTGGTTTTTATATGAACTCTTCCTAACTATGCACATAAGACGCACAAAACAATCTATGTCAGGAGGAAATTCAGACTGCAGTTTGAGTGGTGTTGCTGAGATCCTTCCAGATGTGAACACCCTCTGCCCATTTTTCTTTCAGAATCTAACATATTCCTAGGAACATGACCAAGGAATATTTTGTCATTCGCTATTCATAAAAGTACTCCTGTATTAATAAAGCATAGAGCTGCTTATTCATTTTCTCTGTAGCTCTGTAGGACTTTAAAATGTTTGTAAATGGATATCATTGGTTCATGTGATTGATGAGACCTGGGTTTCATAATGAGAGGCAAGCAAAAATACAGCATTAGTTATGAAAAAAAGGGGAACAATGCTCGGCTGTTCTGAATCTGAGAGGCCTCAGGCTGTGGAAAGTCAAACCTTGTCGCACTGTGTCAGTTTCAGAAGTACATCACAGAGTGTACGGACTGACTGACTCATATAGTATAGAGCTACATGTCCTGAAATAGCGTAATACCTCCCCTGCAAATGGGAGGATTTCCTCATAGATATACCAACAGTGTTTCTCTCGCCTGTTCCAATTTACTATCAACGCTACTTGAGGACTGTTCACACTTTTCAATCAAGAGCCTTGTAGTGTTTCAGATATGCCCTGTGACTTAGGTTTTCATGTTATCAACAAGGGCTGGCATTCTGATTAGGCCCTGTGACTAATATCAATGTGGAAAAAGAACATACTGTACCTGTTAAGTTCTGGGCTTCAGAGAAACCAAAGTCTTACCTTAAGCATGGGAGCCAGCTGGGTGACCTTGGACCAGCCTTTTCTTTTCAGCCCTAGAAGTAATTGGACTATGGCACAGCCCTTCCAAATACTGGTGCCAAAAACTTGCAAGGGCTTGTTCTGCTAGGAGCGACACTAACTTTAATAGCAATAGCACATAGACTTATATACTGCTTTACAATGCTTCACAGCCCTCTCTAAGCAGTTTACAGAGTCAACCTATTGCCCCCAACAATCTGGATCTCCATTTTATCGACTTCGGGAGGATGGAAGGCTGAGTCAACCTTGAGCCTGGTGAGAGTTGAACTGGCAAATTGCAGGCAGCCGGTAGTTAGCAGAAGTAGCCTTCAGTCCTGCATTCTAACCACTGCGCCACCATGGCACATGTGAGCTACACATGAAAAGTGTACATTTCAGTGATATTTGATTTCCAACTCAGTAGGTTCTTAGGTATGCTTGAGATTTCTATTCTCAAATGACAATGAAAATAAACTTTCACTTTCCAAACAAAAGACAATTTCATCTCAAGATAATTCTTGGTGATCTCTGTTAGGAATAAAATATATAAATAAATCTGGAAGAAAAGGACTAGATTAAATACATTATAATGGAACATATTATAATGGAACACCAGAGCATATTTCTAAACATATCTGTATTTGTGTACATTTTGAGTGTACAATCATTTGCTAAGTCTTTCTCAAGTAATATTTCAGTACAATTATTGTTCTTAAAGAATTGCATACAGATTGCCTGTGCAGGAATGTATGTTTTTATGTGATTGCATGTATTTGTATATATCTCTGAATGCATATATATATTCAGATTTATAATTCAGCTGGACTGATTTATTTTAAAAAAATTAGATAAACAGGATTTCCACTGGGTATGACTTTTAAGCAATTTTTCCCCTTTAAAACTAAGGCCTCTGTGGTAAAACAGATACTTTGACAAGAGGAGAAAATTGTCGTGTAAGGGGCAGTTCTGGGAACAGTCATCTCAAACAAGCTTAGCTTATTTCAGAACTTATTTTTTGCTATGAAACCTGGAATATCTAGTGGTTAAGGCACCAATCTAGAAACCAGGAAACTGTAACTTCAAACTTCACCTTAAGCATGAAAGCTGGTTGGATGACTTTGGGCCAGACATGCTCTCTCAGCCCATCCTACCTCACAAGGTTATTATGGGGAAAATAGGAGGACAAAGGAATATTATGTATGTCAAAATAATAAAGGTAGCATATAAATAAATACATAAATACATAAACAAATAAATAAATATACTATAACTTGCTTTCTTACCTTTTATTTTTGTTCCTTTAGATTTTATTTTACTTTAATGACTTCTTACTTATGTTGCACATACTATCACAGAAAATTCCTATGCCAAACAGTATTCTGAGCAGACCCACCTGGCACAAAAAGCTACGGTAGCATTTTCACTATATTTTATCATTTCCACTTTCACATAGTATTGCTTAGTGGAAGAGTGCATATTAAAATCAACCTCATCTTGACTATAACTATTTTGATTTTTCTTTTCTTTCTTTCCTTTTTCAGTCCCTTGAATTTGGTCCCTTGCATCACCTCATCTCCACAGAGTGACTAAATTGATGTAAGATGTAAGACAAGGGATGGGAAGGTTGGTTATGTGGATGTAGGTTACATAGATAACTGCCTTATCGATTAACAATTAAAATGTGTTAGTAACTCAGAGGTGATATTCAGCAGGTTCTGACCAGTTCTGGAGAACCAGTAGTGGAAATTTTGAGTACTTCGGAGAACCGGCAAATGCCACCTCTAACTGGAGATTTTACAGTATCCTTCCCCTGCCACACCCAGCAAGCCACGCCCATAGAACCAGTAGTAAAAAAAATTGAATCCCGTCACTGTAATAACCCATCGTGTTTGTTAAGTTCTGAACAATGGTAATGAGCCTGTATACACTGTATACAGTAAAGAAACTGAACTGCAGTTCACAAAAGCTTATACAAGCAGTCCTTGACATACAACAGTTCATTTAGTGACCATTCGAAGTTACAATGGCACTAATTTATGACCGTTTTTCACATTTACAGATATTGCAGCATCCCCATGGTCACGGGATCAAAATTCAGCTGTTTGGTAACTGACTTGTATTTATGACAGTTGCAGTGTAACGTGATCACTTTTCTGACCTTCTGATAAGACAAGCCAAAGGGGAAGCCAGATTCATTTAACAACTGTGTTACTAACTTAACCACTGCAGTGATTCACTTAGGAACTATGGCAAGAAAGGTCATAAAATGGGCAAAGCTCACTTAACAAGTATCTTACATAGCAACAGAAATTTTGGGCTCAGTTGTGGTCATAAGTCAAGGATTACCTGTACTTTTTAATTAAAAGCACTTCTGGACTTTTCCTGATTTTTTTCCCCTCAGAAAAAATGTCTAAAAGGAATATTTTAGATGAAAGTCTAAGCATCTTTTCACGTTTTCAAGATTCCCTTTGAATGCAAATAGCAGTTCAGAGTTTCAGATTCCATTATTTAACTAATCAGAGTTGGAAGCAGAGGTGGTATTCAGCAGGTTCTGACCAGTTCTGGAGAACCGGTAGCAGAAATTTTGAGTAGTTTGGAGAACCGGCAAATACCACTTCTGACTGGAGATTTTACAGTATTCTTCCCCTGCCATGCCCACCAAGCCACACCCACAGAACCGGTAGTAGAAAAATTTGAATACCACCACTGGTTGGAAGGGATCTTGTAGGTCATCTAGTCCAACCCCCCCACCCAAGTGGGAGACGCTACACCATTTCTGACAAATGACAATCTCTTCTTGAAAGTCTCAAACGATGGCACTCCCACAACTTCCGAGGGCAAGCTGTTCCATTAGTTGATTGTTCTCACTGTCAGAAAGTTTCTCCTTATTTCCAGGTTGAATCTCTCCTTGTTCAGTTTTCATCCAGTGTTCCTTGTCTGGCCTTTGGGTGCTTTGGAAAATAGCTTGACCCCTTCCACTCTGTGGTAGCCCCTCAAATATTGGAGGACTGCTGTCATGTCTCCCTGGTCCTTCTCTTCACTAGACTAGCTAAGCCCAGTTCCTGTAACCGATCTTCATATGTTTTAATCTCCAGTCTCCTAATCATCCTAGTTGCTCTTCTCTGCACTTTTTCTAGAATCTCAATATCTTTTTTATAGTGTGGTGACTGATGATCAGACACATTCTACCTTCCCCTCAAATACTGTCTCTGTCACAGCTGATTTCTTTTTTTAAATTGCTTAAGAGAACATAAATTTGCACATGTATTATCATATGTAAATCAACCCACTATTTTTCCTGCAGCAGAGAGAAAGGCAGCATCCAGATATAGCACAGTAAGAGTATTTTACTACCTACATCAATTTCAAACTCCTCTTTCCACAAGCATCCTGTCCTGCTGTCCTATTTTTGCCTCTGTCTATTCATCCAAAACAAGTCACTTACAATGATTTAAAAAAACATGCCCTTGTTTACAAGCTCCTCCCTCCCCAATGTTCTAGCCAATTTGTTAATTGATATTTTTCAAACCACAAAAATACGTTCGCAATCAACCAAACATGACATTTTTCACACATTTTGCAATTTTTAAACCAGGGTCTATATTTTTCCCCTATAACTAGGGGAGGAAGAATAATTTCCAAAAATTATGGAGGAAGGCAAACTTCCTTTTTTGCTGGACTAAAGTGACAACTGATCTGTCTGCTCTGTGCACTTGATTGACTTTACAAGAAATTACCTGAGCTTAATAGGCTAATTACATTGCTTCCAAGCACCTGCCATGGGAATTAGTTGAGCACCTTGTAATTTAATACACACTATACAGAGAACATGGAAAACACCATGCAAACAAATAAATCCCCTTTCACTGAGAAAAAAGGGAGTCGGCTACTTTCTCTTTCACCAACCCATGTTTGCCAGCTAAAAGTCTGTATCATGAATCTGGGTTATTTAGTTATTTTCTCCCATATTCTCCTCACCAGATCTTCTGATATTTTAAAAAACATGGACTGACTTACAGCAGTCCCCACAGAGCAGAGTAAACACTGACCTGCCTGTCTCTTGAGGATTTCAAAGACAGATGTTGTATTCTACAGATAAAAGGTTGTTTTATCAATTTAATGCCACCTCATTTGGGAATAAGGTTAATTACATGACTAGCAAAATCTTTCAGACGGCCAAAACTATTTCATCATGTTACATTTATCTCATTTATATAACCTGTTTTCCACACTGTGCTAAAGTTTTCAAAGGGCTTGTGATTCCCTCCCACGCTTGCCAAAAACTTTTGGATTTCATCATTTTGACCAGCTACCAAAGAGTTAATTGAAACCAAGAGGCTTAAACTCTGAAATAATTTGTGCCTTAAAGGCATGGCACCTATTTCTTGCCAATCCAAATAGCCATCCCATTATCTAAATGTTCTTAAAATGCCAACATACTATTTACAAAATGATTGGGGGCAGGGGGCTTAAATGACAGGGATATCATTTACTATACTGAAACATACATACATTGGGAATTGAATCACTCATTTGAATTTTTATTTTTAACATTAATCAACATCCAGGTACTTTACAGAATCAGGGCAAATAAATAGTTCTACAATGAGAATTCTAGGAGAATTTCTTAATGCCACTGGTTAAATTTATAATTAGAAAAAAAAAGAAAGAAAATTGTGATTTATCACATAGTTGTGATGTTTCCAAATAATACACAATGCACTCAAGTAGTTCACAACCTCCTGCATCTATTTTCCACCAATTATTCTGGCATCAAACATGGAATCCACTGTAACAGGGACAAAAAACTTACTTTTTCCAATGTTTGCTGGCATTTTATCATCTTGTTTGTTATATAAAGTAAGTTTCAAGAACTTAAATAAAGTTTCAGCAAAATGCCTTACTGTTCTTTTGAGTTCCTTTTAAGGTATAGGCACCACCAGTTAAGAATCTTTTTACTAGCAGTTAGAAAACATCATGAAAGTATAATGGAATTCAGGAAACTTTAACCTATACTATATAAGTTTGAAATCAACATAACTGTAGAATTAACAGAATAATATAGTTGTAAGGGACCTTGGAGGATCTTCTAGTCCAACCAGAAAAAACCCTATACCATTTCAAACAAATGGTTGTGCAATATCTTAAAAACTTCCAGCTTTGGAGCATCCATAATTTCTGGAGACAAGTCATTCCACTGATTAACTGTTTTAACTGTCAGGACATTTCCCCTTGATTTTTTCCTTGATTAGTTTCCATTCATTGCTTCTTGCTTCTTGTCCTGCCTTCATTCTGCCTTTGGAGAACAGGTTGATCCCCTCTTCTTTGTGGCAGCCCCTTAGATATTGGAACAATGCTATCATGTCACCTCTAGTCCTCCCCCCCCATCATTAAACTAGACATACCCAATTCTGCAACAGTTCTTTGTATGTTTTAACTTCCAGTCTCCTACTCATCTTGGTTGGAATTGGAATTTCAAATGGCAACAAGGATAAACTAGTTCAATCTTCTGCCATGTCCAGGAAAACCAATTAAACCAGGTTGCAACCCAATCTCAGTTACTAAAAAGAAAAACAAACCTCCTGGGATGAGAACCCATGGCCTCCATTGGTAGACTGTTGTAAAAAAAAAACCTTATGATCAGGAATATTATCCTTGAGTTTAAAAAATCTAAATATATATGTTTATGGAAAATAGATCTTAAGCATTTTCCTTGTAATTGGCCTTTATGCATCTAAGTGTAGCAATCATCTACAGATATAAGGGGAAAATTCTGCCTTCAAATGACATTTAGCACAATGGAAATTACCATTTCCAATGGAGCAGGTGCTCCAAATAACAGATATACTGCAATAACAACTGCATGCTCAAAAGGCCATAACGTTAAACAAACAGGGTGACTGAATACACACTAAGCTGCAGGGAAGCACTTGTACACGCACACATAACCCACAGGGAAAACAAGTCCCTTGAGACGAGGAAGAAAAAGGTCACAAGGGGAAGGGAAGAAAAGAGGAAATAAAAAGAAATCACCTACATCCTTCTTGGAAGTCACTGAACAATTGAGCCTTTAAACGTTATAAACTTTACCTTTGACAAAAATGCTGTAAATGTTTAAATTTCTCAACCACTTCTTCCACGCACACACAAAAATAGAACATCACAATAGCAACAAAGAGAAAAAAAGCCTCAGTCATTTGCAGAAGAGATTGGACAGTCACTTGTCTAAAATGGTATAGGATCAGTGGTGGGATTCAAAAAAATTTACTACCGGTTCTGTGGGCGTGGCTTGGTGGGATTGGCAGGGGAAGGATACTATAAAATCTCCAGTCAGAAGTGGTATTTTCCAGTTTTCTGAACTACTCAAAATTTCCGCTATTACCTGCTGAATACCACCTCTGTATAGGATCTCCTGCTTGAGCAGTGGGCTGGACTAAAAGACTTCCCAGGTCCCTTCCAGCTCTATTTTGATTCTGGTGTCACCAATCATCAATGAAACTGGGAGACAAGTATAAGTTTAAAAGGCAATTTGGTGATCTAATTTCAAAACTATTAGCAGATAAGTGTAAGACAAAGTCTATCCAGCACTTACAATTGACTTACCTGAAAAGGAAGGAAAAGGAAATATCGTTATATAAATATTTAAAACTACCTTTGAAAATAAGACAGCCTATTTACATATACCCAAAAAAGCATACCTAAAATAGAATAGTTTGCCACATACAAACTGTTCATTAAATTTATTGTAGTATGTTTCCTTCTCAAGGAATTCAAGAAATAATATCCTGATGATAATGTAACTTAATCAAAAGTCTACTTTTATGAATTCAAACAGAGCATTTTAGTAAAATCCTATCTTCATAAAGGATACATCTTAGAAATCATATTTAGCATTGTTATAAAACTTCCATTTAAAGGTTTAATTTACTTTCAACATTATAGTGTTCACAGTTTCTACTTCCTATTCTATAAATTGACTTGGCTATTATCTATATTCTATAATGTAATGAAGTAATTGACCACTTTCTCACAAAAAGAGAAATAAATAAAAGAAAAAAGCAACAACCAGAAAAAGTAGAAACATTTTATCAGGTCTGGCAAAGATCCCCTTCAGAGCATACTGAAAGTTGCCTCAGCACATCAAGAAGCATGACTATTGTTTTCATTGTTGTGGTAAAAACATTAGCAAATATTTGCTGATGTAACAAGGCTGTAGTTGCCAAGGCTCCAACAAATCCCCCTCATTTAAAGCAAAAGTCTCTAGCTGCATCTCAGAAAAAACAAATTGGTTTATTAGAACTTGCCAGGTTGGTGCGTTGCTGGGTACAGCCGGTACTAAATCACATCATACATTTCCCCCTTGACTCTGGTCTTTCCCCCAATCCCTGGATGTGACTTCTCCAATAGGATACATTGGTCTCCAAGAGTCCATCATGCTCTCCAATAACCTTCTTATGCTCCAACAACTTTGGGCTGTTGAGTTGATATCTAGGCATTTCAAGAATGCCTTGTTTTCCCCCACTCCCTTTCTCTGGCAGCTAAAAAGACCAAAGGAGTATCTTTTTAGTTGACAGTAGTGCTGCTTCAGGATACCAAGACTGTCGTGTTTCCTTCAAAGCATGGTGGGTTTACAGAGCATTCATATCAACAAAAGAGTAGTGGTGACACTCACTGGGGCTACTGCCTCTGTTCCTCTTAGCACAGCTCTGAGAGAAAATATTCCTTTGGAATTGTTTTGCAAGGTCAAAAAACATTAAAAAGGCTAATCCCCAGGGGTGGGATTCTACCGATTCAGTCCATTTCTATAGAACTGGTAGCTCCAAAGAGCAGCTGACACTGAACCAGTTCGCTGCAACGATCGTCTGGTCATCTGTTTGGCTCACCTGCCCACCCAGGTTCTAGGCTGTGCTTTAAGTCTTTACGTTTTCCTCCTCAGCTGCTTTGTGCGGCACAGCTGAGTGCTGCTCATCAGCTGGAGCAGGTGAATACTTACCAGACCCGGTAATTTGTAAATAGTGCACAGGCATGCATTTGGTGCTCATGTGCGCAAAGCGAACCGGTTGTTATGCTGATCCCACAATTAATGAGGGAAAGGTGAAGGTGGCTGCTCTTGTGTTGCACCACTCCAAGCCCTGATTGTTATTAAATGTCCAGCGGTCTGACGTTTTGTTATCTTTACTCTAAACTATCTTCTGGACTTATATTTTCAACCCTCCCTTCCCTCCTTGGATGTACATAGAAAACTGAATGCAAAGTGAAGTAATATTCAACCACATTTCACAACATCCCCCTAACCATCTTATTTTATTTTTTTAATTTTTGCATAATATTCAGCCCAAAGAACAAGTCAGAAGAATTTTAAATTTGATCTTCATTTTTTAATATTTCAGTGGATCCTGAAAAGCAAAATCCTGCAATTATTTTAAGGAAATGAAGAGTCCAGTGCTGTGGGAATAAAAAGCCTGGATTACACAGTAATAATGAGCAGGTGGAAAATTCAGTGCCTTTTGTAATTCAGGAGCAATGAAACATTTGTGCAATGGACACATGCATTTAATAGGGATTCATTTAGTTAGAATCCAGTCTTATTTCAGCCTGTGGAGTCTTTCTTTCCAAAGTAGTATTTTATTGTTAAATTGATCTAACAGTGTTAAAATGACATGCAGTGTATTTGTAGGCAATTTTCATTTTTATGAAATAGAAGTTAGTGGAAATATAGATAGAAATATAAATAGAACTGGTAGTGGAAATTTTGAGTAGTTTGGAGAACTAGCAAATACCACCTCTGACTGGCTCCGCCCCTATCTATTCTCTGCCTCCTGAGTCCCGGCTGATTGGCTGGGTCTTCCTTTGTTGCCCTGCACAGGAGAACGGAGTTGGAAAGGTCAGTGGGGTGGGGAGGGAATGGATACTGAATGCAGTATCCTTCCCCTGCCATGCCCACCAAGCCACGCCCACCAAGCCATACTGTTTGTTTATTTATTTATTTATTTATTTGTTTGTTTATTTGTTTATTTATTTGTTTGTTTGTTTTTAATATTTATATACCGCCCTTCTCCCAAAGGACTCAGGGCGGTGCACAGCCAATCACAAACCCCAATACACTATACAAAAGTTAAAACAGATTAAATAATTTAGGCTGTTTAAAAATTTTGCCCCTCCCCCATAAGATAATTAAAACCCAAATATTAAAAACCAATTTAAAACGTAAGACTATGCCACCAAGCCATGCCCACAGAGCCAATAGTAAAAAAATTTGAATCTCATCACTGTCGTTGATCCCTTAATTGGTCTGGAAACCAAAATGGTCAAAGATGTAAGCTACAAAAAAAAAAAAAATAACCTTTTCCTCTCTCTCAACATCATTTTGAATCTAGGACCATTCTTGCTAATAACAATAAAGTAAAAACAGGCAAGCCACAAACTGAATTATTTATTTATTTATCAGGCTTGTTTGTATTTTAAATGAAGTGATCCATCTTTTGGCCAGTTTCCAATTTAAAACCCTGTGCTAAATAACTGGAATCTTTCTGTCTCGCCAAGTGTAATTTATCCTCATTCATTATTTGTTGGCTGGGTGAACAGGTGCACAGCAGAAAAAGTTAATCTTATACCTTCATTACCAGCCCACTTGGCTTTGAAGCACCTCTGACTCTGAAGGTATAACACAAGCAACCGGATTTGTCCAGGTACAACAGTTAAATACAACAGAATGGAACTCAGCTGTATTGTTTTTAAAATGTGTACCTACAAACAATATACAAACTGCAGCAAGACAATTCTAACCTGCCCTGAAGCCTGAAAGGCATTTCAGCATGGAAGTTGCAAAGACTTTGAGTGCTTTTTAGGTTACGTTTTTAAAATGCTGTTAACTTAAAACTGTCTGTTCAACCTGATCACTTTCTAATTTCTTTAAGTAAATATGATATATTTTGAAAGACTATGTATGAAGTGTTTCATTTCTTTTAAATCATACACAATCTCTTTGATTTTTGTTGTTCAAGTCGTGCCCAATAAAGAAAGGCTATACACCCTCAGCAAAATAAAATATTTCATTTCTGTCTTTTATCTTAAAAACATTAGTTGATAGTTCTATCAGTTTGAATGATTTGGATAATTTCAACGCCCATCTTCCTTTAATGAAAGATATACAATTTGACCAAACCTAAAAGAAATCCCAAGCACATAGAAAACATTTATCTAAAAATAGATAATTCATGTAAGCCCTTCAAACATTCTAACCAATTGCATCAGTCTAGAAAGTTTCTCAAAATGGTGGTCTTCAGGCATTGAGGGTTGTCTTTTCATTCTTCGCAACCAGCATGTCCATCCTTTGGGAGGATGGCGGAAATGGTGATTGAACCTATCTAGGAACTTGGAGAATGTTGTACAAATGTACAGCATGGAGAATTGAACTTGGATTCAATATCACTCTATCATTCTACTATCATTCTACTTCTAGAATATACTGAATATCATGACAGTATCGATAAGCAATTTATTACTATATTCAAAGGGATATATTTCTGTGCTGTGTTTAAAGGACTAAAGAAGAGAGAACAATAATGGTGAAGTCATCCAAATGGACAATATTTCTGGGTTATCTTTTGGAAGCTTTCAAAAATACTATATTTTGTATGTGTATATATACACATTGTGTGTATGTATGTATGTATGTTGTATGTATGTATGATATAATATACTGTAAAATGATTTCTCCATTTTATATTGCCTTCCTATTAAAATTCACTGCCATGAATTCTGGGGGTTGCATAAAAGGATTTGAAACCCTTTCCTGAAGTTTGCTTGAAGCTAATTCCAAATAGTCAGTTTTGAAGACTGGCAAAATATAAGACAGAAAGCTACGCATACAAAATTTTATCTTCTCCTGTACTTTTAAAGGCATGGGAATATTGCTTTAAATATGAATGGTCCTCTTTTTGACATTTATTCATTTCCTCTACAAGCATGCAAGCACTTGATTGCTTTAATTCAAATGATATACATATCTGTAGAGGAAATGTGTAAACTGAGCGTAATATGTTTGCATGATTACATATGAAGTTTCACTGAACTAATATAATTTCAAGTAAAAATGTATAATTTTGGGGGGGAAATAGTTAGAACTACTGGAATGCTAACAGGTGCTAGGCAAATTTAACTGAAATGTTGAATTAAAGATGAAATACATTCCATATTAGAATAATATATATTCAGCATTTGAGAATTCAGTATGGAGCAAAGTTCAAATAATTGGAACTGACCAGAGGTGTATTCAGCTGGTTCTGACCAGTTCTGGAGAACTGGTAGTGGAAATTTTGAGTAGTTTGGAGAACCGGCAAATACCACCTCTGACTGGCCCCACCCCCATCTATTCTCTGCCTCCCGAGTCCCTGGTGATTGGCTGGGTCTTCTTTTGTTGCCCTGCACAGGAGAACGGAGCTGGAAAGCAGGTCAGTGGGGTGGGAAGGGAATGGGATTTTGCAGTATCCTTCCTGTGCCACGCCCACCAAACCATGCCCACCAAGCCACTCCCACAGAACTGGTAGTAAAAAAATTTGAATCCCACCACTGGAACTGACCATGGTTCAATGAATGATCCTTCTGATGTACACAATATCATCTCAATGGGTTTTTAACACAAGTTCTTTCTACTACATTTTTGCTAGGGATATTACTCTACAACCTTATTAGTTATTAAAGACTCCCAGATGAAGTGTAAATCCAGTAAATACTGATCACAATCTTTCCCAACAAAATTTTAGATATATTTCTTAAATAGCTATGCTCCATGATTCAAGCCATTGACATAATAAAAAAAATATTGAAAATCAAGTGACTTTAAAATAATATGGAATATTATGCCAGAGGAAGAGGAGAGGATAATATACTGTGTGATACAAATTGGTTTTCTAGATGTGACACTTGTAATGTTTGTTTGAAATAATGGGACTTAAAGAGACTCAAATGTGGCCAAAGAGCTAATCTTAGAGAATCACCTGTCAGAAAGATTGATGGATACAAACTTCACTCTGTGAGTGTTGTTTTGTTTTGTTTTTACATTTCAGTGTTTGTGGAAATCCTTACAGAAGCTATTTTGTCAATGCAAAATATTAGGCCAGAATTGTTTTAAACAAGCTTCAGTTATATGTAATGAATCTTTCTTTAATATGTAATAGTTGTTTCTTTAAACTACCGCATCTTTGTGGGAGTAGATGATGGTTTATAGAGGAACAGTATAGAGCACTGGTGACTTTTCTATTTCCTCTATAGTGTTCCTGGTGCATATTTCTTTCCCAGAAGAAGGAAAAGTTCATAGGGCAGGAGTTCCAACAAAAAAAATAAGTAACAAAAGGTTAGCATTTTTCATCACATTTCTCATGTTCAAATTGCTTTTCAGGAACTATTTTATTTACAGGTTCCAAAGACTGATATGTCTATATTTTACATGGATGTATATGGAGTAGCCAAGCTTAAATACATTGATTTAAATGAATTTGTATCTCTAAATCACTTGAGCAAAATATTCTAAATTTAGAAATAACAGAGTTGATATACAGGAATTCATAGAAAGCTCTAAAAGCCAGACTATCCTATTCATTCTCAATCACATATTCTCCCATTTTAATACACACACACCATGGAGACATCTTCAGACAGCGCTGGCTCTTTGGCTTTGTAACGGATATGAGCACCACCCCCTAAAGCTGCAAACAACTAGCACATATGTGCAAGGGGAACCTTTACCTACACACCCCCACACCCCCACACACCCACACAAACCAGCCAAGTTTTGAAAAAAACCCACATATACATGAGTATATTAATTCTTAGAACATGCATTTGTTTGTCAAAAGTTTTTTTTAAGTACACTTTTTTCTAAAAAGAATGTTTTCTAATAAGGATAATGGTTTTACCAAATACTTGAAGTATTATTTTGGGATTCATGTATTTTTATGGATAATATTTAAAAAAACAGTTTGGTTTAGTAGTTAAGGTCCTGGACTAGAATTGGGGAAACCTGAATTCTAGTCTTGCCTTGGGCATGGAAGCCATCTGGGGGACTTTGTGCCAGTTCTCTTTTAATCATAGCAAGTATGCCCTGGCAAAACATCATGTTCCAAGAAAATTGTGTAGCTCATACAATTACAGGGTTAGAAAAGATCTTGGAAATCTTCTAGTCCAATCCTTTCTCAAGGCAGGAATTGTTTGTTAATGTACTTATTAGGAGTCAGGATGGAGGGAGGGAGGGAGGGAGAGAGGAAGACATTCTGTTTTCTATAAGATGGTAAATAATCTATTCACAAACTAGATATACTCTATATGTTTATCTACCATTAAAGGACAGGTAGTTATGTAAGGTTTCTATGTATTACAGAATAGGATGGTCAGTTATAAAAGAAGATACAAAAGAAAATATTTGTATTAAGATATTCAGTTTGTAAAATACTGGATGTTTCTTTTAAAATATATTGTTGGTTCAAATCTGTTTGTTTCAGAGAGTACTGTGAATACCGCAGTCACAGATGTTACCTAAAAGGGAGACACATAGGCTTGTATCTTACTAGTGAAATTCAATCTATCTCAGTTTCAGTGGTCCAGCAAGCCATTGTTTGATACTCATTGGAAACATTAATGTAACTCTCTAACCCATGACTCACCTATGGATGATATTCCTGCTTTGGAGATAATCCAATGCCAGTGCTAGCTCACAGATGAATAGTTTCACAGTCTGCTCTTCAAAACGGACATCTTGTTGCAGGTGGTAACGTAAATCTCCTCCAAGAAGCAGATCCACCACCATAAACATGTCTTCTTCATCCTGGAATGAGTACCTGGAAAAGGATACACAATACTCCATGGTCCATTGGTTAGAATGTTGGCTTGCCAGGATTCTGCTTCAGGACAACGTTTTGTGGATGCACAGCACAATAAATCATAAAAAAGAAACAGTTTCAAAGAAAAAGAAGAAAGAAAAGAAAAGCAGGCAGAAATCTGTAATCTAAAATAGTGTGACCTCACATTATAATGATTCACCTGGCTCTTAATGTTTATTGAAATAATACTTTTATAAAAAGATGTGTTGCTATGTCCTGACTAATAATTAGTATGGCATTTCTCATTTTGAAGGCTACCATGTATTGTTGTTGGAAATCGTTTTGCCTTATTTGATAACAAAGTTCGGTGATAACATGAAAAAAATAGTGCAAACATATGAGTATATATTACTATTTTGTATATTTCCAAGGTAAACTTTGTCACTAGACATAAAAATTGTAGAACTGACTCTTGCTATAAATTCAGTCCTGCTGCTAATTTCTTATACTCCTTTTTATACATTCTTCCAAAACTTCCTCTCAAGATCTACTCTACATCTTTAAAACGCCAGCAAATTACATGTGGTCCAAAATAAAAATAAAAATCAATACATTTAGTCTTAGAACAGTCACTGTTTTTAAACAGAGAGGAAAGTTAGCTGCTGCCAAGCCAAGAGATTCCCTAAGGAGACACATAATTAAATACAAAGTAACCACATTATCTTTAAGTCAATGAATTTAAGTCAATGAATTTAAGTCAAAATAAGATTCATGAGAATAAGAAGCAAGGCTATACTAGATTTGGCATGCTATCTGAAAATTATGGGCATAGTCGTGTTGAATTTATGTTTACCGACAAGAAATAAAGGGAAATGTTTACTTTGTAGGTAAATATAAATTGGACACAAAAATAGTCTGTTGCAAAAGCGACTGCCTGCGAAGGCTTCTGGATTGGGGCTGAAAGGCAAAAGCAGAAGCAGTATGCTCCTCCATCCCATAATTGGGAGACCAGGATGGTGAAGAACTGCTCTAGAAAATAATATCTTCAGAATCAGAAATAACACATTAACTAGCCTACTGTGTTGTACTTATATTGCTCTCTCAGGATAGGTTAATAATCCAGCGTCCCTCAAAATTTTCAGAATACCCTGAAATGATAAACGAGTTTATGTACCTCCTCCCATAAATAAAACTAATCAGCTCATTGAAGTTATGGTTGGGCTAGAAATAAATATGATAAATAATTTTAATAATTAAAGTATAATCATGTTTCTCAAACTTTGCAGGAAAACAGTCGCCCACTGCATATTTCTGGAGGCAAAATGACAATGCTGTCAAAATTTAATCTTGTTTTCTGGGCAAGCCTATAGCCTGCTTATGCAGACAAAGCAAGCAGCAAAGCTGGGAATAAGTCTTAAAAGTGCTTTTAGCTTGGCTGCACAAATCTATATTGTGTTTTAACAAAACTCATAACCTCCCCTCTTACATATTGCTCATAACCCCCATAAGGTCATGATCCACAATTTGAGAAATTATAATGTAATTGAACAATAAATAAAAAAACTTTTCCCAGATTCAGTCCTGCCCATTTCCAGTCCTGGAAATTTTTTAACAGCCTAAAATCCTGCGAAACACGGACCAATTTTACCCTATCTCTAGATCAGGGGTGTCAAACTCAATTTCACTGAGGGCCAGGATGGGCATGACCAGCTCGACATCACTCGTGTTGGGAGCACTTGTGGTGGCCTGAGGACTCTGCCAGTGAAAATGAGCTCCCGAGCTCCATTTTCAGCTCCTGCAATCCTCTGCCAGCAAAAATGGAGCTCGGGAGGGCCACAAGTAGCCCTCTTGAGCTCCATTTTCATTGCAGGCTGGTCCTTCAGTATTTTCAGGGTAGCCTCGCAGGCCAGATCTAAGAACCTCATGGCCCAGATCCATCCCCTGGGCCTTGAGTTTGACATCCCTCCTCCAGATTATGATAAGCTAATCAGTCCTAAATCTGGTATGTTTTAATGTTAATGTTATATTGTCAATTTTCTACAAATACATACTTGCTACTAGAAAATCTGTATAAGAGGATGTACATAATTTCTTGAAATATAAGGTTTTGGAAACACAAATAACTCTATATAATTAAAAAAACACCAATAGATAATTTTTAAAATTTATCCTATTCCTATATGCTGTTTCTTAACCATCCTTCCCATATAATGCATTGTGCAATTTTATAACAGAACAGATGCTGGTAGATTCCAGTCACTGCTACCCATCTACTCCGTGGCAAGATCAGTTCTGGTGGATCAAGTTAATTCATTCTCACTGCAAATCACAAGATTTTTTTTTTTTTTTTGCATCCATAGAAATAGAACAACCAGTGGTTGGACTCAGAGTAAAGCAGCTTTCAATAACAAAACAGTAATCACACATAACTGAATATATGTTTACATTTTAAAAAAATATTTGCAACTCAATGTACTTCTAGATTCATAAATACTTGCACACCATGGTGAAAGGTATGAGAAAGACCAAACTATTTCCTTACTGTATGGGCAGTGAGCCTAGGACTGCAGTACATGAACCTTTTTCAAACCACAATTCATTGTACTTGTTCTGCAAATAAATATGGCTCTACTGTAGAAAACATAGACTGTAAAATTAAAAACAAAGAACCGTAATTGCTTGCTTACAGATCAAGAGAGTTGTTATAAAAACTGTCTCAGAAAGTATTAGGGGTTTATTTTTAATATTTTTTTTGCTCTGTTGTATCAAGATTAAACATCTGAATTAACTATTTGGTTGGTAATGCTACAATGTAAGTGTTTCTGAACAAGTGGTGCGGCATTATTGCAACCATTGGAATTGGTATTGCAGTAGATTGGTAGTGTGGTTTTAATATTCTGTTCAACAGAGAAGGGTATAAGAAATCAATCTGGTACTCAATTGAGTTGTTACATGTTCTCTACAGGAATCTCCATCAACCTAAAAGTTTTAGGTTGTTTGTCTTTTCAAACAGGAAAGAGAGAAAGAGCAAACAATTCCTTAAAGTGCAGCCTGCCAACTTCAAAATAATTCTTTCCATTACATGCAGGACTGAAAGACTGCTGAGCATCAAATGTCCTAAGGTCAGAAAATCAGATACTTTGCTAGTGCATAATCACAGTAGATGGTTTCTCCCCAGGTTGTCTCTTTGTATTTATCAATATCACACAGATAAAAGCAACTTCCTGAATCTCTACTTTGTTTGTTTGTTTAATAAATGTATATGCCACCCATCTCACTCTGAAAGCAAAAATAAAGAAGTCTTTGGCATATTTATGTGTCTTTCATTCTGGAAAATAGAGCTGTTTTGTACTTTGTGACCAGTTTATGTAGATAGCCAACAGTTGTCAGCATACAAAAGAGAAAAATATCAGTTTTCTTGCAAAATATAATCCATGTGATCTTAATAAACTATGAAGAAAACAACAGTAAACAGGGCTATTGCTGATCACTATCACTATCGGTAAAAGAGAGTATTTGCTGCTCAGGGTTGAAATGAGGGGTCCTTGGTGCTCTCTGAGTTTGGTTGTTTTCTTGCAGGCATTTCATTAGCCAAACTAGGTAATATCATCAGTGCTGATGTGGATATTGTTATCTGATGTGGATGATGTTACCTAGTTTGGCTAATGGAATGTCTTCAAGAAAACAACCAAGCTTAGTTGATAGCTGTGTAAGTAAAGTTGTAAATAATAAATCAACTGTCCTTTCAGTCCAGCTTCTTTCCTGAAATTCATGGGCATATCCATGTAGTTTCTTAACAATAATTGCCTCCTCCTGGGATGATGACGAAGATGACGATGATGTTTGTTACTTCCTACTGTGGCTTACAGTCCAAAGATTTCCTGGAGATTTTCCACCCAAATACTAACCATGCATGATCCTGGACTAGGTGCTGCCACTGGCTGAAAAATAAACCACCAATTCAATTACATTGATGGTGCTTTATAACCAAGCAACAACTAGCAGTAGCTACAACTCTGAGTCATGATTCCTTCTTCAGAACAGATCCAGGAAACTTTTTCATTAGAAAACAGATTAACTCAAGTAGATGCTTCGCGGAAATGTGCAATGCAAGGTGACATCACTATCATTGTGTTCAATTTATATGAGCTTAGGGTCTGAATTCTTTCAGAAACTGACAAAGAAAACCCAGAATTCTAAAACATGATTGATAAATCAAGATCATAATACAATAATAATAAAGATTCTTTAAAGGCCTTTTAGAATAGAATAGAATACTTTATTGGCCAAGTGTGATTGGACATACAAGGAATTTGTCTTGGTATAAATACTCGCAGTATACATAAAGAAGGAACATTCGTCAAGAATCAAGAATCATAATGTACAACACTTAATGATAGTCATAGGGTACAATCAACATCAAATCATACTAGGAAACAGAAGATACAAGCAACAAAGTTACAGTCACAAGTGGGAGGGGATGGGTGATAAGGAGTTTTTTTTCAATCAATGCTCTAAGCAAAACAAAATCTAGTACTGGGACTCATTCTATTACCTTACATTTTATTTTAATGTTGAAAACTACTTAATTATGTTTATGTGAAGGATAATAGCAAATAACAGCATTAGTAATACAAACTCTAATTCAAGTTTGCAAACTTGCTTTGAATTCAGCCCAGCATTCAAAGAGAATAGAAAAACCTCAACTATTTTTTTTTAATGATTGTGCCATTCAAAACTGCTTGTTTGGAAATCTTCCTTCTTAAAGAAGATAAATATGTAACTCAGGGAGGAACTGTGGACTCCTTAGTGCTGTCTGACTGTGATTATTTGCTTGCAGACATTTCATGATTCAACTAGTTAACATCATTAGTGTGAGAGTGCGAGGTTTACTCCCTAATTCTATACAGTGGCATGTCCTGCCAGGAAATTAACACTAGACACACAATCCAGTAGAAAAACAATAACCTCACTAATACTGGTAGGGCAAGCCACTGTATATATACTTGATCCTGAAATACCACCACTTATATTCAGATTAACAGAGTTGGAAGGGACCTCGTAGGTCATCTAGTCCAACCCCACCCACCCACCCAAGCAGGAGACCCTACATCATTTCTGACAGATGACAATCCAGTCTCTTTTTGAAAGCTTCCAGTGATGAAGCACCCACAACTTCTGAGGGCAAGCTGTTCCATTGGTTGATTGCTCTTGCTGTCAGAAAATTCCTCCTTATTTCCAAATTGAATATCTCTTTGTTCAGTTTTTATCCATTATTCTTGCCTGGCCTTCAGGTTCTTTGGAAAATAGGTTGACCCCTCCTCAAACATTGGAAGACTGCTATCATGTCTCCCCTGGTCCTTCTCTTCACTAGACTAGCCATGCCTAGTTCCTGCAACCGTTCATTGTATATTTTAGTCTCCAGTCCTCTAATCATCTTGGTTGCTCTTCTCTGCAGTCTTTCCAGAGTCTCATCTTTTTTATAAGACGATGACCAAACCGGAATGCAGTACTCTAGGTGTAATCTTACTAAGGCTTTATAAAGTGGTTTGATTTTGATTGTATCCCTCTATTAATGCAATTTAGGATTACATTGGCTTTTTTGGCTGCCATCACACAGTTGGCTCATATTTAATTAGTCGTCCACTAAGACTCCAAGATCCCTTTCACAGTTACTGGTATTAAGTCTGGTTTCTCCCAGTCTATATGTGTACTTTTGGTTTTTCTTGCCTAAGTGTAAGACTTTACTTTTCTCTACCCTGAATTTCATTTTGTTAGATAGGGCCTAGTGTTCAAGTCTGTGAATATCCATCTGGATCTTGAGCTAGGGTGTTGGCTATTCCTGCCAGCTTATTATCATCCACAAATTTGGTAAATTCCTCTTCTATTCCCTCATCCCTCATCCCTCATCTTCCCACACCACTTCTGTGTGAAGTGTCAGAAAACAAGGGAGTGCAGAAGTGTTCGTTTATTCAGGGATGCTACACAGAAGCAACTGAGAGATGGAAATCCAGTCTGATGAATACTAGCTGCATGCAGGGAGAAACTAAAACTCTCCTCTCCATAAGGTTCCACCTAACTGAGGTCCTCCTAGAATAATTTATTTTGATAACCTGACCTTGCAGATTCTGTATATTGCTTTAAAGCGGAGCATCTTTTGTAACTGGCTCTCACTGTGAAGGTTTCTTAGAAATATCAACCCTTGCTTGACTCTGACTATGAACACTGCCTTGCTCAATGAAAACCGTGTTTGCTACCCACAGGAACCCAATTCCTTTTGAATTCAGAATGCATTTACAACAGTGCCACAGTCTGATGGATTTACAACCTTGACCCACTAGTTAAGTAAGTCCACCCTAAAGGGCCAGGCAATAAATTCTCACCAAGGCAGACATAAAAGCATAGACCTAAGAAGACCCATGGTTCAATAATTTTTCACACCTATGACAAAAGACTGTGAAGCCAGTTTGAATGAAGGTTTAGCTCTGTAACTTCTGCTTAAAGAAGCTGGCCTGGCCATGATGAGTGAAAATCCCTGTTTAAATTCTAACACAAGTGAGTTACCAAGAATGTGCCTGTGTTTTAATGTGATGTGTGCTCAAAATATCAATTCAACATCCATGTGTTTGAGTCTACTTGCTCAAGTAAATTAATTTACCTTCTTTTTGGTATTGACTGCCAAAAATATATTACTTATAGTCGATGGCCAACAGCTCAGAGAAGCAGAGGATGGCAGGTGTTATTTATTGCTCCAGCTAAAAGAGCATCATAAGATGCCCTCATTTATCATGTTGTCTGTTTTCTTCACTGAGCATTCAATGAGTGCTTGTAGACAGGGTCTCTCTAGTGACAGGCTACCACTTTTTGCTTTAAACAAGCTGGATGGGCTAAACAGGGAAAAATAAGCACTAAGAAAATTAAACACCAGAGGAGACAAATAGCTGAAACCTTGTACTTGCTGGGAAGACTCATGAAAAGGAACAGAGGCACCTGGGGACCAAACCAAATGAAATGATAGCACCACTTACCATGTACCAATTTCTTTTCAAGCAGTGCATATGGGCAATTCAACAGCAGAAAAACTGATAGGGAAGAGCTGCCATAGGACTCTCCCATCTCAATTTTCTGTATGAAAAAAAACTGCTAAGGAGAAACAGGTTTGAAGGTGGAGGGTGGGAGGAGGGATCACAGGTAGGGGAGAGGTTTAAATTAACCACTTCTGCGTTTTAAATATGAATCAAGAAGCAATCCAGATTTGACACACTGGTTGGTTGCTAGATTTAGAGATTCAGTAGTTTTCAATCTGTTTTGGACTCTTTGAAGTTACAGGCTCCACTTTTGTTTTAAGTTATCTATTCCCTATGTCAAATAGAAACAAACTCAGTTGGATGTAATTAGTAAATATGTGTATGCCTTTTAAAATGTAAATAACAATTATAGGCATTAACTCCCCTCCCCACTTTAATCCTACTTTGGATGAACCTTCCAGAGATGCTGTTTGCCTTGGAAGAACATTCTCCCTTTGAAAAAAAATGGAAAACTTTTTTTCCAAAGCAAATGGGAGATAAGGGAATTGGATTCTAAATCAGGATAGTTAAAATTCTATTATTCCTCTCTATTTCCGTTACACTTCAGATGAAAAATAAATAAAGACATTCCTGGGATTATCTAAGACTTGACTGGTAGTTGTATGAAATGGCTCTCAGCTGGAGTCTTTGACCAACAATATAAAAGTACTTAGCTGGCATTCTTATTTATTTAGGGCATTCCAATGCTATCTTCAGTAAACTCCAGTTTACTCTTGAATAGGTGTCCATAGGGTTGCTAGATTCATATGTTAAGGAGCTTTTGGTTGTCCGTAGTGCAATACAGCAGCTAGGGTCCGTTTCTATTCCCAAAGCCCAGCCTCCCCAGATTTCAAAGGATCTGCATAGTACCATTCAAGTTAAACGTTCAATGGCAAAGGTGGGACCAAGCAAGTCTGTTATGATTGCTGATTATTGCTTTTGTAATTACAGCACAGTGATTTATTTTCAGTAGCTGTAAGAATGATCAATTGGAGCAAGCTTTTTGTCCCTTCCAGGAAGCAGGATGATTGAATTCATTTGGACTTTAATGTTCTGAGAATCTACAGATTGACTGTGATCCTTTTTTCACTGCCAGTTTAGAAAGGGACTGTCCTGTGCAGAATACATGACATTTATTTTTAATCCTCCTGCAGAGACTAGCACAACTTAAAAAATCATCTGAACAAAAAGCCAAAAGCTTTTGCACGGCTGCAGTCAAAGAAAATCTGACAATTCCTTTTGGACATGGCCTTAACATTGTTTCATAACAGCAATATTCTTTCACATCTTTTGAATGTACTCACCCAAATTACTTAGATAAAAAATGACCAAAGTTTGAGACATTGCTAAACCCACTGATCCAGACATCTATCAAAAAAAATTTCCCTTCACCCTATTCATGATAAGGAGAGCAATTGGCAGGAGTTTCTTTCCACCAGCTGATGATGTTGGGAAGGCAAATGAAATCAGAGGAAACCTCCAATCACTTTTCTTTAATTTAACCCACATTAAAGCTATAAAGACAAAACCATCTCTGATTCATTACTTAGGTAAAACAGGGCAAAGTATCCTGGCTACATTTCTTCACCTTCAAGGATCAGAAGAAAGCATTTTAATATAGCCACAATGTTAGCCACAATGTAGCTCATTGATATTTAAGCAATCACACCTTTCCATTATGAACCAGAAGAAGATATTATGCCTGGCAAGGCTGAGAAAAATAGAAGTCAGAGAAAACATTATATAAGATTGATAGACAAGATTTAAAAAATGAAGAAATGCCCCTAGAAGTTATTACTGATTACTGAATAACTGAAGCCATGTTAAGTTATCAGGATTCAAACCAATCTCAATGACACCTAATGAAGTTTTTGATCACATTTTATTGTGAAATACTATGGTTCTTGCTCTTTTTAATCAAGGGCTTTATTGTTTTCATTCAGCATATTAGTTAACTAGTGTAAATTATTAGAACTGTTAAGATCAACCAACTCCCCAAAGATAGCTTACAGTATATGACTGTCCAGAATAAACAGCACTACCAATACTCAGAAAAAAATGTTGCAATAAAAAAGACAAGCTATGTGTAAATGTATTAAAACAAATGAAGCATGATTTTTTAAATATGTGATTCTTTAACTTTTGCCTTCTCATTTCAGCTGTCAGTTTGAATGCAATACCTTTGCTGAAATTCACTGAAATCTGTTTCATTATCATTACACACACACACACACACACACACATACACACACTAAATTTAAGAGGTTTTGCTATATCTAATTTATCAACACTCTGCCAAGCTAGAGATTGAAGCTGAATCATATAATAATTGAAACAGGAAACTGGAGCTATAACAAAGTTATGTTCTACAAATGTTTATAGCTCATTCTTTCTGTTTCAAGGCCCCTAGCCTAGAACCAAATAACACTTCCTAAATTAGGGGTGGGGATGAGTGGTCTAATATGAATTATTAGTGTTCTTATCAGCCCAGACATCTACAAGTTCTTGAAAGTAAATAGAGTGTGAGGCTGATTTCAAAGCTTGCTTTGTCCTAAAGCCTGGTGAAGACACAGTATAGGATAAGGACTTAAAGAGAGAGGATGATGTTTGAATAATGAAGAACTTTCTAAGGAGTGATCTATACATCACGTTTTCCATTAATTCCTGAAGCTGGGAGAAACCATGTTGACATAAGGGGCATGCATAAGTGCACAATCGTGCTTACCGTCACTGTCCTATTGTTCCCAATTATTAGTTCCTATTTTTTGTATTTAAACTTATGTTTATTCTTGTTTCTGTTATATTGTAAACTGTTGACAAAATAAATAAAATAAATAAATAAACCATGCTATACCTACAATATGCTCTTAATGGCCATTTGGAATGTCTAACTGTTGTCTATATACCTCTGCTTAACCCTTTAAGACAATGATTAACAATGAGACTCAAATGTTGTCAATCAAAGGAAAAGCCTCCACCAATTGCAAGAATAGACTGTGTGCTTAAGTGGTACTTGTAGGGTCTGGTGTTCTAGCCAACTAATTTTCTTCTATTTCCTTTTTCCAGCAAAGAACAATTGATTTAATGTACACTATGTGCTAACAAAGATTTTGTTCTTCAGATGCAGCCACTTCATGGGTTTCTTGGATCTGGAGTTCAATAAAAGACGTTTTGATGTATGAGAGAGAAGTTTTCAATTTTGGAATATTTAGGATAGATACACATAGTTTCTATCCTCAGCTGAATATGCAAATGGAGATCAAGAGTGGAAAAAAATGTGATTGAAGTTAAAGAGGGCCAAACTAATGCCAACAGTTACAGTGAATAGTCTTTGAATTGACAATGAGATACTGAAGTGGTAGACAGTTTCTCTCTTTTAGCGTTGACTATCGATACTACAGAAGCAGTAGTCAAGAAATATATTGCCAACCAGCATTTGGTAGAGCAGCAATGAAAACTTTGGAAAAGATATCCATATCGCAGAATTTGTCTGTATCTGCAAAGATCAGAATTGTGCAGACAATGGTCTTCCCTGTGACATTCTCTAGAAGTGACTATGAAGCATCTGAAACAAGATTGTTGGGTCCAATAATAAAAGGTGGACAGTTTGCCAGAGAAGGAAAGAAGCCCAAGATTGATTAATATCATCCTGGACTTCCTGAAACATTCAATAGAGCTATTTTTTTTCCTCAATTTTAAATTTTAAAAAATTCACAAGATCCAGTACTTGAAAATATTAAAACAGTTAATGTCTTTAAGATTATTTTATTAATTTCCATTTTAAACATTTCTATGTTACTTTGAAGCCTGGAGTCCTCTCCAAGTGACTAAATCTGCCAAATATTATCCTTCTTGCATAGAATATCCAGTATTAATCATAAATAGATTTAACAGTATTGATAACAATCAGGATAATCATTGGTTCTATTGCATTATGAATATGTTCAGTATCATTATAAGTTACTGTGACCATGTATTAGTTCATAAAAATTACTCAATCAGCAGTGAAGCTTGTTAGTGTACCAACATCAGCATAGAAAACCAGCAAGCTGAACTAAGATTCTAATTAAGCCTTCTGTTGAAATATGTGATTTTTTGCTAAATTTCAATACTGGACCATTTCTTTGCCTAATCCAGGCCTTCTGTCCAAAAAGATCTCTTGCTAGATCTAGCACCATTGAAGAAAACATTACAATTCCATCTTTTGAACAACAAGAACAACAAATCAAATATGCAGCTTTTTGCACCCTGAGGTTAGCAATAATTTAATAATAGAAGTAGATAAAAGTGGTTGGGAAGGGGGCTCTATTATCAAGGTCCTGTTTAAAGTATTAGTTTGAACCACAGGTAGCTTTGGAAAGAATCTCTTGTTGCTTTCAGAGCCTGCTCAGAAAACTGGGTTATTTTAACAAAAAAGAAAAGAGGAAACCAATAAACACTGAAGAACAGCAGGGATGAATAATAGTCATGTAGTTAGAAAAAAATAAACAAAACTATGCTTTACAGAGAAGCCAAGGCAACATAATCTCAGAAAAATAACGCCAATAATCCAAATAAATAAATAAATAAAGCTGCTATACTCTGATAGGCGGATGCTCATAAGGAATGTGTGTTACTTACCACAAGTTCACAAGGAAAGGATGTTCCAGTCCCTGCATGATCTGTAACTCTTTGAAGACATTTCGCACTTCATTCCGTTCCACACATTTTTGTTTATTCATGTACTTCATTGCGTACATTTTCTTGGTATCTTTCTTCTGAACAATGCATACCTAAAGGAATAAGGCAAAGTATTGTGTTCCATAAAATGGAAAGTGTAGAACGAATAAAACAGAAATTGCAGATCAGTCCCCAGTAAAAGTGCCGCAACTTTATTTCCCTAGTTTTTATTCTTAGGTGTAAGACGTATATGATTGCCTCTGAAGACCATCTGTGGGGAAATTAGTAGACTTTCTTATGCAGCTGGTTGGCCATGGTGAGAACTAGAAGGCTGGACTAGATGGGCCATGGGTTCAATCCAGCAGGGCACTGCTGAATTTATTATTTATTAATCAAATATGAAGAGCCATCTCACCAGTTACTCTGGAAGGCACACAACAATCAAATTAAAAAAACCACAAATATAAAAATGACATATATAACATGTCTACATTAAGAAATGAATAGTATAAAAAAGAAATATATAAACCCCTAAGCAAAGAGAGGATAAAAATAGTCACCTCGACAAAGGAGCCATCTAAGCACACCTCCAGTTCCCTGGAAGCCCCAGGATGGATAACACAGCCCAGTCTTAAGGGCCTTTTGGGATGGAGCTAATCTCATTGTGGGAAAATTATGTTTTCTACATTAATATTTCCACCACAACTGCTTAATTGCCAACACAGAAGCTTGTACTTTTCATGGGAAACACATGATGCATAGGAATAAGGTGAAAATATTCCATTGTTTAAAAGATGTCCTTCTAATTGATCCCCAGTTGAATTATCCCAGAGGAAGTCAGAGCCTATCTCTTAGGCTTCACCATTCTCCAACCATTTTTCTTTGAGATAGCATACAGTACTTTTTAGTATTCAGGGCAGGATCTCTTATCATTTTTCACGAGTCAATTCTGACATGAAATGGAAAACAAATGAAAATACAAGACTATAGACAGTCTCTCCCCAATTACATCTACTCAGCCCACCAGAAAGTTGGACATTTTACAAGCCCCAACTATCAAGGAAGAACATCTGGTGGGACCTAGAAAAAGGGTCTTGTCTGTAGTGGCTCCCTTCCTTTGGAATATCATTCCCCCAGAGGTATGTTTGGTTCCATCTTATTTTTCTGCAAGACTTTGAAGACATGGTTTTGTCAATGGGCTTAGGGATCCCATTTAGAGCCCATCAAATGTTTGTCTGATTCTCTTGTTGCCGCTAGAGAGTGGGTTTGGAGGGGAAGGTTGAGTTGTTGAATTAGTAATTGTGATTTTTAATGTTTTGACTATATAAATGTGTTAAAATAAATAAACAAGTTGTGCTCCAGTAAAACCAGAGAGAAGGGCTGGATAATGTTTTATGTTAGATGAGGCAACAATCCTTGACTCCATGGCTTGCAAGCCAGAATAAGGTTTCCTTTTTCCACAGAGGAGATTAAACTGCTGAATTTCTGATGCCTTTAGCAACAGACACAATTATATTCATCCTCTTTCTTTGTTTTGCAGCCTGGGACTATGTAGGAGATATGATAAGGGATCCATTATGTGATGGAATCCACAGGAGGTCACATTACTGACAGATGTGTCCTGCAGATAGTATCTGATACATTCTCTCAAAAAAGCCAAAAGATTCATGAATGCTCACATCTATGGCTACAATGGCTACAAAGAGACTTAAAATGGAAATATTTTTTTCATATAAATTCTGTACAAAAACAAAATGATGGGAATTGGAAGAGGAAAATAAAGCAGAATGCAGCATGTCCGAATTTGCTCTACTAGAAAGTTTGCATTTACCAGAATTACACAGAGAGAGACACACAGACACACATTCAGAAGCTTAGGGTTATCAATATGAATAATTTGATATCTTGTAATGTTATCTGACCATTTTAGGTATACAAGGAACAAGGCTCCAGTTGCAAGTCCTTTAGAAAATAAGATGTAGCTCTGGACAATATTTTATGCTTATTTGGTAAGAAGGAACTATTTCTTTAGGTAATTAACAAAATATATAGTTTGCAAAAACATACCTTCCCAAAGCTGCCTTTTCCAATGGCTCTGAGAATTTCAAAATGATCAAAGGTAACTATAGAAAGGAATAAAATATAAATAATAAATAAAAGCTCAGCAATTTAACATTAAAATCAATAACGTTCACATTATTATTTCAGAGATCCACTTATGGATAGCTAAAACTTAGCTATTTACTCCTATAATTCATTGGAAACAATATTATTACCCTATGTTATTTCATAACGATAGCTATATCATGAAGTAAATGCTCACTTAATCTTCTCTCATTAATAGTTAAGTTATAGGTGTATTAACTATGAAAACGTTTCTTATATTTCCTTATATTTTTCATCCACCTCAAAAAAGGATGAGATATAAATCAGATTTTTCTCTCTCTGAAACCTGGCTTGATCAGCTGAAAGGATGCAACTATGAAGTGATGCTAACTTTGAAAGGCTAGCAGTAAGTGGTCAGTTGCAATAAGTCCTGGTTTGCAGCAATCTTTATCACCAATAAATGGCAGTGAATTATTAAATGTTTTCTGGATCTTTTTGCTACTCTCTAGTGATGCACCTGCATTTTTAGAGGCAAGCTGTGGTAGATCGAGTGGGAAAATAGTCATTGTCTTTACTACTTATTATTTTGAATTGAAGCTTTGAACAAAATGTAGCACCTGGGATTTCATCAGTGCTCAATCTGCCAGAATTACGCAATTTGGAAAAAAGTTTTACTTGCAATTAAACTCAGGAGCCAGTTTGTTGTAATGGTTTAAGGCACTAGGCTAGAAATGGGGAGGGGAGGTCATGAGTTCTAGTCCCAACTTAGACCCAAACCTAGTTGGGTGACCTTGGGCTAGTCACTAACTTTCAGATGTAATAAACAGGCTGTGGAAAAGCATTCCTGAATTTTTGCCATTTGTGATGGTCAGGGATTAGTCCAGAAGTCAATATTTGAAAGCACCAAATAGAGAAAGAAGAAGGAGTAGCTCAGGAGGTATGTTTGGGTTTGTTTTTTGTTTTTTTTTTTTTGGGGGGGGAGGGAAATGCACTGAGCTTTTAAACTATTCCAGGCCTTTTGATCAGAAGGAAATCAGGAAGGAAGGAAGGAAAGGAAAAGAAAGAAAGAAAAGGAAGGGAAAGAGGGAGGAAAAGAAAGGAAGGAAAGAAGAAAGGAAGGAAGGATAGAAAAAAAAAGAAAAAGGAAAGGAAAAAAGAAAGAAAGAAAGAAAGAAAGAAAGAAAGAAAGAAAGAAAGAAAGAAAGAAAGAAAGAAAGAAAGAAAGAAAGAAAGAAAGAAAGAAAGAAAGAAAGAAAGAGCATGAGTCCAGCCCACTCATCATACTCGGCATATGCTAAACAGCATTTAAATTTCAGGCTGATTAAAAAAGACTAAATCAACATATTGGCCTTAATTAACATGACCTCAGAACTGTCAGGCATTGCCCAAGCGACAGCCTGAAATTGCAGCATTTCACATCTCATCCATCCCATCAATTAAAAAGCTGGGTAAACCATTCGTCTAACCTGCTTATTGCCTAGGATGGCAACAGGAGAAATTGTGAAGAGGTCCGTAAACAGCTCCCAAAAAGACAATGAATTAAGGGTTAAAGTTACACTGAATGTGGCATAATAATGCCAATTGTACAATGCAGTTTAAAGTCTTTATCAGATCATAAACAAAATGACTGCACGGGAATTGTACAAAGTCAGTTACGATTTGTACAGCGCAATCTTCCCAGAATTGTGAACTGCCATGCTGGTTGACTATTCTGGAAATTGTAGTCACACCACATGTGGGTGGATAAAATCACCTATGGGTTGGGTAAAACTGGGAAATAGATTTTGAGAAGCAAGTTGCAAGTCATAAGAGAATGCTAATGCACTGGTGCTTCACAACCATTCCACACTACAAACAAAAATCTACTTAACAATATGGAGGGGAAAAAAACCTCAGTTTCTTTCTCTGTGGTCTCAATAATCTGGAATATAGCTCAATGCCTTGAACTCAACCAATAACCAGGATTCTGGCAGAGAAGAAGGCAGATCCTTCAGCCTCAAGAAATTGGAAACTATAAATCAAGGGAACCGAGTTCTGATGAATAGCCTGTCAGAATAGCTATCCTTTGAAATACTGGTCTTTACTTCCTCCACTGCCACTTCCTTGGAATACACATAAAATGGGGAAATGATTGCCAAAATACTACCAGTGATAACTTCAGAGAAAATGGTTGCTGGGACTTAGCCAAGGTATTATAATTCATGCCCACCCTAATGCTCCAGTCCCCACCTGGGTTAGCACAGATAACTAATAGCTAAGCCCCCCAGATTTGTCCGGCCAAATTGTTTTCTTTCCACAAAAGATGTGGAGACAGCCACTACCAGTTGTAGCTCTCATTTAACAATGGGAACAGTGTGATTGAAATTATTTTCCATGCTCACTCATCTCTGTGCTGACCTAGTCATTATAAGTTTGCATTTCTCTATTACTCACAAAGATTGCATCAAAAAGAGCAACATTTGCAATACAAACAAGTACTCTCACCCTTGTGTACTTATCAAAATCAGAAAAGCAGAACTAAGAAAGAGTAGAACTAAGCCTCCGCATCTGCTAACAAAAATTAAATATAATCTTAAAAGTAGTTGCTGTGATGGTATATACACAAAAATAATCCAATGTATAGGATATTCAAAGTATCTTCTTTCAATTATTTTTAAAACTTTCCAGTCTATAACTCTTGAGATTTTCTGGTAATATCCCATTGAAGTACTAACCATAACTGAGCCTGGTTAGCTTTTCCAAGTTATAACCAAAAAATTTGAGGATTGAAATAGTATCTAGGCTGTATCACTGCAGCTAATTTAAATTTTAAATTTTTAAAAATGGAAAAAAGTGTTTTAAAAAATTCTCTGTATATTAAGGAGAAATGTCCCAACCCTTCTTCCTTTGAGTTTTTCTATGTGAAGGAATCTTTTTTATATGAAAAAATGTTCTGTTGCAATATAATATAGTATAGCTCAAATTCTTCATTGTGAACAGTTTCAATGGATCTAGAGAAAGAACAGTGTCAATTATTCATTAATAATTGGAAAGTTTCATCATACTACAGAATCTGAAACAAAACCAAGTACAAAGAACTTATATTCATATTATATTATCAATTCTTAACAAATTCCATTAAGAAAAGACCTAGGTGAAAGAGAACCTAGCTTAATCCCAGCAAATTAGGGATGGAACTAGTATGTTCCAGCAAACAACTTTTGTTTTTAAACTTTCCATAATCAGCAGCTGTGCCTTCTCTGAGTAGATACTGTGGAAAAATAATGCCATCATTGTTTTTCTACCTGTATACTAAATCTCTAGAGATAACTGTTTAAAGGAAAACAATTGTCCTTTTCAAGAGTTGTGGCACTGTATATTCTGGAATATGTTCTAGATAAATAACTTATTCAAACTATACGCTGTGTAGGAAGAAAGACACAAATTCCTTGGTAAATAGCAACACTCTTCTACATTAGGAGTGGGTGGGTGGGTGCATGTGTAGCATTCTAGCACACTAGACAGAAGTCCTCAGAGGCAGTCCAACATATATAAAGATAGTTTGTAAGATGCAAGCAGGACAGTGTACACTGACTGGCACAACAAAGTAGCTGGCGTGGTATGTGTACAAGAAAATTTGCACAATGTATGTGCAAATGCACTTTGCAAGAGCTAGACTCTCCCAAGTCCAGATGGGAGATTCCACAGAAGATCATGGAGAATAAAAGGGCTAAGATCCTGTGGATTTCCAGATCCACACTGACAGGCAGGTATTGGCCAATCAACCAGACACTATGGTAATAGACAAGGACCAGAGATAGATGGTAATAGATGTAGCAGTACCAACATCAGAAAATATTAAAAAATGGAGAAGTGCCAGGGCCTGAAGTAGGAACTAGAAAGGATGGAGAAAGTAAAGGCCAAAATGATAGGAGCATTCAGGGCTATAACTCCTAAGCTGGGAGAGTGGCTCCAATAGATCCTAGGAAGAACATCAGAGCAATCTGTCCAGAAGAGTACAGTGCCAGCAGCAACTAAAGATACTGTGGCAGAACCCTCAAACTCCCAAACCTCTGATACAGGACCTGAGATTGAGGAAGATACCAACCACCCATAGGAGTGAGAAGGGAATTTACATAAAAAAATAAAATGTTGAAATCCAGGTATTTCTACAAGGAGATTGATCAAGAGATTTGCTAACTCTTTAGATATTTTTGAAAAGCAGATGTATTTTGGAATTTCATGAATAATATGGCTACTGGGTACAAAGTAGTTGCTTTTCCTAGTATAATAATGGTAGCGCTGTCAGTCGCACAACAAAAGAGTCAAACGGATAATGGAGTCTGGAAGGGCACAAATACACCATAACTTTATGCTCCATGCTGGGAATTCTGCTTGTTCAGAGGAAAGTCATTAGGAATGTAAATAAGTTTTTCTGGCCAATTTCATTTTGACATTTTCATGTACAGAGAAATAAAGCAATCTGCACAAGCTTCATTGTACAACCATCCTAAATATTTCTTTGTACATGAAATTTATACTTTGGAAAATATTTGGTTTACTTTATAGACTCAACCCATTACTACAATAAATAAATTCCATGCCAGCTATGGGGTGTTTGGTCTTTGTGAAGAATATATACATGAGGAGAGGGGAAGTATGCAATGCAAATTTGAATCTAATTATCATTATATCTTTTCTGAACAAAACATGCTGCTTCAAAGCTTTGTGAAAACCTAATCTGGAAAGCAATACAATAACCTTGACCCATAGGATATAAATTCTATGGTCTATGTTTTGGTAGGCTTTACTTTTATGATAATTGGGATATTATTACAAGTCAAAGATATTTTGACCAAAAGTCCCTGAAATGTAATCCTTTATTTAACTGTGAATATTAATATGCAGGATCTTCAAGCAGATATTTCATATGACAACACTGTTAATACAATTAAGTTAATAAAAAAATATGTAAAAGTCCCTTCATCAAGTATATGAAATTGCATGAAACAAGAGAAAAGGAAAACACCCCTCAAGTATTGAAACATTTTATAAGGGGAAATACAAGGTTATAAATATATCATCCACAAACCTTTGGCGATCTTCTATAAACTCTCTCAATCTTATCTGAAATACAGGAATAATCATTCTGGCTCTGACTATGCATCTAATTACAAGTCTATATCAAGATTGGAAAATCTCCAGCCTTTTTTCTCAGCTCTCTTCCCCTTTGCCTTGAACCCTTTGTTTTTCCAGTTGCTCAGTATTTTTTGCCAAACATCTGAACAGACAAGAAGGGGAAAGCAAACTATAAATGGGGGAAAACTTAATTAGTAGTTTGCCAAAAACAATATTAAGCAATGTAACATAACTATCAAACACGCGCTCAAATTTCTAAACCACCCAAGAAAGAAGCTTTCAAGGTGTCCAACAAGAATGTGTGTGGCTACTCATGTGTATGTGATGACATATATCATCAACTGATAATACGAAAAAACCAAGTTTAGCTAAACTGATGACGGAAGAATGTATATGCCTTGATGGATGGGGAGATGTGTGCCTCAAAAGGGATTCCATGAATATGCAGCTCTTAAAAGATTCTTCATGAGGGAAAGCAACTCATGGATTGAATTAGTTCCTTTCTCCTCACCTGGCTTCTAGTGACTCAGGACAGTCTAGTAATTAAGATGTTAGACTAGGAGTGGTAAGACCAAAGTTCTATCTCTCCATAAAACCAATTGGGTGATTGATATTGGGCCAGTCATTAGCCTCATCATAAACCAGCAAAAAAACCCAAGATTCTTTGTTGCATCATGCACTACAGGCTTTGCCCTAAGAGCTATGAGATGTCAATCTGAAAGATGTGGACCCCGCAACCAAATAGGACAAATGTTAAGAATGACAAGAACTACTGCATTAGCTTCTACCTCCTGCAAGGGGCGCTGATGTATAGCAGGCATACAATCCAGTCTTTAGCAAGTTATCACTGCAGCAAGAAAGAAAGACATCTGGAGGTTGGGGAGCTGCTGCTTGAACTGTCACTCAGAGTTCAGATATCCCATGACAGCTTCTAATTCGGAAGCTTAATGGCTCTTGTTAGGTTTTCTTTAAGAACCTGAACTATATTGATTTACCATATATGGCTGCAAGTCATAATGACTCAGCACTTTAACTGAAGCCAGGATATTGATTGGCTACAGGAAGCAGGATTACTATATAGCAAAAAGCCAGAGAGCACATTGCTGCTGCCATTGCTGTTGCTTGTTGGTTGCTTGTTGTTGCTTGTGGTTACTGTGGCTGCTACTGGATGTTACTACATGTTACTATGTTACTGGAGCTGCTTCTTCTACTAGGCTATTCAGCAAGTATCTTCATCACTTTGCAACTATATCTCTCCGTTGCTGCATTGATGTATTGAAGCTGCTGTATTGCCTGCTGACTATGATGGTTAGTTATATATTCAATTGAATGATGAACTGTGTATGAACATTGGACTGAATATTGGATTGTGCTTATATCCCTGTATATAAAACCTTTACCCTTCAACCTCTTTGCCTGTGTGACTCTATACTCATTGCTACAAATTTGCACACTAATTCCGTTTGCTGTATACACCTTGATAGACAAAGAAACTCTGCTAAATACTTATCAGTTCTTCCATCCAGAAATATATTATTTCCCTTTCTCTGTTGTCTGGCTGGAGAATTCTGAGAGTTGAAGTCCACAAGCCTTAAAATTGCCAAGTTTGAGGACCTCTGTCCTAATCTATCTTTCCTTCTATTAGAGCTCTAGATACCCGCATTCCACACAGTCCAGAGCTCACTTTATGTCAACAGTTATTTGTTCCTTGAACCAATAATTACAGAACTGATTTTTCTGACACAACTGTAATCCAGCCTCAACCTCTTACCATATTTCAAAATGCTATGCAGATGGTGAAAAGGACGCTTGTAAAGAAAAATGTTCAATATTTTACTGAAGTGGCACTTTAATTGATCTTGGAATCAGGTAATTGCTTCTTTAAGTATATCATCACCCTAATTGTTACTGGGTTCAATTAACAAGAAAACAAAAAAAATTAAACTAGGATAGGGGAAAAAAGCTTGACTTGCCAATATTGAAATAAATTACTTTTGGCAAGAGATTTCACAGACTTCCATCTTAATTGCCATTCCCTGATTACAAAGGCCAATGAATAGAAGGTGTGTCACATTCCAAATAATCTTTTACCACTTTTAGCCCCGTAGAAGTTGGCAATGTGAGCACAGTGTACAATCACTATTAACCATGGATACAAAAATCTGAAGTATTTTAAGAGCTCCTGATAAGGTGGAACATTTGGAACCTTTAAAATTGAATATCAACATATGTCCCCCATCTTGCCAATGGGTCATCCCACCTATCTATCTTTGCTGTGCTGAAACTGTGCACATCTACTTAGAGACAAGCAGCTGGCATGGAAATAATTTAATCCATTAAGGAAGTATTTCTTATTTTATTAGTCTAGAGATGACCTGAAATCATTTACTTTGAATCAATTTTCTTGTTACGTAGATTTAAGAATGACAACACATTAATTCTTCTTTCCAGCAATTTTTTTAGAGCTTTCCATTAAGTTTTGAAAAATAATCTCGAGATATGTATCAGTCTACCTCCCATAATTGTGAGAATCTTTCCCAAAGGCTAGGAATCCTGCAAATACAGTGGTTTCAACTTCCCAAATGTTAAGTCAGCAACTCATTGAAAGCTGAAGCCTACTTTTCTGGCGAGTACCAAGAATACCGTCCTGCACTCCTTGAGAAATTGGCACAGTTGAAAAAATAATATACAATCACTGCATGTTTGCTCATGCTCTTTGTCTAAAAGTTTAGAATTAAGAGCCAATGGCAGCATCCCATTTTTTCTTCATAAAAACTGGTAGGAAGTAATTCAATTAAACCCATCAGGGAACTTCACTTAGTGGACCTTGAAACTAAATGTCTTCAGTAGATATCTGGAGTTCTGACTATTCCCAGTCCATCTTGGGCAATCCATCTTTGAATGGTCTTCAGAAAATCATTTTCTCTCCCATTTTATAAAAATTGAAGGGATGAAGGCTGTCCAAAGAAATTAAGAATTTTTAAAATGGTGTCTTACATGCCATTTAAGTGACTATAAGATAAACACAAAATATAACTTATTTTAGTTGGCAATAACAACTTCGATGGGGATAGATTTAAATTGCTCAGTGAGCTCATGATTAAACATCCCCTCGAAGACTGGGCACAAACTTTAAATATCTCCTAGCATAGAGGCAAACAATATTCCTGAAAAGCTGTTAATTAAAGTAGGTTAGAAACCAAATCATGAAGCTAGAGTTCACAAAGTTCCATCATTAAATTCTAGAATCTCTGAGTAAGCTTTTCCTTTATCAGTTTCCATCTCCAGAAGGTATGTTCCTCTGATAATACTGTTCTATGTGACATAAATAATGGATCTCTTAATCCTGTAACCTTATTACCAGGAATGACATAAAGGATAAATGCTTTCTGAAAGAGACTTGCAATGCTAAAACACTGAAGAAAAGTGTTGGAAAATCTCACAGGAAACTTGAACATAAACATCCATTAGCACTATATTTTTGGCTACTAGGGTCTGACAAAGTGTATATTAGTTGAATTAATAGTAACAAAAAAGAAGCAGGGCTTGTTAATATTATATATAAAAAGTTTGGCAGCTAACATGCTACTCAGTATGCCTCTTTTTGTTTTCCTGTTTTTCTAACAGCTGTATAAATGATTACAAAAACACTCTGAAATCAAATGTTTAAAAAGGACAGAAAAAAGAGTTACAGATTGCTATCAATATTACTAACCAAAAATGGATTTCCTAAGTAAAATGGCCACATTAGATGATCATCCTACATAGTATGAATTGAGTCTGTAATTGTTTGGGACAAAAGCTATAGATCTTGAGGAATGGATATGACTCATTTATTTGCTTATTTTATGTGCTGCCCATCTCATCTACAGGTGACATATATGTACTCGCCTTCTCCTTTGATGCTATTTGCCATATGCTTAAGGCTTGGAAGAGAAATGGACACATTTCTTACTATAGACTTGTGGCAAAAAGATGGCTATCGTGATGCTAAATCATCACTTATGAGGTAACATCTCTTATTTAGTTGGACTTATAAGAGTATCAAGATATGGTGACTATGCAAACCTTCCAAGGAGTTAATTTGGGATGAATTTATTTATGAAGTGCTTCTTTCTGATAAAGGTTTTGCACATTACTTGCTATTAATGAAAAATTCTGTAGTATTCAAAAAGAGGAATTCTGCAGCCTATTCCTTTGAGTAACAAATAACATTAGGCATTTTCTGTAGGTGCCAAGGTCCAGTATTATCAGATTCACCAGAAATCACCTCCACACATTGAAATTAGGTTGAGTTGTTTGCTTTTTGAGCAGAAACATTGCAGAATAAATTAATGATGCTTGACAACCATGTTATGAGCCATTATTGTCAAAGACCAGAATTCCATAATTTAAACAAGTTAAGCCTATACTGCCAATCTCTGGACTAGCAGTAAAGCTAAGGTAGATGGTCCAGTGAGGAAAGGTAGAAGGGATCATGATATTAATTTTTTAAAAGTGTAGGACAGACTGAACTGAATACTAAAGTGAGGCAAAATCTATCAAATTAAGAAAGAATGACTGTTGTAAAATCATCTGTATCAAGAATTCTAAAAAAGTGAAGAGCAGGGACAAGAATCAAGAATGTTTTAGGGCTTGGAATTTGTGAAACCGCAGCTAGCATCTATTACTCCACATTTTTCTATGAAGTACCCATGACCAACAGCTGCTTCTACTGATTACTTGCCAGTATAATAAGAGTGTTACTTGTCAGTAGAACTGTTAAAAGTAGCTTTGTTCTTAGGAAGAATCTTCATCTATTTTAGTTATTTCCATTAGAAAAGACCTGCCTATTTATAAACAGGTCACTCTTGAATACTATTGTTCTATGGGGTAACAAATCATACAAAACAGAAAAATGTTGGTTACATATGAAACATTTAAAATATTTTTTTTTCCTCTTCATTACTGTTGCATCCAATAATATGGGTTTATCTCATAGTATTACTTTTCTCATACCAAATAATTCAATAAGCCTGAAAAAGAGACCTAGAAGCCCTGCACACATATGAAGAGATCAGAGGTGGTATTCAGCAGGTTCTGACCAGTTCTGGAGAACCAGTAGCGGAAATTTTGAGTAGTTTGGAGAACCGGTGGTAACCTTTTCCCAGGAGTGGGGAGGGAATGGAGATTTTGCTATATCCTTCCCCTGGAGTGGGTGGGAATAGAGATTTTGCAGTATCCTTCCCCTGCCATGCTCACCAAGCCACGCCCACCAAGCCACACCACGCCCACCAAGCCACGCCCACAGAACCGGTAGTAAAAAAAATTGAATTCCACCACTGGAAGAGATATGTGTGTGTGCGTGTGCAACATCATAGAAATTTCAGACAGAAGGACCTGATGGCCTTCTCTCCACATTATTGGAAGGCTGTGCAATGGTTGGGTTTCAAAGGCAGAAAGATACTTTGGAGCCTACAGGTATACCTATAATTCCAGAAAAAAGTATATTTGCTTTCAGGCAAATAGAGGCTATGTTCATGATTCCTTTTGCTTTCAGATTTGAAGTGTTATACAATGGCAGCTAATACTTAGATTGACTAAATAGAGGTTTTAGCCCAGTAGTGATCAGGTGAGAAGCCATCAAATTAAGCAGTCAGATAGAATATTCCTGAAAACTCCTTAATCAGGTTTAATTCCACATAAAATAAGATTGTTCCCTCCTACTTGACTGTACCAAATTGTTTGCTTCAATCTATCAGTTTTTTTAAATGGACCAAAATGTTTTCCAAAGAGGATTCTGAAAGAGAAATAATGACTCAAGATATACTGTATATGCTCAACCTCTATGTAAGTTTAGAACCAGTTTGGTCTAGTGCAGGGGTCCCCAAACTTGGCAAATTTAAGACTTGTGGACTTCAGCATAGCTGGCTGAGGAATTCTGAGAGTTGAAGTCCACAAGTCTTAAAGTTGCCAAGTTTGGAGACCTCTGGTCTAGTGGGTAAGGCACAAGATTAGAAACCAGGAGATCATGAGCCATGAAAGCCAGCTGGATGACCTTGAGCCAGTCACTCTGTCCCAACCCAACCAACTACTCGCACCATTGTTATTGTGGGGAAATAGGAGGAGGAAGGTGTTACATATGTTGACCACCTTGAGTTATTTATAAAAACAATAAGGTATATAAGTAAAGTAAATAAATACATTCTCTTCTACAGTTTTGATGGGGAAAAGAGTTGTATTATTTCAAAAATGACTAGTGAATATTAGGTCAGCAAGTTAAAAGAAATATATTTGGTCATTTGGTCTTTCAATCACTTTTCAGTTATTTTAAATATTTTGAATATATCCAGATGCTTATTGCAGGTGTTTTGTTTTCTCCATGGTATGGTTATTTCTCCAGCATTTATGCACAAAACAGATTTTTTTAATTAGCTTTCCCTAACCTAGTGCTATCCAAAGAAGTTGGGAATGTAATTCCTAAAAAACAATGGCATTAATTGGTGACTACCAATTTCAATTTAATTTAACAGATGACTGAGGCAAAGAATTTACAGTTTCCTCCTCAAACTCTCCACTCTGAGAAATAAGTACTCCAAATACTGGTGACACACCATCAGAGACTATTTATAGGAGATGTTAATGCAAAATGATTGTACCTATAAGAGTATAATTTGTTAATAACCAGGAAATTTTCATGGTAAGTTTGCCCCATTATATTTTTCAATTACTTAAATGCAGACACATACAAAATATATCTTATAAACAATAGCATTATTAATTTTGAAATGTAGCCAAGAGTTATTCTAGCCAAATATGGAGTAATTGTTGTCCATGCACTTGCTCAGCATTTATTACAGGGTCTAGTGCCATGATGTGCAATAATGGAAATGGTGACATTCAGAGGGCATCACTATAAATCTACTAAGTACACAAACAATGCACTAGCCTAAGGCTGATTTCAAAGATGATGTAGAAATGGCAATGCAATAGCCCAAATATTGGAATATTGAGATAATTCACCAGCTTCATCCCATTCCCATAGGAAACTCCACGAGTAAGGCTTTATTGGATTAATATTCCTAGATTGTGTGGCAGGTTTTATCCACAGTTATTACTTTCAAAATAGTAAATACTCCTACACATTTGCATATGTATATTTGGTCTTCCAAACATTTAGTAAGATTTGAGGGGTTTTCATCATTAGGTTGCTCAACAAACCATTCATTATATGTGGCACTGTACTGATGATATTCTTGAATCAAATCAACAAAGGACATTCATCATGCATGTAATAACCCTCAGATTTCTGCCAGAATAATTTTCCTCAAATCCCTCGCAGCTTAAATCATTGAATTTTAGAGGTCATCTAATCAACTCCTTGCCAACACAGAAATTCCATTACCGTTAATTGTCAAACCCAACTCAGCACTAGTAATGGCATGAAATCATCTAGCTTTTTTCTTGAAGAACTGAGAATGCAAAGTGCATACATTGACTTAGATTAAGTGTTCCCATGCCACAATTAATTTGATAGAGGTGGTTAAAACCTAAACCTGACTTGAAACTTGAAACCATTTTAATTTTCTAATAACATGCTAACAACTTCCTCCCCACCCTCCACCCCCAAGTCTCAGGTTCCAGTTAATAGTATTTTGGGAACAATCCAATTACTATCACACAAGGTTGAAACATATTCATGAAAACTGGAGTAGATTTGCATTGCAAATTAAATCCTGAGATTTGAAAAGAATCTATGCTGTGAGTGCATTCACTTGATCCATATTTGGGTAAGAATACAGCTTAATTATGTAGCAAAAGAGGAAATTAAGGAACCTCTGATATGGGAGTCGTGAAGGACATGCAACCATTAAAACACAGCAGAGTTTAAGATGAGAAGAACAGAACAAATGAGTTTAGAAACACAGAGAGGTGTAACAAGGTCTGTTACAATAAAATGCATACATGTCAACCATCAGACTCCCTGAGCTGCTACCATAACAGGATGCTCCAGCTCAAAAGCAAACAGCTTTCACAAGCTGTGAAGCCTTTCCCTAAGCGTTATTCCCTTTAAAAGATAAAAAGGACAAAGCTGCAGTGCAGGTATGGAGATTGGTTAAGTCTATCATTGCATCATTATTGGCAGAAAGAAGGATCCTGCAGAGCTAGAACTTGTACTGAGATTAAAACTGCTCAACGGGAAAATTTTAAATTCCTCTTTTTCAAAGTTATATGAAGAACTCATGAGAAAGAGGGAAGAGAGGAAAAGTTCCCCAAACAGAGAGTTCATAACCTGACCGGAAGGATTAAACATTAGAGTTAATGGTTGGAGTTCTGTAACTATCTCATATAAAATCAATACTTTTCTAAGCAAAATAAACTATTCTCAATAATTTATATAGGAAAATGTTTCCTTTAGAAAAATTGTGTCAGCAGAAGAAATTCCAAGAGCAAAAAGGAGTATCTATCTTATTCTAGGGTTTGCTCAGTAATAGCTCTAGTTTGTATCTAAACACATTGCTGCTTATCTCCATCTTTAATCAGATATACTTATCTATGAATTAATTTGGTTATTGCAATGGTATAAAGTCATGTTCAGATTTTTATAGTCTTCAGTGTTCTGTTTTTATCCAGTTTTTAAAAGACGGGCTTAGAAATGAATATTAATACACCTACCCTCATAATTACTACAATATTAGCAAACTTTAATTAAACCACATTGGGAATGGAGAGAAAACTTATAAAGCTAATTTACAAGGTGGATGTGGATGTGTCAAGGGCAGATTATCCTTACAAGGATTTTAGTTCCATTCCTTAATTTCAATTCTATAGCATATTTTTCTGAACTTCCTGCAAATGGCAAAAAGACTTCCTTATGCTCCTTGACTACCTTAGAAAATTATTAGTTCAGCTATTTTCCCCTGAGAGCTTTGGGAAGCTTTCAAACATCTCCATTTATCCTATTTGACTTAACTCCTGTACCCAATGAGGAGGAGATTGTTAAACAAAACCAGCTCCTTTTCAAATAGCTACTCAACTTGCTCAAGGCAAATCATTGTCTGTGACCAGAATTAGCTCTCAGCCTGATATGGTATAGTCTCAATCTAGTATACTCTCTAAATTCAAGCAGTCCTACTGAAAATAGTCAATTGTATTCTTCTCTGCCACGTTGCCCATAGATATATATGCAGAGGTAGGAGGGCCGGGCCAAAGGGGAATGGATACCAAAGAAAAAGGTAGATACTTTTATTAAGAGGGGGGAAAAAGATTTTTCAAAAGAAAGAGACTAGATGCCTTACCTACATTTGCTTCAATCCAGTTTTATTTTTCATCCACCCTATTGAGGGTACCCATTAATTTATTTCCAAGGGAATGCATTCCTTAAACCAACTACAATAATAAATTATCCCATCCATGACTTATGTCACTACACTCCATCACTATATCCCAAAACATGACATTTCACAGAACTTAATCAAAACATTTTGATTAAACCAGAAGATTTTTTAAAAAGGTCCAGGCTACCACACCAAAGTACAATGTAAAACTACAGCTACCAAATGTTACCAGCTGGTAACTAGAGAAAACTAACATTGGCACCTGGTTAATATCCCCAAGGACTTCACAGCACAGCAGCTGCCTGTGAAATGTCCCAGATTAAAAATCCTTGGCATTATTTCAGAAAGTCTGGGTGTTTTTCATAGCGGATATGGAATAGGCAAATATTAAATTGTAACCAGTTATAATCATAGTACAAGTAGATCCACTGAAATCAGAGGTACTTAATCCAATTTATTTCTGTGCAATTCCTCTAAGTAAGGCTACATCTGGATATAATCCATAATTAATATTGATACACTATAAATAAGAATGATTAATAAATACCAGGATATTGTTTTTATATAAAACTTTCAATAAAATTTCTTGTTCACAGTTGCATGTTCCCAATATTATTCCAGAATGGAGAAAGCTTTGATGTCTTTGGATCATTCACTGTAGGAAGAATAATGACTACTATTACTTGTGTCCGATGCCTACAGTATATTGTCTAGTGTAATCAAGCTCTGTAGGAAGCAGTCATATATTAATAGTATTGTTGGCGGAGTCCTTGGGGATAAGATAAGGGAGGCCAACAAAACAGCTTCCAAGATCTTTCTCAATAAGCTTTTTAACTGTGACATTGTATATTTCATACATTGTCAACCATGACTTTGTTATTGTGTTTCTGAAAATGTATGCAAAAAAAGGAGCCTCCACAATTTCAAAAAGCAGAAATTAAAGACACAGTATTAATTTATAATGGATTATATTCACAATTCATTAATAAGTAATTTAATAGTTCTCAGATACAAAGTAATAAAGTTTTGATCCCAAGACCCTACAACAGTTCACCAGAGATTCAGTTCCAGTCTGTAGTTCTGATATAACAGATAGAAAATCAAATTACCACTTTCAAATCTGTCCCAGATCCTTAGCTGATTCCAAACAGACAGGGAATTAACAACAACAAAGAAACAGAAGAGAGCTAACCAAATGAAACCAAAACACCTGGTTTTGCTCCATAACTATCTCAGCGGCAGTTGTAATAAAGAATTCCATAGATAAAGCTCCATTATGGACAAATGTGTATTTTCCAATCTGATGCCATTTGGATTAGATGACAGATTTCATTATCCTCCTACAGCATGTCAACAGGCTATAGTGGCTGACAGGGACACTTACTATAAACCTATACAGTGACAGCCTTGGAACGCTGACATACAGTAGAACCTCTGGTCATGACCATAATTCATTCCATAACTTTGGTCATAACCCGATTTGGTCATGACCCGAATCTAATTTTGGAAATTTGGCGCTTATAAAAAAATGGCACGGAAGGGAAAATCAGCTGCACACACACAAAAAAAACTTGTGAATTTTTTGGTCAGAACCCGAATTGGTCGTGGTCAGAAGCATTCATGACCAGAGGTTCTACTGTATAACAGGTTGGCAATGGGCTGGGCATCTGGTTTAACTTAGCAATGCATTTTAAACAAAGCAATCCTCATCTTACCATCTTCATTCTCATCGTATATTGGTGTCTTGCTAGAGGTGTTAGCGCCCATGTTGTACTTGGCTACAAGCTCTGCATTTACATCATTCTTTAGAAAGACGGAATAAGAGCACAGCTATTTCTTCCCTCAAACTTGGCAGATCTGTAAATGTGCTTCCAGTGGATCCTGCAAAAGGAAAAACAGCATAGCTGCTATCAGAAATAAGCTTTTGAAAATCACAAATTTGACACTAACCTTGATAAATCATCAATATAATATATATGAATGAAGGAGATTGTTAAATAAGATAGAAGGGGACAACTAACAGAGATTTATGAATATTTTTTTTTCTTAGATTAACCATATTCATTTGAATGTAGCCCTTAACATACTTCTGCCATTGACAAAACAGCTATCCTAATGAATTTCAGCTACTAAATATTCTTTCTTTCTATGTCATTTGGACCTTCATAGCATTAAAGATAACATTAGCAGGTGCAACTTCAGAAAAAGTACTGAAATAAATCTTACCGGCTTTATCTAGAACTGAACTGGATAAAAAAAATCCTATTTAATATTGTATAGTCAAAAGAAAGTACACTAAACAAATACCTTCCGAGAATACCTGAACTCACAACTCAAATGTAACAAGACAAAATTGAAACGTAGATTTCATATTTGCCTCCTTTTTTCCTTATTCAAAACCCAGTACCTATTTCATGAGGTATCTTTTCATAATCAAGCTAAATGCTTTTCACTATGATGTTTTGATTCATTGTCCTTTCTACAGTATCTTGGCTGTGGAAATGTCTATTACAGCACTTGGAAGCAATACTGGAACTTCGGGGCACTTTATGTATAAATATAATTAATATAGTCTCAGCTTTGCATATGACGACAGATGATAAATTGTTTGCTCAAGAGGGGGAAAGTTCCTTCTATTCATATGTTTTCTTAAATAAAAAGGAACCTTTTTCATGAAGACAAAGATTGCTTTATTCTACTAGTATTGTAACGTAGCCCTCTGTTACTCTGAATGGCACCTTCTTTAAAGAATTAAAGGTAACATTTGCACCCAAACATGAAAACTTTGGTAGTCATAGTATGAAGAAAAGGCATTAAACACCCCAAATGTGATCTTAGAAATGGAACTTGGAACATAGTTAGACACAGTGGTGGGATTCAATTTTTTTTACTACAGGTTCTGTGGGCGTGGCTTGGTGGGCGTGGCAGGATAAGGATACTGTAAAATCTCTAGTCAGAGGTGGTATTTGCTGGTTCTCTGAACTATTCAAAATTTCTGCTACTGGTTCTCCAGCACTGGTCAGAACCTTCTGAATACCACTTCTGATTAGACCCCTGAAACACAATTATTTAAATCTTTTAAAAATAAATTGGGCCGTAGAGTACCATGACTGCATACACTTTACACTACAGTACGAGGTTGTACTCAAAAGGATTAGGTAGTAAATGTAAAAAAACAAAAAACAAAATAAAACCAACCTTCTGTCCCAAATTCTGGGAAGGTATTGCCAGATATATTGCAAAAGACTAGATGGATGACTAGTCAGGTGCAAAACTACCTTCTGCACTCCTAATATTTTTATATTGGTTCTTGATTTCTAGAGTATGCTATAACCTGAATTATATAAGTATTGCTGTGTTCAAATGAAATATTTAGATTATACAGTATGAACATTGAGCCTAATTTGGCCATGGGAAGCTCTGTTATGCTGTTGCCAGACATGACCTTCTCTAATAGAAAGGAGAAATACTGTGGTGATACAGGAAAGTATGCATACACTTGCTTCAGACAATCTGTTAAACCACAAATTGTCTTTACAGATCACTATTTCATGCGTCATATTAAGACATAATGTGATTAACTGTTTAAATTATGATTTTTGACTAAACGTCTTAGTTGAACATACCCAACTGTGACTTTTCCAGTATATCTTCATTAAGAACATCGTAGTTTAGTGGTGTATGAAGACTCATGGATTGCGATGTGATAAGTCAGGTATAACTTGAGTATCTTCTACTAATAATCCATATTTTGGAAATTGCTGATAATGGAAATTGTCGCTAACGGAAATTGTTTCAGAGGATTTTCCCTGGCTTATATATGATGCCATCTTTCATTTGTATTACTTTTTAGTGTTCCCTTGGGCTGATTGATCTTAATTATAGCTGTCATTTGTTCAGTTTCCGATTTACATCAATTTTATGGCCTTTAGCCAGCAAATAAAACAGAGATAAAAAGAAGGGAGGGGAGGGGACTGGAAAAGTCAACATTTGCACAATCTGCCTATTTGAAATTTTCTGCTTTTGGGTATTCATTTTTGGGGCAGCAGATGTTATCACTCCCGATAAGCAAAAAAAAAAAAAGGAACAAAAATAAGCATCCATAGCAATCCTTCTAAAATCCTTTTTGCAGGATCCCCTCCAAAGCCTTGATGCTACTTTAAGTAATAAAACTTTGCAAACACTGTAAGTTGTATAAAAATAACCTTATCAGTGATCAGAAAATCAATGCAGAAAGTGTATATCCACCAATTGCTGCTAGAAGGGGAAAAACAGGTTGTTGGCATAATATTGTAGAAAACCTGAAATCTATATACTGTATATAAAGCAGTTCTACCTCTTGTGTGCCAGAGGGAAAGTTTCTGAATAGTTTTAAATTGACCATCAATGTTTTAAATTGTCCTATTTATATTCTGTGTAAACTGCCAACAGTCATTTTGATTGTGGTGTGGTAGAAATGTGTTTAATAAATAATAAATGATATAGAAATGATAGTAGCAGCTCTTTTTCCCTTTTTGCCTGCCACTAGTGGTAAAAAAAGTCTCATATATATATTTTGCCCAACGGCAGATAAATTCCCATGCAAGTGGTACAAACTTTTATTAATCAATCACTCAGCTCCATAAATATTAATCAGCCATTCCAGTACATGAACATTGCACATATATTTCATGTGAAATGAATTCCAAGATATCCTTGTTGCGATTTCAGAACTCACTGGTAAGCAAACATATTTTGCTGGGCAAAAAAGGAAGACCGATACTTTATGGCAGCCTTCAACTTAAATGTGAATCTGATTTGGTTAAATGTAAGTGAGATTTGCAAACCTCAATAAAGATTTGCAAACCTCAATAAACTCGTTTAAAATAGACACAATTTATTTATTTTATTTATTTATTTGATTTGTCAATTGCTTACAAGATACAGGTGTAAGAATAAACATAGTTTTGAATACATGAGATAGATACTTATAAGAAAAATAAAAAGAAACAATAAGACAGGGATGGTAGGCACGATTGGTGCGCTTATGCACACCCCCTATTTATATGCCAGTCTGAGGAAACCATGTTGAAATTGCATATCTGGAAAAAGTATTTACAAAACTATATCAGTTATACACTAACAACCAAACATAAATAAATATAGGTTTTTTTAAATGAACTTTAATATTCAAAGTTTTTTGAATAATAGAAATGGCAAAAGATACCCAATTCTTTTATTTAACGTTCTCAGATTTAAATGTCTATGAAGGTTCTCAGTCATCCAGTTCATAGTTGTATCAAAAGTGGTTTTTATTTTTGAATAAAATTCTCAGATGCACTTTCTCATACAGCTGTGGTTGTATTGCAGTTGGCTTTTCAAACATTTAAAAAATTCTGGGTCTTAGGCACATTTTTGTGTTGTAGCTTCAGTCTTTATCTTATATAGCGCTTTATTTTATATGATTTAATGCTTTAATCCATTTAGCGAAAGCATTTTTAACTGAAGTAGTAGACTCAAAAATTAGGTAATGAATTCTACCAGAGATTCCAGTTTATTCTTTTCTCATCCATCTATATTCTCCTTATTCTCAATATATTCTAATTCTTTTTCCTTTTCCAAACTCTTTCAACTTTAATTAATCAATTCTTCATTGTAAAGCACTGCTACCATCAAATCATACAAAGCTGGCCCTCCAACAAGTACAGGTAGTCCTCAACTTACAACAGTTCATTTAGTGACCGTTTGATGTTACAGAGGCACTGAATAGTGACTTATAACCATTTTTCATACTTATGACCATTGTAGCATCCCAATGATCACGTGATTTACATTCAGATACTTGACAACTGACTCATATTTATGATGGTTGCAGTGTTCAGGAGTCATTTTGCAACCTTCTGACAAGCAAAGTCAATGGAGAACCCAGATTCACTTAACCATGTTACTAGTTTAACAACTGTAGTGATTCAGTTAACAAAGGTGGCAAGAAAAGTTGTAAAATGGGACAAATTCGTTTTTAAAAAATTCACTTAACAACATACATTTTGGGGCTCAATTATGGTTATAAGTTGGGGACTACCTGTACACAGAAGGAGGCAAGTTCCTCAGACAATAGTCTTAACTCTGTACATGCTGAGCTTTTCTCCTTTCATGCAAATGAAGCTCAGACATCATACTCTCTCTAAACTAGGATACTGCCCTTGGCTACAATGGAAGATACTGACACATCTGCAGCACTGAAGTGAAATTCAGCTATTGGTTCAGTTCCATTCTGTACATGGCACCGAATGGACATAATCTCACCTTTAACTGCAGAGTATCTTGAACTGGCTCTGTAACCAAATTTAAGAACATATTCTTAAATATATAATTCCATTTGGCTCAATAAGTTATGAGAGCACAGAGTTGTATTTAAGCAATAAGTATGAATTACTGGAGGGTAGGTAGATAGTTTTATAAATGCTGGAAAGGATGCCAATCTGTCAAGCATGCCTTTCCTAATAGGAGATGCCTTTCAATTGACTTGTCCTCATGAGGCATAGCGATGGGAGCTAGAAGAAGGGTAGGTGGAGACTGGGTATCTACTGAAACATAATGAGAAAGGAAATAAGAGCCACAGCATCTGCTCTGCACTCAGATGTTCCCAGATTCAGCCCTAGCATCCTCAAGTAGGGTTGGGGGAAATCTTGGGATGAAATTCTGGAGTGCAATTGCCAGTTTTTGTAAATAATATTAAACCTGATGGACTAATAAAAGTTTGATTCAATACAAAGTTATTTCTAATGTATTCCTTCCCAGTAAAAGAAAGTTGGGCAGAAATCCACAATTTGTCTTCAATTCAGTCACTGTGACATGCTTTTGTGGTATTATGTACCAATAGGGTTTTCAGGATTTCCTTCACAATAAGGCCATTTTAACAGCTGCAGTTATTTATTTAAAACATTGCAGCTCGTCCACTATCCTAAAAATCCTGTTGCCGATTGCAATTCAGAAAAGTAAGGCAAAAATACATTCATAAATAAATTTAAGTGAAATAAATAATACAGTAATTTGCTTGCGTAACAATAAACTTAATAACACTGACAAAGAAGTATTGAAGAAGCAAAGCAATCATATTCTTGTGGTACCTGCTGAGTCCTGAACATCTTTTAATCTAAATAGCTTAATAGTAAATAGTAAGAATACTAAAAAATATTAATAGTAAATAGTTTAGTCGGAAGTAGCTTTTCATCTGACACTATAAGACAGATTATATTGAAGTCACCCTGGCTTTCAGGAGAAACATACACTAAAGTTAAGAGGTCACTACTTAAATAGGAGATTTGAAGCAGTTCACATAGTATAGATAATTTCTGTACTTGGTAAAATTAGAATTCACAAACTCCAGGTTCTATGCTTTGCCATAATTCACTGAACAGTCACAGGTATCAAATGGTTAATAACCATCAAATATATTTTTTCATCCCACCTGTCTTATTCTTATTATCAGTTCTAGTAAATTATTTATTTCCAAATTTCCATATAAAGATTTGCACCTAAAAGAAAACTGGATCTGCTCATGTGTAGTCAAACATGTGCACTGGGACTGAAACAGATTGTAAAAGTAATGCATTAAACATATTTATAAATATGTCTTTGTTGGAATAGAGATTATTGGAGATTTTGTTCTCTATTGATCTAACAATAAAATGATTTCCACAAACATATTTTGAAAATATTTGTACTGGAAAGTGTAAAGCTTGGGTTTTCACCAAAGATGTCAAAAATGAAGAATCCCAAGCAACTCTAATGATACAGTATCAGTGGTCTCAGATTCAACTGTGAATTATCTTCTAGTCAAAGGATGAGTTAACAAGTAAGGAAAAATATTTCTTTCCATATTTCCCCTGAATAGCAAAACTCAAATCAAGCAGTTTCTCCTGATCCATCCTTATTGGAAAATTTAGGTACATTTTTTCTCTCAATAGAATGTTACTAGTCTGAAAAAAAACCCACCTGATTATGATTATGTTGGGATAGCATAATAAAACTTTCTGCATACATACATCTGGGCTGATTAATAGCAAACTGATTTTACCACAATCAGTAAATAGAAACCACTGTTCAATTTTTAAATCTAATTGAAAGCACACAGTTTTACATTTGTTAAAAGATTCACTGGAAAAGAAATTCTGGAAAAAAAACCTGTCTACTTTCTAAGAACAAAAAATGTAGATAGTAGGAAATACAAAAGCCTTCTTATTTGGGGAATTAGTTCTCTTGTTCGGTTGACTGCTAATGAAAATCAGAAGACCATAACTTGATATAGTGATGACATTTAAGACACCAATACTTTACCCCACCACAAACAACATGTGAAGTCAGTTTCTGTATCTTTTACATGAATTTGTTACATAAAGATATCTAAGAATTGGAACTGAATGATGAAAATTTCAGGAGGAACATAAATCATTGTCTTTTTATATTTTACAATTTTATACGAAGTTTGGTTTTGCCAAGTTTAGTGAATTTCAAAGCTTCTGTTGAACCTTGTGCAAATCTGTAGTTAAAACCTGAATTACCCTATGTTTACTGACCTTCCATGGTACTTAAAAGTGCATTCTCAACATGTTTACACAATAGTTATGAATTGCTCCCAGGAAAATAGGAAGTATCTTAAATAATTGGCACATATCTTACAGTATTGGTTTGTTCCTTAATGTACATTTCTATCCAGTCCTTACTTTACAAGAAAGAAAGCTATATTTAACCTCAAAAAAGATAAACATGACAAATAACTTTAAACAATATATTATTTCATATGTTTCTATTAGAAAATCTATATAGCTGGATAAAAATCAAAACCTAGCTTTCAGGGATGATATCTCACGTTAAGTTTTCATTCCACTTTCATTCCACATAAATATATCTGCAGATGGTTTAGATAATTAAAGAGCAGGAAATGCCAAGCCTTGAAGCTTTATCATGAAGGTTTTTATTATATTTTATACATCGTTGATCTGTATTACTCATTCAATACTCCTTTCTTTATGGCTCCAGTTTTATGGATGATGTGATATTATCTTTTATTGATTATAATCAAAACTCCATTAACAAAACAGTGAATAGATTAATAACTGGAGGAAAAAACAGGATGAGGAAAAGGGTAGTTGAAATTAATTGAAATTATATAATTGAGATCATATATTTTAGAGAAAGTGCCATTTTCAGGTCACAGGCATGTCAAACTATCCAAGAGAACTCAAGGTTTGGTTGTTGTTATTTAAAAAAAAATAAAGCCATTTATCATCTTAAAGAGAAAAGTCAAGATTCTTTAATAGAATCTATAAACAGTTTGGTGCAAAAATTCAAAGGAGAAAGCCTAGGTTTTTTAAAAAAGTTATCTCGAAGTCATTTAGCTTGTGAAGCACAACTATTAAAAAGTTGCAAATATGTAATTTAAATGCTTAAGGTTTCCACTTAGGGAGAAACGTGACTATTTGTTTTTAAAAATTGGTGTTCTAAAAGACTGCTCAGGACGGCCAAATCTCTTGGATCTGACCCCGTGGCTGCCCACTGGAGCCGGACCCAGTTCCTCAGATAGCCTGCAAACGGAGCCTCTTTAACTATCATCTTGGTTCGATCCATTCTAATGTCACCAGGAATAGCCTTTAAAGTTGTAAACCGGGAGGTTTGTATTTGTTTGGTTTTAAGTGAAGCTCCAAGAGAGTTTCTAAAGTCACCAGCGGAACGTCCTGAGACAGAAGGCGCTGCTTAGTGGTGGAAAACGTCTTTCATGGTGAAAGAGAGACACACAGAGAGAAGCGCCTTTTCCTACCTTATTTGAAATCAGCCACCGCTGGACGGAGCCACGGACCCGCATCAACCTCAATAACCCGAAGCTGCAGGTACTGGCAGAAGAGGTGGAGGAGAACGTCGCTCACCTTGTGTGGTTTGCTCTCGGCCAAGATTCCCTTTTGCTGAATTCCCGGCGGCCAGCAAGGACGCTGGGGAGCAGAGCCTCGATTGCAGGGAAGGTCTCCCTTTTGCAGATCGCAGGAGGAGCCTTGCAGCAGTCACTAGGGGGTGAAACACACGCCAGACAACAGAAAACAGTAGCGAAAAGATGCGCGGACACGCGCACAGAGGACAAGACAGGCAAGTCGTAAGAAGAGTCCGGGAGGAAAGAAGAAAAGAGGCAGGGATGGGTGAAAAGCAGCGAGGAGCCACCGCAATTGTGATTAACGCCGGTCAGAGTGGCAACTTTTCTGCGGACGAATCAGAAGCGCGCTGGCTGCCAATTAAACGTTGCGTCGCCTCAGCGCTTTATGCAGATCAGCACTTTTCAGAGATTCCCTAAGAAGTTGCTTCTCGTGTCCTGAACGGGAACTGCCGTCCTCAACACGTTTTTTCTAATTATTATTTGTAAACTGGAGCGGGTGACACCCTCCTTTCCACAGTGAAATAGACTGAAACAAATGCAAATGATGCTGCATAGAGTAGAGACTCGCGGCCGGTGAACGAGGATCCGTCCTCCATCCCCAAATATCTGCATTAAAACGATTGGATGTACAGTATCATGCAGCGCTGATTTGTTCCCCTCTTCGGTGACTGATCCGGGAAGGAGTTCCGCTAATTCTTTGGTCCAAATCCAGCAAAGCATTTAAATCTTCTGGAGGAACTAGCTGTTTCAGGAAACGGTCTCCATATTTTAAATCTGTATTTCTCAACCTTAGCAACTTTAAGATGTGTGAACTTCAACTTTCTGAATTCTGGGTGGGGAATTCTTTAAAGTTGCCACTGTTGAGAAATACTGATTTAAATAAAAGTGTGTCTAGTGTTGGAAGAAATATCATGGGTTCAGTTCCAAGTGGGGAAAAAGACACTGGGAACATGGAGGCTGTTTGGAAATATGGTTTAATGGGGGACAGGACCACATGGCTTTGAGTTCCAAAGTGAAAAGAACAATCACATGACTTCGAGATGTTGGGTGAAGAAAAGAAGGAAAGTGTCAAGACACTGAGAGTGCAATTGTTTTATACGCTCTGTTGGGCCCCACCTTAATGTTTCCTGTTCCTGTGTAAGAAATGTATCCCACTGGCTGTCAGACTCCCAGGGATGGGGGTCTTAGTTAACTTTGTAGGCTTTGTAGGCTACATAGCTTCACCTGAGTGCTGGCTTCCCAGGCCAGGTGGTAAGATGGGCAGAGGCCTTTATAATGTAGAATACTCTGGCCTAGGCCTTAATGGCCCACCCATTAACAAAGGTGGGGGTGAGCTTCTGCTTCTGAGGTGAGTTTCTGCTTCTGAGTTTCTACTCCTTTTAAGGATTCTGTCTTTTTAATATTTCCTAGGATATTTCATTTTTCTAGGAGAGGGGTGGGTGCTAACTTCCTACATTAGGAAAGTCTATCTTATCCAGATATCATTTCCCCAAATCCCCAGCTAGGATGAGCAAAAGTTATGCTGGCTGAGTTGTATGACAATATCCTACACTTCTGAAGAACATAAAAGATGGGGAAGGTTAATCTAGTAATAGACACTGTGAAAAGATGGGATCATTATGTAAGAACTTTGTATGCCATTTGCCTTTTCCATTTTCTCTGAAAGACAAAAACCATCCCATTTCATTCCAGTCTACGCTGTCAGTCCTGTCCTGATATTTAGAAAGTTGGAAGGGAAGAACCATGGACCAAGTATAGTGACTGAACTAGTACTGCAATTCAGAATGTTCTAATAACCTCTGATGTTAAGAACTATTTACCAGAAAAAATGATAGTTCTTAATCACAAAAATATATGTCAATATGTCATGTATGTGTGCCACTCGATAATAAGCCCAGCATGTGGTGAGGTTTTCTCATTTTTTTCTTAATTCCAAAAAGGAACTAGAATTAAGATTTCAAAATATTTTGATTCATTTTTATTCAGTAACTGGATATCACTAAAGTCTCCGACCCACATGGAATGGCTGCCAAGGAAAGGAATTCAAGAATTTATAATGATACATTTCCAAATTCTAATCATTCTTTGGGCTATGATTTTTGTCACTGTGATCCACTCCAAAAAAGTTTTACTATGCAGTCATGAACCAGGTTTGATTTTGTTTAGGCATCCATGCTTGACCTGCTGAAATGACAGATTTTGGGCTTTTCACTGTTCTCTTCAGCACATGCAGTTCTTATAGCTGAAAGGCTGAGCTGTTGAGATGCTCATAACCCTTCTAAGCTCTATATTGATCAAAATAGAGAAAACCATGCAATCCTTGACAACTCTAAAATTTGAATAAAAAAAAATTTCTAAGGAAAGATTGTCTATTTCTGTGTATGTGAATAATCATACATATTGTCTGGAAAAGCAAGAAGATGTAAAGCTCCAGTTCCTCATCTCTATTATTTAATTAGAAAGTCACATGAGTCAGGGAGTCATATACAAATCTTGTAAAATAAATAATCCGATCCTCCAACTCATTGTGGGAGGGCGATTTTACCAGAGTTTAGAACAAAATTATAATGTAATAATAACATAGTCAAGCTTTCTATAATCTGTAACTTTCCAGTTGCATCCAAAACATTGTTAATCATCTTCTTTAAAAACTATTTTATTATTTATTGACAGAAAATCCATTTTCTCACGTTCAACCAACTCGTATTAATGTGCTTCCAGATAACCCAGAAAACTGGCATTTTGCACATGTAAATCAATTCCATGCTATATACAGTGGTGGGATTCAAAATCTTTTACTACTGGTTCTGTGGGCATAGCTTGGTGGGTGTGGTGTGGCTTTGTAGGCGTGGCAGGGGAAGGTTACTGCAAAATCCCATTCCCTCCCGACCCCACTAACCTGCTTTCCACGTTCTCCTGTAAGGGCAACAAAAGAAGACCCAACCAATCAGCTGAAACTCCGGACACAAAGAATAGATGGGGATAGGCCAGTCAGAGATGGTATTTGCTGGTTCTCTGAACTACTCAAAATTTCTGCTACCAGTTGTCCAGAATTGGTCAGAACCTGCTGATACCATCTCTGATGCTATAAAATTAGAAGGAGAAACATGTGACTTTCTCACTTTAGAACATGCACAGTGTAAGACCTTAGAGGCAGTGTCATGTAATAATTTCAGCATGAAGGTAAAATCTAAGAATGTAGAGATTCAATGACAGTTCAGCCATGAAGCCTGCTGGGTAACCCTCAGTCAATCATTCAGACTAAATTACCTCAAAGAGGTGTTTTAGATTTGGGCAACCTCTAAATCTTGAAAATAAAACAAAATAAATGAAACAGGTATGGAACACAATGAACACAATCTAAGCAGGAGGCAAATAAAGGCAATACTGTACAACTTTAATGGATGCCAATTTAACGGACTTGGGTGCAAAAGATAAATTTGTGTTTGTACTTCATATTAATTGTTTATTAAAATTTATTTTTTAAAACCACTAAAAAGCCAAAACTCTCTGGGAAGTTTACAATAAAACAGACTAAAATGCAGTCTGAATAAAACCATATAAATGATATTAAATAAAATACAAAAGTACAAAATGAATTAGGCAGAAGCATGGCAATAATAGCAATTAAAATACAACTTAATATAAAAAGGTCTTCAAAAAATAAAGGTTTCCCTTCCAATCATGTCTGACTAGGACACAATGCTCATCTCTGTTTCCTGGCTGAAGGAGCCAGCATTGAAGATGTTTTTCTGTGGTCATGTGGCCAGCATAGCTATACACCAAAGATGAGGGAACACTGTTACTTTCCCACAAAGTGGTACCTATTAATTACTCGCATTTGCATATTTTTGAACTACTAGGTGAGCTCACCCCATCACGCAAGTCTTGAATTTTGAACCTGGGCTGTCAGCTTTTCAGCTGAGAAGCTCAGCATCTCTAATCACTGAGCCATTGTGTCTCTTTTAAAAGGTCTTCGTTTGGTACCAAATTGATGTTAATGTACCCAACACAACAAAGTGTTTTGTTTCTAAAATCGTTCCAGGCAACTGATATAATTCCCACATTATTTATGTCATTTCACATCATTTGTGTAATTATATAATTGGCATTTTTACAGAAATACTCTTCACCAATTCACCAGTAACAATTTCTAGAGAAGATACACATTTTTCTACTCTTGCAAAGTCAACTGTTCAAGCAACAACAAATGCATTCATTGTAGCATGGTTTAGAGTTTACTTGTGATTTGTTGATGAATGAATTCTAGCTTCAAAAAAAAGTATTCTATTGCAATAAATGTATTATCTTTCAGGTTGTCACTGGGCTCTCTTGGAATAACTAGGGATGTCAAAGGATTGGGCATCTGTACAGCCAATACTGGAATTTGGGGTTGAGAACTTTATTTCATCATAGAGACCTGCTTTTCTAGCTTAGAGAGATCTGTCCCTTAGATTTGGAGAAAGGGTTGCATTTTCTTTCTGGAGAGTTTGAGCAATTTTTAAAGCTCGCCATCCAAATTCAGGACAAAATTTATCTTATGAGAACAAAGGAAGTCATCCCCAAGCTTGAATGTCTGTAACTGATATTTTACTGACATTTCAGACAGCTGAATTAGAGCAGAAGGGATTTTCAGTGAAAAGTAGGCTGGGAAGATATGTATACTGTTGGTCATGATGTCTAGCAAAATACCGAGTCAGTTGCAGAGTTGGAATGAACCCCAAACCTCATCTAATCCAATGTTCTCCAAGAAAACCAGTTACTTATGTTTGAAGAGTTAGAGGCCATTCTACTCCAAAATGACACTGGATGACTTACATCAAATAAGAATAAAAAACAGTAAAAAAATACAAAGAAAATCCTGTGTGTTTGGACAAATTGACCTTTTTAACAAAAGTGTCACTTATAGGACTTGCAAGCACCCCATTTTAAAGTCTGGAAGAGGTGGTTGTCCAGCCTCTTCTTGTAAACTTCTTTTTGTAAACTTTCAGAGATGGAAAACTCACAGTCTTCATTGATAGATCAAGTCAGTGTCAAATCTTAGTGTGACATAGTTTTTTCTCCATCATAGTCTGCCCTTGATCTGGTCTTTCAGGTCTTTCAATGGCCCACTCATTGTACAGATTTTATAGTCAGCTCCCTTCTCAATCTCACAGGTGGGAGGGAAGGGTCTGACATGTTCAGTGGAGCTACAGTTCCATATGTATCCATATGTCTTAGGTAGTCACAAGGTCCTGGCTGTAGTGGCAGATACAATACTTGGCATACACAGAATATGGAAAGCAGGCAGGAGTTCACTTTCTCCATTTTTGTTTTTCTTTATCTGATGGGTTGCCAGAAAACTTGCTAAACTAGTGAGAGTTTCAGAACTGCTTTAAAAGCAGTTAAGTGCTAGTTAAGTGCTAGATAAGTCCATATAAAGTTTTTTTAAAGTCTACTTGAGAAGAAAGAAATGAGAAATGGTCAATCTGGGAATAGTGAAACACAGCAAGACCAAGAAAAAAAAGGAAGCCCCAATGTTCCCTGTAAGAATCCACTGATTGGCTCCATACATTAACTATACAAATAAATGGTTTGGTTTTGATTTAGCATTATCAATCTAGCCAAATGGGGTTTATTTAAAATACAGGATGTAAACTGGAGTGGATGAGTGAATTGGGGCTTTAGGTGTTTAAGGATAGAAGACTTTTTTTCCTCAGGGATCTGATGAAAGAGTAGAAATTGGCTTGAACATAATGATTTTTTTTTTAAAATTATCACTTTCAAAATATTACCATTTTAACTTCTGAAATTCAGTGACATGATTTCAGAATTTGTGCATGAAACATACAAAGTGGGCCATCTAAGGCAAACAATTGCCCAACAATAGGATTTCATTGCTATTTTCAAGTTTGAATTTCCCTATCATAGGAATTTATCATGAATTTACTCCTTCCCTGTAACATAAGAACCAGTCATTAATTAAATCAAATAAAAATAACTTCACATCATATCAAGTTTATCTTGTTAACTGATATTCAGTTTTATTGTTGTTGTTCAATTGTTTGGTTGTCTCCAGTTGTTTGTGAGTGGATGGAATTCACATTGTATGAAATCTTATAGAATACTTATTGTATTCATATATTATTAATACAAATTAAACAGATCTATGGCCTAGTAATTAAATATTTTCTATCTGAGATGGCATGCTTGGCCACAGTATTACTGCCAACCCTATCTGGCTATAAAATAGGAATAAATGCTGAAACAAAATCTCCAATTAAAATACTACAGAAAAACGTTTTAAGAATTTCTATTCCAAACTGTTTTTTTAAGTCTTAAAATAATAACGAAGAGATTTGTGAAATATATTTGGTGCCCTCTAATGGCTTTACTGTGACATAATAGTATGTCACAAAAAAAAAGCATCTGCTACCTATCATTAAATTATATTTTATCCAGTCAATATACTAAATTTGGCAGTTACAGAGTTTTTCTTTTTTCTAATATTTCTGATACTAATAACTTTATTGGTGGTTTTGAGGTATTATATTTTGAGGTATTATATTATAAAGTGACACTGACATAATTTAGCAAAATGTTCATATTACATTAAAATTCTAATGATGTGTATAGTTTCATTCCTTTAAATTACTGCAGTACATTTGCAGAGATCTGCTCTTGGAAAACATTAGAAATTAGAGCTTAGAATCATAAAATCATAGAAGTGAAGAGATAATTAAAGATTATCTAGTCCAATCAACTATGTAGCGCAGACTCCACTAGAATATCTATTAATAGCCTGTTTCAAGACTTTCAGTGAAAGTACTCAACGCTTTCTGTGACTATTTCACAACCTGACAGCTCTTCCTAATGTTTAGCCTTAATCTCCTACTTTATTTTAAACCTTGATTCTAGTCCTGCCTTCTCGCTCAACTAAGATTAAATTTTCTCATTGTTTTATGTGATACCCTTCAGATATATGAAGAATTATATTTCCTCACAATTATCTGGTTGCCCAAATTTATCTCACATGTATCATTATAAAGTATAGGACATTATCATTGTTCTACAGTTGTGCCTATCATTTTTCTCAGCCAGAGGATATTCTGTTTGGGGACAGGGTTTAGACATCAGGCTGACAGATGCTCAGTACAGACATCAAGCTGATAGTTCAATACTTTTCTAAAGCTTTCTTCTTCCCATTTTTTAAGATGGGAATTGATTTCCTTAAGTTTTCTTGGACCTCACTAGTCCTCCAAGAATCCTCAGACATTATTGAAAGGGTTCTGCAATTATCTCTCCCAGTTCCTTCCATATCCTGGGACATAAATCATTTGGCTCTGGAGATGTGCTGTCCAGACAGTTTAGAGTTAATGGGATTTGGAATAGTTAGGAATTGTGAGCTGTCCCGTTAAGGGAATGCATCATGGTAAATGTAGTTAAGGTATCCTGGGAAATGTAGTCCATGTCATGTGGTCACATCTGTAATCCAGATTGGTCACTAAATTGACCTTTGGTGGGTCGGGGCAAGTCTCCCTCACTCTTGCCTGAAACCATCATACCATGCAGCCACTTCAATCATCATGGGGTTGAGGCTTTATTATCTTCCTACACCACAATTAAGATATGCAAAGGATTGGACATTAAGAAGAACTTCATCATAAATGTGAGTTGACAGGATGCCTAATGAACCAATAAAAAGACTTTGTATGGATGCTTTGTGGAGTTATCTATCTGCCTTTGTACAGTATTTGTGCAGGACAGGCAGAATAGTAGGAAAATATTAGTCTTGATTCTTGGAAGAAGTAGAGTGAAGCAAAAGTAATTTGAATTCTTGTGATAAAGTAAAGTTATATTGAAACCAGGACTCCCAAGTCAAAACACAATGTTAATCAAGTCTCCAAAGCAGAGATATAACTAATCAGATTGCCTGAATTCTCACTGTCTCTCTCTCTCTATGCAATGGAACTTTTTACATGCTGTTTGGATGGTTGGGAGGGCTTAGGATTCCCCCACTTGCTAAGACAAAAAAGAGCTTCCGAAGCAATGATGCAGAGAAAGCACAGAGTTGCAAGAATAGGAGATATGAATTTGTTTGGATAGGCTAAATTCTCTAATCCTCTCTTTGTCTATAGCAATAGCACTTAGACTTGTATATCACCTCATAGTGATTTACAACCCTCTCTAAGCGGTTTACAGACTCAGCACATTGCCCCCAACAATCTGGGTCCGCATTTTATTGACCTTGGAAGGATGGAAGGCTGAATCAAACTTGAGCTGGTAAGACTCGAACTGCTGACAGTCATTAATTAGCAGAATTAGCCTGCAATATTTCATTCTAACCACTGCACCACCATGGCTCAAATCCTATCCTAAACTTCTCCCAGCAGAATAAACATAATAAACATTATTATTATTATTATTATTATTATTATTATTATTATTATTATTATTATTATTATTATTATTATTATTATTATTATTATTATTATTTATATACCGCTCATCTCCCGAAGGACTCGGAGCGGTGCACAGCCATATAATTAAGAACATTAAATATACAAAAGTTAAAACTAAATTAAATTAAAGACCCTGGCTGTAAAACAGTTAAAACCCCTCCCCTAAACCCCAAAATTTAATATAAAAATTAAAATACCCAAATCTAAAATCAGTTCAAGCCGGCCTGGTCAAAGAGCCAGGTTTTCAAGGCATGCCTGAAGGTCCCCAGGTCCGTGGCTGTACATAACTCCGGAGACAACCCATTCCAAATGGCAGATGCCCCTACAGAGAAGGCCCTATTCCTTGGGGTCACCAGACGGCACATAGATGCCGACGGGACCCGCAAGAGACTTTCCCTGTGGGAGCGCACCGGACGGTGAGAGGAAACTAGCAGAATGCAGTCTTGTAAATATCCTGATCCAATGCCATGGAGCGCTTTAAAAGTTAACACTAAAATCTTAAAGTGCACCCGACAGGCCATGGCAACCAATGCAGTTCGTGCAGGAGGGGCGTCACATGAGAGAACCTTGACGCCCCCATAACCACCCGCGCGGTCGCATTCTGTATCAGTTGAAGCCTCCAGATGCTCCCACTCAGGAGCCCCATGTAGAGGGCATTACAGTAGTCCAGGCAGGAGGTGACCAGGGCATGGGTGACCGTGCGTAAGGCATCCCGATCCAGAAAGGGCCGCATCTGGTGGATCAGGCGAATCTGATAAAACGCCCCCCTGGAGATGGCCGTAATGTGATCTTCCAAGGACAGCCGTGCATCCAGGAGGATCCCCAGATTGCGAGCCCTCTCTGAAGGGGGCAAAATCTCACCCCCAATAGCCAGCGAAGGAACTATCTGGCTATATCGGGATGCCGGAAACCACAGCCACTCAGTCTTGGAAGGATTGAGTCGGAGCTTGTTCCCGCCCATCCAGTTCCGCACGGCCTCCAGACAACGGGACGTGACCTCCATAGCATCGTTGGGGTGGCTTGGGGTGGAGATATACAGCTGAGTATCATCAGCGTACAGATGACACTTCACCCCAAAGCCACGGATGATCTCCCCCAGCGGCTTCACATAAATGTTGAACAAGAGAGGAGAGAGGACCAACCCCTGAGGCACCCCACAATCGAGGGGCCTAGAGATAGACCTTTCCCCCCTGCCAACACAAATTGCAGGTGGTCGGAGAGGAAGGAGGTGAACCACCGCAACATGGTGCCCCCAACCCCTAACCCCCCCAACCGCCGCAATAGGATACTATGGTCGATAGTATCAAAAGCCGCTGATAGGTCTAATAGGACCAGGACAGAGGAATAGCCCCTGTCACAGGCCCTCCAGAGATCATCAACCAACGCGACCAATGCCATTTCAGTACTATGTCTGGGCCTAAAGCCCGATTGGAAGGGATCCAGGTACGTATCTTCATCCAGGTACTGGGGAAGCTGACATGCCACCACACTCTCAACAACCTAAGATTGGAGACAGGACGATAGTTATTCAAAAGAGTTGGGTCCAGGGAGGGCTTCTTGAGGAGGGGTCGCACCACCGCCGTTTTCAAGGCAGTGGGCAGCGAGCCCTCCATCAAAGAAGCGTTAACAATTCCCTGGAGCCAACTCCACGTCACCTCTCTGGCAGTAGAAACCAGCCAGGAGGGGCAAGGGTCCAATAAACATGTGGTGGCATTCAGCCACCCTAGCAGCCTGTCTATACCCTCAGGCGGTCACAGGGTCAAACTCATCCCAGATAACCATCTCAAGACTCGCTGCGGTCACCTCCCCCGGGACCTCCCAACTAGAGTCCAGCCCATCCCGAATCCGAGCAATTTTATCATACAGGAATCAAAAAAACTCCTCCACCCTTCCCTGCAAGAGATCCTCCCGTGCTCCCAGCCCAAGCAGGGAGCGGGTTACTCTAAACAGGGCGGCGGGTCGATTTTCTGCCGATGCAATAAGGGCAGAGAAGTGAGAACGCTTCGTCGCCTCTATCACCACTAGGTAGGTCCTAATATAGGACCTAACCTGTGTTCGGTTGGACTCGGCATGACTGGCCCTCCAGACGCCCTCTAGACGTCTTTTCCAGCATTTCATCTCCCTCAGCTCCTCCGTAAACCATGGAGCCGAGCGAGATCTCTGCCGGGTCAGAGGTCTCAAAGGCATAACTCGGTCCAGAGCCTCGGCAGCCAGCCTATCCCAGGAGGCTACCAAGTCTGTGGCCGAGTTATGAGCCAGGTAATGGCCCAAGCTCCGTCTGGAACCATTCAGGATCCATCAGGCGCCTGGGGCGGAACCATCTCCTTGGCTCCGCCTCCCTGCGATGTGGATTGGCGGTACAGAAGTCTAGTCTAAGGAGAAACTGATCAGACCATGACAAGGGTTTAACAACTATGTCCCCTAACCGATCATTCAACCACTGTCCAGAGGCAAAAATCAGGTCCAGCGTGTCCTCCCATGTGAGTGGGTCCAGAAACTAATTGGGTCAGGTCCAAGGCCATCATGGAAGCCAAGAACTCTCGGGCCACCCCAGAGGATTCATCGAGCGAAGGCAGGTTGAAGTCACCCATAATTAACAGTCTGGGTGTCTCCACCGCCAGCCCGGTTATTACCCCGAGGAGCCCGGGCAGAGCCAGGTACATTATCAAAAGGCCCATCTGCCCTCCTGACCCACTTCACAAAGAGGGACTCACAGCCAACCATCTGAGGTACAGTGGCCTCCCTAGGATAAAGATCTTCCCTAATAATTACCGCCACACCACCACCCCTACCCTGAGCCCTCGGCTGATGAAATGCCTGGAAACCTGGTGGGCACATCATTACCAGGGGGAGACCCCCCTCTGGGCCCAACCAGGTTTCGGTGACTCCTGCCAGGTCCACGCCTTCATCCTGGATCAAATCAAAAATCAGGGGGGCCTTATTTATAACGAACCTGGCATTGCATAACACCAGCCGGGTGCTCAGGGCCTGAGACTCTGTACAACCAGGCCTGCAAGACGGGTCGAGAGGATGGGAGCGCGTTACCGCTTGGAGATAGCGGGCACGCGATCCCCTAACCTGATATGGCCCTCTACCCCCACCATATCTGCCCCTCCCACTTACGGTGCCAATAAGGTCCACCCTCGGTCATTCTGACCCTGGTCGCCTCCCCAACCCCCAAGTCCCCCTAGGCGTACTTACCGGCTTGGCTGACCCCAAACCCCCCCACCCACTAACCCCACTAAAAATCTGTCCCTCACCCTCCTCCCAACCTCCCTCCCCATACCCATGGCATCTCTCCCTAACCCCATTAAAAATCTAAAAATAAAAGAAAACAGTTTAGTACCCCTCCCCCTCCCCAAGCATTTCATAGAATGGCCATGCCACCTCTCTGGATCCCAAGATCTGTCCTTAAGGTGGACTTTCGACAGTCCCATTGGCCATGTCAAGGAGAGGGGCATCCTCTCTAGGGCGTAAAGTTCGGCCCGTGAGTACTTCCGCAGGCCAACTGGTCCCGCCTCAGGTGTTCGATGTTGGGTCCAACTGGCTCCAGACAAGACTCGCCGGCCTCCCCCAGTCTTCCCCCACCACTGCCACCAGCGGGGGGAACCAAGGGGAACAAAGAGTCCGTCTGCAGCCATCATCGCCGCTGCTGCTCGATCCTGCCGTGGCCGCCCAACATGGTCGCGGTCACCGCTCTCGCCAGCCCTGCAGTCCCAATAGCCCCTCCAACTGGATCCAGATGAAATTTGCCGGTCTCCCCCAGTCCTCCCCCACCTCTGCCACCGGTAGGGGGACCCAGGGGGAACGAAGAGACCATCCATGGCCATCGTCATCGCCGCTGCCCGATGACACCGCGGCCTTCCAACACCACCATAGCTGCCACTCTTATCGGCCCAGCAGCCCCGATGGCCCTTCAAGCCGGCTCCAGGCGAAGCACCCAATCTCCCCCGGATTTCCACCACCTCTTCCACTGGTGGGGGGACCCAGGGGGAATGAAGAAATCATCCACGTCTGTCGACACCATTGCTGTCGCCTGACACCATCGCAACTGACCAACGCCGCCGTGGCCGTTGCTCTCGTCGGCCCTACAGTCCTGATGGCCCCTCCAACTGGCTCCAGGCAGGCCTCCCGACCTCCCCCGGACCCCGCCACCTCTGTCACCAGTGGGGGGGGACCCAGGGGGAGCGATAGCTCCATCCACAGCCACCGTCCCCGTCGCCGCCCGAAACCGCCGTGGCCGCCACGCCCACATTGCCGCCGCCACCGCGGCCGCCGTTCTCACTGGCCCTATGGTCCCGACAGTCCTCCGACCGGCTCCAGCTGAGACTTGCCGGTCTCCCCTGGTCCTCCCCCACCTCTGCCATCAGTGGGGGGACCCAGGAGATGCGGGGACTTACGCCAAAGACCATCCGGACTGGAGGAGCTTCTTCCAAGAATATCCGGCCGCCATCTTATCAGACACGGTTCAATTGCTCTCCTGAGAAAGTAATAATTTTTTGGCATTTATTATTGCCCTGAATTTCTTATGTGATTTAGCACTCAGTTCATGATAAACTTTAATGATGGCCTCAGCAGAGACACTTAACTGACATTGTCTGAACTTAGAAATTAAACAGGTTAATACTAGGGAGAACAGACCAGAGTAAAAATGTTTTTTGAAATTAATTCTTGAAATTAATAAACTTCCAACTAAGAAATTGCCTAGAGGTCCAGTTAATCTGATAGAGGTAAGCAATTATTTAAACAAAAATAAAAGATGAAGAAAAAATAGTACAGTGGGTTCTGCAGATGACAGAAACTTGGAGATATTTTTTCTCATGCAGAAAAATCCATAAATGTTTGAAGTGAATAGGAAGAGCAGCTCATTTGTACTTTTCTTCACAATAGGAAGATGGCATCGTTTCATCTATTTTCAATAAACAGCTATTGTATTTGACAAAATCTAAACAGTTAAATGTATAAAAATCTTATTCTAGTAACAAGGCCAAATAGAGTCCTTAATGGAGGCCAAATTAAGAAAAGGAACTAGTGAGTTTCCCAGCTTTCATTCTTTTATCTCACAAGCACCACCACCTCACAGAAACAACTATCAATCTAACATGAAGTAGAGACAGTTTAGACGTATGTTCACAATAGCTAATTTAGCTAGTCAAATTGCACAACTAATCCGGGCCACGTGCTAACAGGCATCATGAGAAAGCAGGACAGAGGTCATCCACAATCTTCCCAACTGCTCCTTGTTTGCTACATGTCAGCAGGGCTATCTTGAAATAGTGCTAAACCTGTATTCAAACGCAGCCCAGTTAACCAGTCATAGGCACAGAGTGGGAGTACAGAGTAAAGCAGGAGAGACCTTCTTTATGTTTCTCTCAAATCCTTCTCTGAGAGATGCATGCAGAAAGTAAAGGCGGGCTAGTTTTGCTAGTTCAGGTTTACAAATCAATGATTGCATGATGAAGGTAAGTTAGCGCCATTATTCTTCGAAGGCATGATGAATCATTGATCAAAGGCATGACGAATTGTTGATCGAAGGCATGTTAAACATGAATTAGCATCAACCTTGAGTGCTGCAATGAATGTTACCAAAGGCCAAGGAGTCCTATTTTGATTTTAAGGCTGGAAGCTTCCAGAAATAATCAAAGGACAGGCTGTGGAGAACACATACACACAATGGACTTCTCAAATCATACAGTTGAAGTTGGTCTCCATCTTAATAACTTCAACCACACCAGGACACACCTAACATTGTGAAAGTTGGAATGGAGTGGGTAAAAGGATACATCTTTCTCCTAAGAGAGACATTAGAGGTTCCATCGGCACCATAAGTGGGAGGGGCAGATATGATGGGGGTAGAGGGCCATATCAGGTTAGGGGATCGCGTACACGCTGTCTCCAAGTGGTAGCGTGCTCCAACCCTCCCGACCTGTCTGGCAGGCCTGGTTGTGCAGAGTCTCAGGCCCTGAGTACCCGGTTGATGTTGTGCAATGCCAGGTCCGTTGTTAACAAGGCCCCCCTGATTTATGACCTTATTCAGGAGGAGGGCGTGGACCTGGCTGGCGTCACCGAAACCTGGTTGGGTCCAGAGGGTGCTGTTCCTCTGGTGGAGATGTGCCCACCAGGTTTCCAAGCATTCCATCAACCAAGGTCTCAGGGAAGGGGTGGTGGGGTGGCGGCGATTATTAGAGAAGTTCTTTGTCCTAGGGAGGCCACTGTTCCTCAGACGGCTGGTTGTGAGTCTCTCTTTGTGAAGTAGGGGCAGGGGGTTCAGATGGGCCTTTTGATAACGTACCTGGCTCCCTGCCACGTGTCATCGGCCCTGCCCGGGCTCCTCGAGGTGATAGCCGGGCTGGCGGTTGAGACCCCTAGGCTTTTAGTCATGGGTGATTTCAACCTGCCTTCGCTTGGGGAAGCCTCTGGGGTGGCTCGGGAGTTCCTGGCTTCCATGATGGCCATGGATCTGACCCAATTAATTTCTGGCCCCACTCACACGGGGGGACACACACTGGACCTGATTTTTGCCTCTGGTCAGTGGTTGAATGATCGTTCTGGGGATCTAGTTATAAAGCCCTTGTCATGGTCCGATCATTCTCTTCTTAGACTTGACTTCTGTGCCGCCACCCCCCATCGCAGGGAGGCGGAACCGAGGAGATGGTTCCGCCCCAGGCGCCTGATGGATCCTGAACGGTTCCAGATGGAGCTTGGGCCATTCCCTGAAACTCTGGCTCATAAATCGGCCACAGACTTGGTGGCCACCTGGGATAGATTGGCCGCTGAGGCTCTGGACCGAGTTGTGCCTTTGCGACCTCTGACTCGGCACAGATTCCATTTGGCTCTGTGGTTCACGGAGGAGCTGAGGGGGATGAAGTGCTGGAAAAGACGTCTGGAGGGCATCTGGAGGACCAGTTGTGTCAAGTCTGACCGGACACAGGTGAGGTCCTATATTAGGACCTACCTAGTGGCGATAGAGGCGGCGAAACGTTCGCATTTCTCCGCCCTTATTGCATCGGCAGAAAATCGGCCTGCCACTCTGTTTAGAGTAACCCGCTCTCTGCTTGAGCCGAGAGCGCGGGAGGACCTCTTGCAGGGTAGGGCAGAAGAATTTTCCTGATTTCTGCACGATAAAATCGCTCAGATTCAGGATGGGCTGGACTCCAGTTGGGTAGTCCCGGGGGAGGTGTCCGGGGCAAGTCTTGAGACGGTCATCTGGGAGGAGTTCGATCCTGTGACCGCCAAGGGTGTGGACAGATTACTGGGGAGGCTGAATGCCACCACGTTTATTGGACCCGTGCCCTTCCTGGTTGGTTTCTACCTCCAGGGAGATGACACGAGGCTAGCTCCAGGGGATTGTCAACGCTTCGTTGATGGAGGGGGCTCTTCCTACCGCTCTGAAAACGGCGGTGGTGCGACCCCTCCTCAAGAAGCCTTCCCTGGATCCGGCTTTTTTTAATAACTATCATCCTGTCTCCAACCTTTCTGGCGAAGGTTGTTGAGAGTGTGGTGGCGCGTCAGCTCCCTCAGTACCTGGAGGAAGCATTCTACTTAGATGCATTCCAATTGGGCTTCAGGCCCAGATACAGTACCGAAACAGCATTGATCGCGTTGGTCGATGATCTCTGGAGGGCTCGTGACAGGTTATTCCTCTGTCCTGGTCCTATTAGATCTATCAGCGGCTTTTGATACTATCGACCATAGTATCCTATTGCGGTGGTTGGAGGGGTTGGGAATTGGGGGCACCGTTTTGCGGTGGTTCTCCTCCTTCCTCTCGGACCGCTCGCAATTTGTGTTGATGGGGGGGAGAGGTCCACCCCTAGGCCCCTCATTTGTGGGGTGTCTCAGGGGTCAGTCCTCTCCCCTCTTCTGTTCAACATTTATGTGAAGCTGCTGGGAGAGATCATCCGTGGTTTTGGGATGAAATATCATCTCTATGCTGATGACACTCAGCTTTACATCTCCACCCCAAACCACCCCAACGATGCTGTGGAGGTCACGGCCCGTTGCCTGGAGGCTGTGTGGAACTGGATGGGTGGGAACAGGCTTCGACTCAACCCTTCCAAGACTGAGTGGCTGTGGTTTCCGGCGGCCCGATATAGGCAGCTGACTCCGTCGCTGGCTATTGGGGATGAGATCTTGACCCCCACAGAAAGGGCTCGCAATCTTGGTGTCCTCCTGGATGTATGGCTGTCTTTGGAAGATCACATCACGGCCGTCTCCAGGGGGACTTTTTATCAGGTTCGCCTGATACGCCAGATGTGGCCCTTTCTTGATCGGGATGCCTGACGCATGGTCACCCATGCCCTGGTCACCTCCCGCCTGGACTACTGTAATGCCCTCTACATGGGGCTCCCTGCAGGGAGCACCCGGAGGCTCCAACTGGTACAAAATGCGGCCGCCGTGGTTATGGGAGCTTCGAGATACTCCCATGTGACGCCTCTCCTGCGCAAGCTGCATTGGTTGCCGGTGGCCTTCTGGGTTCACTTTAAAGTATTGGTTTTGGCCTTTAAAGTGCTCCATGGCATCGGACCAGGATACTTACAAAACCGAATTCTGCCAGTAGTCTCCCACCGATCGGTGCGCTCCCACAGAGAGGGTCTCCTTCGGGTCCCGATGGCATCTATGTGCAGCCTGGTGACCCCGAGGAATAGGGCCTTCTCTGTGGGGGCACCCGCCCTTTAGAACGGGCTGCCCCCGGGGCTACGAACAACCACTGACCTGAAGGTGTTCAGACGTGACCTGAAAACCTGGCTCTTTGAGCAGGCCGGCCTGAGCTGACTTCAAATGGGATTTTAAATAAGAGGTTTTAGATTTGATTGGTTGGGATATGAAAGTTTTAGCTTATTTTAATCGGGGGTTTTAAATTTTTAATTGGCAGCCCATAATTTAATTCTTTTTAAATTATATTTATATTTGTAATTTATATATATTTTAGTTGGCTGTTCACCGCTCTGAGTCCTTTGGGAGAAAGGCGGTATATCAAATTATTTAATAAATAAATAATAAATAAATTAGCATCCATGGTAAATTGGACAAAAAGCTTGGAAACTGCAGATGAATGCGAGAGTTCCATGAAGCATTGCCAGATCCATGAAGGTGACAGTTGCAGTATTCTTTCTGGAATCCTCCAATACAAAAATTATAAGAATATGGGAAATAGGCCAGCAGAAACAATGGAACACAAAGGGGGATTGTTGTTTTTTTGCTACAAGTTTATTTATTAATTTAATAAGCAGAAAATAGAACTGGGAGTTCTCCTAAAGACTAAATTCATCTAAGATGTTATTTTCTAAAAAAGATGAACAATTGTTTAATCTTAAGCATTTTTCCTTCTACTTCTATAACAAAACTTTATCCATCCGTTCACAAATATGTAATAATGTAACAATAAAAACTGGATAATGTAGTCTATCAACTATCCACACTAGATTTTGCCCTTTTTAGAGATGAAAATATATTTCCACAAGTTTCTGCTCTTGACATTTCATTAAACAGTGTGGGATTCATTTCATCTGTAATATATGAAATTCAGGCACCATATTTAAATGTTACAAACACAGTCACAATCAATACGATAATGGTTGCTATAGTAGATGTGACCAATGATGTCCACCATCTTTCTGGAGCATCTACTGGTATAACATCTGGAACGACAAGGAGAAAATGGAATAAACCACAGCACATTGCAGAATAAATTCAGAAATAATTTTATTTAATTGCATCACCACTTATTAGGAGTTAAGCCTACAGAAATCTTTACTATCATGCTGTCATGTGAGATATCCAGTTATCTCCTATTTGGGCTACCATTAAATTTATATTTTATTAATTTTGATGATTGTATTCCCATTTCATATATTTTGATTTTTAAGAGAGGAGAAAAAATTTATTCTCAAATCCTATAATCAAACTGTGGAATGTGTTGCCATAATATGTGGTGCTGGCCTGTGGTTTAAACATTGAAACCAATTTGTAAACATAAAAATACCCTGATAAAGAAAATAATTAATTAATGCAAGTAAGAACGTAAGAATAATTGTGCTAGATCAGGCCAAGATCTCAATTCAGCACTTGTTTTCAAAGTTTGTCAGGCTGCTTACAAGCATGGAGACATACCTCTCAGCAACATTAATAAGAATTGTCATGACTTCTAGTAATAAATTCATGGAGTAAGGTGAACTGTGTGAAAAAACTACTTTATATTTTCTAAATGTCCGTTATCATCAGTTATATCAGATGACTGATGATCCAAAGTGTTCTGAGAGGGAGAAAAAATATTCTCTATCCATTTTCTCCATTCCATGCAGGATTTTATAGACTTTTATCTCTCTCAAATGCTTCTTTCTTAGACTAAATACCTTCAGTATTCTAGACTCCACTCATCAGAAAAGTGTACTGAGTTCCCTGAATTATTTTGATTAATTCCATCTGCACATTTTCTATAATACTGCATTTAGATATATAATAATATTTTTCAAATGCAGCACCTAGAATTGCACATATTGCTCCAGATATAGACATACTGTAGAATTCTATAAATTTGTATACAATGTTGTCACCTCCTAGTGATTTTGAGTATGAAAATTGCCATTTTCATAGATTCCAAACACTGGTTTAACACTTTCATTGTATTATACGTGAAAAAGCCAATTTTCCTGCTTAGTTACATATAATCTAGACCCAAGTGAATGTATAAGTGAATTTACGGATTTTTGCTCCAATTTGCATCATTTATTTTTAAAAAATGCATTTGCCATTTGCTTGACCATTTAGCTAACTGAAAGAGATGCTTCTGGAACTCTTTTCAATCACATTTGCTTTTACCTCCCTGAATAATATCTTCTGCACGCTTGTCCAGCATGTATGGACAAGTTAAGCATGGTCCCAACAGAGATCTTTGAGAAACTCTTCTCCTAACTTATCTCCCCTGAGAAAATTTCCCAGTTATTGCTACTTTTTGTTGATGTTGTTCGAGAAACTTGAATGTATTAATGAAGATTTAAAAAATATGCAATTAGGAATAAGGAATTAATTCACCTAAACGGGCTTTGCAAATCCATGAAGCATTATAGGAACAGGGAACTGTCACCAAATGACCTTCTCCAGGCAGAATCTGAAGGCAAAGTTCCTCACTGTCTGTTAGAACCCTAAAACACAAAATGACGAAATGAGTTTTTCTGTCTCACATGATTTTACATGTAAAACTAACTCTGCATAGTCAATCATAATACTATTTTAGTATTTAGTATTTATTTGATTTGTCAATTGCTTACAAGATACAGGTATAAGAATAAATATAGTTTTGAAGACATGAGATAGATACTTATAAGAAAAATAAAAAGAAACAATAGGACAGGGACGGTAGGCACACTTGGTGCGCTTATGCATGCCCCCTACAGGCTTCTTAGGAAGGGGATGAGGTCAGTAGTAGACAGTCTAAGGTTAAAGTTTTTGGGGTTTGGGGAAGAAACCACAGAGTCAGGTAGAGTATTCCAAACATTGACCACTCTGTTACTGAAGTCATATTTTCTGCAGTCAAGTTTGGTGCGATTAACCTTGAGTTTGTATCTATTGTATGCTCTTGTATTGAAGCTGAAGTATTCATTTGCAGGTAGGACATTGCAATGTATGATTTTATATATTATATTTAGATCGGACCAGAGGCGGCATAGTTTTAGGTTTTCTAGGTCTAGAGTTTCAAGTCTAGGTCTAGAGTTTCAAGGTATAAGGTATTCTGCAATGAGTACAGGAGCGGAGAACTCTTCTTATGAAATATTTCTGGACTTTTTCAATTGTGTTAATATCAGATACATGATATGGGTTCCAGACTGATGAGCTGTATTCAAGTATAGGTCTAGCAAATGTGTTGTATGCTCTAGTTAGTAGTGTAATATTACCAGAGAAGAAGCTACGTAGGATTAGGTTTACAACTCTTAATGCCTTTTTGGCTATGTAGCTACAGTGGTTTCTAACGCTTAGATCATTTGAGATGAGTACTCCAAGGTCCTTGACAAAGTTTGGATCCTCAACAAGGTCTTGACTATTTAGCTTGTATTTTATTTTCTCATTTTTTTTTTGCCAATATCATTTAACATTTAGCACTGGAAGATTTTTCAAATATCTCTCTCCCTTTAGTCCTATGAGGTTTGATTTAACAAACAAAAAAGACCAAAACACCTCCCCATCAGCAATCAGTATTCAGATAAGTATAAATTAACTTCAAGATTCAACCAACAATCAAGAAGTAAACAATACCCCAATCAAAGAACTGCCAAACAAGCAAACAGTAAACAGCCCAACCAAAGAACCTCTAAAACCACCCCCACCAACATTAACAAGACACGCCAGTAGAATATAAACTGACAACAAACCCCACTCCTTACTAGCACTGCTGATGTTATCTAGTTTGGGTAATGAAACAACTGCAGGTGGTGAGATTCTTTTTTTTTTTACTACCGGTTTTTACTTGGTGGGTGTGGCAGGAGAAGGGTACTGTAAAATCTCCAGTCAGGGATGATATTTGCCGGTTCTCCGAACTACTCAAAATTTCTGCTACTGGTTCTCCAGAACTGGTCAGAACCTGCTGAATACCACCTATGGTCTGCAAGAAAACAATCAAGCTCAGATGTCCAGTCTCTTCATTTTCTTAATAAAACCTTAATAAAACCACTTCCTTAATAAAACCCAAAATAAACCAACCATTTGAGGGGACCTATCAATAGATCCTTTTGTTTGGGATTTTATTAAGGAAGTTTCATATTAAAATGAAGAGCTTGAACTTCTGAACCTTTTGTGTACATGATGGAAGAAACAAAGTTCTTTTTTATAAGTAGAATGATGAGGAGAGCCTAACTATTTTTAGTCAAGCATAAACCAACTCCCTTTTGGGGGAAGGTTAAGAAGATGCTAGGTATGCAGTGGTGGAGAACTCTGTAAGAAATAGATCATTGACCTTTTTCACATTAAATCCAGCCTGGGCATTCGCTGTGATTGCTTTTGTTAATTATCTGTGGTATGACCCAGATAGGAGAACATGACTGCTTTGTCTTGGTTATGCTTAATTTCTCAGCTGCCTTTTGATATCTTGGATCGTGGTGTTCTAAAGATTGGAGGGAAGAGTGGGGAGAATACAGAGGAGATAATTCCAGTCAGACTGGGAACAAAAACCTAGCTATCTATTGTCCTATTTTACAGAGTTTTATGTAAGCCCTCCTATAAAACATGTACCCAAAGTCACTACAGAAGCATGTCAACTTGTGTCATAGAGCTATGTATTATCAGTATCCTTTTTAATATAAAGTTTTTATTTTTTACAACAAACATACAAACAAAACATAAAAACATAAAACCATCTTTCAATTATATACATACAGTGTGTCAGTTGGTTACAATCTTTTGTGCTATCCTTTTTTTTTTTTGCCATTACTCACAATTTGTATAAATTCTCACCTTATCAATCTAACATGTGCTTATGTAATATCAATCATTAATCATTCATTTGACTAAACTATTTTTCCATCGTTCTATGCGAGATATTCTAAATTTCATTATAATTTAATCTTATACATTCATCCAATGGCTATATATTTTATATTGTATTCTATATCAATCTATTAACTTTTTATTGTAAAGCTTCCTAATTTATTACTTTACCATATCTTTTTATCTAACCATTGATAAAATAAATCCCATATCATATAAAATTGTTTATCTTCTTGTTCTCTGATTTCAAATGTCGATTTACACATTTCAGCACAGTCCATGATTTTCTTAATAATTTCCGCCTGCATAGGTATTTTTTCATTTTTCCAATTCTTAGCAAATACAATTCTAGCCACTGTTAAAACATTTACAATCAAATATTTCAATTCTTTACTGTATATTTCCAGTATAATTCCCAATAAGAATATCTCAGGTTTAAAGTCTATGTGTTTTTTTTATCATTTTTCCAACCATGTGTGGATTATAGTCCAATATCTTTTTGCATCCAAGCATGTCCACCACATATGGTAATATGAGCCAGATATCTGATGACATTTCCAGCATTCATCTGATTTATTCTTGAACATTTTCACAATTCTCGCCGGGGGTAACCTGTAAAACATCTTATACAAATTTTCTTTATAGGAAGTTGACATTGTCGTTTTATAATTTTGAGACCACATTTTTTTGCCATTTATCTATGTCAATCCCGTATCCAAAAATTTTCCCCCAAGCAGTCATAGTTTCTTTAACTCGTTCTTCCTCTAATTTAAACTCCAGCAAATGTCCATAAAGTTTTTTAATTACTTTTTCATCAGTACCTGTCAAAATTTTATCTAAGTCAGTCAAAAAAAGAAGCCTTCCATCAAGGAACTGAATGACTACAGACCAGTTGCTCTAACATCTGTAGTTATGAAAATCTTTGAAAAGCTTGTGCTGTCCCACCTGAAAACCATCACGGATCCGCTGTTAGATCCCATGCAGTTTGCATACCGAGCAAATAGATCGACAGATGATGCTGTTAACATGGCTCTGCACTACATCCTACAACACCTCGAATCTCCAAATACCTATGCAAGGGTCCTCTTTGTAGACTTCAGTTCAGCATTCAATACCAACATTCCAGACACTCTTCTAAGTAAACTAAATCAACTAGCAGTACCTGAACACACTTGTAAGTGGATCATAAGCTTCCTAACAGACAGGAAGCAGCAGGTGAAGCTAGGCGAAATCACATCCAATATCTGTACAATCAGCACAGGTACCCCCCAAGGCTGTGTGCTATCTCCTCTTCTCCCTATATACCAATGATTGCATCTCAAATGATCCATCTGTTAAAATACTGAAGTTTGCTGATGACACAACAGTCATTGGTTTCATTCGAGACAACGATGAATCTGCATACAGAGAGGAGGTTATACAACTTGCCTCGTGGTGTAACCGGAACAATCTGGAACTGAACACACTCAAAACCGTAGAAATGGTGGTAGACTTTAGAAGAAACCCTCCCATATTACCACCTCTTACAATACTAGACAACACAGTATCAACAGTAGAGACCTTCAAATTTCTAGATTCTATTATATCACATGATCTAAAATGGACACCTAACATCAAAAACGTCATCAAAAAAGCACAGCAAAGAATGTTCTTTCTGCACCAACTCAGAAAGCTCAAAGTGCCCAAGGAGCTGCTGACCCAGTTCTACAGAGGAATTATTGAGTCTATCATCTGCACCTCTATAACTGTCTGTTCTGCAACCCAACAGGACAGATACAGACTTCAGAGGATAATTAGGACTGCAGAAAAAACAATTACCACCCACCTGCCTGCAATCGAGGACCTGTATACTGCACGAGTCAAAAAGAGGGCTGTGAAAATATTTACAGACTCCTCACATCCTGAACATAAACTGCTTCAACTCTTTCCCTCAAAACGATGCTACAGTGCACTGCACACCAGAACAACTAGACACAAGAACAGTTTTTCCCTGAAAGCCATCACTCTGCTAAACAAATAATTCTCTCAACACTGCCCAACTATTTACAAAGTGTACACTGCTATTACTGTTAATCTTCTCATCACTCCTTATCACCCATCCCCTCCCACTTGTGACTGTAACTTTGTTGCTTGTATCCTCTGTTTCCTAGTATGATTTGATGTTGATTGTACCCTATGACTATCATTAAGTATTGTACATTATGATTCTTGATTCTTAACAAATGTTCCTTCTTTATGTATACTGAGAGTATTTACACCAAGACAAATTCCTTGTGTGTCCAATCACACTTGGCCAATAAAGTATTCTATTCTATTCTATTCTATTCTATTCTATTCTATATAAAGGTAGGATACAAACAAACAAAAACAAACAATTTATCATAGATACCTTCTGCTTTAATATCTTTATCAAATCTAGATTGTATTTGCAAATATGAAAACAAATTCATTTTTACACCGTGTTCTTCCAACACTTGCATAGATTTAAGTTCACCCTTTTTCATTCAATATCTTACCATATCTAACTGTTTGTTCCTTTTTATATATTATTGGATAAGAAAAAGCTTCAATAATAGATAACCATAGTGGAATTTTTAGATAATATTACTTTTTTATCTTCTCCCAGTTTAAAAACAATGCTTCTCAAATATAATATCTTCTAAAATACCCCTGTGCTTTAGTTCCCTTATACCAGAGGAAGGCATGCCACCCTAACAGCAAGTTATGTCCTTCTAAATTCAAAAGTCTAGTATTCCTTAGTGATATCCACTCCTTTACCCACATCAAACTCGTCGCCTGGTAGTATAATTCCCAATTGGGCAAAGTGAATCCTCCTCTTATTCTTGCATCTTGTAACAGTTTAAGTTTTATTTTCACTTTCTTCCCCTGCCAAATGTATTTTAGCACTATTTTATTTAGATCTTCAAAAAATTCTTTTCCTAGTCTAATTGGAATTGTCAGAAATGTAAGATTCTAGGCAATACATTCATCTTAATTGTAGATATTCTCCCAATCAATGATAATTGTAAATTTTCCTATTTTATCAAATCTGTCGCAATCTGTTGTTTGAGTTTAAAATAATTGTCCTCCTTAAGTGTGCTACATCTTGGTGTTATGTGTATCCCTAAATACTTAACCTTATTTGTGACCTGGATCCCCCAAACTTTCTCCAATTCTTTTTTTCATCTTGCTGATATGTTCTTTGTTAAAATCTTTGTTTTATCTTTATTTATTTTCAGACCTGCTACTTTCCCATACTCTTCTATCTTTTCTTTCAATTTAGGTGCTGACTCCAATGGATCCTCTAATATGAATACCAGGTCACTGCAAAAGCTTGCAATTTATACTCTTCTTTTTTAATTTTCATTCCTTTTATTTCTTTTTCTTCTCTGATATTCCTATTCAGCACTTCCAGTGTTAACACAAACAACAGAGGCGACAGTGGACAGCCTTGTCTAGTCCCTTTTCTTATATCTATAAAGTCTGTTAACTCTCCATTTATCATAACCTTTGCAGTTTGTTTACAATATATCGTTTCTATGGCTTGGGTAAATTTTTTACCAAAGCCCATTTGTTCCAACTGTAGCAGCATAAAATGCCAATTCACATTATCAAAGGCTTTTTGTGCATCTAAAAATATCAAAGCCATTTGTTTTTCGGGATGTGCCTCATAGTATTCCAGTGTGTCTAAAATTATTCTCATATTGTCTTTAATTTGTCTCTTAGGCAGAAATCCATTTTGATCAGAATAAATAAAATTGTTTAAGTACCTTTTTCAGTCTTTCTGCCAGAATTGAAGCAAAAATTTTATAATTTGAGTTTAATAGGGATATAGGTCTGTAATAACTTGCTGTGGATCTGTGGGTCTGTGTCCTCCTTCAGTACAAGTGTAATATATGCTTCTGACCATGTTTTGGCTATTCTCTTCCTTATCATAACGTCATTCATAACTTCTAATGTGGAGATTCAATGTTTCCTGAAATGACTTGTAAAATTCCGCTGGCAAATCATCCGGACCTGGTGCTTTCCCAATATTTTGCTTTTTAAAAAACTTCTGTTAATTCCATCATTGTTACGTTACTTTCTAACATTATTTCAATATCTTTGGGTATTTTGGGCAGATTTGCTTCCTGTAGATATTGTTGAATTCTTTCTTCCTGAACATTCTCTTGATGGTACAATTTTCCATAATAATCTTGATTAATTTTTTTCTTCTCCACATTTCCATAGCATACATGTCCTTGTTCATTTATCAATTGATTTATCCTTCTTGAATCTCTTTCCTTTCTCAATTTATATGCTAGCCATCTGCCTGGTTTATTTGTATCTTCAAAATAATTCTGCTTAGCATTTTTAATTTTTGTGCTATTTCCTCTTTTTCCATTAGCCCCATTTTATGTTTAGTTATGTCCATTTTAATTTTAATGTCTTTTTTTGTGGAAATTTCTGTAGCTCTTTTTCCAGCCTCTTGTAGTCATCTTCCAATGTTTTCAAAGTTTTTCTCTGTTTTATGTTTCTTTTCCTTGTATAGTCCATTATCAAGCCTCTTGTAAAAGCCTTCATCATGTTCCAGAGGTTCTGTAATGATGTATCCTCTTTTGTGTTTTCTTTAAAGAAGAAAGTCAATTCTCTCTCAATTTTCTGTTTAAAATCTTTTTCCTTTAATATTGTGTTATTTAGAGTCCATCTAGATCTCCTTTTTTGTCCTTTTTTTTTTGCATTTATATGCCGCCCTTCTCGGCAATAGCCTTCATTCCATTGTATATGCCTGCTTATTACTAGGGCTTTTGCCCCCCCCCCCCCCCCAGCGGCATTTTTACAAGTCAGCTTATTGCCCCCAACAATCTTGGGTCCTCAATTTACCTACCCCGAGAGGATGGAAGGCTGAGTCAACCTTGAGCCTGGTGGGATTCGAGCCTGCACTAATTGCAGGCAGCTTGCACTAAGTGCTAGATGATTAACAGCCTGCACCATCAAGGCCCCTTTCCATACAGCTGTTATTGGATTATGATCTGCTCAGGTACTTGTTTCTATTTCAATGTCTTGTATGTTAGAGAGCAATTCTGTTGACATCCATATTATATCTATTCTGGACCATGATGCATGTCTATTTGAATTAAAAGTATATTGTTTATTTTCTGCATTTCTCTCTCTCCATGCATCTTTTAGGTTTATCTCATCTACCATTCGAAAGAAGGATTTTGGCAATGTCTTTCTAGTTTTCTTTGCTGCTTTCTGTGTTTTATAATCCAATTTGTCATTTATTTTTCCATTAAGATCTCCCATCAGACAAATATTAGCATAGTCCAATTCAATTATTTTCATATGTGATTTCCTGTAAAAATCTTCTTGATTATCATTAGGAGCATAAATTGCTATTAAAAGTGTCTTTAGATTATTGTCCATTATCTCCACCATCAAAAACCTTCCATCATCCTTTGTATATCTTTGTTCTGCAGGGATTGTGTCTCTAATGTATAACACCACTCCTCTCTTTTTACACTATGTCAATGCTGTAAACAATTTCCCTAATTTTTGTTGTTTCAATATGTGTTCGTGTTGTTTTTTAATATGTACTTGTAGGCAGATTATATCAAGTTTTAATTTCTCTAATTTATGAAATATTTTTCTTCTTTTAGTAGCTGAATTAAGTCCATTTATATTAATTGTAATCATTTTTCTCTCATCCATTTTAGACTTTATAAGAAGGAATTGTTGCTCTAGTAGATCTTGGTTCTCGTTGCTCTCTTGGTACACCACCTACGGCTTCTTCTTTTTCAATTACTGCTATACAATCCTCTTGAATTCAATTAATGACTCTTCTTTTCTTGTATCTTCCTCGTTTCCTCTGAAATATTTCTAATAGAATAACTCAGCTTTTTCAACTGTATCAATTCTGTATTTTTGTTCCTGTCAGGTAAACATGAGACCTTCTGGTATCAGCCATCTATATTTTATTCCTCTCTTGAATATTCTCTTCTTATCTCTCTCATTCTTCTTGGTATCTGTTTCAGTACCACTATTTCTTTATCTTTGTACTTTAGTGTTTTCTCTCTTGCCGCCTGCAGTATTTGTGATTTAATTATTTTCTTAGTAAATCTGATATGAACTTATCTTGGTAGTTTATTTCTCATCGCATATCTTTGTAGACATGGAAAACCTCATCCATTCCATCCATCATCTTTAGTTATCTCTAATGCTTCTGCCAAGATTTCTGTCATCATTTCAGCAAGGTTTTCACTCTTTTCTTCTTCTATATTTTGGAATCTAAGATAGAATTCTGACCTATCAATTTCCCATCCTAGTAATCCCAGTGATCTGCTCTTGTCTCTTTCAACTTCACTCATCAGATATCCATATCTCCAATCTTCTTATCTCTTTGTACGTCTTGTTCTTCAATTTTCTTAATTCTGTCCTCATACTGCATCATCATCTGTTGGATATTTTCAATTTTCTCATCTGTCTTTTTGGTTCTTTGCTTGATATTCTCCGTTCTCTTTTCAATATTTTCCATTCTCTTTTCAATATTATCTGTTTTTGTTTGTATCTTTTGAATTCCTTGCATAATCATCTGCAGTGTCACTTCCTTCTCTTCTCCTGTTGCAACACCACCTGTATTGATCGTTGTCCTCTGGATGGTGAGGAGGAAGAAGTCGGGACTGAAGAAGCTGGGGCTGGTATCTTTCTGCTCATCTTACAATACTTAATAGGAAAAATGGGAAGAAAAAGCCAGAGCAGACAATTGCCACTCCAATAAAAGTAAAAAATAAAAAAGGGAAGGGAAAAAATCTTCAGGCACTTGAGTACCTTAATCCAATTGGTTCCAATTATGTAAAAAAGAAAAAAATGTAAAATGGAGAAAGGATGAAAAAATAAAAAAAAATAAAAAAGACAGAAATCTGTATATTCCCCTTGCTAAAAAGGTAGAGCAAAAAGAGAAGGGAGGGAGAAAAAATGTAATCTTATTCCTGCATCAAAAGACTCAAGTCCAAATATAAAAATCCAACTGGAGGGGAAGTAAAAAAAAAAGGAGGGATAAAATGCAATTCTGTCAGTAAGCAAAGCACTGCCACTAAGTATTCGAGGCTCTTTACTAAATCAAAAAACAAAATTTCCAGTTCTCTTTTCAAGGTCACTTCAAACTTCTTTCTTTCAATTCCAACTCCAGACTCCAACTATCAGTAGTTCCACAGAAGAGCACCTGCATAAACAATCTACATGTTCTTCCGACTATCTTTTCAGTGAAAAACTCAGAGTCCTTGAATATAACACCAAATGTATCAACAAGAAAGAAAGAAAGAAAAATAATGTATCCAAGCCTTCAGGTGGCAGTGTTACTTATTTCCCTTCCCTCTCCCTTCCCCTCTAATATTTAAGCCAGGAATAAGTTTTAAAAAAATCTAAAGTTATTAAAAAGAAGAGAAAAAAAATCTTTTCCAAGGAGTTATTTAAAAAAAAAAAAGTTAAAAAGGAAAGACCAGTCCAGTTTAAAAATTGAAAAGCTTTTACAAAAATCCAAGTTCCAAGAAAAAAAACAAACCTTCAGGTTTAATTTGTGTTTAATCTCGCCGCTTGACCACTTTTATCTTCATTTTTAAATTTTACTTTTAGTCTTTTAGGGTGTTCTCTCCAGAAAATAGTAAGTAGAAATTTATCTCATCAAACTGACACACTTTCTTTCCAGCTTTCTTCCGTTCCGGAACTGTCCTAGCTTCAGAAGCTTTAATGGCTGCTCTCTGCCGCGGGAAAAAGGGCTTCTCCTGGATCTACCAGGGACTTTGCGATGTCCCTGGGGTCGACAGGATGTGCCCTCCTCAGTCACCGTTTCTACGGGATGGTTTAAGTCTGGTGGGACCGTCCTGCAACAGAGATATCAGTGGTGATCTTGGAGCTTCAAGATCACACGCTGTACCACTGTAATGCCAGCTCCGCTCTCTCATATTATCAGTATCTTAACAATGCTCCTCCCAGTCACTGCAGACTATTAGGACTGGACTGGGGACCTGATTTAACCTTAGCAAGCCAGATTGGCCTGGATGTGGCCTTTTCTTATTCAAGAGAATCCTAAGAGTGTAATTAACATACCCTAATTTCTATACATGAGAACAATTAAATAAAACACACTGCCCATATGAAGAAAATTGGTTAGATTTACCTTTCTGTTATCTTTTTTTCCATTGTTGGCAGCATTCTTTTTGGGAAGAAAGCTGGGCTAACTGCATGAAGCCAAACTTTTTCAGAAATTATTTCAGCAAGCCAATTCTGCAGTGGATGAACAGAGTCAATAGGAAAAGTCATGATGTCTAAAAGCCTCCAGCAGTCCAGTAAGTAATACGAGATAAATTTCAGCCACAGACATTTTTCAGCCAATAACTGTTTATGGCATAAATGGATACTTTCCAATTAGTTAAAATGGTACCAAATAACTATTTCTGGCCAAGAGCTCGTTATATAGCATGACCAGTGTTACTCATATGAAATATATTAAATGCAATTGCTTAATTAGTCACTCCAATACTCTCAATATATTAGTACATTGCAGTATGTCACTAGTTGGTGGGATGTGGCAACTGTATGTTGGTCTTGCAATGTAGAGATACTAGCTTGCACTGTGTAGCATGAGCATGTCTGAGATAAAAATGGTTGGACATGCACCATATTATCACAGTTAATCAAAAATTAAACCACGTAGTAATATGCAATAGTATAAAGTGCCATAATTTCTCTTTCATAAAGCATCTTTGAGAAGATTTTGCTTTGGAAAATGAACTGAAAGGGGAAAAAATACTTGCACAACACTTCATTTATTTTCCTCCAAAATATCTCCACTAGGTAGCTTCAGAAATTCCTGATCTGTATTCGAAAGTTAGACATTACCCAATTATACTTAATTGGTATTCCTCAATTATTACTAAAAATATAGAAGAACCTTTCCCAAAATCTGCTAAAAGCAAAAAAGAAAGCAACGCCAGTTGCAATTCAAGTGTTTGCATGTCAATTCACTAAAGAAAACCAAAGAAAAAAGAAATAAACAGATGGACATTAGCTCGTGTAAAGAAAGCAAACTTTCCCTTCCCTAAGAGTCCTTACAATTATTTGCAATATATCTGATGATGATGGAGCTTGATAACTTAAAGGGAAGGATGTGTGTGTAACAGTTTAAAAGCTAATTCCAACTAATGCAGTGTGAAATTAAAATATAAACAGATGTATAAAACAGAATGTTTCCCAAATAAGTATGAATGGGTGCACTGTACAGCACTCTTACGTTTTTCATTGTTTTCTTCATATAATATAGATTGTGGAAACAAATGTTATTTAATTATTTCAATTTATTTTCTGTCTACTTATTTATTATTCAAATTTATATAGTCACCCATATGATTCTGGGAGACAAACAGTTAAATAGAAAAACAGAAAAGAACAAAATAAAAGCATCATAAAATATATAAAATTCATGAGGTATTCCCATTCACCAAAACAATATATTTTACTTATATTGTATACAGCAAAGCATTAGAAATAAGTTTTAAAAGTATTAAAAACAAATGTTAAAAACAGGATAATCATTATTCTGGTTTTTTTTTTAAATCTTTGTGACATATGCCTAAATCATTTACCTTTTCTTCAATGGTAACCAAAGTTATGAGTTCAGCTTCTTTGAACTGGCTGCACATGTATTCTGCATCATTTTTATTGATTACCCCAAATGTAGGAATATAATAACAGTATTTATTGAAGTATATCCATGAATGGTAGCAAAACTTGCTTTTCAGTTCTTAAAAGAGAAAGAAAAATGTATACCTGATCAACATTCATAGAATATTTGTTTAAAATAAAGCATTAACATATTATTGAAATATCAGTGAAAGGAAGGTACTGTGTATGATTTGTATCTGTTACATTTTTTTAATATAATTTCTTGATTAAAATATGATACTGTATAATACTAAACCAACTTATTTGTCTGGATTTAATTTAAGAGTGGGTATCCTGTTCCCCAGAATCTATTGCATTCTTCCAAGTTCATTCCCTGAGTATGCAACTGAAACTTTGTGGGATAAATTCTGATTTTTCACAGAACATTTTCTTTTTCTTTATAAAACAAGTGAAATCCAAAAAACAGGACCACCACCACCATGAAAAGGATGAAAGCATCTACCCCATTTACTTCCATGATATCCTTGTCACTTGCTATGGTCACAATGGTTTTTGGAGATGAAAATAATGTCATAAAATGAAAGTGGGGGATCCTGGTTGCAAACAATATTGGACAAGATATAAAACAAAGCCATATTTTCTAAAATATGTTGGTGAGTTGGTATTGCAAAATTAAATCACTAGAGAAAACAATATGATGTTCTCTCTTTTTCTGATGCTATTTTTTCCAATACTGTTGACACAGAAATATAGCCACACTGCCCTTATGTACAATTGCCTGTAACTGGATTTTTTTTTACTCTGAAGCATTCACACTTATGGATTATATTTGAATTTCCATATTTGTGGGATCTTTGTTCACATATTCTTTTTTTTCCACAGTGCCAGTAGCAAAACTTAGCATACTAAGAATAATGCTAAAAGATTTGGTTGTTCCTCACTAAGTGAGGTGAGGCATAGATGTCTTCAATATTGCGGCAAGACTGAGCATCACTGAGTAGGAAGGCATGCCTGTATTAGGCTACTTGTTCTTAAAATACTACTGTGCTTATGTGAATAGCTATGGATTCTAAATGAAGTGCAGACGATGATGGAAAAAATCTTTAAAGAGTCAAAAGAAACATAGGACTTTGAATGAGAAAGTGCAGATTCTAAAAAAATCTTGTGAAGGGCTCATGTTGTTTTCCGTGGCGGCCTGTAGAGCTGGTAGCAGAATCGGATAGTGGGGAGGAACATGGGCCAGTCCTGGAGTCTGGAGAGTGCTCAGACAAGGGAGAGAGATGGGGCCAGGGCCATCTGAGAGTTATGTGCCGACTCTGAAGCCTCCAGAATCTGACATCATCAGCAAGGCAGAGGAACAGGGGGGCTGTTCCCAGTATGTGCTTGCACAGAACTGCCAGAAGGCAAGAACAGTTAAGATAAAAGGGGTGACAGTTACTGTCTCAGGAAGCCTTAGTCAGAACAGAGAATGAGTTGCTCATTTCGATCAAACACCATAAAAATGTATGAATATTGGTATGATTTCTGCTAAGGCTGTCTTTGCAACAAAATTAAGCAAATCCCCTCTCCCCGGTCCAGCAGCTCAGCAGAAAGCACTTTCATTGCTAGCAAAGGCTGGTTCCAGAAATTCAAGAGGCATTATTCTGTCTGTAATGTAAAATTTATGAGTGTGCTTTAGCTGATGATGAGGCTAAGACTAACTGCAAAACTCAAAAAGTATTGAGGAGAAGGAATATGTATCAGGTTTTCAGTGCTAATGAGATGGTGTTATTCTGAAAGAATACAGAAGGCCCCAAAATTTAAGATGGCATGAGATTGAGTTTACTGCTAGTTTGCAGCAATGTAATAATTTGTCACACATGTCAAAGCCTGGTTTAATATCTTGCAAAACAATGCTTAAAGTCATACACAGCAATGTTCAAAGAGGTCAAACAAAAGAAGCAGTAGTTTCCCATCACAATGTTCCTGAAAGTGACCATTTCTACATCAATGCAGTCTTTAATGGTCTTTGCTGTTTTAACCTAACCAACAATGAGAACAATACTGAAGCAAAACTAGCCAAGCTTAAGACTCTAGCATCTCATATCTCCCAAGATCTAGAGGGATGGAACTGGTCCTGGCTCACATCTTGGTTACCTGCTTGTGGATCCTGGGGAAGAAAAATTGTCAAAAATTTTCTGTTTGTATTATTTGCTTTTGTATTCATCTTCTCAGACTTTAAATGTAGATTTGTTTTCCTAAAATATTGTACCTCCATACCAACTAGACAGTAAACCTATTGGTAAGAATACATATAAAAACCTTTAATGCTCTGAGCAGGTGATGAGTGAGCCCCATTTTGTGACATCTCCTGTTTAATTCAATACCAGGGGAAGGAATGTGTGAGACTAGACCAAAACCATTGTACCTGAAAGTGGCAAAGGCATGTAAGCAGGGTGAAGAAAAGCCAGAAAAATCTCCCTCAGGGAAAGGAACCAAGTTGTTAAGGAAGCAAAAGTTGGGTCTGAGCACATGGCAAGCCCCTCCCCAAGTCTCATCAACAAAGGAGTTGGGTCTGCATGGAAAACCCCTCCCCACCAACTCTGGGAGATAAAAAGAAGTCCCAAAACCAGCCCAATCCTCAGACTTGGTGGTTTCTGTCCCTCTGGCTAGTGTCTGGCAGCCTAGTAGTGGACACTGGGTAAGTGTGTGTGTGTGTGTGTGTGTGTGTGTGTTGTGTATAAAAGAGCAAAAATATATCAGTAAAAGTTTTCTGTTATTTGAAATTCACTGGGTTTCTGTCTATTTTAAAGACCCATTTGTGTCTCAGTGTTCAATTGATTTGGGATTGAGTGTGGCAATTTTCCAGACTGGTGTGTGAGTGAGTGACCATAAGCTGAACTTGAGAGCACACTTGTGTAACAGTATCAGCAGGAATAGCAGCAGATAAAGATGAACCAAACCTTCATCACTGATTTTTTTTTTTTAAAGGAAGGTGACATTCACTAAAGAGCAGTGGGCAAGATGGCTGTTACATATAATATTAAGGATGATAGTGCTACAATTTGGCACTTGGCAGTATGAAAGCTACACAAGTAACCTGACACTGCAGGGGATTCAATCCGGAAATAATTTTTTCTAATAGCATAAATAGTTCTCATGGATGGTTTCTAAGAAGTAAAGTCCCTTTTACTTTGGCCCTGAGGAAAGGAGGGATAAAATCCTGCAAGCAGTGAGATGCAAGGTACTGAAGCCCAAATGTTCATCAGCACTTGATGGGCAGAAAGAAGAGTAGGGCAGTTCAGAAGTTAAAAACAGTTCCAGCGACAAGACGAACAGGGGAGTAAACCATGATATAATAAGGATGCACTGAAGGAATCACTTGGTACAAGATGTGCTTAGAAACCTTGCCTCTAAAAGATGCAGCTGAAGAAAGGCAAGATAAATAACAGAGGCTGTAGCCATCTGGTGACTCAATAATTGGAGTAGGTCATAGGCCCTCACTATTGTTAGAGAAATGTTGTACACAAAGCCTGTACTAACCATAATGTTTGGTCCTATAACCTAGGTAGCTTGCTCAGGAAGAAGTCTTCTCATAGTTCTCCTGGTATTCAAAATGAAATAGAAGAAGCAACTCATGGCAATAAAGTTTGGTAAGCAATAATACAACTAAGAGTCAGAAACCAATAAGGAAACTACATTATTCTGGAGAAAAAGATAAACCACAAGCATCATTCACTTAAAAAAAATAGGTAGTCTAGACAAACTCAAGTGGTGAAATACCAATGGAACAATTTACTATTAAATGAAGGCTGATGAAAGGGAATTATAATTATATACAGATTACAAAATCAGAATATATAAAAGAAACCATTTACCAAAATAGTAGTACTCACTAAATTTACAAAGATGCATATGCTTTTTTTCTGCACATGTCAATTCTTCAGCACATTCTCCTGTTAATCTGTTGCATGGTCTATCTTCTGGACATTCTGGACATATTTTCTGACAATAGGATCCATAATGTCCTTCACTGCAGGCTGAAAACATATACAAAAACAAAACTAATATTAATAGAGGTCTAGATCTCTACAGACTTTTGTTTTTTAAAAGGTGACTGCTCTACTAATTTTTGATCTAATTAAGATTAGAAATACTAATTCACTTTGCTCCTGCTACAAATACTTGTAATTTAAGGACAATTCAAGCTTTATTCCAAAGCTTAGAATTTATCAAATGCTGCCAGGATATATGTGGTTCCAAGAAAAGCTGCTTTTTAAATAAAGTTTGATGTAAATTCAAATAATTCTGTCAATTGTTTTGACAAATCCATTATTAAAATTCCTAAAACTCCAAAAATAGACACCTTATAATAACAAAACTCCATCTCATTTCATAATAATATTGTAACATATTTTGAACAATATATTTTATTAGTATAATTGTATGCTTGTTTAATCATATATAGTTAATAACAATAGCAACAGTATTTAGACTTATATATTGCTTCACAGTGCTTTACATCCCTCTCTAAGTGGTTTACAGAGTCAGCATTTTGGCCCAAAAAATCTGAGTCATTTTACCGACCTCAGAAGAGTGAAAAGCTGAGTCAGCCTGGAGCAGGTGAAAATCAAACTGTGGAACTGCTGGCAGCTGGCAGTCAGCAGAAGTACTTTTAGTACTGCATTCTAACCACTGCACCACTATGGCTCCTAATCATATATTACTGTACCTTTTTTTATATAACTATTTTAAAATGTTACTATATGTCCTCCTAAAATAACATGCTTAATTTCATATGTTCTATCTTTAATCAAATATCATGCTTTATCAGGGCATACATTATACTGGTTGTACTTACTGTAAGTGGAGAAATAAATTAACATATAATGAGCCAAAGCTGGATCTGTATGGAATTTCCTTTAAATACATACAACTCCTGTTATTCTGTTACATTCGCAAATAGTTTGCTATTTTACAAAACAGTTTAGCTATTTTGATCATTAATTCTAATCCTGGAGAATATGATCTTTAAGGGATACATCATTGGTTTTTTTTTCTAATCTAAACATATTCAGCCCTTAACCATCTTAACCAATAGTGAATACATCATTATTTGTAACATTATATTAAACTATTATGCCCAAAATTTTACTTTACTACTAAGGTGGCTTAAAGCAGAATAAAAGGGAAATACTGCTTTTTGTGATCAAGACATAACACACCTGTTAATACTATATAAGACTATTAGCATTTTAGCAGTGGCAATGCTGCTAGATTATACTAAGATCCACTGACATCATTAAATCATATGTGTGTGACCACATCAGATTTCCACCAATACCTGTGCCTTTTACTTTTTAAAAAGTTTAAACACAATTTTTTGTACAACCTCCATCAAACTTCTTCATCAAAGTCTTAGCCTTTTAGTCTTTTGAATCTTGTTTCTGTTATTTATTTATTTGTTTATTTGTTTGTTTATTTATTTGTGCAATTTATATCTCAATCCCACATATTGGGCAGCTTATAGAGTTCCAAAAGTCAATATAAAAATAACTGACTTTTAAAATCATAAAAAATATTCTGCAAGAGAGTGTAATCAATCTCACTAACAGTACACACCACTACTACCAAATCTCCAAGCCAGATGGCAAAGTCATGTCTATTATTTATAACCCACTAAGAATAACAAGGCTCAAGGCAACATTTAAGACTTCCTTCATGATTAATTACCGAAACAGTAATTTTAATATTTTTTCAAACCATAATTTCAATTATAAAATCTATATTCATAATGAGAACATCTCTACCAGAAGAAGGTAAAAATTCTAAAATGGCCAAGTATTTTCAACCTTCAACCATCATGGCAGTCATAGACTCTAATTGCTGCTGAGTTTGAGATCAATTGCTTTGTTGTGGATGTGGAGATGTTTAATCACTGCTCCTATGTTCTTGCTTCTTGAATACACTTTTTTTTCAGGACGTCATAGACAGATGCCAGAATTTGATCACCCATTTTGAAGATTTCAGTCTCTTTTGAGTATGACATCTTCTCTCAATTTCTATATATTGGAGCTATGTTTTGTCCCTCTTAAAGAGACACTGAGAACGGGTCTGATTAGATTATATTTCTTGATAATACCACAATATATACCATAATATATATCACATTAACTGAACATTTACCAGTTTTTATGTATACAGTATCCTGGTTTGATTGAGTTGAAATCAGTTCTTTACCACTGATTGGTCGGTACTTCTTTTTCCAATAACTAATTCCAGTGCATTCTTTTTCTAAAAGGCAGGCTGACTTTGCATATTCCTTATTTTCATAGGTTTTTTTACTCAATGGAAACATAAGTATTTTTTTAGAGTATTCCCAAAACATGTTGGTATCTAAAATATTTTTTTAAAAAGCACACAATTCAATTGATTTCTTTACTTTTTTTTAGAACAATGTTTCTTTCTTTCATAATGTTTCTATGAAAATATATATTACTTCGTAAATATATGAACCATCAATATAAAATTGCATTTATTTATTTATTTATTTATTTATTCAATTTCTATAGATGCCCAACTAGTAACTCTGGACTACTTACAATTTTAGAACAATTAAAAAAAATTAAAGCAGTAAAAACATCCATACAATAAAGAAATAGAAACAACAGCTATGATGATTAATCAGTTAACAGTAAAGCCAAGTAATGGGACTCATAATACATTCCGAATCTCAGGCCCAGGTACATAGCAAGTTTTTAAAGCCTTACAAAAAGCCAACAGGGTTGGGGCCATTTTAATCTCCAAGGAAGGAGTATTCCATTAAGCAGAGGTTAGAGCAGAGAAGGCTTTCCTGAATTGTCCCTCTCCGAACAATCTAATGCTGGTAGTGCAATACACATTTTACACTGAGCAATACATATAAAATGGAAAGAAGTATTTTGAGGAAGCTTATTCAAAATACTCCTATGTACTGTAATGTGACAAGTCACTTCCAGAATTATTCATATTGTTGTCTATACACTGAGACAATTGAATAAGCAATAGATTTAATACTAATTGGAAAGACATTCTTCCCATGTTGTTCATGACAGACTAGGCAATCTAGGCAAGTCCAATCTATAGGTGCAGGAAGATGAACATTCAGTAAGGAACACAACTAGGAGTAGGGGTCATTGCTGCTGCTACTATCCTATTAGACATGGCAGCAGTATAAAAATATCACAGTAGTGGAGAATAGACTGCAATACACACAATGCTGTCATTGGTTGTGCAGCATGTGGGTCTACTACTAGTGTTCTGCAGCACTTCTGAGATGATGGCTGCAGATGAGAATAAGTATAGAATGCACTGAGGAAAGAACAGCACCTCAATGTTCAGAGCTTTCAAAAAGATCCTATAAGTGAGTTGAAAAGTAGGACTAAAGGGAGAGCTAAAAGCTTTACTCAGAATGCTTGAAGGCTACTCTTCTCTTCAATCTTTACTGTTGCTTTGAAATATTTTGCCTTTTCCATTTTAAAGAATTTGAACAAATTTTCAATATTAAGGAAAAAATAGAATAAGTATAATTTTCAGATTAAAATTTAAATATATTTTTCTCTCAAAATACACATTTGAAATCTGTTTTTGTTTCAATTTTAAATTAAGAATTGTGCCAGACATTTGAAAACTATAAATGCTAATGGATCGATTTTCATCTGCACATTAGTCTATGTTTTCTTGATCCGGTCCATTTGTATCCCAAATCCTCCCAAAATTTAATTCTAGCAAGAAATCAACTTACAATTGAAAATTAAACTGACTTCGTTTTACCTACCTACACTTCTTTTACAAACCCAGGTGGCCATGGATGAACAATTAGCATATTCAAAAGTACCTTTCTGTAGCATTAAGGTGCATTTCAAATCAGCTTGTTTAAAGGAATCTTTACTACAATTTAGAAGTACAAGACAAACAAAGATGAGTAATATTTAAACAGCAGTAGGCTAAAAACAAAAAAATACATATTAAAAAACACAAAAACAAATTAAATAGAACAAAATACAGTAATAGAATTTCTAGTTTTTTAAATTTTACTTTTATGTTGAAATTTGACAACATATTGATTTTAAATTTCATACATAAAGTGATTTTAAAGTTTATATATTTAGTGCAATACCATCTATCTGATAAAATAATCAGCAGAAAAATTATATCAATTACACTTTTTCAAAAACACAAATATTTCAAAATGTTTTATATTGAATTAAACATTAAATATCAAATATTTCCTCATCAAAACTGTTTCAACTTTCCATGGAGACCACAACATGAGGTCCAAGTTCCATCTTGATCAGTACATTACTGTTACATGCGTATGTATGAAAATCAAAAAGGAAAGTGATCAGCATGAAATCCTATTCCTATTTGCTATCAGTTTTGGAAAGTGATCAGCTAGCTGTCTTGTATAAGAATTCTGTGCTTTCTCCTCCCCCTTTCTTGCCACACAATGAGGCCACCAGGAAAGTAGGATTCTTGGTTCCTTATGCAGGCTTTTGAAATTAAAATAAAGACACAAAACAGCATGTAACAAATAAGGGAGTGCAGGGAGAGGCTGACTGAGGACATGAGATTGTGGGAAGCTTCTTGCCATTCCTACCCAATCTATGAACGACAGCCAGGGGTATTAGAGGATCATAGCATCTGAAATCAAACACACCTGTATCATACTTGTTGCACAAGTACACTGTACACCTGTATACTGTAATGTGTACATATAGCTGATTCCTAAACCTTTTAAAAAATCAAAACAATGTAAATATTAAAAGAATCTATTAATTTTTTTTTGAAAGTTTGTGAAAATATTTTAAAAGTTCTTAAAATGTTCATTGTTGGTGAGGGTGGGTGTATGGGCTGAAAGGACAAAAAGAATTGATTTTTTGAAAAGCCACCAAGAATCTCTTTGACCAAATACAAATCAGAGACATGATTTGTAATGTGTGAATTCTCTTATATCTAACGATTCAATTAATACAGTAAAATCACAAAACCACTTTCCTGTGGAAAATTAGCATAATTAAGTTTAATTGAGTCAATTTATATTATTTATTAAATAAGACAGCGGAAAGAGCATAAAATCTATCATGTATTTAAATCAAGTTTGCCATTGACATATTTCTTAAAATGGTACAAGGATTTTTTATTAAAAAAAACTTGCTTACTTGTAACTACAGATCTTCAACCAATCACCTGTGAATTCACATACATAGAAAACTATACTTATGCACAACTCCATTTGTAATCTTCTAGAGCAGCAGCGCCCAGGCTTTTGGGTTCCATGGAGACAGGTTTTTCCATGGACTGGAGGGGAGATGGTTTCATGTACTACCTGCATCCTATAGATGTGCCTTCGCTTGTTTGTACAGACCAGTTTCTGGCCTGTCGTGGACCAGATTCGGTCCATGCTCGGGGGTTGATGACCCCTGTTCTAGAACTACAGAGTTGTTTAGTGGAAGATCTATCCCATGTGTAACATTTGATTAGATACAACTCCCATAAAACTCTTTCCCTTCCTAAAATTAATAGAGAAGATCCGAAGAAAGTCATCTGTTTTTATTTGAGTCTAAGAAGACTAAAAAGGCTATAAATTTGTAGAAATTTACAGATAGCAACTTGAAGACCTGTAATAACAGTTAAATAACTAGTTCTTCATTATATTCTCCATGATTTATACATGCAACTGAGAACATGCTTCTTAGCTGGATAAGACCTGATTTTTTTAAAGTAACCAAACAGAATAATCCTTTCTCAGGTTTCATCTCTATGGGAATAATGATTCAGTAATACTGCAAGAAGAGTAAAATTCAGGTAACCATTTGGCAATACTGTATCCTGGAGAAAGCAGGGATGCTGCAATCTCTCTTGCAGATTGAGTGTTGAACAAAAGAGAACAGTTCTAGATTAAAATACTGGATCCTTTAGAAAGTCTTGGAAAGCATTTGAGAAACCAGGATTAAAATAATATAATGTTGTACAGTTCAGCTAAAGCATATGAATACAACAGACACCTAAAAAAATACTAAAGTTTTCAATACTATTGAGGAACTAGGAAAAGTACTAAGCAATAATATATCTTGACTCAAATGAAAGGTTTTGGAAGAAAGAGTAGTTTTGGAAAAAAGGAAAAGTATAAATGGTAAATAGGCAGAAGCAAAATCTTCTGAACAGTATGCTCAGCTGCTCCTTTTTGGAAGGAAAACCTTTTGACATAACTCTGCATATGATTTAGAAATGACAAGGCATCTTGGAGATAGCCCAAAACTCAATATGGTAAACTTATAAATCAGTTAATATAACTCAAGTGACTATGAAAACCTTTTCATGGATTAGGGAAGCTTATGTATCAAGCAGTTGAAAGTGGCAGTAGGAAATCTGTGCCTTCAGATTTGCAAGATTCTGTAAATGTAGCCTTACAATAAATTAAACTTAGTTCAACTAAATTCAAAGCATTTCTAGAGTCTTTTTTATCTTAGTGCACTAAATTATACAGTTGTTGAATAGTGAATCTGCTTTGGCATAAATGGTTAGAACAGTTTTTTTTTATAGAATTATTATCAGAAGTTAATAACAGAGGATTGTTTTATAAGATATCCAGCTTTTATATCCAGCTCCAGGAGTTTGAGGTCCTTAAAATATATCTTTATTAAATGTTGTTCCAAGAACAAGCCTATGACATAAAGCTGAGAAGCCCAAAGTAATCTATTGAATGAAAGTAAATTTTCCTGGTCTTAGTCCTTCATCACAAATCTAACCTGGCCAGCATTCCATTAGTGAAACAATTATAATTTCTCTTACCTATTTGTCATATCCATTTTTCTCATTTCAGAGTCAACCCATACATCATCCTTTAACATAGTAGTTAGCCACACCTGCAGATTAAGAAAGTTATTTCTATTACAAATAATTTGCATAGCATCAGCATAACTTTAACGTGTCAACATTATTTCCACTCTCAGCAAAAACTGGCTATAATTATGCAGGTCAAGGAAATATATAAGGTACACAGTGATAATAAAAATAATTTATTGAAAGCAAAAATTTATTCATTTTGTACAAAATGTAAAAATATATACAATTATTAATCTTTTATTATATCTGATAATCCTCAACTGTAAATACCAAGCATTTTCTCATCTCAGTGTTAGAAGAAGGCTCTGGAAAAAAAATCTATTTTTAAAGCACTGATAAAGGGATGTTAAGATTTGTATACTTATTGAAAGGAATTTTTTCTGTTGTGCAAGTCACCCCCATCACAACTTTCAGACTGATAATCATGATCAGCCTGGATGGAAAAGACAATGGGACTAGTATTTCACACTTGGAGAAAGAATACAAAAGTGCTTGTTTTCCTTTTTTATTTTAAAAGGGTCTTTTGCTAACCTGTCTCTCTTACACACACACACACACAAACACACACTTTTTAAAAAAATTCTAAACTGAGTAATGAGATAGTATCAAGTTCTGGCACCCACGAAAAATAAACCTGACTCTGAACAAAAGACTCCATTCCTGATACCATCTCAGAACAGGAAGGATTGCTCTTACAAACTTGGACTGAACAGCTTCCAGCGTATTAAAATGTGTAAAAGTAGAAATCTGAATACCATAAAGAAACTGAGAAATAGACTTAGCAAGAAAGACCTTGAGGACTGCTAGAATAAGCTGTGTTCTCTTTAATTGGAAAAATCTGAAGATAACTAAGGAGCTATTTTGAGCAATACTGAATTAATGATGTATATTCTAAGAAATATGTACTCCAAGATAAAGAGGAATTTATCCACAAGATATTTATAAGTTCATTCCTGTTCTATTGGGTTTCCATTAATTTGCCATTTATGTGTATGTGGTGCAGTCCATGGGGGGGAGGTTTATAAAAATATCGCTTTACACCAGGACATATGCCCATATGCGAATGGCTTTGTGAAGTCCCTGAATCACGTGCTCTTCTATTGCATAGGCAATTGAAGAAGACATTGACCTATCCCAAATATTCTGGTAGAAAGTAAAAATTTTATTTGTCATTTCTGAGCAGGACACTAATGTATCTTCTAAGGTTAGTTGATTCTGTGCCTCTATTATATTTGTCTCACTTATATCTGAAGAATAGTATTAATCTTACAAATGAAGGCGAATATATGTGTCCCAGGATAATGTTGCAGGATTCAATCTGGTTCAGTCCCCAGGACCAGAGGTTTCATCTTCCAAGATTTTGGACTCGTGCTGGAGCTCATCCTTAGGGACCTTTTCTCTGAGGATGGGCTCCTGCGTGAGTCCAAAAGCTTGGAAGATAAAACTTCTGGTTCTGGGGACCAAACCAGATTGGATCCTGCAGTACGAATCTGATTGCCATTATTGTTGGTGGTGGTTGCATAGTCAGCCAGATATTTAGACTGGATTTGGCATTTTTATCTACCTACTCAGTCCTTCCCAAGGACCTGGGATAAGGAGATGCTAAAGCTACCTTTTGCATTGCCTGATGGTGATTTTGTCAATGCTGATGAGTATTTATTTATTTATTTATTTTATTTGTCAATTGCTTACAAGATAATAGGTATAAATATAACATAGTTATGAATACATGGATACATATAAGAAAAATAAAATATAAAAGAAACAATAGGACAGGGACGGTAGTATTTAAGCAGTCTCCAGAGTGTACTATTAAATTTGTCTATTACTCTTGCTGTTATCTTTGCTTTCTATTATTGTTATTTATTATATGTTATGCTTACTTTTTATTTGAATCTATATATTTGAGGTTTATCTATTTCTGTGTATATATTAACTGGACCCTTAACGAATGTACAACTGAATCCATACATGCAATCTTCTACAATTCAGTAACAAATCTGGGACTAGAACAACTGGTAACTAACAACACTAGACTTAACAACTGCCTCGATCTCATCTTCTGCAATAGTTTGAATTCATTTTACGGAATACAAATTAAAGAACCCTTTTCCAACAGTGACCACAACATGATTGGTTTTTGTCTCAACATACGTCCACACAAAAATCATCAAAATGACAGAATCCCCAATTATAACTTCAAAAAAGGCAACTATGATCTGATAAACAATGATCTCTCATCCCTTGATTGGCAATTTCTATTCTCTGGATGCAATACTATAGAAGACCATTACAACATATTTTTACTTGAAGTCAAAAGAGTCATCAAGCTACATATACCATTAACAACTCCCAAAACCAGAAAAACCAAATTACCCAAAACAATAAGGAAGCTTCAATCCAAAAAGAAATCACTTTGGCAGAAAAACAAATCTGGTCATGTTGCCAACTTCAAAAGCCGATACAAAAATTTATGCCACCAGATAAAAACTGAATGCACCAATTATCACATTAAACAAGAAGAAAACCTTCTACGCACCAATTCCACCCGTGCTTTCTACAATTTTATAAACAACAAACTAAAAGACTCAAGGTCCATCCCATCCCTGAAAGGACCTAATGGTAAAGACTGCAATGATGACACTATTAAAGCCAACCTCTTTAACACATTCTTTGGCTCAGTATTTGTAAACAGCAATGGATCATGCCCAGTATTTCCTAGTTGAACCACAGACAACTACAATGATCTAATACATATCGATTTTACAGAAGACAATGTTGAAAAAGCACTACGCAATCTAAAACCATCTTTATCTATTGGACCGGATGGAATATGTGCCTACTTCTTAAAAAAGCTATCCACTGCCATAGCAGGACCTCTAAATATAATCTTTGAAAAATCTTTCAGGACCAGCTCCTTGCCAAAACTATGGTCACAAGCCACGGTCATCCCCATCTTCAAAAACGGAGACCCTAGCCTAGTTGAAAATTAAAGACCAATCTCTTTATGCTGCGTCACCTGTAAAGTCATGGAATCAATTTTCAACCAATCCATCATCCTCCACTTACAAACAAACAACCTACTCGCTAATAAACAATTTGGTTTTAGGAAAAAACTATCATGTAATCTGCAACTCTTATATTGCAAAAACATATGGACTACACAACTCGATCAGGGCAAAGCAATAGACGCAATCTACATAGACTTCTGCAAAGCCTTTGATTCAGTGGTACATGACAAACTACTACTAAAACTAAAATCTTATGGTATCTCTGGACACCTGCATAACTGGATAGAAGCATTCCTGTCAAACGGACAACAAATGGTCAAAATTGGGAGAGTCCTATCCGATTCTATACCTGTCAACAGTGGTGTCCCCCAAGGCAGTGTTCTAGGACCAACTCTTTTCATACTCTACATAAATGACCTCTGTGATCATATCAAGAGCAACTGCGTTCTCTTCGTTGATGATGTAAAGCTATTCAACACCACAGAAAATACCGCTACCCTTCAAAAAGACCTTGACTACATATCAGAATGGTCAAACAAATGGCAACTTCAGATCTCAACAAATAAATGCTCTGTCCTACATATTGGCAAAAAATAAAATCAGAAAATAAAATACAGACTGAATAGTCAAGACCTTGTTGATGACCCAAACTCTGTAAAGGATCTTGGAGTACCCATCTCAAATGATCTAAGTGCTAGAGCCCACTGTAACTACATAGCCAAAAAGGTGCTAAGAGTTGTTAACCTAATCTTACGTAGCTTTTTCTCTGGTAATATTACTCTAATAACTAGAGCATACAAAACATTTGCTAGACCAATATTCGAATACAGCTCATCAGTCTGGAACCCACATTACGTATCTGATATTAACACAGTTGAGAAAGTCCAGAAATATTTTACAAGAAGAGTTCTTCACTCCTCTACTTGTTGCAGAACACCTTATGCCACCAGACTCGAAATTCTAGACCTAGAAAACCTTGAACTACGCCGCCTTCGGTCCGATCTAAGTATAGTATATAAAATCATACATTGCAATGTCCTACCTGTTAATGAACACTTCAGCTTCAACCATAACAACACAAGAGCAAACAATAGATACAAACTCAAGGTTAATCGCACCAAACTTGATTGCAGGAAATACGACTTCAGCAACAGAGTAGTCAATGTCTGGAATACTCTACCTGACTCTGTGGTTTCTTCCCCAAACCCCAAAAACTTTAATCTTAGACTGTCTACTATTGACCTCACCCCTTTCCTAAGAGTCTGTAGGGGGCATGCATAAGCGCACCAAAGTGCCTACCGTCCCTGTCCTATTGTTTCTTTTATATTTTATTTTTCTTATATTTATCCATGTATTCATAACTATGTTATACTTATACATATTATCTTGTAAGCAATTGACAAATAAAATAAATAAATAAATCTAAGATAATTGATGTATTCTGAGTTTTCTGGCTATAAAACCCAAATAAAGACAGTTAAGAATACTTTTATTTTGAAATTGTTATCTGTTTCTACTTCCTCTAAAGCTCTTCATCTCTTGTTCTTACAAGAGATCATAGTTTATTAGATCAGCTATTTCAATCTCAAGAAGTAGATTGGTTTATTTCACGAAACTATAAAAGGCTTCCCTATTTATCCCATGGGGTTCTTGCTTGGTAGTTCTACTTTCTTCAAAGAAAAATCCACTGTATTTCATACATCTGTTCTTCTCAATATAATATAATGGTTTATATAATCTAGAAATCCCTTCTAGTTGTACATCCAAGAACACATTACCTTTTCCTCATCACTTGGTTTTGGTAGTAGTTTAGTTTCATGATAAGCCATGCAGAATTTTTTTGCTTGTTCCCATGTCAAGGGTTCTGCTGGTTCTATATAATAACAGCTGTTATTCCAATACCACCATCCAAGATCTTTTGGACATTTAAGATGAATTATATCTGAAAAATAAATAGCTATGGTATATTTAAACAACTAAGCAATAAAACAAGATTTACAGAGTTTTGCTGCTATTGTTTTATAAATGCTAGTACAATAAATTGTCCTTAACCATCCAGTAACACAATAAAATTGTGTATCCAATAACTCAACAATAACTTCATAACTGAAAGGAGTTAACTTTTAAAAAGATTTTTTGCTTAAATTAACTAATATCACTATAAAATCAATGTAGAAGGTTTAATTCCTTTATTTTGAAAGTCAAGTAATCTATCTTGAAAGCTATAAAACCTCATACATGGAAGACCTCAGGGGTATAATTACAATTGGCACTAATCTATGTGATGAATTGCTTCATAGTGATAATCTATAGATATCTTATATTTTATGTTTAAAATCAGATGGAAATAATTCTTGTGAATAATTTCCCACATGTAATAGCACAGCATTTTGTTTTTTTAATGATAGAAATTAATGAGTTTTAAATTATTTCTGTTGAGTTGTTCTTGAGTGAATCAGTTTTTGAATCTGTAACTAGTTTGCCATGAGATTGCTCTTTTATACCAATAGAAAAGAATATATATAGCTCACAGTTGAACTGTGGGGCCCTTAGTGCTCTCTGAATTTGGCAATACCACCAAATCAGAATGTACCAAGGATCCCATTGCTGTTTTGCTTCTGAATACTGCAAACAAGTTTCCTAAATGAAAATAGTTATTTTTCTCAAAGTATCTTATTCCTTCTAAAATCTGGACATACAATTTTTACTATCCTTCAATTCTTCATGAATCCCAGTTTGAAAACCTTAAATTATTCTCAAAATCTTTACATATTTGAGTTCATTTTAACCATCACCCATTACAAAGTTTGTTGGAGAATAACATAGAATAATCAAGGAAACAAATGGATCATTGGACAAAAATCCAGTAAGTTCTCCATCATTCCAGGACTCATGTGTCCTTGTCCACTAGCTTAGAGGTAGAACTGAGGTGGAAGGGATGCAGTTTTCTTAGTTTCATGAGGCATTTAAGTGAGAAATCAATTCAGACTTCTCATTTAAAACACAAATGGCTGAAATTATAATACTTCAAACACATTATATGAAAAACTAATTATTTGAAACAATCTACAAAATTAAGAAAGGTGGAAGGAAAGGAAGAAGAAGATTACTAGGAACAAAGTGAATGAATTCCATTGCAAAGATAGTGGGTTTATTGCTGCAAGACTTGATGGACCAGATTGGGGATAGATCATTCTGAAGAAACTCTGTCCTTGTGATTGCTAAAAGTAAATACTGACTTAACAGTGATTCAAGTCAGCAAATCAATCAAGCACCTCAAAGTCCATTGTTTCTTCTTGCACAAGAGTATAGAGAAAGAGGTCTATTGATCTATTCATTTCAGCAAATTCAAAAGATTCAGTAAAACTCAGTAGGTTCTCCATCACTCAAGAACTCAGGCCTTCTTGTCCACTAGATTAGAGGTAGAATTGAGGTGGAAGGGATGCAGTTTTCTTAGCTTTGTGAGGCATTTTGTACCCTTCAGTGGTTAATATGTTATTGTATTTGGGTCATTAAAGTCAACTTAAGAAAGTGGGAAAGTAAATAACTTACTACCCAACTGGTTGCTTAAATGAAATTCTCCACAGGGTTGTATAAAGGGAAGAAAAGTAATTTCCATTAGACAGGAAGTTGTCAGGGTCTCACTTCAACTATAGATTCTTCCACAGTCATAGTTTGGTCCAGATTTTAGTGTTCTGATAAACTGGAATATCATAATAATACTAAAATAAAACATTACACTGGATGTTTGTCAGCAATGCCCCACTGTACTTTAAACTGGATGCTCAGAGACTCTCTATGAAAAGAATCTAATGCAAATCTGAAGCAGCAGCATGCAAAAATATGGGGTGGGGATGGAGACAGTGACTGTTCAGAGTGAATAATACTATCCGAGGCAGTGATGGGATTCAAAAATTTTTTGCTATCTGTTCTGTGGGTGTGGCTTGGTGGGCGTGGCAGGGGAAGGATACTGTAAAATCTCCAGTCAGAGGTGGTATTGCCGGTTCTCCGAACTACTCAAAATTTCTGCTACCGGTTTTCCAGAACTGGTCAGAACCTGCTGAATACCACCTCTGATCCCAGGTCCTTGGAAAGGATTCAATAAGTGGACAAAAATACCAAATCCAGTCTGAATAGCTGACTGACTGCATGACAATAATAATTTAAAGTATAAGGACTTTCAGACTCTTAAAAGGATAGAAGTGAAAGATGGTGGAAAGATTTTTCTTTTCTTTAAAACAGAGATATTTTTCAATAAGAATATTTATTTTTATCCTGCCTATGTATTTATGTTTGTGTGTCCACATCAATGCAAGGTGGTGAGCGTCACCACTACGCATTGGTTACACTTTATTTTCCCCACAACAACCTGTGAGGTTGGGCTGAGAGACAGCAGTGGCCCGAAGTTGTCTGTCTGTCTGTCTGTTTATCTGTCTAACTATCATCTTTTAAGCTACTGGCATCCAACTTGGAAACTAAACCTGGATAATATGCAGCAATGGCAAAATAAAAAGTTTAATTAAATTCAAGCAAGAATGGTTTTCATGTACATTACCCATTATACAATAAGGCCAATACAAATATTAAAAGCATGATTTCTAAAGCTTACATATGAATTGAGATCAAAGAAAGGGGAACTTAAAAATATCAAATAAAGTATTTATATTGTTTTAAGATATAATTTCTTCTTATTTTCCTTTTTTGTTTTTCTTGTTATTTTAATATTTATAAAGAATAGATAGTGGAGAGTTTGATACTAAAGAATATGTGTTTCTTTTTTCCTTTTTTGATGGTAGACTGATTTTAATGACTATGTTAAGAAAAGTGAAAGGCTGAGAATTGAGGACACATAGAAAAAGAATGCAATATCAAAGTGGAAACAAGAAATGCAGTATACTGACATGTGAGGAACAAACCAAAAGAATTCAATATTTGAATAGTGTGAAAGTAACATAAAGGGAAATAAGGAGAAGATAGATGGTTTGTGAAGAAAAATGCTTTGTGTAGATTTACTGAGCTTGACATAGAAAAGCATATATAAGAAAAGTAGTGATCAGGCGTTTGGAAACCCAAGTGTAATTCTGGAATATAAAGACAGAACTAAGTGTCAGAATGCCAGCTGAAAGCCAGTTGTTTTGTTGAAATTACCATAAGGGAGTTTTCCAGAAAATAACTTAAGATCAAAAGCAAAGTCAAAGAAAAGAGTTTTCCTCTGTGAAATAAAAGTTCAGCTACATCAGAAAAAGACATGGTTTTAGAAGCCTGAAACAACGGGGATAATTAACACCATCAAAATAAGCATAAGTATTGCAATTGAACCATTTTCACTTCTTTTACTGAATAAATGCCAGTTTCATGTAGGGGTCAGGTGCTAGATTATATTAAGCTCAAAAAGGTGTACAAAAAACAGCAGCAAGATCAAATTGGCATAAACTAGAAACAAAGAATGCAGCAAAGAATACTAATGAAAGGGGATATTTGTAGCTTAGGATTCCCCCTTCTGATATATTTATAGAAGAGAGAAAAAATTAAATTGCGTACCTTGTTGACAATTATTTTTTATGTGGTTTTCATTACACTGCTCATTTTCTGCACACTGTCCATTTAATGGATTGCAACTTTCACTTCCATTGCAACTGCAAACCATGCCACATTCTGCACCATAATAACGCAGTGCACAAGCTGCCAGAAAATTTTAAAAAATTAATTGTCCCAGAATAATATAGTGTTATACTCTCTTCCCACAATTTTTATAACAGACATAGACACCAAAATACTCAAAAGGTGAAAGGAAAGATTCTTGAATTATCATAAATTTCCATTTTCATGAAGTGTAGACTGCCCTGCATCTGACTTGTTTGTTGCTTCTTGCAAATCTAAGAGATTGTTTTAAAAAAGCTATCTCTTCCTACATGACTTTTTTCCATGGAACAGCACTTCTCTATAAGAGCTAACCCCAGTTAATAGGCTCCACTCCGTGACTTTAAGTAATTAAATTAGTTTGGCTTACCCTGGTGACTGCCACTGAAAAATTCCTGCCCTTGACTTTAATAAGTTGATGGTCCCATCTTTCAACTCCTGAGGGGGCCATAGAGTAAACAAACATCTGTTGTTATTTCATTCCTTTCAATGAGAATCTTCTATTGTGTGCCTGTTTACTCATTTGTAATCCCATCCTCTCTAACAACAATTTATTTCTTTCTGGTTAGTTAATGCAGTACCAGGGTGAGCATTCCAGTGGTTGGAAGAATGAGGTAAAGGGCTACACTACAAATCTGATTTGTGAATTGAAATCTGGAGACTGTTCTTGTTCCTTGAGTGCACTGCAGCAAGGAAGCCCCCACCCCCTCGCCCCAGTGCTGTGAATATACTTGGGAATATTTTATTAATAAACACTATTTAAAGTTTGCTGATGTCCTGATGTATCCCCTAGTATTCTCATAATTTGATACCTGTCCCACAATTCTAAATTAAGCTCTGACACACAAATTAATAGCAATAGATACTATGCTAGATCAATGTTGAAACAAGAAATGGGAGACTATTGTCACAATGTGGTTCTAGAAAAAAGCAATTGTGAAAATTGATTTTTAATTATGTATTCCTGAATATCTTAAGTCTATTTCCATCTTCTTCACACCATTTCAGTTGGGTGAATCCCTAGTCTAAACTTGTGCTAATTGACTGGTACATCGATTCTTCATGTATAACATCCAAAATAGTCCATTGCAGCTTTCCTCCCAAAATCTATATAAACTATAACAAAGCTTAGCATGAAGTCAAGCAGATAATTTTTGATCTCCTTTCTCTGCTAATACTAGCTCATCTATCAGCCTTTCACTATCCCCAAAAAATTCTAATACATACTTGTGGGGATGCTCATGGCACTCTTTACCATCAATAGTATTGACTCAGGAATTCAATAGTATCCTCTGTCCAGAGCATTTATGTATATGTTCAGCACTGAAATTGAATCAGTTGCATATGCACTTTTCAAATGTCCTATTACCCTTGAAGGACAAAGTTAATATCTCATCTAATCACAAATTATTTGAACCTGTCCCAGCAGGCAAAATATGTGTTTCCTATTAAATGGCCAAGATTTTAAAATCTCTAGAAAAATTGGCATTTTTTGCCACAGCAACGACTTGGGCTTACTGTATGCTATATAAATAATGATTCATGTTGTGATAGTGTATTAATGCTCAAAATAAAATCCTAAGCAAACATCCAATGTGACAACATACCACTTTTCAAATATGCTGTAAAGAAAGTTGCATCGTTACCAATGATAAGCACCAATCGTTTTGCAAGTAATGTTATATAAATAGTTCTTATTCTCTGAATTCCGGTACAGTGTTTTCCTTCAGTTCTACAATGTTGAAAGGCTTCATTTAATGATGTATGGTTGGCTGATTTACTGTCCTTGTTAAAGCCAACAAGAAAATAGCCATCAAATTTACGGAAATCCTTTGTTTCTACAATATGAACAAAATTTATTTGGAAAATTAACCATGTTGTCTCTAGCAAATTTTAGATAAGTAAGTGATTCCTTAAGTATTTTAATCTTGGATTGCTTTTATCACACATTTCAGGAATATATACAATTACTCTAAGGCAAGATGATTTTAGGGATAAGATTTAAACAATCATGGCAAATTAGATGTTAAATTGTATCTAGAGAGGCATATGGTTTTGATAAAAACCTTTGATCAAACTCATGATTTTAATAACAATAATAGAAACAGAAATTCAAACATTACGACTTCTTCTGGCACAAAAACTGCAACAGTGACTATTTCATTTTCAAAATATCTGTATGCCAAATTGCAAAAGGAAGAAGGAATTCATAAATGTGTTGGCACTATTTAATTTTTAAAATAAAAGGGGCTCAAACTGCATACTAGATACAAAGATATAAACTTGAGTCCACTTATAGTGAGATGAAAGGGAAAGGTGTTCTCTAACCCTAACCCTAGGAGAATAATGAGGAAATATGGTTTCTTCAACACCATGATGAAAGAAAATAGAAAAAAGCAAAAACAAATCACAATCAATATTAACAATATTAATGTAAAAACTTCAGTAACAGAATATGGTAAACAATAAGCATTTTGTGACAAATAGCAGGAAAGGAATTTGCAATGGTGGGTGAGAACCTGCCATCAGCCTATATATGTAATCCTCCATTAGCAACTGGGAGGGATCAAGACTCAACTGTTAAGTACTGCAGTCACTACATGAAAAATCACACGTGTGATAGGTTTACAACCTCACTTTCCTTCCAATTTGTTAAATTAAACATCATGTGACTATGACTTATGCTTTTATTTCTATCTTGTCTGTTATTTCTACTTGTTGCAAACCAGTTGTGAAAGATACAAATGACAATCCCATGATTGTGGGACACTGCAACATTCATAAATGCACAGAGGTTGCAAAGCATTGAATGGTGATCATGTGACCCCAGGATGCTGCAACAGTCATAAAGGATTGATTGCAAAACTATTTATTATGCTACCATAATTTTGAACAATTGAGAAATGAGGCAGTCAGTCAGCAAAGAGTACCTTAATTTGAATACATCAGGAAGATCAGACATTTACATAGAGTAAGGCTGATTTAGGGCTCAAGCTGTTTTTATTTTGATTGACATAGGATGAACACATGAAAAGGACAACTACTTGGTAAGGTTCCAAGGTATTGGGGTGGGGTGGGGTAACAAAATCCCAACATAGGCCGACAAACATTTGTATGAGTGGAAAAGGTAGAAAATGTATACAGCACAAACTGAGCATAACAACTTAAAGAAAATTTTTCTTTAAATATATTTGTTAGTCTGATTGTCATTTTAATAATATTGTAACTATGATTTATGATCCATGACCTATCACTTACCTTCTTCTCTTCTTTTGCAAATCCATAAATTGTTCCAGATGCATCCAGTTCCTATAAGTGAACCTTTAGGAATAGTGAGATATACACAGCACTTCCAAAAGATTGACCATGATTTCTTATATAACCTTGATTTCAAAGCAATTGAAAATAAAATAAAATAGCTCAGAAAAACCTCAAGTTTGTGATGCAACAAGGAAAATTGCATTCTTCTAAATTTTCAGTCATGAAAATATAATATATACAAGTACATATTAAAAGTATAATAAAATGATAATATATATACACAGAGTTAGAGGGGAGAAAATGTTCTCAATAAACCAAGGAGCAAAGTTAGAGTTCACTGAAATTTAAATTATTTAGAAAAACTATTTAGTTAAGGCCTATTATGACATAAAAGTATTTAACTTACCATTCTATATCTAAATCTGAAGCATTAGTGTATGACCATCGCACATGGGTACAAAATTTAATTCCATTAAGACCAATCCAGTAAGTTCCACTGGGCAATACAGATAAAAGGAATTTCTTACAAGAGATAGAAATTGGAGAATATTTATTTTTTTGAAACACTGAATATTAGTTCTAAAAAAACCCTCAAAATGTGATCAAGAGTGTTATTTCCCATTGAAATAATTTCCTAGAAAACCCAGTGTTACAAAACAAAAACTATCAGTTTACCTTTTCAGCTGTACTGGTTATCCAGAGAAGGTCTGTATTGCTATATTGTCTGCACATATATCTTGCCTGTCGCCATTTTTTATTTTCTCCTTTATGGATGTAGTAACAGCTGCCACGCCAATATATCCAATTATCCTCAACAGGACATCTTCCACCAATCAAGGTTCCTAAAATATAAATACACAAATAAAATCAGACTTATTTATTTATTCAATTTATATACCGCCCTTCTCCCGAAAGACTTAGTTTAATTATGTTTAATATATACAGTATATGATTAAACTTAGTTTAATATATACAGTATATGATCTCTATAAAAACTTTGAGTGTGTAGTTGAAACCTAAAGCAGGACAATTGTCCACCTTGCTTCAGAAACATCCTTCAGTTCACTATGTCCTTACTCAAAATGACCTTATTCCAAGTGAGCCTTCCAATCCAATCCAAGCAGAATTATGAATGGCTTCCATTCTTGAATACAGAAATTTAAACAATCAGTCCAACAACAAAACAAACAAAAGCACACAGGATATAAAAGTTACCATCTAGAGAAAGTGGCTAAACATACTGAGCAAAATTAAAAGCATAAAGTTGAAAATAGTTGATGTTTTGTAAAACCATTAAAACCTGTCTATTCTAAGCTATCTTGGGAACACATATGAAGAGATAGATCCTTAAAAAAATATATCCTGTGTGCTTTTGTTTGTTTTGTTGTTGGACTGATTGTTTAAATTCAAATGAAAAAATTCAAATGAAAAAAGTATTAAAACTGCAGGTAGGAAATTCCTACATCATAGTTCTAATGATATTCTGAATATTATGATCATATTCCAAAAGGATGTGAAAAGAGAAAAGCTAGTTCTTAAATCACCTGTTTGGCAAGTGAATGAAGAATCATTTTTGCTGCAGAACACGCTATCACTACACAACCCAGTATATGGGTTACATGGTACATCATCATCACACTTGGGACACACACGCTCACATGTCTCCCCATATCTTCCATCAGAACAAACTATTAAAAAAATAAAATGTTATATCAGAGTACAGAAATTGCTTCTATAATTCACACAATAATAAATAATAAATATTTTCAATGTGAGAAAATAATGTATTATCTGTGTGTGAGAGAAAGGTAGATTTTTAGGTCATATCAAATATTTTTCAAGGAATCTGCTTAATAAAATTATTGTACAATAATATTTATGAAATCTATTTGAATCATTGATGCACAGATTTTTTGTTACTTACTGTCCTGCTTTCTCTTCCATATGAAGCTTGCAACAGTAAACTTCTTTGGGAACGGACATATCCTGTAATTTTACACACACACACACACACACACAGACTCATGGTACATGCACTCACATATTTTTCATTTACATATACACATCCATTTAAGAGCACTCACACAATAACAGGCAGAAAGGAAAAGCTTCAACATCTCCCCTATCCTCATTATTGAGAACTGCCCTTTGTCCAGAGCATCCTCTTCCACTCTGCCTCTTTTAGCCCTACTTCTGATAAAGCTGAAGTTACTAAAATATTGTTGGTAGAATAGCAGGCTGCTTATATCTCGAAAGCATTAATATTTATTCTGGCAATTCTCTGGGAGAGACAGAAAATATAAGAAACCATTATAATAATTAGAATGTTCTATTATGTTATCTTGGGAAAGTCAGTCCCAGACTGACAGGAAACCTTGGTAGGTTGTAAGTGACATACAAGAGATTTAGAAAAAGCATACAGTAATCTCTTGCCTATATTAATCTCTGCAGACAAAAACAAATAGTAAAGAATCATATACATATTTTCAGTGCATACTTGATTTGATCGAGGTTCTGACTATTTTGTTTCTAGTATTATATAGGTCTATACTATTGTGCAGGATGAAATATTTTCCAGAATGTGTCACTCCAGTACACATTTGCCAGGCTAAACAGGCTTGCTTAGCTTCAGTCAAGGTAGAATACTTAGGCATTACTCCATCAGGAAAATAAAATGCTCTTCCATCATGTTCCGTAAAGAGATCAACAACTGTTGAAAATAAAAGCAACCATTAAAACAATTTTTATAAAATATGAAAATAAATTAACATGCAGCTGGTTAATATGCATTATTTAAGAAATGAAAGCATGCTCCTAAAATTTGCACTGGTTACTGATAATCATTAGATTATCATACAGTTTTTTACAATGACCTAGAACCAGTCTGATAATGATGATGATAATGATGATATCCAATTATATCATATTTTCAGCAATTCTATGGACCATCTCCCTCCATATTTTCCAATCTGTACTGCTTCTTTGTTTTACGCTCTGGCAGATATCACTTTGATGGTGGCTAACTACTTTATTTATTTATTTATTTATTTTATTTGGTTTGTCAATTGCTTACAAGATAATAGGTATAAGTAAAAACATAGTTATGAATACATGGATACATATAAGAAAAATAAAAGAAACAATAGGACAAGGATGGTAGACATGTTGGCGCGCTTATGCATGCCCCCTACAGACCTCTTAGGAAAGGGGTGAGGTCAATAGTAGAAAGTCTAAGGTTAAAGTTTTTGGGGTTTGGGGAAGAAAAACCACAGTCTATTCCAGACATTTGGTTTCTGGAGGCCCTGTTTTCTTTTACCACAGACCATTCCAAGCACAACTGCCTTTTCCAGTGAGCGTGATTGGATTATATGATCAAAATAAGATGGCAGAATGTTTTGATTTTTGCCTTCCAGCTATATGTCTGATTTTATATCCTCCAGCATTTGCCTATTTGTCACCTTTGCTGGACAAGGAAGGTACAGGAGCCTTCATCATTGGCTGAAGGGAAAGGGAAAGATCAGAAGTTCTACTTTTTTCTAAAATAAAGTCCCTTGTGAGAAGAATGTGGTTTGTATTAAAAGATAAATGGAATTAGAACATTAACAGCCTTTTTAATACTTTTGATTCTGTTAGAATTCTGAGCCCTATTTCCACATAAAGGTTTTTATAATTCAGTAACAAAATTCAAGGTAGGCAAAAATCCAGCTATTTCAGTGGTGACAGAAGGAGAAACCTCCAGGATGCTTTACATCTCCAACTGACTTCCATACACCTTTTTGATTCATAAGAACTCATCAGTTCTGTAGAAGAGGTAAGGAACAATTCCTCTGAAAGCACAATTCAAATCAGAAAACTGACCCTGTAGAGGAGAAGCCGGTCGCAGGAATTCCCTGTCACTCAGTCAGAACAGAAGAAGCTTCTTGGGTGGGAAGCGAATTGTTCTTAAGGAAAAAAGCCAAGGCAGTCCATTTGCCTTTTGAAAAACACCTTTTGGACAACTATGACCTAGGTGATTGAAAATCTCCATAGATTTTCTACTTCAGCTGGTCTAAAAATGCTCTCAGGGAGCTTCAAGACAACTCTGGGTAGTCATTCTACCCTAGCATCCCAGCTCATAGCAATAAAACTTTAAAATGCACATTTTTCATTATTAAAGAAAAGTTAAAAGTGTGTGTGTGTAAAAATTTGTGTTAAGGATAAAAAGGAAACTATTACACAGAAAGAAATAGATGAGCAAGTATAGTGAGCAATGTTTGGAGAACGGTAGGAATGAAACTAGCAGCATACTGCTACTCAGCAGAGACAACATTTCAACCATTATTTATATTCATCTTCTTAAAGTAAGTGGAAGAGGCAAGCACTCTGAGGATATTCTTATCTACATGGGACAATATACTCCTACTGTATCTCTATAGGCAATAAAGAAGGTTTTATTCCAGCAAGATTTTTCCTAATTTGGTTTCAAGGACAAGTTTTAATTGCAGCTTTTAAATGATTTTTATGTTTCTGTTTTATTATATGCAGTTGTGAGCTCTGATTCCTATATTTTGATGAAAAATAGTTTGACTGAAGTAAGTAAAATAATAAATAACAAAATATTCTATACCTATTTACTAATGAGTAACTGAAACACATTAGCATTCAATTTAGAGTAAGCACGCATATGATTCAGCTATGTATACTGAATGGTGTACTGTTCATTAATAATTTTCATCAGATAGGTGACCTATACTTTGAATCCCTATCAAAAGCCACACATACAAGACATAATTCTATACCACTTTAATTATCATGAAGAACAATAATTTGCAATCATTATGAAGCTGTCAATATGCTTTTTGAAAAACAAATCATGATAAATTATTTCATTCACCTTCTTCTCTTTTGCAGATCCATTTTCTGGGATGGGAACAATCTACCACAGAAAGATAATCTTTGAAAGCAACTCCACAGTCATAATTAGAGGGTATGTGTCTTCTATTTCGCCTAATCACCCTGTCAATAATTATAAAGAAAAAGTATTGTCAAATGTTATTCTTAAGCCCTATCACAGTTTAACAATATAAAATAAATTTGGTAATGATCTTCAAATAGTGATCTAAGATTAATGAAAGGTCAGTCTGGCTCAATGAATAGTGGCATCCCACATAGAAAACTCAAAAGTTCTGAAGCTATATCAAAAAAGACAGCCATTCTGAAATTGTTGTTTCTAAAAGTTACTAGCCTAGTTCTATTTTTCATATAACAAGTGTAATTATTACATGAACATTTTTTATTGTAATACAACTCAATCTTCTTTTCTAAATTGCCCAATCAGATTAATTTAATCTTAATAGAACAGCTGTTACCTAACCCTGAAACAAATCAAGTTATTTAAACCAAAATTTGAAATTGATTTAATATTCTTGGTTGTTACACAGTTGATAACTAATCTCTCAGTTTGGCCAGATTGAGAAACTAGTTAAAAATATGGCAGTTTGATTTCTCATTTTTCAGGAAAAAGGGAAAGGACTTGTTTATTATTAAAATGCAGTATCGAAGCAAGGATATTTTGGCTGTCCAAATTGACAAACCAATTAAATTTCTGAAAATAAGTATTTATTTCAACATTGTTTTTTATTATTTATTTCAACATTTATATGCCGCCCTTCTCCGGAGACTCAGGGTGGCTTACAGTCTATGGAGCACCATGCTTAGTGCTCGGCAATAGCCTTCATTCCATTGTATATGCCTGCTTATTACTAGGGCTTTTGGCTCCCCCAGGCGGCATTTTTACAAAGTCAGCTTATTGCCCCCAACAATCTTGGGTCCTCAATTTACCTACCCCAAGAGGATGGAAAGCTGAGTCAACCTTGAGCCTGGTGGGATTCGAGCCTGCACTAATTGCAGGCAGCTTGCACTAAGTGCTAGATGATTAACAGCCTGCACCACCAAGGCTCTTTAAGTACAAGTTTTACTTATTATACCACTTTATTTAGATTTTAGTAAAATAAAAAACAATTCACAATGATTACATTGTATGCAGCTGTAAAAAGAGATGAGCAGAACAAGTTGAAAGATCACTAAGTTTTTAATATCTATCTATCTATCTATCTATCTATCTATCTATCTATCTATCTATCTATCTATTATCTATCTATGGCAGCTTAAGCTCATACACTGACTGAATAACAACTAAAATGATTTATTTCAGAAACAGTCTCACCAGGCATTTTGAAAAACTGAAGATGAATTATCAACCCAAAGATACTGAGAGGATCGCTTGTAGAAGATGAAACCAACCCAGCTGTCATCTCCTTTATATTGTACCCACATCTGAAAACAAAACAGTCATCTGAACTATGTATTAATATGAGTCTGGAAAGAAAGTTTGGTCAAAATAACAACTGACATCTATCCAAACAAATTCATTCCATTTGTCCTTTGAAAATTAATATTTAACTAGAGGGAAATTTCTGAAGTCTATGTTTGAGCAAACATTAAGATTTATATCCAACATCCTACACTCTAAAATAGAAGTTTCAGTTCAAGAACTTCTAATATACTTATTCTCCAATTATATATTCTTCATATAAGATGCCCAAGTCTTTGCTTATATGTATATTCCTTTAAAGTGAGTGTCTAACAATATGTGCATGTTATATTCTAACACCAATGTTAGCTGCAGTTACATTTAACAGCCAACATCTACTTTGAAACTTTCTCAGTCATGTCAGAATTACTGTACATAATCCACAATTAACAATTATGATTAGAGAGGCTTTTTCACCAACTTAATATGTTTTTCCAGCTGAACCAATTTCTAGGGTAGAACATCAAATCAATTAGGAAAATCTGGCAATGCACTTTTAAAAATACGTATTTTCAAACATTTCAGTTGGAAAACTATGAGAAAATTATTACTATTAATAATAAAAGAATGGTGAAACTATATTGAGATTTTGTTACATTAAGAAAATTAAATATTCTGAGCTTCTGGGAGAAAGGCAGTACATAAATCTAACTTTATATATATTCTATGTAAATAAAATGAAAGAGACATTCAAAAGATTCTTCCTTTTTTTGCTCAAGACTGAATTTTGTACACCAACTGTGTTTATTTTAGCTGATTTGCACATTTTACATGCCAAATCAGTTAGAATTTAGTGGTATCAATCGATGCTTGACAGTAACCTTTGTGAATTGATGTACCTACATGGTAATCATAAGACTATTGTACCGATTGATTATGCACATGGCAAGCAAAGACTTTTTGGAGATTTAATACCAGTGGAGGAGGGGGCTGGAACAAGACTGGAACAAAACATAGAAATTAAACATGCAAATTGATTTTTATATACAGATTATTTCATTTTATTTATCATAATTGATGTATTGGAGATTATTGATTTCTGAAGCATGTAAAATATCAGAAATTAAATTAAGTGGAAGTTGTATTTGAAACAAATGATTCAAATTCTGTGTCAGCAGAGCACATCTTTGCTATCGTACAAAGAAAAAAGGGGGGAGCTGAAAATGATGTGGCTGTTTCATCAAACCAGTCTTAACTTTTTTCAATGTTTTATAGAAGTTTGAAAAAAAAGCTGGCATCTGATTGATTTAATTATTCAGTTTTTGCCCCAGCTTACCCTGAACTGATCCTGGGTAAAAAAAAATCAAAAAAGTATAGAAAATATAATGATGATGATGATAAAAAAGAAATAGGGAAAATATTAGAAGCAGAAAAAGGTGGGTTTTATGTTAAGCCCAATGTATTTCTTCCCAGTCATTTCTGTAGCAGGCACATGCAGTTAGTCTTTATATCCCTGTCCCCAAAAGCCTCATAAAATGAAATTTAACTCATAATATGAAAATAGTAAAACAAATAATACCTTTTCACGGCTGTTTGTAATTTTAACTAAGTCTGTTTTCTTAAATCCTTGGCAAGCAATCCTTGCATTGTCCCAAGTATCTTTTTTAATGTTTTCCACAAAATAACATGCTCTGGAAAAATAATACCACTGGGGTAGTTTTGGACATACGCCTGTGAAAACTTTAAAAAAAAGCAGTTGTAATAATGCAATTCTTCACAAGGTTACATGTGGGAAAAGAGGTCAAACAAAAATATACTTCAAGATTGGAGCACAATTTCTGGATTGTCTTGAACTCATATCTCCTATAGAATGAACAAGTGGCCACTGTGGCTAACAGGATCTTTTTACAGATCACATAAAGGAAAGTATGGAAAAGATAGATGATAAAATGGAGAATATCCAACAAATAATAACTAAAAGTGAACAAGAAAGTAGAAGAGAAGTCAGAACAAACAGAGGAAAAAGTCAGATATGGATTACCAGCTTACACAGGCAGACAAGAATCTGGAGAGAACTGTAATTACTTTGGACATGGATAAAGCCAAATATTTCCTGAGATTTCAGAACACTGAGGAAGGAAAAAGGGAAGACCTTTCTGAGAAAATAGCAGAGTTGCTGGCAGATGTCCTGGAGGTGAACAAACAGGAGATGCTTGCTGGAATGTATGAAATATTCAGAATACATACAAGATTTGTGACAAGGAATAAACTCCCCAGAGAGTTACAGGTGAAGTTTTCTAAGAAGGCAATCAGAGCAGAAATACTCCAGAGAGCATACTCAAGAGATGAGCGAGAACAATACTCTCAAGGGATGAGCCATTGAAATATAAAAGGAGAGAAATAGTAGTCCTGAAACAGATCCCCAGAAGAGTAAGGGACATAAGGAAACAATATCGATTTTTGACAAGATAATTAATTAAACATGAAGTAAATTTCAGATGGCTGATACCCGAGGGAATATTGTTGACGTGGATGGAAAAAAGACACAGAATGGACTCTACAGATAAAGCTGAGCAATTTTATGACCAGTATTTTGGGTCATATGAAGAAAAAAGAAGAGAGGAAATAGATGATAAAGACAAGAGGAAGCAGCAGGAGGGTGAAACACACAACAACAGGAAGGTGAAATAGAGCAGGAAGAAAGAGCAGAATGAGAATGTGCAAGGATAAACATTACATGTAACTATGTTTGTAATATATAATTAGATGAAACTTTGTGTTACATATTAATGTAATAAGCATGAATGATTATTTTACATAATTTGAGAGATGTCAGATTGAGTGAACACTGTCTTGCTCATATTGTAATAAGCAGAATGTTTGGTTTTACTGTATTTGTATAAATTTGTTCAATAAAGTATTTTTATTTTAAAAAGAGAGAGAATGCGCAAGGATAAAAGAACAGAGAGAAATAAGAACAACCACAAGAACAAGACCTATCTATAAATAAAATGATGGAAGAAGAAATAAAATTGCTGTCAATTAATATAAATTGAGTGAATTCTCCTATGAAAAGGAAAACGATCTTTAATAAATTAGGAAAATTAAAATTAAATTTAATTTGTCTTTAAGAGGTCCACATTAAAAAACAATATAACAAATTATTGGAATATCCTAAAATTGGGAAAATATATTTTTCATTAGCACAGCAAAAGAAAAGGGCTGTGTCCTTATATATTAAACAAACAATAAATGCTAGACAAATTTTTGCAGATGAACATGGGAGGATTTTGATGGTGGAGGTAACAATGAATTATAAACAGATACTTTTGATAGCAACATATGCACCAAATAATAAACAAGAAGAAGTCTATGAAAAACTCTGCCAGAAAATTACAGAATTGGAATATGAAAATATTTGTGTGGTAGGAGATTTTAATGCAATTGTAGATGCAATACTTGATTATTAAATTAGTAAAATAGGCAAAAATCTAGAAAAACATTTCCAGAGACCTTGCTCAAAATGGCAGAAGAAATAGGTATTCAAGACATATGGAGAGAGGTACACCATAAGAAAACTCAATATTCATTTTGCTCAAATAGACACGAGTCTTGGTCAAGAAGAGATATGATATGGATGTCTCTGGAGTTAAAAGCAAGAGTGCAAGAAATGGAAATAGAATCAAATGTCTGGGCAGATCATAACGTAGTAAAAGTTAAGTGGAAAGGACAAAAGAGAAAATTGAGTCAATCAATATTAAAGGACAAGGAATTTATACAAACAATGGAAAAAGAATTAGACTTCTTTTTTAGAGAGAATAGGAAAGAAGAGACTTTACTGCAAAATATATGGGGTTCTGCTAAGGCGTATATTCGGGGACTAGCCATAACTTATATGGGAAAGAAAAATAATAAGAAGAAACAAAAACAAAAGATATTAGAAGAAAAACACAAAATACTAGAACTAAAGTTACAAAAAGAACCACAAAAAAAGAATTGAAAAAATCAAATGGAATTAATAAAACATAAATTGAATTTATTAGATACAGAAGAACTGGTACAAAAAAATCAAAATGCTAAACAGAATTTCTTTGAAAATGCAAACACACCAGGAAGATGATTGGCATATAAACTGAAAAAGGAGAAAGAAAAGAAATTGATACATCAATTGGTAGATGAGAAAGGAATTCTCTATCAAAATGATGATAAAAAAAATAATTCAAGATTGTTATGAAAAGCTGTATGATCATGAGAAAATTCCAGAAGATAGAATAAAACAATATTTAGAAAAAGCTGAATTACCTGAAATATCTGATACAGTGAAAGCCATGTTAAATGAATGAATAACAATGATGGAATTAACAGAAGCAACCAAGAGGCAAAAGAATAACAAAACACCAGGACCAGATGGGCTACCATCTGTATTTACAAAATATTTTAGGTCTATCAATGTTGAAAGTCTATGACGAAGTATTATTAGAAGCAAAGGTACCATGTTCGTGGATGAAAGCAAATATTACCCTTCTACTGAAAGAAGAATCTTTTCACAGATATATCTAATGCACAGGTTGTATTCTTTCCTGAAACAGAAGACCTTTCAAATGTTCACGTATACTTTGGTCACCTTACAAATAGATTTACTGCAATGTGCCCCAGGCTTGAAGACCCCTTGAAAGCTGTAAGGTTTAGAATGCAGCAGTGTGGGCAATGATAGTCATGCTTCATTATTTTTAAGAAACTCTATTGTTCTTTTGAGTTGCACATTTTTGCTTCTGGATGCCATTCAAGATGCTGGTTGCTACCTAATAAATCCCTCCATAACATAGGGCCTAATCATTTAAGGAACTGCCTGCCTCTAGCTGTTTCTGTCTCTTTGATGAGTTTTGGCAGAGTGGGCATACTTTGGATGTCATCAGTTAAATAGTGCTATCTAGTGTGACTCAAGAAGTGTGCTTTTCTCTTGTAATGCCTGCCTTCGGCAATAAGATTTCCCCAGAAATCAAGATGGCTTGAACCCTGATGATGATCAGGCAGCTATTAAAGCCCCAGTTACTTTTTCAGGCTTTAGGAGATATTTCAGGTCATTTGAAGGGGGCTGGTGTTGATCTTTGGGTTGCACATAAATAAATACATACATACATAAAGGATACCTGTACCTGTATACACTGGATTAAAAATAATCAATTCCTGCTCCATTGCTAAAGTCAAACCCAACAGCATCTATCTTAGGGAGAGAGTCCATTGTACCGAACTAGACATAAATCTAAGAGTAGTTCACAAAGATGAATTTTCTCAGGAAGAATGTTATTTTAAATAATTATGAAAGTCTGATCCCATTGTAAAGAAACCTGAGAAATTAGACCATATTCTACTTCCTCTAGATCTTTGGTAAATTTTCCAGTAAAAGAAAATGCAAATTCACCATCCATAGAAATTCAATAGATATGAATTTAAACTGTTGCATCTTCTATTCTTCCTATTATTCTAATAGATATTTTCTCCTTGACACTTATAACCCAGAAAACTGAAAACTGGCATTAATAATATTGAAATGATTTTCTCTTCTTGGTTGCATAAATGTGCCTATTCTGAGTCACAAATGGTATTAACATACTGTATTAATCTCACATGTGATAATATAATTGAACATTAGTATTAATAAAAGCTTTGAATTTAGTTATACTGAAGGCAACTTTTTTACTAATAAGCTATGTAAGTTTTATCGATTTTCTAATAGACAATTGATCTGCATAGTAGGACATTTTTAAAACCATAGCACAGAAAAAGAGATGTAGCAGACATAAGAGTGGGTACAATTCAAGATGTATGGCTTTACAAATTTGATTAATTTGAACATACTGTACCTTCTAAAATGTAATAATTATATTATATATTAGTTTAAATGTTACTGTGTGATCCTTACAATCCTAAAGGTCGGTTGATTCTGTGTATTATAGGTAAGTAATGGCATGCAAATAAAAATAAATAAGAAAAACCATAAGAAAATAAAAAGAAACTGAGTATTTTAAAAAGGCAAGAAAAATGGGAAAGAAAAAGTTATCAATGTTTAGAAGTAGTATATTTTACCTGGTTTAGTACATTTTGGATCTGGAGAGTCTAAGCCACATTTTGTTAGAGTAGGAGCTACACATTTGCCAGTGATAGGATTGCAGGGAAGCTCATCTTTACACTTTTGGCATTTGGTTTCACAGTTTGTGCCATAAAATCCAGCACTACATACTAAAGAAAAGTTTAAAATTAAATATCTTTTGAAAAACCTAGAAGATTAATATGTATTTTTATATGCTTCTTCTAAGAACTGTTTGAGATTCCTAAATACTTTACAAAATACAATAAAATCAGAACATAATCATGATTATGAGAGCAGGTGGCCTTCATTATTCATAAGGGTTTTGTACCAATCTAATAATCATGGCTAATGAAATTGTGAATAATGAGATCTTAAAAAAAATCATTATTTGAATGTGCAAAAGCTCATCTACCTTTTTTGTAATCTTACTATAAATAAAACACATAGAAAAACTTGTAAATCAGAACCAAGAATCAAAACCATAAATAAGTAAAATTCTTTCCTACAGATAACAAGGTGTGGTCTCTATTTTCTTTTCCTTATTAATTTATATTTATTAAAAATTATGTTATGCAAATCCCTTTAATGCACATCTTTTTTAATCCTTCAACCCATAAATCACTATATCATTTTATTTTTTCAGTAAAAGTCCATATGAGGCTTTCAGCCTTTCAGAATGTTTTTGTTTTGTTTCTCTGTCAAAAAGGTCAGCTTATTAAATTCTGAAATTTTCACAAGCTATTCTCTCATTGTAGGAATGTCACTTTACTTCCATCTTTGAGCATACAATAATCTTGCTGAAGTTACTATATACAAAATCAATCTGATATATCTCTTTCCTAATTCGTTATCCATAAGTCCCAATAAAAAAGTTCTTCACAATATTTATCTTTAAAATCTTTTGCAGCATTGTATGATTTGTATCCAAAATTTCTTCACTTTTATCACAAGTCTACCATGCATTATAAAATGTCCGTCATGTTTTTCACATTTTTCAAATACTGATTTGAAATACTTGTCTACATTTTTGAAAATTTATTTGTGTCCTATACCAATAATGCATCAATTTATAAATCATCTCTTTTCAGTTATAGCACAGTGCAAATTTGTAAATTTAATATTAGTTATCCACATCCTTTCTCGAGTCCATTTATATATTATATCCAAATTAGTAGCCCATTTTGCCATGCAATCTTTAATTTGAACTTCTTCAGTTTCAAATCTTAACAGAAGTGTATACATTTTTATTACCAGGTGTTCAACATTTTTATGTAGTTCATTCAATTTCATAGTTCAGTTTCGAACTCCATTTTGTGCTTTTTTCAATTCCAATTATCTTTTTATCCATATTAAACCTTTCTTTTAACAGAGAATATAAAAACCACTGAAAACTATTTTGTTCTTCATCTGTTTGTATTTTTCAGCAACAGATACCTAAAATTATGGGTAATGGAATTCTGCATAATGGGGGCCACTTGTACTAACTTGTACCTACTTATATAGAGGGTGATTCTGTTCCCTCATAATTTACCATGCAAAGAATTGTTGTCTTAGCAAATGGTAAGCGCTTTTCCTAAATGTTTCACATTTATTTTATAGACTCTTGAAATATAAATCCTAATAAGGTATTTTCCAACAGATAGGAAAGTCGTCAACTGTCTGAGAAATAACTAAAAACTCACTTTAATGTAAGAGTATTAGTATATTCACTGTTGAATATTAATTTTAATAAAAATTTAAAAGTGAAATAAAATATAAGAAATTTTAATCAAACATCTTCTAGTTGTTTATCAAAATAAACAAACCATGTAATCATTGTATTTTTTATTATAGTCATGCAACTGAAATATTTAGTTACATAAATTTCATTCTCAGACAATATGCAACCAACAAATTACAAACATAATATTCATGTCTTTCTAAGGAAGCTACAAGCCATCAACTGTAGCTATTGTGGCATAGTGGTTAAGATGCTGAACTAGGACCAAGAACACATTTTAAATCTATTCTCAGTCAGACAAGGAGCAAATTTGGGCCAACCATTATCTTGGAGCTTAATCACAGTTCAATTTTAGAAACTATACAACCACTCAGATTATGATAATGTGCATATAGTAGATCACTTACTTTAAATAACTCACCAGACTTCAAGTATAATATATCCTTTGCATTAAGACTTTTGAATATCTCTTTTCCATCAACCATATGGTAGCGCTTCTGTGAGAAGACTACACCAGTACAAATAGCTCTTTCAAAAATGCATTCTTCCTCAGCAGATTGCAAATTAGAGAAATTCCTAGGTAATACATTTTCCCTTTGTGGTATTATGTGGCCTTTGTATTTCTCAAATATATTCACATCTGCACAGAAAAGAATTATAGACCATTATTGTTAACATTATTAAATTAATTAAATTTGGATGCCCTGAAATTCTGGGCAGTTCACAAGCTTAAAACATTAAAAACAACAGGAAAAATGAAATAATAAGCAAAAATAAAGACAGTGTGTTCAAAATAAATTAATTCAATTAGAATACTGCATGACTGAACATAATATTGCAGATCATTTCACGAAAGGTCAAGGTGCAATTAAGCATAAAGAGTGTTGTGAGAATTTTGGTTTAAAGATGTAATGTATTATATATTGACCAACCCAAAGGGGAGAATGTTAGGAATCTGTCCACCAATTAGTTGGGTTGGCAATATATAAACCAACAATGTATGTTTGTAGCTTTAAGACAAAGTTACTGTATTGATTTGTACTATGTTCCGATTGGTTGATTGTATTGTGAATTGCCATAAGAGGGAGCTAGAGATCATGGCTTGCTCTCTCTGACATTCTGTATCTCTGACATTCTGTATCTCTGACATTTTGTTTATGCTGTGCTTATACTTTAATATTTTTGTTTACTGTAAATGACAAAGGCAACCAGTAAGTAGACTTTGTAATATATTTATGGATATTATTTGGACTGTTAAACGTATATGACCTGGACTGTTTATTGGACTGTGCTATTTCTTAAAGTAAACTTTAACTCAATTTAGTGTATCTGTGCGTGGCTGAATAATTATTCATAACTACTCTCATAAACATTTCCATGTGCATATCCTTGTTACTCAAGGGTTTTTCTGCACATATCATAACACATCCCTCAAGTAACCAGGTTCTATGCCATGTAGGGCTTTTTAGGTAACAATCAACAACTTCAATCACACTAGGAAGAAAACTGGAAAACAGTGCAAAGGTGTTAACGTAGGCATACTGAGGCCTTCATTCTGAACCATTTGAAGTTTTCAGATGGCCTTTAAGAGCAGCTTCAAGTAGAGATATTGCAATAGTAAAACTTTAAAAACCATCTAAGAACTTCCTCATCTACAGTAGAAAAGCGTGCAACTGATGCACTAGATGAAGCTGTACAAAGGCCTTCTTGACCACAGCTTCTACTAGATCATTGAATAGACTTCTAAGTTCAGGAAGACCCCTAGATGATAACCTCCATCAACGTTATCAAGTTTCAAAGCCACAGATTTAAGATAAAAAGTGACAGTTGATTTACATCAAAAATCAGTAGAAAACTGAGTTGTTTTCTTGGCTACATGGGCAACATTTAAATTTTTATGTATTTATTTAACATTATCCCCCAACCTCCTAATACTCACTGATGAGTATCCTTAAATAAGTAATTTTGTTATGTTAAAATTTATATTAAGAGCATATATGCTTGAATAGTTTTTCAATCTGAAAATCATTTAATAAAGACTGAAATCAATATTTTCAATTTATAAAGTTATATAAGAAGAAATATTATCTAACAATTATGCAGACACAGATAAATAATCTACAAAAGATCTCTTTAATTTGAAAAACCAGAATGTCTCTATTCAATAAAGGAAGCTCTAAAAAGATCTGAAGAAAATACTGTAATGAAAGCCAAGAATTACTATAAGGATAACTGTGCTCAACCAAAATAAATACAAGTTGATCTATGAAACCATACACAGAAATGGTTTCTGAGAAAAATAGAATGGCATTTTTTCACTTTCTGAGCAAGCAGGGAAGAATTAAATAAATTATAAATAGATGAATTAGCATTTATAGTTTTAAGAAATACACAGAAAAAAATCCTAATCATTTTGTCATCAACTCATAGGATAAAGGAAAGGTTCTTTTCTTCAGTAATATTACAGGAGAATAGTTCTCACATGTTTATTTCCTACCCCTATTGAGAGGTAGGTATAGATAAGCATAAATAGCTGATACTTGCCTTCTTTTCTTTTACATATAAAGTTGAGCTTGCCATCACATTTTGCAGACCGCAGTGCTAATGATCTTTGGATAAGTGTACCACAGCTATCAAGCGTGTTTCCTTGTATCCGTAACCTGAACAGAAATAAATTACAAATTAAATTGGAAAACATAACCTGTTACAATCCAGTTTACTAATCTGTTTTAAAATAGGATAAGAAACTAGACAAGCATTCGGTCCTACTATTAAGTCTCTAATTATCTCTTTTTCCCTTATGTTTTTTATTGGTCCATGCATTTTTTCCTTCTATGGTTTGTCCAGAGAATACCATATCTAAAAATATAGACCTCATTTCAGTGCAAAACAATTATACAAAACATCAAAATTATAATGACTTCAATACAGGCATTTATGAAAAAATGTAACTCCACTGATCTTATTTACTTTTCGGGTACACTATATTTTAAGTTAGTACAGGTACACTGCATGCCGTTTCACAGGACTCTTTGCAATCTCTGCCCCATCAGAAGTGTCAAAAAATGAGGAAAACACATAAAAATCTGGCAGAAAAGTTTTAGAATAATTTTTAATTATTTTTAAGTACTACAAATAGAGATAACAAAATTCCAAAGGGCTAAAGGGGTTTTTAAAAATGTTTTCTTTGGGAAAAAAATCCTATCACAAAACTACGAAAAATGACCTATTGTTTTAGCCTGGGAAGCTGAAAAGAAAATGTAATTTCTGGATTAAATTATCACTCCCCTTTCTCCTAAATGTAATCAGCATTGGAAAATTGTAACCTTTGGGCTGCATTAACCCATAGTATGCAATCTGTATCCAGCCCCCCTTAACAATAAGGCAATGTTTTTATTTATTTTCTTTGTTTCTTAATATGATTCATATAGCTGCCCATCTTATATTTATAAGATGAGCCATGGTGGTTAGAATGCAGTACTGCAGTACGGCTCCTTCTGCTGACTGCTGGCTGCCTGCAATTTGGCAGTTCAAATCTTACCAGGCTCAAGGTTGACTCAGACTTCCATCCTTTTGAGATAGGTAAAATGAGGACCCAGATGGTTGGGGGCAATAGGCTGACTCTGTAAACTGCTTAGAGAGGGCTGTAAAGCACTGTAAAGCGGTATATAAGTCTAAGTGCTATTGCTATTTGTAATTCTGTTTGGTTCATATTGTTAAAACAATCACAAAATAAACAAAATCAGATATTAATAAAACAGTAACCCCATAAAAACAAATTTTAACCATATTAAAATAAATAATAATAAGCAGGCAAACGCAAGTTAAGAGTCAATCAATATAACCACCTAACAGTTCCAAACCACAACCAGATCCCGAGGCATGATATGAAAGCCACGGCTTCATAGCCTTTTGAATGGCTAGCAGAATTGGGGCTGATCTAACCTCCAGAGAGATGTGGTGCCAAAGGGCAGGTTTTGCAGGAGAAAAGGCTCTTCTCCTAAGTTGCATCAGATGGCATTCCTTAATAGACAAAATCCATAACTTGCCTCTTTCTCCAGGCCTGATGGAACCAGTAGATGTAACTAGGGAGATGGTCCCTCAAATTACCTGGCTTAATGTCATGTAATGTTTTATTGATCATTACATTCATAAACATCTAAATGTAGATGTGTTGGTGGTGTTGCTCAAGCCATGCATTACATCTTCCAAGGTATTTTATCCATTTCACATCCAGTCATTGAAGGCTTCTCCCAATTTTGTTACCTGATATAGATTGTTTTATATAATCACTAATTCCATCAGACTGCTGTATTTTTCACATCCCATCATGACAATTTATTTTTCAATAATCAAAATGCTACAAACTGCAGGACTTTAAGAAATCATAAAAAATAAAACAACCATACTTTTGGAAACCCTACCATTTTCTACTAGTATTTGTTGATGTCCCATTTCCCCATAGCCACTCCTTTACTTCTGCATGCCATTTCAGTCCTACCCACATTGGTTGATTTATCATCTCTTGAACCCACACCTGAAAGGCAAGAAAAGACGTAAAATAGCTAACATTGTAAAACCTGGGGAATATAATCTAAATATACTCTATGAATGGAGTTGCCTCTTCAGGAAGGATTAGTCTTTGTTCAATTATTTATTTCAATTAAAGGTAAATAAAATACAAGATGCTTCTGCAGAGGTTGAATTAGAATGAAAAGCCATTCACTCATTTCCCGCTATTTAAAAATTTCGATTCAAAAATTTTGATCCAAAAACAAAAATTAGGGAAGAAGATAAGTCTATGTTGTACTCTTGTAAGCATTCTTATTTTTATTTAATACAAACAATTATCTTATTGTAAGCATTTTATTATATGTAAAGATCATCTATCACTTAATATTTCTAAAAAACAAAAGTAGCAACAAGTTCCACAAATGAACTTATTTCATAAAGTAAAATTTCTGTGAAGTATTTAAAATAAATATTCCAACCTTTTCCCTACGACTATCCAGTTGAAGTAGACTAGTATTTTTAAAATGACTACACAACAGCAAAGCTTCTTTCCATGTCACTTTTTTCTTTCTTTCTATCCAGTAACATGTTCCTTGCCAATACCACCAGCCAGCACCCAGGGAACATTTTAAGCTGTACAAACCTGATATCATCAAAAGGAAAGAAAATGTTAGCAATTAAATAGACATGAATTTATTTTCCATTTGTGTTCTTTGCCATTCTGCCTTTTCACCCACAATAGCCTGTCAAATCAAGATAGACACAGGAATTTGAGGATTGAGAACAGGGAATAATAACCACATTGCCATCCCTCCCTACAGGCAAGTAATGTAGATGTAGTAGAATATAGAATAACAGAGTTGGAGGGGACCTTGGATGTCTTCTAACCAACCCCCTGCTTAAGCAGGAAACTCTACACCACTTCAGACAAATGGTTATTTATTTATTTATTATTAAAACTTTTATACCGCCCCCTCTCCCAAATAGGGACTTGGGGCGGTGAACAGTCATAATAAAAATACAATCAATAAAAATTTTAAAATGAATTAAAAGAGAATTAAATGAATGGCTGAATTAAAGGTAAAACCAATAAAACCCCGCTAAAAATGAAGATTTAAAAATTAAACCCTACTAATGGGACTAGGCCCGACTGGCCTGCTGAAAAAAGGTGAGTCTCCAGCGTGCGCTGGAAGGCCCATAGGTCAGTGATGGCCCGTATCTCCGTAGGAAGCTCATTCCAGAGGGAGGGTGCCCCCGCAGAGAAGGCCCGCACCCTCAGAGCCGCCAGTTGGCATCGCCCAGCCAGCGGCACCCCGAGGAGGCTCACCCTGTGGGAGCGCACTGGCCGGCGGGAGGCCGATGTTAGCAGTAGGCGGTCCCTTAAGTACCCGGGTCTTATTATCCAATATTTTCTTTAAAACTTCCAGTGTTGGAGCATTCACAACTTCATAAGTTGTTCCAGATTAATTGTTCTGTCAGGAAATTTCTCCTTAGTTCTAGGTTGCTTCTCTCCTTGATTAGTTTTCACCCATTGCTTCTTGTCCTACCCTCAAGTGCTTTGGAGAATAGCTTGACTCCATCTTCTTTATAGCAACCTCTGACACATTGGAACACTGCTATCATGTCACCCCTAGTCCTTCTTTTCATCAAACTAGACATACTCAATTCCAGCAACCATTCTTCATATATTTTAGCTCCAGTCCCCTAATCATCTTTGTCGCTCTTTTCTGCACTCTTTCTAGAGTCTCCATAACTTTTTTACACCCTGGCGACCAAAATTGGATGTAGTATTCCATTTTTTTTTCAAGTGATTTTTTTAATTTATTCTACTTACAGTCATCAATACATAAACAGTGTGGCACATAATCATCATACATTTTGATGCAAACAGATATAACAGCATTAATCACATCCCTTACATTCATCACATTTGTACATATTCATCATATTTGTATATATAATACCTGACTCTGTGATTTCTTTCCCAAACCCCAAAAACTTTAACCTTAGACTGTCTACTATTGACCTCACCCCTTTCCTAAGAAGTCTGTAAGGGGCGTGCATAAGCGCATGAACGTGCCTACAGTCCCTGTTCTATTGTTTCTTTTATTTTTTTTATTTTTCTTATATGTATCCATGTATTCATAACTATGTTTTTACTTATACCTATTATCTTGTAAGCAATTGACAAACCAAATAAATAAATAAAATAAAATAATTCTAATATTGATACACATATTTATAATAGTTTATGATTCTTTGTTGTTTAATTATTTAGCATTCCAATCCCTTCTTCTAATGCCAATCACCATATTGTTTAAACATACATAATAATGTCATTCTTCAAATTCTTCATACATACATACATACATACATATGTATATATATATATATACATATATATATATATATATATGTATATGTATGTAAATATTTGTTTTCTGAAGTTTTTGTGGGTATTTGTATGTGATTCTTTGATAATTCGGGTTTTCTCCCGCGTATAATTGGAAGTATCTAGGCGACATTTTGATGAAGTCTTATTCATCATCTTCAGACTTGTGTCTTCAGCTTTGTGCTTCTCGGAGTAATGTGAGCTTGCAGCTGTTTCTTCGTTTTAACTGTTTTAACTGTTTCTTCATTTTAACACAGCCAAACCCCCACCCAATCAAGCCATCCCACTGACAGTTAAAACTGTCAACTGAAGATGATGAATAAGACTTCATCGAAATGTCGCCTAGATACTTCCAATTTTACGCGGGAGAAAATCCGAATTACCAAAAACCATATAGATAGATAGATAGATAAATAGATAGATAGACAGACAGACAGACAGACAGACAGACAGACATGCAGGTCTTGGTGTGTTCGGGTCTTTTCCCATGTAAGATTGAGACTATTTGGGCAATGTTTCGACGAGATCCCACTTGCCATCTTCAGGCTGGTGTTTTCGGCTTTGTGCGAGCAAAGCATGATCTGAGCTGCTGTCTCCCTATATATACTGGTGGAAGGTTGGCTGTGTTGTCATTTCTTGATTGGTTGATGGAGTTGATGTTTGCAGATTGGCTGGCTTTTTCTTAAGAACATGTGTGGCTGAGATATTGGCTGTGTGTCTACTCCTGTGTTGTAACGACTTGGCTAATGGGCTGTGTGATGACCTTCTGAGTTTTAATCTTGTGACCTCCTGGGTCTTGTGCTATAATCTCCTGGGTCATAATGACCTGGGTAAAGGGCTGTGTGATGACTTTCTGAGTTCTAATCTGGTGACACCCTGGGTCTTGTGTTGTAATCTCCTGGGTCGTTGGCTATGTTGCAACATCCTGAGGTTTTGTGGTGTAGCCTCCTGAGTTCTGTGATGTGATATCCTGAGTGGGTGGCTGTGATGTGACATTCCAGGTTTTGGTTTGGCTCCAAGTTTGAGGCCTGGCCCTGTGTTCATGGCATGTATCAATTTGCTTGGTTTGGGGGTCGGGGTGCGTGGCAGATGGTAATGCAGCCATAGTCTGGTTTCTGGATGGTGGTTGCCTTTCATCTATGGGGTGGGTTTGGGTTTGAGTCTGGTGAGGGAGATTGGTGGTGGCGTCATGTGTTGTTTTGGGTCCAGTGTTGGTTTTCGTGGCTGGGATTCGTTTGTTGATAAGGGCTAGTTTCCGAATGTCTGGTAGGCGGGAGGCATCGTCCTGTTTGTTCATGTTATGGGGTGTTTCTCTATTTTGATGGCTTCCCTAATTATTCTCTTGTTGAAATGTTCAGTATTGGAGATTAATTTGGTTCCCTCAAAATTAATTTCACGTCCTGTGGCTTTAAGGTGCTGGAAAAGGGAGGAAGCTCACACAAGCACAAAGCTGAAAGCAACAGCCTGAAGATGATGAGTGAGATCTCATCGAAACGTTGCCCAGATAGTCTCAATCTTACACGAGAAAAGACTCGAACACACCAAGACTTGCATACCTGTACCCGTGAAAATCTACGAATATATATATATATATATATATATATATGTTTTCGGAGGTTTTCGCAGGTACTTGTATGAAGATCTTTGGTTCTTCGGGTTTTCTCCCGCATAGAATTGGAAGTATCTAGGTGACGTTACGATGAAGTCTCATTCATCATCTTCAGGCTTGTGTCTTCGGCCTGGTGCTTCTCGGAGTAATGTGAGCTTGCAGCTGCTTCTTCCTTTAAACTGCTAGTGGGGGTGTGACTTGATTGGGTGGGGGCTTGGCTGTGTTCTGATTGGGTGGGGAGGTGTTCTCATTGGTTGGGGGTTTGGCTGTGTTCTGATTGGTTGGGGGGTTGGCTGTGTTCTGATTGGCTGGGGGTGTGTTCTGTTCCGGTGGGGGTTTAGTTGTACTCAGGTTAGTCTTAGTTGCTGGGTGATTTGAGCTGGTGAGCTGTGATCCTGTTGTTTGGCTTCGCATTCGTGGTCATGCCACATCTTCATGGTGGGCGTATATATATATATATAAATATGTACATACATACTTACATACATATATAATAAACACATCTCTTTTGGTGAGCAGTGTAGTTCGAAGTTTTTACATTTCAATACAAACATTGCTTATCACCTGAGCACCCACAGGCATCCTCCCTGCATCTCATGATGCATTCTCACACAACGATATCATTCCCCCGAGCTTTGCTGCATCTCTTTTGCACTCTTGCATATTCCATCCCATCCTGTCTGAGCTTTGTCACCTCTTCTGCCATTTGTGATTCATTCTGAGCCTCACCATGCTTCCCTTGTGATCTTGTGCACCCCAAGTCTCAATGTGCCCCCCATTACATATCCCTATACACTGTCTCTAAACCTCTCTGCTTTTTCCACTATTCATGCAAGCCCTGCCAAGCCTTGCCACACCTCCTTTGTCACTTGTTGACAAGCCATGCCTGCCAGTGGTGGGATTTAATTTTTTTCACTACTGGTTCTGTGGGCGTGGTTTGCTTGGTGGGCAGGGCCTGGTGGTTATGTGACTGGGTGGGCATGGCCAACTCAATGTCACTCACGTCAATGGGGACCTTGCCTGGCCCCTCCCCTCCCAGCCATTCCTTGTCACACTCAGCCTCAACATATCTATAGCTCTGTAAAAATGTTGTTCACCTTTTTTTTTACTTTATTATCTACATACTATAGAAGTACTTTCATAGATCATTGAAAGGAGGAAATGGCTCACATGCTTTGCCCAAGAGGGTGATAGGCAACAGGCTTTTAAGGGGCTGCCACAAAGAAAAGGAATCAATGTATTTTCCAAAGCACCAGAAGGCAAACAAGAAGCAATGGGTGGAAATTGAACAAAGAAAGAAGCAACCTAAAACTAAGGAGAAACTTCCTGACAGTGAGAACAATTAACCAGTAGCGCTGCTTGTCTCTAGAAATTCTGGGTGCTCAATCATTGGAAGTTTTTAAGAAAAGACTGGACAACCATTTCTCTGAAATGGCATAAGGTTCCCCCCAAGGTTCCTTCTAAGTGTTATTCTGTTACTGACACCTTTCCCAGGACCTCTACTCAGAATTTGGCATCTTCAGTTTTCCTGCCTGAGCAGTGGGTTGGACTAGAAGACCTACAAAGTCCCTTTCAACTCTATTAAACACACGTGTATTTATGCTGTGGACTATAGACATTGAATGCATGTAAACCCTGAAAAATATGTGGTAACTCTGGGCAAAAGAAAGGCAATAAAATCACTCTAGATGTAGGGACTATGTAAAATATTAACACATGATAAATAATGGAACAATTAAAAAAATAGAACAGAGTTCTCTCTTTCTTCCTTCCTTCCTATTTCTCTTTCTTTCTTTCTTTCTTTCTTTCTTTCTTTCTTTCTTTCTTTCTTTCTTCCTTCCTTCCTTCCTATTTCTCTTTCTTTCTTCTTTCTTTCTTTCTTTCTTTCTTTCTTTCTTTCTTTCTTTCTTTCTTTCTTTCTTTCTTTCTTTCTTTCTTTCCTTCCTTCCTTCCTTCCTTCATTCCTTTCCTTCAATTTTCTTTATCCCTTTCAGTCTTTCTTTCTCTCCCTTCCTCTTTCTTTCTTTCTCTTTCTTGTTTCTTTCTTACTTTTCTTGTCTTTCTCTCTCTCTCTCTCTCACACACACACACCACATTCTCTCCCCCTCCCTTTCTATTTCTTCTTTCTTTCCCTTTCTTTTTCTTTCTTCCTTTTTTTGTCTCTGTCTTTCTTTCTCTCCCTTCTTTCTTTTTTGCTCTTTCTTTCTTTTCTTCTCTCTCTCCTCTCTCTCTCTCACACACACACGCGCACACACACACCACACTCTCACTCCCTTCCTTCCTATTTCTTTTTCTTTCTTTCTTTCTTTCTTTCTTTCTTTCTTTCTTTCTTTCTTTCTTTCTTTCTTTCTTTCTTTCTTTCTTTCTTCCTTTCTTTCTTCATTTCTTTTTTGTCTCTTTCTTTCTCTCCCTTCCTTTCTTTCTTGCTGTTTCTCTTTCTATCTCACTGTCTCTCTCACACACACACACACACACATACACACACACCACTCTCTCACACACACACACACCTGGTCTGGGATGAACTGATCCGGCGAGCTCCAGAGCAGCGGGTGGCAGGAGAAGGAAGAAAGCAAGTGGCGGTGGCGATGGCAATGCTTCTGCAGGAGGCAGCCCTGGGTTGTTCGCCCGCCCTCCTGGTCAGAGCACCTCTGCTGCCACTCACTTTCTTTCTTCTCCCAGGGGACGAAAGCAAGAAAGCAAGCGGCTGTGGTGGCGGGAGGGTAGGGTGGGTGGATGTTCTGGGGCTACACATCTGGTGCTTTCTTACTTCTCCCAGGGGAAGAAAGGAAGAAAGTGAGTGGCAGCAGTCCTGGGACATCCACCTGTCCTCCCAGAGAGCTGCGCCATGGCTGCCATGTGGTAGGGAGAGCTAGGAGAGCATCGCGTGGCAGCTTAGCCAGCAAGCTGAGCCTGGGGATGGTGGGGGGCATCTAGCTAGGCCATAGCCAGCACCACCACACAGGATGAGGCTGTGCCAGTGGAGAAGCCAGCCAGCTGAGCCTGAGGATGGTGGTGGAGGCCTGGCAACCTCCGGGAATGGGGGTGGCTACCGCGACTCACAGGCTTACCTGTGAACAGGCAGATGAAGGCTGCTCAGTTGGGGCACAAGTACCACATGAGAAGGCAGGTTAGAGAGGCAAGCCATGAGCACCTTGTATGCCACATAGGAGGTTAGGAGTGACCGGCGGGGCAAGCATCAGGCGGATGGGGTGAGCGAGAATCAAGTGGGTGGGGCAAGCGAGCAAGCGGCAACCGGGTGACTGGTTTGGGGGCATGGCCAGCCAGAAGTCACTACCAGTTCAGCGACCCATGCCAAATTGTTGCTACCAGTTCGTCCAAACTGGTGCGAACCTGCTAAATACTACCACTGATGCCTGCCGTAGCACCTGCTGGCCACATGGAGCCATCTTCTACAGGTCTTATGAGGAAACTGTAATGCACAACCCGGGGAAGAAAGCCTTGCATGACCAGTAACTGTCTTACAAATGGTTAGCTCAGATATGCTTGGTCAGCAGGAGAAGCAAGAAGGTCAGCTAGGATGGCAGGGTCAGTGAAGTGCAAGGGTCAAAACAGGAGAGATAGCAGTGGGGGAAGTTGAGGTGTCTCTGCTCTTGTAAGTGCAGATGATCAGAATTTCAATCACACGATTGCTGGGTTACTGCAACAGCCATAATTTTGAGGATCGGCCATAAGTTCTTTTGTTCAATGCTTCTCTAACTTCAAACATACATTGAACAACAGCTTAAATTGAGTAATTAGATGTTGCAATTAAAATTAGAAAGGATGTAGATGTATTTTTAAACCATTCCACTCACCCAAAGAACATGTGCCTATACTTTCTGGTGTAGCACAGATGATGGGTTTTTCACATGTTCCACTTAAAGGGTGGCAAAACTTCTCCCAATGGCAACGTGGGCAATTAAAATCACAATCTTCTCCATAATATCCATGATCACATACTTCAAAAGAATAATAACAATAATAATAAATGATTATATAGTACCTTAGAATACCTTACACATATTATTTTAAATCTTATAACAATTGTATAAAAATGATGATTATGATTATGTATGTACATATGAATGTGTTTTTGTAGACTGCAAAACTTGCTTAAATTCAGTTATTGAGTTTCCAGAAGAGAAATGGCAATTCTCAATGTAAAGTGCAACATAATTGTGTTGTTTTTTTTTAGTTATGTAAATGTTCTGACCCAACCTGGTTCCAAGAGAGCAAACACAAGACAAAGACAGCAGCCCCCATCTTTTAAGGTTTCATTCATGAATTCTGTTTTTTCCCAGATAAAAGGCCGCTTCCAATTAGTTAGCTCTGACCAGAGCCTTGCCAAGTTATTCTTCAAGGCTGCCAAAAACCTACAGATAAGAAATAGTTTACAAGAGTTTTCAAATATTAACTATAATGTCCACGAGGCTGAGTTTCAGAGAGTCTTTGCTTTCTGCAAAGAATGCTTCTTCAAACCTGGCTTTTATCCTCTTGAGGGAGGGGCCATTACCTTGTAGCCTTACTCCCAAGTCGCCCATGCTGCTGTAACTGTTCTCTCCTACGAGCAATCCTGCATGCACGCGCACTTGGCACAGGCTCCTTGGGAACCTCCTCATCACTGCTACCAGCCCCCACAATCTCTGAAGGCAGCAGTCCACTCCCTAATGGTCTTGGCCCCCCATCTTGAGTCTTCCTGCTGCCAGCTAACCACAACACTATCCCTCACCGCAGGGCCCTTCCTCTGGGTCTGATGGTCCAGATGTGGCCAAGACAGGAATTGTGCGTGAAATGCATCCACTAAATCTGGAGCATGAATGGAAAACGTATCCTCCCAAGTAAATGCCTCCAGTCCATACCCCTTCCATTCTATCAGGTACTGAAATTATCCTTTCAACTACCGAGAGTCTCGAATACTGCTGACCTCATACTCCAACGAACTGTCTCCATCATGTGGTGCTGGCAGGGAAGGATCAGGTTGGTGGAGTGGATAGGCCAGCTGTTCAGGAACCAGAAGGGAGTGATGGAAAACTGGATGGACCCGTAGCAAGCGAGGCAACTTCATACGATAGGCAACTGGGTTGATCACCGCCTCTACAGGGAACGGGCTAAGGTACCAATGGTCAAGCTTCTTCATTGGTCAATCTAACAGAAGATGCCAAGTAGACAACCGCACCCGATCCCCCACAGCCAATGGCGGCATTGCTCTCCGAGAGCAGTCCGCAACTTGCTTATACTCTTCCTTAGCCTTCTCCAAATAGTGTCACACCAATTGGTGAATGGCCTGTAACTCTGACAAGAAATCCTTCGCCTCCAGAACCAGCAAGTCAAATGGTGTCAAGGGGAAGAACCGAGGGTGGTAACCCATATTGGCAAGGAACAGGGTGGTTTGCGTGGAGGTATGCTAAGAGTTATTGAATGCGAACTCTGTGACCGCTAAGTAATCCGCCCAATTATCCTGTTGCTGATTGACAAAGCAACGCAGCTCCAGGATTCTGATAACTTTTTCCATTCCGCCGTCACTTTCCGGATGGTGAGAAGACAACAAACAGATTTTAGCGTCAAAGCCGTCATCAGCCCTTTCCAGAATTAGGTGGTAAACTATGTCCCTCAGTCCTACACCACCCGATATCGGAGTCCATGTAGCCAGAAGATGTGCTGGATAAACATGCGGGCCATAGCACGAGCTGTGGGGTAAGCCCTGACATGGAACGAAGTGTGCCATTTTGGTCAGCATGTCAATCACCATGAACTACGTGATGAATCCTGACGAGGGGGGCAGATCTGTCAAGAAATCCATCGACAGGGCACCCCAAGGTCTCTCTGGTGTGGGCAAAGGCTGGAGCAGTCCCGGAGGAGCCCCTGTCGCTGACTTAGCCTCCAGCATCGCATGCAACTCATCACATAGGACTGCACATCGTGTTGTAGTCAGGGCCACCAGAAAGTCCAAAACCCAAGGTGCAACGTCTTGAACAGGCCAAAATGCCCTGTCACAATGTTGTTGTGGCACTGCAACAAGATAAGTCCCTGGAGCGGCCCTGCCAGGACATAGAGTTTGTTGTGGTAGCGCAATTCCATGGTGAGTTGGCTCCCACTTCTTGCCTCCATTGATCCACCCAAGCATCGTGCTGCTGCGCCTCCTGAATCTGCGCCCGTAAATCCACTGGCTCCTCCACAGCGGAGAATGATTCTACGGGCAGCACTGTCCAGAGCGGGAGTTGATCCTCTGGATGCAGATATTCGGGCTTCCTGGAGAGTGTGGCCATCCATTGGTTATGACCACTTGGAACATAGGTAACACGAAAGTTAAAACAGGCAAAGAAAAGGGACCACTAGATCTGGCACTGATTTAATTTCTGGGCAGTCTTTAAATGCTCCCAATTCTTATGGTCTGTCTGGACTACTACTTGTTTGGACCCTCCAAATGGTGCCTCCAAATCTCAAACACCATCTTAATGGCCAGTAACTCCTCCTTCCAGATGGTATAGTAATGCTCAGCAGGATTGAGCTTCCTGGAAAAATAAGCGCAAGGGAAAAGAGTACCTCCAGAGGCATGAGCCTGGAGGAGCCCCACACCAATTGCCACATTCAATACATCCGCTTCCACTACGAAAGGATGGTGTGGTTCGGCGTGCTTCAAGGTCAGTTCTGTCATGAAGACCTGCTTCAAAGCCTGGAACGTCTTCTGCTCAGGAACATCCCACCGGAACAGAACCTTTTTCTGGAGGAGCTGAGTGAGAGGCACAGGCAGGGAAGAGAAGCCAGGGATGAAGGTCCGATAACAGTTGGCAAACCCAAGGAGTCTCTGGACACCCTTCACTTGCCAGGGAGATTTCCAACCAAGCAATGGATCGACCTTACTCGGCTCCATGGAAATGCCTTCTGGAGAGATGCATGTCCCAGGAACTCGATGGTGGACTGGAAGAACTGGCACTTCTCCAACTTGGTGTACAAGCAGTTCTCCCAGAGCCGTTGTAGAACCAGACACAAGTGGTGCAGGTGGCTATCCCTCAATTTAGAATAAATCAAAATGTCATCGATGTAAACTACCACAAACTGATCACGGAGGTCCTGGGAGATGTTGTTCATAAAATGCTGGAAGACGGTCAACCCAAATGGCATGACCATATATTCAAAATGCCCGTATCTGGTCCCGAACACCATTTTCCACACATCTCCAGGCCGAATCTGCACCAAATTGTATGACCCGTGCAGGTCCAACTTCGTGAATACAGTAGCCTCCCAGAGCCGCTCCATCACAGACAAGTGGGGACTTGGCCCATGGGCTCCTCCATGGGAACAGGGTCTCAAGTAAAACAGGGGCCATAGGAGGCTCTCGGGAAGCATGGCAAGGGTTCCGCCTCTGCAGGTGAGCGTCAATCCTCAGGCACAGGTGAATCAATGCATTGGGAGTCACAGAACAATCCACCCATGCCAGCTCATCCTGCAACTCTTCCGCTAGCCCGTCTTGGAACGTGCCCATAAGTGTTGCCTCATTCCAGGCCGAATCCTGGCTAAGCAGCCAGAACTCACTGACGTACTCCTGCAAGGATTGCTGTCCCTGCTGCAAGTCTTTCAAATGACGAGCAGCAGTCTGGGTCTTAATGGAGTCCTCATACATCAACTGCAGATGGTCACCAAAACCCCCAGAAGTAATTCAGCAGAGCACTATCCTGCACCAACAAGGGTATGGCCCAGCGTGCTGCAGAACCAGAGAGCAGGCTAATTACAAAATCCACTTTATCCCGGTCAGTGGGGAGTCCTCTGCTCTCAAACTAATGAATAGCTGGCACTGTCCCAAAAATGCTGGAAACATAGCCTGGTTGCCGTCGAACTTATCCGGCAAAGCAACCAGGCAACTTCTTCAAGGAGGAGGTGGAGCAGCAAGAGCTTGGAGCTGACCTACCTGATTAGCTAACAAGGCCAGCTGTTGTTGCAATAGAGCATTCTCTGCTCGAAGCTGATCCATCTCGCAGTAAAAAAATAGGTTTCATTTGTGGCAGAAGGCACAATGTTCTGACCCAACCTGGTTCTAAGAGAGCAAACACAAGACAAAGACAGCAGCCCCCACCTTTTAAGGTTTCATTCATTCTGTTTCTTCCCAGATAAAAGGCTATTTCCAATTAATTAGCTCCGACAAGAAAGAGCCTTGCCAAGTTGTTCTTCAAGGCTGCCAAAAACCTACCGATAAGAAATAGTTTATAAGAATTTTCAAATACTAACTATAATGTCCACGAGGCTGAATTTCAGAGCGTCTTTGCCTTCTGCAAAGAACACTTCTTCAAACCTGGCTTTTATCTTCTTGAGGGAGGGCCATTACCTTGTAGCCTTACTCCCGAGTTGCCTGTGCTGCTGTAACTGCTCTTTCCTACAAGCGATCCTATGCGCACATGCGCTTGGCACAGGCTCCTCAGGAATCTCCTCATCAATGCTGCCAGCCCCCACAATCTCTAAAGGCAGTAGTCTACTCCCTAATGCTCCTGGCCCCTCATCTGAGTCCTCACTCTTCTCCACCGTCCGCACCTGCTGCCGGCTAACCACAACAGTAAAACACAACATAATTATAAGTGTTAAGTTTCCAACAAGAAAATATTTTTGTTTAATTTTCTCAAACCCCGCCCCCATCTTTTTATAGCTTTTAGCTAATGGAAACATTTTCATTATACACAATAATACAGCTTCCCATATTTAATTTAATAAAAAATAAGTTTTTTAAGAACAGTTCATCAGAAAGTGGGATTGCAAAGAAACAATATATATGAAGAACATGTATCATTTAAAACACCTTTACAGTTTAAAATCCTTACAGACATAAAACTAAGAATGCAGAGCTCATTTTAAATACTATTTTTTAAAATACCCTAATGACTTGCAATTTAATAGTGATGAACTTTGATGAATTTTAATATTCATTCAATAATTTTGAATATTTGAAGGATATTTACAATAGTTACCTGATTTTAAAAACAGTACACTTGGTCCAAACCCGCCACCAACCAAGGTATAGCCATTTAATAGGAAATATCCGTTTTTCCATAAACCAAAGCCGAGACAATCAGTGTGTTTAATACATTCATCCTTCGAATTATTGTAAGAAGAATTGGCTGATAAACTTAATGTTGTTGAGATTACCACGGAATCCCAAAAGCCAGAAAATACATCAAGGTCTGCTTGGAAAGAAACAAATGCCATAAGTCTACTTGTCAAATCTATCATTATATAAAAAATATAATACAACCAGATCCTTCAGGGTGAAGGACTAGATAGAGCATAATGCAAAATTGGACCAAATCTGGAATTTAATTTATCATACCAATTTATAATGACCACATATTTAAGCCAATAAAGTCACTTCTCATGGTTAGTGAATAGACAAATGTTGCTTTTTATAGACAGTTTGTGCAATCTTATAGCATGAACCAGGTAAATGAACTACTGTTTCTTCTGCCTCTTTGCACAATCTGCACTTCATTTGACAATTTTTCAACTGTGTCCTTATTGCATTCATACAAATCCCTTACCCTTGAAAAATCAAAATTAAACCTTCAGTTTCTTTTTTTCAATGCTCCAGTTATAAATCATTGCCAGGCCTTACGCACGGTCACTCATGCCCTGGTCACCTCCCGACTGGACTACTGTAACGCCCTCTACATGGGGCTCCCAAATGGGAGCATCCAGAAGCTTCAACTGGTACAGAATGCGGCCGTGCAGGTGGTTATGGGGGCGTCAAGGTTCTCTCATGTGACGCCCCTCCTGCGCGAGCTGCATTGGTTGCCAGTGGCTTCTCGGGTGTGCTTTAAGATTTTAGTGTTAACTTTTAAAGCGCTCCATGGCATCAGACCAGGATATTTACAAGACCACATTCTGCCATTTTCCTCTCACTGTCCGGTGCGCTCCCACAGGGAGGGTCTCCTGCGGGTCCCGTTGGCATATATGTGCCGGCTAGTGACCCCGAGGAATAGGGCCTTCTCTGTGGGGCATCTGCCCTCTGGAATGGGTTGCCTCCGGAGTTACGTATAGCCATGGACCTGGGGACCTTCAGGCGTGCCTTGAAAACCTGACTTTTTGACCAGGCCGGCTTGGGCTGATTTTAGATTTGGGTGTTTTAATTTTTATATTAAATTTTAGGGTTTTAGGGAGGTTTTAATTGTTTTCAGCCAGGGCCTTTAGTTTAATTTAGTTTTAACTTTTCACATATTTTTTGTTTTAATTGTATGGCTGTGCACCGCTTCGAGTCCTTCAGGAGAGGAGCGGTATATAAATAAATATTTATTATTATTATTATTTATGCCTTTCACCTCATTATTTTGTAAAAAATGATCATGAAATGCTTTTACTTGTCAGCATTCTGTTTGTGTTTTTATTTAAGATTCATGTTTTGTTATTTTTAAATTGCATTAGTGCTTGTTCTTCACTGCCTTTTATATAGTCAACCAATGCATATTTTTCTTCTATGATGGTTCGTTCAACTTGAAGTAAACATCTGCCTCCATTTCTGCTGGACAGGTATAATCTATCAATATCACTATGACAATATAATGCATAGTGAATAGTCATGAGTTTTCTTGTTTTTCAGTCCAAACAATTCAGTTCAGTTAATAATTCCAGCAATGTACCATATTACAGATATGGCCTAGGTATTGATGACTTTGATGGTGTTTCCACCATTCAATTTTTTATTTAACTATCTTCTCACTTTTTGAATGCATTCTTTACTGATTGTTTTAATTTATCCATGCTTGATTTCATCCCACCATAAAATACCCAGAGAACATCAAGCATGAATAAGTTAAAATGTGTTCAGTAAAAAATACATTCAAAAACACATTTTCTTTCTTTCTTTCTTATTCGTAAAAAATAGATACATGTTCATCTGAATTTTTCTACATAAAACTACTGTAACAAGACAAACTGCAAACCTCGTTCAGCCGGTCTTTTGCATGCTGACTTTTTCTTTTCATAACAGTGTTCTGCTTTGAAATCACCTCCATGTGAAAGTTCTACACATCCTTTCCACCTAAGGCTTAGTTGAAGATTCATCCTATCAAGAAACAGTAAAAGATTACATCAAAGAAGTGAACAGATTTATACTTAAAGCATGGCCATAAAAATCACAGTGAAAAATGAAGCACAATCACGAACTCAAAATCTAATGAAAATTCAGAACAGGACTTAATATATAAGGCAGGAACCTGGCAAGAACATTGGAAATATTAGTACTAACTAACTAATCCAAATAAAACACATAGGAAAAACATTTAGTACGCTCTTCTAAACTTCTTTTTAGGCCTAAGCCATCATGCAAAGCAATATTCAAATGCAAAAAGAGATTCAACTTGGTGATCTCTAAGCTTGGTTGTTTTCTTGCAAGCATTTCTTAACCAAAATAGGTAACATTATCAATGTTAGAAGGGAATGGTGTTTGCTCTTTTTATGTACTAATATCTTGTCCTGTCAGTGTTGGCGGTTCCTTGATAGGCTGTTGTTTACTGTAAGCTTATTTGTCTGAGTTGGTAGTTCCTTGATTGGGGTGCTGTTTATTTGATTGTTGGTCTAATTGTGTTAACCTCTGTTCATTTGGATGTTGATTGCTGGTCATGAGGTGTCTGTTTCCTTTTGGGCTTTTTGATTGTCTCTTTTAAATGGTTTGTAGATGTTGTTTATCTTTATATGCCTGTTGATGGCTGATTTGTCGGAGTGCCAGGCTTCCATGAATTATCTAGCATTTTTTATTTGGCCTAGGATGCTCACAGTTTCATGTGTTGTGAAATTAAGGAGTTTTCATCAGATCTTCTGACTGATAATTGGGTTCAGGAATATGCTCTGCTAGTTTTCTGCCTGTTTCTCCAACATTCCTTACACTATATATTGTAGATGACTTCTGTTTTTTCTTCTGGGGTAGCTAGGTCTTTTGGTTTATTTATGATGTTTTGGAGAGTTGGTTTGTGTGCTACAGTGATGCCATGATGGTGGTAACATCTGTTGCTGGTTTATGAGATATTTTTGATGTATAGTGCAAATTCAACTACTATAAGTGAAAATGGATTTTTATCTTAATCTTCATCACCCTGTGTAGAAAAAAAATCTTTCCATATATGAATATACCTGCAATTTCCCAAAATTTAAGTCTACTCTTTCCTAATATTTTGCTGGCTTGCTTCAAATATTTTGTAAATCTAAGATCATATTAAACATCTGCATCACCTTATTTTTGGGTACTTTATGCTCAGCTTTTTTCTAACTATTTGTAATATAAAACTATACCACAATTGTTGATAACAGTATCTAGTTCCCTTGGCTAATCTTTTAAAGTTAAGCGGGATAAGGCTTGATTATTACTTGGATGGGAGACCATCAGGAAATTTCAGTGCTATAAGGAAGGGGGTGAATCTATCCTATAATAAATCAATGGCAAATCATTTCTATATTGTTGGCAAGAAAACAATCTGGATGTATCCCTGTAGCAACTTGGAATCAGACTTGACTTTTTACTTTACATGGCCAGATTGAAGACAGCATTTGAAGTGCTAATATAAGAAATAATCAGATATCTAAGAAACACTAAAATATTATTATACATACCATGTCAATGAATGTTGTGCACTATCTTCATGAGACCAAGCCCAGATTCCATCACGATTTAATTCTTGCAAGCCTACCCATATTGGCTGTATGATAAACATTTTCAACCATTTCTTCAATTAAAATTAAGATGAAACATTAAACAGCAATATAGATTTAAATATATTTAAATTTACAGATATTTTGCAGTTATTGAGAATCTGATCATTTTTTGCTTTTTTTTCTCTGCTTTCTGCTTTAATAAGAAAAATACTCTGATACAAAAGCCATTTTCTATATTTTTCTTCTGCAGTTTATGGGCAAAAATTGGAATTAATCAACTTTTTAACATTTTAAAATGTTATATTTCAAAAATAATTTGATTGCCTAAAACTAATGAAATATATTATGACTTTACAATCTGGGCTTCCAGTTAAACTAGAAAATGCTTTAGAGATTTCCAAATCTACACTTAATATCTATAGCTAAAAAACTGTAATAAGATAGCTTTAGAGAATTTAAAGGCAACATGGAACAAGTTGGAACATTGTTTTCTCAAACAAATGGGCTAATACTATATAAATGTGCTATCATCTCAAGATGCCATTACTTCAACAAATCTTTCATTTTTGTGTTTATTGGTCAGCTTCCCCTCTTGTCTCCAAGTTATATGGAAAAAGGGGAGTTTCTACTTTGGTATGTTGGAAATGTAATACTTTTAAGAGAACACAGACTTATATAATCTGATCTTGTTCTGTATTAGTGCTATTTTGGTTTATGGTTCGTAAAGCTGCTAATATAGTACTAAGAGAAAATGATGAAAATGAGAAATAAAATTAATAATTAATACTATTAACTAATAAATTAAATGAGAATAACTTTGAATGTATTAGATTTAGGCTGAATCATAAAACTATGCTTTAGCCTGATGGAAATATTATACCTTTGATCCAAAGTTCTGGATGGAACAAATGTTCATTTTCTACATATGATATGGCTTTTTATCAAAGTTATAGAGAATCTGATCAATATCTGTAGTATGATTTGTTGTTTGTTGTATGAACATTTATTTCAACATGCACTTTCTTTCCCCCCTTTCTGTATTGGTTTCGCTTTGGGTTAATTTCCACTGAAGTCTATTTCCTTTTAATTATTTTAATTTGTTACTTTTTGTCTTTCAAATTCTAAATTAAACCAATACATTTTTTAAAAGTATATGGAAGAAAGTATGTGCTTGCTGATATACCACATAAGTACTACTCATGACTAGTATTAAAAAACTGTTAATTCATTTAAATTCTTGCTACAGTTCTTAACTTCAGTAGAATATGAATCAAATCCTTTAAGATTTCTGAAAAATATGGTTTTGTTCTGAAAATAATTATGTATTTGGAATACACCAATAAAATAATTTTAAAAATTCATCAGCAAGAATATTTAGTACTAATCCTACCAAATCATCTTGGTCTTCAATCCATAGAAGTTCAGAAGCTCTAAACCGACTGCAGGAAGAATTTGCCTCTTCCCATGTATCAAAAGAACTTACAAAATAATAACAGTATCTCTGCCAGTAGCGCCATTTAGTCATATCTGGACATCTCTCACTGACAGAGGCTTTAAAATAAATACATAACAGGTAATTTAATCCTGATATCAAACGAGCAATTAGTTACATCATTAATGTGATGCATTCATTTTTTTTATTGAAAAGCTTGATTTTCAGACCATTCACTCTATATATATCATTCCCACCCACTCACCCCAATATAGTATTAGACAATAGTTAACAGATAAACAGACTATGAAGGATAATTTAATATTTGTTTATAGGCAAACCCAGGTACTTTTGTCTTCATTCAAAAACACAATTGCAATTAAAAAATCAAATGCTTTTTTACTTGAATGATGTAAGCATTTTATATGCTCAATATCAGCTTTAAAAAAATTCAGCTGTCACATTTCATGGAAGGGGGCGTGGAGGAGTTGAAAAGTTCAAGGTTATTCTGTATGTCGTATTAAGAAATTCCAAGTGCAGTTAATTGGTTCTCGTGATTTATGAAGTGTAGAAGTGGGAGGAGAGAAGGTGGATTCTGTGTAACATGAGAAAATAATTTCACTTGGGAAATTGCCTTTGACATCCCAGATCTATTTCTAAATAAATCAATTGGAGAGAAAATGTCTCGGAATGATTGATATCATGGATACTTTTTGGATGCCTTACATTTATTTCCCAAGTCCACTTTTATTTTTTGAAGGGGCTTGGCTGATACTCCAGAGTTCTTTTCCCTGTGATGGGGAAAGATCAACAATCAGCCAAAGTTGGAGATATGCATGGGGGAGGGAATGGGGGCCCTCCCTCCAGAACATTAATTGAATCTGCAAGCCTTTGTTTGGAGGAGATGATGGATGCTTTCAGAATGACAGTAGAAGAAAGAGATTTGGGACCTACACCAAAGCATTTCAACTCAAGAAGTTGTTATAACCCAGAGGTAACTCAGCTGTTCGAAGAGAAATCTTTCTCAAGCCCCAGGCAGATTGCTATTCTGTCCAATTGGAGGGAGGAGATTATACAGATGCCAGTTGGAGGAAGCCAGAAAGACGCACCAACCAACAGGTATGTTTCAGCCTCCAAGGCAATCCCCTCATTTTCAGAGGAAATTTTGCCCCCTGCAGAGAGTATCTCTCCAGGGTGGGAATTTTATCCAAGCCAGGGTGGATTGAATGCCAATGGCAGCCAGCACCAAACCAGCCCTTGTCTGAAGGGGGATTGCTCAGACAATAGACAGCAGCCACTTCCCCTCCACCTGACCAGGGAACCAGGCCACACCCATTTTCCTCCTGGCAACCACAAACACAACTCCAACTGATAGCGAGGCCACAGGGACCCCTATTCCAGAGAGGCACCACCCAGCGAGGATACAGGGAGCCTATGCAACCTACATATGCCACCAGGCCAGTTCCTTTTATTTCAGTGCAACCTGCAGGGGCCTGGCCTGTGCCACCTCCGCAACCATGACCCAGGCCAGATCAAATACCATTTAAGGCCTTATTCAATGGCCGCCATGAACATTTCAATTACTTCCTCACTCGAAACTGATCCCATATAGAACAATTTGGAGATCAATACACCACAGAGCACAATTTTGTTATAGCCATAACAAATGGGATGAATGAAGGGGATGCTTCAGACTGGGTGGCTCAACAACACAACGAACAAGCCCCCGAATTACACAATGTAAACGGATTTATTCAATTATTAAGACTCAGATTTAAAAATCCAGACAGGGTAGCAGAGAATGAAGAGAAGTTAATGGAAATGAGGCAAGGCAAGAGACCCTTGTCAGAATTTATTTCGGATTTTAGAAGGGTCGCAAGCCACCTCATGGAAATTAAAAATGCCATTGATCCAGAAGTAAAGAAGGCCTGTGAAATTAGGGGAATCCCAGAGACCTTATAATTGTGGTATGTCGCATCTCTCAGCTTAGATCGCAGCATCAACCCACACAGGAAACCCCTTCCAGCAGCCCCGCCTAAGAGAATACTGGCTAGGAGACCACTGACCAGATCAGCCGAACCTGCTTGTACCCAACCTACTAGGGTACTGAAATGTTACCAATGTGGCCAAGCTGGCCACAGAGCAGCAGACTGTCAGGCCCCTGCTCCTGTAACACAAGCTCTGTCTAATCCAGCTGTTAGAGGTCAGAAGAATCAAGAAAGACCTCTGGCCAGGGGCGGGTTTGCCAAACAGAGCTGGGAAAGCCCCCTCTACACAGATGGGAGCAATGGACCACCAGACCGCCACCACGTCCCCAAGAATCTGACCTGCGAAGACGACCCAATGGTGAGTGATCCCATCATAACTTTACAGTCAAGGTCAAGTTAGTGGTACCAAACATGGGGGAGGCCGGGGAGTTAGAAGCTGTCATTGATACTGGGTGTTCTAGATGTCTTATCAGATTCCCCATCGTTGAACAATTGGGCATAAAGACTAACCCGCTAAAACGCCCAATCAGATTTGAACAAGTGGATGGAATTTTAATTGGGGGGGGCAGCCACTCAGATGACTGAATTGATCAAGATGGAATTAGAGCCCCATCGTGAACTCATACACTTCATAGTGGCCCCCTAGATGTCAGAATCAATCATACTGGGACTTGCTTGGCTAGACAAATGGGCCCCTACGATAAAATGGGAGGATAGATTCAGAAAAATCCTCATTGGACCAGGCCCATTACCTCTTCTTCCACCCACTACAAAGCCACCAGTCAACTTGAACCCAAAGCCTGAGCCAGCATCCATGGCATCCCACCTTCTCCCAGATAACCCTCAGGTACCCAACCAATACAAAGACTTGGCTGAAGCATTCAGTGAAGAAGAGTGTAATGTTTACACTCCCCATCGAGCCACTGATTGCACCATAGAATTAGAGCCTGGGGAAAACCACATATGTATTCCATGATGCCTGCTAAAATGACCGAATTAAGGAAATATATCGACAGCAATTTGGAACAGGATTTTATTGAGCCTGTCAAAACAAGACTAGCTGCCCCGTGTTGTTCAAGGAGAAGAAAGATGGCAGGTTAAGATTCTGTGTTGACTTTAGAAGCGTGAACGCTATATGCGTCAAAAACATGTACCCTCTCCCCCTTATGAAGGACTTATTGAACCATCTGTCAAAGGGCAAGATATTAACCAAGCTAGATCTCAGGGAAACGTACTACCGGGTCTGCATCAAAGAAGGAGATGAATGGAAAACTGCTTTTAACTGCTCTCTGGGTAGCTTCCAATTCAAAGTCATGCCTTTCTGACTTCAGGAGGCTCCTGCAGTGTTTATGCAGCTCATCAATAAGCTGCTATACCCGCATCTTTACTGGGGGGTCCTCATGTACCTGTATGACATCCTTCTCTTCAGCAAAACCATGGAAGAACATGTTCAATTGATCCAACAAGTTCTAGAAAAACTTCTAGCCTCCAAATTATATGTGAAACTCTCAAAATGCGAATTCCACAAAGTCGTTGGACTATTTAGGCTACCGAATATTCAACCTGAAGATTGAAATGGACCTCAGAAAGGTGAAAGCGGTGCTGAACTGGCAACCCCCCAGAAATCAAAAACAACTTCAAAGTTTCTTGGGGTTTGCCAATTTCTATAGACAATTCATTCTCTCCTTTGCTGAAGTTGCCCTCCCATTGACGGAGCTACTAAAAATGGCCCCGTTGTCCACCAAACCGAAGCCAAGTCAACCCCTGGCTTGGACTATGGACTATCAGAAAGCTTTCAAGGCCTTAAAACGTCTCTTCGCAGCTGAGCCCATCCTTCAGCACCCAAACGTGACCAAGCCTTTTATTGTCCAAACGGATGCAAGTGATGTAGCAGTGGCAGCTGTTTTGCAGCAAAAGGACTCTCAAGGCTGACTGATGCCTTGCGCTTATGTGTCCAAAAAGCTGACAGGCACAGAGCGAAGGTGGGCAGTCTGGGAGAAAGAAGCATTTGCCATACAATGGGCTTTGTTGACTTGGAGGCATTTTCTAGAAGGGGCACCAGAGGCCTTTGAGATATGGACTGATCATAAGAACCTCAAGGCTCTAAAGACCCCTAGGAGATTATTGCCCAAACAAGTCCACTGGGCCCAATATTTCAAGTGATTGAACTTTAACATTAAATATATGCCCGGAGGGAAAAACGTACTGGCGGACACTCTGTCCAGAAAACCTCAGTTTGACAGCCACTGAGAGGAAATAGTACAAGCCTTAATTTCAGAAGCTCAATCGGCAGGCCAAGTGACCATTCGAGCAAAAGCCAACCTCAACCCCAAACACCTGGAAGATAAGCTGACTGCAGAATTGAAAACGGCTCTATTGACTGATCCTTGATTCCTGGACCATCAAACCGAGTTGACAATGAATGATGGACTAGCTTGGAAAGGGACTAAGCTTTATGTACCCACAACCCTAAGACTACTGGTACTAAAGCATAGCCATGACTCCCGGCTAGGAGGCCACTTCAGATTCCTAAAAACCTTACACTTTTACTGAGAAGACAGTTCTGGTGGCCAAAAATGAAACCTGATGTTGAGGACTATGTAAAAAGTTGCTCAATTTGTGCCACAATGAAACACTGAACTGGAAAAACCCCTGGCCTCCTGCAACAAGTTGCTGAACCAACCCAATCTTGGGAAGAGATCGCAATGGACTTTATTGTTGAATTACTTAAGAGTGAAGGGAATACGATCATTTGGACTATAATTGATTTATTCTCTAAACAGGCCTATTTATAGCCTGCAAAGGACTTTCATCTGCGAAAAAACTTGCAAAGCTGTTCATGAAACATATCTATAGACTACATGGAGTACCTCGTAGAATAATATCAGACAGAGGGGTACAATTTACCGCAAAATTTTGGAGGGAATTTCTGAAATCAATTGCTTGTAACGGAGCAGCGGAGAGGACTAACACCATGATTGAACAATACATTAGATGCTATATAAATTATCAACAAGAAAATTGGGCTGAGTTATTATCTTTTGCAGAGGTTGCTTACAATAATGCAGTACATAGCAGCATGGGATTGACTCCATTCCAAATCAACACTGGAATGGATTTTGTCCCGATGCCAGAGTTACCTAGACAACCTCCCCCATCCATGTCCCTAACAGAATGGGAAGATACAAAAAAAGCTTTGAATGAAACTGCAAAAAAGTATAAAAAACAAGCGGATAAACATACCATATTTCTCATATAACAAGGCCAGGACTTTTTTTTTTTTTTTTGAGCCCCGAAAAAATGGCTAGGCTGTCTTTTCAGGAGTGAATTAATTCCCCCCCCCCCGCGCACCCTTGCCTAGTGCACCCTGCGGGCAGCCACATCTCGCCACCAGCCGCTCCTAATGGCCGATTATGGCCAAGCGTGGAGTGCTTCCTACCCCTGCCAAGTGTCTTTGCTGCAGACCCAGGTATGGTGGTGTTTGCAGGCTGGGTCAGCAGGCGAGTGGCAGCGCATGGATGCCGGCCTCAGCAGAGCACTTTAAATCACGAGAACTTCGGCGCCCACCACTGCTGCTTCCTCCGCCGCTCTTGCTTTCCCTTCGCATTCCTCCACTGGCAGCATTTCAGCCACTTCTCGGGCAGGGTTAGCCGCCTCCATAGCTTCCACAGTTCCCGCTGGCACTGGTGAGAGAACAGTGGCAGTGCTGGTGGGAACCGTGGAAGCATTTCAGCTGCTTCTCAGGCAGGGGAGCCGCCTCTGTGGCTTCCACTGTTCCTGCCGGCGCTGGCGAGAGAACAGTGGCAGCGGCAGCAGGAATCATGGAAGCGTTTCCGCTGCTTCTTGGGTGGGGGAGCTGCCTCTGTGGCTTCCACTGTTCCTGCTGGCACTGTGAAGAGAACAGTGGCAGTGCCAGTGGGAACCAAGGAAGCGTTTCAGCTGCTTCTCGGGTGGGGGAGCCACCTCTGTGGTTTCCACAATTCCTGCCAGCGCTGCTACTGTTCTCTCACCTGTGCCAACGGGAAGAGTGGAAGCCACAGAGGCGGCTGCCCCGCCTGAGAAGCAGCCGAAACGCTTCCATGGTTCCCGCTGGCGCTGCTGCTGTTCTCTCGCCAGCACCGGTGGGAACCATGGAAGTCACAGAGGTGGATCCCCTGCCCAAGCAGCAGTTGAAACGTTGCTGGTGGAGGGATGCAAAGGGAAAGCAAGAGTGGTGGAGGAATCAGCAGTGGTGGGTGCCGAAGATCTTGCGATTTAAAGTGCCCTGCCAAGGCTGACATCCACATGCTGCCACCCGCCTGTGACCCGGCCTGCAACCAGCACCATATCCGGGTTTGTAGTAAAGGTACTTGGCAGGGATAGGAAGCACTCCATGCTCGGCCATGATCAGACATTAGGAGCTACTGTTGATGAGGCATGGCTGCCCGCGGAGCACTCTTAAAGGCAAGTTTCCCCCCCACCCTCCCCCCAATTTCACATGTTTTAAAATAGGCCTAAATTTGGGGGGAGGGGCTTAATTTCATTTTATCCCTAGAAAACTCCAATAGGGTCTTCCTATTGGGGGGCCGTATTTTTGGAGAAACATGGTAGATCCCTTCAACCACCTTTTAAAGTAGGGGACAAAGTATATTTATCGACCAAGTATCTTAGGTTGAAACTGCCCAGTAAGAAGCTGGGTCCAAAATTCTTGGGTCCGTTCCTAATTTCAAAAATAATCAATCCAGTCACTGTCCAATTAAGTCTTCCTTGAATATTGGGGAAAATTCATCCAGTATTCCATTGTAGTTTACTAAAACAAGCTACTACATCAATGATAAGACCACCACCAATTGCTCCCCCTAAACCGTTAATGGTACAGGGGAAAACAATTATGAAATTCAAAAAATTCTTCATTGTAGATTACACCGTGGCCAATTGCAATATTTGGTCTTATGGAAAGGATACCCTCTCTCGGATGCTAGTTGGGTAAAGAGTTGGGATGTTCATACTGATCAATTGGTTAACCAATTCCATGAGGATTTTCCCCACAAACTGAAGGGTCCTCATGGGGGGGAGAGGTTAAGGACAATGTGTTAACCCCTGTATCTGGTTTTTTCCTTTTCTTTTAGGAGGAGGAGTTTTCAAGGGGGGATGCCTGTCAGCTTAAAAAAAATTCAGCTGTCACATTTCATGGAAGGGGGGGTGGAGGAATTGAAAAGTTCAAGGTTATTCTGTATGTCGTATTAAGAAATTCCAAGTGCAGTTAATTGGTTCTTGTGATTTATGAAGTGTAGAAGTGGGAGGAGAGAAAGGAGGAGAGAAGGTGGATTCTGTGTAATGCGCGAAAATAATTTCAGTTGGGAAATTGCCTTTGACATGCCAGATCTGTTTCTAAATAAATCAATTGGAGAGAAAATGTCTCGGAGTGATTGATATCATGGATACTTTCTGGATGCCTTACACTCAATACATATACAAACAAACAAACCGACTTATAACTATTCTTTCAGCAACTAATCAAATGGTGCTGAATAAAAGAACTTATGACCCCTGCCGAAGTTATGGTCACTGCAGCACCCCCATGGTCAAGTCAACAAATTCAGGCACTTATCAATCTACCCACCTGTATGACCAACTACAGGAAAGTTGCAGCAGCCCACTCCACCTCTTTTCTCTCATTATCACATTCCACTGGGTTCTCAAGCCATTAAGCAAGAGCCATGGTGGCATAGTAGTACTGCAGGCTACTTCTGCTGAATACTGGCTGCCTGCAGTTTGGCAGTTTGAATCTCACCAGTTCAAGGTTGATTCAGCCTTCTGAGGTCTGTAAAATGAGGACCCAGATTGTTGGGACAATATGCTGACTCTGTAAACTGCTTAGAGAGGGCTGTAAAGCACTGTGAAGTGGTATATAAGTCTAAGAGCTACTGCTACCTGTGTAGAGGAAGAAAGTAGCTGACACTTGCATTACTTTGTGGACTTTAGTGGATATATAGTGGATAAACTACTATAAAACAAAATGTATGTCAGAAAACATATCATAATAATACTGCTGTTGTTACAAAGGTACCATAAACATGGAAGCACTCAGAAACATTCTTGAGCCATTTCACTCAGAAAATTAATTAGTAGCTTATATTATCCTAATGACTGAGTTTAAAAATACTTACACCCAGAACAACTCTCTAGAGAAGTACGATCCAGGCAGGTGGTTTTCTCATCACAAAAGCCAGTCAACATGTTACACAGTGAGGAATTTCTGCATTCTGGACATTCTTCTTCACATGCATATCCATAATGTCCTACTTTGCAACCTAAAATCGAAAGAATAAAAAATGAGGTCTCAGCATTAACACTTCAATGTTTAGATAGATGATACAAATTTTGGATGGTATGTATAGTATAAAAATGATTTGGAGAAATGCTTTGGACTAGTGTGAGCAACAGCATACATCAACTATTCATTAAAATTGTTTGACTTCTTTCAGGTTTCATATAAACCTGACAAAACCATGTAATGGTCTTTAAATATCCATTCGCTAATAATTCAGTTATACTATATACAAAACTGAGTATTAAGCAATAATATTTTTTCAAGCTCTTGTAGAAACTTTAAAGTAACACCGTTATAATTTTATTTATTTATTTTAACATTTATATACCGCCCTTCTCCCAAGGGACTCAGGGCGGTGTACAGCTGAATCTACCCCAATCGATACAAAAGTTAAAATACGATTAAATAATAGGCTGTTAAAATAAAAACAACCCTCCCCCTAAGCATATTAAAACCCAAATTAAGATCCAAATTAAAAGGAGACAATTAAAAACTCGTGTCAGCCCAGGCCGGCCTGCTCAAAGAACCAGGTTTTTAACGCACGCCTGAAGGCCCTCAGGTCCGTGTTGGTGCGTATCTCAGGTGGCAGAGTATTCCAGAGGGCAGGGACCCCCACAGAGAAGGCCTTACTCCTGGGGGCCGCCAGACGACACATAGAGGCCGACGGCACCCAGAGAAGGCCCTCCCTGTGGGAACGCACCAGTCTGTTAGAGATCACCGGCAGAATGCGGTCCTGCAGTAACCTGGCCCAATGCCATGGATTGCTTTAAAGGTCAAAACTAGAACCTTAAAGCGAACCCGGAAAGCCACCGGCAACCAATGCAGCTCGTGCAGGAGAGGCATCACATGGGAGCTACGCGACGCCCCCATAATCACCCGCGCGGCCGCATTTTGCACCAGTTGGAGTCTCCGGGTGCTCCCCACAGGGAGCCCCATGTAGAGAGCATTACAGTAATCCAGGCGAGAGGTGACAAGGGCATGAATGACGGTGCGCAAGGCATCCCGATCCAGGAAGGGCCGCAACCGGTAAATCAGGCGAACCTGATAAAACGCCCCCCTGGAGACGGCCGCAATATGATGTTCTAAGGACAGCCGTGCATCCAGGAGGATGCCCAGATTGCGAGCCCTCCCTGTAGGGGGCAGAGTCTCTCCCCCAATAGCCAGAGAAGGTGTCAGCTGGCTATATCGGAGTGCCGGGAACCACAGCCACTCGGTCTTGGATGGGTTGAGCCGGAGCCTGTTCCCACCCATCCAATTTCGCACGGCCTCCAGGCATCGGGACATAGCCTCTACAACATCGTTGGGGTGGTCTGGGGTGGAGATGTATAACTGGGTGTCATCTGCGTACAGGTGACACCGCACGCCAAGACCACGGATGATCTTGCCCAACAGCTTCACATAAATGTTGAACAAGAGAGGGGAGAGGACCGACCCCTGAGGCACCCCACAAATAAGGAGCCTAGAGGTGGACCTCTCCCCTCCCGCCAACACAAATTGTGAACGGTTGGAGAGGAAGGAGGAGAACCATCGCAGGACGGTTCCCCCAATCCCCAACCCCTCCAACTGCCGCAATAGGATACTATGGTCGATAGTGTCAAAAGCCGCCGAGAGATCTAATAGGACCAGGACAGAGGAGAACCCTATGTCACGAGCCCTCCAGAGATCATCAACCAACGCGACCAATGCTGTTTCGGTACTATGCCTGGGCCTGAAGCCCGATTGGAATGGATCGAGGTAAGTTGCTTCCTCCAGGTACTGAGGGAGCTGACGTGCCACCACACTCTCAACAACCTTCGCTATAAAAGGAAGGTTGGAGACTGGACGATAGTTGTTTAAAACAGCTGGGTCCAGGGAAGGCTTCTTGAGGAGGGGCCGCACCACCGCCACTTTCAGGGTGGTAGGGAACGACCCCTCTCTCAAAGAAGCGTTGGTAATCCCCTGGAGCCAGCCTTGTGTCATCTCTCTGGCAGCCGAAACCAACCAGGAGGGACACGGGTCCAACAAACATGTGGTGGCATTCAGCCCCCCCAGCAGTCTGTCCACGCCCTCAGCGGTCACAGGGTCAAACTCCCCCCAGATAACATTCTCAAGTCCTGCCCCGGACACCTCCCCTGGGATCACCCAATTGGAGTCCAGCCCATCCCGAATCTGAGCGATTTTGTCGTGCAGGAATCGGGAAAACTCTTCTACCCTACCCTGCAAGAGATCATCCCGCGCTCTCGGTTCAAGCAGAGAGCGGGTCACTCTAAACAGGGTGGCAGGCCGATTTTCTGCCGACTCAATAAGGGCGGAGAAATGCGAACGCTTCGCCGCCTCTATCGCCACAAGGTAGGTCTTAATATAAGACCTCACCTGTGTCCGGTCAGACTCAGTGTGGCTAGTCCTCCAAATGCTCTCTAGACGTCTTTTATAATGAATAGCAGAAAAGTCTGCTGAATGCAAGATCAAATGCTTGTTTCAAATCCATTTTGAAGCATCCACACCCATAATTTTAATCCATTATATGTTGATATCTCAAAATATATTTGTCCACATGAATACCTACAGGTGCTTCTCAATTAACAACCTAAACATGGTCAGGAATAGCAATAAAAATATTTGTTGGTCAGATAGGTGTGTTATTTTTACCATTTATTTATTAAATAATAATTAACTACATATATACATAGTTAGATGCTTTGATTTTCATCACTTTTTAGAGACAATGCAAAATTGAACTGTAACTAAGTAATCCTAGTTTATGGAGATTCTAGTCATCTAGGTCATGGTTGCCACAAAGATGCTTTTTCAAAAGGCAACTGGACTTTGTTTTTTCAAACATCATCTTCAAGCAAAAATAATGAAAGTCCAATTGTCTTTTGAAAAAGCACCTTTGTGATAAATAATACTAGTCAACTGATTCTCAATATTCAATACCAAAATAAAATAGAAAGTATAAATCGATACCATAAATTAGAAATCTGAGAATCATTACAAATGTATTAACAATGTAAATAAAGGTGGTGGCCAATCTCTTACATATCCTAGCTGTAGTTTCCATTCTCTTCTACAAGGATGAATGATTTTTTCAGAGATTATGTGCACCATTTACATATCCTTCTCTTCTAGCTATAGGGAATACAGCAACAATATTCTTGCAATGGGTAAACTATAATTTTTACTTCCTTTTTAAATTTAAGGACAGGGTGTTGGCAAAAATTGTAATTTTGCTGCTGAATTTCATCAGCATCATTACAGTACTGATATACAAAATCATTGCCTCCTCCACCTATCACATCCATTGGCTCTTTTTTTGGACAATCCTAAGTCTTTAAGCTACAGTTATAAAGTTTCCTTTACTTTAATTCACTCATTATCTCCTCTAGTAGGACAGTAGGCATTTTTGCTACTGATTTCCACAACTATTTGAGAATACCTTTACTGAGGTGGCTAGAAAAACTACTCATTTCCCTACCTGCATTAATATGCATATTAAATATCAGAATAATAAATTGGTATGCAGAATATAAGCATGATTCATCCCATCTCTGTGCATAAATATGGCTGTTAAAAACACTCTTGACAAACAGCAAATCCTCTTAAGTTTTTTATATTTTTTATATTCTTAAAATATATACTGTATATATATATTTATTTCTGACTGGTTCTATAAATCCTTTGTTAACTTTCTAAGCAGTTCGGAGAACCGGTAGTTAGAAGAAATCTCCTTCTGTTTTTTTTCCACCCTTATTACATTCTTGGCAGTATGCCTAGACTTACTGTCTCCGAAGGAGGGTTTTTTTCTTTCCTGATAAAAGAGAAAGGGTTATTTTAAGCTTTTTATACTGCTGTTGGGAAGAAATACTCCCCTGGAAATACTTCCAGCCAGCATGCAATGATCAGCACTTTGAAGAAATAATTGAATAACGAAGCAGAGCTGCAGAAAGAAGCTTTTTAATGACAAGGAACCAAGATGAGTGACATCCAGCAAAGCTTCTTGGCTAGCTAGAAAAATTGACCTTCAAATGTGAGTTTACATACCGTTTCTGAGTTTTGGTCTAAAACTGGTTTTTGGTGAAGTTTAATTCTGTTCTTGGTGATGTTTAATCCTGTGTTTATTCAGGGATAATTTTCCCTATTCAGCTTTATTTGGAAGGAAAACGATTAATCTCTGTTCCTGAAAAGAAACTGGGTTGAGAAATCTGGCTAGTTCCTGTGTCTATTTGTTCTGGTAATTGGTTTAACAAGCAACAACTACTGTTGTGATTTAATTATTTGTATTGTGTTTGAATTTTTTCCTGCCTCATGGTTTCTTTTTCTATCTGGGGAGGGGGTCTTCCTTCACTGCTTTAGTGGTATCTGGCACTGTCCTTTTGGGGTGTACTTCCAAGAGGCAGGATGCAAGCTTGGCACTGATTTTTTTTACTGCCTTTCTGGAGGGCATGTGAGTTTTCTTAAATCTGGAGGATTTCCTTAGAATATCTTGTGAGGTGAGTGAGACCAGCTGGTATCTTTAAGTGGTGCAAATGGATCTAAGGAATGCTTTTTTTAGGTGTGCTCTTTCTGGAGAGCTTAAATGACCTCTCTACTAAAGGGTTTCACTTTATGAGCAAGAGTTGACTGCTGATAGTTATCATTGCATTTTAACTATTTTAATTTCTCAAGGTGCTCTGGCACCCTGCCTGATTTGTAATTCCGGCTTGTAGGTATTTTTAATCTAATGGTTGGTATTTAGGGCAGCTTTTTGTAAGCAAAGCTTTTTGTATTTTTGTACAGGTAGTCCTTGATTTACAACAGTTCATTTAGTGACCATTCAAAGTTACAATGGCACTGAAAAAAGTGACTTATGACCGTTTTTCACACTTACAACCTTGCCCAACTGTAATGAGAGGCCAGGCGAGAAGTGCCCCCTGACATGAATGATGTCGAGTTGGCCACCCCACCCAATCACATGACCACCAAGCCACACCCACCAACTAAGCCACACCCACAGAACAGGTTGTTAAAAAAATTGAATCCCACCCCTGTTTTATTTATCTTTATTATTCATATTTAGGAACCACCCATTTCCTTCATACACTCTGGGTGGTGTACAAATAAATATTGTAATAATGTTGCCTATATTTAGTCAGTTATTTTATTTATTTAGTAATTTAGCAAGATAGTAACTTCACCCTATATCTATGTGTTCAATGGCCAATGACTGGACCCATGTCTTTTATTTTGAATGTTTCAGACCAAAGTGAAATGAATCACAGCAAATTATTACAATGACTATAGACAGGGAACATTTTACGTCTGTGTCCTAATATATGTTCTGCATATACTTCAGTCTTTGTGAGTGAGCTTAATGCTTCTGAAGTCCATCTGTTTCCTTGCTGTTTTACACAGTTAATAGATGAGCTTATCTATAGGAAAGGAATATTTATTAAAAGTAACAGACTAAGCTTTGATGCTTCACTTGCAATTTAATAATTTGGAATTTTCTATACCCAAGCATAGTCATGTACTATAATCATGTATAAAAATTGAATCTGGCCCATTTTTAATAATGTTATTTGTGACCCTACCTAACATTTTGTAAGATATTCAAGTTTAATTTTGATGCTTATTGTATGCCAATATTTTAAGTTTCAGAAATCTGTTTTTTTATTCACCAGTTCACAAATTGAATTCATTGTTGCACCCTCAATATCTGAAAAAATAGAATGGATCCTTACTTGTTCTTAAGTGAACTACATGAGCATCTGAAGCCAACACCATTTCTGTTCCTGTGACCGGAAAATGTTCATGTGGCCAGCTACTTATTCCAGTGCAATTCACATTTATTATACAATGGTATCTTGCGTCTTCAAGATCATCATATTCAGCCAGACCATAAGGACTCAGCATTATTTTCCCAGGGTAGTCAGTAAAAGGTTTAGTAATATCACCTTTTTTTGAAATAAAAAATATTTTAATAAGATTATGGGATGTAAATGTAACATGAATTATAGACTAAGGGTAAAGAAAACTAAATCTAGTCATTCATTAATTTACCCACATTTCCCAGATAAATAACCATGATAATTTTGTGTAGCAAAATAACCCAAAATATTCTGTAGCATATCAAAAACTTAACATATTTGTCATTGATCAAGTTTGGATCCATGAAAGCATACATGGTATTTGTTTGTTTGTATCCTGCCTTTATTATTTTTAACTCAAGGCAGCAAATATAGGCAATACACTTTCTTATTTTCTGCATAACAATAACAACCCTGTGAGATGAGTTCGGCTGAGACAGTGTGACTAGGTGTGACTAGGTTCCCCCAGTTGACTTTCAAGGCTAAGGCAGGACTAGAACTCACAGTATCTTGCTTTCTAGCTTGGTGCCTTAACCACTTGGCTCTCTCAATCATTTTCAACTGATTGTCTATCATTAGTTACAGATTGACATATATTAGTCTTTGAAAGGCCATAAAACTTAAATTGAAGTGTTCTTTTCATCAGGTAAACAAAACTGTCTAACAACAATCCTATCATAAAGCCTTCTTGTTGCTTTATTACCCCTTTGTTCCAGGTTGACTCATACCCCTTTGCTGACAGAGTTTCCATTTCTTTCTCAATAATTACTTCAATCTGAGACTGCTACATATGTTTTCTTTCTTATTAAATTAAATGAAGCTTTTAAATATGTAGTGAAATTGTTAAAATCCAGTGATTAACAATATCATTCCCAAATACATGTATCTCTTCAGGGAAAGATATCTGCTACAAGAATAATTTCCTTTTCTTCTCTGTATATCAGTACTCTCTTCAAATATGCTCTACACAATTTGGGTGCTGCCTTCAACAGATTTAGGGACAAAACAAGAGAAAGACCAGCAAAGACGACAACAAGGTCAAGACTGCTTATGGCATAAAATGTCATATACATTAATAATGGAAACACTTGATCTAGCACAGTAGCAACTATTTCTCCAGTGATGCTGCACTGGACCAAAATATAATCCTACAATACAAAATCAGAAATTAGTACATCTCTAAAAAGTATATAAACAGTTTAGACTTGCAACTGTAAAAAAAGAATAGGTAACATAATATTTTAATAGGACAAACAGAAGAATGCTCACATTTCATGGTCTTTCCTTAAATGCTGCACATGAATGGTAGTAGTACTTTGCTATGAATGTAGCTTAGTTCCAGCCTCTTGAGCCAGCAGGCTCTGACATACCCTTATTTATTTTTTTAAAGACATGTGCTTCTATATGTAAGCAAAAGGCAGATCTGTCCCAAAGATTCTCTCTTCAGGAGACATCATTCTTAAATGGGCAAAAAGAACTCCAGAATAAATGGAGGAAGAAGTTATTATGCCTCAGTTGCAATTCCTTAATAGCTGTGATAAACCATTGATATCCCCAGGAAAACAAGGTAGGAACATGACATAGTTGATTTCAAAGCACTCTTATTTCCATCTAAATAGGTAAAGAGCTTAGTATTTGATAAATTTGTATTCCATGTTTCCTTCACGAGCTAGAACGGGTGCACACAACATCCCCTCGTCCAATTTTTCTTCATAATGCTAAGAAGTAAATTGAATAAAGAGAGGGACTGCCCCAGTTACTTTTTAAAATATTGCTTAAAAATATTTTAATATTTTAATTATATTGCTTACATTATTGCTGTCCTCGAATTATGACCACAACTGAGACCAAAATTTCTATTGCTAAGTGAGACATTCGTTAAATGAATTGTGCCCCATTTAATGAACTTTCTTGCCACAGTTATTAAGTGAATCACTGCAGTTGTTAAATTAGTAACATGATTGTTAAGTGAATCTGGCTCCCCCATTGACTTTGCTTGTCAGAAGGTCATGAAAGGAACATTGTGGTTCCAGGGACACTGTGACCATCATAAATATGAGTCAGTTACCAAGCATCTGAATTTTGATCACATGACCATGGTGATGCTGTAAGTGTAAAAAACTATCATATGTCACTTTATTCAGTGATGTTGTAACTTTGAATGGTCACTAAGTGAACTGTTGTAAGTGTCAAAACGAAAACATTCAGTTTTATAAATTAGAGGAAATGGATCGTGTTTTTCTGTTGCCAGCATACTTTATTTACAAAATAACTAAGAAACAAAGAAATAGCAGTACCGTTCTACTAAGCAAGCTAAAGAAACTATAAAGAAAGATGAAGTAGAAGTAAAACTCCTCCCCTGCACACATGCGCAGTAAAACAGAACTTCACAAGACACTCATATCTTGTTACTATGGAAACTTGATAATCAGTCCAGCTTATTTTGTAAACATCTGTGGAAAGCTCCTCAGACAAACCCAAAACAAATGCAGTGACACCCCCTTCTTTGTCTGATGAGCTGACATCAGGTAAGGCACATCTTCTCACTCAGGTATTCATGCTGAACAGCTGCAAGTGGTCTGTTGATGTAATCTAAAAACTGCAATATAAAACATTTCTGCAAAGTGTTAGCAAAACTCTCATTCATTTACTTATTTGGACCAATATAAACAATGTCATCAACATAAAACAAGAATTATCTCATATGCATTCCCAGATCTTTTTGTGAACACGCATTCATCAATTTCGGATTTAATAAAACCCATTAAATTTAATTTGTCAGTTAGACATAAATACCACATTAAACCAGACTGTTTCAGACCATAAAGAGCCAGGTATCCCCTTCTTGCTTCTGGAACCCTTTGACCTAAATTTCTTCATCCAGATCAGCATGTAAATAAGCTGTTTCAACATCGAACTGGAACACTTCTAAACCAAGAATAGTTGCAGTGGTTAAAGCAATTTTCACACTCTCAGTCTAACTGTCGGTGAGTAAGTATTCCTGTAATCCTCAGGATAACGTTGAGCAAAACCCTGAGCTACAAGTCTGGCCTTGTATAATGATTCACCATTTGGTTTCTTCTTGATTCTGTAGATCCATTTGGTGCCAATGACTTTCTTGTTTGCTGGAGGACTTGCAGGCGTAAACACTTTGAGTTTCTTTAGGCTGTCCATTTCAGCCTGCATGGCCTCATACCATTTCTCTTGCTCTGAATCGGGAAGATGCTTAATTTGCATGAAGTTGTCCAGAGGCAGTGTAACAGCACAAAGCAAAGATAAAGGTACTTTTGTCAATTGCCATGAATATCGCTTCGGAGGGATCCCCTTCTTGACCCTCTCGGAACATCTCGGAACTATGGTCCAATCTTCTTCCATTTTGTCCTCGTTTTCTTCCTTGTCACTAGCTTCAGCATCGACGGCATGCGAAGATGGAACCTCAGGTTGAGAATAACTAGTTGATGGAACATTCACCTGATAATCTCGATCATCAGACTGCGTAACATCATCTCTAGGAAAATAAACTCCAGGATCATTTGAGTGAATCCTGGACCAGTCAGCATCTTCTTTAAAATTAAAGGATTGAGAAACCACAATTACATTTCTGGAGTCAACGAACTTTCTGCATCTGGAATTGTCATCAATACCCATAAATCTCAGTCTTTTTGCTGCTGGACCTCCTTTCCTTCTTTGAGCTAGTGGAATATTCACCATAGCATAGGAACCAAAAATATGGATATTTCTCAAGTCGGGTTTATATCCATATAACATGAAGAAAGGTGTCTGGTTAATTACACTGCTCCAGATATGGTTAACCACATAGTTTGCATATTTAATTGCTTCACCCCAGTATGGGAAACTCAGATTAGCGTCTTCCAGAAGACAACGCATCATTGTTTGCAGTACTCCATTTCTGCGTTCCGCCACTCCATTTTCCGCAGGAACGTAAGGAACTGAGGTTTGGTGCAGAATTCCATTCTTACACATCCAGTCCTGAAAACTCTGGGACATGAATTCAGCACCATGATCACTTTGAATTCTAGCGATGTGAACACCATGTTGAATGTTGACATAAGTTGCAAAATCTTTAAAGATCTGAAAGGTCTCTGATTTTTCCTTCATAGGAAACACAAATCCATATCTAGAATAATTGTCAACAATTGTTAAGAAATATTTTCTACCACCAAGTGTTGGTGCAAATGGATCTACTATGTCAGTATGTACCAAATCAAAAATGTGTGTTGACAGGCGTGTAGTGTGTTTTGCAATGGCTGCTGCCTTGGACTTGGCTTTCTTGCAGACAGCACAATCCAAAAACACCTTACACCCCTTCAGATCCAAACCTTTTACGAATTCTGGCATCTTGCTAAGAACACGAAAACTGGCGTGCCCCAATCTTCTATGCCACTTATGGATACACCTGGAATGCAAAAGTTTACCTGTTAGTGAATTTTCAACATTCATATTAGGAACCTTAGGCTTGCTTTGAGCAACCTGTTTCTGACTTCTATTGGTTCTAGGAACCTGTGAGATAGCAACAGGATCTCTCTCTGGAACATCTCTCTCTGGGCCTGTGTTTCCTTTTATCGGAACAGGTATACTTGCCTGTGCTTATGAAGTAGACTTCGGCTTTAGGTAATAAACACCATCAATTAATATGGTTTCAGCGACTTTATTACCTTCTTTCATCACATAACTTGCTTTTTCAAAATGGTGAACCTGGTACTTGGATACTCTCGACAAATGACTCTGACTAAGCAAACTGCTGGTTGCTGTCAGAATATAATAAACATCAGGAATTAAAGCATCTAACTCTTCAATATAAACAGTTCCTTTTCCCTTGATCTGAACAGTATTATTTGAAAAAGTGTACAGTTCACACATGTCAGGTTCAGGCTCGTGCATCTCTGTGAAAAGATCTCTTCTGTAGGAAACATGCACAGCTGTTCCACTGTCCAAAGTCCAGAGATGTCTTCTGTCATAATCCGGATTTCCTTTATTGGTTAATGCCAATGTGATGTGTGGAGTTTGTAGATCACGCCTGGAACCACAATGACCTTGTCTTTCACCTCTGCCCTTGCTTCTGGAATCTGTTCCTCTGGGATGGTATGTGACAGGTGCTGGAGATCGCTGGGGACAATCATGGACGATATGTCCCAGATGACCACAGATGTAGCATCTTGGCATCCTTGGAACAAAGGCTTTTCCTCGGAAACTGCGCTTCAAATCTAGAGCATTCAATGCAGTCGGTCCTCTCAAATGTTGCGTGGCGTGCATGAATGCTGGCACTGGCTGGCTTGATGGAGACATCTGTACAGCAGACTGACTCCTTGACAATTTTATAAATGCACTTTGCAAATTTTGTAATTGTTCCTGTATTTCACACAAATCACCAGCAGATGGTGCTGCAACATTAGAAATGGCAGAAGCTCTTTCAACTGAGTCAGCATCACATATCATGAGATAGCTGTGATGTAGGCATAGCTCTCTGCTCTGATTGGTCTGACACCACTCCCATGTGACCAATTTGTGGGTGGACCTTTGGCTTCAATGAAGAAGGCAAGATGGAGGACTCAGGAATTCTAATCACACCCCTATCTCGCTGGATAGACAGTGCATAGGCCTTAGCTTGCTGTAGGCTTTGTTCAAAATCTGCAATCTGTTGCATATAATCCTCTGGGCTGGTACGTGACAGGTGCTGGAGATCGCTGGGGACAATCATAGACGATATGTCCCAGATGACCACAGATGTAGCATCTTGGCATCCTTGGAACGAAGGCTTTTCCTCGGAAACTGCGCTTCAAATCTAGAGCCTTCAATGCAATCGGTCCTCTCAAATGTTGCGTGGCATGCATGAATGCTGGCACTGGAGACATCTGTACAGCAGACTGACTCCTTGACAATTTTATAAATGCACTTTGCAAATTTTGTAATTGTTCCTGTATTTCACACAAATCACCAGCAGATGGTGCTGCAACATTAGAAATGGCAGAAGCTCTTTCAACTGAGTCAGCATCACATATCATGAGATAGCTGTGATGTAGGCATAGCTCTCTGCTCTGATTGGTCTGACACCACTCCCATGTGACCAATTTGTGGGTGGACCTTTGGCTTCAATGAAGAAGGCAAGATGGAGGACTCAGGAACTCTAATCACACCCCTATCTCGCTGGATAGACAGTGCATAGGCCTTAGCTTGCTGTAGGCTTTGTTCAAAAACTGCAATCTGTTGCATATAATCCTCTGGGCTGGTACGTGACAGGTGCTGGAGATCGCTGGGGACAATCATAGACGATATGTCCCAGATGACCACAGATGTAGCATCTTGGCATCCTTGGAACGAAGGCTTTTCCTCGGAAACTGCGCTTCAAATCTAGAGCCTTCAATGCAATCGGTCCTCTCAAATGTTGCGTGGCGTGCATGAATGCTGGCACTGGAGACATCTGTACAGCAGACTGACTCCTTGACAATTTTATAAATGCACTTTGCAAATTTTGTAATTGTTCCTGTATTTCACACAAATCACCAGCAGATGGTGCTGCAACATTAGAAATGGCAGAAGCTCTTTCAACTGAGTCAGCATCACAAGACATATCACGAGATAGCTCATAGCTCTCTGATTCATTGTTGGCTCAGGATTTAATGAAGAATAATGAATTTCACCTTTCTCTTTTGATGAAAAACTATCAGCTGCCTGTATAACTTCAGAATTAGCACCAAGCTTCTCAAATTCTTGGGCTTCTGGCTTCTCAGGCTGAGTTTGATAGCATGCATCATAAATAACACTTGGTACAGACCTGCTATCTTGTCCTCCTACAGTAGTTTCCTCCTCCAGATGAGTAGCGATAGCCAGCGGACTTCTTATCTCTTCAGGAATTCCAGAAAATGACAATAAATCCTCCAACAGAACCTTCCGTTTTTCTTTGCCTTTCTTTCTTGGCATTGCAGAGTTTGTCAAAATTAATTACAAAATCCTCAGACTTTGTAATTTAATTATCAAAACATCAGATAAGGAAAACCATCCTCTGCTACCATGTCAAAATGAAAACATTCAGTTTTATAAATTAGAGGAAATGGATCGTGTTTTTCTGTTGCCAGCATACTTTATTTACAAAATAACTAAGAAACAAAGAAACAGCAGTACCGTTCTACTAAGCAAGCTAAAGAAACTATAAAGAAAGATGAAGTAGAAGTAAAACTCCTCTCCTGCACACATGCGCAGTAAAACAGAACTTCACAAGACACTCATATCTTGTTACTATGGAAACTTGATAACCAGTCCAGCTTATTTTGTAAACATCTGTGAAAAGCTCCTCAGACAAACCCAAAACAAACGCAGTGACAGTAAGTAGAGGACTACCGTATTTTTCACTATACAACATAAATTGTATGGAATCTTAGCCACCAATTTTCCAGGCTAATCGGGAAGACATGGCATTGTTTTTAAATTATTTCACATCCTAATAACATAATTTGAATCTTAGAACAAGTGATTGCAGACACTATATTGTTTTACATTTCACATTTTCTGTTTGTCTTCGGAAATTATTTTTTTCTCTTAACCTTGGGTATGTCCATCATGAGTCATGGTGGCACAGTGGCTAGAGTGCAGTACTGCACTCTACTTCTGCTGACTATTGGTTGCCTGCAGTTTGGCAGTTTGAGTCTCACCAGGCTCAAGGCTGACTCAGCCTTCCATCCTTCCGAGGTGGATAAAATGAGGAGCCAAAATTGTTGGGGGCAATATGTTGACTCTGTAAACCACTTAGACAGGGCTGCAAAGCACTGTAAAGTGGTATATAAATCTAAGTGCTATTGCTATTGCTATTTTGTTTACATGAAATTAAGTTAGGTTTTTTCTCTTTATCTTCTTTTCTATTTTCTTTTCTATTTATATTCTAATTTTGTTTACCTCTTGTAAGACTGGTCTGTCACTAAAGGGTAAAAGAACTGACCATGTCAAACTCTATGCCCAGCAAATGGCACAACTTTATCATTTTTATATTGTAATTGATAGAAAGCAACCAGGTTATAGAAGCCCTCTTTCATGCATCAGGATTAGGAGAAGACAGCCAGGTGTATGGCCTCTTAGAAGATGTAATAGTGAGAATTACACACCACTACTCCAAGAGGCAGAAGATGGTGGTCAGAAGAACTAGAGGATTCTGGGAGAGGATATTTAAAATCTCCATCCCTAAACCTTATAGTTTTACTTGTGTTTCTACATACCTATTTGCATTTTACATATGTAGGAATGCTGTTCAGTACATTGCAATGCTTGAAGGCCTCTTCCTTTCATCATTAGAGCACATCTATTTCTCGTTGAAGGGAAATCCCAAAGCCTAGTTACAGTGGTATAATGAAAACCATAGTTAATAAAACATTTTGGGAGTCCAGATGTATAAAATTAGAAAGGAAATGCATGGATTCATTATGAATTTAGCAACTAATTTCTCCTTTCCTGATCATGTACAGCCAAAGATGATTTTCTGAGAAAGATCTCAGAAGATGATGCACCTTAATTTCTAAATTAAAACAAGCAGCAAATTCTTCTAGGTCAAGATAAGCACAAATCTACTGCCTGAGAGCAAAAACCCAGAAAAGACAGGCAAACTCCTTTCCAAAGGATACAAAAACACTTTTAAGCAAAAAGTAAAGATAAAGGTTTCCCTGTCAGTTATGTCTGACTCTTTTAAGCATCAGTGAACAAATGATTAAGACAGGGAAGAACAAACAGGAGGAAGTCTTATTAGGCTTCAGAAAATCATAAAACCAGAAATATTTAAGCGGTCTTTTGTTTTATAAATACCACCATATATTTTAATGGTTATTCACTGGTTTATGGGAAATTATTTTTTTCTATACCTTTTGATCCTTTGATCTGCACTCCTAATTTGGTTTTTTCCTTACTTCCCACCCCCATTTTCCCTTTAAAATATTTTCCCTGGTTCATTGTATTTTATACTTTTCTGAAATTCAATTACGTTCTGACTTCAAAGAAAACAATGACCCTGACATATTTCCAGATCCTTCAAAATATATGATTTAAACAAATAAATAATGGTTTAGTGAGATACATCATATCATACAATTCCAAAGGTGGTTTTTTCAGGAGGTAACTTTCTTGTTTTTCTTTAAAGAATTTTGCTTCTCATCCAAAAAATTTCTTCAGCTCTGACTGGATGGTGGGAAATGGAAGGATTTATCATCCTTGCAGAGAGCTAGTCATTTGCATTCTTTTAAGGATCATTGAGGCCACTTGAAGATTTAAAAAAACAAGAAAGTCCAGTGGCCTCCTGAAAAAAAAGATCTTTGGGACAACCATGACCTGGATGACTAAGAATCTCCATAGATATTTACATCACAATCTGTTTCTGTTGTAATTTTCCAGTGAATATTCTTTCTTCCTTTCTTTTTTTAAACTGCTGCAACTATGTAACTTTCAATTTCTTAATTCCATTGCCTTTCAAGTAGTAGTGACAACTACAGCTAGAACAAAAATCTTCTGCATAGAATCACAAAACCAAGAAAATATAGAATTGTTTAATGGATTTATTATTGAATAAATATAAATGTATTTTTATGGCTATTCTATCTTTTTTATGCTGTAAAAATGAGTTTATTTATAAAGTTCATTCCTTTCTTTTAATCTGTTTGTAGGTGTGAGAAAACGAAGAGTGAAATAAAACAATTGGCATTGACTGCTTACCAGGTATAATGTGACGAATTAACTACTTCACCCCCACCAATGAATTCCCATGTAGTTTCCTTCTGTCGCAAACCAATCCAGCTCCCCTTTGCCAACATAGCATCAAGCCATGTCTTTAAAAAAAAAATCAGAATAATTTTTAAACAGTATCTTACTTGAAATTTCATGAGTTACTTAGAAGTGAAGTTTGAAAAGGTTAAAATGAAAAATTGAAATTTAGCCCATATAAGTGAAAAAATGACTTTTGATTTTTGGCAGAATTTTTTTTACTTGTGCATTGAACTTACAACCTATTACAATTAAATGATTTTCATGGCTTACAAAATGTGCACCATGCAATTAAAATATCTATTATAAAATAGCAATGTAAATTACAAAATAAATAACATAATGCTATATATGAAATCAAGAAAATACCCTACAATTCAGTTAAAAACTTTCTAAAAGTAGGGAGATGGTAACATTTTCTTGCTAGATTATTTCCTCCTGCATATGACTAAATATAAATATATTTATATAAATATAAATCAATTTAGTTTTTGTATTGATTGTGAGGTTTCACCGGGATAGGTTTCACCGGGCCTTTTGTCAGGTCTGTTGGATCTACCAGTTGCGGTGCTTTCTGGATCGGGGTGCATTGCGCACGGTCACTTCTGCCCTCGTCATCTCCCGCCTAGACTACTGCAATGCTCTCTACATGGGGCTCCCCTTGAAGAGCATCCGGAGGCTCCAGCTGGTGCAGAATGCGGCCGCGTGGGTGATTTTGGGGGCTTCTCGGAGCTCCCATGTTACACCGCTCCTGCACAAGCTGCATTGGCTTCCAGTGGCCTTCCAGGTGCGATTCAAGGTGTTGGTGATCACCTTTAAAGCGCTCCATGGCTTGGTACCCAGGTACTTATGGGACTGCCTACTGCCATCATCGGCCTCCCACCGGCCAGTGCGTTCCCACAGGGTGGGCCTCCTCGGGGTGCCACTGGCTGGGCGATGCCGGCTGGCAGCTTCGAGGGTATGGGCCTTCTCTGCGGGGGCACCCTCCCTCTGGAATGAGCTTCCTATGGAGATACGGGCCATCACTGACCTATGGGCCTTCCGGCGTGCACTGAAGACCCACCTTTTTCAGCAGGCTGGTCTGGCCTAGTCCCATTAGTAGGGTTTTAATTTTTAAATCTTCATCTTTAACGGGGTTTTATTGGTTTTATTTTTAATTACAGACGTGCATTTAATTCTCTTTTAATTCATTTTAAAATTTATATTGATTGTATTTTATTGTGGCTGTTCACTGCCTCGAGTCCCTATTTGGGAGAGGGGGTGGTATAAAAGTTTTTATAATAAATAAATAAATATGTTATAGCAGGTAGCATACACAATCAAAAACTTATTATCAAACTGCATATTATTATGCATATTTCTATATAATATTTTAAAATTAATATATAGATGCAAAGATCAGAAATTGAAAAATGATTTTATTATGCATACTTAAATAATATTTACTATGTATATCAGTATATTAAAATATTGAATAATTAAATGATGAAGGATTGTACACATGGTGGAGCAAATAATAGCATGTTAATAACACAACACAGCCAACCTCCCCACAGTATATATGGGGAGACAGCAGCTCAGATCACACTTTGCTCACACAAGCACAAAGCCAAAAGCACCAGCCTGAAGATGGCAAGTGAGATCTCATCGAAACGTTGCCAAGATAGTTTCAATCTTACATGGGAACAGACCCAAACACACCAAGACCTGCATATTTGTACCTGTGAAAATCTATGAAAACATACATATACATACATACATACATACATTCATACATACATACATACATACATATAAACATTTTTCTTCAGGCTTAGGGGTAGCATGGAAAGATACATGCTTGGCAACACAAGACAAGATAGAAAGACCTGCACATGGATTAGAGTACAAACAAAAGTATATGATATCATTTTTATTTGATTTACTTTAATACTAATTTATATATATATATATATATATATATATGTGTGTGTAAGGTTTTTAAGCTGATAATTTTAAATAATAAATAAGGGAGACTATTATATATTAAATAATAAATAAGGGAGACTATCTCCCTTATTTATTACTTAAAATTATCAGCTTAAAAACCTTACACACATGTAAACAAAAGGCAACGAAACAAATAGCTTTCTGTCGGTATGGTCTCTGGTGATGAGCCGAAAGACAGAAAAGAAAGCAGTATGCTTTCTCCCTTAATTGGGGCTTAACAGGGTGTTGTAATACAAAGTATATATATATATATATATATATATATATATATATATATATATATATATACTTTGTATTACAACACCCTGTTAAGCCCCAATTAAGGGAGAAAGCATACTGCTTTCTTTTCTGTCTTTCGGCTCATCACCAGAGACCATACCGACAGAAAGCTATTTGTTTCGTTGCCTTTTGTTTACATGTGTGTAAGGTTTTTAAGCTGATAATTTTTAAATAATAAATAAGGGAGACTAGTATAGATCTATTTCGAGCTAGTTAGCTCTCTTCAGCTAGCCATACCCTTACTGGGATTCGAACCAGGGAAGTATTACATGTGAGGCAGTTGTAATTGCCTCTACACCACTGGCTCTCTCCTTATCAGCTCAGGCAGGGGAATAAGTATATACTTTGTATTACAACACCCTGTTAAGCCCCAATTAAGGGAGAAAGCATACTGCTTTCTTTTCTGTCTTTCGGCTCATCACCAGAGACCATACCGACAGAAAGCTATTTGTTTCGTTGCCTTTTGTTTACATGTGTGTAAGGTTTTTAAGCTGATAATTTTTAAATAATAAATAAGGGAGACTAGTATAGATCTATTTCGAGCTAGTTAGCTCTCTTCAGCTAGCCATACCCTTACTGGGATTCGAACCAGGGAAGTATTACATGTGAGGCAGTTGTAATTGCCTCTACACCACTAGCTCTCTCCTTATCAGCTCAGGCAGGGGAATAAGTATATACTTTGTATTACAACACCCTGTTAAGCCCCAATTAAGGGAGAAAGCATACTGCTAGCTATTTCTAACTAGCTCGAAATAGATCTATACTAGTCTCCCTTATTTATTATTTAAAAATTATCAGCTTAAAAACCTTACACACATGTAAACAAAAGGCAACGAAACAAATAGCTTTCTGTCGGTATGGTCTCTGGTGATGAGCCGAAAGACAGAAAAGAAAGCAGTATGCTTTCTCCCTTAATTGGGGCTTAACAGGGTGTTGTAATACAAAGTATATACTTATTCCCCTGCCTGAGCTGATAAGGAGAGAGCCAGTGGTGTAGAGGCAATTACAACTGCCTCACATGTAATACTTCCCTGGTTCGAATCCCAGTAAGGGTATGGCTAGCTGAAGAGAGCTAACTAGCTCGAAATAGATCTATACTAGTCTCCCTTATTTATTATTTAAAAATTATCAGCTTAAAAACCTTACACACACATATATATATATATATATATATATATATATATATATATATATATATATATATATATATATATATATATATATATATATATATATATATATATATAATAGAGCCTTCTTAAGGCAGAAGTATTACATTAAATATAAAGTACATGTGCTGATTAATGACTACAATAACATTCTTCTGTTTCATTATTATTATAATTTCATTATCTTTAGCAGATAATTTATAACTTGAAATTTTTTAAAAAATGTAATTTATAATGGGCTTGGATTCTTTACCCACCATTCAATTCTTTGGCACATCTTCAGAAACCCTGTGAAAATATGATTTTCTTGTACAAGTCAAGTTTAGCCTTAGTTTATTAGATACATAGTTAATTTCTCAGGGTAAAACTCTTTAGAAATAAATAATATATGTGCAAGTACATATTGTTGCATTTCCTAACAATTATTGTTATCCTTTGTTAACCTTTGTTTTTTTTTTAATCCTCAGAATCATGGTATAATCACTCAGTGATTTATTGGTGCTCCTGCCATCATCAAACTTTTCCTGACTGGGAAGTTCTTTTGTCTTTGTCTGTTTTTTTATATATAATGTGATTTGATGGAAGTGTGAGGAACATTTGAATAAGAAATGGAATTAACTTTTATTATACAATTTTAAAAAGTTCCTTAAAACAATGATGCTGAATCTAGCAAAGATGGCCCGCCATGATGTTTTGGGTGACACACCAGCATTTAGCAAAACCAAAGTCCCCAAAACATCCAGAGGCCACAACCAGATTTTTGAAGCCATTTCAAGAACAAAGGCTTCATGAAACATGTGGGAGCCTTGGATAGGCTGCAGGGGCTTGCCAAGTAATCCACACATGTGAATCCTGGGGAATGCTAGGACCATGGGTAATTACATAGTTTCCCAAGTTTTGCATGCCTTGGGAAATGGTATGAGGCAGCCTTTAGAATGTAAGTAGTGGCATTAGGGCTAAAAGTTGAGGCCCGGGCCTCATTTTCAGACCCACTCTCAATACTGTGGCCAAGTGCCAGTGTTCAGGGCATGTAGTCCTTAATGGAGCTACAATTACAAGGAAGGAAGTATGGGTCTGTCTTAAATTCGATACTCTTCAATATCTTCATCAATGACTTAGATGAGAGGATATATTAGGAAATCAACAAATTTGCAGATGACATCAAGCTAGCAGAAATAGCCAATAGTCCAGAAGAAAGGCTCAAGATACAGAAGGAACTTGACAGACTTGAACACTGGGCCCTATCTAACAAAATGAAATTCAATATAGAGAAAATAATGTTTTACATTTAGGGAAGAAAAACCAAATGCACGAGTTTAAAATAGGTGGTACCTGACTCGGTGTAGTGACTGTAAAAAAGATCTTGGAGTCCTAGTGGAAACCACTTATATATGTGTCAACAGTATGCTACAGCTATCAAAAAAGCCAACATAGTCCTAGGTTACATTAATAGAGAGATAGAATTAAGATCACATGTAGTGTTAATACCACTTTATAATGTTTTTGTAAGACCACACTTAGAATATTGAATCACCACGATATAAAAAAGATATTGAGACTCTAGAGAAAAGAGCAACAAAGATGATTAGAGGACTGAAGGCTAAAACATATGAAGAATGGTTGCAGTAATTGGATATGTCTAGCCAGTGAAAAGGAGGATTAGGGGTCATGATAGCAGTGTTCCAATATCTAAGGAGCTGCCACAAAGAAGAGGGTGGCAATCTATTCTCCAAAGCACCTAAGGGCAGGACAAGAAGCAATGGATGGAAACTAATCAAGGAGGAAACCAACCTAGAACTAAGGAGAAATTAAAACAATTAGAACAATTAATCAGTGGAACGACTCGCCTCCAGAAGTGGAGTGCTCCAACACTGGAGGTTTTAAAGAAGAGATTGAACAACCATTTTTCTGAAGTGGTATAGGGTTAGGCTTGAGCAGGGGGTTGGATTAGAAGACCCCCAAGGTCCTTTCCAACTCTATTGTGTTATTCTATTATTCTAACTGAAAAATGTAAATTAATAATGGTGGTTCTGAAAGAATTCATCATTATGGCCTATGAAAACTGCATTAAACTGAGCCATTCAACGGAATAACTCTATAATGTGAATAAAATTTTGTTATGTTGCTTGGTTATTTTAAAATGAATCTTTTATTTTCTTCATTTATTATTTTTATCATGGCTGTATTACTATTCTAAGCAGAGATGTTTATGATTTTGATTTAGGTTGTTTATGACCAAAAATCTCTCTCAATTGTGACAATAGAGAAATTTAAGAAATAAATAATAATAATAATATCTCTACTTAATTAATGTACCTTTTCTTTTGTACTTGAAATCCGGACAAGATATGCATCCTTGTAGAAGGAACATCGTTTTTCTGCCCATTCATAGTCCCCCTTTTTTTCTTTTTCAAAATAATAGCAATGTCCATCATAATACCACCATGGTGCATTTTGGGGACATTTTAGATTTTTGAGGCCTGAAAATAACACAGACTGAATTTTAAAAATATTTTTAAAAATTATACTAACTTATATATTCAGTGAGAGCAATGCCTTTATCTGCGAAGATTAACAACGTACCATTTTAATCCTGATTAAAATTTTAACATTTTAACATATATTCAAATTATATTTAATATTGTAGAAAATTAGCACCAATCCTGTTCTTAGAAGAATGAAATATTCTAGGAAATATTAAAAAGGCAGAATATTTCCACTAAAAGAAAAAGAAAAATCTTAAAGGAAACAGAACTCAGCCTCAGCTCCCTACCCCCAGCAGATATTTTGGTACCATCTTATCTACAAGACAAAAGACTGGGCTAGACTATCTACAAAACAAAAGACTTTCACTCTTCAGGACATAATAGGATTATCTATCAACAAAGCTCACCACAAGCCTCTTCACTGCATGATTAAACCAAGCCTGGGGCACAGACAGCCTACAAAGTTAGCTAAGACCCTCCGCCCCCTGGGAGTCTGACAACCAATAGAATACATGGCCTTTGCCGCAGGAACAGGAAGCTCAAGTTCAAAGCCCAGGGTATAAATAACACTTGCTATCCAGTCCATGTGTTCAGCCACCCAGAATCACACGTGCTTGGTGGTTCTGCTTCACCATTAAACCAAGCAGCCCCCATGTTTCCAGTGTCTTTCTCCCCACTTGGAATTGAACCCAGATGGACATTTCTTCCAACAGTATTAAAAGCTGACATTTGATTTAACTGAATGAAATTCAGAGACAGGTAAATTTTGCTGATTGAAAAAAATTACAAGCAAATCTGTATACTGTACAGAAAAAGAATCTTGCAGTTAACTGGAGCTTCTTTCTCCCTCCTTCCTCCTAAAATTATATATTTATAAACTTGGAAAGAATGGCTATTTCTGAAAAATTAAGAGGGAGGAACTAGTTGTGAACCTGACCTGTTTGGCATTCCAAGAATACTGCTTTGTTTATTCTTTGTCATTTGCAAAAGTAAATGCATCCATTCTTATCAAAAGGCAGTGTTTGTTTAACTAAATATCAATACCAGCAAATTCTGTTTGTTTGTTTTTTAATATTTTTTTTATTTTTATATTTTAAAAAACATCTCTTTTGGCGAACAGTGTGGTTCCAGGTTTTTACATTTCAATACAAACATGACTGTAGTTACATATTCATCTTTCTTATTCAATTTCATATCACAATATTACTTATTTTATTTTCCTTTGAATAGTCTCAAATATTAAATTCATTACACTTATTTTATCCAATTCTAGTTCCTATCTTAACTTATTTAATTATTCTAAAAATATTCTCCTATCTTATTTTACAATATTATCTAAGATTCTTATTTCATTTCTATATTCATTACACACATTATCTGCCACATTTGCAATTTTATCACATGCTGTTATTCCATTCATTATTCAATAAATTTCATCCTTATTCTAATAATTTAAAAAGTTGTTCCCTTTAGTTGTCAATTCGAGCTTGCCACCTATTTACCTTATACATTTTTTCAATTTATTCCCTTTAATTCATTATAAAACTTTACCATAGTATACTCATTTTTTAATTACCACATTCTACATTACTAACAATATTCTCTTAACTACTACATATCACGTATGCATATATATTTTAAGTCAGATTCCGCATGGTATTCTTTTTCTCAATTACCTTAAATTTACATCTATATATTCCAAAAATATTCATTGAATATTTTTATATCAATTAATTGATATTAATCTTTCCATTACCATTCTCATAATTCATTTTAACTTTATTCATTGCTTTATTAAATATCAATTAATTTTCTTATAATAAATTCCAATTTCTATATCTATCTCAATAAAATCTGTATCCTGTTTAACAATAATCCTTAAAGAAAATTTTAAAAAATATCAGTTCCAATCTTATCTATTTATTAACGCTCCCACAGGGTTGCCCTCCTCGGGGTACCGCCGCCCGGCCGTTGTCGGTTGACGGCCCCGAGGGTTCGGGCTTTCTCTGTGGGAGCCCCCTCCCTTTGGAATGATCTCCCCCCGGAGATACGGGCTATGACGGATATTCTGACCTTCCGGCGCGCAGTGAAAACCCTATTTTTTCAACAGGCTGGCCTGGCCCAGTAACTGTATTTTTAGTTTTTTAACTTAATTTTAATCGGGGTTTTATTAGTTTTTAATTTTTAACTCTATTTTTGGGTTAGACAGCCGGATCAATTTGGTTTAATTTATTTTAATTGTATTTATTGAGTATTTATTATGTGTTTTTAGTAGGCTGTACACCGCCCCGAGTCCCTTTTTGGGAGAGGGAGCGGTATAAAAGTTTAATTAAATAAATAAATAAAAATAAATCAATCAATATTCTTATATAACACAACAAATCACTTTGCAGAATCTCCCTCCCTATTCTTCTTCTTCCCATTGCCTCTCATCCTCCTGACTATATAATTTCTTTTCATTCTTGTTTGCTTTCTGTCTCCCTTCATTTTCTGATCCTTTCTCTTAATTCCCCTTTTCCCTTTATTATTTCCCCCCATTTCTTATTCCAATTATTTAGTTTGTCCCCCTCCTTCTCTCGATCTTTCCCCTGTAATTCCCTCTTCTGCAGTTTCCTTTTTCTTTGTTTAGCTTTCCAGACAATTCCCCCTTTAATTATCACATCAAACCTCAAATTTTTAACTTTAATTCTTTTCCCCCCACTTTTAATGTTCATTGTTCCACTTGTTCTTTAAAACTGGTTTCCTCTTTATTTAATTCCTCCCCCTCTGGTTCTCTTTGTTCTTCTTCAATCTGAATCACCATTTCTAATTTTTGTAGTATAATACTGTACATTTCTATGCTTTCTTTCACCATTTCCTTCATAACTTGTAGTTCCAGTCCCATTTCCACATATAATTCTCCCATTTTGCATGCTTCTTTTCCTCCCTTCTTTGATAGTTATATCCAATCCAAATGTCCAGTAGTTTATTTCAGTCAGCATCTTATCTTTGATTTCAACGATCAATGTCCATAAGTCTTTGTTTCCAGGTTCCTTCTGCTAATTTCTTTTCCAACTTTTTCCCAAATAATCCAAGGCAATTTCTTCATGTATCTTTTTCCCTTGTAGTATTCTAGTATTTCACTTTTCAGGGTTTTTATTTTATTATAGTGGAGTTCCCCTTTTAAATTCCAATTTTAGAAAGACCAAGCACTTTTCAAAGAGTCACTGAAATTTTTTCTGTACCATTAGGTGGCGCTCTCAGTTCTGTTTCCACATTCTACACTTTTTTTTCACTTTTCCCTTTTTAAACTTTATTAATTTTGCTAATTCCAGTTATTAGCTATTATTTCTTTTCAATTCCAGCATTTACTTATGCCTATTTAGTGCCAAAGTCCAATTAATTAAATCACCAATTCCAATTTTGTAAATTCTTTTTTGTAAGTTTTCCCTTTAAGTTATTTCCTTTTCATTTCAGTTTTAAAAATTAAAGATTACGTCTTTTTTTTATTTTTCTGTATTTTTCTCACATTAACAATCACAGCCAAATTAAAAATAGTTCTGAGCCCTTTTCAGAATCTTCTTCTCTGGGGTTATGGTAAAATAAAAGAATTTTTCTCACCCAGTTCCACACTGTCACTGTCTCCACTCCTGCACTCTTCATAGGTTGAAGCTGTTTCCAGCTGCATGACAGCCATTTTAGCCGTCCTTCTTCACAACTTGGCTTGAAGAGCAAAAGCCTCGGGAGTCTACAGAGGAGTTGCATTCTCCCCTGAAACCTCACAAGGCACCTCCTCCTTGCTTCACCACCTCCAGAATGGTTTTGGCTCCTTTTGGAGCCCATGAACATGCAAAAGCCAGCACAGGGAGCGGAAAAGTCCGCTACCCTGTTGCTGGAGTTGGTGCGACGTCACTTCCTCCCAATCCCAGCAAATTCTGATAGGTTTACTAAAAGCAACTTGCATATTTAGTTTAACTTGTTTCATTGAAGCTATTTCTAAGAGTACTGGAACAAGGGATGGTGCTCAGAAGCAGGCATGAAAATTTTCCAGAAAGAGAAGTTAATATGCCACACAACTTTATTCTTTAATCTCTGTGCAAACAGAGTTAGCTAGATGAACAGGCCACTCAGAGGAATATTAAATGATTAACAGAAGCTGAATAGTGGAAATAAGTCCACTATTTGTGGATATATTTATGACTGAGTAATTGTTCCTGAATTGAGTTGTAACAGTAGGCAAAAGGAGAATCCACACAATGCATGCAAATTGAAGTAGACTTTAAAAGAACTTAATACTAAACTAAATATCCGAAATTGTTCTCTTCATTTTCCTAAGTATTCTTTTATAAAACAATTCTTAAATAACCTTAAAAGACTTTGAAGGAATGCATCTATGCAAACTACAAGCTGCAATAGTTCCTAGGATCTTAACTGTTCATCATACTCAATTACAGCTGTTATAGATATGACTATCTGAAATTCACAGAAAAATTCCTTTCAGTTGTACAGATAGAAAAGTAGACTTCTTTAATGTAACTTTTTACTTTACATTACTATATGCATCTGATTAATATTCTTTTTTCCAGTGTTCTTGTAATAAAATTCATTCTATTGATATGACCTTAAAGCCATTACCTTAAAGTCATACATATTTAGGTTTCCAGTCATGACCACTGTGTAATGCCAAAGCCAGAAAATTCTTAAGATTCAAAGAAAAAAGCTCTATGGAAGGTAGCCACAACATTTTGGGAAAAGGTATAGCTATTTAAAAAGTTACAGGTAGGATCTATGTTTGCTCCTCATGCTCTTTTTGCCTTTCAAATCTGCAACCTCATGTAATCCTATTATTCTTTGATCTATTTTAAACTTGCTCTCACAGTGGCATTTTTGCTCTAACTGAGACTGAGTTGCAATTTAGTCCCATGACTTTTTGTCTGCTTGCTAATTCCATGCAGAAACTTTGCTTTGGAAAGCCAACCCTGTATGTGAATGAGTTTGTGTCTAATAATTATATTCTGATTTCTTTTGAAATGTGCACCTTCTATATTTTACATAAATTACAGTCATAGATATTATAAATTCTCAATTAATCTACTCATCAGCCACATTGTTTCAGCAAAACATACTCATGTTTCTTTAAAACAGAGGTGTCAAACTCAAGGCCCGCAGGCTGAATCTGGCTTGCAGGGTGCTTAGATCTGGCCCACGTGACTGGCCTGGAAATAGCAAAGGATCAGTCCACAGTGTCTTTGCTAGCGGAAATGGGGTATGGGGGCCATGTGCACCCCACCCCACCTCATTTTGGCTGTCAGAGTGTTGCAGAAGGCTGTCTAGACTGAAAACAGAATATATGGGAGTCGTGCATGACCATCCCATGCCCCATTTTTTCCTGACAGAGGGCTATCAAAATTAAAAACAAAACAAAAGGAGAAATGTTTCCCCTTTTGCATTTAAACATGCAAGAAGGGGCAGGAAAGGAGAAAGGGAAAGTGGAAAGAAAAAGAAAAAGAAGAAAAGATGGGAAGGGAGCAAGGAAGGAAAAATAAGGAAAGAGGGAAAGGAAGAAAAATAGAATGAAGAGGGAAGGAAAAAGAAGAAAAGGAAGGAAGGAAGAAGGATTATAATGAGAGTGGGGAGGGTCTCAGGGAAGCCGTGCCTTAGCACTTGGCTACTACAGATGCCCCCTAACATGAGTCCCATGTCACACTCACCATGGCCACACCCACCACGGCCACCACAGCCACGCCCTCCGCTCCCCCCAGCCCTCCTATGTCAAATACAACCCTGATGTGGCCCTCAATGAAATCAAGTTTGACACACTTGCTTTAAAACATGGGGAGTGGAGTAATAGGGCACAACTAACATAGAAAACAGCAGACATATAACTATTTAAGACATTATATTGGATTATGTAATGCATTGTAAACTTTGATACATAAAACTCAACTAAAATCAGCTTTATGATGTTCATTTATAGAAAATTAGACTGTTTACTTTCTGTGATTTTACAAAGGTTTAAAGTTACCAACGTATTGTTTTCTTCTTTACAAGCAAATGCTTTATGGTATATGCCATTTGAATCCATACTATATTCAGAAAAGAATAAGAAATAATTTAAATAAAGAACATCATATTACTACTGTACCTAATTCGCAGAGTTCACCTTTGAATTGACCATGGCAGTACAATCTTTCTGGGCAATTTCCAGTTATTGAATTACATCTGAATCCTCCATAGCATTTCTTACAAGGTAAGCCACAGTTATTGCCATAGTAACCAAGGGAACATTCTAAGAAAAGAATCACAAATCATATTATGTCAACATAATAATGCTTAAAAAACATTCAACAATTCTCCAAAGAGAGTTAGGTATGAAGCAACCAATATGTGATAAGGTTCTATAAGGATTCATCTTATTCATATACTATCATTATGTAAAAGGAATCACCCTAGGATCATTGAAAGTGGACATGTTGTTGAATTTAATCTCTACTCATTGCAGAAATCTAAATCAAAGCATCCCCCCAGTAACTACCCAGCTATCAGTCTCTATATCAGTGATTCCCAAACTTTTTCAGTCCACCGCTCCATTTAGCAAATATTGAAACTTATGACAGTGCTTATGGCAGAAAGTTGCAGGTTGCAGTCACCATGATGCTATGCTTAGTAACCATGGGTGATTCATTTAACAATCACAGCAGAACTGATGTCATAAATCCGGCATGGTCACTTGATTTTTTGCTTAGTAATGGAGTTCAAAGTCCCAATTAGTTGTTAACCTATATATACTATTTATACTATTAACAAGCTAGATACTTGCAGTCTACAACTTTACAGTCAATATTTTGTCTACATGAATAATTTTTGCACCTGTTTGTTATATATTATTCTATAATTTATAGCTGCTTCTTATCCTGCCACAATCATTTTGAGTTTTGATGTTATATCCTTAGTTATCACCCTCTTGTATAATCTGCAAGTTTAATAAATATACACTTTTGATCTAAATCATGAATGCTGAAGAATACTAGACCTAAGTCTGTCTGTGCCTTATATCATTCTACGTGACACTTTTCCTTAGCTTGAAGAAGAACTGTTGATGGGTATTCACTGAGTATGGCTGCAAATCAGATCCACCTAATAATATGCCATCTGGATGATAAACTAGACTCTGACCAGAATATCATACATACCTTGTCAAATGCTGTGCTGAATTCAAGTTATATTATATACACAGCCTTTGCACAATCTGTAAATGAAATTACCTCCTAAACCTGAAGGGTAGTGCAATAAGACTTGATCCTTTCATATCTACATTTTCTAGTGATCAATGCATTCAATCAGTATCAAACTAACAGTTCTATAGTTTCCAGATCCTTGTTTTCCTTTTTTTTTAAAGAAAGGAACAAATCCTTTCACCTATTGTTCAGAGTTTCTTAAAAACAATACACAAGGGTCCAGAGAGATCATTGTCATGTTCCTTCAGAAAACTAGAACACAATTTCCCTAGCTTTGAATAACTGAATTTATTCAAGATACTTAAGTATCACCTGACAATAAATCTCAAATTAAAATCTTCCTTTTCATCCATTGTACCCAGATAACACACATTTATTGCCTAGAAAAGGCTGAGCCTACTGACAGCTTTACAATAGTTCATAAGTAGCTTTAAACATTTGATATGACTACACATAAGAGGAATTTCTACATTAACAAAAATAAACAAGTGCACATTTGATGAATTGAAAACATGAGGGGAGGAGGATACTTGTAATTTATTTTTGCGTGGAATGAAAGTAAAAGGATTCTTATTGCCCCAGCAATGAGTTAATGTTTTTGTATTTTTCTACTGGTCAGTTGAAGGATAAGCACAGGATTGTTCCATATGTGCTATCATCTGGAGGTTGACATACACAAGAACAATACTTTTTTTAAACAATCTGTTCACCAATCTTGACTCATTCTGAATTTCAGCTCTTCCAATGCTCCCTATATATAGTAATTCCAGGCTTTGAACCCGCTTTCTTGATGACCTGCTTGTCCTTTTACCTCATCTATGTGAGGAGAAATACAGTTCACCAAATACAAGCTAGGCGGATATGACCTCATTGATGACTCTCACTCTGTCAAGAACCTCGGAGTACTCATATCTAATGATCTAAGCGCTAGAGCTCACTGTAACAGCATTGCCAAAAAGGCATTAAACATTGTAAATCTAATCTTACGAAGGTTCTCCTCTGGAAATATTGAATTGCTAACTAGGGCATTCAAAACTTTTGCTAGACCAATACTCGAATACAGCTTATCTGTCTGTAATCGGACATTAATATAATTGAGCGAGTCCAGAAGTATTTCACGAGAAGAATACTACACTCCTCTGCTCGCAACAGAATACCTATACCAAGCTTGAAATTTTGGGCTTGGACAATCTTGAACTATGCCGCCTACAGTTGGACTTAAGCAAAGTACACATTTGCTACGATGTCCTACCAGTCAATGACTACTTCAGCTTCAACTGCAACAATACAAGAGCACACAACAGATACAAACTTAATGTTAACCGCTCCAAATTTGATTGCAGAAAGTACGACTTCAGCAACAGAGTGGTCAATGCCTGAAATGCACTACCTGACTCTGTTGTTACATCCTCAAACCTCCACTTCTTTAACCCCAAGCTATCCACTATTGACCTCACCCCATTCCTAAGAGGTCTATAAGGGGCGTGCATAAGTGCACCATCGTGACTCCCGTCTCTGTACTATTGTCCCCATTTATTTGTACCTATTTCCTGTATTCTTACTTATGTTTATACTTATACCTATTATCTTGTAAGCGATTGACAAATCAAATCAAATCAAATAGATAAAAAATAAATAAATTCCCCCCAATTCTCTGCAGCATTATAGCAAAAAGCCCTAGCCTGACAACTAAAATGACCAGTCCAAAAATTTTCTTTGTTTCCATAGAGAAATGGCTTGCCATTGCCTCCCCACCTCACCCCAATTTCCTAGTTTAAGCTTCAATGCTTAGATTTTCTGGTGGTCTTCCTTCCAGTTATTAATAAGATCAAAGCCTACTTAATTATATGATTTTTAAGCCAACTTGGCTTGATACTGCCATCTGCTGAGAATGAAGAGCTTACCTCTTAAATAACAAATGTTATCAAATTATAAAAGAATAATCTAGAGAATAATTTAAATTAAATTTTAGAATTTGACTTTATAAAAAATAAAATAAATAAGAATGGAGCAGTTATTTTAAATTAGCTCCCATTTTTCTTGCATACCAAAAGAAAATAAAGGATTTCTTAAGATTCACATTTGCAAATACTTTTAGAATGGTAATAAATTTATATGCATAGTTCTGTTTTTGATTTCAGACAAATAAACATACCTCGTTTTTTATATGTAAATACATTTTCATCAGATGCAATAATTTCATCTATACCTCTTGTTCTTCTAAAGAAACGACTATCTTGCACTATCCCTGTGCAGCTGGAATCACTTAAGCAGTCTACTACAGCAATGGAAAGAGATGTATAAATCTTTGGGTCTAATGGTCCTGACAGAAAATTATCAGTGTAGAGATCAAAAAGATCTACCCCTAATGGGAAAAAGAAAAAAAATGTTTGAGTGGTTTTTCAAATGTCTTGCATTTATTATTTATAATAGCTAGATTACTTTTTTTATAACTTTTTTGTTTGCTCTTAAAGTTTTTTTCTATGTATAATTTTAAATAGAAAAACCTACATTAGGAATACAAATCATGTTTTCAAAGCATTTTGAGATAATTTATTTGTAACCATACATTAGTTGTAATAAATTTAAACATTTTATGTAAGTTGCTTAGTAATATGTTTCATTAATTTATATCCTATCCCCATATTGCTGTTTTACTGCAACAGTCCTAGGTTGCTTTCTAAATTAATATAGCCAAAAGAGGCAGAAAAACTCTAAGAGACATTAAATTCTAAAAAAAATTATTTTAATTCCTTATGAGCTGTAATATGGATGAACTATTTCAACAAATAGTTTGCTCTAAAACACAAGTAAATACAAATAAATACATAAATAATTGTTTAACAAATTATCAGGGGTACCTGATAAAAGTATCCTGTCAATGCTCTAGAAGTGAAAGTAAAGAGTACATAGATAGTTTTGTTTAAGTTCTACAAGCTTTTTACACTATGGTTAGCATTTTGAATTGCATGACTTTTTCTATTTTTTTAAATGAGAAGAAGCCATCTTTCTTAGATGAGATATTTTTACCAATAATATAGCCACCAAAATATCAGAAAAATTGGGAAAGACTTGAAAATATCTTTGGTACCTTCCATATCTCTTATATCTGTCACCATTTGAGAACTGAAATATAATTCAGTATGAGTAAAGAACCCTATCCAGTGAGGAATTAAAGCCTCATGTCTGATAGCAGAAATAGTAAAACACTCACAAAATTGTAACTAAAAGAAATAATACAAATGTATTGGTTATTGCTTTGGACAAAGCTTTAATTCTATAATAGTATTGTATTTTTGACAAGAAAAAACTCCAAAAATAAGCATCAGTGATATTGTGCACACACACGCGCGCACGCACACACATTGTTTTACGAACACAAGGAAGGATGCACAAATATTATTGTACCACATTGTGCATAAAGAACATAACTGGAAGAGAGAAAGAAAGATACAGTAATCTATTTATAACTAAAATCATGCATAATATAAATGAAAAATTATAACCTGAATGTATCTTTGTCATATTCAGAGCTCCAATACTCTACTTACTTTCCTTTCTCTTACAAATCCACCTATGGTCTTCAGAACAATGTATCTTTAGGGCTGTGTTATTATCAGGATAAAAACCTACACATCTTCCAGAAGGATACCCTTCCAATTTTAACCTGAATGAAAAAGAAAAACCAATGAAATATTTCATTGTGTATTTTTATTTTGGATTATTGGTTTCTGAGGAACATAGAGGTAACCAGATAATAAATTTAAAAAAGTAATATCAACAAGAGAATGAAAAAGCGGAAACCACCAGAATACAGCAAATAAAAACATTAGTGTAAAGCTCTAATATTATGAAACCAACCTTCATGTAAATTTTGTAAATCTTTGGCTCCAAAACAGATGTGTTTGTGCAAATAAAAAATTGAGTCACTGAAAATCAAATTTCTGGCAGTCAGCACAATTAGCTTGCAATACTGTATTCCAATCACTGCTGATATTTATGATATACATTTATAATTATTTATTTATTTATTTATTTATTTATTAAATTTCTATACTGCCCCCTCTCCCAAATAAGGAACTCGGGGTGGTGCACAGCCAACTAAAAACAAACAATATATACAATTAAAAACAAATTAAAACAATTTCATCAGAGGCCGAAATACAATTTAAAATATAAAACTAATACAAATTTAAAATTTAAAAAATTTAAGAAACCTAGTTATTAAAAACCCCAAAAATCGTTACTGGGCCAGGCCGGCCTGTTGAAAAAACAGGGTCTTTACTGCGCGCCTGAATGTCGGTAATGGCCCGTATCTCCAGGGGCAAATCATTCCACAGGGAGGGAGCCCCCACAGAGAAGGCCCGCACCTCCGGGGCCGTCAACCGGCAACGACCAGGCGGCGGAACCCCGAGGAGGCCAACCCTGTGGGAGCGCACTGGGCGGCGGGAGGCTGTTGATGGCAGCAGGCGGTCCTGTAAGTACCCAGGTCCCAATTATGACATGAATGTAACATGCACAGAGATAAATTTATTCTTCAGGCACTGACTATTTTGAAATGGAGTTAGGGACTGGCAATAGCATAAATAGTTCCTCTGCATATGAGAAGAAAGTTCGAGCTGACAGACATATGTCATTATTTTTCTACAACAACTTCAATATCAGTGAACTTTTGACATATAAGGAACAGAATAAGATGAGATGTTTCTATTAGTGTAAACTTTGACAAAAACTATGAAAAAATGGCTGGTGAGCAAGGGGGGAATATAAAATTCATTATTTTTCAAGAGTGATTAGTTCCAAGATTCCTAAAATCGGAATCCCATTCCAACTAACAGATGTTATATAAAGTTCTGCTGAAACTACAAAAATTGCTTAGCTGGAAATATTCTGTGAAGAGATTTCCCCCACACATACACACAAATGCAGTGGAAGTCTAGGAAATAGAAAGCATGGATTTGTTTTGTAAAAGCCTGGCAATGAGTTTTTATAATATATGAGGATATATCCATCAGAGAATGTATTTGCTCCCATGATATACACATATCCAAAATGGTTATTTTAATTTAGTCTTAAGAATCCAAAATAAGTAACACCCCTATGTAGTACTCTTTGAAAGGCATTCAGAAGAGTTTCAGTCTATGGGGTTATTGATTCGAGTAAAAAGAAATAAAACAGCTGAAGAGTCAGGAGAAGAAAGCAGTTTTTTTTAAAGTCATATAATTCTGTTAGTACTATTTTTCCAGTGATAGAAAATGAACTAAGCTAAAAGTGGAAAGCATGCTTTTCAACATTACAGTAAAATGGAGATTAGAAATATCTTTCCACCAAAAACTTAGTTGGAATGTGCATGCAGAAACATCCAAACAAATGATAGAGAAGAACATGCCATTTCTCCATCAATATTCATGTTTATATCATTAACAGGGGATTTAAAAATTATCCAAGATAGAAATAGGGAAAAAATAGGAATATATATTATTGATATATATGTATGTATGTATGTATGTATGTATATGTGTGTGTACACACACACACACACACACACACACACACACACACTTGAAGATGTTAAATCACGTTTTTTTTGTTTTCACAAAAACATATTTCCATCCCAGGCTAAAATTAATATAAACAATTAACTTTACCACCGTAATTCTTTAGCTGCCGATCTTGCATCTGACCAAACCCATGTAGCTGTTTTCTTCCTACTATTTAATCCAATCCACAAAACCTCACCTGAGACTGCAGTTGATATCCAATCCTGCCAAAATTTTATAAAAAGAAGACTTTATTCTTGTGTTAGAATAATCTCCAATAGAGAAGAATGAAAATTTGGAATTTCATCTTTTGCCACATTATTGTGATGTTTCCAAAAATGGAAAATACCAAAAGTATAGATTAAGAAATACTTGCCTACATTTCTATTTTAAATGAAATATAAAATTGTTAATATATAAATTAATTAGGGTTGGGAAATACTCAAACAAATTTACATGTGACCTTAATTTAACTCTTACTTTGCAATAACTTTATATGGCAAATGTGAATTCTATATTGTATGAAAAAGAAAGACTAATTAAATAGCCTTTGAAATAGAACTGATTTGATTTAAAACAAATTCATTTAAATAATTCCTTAGAGTCAATTTAAACAGTATCACTTCAGGAAACAATTGTTGATATCCTAGACACAACAGCTTTTTCCCGAAAGCCATCACTCTGCTAAACAAATAATTCCCCCAACACTGTTCAACTATTTACAAAGTGTACACTATTACTGTTAATCTTCTCATCACTCCTTATCACCCATCCCCTCCCACTTGTGACTATAACTTTGTTGCTTGTATCCTCTGTTTCCTAGTATGATTTGATGTTGATTGTACCCTATGACTATCATTAAGTGTTGTATATTATGATTCTTGATTCTTAACGAATGTTTCTTCTTTATATATACTGAGAGTATTTACACCAAGACAAATTCCTTGTGTGTCCAATCACACTTGGCCAATAAAGTATTCTATTCTATTCTATCCTGTATATGTATGTATTAATATATCTATATCTACATCTATGTATTTCTATCTCTATCTCTCTATCTCTGTTTATAAGCACACGCAAACACACATGTATGTATGTATGTATGTATGTATGTATGTATGTATGTATGTATGTAAAGGAGTTCCTGCAGATTTTATTCCAATACTCAATGCCAACTTTAGGGGGAGGTGTTCATCTCTGTTTCAAGGCCATTGAGTCAGCATTGTCTGAAAACATTTCTGCAGTCTTGTGGCCAGTTATGTTGTCCCCAAGCACTGTTACTTTCTCACCAAAGTCATACCTATTTATCAACTTGCATTTGCATTCTTTTCAACTGCTAAGTTGGCAGGACCTGGAGTGAGGATGGGAATTCATCCCATGGCATGCAAATTAATTATTTTGCCACCTATCTTGCAATGGAGCTATTCTAGATGGCTTACAATAATAAAAAAAGGAAGAAAATGAAAGGAGTCTAAACAGATGAGAAGGAAAATAATAGAACAATAATATAAACAATGAAAAAGGAACACAACTTTAGTACATCACTATGATAACCAAAAAGATGGACAGGTGGAGAGCAGAGATCAAAGGGGTGGAGTGGAGTCTGCTACCAACCCAGCATTCATCTCAGTGTGGAACTCCCCCATTTGATTCCCAGGCCAATGGCAGATCTTCAGGCTCTTGCAGAAAGATAGGAGGATTAGGGCAGGTAAGATATAAGAGAAGATCTTCCAAAGAGTGGGCGCTGTAAGAACCCAATAGTTCGTTAGGATCTGAAGTAGGCTCTCTCTGTTGGCATGAGTAGGATGGGCTTGTCCTAGCAGGTATCTTGGTAATAAATATCTTTGTAATAAAAATAAAAATATTGAAGAAAATAATACAATCAAGTTATAATTTACCCAGGATGAGCAGCATGAGCATGCTACAGATTCTGTCAGCCAAAGAGCATCAGCTTGTGGGGACCAGATGTCAAACTTTTTCTGCAGTAGTCTCTGCTCTATGGAACATCCTCCCAATGAAATTCAGAATGACCCTAATCTTGTTCAGCCTTTCATAAGGCTCTAAAAACCTGCCTGCATTCCTGAGTCTGGATGCTGAATGTGTTAAGGGCCCCATTTCTTGGCTATATTGTTAACTGGCCAAAATCTTGCGATTGTGTGTGCTGACTTGAATGTTTTTATAGTTTTTTTAATGATTTGCTGTTTTTATTGTTTTAAAATGTTTTCCTCACAAGGCTTAAGCATTTCTAGACAAGATCAGGAATATTCTTTCTTGCGTTGTATGTGGAGGCTGCAGTGTCACTGTCTTCACATTTAAATGGAACTTATTTTACTAAAATATGTTTAAGTAAATTCTGTTCTTATTGTTATTTCTGTCACTCCTTTATCCTATTGTTCTTTTTTCTATTCCAAATATTTATAGTACACTGTATTTTTCCTATTTTTAAATACATGTTCTTTAATTGATCATATACATCTAATAAATACTTTAATAAATTAAAAACATGCTTATGATAATTCGTATCTTACAATTTAGGCCAGGTTTTCCACTTTGTGTTATTTGTAAAATATATTAAAGGTCAGATAAAAATAAATAAGTACTATAGAGATCTTTTTATAGTTCAGAAGTTTTTTTTTCCTGTTAGTGATTATAGATATTTATCTCCAACACAAGAGGGCAGCATATACCATGCAGAGGAAAAATAGATCTTTTTTTTTTCTAGCTCCACACAGATTGAGGACTTTTTGAATAACATATATTCTTAAATGAAAATTAAATTTACTGAAATACTGTGATTTGTATTCACTTTGTGAATTGGATTTACTACCATTCATAATCACCCAATATTTCTCAATTTATTTCTAAGCAAAATAGTTAAATGAAGCTCATAAATCCCAAATGTACATTACACTAGTCCAAACTACTCCTAGTTAATTTACACAACCATATACATTTCAAAAATGATTCAATACTATATCGGATAACATACAACATGTCCCTGCCATTCATTAATGTATCTGATTTTCTTCAGAAAATTATGAAAAATTAAAAAGACTTTTAAAGTAGCCATATATTTTTTTCAGGCTTGTGCAGAAGCCTGAAAATTGAAAGCTGTTCTGCTCAAATAGTACTTCACAATCACTTTTAAGAATGCAAACACTAGCCACTATATATCTATATAGTACAGTAGAAAATTGGAAGAGCAAATGCTTGTGGGGACTGAATCTCCAAATAAAATGCTTTATATTTGAGATAATATGAGATGCCCTTAAGAGAGCTTAAACCTCAAAACACTATAGGTCAATCAGTCATTCCTTTTTTTTTTTTAGTTAATTTATTTTTTTTTAGAAGGTACATGGCTGCTCTTTAATTTGTCTTACATATGATGATAATCATTTATACCCAAACTTATTATAAAGTAATTTGCAATAAAATCTAACAAATCACACACACACATTCACATACATACAAACTTCAAAAGTATATGCCAGCTTTAAACTAATTTCCAATTTTTCACAAAATACATCAATACCATTTCACTTTTCTTGTTGATCCATATCAAGTCTGTACTTCTGAATCTTCTACACTGTTTACGAGCAAGTTCCCAATTGGATGCCTTCTCGGCACTAAAATAATAGCAGTTCTTCTCCCAGTATCTCCAGCCAGAAAACTGAGGGCACCATACACTGTTTAAAGCTATCACAAATGAAAGTAAAGAGTTGATTTTAACATATACGTGCTGAAGACAACAGTATAATCATTTTTCATCCCTTTTAGCTTAAATATTTTGGGAGTTCTTGGTGTTCTCTGACTTTGGTGGTTTTCTTGCAGACATTTCATTACCAAACGAGGTAATATCATCTGCAATCACCAAACTTGGATAGCTCCAAGGGTCACACAGATTAACCCTGAGCTACAAATATTCTCTTCTATTAAATAGTTTCCAAAGTTTATTATGTAGATACTTCTTTAACAATAGCTTTCAGAATACCTTAAAAGATAATATACAAATACAATAAATAAATTTATTATAAGCAGGCAACATGAAACATTCCACCAAAAACACCTCCTAAAATTGGTTCATCCCAATAATGAAATGCTTGAAAAATTCTACAATTTCTTCCCAAATTTATTTTGTTTAATTGTATATTCAATTGTATATTGAAATATCATCTGCAACTTCTTATAAAAAGTATCTATATTTTGTTTAAGCTACACTGAACAACCAGTATATTATATGTTTTCTAGTCAGTGCCTTTATACTAAGATTAAAACACTGCAAAAACGTATATGATGCCATAGTAGAGTAACAATCTTTTCAAAAAGTAGTCTTTGAGTCTTTTCTTAATTTCTCATCATAAAGTTGTCATGAACTTCTTGCAAATTTTTGCAAATTATATTTTGAATAGACCATGAAAAGATTTTAAAAGCAATAGGTACTTTCTTAATCGTAGAAAAGGTATGAGAAAAAATATTTTAGCTTCCAAGACTTGAGTTTGTTTGAGCATTTTGGAGAAAGGTAACTATCTCTTTCACTTAAGTGCAAAACCTTCCATTTCTTGTCTCCTGTGTATGTGGAGGAACTTCATCCTTTTTTCTGAGTATGAAAGCAGAACTACGGAAATTTCTGCATTTGAAATAATGAAGAAGAATGCAAGGCTACCACCGTTGTAAAAATACCCTTTAAAAAATACATTATTTTAAAAATTCCTCTCACATATGTAACTTAAAGTCTCACCCTTCTCATGTTTGATGAACTAGCTTTAAAAGCCATACTAAAAGAGTCATAGTATAAGAAAAGGCAGAAGAAAAAATCTGAGACCTTGACCCAATAGAAGAAAGTAAATAATGTATGTGTATGTGTTTGCGTGGAGAAAAAAATCTGGAACCTTGACCCAAAAGAAAGTTTAATTATGTGTGTGTGTATACATATACAGACATGCACACACACACACATATACACAATAGAGATAAGCAGAAGGGAGGGAGGAAGGAAAGACACTTGAGATATGTGAAGTAGATCATTATTAAAAACAAAGAATAAGGAAAAAAAACCTACAGAAACACTGATTACCACTGAAAACAATATAAAAAAGAGCAGAACAAAAAAAAAAAAAGAACAAAGAATAAGGATAAAGAACCAAAGCTGGAGGACCACATAGAAAAAGATGTCAAATCACTGTTTAATATCTCGCAAAATATGAAGAACGGTTACAGGAACTGGGCATGGCTAGTCTAGTGAAGAGAAGGACCAGGGGAGACATGATAGCAATGCTCCAATATTTGAGGGGCTGCCACAGAGAGAAAGGGGTCAATCTATATTCTAAAGCGCCTGTAGGCCAGACAAAGAATAATGGATGGAAACTGAATAAGGAGAGATTTAACCTGGAAATAAGGAGAAACTTTCTGACAGTGAGAACAATCAACCGATGGAACAGCTTGCCCTTGGAAGTTGTGGGAGCATCATCACTTGAGACTTTTAAAAAGAGATTTGACTGCCATTTGTCAGAAATGGCACAGGAGGGCAAATATATAGACAAAAACTTAAAAAGGGGTTTCATCGAAGCAACTAAGCCACGGGACACAGCCCCAGTCCTGTTCAAAGAAAAAAAAGATGGGACCATGAGATTATACATTGACTTTAGAGTGATCAATTTTGAGCCCTTGTCATGGTCAGATCATTCGCTCCTTAGGCTGGATTTCCAGGCCGCTCCTCCCCATCTCAGGGAGGCGGACCAAATACGTTGGTACTGCCCCAGGCGCCTGATGGATCCAGATAGGTTCCTGATGGAGCTTGGGCCATGTCCTGACATTCAAACACACGACTCAGTTGAGGACCTGGTCGCCACATGGGATAGGGTGGTGGCTGGGGCCCTGGACCGGGTCGTGCCCTTGCGGCCTCTGACCTGGCGCCGCTCTCACTCGGCCCCTTGGTTTTCTGGGGAGCTAAGGGAGATGAAGCGCCGGAAAAGACGCCTGAAGAGTATTTGGAGGACTACTCGCTCCGGACCCGACCGAACACTATTACAATCTTATATTAAGACCTATTTAGTGGCGATAAGGGTGGCAAAGCGTTTTTACTTTTCCACCCTTATTGCAACTGCAGGAAACCGCCCGGCCGCCCTGTTTAGAGTGACCCGCTCCCTCCTGGAAGGGGGAGCGCGGGAGCACCCCTTGCAGGGATGGGCTGAGGACTTTTTGAATTTCCTGGTGGATAAAATCACTTGGATCCGGGATGGGTTGGACTCTGAATGGGCAACTCTGGGTGGGGGATCGGGGGCGGAATTTGAGGCAGTCATTTGGGAGGAGTTTGATCCTATGACTCCCCCCGAAGACGTGGACAGGTTGCTGCGGGGGCTGAATGCTACCACATGTTTATTGGACCCGTGTCCCTCCTGGCTGGTGTTGGCCACCTAGGAGGTGACACGAGGTTGGTTTCAGGGTATTATTAACGCTTCCTTGAGTGAGGGATATCTGCCCGCTGCCTTGAAAGAGGCAGTGGTGAGACCCCTCTTCAAGAAACCGTCCCTGGATCCAACTTTGTTATCTAATTATCGTCCCATCTCCAACCTTCATTTTGTGGCGAAGGTTGTTGAGAGTGTGGTGGCACGACAGCTTCCCCAGCAACAGGATGAAGCTGTCTATTTGGATCCATGCCAATCGGGCTTCAGGCCCAGACACAGCATGGAGACGGCATTGGTCGCATTGGTGGATGATCTCTGGAGGGCCCGTGACAGAGGTTATTCCTTTGTCCTGGTCCTATTAGATCTCTCGGCGGCTTTCGATACTGTCAACCACAATATCTTATTGCGGTGGCTGGGGGGGTTGGGAGTGGGAGGCACTGTCATGCGGTGGTTCTCCTCCTTCCTCTCTGACCATTTGCAATTCGTGTTGGCAGGGGGCAGAGATCGGCCCCGAGGCCCCTGGTTTGTGGGGTGCCTCAGGGGTCAGTGCTCTCGCTCCTTCTGTTCAACAATTATATGAAGCCGCTGGGTGAGATCATCCGTGGCTTTGAGGTAGAGTTCCATCAGTACGCTGATGACACTCAGCTGTACATCTCTACCCCGGGCCATCCCGATGAAGCCGTCGAAGTAATGACCCGGTGCCTGGAGGCCGTGCGGTGTTGGATGGGGTGGAACAGGCTTCAGCTCAACCCATCTAAGACTGAGTGGCTGTGCTTCTGGTTCCATTGCTGGCTGTGGGGGGGAAACTCTTGCCCCCACAGAGAGGGCCCACAATTTGGGTGTCCTCCTGGATGTGCGGCTGTCATTGGAAGACCATGTGGCGGCCGTCACCAGGGGGGCTTTTGGCCAGGTCCGTAGGATCTACCAGTTGCGGCCCTTTCTGGATCAGGATGTGCTTCGCACGGTCACCTCCGCCCTGGTGACCTCATGCCAATGCTCTCTACATGGGTCTGCCTTTGAAGAGCATCCAGAGGCTCCAGCTGGTGCAGAATGCGGCCACGCGGGTGGTGTTGGGGGCTCCTCAGGGCTCCCATGTTACACCACTTCTGTGCGAGCTGCATTGGCTCCCGGTGGCCCTCCGGGTGCACTTCAAGGTCTTAGTTATCATCTTTAAAGTGCTCCATGGCTCGGGACCAGGATATCTGTGAGACCGTCTCCTGCCATTATCGGCCTCCCGCCGACCGATACGCTTCCATAGAGTCGGCCTCCTCGGGGTGCCGCTGGCTGGACGGCTGGTGACCCCAAGGATGTGGGCCTTCTCATTGAGGGCACCCCCTCTCTGGAACGAATTACCCCCAGAGATGAGGACCATCCCTGATCTCATGACTTTCCGCCGGGCGCTGAAAACTTATTTATTTCAGCAAGCCGGTCTGGCCTAGGGGTTTTTAAATTTTTAATCTGGTTTTAATCTTTCTTAATCCTCTAATTTTAATCTTTGTAAGAGCCAATATATTTTATTCTTTTAATTTTTAAATATTGTATATGTGTTTTATATGTGCATTTTATTCTGGCTGTTCACCGCCCCGAGTCCCTTTGGGAAAGGGGGCGATATATAAATTTAAATAAATAGATAAATAAATCAATGGATTGTTGTACACAACCTATATCCCCTCCCGCTCATGAAGGACATGCTATCCCACCTGGCCAAAGGGAAGGTCTTCACCAAATTAGACCTCAGAGAAGCATATTATCAAGTTCGCATCAGAGAGGGAGATGAATGGAAAACAGAGTTCAACTGCCCCCTAGGGAGCTTTCAATTCAAAGTCATGCCTTTCGGACTACAGGGTGCCCCTGCTACACCACTACAGGCAGTGTTCATGCAATTAATTAATGAGGTACTATACAAACATCTTTATAAGGGGGTCCTTGTCTACTTGAATGACATCCTCATCTACACTGAGATGATGGATGACCACGTACCCCTAGTGTGCCAAGTACTGGAAAAATTCTAGTGGCAAATTTGTACATCAAGCTGTCGAAATGCAAATTTCACTGCACACAGTTGGACTACCTGGGATACCAAGTCTCAAATAAAGGCATAGAGATGGACCCAGCCAAAGTACAAGCCGTCCTCAGTTGGCAAGCCCCACGCGCCCACAGACAGCTACAAAGCTTTCTGGGGTTTGCAAACTTCTACCGGCAATTCATCCCCTCCTTTTATACAAAAAATCCCCTCCTTTTTTTTTAATTTATTTATTTATTTAATTTTATTTGTCATTTGCTTACAAGATAGTAGGTATAAGTATATACATAGTTATGAATACATGAAATGGGTACATATAAGAAAAATAAAAGAAACAATAGGATAGGGACAGTAGGTACGTTGGTGCACTTATGCACGCCCCCTACAGACCTCTTAGGAAAGGGGTGAGGTCAATAGTAGACAGTCTAAGGTTAAAGTTTTTGGGGTTTGGGGAAGAAACCACAGAGTCAGGTAGAGTATTCCAGACATTGACCACTCTGTTGCTGAAGTCGAATTTCCTGCAATCAAGTTTGGTGTGGTTAACCTTGAGTTTGTATCTATTGTGTGCTCTTGTGTTGTTATGATTGAAGCTGAAGTATTCATTGACAGGTAAGTCATTGCAATGTATGATTTTATACACCATACTTAGATCAGACCAAAGACGGCGTTATTCAAGGTTTTCTAGGTCTAGAATTTCAAGTCTGGTGGCATAAGGTATTATATAATGAGTAGAGTGGAGTACTCTTCTTGTGAAATATTTCTGGACTTTCTCAACTGTGCTAATATCAGCTATGTAGTGTGGGTTCCAGACTGATGAGCTGTATTCGAGTATTGGTCTAGCAAATGTTTTGTATGCTGTAGTTAGTAGTGTGATATTACCAGAGAAAAAGCTACATAGGATTAGGTTAACAACTCTTAATGCCTTTTTGGCTATGTTGTTACAGTGGGCTCTAGCACTTAGATCATTAGAGACGAGTATTCCAAGGCCCTTTACAGAGCCTGAATCATTAACAAGGTCTTGACTATTTAGCTTATATTTTATTTTCTGATTTTTTTTGCCAATATGTAAGACAGAGCATTTATTTGTTGAGAGTTGAAGTTGCCATTTATTTGACCATTCTGATACATAGTCAAGATCTTTTTGAAGGGTAGCAATATTGTCTGTGGTATTGAACAGCTTTACATCATCAGCGAATCTACCATTTTTGATCTTTCACTTTCACTTTCAAAGCCTTATTAAGGTACCTTGTGCACAAACAGCAGGAGAATCTTGAGATCTACAAGAATGGAAAATATCACAATCTCCTGTATAAGGATTGCATAATTCATCACCATAGCATCTATTGCAAACAGAGGAACAGTTTATTCCAAAGTAACCCAAGGAACAATCTGAAAATAACAATTGTAATAAGAGTATGAATATTCACTACTAATAACTTCCATCATCAGCATTCAATATCTTTATGATAGGGATAAATAATTACTAGCCTTGATGGCACTGTGACCATCTGATGGGAGCCTTGTGGGCTTCATTCAGTATTTAAACTGCTGGATTACACTGGCCAGGGGTGATTCAGGAGGGCACTGCTTATGTTCTTCTGTTATTTTAAGGATATACTGAGGGACTTTGTCTACCAGCAGTAAAAATAAGTACAGAATTAGAACAATATATGGAAACTAATGCATTTTATTATTTTTCTATGAATTAATGCATTTTATTATTTTTCTATGAAGAAATGTGTCCATATTTATTTAGTGTACAAACAACATCGCTGACATATTTTAATGAGTATTCCATCTGTTATATAAATTTTCATATACATTTTCTATGCCAATTTTTTTCAATGTTACAATGCCCCTTCCACGTTTTTATATTATTTTAATACTATCCACATGTTTATATACAGTACAATGCATAATATAACCATTCTAACTGGAAAACTACATAACAAAACTCAGAGGTATAAATACTTAAGAATAACTATTTAGTTCACATATTCCAGAATGTACAAATTTTAAAAGTCCACACTAACACATGAAGTCAATGAACTTTTCATTATCAACTCAAACAGTTAAGTAGCAACTTCTGTTTATCCTACAGAAATGTGGTCCATAGCAAGCCAATAAAATACTTGCTTTCTCTATCACTACTAAATTCTTTTCTTTTTATACATTAGAACTCATAAAACTTAAGATCTTTAAAACAGAATAAACAATGCAAATTATCCGAACACTTTTTACTACTATTTACTAAAAGGACACATTTTAGTTTACCTTTTGTATTTATTTCAGCAGAAAATCTTCCTATGCTTTCCTTTAGAATATAAAAAAACCCAACATTACATTTTAAAATATTCAGTCTAACTTCTATTAACCCCAAATGATTTAGGGATGTTTTTTTTTTCTTTTTAATATGAAACATGATTGTAATTAGATATAGGAAATATCGGGATTACTTAGCATACCTGATTTGACATATGCTACAGATTGTTTTTCTTTGCTTTTTATCAATACTGTTCCTCTGGCAAGTGCATAGGCATTATTCCAGGTTGTTATTCCTGTACACTGCTTTCTAAACTCCAAGCATGCTATTTTTGCAGAAATCAAATCTGTGTGGACTTGAGACATAGAACCTTTTGGTGATAAAAGCACCTTTCCTTTATGTTCTTGATATCGCTCAGCAACTACAATAGAAAAAGGAATCCATTTATTAATACAAAAAAAATTATTCTTGAAGTCTCTACCTTTGCACCAAGTTTAATTCTCAATACATAAAAAGCAATCATAAATGAAATTCTATTTCTACACTGCATGGCAGACAAGTTCAAGCTTAGGGGTGTTCTATCATTCTTCTTCAGAACTTTAAAAAATGGAATACTGAGTTTTTCCCAGGAGAATAAATCAGTCAAAAATAAAAGAAGGTAAATAGTCTACTGCATTATCAGCTAAATTAGAACCAATGAAATGATGCATTATTGTATTTTATTTCCTGAATTAAAGGCTTTGGAAATGTCTTTGGAAAAAGCTGGATCTCTAGTATATTTTTAGCTGTTTTTACACAATAAAATTACAGTATATTATGGGATAATAACAGCTTGAAAATTTGAAAGAACAGCGAAGCCATGAGCTACTAATCACATTAATTTTAAATAATTTAATTATTGTAAATAAAGATTTTCAGCTAATTATGCTATTACAGGAAAAACTTAAACTAAAAATTTAAAATAGCATTTAGACTTATATACTGCTTTATAGTGCTCTACAGCCTTCTCTAAGCCTTTTACAGAGTCAGCATATCGCCCCCAACAATCCTCATTTTACCCACCTCGGAAGGATGGAAGGCTGAGTCAATCTTTTTTTTTTTAAGTTTTATTATTTTTTAGACAAACATACACAAACACAACATAAAAACATCAAGCCATTTTCCACTTACGTACATACAGTGTGTCGGTTGGTTTACAAGTTATTTTGTGCATCCACTTCATAGCCATCACTTACAATTACTTGTATATGTTCTCATATTATCTATCAAATATTCCTAAATACATTAATATCATTGTTAATCAATCATTTGATTATACTATTATTTGTTAATGTTATGCAAGATAATCCATATTTTAATTGATTTATTTTATGACAATTCATATTATCATCCCAAATCTATCCCATAGTTATAAGATGATAATACATCTTTATATATTCTTTATATTCTAAAATTCTACATATTTCATTACCATATTTTATTGTCTAATCATTGATAAAATAAATCCCAAATCTTATAAAATTGTTTATGTTCTTGTTCTCTGATTTCAAATGTCAATCTAGTCATTTCAGCACATTCCATTATTTTCTTAATAACTTCCTCCTGCGTTGGTATTTTCTCATTTTTCCAGTTTTTAGCAAATATAATCCTAGCCACTGTTAATATATTTACAATCAAATATTTCAATTCCTTACTGTATATTTCAGGTAAAATTCCCACTAAAAATATTTCTGGTTTCAAGTCTATGTGTTTTTTTGTCATTTTTTCCAACCATGTGTGGATTTTAGTCCAATATCTTTTAGCATCTGCACACATCTGCCACATATGGTAATATGAGCCAGGTATCTGATGACATTTCCAACATTTTCCAGATTTGTTCTTGAACATTCTTGCTATTCTTGTTGGAGGTAGGTGCCACCTGTAAAACATCTTATACAAATTTTCTTTATATGCTGTTGACATTGTCATTTTATAATTTTAAGACCACAATTTTTGCCATTTCTCTAAATCCATCCCATATCCAAAATTTCCTCCCAAAACAATCATTGTTCCTTTAACTTGTTCTTCTTCTAGCTTAATTTCTAGTAAATATCCATACAATTTTTAAATCACCTTTTCATCAGTACCTGTCAAAATCTTATCTAAATCAGTCAATTTGTTATAGAAACCTTCTGTTTTGGAATCTTTGTTATATCTAGAGCGTATTTGCGCATATGAAAACCAATTCATCTTTATACCTTGTTCCTCTAGTTTTTGCATAGATTTAAGTTCACCCTTTTCATTCAATATTTCACCATAATAATTTCATTCAATATTTCACCATGTTTGTTCCTTTTTATATGTTATAGGATAAGAAAATGATTCAATAGTCAATAGCCAGACTGGAATTTTCAAATAACATTGCCTTTTAGTCTTCTCCCAATTTAACCACAAAGCCTCCCGTATATAATGTCTTCTAAAGTACCCCTGTGTTTTAGTTCCCTTGTACCATAAGAAGGCATGCCACCCCAACAACAAATTGTGTCCTTCTAATGTCATCAATCTAGTATTTCTTAATGTTATCCATTAAGAAATAATGTTAAGTATAACTCCCAATTAGGCAGACCAAATCCTTCTCTTATTCTAGCTTCTTGTAAGAGTTTTAGTTTTATTCTCGCTTTCTTTCCCTGCCATATATATTTCAACACAATTTTATTTAAATCTTCAAAGTAATCTTTCCCTAGCCTAATTGGAATTGTTTGAAACAGATATAAAATTCTGGGTAATATATTCATCTTGATTGTTGATATTCTCCCTATTAATGATAATTGTAAGTTTTCCCATTTCACCAAATCTGTCGTTATATGTTACTTAAGTTTAATATAATTCTTCTCTTTAAGTGTGCTACATCTTGCTGTCAAATGTATCCCCAAATACTTGATCTTATTTGTGACATGAATTTTCAAAACATCCGCCAATTCTTCCTTTTGTCTTAATAACATATTCTTTGTCAAAATCTTTGTTTTATCTTTATTTATTTTCAGACCAGCTACCTTTCCATATACCTCTATATTTTCTATCAATTTTAATGCTGTTTCTAATGGATCTCCTAAGATGAAAACCAGATCATCTGCAAATGCTTGCAATTTAAATTCTTCCTTTTTAATTTTCATCCCTTTTATATCTTTTTCTTCTCTAATGCTTCTATTTAGCACTTCTAAAGTTAACACAAAGAACAGAGGTGACAGTGGGCAGCCTTGTCTTGTTTCTTTTCTTATGTCAATAGAATCCGTCAATTCTCCCTCTATCATTACCTTTGCTGTTTGTTTATGATATATAGCTTCTATTGCATGAATAAATTTTTTACCAAAGCCCATCTGCTCCAACTGTAATAACATAAACCGCCAATTCAGATTGTCAAAGGCCTTCTGTGCATCTAAAAATATCAAAGTCATTTGTTTTTCAGGATGTGTCTCATAATATTCCAAAGTATCCAAAATTATTCTCATATTATCTTTAATTTGTCTCTTTGGCTGAAATCCATTTTGATCAGGATGAATAAAGTTATTTAAATATTTCTTGAGTCTTTCTCCCAATAATGAAGCAAAAATTTTATAGTCTGAATTTAATAGGGAAATGGGTCTATAGTTCTTTATTTGTAGTGGACCAGCGTCCTCCTTTGAGACAAGTGTAATATAAGCTTCTGACCATGATTTGGGTATCCTCTTCAACATAACTTCATTCAGAACTTCTAACAATGGGAGATTCAACGATTCTTGTAATGTCTTATAAAACTCCGCTGAAAGTCCATCTGGACCTGGTGCCTTTCCATTATTTTGCTTCTTAAGTGCTTCAGTTAACTCCATCATTGTTATGTTACTTTCTAACATTATTTCACTCTTTTTAGGTATCTGGAGTAAATTAGCATTCTGTAAGTACTGTTTAACTCTTTTATCATCAATATTCCCTTGTTCGTATAATTTCCCATAATAATCTCATATGATTTTTTTTCTTCTCTTTACTTCCATAGCAAGCTTGGCCTTGATCATCTATTAATTGCAATATTTTCCTTGATTCTCTCCTTTCTCAGTTTATAAACCATCTACCTGGTTTATTTGCATCTTCAAAACAGTTCTGCTTCGCAACTCTGATTTTCTGTGCTAATTCTTCTTTTTCCATTAATCCCATTTTATGTTTAATTGTATCCATTTTTAACTTAATGTCCTTTTTCTGTGGCAGTTTCTGTAACTCTTTTTCAAGTCCTTTATACTCATCCTCTAATGTCTTAGAGGCTTGTCTTTTCATAATATTTCTTTTCCTTGTATAGCCTATTATCAAGCTTCTGGAATATGCCTTCATTGTATCCCATACATTCTGCATTGATGTGTCTTCTTTTTTATTTTCTTTGAAGAAAAAAGCCAGTTCTTTCTCCATTCTCTGTGTAAAAAATTTTTCTTTTAATATAGTGTTATTTAATGTCCATCTAGATCTTCTTCTTTGTCCTTTCCATTTAATTGTCATTGGATTATGATATGCCCAGGTACTTGTTTCAATATCAATTTCTTGAAGATTAGCAATCAATTCTGTTGACATCCATATCATATCTATTCTAGACCATGATGAATGTTTGAATAAAAGGTATATTGTTTGGTCTTAGCGTTTCTTTCTCTCCATGCATCTTTTAAATTTATTTCATCTATCATTTTAAAAAAGGATCTAGGGAGAGTCTTTCTGCTTTGCTTTGTTGTTTTCTATGTTGTATAGTCCAGTTTATTATCTACTATTCCATTGAAGTCTCCCATCATACAGATATTGACATAGTCTAATTCAATTATTTTCATATGTAATTTTCTATAAAATTCTTCTTGATTTTCATTCAGCGCATAGATTGCTATCCGGAGTGTTTTTATATTGTCCATTATTTCCACCATTAAAAGTCTTCCATCATCATCTGTATGGATCAATTTTGCTGGAATAGTATCTTTGATGTATAAGACCACTCCTCTTTTCTTACATTGTGTCAAAGAAGTAAATATTTTCCCTAGCTTTGGCTGTGTCAATAGTTGTTCATGTTGCTTTTTAATATGTACTTCTTGTAGGCAGATCGTATCAAATTTTAATTTCTCTAATTTATGGAAAGTTTTCCTTCTTTTAACAGCTGAATTAAGTCCATTTATATTAATTGTAATCAGTTTTTTTTCTTCCATGATTATACTTTATAAGTAGATCTTGGTTCTCATTGTTTTCTAGCTTCCACCTTTCCGCCTACTGTACCTTCTTCTTTTTCAATTGCTGCTTGACAGTCCTCTTGGAATTCAATTAGTGACATTTCTTTTTCTGTCTCCACCTCTTTCCCTCTGAAGTATTCTGTATAAAATAATTCTGCTTTCTCAATTGAATCAATTCTGTGTCTTTGTTCCTGCCATGTAAACGTTAAGCCTTCTGGTATTAACCATCTATAATTCATCTCTTTTTTGAGTAGTATTTTAGTCAAGAATCGATACTCTCTTCTCATCTCTGTCACTCTTCAGGGTACTTGTTGCAGAACCACAATCTCCTTATCTTTGTATTTCAATGTTTTCTCTCTTGCCACCTGTAATATTTGCGTTTTAATAGCTTTCTTTGTAAATCTAATGTGAACTTCTCTTGGCAAACTATTTCTCATTGCATATCTTGTGAAAACTCGAAAAACCTCATCTATTCCATCCATCATCTTCTCTTTAGTTATTTCCAATGCCTCAGCCAAGATTTCTATCATTATTTCTGCCAAATTTTGTCCCTTTTCTTCCTCTATGTTTTGAAATCTAAGATAAAATTCTGATCTGTCCATCTCCCATCCCAGCATCCCCCTTTTATCTTGCTCAACCACAGTTAATCTGCCGTCAATATCTCCAATCTTCTTATCTCTCTGTTTATCTTCTTCTTCAATTTTTTGGAATCTCTCATCATACTTCATCATCATTTGTTGAATATTCTTCACCTTTTCATCAGTTTTTCCTGTTCTTTGTTCAATGTTCTCTGTTCTCTTTTCAATGTTCTCTGTTCTTGCTTGTATGTTTTTAATTCCTTGCATTATCATCTGCAGCATCACCTTTTCCTGTTCTTTTTCTTGTTGTAACATTGTCTGTATTGAACATTGTCCTCCAGATGGTGAAGAGGAAGAAGTAGGAATTGAGGAACCAGCTGCTGTTAGTTTCCTACTCATTTCAAACAATTCAAAATCTTCAGGTTCTTCTAGACCTTAAACCACTTGTATAATGACCAATTGTAATTCCAAATAAAAATAGTGGAGGAAAAGGGAAAGCAGAATAAAAGAAAAATTCCTTCAGGTTCGTGTACACCTTAATCCAATCAATTGATTAAACAGCAAAAAAAATAAAAATAAAAAATAAATAAAAAGTAAATAAAAAAATGGGAAGGGAAAGGAAAAAAGGAAAAAAAACCTACTCCCTTAAAAAGAAAAATTAATAATAATAATACCAAAAAACAGGTAGATGAAAAAAGATTTTTCCCTTTAAAATAAAATATAAAAATAAAAAATAGACTCAAAAACAAAAAAGAACAAAATCAAATTCCAGAAGGCCAAAGATCCAAGTGACTATCAAGAATAGTAAACTAATAAGGAGGGGGTTTGTTGAAGTATAGAATAGCCCAACGTAAAAAAAGTAAAAAAAAAAGAAGGAACACACTGCACCTATTTAAATATCCAAGACTTTTTGTTAAGTGCCAAACAATTTTATAACTCTCTTCTCTAGAGTCTTATAATCTTCTTTCTATAAATTTCAACACCAGACTCCAGCCACTGATAGAAACCCAGAGGAGCACCTGCAATAACACTCTCCTGTGCTCTTCCCTCTATCTTATCAAACAGGCTCAAAGTCTTTGAAAAGAAGCCTCAATTCTTTCTCAGCTTTGTCTGGTCTTCAATAGTAAAAAAAAGAAAACAATGTTTCCAAGCCTCTAAATAGCAGTGTTACAAATTTTCCTCTACTTTCACTTTCCCCCTCCTTTTTCAAACAAAATGTGTTTTAAATAATAAAAAATTAATTAAAAATAAAAAAATTAAAAAAGAAAATTAAAAGGGAATCTCTAGCCTAAAATCAAAGAAAAAGTAAAAAAAGAAAAAGGTTAAAAAAAAACAACCAGTCCAGTTTCAAAGTAAAAAATCATACATTAAGAGTCCAGCAGTAAAAAAAGAAATACTTATTTTGATGTCCTGTTTAAAATCGCTGCTTAATCACTTCTGTCTCAAATTTTACAAATTCTTTCTTTTCCTTAGGGTGTTCTCTCAGATCATAAAATAAAAGAAAAACTCTCACCAAACCGGCACACTTTCTTTTTCCATTCTCTTCTGTTTCGGAGCTGTCCCAACTTCAGCAGCTTTAATGGCTTTTTGCCGCTGGCAAAAAGAGCTTCTCCTGGATCTACCAGGGACTTTGCAGTGTCCCTGGGATCGACAAGATGCACTCTTTACATTCACCGTCTCTTTGGGATGGTTTAGGTCTGTTTGAACCGTCCAGCAGCAAAGATATCGGCGGCGATCTCGGATCTTCAAGATCGCACACTGTACCGTTGCAACGCCAGACCCAACCTCTATTAAGGCAAAGATAATGGGAAATTTATTTTTTTCATAATAAAAAATTAAAACTTTCCAGAGGGAATAAATACATATCGACCCAGAAACAGAGTAGATGAGGCATATCTTTCTAAAATTATATTATAAAGCAGCATGTTGGGTCAAGAGCCAGGTTTTGACCATCATTCTAAAAGCTTGCAGGGTTGGGAACAATGGCATGGGGATAAAAAGAGATCTGTCCAAAGATCATTCCACTATGTAAAAAAGATGTAGTTGAATTATAAATAGATTGCCATTTGTTGGCTACCATGGCTTCAATTTAAATCCTTTTGGAATAAGATATATGCAAATGAGTCAGCATTTTGTTGTCTAATAGCTTTTGAAAAATCAATAATCAAACTAATTACAGGAACAATCTCAAAATTAATAGACTAGTATTCAAATTGGATTTATTGGACCCATCTAGATTTTGAAATACAAATTACAAAGGTGGGGGGAGACAGAATTAGGAAAATGAATAGAGATGAAGTGGCAAAGAGCATATAAATCTGATTTCCACATGATCAGATTTCATGCAAAGGTGCAGTGGAAGTTGGCATGTTGATGTTCAATTAAAATACAAATATTGCATAATTACTTATCAAAAATTGGAAAACTTGCAATTAGAAGGGACTTTTTTATATGTGTCAAGAGTTGAAAAAAAGTTGCACCTTTCTGGAAGAAAATATTTGAAGAATTCAGAATGATAATTAAACAAAAAATATTTTTGTAGTCCAGCAATGGCCTTATGCACATGTGGGAGATAACTTTAAATTAATCAAAAGGAAAGTTATTATATTTATATTCCTAGCTGCTAATTCAGCAATTATTCAAAAATAGAAATATATAAATAATTTATCACTGGGCAGTTGGCATAATTCCTTGCTCTTCCTGAAAATTCACTAATAAAATCCATATATTAAATTTACAGAGTCCATTTTTACTGAAATATTGTATGTTAAAATTAACAATAACAGCTAATTTTGATAAAATGGGTGGTTTTGGGGAACTGTTACTAAATTTTTGTAATATATTGTTTTTGGATACTGTCTTGTATTGTTGTTTCTTTCCTGTCTTACAAAAGATTAAAAGTGAATCAAAATTTTTCTTAAGAAAATAATAGCACGGCTTTAAACTAGGAAGCCTCTCTTATAGGGTAAATAATAAATAGTTGCTGCATGAATTGGACTGAATGCAAAAATGAGTAATGTATGAAAGATGTTTGTTTATATAGAAGACTAAAACTAAATTATAAAACATACAATAGTCAAAAAAGATGCTTCCAGTCCCCCCTTTGAAGTTTTGCTATCACAAACTACAAAATACATTCCTCCTACAAAATATATCTATGAAAGATGAGTGAACAGACTGAGAGGAAAGGGAAAACTGAAAAAGAAATGGCTGGGTGGATTTGATGAGAAGTAAACAGTAATACATTTAAACCAAAAGACAATATATAAATCATATACTCCGTGAACATGATAGAAGCAAGTATGGTTTGCAAAGGTAGGAAGATAGACAGTTAAATAGTAAATGATGTAGATGTAAAATAAATTTAGCTATATTTTCTTTCCTTTCTCATGCCTTAATTTCTATGGCCTACTATTTCTTACTTCTATATTTTAATTTTGTTTACTCTGGGGGGGGGGGCGAACAGCATGAAGTAGGCATATATATAGAAGTTTTGGAAGGTTACAGAGAATATTCTATAATACTGTATACTTGATATTTGATTCCATACATAATGCTTAATTAAATGGCTGCTATATCCACTTTGTGTAGCTTACTTATTTATTAAATTTTCAATTATTATCTACTGCTCTCATTTCTCACTGCAGAATCTGCACATTTTCATTGTTTTATTATTTAGTCTGCTTTATTTCCTTTATTTCCTCTCCTGTTATACTATTAGTTCATCAGATCAAATTTAACAGAGCTGAAGTTCAAAACTATTCTTTTCCACCAATAATTTAACATCCTAGAGAGTAGATAAAAACTTACGTGCAGATCGTTGACAGATCCAATGGGCTTTCATATCACAATTGACAGCAACCAAGCTGTGTTTGGAAACTTTCACACAAGTATTTGGCTGAACTGGGTTTGATGGTTGAAACCTTTCCAATTAAACAGAAATTAAACAAAAGAGAAACCAAATTGCTCTCTCTTGGAAATTAGTCATACAGAAAATGTAACTTTATTCTTTGAGGTACCTGTAACACTGGTTCAAAATCCAGCCATTTGGGCAGCCTAATTTATTTTGGTTCCTTCAAAGCCATGTAACTCAGAAACAAACAAAATGTTCTTGATAAGGAAATCTTTATTATGTGGCTATTTTTATTTTTAATAAATAATTAAAATATTTTGAAATTGCTTGCCAATACAAACAGATGAGGTATTTCTGCATATTTTTAGTTTTCTCTTTCTTGTTTAAGTTATATCAAGACAATAATCAAAAGACTAGAATACATAAAAGATGTTATATTCATATAAAATGTTTCAGTAAAATCAAATAAGACTGCTTTTAAGAGTTAATCTTTACCAAGAACTTGCATTTGCCCGTGTGCCTTCTGACCATGAGAAGCTTTGAGTTTCTTCCAAATTATTCAATCCAATCCAAAAGTTGCCCAAAGGTAAATTTAAAATCCAGTTCTACAAAATAAATAAATATTTAATAAACGTATATTTGAAAATCAGAACTACTTTTCCTTTACATCATCTCTCTCTTTCTTTTGTTTACTTTATTTTATTAAATGTATTGACCATCCTCTCACCAAGTAACTCTGGGTGGTTTGCAACATTAATATGAAGCTTGCATATTAATTTGTACTTGCATATAATCTGAATATATTTGAGGTTGCTAACTGGAATACTTCCAGGATTAGAATGAAATAATATTATTGCTCAGAGAATCTAAATTATTTCTGAGCTCATGAGAGGTCTGATGAAAAATGGTACCTGGAATTATCTATTCCATTGAGCTGAAATGATAAATTAAGCATATTTGTTAGGTTTACCAACACAGTGTTCCATAAACTAGCCAACTGTATTTTAATTTACTGTGATATATAATTCCAACCTGTATTTTGCAATATTAGATATACTATTAAAGCCATGCTATCATGGCTTACCAGTTCCCGTGTTATATAACCATCGAAGCCAGGTTCAGTTATGATTTCATAGGACAGAAATTTTGTAAGGCATAAATTGCCAATATTAAACCTGATCTTCAATTTTAGAGAGCCAGGGAAAATAACAGTTTATAGTTCCCCCTCTCTCTGATACTGGCAATCTGACCCTCTGTTGCTATACATTGATGGTTCAGAATAAAGTTCAGAATATGTAAACATGAGGCCTGGAAGTATTTTATCTTTCTCCTCATTCTCAAGATCCATAATGGTACCTTATAACTATCAAAAACCAGCAACTTTATAGAGATGTCTTTCAAGACAGGGAGAACTACTCCTTCTCAAAGGTGAACTCATCACTATATGGATACAGCCACACTTCCAGCTCAGCCAAAGGATATGGAGCTAAGCTGTCAATACTTGTACTAATAATTCTGAGAACCATATCCATATATTGGAGAAGCATAATGTGAAAACCCTTCCAGGTAATAAGCCAAGATCTTGGTTCAATACGATTTATCCAGCTGGAGTCCAACTTGGAGCAGAATTGAGTAATTTTATCAGACAAGTGCCTAGTATAATCCTTTCATCAGTCATTGGGATGTTTCTCTGTTGATTTGTCACTCCATAAATGCAAAAAGAATGAAAACATAACTATATTTTATCATACATATCATAATATAGTCCTCTTTCTCCAATGACAATCTAGGCTAGAGGTTTCTTTTCCTGTTTATTTCCCAGAGTTATATTGTAAAACCAGGATCAAAGTAGAGGTACAGCCCTTTTAGGAGCATTCTGATCCAGGCTGTCACTAATGTATTTCAAATAGTGACTAAGATGTATCAAAGCCTCAGAAAAACCCCTCCATAAGCAAACCATTATCATTTTGCATGCATATAAAAGACACTGTTAAAGAAATAAAGACTAAATAAATATTTTTGCTATAGAAGTCCAAAATATTCCATGCTTGAACCAGAACAGGTACTTTGGTATAGCTTATATTTGGACCAAAATATATATGTTTTGTCTGGTCCGAGATCCAAAACTTAAGTTCTAGATAGAAATGTATTAGAAACAGAAACGCATGGGGGGAGGAATCAAGGCTATCAGAAAAAGTGCCTTGCACATTTGGGTTGAGGTATGGAAAGGAAGATACTGGCAACATCAGAAAGTGAGAACTCAGTAGATTCGCTACAGCTGTTACATTCTCATGCCATCCTTGAATTCAAGAATGTATAAGCAATCACCCCATTTCCTCTCCCCTCGTTGCACCATGTTCTGCTTACTTTCCCTTATGGCTGCCAAGGAATTCAAGCATAGTATATCTAGCCAGCCTGCTTGCCTGAAATACCCTGAGGATCAGATGTATCAGATGGATACACCATACTTGAATTCAAGAACAGCAATGTCTAGCAACTGTCCAGAAGAGGTAGGGAAAGGAAAGTACTAGGAAGATCAATTTATGAGTAAAAGATGAAACCACCCAGTCTACTCAAACAAAGCCAGGCATATAAGTTCTGTGTTAAAGCCCATGCCAAAAGCGAGATGGTGGCAAACAAATTTAATAAATATTTTAAAAATAAAACATTATTACAGAGTGGTGTACAAATAATATTTTTTCAACTTACTTTTTCCTGAACACTATTAAGTGTCACTAACTCTGTAGCTGTATATCTCTTGCAAAACTTCAATGCTTCAGTCCAACTCCCCTCCTGATTTTCTTCTAGACAATAACAAGTCCCATTCCAATAGTGCCAGCATGAAGCATCTGGACAAGTCAGTCTAAATCTGGCTTTAAGTAAGAAAATAAAGATACAGGAACTTGTATTATCATTATATTTTATCTAAACTGAAAATCTCTTGCATTTCTACCATCTTTATTCCCCTGAAACACCAAATGTTTAACTCCTCTAACCAGATTTTTAGTTAACAATTTAGACAAGAAGAAAATTAATTAAAAATATTGTGTTTAACACTTTGTAATTGTTATTTGCCTTTGAATTTGCATACCTTTTTGGCAAAATATAATTGTGACTTACAACAACTAAACATAGAAATATATCTTTAAAAAGTGGAAGAAATGGAAATGGAAGAAAACTAGCATTCTTTAAAATTCAATGACACTAGAAGACTTTGCATTTGGTTTTCTTGTTCCTAAATGGTTTTAAAGAGAGCCAGTTTGTGTAATGGTTAAAGCATCAGACTAGAAATCGGGAGACCAAAATTTCTAATCCCACCTTAGCCACAAAGCCAGCTAAGAGACTGTGGATCCTTCATTCTCTCTTAGACCCAGAAGCAATAGCAATAGCAAACCATTTCTCAAACCCTGCCAAGAAAAGTGCAGGGACTAATGAAGACATTGCCAGGAGTCAACACCGACTCAGTGGATAGGAGATAGCTCCCTACTTGTAAATAACAGCAATGGAATAATTGTATCACATTTCATTTTATATCGCAATAGTGCCCTTTCCTGGACTGAGCAACTGATCAGCATTTTCCATGTCACTCATGCCCTGATCACCTTGTATGTGAACTATGTATTGCAATAAGTTGCATATGGGGCTGCCCTTGAAGACCTTTTAAAAGCTACAGGTGGTCTATAATGCAGCAGTAAGAGCATTTCACAAGAGTACTCTATTTACAACTGGTCACTTAGCAATTGTTAAAAGTTATGACAACCTGAAAAAGAACTTACAACCTGGATTTGAAGTTTCAGTGGTTGGATCCTCTCCATGGTCATGTGACTGAACTTCAGATGCTTGGCAATGTGGCTGCATTTATGACTACTTGCAGTGTCCCATGGGCATGTGAATACATTTTACATAATGGTTCTGCTGAAAATCAGTACTTCCACTTTTTTAACAAAAAAGTGCCCATAGTGAACCATTTGTTCACTTAATAATTGTGATATTTGCTTAATGACTGCCACAAAAAAACATTGTAAAATCAAGTTGCATTTGTTTTATGCTATTATGACATATAATCATAATGGGTAGGCTCCATTCAGTCATATGTGTTGATTATTTGAATGTCAATTTAACACAGCTGCTGCATGAGTCACTTTATTATCACTAGGTTTCCAGTGCAATACAATGTGCTGATTATCTCCTACTAAGCTTACAGTATATGATATAAATCCTAGTTACGTTCTTTATTTGATTGTCTCTGCCTAATTTATTAGCTCTTGACAATTGGCATGGTCTGAATGGCACCTGTCACAAAAATACCATCACATGGGACTGTTGCAGCAACTGCCCACTGGAACAGCATTCCTCCAGAGTTTTAAACATTATTGAACTTTTCTTCATGCAAACTTGAAACCTGGCTTTTTCCAAATATTCTGATCTAGGACAGGGTATATATCTAGAGAATAGTTTTTGTAAACTTATGTTTGTTTATTCCCCATCTTTTGTTGTTTTTAAACATAATATATTGCATCATTGTTTTTTCATGCTAGCCAGAATCAGTGATGAGATAGCTAGTCCTGGAAATTCAATAATAAATAAAATTGCATCTAAAACCCATGCAATTTAATTTAGCCATAGCTATTTTTTATGTGTAGCTCAGTGGGGAATAAGTATAATTAGGTTCCTTGAACACATCTCAATATTTAATACCAGAAGTATCTTGATTCATTTTGATGAAAATTGCAAGTTTGATAATAATGACCATGGAGTTCCCATCATTCCCTTTATGCTGGATCTAGGTATATGTGTGCAGAATAGGCAGAGAGAAGATGCCTGCATTCCTTTTCTATACATAACTCTGTTTATCTTGTTCCCTTGATTTTGTCTGGAAAATTGTTTGAGAATGCTTATATAAATATTTTCTTCCTCATTAACACTGTAGCACATTTACCACTGAGAAGTCAGAAGACTTATATATCCAATCCTGTATTCATAGACCCTGATTTTACTGATGTACTTAAATAGTCAGAATTTCTCCTAAGATTTTCAAATATACACACATGAATATCATCACAATACATTGTAGTATTTTAAAATGGTAAGTTATAGAATGAGAATGAGAGACCATTTATTGTACCTGGACAAAAGCAGAGGGCAATCTGATCTCTAGAAATGCCTTATGGCTGCTCAATTCTTTTTCTTCTATTTTTAAATGCGCCTTTTACCATTGTTGCTGAAAACTGGTCACTACAATCCCTCAGTATATCCATTTTCAAATATACGTGGGGTGCATTTTTTAAAAAATATCGATTTCTATTTACAACTCAGTTTCAGTGGCAATGAGTGCACTTTTGAGAGACTTGAAAGACCAAGTTGGGGTAGATCAGCATAGAAAAAAACTTTTATTTATTCTTTAAAAATAACGAAAAAAAGAAACAAAATACAAAGTTTTCTGTTTACATTAATTATAATAAAAATTCATTTTCAAAACAAACTATATATAAAAAGTGCTTAAAATAGTAGTTGAGTTATATAAATGGATTAGAAATTGTAATATACATGCTTGGATGTAATTTACACAAAGTAAATATATAAATAGAATTGTAATTGTTAATTGTTATAATGATGTATATATTTTATTGTGATTTTTTTCTATCTTTTTTTTACTTTTTTAAAAGCATATTTGAACATCATGGAGAAAATTTATGTGGACACATAAATAGGCGTCATAAATGACCGGAATGACACATAACTGAGCAATAATCTACTCACAAAAAATAAGCACCTATTATTTTCATTAATTTAGATTTTGAAGCTATTTTAAAGAGATTTTTTTTAATGACCTATTTCTCCCAAAGTAAAATTGTATTGAATATTTAAACATTTATAGTGTTTGTTTTTTTTTGGAGAGGGGAGTATTACTGGGATTCCAGTCAACACGTAACTTAATCCTTCAAATATTAATTACTCCTGTTTTCTCAGAGGTAGATGTTACTCTCTCGAGCAAGGCTTCCTTTCGGGAAAGGGACACAGACCCAGTCGGTTGCTCCTTATAGAGGCATCCACAGAACACAGAACGAGTTACTCTTTCAAGCTGTTTTTACCTTCATCTTCCCAAGTTTCAACCCACTGCATTTGCCACAACCCAATCAAGGCCAACAAAGCCCTCATCCCACCGTTTCCTCAGCGAAAGCCCGAAGCTTCGCCCAGCCTTTCCGACCCGAGAACCGCATCGGCGCGAGCGCTTAACTGGCGGCCTCTCGAGAGTTAACGGAGACTGAAGAGGGGAATCTGCGCGTGCCCGACATTTCTGCAAAAGTGGAGTGTTGCACGTGGCAGCTTGCTGCTTGCCCCGCTTTCTTTTGCAATAAGCGACCCACCGCGCCATCGCGTTGCCCTCACGAAGGTCTTCCAAAAATCCTCACCTGATGCTTATTATTCTCTGCTTGAAAAAGCTCCCGTCCCTTCCAGTCTAATAAGGAGCAAAATGCCCTTATAGGCTGTTCATGAATGATCAAATTGTCAGCATTCTCGACGCTTCAATAAACAAGACGTATGTCAAATATCTTCGGAGATTCTCAGTCGTCCAGGTCATGGCTGTCCCGAAGGAGATTGTCTTTCAAGTGACAACTGGACTTTCTGGTTTTTCTTTGAAGGCGTGTTGCTTCTCATCCAAGAAACTTCAGCTCTGACTGGATGGTGGGGAATGCAAGGGATATAAATCCTTCCATTAGCCACTATCCAGTCAGAGTTGAAGAAGCTTCTTTGATGAGAAGCGACAAGTCTTGAAAGAAAAACCAGAAGGTCCAGTTGCCTCCTTAAAAAACACCTTTGGACATACGTCAAATACTGTGCCCGCATTCCTATTATTTTCTTTTTCAGATGTACCTTCCCTACACACACCCTGCCTGTTGTTTAGAATCGTAGTCTTAGGGTTTTATCTAGATTTTAATTTAGTGAAATAGGATCTGCCTTATGATCACTGATTAAAATGTGCTGCCTATCACATCTGAAAATATAGAGGTGTCTGTTTTGTTCTGTGTTTCCTCAGCAGGGGAAACACAGGGACTTTCCAAGTTCTAGCAAAATAGATAAATAATTTCCACAATATGGTCTTGATCTGTTTCTCTTGCTGGTTGCCTTGGAATACTAATAGTAAAGACTAAATAGTTCTGATTTTTTGTTTCTTTTCTTGTAATAAAAGTTATATTAGCTTCTTTTTTTTTTACAAATTAAGTTAAAGAAGTTTGCAGAAACCACAAAACTGAGTATTAAAGAATAGTTGCAATCAACAATGTAGCCCCACCAGCTCATTTTAAAAATTCTAATATTAGTATGATTGGGAAACCTAATTGTTCCATTCACAATTGCCTAATTATGTGTAGTTTAGTTTTAATGTGAAATCATTAATATTTTTATTAGCCCATGCTTTGCTTTCAAATTGCTAACCATAAAATCAATTAGCTTTATGGAAAATATATTAACAATAATGAACAAAGACTGAACCATAATAATAACTAGACATATGCTTTTCTCTTGAAAGGAAAAAAGTATTCTGATCGTAACATACCAAGGATCTCTGCACATTTTGTTTTTTTAGACTGACATTTTCATAGTGAAGCGTAATAAATGCTGATATCAATCCTTTGTGTAATACAGCAATCTGTTATTTTTATGCAAATTGTCAGGAACATCTGCCTTTACTTTCCAGGCAATTTAATAGATTAATAACCTTGATTCTATTTTTTTTCATGGAGTATTCTATAGAATATATAATTATTTTCTACATTTATATACAACTGTTATATCAAATATGCAAGGCAGTTTATAGTATATAATTATGACTTACAATCTTACAATTCCTAAAGAGCATGAAACAAATAAAAAGGAATAGAACAAAGGCCAAAAAAAATTAAGCAAATTCAAATATTGAAATTCAGGTTTATAGAAACAGAGTTAGGAGTTACCATTTAGCCACTGCATCAAACCTCCTATTTTATGTAAAATCCAAATATAAATAAAAGCATCTATGAAGGTAACTACTGTGTTTGAACGTACCTAGGTGAATGGGAGAATATTATGTTTTGGGTTCTACTATCCAACTGATCTTAATATTTGGAAGGTTTTTTTCTAACATTTAACCAGAATCTGCCTTCTCACAACATGGATCCATTATTCTGTGTCCTGCACTCAGGGATGATGGAGAACAGGACTTGGTCTTCCTGTGAAGTTCTTTCAGGTATTTGAAAAAATGCTATCAGACTCACCCTCCTCTAATCTTATCTGCTCATCTTTTTCTACTATTGTTTTCATTTAGTCATTGTGATGACCCAGGGTGGGATACAAAATAAACACAGTCACAAAAAACAGGTAAAGCTCCCTTTATTCCTTCACTTTGCTTCCAAGTTCCAAATATCCTTGACTGGAAACAAAAAATTCCCACACAAGCAGTTACAAGAAGGAGGAAATGCCGTTTAAATTATAAAGAGTAAAAAACAACACAAACCAGGCAAGATAAGGGCTTGAAGACGTCCACAGATATCAGAACACACACTGGGAAGGATGCCAAACTCAGAGAGGATCAATAAACTAGAGATATTTCCACGCTTTGTTTCCAGCATTCGCCCATACACATCTCCATCCTTTTATCCAGTTGTCACAGCTGCAGCCCATGAAGAGGATCGAGGACCTCTCCTCCCCAGTAGATCATGTCTCTCCCTTATCCTCTCCTCCCTGCATGCCCTAGGATGGAGAGGGGATGGGCCTGGGTCCTCCTCTGACTGCCCAGCCAGTCTCTGCCCTTCCCCAGTCTCCTCCACAATCTCCAGAGCCACACTTCCACTCCCTGTTGGCTGTTCCTCCTCTCCCTCAGAGTCAGTCTCCACCAGGGGCTTGACAGTCATTTCCATTGTAGTCATGTAGTCATTTCTGTTGTCTTTCTTTGAATCTGTTCCAGTTGATTGGAATGTTTTTTTTAAATTTTGATGCCTAAACCTGGACATAATTCTCAAGGTGGAGGCTTCACTTCAATACAAAATGATGTGAAATGATACCTTCCTATATTTCTTATATTTTATTATACTATAAAGGCATTTGTTGCATTTTTGATACATTATCAGGTTCAATCACTGTGTTTTATTAAGTAAAACCAAGTGAAAGTTAAGTGACTGTATATAATAATAAAATTATGGAGATTTCTGACTTTCCTGGGAATGGAGAATGTGTTGATGCTTGCTGGTTCATTGTGCCAGACAACATTCCAAATACTGTACATAGACAAGAAAATACGACATTAGACAACAAATGTTCTTATTCTATTGCAGGTAGTCCTCAAGGTAGTCTTCCACATTAAGTGACCATTTGAAGTTACAATGGCACTGAAAAAAGTAATTTATGACCATTTTTCATATTTACGACTATTGCAGCATCCCCATATTATCAAAATTTGGGTGCTGGGAAACAGATTGCTGCAATATCCTGGGTTCCTTGATCACCTTTTGTGCCTTTCTGACATGCAAAGTCAATGGGGAAGCCAGATTCATTTAACAACCATGTTACTAACTTAACAGCTGTAGTGATTCACTTAACAACTGTAACAAGAAAGGTAATAAAATGAAACAAAATTCTCTTCCTCCATTCTTCACTTCTCCAGTAAACTGTCTATCATTACCCTGAGCCCAGAAAACATAAACTACCTAATTTGTGTAATTCTTTATATTTGATGCCCAAAAAATGATTCGGAGCTAAAGGATATAAAGCTCAATATAACAACACTTTGCAAATATTTGAAACATCTGCTGCATCTTTTCATAAATAAGACCTGTGGTGGCCCAGTGCTTAGAATGCAGTATTGCAGGCTAATTCTGCTGACTGTCAGGTTCGGCAGTTTGAATCTCATCGGCTCAAGGTTGACTCAGCCTTCCATCCTTCTAAGGTCAGTAAATGAGGACCAAGATTGTTGTGGGGCAATATTCTGATTTTTTAAACCACTTAGAGAGAGCTGTAAAGCACTGTGAAGTGATGTATAAGTCTAAGTCCTGTTGCTATAATTACATGGCTATCCACTTCATTAACCATGGTGACGCAGTGGTTAGAATGTAATATTGCAGGCTAACTCACTGCTCAGTGCCAGGAGTTCAATTCTAACTAGCGCAAGATGACTCAGCCTTCCATCTTTCCAAGGTCAGTAAAATAAGAACCCAGATTGTTGGACATAATATGAATTGCTTAGAGAGGTCTATAAAACACTATGAAGTGATATATAATTCAAAGTGCTATTGCTATCTACTGCATGATTCTAGATAAAGACTTTTTCCCCGTTTTCAACTGAGTCTGATTCTTAGAGACTGCCTGGACAAGTCCTTGCAGTTTTCTTGGCAAGGCTTTTTAGAAGTGGTTTGCCATTGCCTGCTTTCCAGGGCTGAGAGAAATCTGAAAGAAACCTGGCCCCAGGTCACCCAGATGACTTTGTAGCTCAGGTGGGACTAGAACTCATTATTTCTAACCTGATGCCTTAATCAGTACGCCAAACTGTCTCTCCAGTTAAAGACACAGCTGCTTTTAAAAGTTGTAGATTGGTGCTATGTTTGAACCCTGCACACTCCAAAGTACTTTTTGGAATTTAATTCCAAAACTTGCATAGCTGTACTATCTACAATCTTTACTTAGTCATCAATTGTAAGTGTATTAAATAAGTAATCATTGCACTCATTTGCAAGAAGTATGAAAGTTATAAAGCACAAAATAATTAGATATGCTCACTAGAAAATGTAATAGCAAAATTACATTTAGAGCATCCATTCAAGTAACAGTTTGCCCTTCCAATTATTAATGCTGTTAACCTGTAACTTTTTTTCAAGTAAAACAGGAAAGATACATAAACAGACACACCAAGCAGCACAATAAATCAAGCTCATGTTTAAACACCAGCCTATTTTCTACAGATGTATATAACACCAGTTCTTAAAATGATAAAGGGAAGCACTTTCTAACATTGTGTTGTTTCCCCCTAGATCCTAGATTTGATATGCTTTCAGTTAAATCTATTATTGGTTTAAAATTTGTGAATTTTCTGCCTGGAAAAACTCTGCCTGGGCATGGTATCGACCCAGATTGCAAAAATTAGTGAATTTAATTTCCTATTGATTTGTGGCTTTATTGATAGAATGCAGTCTTTATCATTTCTGGAACAAAATCTTCAAAACAACCAAGATGATCTCATCCCTCAGTATGAATCACTCAACTGTGAGGTACAAGGCAGAAGCTGTCCAACAGAAAATATCAGCTCTATATAAATAGATAATTCAGAAAGGAAGAAAATATACAAAACATCACAGAGAAAAAAATCTAGCTGATATTAAATTTCTCAAATTTGAGAAGACAAAAGCAGAATTTGACTAACTCTGATCAATAATTGAGAAATTGCAACAATATCAGGATGGGGAGGATGAATACTAGTTGACATTTCTTGTTACAGCAAGATTTTATTCTTTCTTTCCTTCCTCTCTTTTTATCATGTTAAATAAACTCTTATTGCATATATATTGATTTGCTTGACAATTTAGAAGTGCACACATTTTAAAAACTAATTTTGAGATATCCTCCAAAGGTTATATTGAATAGATACATATCCATTTTATCTTGTTCTGTTTTTACTTTATTTTTAATGTATTTCTGTTTGCTGTTTGGTAATGGTAACCATAGTAAAAATACTTCTATTCTATTGTTTAATATCCAAAATGAAAGTTCTGTACAATGCATAATGTCATCTATTTTGTTCAAGTTGGCTCTATTATTCTTTTATTTATTCATTTATTTGCAAGACAGTGAAAAACATAATTTCTATGAAGCTCATAGTAATAACACATATATCACAGCAAAATTGAGTTTCAAGACATCTTAAGTTATTCTGAAAGAGAATTAGCATGTAGCTATTTATACTAGGACAAAGTATAATAAAAGAGAGGTCAGAGAGAAATAAAATGTCTTTACAGTGAATGAGCATTGCTTATAACAGACATCAACAAAACTATTGTTGGGAGTGACATAAGCATTTTGTTGAGATGAAGACCATTTAGATGCATAATTTGGGAAGTAAAACAAAACTACTATCCAATTTTCTATTCCAAACTTTTGGCAGCAAACCCAGTAGAAGTGTCTTGTGTCCAGGCAGATCTGCATGTTCAGTTTACATGGGTAGTCCTTGATGTCACTTTGATGGTGGCTAACTATTTATTTATTTATTTTATTTGGTTTGTCAATTGGTTACAAGATAATAGGTATAAGTAAAAACATAGTTATGAATACATGAATACATATAAGAAAAATAAAGAAACAATAGGAGAGGGACGGTAGGCACAATTGGTGCGCTTATGCATGCCTTCTACAGACTTCTTAAGAAAGGGGTGAGGTCAATAGTAGAAAGCCTAAGGTTAAAGTTTTTGGGGTTTGGGGAAGAAACCACAGAGTCAGGTAGAGTATTCCAGACATTGACCACTCTGTTGCTGAAATCATATTTCCTGCAATCAAGTTTGGTGCAATTAACCTTGAGTTTGTATCTATTGTTTGCTCCTGTATTGTTATGGTTGAAGCTGAAGTATTCATTGACAGGTAGGACATTGCAATGTATGATTTTATATACTATACTTAGATCAGACTGAAGGCGGTGTAGTTCTAGGTTGTCTAGGTCTAGAATTTCAAGTCTGGTGGCTTAAGGTATTCTGCAACGAGTAGAGGAGTGGAGAACTCTTCTTGTGAAATATTTCTGGACTTTCTCAACTGTGTTAATGTCAGATACGTTATGTGGGTTCCAGACTGATGAGCTGTATTTGAGTATTGGTCTAGCAAATGTTTTGTATGCTCTAGTTAGTAGTGTAATATTACCAGAGAAAAATCTACATAAGATTAGGTTAACACCTCTTAATGCCATTTTGGCTATGTAGTTACAGTGGGCTCTAGCACTTAGATCATTAGAGATGAGTACTCCAAGATCCTTGACAAAGTTTGGATCATCAACAAGGTCTTGACTATTCAGCCTGTATTTTATTTTCTGATTTTTTTTGCCAATACGTAAGACAGAGCATTTATTTATTGAGATTTGAAGTTGCCATTTGTTTGACCATTCTGATACATAGTCGAGGTCTTTTTGAAGGGAAGCAGTATTGCCTGTGGTGTTGAATAGCTTTACATAGTCAGCGAAGAGAATGCAGTTGCTCTTAATATGATCACAGATATACTGTATATGTATATATCTATATCTATATATCTGTATTTGTATCTGTATCCAACTATCTATATATCTATATCTCTATATCTCTATCTCTATCTATCTATCTACCTCTATCTATCTATCTATCTATCTATCTATCTATCTATCTATCTATCTATCTATCTATCTATCTATCTATATGTGGCACTGTAGTGCTTTTTGTTTGTTTATTGAAGAGACTTTCTGAAGAACTCTCACAATCCTACTGATTGTCTGACTTTACACACATAAATATGGGCATGACGTTCTAGTGTATTGAAATTGAACTCCATGTTCAGTGAAGTGCTGTAAACTCGTAAGGACTAAAGAATACTAGAAATTACAGAAATCCAGCCACATCTTTATATTAGAATTAAACCCTAAGCATTTTCCTCTCACACTTTTGACCCAATGGACTTTGGGACATTCCTTTCATAGCCTTGAGATTGGAAGATGCCTAAGCCATTTTTGCTCAACCTATCTGTTGGTTCTCACCTTGCCGATTTCAGACATTATGCAACCTCCTCTCTATTTTAACCTTACTTCTCTCCGGTAAGTAAAAGGTCCATGAGAATTAGAGGACATCATTCCAATAGCAGTATTTTTCATTTCTTTCTTTGCCCACTGATTAATCAGCAATAATAAGAAACCTTAACATAGGAAATAGTGTTAAATATTTGAATGAATCCCAGGTGATCATTCCTTTCTGGATCGGGATGCACTTCGCACAGTCACATCCACCCTCGTTATCTCCCACCTAGACAATGCCAATGCTCTCTACATGGGGCTCCCCTTGAAGAGCACCCAGAGGCTCCAGTTGGTGCAAAATGCAGTCGCGCGGGTGGTTTGGGGGGCTCCTTGGAGCTCCCATGTTACACCACTCTTGCGCGAGCTGCATTGGCTCCCGGTGGCCTTTCGGGTGTGATTCAAGGTGCTAGTGACCATCTTTAAAGCACTCCATGGCTTGGGACCTGGGTACTTATGGGACCGCCTACTGCCGCCATTGATCTCCCGTTGCCCAGTGTGCTCCCATAGGGCGGATCTCCTCGGGGTGCCGCCGGCTGGATGGCTGGCAACCCCGAGGGTGTGGGCCTTCTCCTTGGGGGCACCTCTGGAATGAATTGCCCCCGGAAATGAGGACCATCCCTGACCTTTTGACCTTCCGGCGCGCGTTGAAAACTTACCTATTTCATCAGGCCGGTCTGGCCTAGGGTTTTTTATAAGGTTTTAAATTGGTTTTTAATTGGTTTTAGTTTTATATTCTTGATCAAGTTTTACCTTTTTAGCCACCTTATTTAATCTTTTTAAATTGTTTTTAAATATTGTATTTGCATTATGTTTTTAATCTCGGCTGTACACCGCCCAGAGTCCCTGCAGGGAAAGGGGCGATATATAAAACTAATAAATAAATAAATAATGAATTTTCAGAATTCCTTTGCTGAAGATAGATTATTTTCTTTCAATTGACATTATATTCCTGTCTCTGGACAAACACTTAATGTAACTGATGAATGGGACTATAGCTAACAAAAATATACTCTATAGCATTTTTTTATTTATAGGGTATACAAATATGTCATCATGATGTCTACCAGATCATTGACAAGATACTTTATTTTAGCTACAACAACTAACACAGTGTTTTTCAACCTTTTTTGTGCAAAGGCATACTTTTTTCATGAAAAAAATCACGAGGCACACCACCATTAGAAAATGTTAAAAAAATTTAACTCTGTGCCTGTATTGACTATATATAAAGTAATTCTCTTGAATAGGAATCAAATAAACACAAAGAAATTATTTTATAATTGTTCATATTTCTGTTTACTTACTCAGTGCGTAACCTGGGCCTGTTTGGCTGAACACAAAGCTGATATTCTGGCAGGAATCGAAGAAAGACACACACGTAGCTCTTCTTCAACAGCTCTCAGTCTCTCTCTGTCTTTAGTTTTTATAGCAATCAGGCTTGAAAAGCTCATCTAACACAGATATGTAGTGGAAAATGGGAGCAATGTCAAAATAGCTTTGTTTGCCAGAACGGGGAACTCCTTGGCAGTATCCAACCAAAAACTGTCCAAAGGTAGATCAGCAAATCTTAGCTTGAAACCACGATTTTGTCTCAGTTCAGCTAGTTCCTCCTGCTCCTGTAAAGTCATGTCCTTTCCACCAACTGATGCTGAGCTATAAGGGTCCCCAGTCAAGGCATTCAGTGGAGACTGAAGAGAAATAAAATGACAACTTATCCTCGAGAGTTTTTAAATGTTTAACTATTATCTCACACAGTGCAGCATTGTGAACACCTTGCCATTGCTTGGTGAGTGTGAACATTTCAAGATTGCCACTTTCCATGTGTTGATGCCAGAGTTGCACCTTTGAACGGAATCCATTTATTTTATCTGTACTTGTAAGCAGGTTTTCATTTCGGCCTTGCATTCATGTGTTCAGTTCATTCAGATGATGAAAAATATCTGCCAGGTATGCCAGCCTTGCACACCACTCATCACTTGCAAGCAGCTTTGCGTAATCTGACCTCTCATTTGTCAGAAACACTTTAAATTCCTCCCGCAGCTCATACACACGAACCAAGACCTTGCCACGCGACAACCACCGGACCTCCGTATGAAACAGCAAGGTTTTATGCTTCGCTCCCATCTCCTCACACAAAGCTGCAAACATGCGACTTTTCACGGGTCGTGACTTTACAAAGTTTACCATGCGCACAACATCATCCAACACAGGAACTAGGTCTGCTGGTAAAGTCTTGGCTACGAGGGCCTCACGGTGTAAAAAACAATGCGTAACAATCACATCTGGATTTCTTTCCTTCACTCTGCTTACAAAGCCTTTGGTGCGCCCGACCATGGCTGCACTTTGGCTATTTCCTTAGCTGCTTCAGGTCCGAGCATCTCCTCTACAACAGCTTTGCAGGCGGGAAGTATTAATGTCTCTGCCACAGTGTGTGACTTTTTTGACTTGGCTATAAGTTCAGCAACTTGATAGCTAGCTTTAAGAGCTCTTTCATTTACCTTTGTGGTTTTTCTCATGAAAGTTGCCTGTTTCTTCGTGTTTTCACGCAGGCGAACAAAAAAGTCCGCATTCTTGTTTTGAAGCGAAGGGTGTTTCGTTTGGAGATGGCGTTTAAGTTTACTTGGGACCATAGCACTGTTAGATAGCTTTTCACCACACACCACGCACAGTGGAGTTGGTTTCTTTGCATCTCCGGTGAAAGTAAATCCAAATGAAATATAGCTTTCGCTATATTGCCTTGTGCCAGAGAATTTGCTTGAGCTAACCATCTTTGCCTTCTTTTGATCCCCACTCATACTTGGGCTCTCATCTGGCTCCAAATTTTGTTCAGAATCCAGTTCTTTCCTTTTCAAAAACTTGTCCATCACTGCAGTATCTGCTCCTGTCTCACTGTCACTCAGTACTTACTGCGCTTGTCTCCTCCAGATAGCCGCTGTCCGTCACACTCAGCACTCTTCTGCGCATGTCTCCATCCAGATCCATCAGTCAGCACTCTTCTGCTCATGTCTCCTTCAGATCCATCACTCAGCGCTCTTCTGTGCTGCGTCCGCGATAATCCTCCAGAGTCCAGATCCATCGGCGATCTACTGCGATGTCTCCTCCTGTCAGTGTAACAGTGACACCGGAGCTATTTATAGCCCGTAACATGCTCTTCAGCTCACAAATAGACCAATCATAATGATTGGTCTATTTGTGAGCCGAAGCCGCATGTTAAGGATGAAATTGGAATTTTTCCCACGGCACACCAGACAATATCTCACGGCACACTAGTGTGCCACGGCACAGTGGTTGAAAAACACTGAACTAACATAGGTAACTATTTTGCAAAAAAAAGCTTTAAGGTATTTCAGTATCATATATGAGTCACTTCGAAACAAAATGGGTGGAAAATAAATGCAATATATAAATCAATAAAATATTAATTTATTGAAGGCCTACAGGATTAAAGCCCAGTCAAATTGGGCTTTTAATGTATCTTAGCTGACTTTTCTGAGCTGCTGTTCAGATAATGGGTTTAGCCATTTGTCAAAAACTGGCTCAAAGGGAGATGTCTATGGAGATTCTCATTCATCTAGGTATGGTTGTCCCGAAAGGGCTTTTACAGGAGGCAATTGAACTTTCTTATTTTTCTTTGAAGATGTTTTGCTTCTCATCCAAGAAGCTTCTTCAGCTCTGATTAGATGGTAGAGAATGGAAGGATTTATACAAGGACTATATATCCTTCCATTCAGAGGCAGTATTCAGCAGGTTCTGACCAGTTCTGGAGAACTGGTAGAGGAAATTTTGAGTAGTTTAGAGAATTGGCAAATATTGACTGGAGATTTTATCTTTCCCCTGCCATGTCCACCAAGCCATGCCCACAGAACCAGTAGTAAAAAAAAATTGAATTCCACCACTGCTTCCATTCCCCACCATCTAGTCAGAGTTGAAGAAGCTTCTTAGATGAGAAGTGAAACGTCTTCAACGAAAAATAAAGTCCAGTTGCCTCCTGAAAAAGCACCTTTGGATCAAAGGGAGATAATTCATGGGATTGGTAGAGGGATGAGAAAGAAATGCTCACTGCTTATATATATATATATACAGATGAAACTCAAAAAATTAGAATATCGTGCAAAAGTTCATTTATTTCAATAATGCAACTTAAAAGGTGAAACTAATATATGAGATAGACTCATTACATGCAAAGCAAGATAGTTCAAGCCGTGATTTGTCATAATTGTGATGATTATGGCTTACAGCTCATGAAACTTGCCTGGTAAAACACTGCATTTCCAGTTTCTCCTGTTATCTTTAACAATTTAATATTAATAGCTGAAAGACACAGTGGAAGGATTATGTTTTATAGCAATAGAGAGAACTGGCTTTCTCCTTCTTCATCAAGCAAGACCCTCTGTCTCTCCCCCAGGACTAGGCAGTTATTGTTTGGATTAAATGCAGATCCCCAAAACAGGGAAATTGGATAGATACAAGATAGATACAGTGGAAGATCCAGGCTGGACCCTTCCCACCCACTCCCATCCCCACCAAAAAAACAAAACAAAACCCCAGAATAAGGAACCTTGCAAAGTCATAGCCAGAGAAAAGGACAGTCTAAACTCTGCAATAGAAACTGGGCAGATTTCAGCTACTGAGTTCATCATGAAGCACGCTGTTGGTGAAGCATCCAACATCCACACTAAAAAAACATTTTGTAAGAGGAGAAAGTGTACTACTTTAAAATAGGATTAGCTAACAATGATTCTAAGTTGTTTCTAGCTATTGGCTGGGGATTAGAGCAACATCATGAAGCCATGTCATATAAAAGCAATTACTGGGTCATGTTTGTGCCGTGACTAGGGAACATGTAATGATAAAATAAATAACATATAGCCCCATAAATAGACACAACTTTTTGTTTTACATGATCCTTTCCTAATGGTATATATCCAAGTTTGAACAACACATAAGATCCATAGTAATTACTTTGTTGTGTGTGGTCATTCAGTTGCTTCCAACTCCTTCATAACTTGATGCTATTTTTTCACTATGATTGCTTTACAGTAAATGCTTGAGTCATTGATGATAGCATGATAGCCTTTTGTCAGATTCCTTTTCTATTGCTTTCCATTTCTTTCTCAAGCATTAGAATTTTTGTAATCATTTGTTCCTTTGTATTATGGATCCAGTAATTGCTAGGACAACAGAGTGATGCTATCTGCTCAGGGTTTTGGAGGCAACTCCTCACTTTTCTTCAAATTTCCCCAGGATTGCTTTCTATCTTTTAAAATAAATGAAGCAAAAACACTTAAAAAAAATATGTGCGGAAATAAGACTAATAAGTGTGGAGCCTAAAATGCCTTCCGTGTAGTGGATAAATTCCTCATTATTTGGATGTGTTAAAGAGGTGCCAAGGCATAAGAGTGCCTCTACTTTTCTGCTACTAGTTGAGTTGTTGCTCCTTTTATATTTCACTATTTGTACATTATGCTCTTTAGGGTAGCACTATCCAGCTTGATCCCAATTAGCTGAAGGTATTGCAGATTATGTCTGAAAATGTTAAAGGAAAATCCCTACTCCACTCACATTTGTGACAATTAGTGGGAGAAGAGAATGAGAGAAAACAGGGACAAAGAAGAAAATGAGGAGATAATCTTTTTAAAGCATTTTAATATTATAAAAAGAATTCAGTTATGAATTCAGAACAGAATAATGATATTTTGTCACCCTTTTAAGAATGCTGAGAGACCCAAACAAATGTGATTGTGTATGTGTTAGTATTCTAATGAAGAGAAGCTATAATAAAGAATGTGACTGCAGACTCCTCATTGCCAGTGAAGTCTTGGTAGCTGACTCCAATTGCACCGTTTTTGAAACAGCCTCACAAAACAGACAGAGAGGCAATTCACAACGAGGCATAATGTTGCCACTTTTCCAAGGAGCTAAGTTATCGCTTTCCATTGCAGGATGATTCCAGGTGAGTAAATACAATTTGAATTCTCTTGAGAATCAAGCATTTATTGTCCACTTAGATCCATCACATGTTCGTGTTTTTTTTAAATAACTATTTAGAAGTAACCTCTTTATTTAACATATTGTACATTTGTATTTAATGGGGGAATCTGCCTAATTGCAGGACTTGAGAACCTCATGCAAGATATATTGTGGTGCTTCAGTCAAGTGAAAGGAACTATTGACCCAGGGGTCCTAGAAGGTGGGTTTATTTTTTCATCTGTTCTTGGAATCAGCAAAAAAGTATTTTCTTTGGCTAATTGTTTATGCAATCATGGTTTGCTGTTCAAGGGCTGATGGTGTAACCTGCAAACAGCACCCATGTGTTGATTTTTTAAAGGGCGTTTTAAAGGTCTAAAATGTGAATACTGCAAACCTTTCTGTTCTCACAGCTTTTATCCAGAATCATGATTCAGTGCATTAATCATTAAGGCAGAATGCCTCCCCCGCTCTGTTTTTGAAAAGGAAAGAGTTCTGGTACTTCATGAAGACCTGATTAATTGTTGTGCTGCAAACATTTTATTGAATTTTGATATGAGAAAAAGGAAGACCTTGATATGTGAAAAGCGAAGTCGTTTTAAAAAGTGTTCAAATGTCAAGCTGTACAATTCTTGATTTTATTTTGTCGAGCTGATTTAATAACACCTCTGAAATAAATGAAATTGGGTTACCATGATCTTTTAACAATATCCTTTCTGCTATGGGATATGGGAATTTGCCCTGAGCATAAAATTATGCAACTTTTTACCTTTTTTAAACAACCAATGAAATATATGTTCCATTAAAAAAGTATCAGATGCTATAATGTGGTAAAACAATTTAAATAATATGAGAAATTATTGGAATCTCTAACAGCCTAACTCCTCACATTGAACTGTTTGTTAACTATCAGAATAGCTAATTTTTCACTATAGCATTTTGGTTCAATTAAGTAATCAATTAAAAAATAGGTAGTTTTTAATTCTTCCTTCCATATCTTGTATTTTGCTATTAATATTACTGTTTTCTGAGTAAAACAGAATACAGGCTTCAATGCATAGGGGATAAAGATAGGGAGCAAAGTTAAGGCTATTTTCAGGGAATCCTGCTTTGTAACAATAATCATTTACAGTATTACATTTTATGCCACCTGACTCCCAGCATATTAGCCCTGGGACATAGTCCAAGATATATGACCAAAAACACTATCTTTATTGTAAGGTTACACTGACAGAATCTTGCAAGACTACAACTATTTCTCCCCTCTTTTCCTTTTACTCTCTGGAAAACTAGTGAGGGTCCCTACTGAAATGTTTTCCATCCTCTCCCCGCTTCTGTGGACTGAGACATCTTTTACATGCCAGTTATCTAATGTGCAGCTGTCCCTCTGAATGCCCTTCCAACATGGCATTTACACAGCAAATCTTGAGAGGTTTACAGTTGTTAAAAACATTTAAAAACAGATAACAGGACAAAAAGCACAAGACAAATTGCACAAGACAAAAAGACAATGATGGCAAAGAAAACAAATCCAGAGGGAAACAAGGAAAAGGAAGAAATGAGCCATCGTGCTCACCAAGGGCCTGCTACAGACTCTATTTGTTGAGGAAGTCTTAGAATGTTAGAGCTTTAGTTCTATCATCTTTAAGATGCTGATCATATCTGAAAACTTTATCATATTTTTATAATTATATTATTCTGAAATTTTGAGGGTGTTGCATGTAATAGTGCTGTGATTTGCACCAGCGTCCTAGGTTGGTGTCATGCCCCTGTCAGAGTCTGAATCCGAGGCAGAAGCCAAACAGCTGACAGAGAATGGGAGTGTGGCTCCGTTGGCTGTGGAGGAGGCTGGGGAAGGGCAAAGTCTGGCTGGGCAGAGCAGGGAAGAGATAGAACAAGGGAGAGATAGTTCAGAGAAAGACCCAGGCCCACCCCCTCTTTATCCTAGGGCACGCAGGGAGGAACAAAGGAGAGAGCAACGTGGGTTGTGTGACTTACAGGGGAGGAAATGGCCCTGATTTCCTTCATTAGCCACAGCTGGGAAAACAGTTTATAAGAAAGGCAGGCTGTGTGCGGCAGGCTGCTGGGAGCAAACGTGACTTTATTTTGTGCTGTCATTGCTTATCTCTGTTCCTGGCATCTTCCCAACCATGTGAGTTTTGCCATGCCTTCAAGTCTGAAATTCTTGCTCCTGACCTGCCAAACTAATTACTTCAGTTTGGCTTGATTGGACTTTAAGTTACAGTTTGTGTTGATCATGTTTTGGACTTAATTTTCTGTAGTCAAAGGTTGTTCCTGGGAGAGTTTTTCTCCAGCCAGAAGGTAACTTGGACATTGGGGGCAAAGTTGGAGATAATAAAGAGACTCTTATTGATTATCTGACTGTGTTGCCTTTGTGCCACGCCCTGGGTCATCACAGTATTAACAGTGATAGTAATATCAATTATATTTAGAACCTGAAGAACCTCTAGAACCATGCTGGAGATCACAAAAGCTTTGAGAAATTAGAACTTGGAATCACAGGTTAGATGTCTGAGATACACCCTTTGTATTATTTAGGATAATCATGCCAATTGCAGGGCATGATACTAACTTTAGGATAAGTTCCATTGTCATCAACACAACCACTTGCTTTTCTATGCTTCAAGATCTTTGTGGCATATAAGCTATAAAGAAAAAAATAAACATTCTGAGCAATGGAGAGAGGGGAAGTACTAGTAGTCAATTAGAAAAGCTTTAGAAAATGACTGTTGTATATAATAATGCACCTCCATATAGTGATTTAAAACCATGTATTTCCAGGTGAGTGAAAGATCATTAGTATTCAAGAAGCAAAGCTGAAATTTTAGTTGGCTGATTAACAGTTATAAATAACAATGATAGCTTGTAGATCTCAAAGTATTATCCGGGTAGGAGAAATGTTCCCCTCTGAATGTAAATATTCAGTATAAAAATGTTTTGTTCTCCAAGTGCTAGTTTCTTTTAGGATGGCCTTAATTTATAACCAGTAACTGAAAAAAAAAGCAAGTGAGTATAGTGGTTAAAGCACCAGACCAGAAACCTGGACACCATGAGAACTAGTTGTGCCTTATATAAGGTTGTATCTGCATGAAGCTAGCTGGGGGACTTACCTCTAGAAAGAAGACAATGTAAACCTTTTTGAAAATGTTGCCAACATATAGCAAGGAGTTGTCCAGGGAGTTACCAGGAACTAACACAACCCCATCCTCTAAACACAACATCCCCATACACTATTGTTTATATGGTTACATTATTTCATTTGCATATTTAAAAAAGAAATTAGTTTATGTAAATATAAATTAATCCTAGCAATGTTATTCTCTAGTGATTTCTCTAACCTATAAAACTGAATTGAAAATGTTTTTTATGAATTCGTGATATGGTATAAATAAATATAGGCAATCCATGTGCTGTGTATATTTTTAATTTTATGACATTCTTCTGAGTGCTGGAAATCCCGATAAAGATTTAAAAGCAAATAAATTAAATGATAAATTAATTCAAAGCCCATATGAGTTCCTGTGATACTGTTGTGGCCCAACAGCAGCCAACGGAGCTGGCAGCAGATTCAGACAGTGAGAAGGTTGGGGAGGGACATGGGCCAGTCTTGGAGTCTGAGGAAGGCTGTTGGCTGGGACTTCGTTGGAAATTCATTCTAAATCAAATAAAAGGGGTTTATCGGGATGAGGACTCAGCTTCATGCTGTTGGGAGAAGCCTAGGTCAGAACAGTTACTAATGAAGAGGCATTTAAGAGATGAAGTTGGAAAGGCCATGGGGCTAGGACCTAAATGAGAGGGTAAATACTATACACCAAAATATAACTAATGTTGACAATTAGCCTAGCCACAAGGAGAAAGGGCATCCCCAAAAATAGGATCAAAGGCCTTCTCTCCTATTCCAGCATAATGCAAGTTGCCCAGCTCATTGATTTGAAAATGTTAATGGTTGGGTAGGTACATACTGGTGAGGCACTTTGTTATATATCAAAATGATTCACCATTAAGAGCCTTAAACATCTTATACAAAACATTGAAGGCTAATCAATAATACAATTCAATTGTGCTAGGACTGAAACCACATGGTCTCTAAAGAATGTTCTCTGTAAGTGTTGCTGCATACATTATTAGTTGCAATTTTCAAATTATCTTTAAGGGGGAGTTGACATTGGATATGTTGCCATTGTCCAAATGAGAGAGTACAGTCAGCACATACCTATCTAGGAAGAAGTGCAACTGTAGCTCTAGATAAAAATTGATTGAACATCCTTTGGGCCACAATGCCATGTAGACCTTAAGAGGCAGAAGTCCTCCCAAATTGTGTCCTTGTTGCTTTAGAGTTGGAGGCCTATCCAATTCCCGGATCCATAAGACACTATTCTTGTACTTTAGTATTGTTGGAATTCAGTTTCAGTTTATTATTGTATTAGATGTCAGTTTAATGCCTGCCCTGATAGGAATAAAGTTGGGGACAGATCTGTGACAAAATATTTATCCCTTTTGGATCTTCTGAATTTTTGCACGTTTTTCCTATTTAGTATTCTTATTATTTGTTAATTTGATTTATATAGCTGTCCAACTCTCACAAAGGATGCTGGGTGGCTTACAATTGGATAGAAAGACAAAGAATGGTGCATCCCAATAAAAAAGTGCATCCCACCTCCTCCCCTGAAAAGAAAGACAAATAACCAAGGCCAACCAGATTGGTTCATCTTGCATTCCATTCCAGTGCCCAGTCCAATGCCTGGGGTATCTACAGTATAATGAAGATAAAGAGAACATATCACACCAAAGTTTGATGCTTGTTTAATTTAGTTCATTAATAAAGGCGCTCAACATATGGGAAAAGTAATTGCCTGTGAATTAGATTCTTCCTGTTTTTTCTCCCTGAGCAATGTAGGTACTAAAGTCAGGCTTGCATATTTTTGGTTGCTTTTTTCCCTCTTCATTGCAAACTCTGAAAGCAATTAGAAAGCACAAATTAAAATTTCAGCCTAAACAATTTACAGACAAGAGACTAAATGTGAAATTATGTTGGTTTCTCAGGCTGTAGTTTCAAATTTTACTGCAGGGGAAAGATGGGAATTATCTATTATACATAGTTCCAAAGGGATTGAGAATATTTAGATAATGCTTAAGAGAGCTAATTTAAATCAATAAATTCATTATTTTGTGGACCAAAAATACAATCTAAGGCTACTCCACATTTCATTACACAGGGAGAATGGCTCTTCATTGCTGTCCTGTGAGATGCTATTGGATTAGTCTCTGCTATCTGATATATGTCAGCAAAATCTTTTCAAACCCAATAGCTCTGGTTTGAGATACCAAAAAAAAAAGTCCCTTTGCTAGTAATGCTGCATGCACAAATGTTCAAAGTGTTTATTAGCAGCTGTATCAGTACAGGTCACTTTTAAAAATCCAGTAACTGCTAAACAATACAATAAATAATAATTTCCTAGGTTTATCTTTAATATGAACTGGTTGATCAAATACTTTGCAAAATTTCAAAGCTAACAATTCTAAACAAAAATTAAATTGATATTGGAAAGTTATTGTCAGGACAATTGTGAATAATTTTTAATACAGATAGATGATAGACAGACAGACAGATGTCTATGGAGATTCTCAGTTATCCAGGTCATGGTTGTCCCAAAGGTGCTTTTTTCAAGAGACAGCTGAACTTTCTGATTTTTTGTGAAGACATTTCCCTTCTCATCCTAGAAGCTTTATCCAAGAAGCTATAGATAGATGGCATTCTTCCCCCCCCCCCACTTTAATGGAATTATTATTCATGACACAAAGTTTAGCATGCTGTGAGGATTTTAGATAATGATTCCACTTATAAGAATGAGATTTGCTTCTATACAGATGTAAACAGGACTCTGTGGGAAGGCTACCATCTTAACAAAATGTAAATAATTGAATTATAGTAATTGCCAGATGGCTTCTAGGTGCAATTCAAAACTCTGGTGGTCACTTATGAATCTTTTCATGGCATGGAGCTGTTATTTGTAGAATTGCTTCTCCTTCATTATTTATATCCATCCACGTTAAGAGTCACATTATGACTCCGATCAATCAAGGAGTAAAATCCAGAAGTGTGGGCTCTTTTTGTTGTCTTTGGTCATTCACTTACAGACAAGATGGTCCCAATTCTGTTGGACTTTCATGTATGCCTTGGAGAAGGGGGACAGACTGTCAAAGTTTATGATATGGTTATTTTAATTACTATTTGATTGTGGGTTGTTGTTGTTTTTGCTTTGGATGCGTTATGCATTTGACTTTGCTGTTGAGTTTTTTAAATGGCTGTTAGCCACTGTCATGCCCGTCGGAATCTGATTCGGAGGGGGAGGCCGAGCAGCTGACAGGGAGTGGAAGTGTGGCTCCGTTGGCTGTAGGAGAAACTGGGGAAGGTCACAGTCTATCTGGGCAGAGCGGGGGAGAGGTAGAGCAAGGAAGAGGGAATTCGGAGGAAGACCCAAGCCCATCCCCTCTTCATCCTAGGGCATGCAGGGAAGAATGGAGAAAGGAGCAACATGAGTTGCATGGCTAATGGGGGAGGAAAGGGTCCTGATTCCCATCATTAGCTGCAGCTGGGAACACAGTGTTTAAAAAGGGAAGCTGTGCATAGCAAGTTGTTGGAAGAAAATGAATTTATCTGGTACCATCATGGCTTATCTGTGTTCCTGGCGTCTTCACAACTGTGTGAGTGTTGCTGTGTTTTCAAGTCTGAAAGTCTTTCTTCTGCCCTGTCAAGTTAATTACTACAGCTTTGTTTGTTTGGATTTTTAGTTATAGTCTGTATGTACCTTGTTTTGGATTGAATTTTAAAGGCTGTTCCTGGGAGAGTTTTTCTCCAGCCAAAGGTAACCTGGACATTGGGGGCAAAGTTGGAGGGACTCTTCCAGGGACTCTTCTTGTTTATTTGACTGTGTTGCCTTTGTGCCATGCCCCGGGTCATCACAGCAACCCAGAATCAGCCATAGAAATTGAATAAAATAAACAAATATGGATAGATGATTGCTTTATTATCCTATAATTTTATGGTATTTTCCTCGATACTATTTAGTAATTTATTTCTCAGGAGCTTTCCTCCCTACTGAGAAGTGCTATCAATCCATCCGTATCAATCCATCAAGAAAATATACAGCCTGAAATTTACTGCTGCCATTGCTAATATCTATTCCAAATCTCTAACTTTGCTGTTAATTCTGGCAGTCCATTGCCACAGAGCCACCATTACCAGGTACTTTAGAGAGATAGCAGCTGACCAGGGTGAAGTGGCTCTCCAATCCCAGCCATTACTGGATCAGCTCATGAAATGGGTAGCAATGTCTATGGAGATGTCTATGGAGATTTTCAGTCATCCAGGTCATCGTTGCCCCAAGTGCTTTTTCAAGAGGCAACCAGATTTTCTGTTTTTTTCTTTGAAGACGTTTAGCTTCTCATCCAAGAAGCTTCTTCAGTTTACAATTATCCTGGGATGCTAACCAGATTAAAAAAACATTCATTGGTACAATTAAAGATGATTTAACTCTGTTTCACTAATGAGCTGGGAATGAAGATGAAAGAAATGAAGGCATTTCACAGAAAAGATGCTTCCAACGTAAGTTGCGGATTGCTGCCAAAAGGGGAAAAAAACCAAGGCAACATTGAAAAGATTGTGCTAAATAAATGCCCCCCAATGCACATGTTCTAGGAAACACACTCAATTGAACTAACTGCCCTCAGCCTTTTTTCCCCTTTCTTCTAAGTAGCCTTGCACGGATGAATATTGGGGTGTTTTAGTCCCAAAGGCATTTCTCTTTTGCTTCTATTAAATTTCTCCACCACGAAAAAACAACAACTCAGAATAAAGTCATCCTGTAAATAAGAATACAAATCTTCCTTGATTGTCTTTTAACGCGCGACCTTCCTGAATTGTAGACTTTTCCTCTTTTCGGTTTTTGGGTTGAGGTTGCGCCCGGTCCAGCTGACATTGCGGGAAGTCTGCCCTTTACGCTAACCTTGATGTTGACAGTCCTTAAGAAGTCGGCCAGCGCGTCGCTCCAAAATCAGCGCCCTGAAACTTGCCGACAATTTCCAAGGATCTTACACGCCCGCGCAGTGTGCCGACCTTCCCCACCGAGAGCGAGCTTTCCAGGATTATCGCACGCAAGTCCCCTCGTTGCTTCTTGTGTATTTACCAGCGGGAGGGACTTAGTCAGCAAATCCTGCTCGGAGGCGCTTTAGCCAATGAGGAACCTCGCCCTGCTTGCTAGGGGGCTTCGGAGTTGGCGCTGGACGCCTGCAGAAATGCGAGGCGGTCCTCGCTGGGGCTGATGGCAAAATGGGGTCCGGCAACAGAGGTGGTGACTTAGCTCGCGCAGCAATTGGCGGGATTCCGTAATGCATCCATCATGTAGTCTTGCCTGCCCAGCCCCATGGAGCGAGAGGATTGTTTACCCCTCACTTTTGCATAAATGCGTCTTTGCCGCTGGAAGATGAAATGCTTTTCTCGCTACCTGCCTTACCTCTTCCGACCGCCGAACACCATCCTCTCTTCCAGCTGCCACACCGAAGGTACCCGAGCAGAGAGAAGGGCAGGATGGGTGGGACGCGAGGTACGGCGCAGAGTCGAGGGGAGGGGAAAGAGGAGAAAGTGGGAGGAGAGCCTGAGATCGCCTTGGGCAGCCGGTGCGTGACCGGGGTTGGCATAGCGGGGGGGGGGGGGGGGGGGGAGGTGCGTGAGGGTGAGGATCCGCGATAAGATTTGAGGAATCTCGGTGTGGCCTTGTGAAAAATCCGCCCGCCGTTCCTCATCAAGGTGAATGGTGCACGGTACTACTACCCTTCCAGGAGGGTTTTCTGGCATTGGATGCTTTTAGGCGATCGCGTACAAAGGTGGTTCTTAAGTTTCATGGGCTTTTAGGTTTTGCCCCGAGAAGAAACGTAAGAGTAAGGTTTGTCCTCCCGTGTAAGCAATCCCGCTCGGTGCGTGGAAAGCATGTTTTTACACTGTGGGTTGCTTTCACTCCCTCCCTCATCCTGGCAATCTGGGTTTATTTTTTTTTAAAGATCTCTTGTCCTGTAGAGGTGAGATCAGCCACTGCATACAGTACAGTTAAGTTCTTAGTTAGATTTTTAGATGCTAATGAGCGAAGGGTAAGCTTAACAAGGTTCTTGGGGTGGGCAAACATCCGACTTTTTTGTATGTGTATGCAAGTTTTTCTTTCTGCACTGATCTGCAGGATGTATACAAGAGCAATATCAGGCCTTTTTTAATGAATTGCCATTTATCCAGTCTAAGAGTTAATGTAAATAAAGCTTACAGAAAATAAACGAATATAACTGAAACGTTATATTCCTCATACATAAAAATTATCGGGTAGAGGGGTCACTGGTGATAGGCATGGTACAAAACCCTGGATCAATAATTAGAGGGCAGTAGTATAGAAATGTTTCAAAAATGTAAATTGTGTTAATTTCTATGTATACAAACCGAGTGAGCTTATTAAACATGCTTAAATAGAACTGTGGTGCTGCAAGTTAACTAATTAAAATGTAAAGCTGTAGTAGTTTATAGAGGACATTCTAATGCTGAGTTTCCATTAATCTATGTATTTTAGATCAAAGCATATTTTAATTTGGCTCAGTAAGTTATAATTAGAAGATGGGAAAAGAAGTTAATTTTGGGTTCTAATTGTCCTCATAATGGCCCAAACATGTAAAATGTGCTTGAAATTGGTTCACTTATAGGAAATAGGCTTGGGTTATACTTTTCTGCCTTTGATTTGTACAAATAAAATATTTCTACAATTGTATGTTCTGTTGTTACATGATGATCAATCTGCATCCTACAATTTTTGGGCTTTTTCTAGCATTGAATATTTCTGAAACAAATATTATCACACTAATTTAAGATCTATTTGTTTTTAGAAGGCATGTTTTTAATATGACAGGATTTCCAAGCATGTTTTAGATACCTATCTTGATTTATCTTGCTATCATTTCTGTTTGCTTTCTTCCTTCTTGTCTCATTTTCTCATTATTTTGATAATAAACTTTTCAGGGAAGGATCTGGCCTTTTGACTTCTATGGCTCTTTCAGTCTTTCCAAATTTGATACTGATCAAATATACTGGATTAGCATATATCTTCAGGCCAATAGAATGTGTAAATTGCAATCCAATTCAACACAGCAGGGTATACAATTAGGTAAAGTTAATGAAAAGGCCATTAATATTGATATTGCTGCAAAGTAATATTGAAATCAATGCAAAGGAATTGCCAGATAATGACAACTGAAGGTAGACCTAAAATATACTAAAAGAAAACAAAAGCAATATACATCTCCTGATGAGATGGGTGATAATTTAATAAATAGAAAATAATACAAATGGATATTCCTTAACTGATCTGTGAAGGAATGGGCATAAATGGAAAGCAATCAACCAGCTATACCTGTGAAGGGTAAAAGCTAGTTGATATTTCTTTCCTTTTGATGTTAAAATAACAAACAGTGGAAGAATCCAGAAGATATGGCCACTTCTAAATGTGATATTGGAAGCAACTCGATATATTATCCCTTGAATTCCTTGTTTATACTGTAAATTTCTCAGCACTTATTTGGAATCAAATGGCGCTAAATAAAATAAAAGGATAAATAATATCCTTTTAGGATATTATCAAAACTAAAAATGTGAAGCCACTTCAATCTAGCCATAAGAGGGAAGCAAATAAAAAATTATTGTCAATTATTCCTGTAATTGATGTGTAGGATTACACACTTTTCCAATTTCTGATTTCCGACCATGACCCAATATTTGTTTGTTTAGTTAAACAATGTATACGGCTACCCATCTTATTACAGTACTGTGATTCTGAGTGGCTAACTTAAAACCAGAAAACGGCAAAACAGATCAATTAAAAAAGAAATTACTACAACAATTAATTGCTATATCATGTGCCAGCGATCCAAATAGATAATTCTGTTTTGTAATTGATAAACAATAAACAAATCAGCAAATCTCTCCTAATACTGGATTCAAATGCTTAAGGTAGGAAAAACAGGTCTGTAGTCACTTATGAAAAACCAACAGGGCCATTCTGCTCTGTTGGAATGCTGGTCTACAAAGCAGATGCTACAGTAGTGAAAGCATAGCTCTTGAATCCCAGAAGATGGGTTTGCTTAAAGGAAGAGACCAGAAACATGGCCACACGGTCATTCCTGGGTGGGGGGAGTAAGCCAAACAATCTGAGATAGTAAATTTCAGATAATAAGTAACCTTTGCTCTGTGCCATGTAGACACTAAACATCATCTTGAATTGCAGTCTAGAAACTCATTGGAAGCCAGTGCATTTTGTAGAGAAAGATCAGAACTGCTTGCACCACCATGTTCTGAACCAGTTGCAATGTTTGAATGTTCTTCAAGTGCAGCTCCATGTAGAACAGGGGTGTCAAATTTGCAGCCCGCAGGCCAGGTGCATCACATGCTGGCCCCACCCCCACCCGGTTTAGCAAAGGGGAAAAAAATCTTGATACATCATGTGACACCGTACGTTTTACTCCCCTGATGTAGAAACTGGCTCAGGAATTCTGGAAGCTAAAATCCACAAGTCATAAAAGGGCCAAGGTTCCCTGTTTACAATAATACTGTTATACAGTAATCAGTGTATTATCATGACTAGGGTCTCTTCATCCAGAAACATGCTATTGGCTCAAAAGTTGAACTGGGCAAAGACCTTCAATGGTTGCAACTTACTTCTGGGTACCATCTTGTTGGGATTGAACTGAAGCCCATTCTTCTTTATCCAGACTCCCAAATCTCTAGGCATTGGGAAAGAACTTTGACAGCATCATTTGGTTGTCTTGGAGCAAAAATTTATAGTTGGGTATGCTATATTTTACATAAAGTTTGTTGCCAAAATTGGTTGCCTTTATGCAACATATGAAACCATAAACATTGTATTATGGCATTGTACAACTATGAACCTTGATATAGTCAAGTGGATTTTTATTATTTGTTACAATATTTTTATGTTATTTTATGATGGTTTTAGTTACAGTATTCTCTTGTAAACAGTTTGGGATTCTAGGAGGAGGTGGCATAATCTGGGCATAAATAAAAAATACAAAGCTGCACTCTCAGATTAATAAGGAGAATACTTTTGAAAGCCACCCAAAGATTTTGTGTGAATTTGACATGTTTTTGACTGATGACTAGTTTGGCACAAATTGTGTCATAACTCAAGTTACATAATTTGTATAATAATTTGCACCCTTTAAATGATGATGTCATAACATGTGAGGTAATTGCAGATGTTGTCTCATTGTGCTTGATGCACATGCTGCTCATATTTTTCTATGTGGTAGCAAATAATTCTGAACTTCATCTTCATGTTTGGAATCATCCAGTAAGGGCCCATTTTGCCTATATTTCTTCAATGCCTTTGATGTCAGATTTTAAATAGCCTGGGCTTTTCTCCAAATTCAGAAGCCTTTTCTCTTCTTTCTTTCTCTTTTTGTTATAAGTTTTTATTTTATTTTATAACATACAAAAATCCAATTTCAATTGAACAGTGTGTTGTCTGGGTACAAACCATTTTAGGAAATAATAATCATAGTATTTACAACAATATTCATTGCATTAATGTCAATTATATTATTATTAATAACCATAATAATCATAGCATTTGGTTAACCAAGTTAATGTATCTTCCTTATATCACTAATCCTTTCATATATTTCCCTGTTTCTAGCTCCTGTTTTTGTCAGCTAACCATTGATAAAATAAGTCCCAAGTTAAAAAATACTCAGTTTCTTCCTTTTCCTTAATTGTAAGTGTTAGCTTATCCATTTCTGCACATTCTGATATTTTTCTAATCACATCTTCATCTGTTAGGATCTCTTCACTTTTCCATTGTTGTGCAAATACTACTCTCGCTGCAGTCAATACATGTAAAATCAGATATACATTCCCTTTGTTACAGTATGCGGTAGCATGCCCAGCAAAAATGTCTCTGGTTTCAAATCTATATGTTGTTTTATCATTTTTATGTATTTTTGCCCAATATTTTTTCGCTTTTTGACATGTTCACCACATATGATAATATGAACCAGGTATCTAGTATTCAGAAGCCTTTTCTGTAGAGAATTCTGTGAAAGGAAAATGTATATCTGATTAATTTGAAATGTTCATGTGTTTTGAAGGTGCAACATTTTTCTTTATTTTAATGAAATGTTTGGCTTTCTGATGCAATTATCCTAAATAAAATAACACCAGACCAAATAATAAAGTAATACATCACATGTGTTTGATAGAGATTGCTTTGTTTTGACCAATCTGTACAAACTTATTTCAAATCATGTGATGATAATTATCTTCATCCCAAAACTATGGCTTAAGACAATCACTGCACATATTACACACGTATTGAAAGAGTGAATCCCAGCATCTTAGGGGAAGTCACACATTTGGATATACCTGAAAAAAATAATGATGGCTTATTGCTTACATTACTGATTTTTGCATGATAGTTGTGAAGTCATAGAATTCCACCATTGATGGCCAAATTTCTGGAAAAAAATATTGTGTTATATTTTATTATTTTATATTTCTCACTGGCACAATCCATTAAAATTTTGCAAGAATATAGAGAGCCAGGGTACTGTAGTAGTTAAGGGCTTGTATCTTCTAGAACTGTGATGATGAATCTATGGCACGTGTGCCGGAAGTGGTACGCAGAGCCACTTCTGCTGGCACACAAGAGATCGCCCAGAAGAGCCCCACTGCACATGCATGCCCACCCCCCGCCAGCCAGCTGATTGTCAGGTATCTGCTGTGCATGCAAGAGGTAGACATGTGCATGGGAGTCGCACATTCATGCGCAGAGGCATGTGGTATGCGGGGGGGTTGCATGCTCATGCGTATGTGCAGAGTTGTGTGATGCTTGCGCAGGGGGTGGTGGGGAGTCACATGCACATTGCATCATGGGTGCAGGCACGCAAGAGCATGCACTTTTGGCACGCAACATGGAAAAGGTTAGCCATCACTGTTCTAGAAAATCCAGATTCAAAGTTACCCATGTCCATAAAAGCTCAGTGGGTAATTTCAAGCTAATAGATTTCAGCTAGACCAACATTCTTCCCTATGGTGGTTTTGTGGAGGAAAATTGGAGGCTGTACCTATACAGATTTGAGCTCCTTGTAGGAAAGGTAGGCTATAAATCTAACAAATAAATAGATGGAACATAGATATTCACTTGCAGTATTAATTGTAGTGGAAGATTCCATAAGTCCACATCATTGAATTGTCTAAATTAAAAAAAAATAATAATGTAAGAGGCAAAGAGGTATTCTCAGATTTAGTTGGAATTATTAATGGTTAATATTCAAAATGTCACAGCTAATGGATTTGTTTCAACTGTTTTAGTGACAAAGTCGGATACCAACTAAATTTGGTAATACATTTCTTGCAAGTTTATGAGTTTTAAAATTGTCAGTTGTGGCTTAAATAGCTTTAGAATTCTTCTTGAATGCTGAAATAATCTCTTATGCACACACAAAAAAGTACAAATGAAAATACACAAAATGAGTCATGAGAATAATTGGAGTTCTGGGACTAAATCAATCTCCATTGAATAGAATGGGATTTCCTTTTGAATTAAGATACAAAGGAACAGACTCAGCTATCTTAACAACACCTAATAGCAGGGGCTCTGCTAAAATCCATTTTGTGTACTGTTGTGCCTACCTATTCCTAGATTTGGTGGCTATAACTCCTTAGTGCTATCATGGTGAACCTATGGCACGCGTGCCACAGATGGCACGCAGAGCCATTTGTACCGGCATGTGAGCTGCAGGCAAACTTACCTCACTGCGCATGTGCGTGCCTCACATCTAATTTTCGGCCGGTTTGAGGCCTTTTCTGGCCTCCCAAAGGTTTGAGGAAGGCTTCTGCAGGCTTTGCAGGCTGAAAACTAGCCTTGTTTTGTCACTTCCTGTTTTTCCAAAAAGTTTACAAAATGGGACTAGTTTTCGGCCTGCAAAGCCTGCAGAAGCCTTCCTCAAGCCTTTGGGAGGCCAAAAAAGCCCCAAACCAGCTGAAAATCAGCTGTGAGGCACAGTGCTGGTAAGGGGACGACAGGGCTGGGGGGTTGGGGATTGCGCATGCATGCATAGGGGGTATGGGGGGACTCATTGCCTTCTGGGTGCTGGCACGCAAATGCGAGCATGCAAGCACGCGCAAAAGTCTTGACCCAGGAACCCAAAAAGGTTAGCCACCACTGTTTTAGTGCAGCCATGGAAGTTAAATCTAAATTAGAACCCCATATGATATTCATCTATTACTTGGTTAAGCTGCTTCTGTAATATGCTTTATCTCTTAATTTTGAACATATGAGTTATTGAGAAAGTACTTCTGAAAAAATGTGGCTTTGACAAACATAAAAACATATTGCACTTGCATTAATGTAGGAAAATCTTATCAGTACTGATACATTCATATCCAGTGGTCTTTAGACAAATATCTGTATGGACAAAATACAAGTTATATGAATATTCAAAAGTAAAATAATGCATGGACAAACTAATGCCAAACAGCTGCTCAAATGAATAGATGGATATTCATAAATTTGCTTTCCATTGTCTTCCACTTGTAGTAACTGCCAATAACTAGATCTCATAATATAGCCGTTTTTTTATTTCAATGTGGCACACCTGGAAAGAGCTAGAATAGTACTATATAACTATAGAATGTGTTGCCAATGTATGTGACCCCATTCAGACCTCTGTACTATTCAAATTACTTAGCTGTAAATATCTCAGAGTCAAAGTTCTATAAAGTTCCTAATGCCCTTAATAAGTGCATGTTGCTTTTCTAGGTTTTTAAGAGTAAGCAAAGAACCAGGGGGAAAAAGGGAAAACACATTTAAGTTCAAAAATAGAACAAAGCTCTAGAGAAAAATCTACTCGATTTTCCATTACTAGAAAATCTACTATTTATATAACAGTGAAACATTCCTACAGTGAAACATTCCTAAATAGCCTACAGATTTTATAGCCTACAGATTTTGGATAATAATTCAGTCAAGAAGAAGATTGCAAGAAACTGTGACGTGACTTTAACTGTGGTACTGGCCTAATTCATACAACCTAGTTAATCATATGCTTGGGAATTTAGTAGGGAAAAGATTCAAAAAAGTCAAGATATATGCAAATGTAATTGAAACTCTATTTCTTCTTAATATGCATTATCGGCATGTAAAAAAAATGGGCAGGGTTTTTATTATAGTTTTTAATAGTCTTTCATGCATTATGCTGTTTGCGACTTAATTGAAGGTGTGAAGTTAAGAAGTGCAGTTTATTCAGTAAATAGCTAAACAGTTACCTAGTACATGTAGACCTAGTGACAGTTTTAAGAGGGATTTATGAGAAGAAAATAAGGCTATGCATATAGTAAAGGCTATGCGTATAGTAAACCTATGTTTGTTTATTTGTTTTATATTCCACCTCTTATTCAGGAGAAGAAAGCTTTGTAAAAATAATGAAAATCAACTCATTAATCAATAAATCAAGTTGAAGGAATTGGTTTAATTTAAATTGAACCATTTAATTTAATACAACATTTTCAGCTATCAACTTTGGACTTGATTAGCATAAAATGTTGAGCAGCTTAGAAAAGTTTTTTAAACATCAAAATTATTTTGATGTTTTGGTGTTTTTTAAACATCAAAATTATTGTTCCCCAGATTTTTTCTGACATTCATGCAGCTGAATATTATTTGGAACAATATTTATTTATTGAGCTTCTAAAATATTCTGGTTTAAAAAGAAAAATGTGCCTTCACATGATAATAGATGTGTTAAGAATTGCTTAGGTCATGCTGTATTTCAATATTTTAGAAATATTGTTGCGGAATTCATCAGATTGCAGGAGAAATAAAAAGATAAACAAAAACACATTATGTCCTGTAAGAGTTAAAGCTACTTCTGCAGCAAAATTTAGGGAGTCTAGATGAGATGTAAAGAAGTTAGCTGTCTTTAATTTATAGAGCTCCAGAAGAATGGAAATGATGCTGTGGCATTTCAGTTGGCAGGTATTTTACTCAAAAGACCCTATTTCTGATTTTCCCCTACGGGAGGGTACAACAGTATTCATGCTTTCTTAAGTTGTCTGGGAAAAAAGGAAACCTAGGCAGCACTTTAAAAAAGTCAAATTGTTTTCCACAGTGAATTCTCAGTTGCTGGGTAAGAGCTTTACATGGCAACCAATTGAAAAGTTTTCTTTATTCACCTGCCAAGAAAGAAAAGACAAAAGAATAATCAGAAACAAAGCTAGAAGGAGGAATTAAAATATACCTCAGTGTGTCTTGATTTCCTGCCAGTTCTTCAAAGCTGGTTAGAAGATGGGTTCACTCACTGTACTACATCTAAATCAAATTCTGTAATGATTTAATGTGACTGACTTCTATGCATTTCTTGTGACTCAACACCAATTTCTGTTTATCTTTTAACTAATTTATACTAGAAATGTGAAGCATTTCACTTAACTTGGGTCCATTTTGAATGCTAAAATTTACCTTTAAGTAGTTAACTAAATACTATTTTAAAGAGATGGTACACAGCAGAGTACAAAGGAAAACAAAAATCTGGGTGACTAAGAGATACTGACAGTTTTAGTACCGTTTTGTGATTAGCCAACTTTTTGCAGCCCAGATCTGAGAACCTTAATGTGTCTGCATTGATGAGAGATTTGGATTAGATCTAGGAAAGTTCATGTTCAAAGCCCTCCTTAGTCATAGGGATCATTATTATCTCCTAGTTTATCCACCTCAGTGGTGGGATTCAATTTTTTTTACTACCAGTTCTGTGGGTGTGGCTTGGTGGGCATGGCAGGGGAAAGATACTGCAAAATCTCCATTCCCTTCCCACTCCTGGGGGAAGATTACTGCAAAATCTACAAAAAAAAACTCCATGGCTCGGGACCTGGGTACTTACGGGACCGCCTGCTGCCATCATCAACCTCCCGCCGCCCAGTACGCTCCCACAGGGTTGCCCTCCTTGGGGTACCGCCGCCCAGCCGTTGTTGGCTGACGGCCCCGAGGGTTCGGGCTTTCTCTGTGGGAGCTCCCTCCCTATGGAATGATCTCCCCCCGGAGATACGAGCTATGACGGATATCTTGACCTTCCGGCGCGCAGTTAAAACCCTACTTTTTAGGCAGGCTGGCCTGGCCGAATGAATGGGTTCTGGTTTTAAATTGGGTTTTAGTAATTAACTTTTAATTTTTATTTAAGATCCCTGATTTTATATTGTTGTATTTGGTTTTGATGGGACACAGCCGGAAAGTCACGTTTAATATATTTTTAATTGTATTTATAATGTATTTATATGTTTTTAGTAGGCTGTACACCGCCCCGAGTCCCTTTTTTGGGAGAGGGAGCGGTATAAAAATATGATAAAATAAAATAAATAAATAAAATCCCCATCCCTTCCCCACTCCTGTGGGAAGGTTACTGCAAAATCCCATTCCCTTCCCACCCCACTAACCTGCTTTCAAGCTCCATTCTCCTGTGCAGGGCAACCAAAGAAGATGTAGCCGATCACCTGGGACTTGGGAGGCAGAGAATAGATGGGGGTGGAGCCAGTCAGAGGTGGCATTTGTCGGTTCTCAGAACTACTCAAAATTTCTGCTACCAGTTCTCCAGTACTGGTCAGAACCTGCTGAATACTGCATCTGATCCACCTGATATGATTATTGTGAGAATAAAATTGGAAAGTATACTAAATATGTTACTTTGAATTTCTGGAGGAAGGCAGAAATATATATGTAACAATTACATATATGATTTTATTTAATTTTTTGCAATACTGGATGTCAAATATGAGAAATTTCAAGATGCATTAATGAAGATATCTCTGTAGTAGCTTTAAATGGCTTTGAATTTAAAGGTAATTCAACACTTATTTGGCATGTTTAATCACGGTGAAATAGTACAGGATGGACATTTAATTGTGGTTAAATTGTGCTTATATAAAGCTTAAATAAATTGTAAATTTATTTGAAGAACTACTTTGAACTTGGCAAAAGAAAAGGCATTTCAGAGCTATTAATTGGGTGTGTATACTGATTACTCAGGTTGGAGTTTTCAAATTCTCTGTTTCAAGAATATTATTTAAAGATTCTCCTTCTTAAAATATAGTTTTAAAATATTATGTCCTACAGCTTCCTGTAATTATTATTTAAATGAATCTATGAAGGTTGTTATTAGAATGCAATTACAGGAAATAATCTTATTCCAAAAAGATAGCTTTGTCAGGGTACTATAGCAAAAAGAGAATCTAATGGTACTTAAAATTTTTATTATGGCATAAACTTTCATTGGTAGGACTGGAATTCATTCATTCATTCATTCTTACTTCATTTTCTTAACCACCTATCTCCATTAGTAGTAGTCAGTATTAATCAAATAAATACTTTGGTAGGTATCTTTATGAATATTAAGCAGAGGGAGAAAGAATAAAGAGGCCAAAACATATGACATCTCTAATATATTTATGTAGAGGTGAAAAAGTATTATAAATAAAAAAAAGATTGCCAAAGTCCAGCAGCTACTAGAATCACAGTGATGATAAATACATTTGTGAATTGCTTTATTCAACATATCTATATATATATATAAAAGTGTGTGTGTGTGTGTGTTTGTGTGTGTGTGTGTGTGTTCCAGCATAACTCTGGAATGCCTCGAGCAATTTCAATGAATTACCCTCTGGAAAAAAATATTGTGGGGGTAAGACACCCCTAACACCCCTTGGGTGTGTGTGTGTGTGCCTTAAAATGGATTCTACTGTACAGCACAGTGGACTTGCCATGGTAACAGCTTCACAGTATTCCACAATGAGGCTCCCTCTCAGCTCTCCAAGGAAATGTCAGACGATTGGCCAAGTGCAATCAAACGCTACAAAAATGAAATACCAGCATAGATAAGAAAGTCCCAAGGAGAGGAATAGAAGAATTGTGACGCTGCGGGAGAGACAGTAAAACAGTGTGAGGCCGGACTAAAGGTTAAGAGAGATAGGGCTACTTACATCTAGAGCTTTAGAGACAGTACAATAACATGAGTCCCAACTACAGGATTTTCCTATCTAATACAGGATTGGGATAAATAAATACCCGGGCAACTCTGGGTTATCAGCTAGTTTTGAATAAAACATACCTTAAAAGGAACACAGTTGTGTAGGAAAATTCTAATATTTGACTGTGTCACTTTATAGCAGGGGTGTCAAACTCACATCATCATAGTGGCATCATGTGATGTATCTGGACTTTTTCCCCCTTTGCTAAACCAGGCATAGGCATGGCCAGCATGCAGGCGAGTTTGACAGCCCTGCTTTATAGTATTCCAATAAAAAAAATGCCTTAAAAGTAAATAAGCATAGTGACCTATTTTGTAAGTTTATGTAATATTTGTAAAATTATCTTAGCCTCTGACAATGTTACTTTAATACTTTTAATACAAAAAAATGTGTATTTTGGAATAAGGTCCAACCTGGTGATTGAGTGGCAGGAACCACCCTTTGAAAACAAGGCCAGAAGAAAGATCTAGGCAAGATAAGAAGAAAAATATTTTTGTTTTAATTTAAATTTAATTAAACTTAACAATATTATGCCATATACTCTGTGTGTGTGTGTGTATAAATATAGTATTTTTCTTTCTATTCTCCTGATATTTTAATTTGTTGACAGTTTTTAGAGGAATCTTGAAGAGTGCCCTCAAGATTTTTGAGGGAAATAATTGAATATGCAGACTCAGACTTTATACCTATGTTTAGAGAAAACAAACAAATCCACTTTAATCTAAATTTATTTAAATAAACTTACATACTATATATACACAGTAATAAATATGTATTTATATGTATGTATTCTGATGGAGTTAAAACATAAATGTGTATGTCTTCATCTGTCTTTAAAGAGCTATACATGTTCATTTTTATATAATTTTCAGGATCATGAGCTTGTTCTGTTAAAAAGCAGATTGCTCTTTAATGTCAGATTAATTGATGAGTAATCTAAGTTAAAGTACAGTATTGTGCTCCATCACTATGTTAACTATTTCCAAGAATCTTTCCAGATTTATAGCAATCCATATAGGCTCGGGTGTATGTAGATAAGTACAGGAAGAAATGAGAAATTTCAACTGAAATTTGAAATAAGATTGAGAGCTGAAAGTTTGTGAATGTAAAAGGTTCAGAACAAATAAACAAAAAACAAAATACAAATGATAAAAGAGAAGATGAGAAGGAAGAAAAAAAGGAGGGAATGAATGGAATAAGATACAGGTTCCATGAGGTAATGTGAGAGTTCTGAAGATAAACCTAGGCTTCTGTTGTGCTTATGGCATGATCAAAATGTCAAGGAAAAGCCCAAATAGAACATATAATAGTAAAGGTATGTCTCTGGAGTGTGTCAGTGTGTCAGCATGTATCTCCTAGCTGATGGGATGTAGACAACAGTATATTGCCTTGCATAATAATATCTAGATTAGAATTACTAGGTTGAATAAAGTAATGTGAGAGTGTACCATAAACCTGGGCCTCAGTTGGGCTTATGGCATCCTGATCAAAATGTGCCAAAACTGATCCTGACTTTATAGTTATCAGGGAGTATTCCAAGTGTATTGGTATCCAGTTTGCTATCATTGTTTACACTGCCTCTAAAAACTTTTATATGAAAGTTTTGATTGATCAAAGCTATGATGGGTGTCCAGGATCATTATTTTATAGGCTCATCTGTTGAAGATAAGTCAATTTGGAATGCAAGGGGAATAATGTTAAAGAGAAAGAAAGAAGAGAAAGTCATAGTAGAGTGAAATTGTTTGGAATTGATGATTTGGTGCAAGGAATTGAAAATTGTAGGAAATAGTGCACATGGCACTGTAGAAGTAAGAAATCACTTAGTGCTTATTTTTCTAATATACATACTTATTTTACCATTACTTCAACTCTATCTGTGTATGGAGTGCTTGATAGTTATCTTGTAACCAATAATCTGTAATTTGAGTCTCTTTGTTCCTGTAAAGTACAGTAGATATAGCCTGTGTTTGACAGTGGGAGCTATTTAGCCTTGGGAGCCATTGCTAACTTATCTTTCATGTGACTGACCAGACTCTGCAGGTCCTTGTGAATAAATTATTTTGGATATGAATATTGGGTTCATGGTCTCAACTGAGTAGATGAAGAATTGGGATGAACCTTGCTGCAAAAACAGTTGAGAAGAGAAACAGCTGTGACATTCATAAGTTTTCTCTCCAGCAAGCTGTAGGTTTAATTAGGAATGAAATGGCTCAAATTTATATCAGGAAGTATCCATTGGCACGGTACATATGAAAGTGGGAATCTATAGGATTAGTGACAGTTGCATATTACGTTCCAGTAAATGGTAATGGAAGAAATAGATACAGGTTTTAGAAAGAATTGTGTGTCACTCTGCAGTCCAAGTATTCCAAAAGGTGACATGACTTACGAGTAGAGGAAAAATAATATAATTATGACTGGTCACAAAATCAGCCAGATGTTTAGACTGACATTTTTGTCCACTTGCCATCTTTTCCAAAGATCTGAGATAGAATTGCTATAGAATTAAGACTGCCAGAATTTCTATAGTTAGGTGGAGTAGTCACGTGGTTAATGACCATGTTGTTTAATGATGAAGGTGCTAATCCCAACTGTGGTCATTAAATGAGGGCAACCTATATAGGTTGAAAAAATAAGGGGAGAATATGCAACCTTGTTCCACTCATTTGCTAACTTGGAGATGGTCTGTTTTCCATGTTTTATTAAATGCTTTCCTGACATACATACATACATATAGTGGTGGGATTCAGCCATTTTGGATCAGTTAGGGCAAATCGGTAGTTACGATTTTGCGCAGTTTAGAGAACCGGCAAATCCCACCACTGGCTGGCCCCGCTCTGCCCAGTCACTCCTCATCTTGTCTGCTCGCCCTGGTGCTGCTGCTCTCTGTCTGGCTCCCTGGCTTGCCTCGACCACACTGTCTCCGAGGGCCAGCCAGTTTGCCTGCCTTTAGTTGCATCGTATGTGGCACTCTGTGCGGCCAGCTGAGCTGCACTGAGCTGCCTACAAGCAGCAAGGCCCAAATCCCAGCCTAGCTGCTTCTCAAGTGGCCCAGCAAGCAATTAAGTAGGCTTTTTGCTCCCCCCCAATCCCAATCCAATGTTGCGCACAGTCCAATGGAAGTAGAAATTGGGGCATTTCCATCAGTCCTTCTCTTTTGTTCCTCCTAGCCACTTTTTGCCAGCATTTGGTAGGCAGGCAGGCTCGGCAGGCAGTCACAATCTTTAAATGGGTTTTTATTTTATCAGCCAATGGTGGGGCTGGGGGGCTGGAGAAAGGTATGTAGGAAATCGCCCTGTCTCTGCAGCATCAGTCATGTGACTGAGTGGGTGTGGCCAATTCGACATCACTCAAAACAAGGTGCCGCCCCACCTTGCTGTGAGTGACGTCAAGTTGGTCATGCCCACTCAGTCACATGACCTCCCCCAAACCACACCCACCCAACTAATCACTAGAAGAACTGGCTGTTGAATTACTTGAATCCCACCACTGCACGCATGCACACACACAAACACACACGCACACGCACTTCTATTGAGGATACTTCTTCCATTGAACCAATTATTATCTGTCCATTGGTGTCCTTTAGCATACCAATTTGAGGTTTGAACCTCCTGAGTTTATAGATCTTTTGAAATATTTCCTTGTTTTTCCATTTCCATCTTCAGTATCTTTATAGATGCTATTGTAGTACTACTCCCTGCCCTCTTCTAACAGCTTTCTGAAACTCTTTGTTAAATCTCTTTCTGAGATTTTTGTCTTTTTTGACTTCTCTTCCTTTTATGGGTAATTTTCATGGTTTATCCTGGCATTGAGTTTGCTTTCTTCTCTTTTTTCATTTTGGCGGTGTCTTCATGTTCATTATTAAGTTCATATCATAATGACTTGCCCATCCTCTTGGGATAGCACAGCAGGACCTGGGGTGTACAACCTGGTTAATAAAGTCATCATTTAATATTACATGTAAAAGCAACCAATTTGGTTTAATATATTGGGGGAATCTAGCCAATTATGGTTTATATGATAAGGCATAGTTTAACAAACCTGGTTAAGTAAAAATATATGACTATCTTATACCTATAAAATATCTTAATTCTCTTGCTTAAAATGTTTAAATCTTTGGATTGTACAGTTCTTACAAGCTAATGAATAAGTATGTGATCAGAGGAAAGACCTGCTATATATTTAGAGAAATTGCTGGTGGAGCAGCTTTTCAAGCTGTTATAATGTAGATGTGGTGCACAAATCTATCTTGCAGGAACTCTTGCCTGAGGTGTAACTTTTATTTCAAGTGCTCATAATTTGTCTCTTTGAAATTACTGCTCTTTTGAATTATTTTGGTCGTGGAATGGCAGGTATTTAAATATTTATGATCTTTTCATTCCAGGACTTGAGCATAAAATACTAGGGAGGAGCTTAATAAATGAACAGAAGCCAGCTGGCTGAATGAATGTTAGGAAAATACAAAGTTTTCTTTCAGGATCTTCAGAGACATTGGCAGTTCAGAATAATTTATCTGGGCTTTAAATGAAAACAATCAATTGATTATTTTCCAGGAGTCACAGCATCAATTTCTCCTCAGCATAGGACATGCTTTCATTTTCCCTTATAGTTGTGTCATGTGATGTATCATATCTTTCCCCCCTTTGCTAAACCGAGGGTGGGTGGATGTGGTCAGTGCATGATGCATCCGGCCCACAGGTCGCGAGTTTGACATCCCTGCCTTATAGGAATGGATAGAAATTTAGAAATAGGCCACAGCTGATGCTAGGGAATACAGGGAAGACTTTTTATCTTTAAAGGAATTTGGTGAAAATAAACAAAACAGATCCATTCTTTGGTTGGCCCCATTAACCTTACAGAAGATATGTAAGTTGTCCAGAGTCACAAAATCCATAATATTTGTTAGTATAGTGGATAAACATAGTTCGTTAACTGGGTTTATGACTGATTGTATTATGCGAGCCCAACCGGTTGTGATTACTGTGGTAAAATTTGGTTCTCCAACTTGTAGCCAACCTTATATTCTTAAATGCAAAATGAGTCTTCATAATTGACATTCATATGTTGTTTTAAAAGTACTCCAAAGCATTTTTGCCTACTCTTCAACCAGCAAAGCTGCAAGACTGCCTTTGGGCTATTAGAATCAAATAGGAAAGGGTGTTATCAGATGGGAATGATTATAAAAGGCCTATTAATCAAAACCACATTTCCTCAAAGACCGACCCACGAAATGGAAAACGATTGGTGATTTTTTTTTCTAGCGTAGACAGGAACAATAAAAAAGTAGAGCAATGCGTCAGGTCATATTAACTGCTGCCCAAATAGAATACTTGGCCAACGTTGTTGGCAAAGCTGAAGAGTGGATTGAAATCTGAAAGCAGATGCTTAAGCCAATTTCTTCATTTCCAATTGGTTTTAGCTGAATGACAGGAAACTTAAGGCTATTGTGTGGAATGACCATCAGGTAATATGAGTGAGAATAACAATGCTGAATAGCCTTAAGGGCTGCTTATGTTTTGGTGCCTTCAAGTCAATGTTGACTTCTGGTGACTGCCTAGACAAGTCCCTGAAGTTTTCTTGGCAAGATTGCAGAAGTGGTTTGGCATTACCTGCTTCTTAGGGCTGGCAAAACGTAGTCACTGAACCGGTAGTAACACCGGTTGAATCCCACCCCTGGATAGAGGGTTGTAAATCAGGTGATGCACCTATGCAGTTTATGTGTTATTTGTAAAGCAGCTTTGTAAATATGTTGGTTGTGATTAACCAAAGGGGAGGCTGTTATGGTTCAGAGTGAAAGTTAATAGTCTAGACAGCAAATGAAGTCTATAGCATCCAGTTTCAGGGTCAGAAGTTGAACATTTATAAGGCGAGGAATTAAAAGGCCAGGAGAATGTGAAACCAAAGGAATATAAGTCAAAGAACTTCCCAATTACAGGCTGTCAATCTACCATATATTCTTCTCCAGTGTCAATGTTCAAGGGTTCATAACAAAAAACTAAATGTAAAACTAAAAAAATCAGTACATGATAGCATCAGCATTTCTGCCAACGTTTCTTCTGAAATCTATTGGTCTTCACTCAATTTCCAGAAATATAAGTGCACAAGATTCATCTTCCAAAAGATTGAAGCAGCCCCAGAGAAAGGCAGACTCCATATTACTGTCCCCCAACCATCCAGGGAAATGGAATTGTAAGCATGATTTTCTGAATGGAACAACTGAACGTCAATATTGTCTCCACAGACAAGTCCCATAAGAAATGGGGACTTGATCCATAAATACTTTTATAGGTAATAACCAGCAGTCTGTACTTGGAAACCTAATGGTAACTAATGCAGCTTCTCACATAATTCTGTTAACCTGCATCCTTCCAGCAGTCAGACTGCTGAGTTTTTCAGTAATTCACCTGTGAGATGATAAGGGCACTAATGATAGTTGCCAAAGCATATTGTTCCAGAAACACTTATATCTAGGCAAAGATCGGTAATCTGCCTGTGTTCTAATAGGAACTATGAGTCCAGGAGAATTATCAGGAACCCAAACCATTTAGGATTTAAAGACAAAACAGTTCAAATTAAATTCCAGTAAGATAGGGACATATCCAGATATAATCCAATATAATTATATCCAATATAATTGTATCTTTATTTTTTGACTCACCTGAAGCTCTTTAACCTATTGGTTTGCTTTTTGCAAGACTAAGTTTGACATTTGGATTAGCTCATGAAATTATCTGGTACTATCTGGTACAGAATTTGGATTGTTATCAACAACTCTTGTGTCTCTGCCTCTCTCTTTCTAGCAGATTGTTAATGGATCAAGTTACAAGGGTATTTATGAACTCTGCACTTTCCAAACCTTGTGCTAACTGACTGATTACCTGCCAATTCTTGGTTATTGTCAGAAACTTAATGCCTCAAGTGCCAAGAAACACAGAATCAACAAGGCACCCAACGTGGACTATGTACTTATGCATTTTGGCCATAGCAGCAAGCTGTAGGATAAACAGAACATGGTCTGTCTATGGCAAAGAATTAATATCTTTCATATACAGTTTATGAACAACTGTTCCAAAGTAAAAATTTGGAATGCGTGCGCTCACGACCAGTCAATCCCTTGTCAACAAAAGTGCAGCTCACCTCTGCTGCTAGGTGATTTTAGGAGTTGTTAGCCCAACACATAGGCAAGTTGTCAAATTATACTGAGCCATGGTGGCGCAGTGGTTAAAATGCAGTATTGCAGGCTAATTCTGCTGACTGACAATTGCCAGCAGTTGGACAATTCAAGTCTCACCGGCTCAAGGTTGATTCAGCCTTCCATCCTTCCGAGGTCGGTAAAATGAAGGCCCAGATTGCTGGGGGCAATATGCTAACTCTGTAAACCACTTAGATAGGGCTGTAAAGTACGGTGAAGCAGTATATACATCTAATAGAAAGTTATTAATCTCTTAAAAAGTTTTTAAAAGAAAATTATAAATGAATATTTTCCAATCAAAATGAATTTGATAAGATCTCTTGTACTACTTTTTGGCAAGATGATGATAATAAATTTAATTATAAATAAGAATTGCTTCAGGGCTACCACATCTGATTTGCAAAATTCCAGATAATCATTCTATGACAGCAGAAAGGTACAGAAAGCAGTAACTCTTTGTTATCAATTAGTGATCATCTGTTGGAGTCTGGGTATGATAGTCCTATCTGTTGTAAGCAGTTACATCTCTGAGAGGAATGACTGCTTTAATTTTTTGTATGGGTTTGTATGCCGGATTAGTATCATATCATAGTATCATAGATTGTCCTTAAAAGAATTTGCAGATGAAAGTTCTTTTTTCTGTCAAACTGATGCATCTCAAGATTGTTTTGTGGGTAGTCTTGAATATATAACTGAATGTGATCATATAGGCTTCGGAAAACAAACAAACAAAATCTAAAAATTCCCAGGTTTGATTATACTTTGAAAGAGATTAAATGGATGTGAACATTTTTATGAATGTTCGCAACATAACCATCGTAAAAACCTCGAGAAGCTTATAGGAAATATCCTGCTTCCGTGATCATGAAAGTTAACATCTTTTGGAAGCAATTCAGTAAATGAGTTTGATTTTTTTAGATGCAAAAATGGAGGACACAATTTTAGCATCTGTAACTTGCATGACCCCAATTTACACACAGTTATTAAAAGTGCAGGAGTTCTGTCCTCTTTTGCATCTAGTCAGCATACTGACTGGATTATTATACATGGATGATAATAAGAACAAGACATAATAGCACCATACAAATTAAAACCCAAGCTAATAAAGGGAGTAGATGAGGGCAAAGGACAGCATCAGGCATATGGCTACATTGATCAAGCAGGTTTGGCTGCCTTAACAATGCTTTTATGCAGGAAAAAAAAATCCTGAACAGAAAATAGAATCCTCAAACTTGATGGGTATTGAATAATCTGTGCCTTTCTTTGAAGAAATACTGACAGCCAATTGTTAAAAATATTCTAACCACCCTCAAGGCCTGTTTAGTCTGATTAAAGTTCCAAAGGAGAACACAACTTCTTAATGAAATCGTTAAAAGTTCTGACATCTTATGAAGTCTTCTTGGGAGATTCTAGCACAGGGGAAAACTTAGTTTGCTTGATGTTACTGCCTGTAAAATAAGACATAGTGACAGATTGAAGAAAAAGAATAAAAATTGCCCACCCCCCAGAGGCTGATTTTTGAAAGCTGAACCATGTGAAGCTCTCATGAGCATTGGTTTGTTTTGGTAAGAGCAGCCTTCTCATCCAGGCCTTTGGACACATATGAACACTTAGTTCTCTGGAGAGGGTTTCAATGCTGGGAAAGGTGGAAGGAAAGAGAAGAAGAGGTTGAGAAGGAGAAAGATGTAAGAACTTAGTCAGAGAGATGATGGGCACATTATTAAAGTTCAAAAGTACCAGATTAAAAACAGATCATCTGGGCAGAAAACCTACTTATGTCATCGTTAAGACTTAATACTATCTTAATAGCACAGTCAATACACAATTCCTAATTATTTTTATAATGCAATTTCCAGTTTATCCAGTTTATCCTGTGAAATTTACATCTAAACTATGTAAATTTTGTATATTATAATAATATTTTGTAAGTTAAAAACTCATCATTTTTTTCAGGGTAAGAGAATACTCTTTTACAATAAGTAAATTCTACATCTACAAAATAGAAATTACAGGATAGAAGTGAAAGTATGGCATCTAAAATAACTCTTCTAATTACAATTGTTTTTATCATGCTATCTAAAAGAAGGAAACAATAGTCAATATCTAGATACTACTAAAACTCTTAACAGTGATTATCTGTTAATCCAAATGGTATAATGGAATACCATGTGGTATTCCATTATACCAGTGGCAGAGGTGGGGGAGGACCAGGGGAGACCGGCTGTTAACAACGGGAGCTGGTCGGGGGCTTGCCGGAGCCATGGGGCCGGTAGGAGCGGCGGCCCCGGCGGCCCCGGCGGCCTCGGAGCGGCCTCAGAGGCCTTGACTTTGATGCGGCGGCCTCGGAGCGGCGTGGAAACGGCCTTGGGGGCGACGGCGACGGTGCGAAGCGGCCCCGGTGGCCTCACTGTTGGGGCGGCGGCCTCGGAGTTTCGGGGGCGGCGGCGCCGATGTGGAGTGGCCCTGGGGGCCTCGGAGTGGCCTCGGCGGCCTCGGTATGGTCATGGGGGCCTCGGAACAGCCTCCGCAGCGGCCTCGGAGTCTCAGGGGCGGAGGCGCCGATACGGAACGGCCCTGTTGGCCTCAGAGCGGCCTCGGCGTGGAACAGCTTTGGGACGGCCTCGGTGGCTTCGTTGTGGCCGCGGCGGCCCTGGAACGGCCTTGGAGCGGCCTTGCCGGCTTCGGAGGTGACGGCGTTGGTGCGGAGGGGCCCTGGCGGCCTCGGAACAGCTTTGGTGTTGCCGCGGCGACCTCGGAGCGGCCTCGGAGCGGCCTTAGTGGCCTCAGCGGTGGCGGCCTCGGCGGCCTCAGAGCGAGATGGTGGTTGAGCGGCAGCCTCGACAGCCTCGGAGGTTGGACGATGGTGTGTGGCGTCGGCCGGCGGCGCTCCTGGATGGCCAGCGGAGCTGTGGACATTCCCCCCTTTCCCCTGGGGCCCCCACCGGTGGCAGAGGTGGTGGGGCCGGGAGGGGGGGGGGATCGGCGACTCTGTCTGACTTTCCTCCCTCCGGGGTCTCCACCGGTGGCAGAGGTGGATGGACCGGGGGGAGGGGCCGCGGACCCCGAGGCGGCCGGATCCCATCGAGTGCCGCTGGGGAACATCAAGGGCCGTGGAAGACATCATTGGACTGCCGGGACATTGCGGTTGGGGCCTCGGAGGTACTCAAGGAGAGAGCTTTGGGCCTTGAGGGATGTCCCCCTCTCCCTTAAGTGGCCTTCAAGGCTCTCCAGGACATATCTCAATGACGGATCCTGGGATCCCGAGAGATGGTGGGGCCGGAGGAACCGGAGGAAGCGTGGGAAGCCGGGTTTTTTTAGTTTTTTAATGGGTTTTTTAAAGGGGTTGGAGAAATCCAATCCGGGTTTGGGAGACAGCCCGCGAGGATCTGGGGGCAGCCAGGCCAGCACGCACGTCTGGGGGGGCTCGGTGGGTTCTGTGTTGGGGTGGTGGACGGAGGGTGGGATGCCGGGGGCCAATTCTATTAGCACGGTTGTTGGGAGGGGCAGATACGGCGGGGGTAGAGGACCATATCAGGTTAGGGGATCGCGCTGCCGATATCTTCAAGCGGTAGCGCGCTCCGACCCTCTTCACCCATCCTGCAGACCTGGTTGTCCAGAGCCTCAGGCCCTGAGTACCCAGCTGTTGTTATACAATGCCAGGTCCATTGTCAACAAGGCCCCCCTGATCTGTGATTTGGTGCAGGAGGAGGGCACGGACTGGTAGGTGTTACCGAAACCTGGTTGGGCCCAGAGGGCGGTGCCCCTCTGAGAGAGATGTGCCCACCAGGTTTCCTTGCATTTCATCAGCCTAGGTCTCAGGGAAGGGGTGGAGGGGTGGCGGTGCTTATTAAAGAGGTCCTTTGTCCTAGGGAGGCCACTGTCCCTCAGACGGCTGGTTGTGAGTCTCTTTGTGAAGTGGGGACAAGGGGTTCAGATGGGCCTTTTGATGGCGTACCTGGCTCCCTGCCACGTGTCATCGGCCCTGCCCGGACTCCTCGAGGTGATAGCCGGGCTGGCGGTTGAGACCCCTAGGCTTTTAGTCATGGGGGATTTCAACCTGCCATCGCTCGGTAAAACCTCTGGGGTAGCCCGGGAGTTCATGGCTTCCATGACGGCCATGGACCTGACCCAATTAGTTTCTGCCCCCACTCATATAGGAGGACACACGCTGGACCTGATTTTTGTCTCCGGTCAGTGGTTGAATGACTGTAATTTCGGGGATTTAGTCATCAAACCCTTGTCATGGACAGGTCATTCCCTTCTTAAACTGGACTTCTGTACCGCCACCCCCCACCGCAGGGAGGCGGAGCCATGTAGATGGTTTCGCCCCAGGCGCCTGATGGACCCTGAGCGGTTCCAGAGGGAGCTTGGGCCATTTCCTGAGATTCTGGCTCACAACTTGCCTGGAGACCTGGTAGCCACCTGGGATAGGTTGGCTGCCGGGGCTCTGGACCGAGTTGCGCCTCTGCAACCTCTGACTCGGCACAGATCCCATTTGGCTCCATGGTTTACGGAGGAGCTACGGGAGATGAAGTGCCGGAAAAGACGTCTAGAGAGTATTTGGAGGGCTAGCCGCACTGAGTCTGACCGGACACAGGTGAGGTCTTATATTAAGACCTACCTTGTGGCGATAGAGGCAGCGAAACGTTCGCATTTCTCCGCCCTTATTGCGTCGGCAGAAAATCGGCCTGCCGCCCTGTTTAGAGTGACCCGCTCTCGGCTTGAGCCGAGAGCGCGGGATGACCTCTTGCAGGGTAGGGTGGAAGAGTTTTCAGATTCGGGGCGGGCTGGACTCCAATTGGGTGGTCCCGGGGGAGGTGTCCGGGGCAGGTCTTGAGAATGTTATCTGGGAAGAGTTTGACCCTGTGACCGCCGAGGGTGTGGACAGACTGCTGGGGGGGCTGAATGCCACCACATGTTTGTTGGACCCGTGTCCCTCCTGGTTGGTTTCGGCCGCCAGAAAGATGACATGAGGCTGGCTCCAGGGGATTATCAACGCTTCCTTGAGAGAGGGGTCGCTCCCTACTGCCCTGAAAATGGCAGTGGTGCGGCCCCTCCTCAAGAAGCCTTCCCTGGACCCGGCTGTTTTAAATAACTATCGTCCAGTCTCCAACCTTCCTTTTTTAGCGAAGGTTGTAGAGAGTGTGGTGGCACATCAGCTCCCTCAGTACCTGGAGGAAGCGACTTACCTCGATCCATTCCAATCGGGCTTCAGGCCCGGCCATAGTACCGAAACAGCATTGGTCGTGTTGATCGATGATCTCTGGAGGGCCCGGGACAGGGGGTTTTCCTCTGTCCTGGTCCTATTAGATCTCTCGGCGGCTTTTGATACTATCGACCATAGTATCTTATTGCGGCGGCTGGAGGGGTTAGGGATTGGGGGAACTGTCTTACGATGGTTCTCCTCCTTCCTCTCCAGCCGCTCGCAATTTGTGTTGGTGGGGGGGGAGAGGTCCACCTCTAGGCCCCTTATTTGTGGGGTGCCTCAGGGGTCGGTCCTCTCCCCTCTCTTGTTCAACATTTATGTGAAGCCGTTGGGCGAGATCATCCGTGGTCTTGGGGTGCAGTGCCATCTGTACGCAGATGACACCCAGTTGTACATTTCCACCCCAGACCACCCCAACGATGCTGTGGAGGCTATGTCCCGGTGCCTGGAGGCCATGCGGAATTGGATGGGCAGGAACAGGCTCCGACTCAACCCATCCAAGACTGAGTGGCTGTGGTTCCCGGCGCCCCGATATAGCCAGCTGACACCTTCGCTGGCTATTGGGGGAGAGATTCTGCCCCCTACAGGGAGGGCTCGCAATCTGGGTGTCCTCCTGGATGCACGGCTGTCTTTAGAACACCATATTGCGGCCGTCTCCAGGGGGGCGTTTTATCAGGTTCGCCTGATTTACCAGTTGCGGCCCTTCCTGGATCGGGACACCCTGCGCATGGTCACTCATGCCCTTGTCACCTCTCGTCTGGATTACTGTAATGCTCTCTACATGGGGCTCCCTGTGGGGAGCACCCGGAGACTCAAACTGGTGCAGCCGCGCGGGTGATTATGGGGGCGTCGCATAGCTCCCATGTGACGCCTCTCCTGCGCGAGCTGCATTGGTTGCCGGTGGCTTTCCGGGTTCGCTTTAAGGTTCTAGTTTTGACTTTTAAAGTGATCCATGGCATTGGGCCAGGCTACCTGCAGGACCACGTTCTGCCGGTGATCTCCAACAGAACTGTGCGTTCCCACAGGGAGGGCCTTCTCCGGGTGCCGTCGGCCTCTATGTGTCATCTGGCAGCCCCCAGGAACAGGGCCTTCTCTGTGGGGGCCCCTGCCCTCTGGAATAGTCTGCCACCTGAGATACGTACCAGCACGGACCTAAGGACCTTCAGGCGTGTGTTAAAAACCTGGCTCTTTGAGCAGGCTGGCCTGGGCTGACATGAGATTTTAATTGTCTCCTTTTAATTTGGATTTTAAATTTGGGGTTTTTAATATATCGGGGGAGGGTTGATTTTTTAATTCTAACAGCCCACTATTTAATTTCATTTTAACTTTTGTATATGTGTTGGGGTAGATTTGGCTGTGCACCGCCCTGAGTCCTTCGGGAGAAGGGCGGTATATAAATGTTAAAATAAATAAATAAATAAAATAAAATAATATACAGGTAGTCCTCAACTTACAACAAGTCACCATTCAAAGACATGATAGACCATTCAAAAGCTACTTATGACCTGATTTTGAAGTTGTGGCAACCACAGAGCCCCTACTGTTATGTTAACAAAATTCAGGCACTTGGCAACTTACCCACCCTTATGACCGACCACAAAGATGCTACATTGGACTACCAAACCTACCTCCCCTCCATCACCCATTGGGAGTGGCTGTAATAAATCGGGGGCACTTTGCAATGGAACACGCTTTTTGGATGGAGCTCCGGAGATTGGAAAAGGAAAGCAGGCCATTCTGCCCCTTGGCTTCCCTGCAGGCCAGGCAGCTCTGTCCTGGAAGCAGGAAGCAGGCATTATTTCAGAATGAATTGCGGCCACTCCCAAATTGTTGCTCTCTTCAAGCATGGAGCTTCCAATGTATAGAAGGTCACACACGATGCAGTAGATGCTTCCAGAAGGAGACCTACAGTAAAAGTAAGTGACCAATAGGTGGTGAGGTGTATGGAGGAAAGTGAGGGACCCAGCAGGAAAGGAAACAGGCCTAAGGCCTGCAGGAAGCCAGTGGGGCAGGAAAGGAAGCCCAAGACCTGCAGGTATCCTGATGGATGGGAAGTGGAGCACAAGGTGCCTCAAGGGGTGGGAGAGGCCTTCAGAGGCAGGCACTGTGAAGCAGTATATAAATCTTAAGTGCTATTGATACTATGGCATTGTGAATTCTGACTGTCCCTGCCAACTTCCCATGAGCAAGGTCAATGGGAATGCCTGGAGGAAGACACAAGTCAAACCCATTGATTTTTTTGCTTGCCTGTGGTCATTCTGTTTATTTGTTTAGGCCAGGGGTGTCAAACTCATGGCCCACGGGCCGCATGCGTCATGCACTGGCCATGCCTACCCCCAGTTTAGTGAAAGGAAAAAAAGTTGTGATACATCATGTGATAACCCTGGTTTATGCAATTAAATACTTATTACTGAAGTTTCTTTGCATCTTCAATTATTTTTCTATGTATGATAAATCCTCTTCTTAGATGATCATGGGATCATCCATCCATGGGGTTAAAAAAATGATCATCCTAAAATTTAATGTCCTTTTTTGTCATATCAAACTGCTCTACCTTTCTCTCAAAGAACCAACTAATAACAGGGTTGTCTTTCAAATGAGCTCATACAACAATGTTGCAGCTATACATCTGCACCAGATTCTTAGAAACTTTTAAGAATGGCCTCCTTTCCTTTGTCTCTCAGCATATCTTAGTTGTTTTCCAGGGTATTTTCTAGTTATTTTCCCAACCAGGGTCTTTTACATTGTGCATCAATGGTAGTTACACTATTGTTTTACAAAGTAGGCAATGGATAAAGTAAAAGAGGCTACTGGCTCATATATGCTAGCTTGCAGAACAAAACAAAATGGAGTCTGTTGAACAGAAGACAATACTTTATATTTTTCTCCCTCAATATAATACGCAGCAGTTCCATAAAGGGTATTACAAATGTACTGCATTTGCTTGCTTGTTGTTACCTCAGGCTTCCACAGGGTGGGGATGTTCATTAACACTCAATTATCATTCTGTAACTCAGTTCTTGTTAACTACAAATGCTTCCTAGGGTCCTTTGTTAGCAACATTCCATTAAAAAAGAAAGGAGAGCATTCTAGTTTTTGCATTCAGCTCAAAAAGTAGTCAGACAAAAGGGGGAAAGGGAGAAAAAGTAGTTACGTTAGTATTTGATGTGGAATGGAAACTTTTTTTCAAAGGAAAGGTTTTTTTTTTTAAAAAAGATAGGCAATCAATTGTACTTGAAATTAATTAACCAATTTGTAAACATGATGCTCCCTGTATCTTTGTTTTTAAGACATTTGCCCGTGGGGTATATGATTAGCATTTTCCCTTGGAAATTAGTGACTTGACTAACTTGATCAAGCTCATAAATGCTCAATCTGGTTGATGTAAGAGGTTTATTTTTAATGGCTTCATGGTGCTAAAAAGAACTAGGAAGCCAAGAGTGTGGAGACATCATTAACAGATACAATATATTGGCAGCTTATTTAATAAGGCAAACAAACAAGGCTACTTTAATTATGGGCGCTGGCCTAGAGAGGCTGCAGCAAGCCAGCAAGCAAAGAACCCCCACTGTGAAAGTGTTTTCAGAAAAGTGCTCTGAATAGAAACATTATGATGAGCTGTCAATATTGTCCTTTCAAGGAAAATAACAGCATTCATGCATTTTGTATAAGGGGGTAGATCAAACAGGCAATCAAAGTCATCTTATTCGATATAGATGCTCCACTGCGTTGTTTATAGCACCGTAGATGCTCAGGCATTACAGGACAGGCTTATTTGCCTGCAGCTGTTGAAATTTCAGTATCCTTAAGGAAACTCCCCTGCATTTTAAAGTTTCATCTTACCCATTTCTGCCACATCCCTTACATGATTTAGGTCTTTTCCATTGTGTATCTTGGGATATCAACTCTGAACGGTTTCTGGCAATTATATTGTGACACAAAAGAAGGATCCATTATAAAAATGTCCTTCTGCACTAGGTGAGCAGTTCCCAGCATGATGCCAGACTGCAATCTGGAGTGGTCTCAATGTCCTCTACTGCATGTTTTCAGCAGTCCAGACTCAGCAGTAGACTAGCAGTTATTTGCAGCATAAGCAGCTGCCTAGTCAGCATTGCATCTGGCCTATTGAAAAAACATGGCTAAAAAAAGAAAAAGTTTGTTTCTTAACTCAGCAGCAAGCAATGTTTAAGCAATCTCAATCCCAATAGCAGTGAATTAAAGTTCTTGGTGCTTTTTGCAAGAGGACACACTAGAGAATAATATGCAAAGAAATTTTTCAGATGTTTAGCCTAGAGCCGCTCACAGAACTATCCACTTTCCAGCAGCCCTCTGGTCTGACTGTGCAGCTTTTAAATATGCTGTGGTTTCTTGCATTGGATTGACCTTTTAAGCATGGTCACCATACCCTTAGAGTTGGGGAAAGGTTAGGGCACAAAGTAAAAAAAAACTTTCTATAATAACATTAATCACAAGTTTTGCTTACATTTGTGAGAATTCCATAAGGTATAATGAGTAATGCAGCATGAATTCCAATTAACCTTGGCTCTAAACCCGCACCTATGAATGTCAACATAAATGTATCTTTGGAGACTGAAATCAAGACCCCAATTTGGCAGAAGTCCCTGGTCTTCTGAGGTAAAAGTAATTCTGCACAGAAAGCATGTTTTGTATTTAATGCCCTGCCAAGCCAAGGGCTTGACTAGTGATAAAATCAAATAATGTACCCGGTTTCGATAGCACATCCAATTTATATATTGAAATACATACGGGAAGTAAGGTGCATACAATCCGTACACAGGAGAGCATGTGTTAATATTGTGTAATTGGAAAATAGAATGTCCACCTCTCTCTTTTAATATTGCATGAATAGAACAGAATGAAAATAAGCCATTTAGCTTATTAAATCATGTAATAAAACAGATTACTTAATTTCTGAAATATTTCAAAAATCATTGTTTAATATTTCGTTAAAAGCCTGGAAAAGTAGTTGATACCAGCCATCAACACCTCCATTTTTCATAAAGAACTCAAAACTGTTTGCCTGCATTTACCCTATAACGCACGTAGATAGAGACACCTATAGGTAAATTTAATTTATTATTGTTATTCAATACTTTATAGTGAGTCATACACAAAACAACTTGCTCTAGGTAGTGTAAACATCTATAATTAGATTGGAAGAAGAAACATTGGAGAGGAGGCAGAAGCAAAGCTGACCAGTAATGTGTATTTCTTTTTCCTTGTGACTCTATCCAAGAATGTTCAAATGTCCTATATTTGCAATTTGGAAAGTGCCAGGTACTCCGAGCACCTGAAAATACCTCTTGTATTCTTTGAGTTGGTCATCTCAGCCTAGGACAGTGATGGCGAACCTATGGCACGCATGCCAGAAGTGGCACGCAGAGCCATTTCTGTGGGCCCGTGAGCCGTTGCCCCACTCAGTTCCACTGCACATGCGCGTGCACCTCCCGCCAGCCAGCTGATTTTTAGGTATCTGCTGCGCATGCGTGGGGGGCAGGGTGCATGTGGGAGACAAATGTGCATGCACAGGGAGGCAGGGGGGAGTGTGTGGGGTCCCATGTGCATGGGCACATGGGGAGAGCATAGGGGGAGTCACGCATGCATTGCATTATGGGTGCAGGCATCCGTGCGTGCACACATCTGGCGGAATTTTCAGCATGCGATGACAAAAAGGTTAGCCATCACTGGCCTAGGACATATAACAAAGTTGTGCCTGCAGTAATGATACAAGGGAAAGGAGTTTCCATTTCATCATTGTCTGCTCTCCATCTGGACCTTGAATGATTTTCTAATGTGGATTAGGCTGTGAAACATTTCTGCCATAGGATTATCTAGTTATATTTGTGGAGCTAATATATCACTAGCTTCATGAAATCCATGGCAGTGTATTCATAATCAGCAGTTCCATTTAAATGCAAGTTCATGGCTGTTTGTAATAAATTTTCCAGCACACAACTCAGTGTGCTTTTTTTTTCCTCATCTGACTCAGCGGGGCTCTGCTAGGTGTAATTTTTTACACTGACCATTGTTTGCATACACTGTGTGGATTGAAATATTACTTATCATTTACGTTAGTGGCTCCCTAGTGACTGCTGGCTGCTTTATCTGTAATTTCTGATGCCACATGCCCTCTCTCCAGCCTACATAGATCTCAGCTGAATACATAAAGATGCCCTTGAGTCAAACTTGAATTCTGGTGACTACATAGACACAAACACGGACAATTTTCTTGGCAGCAATTCAGGTGTTATTTGCCATTGCCTTCTTTAAGGATGTTTTTTGACTTTGACAGCCCTATAATACTTGGTTCAGATTAACTAGGTCCAACCCCAAGCAGCATCAGCCAGGTGCTGCCATCTGCTGAGATAAGCTGAATATTTATGTTCCTGAACAAAACAGATTTATTGCTGGTTAACTCTGTGCAGATGCAGATGGTAAGGTTTCCATTCTCCTAACTCTCCCAACTGCCATGGTGGTGGAGCTGGAAAACGGCAGCAAAGTGCTGCATTTTGGCTAAATTCCAAGGGATTAATTGTTATGTTTTGGAGGTCTCTGTACCCAGGAATTCCAGGACATGTCAGGAGAAGGCCTAAAAAAAATCAATGTAGTTCAGTTTGCTTATTTTTGCCCTCATGAAGTTGTATATACAAATGCACAACTGTATGGGTAAGAATAGCATCAAACTGTGGACTGAAAGAGCCGATAGCTAATTATGATCACAAATGCACTTTTTTCAGCCTTTGAAATAATGGAGATTTCTATGCAATCAGAAGATTATTGATATATTGCTTGGTTCATGCTGTCCTTCCTAACGGTAAGACGGTAATAATTCAGTAAGCAAACATAACAGCAGAAAGTCTGATTCAGTGGCAAGAATGATGTCTTGAAATTCAAGATAAGGTTGATTGGTTGGATATCAGAATTAACTGGTTTATAGGAGAATATGCCTGCTAATGGTTTTCTAGCTAAGCTGCCTCCTGTCCTGGTAGCAAGATTAGAAGAGGGTTTGCTATGTGATCTGCAGGATTTTCCTTGGAGCAGTTGACCAGGAAATAGCCTTGTAAATCCTAAAACAGTCCATCAGACTCTGAGAGGGTTAGCTGTTCAGAGACCTTACCTTAAACTAGGTATGAATGGCTACTTTCTGTCTGCAACAAACAAGGAAAATATCAATGGGAATGTTTCCCAACGTGCGATTCCTATCATCTCAATAACCCAATATATAGACTTAGTGAAGCATGAAGCCAATTAGTTTCCATTTTGCCAACATGAGTGGGTGTTTTACTCCTTTGCTGTAAGTGAAAGTTGGACACTTGTAGAATTATTAATGTGACCGAAACAAGGCTTCTTTATCCTAACATTTGTATAAAAGATAGAGTTGGGCAGTTTTGTTGAAGAATGTATGCATCCACTGATATTTCCTTTTCTATAGAACTATTGAAAGTATAGCAATCCTGGTCTTACTCAGAAGCTAGGTTAATTTTAATACGTGAACATTTACAAACCGTAGTTTGAGTGCAGCATGAAGGGAATCTCATTCTTTATCTTTTGTTTAAGGGGCTCCAAATGCTGTGCTGTTTTGTAGGATGTGTTTCTTAGCTCTGCTTATATAGATATATGCTAGTAAACCATTTTTATTTTTCTTCTGACTCTCCCTTTAAATAAATTAATCTGTACAATAATAGATATTCAAGGCTTGAATGAAGCCCTCTGTTGATAGAAGTGTATAGGAAGTCCTTAGGAGTAGGTTTAATAAATATGTTTGAGATACAACTAATCATTGAAACTAATATGCAATCTAGAGCCACCAAATCTGGGTTACAGAAATCCAGAGGTTCACTAGAGGGCAACGAAGAGCTAGAGAAGACTCTCTCTAGTAGACATCTGGATTTTTTTCACTTTCCGTTAGAAATTTGTTCTTAATCATTTGATGATAATCTTGAATAGATGGTACCACTTTCTCTCTGCGTGTCAGTTGCAATCTCAGTCATTCTCTCCTATATACACACAAGTACTGTATATATGGCAAAAATAACTTCCCAGACAGCAATTAGCTCCATGCTAAAGGCCATATACCAAGAAGCCTTGAATATTGCCCCTTCCACTGACGTCACTGGGAGCTCATTATCCTCGTTATTGGATGTGAAATTCCTCTGGGGTGCTTTTCATCTACTAGCGTTCTAAGTTATAATAATAGAAATACCTCAAATTGGCTTGACAGCAATAGGGCAAAATGTGGATATCTTTGTATATTGAAATAATTGAAGGATCTAATGTTTTATCCTTCATTTTCTGAACATTTCAGGGCCTCTGTGCTTGCAGTCTGCATATGAATTCCATACTTAAAACCTGACTTAATTTGGTTATTTCTGTAGTATAAATAGCCAGTTGAATAGCAACCAAGTCTTGCTCCTGGAATGCATTGAAACGGGAGAAAAGTCATATTTGGGTATGCATACTAGAGAAAAACAGAACCCCCAAGGGTGATGCGGGACAACTTGCTGGGTGGCACACGTAATTGCTTCTCTGAGCTGAAGCAACCTACTTGCCCTTCCATCTGCTGCCTCAATGCTTGCAGCTGTGCAGGCAACATGAGTGCCAGCAGGAGGAAGTAGAGAAAGAAGAAGGGAGGGAATAAGTATGGCATTTCTTGTGAAGATCTCATTTCCTTGGGGGACATGGTGAATAAACTAGACATATCTCCTAGGATCTTCCTGGATATGATGAGAAAAAAATACTTGATGGCAGCTGCAAAAAGTTATGCTGTCTATGTCTTCTCTTCTAAGAAATGACAGCTTGAAGCAAGTTAATTTAAAAATTAAACAGGTCCTGGAAATTGCCCACTGAACACTTCATAGTGAATGGACATGTGGATTTTCATTTAGTTGATTATCAGCCTTGCTTCTGGTTCATTGAGGAAAATTCTAAGAGCACTAATTCTGTATTGGGAATGATGTTCACTTAAGATGTTAGTTGATAAGGATGGGTGAAGTTTTACTCATACAACATTCTTTTAACTTTCTTTCATTTCACATGCTGCATTTTAAATTGCCACGTTTGACTTTTTTTAGAACTGGGCTGTGCACATAATTGGCTCTGTATCTTCATACAGTCTGCTTCCATGTTTGTTGCTTTTTTAAAATCTGGTTTAATGCAAAATATGATGATCATGGCACATATTATGCCTGGTATGCACAATACAGTGAGCCATCGTTTATTTAAAAAAGCAGAATTTGCTGGGTTTGCACTATGCTACAACAAATTACTCAGTACGTTAGGCCAAAACTAAACTTTTTTGGGGGGCTCAATGTGATATGCAAATTTATCATATAAGAATTCATTCCTTATCTTAGATTAAAAAATTGATTCTCCTAGGTTGGCTGCCATTCAGTTCAGCATCTTACCAGCTAGCAAAGAAAATGTCTACCAGTCATAAACGGTACAATTCCTGTAGCAGGAATTGGGCAAGTCTGATCACAGGACTGTTGCCATTCCCAGACTCCTCCCATGACCCATTCAATTGTAGTACAAATTGAATAATGAAAAGGCTACAAGAGATTTGAATAATGACAGATTTGAGCAGATTTTTTCTCCATTGCTTTTATAAAAGCAGCTAATAGTAATTTCTAGTTTCCTTGATTTCTAGATTCGTCCATGTTTTGTTAGGAGGAACTAAGAGATGGGGCTGTCATTCGACTTAGGCTTTTTTTAGCCTTTCACAAAATGGGTAAGGGCCATGAATTTAAAGCATGTCCATATTGCCAGTTGAACTGTCTACTCTAGTACCATTGCGTAAGTCTTTTAGAGAGACAACAACAGAATGATAGCAGGTCATTCAGTTGAAAGGAAGGAAGCTCACTCACATGAACTTGAAAGGCCAATGAGTCCCTCTCTACTCTAACCCATTCTTGATCACTTTGCCTCCAAAATAATAGACAGCAAAGCTTTGCAGCCATCACTGAGTTCTGTTAAAGGGGTTAAACACTACTGTAATACTGGTGTATAGTGAAAGAATTAAGTCTGACCCACTCATAGGCTGAGAATAAAGCAACACCATGGGTTTGCTACAAAAAACAAAAAGTATGTTAGCAGGCATATTTGTCCTACAGTTAGACACAAGGGACAAAACTGACTCAGTTCAATCTGAAACAGTCAAATTGTTCTTACAGTAGCCAGGCTTAACTTATACTTCCAGAGAATCAGGGTTATTTGTTCTCTAGATCTACAAAAGATGAAATTCGTGAAGCAGGAACCAACAGTTCTTAGATCAAATGGAATTGTTATGTAAACAGTGGTAGCTGTCTCCCATAGCCTTAAAGAGAGTGACAAAAGATCTATTGAGTTGGACAGTACGTCCCAGCAACGATGATTAATCATGGGTCTCATGTTTTTTGTCAGAAAGGTAAATATAAATAAATCATAGAAACGGAATAGGACAAAATAGTAGCCCTTTTTCATTATTATTAATAAGGCCTATAAGAGCCATTTGAACCTTTTCCCCAGAATGTGACACCAAAGTTCTAACCATACTTTTGCCAGTTGACACTGAAATATCCATCCGCTTTTCATATTATTGTTTTGATTAACTCCTAGACTCAGAGTCAGCTTCAGAGCAATTACATGTGGGGTTTTCTGTCTCCTTGACTTCTATGAACTTCAGTTGACAGATTAGGTTGGTGTTTATATGGTATATAAAGTATATATGACTTTTTTCTACTTATCAAGTTATGTTGACTCTGAGAATCTCCTGCTGTTAACTGGTTAAAAAAATAGTTTGTAGAGAGCAGAAATTTACTGTGGTATCTGGTAGGGACTTCTGGTTAAGATGATGATTTGAGAAGTTGAGATTTGCAATAACTCCTCTGGAAAAAAAAATATGCCATTTATATTTCTGCCAATGTTTAAGTTAAAGGAAGTGATTAAAGGCTATTTCAGTAACAGTATTAAGGGAGTTGTCCTTATTAATTTCAGAAGATAGTATTATCTCCATGGTGCCTTATATAAAGGTCAAACAGAAGTCCACATTTGGTCTAACTTCTTTCTATTGTGAGTTGAAAGTCTCAAAGATCCTAAAAAAGGAAAAACATATTTCATATTTATTGTGAAAGATTGAGAGTTGAGGCACATAAGAAAAATATAGGCATTTACAAATTAAGTTTTTGTCTTGTTAGCTTGCATTCTATCTCAAAAGGTTAATGTGTTTGGATTTCATTTCAAAATATCATTAGCTGTAAAAGCATAACAGTTTAGTGAAATCAAATGCAAAGCAATTCTCATGTATATATATTTCATTTGCTAAACTACAACTTATGGAATCTTAGATACTCTCTGAACTTGGTTGTTTGCCTGTAGATGTTTCATCACCTGACTAGGTAATATCATCAGGACTAGTAAGTGTGGGGTTTGCTTCATATTGTATATATAGTAGCTTGCCCTGTCAGTGATGTGGGGTGTGGTTTCCTCCCTGGTAGTTCTTTGATTTATTGTTTTTTGTTTGATTGTTTATCTGGTATTAATCCTTGCTTATCTAAGTATAGATTGTTGGAGAGAATGTATTCTGTGGTTATTTGATCCTTGAATGAATTCAAGAAGAAGTACGGTAAACTTCACAGATACGAACTTTAGACAAACTAAGTAATCGTCCAAAAGACATGTATGGCAGTATTTGAACAGATCACTTATATATTTGGAAAATGAATGGCAAGGTGGAATGATAGTTATAGGACATAGCCATGAAACTAAGAAATGAATGATAAAGTGTTTATAGAAGAAAAAATTCAATTTCAAAAATTTCAATACTATGAATAGTATTTTAGACTGTGGAGAAATTTGTATTTTTGAAATGTTTGTATGTGTGATTTAAGAGATGATGGAACTTTAGGTGCTTATAAATATATCCATAATTAGTTATTGGTATTATGGATATAATTTCTAATACAGAATATGCATTCAGTTTCCCAAAGGAAAATGTACAGTTTGTAACAAACCAAAATCAGGAAAGTAATATATTATAAATCTTGCTTTTCATGACTTGATATAATATCTACTCATTCAATACTTCTCATTTATATGCTGACTAATCTAAAAAGAAAGAATTTAGTGGTGTATAAACAACATCTCCATATTTATAAAATATATTTTTTTTCCTTTTGACCAGCAATGTGACAGTTCTCAATCAACCCCCTCCCAGCTTCAACCAGTTAAAGAAATTGGATTGTTTTCTTCTTATTTCCCTCCCTTCCCCCAGCATGGAGACATTATCACCATGGTTACCTGGATACCTGTTTAGAGGAGGATGTGCTGTAGCAATTTAGCTATTGAAACCTCTTGTCATTTTGCCTTTAAGCAGAAATTCATCAATACTTCATGGGTTTAAAATGAATGGTTGCTTAAGCAATGTTTATACTAAGTGGCAATAGATTTTGATCAAGAATGATAAAAACTGAAATGAATTTGGAACATTACTGGACAGTGGTCAAGTAGCTTTGTCAGTGGCACACAGAGAGGAAATAAAAAGGTTAAGATTATGGACAACATGAATGATACATAGAAGCAAAGTTAGATAATGAGGGATTTTTGTTACCACTTTGTCCTGTGTTTTACATATGAAATATACTTTGGGTTTTTTTAATATCGTGTTGATTCTTTGAAAGGTAATGATATTTTTATTATAGTTGGTGACTAGTTCATAAGATGCAAAAAGCATCAAAGCAAGCATAATTCTTTTTTTAAAAAAGCATCACTATGAAATCCTAAAGATAAGATCGTATTTTCCTGTGTAAAGCAAAGGCAGCAATAAGAAATTTTGTGACTTTTTTTGGAGAAGTTCCTATCCAATCATGTAAAACAATAAAATTGCCTGCAGAGCAGGTAGAACTACTATTAGCAGTTGGAGTTATTATAGAGAAGCTGCTCTAGAAAGGACATTGAAAGCACACGTGGCCTGGAGTCTCAGGTTTCCTGCAGATTACAAGGACAAGTTTGTTCTGCAAAAAAGGCGGTATTGTTATCCATTCCTTTCAGCATTGCAGAGGGCAGGACATTGAAGCAAGCCAAGAGACATCTACAGTACGCTGGATAGATAATTTGCTGGCATGAAAGCTTTCCTTCCCGCTCATATTGGTTATCTATACTGTACCTTATTGGAAAGTTAAACAAAAGACATACTGTAAGTTTAATATTTTCAAAGAACTAATATTTTGAATTCTTGGCAATTTTGCCAAGCAGATGCTGGCATTTTTGGTGGGGGAGAGTAACATCGTTCATAAATCCAAAGCATTATATTGTATTTTATTTGCTATTTTGGTAAATGAACGTGTTCCTTCTTTTCTTCCCCTGCTTGTATTTTTGGAAAAAAAATCGTTGTTCTCATTTGTCAGAATCCATTGTTATAGCACAAAGTGTGAAGAAACCTTCAGAAAGTAAGCCTAGCATGATAAAAGCTAAATAGTCTAAAAGTCACATTTTGAGTGCATTACTAAAATCTGAGTGCATTACTAACAATCATCTTTTCCAAGTAGGGCAGCTCAAGAAATAGACAAAGTATAGATTGCAGGAATGCTGGAGTAAATAAGGAATGAAGTAAGTTGGAATAATTGAATTGACAAAGCCTGAAAAAGTCTCCCACTCTCCCATCTTAAACAAAACACAATCAAGGTGAGGTGATTTTCAGCATCTTTCTCAGTTGTTAGTCTCAGGAATAATTAATCTCTTCTCAAAGTCCCCCTCCCCCCAGTATTTCACTCCCTCCTTCATAGCTCTGTCCTTTATATCTCTCTCATACCTTTTCCAAGGTCAATTCTGAATACCTTTATATAAGGCCACTTCTCTGCTGTACCCATAAAGTGTAATGCCAGGTAAGTAGACTGAAGAAAAATCTGATTGTCCTTGGTGCTCTCTGAGCTTGGATGTTTTCTTGCAAACATTTTATTACCCAAACTAGGTAACAACTAGGCACTGATGGGTAATGAAACATCTGGAAGAAAACAACCAAGCTCAAAGAGCACCAAGGACTAAGGACCACCATTTCAACTCTGAGTACAAATATTGTCTTTTGTTTAAAAAAAAGTCTATCCAACACTCTTCCAGGAGCATGATATTTATAACATCTGTCTAACGTGCAGAGGGTCATTGGTTCAAAATCCCAGATAATTTCCCCCCACCCCGCAAATTTACTTATTTCATGATTTTGCTGTCATTTGAAGTACATGGGTTTCATCCTACCCCCAAGTAGCCCCAGTGCATAAGTACTGCTGAGGATTTATCATTGCAATTACCTTGTACCAGGTAACAAAACAGTTCAGTGTCAATGATGAACTAGAAACTTTTTTTAAGGCTAGTGGAACAGTAGGAAGCTCAGTGAAGAAAAAAAAAACAATTGGCGGCAGGTCAGGGGAGGGATTTCTGTGACATTTTTTTGTATATCTGGCAAATATTACCAGTTATGCTATTAGAACAGTGATAGTAGTAACTACAGCAAAGGTTGGGGGAATTAAACCTGGAAAAATGCTATTTTTTTGTAATGATACTTCAGAGAATAGCCATCGACCTAGATAGTGGACATTTACATAAATGACCTTTGTGATCATATTAAAAGCAACTGTGTTCTCTTCGCTGATGATGTAAAACTATTCAACACCACCGACAACATTGCTACCCTTCAAAAAGACCTCGACTATGTATCAGAATGGTCAAACAAGTGGCAACTTCAAATCTCAATCAAAAAATGCTCTGTCTTACACATTGGGGAAAAAAACAAGATAAAATACAAGCTGGATGGACACAACCTTGTAGACGACCCACACTCTGTCAAGGACCTTGGAATACTCATCTCTAATGACCTAAGTGCTAAACTCCACTGTAACAACATTGCCAAAAACACATTAAGAGTTCTTAATTTAATCTTGCGTAGCTTCTTCTCTGGTAATATTGTACTGGTACCTAGAGCATACAAAACATTTGCTAGACCAATTCTCAAATACAGCTCATCTGTCTGGAATCCGTACTGCATATCGGACATTAATACAATTGAGAGAGTACAGAGATATTTCATGAGAAGAGTCTACCATTCTTCTCTTTGCAACAGAATACCTCATACCTCCAGGGTTTTGGGCTTAGACAACTTGGAACTATGCCACCTTTGGTCTGACCTAAGCGTAGTACATAAAATTATCTGCTACAATGTCCTACTTGTCAGTGGCTACTTCAGCTCAACCACAATACATGAGCACACAATAGATACAAACTTAAGATAAACCACTCCAAACTCAATTGCAAAAAATACGACTTCAGCAATAGAGTTGTCAATGCCCGGAATGTACTACCTGACTCTGTGGTCTGTTCCCCAAACCTCCAAAACTTTAACCTTAGACTGTCTGCTGTTGACCTCACCCCATTCCAAAGAGGTCTGTAAGGAGCATGCATAAGAGCACCAACGTGCATATTGTCCCTATCCTAATGTCCCCTTTTATTCGTACCCATGTCACGTACTCACAATATGTTCCTAATTATATCTGTTATCTAAAACATGCTTGACAAAATAAATACAATAAAAAAAATAAAAAATAAAAATAAAATTTCTGCCACTGCACAGTGGAGGGACTTATTTAGACTTAAAGGCAAACCAGAGAATAACGTTTGAGCTGTATGAAACCATAAAACTCTAAGCACAGAGCAAGGAAATATTCATAAAATCACATTTGCAGTGTTTTGGGGATGATATCTACAGTATTCCTACCTCCAGAAACAATGTAACCATCCAACCTTGCAAAGCAGATATGCCGAAGAAAGCTTGGATTATTTTTGGTGCTATTACAGCTTCTCCAAGAAAGAGGTGAGACTTTCTTGAGTCAAGTGTTTTTCTTGACAGCAATATGGCTGTTCCTTTTTTTTTTTCCTGGAATTTTCTAATAGTCTTTCATCCAAATACTACCGGTCCACTTCCAGCCTTTTTTCCCCAAGATCATCCAAATTCACCAACATTACGCCCCTTGTGGTGTAATCTTTATGGATAAGATTTACAATTATTAAATGATCTGAAGTTACAGGCAAAATAGCAAACAACATTAAGAGACCAGGAGAAACAGAATGACAGAATAGTAACTTTGCCATAAAACAAATTACAATTGTGAAGAAGGAAGAGGACACTTTCCTCCCAGGGCCCATTCTTTGCCTCGGATCCCTTGTTATAATAACATAAACTCTAACAACATAACAACTATATTTACAACATAAATTGTAGAATACTGTAGCTCTCTATTGGTTTGCCTCACTTTTTTCCTTCAAAAATGAAAGGAAAACCACCTTTTTCAATAATGCTTCAGACTCAAGTTATCTCAGGCCATATATAGATGGGACATTTGGCTATGGATCAGGATGGCAGATCCATTTTTATTGGATTACTGGAAAGTGGATTGGCCAGGTGACCATTTGCATGCTGTTCATACAACTGTCCATGACTTCACTATGTGGAATACAACATTAATAGAAGAGTGATTCTTTCTCACAAAACACATTTTTTTCACATTCCTTCATTCAAATAACAAAAGCAATTCGGAGACTTGTACTGTTTTTGTAATACTTTTGAAAAATTTCCCATGCTGACGACTTGTTCCTGAAGCCTCTAGTTAAATGCAATTCTTACAACAGCTGAAAAGAAAATTATGTCCCCTGCTTATTGGCATCTCTTTAGCTCAGAAGGTCAGCTGCGTACCAATGAGCCAGAAAATGCTCTGATCAAACATATGTTTGCTCATTTTTGCCATTCATTTTTTGAGACAAAGGAAGCAGGATGTGTCAACCATTATATTCCCTTGGGAAAATAATTTTTCACTTTTTATGAAGTGAATTATTTTTATAAATGCTTATTTTTATAACCATGAAAATATATATCTACATATCTATATCTATTTATATACACACACATATACAGATACATACAGATACACACATACACACACTATACTCGATGTGTGTGTATGTGTGTGTACACAAACACATATATTTGAAGCAATGTTGTTTTCCTTGAAATAGATATGTGAAAAGTTTGCCCTTTTGATTCTGTTTTAGACTGATCTTCTCCAACCTGTCCTGGAGAAGACTGTCAGTGTTTCTCAACCTTAGCAAAGATAAGATATAACAGATAATCAGAGTTGGAAGGGACCTTGTAGGTCACCTAGTCCAACCCCCCACCCAAGCGGGAGACCCTACACCATTTCTGACAAATGGCAGTCCAATCTCTTCTTGAAAGTCTCAAGTGATGACGCTCCCACAAGTTCCGAGGGTAAGCTGTTCCACTGGTTGATTGTTCTCACTGTCAGAAAGTTTCTCCTTATTTCCAGATTAAATCTCTTCTTGTTCAGTTTCCATCTATTATTCCTTGTCTGGCCTACAGGGGCTTTAGAAAATAGCTTAACCCCTTCCTCTCTGTGGCAGCCCCTCAAATATTGGAAGACTGTTATCATGTCTCTCCCTATATGGATTCAACTCCCAGAATTCCCCAGTCTTGCCTTATGGAACATTCCATGGTAGCGCCATTCCTCTTAATGTTCTGGAAGTTTCTAAACATCTGCCCTAGGGGGTCATAATAATTGGAGACTTGTTTAGCAGCTCCAGTATTGAGATGAATGCTTTTGCAAATTGTTTTTGTTGATATGGGATGTTTGGATTGTAATTGCTATGGTAAACCGTCTCTATGTAATCTAAAGATTAGAACCAGTCTTCCTTCCTGTTGCGCTACTTAAGGCTCCCTATTTCATGTCTTCTTGCTACCATAATTAAATTCATGGCACAAAATCCTTTTCATCATATCACCTAGCCCTCAAAATTCCCAGATCTGGCACAACTGTCTAGTCCATAATTTCAAAGTTGATTAAAACAAAGATTTTATTAGGTCTTTGTGTTAGAATTTGTTTCTTCCAAGCTGCTCTTTTTGATACTACTGATTGGGTTATCATGTTACTTAAGTTTTCCTTTTAATATTGTATGAAGGATATATTTGGATCTTTATTATAATGTCATCTTAAGTTCCCTTGCCAGTCTTCTGAAAATGCAAGATCTTGAAAAGGAAGCATGTTTTCTAAATAGCTCAACCTCATCTTTGTCTTGTTAGGAAGACTGTTTTAATAGTGTATTTTAAATGACATGATGGATTTGTAATTTTTTTAATGTTATTGGTAGGGGTCTCCTTTAATCTGGTTATTTTGATTCTAAAATAGAGGCTTGACAACAGATAAATAATAAATCCCTGTGTGGTTTCAACTGGGAAGCTGGAATTGTTGTTGAAGAGAAGGACATTTATGTGTTCTTTTTCTGCAAATCCATAACCTATGAGCTTCCAAAGTGTACCTCTGAATGGCAACCACACTGTGAAAACAGATCAGAAATCCAGAGTTGCTTGAATTTTTTTACCCATTTAAATTAAAAAGCTCAGTATTTTTCTCCCAGCAGCAGTGCTTGGCACGGCCGTATATGCATAAAATCCCCACCTCCCTCCCTACCCACTGCTATCTTTCTTTCTTTTTAATCTGGTTTCTTAGTAACATTCCTGAAGTGGAAATTTCAAAAAACACAAAATGGCCTTTAATAGCTTTAAGAAGAAAGGTTACTGAGAAAGAGGCTTTTTCTTCCGTTTTCGACTGCATCGTATAAAAGGATTGAAGAAATTTAAGAGAGTGGATGGCATGTTAAACCCTGATTATAAAATCATCAAGGTATGTTTTAATCTCATGCCTGATCATTAAAATTAATTTGTTCCATTGAAAGTGATTAATTGATGTAAGTTAATCACAATTTAAATTTCTGTCTTAGGGTCCAATATTTTAATCAAAAATCATAAAGCAAGGAAATAATTGAGAAACAATTCAACTGATAAAAACAGATTATTACTTTTGGAGCATCATTATGAATTCTCAGTTACCTAAACAGAATCCATAGCATAACTTGGCTGTTGCAGGTTCTATATAGAGATGAGGAGAAACTCCCTGGCTGTATAGGTTTGGGGTTTTTCAGTGGTGGGATTCAAATTTTTTTACTACCGGTTCTGTAGACGTGGCTTGGTGGGCATGGTGTGGCTTGGTGGGCGTGACTGTAAAATCCCTATTCTCTCCCCACCCCACTAACCTGCTTTCCAGCTCCGTTCTCCTGTGCAGGGCAACCAAAGAACACCCAGCCGATCAGCTGGTACTTGGGAGCAGAGAATAGATGGGGGCGGGGCCAGTCAGAGGTGGTATTTGCCGGTTCTCAGAACTACTCAAAATTTCCACCACTGGTTCTGCAGAACTGGTCAGAACCTGCTGAATACCACCTCTGGGGGTTTTTTTTCCTGCTTTTATCTTGCCTGTTGTAGCAACACTACGGCAGTTTGGTCTAATTGCCATTGGCCTTTAAAAGACCCTCTGCTCCAAATTCACACATCATTTTATCCACAGTGTTTCCACTTACAAGCATCTTACAAAACAATGGTGAAGTTGACCTATGATTATCTTCACTCCTGCAGTTTACTAAATACTGAGAACAGGCAAGTAACACCATGAGCAATCCATGTCCCAACGATGCTATTGCAAGAAAAACTGGGCTTTCTGGTTTTTTTGGGAAAACGTTTAGCTTCTCATCCATGAAGATTCTTCATGACCTGGATAACTGAGAAACGCCCTAGACATTTAGCTGTTCTAAATGTCTGAGCCATGGTGGCGCAGTGGTTAGAGTCCAGTACTGCAGGCTACTTCTGCTGACTGCCAGCTGTCTGCAATTTGGCAGTTCAAATCCCACCAGGCTCAAGGTTGACCCAGCTTTCCAACCTTCTGAGATGGGTAAAATGAGGACCCAAATTGTTGCGGGAAATATGCTGATTCTTTAAAACAGCTTAGAGAGGGCTGTAAAGCAGTGTAAAGTGGTATATAACTAAGTGCTATTGGGATGAACACCCTTTGAAATCATGACCTGGATGACTGAGAATCTCCATAGACATGAGCAATCAATGCTTTTTAAACTGACCAATAGGAGTGCCAAGAACATGCTGCCAGTAATGAACTAGCCAAAATGACTGCCTTTTTAAAAATTTCATTACATGTTATTTCTGATCATATGCAGAAAAATCTGAGCAGTTGCTATGAGGAGTGATTGCTAAGCAGGCTGGCTTTCATTCTAGTTGTACTCTTAAGTCAGTGTTTGTTAACCTCAGTAACTTTGAGGTCTGTGGACTTGGAAGCTGGCCAGGGAATTCTGGGAGTTGAAGTCCATCCATCTTAAACTTGCTGAAATTGACAAACACTGCTCTAAGCTAATGATGTATGATAATATATATATATAGTAAGCTTGTTCAAAACTGGCCCTGTTCTATGTTTCCTAATCATTGCTCTTTGGTGGCAGCAGATTCTGGATAAGGGATAGAAATATTTCATTGAGCAATTATAAAGCAAATGGTGAATGATTTTTTTCTGTCACTTCTGAAGCTTTCCTTGCTTATACAAATCAGGAAGTTGGAAGGGGGGGATATTGTTTTATCTTTAGCAGTTATTTTTGTTTTGAAAGGGTTAATTTCTTCTCACCTTAGATACAATGATAAGGAAAATAGTCAGGGGGATTTTGGAGAATTGAGAAGTGATTTAATGTATCCAAGTTGACTACATTCTGATTTTAGAATGTCACCTTTTCAAGGTTTAGAATTGGTAAGGACAACACTGATAGTTGATTCACTTCTAAAGATATTTGTTGGGAATTTTGGGTGATAGGAAGGATATTTCTTGTCCTGTTTTCTAAGCTCTTCTTAACTGTCCATTAATAGGTTGCATTTGGATAAAGATCTGGGTCAAGCGGGCATGAATTTTTTTTAATATAAATTCAAGGTGAATTACCAACTTTCTGCCTTCTTCTAGAAATTCTACTGACCTTTCAAAGATTCATATTGTGCATCCCAAATCAACGCAGATTTCTAAAAAATGTGTGATGCCTATGTATTCTCAAATTATGTATCCTGCTGTAGTGTCAGCCCAATCTGCCTTATACTACAGATTAAAATCTTTCACTTTATCCTGTCAGCCTGACAAGCCCGCTGTGCACAGCCACTAGTCCTTGAGATTGAAAGCGTTGAGGGTTGTGAGATGCCACACACCAGCATCTCTGTCTTCTCTATTTAGATCACGCAGTGCTTGCTAATTAAGAAATATGAATTAGTTTAGGAGAGTGGCAGTGAACAATCCATTGTACTTTAAAATATGGTGGGAGGGAAGAAACATTAAAGCGTTATTAAAAAAACAATAGCAATTGTATATGCTATATTAAAATAAAATGAGATTAAAAGAATCCACCAAATTATGCAGACAGTTTCTCAAGTTTGTACAGTTTAGTAAAGGAAAATTTTTACAAGATTTTAGGCTTAAAAATATTGTAAGAAGGAGAAAATGGTATCTTAAAAATGTTAGTGTCCTCCTAATTTAAATATTCTAATATTCTAGGAAAAACTTTTAACAATGTTAGAATTTCCAAATCTGTACAATGATATAGAATGCCTTCTAAATGTCTATTATGGAAAATTTCACAATTGCATTCACCTTTTTCATCTCGTGCTGCATATCTATTGACTATTCAGACATAGAGTAGGACCATATCATGCTCTATATCAAATTTCACTTTGTGATTCATCAAGTAAGGTAGTCCTTGACTTAATGACCACAACTGAGCCCAACGTTTCTGTTAAGTAAGATTTTTGTTATGTGAATTTTGTCCCATTTGACGACCTTTCTTGCCTCAGTTGTTAAGTGAATTATTGCAGTTTGATAACTTAGTAATTCTGTTGCTAAGTAAATTTGGCTTCCCCATTGATTTTACTTGTCAGAAGGTCTCAAAAGGTGATCACATGACCTTGGGACACAGCAATGGTCATAAATATGAACCAGTTGCCAAGCATCTGGATTTTGATCACATGACCATGGTTATGCTGCAAGGGTCATAACTGTGAAAAATTGTCATAAGTCACTTTTTCAGTGCTGTTGTAAATCAGTTGTCACTAAATGAACTGTTCTAAGTTGAGGACTACTCATACAGGTAGCCCTTAACTTATGATTACTATTGAGCCCAAAATTTCTGTTGCTAACTAAGACATCTGTTAAGTAAGTTTTGTTAGGTTTCTTTAAGAAACTTAACTATATTGGTTTACCATATATGGCTACAAGTCAGAAATGACTGAGCACTATCTTGTAGCCACGATGCTGATTGGCTACAGGAAGCAGGAGTGCTATATAGTAAGAAGTCAGAGAGCACATGGCTAGTGTCTGTTAGAGTGCTGTTTGTCTGTTGGAATGCTGCTACTGATTTGCTAAGCTTCTACTATGCTACTCTATTATTTGGCAAGTATCTTCAACACTGTAACTATATTTCTCCATTGATGCATGGATGTATTGAAGATGATGTATTGCTGTTATATCTATTGAACAAGAATGGTTAGTAAACTAATCTACTGATGGATGAACTGTGTATGATATTGGAATGAAACTTGGATTGTGCTTACAACATTGTATATAAAGACTTTGCACTTCAACTGCTGTGCTTGTGTGGTTCTATACTCACTTCTACAATCTGAACACTACTTCCGTCTGCTGTATTAATCCTTGATACCAAGAATACTCTGCAAAATATTTAACAAGTTTTGCCTTATTTTATGCTTGCCACAACTGCTAAGTAAATCACTGCAGATGTTAAGTTAGTAACACAGTTGTTCATAAATGACTCTGGCTTCCCCACTGACTTTGCTTGTCAGAAGGTCACAAATGGGGATTATATGATCCTGGGACACTGCAACTTCATAAATATGAGTCAGTTGCCGAGCACCTGAATTTTGATCATATTTCCAAAGGTTGTAAATGTGAAAAACGGTCATAAGTCACTTTTTTCAGTGCCACTGCAACTGAACGATCACTAAACGAACTATTGTAAGATCTGTATACTAATTTCAAACCTCTAACGTAGGTTGCTTTCCTTGGTAAGAACAAAATTTCAAAGTATATGATGTTTTGGATACTACAAGAAGCAAAGTCATGACTAGAATTTACATTCTCACCAGGAAGTTCAGCAGCACTAATATATTATTTATTTACATCCATTCAGACACTTGATAAATATATAAATATGTAAAAATGCATATAAACATTTTCTACAGAAAATAACTATTCATTTCACCTATAGTTTGTGCCTTTTGTAATACCCTTTTCAATATAAACCATAACTTAAAGTCTGCCTTCTTTAAAAAAGGACATTTTTCTTCTTTCTTCTCTAATGTTATACTATTCCCCTGTATCCATTATAAATTATTTGAAACCCTTGAGGTAGGCTAATATAAATATTGATTAAATATTTAATCAGCATGTATACGTATCTAAATTGGATTATCAACTATGGTAGTTTTGTTTTTTATGTGCACATGTTACAGTAAGCATATGGCATGATAAAAAATATAATTGTGTTCCCCTGACATTGAAGCATCTTCGTGAATTGATTATATAAAATCTTAGAATTCACATTCTGTTCTTGAAAATTCTTAAATCATCATAAATGCTATGGTTAATGTTATTTATCAAATTGGATTAAACAAACCAGATTACCATCTGGGTTTAATAAAATAGATGAAATCTGTTTTGTTTTCATGTTTTCAAAGAAGAAAAATGTTTTAACCATTAAAAGGGAAATGGAAACATAACACTTCAACACTAAACACTCTTAGTGATTGTAATTTACATTTCTAGAATGAGGACTCTATATGCACAGTTCAGCTGTATATCCGTATAAAATTATTTGACAATGTTAATGTACATCCAGCTATATTTGGGTATATACATCTGCTATGTATACAAATTAAGAGGATTGTTCCTTGATTCTTGATTTAGTTGCGGCTATTAGATTTTCATCCCTGAGGCATTTGATAATCAGTTTAACAGAACATAGTCATTTGTCTTGTTTGTGGACTATATAACAGATGTATTTGGGTTTTAGTAATTATGATAGAAATGCTAATAAGATGTGGTATCTGTTATTAATTAACACTTTTCAGCTTCGGTATGGCTGGGTTATAGGGATTGATATCATATTAAGCAGTAAGTTTATGAATTCTATTTTGAAAGACCTCTCTGAACTCTTGAAAAAAAATATTTAAAACATTAAACATTAGCAATGTATCCCTTGTTTGTCCAAGCCTCAAATATAAGAAACTACTTGATATCTACATTTTCACATCTTTGATTTAGCTTTCCCAAAGGAATTGTTTTGGGGACCAAGGATTCCCTTTCAAGATAACTACAGATAGTCTTCAACTTATGACTATTTGTTTAATGACCACTAAACTTTATGATGGCACTGAAAAGAGTTACTTATGACCAGTCCTTGCAGTTATGATCATTGCAGTATCCCCATGGTCATGTGATCAAAAGTCAAGCACTTGGCAAGCTGCTTGTATTTATGATAGTAGAACCATTTTGGGGTCATGAGATTGTCATTTGTGACCTCTCTGGGGGACTTCCAACAAGCAAAGTTGATGGAGAAAGATGGATATGCTTCACAACCAGTAAATAATTTAATTGCAGCAAAAATAGAATGCGACTCACATAACAACTGCATCACTGGATGGAAGTTCAGATCTCAATTGTGATCATAGGTCAAGGACAACCTTTATTTCATTTGATTAGTATGACTTGGAATACCTAATGAGCAAAGTTCAGATTTATAACACTGCTGCTATCTAAATATATATAAAAAATGATGAATGTCAAGACAATATAGAAATCCATTGAACATGGATTTGATGAGCCCACATCTACAGTGGATCATGTGAAACACTTTAGTCAGTCTAGTTTTTTTTAAATAGTACTACTACATTTTTAAATATCTAATTATATCTATGTGATTAGCAATTGCAAACCTACCCAAAGTACAGTTACCTCATGCCACCATCCGCCACTATCACTGGTTAAGGGAAGGGAATTTATAGTCACTAAGTACTATGGGTTAACAAGAACTCCTAGCATTTGAAGCACAGAATAGTCTGAGGGTAGGTATCATGTCCAGGCATCAAAAAATATGAAAGCAAATGGCTTATAAATCATGTTCATAAAGGACATGCACTAGTATCTACAAAAATTGTGAGTTTTCCAAAACAAGATTAACTCCTAAAATAAGTTCTGTTCATATGGGAGTTAATATAGTACAAGAGTATCTATTAAACAAAGATTATATTCATTATGGGAGCCAATTTGGTGTAGTGGTTAAGACGTCAGGCTAGAAACTGGGAGACTGTGACTTCTAGTCACAGCAGAACACAAAACCAGTTGGGTGGCCTTCTTCAGCTAGACACTTTTTCTGAACTGTAGGAAGGAAGCAATGGCAAATTGCTTCTGAAAACATTGCTAAGAAAACTGCAAGGACTTGTCCACACAGTTTCCAAGCTTCAGACATGATTGAATGGAAGGAAAAAAGATCATTATAATCAGTGGTGGGATTCAATTTTTTTTTACTACGGTTCTATGGGTGTGGCTTGGTGGGCGTGGCAGGGGAAGGATACTGTAAAATCTCCAGTCAGAGGTGGTATTTGCTGGTTCTCCAAACTACTCAAAATTTCCGTTACCGGTTCTCCAGAACCTGCTGAATACCACCTCTGATTATGATATAATATTATTTAATTTTATACTGTTGTGTTTTGAGCAACATGTTTAGCTAAACCAATCAATTTCTTTCTGAAAAGGCACATAACTTTCCAAGAGACATGAAATATTTTCTGTTGCATTAATCATAATCTCTAGGAATGTTATATAGAGATACTAAAATGGCATTTCATTGGCATTCCATAACAAACACTCCAATTCCTGATTCCCTACTTTCTTGAATATCTGATTCAGTGTGTGTTATCAACTCTTTACAAATACAGTAGTTATTATTAGCTTCTTTTATAAAGAACTTGTTAAATTTTCTTGTATGAGGCAGGATTCTGTGGACCCTTACGTTTACCTGGTGATACGTACTGTAGACATTGGGAGATATTTTAAATGAAGATGTTGCCACTTTGCACTTTTTGGCAAATGTTATTAGTTTTGCAGTTCCTCAAATAACAAGCATCAATAATTTATACTTTTAAAGTATGCACTCCATGTTCCACCCAGTTTTTGCTTTTCCACCCAGAGATTGCTTTTCTATTTTCAAATTTAGATTTGCCCAGAATATTAATTTAGAATGATCATGAGGATCAAACTGGAGTTATCATACCCTCCCTACAATGAATGTGGTAGGAAGGCTTTCCCTATAATTGAACAAGCATTACACTGCCAGCTGCCATGATTACAGGTTTATTTGTTTCCTATTGTTTAGTAAACTGACTTAAATGTAAATAATTTAGTAAACTGATTTAAATGCTAATAATTTAATTATGTAAGATGTGTATGCACACACACACACTGTATATATGTTAGACCCATTTGTGTAGTATTTGAAAGATACGTTTTAGTAGATTTTTACTTCGTTTTTCTTTCCCACTATCTTTTTGCATTTATTTTAAAAATATATTAGTATGTTAATAAAGTTTCCACAATTTATTCTTGAAATGAAATAGAATCCTATTGTCTGATGTTTAAAATTTATTTATTACAGTTTCATTCTACCTTTAATTTTTAGGTAGTTAAGTGTTATGCCCCTGGTGGAGACTGATTCTGAGGGATAGGAGGAACAGCCGATGGAATGAAAGTGTTGGAGGAGGCTGGGGAAGGGCAGAGGCTGGCTGGGCAGTCAGAGGAGGACCCAGGCCCATCTCCTCTCCATCCTAGGACAGGAGAGGATAAGGGAGGGACGTGATCTACTTGGGAGGAGAGGCCTTCTTTGTGGGCTGTAGCTGTCACAAACTGCGTACAGGAGAGTGCTGGAAACAAAGCATGGAAATATCTCTAGTTTATTGTTCCTCTCTGAGTTTGGCGTCCTTCCCAGTGTGTGTTCTGATATCTGTGGATGTCTTCCAGCCCTTATCTTGCTTGGCTTGTGTTGTTTTTTACTCTTTATAATTTATAGGCATTTTTAGTTTAAACAGCATTTCCTCCTTGTAACTGCTCGTGTGGGAGTTTTTTGTCTTCAGTCAAGGATATTTGGAGCTTGGAAGTAAAGTGAAGGAATGAAAGGAGCTTTACCTGTTTTTTTGTGACTGTGTTTATTTTGTATCGCCCCCTGGGTCATCACATTAAGACATACTATATTTTTGTATTTTCCTTCCACAAAATTACAAATGTAATTTTGGCAAACAATGCGAAAGACAAGAATTGCCTTTTAATATAAATGACTTGCATGAAAGACTATCACACCAATCTGGAGCCTGAAATTATTCCTATGTATTAGCCACTTAATTCTGCAGGGGAAACTTATCTACAGTATGTAGACTTCTGCCCATTGAGGCTTTAGTCTCATTCTGAAAAACTTAATGGTCAGTTCCAAAATCCAATAATTTTTTTTCTGAATATAAGTATGCAGTGTAAACATCGATAGTCCAATGAGGTAGTCATTGGCTTATATTCATTTATTTAACAACCTTTCGAAGTTATGGCCATACTGAAAAAAGTGACTTTCCACTCATCCTCACACTTACAACTGTCATTGTATCCCCGTGATCATGTGATCAGGTATTTGGGAGTCGGCATGATTGCCATTTGCAACCTTCATCGGGATGGGATGGGGGGAGGCTTCCAATAAGCAAAATCAATGGGAGAATTAGATTTCTTTAACCAGCACAGCAAAAAAGGGGTCATGAAACCAGGTGCTCCTCATTAACAACCATATCACTCAGTGGCAGAAATTCTAGTCCCAATTGTGGTTTTAAGCCGAAAGCTATCTGTACCTAATTTGAAAATGTCATGGCTGGGGCTAACTTTGTCACATGACCTCATTGGTTGAACCTGGTAAAACTTAGCTCCCTCTCTGCAGGAATGGGGTTTTATTGAAAAAGTCTTTTCCAAGGTTTAATGGATTGTGATGGATATCATAGGGCTCTGGGGAATATGTCTAATGAATATCTTAGTTCATCAGGCTAAAGGTAATAAAAAAGCAATGAAGCAGCACCAGAAAGTTTCTAGAAGTATGTATATTAGCAATTTCAAGAAGTAGAACTGTACTCCCAGCACTCAGCTATTTTAGAAATCTGGTTGTTAACTAACATATATGTACATATATGTACTCTACAATTAGAATGGAGTGAATTTCACTTTGGGTTGTATATGTAATAACGAATTAATTAAATCTGTTTTGTAGTCATGGAAGGTTACTACAATATGGTTGAAATAATTATTATAATTCGTTACTTTAGAAAACAACCTGCTATTTCATAAGACAAATTGGCATGATTTTTGACATCTGTATTTGTATCTTGCTTTTAAAATTTTGTCTTGAATGCAACTGTATGAAAAGGGCACTCAACTAAAGAGTTAAAAATGCAAATAGTAGACACAAAGATGGCTTTGAAGGTACTGTAGAACTCAGCAGGGTTTTTATACAAATATATTTATATATACTGGTGCTTTTTAAATTTTAATATTTCTGCATAAATTTGATCTGAATAGTGATTTGTTCTCTACACAGGTCTTAAAACTATAGTAGGTAAAAAGAAATTAATCCAAAACATTATACTTGGTCATTTATTTATTGAAGAAAGTGATCCAAAGCTATATATGACAATCAAAGATATCACAATAAACATAAAAAATAAAGGAAAAAGATGGCAGGCATAATGAAGTGAGGGGTCTTATTTTCTCTTGCCAAAGGCCTGGACAAAAACCCAAGTCTTCACTGCACTTCTAAACAACAACAGATTTGGGGCCATCTGGATCTCAGGGGAAATCTCATTCCAGAGATCACATTATTTAATTGAAGGAATCTAGAGCATTACAATCCTGCAAGATCAAATCAGACAAGCAGGCATTATAGGTGATAAATAGTCCCTCAAATAACCAAGCCATATGCCCATTATAAAGGAATCCTAGAAGCACTGTAGCAGGCAAACTCTGCCTATAGCCTGGAGTTCAATCCTGATGAGACTTAAGTTTGACTTAGCCTTCCATCCTACAAGTAAAATGAGAATGAAAATGAGGTGTTGGAGGCAATAGGCAGATTGTGAATCACTTCAAGAGTGCTGTAAAGCAGGGGTCCCCAAGCCTTGAGCCGCAGCCTATTTGCAACTGGGCCGTGCAAGCACTGGGCGAGTGTAGGCATGGGTATAAACTTCTATTGAAGTAATTCGCCGTTAGGAGAATGAGTGCACACAGGGAGATGTAATGAGAGTAATGTTGAATAACACACACACAGCACACAGCTACACTGTATAGTAAAACGTAGGTTTTACTTCCAGTAAACGGTTAAGCAAAAGTGCAACAGTCCAAGTCATACACGATTATAGCAGTCAGTTTTCAGTCCAGGGATAATACAATAACAAAGTCCAGTATCAAAAACAGTTCAGTAATAGACTCACATCCATTCAAGAATAACGACTATCAGCAACAGTCAATAGGAAAATGCGGGAACTGAAAACAGCGAACATCAGAACATTGACCAACTAGCAACACTGGGAAACCAGGTTTCTGGCTCCATCTTATGGCCCTTTGAGGAACCACATCCAATTACAATTTAGCATTCCCTTAAAGAGACAGTATTAAAATGTCTATCCTGGTTTATATATTTCCAACCCAACTGTTTGGTGACTTACACATCAATCCAATGCCCTTGCTCTTGCACAAGTGGCAGCCACTTGCCCTTATGTGCGAGGTTCTCCTCATATGAGTAGTGGCTGCTTGCATGTGAAGCTCCTCTTGTGCGAGCAGCACCTGTTTGTCCTCGCACATGAAGTTTTTCTTGCACAACCGGTGGCTGTTTTGTGCTCGCATGCAAAGCTCTCTTCACTGGCACCAGCTATCTGCCACTCACAAGGAACTATCCCATCTTCCTGCTTGCTGGGCTGCCAAGCCAAAAAGGTTGGGGACTGCTGCTGTAAAACACCATATAAAGCAGTATATAAGTCTAAGTGTTATTTCTATTGATATGTATGTGTGTGTGTTAATATTCTTTTGTTTAAAGTCTAAAGTCACACTTCTGTTCTCATATTGAATATAGTATATTGTGGGAAGACAACCAATTCACCTGATCCAATTTCAATTGCTGAATCTTTAAAATTACTATGGTCCTTTGTATGGATGCCTAAAATATATCTGATATTATACATTGTCTTATAGCAGTTACCTTAACTGGTTTCCCCCCCACAGTATTTATGGTGGGGGTGTTCCTTCTGCACTTTCAAGTTCTATCTTCTGACTGGTGGGTAAAAGCAAACTTTCTCCATGGGTATTGGGTATGGCAATGTCATTCAGCTAAGGTTTGGGGGACAACTCACCTGAGACGGGGGTCAGACCAGAGGCTGAGTGCAGCCGGGAAGTTTCAGGGTCGGGAAGGGTCAGTTCGAGGATGGGAGGTTATTTCCGGGAGGGAGAGGTAAATTTTATTTGCCCGGTGAGCGGGAGAGGCAGATATGGTGGTTGTAGGGGGCCATATCATGTTTTGGGAGTGCGCCCCTGCTGTTTGTGCGTGGTGGCGTGCTCCGGCTCCAAAGGTATTTCCCGTTCCCCGGGTTGTCCGAATCAACGGGCCCTGGGCCTTCGGTTGATGTTGTGTAATGCCAGGTCCGTAGTAAATAAAGCCCCCCTCATTTATGATTTGATTTGGGAAGGGGGAGCGGACCTGGCGGGTATTACCGAAACCTGGTTGGGCCAGGTGGGGGGTGTTCCCCTGGTGGAGATGTGCCCATCTGGGTTTCGGGTTTTCCATTGGCCGAGGGCTCGGGGGAGGGGCAGAGGGGTTGCGATGGTTATTAAGGAAGATCTGTGTCCTAGGGAATCCACTGTTCCTCAGACGACTGGATGTGAATCCTGCTTTGTGAAGTGTTCCGGGGTTCAGATGGGCCTATTGATCACGTACCTGGCTCCCTGCTACGTGGCATCGACCCTGCCTGAGCTCCTGGAGGTTATAGCCAGCTTGGCGGTTGAGACCCCTAGGCTTATGATCATGGGGGATTTCAACCTACCGTCTGCCGGCGGTACCTCTGGGATTGCTTAGGAATTCATGGCTTTCATGACAGCCTTGGGCCTGACCCAATTAATTAGGGACTCCACACACACTGGGGGTCACACCTTGGATTTGGTTTTTGTCTCTGGCCAGTGGCAAGATGATCTAGGTATGGGGGACGTTGTTATAGAGCCCCTGTCATGGTCTGATCATTTGCTCCTTAGGCTGGACTTCCATTCCCCACCCCCTCGCCGTGGGGAGGCAGAGCCGATAAAATGGTTCTGCCCCAGGCGCCTGATGGACCCGGATAGGTTCCTGATGGAGCTTGGGCCTTTTCCCGAGGCTCGCACACATGACTCGGTTGGGGACTTGGTAGCCATCTGGGATAGGATGGCTGCTGAGACCCTTGACCGGGTCACACCCTTGCGGTCTCTGACCCGGTGCCGATCCCAATTAGCTCCTTGGTTTTCCGAGGAGCTGAGGGAGATGAAGCGCCGGAAAAGACGCCTAGAGAGTGGTTGGAGGACTAGCTGCTCTGAATCTGACCGAACACTATTGCGGTCCCATATTAGGGCCTATTTAGTGGCGATAGGGGCAGCAAAGCAGTCTTACTTTTCCGCCCTTATTGCGTCTGCAGAAAACCACCCAGCCGCCCTTTTTAGGGTGACCCGCTCCCTTTTAGATGTGGGAGTGTGGGAAGATCCCCTACAGAGACAGGCTGAAGATTTTTCGAGATATCTGCAGGACAAAATTGCTCAGATTCGGGATGGGTTGGACTCTGACTGGGCTACTCTGGACGGGATGACTGGGGCAGATCCCGGGGAGGTCATTTGGGGCGAGTTTGATCCTGTGACCCTGGAGGACAGGATGTGGACAGGATACTGGGTGGGCTTAATACCACCACATGTTTACTGGATCCGTGCCCCTCCTAGTTGGTTTTGGGGAGGTCATTTGGGGCGAGTTTGATCCTGTGATCCTGGAGGACAGGACATGGACAGGATACTGGGTGGGCTTAATACCACCACATGTTTACTGGATCCGTGCCCCTCCTGGTTGGTTTTGGCCACCCGGGAGGTGACACAAGGTTGGTTCCAGGGTATTATTAATACTTCCTTGAGTGAGGGGTTTTTGCCTGCCGCCTTGGTTTTGGCCACCTGGGAGGTGACACAAGGTTGGTTCCAGGGTATTATTAATACTTCCTTGAGCGAGGGGTTTTTGCCTGCCGCCTTGAAAGAGGCGGTGGTGAGGCCCCTCCTCAAGAAACTGTCCCTGGACCCAACATTATTATCGAACTATCGTCCATTCTCTAACCTTTGCTTAATGGCAAAGGTTGTTGAGAGTGTGGTGGCACAACAGCTCCCTCGGCACCTGGATGAAGCTGTTTATTTAGATCCGCTCCAATTGGGTTTCAGGCCCGGGTACAGCACGGAGATGGCATTGGTCGCGTTGGGGGATGATCTCTGCAGGGCCTGTGACAGGGGTTGTTCCTCTGTCTTGGTCCTGTTAGATCTCTCAGCGGCTTTTGATACTATCGACCATAGTATCTTATTGCAGCTGTTGGGGGGGGTTCAGAGTCGGGGGCACTGTGTTATGGTGGTTGTCCTCCTTCCTCTCCGACCATTCGCAATTTGTGTTGGCAGGTGGGGCAGAAGTTGACCCCGAGGCCCTACGGGGTGCCTCAGGGGTCTGTGCTATCACCCGTCTGTTCAACATTTATGTGAAGCTGCTGGGTGAGATCATTCATGGTTTTGGGGTAGAGTTCCATCAGTATGCTGATGATACTCAGTTATACATTTCTACCCCAGGCCACCCCAACGAAGCCGTTGAAGTGATGACCCGGTGCCTGGAGGCCGTGCAGAGTTGGGTGGGTTTAAACAGGCTCCAAACTCAACCTGACCAAGACCGAGTGGCTGTGGTTTCCTGCGCCCAGATACAGCCGGCTTATTCCATTGCTGGCTGTGGGGGGAGAAATTTTGACTCCCATGGAGAGGGCACGCAATCTTGGTGTCCTCCTGGATGTACAGCTGTCGTTGGAAGATCATATGATGGCCGTCACCAGGGGGGCTTTTTATCAGGTCCGATGGATCTGTCAGTTGCGGCCCTTTCTGGATCTGGGCGCGCTTCGCACAGTCACTTCTGCCCTCATCATTTCCCGTCTAGACTATTGCAATGCTCTCTACATGGGGCTCCCCTTGAAAAGCATCTGGAGGCTCCCGCTGGTGCAGAATGCAGCCGCGTGGATGATTCTGGGGGCTTCTTGGACCTCTCATGTTACACCGCTCCTGGCGAGCTGCATTGGCTTCCGGTAGTCTTCCGGATGCGATTCAAGGTGTTGGTGGTTGTTTTTAAAGCGCTCCATGGCTTGGGACCCAGATACTTACGGGACCACCTTCATGCCACCATCGGCCTCCCGCCGGCCTGTGCGCTCTCACAGGGTGGGCCTCCTTGGGGTGCTGTCAGCTGGACGATGCCGGCTGGCAGCCCCGAGGGTACAGGCCTTCTCTGTAGGAGCACCCTCCCTTTGGAATGAGTTACCCCCGGAGATGCGGACTATCTCTAACCTGCGAACCTTCCGGTGTGCATTGAAGACTCATCTTTTCCAATAAGCCGGTCTGGCTTAGGTTTTAAATTTGTTATTTTTTACCCTGTTTTATTACTTTATTGTTGTCTTAATTTCTCAGCCATAGATTTAATCCATTTTTAATCTGTTTTTAAATTTTATATCTGGCATTGTATTGTTTTTAGTTGGGCTGTGCACCGCCCCGAGTCCCAATTTGGGAGAGGGGGCAGTATATAAATTAAATAAAACTCAAACTCAAACTAAGGTCATCTACTTAGTGATGTTGTTCCTGTCATAAATTTGAGCATATTTCTGTCAGAGATCGATCATGCTGATTCATTTGTACAAGCACTAGAAAAAACAATCTTAAAAGTATATAACAGATAGAATCTTATACTTTTTAATCCTAGTTACAACATGATATGGGACCTGTAATTTAAAAACTTTTAAGAATTTAAGAACTTTAAGAAGACACTTGTTCTCAAACTCTTTCTTTTCAAGTAAATCACCAATGGACTGTAACTCTTGAGTTATATACTTTTTCTAAAAAAGTCTTACATTGATAGGTAATTTAGCTTTCATAAAAATGCACTCTATCCAGAAATGCATAATTTTGACACATTGATCCTTGAAATGTCATTTATCTGTGATTAGAGCTCCCTTTCTTAAAGCTAGTTGTCTTGCTCTTAGACTCTTCTTTTAAATCTCTGGGCTCCTTAACTTGTCAACTTTTAGGGAGCTAAAATTAGATTAGACTCATTAGTAAACATGGACCATTTGTCCCCAGCAGAAACAAGACAATAATTTTTTTATGTTTTCTGGGCATTATTAATCTTTTCTTTTCCTGATATTTTGGAAAAGGTATTTGTACTCATTAAATTCCATAAATGTAACACATATGTGTACAAGAGGTAGAACTTACATTATGATACAGCATTCCTCATCTTGATCTGACCCTTTCAAGTAATGCTCTTTTCAAACTCTCATATATTTTGTCTTTCCACACCATTTCTCCATTAACATAATTCTTCGGGGTTCCCTCTTTTTTGTTTTCAGTTTAATCTTTTTTTTTTACTTAAAAGACAATTCTTTGTTTTCTCTACAGCTTAACAAAACTCATTTTTCAAATGCCTTGCAGTTTACAGGGGCTCAACTTAAAGAAGATATCTTAACTTGCTTTCAGAGATTATACCTTTTATTTTCAAAGTTATCAAAATTTCAGGCATAACTGTCATTTATTAAATTTATATGCCCTTCTCTCCCTGTTGAGTGAATGTGTATGGCTTGTGCTGACTCCATACCCTTAGCAACTCTTTTACTGAATGTGGTACATTCTTTGAAGTTTAAATGTTTTTTCCATTTCCTTAGCCTCTTTTTTTTTTTATCCTGCTCAGCTTACTTGGCTTATAAAGCCAATTCACACCTCCTGCCTATAAGGTCAAACCTTATCATATTCCTTTCATTCCACTCATCCCTTATATAAAATCCTGATGGACTAAAATGCCCTTTGTGGGCTAAATAAAATCTGAGATTTTGTAGGAATACTTTTAATGTATTTCAATATTACTTTTCATACATTTTAGTGAACAGTATAAATTAGCATATAAAAATCTGAAATAAGTTTTTAAAAAATAGCAACCCATTACAGTCACAATAGGCTCTTAAGAAACAGAAAATAATAGAAAATTGTGTTGCAAAATAGTTTGCCAAATGCAAATTTAAAAAGAAGGCATTTAAGAGAAATGCATTTAGAAAATTTACAAGACAGAAGGAAAACTTGTACTTTTCCATTCAGGTAACTAGACGAGAAAACAAGTAAGATTCTTACCAAACTATTTTTGCTGCCTTGAGCACAACAGTTTAGAGAGTTGATTAAAATGTATCCCAAAATCATGTACATTCCTCCTATAATAAAATCATTTAAGCTAGCAATGAGATTAGTTTTGCATAGTTAAATACACCTGAGTGAAGAACTTAAATCATTTAAAAATATATCTGGAAAAGCTATTAAAAATATATTCTAATATATATTCTATATATTCTTAATTGTACTACGTGCCTTTTTGCTTCAAGGTTAGATCTTCAGTCATGTATAATATTCCATATTTATTTGTTGTGTGCAATTAAGAACAAGAACTAGAAGCCAGTATTTATATCCTGCCACATACATTTGCCTAGTTGTGCACTTATTAAACAGCATTACTCTAAAAGGGGTCATATGATGGTATAATACCGTAGTAGAAAAACGTTACAGTTCCGAGGTTTATTTTTTAAAAAGCCTGAACAAAATAATTTATTCTACACTATCAAGGGTTAGTCCCCTTGGATACTGTATAAATAGAGCATAGGCATATAAGTAGAGAAAACAGAATGTCTCATTTGTGGAAGTGCTTAGAATGGGCAGTTTAAAATAGAAGATAAGCTTATGCTACAAAATTTATGTTTCAGCCATTGAGATGTATTGGTACACTAGCATATGGCTTTGAGCTTTTCAAATTGCAAATCCTATTTACAATGTAAGTAGCTAAGCGAATTACTCTTCTGATGCAGAGTTGTGTATGTGACAAGGGTTTGCAGCCTTCTTTCTAAACGATATTAAAGTGTTATTTGATCCTCTGAAAATATTCCATTCTTTTAATTAGTAAGGATGCTGCTGCATACCAGTCAGTAGCAGGAAATGAATATAATCTATGTAATTAATATATGTAATAATTTAGAAGGTATACTATCATTTTGCTAGGCATCATTGCTTATTAGATAGATCTTTGAATTTGGGGATATATAATGCTGAAACATCTGGGAGATGGTTGAGCTAATCATTTAAAAGAATGTTGAGTTGCTTAGGGAAGAACTGGATTCAAATGTTTAGTCATTTAGGAGGCTGAATAGCCCTTGTGTATTTCAGTTGAATCTAAATAGAAAATGGCATAAGGCTGAATGGAAAAAATGATTTTTTATTACAGCAATCAGGTGGTGAAAAATTAAAATATAATCTAACGAAGAACACGAATGGAATAAGATTATGATGTGAGAGAGAGAAAGAGAGAGAGAATTGGTGTGTCTAATGGCCTTGCGTGCTTTTCTTAATAATTGCAAATCCTTATTGTCATTTATATAGCGTTCTTGTTATATATTTTATAATTCTGTGAGTATATTATTATTCCCTGTAGTTTATGTTCCTGTGGACGGTGTATATTTAGAATTTTATGTTGCCTATTTAGGAATGTTATAAATATTACTCCATGCTCATTCTGGAAGGTAGTTATCTTTGCTTTACCAGTTTTATCTGATTTTATTATGACATAAATGAAATGCATTCATCATTATCCCCATTTCAAAGATGGGAAAAAAATATTTACTTAAAATATTAATGCATGTCTGGCATACAATTTGAACTCTAATTTTCTGTATCAATTTGTGTATGTTCAGTGACTTCACCCAGATGGGCACCATTGTGAATCTGACTTTTTAGTCATCTCCTCAATCCATCTGAACTGTCAGAATTTAATTGTGTTCTTTACAACTCTGGCATCAGATTAATTCCTAAAGCCTAATCTGGAGCCAAATATCTGCCATGATTATAGTTAGTGAAAAAGTGCAGGTAGTCCTCAACCTATGACCACAATTGAGTCCAAAATTTCTGTTATTAAGTGAGTCAGTTGTTAAGTGAGTTTTATATTCCATGATTTCTGGTGTGTGCCTGTGTGTGTGTCTGTATCATATGTTTACTATATATTTAGATATTGCATACCTCTAAAAACTCCTTAGCAAACCTTGGTTTCCTGTGATCCAGGGGGATCCAGTCTGTTTGATTCTGCAGTATGTTCTGTCATTTGGCTTAGGGTTCCTTCTGACTTGGATAAAAAGATGGCCAGAGATTATCTGGGAAGGTCCTTGGTCACTGCAGAAATCATAAAATCCTAATCCAATCAGAGCCCACACGGATGACATTGAAAATCAGTTACCCAGCACAAAAGTCTGAGAAACTCTGGAACTATATTTAGCTAGGTCAACTCACTATGTTACTTGTCAATCCTTTTTTCTTATAACTGATATATGTGCTTGTTCTCCATTGAGCTGCTCTGAGCATCCAGAGAGTGGGAAGTGCCTAGTCTCTGGTACGATAGGCTGAGCTTAATTAATTAATCCTTCCCATCTCCTGCCCAGCATCCCCAGTTTTTGCTCAGCCTTGGAGATGGTAGGCAGCTTTTCCTTGCTCAGAGCAGGACAACTTGAGGTGATCGGTTAATCGTTTAAATTGAATTTATCCAAATTGTTTGTTTAAATTGAGTTCCTTGCCAACTGCAATCGAGCTGAAGCAGTCGCGGCGATCACGGATCATCACAGACGTTCTGATCGCGATCGTGCTAATATCCCTATAGAATTGGTTTGTTAGTCAAATTGGATTCCTCCCCACGAGAATGCAGGGGTGAGGGCGTTGGAGCCCTGTTCCCCCTTTCCGCTGCTCAGCTGGCCCTTTTAATTATTTGAGCAGCAAGTCTCTTTTGCTGTGTTGTTTTGGCACCAAATTGCGATCTGCGCCATTAATTAGGGGACAGTCCGCCATTGTTGAGCGCACGTTCCCCAGGTCCAGGCCTCAACACGTGGCATCATGTGGCCATTTCTGATCGTTTAATCCGTTGTGGAAAAGTTTTTTTTTTGATTGCTCGCTCCCTAGACAAGGGAGGAAGGAGCTATATATAAAAATATCTTTATTCTTTTCAACTCCAGTTGGGAGAATTGTTTTTTCCTGCATTTTGCTATCTCCTCGCAGCTCGAACAAAGCTATTTTGTATCACAGCATAAACAGAATTACCAAGGCCTGAGGCCTGTGGGACATCTGTCTGGGCTACTGTGCATATCTAAAGCCCTCTATAAGTGGAGTTCTCAAATTTGGCTTATTTGGTTTTTTTCTTAGAGTAGATTTTTCATTTCATTCTTGTACATAATAGTTGTAAATAAGTTCTCAAGTGTAATTGTGAATATAGTAATATTAGGAATTTTCTAAAAAAAAGGGGGGGAGAAGTATATCGATTGGGTTCCCTGTCCCAGTGGGGGTGCAGGACCCTGACAGTGCCAACAGACAAATAAAATTTGGCATATATTTTGTATATTTTTTCATAGACATATACATCCCAGTTTTACCTGACTTATTGCAATGGCAAGCAAAGGGGGGGACAAGCCTCGGACCCAAGACAAGTCTAAAAAGTCTAGAGGTCCTTCAAAAGCCGCTGATAAGGACACTTTCAAGTGTCAGAAAGCATTAGAAAGATAAATTGAAAGGCACACAAGGGAGAGAGAGATGGCCTCTCTACCTCACAATACATCTCCTCAGATTTAGGTTCAAAACACTCTGATACCTTTAGATTTATCCTTACCATCTCGCCCATCTGGTATCACTGACTCTAGTAATTTATAGACTTCGAGGAGGGTTCCAGAAGCAACATTCACACCGACGGCAGCCGGGTTAAGACAGGAAGAGATTCTTCCAGAGGAGGTCCCTCAAGCATTGAAGTCGTGGATGGAGCTGGCGATCAGCAGGGGAATCGCAGCTGGTCTTCAACAATCCATCGGACCAGACAGATACCACTGTCAGACTATGACAATCAATCAATTTGATCCTTAGATAGATCGGATCTTCAGTATCCTCAGGTACTTCCCCCAAGGGAGCCCTCCTTAATTCCTCATGCACACCATGCTCAGGAGGAGGGAGAAGGCGAGGTCAATTTGGATCAATTAGATAGTGATGTTCCTCTGGATGATGAGTCCCCAGGAAGGGGCATGTCAGATGACGAAGATGTCAGGCCTGATCAACCTACCTTTACGGGCCTTTTTCATCCTCAGCTTTTCAAGTCCCTCTTTTATAAGGCAAAAGCCACAGCTCGGCTTGATAAGTCTTCCTCTGCTCAACAACAAGATCCTTGAGTAGTCGGAAGACCTTGTCTTTTCTCAACCGGTTAACGAAGTAGAGGTTATTCCGGTGTTTTTGGATCTACTTCACAAACAGTGGTCTTCTGCCTCAACACACCCTCCGCCCACAAATTTTGACAAAAAATTCTTCAATTTAGATCCAGATTTCTCAGATCATCTGAATACTCCTGTGGTAGATGATCCTATCATTATCTTGGCTTCCCCATTATCCGTTCCCATGGAATCAGAGGATGCCCTTAGAGCGGAGGATAAAAAATTGAAATTACACTTAGAAAAGCTCATCAGTCTGATGCGTGGGCGATAAGGACGGCTACTGCTGCATCCTTTTTCACCAGGACCTCCCTCAGATGGCTCCGCCACCTGAGGGACACTATTCCTAGTTCCAACATCAGGGCTTATCAAGACATCGCCAAACTAATGGCTGCAGCAGAGTTTTCTGCGGATGCCATGTTTAATTCGGTAAAATTTTCGGCTCGAGCCATGGCATCTCAGACGGCGGCCCATCGTCTACAATGGCTCAGAAATTGGCAAGCAGATTCCAAAAACAAATGGAAACTGGCCTCTTCCCCAATTTCTAACAAAAAGCTGTTTGGCGCTGCCTTAGATCCCCTATTGATTGAAGCAAGAAATAAGAAGAAAGTTCTCCCCTCTCTCCTCTGTCGTTCAGACCCTAGACTCTATCAGCCCTTTTGGAGAAGTTCCTTTAGTCCCTATTACCGTGGGACATTCCCCAATAGGTTCCAGAGGGTTCTGGAGTTTAGAGACATCCGACAGTCAGAGGGTCCGGACTTCAGTGATAGACCTCATAGAGGAGGACAGGGAAGGAGATCCTTGAGGCTTGGGAGGAAAAGGCTTCCGGCATCCCAGATAGCTTCAGACAGTCAATTCCCATTGAGGGACGATTGAAACTGTTTGCAGATAGTTGGGATTCCATTACATCAGATTCCTGGGTCCGTGACACCGTTAGATTTGGCCTGGCTCTAGAATTTTCCTCCACACCTCTGAATTTCTTTATGCAATGCCCTGTTTCCAGGGATCCTATTAAAAGGAACCTTATGGAGGCAGCGATTGATCATCTTCTCGAAATTAAAGCCATCCAACCCGTTGCTAGAGACCAGTAGGGCCAGGGGTTCTACTCTCTTCTTTTTGTAGTCCCCAAGAGTTCGGGGGGATGGAGAGCAATATTAGACCTAAAGCGACTGAACCGTATTCTTGTTTATCGTAAATTCAAGATGAGCATGTTGCATTTCATTCTTCTTGGAATAAGGGAAGGAGATTTTTTATCTTCCATAGACCTCACGGAAGCATACTTACACATTCCAATTCGACTTTCTCATTTCAAATTTCTCAGATTCTGCTACAATAACAGACATTTTGAGTACGTCGCCTTACCTTTTGGATTGTCATCCGCCCCAAGGACTTTTACAAAGGTTTTGGCGACAGTAGCCACCCACTTATGGAGTTTCTCTGTTAGGCTACATTGCTATTTGGATGACATTCTACTATTATCTTCTTCCCTTGGACAAGCAGAATTGGATTTGCAACTAACATTACAAGTTCTTCAATAACACGGTTTCTCTGTCAATTGGGCAAAGAGCCATTAGGTACCTTCTACCCGATTATTCCACTTAGGTGCAATAATAGATACAGTTAAGGGAGGGGTATTTCTATCACCTGAGAGACTGGAGAGTATCAGGACTTTAGCTCAAAGTGTCAGAACTCTGAAACGTTCCCCTTGCGGATTTGTCAAAGCTGTTGGGGAAAATGATATCCTCTATTTCTATTATTGCTTGGGCACGCTTCCATGCCAGATCGCTACAATGGTTTTTACTTCCTTACTAAAGATCAGAGCGAAGCAATTCCAGAGTCGAAGTGTTGGTCCCAACAAGAGTCTGTCTCTCTATATATTGGTGGACCGTTCCGACAATCAACAGAGGTTGCCTTCTGAAAGAACCCCATAGACTGACCATTACCACAGACATCAGCCTGTTGGGTTGCGGGGCACACTTCTGAACCATTTCGACTCAGGGACTCGGGTCAGTAACAGAACAATTGAACAACATCAATTGGTTGGAGCTAAGGGCAGTTCATTTGGCCCTCCGCAACCTTCTTCCTCACATTCACATGAGTCATATTCTCATACTTACAGACAATGTCACAGCCAAAGCTCATATCAACAGACAAGGGGGTACACGTTCAAGACAGCTAATGGCAGAAACAGAGCGACTGTTCCGCTGGGCAGAAAGGAATTTGGGTTCCATCACAGCGGAACACATTTCGGGGATGACAAACACGAAAGCGGACTGGTTGAGCAGGGCCACGGTCGATCAATCAGAATGGCGCCTGCATCGAGATCTGTTTCAGGAGATGATCTGAAGGTTCGATCTTCCACTTGTAGACCTGTTCGCTTCTCCCCAAAACATGCAACTCCCCAGATTCATTTCGAGGTATCCATCTCAGGGGAAGGAGAACTTCGATGCCCTCTGTTGTTAGTGGCCCCAGGATCTCCTCTATGCTTTTCCACCTATTCCTCTGATACCCAAGGTGATTCAGAAGTTGTTAGAGGAGAGAGCGGAATTGATCCTGTTGGCCCACACTGGTGCAGAAGGACATGGTTCGCGGACCTCAAGAGGTTGTCCATAGCCGAACCTTGGAAAATCCCACCTCAGAAGGTTCATCTTTCCCAAGGACCGATCCAACACCCCGAACCTCAATGGCTACAATTAACCGCCTGGAGGTTGAGCGGAAACATTTAACTCAAGAAAAGTTTTCTGACAGGGTGATCACTACCATTCAGGCGGCCCGGAGTCCTTCCATGAACCACATATACAATGCTCCGTGGGCCATTTTTCATAAATGGTGCGCTAAATCTAGAATAGATCCGTGTTCAGCATCACCAGCAGAAATTTTGGAATTCCTGCAGGATGGTCTAGACGGGGCTTTCTCCAAACACATTACAGAGGCAAGTGGCAGCTATTGCCTCGGTGGTGAGATGGGAAGATTTACCATCTATTTCCCATCACCCACGAATAAAGAGTTTCCTAAAAGGCTCCATGAATCTATGTCCTCCGATGATTCATCGTTATCCCACCTGGGATCTTAATAAGGTACTAACAGCTCTCACTGAGAGTCCATTTGAGCCCCTAAGAATGACAAGCCTCCACTACCTTACTTACAAGGTGGTATTCCTCGTAGCTGTCACATCAGCTCGACGCATTTCTGAAATAGCAGTCCTGTCGGTCTGCAAGGACCTCTGTATCTTCCATACAGACAGAGTAGTGCTTCAACCGGATCCCACATTCACTCCTAAAGTAAACTTGGCCTTCCATAGAGCACAGGAACTAATTCTCCTGAATTTCTGTCCTAATCCTTCTCAAGGCCTGGAACAGTAATGGCACCGACTGGATGTCCGCAGGGCTATCCGCTTGTACATTCACCAGACGGCTTCCTTTAGAAAAACAGAGGCTCTGTTTGTATCCTTTCAACCAGCTACTCAGGGACAAAAGGTGTCCCCCTCGACTATTGGCAGATGGTTGAAGGCCACGATAGCCAAGGCGTACGAATCTCATTCTTTACTGGTGCCCAGAGGTATCACGGCACATTCAACAAGGAGTGTGGCAACTTCGGCGGCCTGGGCCACCCAGGCTCCTATCATTGAAATTTGTAGGGCGGCAACATGGGCCTCTCCATTGCCTTTTATTGGACATTAAAAAATTGATACATTTGCTTCCGCTGAGGCCTCCTTTGATAGGAGGGTGTTGCAACAAGTCCATTCTGACAGGGAGAGAGTTCCAAATCAGACAGAGACCCTCCTGTAGGACAGCCAAGCTTTGGTATGTCCCACTTTCTGGATGCTCAGAGCAGCTCAATGGAGAAAGGACGTTGGTACTTACCTGATATGCCCGTTGTCAGTGAGCTGCGACGAGCATCCAGTCCCACCCATTGTTCCTGCTCCGACCAATGATACTATTGTTATTGATATCTAATTTCACTAGTTTACTATTAGTGTGGGTGGGGAAGCATCTCCTCGTCTTCGTCAAAAACTGGAGATGCTGGGCAGGAGACGGGGAGGAGCCATAGCGTCCTATTAAGCTCAGCCTATCGTACCAGAGACTAGGCACTTCCCACTGTCTGGATGCTCATCGCAGTTCACTGAGAACGGGCGTATCAGGTAAGTACCAACGCCCTATTTATGCAGATTTATTAGTGTGAAAGATCATTATAAGAGTTCTATGACATCATTTCTTTCTTATGTCTATATTATTTAGAACTATGTTTAGAACATGGATGCCCAGCCTTTTGTCTTGCGTGAGCCATGTTGAGTGAAGAAGAACTGTCTTGGGCCGCATATAAAATATATAATATAGTTAATGTGTGTAGATCACAATCTTGTGGGGGACGCATGACCACAGTTTGGACATGTCTGATTTCATGTATTTACATAAGTGTACCTAAAAGAAGTTAAATGGAAGCAGGCAGGATTGTCCTCATTTCCAAGTACTCAAAAATATTATAATCTTGGAGATTTCTCCCATTCCATGATCAAAAGAAAGCATTGAAGGCTAACTGACTTATATCACATGCTACATCAAATTTATCTTTAGGGAAAGTATCAATCAGAGGCATCTGGGGAGGGGAGGAGTCAACTCTCCAAGTTCTCTTTTCACTGGCAGAGGGCTGCATGGGGTTGTTGTGCTGAAAATGGGTCTGGGGTGTGTGCATACAGCCCTTCTGGGCTCCATTTTTGCTGGCAAATGGCTGCAAGAGGCAGTTTTAGACAAAAATGGAGCCCAGGGTGGCCACCTACGGCCCACCCGAGTTCTGTTTTCATTGGCAGAGGCACTGAAGGCCGGTCCTTTGCTGTTTCCAGGGCAGTCCTGTGAGCCAAATCTAAGTACCCCATGGGCCAGATCCGGGCCCTGGGCCTTGAATTTGACACCCCTGAACGAAGGTGATTCTAATTAGGAGTTCAAATTATGTTAAGTACCTTCTAACTGGGACATTTGATCAGGACAATACTTTTCTTTCTTGACATTAAGAATTTAATATTTAATACATCTATCTCTTACTTAAAACTTTGAAAAATAATGTTCATAAAATACCAAACTCACCTCATAATATGCACTATAACTTAATAATTGCTATAAATAAATTCCCCAGAATTCAGAATTTAAAATTAAAACAGTAAAGAATAAGAGAATCAAAATAACTATAAATGTGATTTTGATGTGTTTTAAAGAATATTGATTGTGAAATAAGTTAAGTTGAATTAAAAAGCAAAGTTATTGGCTAGCTAGGGAGAAAGACATGTACTGAAGCTTGGAAGATTAAATAGAAAATCTATTCAGGATTGGTGTGAAGTATGTAATTTAATTTGGTACATGCATACCGGAATAGAAGAATGCAAATGAAGAGATGCATATGCAAAATATTATAGAAAAAAGATGAGTGTAATAGAAGTACGTTTGGCATAAAATCTCCAAGGTTATGAGTTCACTGAATACTGAAAAAAACTTTGGACTTCATAACTGTGTTTCTTAACTAGACACATTTATCATAGGCAAATAGTATATTGTGGCTATAGTATATTGTTCTATTTATTATATAGAGAACCTAGGGAGTTGAAATCTGTGCCTATTCTGCATTCAGTGAAATAATCTTTTTCTTAGTCTGTTTGAAGGTTATGACTTCCATCATCTTCTCATCCATAAAGTACTTCTTTTCTAACCTTTTATGTGATTTGACTTACTAATTCTGCTAACCTAATGCCTGGCTCTATATAGAGTTAAGTGATTCTGGAAAATTCACGGGAAATCAATCATGCCACTAGCCTCTATTACCATGGGATATACTTTTCTAATGTCTTTGGAAAGCTGGAAATGAAATTTATCTTTGGTAATGACATTCATAAAATCAGATTGCATGTTTTGAGAATACACACACACACACACACACCCATAGATACACATGCATACTCATGATAGGAAGGGTAAAAGTATAACTGTTGAGTATAGCAGAAATCCTGCTCTTCAAAAAAGGAAAGAAAAAAATGTTTATGTTCATTGATAAATAATACTTAGAACACATAATTATTTTGAACTTTTTTCAGATAATATCCTTGTAGATACTAATGCACTGAAATCATATCTTTTATGTATTCTGGTGAAGAGAGTGCCATTTAATTGAATAGAGCTAGAATAAAGGAAATCCTTATTTATTTATATTCCGTTTGGAAAATATCTGTTCTTCTCACCTTTTGCACTATGTGCAAACTATGGCAATATAATTGGCATAGAATTCTAGTTTAATATTTAACTTGAAGAAATTGTGTGAGCTGGATGTTTCAAGTTACTACTTCTCCAAGAAACATCATATATTGCCTGAAGAGGTTCCAGCCCTCTATAATTCTATGACATTTACCTAATCTGCAGAACAATTTCCCTTGCTGTATGTAGTTCTTCCTTTTCTTGATCAAGTAACATAAAAGCCAGCATATTTGTCAAAGGTGGATTTCCAGGTGAGGAATGGTGAATTTAACACATCTCCAAATGGACCAGTGAGTAGAATGGTCTTACAGAAACTCTCCAGAAGCAAAGAGGATAAGAAATTGCCAACAACTGTTCTTTGCAAGTAGAACATAGGACTGAGGTTTGAGATGGGGAAATAATATGAAGAGGGATCAAATCCTATGGCAACATCTGAATAAATTAAAGACCAGGATTGTTAGAAGCAAAAGGAAATAATATAAAGTTGGTTTCTTTGATCAAGGCTAAATCAAGACATGTTTCTTTAAAGTTCTGGAAATCCTTTATGGACTGCTGAGCTGACTTAATTGTTGGTTGGGAATGCAAATAAGTGTTTAATTGCTGAGTTACATTTAAGATTTTAAATATACATGAACTTTTTTCACTAGTCATGCACAACTGTACTTTTGGATCTGGGATACAGAAAAAGTTCATCATCTGCTACTATACTGTAAGTTCTATTTGGAGTAGTTCCATCATATTACATCAATACCTAGGAATAATGGCTAATTGTTATATGAATCTCCTTTTCTCTGATATGAAATTATATATCACTTATTCAGTAGCTAAAGTTTTCGTTGCTTTAAAAGAAGATGGCAATTGATGGAAGTCTGAAAATTGTTATCTCTCCTTTTTGATTAAATTTAGGTTATTTCATGACTGCTGGTTAGAGTAAAATTGATCATTTAATATAACTGTTATTTTATGTTTAATGTATGGTTTTATTTATTTATTAAATTTGTATAGAAGTACAGTACTGTATATCTTACAAATTGATTCTGGACAATGTATAACATATTATTTTAAACACCGAGTATTATTTTTTGTTTTGGGATGGTTTTTTTTGGTAGAACAGCAAAGTACAAATATAACAAACTTATGATTAATACCCAATTATGAGAAACTGTCCTTTTTCATATAGAAAAATTTAAAACTGTTAAAACTGCAAATTCTAACCATGTCAGGATACTTGCCAAATCTCAAAAGTTCATAGCCTCTTGTGGTCACATGATCATCATTTGAGACTCCTGCTGGCTTTTGACTTTGCTTGTTGGAAGCTAACAGCGAACGTTGCAAATACATGTCTCTGGGATGCTGCAACTTTGTAATTGCAGTCCAGTCACAAAGCACTCAAATGCATGATCACATGACCGTGGGGATGATACAACAGTTGCAACTAAGAGGACCCAATGTAAGTAATCTTCATTCAGCACTATAACTTTGAACAATTGCTCAATGAGTAGACATTAAGTGAGGACATTAAGTATAATGTAATGTAATATATAATATAATATAATATAATATAATATAATATAATACCTAGCCTAAATTTACAGTTTAATTCTTCTGTAATCTCCATTCAGCAGTTATCATCATTAGATCTAAACATGAATTTGAAACTGTTACCCATTGCTTTGACTATCTGTCTTAAGTAGAAATTTCAATGACTATCTGTTTTTAGCAGGAATTTTTTAAATAGAATGGTAACTTCTTGCAAAATGTTCTTTAGATTATAAAAATGTTGCTCAAGCATCCAAGAAAAATTGTTTTTTTTCTTGGGATTTTAGTGAAATAATCAAGATTTAATGAAGGCCTTGAAGGATTACCATATATATAGTTTATAACTCAAATAATCCATGTATAATTTTACAAATTAACAAAAATACAACTTAAGATGTATGTCTGTTTCTTTATTAAAATTAAGGTGTCTGTACTCTTAAGGCACATGAATTCTCCAAGTAAAATGTTGTTGTTTCATAATGCTAAAAGGTTTATCTGCCAGTTATTTCATTTATCTCAACTGTTAAAGGCAGTTCTTAGTTCTGAAAACTAAATGATCCATCCCTTCAACACAGTATTTTTTTGAGACAGAAAATATGGGAGAGAATCTGATGATATTGAGATTAAATTACATAACTAAATTTTGGCTCCTGCATATATCAAGACAATCTGATCCTCAGTAGGATTACATCCAAAGTGCTGTGCTGACATGCTGACTGACTTTCATCAATGATCAAACATGAATTTTGTAGCATGTGAAATTTCTGTCTTGGGGTTTATGAGGTGGAACCTCCAGAAGGATACTTATGACTTGCCATGCCAGTAATTTCTGTATTACAAAATCTCTCAATGTGAGATGACAGTATAACCTAATAAATCCTTAAAACTATAAAAGCTTTATTGGGTCAAGGTGAACTCTACACATTTCTACACTGTCCTGTGTTAATGTACAATTAAAGGCTATAAGAAAAAAATAGGACAAATTGAAAAAGCATTGATTGCAAGTCAGAATAAGCAAAAGGATTCATGTTACAAAGCATGATACTTTGGGTTAAGTGGAAAATGTATTTTATTTTTCATATCTATTTATTTAGATGCCTTCAAGTCAGTTTTAACTCGTAGCAACTGCCTGGGCTAATCCCTGAAGTTTTCTTGGCAAGATGTCAGAAGCGGTTGGCCATTGCATGCTTCCGAGGGTCTAAGAAAAAATGACTCCAACTTTCGACTCTCTTTAGCACAGTAGAAGATAACAACATTATAACTGCAACTTTTTACGTCTACATAACTGTATTGTTGTGGTTAGCCGGCAGCAGGTGCGGATAGCTGAGGAGAGTGAGGACTCAGATGAGGGGCCAGGACCATTAGGGAATGGACTGCTCCATTCAGAGATTGTGGGGGCTGGCAGTAGCGATGAGGAGGTTTCCAAGGAGCCTGTGCCAAGTGCGTGTGCACGCAGGGTTGGTCATAAGAGCAGCTGCTGCAGCACGGGCAACTCGGGAGTAAGGCTGCAAGGTAATGGCCCCTCCTTCAAGAAGATAAAAGCCAGCTGTGAAGTGAACCTTCTTTGCAGGAAGTAAAGACCTTTTGAAACTCCAACCTCATGGACATTGCAGTATTTTGGTATTTGAAGACTCTTGTGTTGTGAAATATTTCTTATCTGTTATTCTTGGCAGTCTCGCAGTTTTGGCGCGGCTTGTGCTTATCAAAGTTAATTAGTTTGCAGAAGCCTTTTAACTGGGGATTCGTAAGAATCATTAAAAGGTTTCTGTTCCCTTTGGTTCGTGTTTGTTTTATTGGAAAAATTTTTGGGTCAGAATAAGTATGTACAAGTCATTTCTATAACAATAAACCTATCTAATTAGCAAAAACAAAAAATCAAAGTTTCATTTTTTTTTAATTTCGAGCACAAAATCCAGAAGCAATTTCAGAATAGAAACATGGTTAAATATCTTCTATATCTAGTTGGTGTATTTTTCTTTCCTTTTCCCTCTTTACATCATTCTTTTTCTTTTCCTTCCCTTTCCTCATAGTTTTCTATTACTTTCTTGAATTCTTCTTTGTATTTTATATTTTTATAAACTAATAGAAAAGTTAAAAAGAGAAAGTGACTGATTGATGGTCATCCAGCTGACTTCATGCCTAAAGTGGAACTAGAACTCACAATCTCCCAATTTCTCATCCTGATGCCTTAATCACTAAACCAAACTGGCCTTCTGTAAATGAAGCTTCCTGAAAAACCTGAACAATAGCCTCCACCTTCTAATTTGCTTATTAAATAGATGGCTGATGCAACTCACATGAATTTGTACGCTGGAACTGCTGAAATCTAGTTGACTCATACTCACATCCCAGTAATGATCTATGCAAAAGAGTGCTCAAGAATTTAAAGCTTAACTTACATGATTTCCAGTAGGGGTCTAATATTAGAAGCAACAGTCTAGTGATGTCCGGTCTGGATTTCAGACTTGAAGTGTGTAATTTGAGGTAATCCAGATAATTAGAAGTAAGAGTGAAAAAGTGGCATGATCAAGTACTAGACAATTACCAATGCCATTTGATTGTGAAACTAATACATGCAGTTTATTACAAAATTGCTAGAACGTAATTTGGTATCCTACAAGATTCTATCCCAACTTAGTAATGTTTAGGGCAGGGATGGACAACTATGGCAATCTTATGACCTGTGGATTCCCAGAATTCTTGAGCCAACTTCCTGAGGAAAATTCTGGAATTGAAGTCTACAATCATAAAATTGCCATAGTTGCCTATTCCTGGTTTAGGAAGATCTTATATTTATTATATATTAAAGTGACTGCAGGAATCAAATATATATAATACCAAAACTTTTTTTTTTTACACCAAAATCCTCTCCATGAAATATAGAAGGACTTGACTATAAAATGCCCTTTTTCTTAGAGGGGTTGAACAGTATTTGAAACTTTAAAGACTATACAATATTACAAATATTGTTCATTGCTGTAACAATTCTTAAATATTTGTAGAAAATATAAAATGGTCTAAGGAAAAAATATATTGTTTTTCACAATTATAGCTCATTACCCAAATACTTATCTGCCATGCAGTCATTTTCCATAATCAGTTCATCATTCAGAATATTTACTTGCTAGGAATAAATATTTTTTTCCAGAAATAGCATACCATCATATGTTTAGAAAATATTGTTTCATTTTTATAGATGAAGTTAAGATCACCTAGTTGCTGTTCAGTACTAACTGCAAATTCTTGCATTAAAATAAAATCTAGATGGATCTTATGATATTTAGGATTTATTTTATGGCAGCTGTATAACACCACTGTGAAACATGAATCTCACTGGGAAGATTGACTCCTTCCAACCATTATTTTGCTTGCGATAACAGCAAGAATGGCACATCTAAAGAAGTATTTCCCATCAGCACTGGTTCTGTATAATAATATACTTCAAAGAGTATGCAATAAATAAAGAAAATATCTGAATTTAAATTCCCAATAGTCTTGTGGCCTGATGTTCACACGCTGATGAGTTGTTAGCAATTGCTTAAATGAAAAATCTTTTCTTTTCTTGGAGGTTATCATGAATAATGAAAGGAAGGAACAGTGGGAGAGAACGGTGCTGTGGCCAGAGGGATAAAATTCCATGTAAGACATACTTGCAAAACTTATTTGAAAGACAATATAAAAAATGCTCCTATCAAAACTTCAGGACAATGTGCTATTGATGAAAATTTCTTTTGAAAACAGTTTTGATAAATTAATCTCTTGGGCTATTCCTGTTATAAATTGATTTGGTATTCAGGCTAAAGAAAAAAGACTGGAATATAAAATTAGGCTGACATTCCTGTGGCCTTCAGAGAATCCTGGTTCATTTCTTTACCCAGGCAGCTCAGGAGTCAATTATACATGATATGCTGGTAAAGATTAGAAATAAACAATTCTGAGAGGACATTTTTTGCTTTAGAGTTCTTACCAGCATATGGATAAAAATTTGTCACTTCCATTTGGTAATACTGTACTCAATGATCCTAAAGACTTAATACTTTCTTCTACAACAGGGATGTCAAACTTGCATCATCACATGATGTATCACAACTTTTTCTCCCTTTGCTAAACCAGACATGGGTATGGTCAGCGCGTAACACATCTGGCCTGCGGGCCACGAGTTTGACAGCCCTGTCCTACAAGAACAGGGCTAAAATAATGTGTTAAGATGATGTAAGGCATCATCAGTTCAAAACATAGTTTTCTTTAAATTAAGCAAAGTTTTTCATTAACATAGGGTATATAGTTTTGAAATAAAAGCCAACACTCCACTTCCCTAAATAGGCAGGAAAATAGTTTATATCTGGTTTCATTACAGTAACCCTTTACAAGCAGTAAAGATAAATCAAAATGTTTTATTAGACCTATAGTTTTCCACTTATGCTGCCCTTCAGGTTCAGTAACTCACAGATAATCTACAGAGCAGGCAGCCTCTCACATATTAGTGTGTTTCTGAACAGTAAGGATGTCCATGCAAGGAGGAGGAATGGGATCAAAAGCATCAAGATGGCAGCCATTACTGAGTGGGCAAAGCCATGCTCCATTTCTACAGGAAATCCCCATTTCTGACTCTTTCTTCAGCAGACATCCTTGCTGAACAACTTTTACCATTCTGTGCAGCAGTGGGATCCTACCTGTTCCACTATTGGTTCGGTGATCGTGTGCATGCAGCTTTCCACACACCAGCTGAGGCCTGCAGCCCAATCAGCTGAGAGGATAAAGAAGAGAAAAGCACACGGGTGGGGGAAGGCCGATCCTGCATTTTTCTCTTCTTTCTCCTCTCAGCTGATTGTCGCAGGCTTTTTTTCTTCCTCTCAGTTGATGGTCGGAGGCTTTTTTTTACTACCAGTTCATAGCATACCACCCCTGGTTCTGTGCATAAAAAGGAATAGTCTGAGAAATATTATTGAGAAGACAGAAGTAAAGAAATCTTTCTAGACTTTGACCAGAGCAAGAATATAATTTGAACGTGTATCCTCACAGAGGCAGCTTCTACAGTTATCCAAAGTTCTTCTTTAAGGATCTAATAGAATATCACAAACATAGCCATTTGGGACAAGTCAGTCTAAGGAAAAAGAATCAGCTAGTGATATATATTTATTTAGGGAATTATCTGCAGGGAATATGTGTACAATAATAGTTCAACATGGAAGGAAGTTGCAATAATCTGTGCTCACAAACTGAAACACACCTTGAGCTTCAACATTCCTCTAATTAAAAAACACCATACTTTAATTTACTATAAAGAATACATTGTCTTTACATACATACTATACATACTACATACATACTATACATACTATAATACATACTACTATAAAGAATTGATTGTCTCAGCTATCGACTCTCAAGTCCCAGAAATGTATGGCAATTTACATTGGAAAATGTATTGCAGTAATTCCCTGAAGAGAGAAGCAGCAACAAAATAAAATCAAACTGGCAACTCTAGTTACCAATCTAAATAACTGAATAAAATATAGTTAATGTTCTTTGTTTCCAATATGAATATGCACCTCGTCTTCTTTTCCCTGTTCACTAAGTCACACAACTCAGATTGTCTTGGTTCAATATCTTTTTAATGACTTCAGACCCTATTTATAACCCAAGCAAATACTTTCTATGGGATTTGCACAATTTTCATCAGACCAAAAACTCAAGAGGCTTCTCCCCACTTTCAATTTAAGAGTAATGAAAAACAATGAAATAATCACTCAGTTATATGTGGAAATGAAGATTTTTAAATGGGCCTCAACTTGGTTTATTTTTTACTTTTAATAGAATGCTACATTATTACTATATTTGCTGCCCAGTGTTTGATGGATATCATAGATAGATGGCCATATAAATTTTAGAAATAGATAAACGGACAGTTTTCTACTGAGAGTGAAAATGCTCACCATCTACTGAAGTAAATACCCACATTCCCTCATGAATAATTACAAGTCATTGTGAACATAAATTTCTATCACAAGGTTCATCAATTAGTCAATGGAGGTTAAACTCATAGTTGGCACTATCACTGCTTACCATAGATATTATAAAATGGAGACTGAATTGCACAATTGTCATCTCTGGTATTGGAAATTGCCAGATGGTATGAAAATGACAAGATTTGAAGTAGCCCTTCCAGGCCTCAAAGTAGAAATCTGCAAAGGAAGTCTAATGTGCAGAGGCACTAAATTGGACATATCTCTGGAAGAAGCTACACCTCATCATCCCTTTGATGATAGTTATTGTTTGGATAAATATAGACATGGGGCTATGAACAATGCATAACTCTCTTCCTCAGAGTTAACTCCCCAAACAGGATTGATAAATAGAGGCCCTAATAGAAAATAAGGCCTTTTAGTGAATACTGTAATCACTTCTTGCTGTGAACAAACAAGTTAAAGTCTACTATTGAAAAAAATAGCTAAATTAGATTTTCCAATAGAGATCTAAAGATTCTCTGACAAAGCCATTGCAACATCAAGATGCAATTCCATTTTTACTAAGTGTGATTTACTCTGGATACTAATTTTTTCTATTCCTCCCTTATTTAATGGATTTTGTTCCTGTCTAGCCTACAGACTAGGAGATTATTGTTAGCCCAACTGACATTTCTGCCTAAGAAACTCTAGTTTCCATACATAGAATTCTTAGAAATATTGCCTCTGTTGATTCCTCTAACCTGTTTATTAGCTATCTCTTTGGTTCCTTATTGTGAGACGGTAGCAGCAAAACTAATCTAACATTAAATGATGATCTTAAAAGTGAGGTCAATAATGTTAACATAACAGAGTAGGCATATATAAAACTTGTTTAGTCTTGATTATGGTTTTATGACACAGTCCTTGAATGATCATGATACAAGGTATGTTTTAGACCAGCTTTTTAAATATAGGATTGGAGGGTAGGGAGTTGTAGCACTTCGTTCCAGAAAGTCTAGCTTTTCTGACATTCATTTCTGACCTTATTTTGGATATATAACATTTATCTATATATATAAAAGCGAAATATCAGTCAAGTATCATCACAAAATCTCCAGAACCGTAAAGCCTACAAACTTGAAATTTGTTCCTCTTGGCTTCTAAGTGTTCACTAAGAATGAATTTTTCAAAATGACCATCAGAGCATTAGTATTTCGTATATTATTATTAACATGCTCTGATGCTAAGGAGTTCTACTTCCCCTTCCTACCTGAAAAGAAATCTGTTCCAAATGCAAAACAAACAGAGGAGAGGAGTTTCAATTTCAGTTTTGTTTCACAGCAGCAAGCAGCTTTAGTACAGAACAGTTGAGTTAAGCCACACCCAGTCTCCTTGCTGTCTCCTTGCTCTCACAGCAAATACTGTTTCAGTTTCCATGGTTCAGTTTCCAAACAGCCCTCAACTCTCTCACACACTGACAGGACGCTAGCCAGATGAATACCGATGGATACTGGTAGGCAGAGGCACAATTCCCCCCGCCCCTTATTTTCCTCTCCAAAAACTAAGTCCAATCACATAGTTTCATAACGAAGCATGGGTATAGAGCTAGTATATTATAAAACAAATTCTATGAGCCCTGATGTGGGTCAGGATAAACAAACAATTGAAAGCATTTGCTTAATTTCTTATGTCATTTCATATCAGAGATGCAAAAGTGTGGCTCTGGAACCATACATGTCCAGCTTCCCTTTTGGGACATTTTTGGATTTTTAAACACACAAAATAAATTAAGCTTGTACATTCTTAAGTGCAAAGTGAGGAGCAGCTCCCAAGCTGACAGAAGTTGTGAGGTAGATGATAGATAGATAGATAGATAGATAGATAGATAGATAGATAGATAGATAGATAGATAGATAGATAGATAGATAGATAGATAGATAGCAGACTATTGGTCTTTAAATATAAATAAGGAAAGGTTTATTTGTCTGAAAGCTACTGCTTTCTGATTGAAGTACTCATACAGTACCAACCACATGCTTCTCCTGTAAGTGATACTAGATAGATAGAGATAGGTATATAGATATTTTGCTCAAGCTGCGGGAAGCATTTTTCTTTAGTGTTACTACTGGGAGGTTGCTAAAATGGATATTTAAAACAACACAATAACCATTGTTCTGACAATGCAACTTAACCCATAATATACTGTACCTTAAGATAAAAGCATTAAGTGCTGAACTCCAGATCTCATTAAAATATCATGAGAATTCAGGTTTGGGCATAGATTTTTGAGTTTATTTTGGCTGACAGTGATTGTCCAAATACCCAGCCATAGAAGTTGTTTTTTTTTAGAATGTGCATCTGGTTCTTTGGCACATATACAGTTGGCATGAATGGAAGTAGGGACATTTAGCAGACCAGCTACCCACTTAGTAACCATTAAAATGAGATGAATACTGCATTGTGTTGGCCTTCTGCCTATTATTGCCTACTACAACTAAAAGAATACAATGTGAGGGAAGGACTGAAATAAAGGAAGGCCATAGAGGGGAGGATCATCCTTTTTTTGTGATGGTTTTGTTAATAGGAAATGTACCGATGCATTATTGTCTGATAAGATAGGCAGCATACAAGAATTGGGAAACAAATCATAAAAATGCAGTTCCTCCCCTAATTTAACAAAGTGCATCCAAGGAAAGTAGGCATTAAATAGGACATTTTCAGTAATATATGTACTGTTTCTCCAAGGGCAGATTCAATAAACAAAGCACTGGCCCTTTTTGGTTTCCAATATTGTTATCCTGGCATGCCAAAATTTCTGATCATGTGATCAGAACATGCACAAGGGAATTGTGTCTTTGCTATTCATCTTCCTTTGAAATGTTTATGTTACTACTTTTAGGGGGGCACCTTACAACATATTGAAAATTACTGCTGTCAGATGGTAGGCAAATAAAGTCTCTTCTTGTATATTCCATCTCAGAGTGTTCTAACTTCTGTTCGGTGTGAATTTGTAATAGTAGAGAACATATTTGTTGTTGGAGACCATGTAGTGATACTGAAACCCCCAAGTCAAATCTCTGAAACTTCTAAAGAATTCTTTGAAAGCATGAGACACTTGAGAATTGCACCAGGAAATGAAGAGATATTAATTAGGTAGACTTCATTTGAAGTGCTTTTGATCATTGTTTTCTTTTAAAAATGCGAGAATACTGCATTTCCTGATCACTCAATCTGTAGACTAGCAAGGAGCTTGTTCAAACCATGCATTTAGGAATCATATCTTTAATTTCTCTGCACAGTTTATGTGCGACGTGCATTTCTGCTCTTATTTCTTCCTATTGTTTGTTGCTATAGCAGTATACCTAGTACATGTTGATGTCATCAGCATCTATGAATTGTCATATATAGTTCTTGCAAATGTCAGACTAATGTCTCATCATTCTTTCTGATACCTAATACTATTCTACCCTTAACATTACTGTCTTTTGGGTACAGAGTAGTACTTTCACGTCACGTGTGTGGCCAATTGTTTTTTTTAATCAAGACCAGTTTTTCTTCCTAATTGATTTTCTGATTATTTAATTGCTGTATGATGCTCTTTATTTGTTCTTTAGAATAAAACACCAATGATTATTCACAATTACCTATTATGAGCTGGACTCCCTCTGAGGCAAGACTTTTCAGAGTCTTCAGAATAACAGAAGGCAATGGCCAAATCTTCCTCTCCAATTACTGTATATCTCATGCAGCTACTACATACAATGGGGCCACTACAAAGAAGACTTCTCTTTTGGGTCATACGGTCTTCCTTCTTACCTGGAAGGACCTTTCAGATACTCTCTCTAAATATCTGGGTAGAGTCATTCACTAGATGTTCCCTTCTATATCATGAGGTCTAGAACCAGTGTAGTAGGCTCACGTTGGCTGCAATCCACTATGCAGATAGTCCTCCCTTAACAACATTTATTCAGTGACCATTCAGTTATAATAGCACTGAAAAGGAAACTTATGACCAATCCACTAAGTTCCAGCCATCCCAGCATCCCAGTGTTAGGTGATCATAATCTGGGTGTTTGGCAACCATCTTCCACTTACAATGGCTACAGCATCCTATACGGTCACCTTATCAGCATTTGTGAATTTGCCTGACAGCTTTCCACAAGCAAAGTCAATGGGGAAGCCAGCAGAAAAGGTTGCTACTTGCTCTAGTAATTCATTCATAGCCCTCTCCAACCAGCAGGAGCCACCACTACCCCGTCCCCATCCAACTGTGCTTGTGCCACATACTGTGCCTGCCTGCTTGAAAGCCACCTGAAATGTGTGTAACAACCAAAATCTCACTTAACAACAGTGATGGAGATTGCCATAGTTAAGCAATGTGGTCACGTGACATCACATTTTTCAACTGCATTGTGACAGAAATTTCAATTTCTTTATTGTCATTAACTGAACTTGAGTCTGTGTACCAGGTTTCCCATGCTAGCAGCCTGTATCATTGTATTTTGCATTGATTGCTGTTTCCAAGATGTCTTCAAAGGCAACTTGATAGGGACCAAGTATGTACTGTACTTGCAGTCTTTGATTTATGACTGTAATTTGGACCAGAAATTGGGTTGTAAGTGATTAGTAGTGATTTTATGTTCATTTTTCTGCAGTCATTAAACAACTGTGATCATTGTATGTGTGAATCCATCCATTCCAATGGGTCACATGACTGCAGAACACCACGGCTGGATGTAAAGATGACTGGTTGCCAAGTGTGCGACATATCATATGACTATTTTCAACAGCCAAGCCATAAAGCATTCATTCTATGGTTATTAGAAATGCAAATGGTTAAGCAACCTGTTGTAAGTTGACTACCTGTAGTAATGAGAATGCTAGTTACTGCTACCAACTACAGCTGTAAATGTATTAGTTATTGATCAGTTTGGATACATACACATGCACACACACACACACAAACACACATTGTTGTCAACTGTAAGATGTTTCAATATAAAGAAAAGTGACAACTTCTATGTGGTATATTTTGTGTGTGCCTTCAAGTCAGTGTTGACTACTTGGAGAAGTCACTACAGTTTACTGGTAATAAACAGTCTGAAGATAAGATACAAACAGTCTACTTAACACTGATACTGTTTTCATTTAAGAGAAATGAAACATGTGAATTGGCAACAACACCCAAGAATCATGAAAAGTGCATCAAAGCCAGGCAGGGATGGTAACATGTACCAACAACAAGCCAAACAAAAATGCCATTCCATAGATAGAACGCTTTATGTTACCTGTTTTCAGTGCGATGCACATTGTAGACATGGAAACCAGAGATTGTGTAGTTGGTATGGTCATTGATTCATTCTTTTATTTATTACCTTTATATCCATCTTCTCCTCTAAGGAACAAGGTGACATACATGGTTCATTAGAAAAAGAACTCTCCCCCTCAAAAGAAAAGAGAGAGGCACATTATGCCGTAATTAAGACCAACTGAAACATCATATTGTGAGCGAGCTTATTACACTTACAATTAATTTTTCTTCAAAGTAGAGGTTAAGGAGAAAATGTGGGGGATGAAGGGAGGCACTGCAAGGACTATTTTTCTTGTTAAGAATAGAGGTATATCTGGATGCTATGTTTCTAACAGAATGTGGTGTTACTCTATCTTGTTTAATGCATAGCAAATATTATTGGATGTCCAGTCTTGAAAATTAGCTTAAGTGATCATTTCTGCTACTAATCATGGACACTCCATGATTGGAGAACAGGAAACACAAGATGGAAGATGATGTGTTTGACCTCAACTTTCGATATGAAAACAAAGTCTGAAGTGGACTTTTACAAAGCAGTTCCTCTCAAGTTTTATGGACACAACTTTTAAAAGAGGAAAGGTTTCTAATGAGTAAATAACTAAATGTGGGTTTATTTTCTATTCAGGAAAAAGGAGAATTATTACTAGCAACCTTCCCCCACCCTCCTTTCCTTAGAACTGCCAAGATTTTTTTAAAAAATCTCCTGTTTACAGAACCGTCGGCTGCCTGAAGATCTTCTGGTAGGGAAAAGCCCTGCCAGAAAAGCGTTTAAGGTGGATCCTAAACATTTTGCGCAGCCCTAGGAAGATAGAAAACTACAGTACTTTCTCGCCAAGTCGCCGCGTCCATGTCTAAACTAACCTGCTGGCCTGGAGATGCCAGCACTGACCCTACCACCGAGCCACGGCCCCTTTCCCAAGGACTAGCCGAGCCCTCATAACCGAAGTGCGCCCCGTCACCCAGAGCAGGAGAGCAAATGACCGAAAACCGGCGGCGGCCTTTCCACGTGACCGTCACTACTGTCCTGACGGGATCGCGCGCCCGTGGGAACCGTGAAAGTCGCCAGTGCTGAGGTAGTGGTGGTGGGAAGGCGGCCTCGCCTTGCCGCCTCTGCCTGACCTTTGCTCGGCGGGGTATCGAGCTGGTCTCTTCAGGGGTGGTCCTCGGAAGCTCCACTGCAGCAGAAAAAGCTGCTCCCGCGCTTTGGGGGAAGCGTCCCCGGGCCGCCGCCGCGGTTGGCCAAAGCCGAACTGTATGGGAGGAGCCAGGGCTTTAATGCACCATAAGGTTCCAGCAAGCCGCCGCCGCCGTTACCGCAGAAGCCCGAGCGGTCTCCTGCAGTACCAAGCAGCGGTGGCGGCGCGCTCCCTCTCCGCCCGCCCGTACTTGGTCTCAGCGTGCTTTGCAGCAGAGCTTTGACAGAAGCCGCCTTGCTTGCCGCAGCGGCGCCAGCTCTGCCCCTTGAGAGAGAGACCCGTCCGTTCCCCTTGGCAGCGCGTGGGGCCGGGGATTTGGCGTGGCAATCCCGTTCCTTCCCCGCCTCGCTCGCTCTCCCCCCCCCCACCCGCTGAAATTGCGCTAAGAGGGGCGGAAAAAAAAAAAAACCCGCGCGCGCGAGAAGGAGGATTGGCGCCGGAGCGCTGATCTTTGCAGTCCACGGACACCATTTTGTGACCGGCGGCATTGGTGACTTGGGCATCCCTGGGAATTGCTGCATGCGGAGGAGAGCTCGCCAGCCACAAGGGGAACCTGTTGGGCGTCGCGATCGGGAAGTAGCCCAGTTGCGGCACTTCGCTTTGGAATTGGGGATTGCAGCAGCCTCCCTGGGCATCGGGTCTTGCGCGGCAGCGGCAGCCTTGGGAGGAGGGAACTTGGAGCTTGTGCAGCAGCAGCAACGGCGAAAACCGCAGCACCAGCAGCAGCAGCACCAGCAGCAGCAGGCGGCGAAGGGGAATTGGACCTTGCGCATCCCCATTCCTGGGTGGAGGCGAAGGAGGTTTGCACCTTTGCGCCAACGGCAGGAAGAGAAAGGGGTTTGGACCTTTGCGACAGCAGCGTCCCTGGCAGGAGGAGGAGGAGGTGAAAAGCTTGCTTGCGTTTTTTATTTTTTTAGTTTTATTTTTTTTTCCCTTGCAGGGCAGAAAAGCATGTTAGTCTCAATGCAGCTCCCCTTCCCTCCTCGCCGCTAATCTCAGTCGTGGTGAGGCGATGATGGATACTTGCCTGCCTGTTCTCACTTCCCACAAAAGTAAGCCCGCTGTCAATGGAGGAGGACATTGATACCCGCAAGATAAACAACAGTTTCCTGCGCGATCACAGCTATGCAACAGAAGGTAATGTAAGGCCAAGCGGGGTAGTAGGGAAAAAAAAGAGAGACAGCAGCTCCGTTCCGCTGCGGGGAGGCGCCTTGCCAAAGCTCAGCTCAGAGGCACAGATCCGGCAGCAGAATGGCGCGGAACTGAATAACAATCGAGCCAAGGGCGGATCGCGGGGAAGTAGTATAGTGGTGGCGGCGGGTGCGACGGCTTACAGGGGAGCTGTGTGGAGTTATACCGGGAGCATATCGTCAGCGATGCTCGGAAATCTTGGCCGCCCAGCAGCAGGTGGATCAGGAGGGAAGGTCCCTCGGGCAATGTGTGTGAGCCATCTCTAGGTGATGTCAGCTTCAATTCATTAGGGCCCTTGATCATAACCTCCTCTCTGTGTCAGCAGCCTAGCTTAACCCTCTCCTGTGGGGGACGGGGGGGTGTAAGGAAGCCTTCCTTGGGACTGAAGCCAAGAACCAGGGTGGCCCTTGGAAACAATGGAGGCCCACAGGGATGAATGGCAGATTAGAAACGGATGTTGACCCTGTTGGGTACCATTGAAATCAACGTGAACAGGTGATCAAGAAACCAGGGAGTGGATCCTGGGAGGGGGATAGAATGGGTGGCAAGAAAAGCAATCCTTATCCCTTAGCCATTCCTTCCTTTCTTGTTATTTAAAAACTTATTTTGGATGTTTCCTTTTATTTCTTCTTTTGCATCCTAGTGAAAGCATTTCTTTTAATTAAAACACGCTTTTATTAAATGTGTTCATAGTCCAGAGGTTAGAATGACAGAAGTCTCCCTTCCCCCGCTCCCCACCCCACCCCAGGACAGCAGGCCTGGAAGCCGGTTGACCTCTTTTCCCCAAAAAGGAAAGGCATGGCAATAGGATGGTGCCCTCTGGGGGTTGGAATGAGAGACTTAAAATAACAAAATGTCCTCATCATCTCTAGAGCGGGATTGTGTTCTTCCTGACCAGGGAATGACAGAATTGGGGTGGTGGCTTTGGGGAGGTTTTGAAATTGATTGCTCTTTGGAGCACTGAGGCAGATCCAGGACTGGAATGATTGACACCCAAAACACACATATCCAGGATACAAGAATAATCTGGGAATTGGGTGGCTCCAGGGATGAAGAGAAAAATGAGTCCTAGCTCATTGTTGTTGGGTTTTTCCACTTCAAAGGAGAAGTCATGTTTTCAGCTGATCAAGATTGTACTAGGAAACTATAGAGAGGCTGTAATGACTTTAGTGCTAGTTTTCCTTAGAGAAATACTTTTAATTTTTATGCTAGAACATACACTGACTTCGAACCCCAATTAATTTTGTCTGGCTCTGGATCAAGAAGTATTTGAATATGCTTCTGTTTTAGTTCATTGACATCACAGCCAAACTGCCTTTCTTTATTTTTTTAGTACTCTGCAGATTTTTTGTACTGATAAAGTAGATTGAATATTTAATGGTGTTTGATGGTATGTATTTGCTTAATAATGCTTCTCACAGCTGCAGTGGAACAACAAAATTTTCTGATGAGAACCTGATTTTGACCAAGAAGTTCTAAAAATATCATTGTTCATTGTTATTTTAGTGACAAAGACACAGTGGTTCTGCTTCTTTTTGGCTTCAAAGACGCAAAGCAGTTTTATGTCTTTCTGTGGGTGTGAAGATGCTAGCATTTTGTATAACCTGTTCCTTGCAATGACAGTTTCCATGCAACCAAATTTATTCTACCTGGTTACTCTCCAACCACACATAATAGATAATCAGTATTCTTTTCAGAGGCAAGCATAGGAGTTCATTTGCTGAACAGAGTATGAGCTTGGTGTCCTACAAGTAATTGTTGCTTTGATGACTGGCAATTGTCATGAATGTCACGTGGTATTTCAATGTCTTTGACTGGATGGTCAATTGTAATTTTTTTAAGACTAATTTCAAGCCCCCTAAAGCTATGGAAAAGCCTTACTGCAAGTCATACTCTTATGTACAAATTTAGCATTTTCTATTTTTTAATTGTTTTTATTATAAATTGCACACTGTATTATCTGTTTACAAAAGTTGTTTTATAGACACTTCAGGAATTGATTCAGGGTAAGATAAACATAACAGATAAGTGCTTCATTTCTGTTCTTTTATTAAGAATCATAGAGATCTCTTCTGTCTTTGTTTGACTTTGGAAGTGCATGGATTAATTTAGGATATCACTGATTTCCTGGGAATTACAGCCACAGCACTGTCATCCAGAAATGCTCAAAAAATACTATCCATTATTTCTATCAGCTTTGTCATCTCTACCAAATCTTGCTATTTTGGCCACATGTCCTTTTGCAATTGACATATAAAAATTATTGGGAAAGGGTTGGGTAGAAGATTTTTCTTGGAGCATTTATATTTCCTAATCATAAGTATCTCTCATACAGAAGGTACTAGATTGGGGAAAGGGAAACATTCTTAGGAAAATTCAGGTAATAATTTGGATAGAGACTCGTCTATCCGCTTTCCTACAACTTTTATACAGTATCCACATAAAAAAATTCACTTGATGCTATCATGTCATGAATCCCTTTAAAGTAATATAAAATGTAAAGTGTAACTCTGATTTTTGGAGACATTAGAATTCATGATACATAGTTTCCAACAGAAAATACAGATTTTAATTCATAAATATAATAATGCTACATACAGTTACATTGCTGTCAAACTATTCTCAATAACACAATTTATACGTTCACTGACTTAAGTTGCTATAACTTTGATTTAGAACATTGTAAAAGACTGTCTTAATCTAAGATTGTAACATTGTAACACTATCTTAATCTAAGATATGGACTATCATCTCCATCATAGGCCTTTCGGAAAGGATGGTCCATTCCTGTATTCTATTCTTAGACACTGACCATTAAAATGATGTTTTATTACTCTTGTTTGATTCTTTAGTCTTATTGCTTTGTCTGTTTGCTTTGTTATATGCCAGTATGTTATCACGGGCACAGTCCACAAAGTTTATGAATAAATAGAACAATCTTCTAAAAATAAAATGGAGGAATAAAATCTTAATAACTAAGAAATGCATATCATTGTTTTCTATGGAACTTTCAGAAGTTCCAAGGGCTATATTGTTTGTCATTTGCTATATCTTGTTTTGTTTGAAATTACATTTTACTCTCTCGTTCACATTTAACTACTCTGGGATTGCATGTGATTTAATGATTGCTTACATCACAAGGTTTATGTTAATTCTGTGGAGCACTGAGTTGCTGAATTACTGAATCTCTATTTTCCCTCTCCCCAAAAGGACTTATGATGGGGGCAATGATAAAAATGATACTAATGACAGAACAATTCTTCCAATGAAATGGCAAGAAATGTTTTAATGTGTGTGGCAACATGGTTGGGGAACATGTTTATAAAAAGTAATGCAATTGTAGTTTTGCAGCATTAGACTGTTAAATTAAATAGGAGTGGAAATGAAAAAGGCTGTTGAGGAAACACACTGCTGAAAGGCATTAGGAAAAGGGGAGTTAATTATTTAGTTATTATTAAATTGATATCCCATCTTTACTGTACAACTCAAGGCAGCATATATAATGCCTGTATAATAAAAGGAAAGTCAAGTAAGTGCACAAAGAGATGTTCAGTGAACAAATAGTGTCCATGTAATTTTGAATGAATGAAGGATGGCTTTGAAAATAAAGTAGAATGAGATATATGTATATTTTCCCCACAAGAACTATGTGAGATGAGCTGGAAGAAGAAAGAGTAACTGGACCAAAGTCATTTAGCTGGCTTTCAGAATACAGAATAACAGAGTTGGAAGGGCCCTTGTAGGTCATCTAGTCCAACCTCTGAAGCAGGAGACCCTATACAACTTCTGACAATCTCTTCTTAAAAGTCTCCAGTGGTGAAGTACCCACAACTCCTGAAGTTCTTTCATGACTAAGACAGAACTAGACCGTAGTCTCCTGATTTCTAACCTGGTACTTAGCCACTAAACCAAATTGGCTCTCTTGGCCAAGCTGGTTCTCTATTATTGTCATTTTTTTAAAAAAGTATCATGGTATAAAAATATACCAAACCAATAAACAAGGACAAGAAAACCCAAAGCATGTTATAAATAAAAAAATTAAACTGAAGTCCTGAAGTCATACGTAAACCATGAATCTGGTTTGTTTCAACCAATTATTATTTTATTTAGTTTAGATGTAGCACCAAATTATGCATGGTTGAAAACACAGAAATTAAAGCATTCAGCTTTTCTCCTATCATAATGGAGGGAAGAGAAATAAAAGAACTAGAAACTCTTGATTGCCCTGACCATGTTTAACCATGGTGTGCTGTGGCAGCTGTATTATAAATACTGTACTTAGTTGATTTCAGATACAATGGACCCATTTTTTGTTTAGACTTCCCCTACATTTAATAGACTTGCCAAAGAAATCAAAGATTTTGTCTATTAAATCAAGGCTTTATTAGAACTCATGCCATTGTGTCAATTGCATAATAACATAAACAATATCAATACAGTTTTTACAGGCATTTGGATTTAACAAACATTCCCAATCCCCATTGTTCAATAAATCAAGGGTTATTGTATCTGCTTCTTATGAATCGTTTAGTAGCTGAATATTATCACAGAAAATCGAGTCACAACTAAAGCTTCAATAGGAATAAATGATGTGAGCTTTGAGCCCTTAAGGCATTGTTATAGATCAATGAAAAGTTCCTTTTACTGTTTCTGATTCAATGTGGAAATACCTTAATAATTCAGCCTCAGACACCAAGAATGACACAATCTTTTTAGTAATGTACTAATCTTAATATCACTTATATTAGTTGCTAATTTATCATTTTATAAACATTATGTTTTATAGCCTAAGGAACTGTTAAATATTTGTATACTGATCATTACAGAAAGGTTCAGTACATTAATATTTTACCAGTTTCTTGGCCTTGATCAAAAGGGTTTTTTTTTCTTCTTTTTATTACTACCAAGTGTAATCTTGTATTTTTGTAGGGTGAGTGTTAGGCTGGTTCTTGATTGATTCCATTGGAAAGATTCCCATGCTATAGAAATGAAGCACGTGGATGTGAATCTGGAGATTACTTGTTTTTATTATATTTTGTTGATATACTTTCACATATTTCCAAAATTAGACAATGAGTATAATTTCTATATTTGGTCAATTGGCAATTGGAAAAATTTGAACACTTTCAGAAGATTCCATGACAGTGATAGATATTTAAGAAAATTCATTGTCTCTTTCAATAGGATTTTTATAAGAAAGTTTCAATTATTTTTCATCTTAAACAAAATGGAATTCTTCAGCCAAAGTACTCAAAGGATTCACAAGAGAGAGACATGTTATTGTCTGGCTCCATCCTGTATTCCTAGTAATATCCTGGCTAGTATGGTGAGCCAAGCTCATGAAATACGTATTAACCTCACTTTCATCTAGAATTTCATTTTGCTTTAGCCTAGATAAACATATTTCTTCTGCCATTTCTTTGAACTGTACTATCCTATCACTATTGCTTTATGGAAAAATTCTGATAGATCAAAATCTAAATAAACTTATTGCTATAAAGCTCTTCACTTCTTATTGTTGGTTTGCTGTTTGTTCTTAATGTCTGTGGATTTCTTTTTATTTAATTTCAATTTGAGTTCAGTTGTTGAATTAATATTGTATATGAATTCATCAATTGGGTTTGTAACCTATCCTTTTATACATTATATGGAAGCCAAACTATTGATTTATTAATTTAATTATATTTAAAATAAATAATGGTTAATACAAGTACCATTCCATCAATGATAAAACTCTTCTAGTAATTAAGTGAGAATTTTGATTGAGCTAATATGCTTCAGATGAGGTTATTTTTTAAAAAAATCTAATCTAGCTTCCCTATCTAAGTTAAATTGATATGTTTGACCCCAAATTTGGATATAGGTAGTTTAGCTTAATAGCTATCAGGACTCAGTATAATGTATCAGCAAATATTCCTAATTTTCTTGATTTTATGTATAGATGCCAACATATGCACCTGCATATTAATCATGTGACCTTGGGGTTGCTGCAGCAGTTTAAGCTTGAAAAAAGGGTTATAATCAAGGGTGGGTGCTGGGAGTTCACAGGGATTCAGGAGAGCCCCTAGCTAAGTTTCAGTGCATTCCTGGCTGGCCTCGCCCACCCTGCCCCTCCCGTCCCAGGAGTCCCCACACAGCCCATTTTGGATGCAGGTAAGTGCAGGGCACGCACTGAGGCTCCGGGGTATGTGTGAAAAACGGGCTTCCCATAAGTTTGGGAAGGCCAGAAATGAGCCTGTTTCCGACTTCCACAGAGCCTCCGGAGCCTGGGGAGGCCATTTTTGTCCTCCCGGAGGATCAAGGAAAGCCTCTGGAGCCCGGGGAGGGCAAAAATGTCCCCCCTGCTGTGGTGCAGGAGGCCGACTAGGCCACGCCCACCATGGCCATGTCCACCCAGCAACGAAGCCCACCTCTGGTTATAATCCACTTTTTTTCAGTGCCGTGGTAACTTTGAATAGTTACTAAATGAACTGTTGTAAGTCCAGGACTACTTGTAATTGCATCTGACATCAAAATAATATTGGGAAATGAGTTAGGTAAAAATATCAGCATATAGTGTTACATTGCATGGCACAAGCCATGTGGAATTTTTGGGACCCATCTGTGAACGGTAGTATTTTGAAAGCATTTTCATAACAGAAAAATGGATAGTGAAAGCAGCTTATGGAGATAATTGTTCAGTGAAATTTGCCCTTTCTTCCTTGTGGGATTGAGTTCCATTATTTTACTTCATATATATGCACTTATAATAATACAATTATTTGGTTTAATATTTGCATTGTTGCTTATCAGAGGAATGTTGGGTCTGTGGTATCTTATCAACAATGCAGTATCTGGGCAGCAAGGAAATCCAGAAAAAATAAACTATGTTGCTACCATCTAGCAATTAATCTAGATTTTTGGCAAACCATATATGGTATGCCAACTTTTAGGCTAGCTTGTTGAGCCAATGCAAAGTCAGGTATGTTTATGTGGTTTCATAAAGGAACTTAATATGTATAGATAAATGTATGTATTTAATTCATTCGGTCATTCATTTCTAGTCTGCCCCAATCCCCAAGGAATAATGGTAGTAAATACCAGAACAAAGACTAGAAGTTTAAAAAAAAAGCTCCAACATGGACAGTAAATTGATATAGAAAATGTGTACTTTGGGCAAGTTTGAGGCAATTGATGTTAAAATTGATAAAGGAGCAACAGGTGTTGGCCATAACAAATGAAAAATAGTGGCAACATTTGACTTTGGCTTGTATGAACTCAGTCATTGTGGTTTTTAAGCAATCATTTATGGCTTGGTGCGACATAAAACTACTGACTGTTTAAAGCAAATTGTTGAAACATCTTAATGATAGCTCATGACAATAACATATACCTATATTATATATTATCATGCATATTGGTCTTGTAAGAAAACCCAGGAATTTGGCATAAGATCCAGATGTGGTTAGAGGAGATAACTGGACAGAAAATATATTATAAACTGGAATTATTTTTACTTGGAATTATGACAGAAAGATCATGGCAGCAAGAATGACTTTTGTCCAAAAATGGAAAGATAGAGACATTCCCGATGAAGGTGACGTGATAAAGAAGATATTGATATGTGCTGAAATGAATAGATTGACTCTGGAATTAAAAAATAAGGATGAGACAGAATGCTACAAGATATGGGATAAATTTTAGCAATGGTGGGAAAAGAAAGGAAGGATCCAGGAAAAACAAACAAACAGGATTTGTAGAAGGGGTAGCTACAGATAAAAACTAACTGTACAAATGTATAAATGTATATAAAATATGTATTATATATTATAATACGTATGACAAAAAGGAATATCAGGATGATCACACCATGTCCAATGTGTTAATAATTTAATCAATAAAATATTTAAAAAAATAACCAAGGTGACCAAAACAAATATTAAGAAAGAAAGAAAGAAAGAAAGAAAGAAAGAAAGAAAGAAAGAAAAAGAAAGAAAATAACATATGCCCAAGGTTTGTTAATGAAATTCCTTTGAATTTTTAAGGAAAATCATGACATATATTGCTAAGGAATTCCTCAGATATGTCATAGCTAGCTTTAGTGAAGGAATGGTTTTGTTTTGAGCTTATTCCTTAATCAAACTTTTATTTAAAGCTGAAGAACCATTTGGATGCATTTTAAAATGTTGCTACAAAGCTTTTGTTTGTTTACATTTAATCCTACCATTTTCTTCTTAGACCCTTATTTTCTCATCAGTGTCTGCACTGTTCCAAGACTTGTAATTTTACAACATCTCATTTTCTAAACCGCCCTGTAGCATTATTTCCACTAGTTGGAAACATTAAAACATGGGCTTGGAACTTGGTGTACGCACTGATAATGACTCCAAGTATTCTTGTTGTGTCAGAATCACAGCTTTTTTTAGGTCAAATTATCAGTTTGAAATATTTGATTCTGGCAAGAAAATAATTGTTGCCAATAAAGAGCCAATATTAGTTGGCTAACCGATAAAGAACCAGATAAGATAGGCATAGCTGAGATTGTTCCCAGTATCACCTAGTGTGAATTTCCTGATCAAATCCCCAAACGCTTTCCCCCAGTCTCCTTGTTTTATATCTTTTTCTATTGAAGGTTGCTGTGCCAAGAGTAAATTATGCTTTTTTGATACAAATGGCAAGATTTTTTAAAAAGACGAGCCTGCTCATGGGGATTTATATTTTGCTGTGTTGCAGATTGCATGTATTATGTTAGTTTTGTACCACTAAGTTAAACTGTTTACAAACCCAATATGTAAGCATGAGTTCTTCATTCCTCAACAATTACCTGCTTGGAAGAAGAACTCACTCTTGATTCCCTTCTGGAAAACTATAAGAAAAGGAACCATTCCAGATTCCACCCTCTTTTTTCCTTTTTCCCTCCTCTGCTTTCTTTCTTTTTAATTTTTTTTTTAAATTATCCAAGAATCTTTATTCCTTTGACACTTTATTTTCAGCTAGAAATAGCCTATTAATGTCAAAGTGGATCAGTATCAATTTCTTATTCGAATCTCTTCTTCTTAACATTCCAAGTCAATTAAAACTGTCAATGTGAGAGGGAAAAAAGCCAATTCCGTTTCCTTTCCCTTTCTCTTTCACTGCTTTTTTAGGAATAGTATTAGTCTTTAAAATTCAGGTTCCAGGTTCCTTAAATAGATGTTCTCCATTCAACCCAGTCAGTCAAACTTTCTCCTTTAAACTTCCTCCTGCACAATCTTTTCCGTTTGAGTTCTTCTTTGAGGTGGCCATTTCTGACCACTGCTGCAACCGCCTTTGGGAAAGGGAGTAATGGCCAGCCGAGGAGGAGAGATGTGGCTCTCCTCAACCCCGCTGACAGCTCCCCCTTCTTCACCACCTCTACGGGGTAGCTTCAGCCCCAAATCCGGGTGACTCGGGGTGCTCCAGCAGCGAGCACAGATCAAAACCACTCAAGATCACGGATTTTGGTCCATCGCCGAAGAAGCCCGAACCGGAAGTGATATGTTAGTGTTTTGTTGCTACATCAAATACTATCATTTACATAAAGCATCTATTTAAAAAAATTCATAAAAAAGAGATAAGCTTTTCTTTGAAGCCTAACAAGAAAGCTTGTAAGAATATGAAGCAAAGTACAGTCAGGTACTACAGCTGACAATACTTTAAAAATGTTCAGTTGAATGGAGAAAGAAGACCAGGTTCTAAAGATAGGAAGTGACTAAATATTTGGTAGACTGTGATTTCTATTTTCATTACATATGATGATACAAGTCCTTCTCTCTCTCTCTCTCTCTCTCCCTCCCTCCCTCTCCCTCTCCCCCCCCCTCTCTCTCTCCCTCCCTCCCTCCCTCTCTCTCTGGAAAAATATAAGTAGTCCTTGATTTGTAATCATTTGTTTAGTAACCTTCAAAGTTACAAAGAAGCACTGATAAAAGTGACTTATGACCAGTCCTCATTGTTATAATTGGTACAGCATCCCTACAGTCAAGTGATCAAAATTCAAGTGCATCCAGGAGCCATGTGAATCCCATTTGTGAAATTTCCCAGCTGATTTCAGATCAGAAAAAAGCTGTATTTGCTTAACGACCATGTGGTTCACTGAACATTAATGACAAAAAGGTCATAAAATTGGGCACAACTCTCCTAACAATCACCTTGCTTAGCAACAGGAATTTTGGGCTCAATTTTGTCATAACTCAAGGACTACCTTAGCATTTTAGCTGTATTGTATTTAATTTAGTTGTGTTGTTGGCTCCTAAATATGTGAAGTACACGGAATGGTGAGGGTGCAGATCCTCCGTCTTGTGCTGAGTCTAGATCAGTTCATTTTGGGTAGAATTACAGTTATTTGATAGCAAGCCAACTGATGTTTACCAAGCAGTTTAGTATTAAGCCTGAGTCGTTACAGTGTTTGCCAGAAGACTGCCTTGTATCCATAAATGAACAAAATAGGAATGTTGTGATTTAGCCCTTATTGGCTGAAAATGGATAGGTTGTCACAATTTTTTTAATAGTTCCCAGTTTTACTGATACGGAATGGACAAAGATGTAGGCATGAGATGGACAACCATGTACAGTGATGCTTTTTTTTTTTTTTACTGCAGCCACAAAAAAAGCCAATGCTGCATTAACTGAAGGATAGAATCAAGATCATGTGAAGTGTAGGAACTTTATAAAGCCTTGGTAAGATCACACTTGGAATATTCCTCTGGAAAGAGTGCAGACAACAAAGATGATTAGGAGACTGGAGGCTAAAATATATGAAGAACAATTGTAGGAACTAGATATGTCTAATTTGATGAAAAGAAGAACTATATGATAGCAATGTTCCAATATTTGAGGGGCTGCTACAAAGAAGAAGGGGGTCAACCTATTTTCCAAAGCACCTGAAAACAGGACAAAAAGCAATGGATGGAAGCTAATCAAGGAGGCAACCAATCTAGAACTAAGGAGAAACTTCCTAATAGTGAGAACAATTAACCAATGGAACAGTTTGCCTTCAGAAGTTATGGATGCTTCATCACTGGATGTTTGTTGTACCTTTGCTGTCTTTACAAAAGAGATTGGACAGCACTTATCTGAAATGGTATAGGACAGGGATGTCAAATACAAGGCTTGCCAGTTGATGAGGTCGGATTCAGTCCGTGGGGCCGTCCTGGAAAATATAAGGGGTCAGTCTACCCAATGCGAAGTGGAAACATCGGGCCAGCGTGGCTTCGGCCCAGTCTACCTTGTACAAGGAGGAAATATTGGGCCGGCACTGGTCCATGGCATACCAGAAACCAGGTTGCACAAACAAGTGAAGCCCGATCCACAGGATGTAGACAATACACAAAACCAGGCACATTCTGGTCACATAAAAACCTTTCTCCAAGAATCGGTCCCTGTTACCCAAAAGGGGCCACTGAGTTAAGACATCAGGCTAGAATAGAGACCATTTATTCTAGTTTTAGCTTAGGCACAGACTACTGTAGTTAGGAGATATTGGGCTACTCACTTTTCCTCAGCCCCAGGAAGGAGGAAATGGCAAGCCAATTCTGTAAAACCTTGTCAAGAAAACTGCAGGAACTTGTTCAGTATTTTCTAAGAATTGGACACTATTCATTGAAGGTGAGGAAAGTTGTATAAAAGAAATTGTACATATGTGCTGGGAACACAGGCACCCAAAGAAGAGGGGATCAACCTATTTTCCAAAGCACCGGAAAGCAGGACAAGAAACAATGGATGGAAATTAATCAAGGAGAGAAGCTAGAACTAAGGAGAAATTTCCTGGCACTGAGAATAATGAACAGTATGAATTTATACTTTTTTGCTGTTGAGTATTTGGGTCAACGTTTGATATTTTGAGCTCCCCCTGAATGTAAATCTGTAATTTGTCATTTTTAAAAAACAGTGTTTGCCAGAACTTGCCAGAAAAGTTAGTAATCTTAATCATAAACGGAGATTATTATAATCAGAATAATTCTGATTATAATAATCCAATTCTGATAATTCTGATAATCCAGTATCCAGTGTCACATCTTAAAACAGCAGTCGCCAACCGGTGGGCCACGAGAAAATTTTGGTGGGCCGCAGAGAAATCTCACCCCCAGAGCACCCCCCCAAAGCAATTAATCCAGGCTACACAGAAACACAAGGCTGCTCAGCCCACATGGCCCGCAGGAACCCTCCCTGCCCACTCACTCCTTACCCGGCAAACTAGTCTGCTAAGTTGTTATTTTTCCTTTTTCCGACCATCATCTGTTCTGCTGCACCAGGAGATTTAGATTAGCTAGGAAGTAGGAAATGGTTGGATTTCTTGCTTTCTAGTTAAGCAGAGCCAAATCTCCCTTAGGATTGAAGGTTTGTTTGCAAGCAAACTCAGTGCAGACTCATGGCAAGCAAATTTGAGAGACTGAGCTAGCCGATGGTAGATAGATAGATCACTGAATAATTCTGTGAGCAACTCAATCTGCCTGCTTTGCCTGATTTTGGATAAAAGTTGCTTTTTTAAAATAAAAAATTCAATATTTACACGCATGGTGTGTTGTGAATTAATTTTGTGAGTTTGCTTGCTAGCAAATTACATGAGTTTGCTTGCAAGGAAATTTTATGTGGCAGACTGAGCTAGCCAATGGCAGATAGATAGATTTCTGAATGAATCTGTGATTCTGTGAGCAACTCAATCTGCCTGCCTGCTTTGCCTGATTTGGGGTAAAAGTTGCTCTTTTTTATAAAAAATTCAATATTTATATAAATATTTATAATATTTACATACAAGCCATGCCCAGCCAGTCACATGACCACCAAGCCACACCCACAAATTAGGCCACACCCACAGAACCAGCTAGTGGTCCCTGGGATCTAAAATTATGAGTTTGGTGGTCCCTGAGGTCCAAAAGGTTGGCGAACCCTGTCTTAAAAGAATCATGAGTTATGCAGATGGACAAGCTGAGACAAATAACAGTTCTTAGGTAAAATGGTAATTATAGCTCAAACATACCTCAAGGGCACCAGGTTGCAGCTCTATATTCTGCTTCAGTTTAATATGGTCTAAATTGCTCTCATATGACTTTGCCTGTGGGTGAAACTCATGCTAATGGCAATACAAACAGAAACCAGTTTAGGAGTGAGAAGTTTTGACTCTCTGACTGTTGATGAATTCCCCATCCTTGTGCAAATTGTGGCTGTTGAATTATAATTCAGCAATATCTGGAGGGTCCTGAACTATTCAAGTGTCTGATCACTGCAGAAATATTGCAAAAACCGGATTAGGAGCTTCCTTATTACCTTCTATGTGAAAAGGGTAAGTTATTTTGGGTGCTGCCATTAAGCAGAGTAGTACAAACTTCACTGATGTATGTAGTTAACCAGGCCTTTTTTTAATATGGATATTATTTGGTTAGTATTCTCTGTTGAACTTGTATTATTGGTTGGAGGATTGTCCTTCCATTGTAATCTGTTTTTGGAGAGAAACACTTGGGATCGAAAATGGTGTAGAATTTTTGTTCTCCTGCTATTACCATAGCCGAAGGACAGGGACAGATCAACACAGACATGCCCCAAGTCCTGCTCATCTGCTTTTACGCTGCACAGCATTGAATATTGACAAAAATGCCTTCACAATAATTATATAAAGAGAAGGTAAGGGAAGACTGAAGTGTCTTTGTAAGCTACACGTTTAAAAAATGGAATTCTGCTGTAATTCTCCCCTCCTAATCCTCCATTTTAATTTTGAGCATGAAGTCCCAATTTATTAGAAACACTGATTTTATTGGCTTTGATTGGCTGGCTGGCTTGGTTGCTGGGCTTTGTACGTGTAAGTAATTTGTCTCTAACATCTTTCAATGAATAGCAACCTGTAGTACTAGTTTGTTGCTATAGCAACAGCCTGAAGGTTTTCTGAGCTCAGAATCCTAGAGAATTGGACAACTTCTGCATAAAACTAAATAAGGGTGGGAAGATTACAGAGGTTTCATTAAACAAAGAATGCAGTAGTCTACAAATTCTTCAATGTGCTCAAACTACCAGGGCAAGATGGCTCAAGTGATAACATTCCCATTCCATTACTTCGTATTAGAAATAGCACCTGCATTGTGTAACTGTGGCATATACTATAATGGAAGGAAAAAATCCCACACTGTGTTATACAATAAAGGCCATAGATACAATCAAGAAAGAAGCAGGAGAATATCAACATTTATCCGATAAAAGAATTGCGAAATATCTGTGTGGAATTTGAATTGGGAGGAAATTTGTCTTCTGCCAGCTGGCTTTCAAACTATACTTTTGTGGACAAGGCCTTGGTCATATATCAGCAGGTCCCAAAGACAAAAAAATGGAGCTGTGTTGCCAGCATGGTTTTCATCTCAGTGACAGCACTTTTATTCTATTCATTCCTATTTACAGTATTTGTCCCTACGTAATTCTTTTCTGAGGAAGGGTGATTTCTATTAATTTCAAGGAGTTTATTCTAGATAAGTTCACAAATCTCCATTGCCAGCAAGAGTAAAGAGATTCAAGCCCAAACCAACATTATCCTGAAAGCCTGCAGCTTTGCTTTCCAATTTTATAAATAATTACAAGGCCAGTGGCAATTTGAAGGAAGAGGAGAGAAGGTAAGATTTATTCTTTCCTCTCCAAACCACTCTTCTTATGACTGGGAATATTTAATTTCAAAGATTCTAAGTGGGTTGATGGGAGCTTTCTTTTGTAATCTTTCATGCTGTGTCTGTAATTATTTAAGGAAAATCAGAAGATGGATAGACATCACATGCATTAAGTATAATATAGTATTCCCCTGCCAGGAAAGAAAAACAATTGGTGAGCTTTCTTTCCTCCCTTGAGATGGACGTTCCAGAGGAATTCCTGAGACCTGCAGGTACTGGTTTTTAGCAGGATCAGCTTCTTCAACCAAAGGGACTAGCAGAAGTTACTGACAGATTTCACCAGCTTTTTTGGTGGGTAGGTGGGAAATCTAGTCCATAAAAGGACCACTAATGGATAGAACCAACACTTTTTTCTAAGGAGAGAAAGAGAAACACCAAGTTGCTTACCTTGGTAGAAGACACGAGTGATGTTGAGCTGGCCATGCCCACTCCGGCCCTCCAAGGTCAAACACCACCCTGATGCAGCCCTCAATGGAATCAAGTTTCACATCCCTGTTCTACTCAATTGAGCATTGAGAATTAGACAAGACAATTTCTAAAGTATCTTGCAACTTTTAAGGGTCTATGAAAAGAGGCCAAGTACATTTCCTTCCTCTTAGCATTCTAGTAGTAGGCAGTTAAAAAAAATTATGCAATTGCGTAAACTGGGTTGGTCCTTCAATAAGATAGTGATTACTTGGATTATGCTCTTTTTTATTAATATGCTGTCTAAATTTTGCTAATAAACTTCATGTGTTATATTAAGTATACTTTTAGTTGAATTGTAACTTAATTTTGTTGCTAATCACATTCTTTCTATTGTTACCTGTCTTGAATATCATTATTTGACCAAAAGATAAATAAATAAAACAAGTAAAATAATAAAACATGTGGTTTGACTGAGTTCTTGAGCTGGATTGCCTTATGCATAAGAAAGTACAGCATTTGAAGGATCACAGCAAATTATTAACTATGGATCTAAAAGATAATTCAGAATTTAGTTTTCATTTTTAGGGACTAGGAGTATAGTATTATAGTATGATTGGATTCAAATATCATGTTAAGTTCTAAGTGGCTAAGCAATTATTTTCTTATCTGAGGATTATTGAATACACATAGTAACTGTGTTCATCCAATAAAGCTTTATCAACTGCAGTGGCTGATATTAACCTAAATCAAATTCAAACCAAGCCAGTTTAATTAGATAGTCCTTGATTTACAATAGTTCATTTAGTACCATTCAAAGTTACCACGGCACTAAAAAAAATTACTTATGACCAGTTTTCACACTTATGATCCTTGCAGCATCCCTTTGGTCATGTGATCAAAATTTGGGCACTTAGCAACTGACTGATATAACAGTTGCAGTGTCCTAAGGTCATGTGATCACCTTTTGCAACCTTTTGATTAGCAAAGTCAATGGGGAAGCCAGATTCACATAACAACCATATTACTAACTTAACAATTGCAGTGATTCACTTAACAACTATGGCATGAAAGGTCATAAAATGAAACAAAATTAACTTAACAAATGATTCACTTAGCAACAAACATTTTGGGCTCAATTGTTATGTCAAGGACCTCTATGGAAACTTAGTGTAAACCCAAATTAGTGGAAAATTTGTGATCCCGGAAGATGAACTTTTCAAATTGCCCATTTAAGTAAGGACATGGGATACCTGACCTTTATATTTTGTTAAAACCAGATGTTGCCTCTTGACTCGTATATATTTATCTACTTGGCATTTTGTCAACTCACTCTTACCCATGGTTCAAGGTTATAAAATTTCTTAATATATTATTGTGGGGAGGAGAGAGCAGGGAGAATATTGTGCCAGAGACATTAGTGGCCCATGTGGTGTTTAAAGCTGAGTGGCATTATGAAGTCAACTCTACAAATAGTGCCTAATAGCTTTTGGATACCTGTATATCATTTCTACAAACCCTCAAGCTGTTCTCGCAGTAAGCCAGCCAAGATTCTGCCACTTTTGGAATCTGTTCTTTAGTTTTGTTTCCTATTCCAGAACATTAATTGGCATAATCGGCATTTTAATCATTTTGTTCTCTTTGCTTATATAACTAAGTGACTACAGTATTTAGATAACAAGCCATGGGCATTACTTCGAAAAACAGTAATTTTGGTGCAAAGTTAATAGTTCTAATGAAAAATCTTCTATAGGGTGGTTTCTCCTTTAATGACTGCAAACTTCTCAATTCAGTTTTTGTTTTGTGGTGCTTGGGCTAGCCCTCAATGCATCATAAAACATAGCTATTAACTAAGCCTCCTGACTCTTGGAACAAATTACTGCAACTTTCCTACGCTTGGTTCGGTTTCTATCTATAGTCTCTGAATAACAATAAAATGTTAATGGAGATAAATACAGTTATCTCCCTTGTGTCTAGTTTGTCACTGGAATAACAGTTTCAATTATTGGAAGTGCATGAATTTATATATGTTTGGATAGCTCAGAAAAATATAAATCTACTGTATTGAAAGTAGCAACATTTTGCATCACACACATGGTTAGGTACAAAATATGAGGGGAGAGTTGATTCTTCTTTCAGAATCTTAACTGATTGTTAGACTGGAATAATAATTCCAAGATGTTTACATCTATACATGGTTGTTTTATTTCAATTCCATGCTGATAACATTAGAGCGTCCCAAGGGTTATTTCAGTAAAACAAACCAAAAGGGAATTTTGAGATGCACAGATCATCTAACTTTACTTCTAAAGTACAGAATATATTGACAGCTTAGATGTTGACAAAAATCATTTGCCAGAAATATGTTAGGAACTATTTTAATAATTTTAGGAACATGATACATCATGTTATATAGACTGAAACAATTCTGATTAAACACATGCTCCATTACTAAGTTGTAAATAGTTCATCAGTTTCATTGCCTATATCTGCAAGAGGAGATGCAGTGCTATGCCCCAACAGAACATGGCCTTCTCTTCTATGGTGGAAGCTGACAGACAGCCTCTAGAAGTAAAATAATTGCTTTCTTCTTTTCCAGAACCCTGGAGAATACATGGAAAGTACATCAAAGAGATTTCCCATTTCCTTTCTTTGCTGATAAGGTTTGCAGAATGGAGTTTTTCTATCTGAAATAAAGAAGGATATTTTATGCTTCATCCCTTGATAATTTGTACCTTTGGAGCATAGTTGCACAGAAAGTTAAAGGGCACATTAATTGGAAAGTCAGTATAGCGGAGACTGTGATCCAGAAATGTTTTATTTTCTTATATGGTAAAGAGCAATTATATTAGAACCCTTAGTATTCATTTTGCTAAAATCATAACAGAAGAAGGAGATTATAGATCAACTATGTTTCTAGAAATCACAGTAAAATACCCATTTTACTCATTTAAATTTATTAAATTTAAATTTAATTAAGCTTAAATTTATTAAATTTAAATCCTATCTTCCCATACATAATGCCCAAGAGGAGAACAGAGATGGTATTCAGCAGGTTCTGACCAGTTCTGGAGAACCGGTAGTGAAAATTTTGAGTAGTTTAGAGAACCGGCAAATACCACCTCTGACTGGATGATTTCCTTCCCTGCCACATCCATCAAGCCACGCCCACAGAACCGGTAGTAAAAAAAATTGAATCCCACCACTGGAGGAGAACAATATAGTAAAGATAAAATAATAAGAGTAAGCTTATTTAAGCATAAGGAGCACTAGTCAGAAAATCTTGAGAGACAAGTTTCATAACTTCATTGTCTCTTTTGAGTGTCTCTCAAATGTATTCAAGGACTAGCAAGCCCAAGAGAAGCAATCCATGGAAGATAGAGGTTTTAGTTATGGTGTCTACAAGTTATTGGCTCCTTTGAGGATCCCAGTCAACAGCAGTGTTGACTGGGCTCCTCAGTCCAAAATTGATGTTTAGAAAATAGAAAGCATTGTAGTAATCCAAATAGGATGTATGTATGAGATACTGAGCTGATTTGTTACATTAGTGGGCCAACTCCTAGGAAGTCAAAATCAGCTATACGGAGCTATCTTTCAGTGCAGTTATATTTCTGCTACAATCCCCCTTAAAATAAAACATAAATTAAATTTTATTTTGTTTTCCAAGTGGAAACAAATGTTACATTGTAAACCATCCATATTGGACTTTTGATCTAGCACAAGGTTGGTTGGACTCGTCTGTAAACCGGATGTACTGGAGTATGCAGTTCACTTGCAGAACCTTAATTACAGAGCATTGCCTTTTTATGACCTGGTCCCTACTGGAAATTTTTGGCTAGCAAAGAAATGGTATGCCAGATGTCTGCTTATGATTATCTTTGGTCCTGAAGAGCAGTTTGGAAGGAGCCCTTCTCAGCTGGAAAATGTAAATAATGCACACATCAAGAGAATTTCGGATTTGGCAGCAGCTAAAATTCCCCCAAAGTAGTCCTGTTTAATTATGACCATCTCCTTAGAATCAAGCAAACAGTCATACTTATTTAGCTATCTCTTTGATCAATAGGAGATAGTGAAATACATTGGTTTGCAGCTTGGATTGTTTTTCTGACTATGTAAACAAACTAAAATAAAATAAATAGATGTAGACCTAAATCTAAGAGTAAGGCCAACTGAGTTTGGTGGAATTAAATTGTGAATAAACATATATAAATACATCAAATGTTCAACACCTGAGTGCTTAAATGTAACTAGGTCCTGTAAGTTTACTTTAGGAATTCTGCTGTTAGTAATCAGTATCTTGGGAATCTTTGCCTTGGGTGCACATATGATTAAGGCACATTAGTATTTTGTTTTCTATTCCAGGAAGTCTTTTTACATAGCGAACTTGAAGCAGCTAATTACTATAGGCATTACTGGGGGTGAAAAGTTGCTTTTTTTGGCTTTCTGACTTTTTCCAACACAATACCTTTATTGCTCTTCATTCTCTATAACTATTGAAGCTCAGTTTTATATGTTACTCTTTCAACTACTCGTCATTATGTTTTCTAACATTGACTTTGAGCCTTAGGTTGAGTTGATAGCGAAAGTACAGAGTGTATGGCCATTCTCGGTCTGTCTTACAAAGCATCTGCCTATTATTATGTCCATATATTCATACTCCCTTTCCCTCACACAAAAGTAGTATATTTTCTATCTCTCTCACACATACCCATATGCAAGTTGCATTCTTAGAAGTTCTTAAGCCTGATTGTCATGCAGTGTATATGATTGGAGAGAGATGATAATTATTATGTAGGGTTAAATTTATCTGCTCAAGTATATGTACCATGTAACTGAAGTGGAGCTGTCTCTCTTTATTCTGCCAGAATCTATTCAATTTTTGGCAAAGGTTTTCCTATATTTCTACATTTACTTTATCTGGAAACCCCAACAAAGCAGCTTTCTGAACAGAATCTCAAGAAAATGATTAGATAGATAGACAGACAGGCAGGCAGGCAGATCACACAGTACCCTCATTGAGGGTTGATCATCCTTTTTGTTTGGAACCATGTGCATATCTTGCTGCATCTTCGCACCTGTAATGATAGGTGAGAAAGACTTTGGGCCAAAGAGATGCTGGCTAGGGAATAGTCAGATAAGAGGGTTAGGGCATAATCTGTAGCTGCATAGTAGGTAGGGTTAGGGTTAGAGGATTAGAAGGGACTTGTTTAATGTAGCTTTACAAAAAAGTGGAATTAGTTTTATCTGAATGTGTTTCTATCTGTATTCCTGACACCAGTCTTGCAAGTCTCAAAATGAAAGAGCCCGAAATGTTTATTTTAGGCTATGGAAAAATTAATTGTTAATCTCAAGTACTTTAGGCCACAAGAATTGTCATGTCTTCCTATAAAATAAAAGTAACTGACATTCAAAGATTCCTCCCAAATGGCAGCAGGAGGTACTGATGGCCCCTTGGTACATGCTTGAGAATTGAAGGTGCAAATAGATCTTCAGATCCTTCTGTATAAGCAGCTGTTTGGGAGTTTGAAGGAATTATTTGTTCCGGATTGGTGCTGCTTGATTAATATATAGTATTTTTAGTTTCCTGTTTTATGATGGAATGGGGATTGGCAGCAAGTCAGTCAGTACGTTATTTCTATCCATCTGTTTCTCTTTCCCACTCTTGTGGCCTTCATTTGGAAATAAGTATATTTCAGCAGCTATTAATAGCTAAATCCTGCAGCAATCTGCTCTCACAGATGGTCGTCTGAGCTTTTGAAGCCCAAAGCCATAGATACCCATTTTATTTCTTTATTTCTAATTAGTAGGATCATCTTTCCCTGTGCAGGTGCACCACTTGCACAAGCAGGATTCCATGTGGGGATCAATAAAAAATGTATAGATTTCTCCGTTCTTCTATTATTGAGAAAGGAAGAGCAGCATGTATTTTTCCCATATTCATTTGGGTCTTCTCTCTCCACTGACATGTTTAGTTAAATTGCTTTTATTTGAAAAAAATAATAATGATATGTTGGAAATAATGGTTGCTTATAAATGTATGCTACAAAACCTATATTAAGTCATCATTTATATGTTGTAGAGGAATGAGTCCTGTCAGGGAAATAGGGCGGTATATAAGTTCAATAAAATAAATAAATAAAATAAATGTTCATGTAGTAAGTTTTCTGATGTTTTTTTAATGTTGGATTTATTATTACAATACTGGAGTTAGATATAGATATATATTATATATAATTTTAGATATGATTTAGATAGATAAATATAGATATAAATATAGATATTTACTGAATGATGTATGCGACTTATATTCATTTGTTTACTGGAATAGCACATAAATCATGTAAATAAATAAACATAAATTATAAGAATCTACTTGTTTGTACCATGGAATTAGCAAAAAAAAAAAAAGCCTGCTCACAGAGAAAATGCCTGCCCATGGAGTAAATGCCTGCCCATCGAAGGGAAAGGAAAAGAGACTGTATCATTCCAAGAATAAAATTTAAATTGTTCACAAGAAATAAAATGAGAATTAGTATTGTTGGTAAAGTTAGATTGTCCGACAAACAAAATGTTTAAAAGTTATTATATTTTTGTAGTTACTTTCCAAGCACATCTAAATTAGATTAAAGTAACCAAAATATCTTTACAATCCCCAGTCACAACTTTTGAACACCCCTAATGTTTGGAAATTGAAATTTGAAAAATTTGACACGCCCTACAAGAGTCACCTTTACCAGATTACTCTCTGAAAGAATGGCCATGATGGATAAATAGCTATAACATGACCTCAAATAATGGTTGGAACTGAATCTACTATATATTATGAAATTTAGCTTACGAAAATCTATATATTGTGTTTATTCATTCTTTTGAAAGTGTTCAGTTACTAGTAATAGAGTCATAGATTGAGGGTTAGAAACAGATTCAGTATGAAAATTCTTTTCCACTTTTTTTGTGCAGAGATCTAGCACTTTTTCCCATATGATTTTTTCCACATATGTTGCAGGAGGATACGGAGCAAGGTGAAAGTGAATACATAGCTAGTTGTTTCTGTTACCATGATAATGGGAGCCTCTTACAATTTAAAAACAAATTGCAGTTAATGCTTTTTGTTACGCAGAGAATGTATGTTGAAATAATAAATTCATTCTGTGGGAATGGAAATGTGTCACACAATTTGAAATGAGAAAATTTCATGACTATTGCAACACAAGGTGAAACTCCACATATCTGATTTCATTATTATTAGAGTCAATAATGATAAAAACCAATAAGGACCAAATAATAAAACAAAATGTAAAAAACAAACAAACCACAATGCAAAACAGCAACATATTCTGATTTCTCTGGTCTTTCCACATGGTAAAAGATTTAGAAGCAGGGTTTCTGATCACAGGAATATGTCTTTTAATGAGTCTTGAATCTAGATGTTTATAATTCCAAGGTGGTTGTTGCTGGGGTATAATAATACTCTGGGGTATAGTAATACACTGGGGTATTATTGCTTATGTTTCATGTTCAAATACTGTGAGAAAATAATGGGCACCAAGCAGAGGAATAGTTGGTTGGATATAAGAGGAGGCAACATAGTCCAGAGGTGGAGACTATAGGAAGGTAACATTTCAGAGGCTTTCATTTAATTGGTGTGCTGTAAATCTGCCTGGGGACCTGCTTTTTCAGTTTTCAAGATTGCTTCCACCACCCCAGTGTTATGTTTTCGTTAAAATAAATATAAATCTATGAAGTTCTCACACTTTGCATTCTCTAGCTATATGAACTTGACAAACAATAAGAGCTCTCACTTAAATTTCTTTTATCAGAAAGATTGTTAAATTTTAGTTTGAGTTAATTGATTAAGTCGAACCCTTTAGGGAGGTTTTCATTTCAGCACCATGGACAGCTCAGCAATAACTGAAGTCTAATCGCTGCAATTCCTGGCCAGCATAAAACACAATATAGGAGTCTATTTAATGAAAAACCTTCAGGGACAGCAGTGTCCTTGGAATCTAATGAATGGAAAGATCTATATCAGGAATGAGAATCAATAACCACCACCTGTTATTTTTAAAATAATAATCCTGCGATAGAAGCCACTGAAACAAACTATGCTGCTCCTCCTCTCTTCCGCAATTGGTATGTTAATAATTGATGCCAAAGAAATGGTCCTCTATTTTGGGTTTGCTTGTTAGTTGCAGGAGGACATTTTCCTTCATCCACATTTTGCAAATTTCTAGATTGTTCCCATTTTCAATGATCCCGTTAATAATTGCATTACATTTCTCTAGGTAGCTGACAATGATTCTCAACTTCATTAATGTGAATTCTATGAAGAGAGGAAGATTCTGTTATTTATTAATTCAGTGTGTATGTCCATCCACTCATATGTAATGGTATATGGGAATGACCTTGGGAGATAGGATGAAAACTGGTCCACAGCTGGGAGAAAAACATGGGAAGTGTTTCAGAAAGGACCTTCCCTAGTTTTCTGGACACTAAAATTAGAGGAGGGAAGAAATGTTTTCAGTCTTGCAAGATTCTGTTTCCCTAATATCCATTCGGATATTAGGAAAAGTGTTGTTCCATGAGGAAGTGTGGTGACAGAGAAGAGATGCTTCCTTGGCCTCTCAAATGGTATTGGTTAAAAGATGGGATGCAGGACAAGCAGAGATAATTGTAATCTCTAATATCCTGGCCGTGCCCTAGGAAGAGTTTTGTTGGTGATAATCATCATCTTGAATTGCTCTCAGAAACTGAGTGATAGTGGCTCAGCTTATACTGTAATGTGTTACTTGGTCCTACTGAGATAGGCCTATAATTATTTGCACTGTCATATTCTGGATTTTGTATAATTTTTAACTGGTCTTTAAGGACAGCCCCATGTAGACTGCATTATAGTAATCGAAAGAGGAAGTGATCAAGGTGTGAGTTCTAATCCAGGAATATGATGGACAAGATGGCTTTGTACAAAGGCTTTTCCATCACAGCTGCTACCTATTAGTTGAGAATTAACTCAATAATTGCACATGCACTTATGCGCTCACGCTCACGTGCCAGGACCCAGAAGGCAATGCATGCTAGCCCCCCCACACTGCCTGCACCTATGCATGTGATTCCACTTGCTGCACGCTGCGTGCCCGTGTACGTGTGTGCGATCACTCCCGTGCACTGTACATCTCTGTGCATGCATGCGTGATCACTCCTGCGTGCCATCCATTTGCACATGTGCGCATGATCACTCTGCATGCTGCGTGTCTCTGCGCATGTGCCAATGACCCCCAGCATGCACTGCATGTCTCTGCACATGTGCGTGTGTCTCCCGTGCCCCCCTGGCACATGAGTGCCAGATACCTGACAATCAGCTGTCGGGTGTCAGCGGCATGCATGCATATGCAGTGGGGCTCTTCCGGGTGAGCTCTTGCGTGCCGAGGGAAATGGTTCTATGTACCACTTTCGGCATGCGTGGCATAGGTTCGCCATCACAGGTCTAAGAGGATCCCCAAATTATTTAGACTCTGAATTTCCTTCTGTTCTCATTGTACTTTTTCCTTGATTTGATGAAGAATTCTGGAATTTTTAATGTTAAGAGGGGTTCAGTCCTAAACTGGAATTTGACCCAAAGGCAATTATAGTGATCACACAGTATGTATGATACTGTATGAGAAATGACCAACTTCTTTTGTTTTTATCTGAAATTATTGAAAATATATTTACAAATCTGCTGCCATGAAAAAATATAGAAATATAGGACCACACGTTTTATAAATACACTTTTTTCTTGCCTTAAAATGTTATAAAATCTGGGTCCTAATTATCTAGCTTTTGCTTTAGCTCTTCATTTTGCATAAAAGATGATACATAGAATGTAATATAATGTAAACATACAATATTAACAGAACACAATGTTTATTTCTGCTCATTTAAAAATTACTTGCTGCATAATATTGTTATTTGGCCCTTTTCCTACTATTTCTATTAGTTATTCTATTATAAGGAGGGTAGTCAGCATAATAATTAATATATTGAACTAGGTCTGGTGAGAATCAAGATGAAATCAAAACACAGCTTGTAGTTGCTGCTTTGGGGATAAAATAGAACATTCCCCACATTAGCCAACTTGAACTCCCAAAGGGGGGAAAATGGGATACGTACATATATAGCAAAAGTACAATAAAAAGTAAACTTGCTTACATGAGCCCATTTAAAGAATATTCTTCAGAAAATATTAAGATTTTTTTCTCTTAAAATTGCACCTACTTCCATAAGAAAAAAATAGCAATAACCTAAAATATGATATGACAAAATTTAACAGCACGTTGGACAAACTATTATTAGTTAATCAGCAGTCTTATTTGATATTGAAATAATGTGATAGGTTTCTTTCTGGTTTGGTGGAAAGTTTTGGAAATTTTTGATAGTCACATTTACTCCCTTTTTTTTGTTAGAATAATCTCAAGGTTCAAATATCTGTTGAAGAAACAGATTGGATTATTTGAAACTTCTTTAAAAAAACCACACACACACACTGTTGCTATGGCATAATATCGCCAATCTTTTAAAAGGTCTAATTGTGCTGGCAGATGAAAGCTGTGGCCTCTTTATCTTAGCAGTACTGATGACTATATGGTTTATAAGGTTGGGAAAAGAGAGTTGTTAACCCAGATAGCTACACTTGCTAGCACGTTGCAGTCAGAAACTGACAGCTGTCCATTTTTAGCTGCCAAGTTGCTCTCTAGAGAATGTTCTTGTCGATGTAGAAGTCTCAACATAGTGAAAAGAGATAAGCCAAATATAACATTAATAGAAAATTTGAGGTGCTGATTGCACTATTCATATTCATGTTTTAATTTAGTGCAGTCCATATTTCACTAAAAATACACGGGGTTGCTGCACACTCAGTATCCAGAATTTTTCAGTTGATTGCACATTAAAAACATTAAATGATGTGACAGGTGTAAATGAGTCTGAAATCTGACGTAGATTTGTGGAATTAGATTAATGTTTGGAATTGTTTTTCATGTATATCCTCACAGAGGTCTTAATTTGGGGTGGGGGAGATACAGTCTGCTGTTATTATGAGACTGTCAAATACGTTTTCATTTTACGCCTGAGCATTATAGCAGAAGAATAACTGCATTAATCTGTGTCGCTTTAAAAGCAGTATCTTGATTGTGCCTATTTTAAAAGCTGTCATGGCTGAAGAGCCAAAAATAGATCAGTGTATTCTGATAGGGGATGATGTTTCGGAGCATGGAAGTGGGATTATTAAATGTGGAAAGCATAGTAATCCAAAGAGCTTGTTAACTCAGGCTCTCGGGGTGGACTAATTTGCAGTTCTCAGTGGCAGTGAGAAAAGCAGGAGGGTGTTGATGAGTGTTGTGGAGAAAGAAAAAGTTGGGAGATCAGCAGATGACAGAGAAAGCCATGTGGTCAGAGAGGAAGTGTGATCACACTTAGTTCATAGAGAGAAGCATCTTGTGAAATTGCCAGAGATTTAACATATCTATAGAAAGATGAGAATCTGCGCACAAGACTTCCCCCCACCCTCCCTTTTAGTAAATAATAATAAATAAATAAATGTAGAAATGCTCTTGGATAGTAGTTACATTCTCCTACTGTCCTGACATTTATTGCTTTTATGCTTTGCTGAGCCCACACTTCAGCAACATCTGAGGTTATGGCATCCATAAGATAATATCAGCTAGATTCATCATGATAAATGGATAGTATTTGTGTCAGCATGACACAATGGAATCACTGAGTGTGACTTGGGCGGCTATGTTATAAATAAACAAACAAACAAATAAATAAATAAATAAATAAATAGCAATATTTATATTCAAGGACAACACAGATTTTTTAAAAAGCACATGTAAAGACCAGAAATACAATTTTTTTTAAAAAAATATTTTATGGTATATTTCAAGACTTTTACTATTAAACTTGAGGAAAGCAAACATTCTGACATGCGGTACCCAAGAATAAAGAAAAGAAAAGTGATTTCCTTTGTGCCATCTATGGAATTCATGGACACTCAAACTTTTGACCAGTTCTTAGAATAAAATTAGTATTTTTATTTGTTTATTTCCCACATTTATTATTTTTATAAATAACTCAAGGCAGCAAACATATCTAACATACCTTTCTACTCCTATTTTCCCCACAACAATAATCCTGTGAGGTGAGTTGGGCTGAGAGAGAATGATTGGCCCAAAGTCACCCCACCAGTTTTCATGGCTAAGGTGGGACTAGAATTCACAATCTCCTGCTTTCTAGCCTGGTGCCTTAACCACTAGACCAGGGATCCCAAACCCCCAGTCTGTACATGCCAGCAACCGGGCCATGCAAACAAGCAAAACCCCATCCATGGGATGCAGGTAGCATGCAAAACCATGCCCCCTCTGGTCCACAGAAAAACCTTTCTCTATGAAACCGGTCCCTGGTGCCCAAAAGGTTGGGGGCCACTAGATCAAACTGGTTCTCAACTCACAGAAAAATTAAAAGGATTTCATTGTACATGAAACTTTGTGGAACAAAAAAATTTAGGATGATTAAATACCAAGATTGTGTAATAATATAAATCATATAAGATATGGGCAGTGCTTTTCCAGCATAGGAAATACCTTAGTTGTCATCAGTGGTACATATTTTTTTCTGTGTGATACATTACAAAGAAGTTTGCCACCTTTAAAATTGTGGTTTCCAATAGCTATAAAAAAATCTCAATTTTTTTAATTTTTGTGGATGAAGAAGAAAAGATGAACATTTTCATATAAGAAATATCTCTCAGCTTCTGGCTGGAAACGTGTGAACTAAAGCATATACAGTAAAAGAGAAAAAATTCTTGTGAGAGAAAAACATATAAGTATGACCAAAATTGAGCCTAAAATTTCCATTGCTAAGTAAGACAGTTGTAGTGAGTTTTGCTCCATTTTATGACCTTTCTTGCCTTTGTTGTTAAGTGAATCACTGCAGTTGTTAAGTTAGTAGCACAGTTGTTAAATGAACCTGGCTTCCCGGTTGTCTTTGCTTGTCAGAAGGGTTGCAAAAAGTGATCACATGATCCCAAAATACTGCAAGTGTCATAAAGGTGTCCTAATCTTGGTCCATGACCACTGGGATGCTGCTGTGGTCATAAGCGGGAAAAATGGTCATAATGATTCAGTCAATGGTTCAGTGATGTTGTAATTTTGGTCACTAAATGAATGGTTGTAAATTGTAGTCATACACATCTTACAAAACTATTTTTTATTACAGACTGGATTTTGGATGAAATTGGAAAAGAGTGAAAAGATGATCTCTGGATTTGAAAGATGATCTCTGGATTTGATAATTGAAAAAGGTTGAAATACGGGGAAGTGACCCCGGTTTACAACACCATAACTGCACAACATAAAACAATTAAAGTGTTATAAACATTAAGCTTTAAAAATTAAAATATTAAAAATTAACACAATCCAGAGTGGATGGGCCCATCAAGGTCCCAAGCCAGTTGGCAGAGCCAGGTTTTAAGGCCCTTTTGGAAGGCCGGGGGGCAGATTTGTGGGGGTCCACAATGTCCCAAAGGGCGGGAATCATGGCAAAAAAGGCTCTTTCGTGGATTCTGTCAGCCGACAGGATCTGCAACATGCCACTTCCTTACTATATACATCAGTGCCATTAGATTAATTGTGGTTTGAATTCTGAACAAGCATGAAAATTTTGATTTAAATATAGAAATCAGTCTGCTTCTATTATTGAAAACCCAGCCGTATGAAAGAAAATTAAGAGTTATGTTAATAAATTACTACAGTTGGGTTAGATAGTTTCCTATTTAATATAAACTAAGTGCTGGTATTTTTCAGTACCTCTTCTAAATATTTTATTAGAAATCACAGTTCAATGGTTGATTGTGTAACTCAAGTAGAAACTGCGGTAGTTCTAAGGAACTGCATTACTGCATAGCAGTTTGTGAACCCAGTAGTGAGTGTAATCTGCAAGTTTAATTTTGTCTCTAGGATTGACTGGCACTCGGTCAAATTACGCCTGCAAATAATAGCGAACTAACACATATATTCATTCATTATTCTTTTATTAAAATCCACATTGTATACATATTTTCTGAAATAGCAAAAAATATGAGATTTATTTGCAAGAAGTCCACAATAGTATTATTTAATCTAATGAATATCCCTGAATGTAATATTATATTCCATAAGACAGTAATGAGTAGCTAGAGAATGATACAGTGTAAACTAAATTTTATGCATGTTTTCTTTGCAAGTAGGTGTCACACAGATCAGAGGAATTTCCTTCCGATAAATGTGTTCAGTGAAGATTGCAGTTTGAGATATATGGAAACAGTATTTATATGTGCTTGAAATGACTTAGTTCCATGAATCTTTTAAATAAGTTTTAAAAGACATTTTTGAATGGTGATTGTTGATTCCAAATGGAAGTTGATGACATGAATGAATAATATAGTTGCACTGAATTAGAAATTAGAAATCCACAGTACCTGAGATTTACGGATGTTATATACAGGAACAAATGCTACAAATAAGATTCAGTTAATTAACTTTCTGGCTAGCTGGAGATAACATAGTAGAATATATAAAGCCACTGTGAAGACTTTTCCTTTCATTTTAGTGGTTAAATCTATATAAAGATTTTTAAGTATGTCTTTAAAATTCCACCTAGAAGCTAGAATCCCTGTGAGATAGGTGGCATATGAATTTAATAAATAATGATAAAAACATGGGCTTGGCTTTTATTTTTATTTTTTGATAATTTTCCAAAATACAGATGTAGCAAGAACATTATTATATGTAATATGCCAGACCATCACCTCATTGCTAAAAATAGTAATGTTTATTTATATGTCAAAACATATTCAACCATCTTTCCCTATTAAAAATATTCCTGGTACAGCACATCACAGTTTAAAAGTAATGAGCCAGTTTAAAAGAGACTTAGGTTAGTGGTAATTAATTTAAGTCAATTACTTTCAGTGACGGTACTTAAAGCATGACTAAGTCTGAATCTGAAACAAATTTATTTAAACAAATAAAATAAATCCTGTGAAAACCAATAAAATAATTTTTGTTTAAGAAAAGTTAGGTGGTAAGTAGAATAGAATGAAGCTTGTTGGCTTCTTACAAAGTAAAATTTTAACAACTCATCATGGTCCAAGATATCGAAGGGAGAAAAATAGTATAGGATTCTTGGGGGCATAATCATGGTTAGGTATAGTGAACATCTGGAATTTCAAAATCATCTGAGGGATTGACTTTGGCGATCTGGGTTGATGCTTGTCCACTCCATCAGTGGCTGAGCATTTGCCAGGAGACTGTTTTACACATCATTTGCACCAAAATGTTCGCAATAGCAATAGCACTTAGATTTATATGCCACTTCACATTGCTTTACAACCCTCTCTAAGCGGTTTACAGAGTCAGCATATTGCCCCCAACAATCTGAGTCTTCATTTTACCCACCTCGGAAGGATAGAAGGCTGAGTCAACCTTGAGCCTGGTGATATTTGATCTCAGCTTTTGTTCTGTTTTATTTTCCAGGATACATTTCCAAATAATGCTTGCTGGCACTAACTAAAATGTGATTACCATTTTTGCCTTCAAAAATTGTAATTAGGCTCAGATGTTTTTTTGGAAATAAAGAAAGGGCTTGAAACTATTGGATATACGTCCGGTGCCTGCTAGCACATTGGTCTCCATTACTGTCTTTATATTTCTCTGGTCTAGAGACCACTGCTGAAAAAAATCTGCAGTGAGTGTGTGTTTCTGTATGGATATCCTATTTTTACATTTCAGGTGTAATTCTATACTGTACAGTATAGAGAACCTACATAGGACCATGTTTAGAAGGCGAGGGCCTTTAGATATGCTGATTTTAAAGATTACATTCAGAACTTTGAAATGAGCCTGGAATTACAGCTAAAAATAAATCAATATGACTACAGAAAGTTTTTTTTAAATGTGTTCTTCCTTAACAATAATTACTTTTTTGGAAGAATATCAGAGGGGACAACAGTTTTGTAAAATGATTCTCCTGTAAGTGGAGCTTTTTATCTTTGAAAGATAAAGATTTTTCTTTCATGTTTAGATTTTTCTAAACACTATCGAACTATAGTTCAGAAAAGCAGGATATTCTTTATTTGGGAAAGATTCCTTGGCTTTGTGTATGGGGTTTTATAAAAGCAAACTTTGGAAGCTGCAAGCGAGGCACCATTTGTTCTATATGAAATTGCATTGAACAGGCTAATCACTTCCTGTAATTAAACTCTTTGGAACAGTAAAGTTAATTTCCCTAATGCACATAAAAAGCTGACACACTATATGAACTAGAAGAGTTGGAGACATTTATAGGCTTTCTTTTCCAGGACCCATGATTTCATCCCACGCTAGAATCAATTAATATCGTCAAGTTGCTTTTCGTCTGTCACCAGGTCCTTAGTCATACTGTATAACTGACGCAGACTTAGCAGGTCTGCGCTAAGCTAAGCTACCAATAACCTTGAGGCCAATGAAGGTTATTTGGATGCTTTCATAGATTGGAGAAAAATGACTGATTCAAGTTGCTGAAGTGCTGCTAAACTATCGTACAACATACACAGCTCCAGCCCTTCTCCTGAGGACGGATTGCTTGTGGTGCGAAAATGTAGGAACTGGGTTTCATCCACTATAGAAAATGATATACACAGTTGGCAAAGTTGTCAGTTCACACTTCGGTTCCAAGTTGACTTGGAACTAATTTAGGTATGAGTACAGTGGCTGCTAATACTATACAAATCTTCTGGTTTCCATGGGGAAATTAATGGAACTGACAAGTGATAGAGTGATCTGACTTTATTGACAGAGAAGGTATATAGGTAGGCAATCTTATTTTATCTCTCTCTTTCTCTCTCTCTCTTGTTTTTTCTATCCTTTCACCAGGGTCTGAGTAAGTGTTCAGGGTTTGCTGTTTGATAATGTATGTGGGAAGGCTACTAGCACAACTAAGTGAGAAGCTTATGTGTTGAGATGCAAGGAAAACGTCCATTAAAAAAGTCTTTTTCTCATACATTTTTGCTCAAAGGGGAAGAAAAGAAGCAGAGTCAGAAAGGTGAAGCCTTGGTTGGGCTGAAAGAGGTCCATGGAACTCAGAGTACCATCCTAGTAATCCTGCCTTGACTGAGGAGCCAAGATGCTCGAGTATTTTCAGTGTTAGCACTTCTCTTTCCCTGACAGGGAGGCAAAGAATTACAATTCTGCCCTGCTTGCTTAGCATAGAGCCCCACTTCCACAGCCGAAGGAAAGAATTACATTTCTCATGAGATTTGCTAAAATGGTCCAGATAGGAGACAAGCCTTCGACTCTGACAGGGGAGTGTATTTCAGATGTGATTTTAGTGTCGAGCTATTTGGAAGGCGAGGCTGCTGAATAATTCATAAGAACTAATATATTCTATAAATTTCAGGAGATTGTTTCCTCTGTGCTTGTTCAGGAATGTGTTCATTATTTACCAAATTATTTTTATAGACTCTTCTTGCTTTGTATCTCATTTAGTAGCAAATTGATGAAAGAGGAGATGGTTAAAATCTCTGCTATTTGCTACTATTTGTTTCATTTCTTTTAACTTACCCTGCTTCTCATGCACTTTGGAGCTGATGTACCTGTATATGCCCATTTTTTTACCCTCAGTAGTGACCTGAGATAGCTGGGTTGGAACTCAAAAGAACCATCATAATCCCCAAATATTAGTTCCTATTCCTTGTATTTAAACTTATGTTTATTCTTGTTTCTGTTATATTGTAAGCTTTTGACAAAAATAAATAGAATAAACAAAATAAAATAAATTTACCGAGTGAGTTTCTTAGTGTGAATAGGGAGATTTAAATAGAGGATTCCTCCTGATCCCAGGATAATACAATTTTAATTTCGCTGACAGACACTGGTATTGGCAAATTCACAGAAACACTTTTGGAATAGTTCACACCTTTGAGTGTGTTGCCATGGTGAATGCAGCGAAGAGGGAAGACCCATCTCTATACACATTCTAGCATATTGTGTGCCTTTCCAGTGCATTTTTGTGACAATCCTCTCTCTCTTTAAGATACAAGTCTTAAATTTGGGTTTAAAGAGCCCACTGAAAGAGGCCTATAGACTTTTGCCATGTACATTAGCCCTGATTCTGAAGCATCCAGAAAACAGGTGAACCTGCTCTGATGTGAGGGTTTATTGCTTTCCAAGGATTGGATACCACACAGGATAGCAAATAAATACTTTATTGTAGTGCAAGCACCAACAATAGGTGATTGCTCTGAACAAGCTCCATCCTTCTAAGACTTGCAAGGTATTGATGCCATGTAAATAAGTCTTTAATATTGACCTTTAATGCTTAGTGTTTTAATACTAGATTCACATAAAAGTCTATAATGTAGCATATAACCTTTGCCTTTTTTCCAAACGTTCTCAGTGTTAGTTGAGATGAGGTGCTGTTTCAGTTGGGGGGGGGGAGGGGGGCTGCTCTTTTTCTAGTTGCTATTGAGCTCCAAGCAAATCTCCCAAGTTCCAGGCAGGACTCTCAACAGAAGATGCTGCTCACCCTAGCTTGTGTACAGGGGTAGGATTCAAATTTCTTAACAACCGGTTCTATGAGCGTGGCCTAATTTGTGGGTGTGGCTTGGTGGTCATGTGACTGGTTGGGTGTGGTTTGTATGTAAATATTGTAAATATTTATGTAAATATTGATTTTTTTTATTAAAAAAGAGCAACTTTTACCCAAAATCAGGCAAAGCAGGCAGGCAGATTGAGTTGCTCACAGAATCACAAATTCACTCAGAGATCTACCAATCTGCTGCCTGAGTCTGCACTGAAAAATAGAAGCTTCAGTCCTAAGGAAGGTTCAGCTCTGCTTTTAGATTAGCTAGAAAGCAAGAAATCCAATAATTTCCTGCTTTCTAACTAATATAAATCTCCTGGCACAAAAGAACAGCTGATGGTTGTGCGGAAAAAAAGTAAAAATAGAACTTAGCAGGCAAGTTTGATGGCCCGCATGCCAGGTAAGGAGTGAGTGGGCATGGAGAGGAGGGACCAGCCAGTAGCGCGATTTGCTGGTTCTCCGAACTGGGCAGAATCATAACAACCGGTTCTATAGAACTGGTCTGACCAGGTAGAATCCCACCCCTGCTTGTGTTCCTGGCAGTCAAATGAAAGTCCTCCTTGCTGTCAGTTTTTTAAGTAAAGAGTACACCAATATAAATCTTTTTTTAAAGAAAAAAAGATGCCTTCTTTACCATTAATTTTAAAATGTTGAAGTGAAAACTAGAACTTCTACATTAAAGTTAGAAAATATTGCAATTATAGAGGAAAAAGATGACAAACATCCTGTCAGTTAATTAGTTCAGAGAGCTTTGTGACACCTTAGATGATTTTTTCACTCATAGAGCATTGTGGAAGTAAATTACAGATAAATAAATAACCCTTGGCTATTCCCGTTTTTGTAAAGCTAACTAATAAGCATATTTTTGTTACCTTTGGAATTAAGCTTCCTCTAAAACAAATCTCAACTATACATTTTAGTCCCACTGCTGAAGGAAGGATTCAGAAGTGCCTGTTTGCATTACCTGAGGTGATTGAAATTCTGAGTGAAAATCATTTGTGCATAATTTATTACTCTTGATGTCATTTTCCTCATTCTGTAACTTCCCTCTAATACCTCAAATTAATTTAAATTTGCAAATAAGAAATCTGGGTACTTGTTGTGTTATACATACATTGTGTGCATTTATAATCCTTCCCTCTGTTTCAGAGAAAACATAGCCTTGAAGAAATTTGGAACTCTGAGGTTGTGAACAGGAATTTCTCATAATTTTCACATTTTCTTTTCTTTTACCATTTGCGTTTAATGCAAGAATTGGTATTCAGAAATGTGGTTTTAGTCTTGCATGAACAAATAATTACTTTTGCCATTTCAAGATACATCATAAAAACATAAAGCATAATTGATTAGAGATTGCTGCAATATAGGGAAAGAGAGACTGAGAGGGAGAGAAATAGTTTATATAGTTTCTTCTACCTAAAAATGAAGTAATTAGGACCAGCATAGAACCAGAATACATATTTATTTATTTTATTTATTATTTATTAATTCGATTTATATACCGCCCCCCTCTCCCCAAAGGGACTCGGGGCGGTGAACAGCCAATAAAAATACATATACAGAACACATATACAACATACAACATGATAATATTAAAATTTCAAAATTGAATATAGTGTGGCTCTAATTAAAATATAAACGAGAGTTAAAAGAAATTAAAACCAGGTTAAAATTTAGAAAAACTCCTAGGCCAGTCCGGCCTGCCAAAATAGGTGAGTTTTAAGTAACCGACAGAAGGCCATGAGATCAGGGGCGGCCCTTACCTCCGGGGGTAATTCATTCCAGAGAGGGGGTGCTCCCAATGAGAAGGCCCGTGCCCTCGGGGTTGCCAGCCATCCAGCCGGCGGCACCCCGAGGAGACCGACTCTATGGGAGCGTACCGGTCGGTGGGAAGCCGATGGTGGCAGGAGGCGGTCTCGCAAGTATCCCGGTCCCGAGCCATGGAGCGCTTTAAAGATAGTGACCAAGACTTTGAAGCACACCCGGAGGGCCACCGGGAGCCAATGCAGCGCGTGCAGAAGTGGCATAACATGGGAGCCCCTAGGAGCTCCCATTACCACCCTCGCGGCTGCATTCTGCACCAACTGGAGCCTCCGGATGCTCTTCAAAGGCAGTCCCATGTAGAGAGCATTGACATAGTCTAGGCGGGAGGTCACCAGGGCGGAGGTGACATATGTGCTTATATACTATCACTTTGTGCTATTCACTTTTATCAGTCTCAAATTCTTATTAGTAGCCTTATTATTAAAAAAAACCCCACCATTTTGTAATATGGATTGCTTTTTAACTTTACAATTAGTTGTTCTGATAGATTCTACAATATTTTATCCTCTTTCTAGATTTAATTCAAACTGCTTATTAATATTTATAGGTAGAAAAATATATTTATTAATAGATTACTATGATTAGACTGGTTATGATATAAGTATGGCTGGTGGTTATTTGGACTTAGTTACAGCTTCAATATTTCATATTTTTCTTTTAATTCTGAGAAGCTTAGATTTTATGCCGGTCCTTTTCTACATTATGAACTAAAATATAGAACAGTGCAGAGTTACTCCAATAATCTATATTCAATTGTTTTGGAGAATTTTGATGAACAATATTAGGGGGACATTGACCATTAGAATATGTGAGGCTAAATAAATCAATGTGCATGGTTCATTGACCATCTTTTGCTGCAAAACAAATGGTCTGTGATTGGATAATCACATAAAAAAGCATCTTGGGTTTGAATGGAACTGCATTATTTGTAAACCTCGCATTCTTTTATAGTTTCATAAGTTAAATATAGGAAATTTCCATTAAATATAGGAAATTAAATATAGGAAATTTAAATTGCACAGTAGTAGACATATTTTCAGTTGACATGCTACTTTTTGCTTTCAACCTTCCTTTTGCTTTTTTTAAATCAGTTATTAAAGTGCCTTTATTGTCAAAGCTGAATTCCAGAAAAGATGCTTTGATCTTGCAATTATGGAAAGGCTATTGGTTGAATAGTGGCCTATCAACTTCTTACTCTTTCTCATTTGTTTGCTTACCACAATCCTTAAACAAAACTAAACATGCAGTTTGCTCAGCCTTTAATAGCTCAAACCAAAATTTCTTTCTTGACATTAGTTGTTAATTCACTATGACTGGGCTTTGTGGCTTAGTCAAGTTGAAATTCTAGGTTTTGTTGACACTCATGTAGCCTTCAGGTTCAATTAATCTTTCCATTTAACATATTATGAGTGTTCATGCCATTGGTGTGTGAACTTCTGCTGCTCTGATCTTTCTTTTTTGTACGTGGTTCGTTAAACAAACAATTTCAAATATTCCCTTTTTTTGTTTTTTTTTGTGTCTTTGGCATACATTTTAAAGATCTGTAGGCACTTAAAGGTCAATATGAGTCATTAGTTTTGTGAGATGGTCAACTTATGTAACTTTAAGAACAAATAAAAGTAAAAATTGTGAAATATGTCTAATATCATGTCTTTAAAAGTTGGCTTTATTCAAACTATCTATCAATAGCTGTCAATGACATGATAGGGCTTTATTTCTCTGTTTTACATAGATACTCTTCCTGCATTGTCTAAATTAGATGATATGTCTCGAAAAATTAATCCAGTTAGAATAAGGCATGGTCCTAGATTTCATTTTTAGCTCTTCTAGGTAGGATTGAAAACACTGTGATGATACTGCAAAAGTTACACTAACTCTGCATAAGGTAATGTCTTGTGTTATAGCGCCAAAGTTGACAAAGTTGCTTTTATTGAAATATTTGCCCATTTCTTTTTATAAAAATTTGGGTCTTGATAATTAAATAAGACTGATGGGTACATATATTCAGTGTGAAAGAAGTATTGGGTTTTAAAGATAGTGTTAATTCAAACACATGGTAGGGATCACATAATTTGTCCCTAAAATTAAAATATGAAAAATCAAATAATTAAAAAAAAACACTCCAATACAATGTGTACTCTGGATACATTAACTTGACTATTTTTTTTTCTGTTTGCTGTCTTTTTTTAGAGCAGATGAAGTGTTATATTCCATTTCTCTACTTTCTATCTCGTTGGCCTGTAGATTGTAAATCAAGCCTGAGACCTGCATCACAGTTTTGTTCTGAGTGAGAGGAGCCACAGGGTGGGGTGCATGTGCTACTTCCTTTGTCAATCTGTTAATTTAAATTGGTATTTTCCATTTTGGGAAGAGTAAGTAACTATGTGTAGAAGCTGCTGCCATTGCCTGTCAAATATGAAGCCGCATTTCTACATTGCCCATGATGGTTAGGAAACTTGATGGTTTCTCTAACTGAGGCAACTGTATGAACTCAATCTGTGCAGTGGACGTCATGGCTTCTTAGACTGGTGATTTTGTGTGAACATCAGAGAATATGAAAGCCATGGAGATGAAAGGCATATATCCTGCCTCTCCCTTCTCATCCTTGGGGCACAGTTGCTTCTCCCCTACTGTGAAAGGGGTACTAAAATTCCCCAAGTCATTGGAAGAGATATATTCCATCTAGTGGAAATAAAGAAAGACAGCAATCCCAAACTAATCAGTGGTGCCCTTGGGCTGCTTCAGTTTCTGTGACAAATTAAAAGAGTTGAGGGGTAATCTGAGGAGAAGAACCAGAGGGGATTGTATAATAAGAGGCAGCTGATTGTAAAAAGTTTGGGCAAATTAGGCTGCCTGAAAAATCCAATTTACATGTTGAAGAGGCAGGAGAGGTTCAGAGGGTGAAATCTAATTAACAAACCAAAAGCAGCCCCACAATTAATGGGAGCCAGAAGAAATAAATAGGGCCAAGATGTATATTCAAAATGGATAAATAGACTTATTCCTGCAAGGATTTCTTGATTCAAGAATATGTCTGACTTCAAGCTCATAAGTAAAAATTTATCCAGCTGGACATCCATATTCATATCAGATCTCTGGCATGGAAAATTTTACATTTAATGCACCGAGAAAAATACTAGCTTACTACAAATCTCCAGGCAAGAATTTCAGGAAACTGTTAGGGCAAGAAGCAGTATTACAATGATATCTGCAGATACTTAAAAAATGGAAACAGACGTGGAAAACCAAGAAAACTATTGCAAATGATTTAATTAATTAATAATGGTTCTTTGGGCATGGCTTGATGGGCTTGGTGTGGCTTGGTGGGTGTGGCATGGCTTGGTGGGTGTGGCAGGGGAAAGATATTGCAAAATTTCCATTTCCACCCCACTCCAGGGGAAGGATAGTGCAAAAACCCCATTCCCTTCCCGCCCCACTAACCTGCTTTTGTTAGCTCCGTTCTCCTGTGCAGGGCAACAAAAAAAGACCTAGATAATCAGCTGGGACTGGGGAGGCAGAGAATAAATCGGGGTGGGGGCCAGTCAGAGGTAGTATTTGCCGGTTCTCTGACCTATTCAAAATTTCTGCTACAGGTTCTCCAGAACTGGTCAGAACTTGCTGAATACCACCTCTGGAGAAAGCCAAAGAATATCAAGAAGAAGGCCTATGCTTCAGTCAACCATGTCAAGTTTTGGGATTTGTTTTTAGAAATAGGATCCTAGAATCTTGTCCTCATTCAGAATACATAGAACACAATTATTAATAACTAAATAAATAATATATAATAACATACATATCAATTAAATAATTAATAATTTAATTAATTAATAATTACATAGTTATTATTATTATTTTGAGAAATAAATGTGATAATTCCCAAAAGACAACATCAGTTTGTCAGGAATCTCACTTGATTTTGGGAATATTGTAAAATTAATACCTCTTGACTTCAGCAAAACATTTGAAGGAATACTCCAGAGGTGGAATTCAGCAGGTTCTAACCAGTTCCGAAGAACCGGTAGCAGAAATTTTGAGTAGTTCAAAGAACCAGCAAATACCACCTCTGACTGGAGATTTTACAGTACCCTTTCCTTGCCACGTCCACCAAGCCACACCCACAGAACCGGTAATAAAAAATTTGAATCCCACCACTGGAATACTCCATAACACACTAATTTGCAAGCATTTCCAGTGTAGGCTGGAAAGTATAACATGGTTGACTTGAAAATTGAAATCAGAGAGTACTTCTCAAATTGGAAAGGTATTCGGTATTATGCCACATTTAGTTTTGTGTTGATGACTTGGATGAAGAAGTGGCTGGAACATTGGTAGAGAAATTTGGTGAGATAGTTGATAATTTTAGAAAATATAAACCAAATTCAAAATGGATTCATGGATTAGAGAAACTGACTCAAAATAATTAAATAAAATTTAATGAGAAATCCAAAGTATCTTCATTTGATGGAAAAACAGTCAAATGTATTGATGTAGTATAGTGAATATCTGACTTGATAGTAGAGCTTGTAAAAAAAACATCTTGCAATAGTAATAGATTAAAACCTGAATATAAGCCAACAGTGTGTTTTTTTAAAAAAAGACAAATGTAATTTTAACCTACATAACCGAAGTATAACTTCCAAATCCTGGAAAATAATTTTTCCAATTCATTTTGTTTCATAGATCCCACTTAAAGTAGATTAAAAGAAATACAAAAAGATTTAGAAGGGGATAATGATGAGAGGACTAATAACTAAATCTCACGAGAAGATATTGAAGGAACTGAATGTATGTAGCCTTAAGAAACAACAGCAATGAATTGGTCCTAATAAACTTAAATAGTCCTTTCCAAGTCTACATTTTTTGTATACCTGCCTGGTGTTCATCCTATTTGACTGGAAAATAGTCCATTTCTTTTATATTATCTTTTTATAATTGATCATGATAGTTTTTCCACCATGATTAAGGTCTCTTAAGTGTGGCCACCTCAATTTACGGTTCACATTTAAAGAAGAGGCCTCGTACATCTTTCCAATCCTCAACGTGTTACTCATTAAATGATACATATGCTAATGAAGTGTGAAAATCAACCAAATGACAATTCTCTGTAATCACTTAATGTCTCCAGAGCATTGTGGATTGTTTTTTATTATTATCTCACGATTTGCAACTCATTCTGAGTCATGTTTCATTTAGGGCGTTGTTCCAACAGCTGAGGTTAATTAGCATTTAGTCCTATACTGTTTTAGAAAGATGCTCAGGTGGGTATTTGCATCCAGAGAACTGCAATTGTGAATTAATCGCGTGTCTTGTTGGTTTTTAGAACCTGAAATGTCTTTTTTTTGCAGTGTCCGGATGCTGTCCACTGCAGCCTAAGAATATTAAATGGGGTGAAGAACTAAAATGTATTTTGCTAGTATGGTGTAATAGTTAAGAGTTGTATTCAATTGTAAAGCTCTAATTCCAGTCTATCTAATTAGTCAAAATTCATTAGGTGATGGCCAATCTGTGATTCTTGCTTATCTCACAGGTTGTTGTGGGGATGAAATGAAATGATTCAAATCTTCTTGAGCTCTGGAAAAAGGTAGAACATAAGTGATATCAAATTCAGGTTGTTTTTGCTGATATACATTTATTTGGATTTTCTGTAAGGCTATTTAGTAGACTCACTCTGACTCATTTCTTCATCTTGCTGGCATTAGTGATTTCTTTTAAAATTAGAATATTTACTATCTAGATTTATTATGCTGTTGAATTCATTTTTATTTTTTATCTTGCTTCATAAACAATCTTTGCTAATAGTGAAGATATAATATTTTACAGTTTAATTTTCATGATAGTAGTGAACATAGGCTGTGGTTAAAATTTCAGAGTATCTACACATGTATTGTTTTATTGACCAATCTTCTGGGAAATAAAAAACTTCCTGAAAAAGGATTATATTTTGATTTGATTTTCTTTTTTAAAAGAAAATTAATTTGTTGGGATCTAGGGAGAAAATCCTTAAGTTATAGAATTTTGTTAAATGAATTGTGGAGAATATTCACTGCCATTTTAGTTGAGGTTTTTTAGTCTTTTTGTAGAGCTCTTCTGTTTCATCAATGTAAACTAACAAAAAATAAATAAAAATTCCAAAGCAATTTGTTGATATTTCTGTCAATGTTCAAAATATTATTTCAGTTTCATAAAAAGAAATAAAAATATCATTTCCTTTCTTTCACACTGTGCATCTTAGTATCCTTTAAAAAATAATCTTTCATGAAACATCAGATGAAATAATGGTGATTCTCATAATGCTGCTAGGTGACCAACATTATACAAAAATAGTCATGTGTTTGACACTGTTTTAATTTGCATTAGAAGCAGAATTCTCCAGCTGAGATGTTCATGAATGCCTTTGTGTCCTTAAAATGTAGGACAATGATCTCTGAGACTAGAACTGTTCCCAAGATCACACATGACTGAAAATAACCCACAAGAAGGCTTTGGCAAACAATTTGTGTACTGTAGCCAAGAAAGCCACAGTCAATAGGAGTCACTTCATTTTTTTAAAGATACAGATCTATCATGTAGATCTATCATGTAGGTATTACTGAGATAAAAGATAAAATCTCTTGTTATACAAATAAAACTGGTAGAAAATGCTTGCAACCACCCTACCTTATTTGTTCCATAGAAAGCATATAAAAAAGTAAGGAAAGTAAAATAGAATTGAAAGTGCAGTTGTATTCTGATGATAAACATGTACTTTCTAAAATGTAAATTTCATAATACAGGTTAAATACTGTATATGATAAAGTGAGCTAAGAATTTTTATTGCAATATAGAGATGGTTCACTGGAAGAATATACGGATAAAAGGGTTGAAGTTTACATTATGCTTATTACATTACCTTAAAGAGAATTTTTATTCAATGATATATCGTGAGACCAGAGAAACTATCAATAATGTATAAAGGAATTTAAAATTTATGTTTTAATGAACAACATGAAGGGATATTTTATCATGCTTGGTGGACATGTAAAAAAAAAACTTTTAAAAATGAATTCAAATACATTGATACAAAGAGTTGTAATTTTCAGTTGAACCAGAAGTTTTCTTTATAGGACCCATGGCTAAACAGAAAAGGACTATGGAAGATTATTTCAGTATATTGATAACTGGAGTAAGATAATCTTATGCAAAAAGGGAAAAATACATAATAACCTATTACATTGACAGAACTTGATGAGATGTAAAAAATTGACTTCTTTGTTGAAAAGGGTCATTATTGACATTCATCAATGACTGGAAAACTCTTATGGATTTTTTGCATGGGAAGGAATGATTTTGTGATTTTACATTTTTGATGATAAGAAAGAATAGTTTATTGAAAGAAGGGAATTGTGATAAAATCTGTGCAAGAGAGTTTTGATTAGAATTTTTTGTATAATTGCTGAGATCAGAAGCACTCCTTCATATACAGCTAATCCTTGATTTACAATCACAATTGAGCCCCAGATTTATGTTGCTAAGTGAGACAGTTGTTAAGTGAATTTTGCCCCATTGTACGATCTTTCTTGCCACAAGTGAATCACCACCATTGTTAAGATAGTAGCAAGGTTGTTAAGTGAATCTGGCTTTCTCATTGACTTTGCTTGTCAGAAGTTTGCAAAAGGTGATCACATGACCTTGGGACAGTGCAGCCATTATAAATGTGAGTCAGTTGCCAAGTGTCTGAATTTTGATCACATGATCTTGGGGATGCAGCAACGGTCATAAGTGTGAAAAATAGTCATAAGTCACTTCTTTCAGTGCCACTGTCACATCAAATGGTCACTAGATGAACTTTGTAAGTCTAGGATTACCTGTATATGTTTTCTGTACTTTTTATTTTCTTTTTCTTTTGTCTACCCTCTTTATTTTTTTCTCCTCTTTTTCTTTTTCACATTTATTTTACATTTTTTTTCTTTCTTCCTTCAAATATATTTCTTATCTATGCAAAATCTTTGAATAAGAAGTTTTAAAACCAAAAAATATAAAAAGAACTGGAAAATTTCTTTGCCTTACTTGTATTGGAAGTGCAAACTCCAGCCAGCTTATTGGATAAGAGGAGTTCCTGGGCTTTGAACTATGTGAATGCTTGCTAATCTCCTGCCTCAGGCTGCAATTCTTGGACCAAGCTCAAGCAGGCTGGCTTGCAAAAGCTTTGCTTGCGGCCTCCTGAGTTAATTACATTCTCCCTGTGTGTGAGCTTGATTTTTCTTTATGTACACTCATCCATTCATCCTTCTTGGGGGCCAATCTGCCAAATGCCCCTATGAGCATGCTGGCAGAATAGAATCTAGTTCTCTTTAGCTATGATCACACAAGCAATTGAGATACTTCTTGATGGGCCATTTCCTTTCTGGTTTTTTCCCACCTCTTTGATGGGATTACATATGTGGCATTTTGTGTGTGTGAATAACCTCACTTTCTTTAGAAGAGTAAACATTCCTCAAAGTCCATGGATGCTAATTACCCCTCTGAAAATACTTCCAGTTAGCTCAGCATTCACAGGGCTGGCAGTGTGGGACAGGTTTAGGTAGCTGGATCCATCTCTGCCTTTTTCCTGCTCTCCAATTCCCTTCTCCAATCCCCATAGCAAGAGAGAAAATAGACCAAAAATATCGATATCTGAAATCTTAAAGTCTGAAATCTGATGGATTATTCTCTAATGGATTTATAAATAGCATGACTCTCACTGGAAGAGTCAAGGGGTTGTCATTGTGCAGTTGAGTCTTATTGAGCCCTGTTCCCCATGTTGGATTCTAACACCAGATTCCAGTCTAAATTATCAAGAAGAAGAATTTTTCCCTACGTTACATTCATTTTTCTACCAGCACCCTTTCTTTAAAACAGGAATAAGCGTTCCCGTCTCAAAGGAGCAAGCAATTAAAGAATGAATTGCTTAATGTCTTGTTTAATCTGATGTAAAACCAATTTTGTAAATATGCTGCTTTGGAAAATAATTTGAAAATCAAACAAAAACATTTCTATACCTTCAAATCTATTGTAAGCATATTTTATTGGACATCAACTAGAATTCAGTAAGTGTACAATTTCAGATTGCATATGGTAAAGCACAAGGCCAGCTAAATAGCATTTATTTCAGACTAAAGTAGAACAAAGTGGAGCAATTATTTTCTGTGATTTTGAAATTATAGTATAGTTCTGTAAATTGTCTTTTGTGCACCCACATTACTCTGCAGTCATATATTCAATTTGTGATTAAGTATTATTCCAAGATCTTTTTCATAAGTACTATTCTATATGAGGTAAAGTCACATTCTATTCCTATGTATTTAATATTTATTTCTTAAGTGGATTTTGCACTTGTCTGATACATTTCTGGCTGCTGCAATTTTTTTCTTTTTTATTCATTCAAAAGTAATAACTTTTCCATCCAATCTTAAACCATCTGCAGATTTAATAAGTGTTTCTCTATTTCTAATCCAAGTCATTAATAAGTGTTGATTCCCCTCACCCCAGTTTGATTAACACTTTGGGGGTATGACTCCACTTAATTATCATGCTTAACTAGCAGTCTAATTAGCATATCAGAGAGTGCTTTGTGAAAACAAGATATATTATGTTTAGTGTATTCCTACAATCTATTATGGAATTTACCTGATCACAAACTGAAATAAGAATGTATTTTCTTAATTACTCTTGACAAGCCCATGCCATCATATATTCATCTCTTTATGATCTGCTGTCATGGATATTGATGTCCAACTGGCAGCTCTCTAATTCCCTGGGTCTTCGTTCTGTCCCATATTGAAGACATTAGTTATCTTCTACTGATCTGGCTTTTCACCAGTTCCTTAAAAATTATCAAAGATAATACATAAGAGCCAGATCAGACCATCATATAGACCCTTATTATTTTAGGAAACAATTCATTTGCTTCTGAAGATTTCAACTTATTCAGTGTGTTCTAAGGAAAATGGATATAATTGGATTTCCAAACAGAAATAGGCATTTTTATTATCTTGTACACCTCTCCATCTCTTGTATCTATTCCTTTTGAACAAATAGAATCCTTCAGTTGCTATATTCTAATCAAGAAATCATCCCATCAGGCCTCTATAATAGCTATTAAATAATATTTACTGTTGCCTTTCTGTAGTACTATAAGAAATCAATCTCATCTTGTTTATTCTCTGTTTTCTTAACATGATTGTATGGCTAATGAAGGACATTGACTTTGTAAACCAATGTGATTCCTATGAGTGATTTAAGAGGTCCCCTATCACCAGCAATATACCTGCATTCTATGGTGCAGAAGTCTTTATCAAAAATCCTTAATTCAGGATTTTTATTTCTATTCCGTTCTATCAGGATTCAGTTTACATTCCTCCTTAGGAACCTGGCCATCCTTTTGACAAACACATTCCTGTCTGTTCTAACCCACACCCTTTTCCAACAAATCAAACACAATCCAAAAGGAAAAGAAACCTTGTAATGTTTTTACAAAATAATTAGCTGTGATAAGCACAAGCCTTGCCAAACTGTGCAAGTCTTGCCAAAAGATAGCAGACAAGAAATGATTTGCAATACAAGAATCTTCAAATACAAACTCAAGATACTGGAATGTCTACGAGGCTGGAGTTTCAAAACATCTTTGCCTTCTGCAAAGTACGTTCATTTCACAGCTGGCTTTTATCTTCTTGAAAGAGGGGTCATTACCTTGCAGCCTTACTCCCGAGTTGCCTGTACTGTTGTAGCTGCTCTTTCCTCCGAGCAATCCTGCGCACACACACACTTAGCACAAGCTCCTCAGGAACCTCCTCATCACTGCTACCAGCCCCCACAATCTCTGAAGGCAGCAGTCCACTCCCTAATGGTCCTGGCCCCTGATCTGAGTCCTCACTCTCCTCAGCCATCCGCACCAGTTGCCAGCTAACCACAACAATATCATCTTTTTGATTGACAATCCATTGTTCAGTAATCTAGGCCATGATCCAAAAATCTATCCTGTATCATTGGATTATTTTACTGAGATTCCTATAATATATAAAATACAGTTTTTTAGGCCAGGCTAGCATATTTTTAAAAGAGGCATCTTTGCTAGATCTTTCTGTTACACTTCCAGAACTGAATGCATCTTAGAAAACACCTGGAGACTTTTCCCTTGCTGCTTAGAACGCAACAAAATATTTTTATTGACAGACAAGTTATTTTTCAGAGGAGTTTAGCTACAATTATTTAACTGCTTATTGAAGAAAGCTTTTGAGAAACCTCAGAGTTCCCTGGTTCACAACATAAAAATTACCGGTATACCTTTGCATATGATTTTCTTTACTGAATTGTATAAATCTATCTGACGAGATTTACACAAAGACCATTATTAAGTTTAATTTTTAATCTAATATATTCAATTTAGATGATACCCAACTCTGGAAGATGTTGATATGAAGTTCTCGATCTCTGCTCATACCAGAGTGTATTTGTAACGTGTTCTATTTGTCATATTTTCCAATATTGTTTTTTTATTATTGTGCCTATGAGCCTCTTGTCCCTTATGCAAAAAGAAAAAAGAAAAAGAAATCCTTCATTACAAGGTATTCCTCGCCTTACAACAGTTCATTTAGTGACTATTCAAAGTTACAATGACACTGAAAAATGTGACTTATGACCATTTTTCACACTTAGGACCATTGCAGCATCCCCAGGGTCATATAATTTACACTCGGATGTGTAACAACTGGTTCATATTTATGACAGTTGCAGTGTCCTGGGGTCCTGTGATCTCCTTTTTGAGACCCATCTGACAAGCAAAATCAAAGGGGATTGACTTGACTTAACTACGGTCCTAACTTATCAACTGCAGTGATTCACGTAACAATTGCGGCAAAGAAAAGTTGTAAAATGGGAGAAAACTCACTTAACAAATGTTTCACTTTGCAACATAAATTTTGGGCTCGCATGTGGTCGTAAGTCAAGGACTACCTGTATCTTTATTTGGAAGGAGGATGCGATTCCTTTTAAAAACAATAGTGAACTCTTATAAGATTTCTTTTGAGATCTGCTGTAGGAAGATAATATATTCATTATTTCTTTTTTTCTTCAATCATGTTTTTGATGGAAAAAGAAGTTTCTTAGAAATAAACTTTTATGTGCTTCTTTGAAATTTATTTCCAAACATGCATATTTAAATTGTAACAGGAACAGATGCATGGTTTATCCAGGCCTCTAACACTGTCTAAAATATAGCTAGAGATATGTATCTTCATTGCAAGACCAGGAATAATTAAGGCAATAAGTATGATGACAGTCAATTTGCTGTAGACACCTATCATTAGTTGCCACTGATCAACATTTTATTGAAACAAGTAATAATCTTTGGAACTATGGAGAAATTGCTTGTCTACCTTTCTTTTGTGACATGGCCTTAACCCATGGGGAAATTACATTTTATATTCTGTGCACAGGGCATAGCAAAAAGCGAGTCTCTTTATGCAAAACATCTGAGTCTTTTGGTAAGAGCCCTGCAAAAGCTTCCATTTAAGCCCAGCTAATTATGACTAGCAACCTGTACCATAAATTAAAGCTTACAATGAGCTCATGACTAGTCAAAGTCTGTAATTTTTACAAGCCAGAAGGACATGGAGAAAAACAGCAAGGACCAGCCCTTTAATATGCCATTGGCCTAGCTGTCAAAATTATTAATTAAATTTTATGTCCTCTCCTGCATGCTTGAGCGCCACCAATAAGAATCTTCAGATGAGAGGACACCATGCGTAGGAATAATTGGGTGCTTATCATAGGCCAACAGATCTTTTAATATGATGTTTTGGTTGGCAGCTATCAAAATGTACTGATGGATGATACCAGGATTCTTTAAAAATACTAAATTGAGATATATATATATATATATCAGTAGATAAATTCTTGGATTTTAGATCTTTAGATAAAGAAGATAACTGGTATCGATAGAATATGGACTAATGAATGTATCCACCAGTATCTTTAGGGGAAAAGATATCTCATATATCCCTTATGGAAAATATTATGAAGGAGAAGCATTTTTGTAGAGAATAAGTAGATTAAGAAACTCTTTTCTTCTTCTCTTAGCTTTTAAAAACAATCTTGATTTAGTTTACAACTGTTTCTCCGGTCAGTCCCAAATGCTGTAAAAAGACTTCTCATTCTTCTCTCACCAAGAACTTTAGAAGTTAAGATGTGAGGCATTTTTTTTTTCTTTTTAGGCATCATATATTTGTCATTCTGACTTCCAAACCCTCCTCTGCAATTCAGTTCATCCTGTGTGTTGGGCATACAATTTTGCATACAGATTACCTGACAGAGGATGCACGAGATAGCTCTGTGATGTGCTAATAGAAATATCAAAAGCTAGGTCAGGTTAGAGAACAGTAATAGCTACAGGCCCTCTCTTATGAGAAAGATGAGAAGCACTTAATGCTATTTGATGCAGTAATTTTTACCATACCAAGTTAACTTGCTTTCTCTGGCCCAGCAAAGCAGTTCCCCTCGACTTTGTGAAAGGGAACTACTGCACTGGGCCAAAGAAAGGAAACTCAGATCCAAGAAAGGAAGAAGAAAGGAAGAAGATGGAGAAAGCAAGCTCAGATGAGTTTAGAGAAAGGAAAGAAAAAGGAAGAAGAAAGACAAAGGAAGCCCAGATCAGATTAGAGGCCTGCAGGCTAAATATATGAAGAACAGTTACAAGGATTGGGCATGGCTAGTCTAGTGAAGACAAGAACCAGGTGTGACATGATAGCAGCCTTCCAATATTTGAGGGGCTGTCACAAAGAGGATGGGGGACAAACTATTTTCCAAAGCATGCGAAAGCCAGAGAAGAAACAATGGGTGGACACTGATTAAGGAGAGATTCAAACTAGAAATAGGGAGAAATTTTAAGATAGTCAGAACAATCAACCAATGGAACAGATTGCCTTAAAACGTTGTGTGAACTTTGTATGTGAGGCTGTCTGCAATCTGGGCATTTGAATGATTATTCCCGTATGTGTAACCTTATATGTTTTATAAGGTTAGACCTTGGTATATAGTTGGTATATATCTTTCCAGTTTCAAAATGTAATAGGTTCTGGATGAAGAATTAATTTAGATTTTATTTATGGTCAAAGACCATAATACCAGATACAATGCAACCCAATAAAATAGGTTAAGGGATTAAGTTAATAACAATGGAAGAAGTTTAATAAAAATACAAAATGCTAATAAGTCTTTTAGGATCAAGTAATTGGCCTACAGTCTACCACATTCAGACTCAGCACTTTTTTTAACAGATCACAACTAACAAAATCCAGCAACTTTCCTGGAAAATCGACAGGCAGTTAGTTCAGAGAAAAGTTCTGTCATTTGTATACAAGGTATAATACAAAGAGTAGCATGATTGCCCTACCTTATGAAACACCTTCCACCCTTTTTGTCTTTTGAAAGGGCATTAACACATTTATATGTGGAATGGTATAACTCATCACAACCAAGTCTCCATGGCCAACTTGCTGTGAGATAGCTCGCCATAGTCAACTTGCCACAGGACAACTTGCTGAGGGACAATTCAATAAATCAATGGGATGGGGTGGGGTGGGTGGGATGGGTGGAATAGGATAGGATAGGATAGGATGGAGAGTGATCTGTGCCTAAGAATGTTAAAAAGATAACGGTTGAAAAGTGATGTGTTCAAAGCTTTCCCTTATATTAAAATAGAAATTATGGGAATTGCAGACCTACAACTGGAATAGTTTACATTTCTTTATCCTTTAAGCTCAAGATTACCTTATTTTCATCTTCTTTCCAATCATCCTGCAAAAAACTACAGTGCCACACTGTAACTGGCTGAAAAGAGATTTGAATTTAGTATATGCATATAGCATTGGCTTTCAAAATATTTTTGCCCACTGAAACTTGGGCAAGAATCCATAAAATCATTATAGTTATTTTGTTCTCAACAGCCTTTTTTTGTTTAAATATAACATATCTTTTTGTCTTGTTTGGTATAGCAAACTCCTTTTCAAAAGAGAACTTGCACAGCGTTGTGAATAATGTACAAAGGGAGGTGAATAAAAGGTTTTTCTATTACAGTGTGAAGATTTTAAATATTAATGCTTTGTGTTTTGAGGAGGCTTATTTCTGAGGTTGTTTTTTTTTTTTAAAAAAAGCATAAAAATAAGTCAATGAATATGAATAATGTAGATGCTAGTGCAAGCTCACCATGAGTTTAAATAACTTACTGGATCATGCCAGAAAATGCAACTTTGTCTTGTTGTATGGATATGTTCTCCATAGTTGCTGCTGTTTGTTCTACCTTAAAGTCTTGTCCAATGCTTGTGAGAACAGGAAGAAGCTACTCAATATTTTGAATTAGCCCATGCGGTCATGCAAAGTATCTCCATATTAAATATACCATAAAAATAACTTACAGCAATATATACCAAAACACTTAGTTGTTTATTTCTGATAAAACACTGTATTAATGAGAAAACAGAAGCACTTGGAGAAGCTTTCTGTAGCCCTTTTATTAATCATAATAACCTAGGGTTGGTTATATAGGTGGGAATTGCCCAAAATATCTTATTTTCTGTCAACAAAAACAGTTGATCTATTCTGACATTTGCAGTCTCTGAAAAGTCACAGTGATGGAGACATGAATTATTGGGAAGGACAAGAGTGATCTCTGCTTTCAGTCTAGCTAGGTTATAAAAGGTCAATTTATTCAGCTTCTAACCCACTGAACCAGTTCATTTTAACACTGCAGCATTTTGGAAGTAGTAATAGAAAGCTTAATATCACAAAAAACTCTTTGTCTACATTGAGAATTAACAGAGTGATCTACCAGTAATCCTACATCCATTATTTTCATAGCTGTAAAAAGGATCGTGGTGGCCAGGAAATTGCTGCAAGAATGAAGCTTGAATCAAAAGTAGAGCTTGATTAGATTAGATTAGATTAGGGGTGTCAAACTTGATTTCATTGAGGGTTGCATCAGGGTTGTGTTTGACCATGGGAGCTGGAGTGGGCGTGGCCAGTTTGATGTCAGTTGTGTCGGGGCACATATGGTGACCTAAGCATTTTGCCGGCAAAACGGGCTCCTAAGCTCTGTTTTTGGCCATGACTGCCTCCTCTAGCCCTCTGCCAGCAAAAACAAAGCTCCATTTTCTCTGGGAGAGGGCTGCAAGAGGCCATTGCAGCTGAAAACGGTATGGGAGGGCTGCCTGCAGCCCTCCCGAGCTCTGTTTTTGCTGGCAGAAGCACCACAGGCCGGTCCTTTGCTGTTTCCAGGGCAGCTTGACGGGCCAGATCTAAGCACCCTGCAGGCTGGATTTGACCATTGGACTTTGAGTTTGCCACCCCTCAATTAGATTAACAGAGTTGGAAGGGACCTTGTAGGTCATCTAGTACAACCCTTTGCCCAAGCAGGAGACCCTATACCATTTCTAACAAATGAGTCAGTTCTAATGGTTCTAATAGAGTCCAAAGAATAACAGTTCTTTGGTTCTAATAGAGTCTTCCCACTTTCTACAGATGTTGAAAAAGCTGCTAGGGATCAGAATCAGATGGTGTGTAAAAAAACACCATAAAGATATTTATAATACCCTTTCCAATGAGGAAGGTTCCATGTTTGGTTTTGTACTGTGATCCTTCATTTCAGTTGTTTGGGCTAAAAGGTGGGTGCTGATACAATTGTAATCCAAAATATCTGGAAGGTTCAGGTTGGGAACCTACATCATAGCTTGGCTGGATGACTTTAAAAGCCGAACAAGACTTTTAAAAAGCCTGAGAAGCTATAGAGATCTGTATGATATGGAATGAAATAATGGGGTCACTATGAATATTTTAAAACAATTATTGTAATACATTAATTGGTTCAGTAAGGATTTGCTAGACTTCATGATTTCAAAAACAAACAAACAAAAAACCACCTTTGGCAGGGACTCTTTGGGTGGGTACCTTCCCCACCCCACATACATGCAAATAAAATATCTGAAACGTTTCAATGGATCAGAATTGTTAGTTTTTAAGCCAATGAAGGCAATGAGCTATATTATAAAACTCAATATTGAGTTTTCAACATTGGGCTTTCCTGAAACTCCCCTTTCCTAGGCCAGAGTTATCAATACAGAAAAAACAAAATGGCATTAATATTGGAGTGAAGAAAATGGTAATGGCAAAGTGAGCAAATGAAATTCTGGCCTGAGGCCAGTCTTTAAAAGCTCCTGTTCTGTACAAATGTGGAGGATTACTGGCAGCACATTCCACAGATAATAGCTCAATTTGTTTACCATGGCTATTTTTGCACTACATAATCTATAGTAAAATCCCAAGGTTCGTGTGTGTGTGTGTGTGTGTGTGTGTGTGTGTGTGTGTGTGTGTGTGTGTTTCATCCCTTCATCCCTTTTATCACTTTAGTTGAAGTGAGTTGATTAGTACTTTTATGCGAGTCTTTTATACATGGTTATTTTTCCTTACTGCAAAAGGATGCAGTCATGTATGAATCCATGGAAAGTGATAGATTTCTTTTCTTCGTTGCACTACTCTCTCACCTCAACAATGATTACTTTGGTAGAGCCACACACTTAATTTACAGCACATCTGTCACTTTCCTCTGTTAAAGGGATAGCAGCCAATTCAATAGCAAGCTTGAGATGGTCTTTCCAATTCCAAGGTGCCTTTCTTAAGGAATGCTGAGCTAGTGTGATTTGACTGGGCTCTTGGGATGGATTCTGAATTGGCTTGAATACAAAATAACAGAATTGGAAGGAACCTTGAAGTTCTTCTAGTCCAACCCACGGCTCAGGCAGGAAAGCCTATACCATTTCAGACAAACAGTTGTCCAATCTCTTCTTAAAATCTTCCAGTGATGGAGCATTCACAACTTCTGGAGGCAAGTCATTCCACTGATCAATTGTTCTAACTGTCAAGAAATTTCTTTTTAGTTCTAGGTTGCTTCTCTCCTTGATTATGTTGTTGTCAGTGGAACCGTCCTAGAAAATCTGCAGCAAGCATCTGCTAATGAGTATTTGCACAGCTCAGCTTGACCATAACTCAACACAACAGTGTAGGCTAAGCCAAACCTTTCTTTAGCTGTTGAGAAGCTGATGCTGACATTTCACACCTGTCCCTGTTTTGTGTATAACATTGTTCTGTTAAAGCTTGAAGCAAGGAACAGTATATAGAGTTGCTCACCAAGCAGATGGCTTTAAACAGATCACTGGGATTAAGAGTGAAATAGAATATGACAGGCTGTATGCGGTGACATCCATGCCTGGCTCTGCTAATCTTTATTTAACACAATCCAGTCATATTAGCCCCAATGAAATTATAAGCAGAGCTTCTGTGGGCATCTGACAATTAAGTACCAATCCTAGAATACAAATAGCAGAACAAATAGACCCACAAGCCTTTGTGCCGTTCGGAATCCTTCTCATCAGTGCAGTAATACGTTAATCCCTTGCTGTGATTTAAAAATTCCATCAGAAGAGAGTAATGATTTTGGTTCTGGGGTTTACTCTGGTAAAACATTACTGGATTAATTTTATCTTTGCTATTACAGGCATAATTCAGGAGTTAGTGCACTCTATTTCTTAAAATAGGGATTTTTTTAAAAAAAATAACGCTTGGTGCTTTTCCAGAAGGAAGTTCACTTTACTAAAATCAGCTTCTTGCATGCATGCCATCAATATTTGTAAAGCAACAGCAGCACATTTATTTGAATGTACTTTAAGTATCCCATATACTTGTACCTTGGTTTCTTTAGGTTATACCCATGCTGTCTTTTATTAAATATGTTTTAGTCAGACCCAGATTTATCATGAACTCATTTTCTGTTTAGAACTCTGTTTTCTGTTCAAAAGTCCTAAGAAAATCATATTCATCATGTGTTCCTCTATCTCCTTTTAGAACTGCCCATCTCCCGTGCAGAAGAACTCTGGTCAGTGTATAATAAAATAGTAAAACATAGAAAACAATATATAAAAGCTAAAATGTAAAAAGGGCAAGGATGATTGAAAACATGAAATCACTGAAACCACCATCTGAATAAATGTAATGGTCACTTGTTTGACCCAAGCATTGCAATAATATATTTGTCCTTCTATTTTCTAATTAGGTTTGTTCCACGCTGTCCGTTTATCCTGTGATTTGGGATCAAAATGTAACAGCTACTGTTGATGAAATATGCCCATCAGCTTTCAGACTGGCAGTGAAGATTCCTGTTTAAATATTTAAAACTTGCCAAGATTTCAGAGCTGTTATACAATTGCTCTGCAAGCAGGCCCAAAGAGGAAAGGATTCATTAAAAGGCAGGGAATATAGATTTTAATATAAAAACCTAAAGACACATTTGAAAATCTGATAGATTAAAGCTGTAATCATAAAATAACTTCATTTCAGCTCTTTATTTGTGTCCTGCCTTTATTGTTTTTATAAATAACTCAAGACAGCAAATGTACCAAATACTCCTTTCTCCTCCTATTTTCCCCACAACTACCACCCTGGTAAATGAGTTCAGCTGAGACAGAATAACTGGCCCAAAACCACTCAGCCTGCTTTCATGGCTAAAGCAAAGCTAAAACTTAGTGTCTCCTGCTTTATAGACTGGTGCCTTAACCACTAGACCAAACAGGCTTGTATTAATTCTAAACCATAGAGGATATTTTTTCACATGCTGATCAAACTGTTCTAGATTACATTTTTAAGAATTTATTCTGCTTTTAGTGGATCAACTCATTTAAAAATTAGACAATTTTAGATGATATCTGAATATTTCTCTTTTAAAGGATTCTTTTTGGTGAACTATATTAAGAAGAAAGTATGTTGGGAGAGAAGTTAGATAAATTAGGGATGTACCAATATGTTAGTTCTTGGGGATATATTTAAGGTATGAAAGAATAGTTGTTTTTATCTCAGCAAAAAGGAGGTTCAGAAACTCTAATTTTATGCAGATCATTCAAGATTCATTTTTGTTTTATGCCAGAATCCCCAGAGACAAATCATATCAAGCATTTACAGAAATAAAATACTTAAACTACACTCAGAACAATTTGAATGCTCTTTGAAATGTGTTAATCAGCACTCCTGGGAATCAAGAGAGCTGGGAAGTTGTTGGCTTATCACTTAAAACAGAAGAACAATGAAAGTTTTATCTGGAATTCAACTGAATAGTAGTTATTTACTGAGACAGCATTGATTTTTAATCAGTTTTATTATTTTTCTACTCATTTATAAGGATTAGGAACCATTTTAACTGAACAATAAATTACCAATTTCCTGGAAGTTAATGAAATAGAAGACCTTTCACAGGCAGAGAAAAATAAACTCATAACCTGAGTTTACAAAGGAACTTCAATAGATGAATCCAGGGACAGCACCAAGGCAGATGGCCCTCTAATTGAATGGTAGAAAACTTCATAGAACTTACAATGTTAAAAATTAATAATTTAATCTATATTTCCTGTATCATTTAATGAGATTTATATTACAGTCATATTGAAGTCCAAGAAAGACCCTCCTTGCAAATTATAGACCAAATATTTTTGCTTACTGTAGATGTGAAAATCTTAATTGTAACTCTAATTAGAAAGTTATAGAAAGTAATAGAAATTATAATGTTCACATCTGAGTTTGGGTTTATTAAAAATAGATAAGCAACTAACAACATTTCCCTGGTGGTTGATATTTTGAATATCATGGCTGATAAATTAGAAATCAGTTCTAAAAAAGACTTTTAATATGATTCAGATTGAATTTATGAAGTGCATTCGAAGAAGGGATTATTTTCATCATTGGATTTCAATTTAGTATTTGCCTTCAGATGCTGAAGTTAAATAGAATTATTACAAGAGGAATAATCTTATTTATTTTTATTTATTTGTCAAAAGCTTACAATGTAACAGAAACAAGAATAAACATAAGTTTAATACAAGAAATAGGAACTAATAATTGGAGACAATAGGACAGGGACGGTAGGCATGATGGTGCGCTTACGCACGCCCCTTACAGACCACTTAGGAATGGGGTGAGGTCAACAGAGGTTAGTTTGAGGGTAAAGGAGTGGGGGTTTGAGCAAGTGACAACAGAATCAGGTAGTGAGTTTCAGACATTGACCACTCTATTGCTGAAATCATACTTCCTGCAATTGAGTTTGGAGTGGTTTACATTTAGTTTATATCTGTTGTGCACTCTAGTGTTGTTGTTAAAGCTGAAATATTCATTAACTGGAAAGACTCAATAACTGCCTCGACCTTATCTTCTGCAACAGCTCAAACTCAATATATGGCCTACAAATACAAGAACCCTTTTCAAATAGTGACCATGGTATGATTGACTTTTGTCTCAATTTATGCCCTCACAAAGAAGATAATAATGATGGATCCCCAAAATACAACTTCAAAAAAGCCAACTATGATCTAATAGATGCTGATCTCTTGATTGGTACATTCTGTTCTCTAGCTGTAATTCCACAGAAAACCATTATAATGCATTCTTGTTTGAACTTGAAAGAATCATTAAGCTATATGTACCATTAGTTTCCCCCAAAAACAAAAAAACAAATTACCCATAACAATAAGGAAACTTCAATCAAAAAAAAGATCGCTATGGTGTAAAAACAAAACTAGCTATGTAGCAAACTTTAAAAACCAATACAACATCCTATGCCGACAGATAAAGGCAGAATGCACAAATTACCACTGCAAGCAAGAGAAAAACCTCCTACATACAAAATCCACCCATGCCTTCTACAATTTTGTTAACACCAAACTTAAAGAATCAAGAAACTTCTCACCCCCAAAAGGACCAAATGGGAAAGACTGCAATGATGAAGCTGTTAAGGCCAATCTCTTCAACTCATTCTTCAGTTCAATCTTTGTAAACAACAATGATACTGATACTGTCGACCATAGTATCCTATTGCGGCGGCTGGGAGGGTTGGGAGTGGGAGGCATGGTGTTCTCCTCCTTCCTCTCTGACCGTTCGCAATTTGTGTTGGCAGGGGGGCAGAGATCAACCCTGAGGCCCCTGATTTGTGGGGTACCTCAGGGGTCGGTACTCTCGCCCCCTCCTGTTCAACATTTATGTGAAGCCGCTGGGTGAGATTATCAGTGGCTTTGGGGTAGAATTTCATCAGTACGCTGATGATACTCAGCTGTACATTTCTATCCCAGGCCACCCCGGCAAAGCCGTGGAAGAGATGGCCCGGTGCCTGGAGGCTGTGTGGGGTTGGATGGGGTGGAATAGGCTTCACCTCAACCTGGCCAAGACCGAGTGGTGGTGCTTTCCGCCATCCCAATATAGCCAGCTAACTCCATCGCTGGCCATGGGGGGGGGGGAAATTCTTGACCCCACGGAGAGGGCGCGCACGGCCTCTCTGTGGATGTATGGCTGTTGTTAGAAGACCACATAGTGGCTGTCACCAAGGGGGCTTTTTGTCAGGTCCATAGGATCTACCAGTTGCGGCCCTTTCTGGATGAGGATGCACTTCTCACGGTCACATCCGCCCTCGTCATCTCCCGCCTAGACTGTGCCAATGCTCTCTACATGGGGCTCCCCTTGAAGAGGCTCCAGTTGGTGCAAAATGCAGCTGCGCGGGTGGTTTGGGGGGCTCCTTGAAGTTCCCATGTTATACCACTTTTGCACAAGCTGCATTGGCTCCCAGTGGCCTTCCGGGTGCAATTCAAGGTGCTACTGGTCATCTTTAAAGCGCTCCATGGCTTGGGACCTGGGTACTTACGGGACTGCCTACTGCCACCATTGGTCTCCCGTCAGCCAGTGCGCTCCCATAGGGTGGGTCTCCTTGGGGTGCTGCCGGCTGGATGGCTGGTGACCCCGAGGGCGCAGGCCTTCTCTCTGCGAGAACCTTTCCTCTGGAATGAATTACCCCGGAGATGAGCACCATCCCTGACCTTTTGACCTTCCGGCGCGCTTTGAAAATCCACTTATTTTATCAAGCCGGTCTGGCCTAGAGTTCCGTGCAGGGTTTTTAATTGGTTTTAATTGGTTTTTAATTTTATAATTTTTAACCTTGATTGCTTTTATCTATCAGCCATCTATCAGCCATCTTATTTAATCTTTTTAAATTGTTTTTAAATGCTGTATTATATTTTTCATTGCATTTTATCTGGCTGTACACCACCCCGAGTCCCGTCGGGAGAGGGGGGACGGTATAAAAGACAAATAAATAAATAAATAAATAAATAAATAAATAAATAAAACAATGGTTCATGCCCCACATTTCCTAGTTGTACCACAACTAACTGTAATGACCTACTACATATTGATTTTACAGAAGATAATGTAGAAAAGACACTACGAAACCTAAAACCATCCCTATCTATTGGCCCCACTAGATTATGTGCATACTTCTTAAAAAAGCTCTCCTCTGCCATAGTGGAACCCCTAAACATTATATATGAGATATCATTCAGAACCAGCTCCTTACCAAACCTATGGTCCTTAGCTACGGTCATCTCTACCTTCAAACAAGGTGACCCCAACCTGGTTGAAAACTACAGACTAATCTCACTGTTGTGTCACGTGCAAAGTCATGGAATTAATCATTAACCAATTCATCACTCTCCACTTATAGTCAAAAACCTACTCTCCCCCCAAAAAAACCAATTTGGTTTCAGGAAAAAAATTGTCCTGCAATCTACAACTCCTACACTGCAAAAACATATGATCTACTACTTGACCAGGGTAAAGCTATAGACACAATTTACATAGACTTCTGCAAAGCCTTTGATTCAGTGGTACACAACAAACTACTATTAAAACTAAACTCTTATGGCATTTCCAGATCCCTCCATAAGTGGATTATTGCGTTCCTGTCAAACAGGCAACAAATAGTAAAATAGGGAGCATTATATCAAACCCTGCTCCAGCAGTGTCCCCCAAGGCAGCATTCTAGGACCCACACTCTTTCTACTCTATATAAATGACCTTTGCGATCAACTTATAAACAACTGCGTCCTCTTTACGGATGACGTAAAACTATTCAACACCACTGACAATGCTACTATCCTTCAAAGCAACCTTGATTATGTGTCTGAATGGTCAAACATTTGGCAACTCCAAATCTTGACCAAATGCTCTGTCCTACACATTGGTAAAAAAAAATCAGTACATCAAATACAAACTAGGCGGATATGACCTCGTTGATCATCCTCACTCTGTCAAGGACCTTAGAGTTCTCATATCAAATGACCTAAGCACCAGGGCTCACTTTAACAGCATTTGCCAAAAAGGCATTAAGAGTTGTAAATCTAATCTTATGAAGCTTCTCCGGAAATATCAAATTGCTAACTAGAGCATACAAAATTTTTGCCAGACCAATACTTAAATACAGCTCATCAGTCTGGAATCCACACTGCATATCAGACATTAATACAATCGAGCGAGTCCAGAAGTATTTCACGAGAAGAATACTACACACCTCTCCTCGCAACAGAATACCTATATCACCAGGCTTGAGATTTTGGGCTTGGACAACCATGAACTACGCCACCTATGATTAGACTTAAGTGTAGCGCACAAAATTATCTGCTACAATGTCCTACCAGTCAATGACTACTTCGCTTCAACCACAACAACACAAGAGCACACAACAGATGAAAACTCAATGTAAACCGCTTCAAACTTGATTGCAGAAAGTACGACTTCAGCAACAGAGTGGTCAATGCCTGGAATGCACTACCTGACTCTGTTGTTACATCCTCTAACCCCCACTCCTTTAATCTCAAACTAACCACTATTGACCTCACCCCATTCCTAAGAGGTCTATAAGGGACGTGCATAAGTGTACCATCGTGCCTACCATCCCTGTCCTATTGTCCCATTTATTCATACCTATTTCCTGTATTCTTACTCATGTTTATACTTATACCTATTACCTTGTAAGTGATTGACAAATCAAATAAATAAAAGATGTTGTAACATATAATTTTATGTACTATGCTTAAGTCTAATCTTAGTCGGCGTAGTTCAAGGTTGTCTAAGCCAAGAATCTCAAGTCTGGTGCTGTAGGGTATTCTGTTGTGAACAGAAGAATGTAGTACTCTTCTGGTAAAATACTTCTGGACTCGCTTAATTATATTTATGTCAGATATACAGTGCGGATTCCAGACAGCAGAACTGAATTCAAGTATTGGTCTAGCAAAGGTTTTGAATGCCCTAGTTAGCAAAACAGTATTACCAGAGGAGAAGCTTCATAAAATTAAATTTACAACTTTTAAAGCTTTTTTGGCAATACTGTTGCAGTGAGCTTTGGTACTTAGATCATTCGATATGAGAACTCCAAGGTCCTTGACAAAGTGAGTGTCATCAACAAGGTCATATCCGCCTAGATTGGTATATAGATGTTTTTTTTACCAATGTGTAGGACAGAGCATTTGTTGATAGATATTTGGAGTTGTCAATTGTTAGACCATGCAGACACATAATCAAGGTCGGTAGCATTGACAGTGGTGTTGAATCTCTCAGCCTTATAAATTGTGATACCATTTGTCAAGGATCCTTCTTGTCTTCTCTAGTTTGTTTTTTATATTTCTTTCTTGAAACAGCTCATAGTATGTTGAATTAAATACTTCTAAATATATAGATGCAATTTTGGTAAACATAACTTAATGGTTAAAGCTTCCATTAAGTCTCTGGTGTAAAATTAATGCTGTTAAAATTAATGTTACATTTGAGAGTAATGTATCTTTTAAGAAGGATTCCAGTGTTAATTTCCGCTAAGTATTTTATTCAGATTGGTAAGTTAATGAGAACATTTTTGGGTGAGCTAAAGCTCCTTGAATGTTCTTGGCCGAGTTTATTTTACAATGTTATGTTTAAAGGAAATACAATGTGAGTAGACATCTTGAATCAAATGGAAGCAAACCCTATTCTCAAAGGTATCCTGTTCTTTCTTCCTTATAGCAATGGAAGCTAAATCTGGAAAGGCAATTGTAGTGATAGAAACATAGTAATCCCTTAGCGTAATATCTCTATCTAGAGTTAAGGAGCACAAATCAAGTATAGTTTGTCCTTTTGTTGCTCTAACTGTGTCCATTAAAAAGAATATATATATTTCAGATGGGATGGGAAGACTTGAATCTATCATAGGGGGAGAAGAAACTGCAGCATTGTTCTTCAAAGCATATACAAAGTATCTGACTACAGGCAAGTCTAATAAGAAAGAATTTTTTTAAAAAGGCCAGTCTTAGTTAATAAAATAAATAAATTTGCAGGTTGCAAATGACAGTAGAGCTTTTGGATATGTGCATGCAATTTGATGCAGTGTGGCTTGAGAAAAAGTAACTAAAAATAAAGATAAAGGATTCCCTTGTTTAGTTGTTTCCAATCTAGGCAGTGGTGCCCATCTCCATTTCTTAGCCAAGGGAGCTAGTGTTGTCCCAAGACATTTCTGTGGTCATGTGGCCAGTATGATTAAAAGCAGAGGCACATGGAATGCTGTTAGCTTCCCATCAAAGTGGTACCTATTTATCTACTTGCATTTCCATGCTTTCAAACTGCTAGGTGAGTGGGAATTGAGGCAAGTAATGGGAGCTCACACTGTCACAAGGTGGTTGGGTCTTGAATTGGACTGTCAATTTTTCAGCTGACAAACTCAACTTCTTTAACCGCTGAGCCATTGTACCCCCAGATGGATATTTGATTGATATTACAGAAAATAACTGTATCCTTGTAAATACAAGACAATTTCACTTATTGTGTAGCTTTATGTTTCTATGTACCATTCCTTTTGATAACTAGGGGAATACTGAATATGAAAAGTGGATTATGCATCTTTTGCTGTAGCTTTTACTTTGTATGCTGATGTTCACGTTTGTGCATTGTTTAATTCAAGTGTTCTTTAAATTATTCATACTACACACAGTCAACAGTGGTCCTGTGCTGAGTAGTGATCGGTAAAGTTCTTTTCCAGTTATATTTATGCAAATATTGCATGACTGCATGATCATGTGACAGGGTGCAAGCAGGAAAACTCTTGTGCATATCTCAGGAAGTTGACATAAATCCTTGGTTCTCCTATTTACATGGATGCTTCTACATACAGTAATCCTTTTGTATAGAATAGACATGGAAAGGCTAAACATTGAACATGCAACTGTTCAATGGCAGCTCTTTTTTTGGTGTTGATGTTCAGGAAGGTGATTTTAATCACACCTGAATTTCTGTGAAGTGATCATCACATGTTTTGTACATGTCATGGTGTGCACATTTCTTCATATCAATAAAATGATTAGTGTCAATTACATCAAAATTTAATTTTATTTAACTTTAGCTTATTTTTTTAAATTGAATTTTCATAACTGTCTATAGAAATAGATAATGAAGATTCATCCATTCATTCCACCAAAGATTTACTTGTGAAATCAAGATTTTCTTGATTTACTTGTGAAGGGACTGGCTTAGAAACTAGGAGACTATGAGTTCTAGGTCTTCCTTAAAAGCTGATTGGGTGACTGGGCCAATCACTTTTGTTCAATCCAGCCCATCTCACCAAATAGTTGTTGTGAGGAAAATAGGAGGTAGGATTATTAGGTATCCTTGTCACCTTGAGTTGACCAAATATTTTTTTAAAGGCTGGATAAAACATTTTATGGCTGTGCAGTCACCCAGATGTTTAAACTGGATTTGGCATTTTTATCTACAGTATCCACCTAAGTATTGTAAATGTTCTCCTTCTGTGCATCTTTGGAGGGGCTGTAAATGAGATTCCTTCTTTAAGTAGGAACTTTCTTTAAATACATTGAAATTGGCTAATTAAAAAACACCAAGCCTGTATTTTGAATTCATCCTCAAATGTTGGGGGCAGGGGTAATGTTACTTGTGGATGCCCTTACAGTGAGATTAGCTGATGGAAGTGGGACTCAAGAATGTGACATTTTTGTAATATGTCTTTCACCGCAGCCAACTTTTGTCACTGTCTCTTTCTCTTTCTACTTGAGATGCAGATTAAAAAATGAATCCTGCCATCTGGGACACTGAACTTTAGTTAGATAATGTATGGCAGGCAAGTTGTATTGCCAAAAGTTGCATATAACTTTCTTTTTTTTGCATTTTTGAAAATGCTTCAGCCTTGGCAGTCTTAACTATTTTAAAAAGTTGCTCTTTCTGTCTTCAAAATAAGAAATAAAGTTCTGTCTTCAAAATCGTTTATTCACATAGGCAATGACTTTATTGGGAGCTAGCTTTGTTCCTGAAGTGCAAGCAAGATGACTGGGAAGGTGTAACATAGATGCCAGTTGCCCAGAAGCTTCTAGGAAAATCAAATTTATTTTTATCTGTTACAAAACTAGAAAAACAATATTTATGAACATCTAACACAAGAGCTGTTTATAGGAATAAAAAATAGATTTTAGACAAGTATGTATAAGAAGCTGTGTGAGCATCTCAGAGTTGTAGCAATGTTTTAATCTGATCAACAAATCCTTGGTCACGCATCTTGGTTAAGATATCAAAAATATGGTTAATATTATATTAAGTTAGAAATAATCTGGCTAGAGTAAGAACTTTGCTACCACTTTTCAAGATGATCCATTGTACTTCAATAAACTGAAGGAGAAAAAAGCCTTACCATCAACTTCCAGGTTGTCCATTCATTTAAAGCTAATCTTTGATGTGAATCCACTTTTACTGTGTTGGTGCAAAGAACCATGAATGAATATTGAATACAATTTTGCTTGCAGTTTTCAGCTATCTTACTCATCAAGGAACTCTTGTACTATGATTAATTATTAAATTAAGCCCTTAGCTAGCAATAGTAGCAAGAGATGTAAGAGAATGATGTTTTTCCAGAACCATTTATTTTACCAGCTAATGTAATTTTCAGGCTAATCTGCCACTCTTCTCTTCCATTCAGACTATGTCCTTTGTAACAAGAAATATAGAAAAATTACCACCGTGGTTTTATGACATGCAAGAGAGAAATCTGTTGTTAACAACGGGTACTCAACAACGCCAAACCAGTTGAAAGTATATAGGGTCTGGTTTAAGGAGCACATTTAATTTTTTCCCAAGGTGTTTTATTTCCAGAACTAAGAAAGGAAAAGATTGAAAGGGACCCATTGCTATTTAAATTATCCTCAACTATTTGTGTGAAAATTAAGGTGAGATTGATCAGAATCTCATAATTCAGGCAATTATCACATTTTTAAGAATGTAAAATATATTCTGTAGGAGCTAAGAAAAAATGTAAATACTAACTAAATTTAATTTGTTAAGAGACGAATAGCAAACACAATGTTTTAAAGAAACAGTTCCAACTCCCTAAAAATTGTTTTTTTGGGGGTACCCTTTCAGAATCATTTTGTGGATCTCATATGGCCTTTTGTAGCAGAAAACCTAAGAAATCATTTCCTTCTCCACACCTGAGACAATTTTTCTAGATACCAAAGCAAAAAAGAGCAAATCTCAGGGAGCCTACAATGGATTTCTTAGTCCCGATCTGTTCCATCTTGTCTGTTCCAAGATATGCCCCCAAGATATTCTGACACTGGACAGAAAATCTACTCTGGTTTAGTCATTTCTTTTTGCAATTTCACTCTTCATTCCCACACAATTCTCAAATATTGGATCATATAATGGACTTCTCAAATAGTATCTCAGTAACTTTGAATGTGGTTTGCATATTGATAATAATGGGTTATGAAAGTCAACTAGATCAAGCTGACAGCACATAATTCTTTGCATGGGATCAGTGAGCAATGTTTTTTTTTTAGTTTGTCTAACAACTTTGCCTCATTCCTTTTATAACAGTAACAACTGAGAAAGCTTTATGTTTAGATTAAAATTTTATTCTTCAATACTAGCAGTGTCATTTTCAGTGAAGCTGTTTAATTCCTTTTCAGAAGGAATTTAGTTAAATGCTCTCTGATTCTGAAAAAAAGTATTCCAATAAATATAATAGTCTAAGTTCATATATTTACTACAGTCTGTACTATAGCCTTTCCAGAAATACAGAGAACTAGCAATCTTCTGTTCCATGGGAGAGAAATGTGCATATGATCCATACACTGATATTATCTAAAAGTGGAATGCAAATAAAATACTTTGGATTTGGCTCAGGGGTTGTTTGTTTGATTGATTTTTGAGATACACATCATTATTTTGAAGGATACTCACACTTCTCTCTCACCTCACACTTTTTTCTATGATGTGCAAATCAGTTTAAATACATAATACAGATCTACCAACATATTATAGCATGTTGCTTCTGAGCAGCAAAATTCATAGGCCCTTTTCTGGGTACCCACCAAAATCTCTGAGGGATGATAGTTCAGTGTTTATCCTGTCAAGAATTATCTACACAGTCAATGTATGGCTCAGTCCCATCTCCTGATTTCCAGGCTTTATAGCAAAACCAAATCTTTAAGTCATTACAGAAAGCCAAAAGATGAGAGCCAATCTGTGCTTTGGGAGATGATGTTCTAAAGGCAGGTGCCTTTAGTGTCATTTGGTGGAGCCATAACAGAAAAAACTGTCTCCTTGGGCCTGGCCTGGGCACTTCCTAGCAAGCAGAACCCACAGCATATCTTTCTTGCTTGAACTAATGAGATGGGAGATATAATTGGGGAGTTGTGGGCCCGCATTCAGTATGCCCATAAATGTGGTTCCAATAGACTGGTGCAATTTATTTGAAAGGCTATCTATTTTCATATATAAAATATATACCAGTATAATTTATTTCTATAATTAATTTCAGAAGTATGCTTGACCATCTCGATCATAGATCATGCCTCTTTGCCTGATAATCAAGACACTTCTCTTTATATTTTATATCTCTGGCACATTTTGATAATAGCCGAGCAGGAGCAAGTGTAACCTTGAGCCAGAAGAAAAGAAAATTTACTGTTTTTCCACAAAAAAAATGCCTGCAGGATAGGAAGAGAATCTAGAGGTCAACAGTGTACTTTCTTTTTTCTTTTTCTTTTTAATGGTTTTTTTTTAAATTCTAATAACATTATAGCAGGCTGAAATCCAGCACAACAAATCTTTCTTTTTGCTTTATCTTCACACTGAAGACTAGATTTGTAATACAAGCCTTAAAAGCTTAGGGCTCTTTGGGAATGAGTTAGAAAAGCAGAAAATTAACATAAACTTCTGGAAAGATTCAGCATAAGGTTACCTTGGCCAAGTTGGAAGAAGACCCCAGAAAACTTTTTTATTTGTATATGTGTTTTCAGATCATTGTTGACAACTGACCATTATTTGTTTATAGGAAAAATTGCTTTCATTTCCAGCTTAAAGTATGAAAGCTCTTTAAAATGATGTTAGATCAATAAGCAGCTTTGCCAGACCTTTCCAAATTTGCTAAATCTATCATTCTCTCCTAACCCCTCCAAATAAATCATTCAAAATGCCATATCAAACACTTCCTGTTTGAAATGCAGACTTTCTGTTTTAACAGCCCACAAATAAAAGGTCTTGGAAAAACCGATGTAGTTTAAAATTGATACGTCTGTTAGCTGATATGCAACAAGTAAATTTTGTTTCCATTGGTAAGCAAAACATGCAGAGTCAGTTGCAGAACTACTCCTGCTCTTAACCTGTCTTGACACAGACTGTGATAAAGCTGAAGGATCTTTCATCTTAGATCTTAGATGTAAAGGCAAGAAGTAAAGAGAAGGCAAACCTTATTGCAATTCTGCAGTGGGCCTGGATGGCTGAGAAAAAAAATGTAATTTTCTCAGCAAGCTAAAGAGATCCTGTTGTGCAGAAAGATGAGGTTAAATTCTGTCTTCATCCTCCCCTTTTGGTTACTAATAAAAATCATTCCACAGGACCTCCCTGGCAGGAAAGCTGCTTTCATAGTCAGTAGAGACTTGCCAATCAGGGCTAGTGGATAAAAGAGCTAAATTTCCTCAGGAATCCTCAGCATTAAGTCTCCCTTCCCTACATATCATGATCTAGATCAGGGGTGTCAAACACAATTCTTAGAACTGGCCCACAGGGCCAGCCTGGAAACAGCGAAGGACCGGCCTGCAGTGCCTCTGCCAGTGAAAACGGAGCTTGGGAGGGTACACGTCCCCCCTTGCACCCCATTTTCAACCACAACAGTCTCCTGCAGCCTTCTGTCAGCAAAAATGGAGCTCAGAGGCCCGCACACGGCCTTCGGGAAAAAACTATCATGTAACTCTTACACTGCAAAAACATGGACTACACAACTCGATCAGGGCAAAGCAATAGACGCAATCTACATAGACTTCTATAAAGCCTTTGATTCAGTGGTACACGACAACTACTCCTAAAACTAAAATCTTATGGTATCTCTGGACACCTGCATAACTGGATAGAAGCATTCCTGTCAATCAGACAACAAATGGTCAAAATTGGAAGCGTCCTATCAAATTCTGTACCTGTCAACAGTGATGCCCCCCAAGGCAGTGTTCTAGAACCAACTCTTTTCATACTCTACATAAATGACCTCTGTGATCATATTAAGAACAACTGCATTCTCTTCGCTGGTGATGTAAAGCTATTCAACACCACAGACAATACTGCTACCCTTCAAAAAGACCTTGACTATGTATCAGAATGATCAAACAAATGGCAACTTCAAATCTCAACAAATAAATGCTCTGTCCTACATATTGGCAAAAAAAATCAGAAAATAAAATATAGGCTGAATAGTCAAGACCTTGTTGATGATCCAAACTCTGTCAAGGACCTTGGAGTACTCATCTCTAATGATCTAAATGCTAGAGCCCACTGTAACTACATAGCCAAAAAGGAATTAAGAGTTGTTAACCTAATCTTCTCTGGTAATATTACACTACTAACTACAGCATACAAAACATTTACTAGACCAATACTCGAATACAGCTCATCAGTCTGGAACCCACGATACGTATCTGATATTAACACAGGTGAGAAAATCCAGAAATATTTCACAAGAAGAGTTCTTCACTCCTCTACTCGTTGTAGAATACCTTATGCCACCAGACTCGAAATTCTAGACCTAGAAAACCTAGAACTATGCCGCCTTTGGTCCGATCTAAGTATAGTATATAAAATCATACATTGCAATGTCCTACCTGTCAATGAATACTTCAGCTTCAACCATAACAACACAAGAGCAAACAATAGATACAAACCCAAGGTTAATCGCACCAAACTTGATTGCAGGAAATACGACTTCATCAAAGAGTGGTCAATGTCTGGAATACTCTACCTGACTCTATGGTTTCTTCCCCAAACCCCAAAAACTTTAACCTTAGACTTTCTACTATTGACCTCACCTCTTTCCTAAGAGGTCTGTAGGGGGCGTGCATAAGCGCACCAACGTGCCTACCGTCCCTGTCCTATTGTTTCTTTTTTTATTTTTCTTATATGTATCCATGTATTCTTAACTATGTTTTTACTTATGCCTATTATCTTGTAAGCAATTGACAAAATAAAATAAATAAAAAATAAATAAAAAATTTTGCTGGCAGAAAGCTATCAAAACAAACTAAAAACAAAACAAAAGGAGCAATGTTTCCCCTTTTGCATCTGAGCATGCAAGAAGGGACAGGAAAGGAGAGAAGGAAAGAGGAAAGACAAAGAAAAAGAAGGAAAGATGGGAAGAGAGAAAGGAAGGAAAAAAGGAAAGAAGGAAAAAAAGAATGAAGAGGGAAGGAAAAAGTAAAGGAAGGAAGAGGGGAAGGAAGGAGATTATAATGAGAGTGAGGGATGGTCTGAGGGAAGTCCTGCCTTAGCACTTGGCCACCACAGGTGCCTCTGAAAGTTATATAAATGTGATATCCAGCATTGCCGCCTTTTAAAAATCTGTCTTGGTTTTGAGCTGTATCACAACATGACAGAAATGTGGCTGGTGAATCTTTGTTGAAGCTGGTATTGGCACGGCTAGAGGAAATCTTGTATCATGATCTGGATGAAAATCATCCTTATTTAATATCTACATCAGGACTAGTATTGGTTTTTCAAAAGCTAACAATCTTAAGAATGTGGAGGGTGTTGATGGCACATGTATTATTTTACTGTGATGCAAAATGAAGGTGTATATAATAATGTTCTACAAGCTGGAGCAAATTTTTAAGCTCTCCTTTCCTAGAGTGTAATGATAAGATTATTTGGTATTTGAAGAAGTAATAATTAACAGTAAAAACTTACAACCTAATGGCATCCAAAAATCAAAGTAATATTTAAAAGACAATACTAAAATTTATTTAGGACAGAAGTTTAGTATCTTTCAGCAAATACCTACCTGGAATAATGTTGTTTTTTTTAATTGAGTGGTTGGTGGAATTTGCTAGATGAATTTAAAAATCTCTTTGGCTAAACAAATATTTTTTAGATTGAGTTTGGTCCTTATTTTATACAGAGTTTTCCTTGGAATTATTCCTTATCATGAAAAACTTTTGCTCAGTACTTATTACTTCATAATTTCCTGTACCCCACAGAATATTGATTCCAATGTAAAATGCAGGAACCTAATATTTTGTAGCAGAATTCACTTTGTTTGTTGTAGGATAAGATTTGCAAGCTTCATTTCAATCAGATTCCATGGAAAGAAAAAACTGGAACCTTATGAAATGAAAACAGGAAAACAGGAAATGAAAACTGGACCCTTATGAAATGAAAACAAGAGTCATAATCTAATTTAACCCATTTGAGTTCTCTTGGTTTTACACTTCGTTTGCTAGTTGTACGATTAGTGGGTAGCAAAAACATTCCTGGATTGGTCATTTCTGGGTATCAAAAACATTAATGTTTTAATCCCAAATCTACCATGTTGTGTCATTTAATTTTGAAAGTTAAGGTCTGTGTCTTTTACTTGTACAAAACAGAAAACATTGGGCACAATCAGGAATACATTTATATCCAACAGTTTCCCCAGAAGATGTTCAGCTAATAATTATAAGTCTTCATTTCCTGACAAAGGGAAGTAGAATCCATGGAGAATGAGGGGCTTAATCAAAAATATTTTCAACACTTGTCCTGTTGACCTCTTGATCTTTTTAGCACAGGCTCTGTAGGTTTAATGAAGGGACATGTGTATAGCCGCAAGACACATGTTGGGGGAGTTTTAAAAAGCCAAATCCCCATATATCATGGGGGAGGGGGTTGAGGTAAAACAGGAAATAGGAGATGACTCAGTTTACGCAGGCAATTTGGAATCTTACTTATTGTACCTTTAACTGAAATTTGAAAACTTTGAAACCTGCCCTTTAGAAAAAAAATATACATAGAATAAATGTGGCCAGGAGTCCTGTTCTTACAATCACAGAAAGAAGTATGTCTACCAGTGGTGGGTTTCAATTTTTTTTAGTACCGGTTCTGTGGTTGTGGCTTGGTGGGCGTGACAGGGGAAGGATACTGTAAAATCTCCAGTCAGAGGTGGTATTTGCCGGTTCTCCAAACTATTCAAAATTTCCGCTAGCGGTTCTCCAGAAGTGGTCAGAACCTGCTGAATACCACCTCTGATGTCTACATATTACTGCAATATTAGATTCATTGCCATATTCTATTGTATTGAATAACTATTCATATTTCTAGCACTTAAGAGACAGTGAGACAATGCATGGACTTTTAGCAGACAAAGGATTTCTGCTGGAAATCTGTAACTGGAAATCTTACATAGTGCATAGATAACCTCTGGTTTTGGACATATATTTCAAACTGGGAAATAACTTGGCCTCTTCTCTTCATTTAAAAGAAAATGCCATGATTTATGTGTATGCTTTATTTATAGCTATATGTCAGGAAAGCCATTTTGCACACAAAAATTGGTTCCTAATATAAAATACAACACATGACTGGCCTAGGTCATTCTTAATAAGCAAGGTGGCAGATACTACATCGTTGTATCATATTGATTAAAGAAAAAGGAAATAATTAAGCAAAGAACTACAGTATGACACTTATTACCACTACTAATGTTCTTATATTTTTACCTTCCTACCAGTTCTGATAATCACTTAACATTAAAAAAATGGAACAAAGTGTTTGAAGAGTCCAGAGACAGTTCCAATTAGCTGGAGGAGAATTAGTAGAAATTTCAATTGAATTTTTATTAGGTATAGATATACAATTTTACAATAACTCAAGAACTTATAGTAAGTAGTACATGAACTTTTGATAAAAGATCTGGACTTCCTCCACCATTTTCAAATAATCCTTTCAAATTCATAAAGTTGGTATTAGAACAGAACACTTCAAAAGACATTAATTTAGATTAGGTTTGATAGCTGTAGTGAGTACAGCTTGCACACATCACAGTGATTGGGTAATAATGTTGCAAGCCATTTTTGCTGATGAAATCAGATGCGTACTGAGTTTAATGCAGTGGAATTGATTTCTGTTTGCTAGCCTATCATTCCCCTCAGCAGGGGAAGATCAATACAGATCAATCATCTGTGATTTTGCATGCCATTAGATCCTGATTTAACCTCTTTTGCCCCCTCCCCTACTGTGGACCACACAGTTTGAAAGAAGATTGATTGCTTCAGATAATCTGGGCATGACCCTTCCATTCAAATATCAAGAGCAGTTCTTCCTTTCCTAATACCTTTTAACCTAATTATTAAATGCAGGTCATTCCACTTCTTGGTAATTTATACTGGAGGGACAAATCATACCGATTATTTTTTTTAATTTTTATTTCTATTAAAATTCTGTATCACTGATCACTAGCCTACAAAAGCAGCCTTTAACACTTGAGCTGATTTTTTATAAGAAGGCGTAATCCATAGATTTTGATTTTTTAAAATTACGTCTCTAAGCTTTAAACAGATTTTGATCATTCCAGTGAGCACAATGCTTTAAAAGGCCAGCTTTTAGAGAGGCCAGTTCTTTTCTTCCTAAATCAAATTTGATAACAAAAAATAAAGAAGGGGATTCCACCTCCCACAGCATTTAAAATTAGGAAATGTATTTGCTTCTTAATATTTGCTTTCTAACAATAAGTTAATAATATGTATTTTAACCTGGAGGTTCTTCCAGGATTTTTGTTATTTTGTTTTCAAGACCATTTGGTCTTCAATTACATTGCTATAATTGGAAATATACTATGTATTAAATTTTGATTAGGAATATAAAATATTCTTATGTATAGAGAAGTGGTATATTTATTGTTAAATTGTTTTTCCATATTAAAATGAAGACATATCTTGCTTCTTAGAAAGGTGTCCTTATTGTATGGCTACCAAATCTGATCTGTAGAAATCCAGTCAACTATTAAACACTGAATACATACAGAAAACTAACTTCTGAGATTTCAGACTTGTGCTGGAGCCCATCCTTAGGGAACTTTCCTGAGGTCGAGATCCAGCATGAGTCCAAAAGCTCAGAAGACAAAATCTCTGGCCCTGGTGACCAACAGATTGGATCCTGTAACATCATTCTGGGAAACTTATGTTCATCTTCATTTGTGAGAAAACTAACTCTTTGTTCCCATACAGCGATCATCCATATTTTTGCAGCTGTGTTCTGGTAGACCTGCCTTGATTTGCATTATAAGGGCAGGTTTGGTTCCTATAATTTAACTGGAGACCTTATAGCCAATATACTTTATGGACAGCAGAGTAACATGCAAAAACTAAAAGAAAAGCAGGAGCATTGTCCTGTTCAGAATGCAAAGTAATTCTGCCCCCCGATCTGATCTGTTAATTTTGCTTAATGCCTTGGATAAATTTATAATTTGAGTATACTTCTGACATGGACAAATATCACCAGTCTCAAATAAAAATCAATGCTGTGACTATTTTGATAGTTCTTTTTCTTTTGCTGCTGTAGTCTTGAATTCAGGAGAGATCCTTTGTTTGATTGTAACCAGCAGAATACCTCCTGCAAAGGGTGGCAGAAGACCTGGATCTTGGTTCAGGCCCAAAAAGAGCAGACCCCATCCTATGCTTTCTCCAGTGGTCACTAGGTGGAGGCTCACAGGCCATGTACTTAAGAGCCTTAAAAAAGGTATAGTTACTCCCACTATGGATGGGATGCTACTGGTTCAGCCCGGTTCTATAGAACCAGTAGCTCTGAAGAGCAGCAGACAGCGAACTGGTTCGCTGTCTGCTGCTCTGTTTGGCCCAGCCGCCCGCCCGGGCTCTTGGCTGTCCTTTATTTTCTGCTTTTTCAACCTCAGCTGCTTTGCATGGCACAGTTGAGGTTGAAAAAGCAGGAAAGAAGAGGAGTTTCAAATGCTGTGTACCCGCTCGCAGTGCTTGTCAGCTGTCTGGGCAGCACAGTTGATGGTTTTTAAGAAATGGTCTACACGCATCGCAAAACGCACTCTCACTAAGGGTGGGATTCTACCTGCCAGAGAACCGGCAAATTGTGTCACTGGCTGGCCCCACCCCACCCCACCCACTCACTCGTTACCTGGCATGCGCACCATCAAACTTGCCTACTAGGTTGCTATTTTTCCTTCCCCCCCGACCATCAGCTGTTCTGCTGTTCCGGGAGATTTAGATTCGCTAAAAAGCAGGAAATCATCTGATTTCTTGCTTTCTAGCTAATCTAAAAGCAGAGCTAAGCCTGAAGTTCTATTATTCAGTGTAGACTCAGGTAGCAGATGGCAGAAACACAGATCTCTGTGATTCTATGAGCAACTCAATCTGCCTGCCTGCTCTGCCTGATTTTGGGTAAAAGTTGCTCTTTTTTAAATAAAATAATTCAATATTTACATACATAGTGTGTTGTAAGTTAATTTTATGAATTTGCTTGCAAGCAAATTTGTGACAGACTCAGGTAGATGATTGCAGAAAGATAGATCTTTGAATGAATTTGTGATTCTGTGAGCAACTCAATCTGCCTGCCTGCTTTGCCTGATTTTGAGTAAAAATTGCTCTTTTTTATAAAAAAAATCATTATTTACATAAATATTCATAATATTTACATACAAGCCAGGCCCAGCCAGTCACATGACCACCAAGTCACACCCACAAATTAGGCCACACCCACAGAACTAGTTGTTAAGAAATTTGAATCCCACCCCTGACTTCCACCCTGAAAGCACAACAGAACTGGAAAAACAACGGAGATCCAGTTGGAAGATAATACTCAGACATCTAGTCCAACCTTCAAATAACATTCATCCTTAAGCATTGCTACTTTTAAGGTTTTTTTTTTTTACTGGCTACATCTTTATCTGTTAGCCAGCCCTCTCCCACCCCATCTAAGCAAATAACCTTTTCCCTTGGACCTTGGCAATAGGTGACTATATAGTACTCTCAGTTTCCTGAACTCCTAATTCCTGGCTATGCACAGTTAGCTTACTGCATATGCTTTCCATTAGGCCCAAGCATCATTTAGGCAATTAAAAATTACTGGTAAAAGCACTATATTTTGGTATGTTTTAAACCTAAATATTGTCCAGTCATTCATTAAACATCCACCATTCATGCGCATAGGATGTATTTGCAACAAGACTATGACAAGCCGTGTTCATTCATGGGAACTCTGTATAATTCAGAGCAGTGTCTGGACCAAAGTCATCTTACAAAGGGAGGCCTTTGTAAAGATGAAATCAGTAAACTGATAAAGTTTACACGATTGTTTCCATTTGTGTCATTTTCCGCTGTATGTAGATAAGGCTTTAATTCCTCTGCTGACATTTGAAACCTATTTGTGACATTGTGTATGTTTAATAGGTTTTGAAAAATCATTGAATTCAGCAGAAATCTTTTCTTATTTTGGCATTTGAACCCTAGAAATATCAACAATTAATTTGTCTCCTGCATTTTATCTACTTGCAAGGAACAGCCATAGTTATTTATAACTTCTGTGATAATCATGAAGAAACTGAGAATCTAATATTGGGGAGATTGGTGCCAAAGAACAACAGTCTCAACTGATCTTCCTGATCATCCTTTTTAACTCAGTGAGTTTAATTTACCCGGGAAAATCTGTGAAGAGGAATAAAAAAGTCAACAGTGCCTACAGAAACTTCTGTCCATTTTTTTACATGTGTTGTAGTGCATGTAAACAAGGGTGTGGCTTCAATCATAAGAGTGTAACCACCATCTTGATTTTTTTTTTATTCCTATGAATACCCTTGATTTTAACCTTCATAACAAAAGAAGTCCTCCTTTAATTCTGTTCTGCAGAAGCTAGAATCTTACATCTTACTGTGGTTGTTTTTATTTCAACTACATATCAGAATCAAGGTTCAAAGAATAGCTGTACAATGACAGGCAGTTCAACGCTCAGCCTTCTATTCCTTCATTAAGTTATTATTCCATTCTTACCAGTGTTAAACTACATATGATATCCTTTCCTTGGAATTTGAATGAGTTAGATATTTCTTCAGTTTCTTCAGTTTTAAAAAACATACTTCTTAATTTGTTATGCATAAATTTAAAATCCTTGCTTATGTATTTTTTTTCTAAATGGAGATTTGGGGAGCTGAATCTCAAATGTCTATGAAAACTGTCTGGTATTATAAACAGGTTCATTCAATATAAGTAATACATATTTCCTATTTTTTCATAGGATGAGATGTCCAAGGTTCCAGAAGTAACTCTTACTTCCTCATGAGCAATAAGCACATTAAAAGTATAGGGAGAGGCAGCATGAATCCTTCCATTTGGTTTATTTCTCATAATATCTGAAATCAATTTCTAAACCATCCCAGATCTATCCAAGATGGTGAAGCCACTTCTTACTTGCTTTTATAATTAGTTCCACATATATGTGCTTGAAATGTGAGGCATAAGTGCTTTCTCGAAGACTTCATTGAGCTCAAATGACTCATATTCGAAAACAAGGATTTATAAGAGCCAATGTGGGACAGTGGTTAGAATGCAATATTGCAGGCTGACTCTGCCCACAGTAGGGAATTTGATCGTGATTCAGTCTTCCATTTTTCTGAGGTCAGTAAAATGAGGACCCAGATTTTGAAAATCCTGACTCTGTAAACCATTCAGAGAACACTATGGAGAGGTACATAGGTCTAAGAGCTATTGCTATTCTTTTCTCTTAAAAGCATATTTGAAAAAATATTTTTCTGTGCAGATTTTCATGGGGAATGGATTGCCTCAGTAACTTTTTGTTACAAACATATATTTAATTTCATATAGCTAACATAAATCAAAGAAATCATGTACTATCAAAATTCTAAATTGTTATATTTTTCTGTCTTTATTGGTGTTAAGTTTAAGATCACACCTGAACTGATTCAAATTCTGCTTTGATGATAAACAATATTGTTTAGAAATGCTTGAACAACTCTAAGTTGAACAACTCTAACTTGCTAAGTTGTAATATCAGATTGAAGGAATTAAAGCAGACATTTCTAATACCACAAAGGCTAGAAGATCCATTTATGTGTCATCATTTGCTATTCAAAAATAAGTATTGATCTCAGTGGTAAGAATATATAGGATTTTAGTCCAAAAGTTCTATATTCTCTTTTATTTGAAGAGTTGCTACTAAACAAAGACAGTTAATAAAAAAAACTCCAATTCCTTGCTTCATTCCCCACTTCCATTCAGCCCTACCTTTATAGTGCCAGTTGGTAGTATTTTCTGAGAGTTTTCAATTGCTTTTAATGATTGGATTGATGCAATATGATTATTGGATTGCTTAATGATGAGATTGACACTGTGCCAGCTGCTGTAACATGCGTGAAGTGTTGGAAATGGCAGGATTCATTAGCAACTTTTCAGGAATTAAGCTTTAAATCCCCTTTCCTTTCCTTTCCTTTCCTTTCCTTTCCTTTCCTTTCCTTTCCTTTCCTTTCCTTTCCTTTCCTTCTTTTCTTGGTTTTTTTAAGTATCTGGTGTTTATCCTTTTATCCTTTTTATAATAGCTAATGCTTCACAACCTCTCTAGTGGCAGAATGCATGTCAGTATATAATTCATGCAATGCACAGTTGAATAGGGATGAACAAGCTGAAGTGTAATCCTCATAACCTGCTTCAACCTCTTCTGGAAAAAGATATGTTTGTACTGAACTAACAAATTTGAAGAACAAGAAACATTCTGGATCTGTCTTTTTGTGTGAATATTCAATTGGCAAACAATGAGAATGAGTTCCATTTATCAGTGCTAAATGATTTGGCAGTTATAAACTTTTGCTTATAACCACAAGTTGGAATAGATAACTCTGATTTTTTTTTTCTGTCACACTGAGTACTAAGAACTGATTTTGGTTGTTGGACCAAGTTAATTTAAAAGCCATCTATGTCCTTTATGTCTTGCCTTGGTCTTAAGATGGGTCTTGGCTCTGGGGTACTCAGCAATCAAGGAAAATTGATTACTATAAGTGTTTTTTGCTTCTTCTTAAGGCAAAGCATCATCAAGGAGAAACTTGAATATAATTAAATAGAAGAGGCAAGTAATTAAATTATTAATATACAAATATCTAAAATAATTGTGAAATAAAAATGAGCATCTAGTTAATAAATCCCACCACAGTAGATCCATATAAACATTGGATAGGATAGTTCAGGAGATCCTAATCTATTGTCCATAGCTCAGTAATCTTTCAAAGCTAGGTTATTGCTGAATGAATCACTTATGGTTGCGGCTATTGCAAAGTCCCTTAGTCATGTGATCACAATTTGGGCACTTGGTAATCCACTTGTAGTATCCGACAGTAGTCATGTGATCACTATTTGTGACCTTCACTGCTGGCTTCCAACAAGCAGTATCATTGGGGAAACAAGCAGAAAGTTGTAAATGTCAATCACCTGGCATTATGCCTAATGGCCACATAGGATTCATCTAATTACTGGAACTACCATTGCAAAGCCGCACAGTCATGTGATGTCATGCTTTATAATCATGTCACTTAGCAATGGAGTTTCCAATCTCAACTACCATACTTAACCAAGGACAATCTGTAATTTAAAAAGGACAATAATACATACAGAGGAAAAATATAAAAAGGAAACCACATCCATGGGAAAAGGAAAGATCAAATTATGAAGAATGTTGTGGTCTTTGAAAATTATTTTTATAGCTTTACAGTCCAATGCACGTCTATCTAGAACAATGTTCAACAAGGTTACTCTCTGAAAAATTTGTACAATCCACAATGTTTTCGATATTTAGTTGTTTTCCTTTTTATTTAGGATTTGAGAGAGCTTTGCAAACTCAACCCTAAGTTAACTTTTTCTATAGCTGCTTTGAAAGGGTTCATGTGGTGTGAAAAAAAAAACCTGCAAAAGGAGTTAATCACCTCTTGCTAACCCACCACATGATTTGCATAATGAAATAAAAAATGAAAACAGACTTCTGCAATTGAAAACATTGGAGGGGCAGTGAAGGATAAAAATACTATCAAAAGCACCCCACAGTTAACAAAATTTTATATCTTTCCTTCCTGGAATGTAGATATTCCTGAGAATTCAGTATTGTCCCACCCACTTGCTGTCCAACAGGTCATTGTGTGGGTGGAATATATTAAAAATTATCTGCTCTATGTCTATATTTAGGGATTTCCTTCCCTAATTCTAACCTATTGCTCATAAGGAAATCAAATCCAGTCTTCAGAATACTTAGAGAGCAATAAGGAACATAAATGCATTTCAGAAAGGAGAAAACTACAGAGTGATATCATCTGCCACTTGGAAAATGAAGGGTCACCATGGAAACTGTTTTTGTTGAAATGCTTTTATTGAAGGGAGGCACCCAAGATGCAGGCAAAAGGCAAGATTTCTTATTCTTCCTCCTGCTATTTCTACCAATATGCTGCTGGAGTCCTTTGAGTGAAGTTAGTAATTGTACATCATTCAAATGCTGATTGCCTAGAAATCCAAATTAATATTATAGTGTACTAGCTTTTAAATGAAGTTGCTTGAAGTAGCAGGCAACAAGCAAGTTCAGATTATAATAATATTCAAGAATGTCAACAACAAACCTGAAAAGCAGCAATATCTCTCAGTAAGAGCTGACACGTATTTTAATCACATGTAACCCATCATTTGGAAGGAATGAGATCATCTTCCAAGCTAACTAAGGAAGGAGGTAACTGAACAACCAAGAAGGGCCAAGCCTGTCCTTTGACATGCCCATTTCCCATCCAAAGTGCTCCTTTGATCTCACCCATTTATTTTTTAGCAATATTGCAAAAAAATATATGGACCAAAAAGAATATGATTAGCCAAATTAGTGTCTTCCCTTCTTTGTTTGTGCAGTGATAGAATTCACACACACACACACACACACACACACACACACACACACACACACACACACACACAAACGGTCCCTTTGGTTTCTAATCTGATGCCTTTAACCGCTACACTAATGTGAAACTCACATTGTCATGGCGATGTCATGTGACGTATCAGGACTTTTTCTCCTCTTCACTAAACCAGGCATGGGCATGGCCAGCACATGATATATCTGGGTAATCCATTTTATAGAACTTGATGTTGTTTTTCCATTTGCATCATGGGGCTAATGTTCACGTTTCAATTAAGTTCTGATTGGTTGGCTATATGGTAATAATGATGCTTTCACAAATACTATCTAAATGGATTGCATGTGCCATGGCTGTATTTAAACAGCTGTGTAGTTGATTTCAATGAAATTAATTTTAAACTATTGTAAATTAAACTAGAGAATAGCCATTCCAGGAATCTTTTTACTGTAGAGTTAAGTGACTAAAATATACCAATTTTACTTTCTTTAAGTTTGAATGAACAAGAAACCTTAAAAACAACAAAAATCCAGAATAGATCTTTATCTGGTGAAATTAGGGCAGTATTTCCCAGCCTTGGTAACTTTAACATGTGTGGACTTCAACTCCCAGAATTCCTCAGTCAGCATGCTCAAGTTGGCCAGATTGAAAAGACTGAGTTGGGGCAACATGGAGAAAATGTAAAGATTTTCTATAGTTAGGAATGAAGCAGCATGGAACTCACTATTTGTCTGTCTGATAGATAGCAGAGAACTGGAGAGCAGATATAAAAAGGATGGATATTATACATATAGAGTGGACAGAGCCATAGATCATACAGTGTATAACTTATGAATAATTAAGTTGTAACTTGCAAGGAAATACATCTGCCTTATAGACAGTAGAGAATGGGAGAGCAGATTAAAAAAAGGACAGGCATCATACAGACAGAGTGGGTGGAACCATGGATCATAGAGTGTGTAACTTAGGAATAATCAGTATGTAACTGGCAAGGAATAGGGGACGTAGTGGTTCAGTAGCTAAGACACTGAGCTTGTCGATCAGAAAGGTCGGCAGTTCGGCAGTTCGAATCCCTAGCACTGCGTAATGGAGTGAGCTTCCGTTACTTATCCCAGTTTCTGCAAACCTAGCAGTTCAAAAACATGTAAAAATGCCAGTAGAAAAATAGAGACCACTTTGATGGGAAGGTAACAGCGTTCCATGCACCTTCGGCGTTTAGTCATGCCAGCCACATGACCATGGAGATGTCTTCAGACAGCGCTGGCTCTTCAGCTTTGTAACAGAGATGAGCACTGCCCCTTAAATTGGAAACAACTAGCATATTTGTGCGAGGGGAACCTTTACTTTTATGAAGTACATATGAAGATGAAGTTCTATAACGTACAATCTCCTTGAGAAATTTTCCATTTTTTACTTGTCCATATTTTTAAAAGCTCTGATGACCTGGGGCTTGGCACAAAGGCAAAACAGTCAAATAAGCAAGAAGAATCCCATTATTATCTCCAACTTTGCCCCCATTGTCCAGGTTACCCTTGGCTGGAGAAAAACTCCCAGGAACAGTCTTTAACTGCAGAAAATTCAGTCCAAAACAAGATACATACAGACTGTAACTAAAAATCCAAACAAACCAAACTGCAGTAATTAATTTGACAGGGCAAGAGAAGGAATTCCTGACTTGAAAGCACGGCAAAACTCATACAGTTGGGAAGATGCCAGGAACACAGATAAGCCACGACGAGACCAGATAAATTCACGATTTGCTCCCGACAGTTTGCTGCGCGCAACTTCCCTTTTTAAACACTGTGTTCCTAGTTGCAGCTAATCAAGGGAATCAGGGCCCTTTCCTCCCCCATAAGCCATGCAACTCACATTGCTCTCTTCTCCATTCCTCCCTGTGTGCCCTAGGATGAAGAGGGGGTGGGCCTGGGTCCTTCCTCCAAATTCCCTCTCCCTTGCTCTACCTCTCCCCCGCTCTGCCCAGCTGGACTGTGCCCTTCCCCAGTTTCTTCCACTCCCTGTCAGCTGCTTGGCCTCCCCCTCCGAATCAGATCCTGACAGGGGCGTAACAAAGCAGAAGTAAACATCCAAGACACAAATTGAACACCATGAGATTTTCTTCCTTGCAATGTCACATTTCTATATATGAAATACCTTCACAGTGCTGAGCCTCACTTTCCCCAACTCCTGATGTAGAAGGCAGCATTGAAATCAAACACAGTGCGAAGATTCCATTTCACACATTGTGCTAAATAAATATGAAGTGGCAAGGGATCCGTATCTCTGGTAAGATACTATATTAATAGAGACAACATTTTGAAAAAAATAAAGGGTATTAGTAATTTTCAGTATTTATTTTAATTATAGCCCTTCTCTAAGTTCCATTTCTTACCAGTGAGATTCCAAATGCACAATTATGAAAATTTTAATATCTTTAGCAGTGAAGGTTATTTTTAAGTAGAGTTTGAAATGCATTTAGATTATGCAGTAACATTACTAACATGGGGACAGTCACAATTTCCTTTCATCAAAAGGTCTTATACCTTTGAACATTGTGTAGCATCATCTCTCGCTTCTATATTTGCAGAAGTAGCAAGATTCTAGGGAAAGAGCTCCCTATGCTGTCTATGAGAATCAGCATGGTAAAGTTTTTTACACCAGCATTATGGAAATAGCCCCCTGATGACTAGGCAGCACAAGCTACCAGCTGGGAAGAAAGATATTTGCTTTTGGAAATTAGAATAAAACGTAATGGCTGAACTGAAAAATCACCTTGTAAAACATTTTTTGTGACCATAGGAAGTATGGATCTGTGTTTGTGCATTGGTATTCTTTTGTGAGATTAAGATATATCTTTGGTAAGGATAATTAAGCGCATGCTTGCTTATGTTTTATAAGTGTGTGTGTGTACATATTTACACACACATCCATAGCCATCTATTGTTTTTATTTGGATTTGTTTCTTGTTTGTATTTTATGGGTTTTAATGGTTTTATTGTAAGCCAGCTAGCGTCAACGTGAAATGGGTAGCTATATATATTAAATAAGTATGCAAAGCACATATTACGATTCTTTAGGCTATTATTATTGAATTGCAGTTAATATCGAGAACCAATATGCTTTCCAAACCTAGAATGACTCTTATATAGGGATGGGCTGATGGGGGTTTGCGGAAGTTTGGGAGAGCTCCTAGCTAAGATTCTTCACAGTTGGGAGAACCCCCAAATCCCACTCCTGGCTGAACCCATCTACCCTGTCCCTCCCCTCCTAGGAATCCCCACGTGGCCCATTTTGTATGCAAGTAAGTGCAGGGCATGTGCAAAACGGGCCTCCCGGGAGTTCAGGAAGACCAGAAATGGGCCGTTTTCACCCTCCCAGAGGCTTGAGGAAGCCTCCGGAGCCCAGGGAAGGCAAATCCCCACCACCACCATGGTGCAGGAGGCCGACTAGGCCACGTGACTATGGCCCCGCTCACCCAGCAACTGGGCAGAGAACCCCTTGCTAAAACTTTTGAAGCCCATCCCTGCTCCTATAGTATAAATAGTTGCAGTTATCTGCGTTTGGCTGGAAGGGATTGTAGTAATTCCACCAAATCCAAAACTAAACCTTTCCTTTTTCCTCATCTCTGCAGCAACTGTAGGCAGAAAAAGAAGAGGGATTCATGGACAACCATGGCCTTTCTGTTCTGTTCACACAGATCATAATATAGTCTTATCTCTGAAACAGCTGATGACTTGAAATGCACACATTCTGTTTCCTTCTGTCATCCAAAGGTTATACATAGCATATCTCATTTCAGGATTAGGATTGCACATCTTGGTCTTTTTATTAGCCATGACTATAAAAAGTTACAGTACTCTGATACTTACACTCTTCTTAGCAGCAAAACTGAAAGCTTCTGAAGAAACTGAAAAAGCTTATGTAAATACTGGAATTAAAACAAGTAACACCATCGGATCTAGTCTTCTCACAGTGAAGATGGATGCCAAAGGTTCAGAACGTGTGGAAGCTTGCTTCATTTTTAAAAAGAAAATGTAGTTAGCAGTAGTCCTGTCTCTGAAACCTTCTCCCTCCCTTCTCAGTCATGCTTTGCATTTGCTGAAATCTGCACTCGAATGTAATCACTGAAGGCAGAGAGGGAGTAATTGCAGCAACATTAACCTCTGACTTTCCACCCCCCACCCCCCACAATAGCCCTGATAAAACTACTCATCAGCAGTTTACCTTGATGCAGTGCAAACTCTTTTCCATTTTGCTTATTTAAAACACATTATTTGTAATTTCTCTGTACCAGAGTCTTTGTTTTTCTTTTAGTGGCTGCATGCATATATTGCATTATATTTTAAGTTGCAAAGATGAGCCGGTATTAAATAATAGCAATAGCTATTATTATAGCTATTGAGATAACTAATATCAAATTTCTAGAATCCATGACCTGGGAATTGATTTGAGGACTGGACAAAGTAACAAAAGAGGAACTGCTTGGTGAAGTGGTGAACATGCTGGATTAGAAACTAGAAACTATGAGTTCTAATCCCACTTTGGGCATGAAACCTGGCTCCTTGATTTTGGGCCAATCACTCTTTCTCGACTCAGCCAGGTTGTTGTGTGGGAAAAGAGGAAATGGGAGCATTAGGTATGTTCACTACCTTGAGTTGACCAAAAACATATTTTTTTAAAAGTCAGCATTATCACCTTCATCACTGAACTGCCAATATAAGAAAATATGGAATACGTGGATTTGGAGAAACTTTAAATACAAGAAAACCTATAAGACTTAATTTCTGAGTTTAGAAACGTGTTTAGAATTGCACTACTTTTGTACTTCCTGAAGATTGTTTTAGATCAGGACTGTCAAACTCGCGGCCTATGGGTCGCGTGCGTCACACGCTGCCCACGCCCACGCCCGGTTAGCGAAGGGGGAAAAGTTGTGATACTTCACATGACGTTGCCGTGACGACCTGAGTTTGACACTCCTGTTCTAGATGCTTTATTTGAATTTCACTAATACTTCCAAATCTAGAAAATCCCAGATCAAACATCTTTGTTTGGCCTTTCTTTTTCCATCTAAAGGATTTGTCTTTCTTTGTTTCTTCTGCTTCCATTCTCTTCTCAGTTCTGGACCTTTGTCCAGGACTAATGATTTCATCTCTGTCCATTAAGATTGGGGATATTGGTGCAATAGTAATTGAGAGGACAAATAGGCATGGCATACCTGCACTCCTGTTAGTTCCCCAAGTGATTTATTTTATGAAATCAGAAAAAGTGCCCCTAGTGAGGTCAGCTGTTCTTTTGACCTATGATGTTCTTCCCACTGGAAAATGATAAACCTACCCAGAGGCTACTCCAGGAAGAGGAGAAATTATTTGTTCACTATTGCAATAAAAAAAGTAATCTGCTCCTGTCCATATCGTGCCATTAATATAGAATTTAATTTGAAACATTACATGTCAATACTGTATACGTCCTGTGTGGTTATGAATGTATCTGTTATACAGGATAGGTCATCTTTTGAAAGCCAACTCTATTGGGGGATGGATCCAGCTGATGGAAAACAGTGAGAATAGAAAGAAAGGAAGGTTTAATATTACAAAGTTTCAAGTTACCTGTTGCTGTTTCCTGATGCTAAATGAGAAGTATGGCAATGTGTCTCATATTGTTTCATGGTTTTGAGGCAGGGAATAGGATATGTGCTGGAAGAGTTACTGAATCTTATTCGTCCCGTTATAGTAGAAACAAATTAATCTATTATTATGAGAGAGGCTGACCCTTTCTGTGGAATCACATTTCTGTCAATCGCCATTCAAGAGCTAGAAAAGAGAATTTGGCCTCCACCTGCCAATCAACACTGTAAGTGTCTTCTGCGACATAATTGCACAAGTGTCTGGGGCTAATTCAGATCCTGAGTTGTTCTAGAAATGATTAGTTAAGGTTAAAAAGGTCCGTAAACTCATCTTCTCGAATGTATGCATATTTAAACAAGCAAAAGGATTGTTTCAAAATGGCATGATTCTTGCTAGCATTACCTTGATTTTTTTTTCTTTTTTTAAGTGAAAGCCATTGGCCAATCAAGAATCAAGAAAAGTGCTGACCATCAACCCAAGTGTCTTCCTTTAAGCAGTTATTTGGCCTTTGCTAAGCAGCAGTTATTCCTCTGTCCTGGTCCTATTAGATCTCTCGGGGCTTTTGATACTATCGACCATAGTATCCTGTTGCAGCGGCTGGAGAGGTTGGGAATTGGAGGTACCATCTTGCGATGGTTCTCCTCCTCCCTCTCTGACCGCTTGCAATTTGTGTTGACGGGGGGGAGGTCTACCCCTAGGCCCCTCATTTGTGGGGTGCCTCAGGGGTCGGTCCTCTCCCCTCTCTTGTTCAACAGTTATGTGAAGCTGCTGGGGGAGATCATCCATGGTTTTGGAGTAAAGTGTCATCTTTATGCGGATGACACTCACCTTCACATCTCTACTCCAAACCATCCCAACGATGCTGTGGAGGTTATGTCCCGGTGCCTGGAGGCTGTGCGGAATTGGATGGGTGAGAACAGGCTTCGACTCAACCCTTCCAAGACTGAGTGGCTGTGGTTTCCGGCGGCCCGATATAGTCAGCTGACTCCATCGCTGACTATTGGGGGTGAGATCTTAGCCCCCACAGAGAGGGCTCGCAATCTAGTTGTCCTCCTGGATGTACGGCTGTCATTAGAAGATATATTAGGGCTGTCTCCAGGGGGGCTTTTCATCAGGTTCGCCTGATGCGCCAGTTGCGGCCCTTTCTTGATCGGGATGCCTTACGCACGGTCACTCATGCCCTGGTCACCTCCCGCCTGGATTACTGTAATGCCCTCTACATGGGGCTTCCCTTGGGGAGCACCTGGAGGTTGCAACTGGTACAAAATGCGGCCGCGCGGGTGGTTATGGGGGCGTCTAAAAGCTCTCATGTGATGCCTCTCCTGCGCAAGCTGCATTGGTTGCCGGTGGCCTTCCGGGTGCACTTTAAGGTTCTGGTTTTGACCTTTAAAGTGCTCCATGGCATCAGACCAGGCTATCTGCAAGACCGCGTTCTGCCGGTAGTCTCCCACCGACCTGTGCGCTCCCACAGGGAGGGCCTCCTTCGGGTCCCGATGGCCTCTATGTGCCGCCTGGCGACCCCGAGGAACAGGGCCTTCTCTGTGGGGGCACCCGCTCTCTGGAATAGACTCCCCTCTGAGTTGAGAACGACCACTGACCTGAGGGTGTTCAGGCATGATTTGAAGACCTGGTTCTTTGAGCAGGCCGGCCTGGGGTAATCCTAAATTGATTTTAATGGAATTTAAGTAATAAATTTTAAGGTTGGGATTTTAGATTCGGTTACAGCCCTTATTTAATTCTATTTTAACTTTTATATATATGTTGTTTTAGTAGGCTGTGCACCGCCCTGAGTCCTTCGGGAGAAGGGCGGTATATAAATTGAATAAATAAATAAATAAATAAATAAATAAATAAATAAATAAATAAATAAACATTAGAGAAAGGGGGGGGTTGTTACATTGAAAGTGTGTGAATGAAGTTTAGAGCCACAATACAGGTAGTCCTTGACTTATGACCATGATTGAGCTCCACATTTATGTTACTAAGTGAGGCATTTGCTAAGTGAGTTTTGCCCCAGTTTACGACTTTTCATGCACAGTTGTTAAGTGAATCCTTGAAGTTGTTTAAGTTAGTAACATAGTTGTTAAGAGAATCTGACTTCTCCCGTTGACTTGCTTGTCAGAAGGTGACAAAAGGTGGATCACATGATCTGCAACTGTCATAAATATGAGTCAGTGGACAAGCGTGTGCCTTTTGATCACATGACCATGGGGATGCTACAAGTCTGTTATAAATTGGAAAAACAGTCACTTTTTTTCAGTGTCACTGTTAACTTCGAACGGTCACTAAGTTGAGGAATAGCTGTATCTTTCAGGAATGGTGTTTATGAATCCCCTTAACAAGATTCAAGTGTAATTGGAAATATAAAGTGCTCTGTAGAAATTCCACCAGGGAGGCGAAGGCTCAGCCACCATTCTTCTTCTGATTGTATAGGCAGTGATGTTCTGAGATGCCAGCGCAAAGCTGGTCTGTGGTTAACTTAAATTGCCTTTGTCTCTTTCTTTTTAGCTGACATTATCTCTACAGTAGAATTCAACCACACAGGAGAATTACTAGCGACAGGGGACAAGGGGGGTCGTGTTGTAATATTTCAACGTGAGCAGGAGGTAAGTGCTGGTGAATGCAAAAATGCCCATTTTTACCCTTTTAAAAGAAGTTTCCTGCTGCTTCCTAATCTTTGTGTGTCACTCTTTACCCGGCTTCTATCGCAGCACACAGAAAATTGCAAAAAAAAGGCCATTAAGATCAATCGGGCAGCTTCTTACTAAAAAAACCCCCCAACAACCCTACAAATGTTGGATTTTCTTGAATCCCTTTGCATCTTGGAACAATAATTGCCAGCAGAGGATTTCATTCTGCTGCTGAAATGTCATAAATGCAAGCAGAACTTTGGTCGTAATGCTTTTGAAGTCTAGTTTGTTTTAAATTAGCAGGATCCCTACCCTTCCCAGACTAGTGTAACATAAAGAAACAAACAAATAATAAGCATTGCTGTAGTTTATGTTGATGGGGTGCGCTGTTCTCCTGAACGATGCTCTGAATCTATGCCAACGTGTAAGAAAAACTAAATATACAGATAAAATAAAGCAGAGTTTAAGAAGCTTTTCATATTAGTAAATTGGTCTACTGGTTAAGGTGCTAGACTATAAATTCACAGGACCCTGTGAGTTTTAGTTCTACCTTAGACACTGCTTTGCAGATACAAACCAGCTATCAGTTTTGGATATAGCCAAATAGTACCATTCAGAGGTGCTTCAGTATTATATTCTGCTCCTTTGAAAATAAAGTCAGATATGAGTAATTTTGTTCAGTTTACTACTATATTTCTATTACTGTTATTTATTTAAACCTTTAACATGTGCAAAGTAAGAAAGAACAGTTACAGAGTTTTTAGTGACATTATCTCCCATTACCTTCCATTTATTTCCCAATGCAAGCCCAAATATAGAAGGATTTTGCAAATATCTGTTTCATTCCTTTCATTTTTTATTGGTCTCCCAACTTTTTGTCTAGAAACCATATTCCAGATATTTAAGCATACTTTGCTCTGTGAATTCATTTATTACATTAAATGTGCGGTAGGTTTGTATATTAGAACTGTGTACTTTCTGTGGGAGAGAATTTTGTGCGCAAGTCAAGCTGGATTTGTTCTTTGAATTGAGCGATTGTTGTTTCATGCCAATTTGTCTTTAAGTTGAATGATAGGGAGGCCCTGATGCATTCTTGAATCAAAATGAAACAAAGATATTCTTCCTGCTTCCTGTCACTGGTGAACATAGAAAGTGACACAGGAGGAGAAGGCATTGTGCAAGAAATAGCTCTGCTTTGGTATCTAAACTGCAATGTGTCACTATAATCAGACATTTTCCTCTCTTTTAACAATCTTCAGAGAACAAAAGAATCAATTGAAAATTTTCTAGCTCTGGCACGCCTAAGAATCCCTTTATGTTTCTTTCCCACTCCTGCAGAGCAAAAATCAGCCCCATCGCAGGGGAGAATATAATGTTTACAGCACATTCCAGAGCCATGAACCTGAGTTCGATTACCTGAAGAGCTTAGAGATAGAGGAGAAGATCAATAAAATACGATGGCTCCCACAGCAAAATGCAGCCTATTTCCTTCTCTCCACCAATGGTATGTTATAACAACAGGTACTTTTTTTTTTTTTTGCTTTCCAGCCAAAATATCCTGCTTTGATAGGTTGTGATCATTCATACTTGTAATATCTCTACAGAACAAGTATTTATTGCTCTATTTGATCCAGAGAGAACAACTCAAGAGCGATTGTGGTAGAGATATCCCTAATATTGAATTTTCTCTCTTCCTTTCTGTAATATGTCTTAAAATGCCCCAAGCATATTTCTCCAGATCATTTACAAGGTAAAGAAAGACGCAGCCTCACAACATCCGGCGGCTTCCTCAGTATCTTCTGATATATTGGGTGTAATTCCACAATTTTGGAATCAGAGATAGCCCCAATCCTTCTGGCAAACACCAGGTAGAGAAAGGCAGCTGTAGTAGATGAGAACTGAGTTGGCAGGCTGAAATTTCTCCAACTGCCTGCATGGAACATGGTGTCCTGTTCTTAGAGTGAAGAATATATGCTCTTACTACTCACCCTGAAGGTGTTACTTTTGGAAGAGGCTAGGCTAAATATAGAAGGATTTTGCAAATATCTGTTTCAGTCCTTTCATCTACTATTGGTCTATTCATATTGGTCTCCCAACTCTTTTTCTAGAAACTTTATCTTTTGGAAGATAAAGTATATCTGCTTCCAAATTTCAAATGTCATGAAGAGCAGTGGACTACAAGAGACCCTGATTTAGTCCAGGATTTTTAAGTTATTGCAAAACCCACTTCAGTTATATGGGGCAAAGGATTCCGAATTCAGGAAGTAACTTCAGGAAGTTAAAGCATTAAAGGAGAATATTTGTAGATCAGGGTTGAAATGAGGGGTCCTTGGTACTCTCTGAGCTTGCTTGTTTTCTTGCAAATTTATTAACCTAACTATATAACATTATCAGTGTTAGTAAGAGTGCTGTTTACTGTCAGTTTATATTCTGGTGTCTTGCCTATCTGTGTGGGGGAGGGGAGGGGAGGGAAATCTTAGAGATTCTTTGGTTGGTTGGATGACTTGATGACTAATGATTCTTTGGCAGTTTCTTGATTGGGATGTTGTTTACTTGATTGTTGGTCTAACCAAGGTTAACTTCAGACTCACAATCAAGTAAGCAATATCCCAATCAGGAAACCCACATGGACAGGCAAGAGACCAGAATATAAACAGCACTTCTTACTAGCACTGATTATGTTACCTAGTTAGGGTAACGAAACATCTGCAAGAAAACAAACAAGCTCAGAGAGCATCATGGATCCCTCAGTTAAAACATTGCCCAATCTGAGCCCAGTATGAAATACTAGCCCATGAGAAATATCTGCAGTTAAGAAACACAGCATTTGGGAATAAAGAGGACTTCTCAACAGATGGTCAGGTGTTTTTTTTTTAAATTAGTACTGAGTTCCTGACTTTGTACAGCTCTGATTAACACATATTAATGAAACAAGGGAGTATTGATGAATCAAAGAAGTGACAGTTCTGCTTTATCCTGTACTGATGAAGTCACATTTAGAAGTCTGTGTCTGCAATTCTGGTTACAACACTATAAAAAAGATGCTGTAGCTCTGGAAGGAGTGCAAAGAAGAGCAACAAAGATGATAAGGGGCCTGGGGGCTAAATGCTATGAAGGAATTAGGCATGTTTACAACCATGAAGAGAAGGCTGAGGAGATCATATGAGTCTTCCAATACTTGAATGGCTGCCACAGGGAAGGCGGCATTAGTTTATTCTCCATAGCACCCAAGAGTAGGACAGGAAACAATCAGTGGAAGCTCATCAGAGGAAGATCCAACTTGGAAATAAGGAGAAACTTCATGATCATGAGAACTATTAAGCAGTGGAATAGCTTGCCTCCTAGAATTGTAGGTGCTCCATCATTGGATGTTTTCAAGAAAAGATTGAACAAAAGATTGGCTGAGATACTATGAGGACTCTTGCCTTGGGTGAAGAGTTCGGTTAGAAGACCTCCAAGGTCCCTTCCAATCCTATGATTCTAGAAAACCTTGGTGGTTGACTTCTTGCCTCATCTTCTACAAAGCCTGGAATTTAATTTTACCTCTTCGTTAACCATCTGTTTGTGTGCTATATAGATATCAGAAGCAAGTGTTTCTCAACATCAGCCATGGTAATATTTGTGGACTTCAACTCCTGAAATTCTGAGGAATTCTGGGAATTGAAGTCCATACATCTTAAAGTTGCTAAATGAGGTTGAAAAGCATTGTTTTAGGCTGTCCACTGCCTAACAAGATAACTCATAACTCCTATCCCAGCATTGTCTCTTCTATCTTGTTTTTTTCAGCTCTCTCCCTCTCCGGGAACCAGGCTGTCCCACAGCTTAATAGTTTTCTCCATCAAGAAATTCCTCCTTATTTCCAGTTTTGATCTTCCTTTAACCGGCTTCCTATTGCTTCTTGTCCTACTTTCAGGTGCTATGTTAGAATGAATTGATGCCTCTGGCAGCTCTTTGTTCTTGTTCAGGATTTAGTGCCTATGAATTTAGTTCCATATTGTTGGAAATATGGGGTGGGGGGAATTTTATGCTACTTATGCTCCCTGGTTGCTGATTTGCACGTTACCTATAAAATCTGATGCTGGTTATGATCAGTGATTAACTATCAAAGGATAATTGAGACAGATGTGCCTAGAGGTTTGTCTGCACATTAGGCACTCTAGTAATACAAGGTCAAATTGTGGTAAACAAACACTGAATTTGAAAGTCCTTTGCAAAATGGCATATAGCAAGTTTTTATTGCAACGTAAAATACAAAATCTGAGATGAAAGGGGAAAACAAAGGCTGTAAAGCACTTTGCACTTGAAGGAAATAAGGTGCTTTGGGGTGTCAGGGCATGCAAATATAGAATCGTTTGCCACTCTTTAAAGTAGTCATTGAGCAATCCCAGGAGAAAATATGTATGATTGATATGTTGCAGAAAAGTACTATCTTTCTGACCAAGGCCCTTGGAAGCATTGACTTCAAAGTTGTAACTATATAAAATAATCTTAAAGCATGCCGTGGAAGCTTTAAAAAACGGTTTTGAACATTTTATGGAATGCCATCTAACGTTGCATGGAGAGGAAGAAGAGGAAATGCAAGCTATCTTAAACCAAATGGACCAAGACTATTACTTTTACCACCTTTAATTAATTAGTTGGCTGGCTACTTCAGTAGTTTCTGTCCTTCCTCCTTCTAATATGGGATGCGCAAACAGATACAAACAAATACACATACATATAAAATTCTTTGTGCCACAAAACTAGGGCTCCTACTTCATTGGCTCATTCGTGACCGATTATGCCATTGATGCTGGATACCAAAATGGCTCTGGTGATAAAATATGGATATTTTCTCAACTAGAAAGACTCATAGGCAAAAAAGATCTTTAAAATTAAAGAAAAATAATGTTTTTTTCCCCCAGAACATTCTAATTCATAGAATAGTCTTCTAATTACAAGGAACAAAATTTTGAGTATGTCATTTTCTAGCTTTACCTTGAACATGAGTCGTGACATGTATTCATTTCATTATCAATTAGAAAACAAGGAATCATGATAATGGTCACTAATGGTCAGATGCCTCTAAAGAACTCTGCATTGTCTACTGCGCATCTAATTAAAAATATAATAAAGTGGGCCTGATTAATAATAGAGATCACTGTAAGACAGGACAAATAATGCGGGTGTGATTTTTATAGGGTAAAATGGAAAATCACACATGGGTTTGCCGATAACCTGATTAAAAAAAAATCTTCAATAGCAGAAAAATGCTGATCAGTTTATTTTATTTATTTATTTAGTTTGTCAAGCATGTATGAGAAAACAAGTATAAATATGAATATAACATATAAATGTATAAGTATAAACAGATATAAGTATATACATAATGAGTATGAATAAATGGGAACAATAGGACAGGGACAGGAGGCATGCTGGTGGATTTATGCATACCCCCTTACAGACCTCTTAGGAATGGAGTGAAGTCCACGGTAGACAGTTTAAGGTTAAAGTTTGGGGGGTTTGAGGATATAACAACAGAATCACATAGTGAGTTCCAGGCCTTGACCACTCTGTTGCTGAAGTCGTATTTTCTGCAATCGACTTTGGAGCGGTTTACTTTGAGTTTGTATCTATTGTTTGCCTGTGTGTTATTGTGGTTCAAGCTGAAGTAGTCATTGACAGGTAGGACATTGTAGTAGACAATTTTGTGTACTAAGTTTAGATCAGACTGTAGGCGGTGTAGTTCTAAGTTGTCTAAGTCCAAATTTCAAGCCTGGTGGCATAAAGTATTCTATTGCGAGTGGAGGAGTGAAGTACTCTTCTCATGAAATACCTCTGGACTGGTTCAATTGTATTAATGTCCATTATACAGTGTGGATTCCAGGCAGATGAGCTATATTCGAGAATTGGTCGGGTGAAGGTTTTATATGCCCTGGTTTGCAGTTCAATGTTACCTGAGAAGAAGCTTCGCAAAATTAGGTTAACAACTCTTAATGTTTTCTTGACAATGTTGTTACAGTGAGCTCTGGGACTTAGATCTTTTGAAATGAGTACTCCTAGATCCTTGACAGAGTGAGGGTCATCTATGAGGTCGTATCCACCAGTTTGTATTTAGTGTTCTGATTTTTGTTGCCAATGTGTAAGACAGAGCATTTGTTGGTTGAGATTTGAAGTTGCCAATTTTTCGACCATTTTGATACATAGTCAAGATCACTTTGTAGGGCAGCAGCATTGTCAGCGGTGTTAAATATGTTTAACTAAATTAAATTAAATATGTTTAACTATGTTTGGTCCTAAATATGAATCTTTCCGGCCCCTCTATTCTCAGCCCTCACATGGTCAATTTATTACAATACAGTGATTAGAGACAACTTGTCTTTGATAACTCTAATGTAAGAAAATCACTCTCACATTCTAATTTTTGTTTTGATTCAGCTTCAAATTGTATCAGGTTTAATGTACCTAATACAGTGACTGAAAGCTTAGGGGTTTTTTTTAATCTCTTTACTGTGCCAGAAAGGCCATGACAGAATTTGTGTGGGTATGTTTCAGTTTTCATTTCCTAAGCATAAATGTAGATTATGTTCACATAACTGTCACTAGATCCAGTGTTGTTATCAGAATGGATGAGCTTTAAGATGAATGTGACTTAATTACTACAGAGGAAAGAGGTCTAATTATCTTTCATCGTCAACTTACTTTGTGTTGGAGAATTTACCCTATTGATCATTGTAATAAAACTGAGAGTTATTAAACTCATTTGAGGGGAAGACTCACCGAAACACAATGAAGATTAATTAGATAGCCTAATGTTCTGATAATTGAGTTTTTAAATAGTTTTTTTTATTCATAGGAGAATTAGTTTGCAGTTTCAGAAAGTGTTTTCATATGCTGGGAAGATCTCCAAATAATTCAGGCGTTACTTATATCGTTGTCCCTAAATGTTCTTTAATATTCCTTTCCAAAAACACAGTATGTGAAAATTGTACTTTTTTCAGGATGAGTTAATACAACAAAATCTATGGGAATCAACTGCAATCCTTAAGTGAAAAATGGGGATGAGAGAAATGAAGATGAATAAGATTGTCTTTAAAACTTGTGGGAACAATGACAAACTGCTGATAGAATGCCCACCAGGAGGGGGAAATGAAAACACCATTATTCAGAATAAAAGCCACATGTTCCTGAGGCTCCTTTTCCTACAGGATTTCGTGGTACACAATAAACAGAATGACAGCAAAATGATGAAGCCAATGGAAATATTCACCTGCCAGGCAAGCTGGCAATTGTGGAATTTAACCTGGATTCGGCGTCAATGATAAAATGTCAGTTTTTATTCCTATCATTGAGCTTGAAACTGACTTTTGGCTAAATTATCAACATGATTGGGCTCCTTTTTCATGCATACATTGCTATCTTTTGTACTTGCAGTGTAATATGTTCCAATCAAAGCTTGGCTAGAGCAGTTAGATCTCATGTAACTCAAAATTGCTTTTATGGAGCATTGGGTGCCCTGGCTTTCAGTCTAAATTGTTTCCTCCTCTTAGACCAAAGTTAAATTAATTGAGCTTGACATATCCAACATGCAGGGTATTCAATTTTAGCACCCAGTTTGTAATCAGAACTCTTGTTCATTTTTTAGACCTATATTTATAGTCTACAACTTCAAAACTTGATTTGAAATATTCAGAAATGAGATAGAAGAAGAAGGCCATGAATTTTTTAAATCAAATGTCAGGGAGCTTCAGTAGGACTCTGGAAGGCCACAGAAGTAGTCATCAAGGGATATATACAGCTCAGTGACTAACTTTCCCTTTTCTGCATCTGTACGTTCAATATTTTCTGTTTTAACTGATATGTGATGATGAGACAATCTGTAGATGGGACATGAATGCCACAAAATCTGAAGAACATGCACTATCTTAGACTTTTATTGTTTCTTTTTGTTTTAATCAAGCTAAATTATAGTGTAATTTGCAAATATAGTCACCACTATATTCAATCCTAATTCTAGATTATTTTTTAATACATAGAAATATCATTCCTAGTATATATATCCTTGAAAGTTCCTACTATTTGTGTCTATTGTTGTAAAACTCATCCTTTGTTTGAGCAAGAAGACTGCTGAAGCTACTTGAAAGGGTCTTGGGCTTCAGCTTCTTAAGACTGGGGTCCCCAACTCCTGACCCATGGAATGGCATCAGGCCTTAGCATGCCAGCAACTGGGCCAGTGCTGGGATTCAAATTTTTTCGCTACTGATTCTGTGGGCATGGCTTGGTGGGCATACAATGGCTTGGTGGGCTTAGCAGGGGAAGGATACTGCAAAATCCCATTCCTTCCCCACCCCACTAACCTGCTTTCCAGCTCCGTTCTTCTGTGCAGGGCAACAAAAGAAGATCCAGCTGATCAGCTGGGACTCAAGAGGCAGAGAATAGATGGGGGTGGGGGCCAGTCAGAAGTGGTATTTGCTGACTCTCTAAACTATTCAAAATTTCCACTACCTGTTCTCCAGAACTGGTCAGAACCTGCTGAATACCACCTCTGAACTGGACCACATAAACAAGCAAAGCCCCATTTGCAGGTTGCAGGCAGCACATGAAACCACACCCCTCCGGTCCGCAGAAAAACCTCTCTCCACGGAACCGGTCCCTGTTGCCCAAAAGATTGGGGGTTGCTGTCTTATGATCCAACAAATCAGTGTTCTCAAGCTTGGTAACTTTTAAGATATGTGGGCTTCGATTCCCGGAATTTCCTCCAGCATACTAGCTCAGAATTCTGGGGATTGGAGTTCATATATCTTAAAGTCACCAATTTTGAAAAACATTGCAATTGACGAAGGTTCAATTATACATTTCTCATTTTCCCATAGTCATTGATTCTCTTAAGACTCTTCAGTTGCCCTCTGCCTTATAGAAGATGATAGCAGTAATAAAATAACTGGTCACTGCTGATGAACTATGCAAGTGATAGGTAATAATACATCCTAACTCTTACAAAATGCATAATAATTCAGTAAATCAATGAAGCATTCTGATTTTCTTTCAGATAAAACTGTGAAACTATGGAAAGTCAGTGAACGAGACAAAAGACCAGAGGGCTATAATCTCAAAGATGAAGATGGACGCCTCCGAGACCCCTCCACAATTACCACACTACGGGTATAGAAAATAAGACTTTCCTACTTTCTTCCTACTAAAAGAGAGAATTGTAACGTTTTACTTTTGGTTGTATGGATCAGTAGTATCTGATTTGATTTAGCCTCAGTGTTTTAGGTGCCAGGAATTTCTTCTATTTGGATGTAGCAATTGATGTGACTTGACACTGATGTCACTCCATCATTCCTGCCTGAGACAGAGTTAAGGTGGTTTTAGTTATGCACTAAACTGCCTGGTTGAGGCACCGAGTACTTTACCTTGGAAAAACTTCTGTTTTGAAAGGCAGCATTTTGTATTCTTAAAAGAAGACATAAAAACACTCACACTCGATTTGATGTATTTAGTTTAACTCCAACAGAAAGATCAAGCTTGGCTACACATAATAAAAGAATCTGTTTAAGTGGGAGCAGTTTCCAGCTCATTAAGATGAAGAGTGTGTCATTTATTGCTAGGGTGAACATTTGGCTATAGTTCCTGAATGCTCAAGAGATTTGAATGACCTGTTTTAGATGTCAGCAACTGACCCATAGATGTCCATGTTGGAGGGCAAGGAACTGTTGTAATTTGTGTCAAGGCATCATCACATAAATGGCATCAGGACACATTTGACATCATTTTGATAATTCTAAGGCTTCAAACAGAGGCCTTGTTGAAGAAAGGCAATGAAAGCCATTGAGCAGCATTTTGTATCTTATTTTAAAGGTAAAAACATAAGAGCATGATAGGCAAAAGGTAAATAGGTAAATTACCATGATAGGTAAAATTTAAAGGTAAAAGCATAGAACATTTCTTTGCTGATTCAAATTCCATTAGACATGTTTATCAGGGGGTGATGGTTCAGTGCTAAAAGACACTGAGCTTGTCAACTGGAAAGCTGACAGGCTGAGTTCGAGACCTGAGCGCCACACAACAAAGTGAGCTCCCGTTCCTTTCCCCAGCTTCTGCTTATCTAGCAATTTGAAAGCATGCAAGTAGATAAATAGGTACCACTTGCCGGAAGGTAACAGTGTTCCATGTGCCTTTGGCGTATAGCCATACTGGCCACATGACTTCAGACAATGCTGGCTTTCTTGGCCAAGAAACGGAGATGAGCACTGCGCCCTAGAGTCAGACACAACTGGGCAGGGAAACCTTTACCTTATGTTTATTACTCAGTAGCATACCATAAGACTTTCGGGTCCAATATCAAAGGAGCTGTTACATTGTTTTTCTTCTAAAAGAATTAAGAAATATGTGTACTTAGATATAGATGCGTACTTACTAGGATTCTGAAGCTTCAGCAGTAGTTTCATTCTGAAGTTCAATAAGCACAAGCTTCACGTGTTGAAGCTTTTTCATTTTTGTTCAGAATATTGAGATATATGTTATATTTTCTCTTTCCCTCCAATTGTAGAAAATGGTTGTCTTAATATTATCATCAATCTATTCTATAGTAATATGGTTCTTCAATATTAATTCTGAACAGTTCTAAACATTGTGACTGTAATTACTTTCACTCAAATTTACAGCTTTTGGTTTTATTAGTACCAGGCCAGCAAGGGCATTTAATAACTCCAGACAGCTAATTAATTCTAACTAAGAAACAAATGTCTTCCATATTGCGTTGCCCTTCTTGCTAGTAGGCACATTGTTCAAGACTGAGAAAAAGCTTTCACCTTTCTATACAGTATATTTATAGTCATTTTGGGTGCATCATGTAGAAGCCTGCAATTTCACTGAGAGTACCTTTTAAAATAATTTATCAAAGAATAGAATAGAATAGAATAGAATAGAATAGAATAGTTTATTGGCCAAGTGTGATTGGACACACAAGGAATTTGTCTTGGTGTAAATACTCTCAGTATACATAAAGAAGGAACATTCATTAAGAATCAAGAATCATAATGTACAACACTTAATGATAGTCATAGGGTACAATCAACATCAAATCATACTAGGAAACAGAGGATACAAGCAACAAAGTTATAGTCACAAGTGGGAGGGGATGGGTGATAAGGAGTGATGAGAAGATTAACAGTAATAATAGTATACACTTTGTAAATAGTTGAACAGTGTTGGGGAAATTATTTGTTTAGCAGAGTGATGGCTTTCGGTAAAAAACTGTTCTTGTGTCTAGTTGTTCTGGTGTGCAGTGCTCTATAGCGTTGTTTTGAGGGAAGGAGTTCAAACAGTTTATGTCCAGGATGTGAGGGGTCTGTAAATATTTTCACAGCCCTCTTTTTGATTTAATTTATCAAAGCTCTTCTATTGGTTAAATTGGTTTATGTCAGTAGAGCAGCCCATTCTTATCTTAATATAGTTTCCTTAAAAACTCTGTCAAATAGATGTTACTTAGTGTTTCCTTCTTCTGTGTCTTAGGACATTAGACATGAATTGAGTATTAAAAGACAGCTTGCATCGTTTGTTTTTTTCAGGGTCCTAGCAGAAATTATCCAAAAGTTCTAGTGGTACTACTGTAGTGACATCTCATAATGAAATATTCCATTAATGGTTTAAACAAGTGTTTCTCAACCTTGACAACTTTAAGATGGGTGGACTTCAATTCCCAGAATTCTCAGCACTGTTAAAAAATTAGTAGCCAATACTCTTGCTTATCATTAATTCCTTATTGCATTTCTTATCCCCAGGGTGGTATAATCCATAATCAAAATACGCATATACAAGAGTCTTTTATATTACTGTATTATGTAGGAAGTCTCCATTCTAAAGAAGGATTAGGAGAAATGATTACACAGTCCAGAGATTGAAGCAAACATGAGAAAGAAAGTCAAAATAATCCTCCTTGATTTTTTTTAATATAAGAGGCAGCAAAATGGATACTCTGGCAGGCTTTCAGAGCACTATGTTTCTACCCTATAACAATAAATTATTATTTCAGGAATCTATGCAGTGCCCTATCTTTAAAGTCTGAGAGATGACAAGCATAACAGCCTCGGCGCAGTGGTTAGAGTGCTGTACTGCAGCCACTTGCTGACTATCGGCTGTTCAATATCCACCAGGCTCAATATTCACCAGCCTTCCATCCTTCCGAGGTGGGAAAAATGAGGACCCAGATTGTTGAGGGCAATATGCTGACTCTGTAAACCACTTAGAAAAGGCTGTAAAGCACTATATAGCGGTCTAAGTGCTATTGCTAGTGCTACATTGTTAGCCTTGCTAGTTAGACTACACCAGGAAATCAATTCCACAATTAGTTCTAAAATTACTTTCAGTTAGTTAGTTAGTTAGTTTACTTTACTGTCATTGTACCTTGTACAACGAAAAATATACAAGAATCAGGCAAGTCTCATTGTGCTATATATTCTCTCCCTTCTTACAGTCCATTGAATCACTGGGATATAAGTAAGAACTTCCAAATATTATCTGCTTTTTCAGGGCATGAAGAATATTTGACTAGATCACAATCCTTGCATATTCTTTCAGGGTCACCTTCCTTAACTCTTTATACATTTGAAGTGTTGACCAGTAAAAAATAATAGTGAGATAAGAGGGAAATGAAATGTGAAATATAAAAACTGTGATAATTACACTGAAGTCTGGATCCCAATTGTAGCCAGCCTAAAGCTACCAAGTGCATCATAGATGCCTACCTTGGTGCATGCTATGTTTCATTTCCCCATATTTACTTGTTACTCTTTTAAATTAAATGGAGATCTTTTCCATTAAATGAAAAGTGAGCCTGCTGTATTCAGAATGCCAACCTCTAATATAAAATTTACATTCATGAAGAGTCTGGATCGCATGTACACCCAGGACATATTTTAGGCCATTAAAGTTACAGACTGCCACAACCCAGGGCTCAGCTGGGAAGTCTGTTTACCTGCTTAGAAAAACAGAAAGGAAGAAAAAAGTGGTAAAGAAGATCTTGGGAGAAAGGAAGGATGATGGCATGCAGCCTCATATGTTTGCCTTCTCATAGATAGATGTTTTGTCACTTGCCAGACCCATCCTGACAGCAGTTTTCTGTCATAAGCTCTCAGAATGCGAAACATGACAAACCCAGCCACAAAAGATGCAATGAACTCCAACTTTATATATAAAAAAATGCAGTCCAAAATGTTTGAAGGTCAAAAGAAGCAGGATGCAGCCAAAAGTGCACAATTAGAAACTCACCCCTTCTTTTAACGTGCATTGCACTTCTGTTCACACCAGAATCTTTCTGTTAAATTTTGGAATGATAAATCAGGAAGCTGTGTCTGACCAAGTTGAGCTGCTTGACCAGGGCCAGGATAACATTTCACATGTTTGATAAATTTTATGCAGCTGACTAATACAACTACCCCAGTGGTGGGATTCAAAAAAATTTACTACTGGTTCTGTGGGAGTGGCTTAGTAGGCGTGGCAGGGGAAGGTTACTGCAAAATCCCATTCCCTCCCCACCCCACTAACCTGCTTTCCAGCTCCGTTCTCCTGAGCAGGGCAACCAAAGAAGACCCAGCCAATCAGCTGGGATTCAGGAGGTAGAGAATAGATGGGGGCGGGGCCAGTCAGAGGTGGTATTTGCCGGTTTTCCGAATTACTCAAAATTTCCGCTATCGGTTCTCCAGAACTGGTCAGAAACTGCTGAACACCACCTCTGAACTACCCACCTGGTAATTTAGAGCTTTAGTAATCCAAGTAATGCTGATAAATATACTGTAATACTCATAATCTAAGTGACATTTACTGTTTGCAATTTTGTCTCCCAATGCAAATTGCTCAAAAAAAACCCCATCAGTTGCTGTAATTTCTTTACATTTGTGATAGGGAATCTTCAGGGAATACATAACCGCTACATTAAAACACTTTCAAGAAGTAGTGTATTTTCTAAATGTCAAATTCGATTGTGCTTATTATGTAGCACAAATACTGGCATCATGTAAGAGCTCTGGATGCCTTTAAATTTGCAGTTCCTCATTCTGAGATTTACTAAAAACAATAAAAAGTTAAGCTTGTTTTATTACTTCGCTACTGCCTTTTTATCTGGAACCGATAGTATTATAGAGAAATCTTCCTCCTCAGAGATCAACAAAATACCTTGCTTTTTTGTAATAACCTCTTGCCTGTTTCTGACAATAATTCCCATCCATTTTCAAATCTGTGCTTTTCCCTAAAGACTCCCATGAAAATAAAAGATTTCGGTATTTAGGATGAATATGGAGAGTGAACTTAGGTTGAAGTTCATGAGTGTATTTTTGATATCAAAACCAAGCCTATGCACCATTATTTCAGTGATTTAGAAACCCCTCAAATGTGACATATTTATTTGAATAACTTGATGAAAATTGGTCCATATTTGCTTAGTTTACATGAAAAAGGAGAAGTGCATATTGCTGTCCTTATTAGGGAATCATCATGTGAGCCAGTTTTATGAACCATACAGACAGGGAAAATGCTACTCCTTGTTCGGAAACAATAAAACAATATTCTGGGAAATAAATCGCTATAATAAAAAACGGTTTGTGTTGTATTTTATATGAAATTAGGGTGTAATCCGTTTGGAAGCTTATAATCCTGTCATCTAAAAGGGAGGGGAAGGAAGTAAAAAAAAATCTGCTGGGATAAGAATTTTCTAGTTCACAGTAATGACTTTTAATCTGAATTTTCTATTTACTGTTTACAGCTGGAAGAAGAACAAATGTAAAGCTAGGTTGTCTAAGCAACAAATTGATCTTTAAGACTCTCAGAAGCATTTTAGAAGGACACCATGTCCTGGACTCAGAGTGAGGGCATTGATAGCAAAACATTTATATTTGTTGAAAATGGACCTGCACTCCAGGTTGAAAAACCTTATTTTCTTTTACAGATAACAGATAATAACAGATAATCAGAGTAGGAAGGGACCTTGTAGGTCATCTAGTCCAACCCCCCGCCCAAGCGGGAGACCCTACACCATTTCTGACAAATGGCAGTCCAATCTCTTCTTGAAAGTCAGGATTCTTCTTATTTACTGGACATAAATCCCATTGAGCTCAGAAAAGGGGTGCATGAGAGTTCACTGCAAGGAAAGGGACATTGTACAAATGTATGAAAGGTGAATGATTGTGAAAAGGATGAGTAGGTTATAGCAAAGCATATGATAGTATTTGCCTTGCAAAAAAATTTTTCGTGGCCAATCCCCAATATATTATTGTGCTTAACTTAAAAATGCAGAAAAATAGGGAGTGATCAGCGCGGGGTGGTGGTGTCTTCCTTATTGTCTGGCATCTTTCTCCATGCATGTTTTTTGCATAGGAGTGTAGGCGTTGCTCTTTTGGAATTCCTTGTTAACCAATAAGGGGAAGGGCTGATGAGCACAGTAAAAAAACACAGTAAAAAAAAACATATTTGCAAGATTTCTAAATAACGTTCAAACAGCGTTCCTTCTTTTGTTTTCTGAAAGCCTAGCTTCTTCTAATGAGCTTTGAGAAATCTCAACATTTGCCTATTGTTTTGCAACCGTTTAGTTGTAAGAATTGCAGCTGGGCTCCGCCAAATTATCCATTGGACCTTTTCCCACTATTCAGTCCAAGTGCTTTCCACCTATCTTTTAGCTGGCTGAAAACTGCATCGGCATGAAATTGCTGATCCACATCCTGCTTCTATTGCCTCTCTTTCAAGCTGAAGTAGTCAGCTGACTTCTCTCTAACATAATTTGTGGCAAAACAAAACAGATTTTATACATCCCAAGGCTGCCTTTGGAAGGAATCTGAAGAAGGGAGAAAATACTATCTTTAAGTCAGATGATGAGTTTAATCTGTTTCATTCATGAGCTGAGAATGAGTGATTATTCATCACTCATTCAGATAATCAGAGTTGGAAAGGACCTTATAGGTCACCTAGTCCAACCCCCTGCCCAAGCAGGAGTCCCTACACCATTTCTGACAAATGGCTTCTTGAAATCTCTTCTTGAAGGTCTCAAGTGATGGCACTCCCACAATTTCTGAGGGCAAGCGATTCCATTGGTTGATTGTTCTCACTGTCAGAAAGTTTCTCCTTATTTCCAGGTTGAATGTCTCCTTGTTCAGTTTCCATCCAGTGTTCATTGTCTGACCTTCGGGTGCTTTAGAAAATAGTTTGACCCCTTCCTCTCTGTGGCAGCCCCTCAAATATTGGAACACTGCTATCATGTCTCCCCTAGTCCTCACTAGACGAGCCAAGCCCAGTTCCTGTAACAGATCTTCTTATGTTTTAATCTCCAGTCCCCTAATCATCCTGGTTGCCCTTCTCTGCACTTTTTCTAGAGTCTCAACATCTTTTTTATCATGTGGGGACCAAAATTGGATGCTGTACTCTAGGTGTGGCAACCTCACGAGGATACAGCAGAAAGCAAAGATGCCTCCAGGGTATATTTATCCCACAGGGAAAGATCTTGTTTGGGTTGGCAAACCACTGAGAGAGAGATAACTCAACTCCCTCTTCATAAGAAAAGTGGTTTGCACAATTCGAGGCTAGTCAATATGGACAACTGTTTTTTTCCCCCAAAATCAGAAGAAAAGGGAGTTCATGTAGTCCTCGACTTACAATAGTTCATTTAGTGACTGTTCAAAGTTACAACATTACTGAAAAAAGTGACTTATGACCATTTTTTCACATTTACAACCATTGCAGCATTCCCACACCATTTTTGTCATCAAAATTCAGACACTTGGCAACTTTTGACTCACATTTATGATGGTTGCAGGGCCCTGGGATCATGTGATCACCTTTTGCAACCTTCTGTCAAGCAAGGTCAATGGGTAAACCAGATCAACTTACCAACTGTGATGATTTGCTTAACAACTGAGGCAAGAAAGATAGTAATATGGGGCAAAATTCACTTAACAAATGTTTCACTTAGCAACTTGAGGCTCAATTGTGGTCGTAAGTTGAGGACTACCTGTAAGTGAAGTATTTGGTTGTCTGACATAAGACTTACTAGCAATAAGAGCCATTGGGGACATTTTCAGGACCATGTAAGATATTTTTGTCTTTGCAATTAGTGTTTTACCATCAGCGTGCAGAACATAACATGGCCCTGTGAAGCTTGCTATCTATGTTGGATAGAGAGGAAACCACCATAGCAGAAGAGGATGGGAAGAGAAACTAAGGGAGGAAAAAACAAAGATACACTTGAGGTAGACAGGTTCTTCAGAGCAGGATTAGGCAATCCAATGGAGTAGCTGAGTCAGATGTTATCAGCATATTGAGGCATCTGGCATCAAACTCCTAATGACCATTCCCCTCATTTGATTTGAAATAGCATTAGGAACAGAATAGTAACTCATGGCATCCTATCACATAGCTATCAAAACCCTTGGGAAATTTTGACGCTGTTCCTACAAGTAAAAGTAGAATCACTATAACTCCCCAAATTTCAGTCCAGCCTAGGAGAACATCTGGTGATATAAAAAGCTTCTATAAACTAAGCTGGGTTAAAAATCTTTTAAAGTTTTGGATTCCAATTCCCATCTACTATGGGCCACCATTCCAAGTATATGAGGGCTGTTGTTCAAAATATCTGCAGGGCTTTTTAGGTAGCTTACTGTGGCAATAAAGAGGTGATACAAGACACTTCATAAAAGAAAGAAATTGATGCATGTTCACTCATCCAAACATTGTGCTTCCCCGCTCTTGACTTTTATTGATATTTCTAAATGCAATTTTCATTATTCCTTTGTAGAACAGTTACTGCATAAAGCCTTTTCTATTATGGGAGTTTGATTTAATATAACCGGAGTCTTGGAACCACCCAATGACTGTGGTTTCATCTATTCTGCAGGATGTTGCAAGAAATAATTAGCACAAACAACATCTAGGATTTAAATCTCTTTAAAAGGAAAATGTTTTGGCTTTGATCTTGCATGCTACAAAACAAGCTTCGACTGAAGCACTGATGGGAGTATTTTCCTCACACTTTTAATAACCTTTAAAAGTGTTAGTTAGAAGAGAAGATTTTCAAATGTCTCCCTGGAGTGCTTTGCACAGCAAGATACTTTCGCTTTCCTTTGATGAACCCAAAAGGGAGGGAGACTTATGGAGCAAAACAGCTTCTGCATCTAGTAGCAGAAAAATTTGATTTTCGAAAGCAATGAAAATGTAGCAGTCTGCATTTCTTATGCTTTTTGAACAATATTCCGATGGGAAAACATAGTTTCTAAAAATAGTAGTTGAGTGTATATATGTGTATATAAAATAGCTGACCCCTGTAAAATGTTAGTTGTTTTGAAGCTTATACCTTTGGGAGCCTGCCTTAGACAATTTTAAACACGTCTGTATAAATGTTAAGTCTATACAGAATTGGAACCTCTGTATATATTATTTTTACTGGGCCTCAAAAATCTAGAGATCAAGTAACATCATACGATATCATCATAGGGAAGTCCCCCACAAGATGGTGTTTTGCCAATACTGGTGCATCTTCCCTGATGATTGAAGTGATCAACCAAGTCTTTCATGATGAAAGCAATATTGAAGTATCCTGATCTCCTGTTGTTTCAAACCTTTGAATCAAGAACAAATCCTTCTATCTTTCTCAACAGCTAATTGACAGTTGCTTCAAGGAAGATGTAACATGTGCATGGATAGTGTCCCACCTGGCACCTGGCTGCCACATATGGCCCCATCTGCAGCTTTAAGCCCCAGGAGAGCCCCATATGGTGTGGATTATTGTAGTTCAAATGTGAAATAAACAGTGTGCAAAGATCAAAAGCTAGGCTATCCTTGTCCTGCAAAGCCCATAAATGATATCCAATAGCCACTCTTAGCCACAGAACTTGCAGTCCTGTGAAGAATCCAAGAGAGCATGCCCAACCAATATACAAGTGAGCATGACTCACTTGGTCCAGGATTCTTCTCTGTTCCCCTGTCTGGGAAGTGCACATGTGTAACATCACTGTCAAGATTCAGTCATCAGTTATTATGACTCATCCATATAGTGACATAAAACCAATGGTGGGATTCAAAATTTTTAACAACCAATTCTGTGGGCATGGCTTAGGTAATGGGTGTGGCTTGGTGGTCATGTGACTGGGTGGACATGGCTTGGTGGTCATGTTATTGGCTGGATGTGGCCAACTCAATATAACTCACATCGAGGTACGCATCTCCTCGCCTGGCCTCTCATGACTGTGGGGATGCTGCAACAGTCGTAAGTGTGAAAAATGGTCATAAGTCACTTTTTTCAGTGCCATTGTAACTTTGAATGGTCACTCCACATAAGCAAAGTACCAGCAAAGGAGGGGAAAAAACTCTAGAGACATTCCTGAGACAAGAAGTCTAGTCCTGCCAAGAACATAATAAGGGTTAACGGAGACGCAGTTTCTATAAGCAACACCAGAATGTTTCCTTCCTGCCTTCCTTACAGGATTAGGCCAGTAATTTCTTCTAACAACCGGTTCTCCGAACTGCTTAGAATATTAACAACCAGTTCTAGCAAATAGATGTGAACCTGTAGAATCACACCCCTGCATAAAACTGTACAAGCCCTCTAGACATCATGGAGCAGCTGAGGAAGTTTCATCACCATATTGAGACGTTTGGCACCAAATTCCCAATGACCATCTTCCTCATTTGATTTGAAATAGCACTAGGAACAGAATAGTGGTTCATGGCATCCCATCGCATTAGCTATCAAAACCCTTCGGAACTTTTGCTGCTGTTCCTATAAGTAGAAGTAGAATCACTTCCCAAATTTCAGCCCAGTCTAGGTGAACATCTGGTGGTATAAAAAGTATCTATAAACTAAGCAAGATTAACAGTCAGTTTTTCACAGGAAGTTATCTGAGAATGCAACCATGGTAGACTTTATCCTGAAGCCAACTTTGGCCTTGAACTAGACTGAAAGGGGCAAGATGATCTCTCTCCTGTGTAGTTGCACATATACCATCATTCCAGCCTCCTATCCAAAGTCCCAAAGATGCTTTTTTTCAAAAGGCAACTTTCTTGTTTTTTTCTTTTGAAAATGTTTCGCTTCTCATCCATTCTCTGACAGGATAGTGGGAATGGAAAGATTTATATTCCTTGTAGACAGCTGGTAATTTGCATTCTGTTAGAGGGTCATTGAAGCAAAACATCTTCAAAGGCAAAAATCAGAAACTCCAATTGCCTCCTGAACAAAGCACCTTTGGGGCAACCATGACCTGGATGACAGAATCTTTACGGACTCTTATCCAAAGGTGATAAGTTGGCATAACCCTCCAATTCCTCTGCTTCAATTTTATTCAACTAAATACGCCATTCATTGAATCAAGAACTGTTAGAAGGAAAACAAGCATTCTGCTATATATTTAGCTACTTGTAACTTGGAGTAACACAATTGGTCATTATCAGTCTGGAGTTTTGAACCTGACTCTGAGCTCCCTAAGTTCTGCTTTTTGTTGCTTCTCACGGATTTTGCCCAAGGAGACATGTTCTAATGTGAATGTCTGATATTTTAATGTTTTATATTTATGTATGTCAAAAAAATAAAGAGCTGCTACTGAATATTGCATGCAATGCCCTCTTGCTGTCAGCCCTGAGCATTTTGAGCACTGTTAACCACCTGAATGCTCAATAAGAAAATTTCACTGAAACATGTAGCTGAGACAAAAACTGGAGAGACAGGATATTAGTTGTACTTGTGCCAGTGCATTTTCATCAGAGCTTCAAGGCAATTTTTTTTGACAAATGGTCTTTTAATAAAAAGCTTGACTCTAACAAAAGCAAAGTAGGAAAGCAGTATTACATGGCATGAACCAGAGGAGAGTAGCTTAATTTTAGGAGATGCCCTGAACCTAGCAGATGATTTGAGGATTAGCAAACAAAGTAGAAACATGATGATGATGATGATGATGATGATGATGATGATGACGATGATGATAAGAATAAGAATGTAAGGTTCAAAACATGTAAGGTTCAAAACATATTTGACATCAAAAAGATACTGAAGAAATTGGAACATTTTTACTTTGTTAAATAGTTTAAAAAAGTAATGGCAGCATAATAGATGAATATTGTTTACCTTTTTCAGGATTATGCAATAGTATATGAATGACTGGAAGACAGCCAGTATAATCAAAGTCAACTATTATACAATGATACCTTGGTACTCATAGTTAATTGGTTTAAGGCGCAAGAGTACCAAAAATGATGAGTACCAAACAATATTTTCCCATAAGGAATATGTAGTGAATCACAAGGCAGAAGACACCGACAAGTTCTAGCTTGCGCATTGAGTACCAAATAATGAGTACTGGGACAAAATTTCACAACAAAATGCATTAAATACCAAATTTGATGATTTTTAAAGCAGTTAAATACCAAGGTAACATTGTAATCACCATCATATCAGTCATATATCAATTCATAAAATTATAGGCATTGTCTTTATTCCTTTTTTGTGTAAATTAGTTTTTAATGAACGAGACACAATAATCTTTTACAATTCCTTGAAAGTATTCTAAGAATATAGAAAAAGATTGGACTTCTTGAACATTAAAATTCTTCTCACAAGTCCTTCACCAAAAACCTCAAAGCAGATTTAGCAGCTAAGGGAGCAGAAATTAGGAATAAATGGATTATTTTCACAAAAGAGAAATGCAAACAGTGATTCTCCCACAATCAGTATTAGAATTATATATTTTTTCATTGACTTATAATCTGAGTGACAAATGAACAGTGAAGTTGCCATATTGGCTTGTGATTTAGATAAAAGAGACTGTGAAAAGCTCCAGAAATAACTCTGTAAACTGAGGCAGTGCACATTAAAACAGAAAAGGTGATTCAGTACAAGCCAATAAAATGAGACACACACTGCACCAATACAACAAAAACAGCAATCCTGACTTCATATAGATACAAATTGATGAAAGATATTATTAGATTGGGACGAGTAAGTCAGCGAAAGTTTTGACACAGGGCGGTTGTTTTGAAAAAGGCATTATCTATGGTTTTCTAATATGCTTGGACTCCTTAGAGCTGCTCTTGATTAAGAAAGGGATAAACAAAATAAAATATCCCTTAAGATGCAAAACTATCAAAATAGCATTTTAAACCTTAGTCAGGGATGGCAACATTTTTTAAAAAGTGAAAAAGTCTCTCACTGCAGTTGGATACCTGTCATACTGCAGCTGATTTGATTTTGCTTTTTATTTCAGCTACATAGACTGAAATGTCCATATTTTGTTTAGAGAAATTGCTCCAGTCCCTTGATCACATTCTGGGCTGACTTCTACTTTGTTTTGTTTTTCCCCATGACCCATTTATCGAGTTATGGCTACCAGTGACTACTAATCATGTGGTTGTTTATATGTTTTCTCTAACTGCAGAGGCAGAATATATCTCAAACCAGTTGTTAGGGAGAGGAGGATAAAGAAAGTGTCACGTTTATATCTTGCTTGTCGATTTTTTTTTCATGGGCATTTTGTTGGCTTAATACATTATTGGACCAGAAAGGACTTGCTGATACAACAAGACTGTGTGAGAGACAGAGGGGACCAAATAAACAACAGAAGTTCAAATTAAGATTAAAAATAATTGACTAGAATACCATCCATTGAGACTACTATGCAAAAATGTCTGGTTTTAGAGTCTGTTATTAAGTTATTTTTAAAAATGTTTCAGTTATCTAAGCAATGGATGACCAGGTATCTAGCATTTAGATTCCTTGCTGCAAGGATTTAAACCTTCCCCACTTGAAATTTTGTTTTCTTCCAGCCCTGCCAAATGAGGCACCCAGTAAATTTGCAGTCAGCCTTTGGGGTATAATGAAAGAAATGTCATCTAATTATTTATACCAGCAAGCCTACCAGTTTTGAATCCTGTATGACTCTTGTGATGCGGAGATTCAGTGGCTAAGACGCTGAGCTTGTTGATCAAAAAAGTCGGCAGTTCGGAGGTTCGAATCCCTAGCACTGTATAACAGAGTGAGCTCCCGTTACTGGTCCCAACTTCTGTCAACCTAGCAATTCAAAAGCACATAAAAATGCAAGTAGAAAAATAGGGACCACTTTAGTGGAAAGGTAACAGTGTTCCATGCACCTTTGGCATTTAGTAATGCCAGCCACATGACCATAGAGACATCTTTGGACAGCGCTGGCTCTTCGGCTTTATAATGGAGATGAGCATCGCCCCCTAGAGCCAGAAACAATTAGCACGTATGTCGAGGGGAACCTTTACCTTTAGCTATGGCTCTTATAGGTTAGTGCTCTTGTTGGAGCCTTGTAACATCAAATGGTTCAGGATAATGAGATAAAGGTGAGTGTCCACTTTTTGGACAGCTTGAAGGGACTTGAAAGCAGGGAGCTGGCTTTTAAAGAGAAAGAGAGAGAAGTTTCCTGTTAGTTTGCTTGGGTCGTGCAGAAACTTTAAATGCAACACCCATGTCAGGAAAGTTGGCAACATATAAATCATCATTCCAATTTTCTGTGCAGTATCAGGTAGTAAAAAGAAAAGTGGGGGCCTAGAGAGTCTGGAGGTTGACTAATAGTGTGTAACCTTATTAAAAAGTCTTCAGTTTTCCTTTCAAGCAGAATTTGTCCATTATTGAAGCAAGGCGGAATAGAGTTTGCTGCCTAATGGAAGACAGAGATGAATGTCCACATGTTGGGTTTCTGAGCCAGTCATGTTTGTGACATTTACTAACAGAGTTGGATATGATCGACTGCACACCGGGTGCTAAGCCACTGCTGTAGCAATGAAAGAAAACCCATCTAGAATTCTTCTGAAAATGCTTAGTTCTATAATCTAAAAAAGGGATCTTTCAGTAGGCTCTATAAAAGCAGGGAGCTGACACTAAATATGTTCCTCAAAAGAAACTACATATAGATATCTTCCTGCAAATGGGAAAAGCTGTTCTTGTATCCTTGGGACCAGTTGCAAGTTCTGCAGGTTTCTAGCAGCAGTGTCTCCTAAAAGTTATTTTTTTAATCTGGCTTTGACATATTTGATAACAAATGACATGAGCCTTGCAGAAAACTGGGTAGTTTGCATTTGTTATATCAGGACTATTTTGTTAAATTAATACAGCAAGAAGGAATTGTATGGGAAATCTTCAAAACAATAGCAAGCTAATGTTTAACTCTTTGGGTTTCAAAGAGTTTCAAGTAATACTGGACACGAACATGAATTCCCAAACAACCCAAATCTTCATAGGGATTATTTCAGAGGCCTGAATTTCCTTCCCATGTTACCATTAATTTTGGATAGTTTCAGAAAAGAAGCATCAACAGTTATTACGTTATTTGTGCTCTTAATCACTAGGAAAAAAGTATTCTTTCTTATCTTTCTTTGCACAAGAAAACAAGCTTTAAAAGGCAGTACATTTCTTTCATGTTTTTAACAGGAAATATGTCTTGTTCCACTTTCAACAGTTCAGTTTTCATTGTGGCTGCATTAGAGGGGAGGACGATTTCATATTCCCTCCCTTTCTTTGTAGGGCGTGTCAAATTTTTCAGTTTTTAATTTCCAAACATTAGGGATGCTCAAAGGTTGTGACATGCTTTGGGGATTGTAAAGATGTTTTGGTTATTTTGATATAATCTAGATGTATTTGGTAAGTAACTACGTAAATATCATAACTTTTCAACATTTTGTTTCATTTGTGCATTTTTGTGCCAGGATGCAGTTCCTTAAAAAAAAAAGCCACATTACTGATGCTGTGCAAAAAACCCAAAAACAGACATGCCCTTATTTTTTACACTGTCATTACTTTTTCTCTCATTGCCTTTAAAAATATGCCAAAAGAGGAATACTCTGGGACACTAATAAGAAATGAAAAATAGGCTACAGTAACACTGGAAATGCAACACCAAATAATCCAGATAAAGCTATGAGATGAGTAAACAAGTGATAACTTTGTACCAGAAGAGCTTGTTCTGCTAAAGTACAAGAGATAGATATTTCGTGAACAACATCTATGGAGCTTCTCAGTCATCCAGGTCATGGTTATCCCAGAGGTGGTTTTTCAAGAGGCAACTGGACTTCCCAGGAGTTTTTTTTGAAGAAGCTTCTTGGATGAGAAGCAAAACGCCTTCAAAGAAAAAATGGAAAGTTCAGTTGCCTCTTGAAAAAGCACCTTTGGGACTTCCTAGACAATGGGAGGAGTGACTTGCAAAAATCCTTTCCTTGCCTTTGTCTTTAAGGAGAAAAACCTTCCCTTGAAGACTGCAGCTGTATATGTGTAGATCCAGAAATAAATTACAATATAAACAGAATTCTGTTTTGATTCATTTTCTTTGGTCATTTGTTGCCTTGAACTGTTTAGGTTTGTTTTTCTGCTGAGAGCCAAGTAGGGAAGACTGGATTAGACACTGAAGTACTTCTTCTATACTGGCCACCAGCTAACTTTGCAGCCCAATTTATATAGTTTGCAATGTCAGAAGGACTCGGACTCACTGAAGCACAGATTTTCAAGATGTTGAACATGAAGTTGCCATTGTCAGCAACATGCATCCCTTTTGACGAGTGGATGAGGAGGAAAATAATTGCTTTTAAACTGCTTCAAACCACTAGTTCCTTTAGCTGTGGAGTCCATATGTAGACAGGCAGCGATTTCCAAGATATCAGTTGACAGCATCCATTTCTAGCATCGTCCTTTATTTTATTTATTTATTTATTTATTTATTTATTTATTTATTTATTTATTTATTTAATTTATTTTGTCAAGCAATTATAAGATAACAGGTATAAGTATAAACATGGTTATGAATACACGAAATGGATATATATAAGGGAAAAAAAGAAACAATAGGACAGGGACGGTAGGTATGTTGGTGCGCTTATGCATGCCCCCTACAGACCTCTTAGGAAAGGGATGAGGTCAATAGTAGACAATTTAAGGTTAAAGTTTTGGGGGTTTGGGGAGGAAACCACAGAGTCAGGTAGAGTATTCCAGACATTATCCACTCTGTTGCTGAAGTCGTATTTTCTGCAATCAAGTTTGGTGCAGTTTACTTTGAGTTGTATTTGTTGTGTGCTCTTGTATTGTTATGGTTGAAGCTGAAATATTCGTTGGCAGGTAGGACATTGCAATATATAATTTTATGTACTATACTTAGATTGGACCGAAGGCAGGGTAGTTCTAGGTTGTCTAGGTCTAGAATTTCAAGTCTGGTGGCATAAGGTATTCTGCAACGAGTAGAGGAGTGGAGAACTCTTCAAGTAAAATATTTCTAGACTTTCTCAACTGTATTAATATCAAATACATAATGCGGGTTCCAAACCGATGAGCTTATTCAAGTATTGGTCTAGCAAATGTTTTGTATGCTCTAGTTAGTAGTGTAATATTACCAGAGAAAAAGCTACTTAGGATTAGGTTAACAATGCGTAATGCCTTTTTGGCTATGTAGTTACAGTGGGCTCTAGCACTTAGATCATTAGAGATGAGTACTCCAAGGTCCTTGACAGAGTTTGGATCATCAACAAGGTCTTGACTATTCAGCTTGTATTTTATTTTCTTATTTTTTTTGCCAATATGTAAGACAGAGCATTTATCTGTTGAGATTTGAAGTTGCCATTTGTTTGACCATTCTGATACATAGTCGAGGTCTTTACACCAATGTTTGTGTGCCCAACTAAAAGTCCCACTAGGAACCCTGTATAATGTTGCTTGTTTGCTTTTTCACTAGACTGGTTTTGCCCACCTTGGCAGCCATTTTGCAAAGATGTTTGGTACCTACACAAAATTGGAGTATCACAGCCCCAGTCCCACCCCAGATTGCCTAACCCTGAGAGAACATTATTTGTAAATCAAGCTCCAGACTGTTCTTTTTCACAATACACAATATTTTACAACTATGCAGTATCTTTTAATCCATTTCTGGTTTTATTGATGTATAGATATTAGGTTTGTTTGATCATTTTAGCTGGATCATTAAGGAAAAGCTAGGTGTAAGATATTAATAGCAACAATAGTGGCAGCAGTAACAACACCTGGTGAGAAATTGCAAATTAGTTATTAGCAATGCAGTTTACTGCCAGGGAGATTTATGTGGGAGCTACATGATGCAGTGAGATACTTTCCCCCATGGCCAGGAGAGAATGGGAGCTATTTATAAAGTTTTGTTTTGTTTTTCTTTTAGTGAAGAAGAAGAAAGATGATAGATTTGCTTATCTGCACTGAAGCTATTTGAAAAGAAATGAGGAGGAGGGGGCTCAAATACCATGCTGAGCAATCTGTCATTTAAGAATTTGTTATTCCCCTATCGCTTTGCAGAAGAAAACAGTGTGACCAAAAGCTGCTTATCATGTTTGGCTGATTCCTGGGTTGTGCTAAGCCATCATATTAGATTATGTTAGATTATACCTTAGTGCATGTATGCAACTGGTGGCTTATAAATCTAACTGCAATGTGTTAGTTATAGCTTATTAGGAAACTAACCACCATACTTGAATGCAGTGGACAAAATCAGCTTATTTGTATGAACTGGGGTGTGCTAGAGTTAAAATGTGCCTTTACAGATGCAAATCCAGCAGATTCAATGGTCTTAACTCTCAGATGAACATACATGTTAAAAGTTTTCCGTAGTGCTGTGGTGATCAACGTGCAATTTTTGACCTATGCCAGAGGACGAACTGCATGCTGCCCACAAATACTTTAATTGCAGGGATGTCCAATCTTGGCAACTTTAAGGCTTGTGGATTTCAAGTCTCCAAAATTCCCTAGCCACCATGGACTTCTGGGAGTTGAAGTCCACAAATCTTAAAGAGCCCAGGGTTGGGAAACCCTAGCTTAATTTGATCCTTGCAGCTTCTTAACAAAGACTATGGAAAACTGACAGCTTCGTTTCCGTCCCTTTGAGATAGGGATACAATAGTGTATGATAGTGTAATAACCACATTGTGTATTCTAATGTAAAATAGGCATAATAATTAAAAGTATCCCTCTACAACTCTCATCCCAAACTCATCTCTGCACAGCAGCATGATGATGTTATTCATCCTTATGAATGTCAACTCCTTCCCCACATGTTGTATTTAGCCCTTAGCCCAAAAAGGTTGCCCATCTTCTATCTATGTCACAGCTGTGTAAAAGATTGCAGGATATAACAGTTAATTCAGATACAATTTCTATGAGCTAAGTTGTAGCTTAAATCTGGTTTTAGCTGATTTTTTTTTCCAGGTTGTCCTAGAAACTGCTAGCATCTTTCAGATTATTCCAGCATCTGCATTTATACACAGAGGTATAAATGTATAAAAGACAAACTGCAAGCATGAAGAAAGCTGTTTCTGATGCAGAGCTTGTTAAAAATTTTATGCTGCAGGACTTTTGTGTCAGATGCGGGTTTATTCTGCAGTATGAAAGTATATATATATATATATATTCTTATTCCTCCCAATGTTCTCAATAACATTACCATTTGTGATAGATAGGGCAATTTAAAACACATGGCTTTTATAAAAGGAATAAAATGTTATAAAATTCATGTGGTAGAACAAATTAATTTTGAGTTATCAGATCTTCACCAAAGCATTGTAACAAAAATAATAGATTTTTTTTTAAAAAATAAAAGTTTTCTCCATTTGCAGTAAGCATTTAAAGGAGTTCCAAAAATGCTTAGTGGATACCATTTGCATGCTGAACTGATCTCAAGAAGTTTGGTGTATCCAAGGCAGGATCTTTTGGCTTTTCTGAACCATGAATGACCAATTCTTGCTAATTTCTGATTGGAGATATTTTATTATGTCAATGTTCTCTGTGTTACTAAACTGGCCTGTTACATTTAATGAAAAAGAAGGTCATTATGTTCCTAATACTATTAAACTTTTTTTTTTAAATGCAAAGATATCAGATTTTTTTTAGGAATGCCCTTGGGAAAAAACGCTATTAAGAGTCATTAGCAAACATCAAATAACAACCTGGGAATATTTCAGGAACTAGTTAGTCTCTTGTGTCCTTTCAAAGAAGAATTGGTTTGTAATTCCCAGGATTTACTAAATAACCTTGAGCAAAAAACAAAAAACAAAAATTAGAGGTTATTTAAGCACTGTAAGTGTTAAATTTGATTTTGCAGCCTCCATTGGTAACACCAAATTGCAATTGAAAATACAAGAAATTTGGTAAACAAATCATTATTACTATATTATTATTAATAGTTATTAACAATAATGATTACATTATTTAAATAATCACCATCTTTATAAACCAGAGAATAGAGAAACCTGTGTAGAACTTACACTATTTTGTCAGAACTTAAAGAATTCAAGTTGTAAAACTAAATTAATTTGACTCATTATTGCTGTAATTTATTTATTTTTTTGTTCATTTTTCCAAATGAGTCTGAAATTTGAAAAACAATTATGGAGAAAAATTTACTGAGTAAATGAGTATAACATTAGGTTCTTTGTCAGAGTTCCTCTGAGCTCTATTACTAACACAGCAGTAAAGATATTCCTGGAGGATGAAACATTGAGAAGTGATAATTACAAGGAGAAGATACTTGGATGGATAACTCAGCTATAAAGTGTTAACTCTGAGGCAGATGGCCCACCACAAGTAAAACAAGAGTGATAGTCCAAAGCTCCATCAGTGATCTCTTTAAAAAGAAAAGAAATCTTTTAAAATTGATTAGACCTAAAAGCTAAATGGGAACTTTTAACAGAGTAATGCCAGTTACTGACATTTAGATTTGGAAGAGTAGTAAGTCTGAAACTTCCTTCAATTTCTGCACTTTTAACAAATGATGTTTGTAGGCTGCTGAAAGCATAGGAAAAAATAGCTATTTCATGGAGAATATTTTTGAGTGCACATCCATAACATAGCCTGTTTTATTTTGCCTCACTGTGCTGGGAGAACCCATATACTATGGTTTATAAATGTTGGTTTGGGTTTAGCATTACACATTAATCAAACCTGTGGGTGTTGGTTTACAGTTCCAGATTGTGTTTATAAATCAGTATTAATGTGATGTGGGAAACCAGTCGTTTTTTCATTGAGAAGTTTTAAAGGTATGGGAAGCTGACCTTTTGGGAACTACAGTAGTATCCCAATCTTTCATTTGCATGCAGCCTGATTTGTTTTGCCCTGTGATTTGTGCTCATTTTATATGTGTTGTGGCTATGTTTTCATCAGTTATGCCGACTTGAGAATAATATTGACAAGCTTCTGAGGAGGAAAAGGAGCATATGGAATCAGTCTTTTCAGGTGTACGATTTTCACTGATGGTATTTCCCTGTCAATTTTTCCTTTTACAAAATTAAAGTCAGAACTATGAGTGTGAAATTCTTATGTCTGAAAAATAAGAAGGGTGAAAAAGGGTTTTTTTATTGCCACGTTGCATGTTTTTATTCTATTGCCCTGGTCACAAATGGAATCTTTTCTCCTCATTATTCAACCATTTCATATTTGTAAATTCAGCATTGAGCCTTGAAAGCCAGAATATGGCTGGAATGTTTTTTTTTTTTCTATTCCTCTGATTTGTTTTTTTTTTTCTATTCCTCTGATTTGCCACAGCAATTACCTTGTCAGTATCTGCGTCTAAGCATATTGTAAAAACAATATGCCCAACAGAGTTATCAAGAGGAATCTGATTGCTGTGACTCTGCATTTGATAACACAAGTTTGCTTTGCATAATTCTCCCTGATTAGTGATACTAGAGGAAACTATCAATCTGAGAGATGACTTTTTGTCCACTAACTCTTTTTAGAAAGGAGAAATATATCAGTGAGATCACTTGAAAGGATCACTGTATTTTAGGAGTTAATTGGTAAGAAGCTCATAAATCTACAGAAGCTGTCAAGTGGAGAGAAAACCTCTGGTAACTATATAATACTGTTGAAACAAAAGAAAAACTGCAGTAAATAAATTACATTCAGAGGCGTAATATTGAATATGCCTCAGTGCAGCTTTTAGGTCTTTATACAAAAACTTGTGCTTCTTTTCAGTCTACACTTGACCCATTGGTCTCAGATTTGGTGCTCCAATCAATATTTCCCCTTGTCCCACCACCCAAAAGGCTAGCAGATAAAAAGTCATCTCTCAGATTGGTAGTATCCTCTTGTGTCACTAAACAGAGAATTATGCAAAGCAGCAGAATTGTGTCATCAAATGCAAAGTCAGATGTTTATGAAGTTCAACTGAGGAGATATCATCTCACATTGCAGTCACAATATTTTAAGTTTAGTTTAGTTTACTTTATTGTTATTGCACCTCATACAACGAAATCAAACACCATCTTCAGTGTACATCATGACCATGAAAATAAACACAAACACACATCCTTCACACTCCACACATTGAACCGAAACCCCCGACACCACACCAACACTGCACTATACAGTAGAATTCAACAGAGCTACTGCCCTGGGATAGAAGCTATTTTTCAGCCTATTTGTCCTTGTTTTTATTATTCTGTACCATCTACCAGATGGTAATAGTTCAAAAAAAAGGGTGCCCAGGAAGAGATGGCATCTGGGGGGGAGGGACTTGAACAAATTGTGAACTATGGCCTAATTTCAGAAGCAAAAGCAGTCTGTCCCTTCAATCATGGTTTGTAGAAGCTGAGCGAGGCAGAAGAAATGCACTATTTGGTACTGGTAAATACAAGAACTGGGTTATCCTTGACTCACTAGGCAGAGAAGAAGAAAAAATAAGCGGGAGAGGTCATTCTGAGTCTGATGTCTCAATCCAGCACATCAGGTATCCCATCAAGTATCATAGATGAACCATTGCATACATCTCTGGCTCACATGTATTCCATATGTATTTTTTCTTCGGTCTCTTCTCTAGCTTTCCAGTATAAATAGATATAAACCCCTCTTAGAGTTAATGGAAGGACACATACACACATTCATACTGTTAATGCTGTGGTAGTAAATTGAAAATAGTTTATTAGAACCTATGCCCATCCATAACACCTAACTGCATTATATTCTTCATGCCACCTAGCTTCATGTGAATAACACATTCTTTCTATTGCAGCCTAGATGCAGGACAGGATCACTTGAAACCTGTTTCACAAATCATCATATGTGGTTATATCCACTTACAAGAACTATTTGCTAAGGCTGGTAGTCCCCTTTCTTTTTCCTCTGAAAAAAGAAAGAGTTGAGCTTGCCCACCCACATATAGTTTAACGCAAGGGCCTTCAAACTTGGTAAGTTTAGGACTTGTGGACTTCAACTTCCAGAATCCCTGAGCTAACATGACTGGAGGAGGAATTCTGGGAGTTGAAGTCCACAAGTCTTAAAGCTGTCAAGTTTGAAGACACCTGGTCTAACGTATTGGGAATAAGGTCTGAAAGGGCAAATTTATTTAAGAGATGTGTTAGAATTCCTTCTCTTTTGGGCCACATCTCAGCTTTCTCATTAGGTTGTGTAAAGATGCCAGATGATGGGGATATACAACAATACATGGAGTGACAAGATGTAGGGCAGGGGGCTATAATGTCGCAAATGTCATTTTCCTGTTTGCTACTTTATACCCCGCTGCCTTACATCTTCATTGCCCCATGTATTCTTGGGTAGACTCGTCCTTCACCCCATGTGTTGTTATTGTTATTGGTTAAATGTCTTGCCTAGCTTCATAGGCTTTGGAGGTGCAGCATATCATCAGCATGCTAGGCACATGTTCTGTAGGGAAATGGTAATGGAAAAGCTCAACAGGGCTCCTGCTTCTGAGTCTGTCAAGAACCACTTAGGCACATTCATTAAAGCAAACAGCCTACTGCTTCTGCTCGCCTTCGCACGTTCAACAACAGTGGCTGCAGTCTGAAAAAGACCTGAAGCGAGATTTTGGTCTAATAGGAGAGATCAATAGCTGTTTCCACCTACACTTTACCTTTTGGCTTTCTCTGCCTGTTGTAGACTCCTACTCCATTCTGCTTTGAAGTTCACCTCTCCTGATTCTCCTCCGTGGGAGAAGGATCCATAAATGAATAAAAAGGACATATGCCGAAAGCAAATCTTTATTTATTTATAAAACCCAAGGATGCAATATGTTTGAATAATCTTTTGTTCCAGCTGAAGAGATAAATAGATGGATCCACAGAGGGATAGAGTGAGTCCCCAAAAGCTGATAAAAAAAAAACCCAACTCAGAGTAATTATGAGAAAATAGCAGCGATCAAATTTATCTCTTTTCCTGGTTAGGGGCTGAAAGGAAAGTTGTTCCCTTTGGTTTTTAGAATTACATTAACCTCAGAACCAAAAATGAATGTTGCCACTCAGGGAGGATTAATACAGTGGTGGGATTCAAATTTTTTTACTACTGGTTCTCTGGGCGTGGCTTGGTGGGCGTGGCTGGGGAAGGATACTGCAAAATCCCCATTCCCTCCCCACCCCACTAACCTGCTTTCCAGCTCCGTTTTCCTGTGCAGGACAACAAAAGAAGACCCAGCCAATCAACTGAGACTCGGGAAGCAGAGAATAGATGGGGGTGGGGCCAGTCAGAGGTGGTATTTGCCAGTTCTCCAAACTATTCAAAATTTCTGCTACTGGTTCTCCAGCACTGGTCAGAACCTGCTGGATACCACCTCTGGATTAATATTTATTAACTTTGGGAACTGGAAATCTTCAGTGAATTTCAAGGGTTGCATGTATAGTGAAGGCCTGTGATGATCACCATCCCATTTAGATGTGGTTTGTTCTGTCATATTAAAAACAGTACCCAGGTAGTCCTCAACTTGCATCAGTTCATTTAGTGACTGTTCAAAGTTACAACGGCACTGAAAAAAGTGACTCATGGCCATTTTTCACACTTACAACCGTTGTAGCTTCCCCATGGTCACATGATCAAAATTTGAATACTTGTCACCTGGTTCGTATTTATTGACAGTTGCAGTGCCCTGGGGTCACGTGATCACCTTTTGTGACTTTCTGATAAGCCAAGTCAATGAGGAAGCCAGATTCATTTAACAACCACGTTACTAACTTCACAACTGCAGTGATTGAATGAACAACTGTGGCAAGGAAAGTCATAAAATGTGTGTGTGAGGGGGAAATCACTTAATAACCATCTCAGTTAGCAACAGAAATTTTAGGCTCAATTGTGGTCATAAGTCAAGGACTACCTGTATGGCAAACAGGTAGTAAGATAAAATCAAAAGCCATCAAGTGACTTCTGACTGAATACCTAGGAATTAACTGTTCTGGGTTTGATTCCCTACAGCAGAAACAGGGAATGTTTGGCTCATCAGAATCTGTGGAATGGCTCCTATCAGCCCAGCCAGCCAGCACAGTCAATACTGAAGAATATTGAATCTTGCAACTCAGCAACATATGAAGCCTCCTATGTGCTCTGCAGAGATATATTTTTAAATCCAACATTTCATTCATATTCATTTTCTGCCATAATGGGAGATACTAAGTGTGAGGTTTCCAAAGACTGCCTGTTTACTTGGGAATAAAATGTCTATGATTATAATTCATGGTTAGCAGGAAAAGTATTGAATAGCTTTACCTTCGTATTTATGCCCAAAATACTCAAGATTGTTTAATACTTGATAGAGATAGCATAAGGGATGCAGTGGCTCAGTGGTTAAGACGCTGAGCTTGTTGATCGAAAGGTCAGCAGTTCAGCGGTTCGAATCCCTAGCACCGTGTAACGTAGTGAGCTTCCATTACTTGTCCCAATTTCTGCCAACCTAGCAGTTCAAAAGCAGGTAAAAATGCACGTAGAAAAATAGGGATCACTTTGATGGGAAGGTAACAGCATTCCTGTGCCTTCAGCATTTAGTCATGCCGGCCATATGACCAAGGAGACGTCTTTGGATATCGCTGGCTCTTCTTTGGCTTTGTAACGGAGATGACAACTGCCCCCTAAAGCCAGAAACAACTAGCACGTATGTGCACGGGGAACCTTTACCTTACCTAGCATGGAGAAACTTATTCAGTGTTATATTTCAGTGTAACTTTACCTCCTTCTGGCACTTCACAGATTTAATTACTATTTGGCCTTTGCACATTCCAAGCTTTGCGGTGCATTTCAGGCAGAAATGCATACAAAACAAGTACAGAATTGAGAGGTGTCTTTTGCCTTAGTTTTTGAATATTTAAAAAATATTTCAGTCATGATTAATCATAAGATTTGTGCAGTTTGGATATGTTAATTAATTACCAATTGTCTTTTATTAATGGCATTCCTACAATTGGGGTATGTCTAAAGAAAAGGAATGTATGTTACATAGGCTCTGTGTATCTAGGGGACTGGAGGCTAAAACATATAAAGAACAATTGCTGGAATTGGGTATGTCTAATGAAAAGAAGGACCGGGGTGACATGATAGCAGTGGTTCCAATATCTCAGGGGTTACCACAACGAAGAGGGAGTCAAGCTATTCTCCAAAGCACCTGAAGGCAGGACAAGAAGCAGTGGATGGAAACTAATGAAGGAGAAAAGCAACCTAGAACTGAAGAGAAATTTCCTGACAGAACAATTAATCAGTGGAACAACTTGCCTCCAGAAATTGTGAATGCCCCAACACTGGAAGATTTTAAGAAGAGATTGGACAACCATTTGTTTGAAATGGTATTAGGTTTCCTGCCTAAGCAGGGGGTTGGACTAGAAGACCTCCAAGATACTTTCTGTCTGTTACCTATCTGAGCCTGTACACAGTTAGTATCCACACAGGCTCCATAAAAATATGATTCCTCTCACTGCAATATTCATTTGTTTCAGTTGCAACATTTTAATCCATAGGAGAATGGTCATCTACTTCCCTGTCCTGTGGTCCATTTGTTCAACAATTATTAGAGTGGGGAAAAAAAAACCTCTGAAACTAGTTCAGCCATCCAGCCCTGAAGTGAACAATCTTCTCAAATGTATTTGACTACTGGGTCTATTGATGTGTTGCTTTGCCTTACCTACATTTACTTGTATTTGTTTTTCGTTTTCAGGGAGCTCTGGTCTTACCATCGAACCTGGGAGCTTTTGAAAACCACCCTGTTTCTGACAGTCTGAATGACTGTTTGCTTCCAACAGGCAGAATACTAGCCTATGTCCCTAGATAGCTTCGGGAGGCCCTCCAAAAGCAAATGATGCATCATTGCATATGTCAGGCTGAATTAGAAAGCAGGCTCATCACATTACACTCAGAGTTGGAGCTGGCAGCTCCTGTGTCCTAGAGTCACTTGATCGGGACTGTCATACTCCCATCTCCATCACTCCAGCCATGGGAAATCTCCCTAGACAACATACGGACAATAATGCTTAGTAATGAAGTTGCTGTGAGGAAATGATTTCTTGGCATTGGCCGCCACTAGCTGTTCTATTAAGTTGTCTTATGGTGTTAATGTAGTTGAAGGCATTATTTATGCTGCTGTTTATTTTGGCTGGTGTTAACCTTGTGTGCTCATTGATTGGTACAGCGGCTTATTAGTATATATTGAATAAGCATAAAAAGGAATAAAATAAAGTTAAATATCTGTCTCTGTTTGGGAGGGGCCCTGGGTGATCCCACTTCTTTTCTTATCCTTGTTGGTAGGATGACATGAATATCATGTGATTTGAGGATGACAAAAAAATTAGTACCTTTCAGATAGATTCCTTAGAAATATTATCTAATGTTAAATAATGAAGGAATGTTTGATCCAAGGTAATTTGATTGATTATATGATTGATCCGAAGTTTTCTTTCTTTCTTTCTTTCTTTCTTTCTTTCTTTCTTTCTTTCTTTCTTTCTTTCTTTCTTTCTTTCTTTCTTTCTTTCTTTCTTTCTTTCTTTCTTTCTTTCTTTCTTTCTTTCTTTCTTTCTTTCTTTCTTTCTTTCTTTCTTTCTTTCTTTCTTTCTTTCTTTCTTTCTTTCTTTCTTTCTTTCTTTCTTTCTTTCTTTCTTTCTTTCTTTCTTTCTTTCTTTCTTTCTTTCTTTCTTTCTTTCTTTCTTTCTTTCTTTCTTTCTTTCTTTCTTTCTTTCTTTCTTTCTTTCTTTCTTTCTTTCTTGACAGTATTGGGCCAGATGTGCTAATTATATAATTCAGTTGGTTTGCTTGTCAAATGCATATCCTTCCTTTGGACTCATTTATAAAAATAATATCTTCATTTTTCTATCAAATGTTGCACCTGAAAATACTACAGAGCACTTCAATACAATAGAACAGCAATAAGATGTGATGTAAAAAAACCAAAAAGCAAGTAAAATGCACCAAATTAAAAAAATATTCATTGACTAGTATGCATTAATATGCTGAACTGTAGAATACGTATATTTTATCTAATGAAATTAAATTGTCTGGTGTCACATTTAAGAACCAGAGGACGAAACTGTGAACATTGAATTGTTGTATGACAGTGCTGATTATTCAACAAACATAGCAGCATAATAATAATTCAAGGAAGACTCTTGCATGGGAACAGTGGAACCAGTAACAAAATACTGAAACAGACACAGACAGTATACTGTGTGATAAATTTCTTTGATAAAAGTATTAATTATATTTGATTAACTCATTTTGTTTCTTGTCTTTGTTAGGTACCTGTGCTAAGGCCCATGGATTTAATGGTGGAGGCAACTCCCAGAAGAGTCTTTGCAAATGCACATACCTATCACATTAATTCCATCTCTGTAAACAGTGACTATGAAACCTACATGTCAGCAGATGACTTGAGGATAAACTTATGGAACTTTGAAATAACCAATCAAAGTTTTAGTATCCTTTGCTGCATGAGTCTGCCTGGAAATATCATCCAATCGGAAGAGTCCTGTTTTAAGAAGAAGCACACTGCTCAATATACAAGCTTACATCTCTTCAATGGTTGGTTGTAACGTGCAGTTTACATTTATTGATTTTCATGATGGGCCCCATCTACCTTTATCTTATACACTAACTTTTACTCCAAATGGTCTTATCTGAGGCCTGTTTAATCTGGAGATTTTGCTCCCTTTTAATGATTCTTTATGTTTATGGGTACGGTTTAATGCTAAATAGTGTCTCAAGAGCTGAAGTGTATTTCTGTCACTAAAAAAATGAACCAAGAAATGTAGGAGGAACCCAAAAAGAGCAAATATCTCTTTTCAAAGATTCCCTCTATAATTCTGTTGTTGGAATCCCTGTGACTTTTATTTGATATGTTTCAATAACATGCAATTTTGAAGTTTAGCCAAATGCTTACTTTGGTGATGAGCAGATGTTCTTCATAAGATTTGTGTCCAGAAGATAAGTTTACGTAAGTATTAACTATTTACAGGGGGTTGCTTCACTCTGTTGTTGTTGCCATGAGCAAAGCAGCATTTGTTGTAGTATTGATGTGACCATATTCCTCAGAAGTTTCATCCTTTGTCAACAGTCAAGGATGTGTCTTCTCAGTATGTGTGTGCATGCTCAGATGACCTTGGATGGGCACTAAAACAGCTATACAGGACTTTTGGAAGAAGATAGACAGACACTTTGAGAAATAGTGCTTTGCTTATGGCAATGCTGCAGGAAAAGCACCTCTCAAAATGGGTGGCCCATTTTAAAATTATCTTTCTTTTAATTAGGCATTTCAGGACTGAATTGTGTTGTATAAAAGTATTTGTGCCTTTATTTTAAAATCTACAGGCTTTCAAAATTTGGGTTTGCTCATATCTGGAGCAAATCTTTTCACGTACTGGCATAAACCAGTGTATTGCAGACAGGAAACATGTCCCATTGGACATATTGGGAGCTGCTTCCCCATGCCGCTCAGATGGATTTCATGACCTATTTCCATATTTCTCTTATACATATTTTATTCTATGACCACATAGACAGTAGTTTTGTCTTGAGATAGAGGCAATAATGGTAGGAAATAAGCTGCACAAACGTCCCTGCCCAGCTGTCCTATGCATTGTAAATTGGCTACAGTGTAGAATTGGGGCGGGAGTCTTTTTGAGCTCTGCTGTTCAACTAGGCAAAAATCCAAGTTTGCTCTAGGCAGCCTTAATAGTATGGTTGGTTTTGGAAAGGGAACATTGTAGGCCTTCCTATCATGCCCTGCATCAACTATAGCCATTTTAAGTGGGTACAAACAAAGCTTTGTATTTAACAAAGTTTTATTGACCTCTCCCTTGCATTAATAGCTACCACACTTTGTGGAGAACAGAACTTCCTTCTCAATACAGATTAATCTGGCATTTGTGTTTGAAGACATGTGGCTAACAAGTTGGTAGGTTTTTGTAAGAAGGAGAGGGTAGAGAATTCTGTAATCCTTAAACTAATAGAATTCTGTAATCCTTAAACTAATAGGAAGAACAAAAGACACAGTTTTAAAAAAAACTACCTGGAGGAGTGTGGTAACTACTTCTCCAAGGCAACGCAATTCAAGTAACTGCTAGAGCAAAGAGGAAAGGTGACATGGAGAGGCTGTTTCTATGCTGTTAAGTGTAGAGAACAGGAACTTCAGATTTCTTTCACAATGCAGGAAGAAACTGGATCTGTTGTGAGCCTTACACAGAAGAGCTACAAGGGCTCAAGGAAGTAATAGGGAGTATTCTAATAATGTTCTTCTTAGCATATTCCAATTTATACCTGCCATGCGGTACTCCTGCTCTAAATCAAGTTCATCCTGCTCTAAATCAAGAGACTTGTGTATGTTTATTTGAAATAGCAATAGCACTTAGACTTATATACCGCTTCATAGTGCTTTACAGCCCTCTCTAAGTGGTCAGCATATTGCTCCCAACAATCTGGGTTCTCATTTTATCAACCGCAGGAGGATGGAAGGCGGAGTCAATCTTGAACTGGTCAGGATCGAAATCCTGGCAGTCAGCACAGTTAGCCTGCAATACTGCATTCTAACCACTGCGCCACCACGGCTCAAATAAGGAGCATAAAAGGGAGAGAAGTAAAACAGCAACAGAGGATAAGGAGGAATAGCAAAGTGAAAGATGACTTTCAATTGGGAGAAGGAAATCAGGGAAGAAGTAGGTGGCATCAAGGAAGAGCAAAAGAAGAGAAAAAAGATGCAAAGGGGAGCCTTGCTGAGGGTGGGATAGGTGATCCTCTTCCATAGTTTATTCCTGCAAGAGAAAGATATGTCTAGATATGTTTTTCCCTTCCATTTATATATAAGTGGCCTTGCTTTTCAAAAGTTGCCTTAACAAATAATTCCTTGAGCCTCTTCCACAGCTTTGTTATCAACAACAGATAATATTCTGGTTCAGGTAGCCAAGAATGCACATGTAGCTCAAATGAGTTGCTGGTGCTGTTTTCCAGCTTGGCTGACAACTGTTTAGATTTTGCTTACAGATTAGCATGGGCAATAAGAGGAGCCATTGTAGGGTGTAATTTAGAAGACAGGTGCCTTTAGAGAGGATGTGGGAAAGAAATATTAATAGGTAGCTTTCACTATGCTCGAGATGTATGACAGGCTGCCAGAAGCCGGTATTCAAATGAGATTCTGCCAGTCAAGTTTATAAAGCCATAATAGGGATTATAATAGAATAAAGAACAATAATTCATTTCTATAAAGCATGTCCAAAACATCACATATTCTTTTAAGTAACACTGCCGTGCGATAAATGGAAACAGGTTACTGAAGGTGATTGAAAAATGAAAGAAAAATCTTCAGAGCCAGATGTATGCATATGTGTTTGTGCACTTAAGTATTTTTTTTCTTTTTTTCGGCAATGAGATAGGGGCTTGCTGGATAGTATGTCATAGACGTTTCCTCAAAAGACAGAGGTGCTGGAGAGGCCATGAGATAATAGTAGTGGTGAAAAGAAGCAGAATGAATCATCGTGCAATTTTTCCATAAGGGTCTTGTTGCAGATATGGTATGCTAGCTTAATCCAGATATTGGATGCTGCACTTCATATTTCTTAACTTGCAGTTTATTCTCACACGCTTCCTTAGACTATTTTTGCACAAAGCAAGCTGTAGAACCAATATCATTCCTGACTTCCGATAGCCAGAAGCACTAGAAGAGGTATACAACATTTGGACAGTGGAAGGCTAGCCTTTCTCAAGAGAGCCAGCATTGTGTGAGTAGTTAAAGTTCTGGATGTCCAGTTTAGGTCACCACACTTTAAAAAAAATGTTGAGACTCTAGAAAAAGTACAGAGAAGAGCAACCAGGATGATTAGGGGACTAGAAGCTAAAACATACAATGAACGGTTGCAGGAACTGGGCTTGGCTAGTCTAGTAAAGAGAAGGACCAGGGGAGACATGATAGCAGTCTTCCAATATTTATTTGTTATTTTATTTTATTTTATTTATATGCCACCCTTCTCCGGAGACTCAGGGCGGCTTACAGTCTTTAGAGCACCATGCTAAGTGCTTGGCAATAGCCTTCATTCCATTGTATATGCCTGCTTATTACTAGGGCATTTTGGCCCCACCAAGTGGCATTTTACAAAGTCAGCTTATTGCTCCCAGTAATCTTGGGTCCTCAATTTACCTACCCTGAGAGGATGGAAGGCTGAGTCAATCTTGAGTCCTGGTGCAGGACTGCACAGAGAGGAAGGGGTCAAGCTATTTTCTAAAGCACCTGTAGGCCAGACAAGGAATAATGGATGGAAACTGAACAAGGAGAGATTTAACCTGGAAATAAGGATAAGTTTTCTGACCGTGAGGACAATGAACCAATAGAACAGCTTGCCTTTGGAAGTTGTGGGAGCTTCCTCACATGAAAGTTTAAAGAAGAGATTGGACTGCCATTTGTCAGAAGTAGTGTAGCAGAGGTGGTATTCAGCAGGTTCTGACCAGTTCTGGAGAACCGGTAGCGGAAATTTTGAGTAATTCGGAGGATCAGCAAATACCACCTCTGACTGAAGATTTTACAGTATCCTTCCACCAAGCCACACCCACGGAACCGGTAGTAAAAAAAATTGAATCCCACCACTGTAATGTAGGTTCTCCTGCTTGGGTGGGAGGTTGGACTAGATTACCTACAAGATCCCTTCCAACTCTGTTAATTTGTAATCTAATCTGGATGATGAATTTGGAGATCTCATTTTCAGCCTTGGAAGCTCCCTAGCTAACTTTCACTATTTCCTAGAAGATTGTAGGAAAACTTGGAGAAGTGAATCCTCTGGATACTGTTTTCATCTTCTGAGGGAAAGTCAGGATATAAATCTAGTCATCATTTTGTCTGCCAAGGGCTGCAGTAGGTTGCCTTGTCTGGCAGAAGAGAAATGGTGGGTCAGTATTGACTCATAGGGTTCAGCCTGTATGTATTAAACTAGCACTTCTTTTATAGCTTTAGCTTTTTGTTCATTGCATTACATCACTTTGTCCTTGACTATTAACCTGCCTTTTTATCATGGGTTATCCTTTTGCAAATTTAATTCCATGGGAATCTGTAGAACTTGTTCTTCCAAAGATTATAACAATCCCATCTTTATCAAACTGATCGGTCCTAAAAGAAAAAAAGGTTCTCCTAGTTTATCAATAAATCATAGCTAGAACTTAACCATTTGTAATGAAACCTGATTGATGCTTGAGTTTTTGGACTTCGTTTATAGGGTCCTGCTTGTTTAATATCCATTGCCAATCATTTCTTCTTGGAAGAATAAAGAACATGTAAGTGGTTATTGCATATGATCTTGCCAGAGTTAAGTGTTTTTAGCATTAGCAAAAATAACATTTCAAATATTTGCCATGTATTTTACAAGCTGTAAAAGCATAGATACTTTAAAGATCTAATTTTTAAAGAAGGATTATGCAGATACCTCATTGTTTTGTCAAGGTTGTGAAACCTGTGTTTGTTTGAACTGTGAAATATAAGCCCCATTAAACGGCTTGGGTGGGATAACTGGTTTAGCCCAATTATATTCAAGGTTTAAGTTGGCATGAAATGTAATTTAACTTTAGCAATGGCTTGTATCAAAAGAGGCATAAATTCTCATTCCTGCCTCTCTTCTTTTTCCACCATGAAAGATGCAATCTGTTGAGAACTATTTCACGCTGCAGATAGTAATTGCTTTGCAGGACATTTTTTGAGTCTATTGTGCTAAACACTGAAATGAAATGTTGGCATATATAAGAAAGTTATTCTGTTCAATGCATAACATTATTTTGTCCTAGACAGTTAGCTGCCTTTTGGTCATTGGTTACCTTCTGCAAATTTAATTCCATTCAGAGCCTGTAGAACTTGTTCTTCCGAAGATTGTAACAAGCCCATCTTTATCCAACTGGTATGTACTGCAGTCCCAAACCATTATCTATCCTCCCACAATATATTTTATGAAGTTTCTAACAGATTCTCCAAAAATTCTGGCAAAATTTTCATTTTTAATCCAGTCACAAAGAAAAGGTCTGGAAGCACCAACAGTACTTGAAACCAAATTCGTTTTTGTCCTACATTTACCACATTTCTGAAGCAATACTGAAAATCAAACAGGCCTCAATCTAAAAAGGCTACTAGAATAGACAAATTCAGCAAAGCCAATTGTACTTTTGGGGTATAATTAATTTCTAATAAATGCTTAAATATGTAATGGAGGCAACAAAACCTAGAGATTAATCTCCATAAAGCTGGAGACATAACTGCAAGTCTCCCCTGCATACATACTTTTGCATACCTTTTACAAACATTCTTTCAAACTGCTTTGTCACTTTGTGGATCTTTTTATAATCTTTATTACATTGTTTCAGAGGTGTGGATCAGAGGTGTTATTCAGCAGGTTCTGACCAGTTCTGGAGAACTGGTAGTGGAAATTTTGAGTAGTTCGGAGAACTGGCAAATACCACCTCTGACTGGAGATTTTACAATATCGTTCCCCTGCTACGCCCACCATGCCCACAGAACCGGTAGTAAAAAAAATTGAATCCCACCACTGGTGTGGATGTGCTCAAAGACCCTTGCCTTGGAAGCTGTCAGACTCTCAAAACTAAATATAAGTATTTAATATTAATATTTTTTAAAAAAATAAAATAATTGTACAGGTAGTTCTTAATTAACAACCATAAGACTGGAAACTCCGTTGCTAAGCAATGCGGTTGTAAAATGAAAAAAATCACATTAACTTATGATGGCAGTTCCGGTCATTAAGTGAATCATGCATGTCATTAAACATGATGTCACATGATTATGACTTCTTGTGGTTTCTAACAAGCAAAATCAGTGGAGAAGCCAGCAGGAAGTTGAAAATTATGGTCACACTAAGCCTTTCCTTCGTGGACAACTGACTTGATTCAAATTTCTTTCTCATACTGAAATGTAACTCAATAGAGTTTGATTGGATCAAGGGAAAAGGTGTATTTCTTAAGCACTGTTTATCATGCCCTCCTCTGTCAGACTCACTATGCAAAGAAAGAAAAGAGTTGTGAATTGAAAAAGAGCTGAGATGGGAAGCAGAAACATAGAAAAAAAGCCTTCTGAGTCTTGAATTGCCAGCAACCCTAATATATGTTCTATGTCAGAGTAGTGTGCCATATGACTCGGCTCTGCTGCATGCAAGGAATCCAAAACCTTTTAATATTCTTTGGAAGCATTACCAGAAATGCTCACACAGAAAGGGAGGCAATCAAAGTATTTCCAACAGAAGTGGACTAGAACACTTGGAAGTCTTCTAGCACTCAGAAGAAAAAGGAAGAAGGGGACAACCTGAGTGAGCTCAGTCATTGCCCCTTTTTTACAGGCTCATGCACTAGTGTACTCACAAGGCAGGCTTGGGAAGAGATGGGAATGCCGAAATTCTTATTTATGATGCTCAAACCCTGTCCCAGGCAAGCCAACTGAGTGGCAAGAGATTCTGACTGCCATGATTGATATGAGCAGCGACCTCTCACACTTCCTGGCCTGCATGCCTTGTGGGTTTGAAACTAACCACTGTTTTTCCTGGTGGTGGGGCCCCCACAGATATCAAGGTCACTGATCTGATACAAAGCCCAAGTGAACTGGTTAAGCATCATAATTGTGCATCAGTTGCCAAGTGCCCAAATTGCATTCGTGTGACTGCGGACACTGCAACAGCCTCAAACATAAGGAGTGTCTCCTGATTCAGCACCATTGTAACATCAAAAGGTCACTTAGCAAAGACTACTTATAAATTTAAAAAACAACAAGAAGAAATTGACATACAGCAAAGCAAAATACCAAGTTCCGGAACATCTTTATTTCCAAGAGTTGCACAGAGGCCCTTATATTCTTTTGAGGAATATAATTAATAATTATAAACAATTAATTGATTAATGAATTAATTTGCTATAAACATGGGCAACTGCAAGCCTGGTGCCAATCTGTTCAACAAAAGGCAGAGGTATGCAAAGATAATAGGAAGCATTTTGCAGGAGGCTAGGTGCTAGAAGAGATGGCAGGGAGAGTTTTGATAAGTGAGTACTTCCTAACTGTTGATGTTCCTTTAGGCAATTATTTTGTATGTAAGTGCATCAACTCACAGCATCAGTTCTGCAAGAGTGCATACAACATGCTTTCAAATTTCCAATTCGTCCTATAGTTTAAAATATTGAAGAACCATGAATCTGATATTCTGCAAAAGCTAGAGGGGCTGGCAAAAATTGTAAGGAGTAGTGAGGAACAATTATATAATTATATAACTGCACCCCACATTTCATTTTGGGCTTACCTTTTATTGGCTTCAGATAGTATTCAAAATTTCACAGTTTGAACCAGACTCTTTTGTGTTTGAAGCATCTTGAGCATGAAGTAACTGTTTTGGGTGAGAAATGTGCAGTTTCAAACAACCTAGAAATGTTTCAAACTTTGAACATTTTTTGAAACTCTGTAAACATATAATCATCTGCCAAAGTGCTCAAGACAATCTCAAGCTTGAAGCGTCCATTTTGAAATCAAAATGAAGTGTTTTGGATTCAAGTCTGTTTGAATCAAAATACTATTGGCCTCAAGGAAGAAATTGCTTCGTAATAATTCACTGCTAATTTCCAATCCAAAACCTAGTAACATTTTTAAAGGATAAAAATCCCCAAAATCTGATAGCCTACTTAAGTACCCGTGAAAAATAATCAGTATCAAACTAAGGCTGAAAGTCATTTCTTTGCTCTGCTCTCATAATTATGATTGCATCAGATATTTATCAATATAGGAGGAAATATGCCACTCTCTCTCCAATGCAAAATTGCTTCCTTGCATCTTTGGAATTAGCAGAAAATAACTGTGGTCATGGAGATATGTAATAGCAAGTTCCAATGGAGAGAGATGGTGATGTTCAGACGCGAGGTTCGGCCTGGTTCAGGGAAACCAGCAGCTCCAAGGATCAGCTGTGAGCGAACCAGTTCGCTCTGACAATCAGCTGTTGGGCCCATCCAGTCACCTGGCTCTAGTCTGTGCTTCATATCCTGGTTTTCAAGCTCAGCTGATTCGTGCGGTACAATGGATTCCCATCTGTCAGCTGTTTAACACACAGAGATTGCTGGAGAAGGTCAGTAGCAAACGCTCTGTGCACGCGCAAAGTACACGCTCACTGAACCGATTGTTACACCAGTTGAATCGCACCCCTGATTCAGAGGCAAAAAACCGAACCCCTCTCCTCCAAAGCTGAGAGTTCTTTTTCCAGTGGGCACTTCCAGTAGTGCAGTGTTTCTCAAACTTGGCAATTTCAAGATGTGTGGACTTCAACCCCCAGAATTGCTCAGCCAGCATGCTACAAGTTGTAGAATTCTGGGAATTGAAGTCCACATGACTTAAAGTTGCTAACTTTGAAAAGCCCTGCAATGATAGAATCCTGCAGTGGAAAGTTTAGGAGATACTGTAGATACTTTAGCAAATCATTTGTCTTCCACATTTGTCATTTTGGTTCTCAAAATTGGGACCCTTGTTTTAAACCAAAGTTGTATTTTAAAGGTACAGCTGTGCCACTACTACTACATACAATTTGAATTTTGATACCATACAACACACACTCCATTCCTTAATCTCTGCAACACTGCTTTGGAAATTAGTTGCATGAACCTCTTGATTCCATTCAGCCTTGAGATGGAGAAAAGGTTTTAGATCAACATTAGTTATTACTTGACCAGCAGAAAAGTGATAGTGGAGTCACTTGTTGGTGATGAAAACAGAGTTAGGAGCAGTCCAGCCCAGCCAAAGCTGCAGAGTACCACAATCGTTAAGCTTTCATAAAAGCCACGTTCCAGACAGATAAAGAAGAGGAACATGGAAGAACTAATAGCCAGTTTGAAGGAAAAGATGGGGACAAGAAAAGGCTGCTAGTTGTCTTTCTTCCTTCAATTTGCATTTACTTTCTTCCATTGCTCATTCACTCCATTGCCCCTTGATCTACTGATTTTCCTTACCTTTCAGTTACATTACAGTTGGCAAAGCCTCACTCTATCCAGGAACAGCAAGCTATGGTAGGGCAGCATTTATGACAATAGAAAACAGATGCGCTTTGGTTGATTCTGATTTCAGATAAACTTCTGCAGAGCGAGAACAAAGCTAATTCTGCTCTTCAACTACACGAGCATAATGTGAAAGTATAATATGAAGTAGCGGTTTCTGGTGCAAAGTTAGAGGTGGAGAGGCCATCATACTTCCTTCAGTGGTATATTTCTCAGTTTGTGCCTCAAATATTTATCTGCCTGTGTAGAATCCTCCAGGGCTAGGAAGAAATATATTGAAATTTGCACTGTACCAATGCAAGACAGCTGGACTACCTATTTGACTGACAGCAGCTCTCCAGAGTTTCAGACAAAGAATTTTTCTTACTTCTCTTTAGATGTACTGGAGTTTAGCATTGGACCTCTTGTGTATGCTCTGTAATTGAGTTATAGTTCTTATTTCTGGGCGTGTCAGTGCTGTCCCTTATGCATACATATGCTCACTGGTGATAGTAATATATTCCTGTTGCCAAACACTAATCCAGTTAGTTCACTGAAGTAGTCAGTTTTAACATTTCAGTCTCAAGACATTTTGTATCTAGACAACTTTTTATTTCATTTTTGTTTAGGGAAATATAAATGCCCCAGGTTACAGAAGCAATAGAGTGAATTAATGAAGCCATTTACTATTGCTTAGAGACCCCGGCTCAAATTCTACATAATTTGTAAATTAAATATATGTCAGAAAAATGTACATCTTAATTCAGATTTAATGCATCATCTCTGTATTCTTGAGTACAATTTATTGCAGAAATTCTGACTATATCAGCTTTATAGTGATACATAATAATAATGCTTTCTGTCATTTTGAATTGATAGGTAGCATTACCATTTTATTTAAATCTTCTAATAAACTAAATTTTCTACTCCTATGCATGTCAGAAGTAAACCCCATTGTGGCCAGTAGAGATTGTTCCCAGATAAGAAGATAGCAACCTAAAAAAGGTAAAACTATAGTCACCTACAGTCATTTCACTATTTTTTTTCAAGGACGTTGTGAGGCTGGTTGTGACATAGTTTGAAAAGACAAAGATGAGAGTTTCCCAAATGCCTATGTATGGGCTTTCTAGCTGCATTGTGGGATAAAATACTGACTAGTTGGCCTCCGTTTGATGCGAGAATGGGACAACTCACTGAAACCAACTTGCCATGGCCAGCTCTCTGTGGGACAGCTTACTGTGGGACAATTCAACAAATACAAAAATTAAGTTAATTTTGACAGAACTGTGGCCAATAATAATAAAATAAAGAAAATCAATCCAAAAATAAAAGTGTTGTAATAATTTCAACAAAAGCATGGTCACCAATAATGAAAGTAACAGAAACAATTGATACAATGTTGAATTGTCATCTCAAAAGTGAGTTGGCCATGGCAAATTAGCCGTGGTAAGTTGGCTACAACAAATTGTCCTGGACCCATCTGATGCAGTAGAACTATTCTCACATTCAAAAACAGAATGCACACCAAAGCAGCAGGATTGCCTTTCTTCATTTTGCCAGTGAGCTCACGTGATACAAAAACTAGTTTTCTGTAAAAGTAAAACCTTTTGCAAAAAGCAGAATTAGCTAGTCTGTTTTTTGCAAAAGGTTTAAAAAATAGCTATGCACTGCTCAAAACACTGCACAAAAGAAAATAACTATTGCATAGCTAAGGAAGTATTTGATTACAATTGTTCTTAGACTATCAGCACATCCTTAAAACAAATCTAGACAAAAAACATTCAGAAAGAGCTCAAATTTTCCTAATTTGATATTAATATCTGGCCCTTGCTTCCTGCTTACAGAAGAATGTGCACCAATGCTATTAAAGACAATCAATGAAATATTTTACAAGACTGGATGTCAGTTGTCAGTCCGTGTCCTACTTACCCATACTATTAATTAGTGCATCTATTAGTCTCCTTCGTTTGGCAGAAACAACTAAATATTCAAAAGAACTTCTTGCCTATAATCTGACTAACCATAAAAATATTCTATTATGTTTATGTACTGATTTGATTTTTCCTGTCAAGTCTGAAATTCATCATGTTAATATTTTAATATTAAATATTAATATGAAATAATATTTAAAAGTTATAAGCATATAGTTTTTTTTTAAATCTCACAATATCATCACTTTCATACTACTGAATGAGCAGAAATGGTAGCTGTATGTGCCATAAATTTGGCTAGTTTCCCTTTAAATGCATCCAAATTGATGGCCATTATAGATTCCATACCCCAATACAGTTATGATTAGTTTAAAGAAATGCTGTTTTTCCAATCAGCCATTGTTCAGCATTATTGAATTATGCCAGATTCTAAGTGTACAGAAGAAAAGGGGAAGATAATCACCCTATCCATTTTTTGTTCCCTGAATAATTTTATGAACTGAAATTGTCACAGCCTTAGTTTATCATATACTATATTTCCTCGACCAAAAATAATCTTCCATTCCTGCCCATTCTTGCAATGTTTGCAGCTTTTTATATATAACAAAACCATAAACATTACAGGTAGTCCTTGTTTTGCAACCACAGTTGAGACAGGCAATTCAGTTGTTAAGCAAAGTGATCACTATGTGAAGCATCACCATTTTAGAATCTTTTTACAGACCACAAAGGTTGCAAATGTGAAGACTGGTTGCAAAGTTACTTTTTCATTTACATAACTGCAAGCAGTGGTTAAACAAGACAGTTGCTAAATGAGGATTATTTGTAATACTACGTAGCTGCATTATCACAAGTCTATGCAAATCTGTTTCTCTGACAGACAGTTGGGAAAATGCAGTTACTGCTCCCTTATAGAAAGGGAAAGATAGCAAGAGCAAATATGGAAACTATAACAAGATTACTTTGTATGTGAGCCTGGGAAAGTGTTTGGTAGAATTGTGGTTGACAGGTTGACAGTGACCAAAATTTGGGAAATGCAATGTTGGCTTTATATTGACTACACTAATGCAGAACATACTTCTGTTCATCAGCAGATAACTGAAAAGTCAATAAATGTGAGAAAGTTCATTTTACATTTATTGATTTTGAGACAGTGTATGATGAAATAAATAGGCTTAAAAATGTTTTGCAGTAGTACGGATGGGTAAGTTGGTGGCTTAGTGTAATATGAATCACAAATGATAGAAACAAAGCAAGTGTCAGAATAAATGGGAAATTTAATGAATGGTTCAACACTGAGCTGGGACAAACATGTATGCTTAATACTCTCTTATTTATTAAATGTATTTATGGATAACTAAGGAATCTTATAATATTAGAAATGTACTGATTACATTATAGTTATGTATACTTTAGCATGCAGGTGGAGCCATGTTGTTGGCTGAGAAGCTGAATGATTTACAATGAATGTTAGAGAAAATGAATAACATCATGAGGAGTGGCGATATGAAAATTAATGTATCAAAGTTAGGTTTGACAAGGAAAGTGGAATGAGGAATTGCAAGTTATACATACGTAATGAAATGTTAGAACAAGTATATGACCTTGTGTAGCTTAGTAGAATGATTATTAAAGACACAAAAATGATCAAGTAATTTTAAGATGCATAAATGCTGGGAGAAAGTAGTTGGTAATAAATTGCCTTCTGTGAGGAATTAATATTTGTCAAAAGAAGCCAAAAACCCTGCACAGGTATTCCTTGACTTATGACCAAAATTGAGCCCAAAATTTCTGTTGCTAAGTGAAATATTTGTTAAGTGAGTTTTGCCCCATTTTATGACCCATTCTTGCCACAGTTGTTACGAGGCAAGTTGGTAAGTTAGTAAATACACTTGTTAAGTGAATCTGGCTTCCCCATTGACTTTGCTTCTAGGTGATCACATGATCTTGGGACACTGCAACCATCATAAATACAAACCAGTTGCCAAGCATCTCAATTCTGATCACATGACTAAAAGGATACTGCAATAGTCATAAGTGTGAAAATGGTCATATGTCACTTTTTTCAGTGCCTTGTAACTTGAACAGTCACTAAATCAACTGTTGTAAGTTGACAACTATCTATTATAAGAAAAGGCACTGGCCCACTTTGCTGTATGAAAGGGAAATTGGACTATATCAGTAGCAGCATAAAAAGTAATATAGAAGAAATGATGTATATAAGTGTATGTGGAAAACATGGACTGAATACAAAATGGAGTAATAATACTAAAACAGTACATTGAGGTGATTTGCTCATCTAGAGCAGTGTTTCTCAACCTTTTTTTCCACCATGGACCCCCTTTAAATGACTTAAAATGACCAACATAACTCAAGATTTAAATCTTAACTTTTTTCCAAGTATTTGGAAAAAAAGTGAGTCCTCAATGCCGTGTAATGGCATTGAGGACTCACAGGGATCCATAGAGCACAGGCTGAGAACCACTGATTTAGAAAATAAATGACAGTCAAATGGCCAAACAAAAAGAAAAAAAAAGAGATTGGGAAATGAAGAGGAAAAAAAAGCTCCATCTAGATGGAATAGATAACTAAAAAAGAGAGAAGTTTAATAAGAGATTCTTCTCTAGAGACGTTTAAGCAACAAAAGTATTATGGAAGCAAGAAAATTTACATGGATAAAAATGTGGAGAAGTATAACGAATTGTATTGGTATAAACTAGACTTAGACATATTTTCTTTCTTTACCTCTTGCTTTTAATATTTTGGGTTCCTATTTGTTACTCATTTTATGTGATTTGCTTTATACTGCTTACTCCAAAAGGGAATATTGTGACAGGCGTTAATTATTTCCCATAATTTACCCAGAAGAACCATTAAACTAGATATTAAACTAATTGACCTGCATTTTCCCAAATCCCTACTTTAAAAATTGATGGTACATTTGGTCCTTTCCAGTCTGTGGAAATTCTTAGAGTCCATGTTACAAATATTGATAAGAAGATTAATCATTTCAAATCTGAGTACTTTAAAGTGGGTACCATTAGATATGGTGTACGATAAGCTTTAATTTTATCACCCAAAAAATCTAGGACATGTAAAGGCAGCTGTTCATTCTGGTTGATCTCATGCTGGGGACATGACCAGCAAACTGAACCTCCTTATCAGTCTCAAACAGAATTTTCATTTGAGAGTGGATAAGAAGGAAGCTATGGCCACCTATACAATTTCCCCATCATAGCATTAAAGAAAGTAATATTCACATACAGACACCTTTTTTCAATAATCTCTAAAGGAATGGGATGTTCTCAGTCTCCCATTCACTCCTTTTAACAGCAGGAACTTAATTTATTTTCCACATGGAGCAAAGTGAGTCTCAGTGCTTTTTTGTCTCCTCTCTGCTCTCTCTAAACTAAGATTTCAAAAAGCCAATACACTTACCTCATGCTGGGTTTTTACTACCATAGCGTGAAAGCTTAACACTAGTAGCCACTATATTAAAATGTGACTGAGGGCACCAGTATTTGCACTAAGTGGGGATTTCAAAAATACCAAAATATGTACAAGATCATGAATCCTACAATGTTTTGCTTTGTGACAGTCTTGGATCAAAAACAAGTGAGGGAAGTTCTCTCAAGCCAGAATGATTTCTATTGGAAATGCTATGAATCTTTTTCTTTTGGGTGGCTTCGTTTTGTCTAAAGGGAGAAAAATAATAATAAAAAAGATTATAATTCTTCCCTGTTAGACCAAAGGGACCATCATTACCTGGAGGTTAGTTGATAGTGCGGGAAAAATCAATCAAGACAATAAAAGGCTGGAGATGTAATTAGTGTAGACACAAACATTTTTATGAGCCTTTCCCCCCCATGCTTGCTTCCTTCATCCCAGATTTTTTAATGCAGCATACTTATTTTAGTTGGAAAATAATGGTTTACAAAAAATATTGTATGGATATACTCTTCATTTAGATCTATAGTGACATCTAAATTGAATCTTAAAATATAACAGACATATAATGCCAGCTGTAATGGGAACTTTGCTACAGACCTTTTCTCCTCTTGCACCTAACCGTGGTACAAATGCCTCATGAAAACATCTTTATTTATATAAAAATGCCTTTATCTCCTTTCTGGCCCATATGTGAGACAGACTTAAATCTTCCTTAGCTATACCAGTGTTAAAATAACATTTCTGCCCTTTGTTCTGTCACCATCAAAGGTATATAAGATCAGCTAGGTTTTGTCCCCCATTTTGTTGGAGGACAGTCAGAGGACTGTGCAGATTGGAAAGAAGGATAGTAGAGGTGGGATAATGATTGACAGTTGGGAAAGCCAAGTTCATGTATAACATTGCACTGGCTTAAGGGTGACTGGATAGCATTATTTGTGAGTAATGAATAGAAGTCTTACCTAAGAAAGCTACAGCTCTTCTGCGGATATAATATTGGTTAGGACCCAGATTCCTGCTGCAGCATGTACTGGTTTGATGATTTAGTCCTCATTAGCATTCTTTTACTATTTGACATTTTTTCAGTTTAGCAAAGTATGCACTCAATACCGTTTCAGTTTTAAAAGAAGCTAGATTTATTTATAGGCAGTTAATTTGGACATATTATTAATATATGGATATATTTTATTTATTAAACGTCTTTCAGGAGCTCCATAGCAGTCCCTTCTCCGGTGTTTTCCAAGCTTTTCTAGACGACGTAGACAGGGAACATGTGTTTGAGATGTATGGGAATGTAACTAAAAGCTTCTGGAGAACATTGAATCCTTTCTTTGTCTAGCCTCTCAGTTGATCTATCTTGGCAAAGATTTGTAATCTTCACCGCTCTGTTTCTGCACAGTATGGATACACTGCATAATGGTCCTAATAAGGTGTAGAGATGCTCAACTTAGTAGTAAGCTGTACGAGTAACCCTTACAGGATTTGAAATTTTGCTCTGGGAAAAGAAGATGAGATCATGGGATGGATTGTTTGGGGGAAATGCTTTATACCCAATTCTTCATAATTACAGGTTCTCTCAGTACAGAGAAATCAAGAGAAATAAGCTACAATTCTATTGCCTTCATTGCAACTAGCAGCATGTAGAAACATTTTGATAATGGGAAATCAATTGCAAGTCAGACCCTGCCTTCATTTCCTCAGCTCTTAGGCTGGTCCCAAGTGACACTCGCAAACAGAAAAGATCCAATAAAAAAGAATATATGTAACTCAGGGTTGAACTGTGGGGTCCTACAGTGCTCTCTGAGCTTGGTTGTCACAGAGCACCAAGGAGTCCACAAACAGAAAAGATTTATTTGGTGGCTTGTAATGGAAAACTATACCCTCAGTTGCCTAGCAAGTTAGGATTTTTTTTTCCTGGCCTTCAATAAAATAAGATAAAATTGTAATAGCCTTTGTTTAGCCTGGTTGTTTTTTTGGAATGAAAAAACACTCCCTTAAATTGCCTCTGTGATTCAAGAACAGAAGGCAGCACTTAATTAATATGCCTTAGGCAGGTACTTCTCTACTCGAGAGTAGGTGAAAATAACTGGTTGTGATTATTTGCAATGGTCTGAAAGGGGCTTATATATCTGTCACCAAACATGATTAGAAGCCTGCATCCATTCTGGAACCTTGCCTTCTTGGGATTCCTAACATGGGAAGCATGCAGATAAAATTTATTTTTCATTTAGCTGTATTTCAGCTCTTTTCAATAACCATATATGGGACTGTAAAAGCAGCTAAACGCTCATGAATATAAAGAACAAAGCTTGTGGGGGAACCCATAATGCTCCCAACTTTGTTGTTGTAAGGGTAGTACTTGCTTTACAACAGTTCAAAGTTATAGCGGCCCTGAAAATGTGACTTATGACCATTTTTCACAGTTACAACCTTTGCAGCATCTCTACATGATCATGGGATCAAAATTCAGATGGTTATCAATTGATTCATACTTACGACCGTTGCTGTGTCCCAAGGTCATGTGATCACCTTTTGCAACCTTTTGACAAGCAAAGTTAATGGGGAAGCCTGTATCTCTTAACAACTGGATTTCTAACTTATCAACTGCAGTGATTCATTTAACAATTGTGGCAAGAGAGGTCATAAAATGGGCCAAAACTCACTAACAATGTTTCATTTAACAACATAAAGTTTGGGCTCAATTATGGTTGTAAGTCAAGGACTACCTGTACTTAAATTGCATGCTTAAGGGAAATATGATTACTATATTTCCACCTGTATTTTACTATTTAACTGGTCACCCATAGGAATGTCATTTTTTTCTCTAATGGGGGACATCATTTTGGATTTGAAGTGGTTGGAAATGGCTGCCACTAAGGACCTGTTTGAAGAATAGCTTCTCTCCCAAGTAGCAAGGGGTGAGGTTCATCCCTGTTAATAAGGAATGTTAACCCTCTTTTGTTAGGCTTAAACAAAATGTCACTCACTTTTCTTCTTCCTGCCAGTTTCCACTTCCCTTTACTTCAAGAGTTCCCAGTCTTGAGTCATGACCTCGAGTCACAGCAGTTCTGAGCAAGGTCGCTATGTTTGGGGACTAATATTGGTTAAACTTGTTTTGGCTTGTTCAGGCAAAGCAGAGAGCAACATGCTGGAACAGCACCAATTCATTCACGCTTCAAGATGAATTGGCAAGGCAAATTGGCACTGCACCAGTTTGCAGCAGAAGGGGAAGACGCATAGTCTCATTTCCAGGCTGGTGAAGTCAGGAGCCTTAACTTTTCTCCACAGCACAACTCTTGATCCAAAAACTGTAAGGCCCGCCTCAGGATTGCCAACCATACCAACTTGCTCCAACTAGATATTTGGCAGGTGAAAGCAGGTTGTCCTCAATATTGGTGAAGAAGGATGACTCAGTAGTCAACATCAAAGGTTTCTGCCCACAAGCTCACAACAAGGGCATACCAGAGATAAAGAACAGACATGATTGAACTCCTCATTATATGGCTAACCTCTCCATTTCATTTGACCAGTTTGCTTATTTTCATCAGACTATTTCCCCTGATAATACAGATCGATTTTGCTTTCTGAAAAGAAAAGTCTATTGTGTAGCTACATCAGCTTGTTGACTAATGAGTGGGGAGTAGTTTAGAGTCAATACCTGGACTGGGGTTCATAGCAGATAAAACAAAGCATGTGTGCTTCCACACAGGAAAATATGGTGTGGGGATGGATAAGAGCCTTACAGACTCAGAGATCAAACAATCCCAATATATCTAGTGGAAATCAAGAGGGGGGGAAGGATGGCAAGCAGGTGAAATGAGGATTTGCCCAAATAACTGAGAAACAGGTGCTACTTTTCTTCTATTTAATGAATTGTGTTATCTTCTAAAAAGTGGACAGTCTTGGGAGCCAAATCCCATTAATGTGTATAGTTAGAAAAGGTAGGAAGTATTTTTTTGTACAGGTAATCTTCAACTTATCAACACAATTGAGCCCAACATTTCTGTTGCTAAGTGAAACATTTGTTAAGTGATTTTTGCCCCATTTTATGACCTTTCTTGTCACCGTTGTTAAGTTTATCATTGCAGTTGTTAAGTTAATAACATAGTTGTTAAGTGAATTTGGCTTCCCCATTGATTTTGCTTGTCAGAAGATTGAAAAAAGAGGATGAGATGACCTGAGGACAATGCAACCATCATAAATATGAGTCACTTGCCAAACCTCTGAATTTTGATTACATGACCATGGGGATGCAGCAATGGTTATAAGTATGAAAAATGATCATAAGTCATGTTTTTCGGTGCCATTCTAACTTTGAACAGTCACTAAATGAATTGTTGTAAGTTGGGGACTACGTGTAATAAAATTCCTGCACTGGTGGTAAATATAAGAAATAGAAAAACAAAGGTTGTTAAAGAGGAATTAACTAAGCAGAAATATGAATTCTGGAATTTGTAATTAAGGTCTGCAAGAACTGTAAGGTAATGAAGTAGAGTTTAGAATTAAAGCAGTGTGAAAAATCTATTATTTTCTCCGAACCAAAAGACGGTAACATGTAGAGCTTTGACAAATTTATAATGTAAACTCCCATTGCTATATAGCGATTTGCTGCTCCATGACAAGTCTTTTTATTTTACTTCATATCAATATCATGCCAAGTCTAATTACTGTATATTAGAATATTTAGGTAGCTGGAAGCATTAAGGATTGTCATCTAAGTGTGGAAATACATATTTTACTAAGATGATGCTCAGTTGCTGGACAAATGCTGGAGTTTTTATTCAGCAGGCATTTGAGAATAGATGAGACATGTCCTTTTGTCACTGATTCCATTTTACCTCATAAAAGTCCCGTGTTAGAGTGTTCTAAGACAAAAAGTACTGGATCAAGGTTTCCCTAGTGAATGAATAGCAATTTCAACCCAACCCAACCACCCAAGTCCTGATTTAACATGCTCTATCATATCCTAAATCATCCTGATGTTAGTTTTGAGAAATCCTACATTGTGTTATTTATGTTACCTTGACTCTCGCGCATCAGATATTGTAGATATAAAACCAGCAAATATGGAAGAATTGACAGAAGTGATTACAGCTGCAGAATTCCACCCGCATCACTGCAACACCTTCGTCTATAGCAGCAGCAAGGGGACAATAAGATTGTGTGACATGAGAACGTCTGCTTTGTGTGACAGACACTCCAAATGTGAGTATGGTCCAGCCATGTTTAAAAAGGGAATGTTGAAAATGAATTTTGTATTATGGAAGGATTTCTCTAACATATAAAAGGAAAATACATATCTTTTCTTTGTGATATGTGGCCTCCATTTATCCTTCTTCAAGATAAAGCTATAAGAAAAAATACAGTAACCTCTTCCTTTGTTGATCAACGACTCCTTTCTACTTTGCTAACTAAGATAAGGAATGATTCTTTCCTTTGCGCTGTCAAATCCATCCTATTGGAACAAGCTACATCTACAAAACACTTCCATAACTGATTCATTGGATTCTCAGGTAGCTTCTTTGGATTGTTCAGTGTCAAACTGGAAATTCAAACTACACAGAAAATGCCTGAATGGCGCAAGAGGAAATGGCATAAACGGTGGACTGCTGATTTCATGTGTGGGAAACCTGGTTATGCCACTAGATTTTGTCACTGTGAAAGAGAAAAAATAGAATGGTTACCAAGAAGGACCCAGTTTAATTCTATTTTTTTCCCAAAAAGCAAGGGATAACGTTTCTTCCATTTTTCACTTGAAAATTTTAATTGAAAAATTGAATGTTTGAAATTCAACCATTGACTAAAATGGAGAATTTTGCTGCTCAGATGGAAATATTAAATTATGGTCTTATTTTGTGAATGAGCACCTAAGGATCATCGTTGTGATAAGGGGTGTCAAACTCGTGGCATTATCTGATATATCGGAACGTTTTTCCCCTTTATTAAACTGGGTATGGGCGTGGCCAGCACACGACGCATCCAGCCCGCGAGCCAGGAGTTTGACAGCCCTGGTGTAATAAAATTGGAATGGAAGTAGAGGCTTCATTCATTTTCAATGTCTGAAAACAGAGGTTGACTAGAAATTGTTAAAGTTAATCTCAAAATAAAGTTAACTTGGTCTGAAACTAATCTTTTTTTTTACAGATAAGAGTTTAAAGTGAGGAATTATTTATTTTGACTCACTGTTACTGAAGTGGTTCCTTCAGGTTATGTTTTTTTTTTTTTGGTGAGTTCTTAGATAATTGTCTCTACTTATGCCAAGAATTTTGGATATGAGGAAGGCTTGATCCAGACATGATAAATTATGGCTTATTAGAAAAAAGCAACAGAAGTTTTAATTTGTTTCTTTTCCCTTCTCCCAGAGGAGCAAATCAGAGGCATTTGGTTCTAATTTGCATAAAATTATCCTTTGGCTTAATATTTAAGAATGCAATTCATCGGTGTCTATAAATCATAGCTTGCCTGTAAACCAGGCTTATGCTCTATATCACAAAGGAAGTGATTGAGACAATAATCCAGAGTAAGATATGGCTCTACTTGTTCTTGCAACGATACATCATGGTTTGGTGCTAGAGCTGAACCAATTTATATCTGCTTTTCCTATATTACGTGTTCCATTTCTGGAACAAGATCCACATTTTGACTTCTAATAAATATTGATTGACTTCCTAATATAAACACAGTTTGTAAACATAAAACCCAAAGGTTTTGTGATCACCAATTATTATTTTCAAGTACATTCTCCTTCCTTTTTTTTGAACTATTGAAACATAGTTTGGGATGAGGAATTAAATTCTAAAGGCGATGTCCTTCTAGGATAAAGTTTCCAGTACCTATATTGCTATTGTAATTTACAGTACTCTTTTGCTACCAAATCAGCTCCTAACTTCTAATAATCAGCTTCTTGAAATGATCTCCAGTCTTATCTCTCCGATTTAGCGGAAAATGCCATAGCAGCCAATTATTTGGCTGCTGCAAGTATCTGATTGTATCCTGATATCTATCTTGTATTTCTTGGTTAGACTGTTTTTTTTCCCCACTCCCTCCTCCCGCTGTCTGATTACTGTAAAATAGACAGTTCAGTTCAGATTAAATATATTAGTAATAAGACGCAAGCTGGGATCATTTTCTTTCCCAATAACAGATCCGTTGGCTTGGTTAGTGTTATTCCTTTGTTCTGCTGTTGCTGCAGTGTCCTTTAGAGCACATTCGAAGCAATTGTGAAAACAAGTTCAGATTGATCTCTCCCTTGATGGCCAATATTGATTTTTTTTTCTATCCTTCAGAAGTGCAGTTCCTCAGTCGATTGTGATTCAGCAGACCTAGAAGTTAGAATTTAGGCTGTTCATCAAGATTCAAAATAAATGCAATTCTGGCTTTTAAAGATGATCTTCCCTACCCCCAAAGGAAATCTTTTATAAGCTTGCTTTAATCAGCATCTCCTCTAGCACATCCCTGATCTGTAGTATATTCCTTGGTTTCAATTTAAAAAGACAAATCACAATTCTTCTCCAAGCAGAAAGCATTCTCATCATAAATATGGCTGTTCGCATTTGATGATCTGTCCTGGATCTTGAAAGAAAGACTAGGGGTGACATTATAGCACTGTTCCAATATCTAAGGGGTTGCCATAAAGAAGAGGGAGTCATCTTATTCTCCAAAGACAGAATGAAGGCAGGACAAGAAGCAATGGATGGAAACTAATCAAGGAGAGAGAAGCAACCTAGAAATAAGGAAAAATTTCCTGACAATTAGAACAATTGACAGAACAATTGTCCAGAAGTTGTGAATGCTCCAACATTGGAAGTTTTTAACAAGAGATTGGACAGCCATTTGTCTGAAATTGTATGATTTCAGCAACAGAGTGGTCAATGTCTGGAATGCACTACCTGACTGTGTTGTTACATCCTCTACCCCCCACTCCTTTAACCTCAAACTATCCACTATTGACCTCACCCCATTCCTAAGAGGTCTGTAAGGGGCGTGCATAAGTGCACCATTGTGCTTCCCATCCCTGTCCTATTATTCCCATTTATTCGTACCTACTTCCTGTATTCTTACTCATGTTTATACTTATACCTATTATCTTGTAAGCAATTGACAAGTCAAATAAATAAAATAAATGATATAAGATTTCCTGCCTGAGAGTTGGACTAGAAGACCTCCAAGATCCCTTCTAACTATTATTCTGTTAATACAGTTTTATATCAAACACTGCCATCTTCATTGGCAAATATGCCAGTACGCTCTCCCTACCACCTGTTTCCTTAATCACTTTGGAAAACATATATTAAATGGGATTGTGCAACAAGGGCTGCTGCATCTTCCCAAATGCCAATTCTGATTGGTCACCCTTTCACCATTTCACCTTGATAAATTCAGACTACATTCCTCTTCCTCACTGGCATTTGTAAGGGTTGGCTTGGTAAAAACAATTATTTGTCTGACACATTGCAGTGAGATACTGTGCCTGGGGCAGCAGATAGTTGGCAAGAGATGGAGAAATGGGTTTGGAGAAGTACTGGAGCTTATAATGCAGTTGATTTCAAAGCAGTTGTATTTTTAATGGGAGCAGTAAAGAGGAAGTCTTAACTGAAAGGGAAAATGTAGGAAGAGAAATGTAAGGTCTTCACTTTTTTTTCCAAGTTGCCAGGTTAATTTGGCAGATCTTGAAGCAGCCAAACAACCTTCCAAATCACAAGTAATTTTTAACCTGTTTCCAGTTATCGTCCCCAGTTCTGTGGGTACTGTGGGCCCTTAGATTGTCTTATAATAGCATGCCTCTTTATGGCCCACACCTTCTTCACTGGGTGAATATGCCCAGCAGTTGGATAATCTGCCATATAATGTCTACCTCCAGAAGCCACCAGCAGGTCACATTCACCATATTTTTAAAGTCACCAAACCAAGTTTATTGTTGTTGTTGTCTTCTACTCTCTTTTTCATCCCCTTTCTATTTATTCTCTACTTGCTTCAATCCAGCAACACTCTTATTATCTAAATCCAAACATATATCCTAACTCAACTTTTATCACTGTCTCTTCTTTCATTTTCCATTAAGGACTTCTATCACTTTCTCCATTTCCAACTCTTCTTACCACTGGAATAACAATCCATACCCACTCAGAGCAATTTTGGGGAAAAATAATGACAGAAGAATGTTTCAATTCTTAATTAAGATCCTTAAATTGAGGACACCACCCTTTGATCAAATGTGAACCTCATGACACCTCCCATTGATCAAAGGTGAACCTTTAAACTTTTGGTGCTGATTTCATCACTGTAAGAAAAAGACCAATGTATCTGATATATGACCACAATGTATGTTTAACACTACAAGTAGTCTTTGACTTACAACCATTTGTTTAGTGACAAGTGTTCAATCGCACTGACCATTATGACCATTTTTCACACATACAGCTGTTGCAAGATCTTTGTGGTCATGTGATAGAAATTCAGTCACCCGGCAACTGGCATGTATTTATAATGGTTGCAGTGTCCCAGAGTCATGCAATCACATTTTGCAAACTTCTGACAAGCAAAGTCAATCAGATTCACTTAACAACAGTGTTATTAACTTAATAATCACAGTAATTTACTTAATTTACAAAAGTAACTTAACTACTGTCTTGCTTAACTATAGAAATTTGGGCTCAAATGTGGTTGTATGCTGAAGACTACCTGTGCTACAATCTCTCCTTTTGTCCTCTTTCTCCTCATTTGTCCCACATAATTGCAAGTTCTGCTTCTTTTTATACTTTGCTTACCTAATTCATACAGAAAAGCTATCAAAGTATGACACGATGAGGGTTTCTGGTTATCAGCTGACTTTTTGAAGAGCCTGATACTAATTAGAGGTGAGGTAAAATGACTTATCCATGCAGTTTCTGTGGAAGTCTAGAACATGAGACTCCCTGCTCCTAGTCCAGCACTTTTACCATCAGACCATAATTGCTCTCAGGGATGATATAATGTATGGAATGTTAATTCAGTTATTCATGTCATATTTGCTTGGTAGCATTTGTGTAACTCAGAAGCATAAATAAATCAGGAGGGAAAAGTCTGCTTGTGGGCATCAAAGCAGCTTTCTTGCAGAACCTTCATCGTGTTTTTGGATTCCAGAAGAGAAGCTGCTCTTTATAAAACTGTCTTGTTCTTGGCAGGTAGCCACTGCAGAAGATGGAGCGTTCTAGGTTTCCTTTCCAGGGCACTCTCAAAGGTGGCATCTTTGAACAAAGAAATTGTGACAGAGAAATAAGATTCCTGGGGAAATAAATCCATTTTTTTAAAAATGTCTCAACATTTTAAAAAAGTCATTCAATTTTAATTTAATTTGAGCCTTTTTCTAGACCTTGGAAGACAAAGCTTCATTGCCATAAAACTTGTATTTGTTTACATTTTTTATATAATCAGATATTTCCAATGAGCTATGAATGTTACCAAATCTGATTATTTTGCATATATTTCTATGCATTCTATATCTGTTAACTAGACATAGATGGCTGGGGCCATGCAACATTGATGCATAGGTGCTTCATGAAAACTTCATATCCTTAAAATCCCAGCCAAAAGCTGTGACTTGTTTATTAAAGATGAATTGAAGCCTTTTAAAAACGGGTTGCCAACCTTTTGGACCTCAGGGATCACCAAACTCATAATGTTAAATCCCACGGACCAGAGACCCTGGAAAAATCCCAAATAAAGTCTGCAGGAAAATTCCCCACCCCGTTTTCCTACCGATCGATCATTCTTTATTTGGGATTGCAGAATACCGTCTCCAGCTCCGTTCTCAGGGGGAGAGGGAGAGAGAGAGACTTTTGGCTTCATGCAAGGAAAGCAGCAGAAGTCTTTCTCTCCCCCAAAGTCCACCAGAAATGAGTCTTTATGAGATTTGTCGCACTGGCGCAGCCTCTTGGAGCAGGATTTCTGGTGGAGTTTGGGGCAGGGAAAGAAAGACTTTTGCTGCTTTCCTTGTGTGCAGCCAAAAGCAGAAGAAGAAAGAAGTGGAAAGAAGCAGCCTGGTGGCCAGGCGTGGTATGTGGGGTGCGTGGGACAAGTTTCCCCCCTCTGCCCTTCCCCCCTCCCCTCACTACCTCATGTTATTCACAATGCAAGCAATGCAAGCCTTGTGTTCCCGTAGGCCATGTGGGTGGTGCAGCCTTGTGTTCTCGTGCAGCCTGGATTAATTGCTTTGAGGGGTGCTTTGGAGGTGACATTTCTCTGAGGACCACCAAAATTTTCTCACAAACTAACAGTGGTCCCCGGTCCACTGATTGGCGACAACTGCTTTAAAATATACATCAGGATCTCTTATTGAAGTGAATATGTTAATAGATCAGGAATATTAGTTTCCTGCATATAGTAGACACAAAAAAGCCAGCTATGCAGGCAAGATTTAGTAAAAAATACTGTTTGTCTTTGTGGGAGAGCTTCATTAGAAAACAAGATATTGTATTTTTATCAAAGTACACATAGCTAATTTTGAAATGAGAGCTTGAAGGAAAAACTAAGCTAGTTTTGTTTATTCTAGAGAAAGAAGAGGAAATTAAAAAGAGAGAAAGAGAAGGTGAGGGTTGTTCTGTTCTGCAGCAAATATGAAGGTCATTCCTGAATTAAAACAATCTTCTAAAATCCTAGAGTTAATAATAACCGGTCTCATCCTTTCCCTTGGGGATTTAGTAAAATAACACCAAGTTCTACTTCAGTTTACCCTATCAGTTTTTGGAAACCATTTTTAAGGAATCAATCAGAAGAGGAGAGACAAACTGATTAGCCTTCTCATTCCTGAGCCGGGGAAGTAAAGGAGAAGTTAGCCGTTTTTTTAGCAAAAGGATCTGGAACAGTTTTTCATAGTTCTTCAGATTGAAAAAAGATTGCCCTAAATAAATAGCCTTCCTGAGATAGCAAGATGTAATAACGTCAGTAACCATGATGAAGTTTGAAAGAACAGATGGGCAGCAAAGTTTGTTTTTCTTCTGATACGGGAATTTCCTGGTTTTACTTTTAACATAATATTGGAGTATGAAAAGTAAAGTTGTGTGTACACTTAGATACATTCAGTATACAGTATATTCAATTAAAGCTGAGCCTATAAAGGAAGATTAAAATTAACATAAATCGTAGAGGATGAAAATATAAGATAATGGGGCCCATCCAAACTAATTGAACAAGCTTGTATATATTCAGTCCCTTACCTGAGTTTATATTATGAGGCTGTTTCTCTTATCTTTTGTTAAGTTGGAATGGGGCATCTCTTTCCAATTTCAGGCTCTCTTCATAACAACAACAACAAAAAAAGTGGTAACTTTGTCACAATAGATTCCACTTTTGGCTTAATTGTCCTTTCTGTCAAGCAAGAATACTTCATGTGGCATACAATGACATCAAGAAAAAGGTCAGGAAACACCTACAAAAGGATATTTTCTCCATTTATACAACTATTGCGACTCCATAGAATTCTCTAGATCTACTGTAGTGTAACTTATTACACTGCTGTCTACTTTTTCCTCTAAGTCTCAAATTTACAAAGGATTGACTGCCAGCTTCTCTGATATCCAATTTCTCTATATTAAGAGTAACACAGAAATCACCAGTGGGAGAAGAGATGCTGCCCATCAAGACTGAAAAATTGCCGGTTTCTTAACATGGTTGCTAGTTTTGTAAAAATGGTGCACTTTTATCATATTATGTGAGAAGTTGACAGCCATTTTCCCCTGTTGCAAAAGTGCCATCTGTAATGTTCTACAGATGAAATATTTTTCCAGAAGAAGCAATAGCCTTTTTCAGTCTTCTCTTTCGTCTACAGCAGGGATCTCAAAACTTGGCAACTTTAAGACCATGCTGGCTGGGGAATTGTGGGAGTTGAAGTCCACAAGTCTTAAATTTGCCATGTTTGGAGACCCCTATTCCACAGGAGCCAAGCACACAAGCAATTCCCAGGGAGCTGAAGGAAAAACAGGAGGAAAGTCCAAGCAGAAACAGCCAGAAGCAATCAAAGAGTGATTACAAGAGTGGAGTAAGGACAGGAGGATAAAGACTATGTTTTTGTGCAGCAGATTGACCAGTAGCTGAGGAAGAGATATAAAACAGAGACAAATAATCCATAATCTGACAAGCAAATGAAGTCTTAGAAATACCCCAGAGACTTAAAGGTCAAGAAGATCGCAAAAGTCAGGAACAAGAAAGCTTGAAACAAGGAGCACAAAGCTGGATGCCAAAGGTGCTTCCAATAGTGGAAGGTAGTCCCTGGAGGCTGAAATCCCTTCCCCACTGAGCATGCACAGCTGAAGCTTTTCTCCCTCCAATGGAAGCAGATAATGAAGATGCCACCCAGGTGCCTTGATGTGTCAATAGCTGCCACTAGCGTGTGTGGTGCTTATTTTGTTGGGGCACTGTCCCTTTCTTCTTGGTGACCAAGGAGGGCCCTTCAATGTTGGCAGATGAAGAGCCTGCTATCTATGGAGGCAATATCTGGTGGGTTTAACCTCCTGTCCTCTTAGAGCCTGGCTTTTGGATTGTGATAAAACATTAGTCAGATCAGGTCAGAAAGATACTGTAGTATGCCATAGAGATGACTCTGGAGAAAACACCCATAGGCTCTTTAGGAATAACAAGAGATGCAGAAGCATGTGTTAAGCCCAGGGAAGAGGGAGAATATTAGAAAGAGACAGGATCCTCCACTCGCCCCACTCCAGGGGGTAAACGAGGGAAGGAAGGGAACTTGTGGGAAACTGGCAAGATTCTGTTGCCAGTTCTCTCCATACAGTAGATTTCTAGTTTCCCATGGAATCTGTCTCTTGTTCTTATAGGACTAATAAATTATTTCAAAATTGCCTATGTAGCACAATGATTGCTCTAAGTCATTCCCAACATTTCAAAGATTACAGATGAAACTAGTGATTATCTGGGAATGTATGATATTTGTGTCAACAGATTTAGACTTAGTGTAAACAGATTAGCCAAAATCTGTAGGTTGGATGGTTGGAGGTCCCAAGCCACTTTTTCTCTTAAGCAGTGCCTAGGTCTTTACATTATGTTCCCACTATTTAATCTGAAATATTCCTGGGGCCACTTCCAAAACCTTTCCACAAACCTAAATATGTGTAAGAGAGAGGACCTCTCCTCTGTGTTGTATTTTGGTGTTTAAAAAGTCAAAATAATTTCAATAATACTAATCCTGGCTATCTAGCATGAAGGTGAATTCCTAGAAGATTCAGTTGCTATTATTCCCTTGGGGAATCTCACAAGCAATAAACAAAAATCAAACTTTATTTAAAAAAATAATAGCTTTGTTATTGCTTTAAACAAATATATGGTCCAAACATTGATTTCTAAAATAAAATAAAAATACAATAATAGGGTTAGCAGCATAAACCTACACATTTTAGCCCCATTTCAAATTTTGAGTTAAGTCTTTGGAATTACAGATAAGGGGCAAACCCTTGTTAGAAAGAAAAAAAGAGCGACCAAAAATTTGACCTTGTAATCTCTGTTGAATATAATTAATTGAGTATAAAATGTATCTGAGTGCCCTTGGAAAAAATGCAATACAGGCTAAATTAAATTAAGTCAATAATCAGTATAAAACAGGCATAATAGTTGGTTATATTCAGTTAACTTGATCTTAACTGATTCACATAATAGGGCCCCTGAGAAACTGGAGTTTTGTGCAAGCTGCTTTTCAAAAGAGTATGAAATATGGGCTCTGGAAAATGTCCATTGGTATTTGAGATGCAGAACAGAATATAAATCAACTGCCAGAATAAGTCTGGGGTGGCCTTTCAATGATACTTATAATATAGTTGAGGATTGACAGCTGTTTCCACAATTCTGTACCCTACATCAGCTATTTAATAATCTTTTAAACTTCATTCATTTCTAGGAGTAATAGATACCCAGGTGAAAATGGCATGGAAAATGCTTTGCCTGAGGTCCTTTTCCACAATGGAGGTCTAAAACTGTCCAGTAGTATTAGCAGAAGCAACTCATCTGGTAGCAGGATCAGATTTGGCCTGTTTAAAATTTTAAGTGCTAAATTGCAAATATTTATTGTCGAAGAAGATAAATTATAGAGGTGCCCATATTCAGCTGCTATCTTGTTAAAAATAAAAATGCCATGCTGTGTTTATAATACAAATATTCTGTATGTCCAAAAAATCTGTAAAACTAGACAAAATTATTGTTGCTGTTGTTGTTATTACTCTATAATCTACTATAGCTTTGTAGTCAGTTTGCAGCAAAATCACGCAAACTGACTACAAAGCTAGACATGTTCGAGTTGCTAAATTAATACACTGATCATTGTGTAAAAAATACACCCTACCTGTATCCGAAAAGTCATGGGAACATAAAGTGGAAAAAGTTGTTGAAAATAAGACAGTGAAGATCTTGTGGGACTTTCGAATACAGATGGATCGCCATTTGGAACACAAAACGCAGCAACTGTATCAAACCATTAACCCCAGTGACTGGTATTTGTGATTCATTTTTAAATGTTCAGTTGACTGAGTTTCATGTTTAATGAATAAAAGAGATAATAATAATAATAACAACAACAACAACAACATTCACCATCAGTCAATTGCAAAAGGCAGCTTTATTGGGAACAGTGACAATACTTCTAATACCATCAGACGTCAACATCTGCCTATCCCAGGTCCTTGGAAAGGATTCACTAGGTGGATAAAAATGCCAAATCCAGTCTGAATATCTGGCAGACTGTGCAACAACCATAACAGTAATATACCCAAGAATTTCTAAAGAAAATGTTATATCTTCCTGTACAGTTTTGATATTATACACCCAATTCCATACCTTATTCGTACCTTACTCTCTGAATATGGTGTTAGATAGAAAACTGAAATCAACAACTTGGTGTAAATTCCTGGCTAGATATATTTACTTACTTTCTGGAGAAATAAAAGGTTTTACCAAACAAAACACAACTAAATTAGTAGGGACTGACTTTTGTATAATATGGAACTCTCCCTACTCTGTTTAAAGGTATCCTTTGGCAATATCCCCTCCCCACACACACACACACACACACACACACAAAATATATTTGGCTACTAGTTGGTGATAAATGAATCCAAAACTGCTTCTGTGTAAGTTGTCATGGTACTGTCAAGTTTCTTTTTTTATTTAATGAAAGAGGCACCATCTGGTAATTGCAGATAATTAAAATGAAAATATACAGAGGAAGGTGTTGATGTCATTCTTTTGATGAATAAATCAAAAGGTGTTTATGTCAATCTTTTGATGAATAAATCACAATTCTTTTAAAGTGGCTTTTGCTAAGCTTGTTGGGCTTGGATATATTCAATGAAACCTAGATTTAAATCCATTTCTAAATCCTTGCAAGCAAAATATGATTGTTTATGTGTTTTATAATAATTGCTCTATTTTGGAATACTGTATCCAGTTTTGGTCGCCATGACGTAAAAAAGATGTTGAGACTCTAGAAAAGATTGTGGAGAAGAGCAACAGAGATGATTAAGGGACTGGAGGCTAAATATATATAAAGAATGGTCGCTGGAATTGGGTATGTCTAGTTTAATAAAAAGAAAGACTAAGGTGACATGGTTTCAGTTTTCTGTCCCGAGTTCTGTCCTTAGATTGTCTTATAAGGGCATGTCTCTTTATGGCCCATACCATCTTCATTGGATGAATATGCCCAGCAGTTGGATAATCTGCCATATAATGTCTACCTCCAGAAGCCACCAGCAGGTCCCATTCACCATTATTTTTTTTCACTCACTCAAAATAAGTTCACTGTTGTTGTTGCCTTCTACTCTCTTTTTCATCCCTTTTCTATTTATTCTCTACTTGCTTCAATCCAGCAACACTCTTATTATCTAAATCCAAACATATATCCTAACTCAACTTCTGTCACTGTCTTCTTTCATTTTCCATCAAGGACTTCTACCATTTTCTCCATTTCCATCTCTTCTTACCACTAGAATTACAATCCATCCATATTCACAGCAATTTGGGTGGGTGGGTGGAAATAATGGCAGAAGAATGTTTAAATCCTTAATTAAGATCCTTAAGTTGAAGACACCATCCTTTGATCAAAGGTGAACCTCATGATTATTTAAGCTTTTGGTGCTGATTTCATCACTGTAGAGAAAAGGCTGATGTATCTGATGTGTGAGGGCAATGTATATTTAGTTCTATAAGTAGTCCTTGACTTGCAACCATTTGTTTAGTGACAAATGTTCAATGGCACTGAAAAAGTGACTTATCACCATTTTTCACACATAAGGCTGTTGCAACATCTTTATGGTCATGTGATAAAAAAAATCAGTCACTCGACAACTGGCATTTATTTATGGTGGTTGCAGTGTCCCAGGATCATGCGATCACATTTTGCAACCTGATGCCTTAATCACTAGATCAAACTGATCTGGTCAAACTTTACAGCTGTATTGCTTTGTGACAGAAATTGCAGCCTCAATTGTGGTTGTAAGCTGAGGAATATCTTAGAAAACCTTAGACTGTCTACTATTGACCTCACTCCTTTCCTAAGAGGTCTATAGGGGGCGTGCATAAGCGCACCAACGTGCCTACCGTCCCTGTCCTATTGTTTCTTTTATTTTTCTTATATGTACTCATTTCATGTATTCATAACTATGTATATACTTATACCTATTATCTCGTAAGCGATTGACAAATCAAATAAAAAAATAAAAAAAAAATAAAAAATAAATCTCTAAGTATGGTTGATGGACTAGTCTTCTGACTTAAGAGTGATGTGTATGTGGGGCCTTTGATCAAGAAAACAGAACAAGGGAAGGATTAACCTTCCATACACTTCCGGTAATCCTGCCCCAATCAATCTAAGGCCTCCAGAGGCTACTCTGAAGAAAAATGTTACATCTATCCCTATATCACACACAAGATAGCCCTACACTTCTTATTTGTACTACATGTTGACATTTTGATGGTAATTGCAAATTCTCCCTTGTGTCAACATCAGAAACAGTGAGGCCCAGGCTTCTACTGCCACATTGAAGCTATGTTTACACAGGATAGATCTCCTAGAATTGATGCTGATGTTTGTTAGGTTTTTTTTTTAATCTCCCAAATTGTGCTCCTTAGTGTGGCCAAGTCCATGATTATGATATAGAAGTTTGATACTTTCTACAAGCCACCTGAGGTCTTTGTTTTTTTTCCCCTGCTGTGATATTTTTATTATATTTTTGAAAAATTGTAAGTCGTCAGATTTCCTGCTGGCAGTGAATAGACCCCAAGCTTAAGAATGCTGTGAGGAATGCTATTTTGTATTTGTAGAGATATCATTTATCCTAGCATCTGAGAATTATTTTTCCTATTGCCTGCATCATATACAAAAAAACAGGATTTAAAACCCAGTGTTCCACTACAGGGTAATAAAGTTGGCCAAATATTTATGCAGAGAAAGTAAAAGGGAAAAAAACCCTTTGCGTAATAAGTTGTCTTTTTCTTATGAAACTGCTACTGCCAGTTTTATACCACCTTTGAATTTTTTTCTGTGATGCCTAGATGTTAAATGTCTAGCGAAACAATACCTCCCTGAGGGGAAGGATACATACAGCATTTCTGCTATTTCATGATTTTACATGGCATATGTATGTTGAAAGAAATCCCATTGTCTCTAGAAAATTTACCTTTGTTTCATTTCTTTTTATCTACATGGTTGCAGATTTCCTGTCAAATTGTCTTAAATCCATCTTGAAATATAGCTGTTTGCTTCAAGCTTTCAAGAAACCACCCATCTCTCTCACAGATCATATTTAATTGATATTTTGATATTTGATATTTAAGCATACATTTTTAAATGATAGGACAACTTAGGCATCTTTTATGTAGCTAAGGATGTAATGTTTGTGAAATATACTTTTCTTAATTTTTGCTGTGGTGTGATTGACAATGATGTTAAATAAAACACAAACACACATTATGGTTTAGCACAGAAATTCACTATTTTTAGCAGCCTGTCAGTTGCATCAAATTTTGCCTGATGTGCTGAGGCCATATTCCTGATGTGGACAGCATTCATTTTTCATTGATTTTAAGGGAGTAAGTAGTGGGAGGTTTGTCTCACTGACTTGCCAAAACATCTAAGCAGGGCCTGAAAAAGAATGTTAACCAGCCATCAGATATTTGGCTTCCCTGATTTTAATGTGCTGTGTTGTTGTTGTTGTTGTTGTTATTATTAAATTTATTATTATTACATTTATTTACCACATATCTCACAGTTCAAAGAAACTCTGAATAGCATATACACTCATGCTCTGGGTTTCCCATTTTTAAACCAGATCTGTACCCAGGGTTTGGTATAATTGTGATTTCTCATTGGCAGACTATAACAATTTTTTGAAAATATATATCAGAGCAAAGAGCTTTCCATATTTCAAGAATTTGTTTTAATTGTTTTATTTCTGTTGAATTTTTTATTCAATAAGGAACATCTTCTTTAGTTGTATCACTGTAGCTGTCACCAGTGCCTTTTCATGATACATAAATAATGATGTGAATTTATTTCTATAGTGTTCTTGTTATATTGTCAGGTGGACTTAATATTAGCTAAAAATTAAATCAAATTCTGTGATATGAAATAACCAGCATACTCTTCCACATCATAAAACAAAGCAGGTAGGATTTAGTCATGACTAAGTTAAGCTCCATTGGTTTCTATGGATCACTTGAGCTGTAAGCATGACTAAGCCTGCAGAAATGTACGGTTCTGCTTTCTGTATTAAACTAATAAATGAAATAAGGGAAAATTAGTATGGATAAAAGGTTTGAGTTGTGAGCACAGCAGCCTTAAAGGTTTGGCATCTAATGTGATCATTTAGTTTCCCAATGAAAAGTCTTTATCTGTGCAATTACTTTCCACCGTTTTCAGTGAGATTTGCAGTATAATTCTTAACACTTTCTACTCCAAAATAAAGGTAATTTAAGTCCAGGAAAACTTATTTTCCAGCAAGCATGTTAAGTCTTTTTTAAGGGGTTTTAACATATACTTGCAGAATTTTCCTTATGATTGACCATGTGGGAAATTCAAATATTTTCACAATTTATCAAATTAAATCGAGTGATACAGATACCTTGACTATATTTATGTTGTTTCTTTTGTGTGTGTGTGTGTGGTTTGTGTAGTTTTTGAAGAGCCCGAAGATCCAAGTAACAGATCTTTTTTTTCTGAGATCATCTCTTCAATTTCTGATGTAAAGTTCAGCCATACTGGGAGATACATCATGACCAGGGATTATCTCACTGTCAAGGTGTGGGATCTGAATATGGAGAACAGACCTATTGAGACATACCAGGTATTTTATCTTGATCCTTGTTTCCTGGGATGTGAATGAATGGTATAGTAGGCATTAAATACAGTGTATGAGAGTATGGGTGTGTTCACAACATTCTTAAATGCTTCAAAACCATTTATTTTTACAAGTATTAATTTATTAGCGCTGTGAGATCTTGGAATTGGCCTACACATAATTTACTGATTTCAATTATATTGCTAATGCAGTAAAAATAAACCAGATTCTTGGTGATTTTTAGTAGTAAGAGCAACAGACACCGAAACACTGAAATTAAAACATCCATGATAGAAGTCCCAAAAGTGGTTTTTTTCAAGAGGCAGCTGGACTTTCTTGTTTTTCTTTGAAGACATTTTGCTTCTCATCCAAGAGGTTTCTTCAATTCTGACTGGATAGTGGGGAATAGAAGGATTTATATTCTTTGCAGACAGCTGGTCATTTACATTCTTTTAGAGAGTCGTTGAGGCCACTTGGAGGTTTGTCTGTGTCCACAGGGTCACCTGAGTAGTGCAAATACTAGTGGAGCAGAGGTGGTATTCAGCAGGTTCTGACCAGTTCTGGAGAACCGGTAGTGGAAATTTTGAGTAGTTCGGAGAACCGGCAAATACTACCTCTGACTGGTCCCACCCCCATCTATTCTCTGCCTCCTGAGTCCCAGCTGATCATTGGCTGGGTCTTCTTTTGTTGCCCTGAACAGGAGAACGGAGCTGGAAAGCAGGTTAGTGGAGTGAGGAGGGAATGGGGATTTGGCAGTAACCTTCCCCTGTCATGCCCACCAAGCCATGCCCACCAAACCATACCACACCTACCAAGCCACACCCACAGAACCAGTAGTAAAAAAATTTGAATCCCACCACTGGTGTGGAGTCTTTTTGGAACTGGTGAAAGGACTGTGTTGTAGACTGGAGAAGCTTCTTGGATCAGAAACAAACATTTTCAAAGAAAAACGAAGTCCAATTGCCTCTTGAAAAAAGAACCTGTGGGACAACATGACCTGGATGACTGAGAATCTCTGAAGACATCCATGATAGAAACTAAGATAAAATAACTGTTGCTAATAACTTCAAATTCTTGTCCTCTGAAATCTGTGAGCAAAGCTTGAATTAAACTTTAACATGGTGTTCCTTCCGAGTGATTCTTTCCTTTTATTCTTTGTGCCTCTTTTTCTCCTAGGTTCATGATTACCTCCGCAGCAAGCTGTGCTCCCTCTATGAAAATGATTGCATTTTCGATAAATTTGAATGTGTATGGAATGGGTCAGACAGGTGAGGAGTTATATACAGGATTATTTTTTATTTCATTTTCTGATTCCTCAAATCCACCCACTTTTATCTTTTCTGCTCTTTGATTCCTCATGCAGAGCAGAAAATATTTTTTTGTAAATAAAAAAAAATCATTACATTTCAAATTTCATTGAAACTTCTATAATAATTCTCATAACTTGTTCAAATGTCACTCCTGTCATCCAGAAAACTAACATAAGGCATACAAAGAGCAGCTGCAAGTAATTTGAAGAGAAGTTACTTGAATTAAAATAGCTGAAGTACTGCTTATGTTGGACCAAGCATATAGATCCCAAAAACCTGATAAGCATAGAACTGATGGTGGAATGAGCTGCACACAAAGATGCCAACCTATTAATGTTCTTATGGTACATTAGCATTGGAATGAGTTGTGGGTTTTTTTAAATGACAAGGAACTTGTACCAGCTTACATAAATTAGAATTTCTGAAACAGCCAGGCATGCAAAGCCAAGATTTAATTGGCTCCATTTATGAAATAGAAATGAAATTGAAGTGACCTATATATAGTTGCCTAATTCTTCCTTGGAAACTATGGCTAATGGAATTAGGATTTTTCTTTTTGTCAACATTATACTTTCAGCTATGGACAATTAGAAAATTAAAAAGTAATTTGAATATTGCTCATTTGTAACATAAAATTAAGCATGAAATTAACTTTCCATTGTAATTAGTTTTTATATTTTCAGTCTAAATATTGGCCTGCAGGATTTGTGGACTGGAATATTTCTCTGAGTCCACCAGTCCCAAGAAAGGCCCTAATCGAAGGGATGGTGCTGCATTGAAATGATCATCGAAAATGATCATTCCTTATTTGCAAGCAGCATTCCCTTTGATGTAAATATTTATGAGGGCAACCCAAGCCAACTGTTGAATTTGCTGAAGCTTTTAATTGGATCCATGTATCATCATTCTTTTTTCAGGTAGTTAGCGCTTATTTGATGAATCGCTATTTTGATACTTAACATTTTTTAAAAAACAAACATCTTGCATTTTGTGAATTGGGATGAATGCACAAAATAATGATAAGAAGAAATGAGATGAGTTCCAACAACTGTCCCATGCTGCCTACCAAAGTGTGGTCCAATTTAGCCATCTTGCCCAAATATAAATGGAAATTGCAGGAATGAAGAAGGAAGACTTTTCTCATTGCATAAATGCATGAGTTATAACTGGCCTAACTACCAATGGTAATTATAATCCCCCTTTATGTTGACATTTACAGAGCAAGCAAATTGCCTCCTGATCTGCTATTCCATTCCACATTGCTTTGAGGTCTCCTCATAGTGGTTTCCCAAGAAAGATAAAGATAGGTTTCCTCTGCCCAGTCATGTCCGACTCTAGGAGGCGGTTCTCACCTCCATTTCTTAGCCAAGAGAGTCAACATTGTCCCAAGACATTTCTGTGGTCATGTAGCCAGCATGACTATATGCCAAGGAATGCTGTTACCTTCCCACTGAAATGGTACCTATTTATCTACTCACGTTTGCATGCTCTCAAACCGCTAGGTGGACAGAAGCTGGGGCAAGTAACGGGAGCTTACCCTGTTGTGTGGCGCTCAAGTCTCGAACTTGGGCTGTCAGCTTTGCAGCTGACAAGCAAACTACTGAGGCATCATGCATGAATTATAACTGGCCTAACTGGCCTGGTGGGGATGTCTTAAAGCTGGATATGTCCTGAAATGGGTTGAGAGAAGTAAGAAAACCAAAAAAGCTCTAAATTTCATTTGACGCTGGTTTTTTGTTTTTGTTTTTTTTTTGTGCTTGCTTCTCAGTGTCATCATGACTGGCTCCTACAACAATTTCTTTAGAATGTTTGATCGCAATACCAAGCGTGATGTGACTCTTGAAGCCTCAAGAGAAAACAGCAAACCCCGTGCCATCCTGAAGCCTCGCAAAGTTTGTGTTGGGGGCAAAAGGAGGAAAGATGAAATTAGCGTGGACAGTCTGGACTTTAGCAAAAAGATCCTGCATACAGCTTGGCATCCTTCAGAAAATATAATAGCAGTGGCAGCAACAAATAACCTGTATATATTTCAAGACAAGGTTAATTAGAGAGGGGAAAAGATGTTTCTTGGGAATCTAATATTCTGGAGACTAGCAGACAAACGTTTCTTAAAGGTTTTTTTGGTCCTGTTTTCTTCTCCTCCTTGGTTTTCTTTTTCTTTTTTTCATCATTCCTCTGCAGACACTAACTGTGTAGAGGTAAACTCTCAGATTCCAACATTTACTGCTTCCACCCCTAGATAAATTGGGTGGCAAAGCAAATTAGGAACAGTTGAATTTTAAGTACTGAAAGCGACCAAGCTGTTACTACTACAGTGAGCTTGAATTCTGTATGCTTTCATTTCCTCAGTAGTTGCTGGTAAATTTAGTTCCTTTAAAAAGATAATTTGTAATCTAGAATAAAGGTAAGATTACTAAATTATATTTACAAAAAAAGAAGACAAAACTCAGCCAAGGCCATGAAACAAAGATGCATTGTATTAAGCCAGAGATCTCCAAACTTGGCAACTTTAAGACTTGTGGACTTCAACTCCAGAATTCTCCAGCCAGCTATGCTGCCAGCTATGCTGGCTGGAGAATTCTGGGAGTTGAAGTCCACAAGTCTTAAAGTTGCCAAGTTTGGAGACCCCTATATTAAGCTATCTCTTTTTTAAAAAAAATACGTGGAGATTTTTCTTTTGGATTACATTATTTGAAAACAGGACTTAGGATTCCTGTTGGTTCAGTTCTTATAATTGACTGGTTACCTTTTTAAAATGATATGTTCCTTTTATTAACTCAGGGCCTTTCCAGATGATCATTTATTGTTATCACACAATGAATGTTTTCCTGTAACTCAGTTCTTGTGAGAGATACATCTTCTTCTTCTTTTGTCCCAGATTGCACATTGGATTAAAAACAACGTAACAACATAAAGTTGCGGCCTTCTTCACCATCTTCAGGTTTTCACACCTTCCGCAAAGGACTCACTGCCTTGAAAGTGCAGTGAAGTCTAGGTGCACAACTCTCATTGTCACCTGTTGAGTAGTGTCTGTGACATCAGAGGTGACCTATGAGCTGTCTTCACTTTGGCCATACCGCTAACCTACTTACATTAGGAATAGATGAAGACCATTAAAGCCAAACTAATCCACCTAAGGCTTGCTGACTTCCTTCTCTTTGTCTTCTTCCTTTACATGTAGTTCAGTTCTGTTGACTCCGGTTCCAGCATTGATGCAACTGTCCCTTTTTTAAAAAAAATAAAAACTTATTTTTTAAAATTTAGGAAATAGGTAAATTTCCGCAGTGATATCCCACCCTATCCCATCCCACTCAGCAAAGAAGAGATCTTTCCTTTCCACAAATGCAAATTCTCTTCTACTGTAGTTGGAAAGGAGACTGCCCTACTCTTACTGAAGGCAGGCTAGTGCAACTTTGTTCTTAGAGGGCAGAAAGGCCCCGTTTTCTTATCTGGAAAGAGCCTCAGACAGGGAAAAAAAAAAAAAAAACTAAGGCAAGACAGAAGGAGCAGGTTTGCGACGGGAACATTTTGACTCATCGTTCATGAAGGGGCAAGGATGCTACCACGAGCTGCAACCTGCTGTCAGGATCCCCCACAAATGGTCTCTGATGGATTTGGCTGAGTCAATCCTTTGGTGCCTTTTGATGGTATACAAAATACCTTAAAACACAATGCTTCCAAAACGTGATATTTGCAAACCAAATTGAATCTGAGCTTGCTTCTGCAATTCCTTATTTTTGAGTTTTTCTGTTTGTTTTTATTTTAATTTTTTAAAAAATTCTGATTTGTTTTGGATAAGAATCTCAGAACAGTTCTCTTTTAATCTCTTGCATGTCATAAATATATATGTGTTGGTAGAGGGGAAAAGACCTCCTTTTTTTTCCTTATAGTCGTGTATTTTTTAAAGTATTGTTTGTTTATTTATTTATTTATGCCAAGTGTCATTTTTTCCCCTTTCTTTTTTGAGAGTAAAAAAAAAAAAACCTCTTTAGTTAAAACTGTATGGCTTTTAAAAGAACTCAAACAAAAATAACCACCAAAACATCTTGTACTGCTATTATTATTCTTAGCACTTGACTGCTTTCTAAGAGAGGTTGCCCCATAGATGGGCGGTATGAAGATTTAACTCAAATAGCTCTTCATCTTTGCATGGTAAACTGTCCAGTTCTACTACAAGGATAATGCCAGTCCTGCCTTCATTTGATCAGTTTGGGAGACAAAAAAAAAAAGAGGTGAGTGGGTGGAGGGAAGGAGGGAGGGAGGGAGGGAAAAATCAAATAGCCAATTCTACAAAAAATAAACTTAATTCTTTCTCTAACGAGGCAGGTATTTGAAGATCAATGTGCTTTGCATTTTTCTGATCGTAAAAAGGAGGCGATAGCTTCAACTTTTGTGATTGTTGCAGTGAAGCATACAAGAATTCCCGGATACATACTCTGCAGTGGTGGAATTCAAAATATTTTACTACCAGTTCTGTGGCGTGGCTTGGTGGGCATGGCAGGGAAAGGTTACTGCAAAATCCCCATTCCCCCCCCCCCACTAACCTGCCTTCCAGCTCCGTTCTCCTGTGCAGAGCAACAAAAGAAGACCCAGCCGATCAGCTGGGCCTCAGGAGGCACAGAATAGATGAGGGCTGAGCCAGTCAGAGGTGGTATTCTTAACTACTCAAAATTCCCACTACCAGTTTTCCGAACTATTCAAAATTTCCGCTATCAGTTCTCCAAACTATTCAAAATTTCCGCTACCGGTTCTCCAGAACTAGTCAGAACTTGCTGAATACCACCTCTGGTCCTCTGGTAGAATGGGGCGGGGGAACCCCACTTATTTTCCTGTCCTGGGCTAACATGGCTTTCCCTTTATAAATGAAACTGCCCACAGTTTTTTGAAGAAGATATCGCATCCATATGGTTATCCAGAACATTAAAGGGGAGGGGACATGACAATCCTGGGAACAAGAGGAAACTTAAACATTTGGAACCCAAACTTTTCATTAATATTAGACCGCTTGCAACCTTGTCCTCTCGTCATAAGATTGACCAGGACACGGTCATATTAGTGGTTTTGCCTTGTTTAAAGGAGCGATAACAGGACAAAAAGTATACTGGCTTATAAATTTATGGCAAGTAATGGCTTTCAGAAGTAGCCTCTTTTTTTAAAAAAAGAAAAATGATTTTTAAAAAGAGTAGATGGGTCATTTTTCTTTAAAAAGAAACAAAACTAACAAACCTACATTATGGTACCGAAAGAAACATTTTGTCCAAGATGCTCTGACATGAAGCTATCCCTTACTAAAAATTGAGCAATTCAGTTCAAAGATCTGGCACATCCCCAAGCATTGTCTAGATCAGCCTTCCCCAGTCTGGCTCCCACGTTTGAAGAGTGGCAGTTTGGGAAATGCTAATTAAATGTAGAACTTCTGACTTCACTTAATTTCATGTGTGCTCCTATGAAGATAGAATAAAGGTGACATGTTTTGTGGAAAGCAGTAACTTTGCTGAATGCCAAAATAATGGAGCATTTAACCCTCTTTGGAGAAGCGCTCAGACAGGATTCTATCAAGGGCAGTTATCCCTCAAGGTTTGTCATCCAAATCTGGTATTCTCATTTTTATTTACATATCGCATTTTTATGGCCATTCATCTCGGAGTCTGGGCAATGCACAAAAGTGAAATTCTTACAAGGAAGTCAGTGATGGCACATCAAACATAGTTATGAACCAGGGAAGGCTGTGGATGTTTGCAAAGGGTCTCTCCCACTCTTTGATTTTAGTTCTTCTCACTGCATCATAAAGTACTGTTGAATCTCTTAAGCATTTTAAAATACCTTGTCAAACACTGCACCACTCCTGTTAGAATGTTATACACTCAACTGCATGGAAAGAGCTTATAGGAGAATTCTATGATCCATATCATGCACATATTCCCTTGGTGGGCCTGCTGCAATATAGTCATTCACACTGTGTTTCATCATGCACAACTGGATCCAGATTGTCTCAGATTATTCTTTTCCCCCAGAGAGTGTAGCACACAGAAGCACTCAGGGACTATGAAGCTGTTAAATTATTGGACTACGATGTTAAGGAGTTCGAAAATCACTCGCATTTACTTTCCCTTATTATCCTGTGATAATGCCCAAACTTGGTACAGAGGACCCAATCTTTTTTCCATGGGCTAGCTAAAAATAGGGCTTAAATTTTGCATTGATAAAAAGGTTCTTCTTAACATCAGGCACATTCTACACAGATAATTTACAAATTAAGTGGGCATTTCTGGTACCATTGAGTGGTACCTTTCCACTCAGGGCCAAAGATCTGCTCCACAGTGTATCAGATTACAACAGAAATGAGGACAACAATATATTTTCCTTCAGTCTACTAAAAGTCTTCAGCTTTCTTGTTGCTTCTAGGTAAGTTTTGTAGACACTCTGGGAAACAAAACAAAAAAATCTGAAAAATCAGGAAGGAGGAAAAAAAATAACCCAGGTTATACTCCTCCAAAACATCCAAGGTAGAAAATTTCTTGTATACTAGAACATCAGTCTAGAATACTTCACAAGTTGGTGTTTTCCAGGAGCTTCAGGAGTACAATTCTTAAAATACCATGGAATCTAGACATTCAAGTTGTTTGGACTCTCAAGCTAACTGGAGCTGCCATACTGCAGAAGATGCCAAAAAAAATGGGGATCGGGAGGAAAGAATAAATGGGTATCATATAGGTCATATGTCTTTTTTTTTAATAAAAGTTTTATTGGGTTTTCACAAAACATAATAGAAATAAAACATCCTTTTTTGAGAGCAGCATGATTCCAGGTTATCACATCTCCATACAGACATAATCTCAGTTACATATTCATCCTTGTATTCAATTTCATATCTTATCACTATTTTATCAATTTTTCAACAATTCTCTTCCCTTACTTTCCTCAGTCTTATTTTATAATTATCTCTTTCCTTTCCAATTCAATTAGATATCTTTTTCTAAATTTCTATATTTTTCTAGTCATTATACTTGTACTTGTCCTACTTACAATTTCATAGATTCTTTTCCATCATCATCCCAAAAGGGAAGAGAAAGAAGAAAAAACCCTCCCCTTCCAGGCATTAAAAAGCAAGGTTCCCCCTATAATTACCAAATAGAGTGTCACCTTTATATTTTAAAATTATTATCCTTTCAAATCTCATTAAACATTTAATTTATACATTATACAATTATAACATTTAATTTCTAATATCTATTTTATATCATAACTCTATCAACCGAATTCCGCTTGGTACTTTCCCTTAACAATACACACTTAATTCTAAAAAAAAGAAAATATATATAAAAATAATGAATAAAATGATTAATCCATTCAAATTCATCCTATATAGGTCATATGTCTTAAGAGTCATAAGAAGGCAGAGGGTAATCCCACAGACTATGACTGGATCTTAAAACTATAAATGTGGTTTCTAAGAGAAACCTGTCAACTTATCACCTAAGTGAAAGATTATTCTTGTATGGCAGTATTATAAAAACAAACTCATAATTTCAAATGGCTCATGGTTGTAGTGATTGTTTTACGTTCCACTACTGGCTTTGTTTGTTTAAGAATTGCAGGGAATTTGATGTAAACTGGTGAAACTCAAGATTTTTCAGAGTTTAAATATTGTGTCAAGTTCACATACTACCATACTTCATATAGAGAAACCTGTTAGCTTTTGCTTTATTTCTTGAATTTATACCCAAAATAACACTCAAGCTTACTAACACTGTACAAAAAAAAAAGCGGGGTGGGGGAACAGAATATAGTTGGTATATACAACTTGCTCAATTAGAAACATGATAAAAATGCTCTACGGTTGGTGAGAGAAGATTAAGAGGAACAAGCTTTCTTGTTCTGCCTATGATGGTTATATCTGTTTCTTCAGTGTTGAAAATTGTTATCTGCACCACCTTTGCATCAGAAATTCTAATTTATAATCACACAAATCAATTATTCTTGGTTTTTATCCAAGTACAACCCCAACATATTAGGGGTGCAGCTTGGCTGATTTCCTGAACACAGTACCTGCAACAGTGCATCAGAGATCTTCAAGAAATGTATTATAGAGAGACATGAATGGTTTTGCTGGCTGTCTTAGAAAATATAAGAGAACAATGTGGCATGATTCCTCATTAAAAACAGGCAGCCATAAAGAGTCCCCAAATCATGACAACTCACAATCAATATTAAGTTCATTGAAGCAAGAAACATTTCTCATCCTAGTTACAACCCCAACAGCTCAGCCTCAGCATTCAATATTTCTGATAACAAGGCTATGTGAACCTGTGATCTAAATCTCTGAAAATGAAGAAACCAACATTTTCCCTTTGAGCTTGTTGGGACCAGTTTCTTCAGATCCCACATCAGGAATGGGTTTCTAAACAACCCGAGATTGGCAGTTCAAATTAGTGGGGTTGACAGTCAACACGTTTTGTTGGTGAAGGAAGTTAATTGTAGCATTTCTCTTATGGTGTCCATATTCATCTCCTAAAAGATGGAAATTTGGTTTCAATGTATCAGGGAAAATGAACTCTAATAAATGAAACCTTCTCCCAGCTTGGATTGATTGACTGGCTGACTGATTGATTTGATCTGCACATTGAAAAAAACATTTTTCAGAGAATTGTAGTTCTCTAACCATAAAAGAAAAGCCACTGAATGAAATAAAAAATAATCCATTTTTCAATACAGACCATTATCACAAACCCATGTGAAAACACAGGCACTTGGTTTCTTTTATGCTAATCTTAAAACATAATAAAGAATAAGAACAAATATAGAAAATATTGTATTCAAAATCTTATTTTACCATGACTGAAATTTCTCTATTTAATAATATCTTACATAGTTTTCCTGGCCAATTCGTTGAATCGTTTCTGAATGAGAGTCCTGATATAAAAACTAATTTCACAAGGCACAAACTGGAGATAATCTATGGAGTTTGTTCCTTCAAAATATGATCACACCCAAATGTCCATCACATCATTCCACATCAAAATTTAATGCTCATGCACCTTCTTGAAACTGATAGGGCAACGTCATACAACAGTATATCCTGAAATAAAAATAAATGAAGATCATATGTCTTCATTATACAACTTCTTTGATTTCTATTACAAAATAGGGAACTTTCATCAATGATTGTAGACAGTAGAGAGAGAGATGAAAGAGAAGTGCTAGATGTGTGTGTGTGTGTGTGAGAGAGAAAGAGAGAGAGAGAGAGATGATAAATATTAAAGTTTTTAATAGGTAACAAGGAATAGTGAAAATGGGTGGCCCTGCTCTTTATATAGCCAAAACTATTTGAATGGCAGGCCTCTATTAAATCAGGCAATTTATTCATATGTTTCTCTAATATGGTTCTGCCCAGTCCTGCTATGCAGCTAGGTCTAGGACAATTTGCCATGTCTGACTTGCCACAGTCAGCGCAACCAACTTGCCATGGCCAAGTTGTTACAGTCAACTTGTCACAGGACAATTCACCATGACCAACTCATCATAGGACAACTTGCTGAAGGACAAGAATTACACTAATATTGAGGAAAGAACAACAACACTTAGCCTTATATGCCGCTTCACAATGCTTCACAGCCCTCTCTAAGCAGTTTACAGAATCATCATATTGCCCCCAACATTCTGGATCCTCATTTTATGGATCTTGGAAGGATGGAAGTCTGAGTCAAAGGAGTGGAATAGAATCATTAAAGGAAGGATGCCAAAGGAGGGACAAAATGAAATGTGAATGATAAAAATTGAAATAATTTTTAAACTATTTTAAATAATTGAATTGTTGAATTGTTCCGTGGCAAGTTGGCTGTGGTGAATTGTCCCATTCCAAATGCAACCACTCTATTAGATTGGATGAAGCTATAAAATACATATATTCTACACTCACCTGTTGCCTTTTTCAAACAGAAATTCCCATGACAGTATATGAGTAGCCTAATTGAAAGCCTATTAAAGCGGCTAATTATTAATTTGGGGACATTTTTTACTTCTGAGTTGTATATAGCTTTCCTGGTATTATCTGGACAACCCAGCTCCATTGTGTTATACCAATGTGGCTAAGTCAGATCAAGCTAGCTGCATCAAGGTCTCTCTAACAATGCATTATGTAGATTGCAAATTTTGTTGAGTATTTACTATGCCCCAGTGGTGCACTGGTTAGAATGCAGAACTGCAGGCTCCTTCTGTGATGACCCGGGGCATGGCACAAAGGCAACACAGTCAAATAAGCAAGAAGAGTCCCTTTAATACCTCCAACTTTGCCCCCAGTGTCCAGGTTACCTTCAGCTGGAGAAAAAACTCTCCCAAGAACAGTCTTTAAGTGGAAGAAATTTAGTCCGAAAACAAAGTACATAAAAACTGTAAATAAAAATCCACACAAACCACACTGCAGCAATTAATCTGACAGGGCAGGATAAGGAATTGCAGATTTGAAAGGCCAACAAAACACACACAGTTGGGAAGACTCCAGGAACCCAGATAAACCTTGACAATAACAGATAACTCATGATTTGCTTCCAACAACTTTGCTGTGCATAGCTTCCCTTTTTAAACACCGTGTTCCCAGCTGCAGCTCATGAAGGGAATCAGGGCCCTTTCCTCCCCCATAAGCCATGCAACTCACGTTGCTCCCTTCTCTGTTCCTCCCTGCATGCCCTAGGATGAAGAGGGGGTGGCCCTTAGTCTTCCTCTGAATTCCCTCTGCCTTGCTCTGCCTCTCCCCTGCTCTGCCCAGCTGGACTTTGCCCTTCCCCAGTTTCTTCCACAGCCAATGGAGCCACACTCCCACTCCCTGTTAGCTGCTTGGCCTCCTCCTCTGAATCAGATTCCAATGGGGGCATGACACCTTCTGCTGACTGCTGGCTGCCTGCAATTTGGCAGTTTGAATCTCACCAGGCTCAGCCTTCCATCCTTCTAAAGTCAGATAAAATGACCCAGATTGTTGGGGGCAATAGGCTGACTCTGTAAAACTGCTTAGAGAGGACTGCAAAGCACTGTGAAGTGGTATAGAAGTCTAACTGCTATTGCTATGCAAAATGGATTATCCTAATTTACAGTGAGCAGGATTTAGGATGAACCCTTCCTGTGCCCAAAGTTTATTTGGGCTACATTCAAGGAATATTGAGCAGTGTTCCCTGGCCTAAATCATAAAGAACTTCTGGAAATCTGTCTGTTGTGGTTTAAAGATATCCATTGTTTCAACTGAAAACAGTTTCAAAGAAAACAGCAATTCAGTGGTAGAGTATATGTGCACAGTTTGGAAAATATTTGTTGGCATCCCTCTTTGCTTTAAGTCAGCAATCTCCAACCTTTGTGGCTCTGTGGACCATCTTCGGTCTGATCTAAGTATGGTATATAAAATCATACATTGCAATGACTTACCTGTCAATGAATACTTCAGCTTCAACCATAACAACATAAGAGCACACAATAGATACAAACTCAAGGTTAACCGCACCAAACTTGATTGCAGGAAATACGACTTCAGCAACAGAGTGGTGAATGTCTGGAATACTCTACCTGACTCTGTAGTTTCTTCCCCAAACCCCAAAAATTTTAACCTTAGACTTTCTACTACTGACCTCACTCTTTTCCTAAGAGGTCTGTAGGGGGCGTGCATAAGTGCACCAACGTGCCTACCGTCCCTATCCTATTGTTTCTTTTATTCTTCTTTATATGTACCCATTTCATGTATTCATAACTATGTATATACTTATACCTATTATCTTGTAAGCAATTGACAAATCAAATAAATTCAAATTCAGTAGCACTGACAGCAGCGGTGGGGGAAAGGGGATGGTTTCATGCATACAAACTAAGTCCCATGCACGCGCAAATGAAGCTTTGCACATTCACCTGCCATTTGCGTGGCCCAGTTCCCAATGGGCCATTGACAATTGGGGACCATTGTTACAAGCAGCCCAATAAATTGAAGGGACAAGATATTTGAATCAGAAAATATTGGATTTTATTCAAATGCTCTCTAATGTTCAGTATTGACATTCAACTGCAGGGGGAAAAAAACCACATATTTTTTACCGTGCCATTCATCTTCCTGTGTGTCATAGGAAGCCATGTACAGTATATTCTGCTGAAGCAAACAGATTATTAGGGTAAATATGCATTTCAATGAAAAGAAATATTCCTTTTGTGTTTCATGAAACAGCAAAATCGGCTTTTTGTCTCCGTCAGCAAGCTTACTCCTTCCTAAAGGGGAAAAATAGTCACAGGTGTTCTCCAGCTTGTGCAGGATCATAATGAAATAGTAGACATCTTTCCCTTCCAAATTCAGACTGCGGTGCCCAAAAGAAAACCTGTGCATATGACTGCCAAATATAATGAGCTCAGAAATTTCCATGCAGCATGATATTTACTAAAAAAAAAGGCAACAACAATAACAATACGAAAACCCTTCAGGAGCCTGTTTTGATGCAGCTTTATCAAATGAATCTGTAATTGGAACAAGACCGATAATGGCTTGGTTATTGCAAATCTTAAAACAAGTTTAACGAGCAACTTTAGGGAGATTGGGCGCATGGGTGGGGCATGTATTAGTCAAAGAATTTACAATGGAAAAAGCACCATTTCCTGGAAGAAAAGGCAGAGGTTGGTCTAGTTCGTTCTATCAACTCTTAACATCTTCTCTCATTAATGAAAGGGAAATCTATTGTACCATTACGAGGGCCAGTGTGACTGTTTCTTACTCTGGCATCCTATGTTGAGAAGGAGAGAGCATTGAACTTCCAATGACATTCGAACCTTCACTTCTCCCTCATATCACACAATATCTTGTAGCCTCTGAATCACTCTCCCAGATTGGAGTAGTTATCAATACATTCTCTGTTTTTTTCAGGGTTGGTTTAAAAATAGTCCTCAAGGTTACAATAGATTTGAGGCCTTCCCAAATTTGAATTAAAACATTTTGCAAAGTGCTGTCATACCCAATCTAGGCAAGGTAGACCATATATTTGGAGCATTTAAAAAAAATTAAAACTAAAACTTTACTGCTTCTTTCTTATATAAGGATTTATACTGTAATTGTGACTAGAAACCTTGAAAATGTTATGCTGGGCTCTTTGTGGGCAAATGAAAATATAGTATGAGTACAGATAAGTTGGAAAGTGAATGATAGACCATACTTCTGTTTTCATCTTTCATTATCATGAAATATACTACAAAAAATAACTATCATCGTTATGTCTCAAGCAACAACTTTAAAGGAATAATAGGCAATGTTTTGGGATGATCATTTTAAATACCTCTTTATTACATTCTTTAAACTCTATTCATAACAATTTCAGGAAAACAACCTTCTGTTTATTGTACACAAGCTTATTTTTATTCACAGCTAATAAGAGCATCTGCAATTACGTTGGAGAACGAAGGAAAGTCCAGAGCTGGATTTAACTCATGCCTACAATAAAGGATTCTAGTAATTTTTTTTACTGTGCCATCAGAAGGGTGATGACTTTAAGCAACTTGATACATAGGCCTTCTCCAACGTAATATTGTCTGTCTTTGTGGTTTTCTTGGTACAGGAGTGGTAACTGTTGCCATCATCTTTGAAGTCTAAAACTATTGTGTTGTCATTTTCATGACAACGATCATCCACTTCTAACATCTTCCTATGACACTACTGTCTGATATAGGTGCCTGCTTCCATTAGCTGAATGCCTGGGTTGGTCTTCATTCTTTGGATGACCCTGTGGAAGTACTTCCTCTTGACATACAATCCTGATGACCTTTACTCATCTCTTCCAGGAACAACCCTCTGTCACAATGAGGCACCAGAGAAGGAACTGAGGATGGATGTCCAATAATTCTACAATAATGTTCTTATTTTGATTTTTCAGAATAACTAAAGGCTGGGGACATATTTTGGCCCAAAGGATGAACATGGTTCAAACCAGTGCTTGGAGGAAACTTTAAACAATAAGTGTATACTTTCCACAACAAAATAGTTGAGGTCCACCTGCTCATATTTCAAACATATGCAAGAAAAGCCCTTCTTTCAATAATTAAACTTTAAAACAGACTCCTATGACACAAATACTGCTATTTTAAAAGCTGACTGAAGTATGGAGCTGGGATTCAACCTTTTTGTCCTCCTTGTCTCAGGAATGTAAATGCCCCCATGATGCCTTAAAACTACACTCACTGATTTCAGTACAGGACATTACATATTTTGGGACTCTGGGGAGAAGAGCTTCTTTTCCTTTCAACCAGACCCAAGAAGAGAAGGTATTCAGAAGAATGTTAACGATCAGACTAACTTTGGGAATCCCCATGAGCTATCCATAGCTGGCTTATGGATTAAAGGACAGCTGATTAAATAACAGGAGAATGGCAATAGCAACTGCAATAGCAACAACACAGACTTATATACATAATACTTTACAGCCCTCTCTAAGCAATTTAGAGAATCAATACAGCATATTGCCTCCAACAATCTGGCTCCTCTTTTACCTCAGAAGGATGGAAGACTGAGTCAACCTTGAGCCAGTCAGAATAGAACTGCTGACAGTAAGCAGCGAATTAGCCTGAAATATTGCATTGTAACCACTGCACCACCATGGCTCTAGGGATAATTGTGAGCATGAAAATTTGGCGGAAATTCTTGAATGGTCAAATTTTCAGAAGTGAGCATTACTGCCATCTATATTTTTCATTCTACAATTATTCTGCAAAAACAAGCTCTACATGTTTAAACAGAGGCTTGCCACTGTCATGTCACAAACTCAAAAGCAAATGGACAAATGTAAGACTTAGATGGGGAACTGTTTTTCCCCTGCTCATAATTCTGTCTCAGCTACAAGGATGGACACCAAATTTAAATATTAAATTTAGTAAATTATACACTAGTTTCATCCCAATATTCTCAAATGGTATTTTAAATCAGTCATAATAGCAATGCAAACATTGTCAGTCACCATGTATTTGCAAGGTGGTTTGTAAATTACCATCCATTTATATACTAAGGCATATTTCTTTTGTTACATTCACAAAATGTGCAATATGTGAAGGTCAAAATGCAAGCCATGAACGAACCATATAATTAACTGCACTCGGATGAAGAGGCATCAAATGCACTTCCAATGGAGCAGCGTGAGCCGTGCTTGACTGTAGAGAATTACATTACTTCAAGGCAAGATTTCTGATCTTGTTCATGCTTTGAAGTTTTAGAAGATGTATCATGAATGGGGGAATAAATTGTTGTCTTGAAAAATCATTGTTCCTGAAAATAACAGCTCTTCAAGGATGATGCTCCATGTATTCTTTCTGACCACATCACATAGATACTCAATCAGACTTACAGGTTGTGTGACAAATATTGCATTCGGGGCCAAGACAGTAGGAATTAAATGTCCCATAATTATCAACCATCATAGCCAATGGGAATTTGGGGGATTCTAGTTCCAACACTTGGGGAAGATGGTATCTAGGCTATTCCTTTCCCACACAGTGATTCATTTACTTATAAACCATTAGAAAAGTGAATTATCCAGCAGCAAAAAAGGCGAGTGCCAAAACAGAATTCAAACAACCATACAAATTTGCATACCCATAAAATATGCTACTTTACAAATATTTGCAAATTTAGAAATTATTATCGATCATTTAAAGCAGGACTTCCCAATGACTGCTCAAGGCTGTGCTCACTGGTGGCTGATCCTGGATAACACTGTCTCTTCACTTGCCATCTTACCTTCAGGACTAGGGATTAATGTGGAGCTCTACAGAGATCCCAAAAGATTAATTGACCCCAACTGACCTTCCATCCTTTAGCAACTGCTATTGACCCCCAGACATTTACTGACCCTCTTTTGACCTTCATCTGTTTATTGACCCCTTGAATAAACCCATTGACCCTTGGGTTCAATACTGACCACTTTGGGAAACCCTGATTCAGTGAAAAATTAAAAACTATTTTACCACAGTGAGGTCATGCCAGACCAGAGTTATAGGAAGTGATAAGGAGTGGACTTATAATAGATTATTTATAATAATAAGAAACTCCAAGCCATATTCCATGGATAGACTTTAGGTGTGCAGCCACTGAATCCTACTTCTACTTCTACATGCAGGTCTGCCCTTAACTATCACAGCTGCTGTCCTTAACTGTCATAGGTGTTTATACCATCCTCAAGGGGGATGGACTATTAAAGGACCTTCAAGTTCCCTTCCAACTCTGTTATTCTGACTCAAAATGACATGATGGCATTATACAAACAAGATGCAACCTAGCTTTCTTTCTGCAATTCTGAAATAAGCAGTCATTGAAAAGCAGAAGCATATGGCCAAGATTAGCTTTGGAGTTCTTGAACTCAGCCTTTGGATATAAAGACAGCCTGACTAAATGGACCAAACCCTACCTAGTCCACAATTCTCGCAGAATTTTTGCAGAAGTCGGAAAAAAGCCCCTGCTTGTACATATTGTATTGGCAATGCATCCAAAAGGAATCTGTTCAGGAAGCAAAGACCCCTTCCTTCAAGGGTTCAAGCAACCACATTTTCAGGAATGGCTGCTTTGAAAGCAGTCTCTGGTGGAAGGTACACAGAAAATATTTCTATTGGGATTGACAGCCAAGCAAAGAGCCATGTGTGAAAGCATGTGCAAGCACATATTCAGGCATTCACATACATGCACACACATTTATATGGTTTCTCTTTGTGAATTAGCCTGAGCCATCAAAGCTCCCTAGCTTATTTATTAAGCCTCTGGAGTACAAAAATTAAAATGTGAAATAGGTGATTGAAACCTAATTTATTATTTTTTAAATTAAACCATATTTAACTCCCAGGGCCAAAAAAAAAAGAGGGGGCAGAGACCAATATTTCCATCTCTGCCCAGAGGGATGACATGGCATCACAGCCTCCTACATTTTTCAGAGTTTACAAAAATGTAAAAGAAGAATGCAGCTTCTGGTTGTCAAGGAGTTTTCTCCCTCTCTTGCACAGAGTATTAAATCTTACACTAATAATAAATATTTTTCAAGCATTAGATGGCTAAAGTACTTTCTTTTCTATGATGGAAAACCATACCAATAAAGCTACCCAATGTTATAGTCTTTTTTCAGTCATGCTGAAAAAAATATATGAAAAATATGGAAGGCCCCTAATGAAATCTCTACAGGGTCAAATTATATTCCCCAACACTTTCTAAAATCAAGCATTCCTTTAAAACAGGGATGTCCAACCTTGGCAACTTTAAGACTTGTGGACTTCAACTCCCAGAATTCCTCAGCAAGCAAAGCAAAGCAAAGCAAAGCAAAGCAAAGCAAAGCAGGCTGAGGAATTTTGGGAGTTGAAGTCCACAAGTCTTAAAGTTGCGAAGGTTGGAGACCTCTACTTTAAAATGAATAAGCCTTGCATATTTGGGAAACTGATAATGTTTAAAAATATCTGTTGGTCTTCATGTGCTCTAAAAAAAGGAGGGGAGATCTGTAACGTAGAATAGCAATAGTAATAACGCTTAGAGTTACATACTCCTCATAGTGCTTTACAGCCATCTCTAAGCGGTTTGCAGAGTCAGCATATTATTATTACTATTACTATTATTACTATTATTATATTTGTCAAACGCTTACAGTATAATAGAAATAAGAATAAACATTAGAATAAATACATGAAATAGTCATGAATAATTGGGGACAATAGGACAGGGACAGTAGGCACGACTGTGCGCTTATATTGTCCTCAACAATCTGTGTCCTCATTTTACCAACCTTGGAAGATGGAAGGCTGAGTCAACCCTGAGTTTGGTGAGAATTGAATTGCTGGCAGTCAGCAGAATTAGCCTGCAATACTGCCTTCTAACCACTGTGCCACTAGGGCACTTAATCCTCAAGAATCTGTAATCCTCAAGAACTTGGAAGAACTTGGTTGGATTGGGGAAAACATCCTGTACAACACAGTGAGAGAGACAGAGCAAATCATGAACTTGGTTGCTATAACCAGTTCAGTGTTCCTGAAGACTAGCTCTCTAATTCTTCATTTCATTCTAGTGAAGCCATTTCCTTTTTGCAGATGCACCCCAAATATTTAAGACTAATATAATGCGAAAGCTGGCTATCTCCATAGTTCTTGACAACCTTTTCTAAAGCTGAGGTGGTTCATCCCCCAGTGATGACAGAAATGCAATAAATACTTTTGGTTTGTTTTTAATTTGTGGACTTTCTCATTCTTATCCTTCCTTAACAGAATCTGTCACTGGAGCAAAACTGCCACACCAAGGCTAAGTGATATAACATACAAGGATCATGGTTAATTCAGCAGAGCGGCTGCACTGTCCATTTTAATGCATGCTTCTCCTCATTCTCCCCTCTCCCCTAACTCTTAATCCAAGTTTAAGACCCAGTTGCTTTCCATGGAGAAAATCAGGAAGATGAATTTGGGAATATGAGGCAACTACTATACACAGCCAGAGATGGGAGCAAAAGAAAGAGCTTTCAGCTGATGGAGAGAACTTATCATAATTCACTCTGATCCATTAGATTTAGGCAGTGGGTTTAGGCTATGTAGCACCTTGTTAAGGTTCCCCAGGGAATCATCTTGTCAGGCTAGGCTGCTATTCTCAATGATATATGCACTTCCCTCTTCCTATTAGACTCTGCTGCTTCTTCTTCCCCTATCAGAATGAAATGGCAGATTGATGGTCTGCTTTTTGCCACCACCTAGATTTAAAAGGGATTGGTTGTTTTCACTGGCAAGTTTTTTAAGGTCTTTTTATTTTGGTTATTTTCATATGGTTGGAAGGAACCTTGGAGATCTTCTAGTCCAGGGATCCCCAACCCCTGGTCTGTGGACCGGCACCAGTCCGCAGCATGATAGTAACTGGGCTGTGCAACCAAGTGAAGCCCCATCTGCAGGATGCAGGCAGCACGCAAAACATTCCCTTTCTTGCATATACCCACAGAATGCTTTTTTTTTAAACTGGAGGTGGCATTCATTGAAATCCTCAGGCTCTTAACCTTCCTTACCACATCCTTCCAGGTTCAGACTTCTCTCTAATATTCTGCTTCTCTTTTATAGCAATAGCACTTAGACTTAGATACCACTTCACAGCCCTCCCTGAGCAGTTTATAGAGACAGCATCTTGCCCCCAATAATCTGAATCCTCATTTTACTGATTCAGTAAAAGGATGGAAGGCTGAATCAACCTTGAGCCGGGTGAGAATCCAACTGCCAGTCAGTCAGCCAGCAGTCAGCAGAAGTCGCTTGCAGTACTACATTCTAACTACTGCACCATCACAGCTTAGAGTCTCTCTTTTCAGTTTTTAATCTTATCCTCTTTGTTTCTCTTATCAGAGCTCTTCGTGCAACCATACCAATTTCATAAGCTGTCTCCCATTTTTCTTTCTTTAAGGTAACTTTTGGTATAATTTACCCTGCCCTGCCAGCTTGCTCTTGCAAATAGCTTGTCCTGCACTGGCAGGGCAAGCTGTTCTATATAAACAGGCAGCAAACACTCATTTACACTGAAGACATTACCTAGTTGGGTAATGAAACTTCTGCAAGCAAACGACAAAGCTTCCAGAGCACCATGAATTCCACAGTATTACAATGTTTGCTAAAAGTTGAGCTTGCTCCTGTTGTAAAAGAGTGCTTTTTGGCTTCCTTCCCCACAATTAATCTTCCATATTGGGTTTGGCTTTCCAGGAGCCTTTACTTGCTACGATATGTAGAGGGCAAAATGTTATTATACTATTATAGAGGAATATTTCATTCCTTTGCTCTTCCTACTTTGCAGCTTCTAGCTGTAATTCTTGCTTGCTCTGCATAACAAACCACCAGGGAAGGAGAAAATGCAGTGTTAGTTTAATTATATTGATGGGAGAAAACTGGCAGCTGTACATTTCTGAAGGATGGGATTTTTTTTCCCCCTGCCGTTTCCTTGATATTTTGGATATGGGTTTCACAACATTCAGTTCAAAATGACAGCAGTCACACTGTATCATTTATTACTTATCAGGAGAGTCAGTAATATATTTCAGAACATTTTCTTGTGCATCTTTCAAATTGCTAGGAGAAACAGGATGCATGACTATGATTTGATAGTATATTTCTTATTTAAATAAGGCTGTCTGTGTATCTGGTATTTTGCATAAAAATTGCCAAAAGCAAAATAAAATTCCAAAAGGTAGATAGGTGACTAATCTCTAATTTCCTCAGATTTGCGTTTATAAGGATTGAATCTGACATTTTGTTGGGGGATGGTAGTGTGGCTTGTAATTACAGTATCTAGGATGATCTCTGTTGAATGTCATTTGCACAACTCTTCGAAAACACAACAAAGAATTTGCATGTTCTTTGCTGAAACTCCAGCTTAGCTGAAAATAAAAACACAGTTCACATTTTTAAAAAATCTATACATGTCCACTGCACACATTCATTTCCATCTGCTTATCTGAAAATTGTCATGTATAATCTTTCCAGAACGACAGCTATTCTTGCACACTACATCTAATTCTGTCAAATAGAAATGGGTTTAGTTATTTACTGATTTCTAGGTATAGTGAACTGAAATCATGAATGAACTTAGATGAAGTGAACTTTTTACTTTATTTTTTTTAAAGCATGGAGTTAGGATTGGATCTGAACCTTGTGCCATCTTCCATATCTTCTGTGTATCCTGTTATCAAGGAATAATATCACACTTTACCCACAATACAAATTTCAACAAGCATAATATAAAAATAATCATTCAAATAAAAAACAAAGATCTTGAAAATGCTTTTTCTCACATGACTTGCTGGGCTATCACCTTCCCTCATCTTCCTTGCTTACTTGTGACCAGTCTGCATATATGAGCAGCTTCCTGAGCTGATAAATATTTCTAATTTGTTCTCTGAAAGTCAGCATTTCAGCACTGCGTCCTGTCTTGATGCTTGTAAACTTGAAATTTTATGCTGGTTTTTTTTTTTAATTAGGGCTTTAGAGTTGGAGGAACAAACAACTTATATTTAATTAAAAATCACTCATGTGCTTCCATTAGCTGAAATGTGCTGAATGCAAGACTCCCAAACAGACCGGGAAACAGTGTGATAACTAGAAAGAGAAGAAAATATCAGAGTCTTGTTTTAGGGTAGTAACAAATATGTTATTGTAATAGTAAAAGTTTCTCTAACTGCCATATAGTCTTCAAGATAAGGCCTAATGCAATGTAGCCATCCACCTTGCTGTTACTGTTTCTGAAATATTTTAGTCAGCCAATACTTTGAAGTATTATTTGCATAATAATGTGATATGAATAAATTCATTATTCCAATTATTCACTAAAGTAGATTTTCACAATAAAAGTGCCCTACACATTTTTGTCTTAAAGCTCCCAATATCCCCAACCACATAGCCATTGGCTATCCAATACAGATATGGATGCCATAGTTATTCAAACAAAACAGCATAAAATTCATTCTAATTGTTGATTCATACTAAAATTAAAATTGCAAGGAATGGTTTCCTCTCTTAATATCTCAGTTAAATCAAACTTAATAGATTACTAGGAATTTTACTTTTTGAAAGTTATATCTCAATTGAAAGTTTTCTTCTGGATCTAGTACCCAATGTCATAGGTTATTTAAATCTATTCTTTATCTGCAGCCAATAGTTTTGTATTAAATAGTTCTAGCAATCCATTTGAACCAATAACGTACTATAGTATTTTTTTAAAAATCTATAAAATAAATATACTTTAAATTTGAAGAGGTCTACATTGCATTAAAACATGCAGTATAATAAAACTAAAAGTAGTTTTGTCCTACAAGTATGTTCTTCAGTGGAATTATCATCAGTAAAAGACATGATGCATGTAAGCTTCAAAAATGAAGCCTGCTAAATTTTGAAGAGCTGGATGAACAGGTAGTATGATAAAAAATAACCAAGGAGCCCCTGACCCTCTCCTGTTACCATAGTTGCTAATAGTGATATAAATTAGATGATAGATAGATAGATAGATAGATAGATAGATAGATAGATAGATGACAGACAGACAGATGATAAAGAGATAGATAGATGATTGATAGATAATATATGTGGTTAAATAGATTATTTTCCTTTCTTCAGTTTTCTTAATCAATCACAGAATTAAGAAACATCCTGATTCTTTTCATTTTTTTTTCATTCTTTACAGGGAATGACACTTTTCTTCAAAAATCCAAAGGATTTCTTCTAACCCACCCACACCAATCTGATTGGGATATATGATACCCAAACTGGAGGCATGCCCTACCCTCCAGGGACTATGAAAAAACTCCAGTAGGGAATATAAGCAATGCATCTGAATAATATGAAACAACCACAGGCATTGAAATATACTATTTTTCAAATTAAAATTAACAGATTGGGGAAATCATTGGGGGTAGATATATAGACAAGAAGGAGGAAGATAAATCCCATAAAGGTGTGGCAGGTGTGTAGAGGGAAGACTGGAGTGGTGGACAAAAAGAGGAAGAGGAAGTGAAGGTGCTGTAGCAGGTGAGAGGCAGGCCTGAAAGGAAAAAGAGATGGAAGATGCTGTAAAGATTGGCAGACATGTGGGCCAATAACAATTTTGGCAGCCATCAGTGGGAAGATGGATGAGGAGAAGCCTCACACATACTTTGATGCAGTCTTTTTGGAACTGGAATATAAATATAATGCTCTTATGCTTCCACAAAACAGCAGACAGAATTAACATACATTTGGGAGGGAGCAATTAGTGTTGTAGAGCGGCGGTAATCACTCAGGCAGACACCAAAGGCAAAGGTTCAGCTCTAACTTTATTTAAAAATAAAGGGTTACCGCTACTGCTACTCTAACACGGCAGCCAGCTGGAGCAGCAACAGCTGATGCCGTTTGACAGCTCCCTTTTATAGCCGGCTGTCAAACGGCATCAACCAATGGGAGAGGTCCATGCTTCCCGCTCAAAGTACGGACCTGAGTGGGAACTTCAGTCAATACACAACACTCCTCCATCCTAGTGAGGAGCATGCGTAGTCCTGTAAATATGTTGGGCACCTGCGTAGTCGTCCAGATCTTCTTGGTTCGGTTGGAAATGGCGCCGGGTTGTTGCCTTCTGCTTGCTGCATGGCTTCCATCGGTGGTGAGGCTGCTGGAACGTCAGGAACTTGGTCAGGACCTTGGTCAGCTTCTTCTCCAGGTAGGCTGTCATCCCTGGTGGGCTGGAGGCTAGTTTCTTCGGGAGGTGGTGGTACTTCTGCATCGGGACCATCTAGATGACCTCTGGGTACAGTGCTCCAACGTCTCCTCCACATGGCGCCGCCAGACACGCCCATCGGGTAGCTGGATTCTATAAGACTTGGGACCAGTTACTACTACCACATGACCAGGTAACCACAATGGTTGCCCAGCAAAGTTCCTGACATACACTTTGTCATTTACTAGGAACCCTCTGTCTTGGCTGTTAAACCCAAGGGGAAGCATTGGGGCATAATTTGGGTGTAGCCTGTCAAGAGTGGTTCTCAACCAGCATCCCATTAACACTTCAGCTGGTGACCTATTTGTGGAAGCACAAGGTGTTGTATGTTGGCTCAACAGATATTGGGCCAGTCTAGAATGCCAATTAATGGGTCCCAATCTCTGTAGTACCTCCTTGGCAGATCTGACTGCCCTCTCAGCCAGCCCATTACTTGCAGGATGAAATGGGGCTACTAATATGTGTCTGATGCCTAGGTTGGCTAGGAAGATCTCAAATTCACAAGAGGTAAATTGGGGACCATTGTCAGATACGATGGAATCAAGGAGGCCATGTGTGGCAAACATCCTGGTCAATGCTTTATTAACTGCTTCAGTGGTTGTGGTGTGCATTAAGGTCAGTTCCACCCACTTCGAAAATGAATCCACTACCACCAGGAATGAGCGCCCATGGAAAGGGCCTGCCAAATCTATATGGATTCGGGACCACGGGCTTCCTGCCTCTTCCCAGGTCCTAGGGGTGGCTGCTGGTGGGGATGACCTGGTGGCTTGGCATGCCTGACAAGAATTGACCCAGCTAGAGATTTGGGCATCCATGCCCGACCACCACACGTAGCTGTGGGCGAGGACTATCCCTGGATGATCCTCATGCAGCACCTTTAAGATTGAGGTTTGTAACTTGGGTGGGATCACTACCCTGGTTCTCCATTGTAAACAGCCTTGCAATGAGGAAAGTTCCTGTTGGCGTAGCTTGTAGGGTAGGAATTCTGATGGATAAGGGGTTGCCCCCTCCCTACCCAGTCAAGGACTTCGGAAATTACCTTGTCCTTGGCCGAATGGGCAACGATGTCAGCAGCGGTGACCGGCAGTTTGAGTTCTTCAATGAGGAAAACGGCAGTTGCTGGTGCTGGGTCCTTGACTGGAACAGGCAGGGGGCAGCGACTGAGGGCATCAGCGTGGCAAAGGGTTTTTCTGGAGAGGTGGACTAGAGTTTATGAATATGCAGCCAGAAAAACGGTCCATCTGGTCATCCTTGGGGATAAAATCTGGGGAGTTTGTTTAGTGCCAGATAAAATACCTAACAGGGGCTTGTGGTCTGTTATGAGTTCGAAATGATGACCGTAGAGAAACTCATGGAATTTCTTTACTGAAGCAACTGCAGCCAAGGCCTCCTTATCAATTTGACTATAGTTGTGTTCAGTGGAGGATAGTGTCCTTGAAAAGAAGGCTATAGGTGCTTCTGCACCATTAGGCAGTCTGTGACTCAGAACAGCCCCTATTCCGAAGGGGGAAGCATCTGCTGCTAGAACTAGTGGTAAATCCTTGTTGAATTGAATTAATACAGCTTTGGACATTAGTAGCGATTTGACTTCCTTGAAAGCAAGACTTTCCTTTGGTCCCCAGTGCCATGGCATAGGAGCCTGTGAAGAGGCTCTGCAATTGAAGCTTTATGGGGCAGGAACAAAGCATAGAAATTTAGGAATCCCAGAAAAGCTTGAAGCTCAGTTTTATTAGTAGGAGTGGGAGCTTCATAAATGGCCTTGACTTTTGACTCTGTTGGGTGAATAGTCTGTTGGGTGAATAGTCTGTTGGGTGAATAGTCTGTTGGGTGAATAGTCTGTTGGGTGAATAGTCTGTTGGGTGACTCTGTTGGCGTCAATTTTGTAATCTAAAAATTCCACTTGTGGAGTGGCTATGGTGCATTTCTCTCTCTTTAATTTAAGACCTGACTTTCTAAAACTCTCAAGCACACTTCTGACCCTCTGCAGCAATTGAGTTTGATTGGTGGCAGATATAAGAATGTCATCGAAGTATGGCACAACGCCTGGCAACCCTTGCAAAATTCTTTTCATTAGAGACTGGAAAATTCCAGGGGCCACACTAATTCCGAATTGTAGGCGTGTACATTTAAAAGCGCCTCTGTGTGTCACTATGGTTTGCAGTTCAGCAGTTTCGTCATCAACAGGGAACTGTTGATAAGCCTGGGACATATCTAATTTTGCAAAAATGGAGCCAGGTTCAAGGGAATGGAATAGGTGTTGCACTACGGGGACCGGATAAGCGCTTACTTGTAAATATCTATTTATGGAGGATTTATAGTCAGAGCAGATTCTCAAATTTCCGTCCTTCTTTAGAGGCGTCACTATAGGGGGTCTCCCATTTTGAAAAATTTGTAGGTTGTAGTATGCCTTGTTTAATTAATCTGTCTAGCTCCTTGTCAAGTTTAGGACGAATTGCAAAAGGAACTCTGCGGGGTTTTAAATGGATTGGTACTGCTTGGGTTATCTAGTCTAATTGGATTTCCGTGTATTTCAGCTGCTGAGAGTGCTAATAGCTCAGCAGCCTGGGATTTTTCTGTGGCTTGTTTTAAGGTTAGATCCCCTTTAGCTAGTAGTCATCTTTGCAGCTTGGGATCTCTAACTCCACAGACCAGCTGATCTAACAGCATATCCTTAAGGTAATCCCTGAATCCGCAATGTAAGGCAGCTGTTCGTAGTGCTGCCATATAGTCACTAATGGTTTCTCCCTCTGACTGGATGCGCCTTCTGAAGGCATGGCGTCTGGCAATTCGAGAAGGCTTAGGGGAGTAATGGTTGGAGAGAATTTCTTGTAATTCTTCCCAGGGAATAGTCTTAATAGATCGTGGGGCCAGTAATGCTGTTGCGGTGTCAAATACCGAGGTTCCACAAAAGCTTAGGAAATAAGACTTTTTTCTATGGTCAGAGATATCAGTAAGGTCTATAGCATCTAAAAAGCAGTCAAACCGGTTCCTGTATGATTCCCATGTCTCTGCCGTCGGTCTGAAGGGCGGGAATGCAGGATTCAAAGTCATCTTTCCGTCAGCTGTGCTGCTTCTCCTGAGGCGATTTAGAAATCGTGCTTCGTGAACAGTGACAGCAACTCTGTAGCGATTTCAGCTCTTGGCTAGTGATTTCGCTCTTTATCCTTTTGCCTGGCTTGCCTTTATTTAAGATCCCGCCCTCGTCACCAGTGTTGTAGAGCGACGGTAATCACTCAGGCAGCCACCAAAGGCAAAGGTTCAGCTCTAACTTTATTTAAAAATAAAGGGTTACCGCTACTGCCGCTCTAACATGGCAGCCAGCTGGAGCGGCAACAGCTGATGCCGTTTGACAGCTCCCTTTTATAGCCAGCTGTCAAACGGCATCAACCAATGGGAGAGGTCCGTGCTTCCCGCTCAAAGCACGGACCTGAGTGGGAACTTCAGTCAATACACAACAATTAGTCTTTCTAAATATTTAGAAAATGAACATGATGCTGAAAGATTTGGGAATCCCAGATACAGTGTATTCCTGCACTATCCTTGCCCATCTTCCGTATCTGTCAAAAGGATCTGATTTTATTCCTCACTTGAGAAGTGAGACAGAGGGCAAAGTCAGTGACATTGGTTCTGTCATATGAGAACAATTCTTCCAGTCATATATGAGACGAATTCCCAACTAATCTTGCAAGTTCAATGAAGCCAGGAATTTCTCCAGCCTCAAATGCAATCATAGAATTAATGGTCATCAGGAACATTTTGCACTATTGGGAACTTTAATTATATTAGGCATCTGTTTGGCATCTGAAACAGCATCTAAGTCATGTTTCAGTCCAAAGTATCTCTGTGTAAAATGCTGTCAATGCAATTTCTTTCATCTGTATTTTACTCATCAGAAATTAATATGTACCTTAATGAGCTTTACTTGCTGAACGTGATTATCAGTGCAGAATTTATTAACAGAGTGACCCTTGTCATTGGTGTCATTTATTTCTGTACTGCGGCCTATAACAGATGCTTGAAGTGCTTTGTTCCTGTACTTCTCATCTTCTGGATTATCTGAAGGCCTTTGTTATCTTCCAATTATTAACAACCTTTTGCTCCTCATTTCCAAGAACCGAAATTTATATAAATTACAAGCTAATTCACTAACATGTGTCTCACTGAATTCCCTAGGCAAACAACACCTTTTCAAAGAGGAAGGAAGAGTAGAAACTGAAACTTTCAAACTGTTAGATGCTAAAAACAGAATAGTGTTGGAATCTGTTGAATTTGTTGACCCTATCCAACAAAATGAAATTTAATGTGGAGAAAAGCAAGGCTTAACACCTGGGCAGGAAAAAACAAAGGTACAAGTACAGATTAAGTGAAACCTGGCTCAAAAACAGTAACTGTGAGAGGGATCTTAGAGCCCTAATGGACAATCACTTAAACATGAATCAGCAGTGTGTGGCAGTAGCCAAAAAATGCTAATGCAATCATTAGTTGTATAAACAGAGGCATAGAATCAAAATCATGCGAAGTATTAGTACTGCTTTATAAAGCCTTAGTAAGACCACACCTGGAATACTGCATCCAATTTTGGTCACCACATTACAAAAAAGATGCTGAGACTTTGGAAAAAGTGCAAAGAAGAGCAACTAAGATGATTAAAGGCCTGGAGACTAAAACAGATGAAGAACAGTTGCAGGATTTGTCTTGTCTAGAGAAAAGAAGGACTAGAGGGGACACGATAGCAGTATTCCAGTATTTGAGAGGCTGCCACAAAGAGAAGGGGTTCAATTTATTTTTCAAAGCACCAGAGAGCAGGACAAGAAACAGTGGATAGAAACTAATCAAGGAGAGAAGTAACCTGGAATTAAGGAGAAACATCCTAACAGTGAGGACAATTAACCAGTGGAACAGCTTGCCTTCAGAAGTTGTGGGTGCTTCATCACTGGAGGTTTTTAAGAAAAGTCTGGACAGCGACCTATCTGAAATGGTATAGGGTTTCCTGCTTGAGCATAGGGTGGACTAGAAGACTTCCAAGGCTCCTTCCAGCTCTGTTCTGATTCTTTATTCATACAGCATAACTGTGTACAAGAAATAAGCTATAGTGTTTTCAGGTAGTTTTAGTCACTGGATGGAAGTGTTGTGTGATGCTGTCTTTATTATAAAATATAGAAAGTTATCTTCCTTGTTTGGACCATCCTGTTTGCTCATTTGAGGATGGCTCTAGAGCTATGGCCCCCTATTCTTTCCCAAAAGCTAAATTGTTTTTTTTTAATTAATGCAAGGAGAAAAGCAGGTAGAAAAGAAGAAAACAGGTTACTTCTATCTCAAATCATCCATAGTTAATGAGGAATTGTGCGGTACAGAGGAGCTAAGCAAGCACATGCAAAAGTGGTGTTTATGTGTGGGTTTAGGAGAACAAATCACTAACTGATGTGGGAGGGGGAAGAGGAAGAGGAGAAGAAATGGGAACATAAAACAATATTGACAGGCCAGATGCAATAATTGCAGACAGTATTTTAATTTAAAATAATATAATATATTTTATAAGTGAAATATGCACCTGTCATGTAACTCCCTGCGGGCATTTGAAGGGTAACATGTATAACTCACAGGATAGCATTAACAGTTAAATGCTACCCATCTTTCCTGGAATAAATTATGTCCATAGCTACAGCCTCCTCCCTGGGGTAAAAGCTGCCTGGCAGATAGATAGCTCATTCTCTTCAGACAGCAACAAATCATGCAGAATGGAGAGCACATTCCAGAGCCAAAAGGATGTGGGAACATCTCATCCTAACTTCCAGATGCTTGTTTGAAAGAGTCAAACTTGGCCCCATTTCATGAGAAGAGATAAAGTGGCACAGGGAAGAAATCAGGGAGATAGGAAGGTCTAACAGAGAAAGTTCTGGATGAGACCAACGTTATGGGCTTCTGGTATGATGAGGCCTCAACAATGATAAACATGTGGTTGAAGTAAATTGTGGAAATTAAGAGAGTTCTCACAGACTTGGCATACTTTTGAATTGGCTGATAATCAATGATTCATTTGTTTATCCGAATTCATCCTTTCCCTTGGGGGCTCAAAAGGATATTGGAATTGCCATATCTTTGCAGCGCAGCCTTGAGGTAACATGGTTAAACTTTCTGGAGATCAAGCACAAGTGGGGAGGCAAACCTGGTTTGCATTTTGACTGTGCCTGCACCAAGTTGAAGTCTTAACTAAAGTGTCAGGAGAATGTACAGGGTTAATATTGGACTCAGTTAAGTATAGAAGTGGCCTTAAGTTGCACCAAGGATTTTTCTCGATCCATGCTGGGGAGAAGAAACAGCACAATTATTATTGGTGTCACATTATGTCTTCTTTCAAGCAAACCTCAAGCACTCTTTTCCTGTTTTTTAAAATTAATCTTGTCTGATTAAGAGTTTTTGAAAATGCTGTAACTTACAGCTATTTTGCAATTTTTTTGGTTGACTTAAAGAGTTTTCAGTCATATTTTCATAAAGGTGCTTTAGCTTTAGTTTGCTAGGAGAGGTTTGCTTATACAAGAAGGATTTTGTTTTGTTGTGTCAGTCAGTAGTCTGATTTGTGATTTCTTATGAATATCTCCTTTCACCATCTTCTAAATCCTGTTTCTTAATAAATGTGTGTACCTCCTCCCCTCTGCCCATTTAGAAACAAATAGGTACGCTTTGATGTCTCCAATTTACTTAATGGGTTTTAGTTCAGGCATAGTTCCCATTGATAACTATGCATCTCTATGTTCATAAGTGCTGCTAATATGTTGCCTTCCTCTCTTTCAAACAAATATCTATGTACAATATTGTGTGTGCCTGTGTGAATACGGATATGAAATATGAATTTGTTTGGAGACTGAATAAGCTGTTGTTATAAGCTATGGAATGTACATTCCTGAAAATTAATCTGCCTCCCTAAGCGACAGGATGAAATTCATCCTATTGTGACCTCTGGCAAATCTTATGAGTTGATCCTTTTGAATGTGTTGGCTTTCAAAATTGACTTTTCCTTTCCTAAAGTGAATTTCATTTAAACCCCAATGTATTGGACCTTTTCTGACAGCTGAAGGAGTAAATAATATCCATGGTTTTCAAGGAATGAACTGGCAGAGTTATTTCCCTTCAGGGAGCGTTTAGATAATGTGATGCTCCCTTTTTATACTGAGAGGGTGTTCCAGAGAAATGCTGCATGAAAAGATATGGCAAAGTTGCTCCCCCATACATGGTTTTATTTTCTCAGTTTGAAGCAGTCAGCACAGATTATTATTATTATTTAAATGTAAATTAATTAATTTGTTTAGGTAACATAATATTAACATTGTGGAAACAGAATCTTAGTAGATAAATTAAACTCAGTTATGTATTTATACCAGGGCAAGGATATAAGATAAATGCAGAATCTAATTTACTAAAAAAAAAAAAATTCTGCTCCCAGACACTTTGTGTCTGCGCATACAAGATTTTTAAAAAGTTGTCCTTGGAGGCTCACAAGTTTTCTAAGTAACAAAGAAATGATTAGCATTCCAGTCTGTACATTCACTCTCCTTGCCCTTGTTTTAAGCATGGAGGTTTGGATCCAAGCCATCTATAAGTGGAGATCAATTTATGCTAGAAGAAGGAAGGGACTTGCTGGTTTCTCTTTTACCTATAGCCCTACTTGGAAAGCTATACCATACTTTTTGGAGTTTACTGGAATAGCATGTGATACAGTGTAGGATATGCAGTGGGAAGGAAAATGGACGAGTCTGTTTTTCTGTTTCCTCCAAGAATTGTGCTTTCTGCTGGAGCTTAGTCTTTTCCATAGGTCTGGCTTACACTCCCGTTTTTGCATTTCTTGCCAATATATTATTGCTGGCTCATGGACTTGTCCTTTTCATTTACTGTATTTGCTATTTCTAATTCTTTGAGACACTTATTTATTAAAAGTATACTTATACTGGTTTTCATCACAGCTATTTCTGAAGCATTAAAATGTAGAAGAACTAAGTGAGATCTCACTGATAATATTATCCCACAAAAATGGATTTCATGAATCCAGGGACTCTTCTAAATTGAATCATGTTAGAAAAAAACAACCTCGGCAGAAGTGGGTTTTTTCTTGGGGGGGGGGGGGGGGACGACTTGTTTTTTAAAGTTTCTTGGGGCAGACTGCCTGATCATTGTGTGTGGGTTCAATGACCCAGAGACTGACATCAACAATAGCCAGGACATTTAGCAATAGCACTTAGACTTATATCCCGGCCCATAGTGCTTTACAGCACTCTCTGATTGGTTTACAATATCAGCAGTATTTGCATATTGCCCCCAACAATCTGGGTCCTCATTTTACTGACCTTGGAAGGATGGAAGGCTGAGTCAACTTGAGCTAATCAGGATCTAATTCCTGGCAGTGGGAAGAATTAGACTGCAATAATGCACTCTTAACCACTGTGCTACCAGGGCTCAACTTCATAGGATCAGTTTTGCTGCTTAAGGAGGATCATCAGACCTACAGCGTAATGTGCAGTGTGGGCCAGCACAGAAGAGGCTCTGCAGATTGGAGGGAAGTTATTATATGTAGGTAAAGGAGTTCCAAGGTCAATTCCAGAAGAATATATTAGCAAAATATATATTTACTGTTGCCTGGAAAAATATATGGACTTGGTTTCAACATTTACACAAGTCTAAGTGGAGGTGATAAAAAGTACATTTTTAGCTCCTGGGGAAGAAGGTTGAACTTCCTCAAGTAAATCTGGAGGTGATGCCATGACTTCCTTTTATAAAGATCATGTAATATTAAAATTAATATTTGGAGGAAGTGCAGTCCTAGTTCTTTTGAGTAAAAGGTATGAGACCATTGTTTTCTAGATCCTTGATGTTCTCCTCTATCTACATGCCACAAGGACACCTTCGGCTTTACAGAGAGCTCAAAGGCCAGATGATGCTCCACCCAGTTGTTTTATTCCTACTAATGGACTGTGCAGCCAAAACCCACAAAGTCTTTCTGGGCATGATGCACAGGCATCTTTTGCATAATCGGTTTAGCTGCAAAATAAAGCAGATAAATAAATGTTAATGAACAGCTGGTCTCAATAAACAAGATAAATTAAAATTAATAATAAACTGATTCATTTAATGAACATGCTAACCATATTTTTAAAGACAGGGATAAAAAATGCATGAACTCCTGCAGGGTGGTGAGAAGTCAAGCGAAAGAAATGTGTTTCCAGGCTCAGCAGGGCTACTTTGAGCTACTAGAGAGTGGGCATTTTGCCAAGGCTTGAGGCGGACAGCCAGCTTTCAGCTATGGTAGGAGGAATTGCTGCTCCATCAGTTAGTTAGTTTCTTGCCATCAAAAACATGAAGACAGATGTAGCTTTTTATGTTTTGCTTCGTACCAACATACCTATCCAGCCAACTATCCAAAGAAGGCAGGGCCTACTACTCCTCATACCTTTACAGCCATCATCTCCCTCCATATTAGGTGGGGTTCTCTTACCACATGTCGGAACCCTTCTCTTGCAGAGGTAGCTTTGCATCCAATTTATTTATTTATTTTGTTGATTTATTTAGTGGAGCTGCTTTGAAGGCTATCTTTTAAAAGTTATCTTCTATCCAGAAATGCAGAAGTGGTAGATTCAGCAGGGTAATAATAAGTTTGTAGCTCAGAAATAAAATCAGTAATGAGGAGTAATGTGAAGAAAAAGCAAGAGAGAAGGAGGAGACTATTGGAAAGTCTAAATGAGAAGAGTAGGTTTGCAACTACTTTGTAAGATATAAGCTTGATGAAGTAGGCTTTTTAACTGTGTAGAAAGTTACCCTATTAATGGAAAGCAGACAATTGTTTAGAGATTTTTTACGAGTGCATGGAGAGATAGAGATGATAGTGATAGTGATAGATGATAGAGATAGATAGATAGATAGATAGATAGATAGATAGATAGATAGATAGATAGATAGATAGATAGATAGATGATAGATGGATGGATGGATGGATGGATGGATGGATGGATAGGATGGATAGATGGATAGATAGATAGATAGATAGATAGATAGATAGATAGATAGATAGATAGATAGATAGATAGATAGATAGATGAGAGAGACAGAAGTAGACCTAGACTGTGAATAATGCTAAGCAATGTCTGGGAAGACTCAGATAATTTCTTGGGAATTATCTCTCCTATACCTGGAGAGAAGACTTTGTCCCTGAGTGAGGACTTGACCCAAATAAAAGAATTTCAATTAATGCCAAGAGCTGAAAAAGAATGGAAAGGGGGTATGGGAAATTCTCCTTTATATATGGATAGGATCAGGACCAACCAATGTGACCTTTTAATTTGGATGTTTCCATCACTTCTCTGAAGGCGGGAAATCTCATTGCTCTCATTAATGTCAATGACTGCATTAGCAGGGTTGGTATTCTTCCTTATTGACACTCTCTTTCTCTTCCACTAAGTTAGATTGAGAATAATCAAGATGATGAGTCAAATCTCAGACAAAATATGAGAAGTTCTGGTTCAGTTGTAGCAATTTGCTCACACATACTACTCTTTACTTCCTCTTATGTTAGTCAAGTTAAAATATCATCATAAGTGAATAGGAATATTTTGATCAATATTTTTGAATTATTTATCACAGCTTTAGCTGCCACTAAACAATGCCTAATATTAATTGGTTACTTTGAAATGCAAAGCTGGGCAGAATAATTACAGGAGACTTGTTTGGTACAATCTTAATCTCAGTATAGATTAGGCTGTTAGTTCTGAAAAATATCATTAATAACTTTGCAAGGAAACACAATCTATAAGTCTGATGTAATTAAATTTAGGACTAAAAAATAATCCATAGCCATTTCACACACTGCAGAACACTTGCACTGTAGGTTCCATCTTAAGAATACTCTATCATATTTAAATCCTGAAAATTGAACCATTGGTTATGTTCCTTGACTCCTAAAATTAAAAGGGCTGCATAACATCTGTATCATATTCTTGGTGTGGTGTTTTTGGGAAAAAATTAATATGTCTTTCATTAAACATTCTACATTAGTCATTGCCAAAAGTCTGAGATCCTATGTTTGTTCATTTCAAATAATGAAACAATGTGCTCTTATTTTAAAATATCCTCCCCCACCAAGGAAACACCTCATAACTATTTTTATACCTTATTTTCTTCACCAATTATATATTTAATTATCTATTTTTATTCAACTCATGATTTTAAATTTATAAACAATGGATTGATAGAAACAGTAAACTTGGATAGTACAGAGCATTTACTTATTATGATAAAGGACCTTTTAAAAGAACTGAGCGAGATTAAAAATTTATATAAGATTTTCTAACTGGAAATTGACCTTGGTATCAGAATTACTCAGAGCTTAGGTGGTCCTTCATTCTCTGCCTGACCTCATTTCTATTTTTATCAGTAATCTGTGAAGAAGCAATGCCATCTAGTGTACCAAATCATTTTTTCATTTGAAATAAAGGCCAAACTGGCTATAAGCAATTGCAACCAAAAATATATATATATGTACAACTCTTCCTTATTTTGGTACTTAATACATTTTATACATTTTGCCTGTGCTTTCATGATTAAATTACAATTACATTAAAAACAGTTAATATAAAAACAAATCTTGAAAGATGGGTGAAAATGAGAAGAAAAAGAGGCAAATTTGTGCATAATATTCATGTAGAAAAGAGATCTGTCTGCTGAAGTGCCTAAAAGATGTGATGGTAGACCGCTCGTGGTTATTGAGGAAGTTATTATACAAGAGAGCAAGTTTCATCATAAAGAAGTTGTAGCATAAGATAGACTTTTTGGAATGATCACAGTGATCAGGGGTAAAAGAATGGTGGTTGCAAGTGATTTAGTAAGCTGATTGGCAAACAATATAATGGAGGCGTGTGGTCAGACACAGTTAGTATTCAGCAGATTCTGACCAGTTCTGGAGAACCAGTAGTGGAAATTTTGAGTAGTTCAGAGAACTGGCAAATGCCATCTCTGACTGGCCCTGTGCCCATCTATTCTCTGCCTCCCGAGTCCCAGCTGATCAGCTAGGTCTTCTTTTGTTGCCCTGCACAGGAGAACGGAGCTGGAAAGCAGGTTAGTGGGATGGGGAGGGAATGGAATTTTGCAGTAACTTTCCCCCAGGAGTGGGGAGGAAATGGGGATTTTGCAGTATCCTTCCCCTGCCACACCCATTAAGCCACGGCCACCAAGCCACGCCACACCCACAGAACCAATAGTAAAGAGTCTTGAATCCTACCACTGGCCAGATGCCCTCTCAGTTTTCTGCATTCCACCCCAGTTGCAGCTTCTGGACACGATAATCCTACATACAGTACATGACAGTGATCTAAATGTCAGATTACCAATTTTCAAATAATTAGTAGCTAAGCTATTAATAAGGTTTTAATAAGAAATTAAAAGAAAAAAAATTAAAAAATGCTTGCTCCTGAGGAGGAAAGCTATGGCAAATCTAGACAGCATACTAAAAAGCAGAGACATCACCCTGCAACAAAAGTGCATATCATAAGGCTATGGTTTTCCCAGTTGCAATGTATGGCTGGGAAAGTTGGACCATAAGGAAAACTGAGCACCAAGTATTGAGGCCTTTGAACGGTGGTGCTGGAGAAGACTCCTGTGAGTCCTTTGGACTGCAAGGCAATCAAACTGGTCAGTCCTAGAAGAGATCAACCCTGACTGCTCTTTAGAAGGCCAGATCCTGAACATAAAATTCAAATACTTTAGCCACCTAATGAGAAGGAAAGACTCACTGAAGAAGAGTCTAATGCTGGGAAAGATTGAGGGCAAAAGAAAAAGGGGATGACAGAGAATGAGGTGGCTGGATGGAGTCACTGAAGCAGATGGTGTGAGCATAAATGGACTCTGGGAGATGGTAGAGGACAGGAAGGCCTGAAGGACGTTGTCCATGGGGTTGCAATGAGTTGGACACGACTTCGTGACTAACAAGAAGGAGGAGGAGGAGGAGGAGGAGGAAGAGAAATAGCTAAGCTAACAACCACCAGCTAAGTCAGCCTTGTCCAACAAGATAAGTTGCTGGTGTGGCAACTAAAGTTGGTAGTATTTACTTATTTACGTTAAAGTCTGCCATATCAAAAGACTAGGAAGCTGCTTTTGGATGACTAAATGATGCAACAAAGGTCCAATTGAGGGGTCCTTGGTGTTCTCTGAGCTTGCTTGTTTTCTTGCAGACGTTTCATTACATTGTCTTATTGCACTTTGTAAATCCTTGCTTCACCCATGATTAAACAAACATGGCTTTGGAAAGTGCTTGAAGATAGTCTTTACTTTTTTAAAAAACAGATTCATCTGGAGCAAAGCTTGAATATAAATGAAATGGGATCCCAGAGAGATAATCATTTCCCATATGATATTTCTCATATTTATGTTAAATGCAAATAAGAAACTTCCTGGAATATAGATAGATGAGAGAATGTAAGCCGTACAGTTTGGAGTAAGATAAATGATCTTAAGATGTATGTAATTCCCAGGTCGCTTTCTATTTTACTTACTAAACACATTTCTAGATGTTCATTTCAAAAGCTCGGCTTCTATGGGGTTCTTCAATTCTGAAGATATCTTTGAAAACGATCTATTATTTTTTATAGATGAAAGCTTTGGTTTCCCAAATCTTGCCACTATAGATATCTTTTGATTAGTACTACATTTTGGATTCCTTTATATAGTACAAATTCTCCTTTCTGCTCTCTTTTTGAATATTCATACATAGCAGCTTCAACTAACTGGACCGTTTGGGATTCAACAGGTCAGACACATTTCTTCTTAATATCAGTTTGAGTTTGATATCAGTATCAAACTCAAATGAGTTTTTATTATTGCCGATGTTAAAAGATAAATACTATTTGTCTGTTGCCATCCACTGGCAGTATTTATAACTACACATTTACTTATATCTCAATTTAGATCAGACATTTTCTGCATCAAGGAAACCTACTGTATTTTCTTAGAAGTGATCACTTAAATAAAAAAACTTCCATAGTTATAGAAATCATAAAAACTATATGATACCTATTATCAATAAATAAATTTGATAGGCAAATTTTAAAGTCTCAATGGAATCAGTAACTTGAGATTCTCGTTTTGTTTAAATACTAGAAAACTGTTTAATTTAATCTACAAAGTTTTGATAGATTTTTTAAATTGCAGATGATTTAACTAAAATAGTATTCAGATTTATTTGATCCTTTTGTGTTTATATAGAAAAGGGAATCAATAAATGGTGAAGATACAGCGAGAGTATGGTTTTATTATAACTTATCTCATGTTCTTAAAGAATTACGTTTAAGAGAATAAATTGCATATACAGGTAGTCCTCAACCCCAAATTTCCCCAAATTGAGCCCCAAATTTCTGTTGTTATATAAGACAGTTGTTGAGTGAGTTTTGCAATGTTTTATGACCTTTATTAAATGAATCATTGCAGTTGTTAAGTTAGTAACACAGTCGTTAAGTGACTCTGGCTTCCCCATTGACTGCTTATTGGAAGGTTGCAAAAGATGCAGTGTATTTATGATGGTTGCACTGAGATAGTGCAACTATCATAAATACATGCCAATTGCCAAGCATCTGAATTTTGATCATGTGACTATGGGGATACTGCAATGGTCATAAGTATGAAAAATGATCATAAGTCATTTTTTTCATTATTGTTGTAACTTTGGTCACTAAATGAATGTTTGTAAGTCAAAGACTACCATTATTTTTGAATTTGAGATAAACAATAATAGTTATGGCTTCAAATCTTCTAAATTACACACCTATTATTTGGAAATTGATGCTGGAACACAAAAATGGTATCTTGGTATCCTTATTACTAAGACACTGATCCTTCAACAGTGAAAAGATAAATTTATGGCCCAATTACTCAGTGGATTGGTGACCTAATGTTTCTTATGATTTATGAATGAGTTACAGTCATAGTTTTGGTACAGACAATTATAATGAAATATAATAATCTTTTATGGAAATGAATAGAATATTAGTCCAAAATCAATCAGGATAAAGCTTCTTCATTGAAGATTATGGACTGCAATCTACTACACTGGTTCAGTGCAAGTTGGTTGATAGATGCTTTTCAACTTCTCCATCAAGGACTGAGAGGTAGAGACTGGCTCAAATTCTCTCAGCTGGTTTCCATGCTGAATCCAGAACCTTAACCACTACACTTACTGGCTCTCTCTCTCGTCCCCCACAATTTAAAGAAGTTTAGGATACATAATGTCAGCTTCAGTTCATCCTTAGCTCTAAAATGGATGTGACTTACTTTGGCTGGTCTGGTTTTAAGATGGTACTTTCCCTCTGCTGACCCAAAAATTGTTTCACACAAATGATAAATAATCAGTCATATAATTGAATTAAACCTTCATCTCAGCCTGGGAAAATCTGGCATTCATGCCTCATATATTCCTGTTTCTTAAGCGTTTTTTAAAAATGGCTTTTGCCATAATGTGCTTGAGGCTTGTTTCCCTCATACACTATTACCAGTAGATCATTTTTAATGTTACTCACTATACCAGAAATCCCAGCTTTATGGCAAAAAAATTCACAATGAAGATTCCATAAGCAAATTTGTACTTAAATAATTGTCCCCTCTAAATCATTGCTTTTATCAAGTTACTATCAAAACTGTTTTGGATTAATGTAGTGCCTTTGCTGTGCCAGTCACTCTCTTCAGCTAGACAGTTTTGCCCTTTTTGAAATGAATACCTGAACAAGGCTTTTGCAAATTAATATTTTGTATTGGAAATCAACAAACAAAGAAGCCACAAACTGTAGAAAATGAATGTCTTCAAAGGGCTCCAGAGTTGAAGTTCAGATCCTGGAAAGCTTCTTTGTCCCTCAGAAATAGCAGTACAGCTAAGAGGAACAAACTGCAGAACAGGAAATCTCATCTGAAATGTGCATGGAACTCCCTTTAGGTAAGACCCTTAGCCTTATTTTGCAGGATAGTAAAGCAATGTAAAAATACGCAAATATTTTAGTTTGCAAGATTAAAATCTCAAAACAGAACTCCAGATAGAAATTAGACCTTTCAGCCAACCACCCCTAGCATCTGACTGTATGCCCAACAAAACAATTTTATATCCTATTACAAGAATCCCCATTCTTCAATTCTTTTTCTTCACCGGACACACATTTTGGAGAAGCAGCAAGTGCTGCAATTAAAAGATATACACCAAACTCCCTCCAAAGATAGATGAAAACATACCTCAAAGTCAGATCAGAACAAGAATCTGTGTTAAAGGGGTTTTGTATAATAAAGTTCCAAATGGTATGGCTAATTTCTGCAAAGCTGAATGGTTTGCACTTGTAGCATTGGAATGGAGCTGTTCTGTTTCTCTGTATGTTTTGTACTTGTGCACAGTTGCTTTAAGCCTGCCTCTAGTTCAGAATATCACCAAAATTAGAGAGCTTCTGAGCTTTGGTGCTTGCTTCATCAATATCTAGAATAAATTTCCAAATTGTGTTTTTAAAAAAACAAACAGGATGGAAATCAAGCTCTGTCATTCTGGATTTTACACCAGTTGTGGAAGGGTAGTTTTAATTACTCCACAGGGTTGCTGTACTGCTTGTCAGACTCACTAATAAGCAGCTGGCTTTGTGCTCCCACCCACTGGGAGACTGTCAGTCAAAGCTAGTAGCAGTTATATAGCAATGAGAAGCTCAGTTGAGATCCATATGTAGCAAATTGAGACACCTCACAGAGGTTCTGTATTATATACAGCATTACCGATTTGTCTTAGTCGCAGTTGAACAAAAGAGGCAGAGCAAAACAAGAAGGGTCACATCAAGAACCTCCGAAGCTTACAGAGCAAAACAAGAAGGGTCACATCAAGAACCTCCGAAGCTTACCAGCACAAGGCTGCTTTCAACATCATGAACATTTCTCTGGCTGAACCTCTCCATTATGCGGGGGGCTACCAACCCCAGGACTCCAAGGAATGGAAGGTGATCATCCCGGCTTTCTTGGGGGTGATTTGCCTGGCTGGCTTTGCCGGGAATGTGTGTGTAATTGGAATCTTAGTGTACAATACAAAGAAAGGGAAGCCTTCGGTGATTCATTCTTTGATCTTCAACCTCAGCCTGGCAGATCTGCTCCTCGTTCTTTTTGTCCTGCCCTTCAGGGCAGCGGCTTATTCTCAAGGAGTCTGGTACTTGGGCTGGTTTCTTTGCAAAGCCTCTGACTGGTTCCAACAAGCTTGCATGACAGTGAAGAGTCTAACTATTGCTGTGGTGGCCAAGACATGCTTCATGTATGCAAATGATCCAGCAAAACAAGTGAATATTAAATGGCATGCCATCTGTGCAGTGCTGATGGTTATTTGGCTGGTCGCCTTGGGAATCCCACTACCTTTGTGGTTCTTCAACAGCGTTTGGGAGCCAGAAATAGGCTTATCTTCGTGCATTGTGATTATTCCAGCCCAAGCTCATGAGTTTATGTCAGCCTTTGTCAAATTGTATCCCTTCCTAGTATTTTGTGCCCCTCTCACCTTTGCTTTCTTTTATTTCTGGAGAGCATACGGTAGATGCCAGAGGAGGGGGACCAAGACTCAAAACCTAAGGAATCAGATTCGATCCAGATGTTTGACGATGATGCTTCTGAGCGTTACCATTATTTCTGCTCTGATGTGGTTTCCTGATTGGATATCTTGGTTCTGGCTCTGGCACCAGAAGAAGGATGGACCTGCTCTCCCACAAGGTTTCATGGCCACTACCCAGGTTTTGATGTTTGCCATCTCTTCAGCAAATCCTGTTATCTTTGTACTCATGTCTGAAGAATTCAGAGAGGGTTTTAAAGGTCTATGGAAATGGTTGACACTGAAAAAGCCTCTATCTCCTACAGAAGATCTGGAGGAAACAGCAGTTGATAACTTGGAGGGAATCCCGAGCAATGCTCCTTCACCAGAGGCAATGACTCCTAATCAAGAGGAAGAGCCCTCTTCTGTCCCTGCTACCTCAGAAGACTTGGAAATAAAGGAGATGCCCGTTTTTCCAGATGTTGAGCAATTCTGGCATGACAGGGAAGCTCTTCCTGATGCTCACGACAATGATCCTGTTCCTTGGGAACATGATGGACAAGAGATACCAGGTTGCGATCAGCCAAAGTGCAATTAGGAAGCTAGAAACCATATTTTACTAGGTTGGATTCAGACATAATCATGTTTAGGGTAGATTCACTGAAATCATGGGATATTCCTTGGATAAGGCTAACTTTAAAAATCTAATAATGTTAATGGATCTCATTCTAACATGCTTAAATCTGATTGCTAGATTTCTTATTACTTAGGTGATGTTGAATTGGCAGTTGTACCATGTAAAAGTTATTTTCATTACTGTACTTAGTTTTTATATTTTCATGCATCTTCATTGTCTTCACATTCAATTATTGTGTGATGCATGGATGCAGCTGTCATTCTCATTACTCTGCTGTGAAAGAGTTTATTATTTAAAAATTACATTGCACTTCTGGATTCTAATTTAAAGTTTCAGAACATTTTAAAAAATGTTAAATTTGCAAAGTAACATTGCTTACCAGCTGGTTCTATGTGATCTATATTTAAACTTTAGACATTTGAACAAAGAATTGCGAAGGAAAAGGTATAATTTGATTTTCAATGATGAGAATATTCGTTATAGATTTTCTTATCAGTGCTATAGACAATGTATATGAAATATGCTGAAAGGTGGATCAAGTTATTATATTAACTGATACTTTCAAATTGGTAGTTTTTCTATTGCTGTACCTCAGTAATTGAACTGAATTTATATTTGTGTTCCAAGGAAGTCAATTCCTATGTGCTGCATAAAGATCATTTAGTAACATAAAGGTTGTAGCTGGCAGTATTCTATTAATTTGTATTTCTGTCATATCAAATAGACAAGGATTTCACATTATGCAATTTAGATGTTTTTTCCAATTTTTATATCACACACACACACACACACACACACACACACACTGTGGAGTCATATAAACACATACAGCAAAATTAGCAATCTACTTTTGTTTTCTAAACTGCTTAATGGAATCCCCCCCCCCCACCAAAATCTCCAAGCTGAGTTGTATATGTTTAATAATTTGGAGAATAATTAAATGAAGAGCAGGAAGTTGCTAAAGACACCAATTCCCATTAGCAAGCAGCTTAAAAATCACTTGCCCACTTGGTTTATGGTCAAGTGTGTGAAGGTGGCATCTTTGCCTATTTTTTGATTATCTTGTTTTTTATTTCCATCAGTATTAAAAATTGTGAGAAAAGGCAGTGGTTTGTAGCATCCAAAAACAATATTTGTCCTATGCTCCATCCAGCTATTGAACTACTGCGTTGCTTGTGAGTGTGCATGCAGCACTAGCAACAGTGCATTTGCCACTAAAGATTTTTTTTACTAGATAAAAGGTTTGGTTAAGAATGTGCCCAGTTAAAAAAACCCCACACATGCGAGGAACACTGGGGAAAAAAAATGTAATCTTCCATGACATTGCAGATAAAACAGCTCTTGACTCATGTGCCATTTTTGTCTCTTGTGAAAGAAAAAAAAAATTCTATGCCGAGAAGTAAACTGGATTGAACTTCTGGACACACAGGTAGGAGTGCATGAACATTTATTTCATTTTGGACAAAACTCTCCCCACTCCCAGAAACTCTTACCTTAATATTCTGATTTCATCTGTGTTATTACTTATGCAAAGCTTTGTAATTCAGTATGTAAATTTGAATAGCCAAATGCTTGTTATACTTTAAAATGCATTTTCTGCACAAATGTCATTGAATCACAGTAACAATTTGTCTTCATTTATTTTCTATTTTAGATATATTACCCAGTCATGCCTTAATCTAATTTTAATCTATGAAAAGTAATTGTACTGTATAAGTATGTCTCCACCTTTTATCTTAGAATTTTGTTGGCCAATACAATATAACTAAGGATAAATTTACAAGGTATTGCCTAATCAGGCTGGTTAGATTTTTTTTTTTAAAAAGAAATCTATTGTCAACCAATTGAACTCCAATATATATCATATAAACATACATTTGTGTATAAGCCCATCCAAGGATAAACTGACCCTTAAATTTTTAATCAAAATGCCATGAAAAATATACCATTCAAGGATAATCTGACCCACATTTTTCATGGTATTCTGATTAAAATTATTTGAGGATTTGCTTAGACACAAGTACTACTATACTCACACAAGGACAAGTCCATCTGTGGATAAGCTGCACCCTTTATTTTAGCACCTAAATTCTTGGTTTATTTCCAAGTTAGACGGTTTTAATATTTTAAAATATTTTTTAAAATATATTTAATTCTAAGACTATAAATTTGCATTAAACATCTAAACTGAACATTAACCATAGCCCTACATTCACACACACATCATTTTGAGATGGCATATTATAGAATAAGCGAAAAACAATGTTGTCATGATTAACAGCTCATTGAGAACCAGAAATTGCTGATGTATTGCAAATTATATGTTGTTCCACCTGTGAAATTCATGATATAAATGTATTCTGATCCATTTCAAATTCAAGATATGTGGTTAAATTAAAATTTTGGACTACTTGAATTTCTTCCAAGTTACTTAGAATTAGCACTTTGAACTATCAGTGAAATAAGAGAAGCTAGTAACAAAACTAACTATCCTGTAGACACCGTCCACAAACAACTCTTTAGTGCTTACTGGATTCATTTTAGAAAGGTGCAGTGCCACTCAAAACATGTGGGACTCCAACAATGCAAACAAATAAGAGAATTTTGTGTGGTTGGTATTGAATTTCAATCTTACTACAGATGTCAGATACAAAATTAAAATGGAGTGAGAAGAGAGGAGAGAAAGCAAAGTGGGGGAAGAAATGAAAGTGATTTTATTGAATGACATCCACTACCAAACATGTGGATAATTTCATCAATTATTTTCTGAATGTGGAGCACTATGAGGGATAAAAAATATTGATAAACTGCAAATTAAAATTGGAAATTCTGTGAAATGCTCAGCAATTGTTTTCTGAAACTACTGCTCAGGAAGAACTAAAAAGACGAAGAAGCTTCTTTCCGAAGTTCATTCTGGTTAGAAATATGAGAATATTGGTTATTTGTACCAAAAGTCGTAAGGGTGGCTAGCCAAATCTAAAGGATACATGCTGCCAACCCAGTACACATATGCATACAAAAAGAAGTCTCAAGCATTCATCAATTGTTTTAAACTGTTCTGAGACAAAATTAAATAGAAAGCTTTACAGCTATACTATTAGTATTAATATAAGGATTATATAATCTGTAAAGCAAAAATAAGTATATACATCCACGGCAGTTTCAAATGTAACTGATTTCCTCCATTTTAATGGAATTTCAGCTGATTATATATCTTTAGAATGTAACACGCAATTACTAATATGTACAATGCATATATAAAAAGGGTTGGTTTATTGTCGTTCAAATACATAAACTGAACAATCCCAACATTTCAAAATTAAACTATAGAAACACAAGTTTAACATTCAAAACAGAAACATAGTTTACAAGAAATATCCAGGAAAAAAAAATCCATATTCTAATCCAAAGCAGATAGAGACATTTTAATAGTAAATAAAAATGTTTTTGTACAACCATGCTGTCCTGGCAATTTTTTTTTAACCCCTGTGTATTTTCATTTCAGAGCAAAACATTACCAAACTATCAGGCAAAGCCACTTGATTGTGCCTAACGGGGATGTGGAGGAGGAGGAAGGGAGGGGGGGGGGGGGGGCAGGGGACAGAGCAGCTAATCAAAGTAGGCTTGTTAACTAGGTCAAATGGTGTTTATATAATTTGGTCGCTGCACTTTTATTTTCCTCTCATGCTGGATCGGACATTAATGACGTTAGTCCTGTTTTATGCAGGAAGTCACACATGAGTAAAAGATTAGGCCCTACCTTTCCACGTTTACCAAAGGGCATTATCTCACTATGGTCTTCTACACTCAATAGATTAATCCTCAGAATGCATGACCTTATTTCTCTGGTTAGGACATTTGGGATATTTTTACAATTCTCAACTTCAAGTCATATATCAATCTTCCCATGGCTTTGACATGTAACACTGTCTGGAAGAACACTTCCAAATGCTACCAATATCCAAGCCTTGTATATAGATACTGTATTGTTCTAGGATTGAAAAATCACTGGAAATAAGTTGCATGGTTAGAATATTTGTCAGTCATGCAACAAAGAGAAAAAGCATTAATAATGCAAATATTCTCTCTGTACACAGACTGCTTAATGTTCATAAATGTTGCTTCCTGGATGGTTTTGCAATAGGTTCATGGTAATGCATATGATTAAACCTGACAGATGGCTCATGCAATTTTCTTGATTTAACATAAATCTTTTGCTCAAGAATATTTTTTAATTATTTTGTTGTTCGCCTTGTAGGTTCTGAAGCTGTAGGAGGTGGAGGAGGACCTCTGCGATCTAAGTCATCAACATAGGATACGATGAGTTTTCGCCTTTCCTCTGGCACACAGTCTAGTACCAGATAACGTTTGTCATTCTGTAATATCTTTTCTATATCTTTCAGGTGTTGGTCAGATTCCTGGATTAACTTTTTGGATCTGCAATTAAGTATAAAAATTATCATTATCATCAAATGAGTGGCTGTTACACAAATGAACTAGAATTTTGGTAATAATACTTGTGTACAAGCATGCAGTTAACAAGGCTAGAAACCAGAAAACTATGCATTCTAGTCCCACCATGCAAGCCACCTGAGCAACTCTGAACCAGTCACTCTCTCTCACTCCAACTCACCTCACAGGTTGTTGTCAGGAAAACAGGAGAGGGAAGGAATATTAGGTGGGTTCACTGTCGTGAGTTATTTATAAAAATAATAACATGAGGATTTAAAAAAAATCTGGGTTTCATTTAGGTAGGACAAGTGTTGACAAAGACACAATGTCTAAGCTATCCTCTCACCTAAAAGACTGCCTCTTCAGGCCTGAAGTGGAGCAAAATATTAAGAAGGTAGGACTGTTAAAAAAAATTGGCCTGTCATTGCTTATGCTCTATACAGGTTAGGCTTCAGTTTTGAGAGCCATAAGATTTAAAATTAGCATTAATTTAAGCTGTAAAAATGTAAATAAGATGTGTCACATTGTAACCAAACAATACTAAAGTAAACATATTTCCATAACTTGTTGGTAGTCTAGATTAATCTTTAGGATCAAATTAATCTCAAAAATTAGGCAGCATTAGGTTGATTTTTAGGATTGCTGATCTCTTGAATGAAAGTAGGAGAAGGGGAATACAATTTCTCTTGAGAAAGACACTGTGTATTGCCATACCATGATGTCATAAGGATGGCTTAAGAACATTAATACTTGAAGAAACTCTTTAGGTTTGGGGCCTTTTTTTTACTTACAAGACTGCTAGATCTAATCCAATGGTCACATATAAAATACCTGCCTTTCCTCTTCCATTAATAAATAAATCCATATTAGACTGAATATATATTCCTAAATTTTAGCATAATCAAAAATTATTTAGTCCTCACAATATCCAGACACACACACAAATTTCCCTGTGTGTCAAAGTATTCAATTCAATTTCCAGAAATACCAATGTTGAACACTATCTATAAAGAATCACTATTACTAACTCATAATCTAGTGCATCTTTAATTTTTGGAAAAGAGGATACTGTAACAATAGCACTTATATACCATTTCATAAGTGCTTTACAACCCTCTCTAAGTGGTTTACAGAGTCAGCATATTGAGTAACATATTAGTCATTTAAGATAAAAACAATACAGAAATGAAGAAAGCAATTTCATATAGCATACCTGTATGTTATAAATTTGGTCTCTTTCAAAAGTGTTCTGAAATCAGCTTTGGCTGTGATGTATTTATCTCGGATATATTCTTCAAACTCCCTTTGCTTTTTCTGCATTTAAAGAAATAGAAATAATCACTAGAAATTTCTGCCAGAAGATATATTATCTTGCTGAGGGAAGAACATATACAGAGGAAGTTGTTATATTTACATTTAAACAATAAGACAAAAAGGCAGGGCAAATCAGAACAAGTTTCTTACTCTGTCACTGGAAGAGAATTTAATGCACCTTGGATCTTCTTTAATTATCTTCTTTACTTCTTTCCACGTTGATGTTAAGGTAATCTAAGAAAAAACAGAAAAATGGCAGGTTTAATGAATGAAGTATCTAAATTTTAAGTGTACAGGGCCATGAATAAAGGATTATCTGCAATTTAAAGCAACTGCATCCCCACCTACCCACAATCACAAACCTGTCATACATCCCAGGAAAAGGCATGGCTCTTTAAAGAGTTGCAAACAGGGGCTACACTCTTTCCAAATCCTTTTAGACTTGTCTGAACTAGCATACCATTAGTCATTGAATAGGATCTGACTATGGTTTCACAATAATAGAATATTTAAATAGTGCAAGATACAAGAACTCCCTATCTGTTATGCATGGCCAGCTTCCCCTGCATGGCTTTTATATACACATAGATGTGCTGCTTGTTTTATTACCCAGTGTTCCCTTTCTATCTCTTCTCACTCCTTCATTGATGGAAAAGCATAGATGATTCTGTCCAGGAAGAAATTATAGAAGGTACTAATGGAGCTCACAGATCTATGAATCAGGTAATTGCATGTTGAGTTGAATTTTATTTTACTGTCCAAACCTTTTTAAAAGGATGATAATCTGAGATTATTCATTAACAGTATTTAAAATAAATAAAATGTGAGGCATTTACCTTGGTACTATTTATATTAGTATATGCCACTGCACCTATTGGTAAGTTGTTTTAAGTATAGCGATACATACAGGATCAAATCTATTCCCTCTCTTGCCAGTGATTGGTTCATATATTCCTGAGATCTCCAGCCCTTAAAACACTAAAAGGGAACAAAAAAATGTTTACACAAATCCCTCAACTAGCTTTTTCCTATGGTTTAGCTCTAGAATAGAAGTCCAGTATAGGCTTGCTCTAATCTATTAGCAATGGTTTCCAGATTTTGTGAATCTTAAAATAATTGGAAGACACTAATTTTTCTGCAGAATGCCATTAAGATACAAACATAAATTGAGCTAAGGAACCACAAAATTATGACATTAATGTCCGGGGAAAATATAAGACGTATAAGCCTTACTGATGAAGTTTCATCTAAAAGTTGCCGGAAATGTTCTTTTTTCTTCTTTGTAAGTGCCTCAATGTGTTCATTAAAAAGTTTTTCCTTCTCTTCTCTTTCCAAAAGGGAGCCAGATTCCCAACGATGATCTTTTCGGAGTGTCCTCCTTGTATCAGACCATGACACATCTGAGGATCGTACCTAGCAGAGGAAAACAAATATTTCATTACCACATACTGAAAAAAGCCTATACTATATACTAAAGTAACAGTCAATCTAGATTTGTTTCCCATACTATGAGATTCAGGAATCCATGTTCACATCATTTCAAAAATTACTTTAAATGAAAAATCACACAATAGATTTTAATACAAAGAAACCTCACCATATCAGATAAGAGCGCTTTGAAATTCTGGATAGCCTCTTCTCGTTTGTGCTGTTCTCGTTCTCTATCAATTTCTTTCGTCTGCTCTGAACGAGCTTTTTGAACTTCTCTCTCTCGTTCACGCAAGCTTGCCTCAATTCGTGCTTGTCTTTCCAGTTCTTTTTCTTTTTCAGAGTCTACATTCTGAAATGCAATCCAAAGCACACATAGTGCATTTATATTAAGCTAATAGATAAATGTACTAATCAAAATAAATTCAAGCAAAAAAACCAATATACTTAAAGTATGATCTACAATGACAGAATTATAATGTTTTCTTGCATCTTCTATGGTCTTTTTTGGACTTAAAAAAAGAGCAAAACATAAAAAAGAAAATAGAAAAAACTCTAACATTAATATACTAAATTGATGCAAATATATCAAATATTCATTAAATCATATAATAATATACCAACAATGCAAAATATTATATGAGCTACATAAATTATATAGAGATGTGTTAAAAGCTGCATGTGATACAATCAAACATTTTGAGAATCCTAAATCCATGACTAAGGAACCATTTGTTCCATCAAAATAGCTAAATAATTATAAATTGTCTAATGCATGTAAGATAGTATTAGGCTTGTAGTTCAGGGTGAGCTAAGTAGAAAATACTATCATATAGTTACAATATGTTCCTGAAACCAGGATATGTAGAACATCACTTCATCAAAATCAAACAAGTATATGAAAAATGGTATGAAGACTGGGAGATAACAAAAAAAACCATTCTTAATGGCAACTGAACATACTGACCACTTACACTTCAAATCATGAAATGAACTAAAATAAGATTAAAACAGGAGAACTAAAGTATACATAGTTCAACAAATGATACGCCTTGGTACCGGAAATAACAAATAGCTTGAAGAAGCAAGGATTTCCAAATTGGAGAACCTAAATGCCAGAACTCTTATTTCCAGAGGAAGCACTAGCTTGCATAATTGATAGCATTCAGAACACAATGCTTAAGATGAAAGTCTTTGGCTGCTAGATCACTGATAGGTATCACAGAAAGATCTTTTGCGTATAAATTATTTTGGTATTGCTTTAGGGATTACACTGATATATTTCATAATTACTGTAATCTTGCAGAATTTATTGGGCTGACTATTCAAACTATAAATTGCAAATTTCAGGACTTAACTCAAAATCCTTTTCAGAAAGTGTTAGAGCATAAATAAACCCTTGGGTCACTATATGAGATTTGGGCGGAGAACTTCCTCTATATATGATTATTGTTTTACCATTTCAGAATGCATTCTTTCATTTGAGATTGTTATTCTAACAAAAATAAAATAAAAACACTAGTCTGAAAATACAAACAATGCTTACCACTAATCAATTGAATTCTAAAAACAGCATTCCACATAACAGTACTTCAAATTCTATACCAATTGATCCAACAGTGAAATACTAAGAAAATGGAAACACTGTTGTTCACGGACACACGTACTTTGGCTATTTTTTCAATATACTGTTTAAAAAGATCTTCCCTTTGCGACGAACTATCCACAGCTTTGTAGCGAGGGTCAGTCTCTACTTTGTCCTTCACTTTACTCCAGCGAGACTGACTGTCCAAGTGGTGATTAGATAACAGTTCAAAGAAGTCCATTTTAATCTATGATTTTAAATAAAAGACAAAAGAAAAAGGGGAGGAAAAGTCACTTTGCTTTCCAAATATTCCAAAATAATAATAAAAAAGCAACAGACTTACCGCAATGAAAAATTAGTTTAATTAGAAGCTGAGTCATTAGAGTATTAAGAACAATAGTAATGGCTATGTTTACATAAATGTCAGAGAACTGCTTCAATACTAGATTTCTTGACAAGTTTATACTATCCTGGTATACCCTACTATTCTGTTTTAGCACTGGTACAATAAGTGCACAGACAAGACAAGCTGTGAAGACAGGCCAGCTAATCTATATGATTATTGCAATAGGCCATATATGTGCATAAGAATGAATACATATAACAACTTTCTGCAATCTGGGTATCATTTGGATAAGTGGAGTTAGAACTTGCACAATTTTCTAGTTACTGCTGAAAACAGCAGGAGTTTAACCATAATTTGGGTAACTGTATTAACTATAAAAAAACCACTGTACTAATCTGGAAGGTGCATATATTGGGGAAGGCTGATATAAATAAATCATATAATAAAAATATATACATAAGTATTAATTGTGCATTTTTCCTCTTTAAGGAAATATAGGGAATGCTGCCTGAGTGTCCACACTTGTACTGAGTTCCTAGAATACATGCATGTGCAAACAGTACTTCTGAATACCAGCTATTATTTCACAGAAGCAATATTTGATAGGATATAATCTTGGATTATAGTACATTTTTAATTGCTGCATTTACAGAGTTTCTGGTTTAGGAATAAAGCATCAACATTTATATATGTTCATCTATATATGTGCAATAAAATGAGTAAGTTAATCTTTCATGGACATTAAGGATAATAGAAGCTGTAGATTTAGTTTAAAAATCTGTTCAAAGGTTACAGCTAAATTTCACTGAAGATAATAAGACAATATGTGGCTATCTGACTGAAGATTAAAACAAGGAACATAGGTATATTTCTGTTGTATTAGAATTTGATATTAATCGTAGATTGCTTTAATATGGATTTGCCATATTTTTTAAAGAAAATATGGGTAAATTATGACACCTTCTTTAATTGATAAATAACTAGAAATCAGTAGATACATAGCAGAATTCAGCCTACACTGATGTGTTTCATAAAATAATTATTTTGCAAACAAGTATAGGCTTTCTTCTTTCCTATCCCATACTCTTAAGAATTCAAAGGATTTTTTTCAACAGAGATGCTTGCAAAATCTTAGGGTCTGTATATTTATGTATATATGCATGTATCTATCTATACACACATGCACACACATAAGATACATAATGGATGCTTCTGATACATCCACACTAACTCAACTTTGTATTATAATATATCTAAATCAATGAGTTAAGGGTACAGGAATTTTAACTGCAGTAGAGCAAAGAATTCTTTTTTAGTGCACTGCAATTCATATAGTGCAGTTCCTATATCACATGAATAGTTTATTCACACGTAATAAAAACTATGATCGATGAGACAGAGCTTTTTAGTGAGCTCAGTAATTTTATCTTGTTAATTAGCAAAAGTCACCTTTCAGAACATTCACACATTTTTCGGTACAAGAGAGAAAAGATTTTACTAGTCTCTACATTCAATGAACTAGCCTGACTAGACTATTCCATTTCTAAGTTTCCCATACATCCAGAATTATACAGGAATATAATGATAAAGGTAAATTCCATTTTTAGTGTGTTGTAATAATTTTCCTCACTAAAGTGTCCATTAGCTTTACTGGGCTTTAATTTCCATTATTCTCAATGATGCTGACTAGGAATGCTGAAACTGTAGTCCAGTACATCCAGAAGTGCAAGGCTGGCGAAAGGCACATTAAGAAAACAAAATCTTGTGCACTTATTATTACCGCTTGATGCACCTTTACTGGTCAATTAAAATTTTCATGTGTGATTCCTTTTATCATTAGTTATAAAGTCTACATAAAGGACATAATACTAATAATCTGTTTATATTCCCCAATATTGACATTTGGTTATTAGCATAATATTCTCACATACAAGTACATCAATGAATTTTTTGCAGTAGAAAATCAAATTAAAGAAGAAAATAAATGCCTTGTACATAGCAATTTGGTAAATCGTCCGTCAATTGCAGAAGTATATAATATAATTAAGAAGATTTACAACATCCTCATTTTTTAAAAATGTGGCTTGGGTCCAGAGATATCTTGCTTTTTTGTGTTAGGCAACTTTATTTACTGTTCTTGATTTCACTGTCCTACTATAGCATTGGGAATCTATCACACAGAATTAGAAAGGATCCCTTGATTCTCAGATTTAATTTTTAAATAGAGCATATAGTGCTATAGTGGGAAGGAGAGACCAGGAAAGTGTTGTATCAGCAAAGTTCCACTTTTCTCTCTCTGGATCCAACACAGTATCTATTATTTCAAAGATGAACTTAAACATATAAGTAGTACTGAAATATAAAGCTTTCTAAGCCAGATGTAAGAAAATTACAGCTCTATCCTATCTTTAAAATAAGGATAACTGAACAGGCACACTCATGAATAAATGCTACTTCTCTTATTTCTTTTTATATCAGCTCTTGGACTTAATATACTATGTTGATAGTCAAGTCAAAGTAAAATTGGGAGATCATTTTAGAAAGACTTGGGATATTACAAATATAAAGTAAATCTTGTCCATCATTCACCCAGCATGTATCCCTGTTTCTATAGAAACAAATCTCTCATCTCCTAGTCCTACACTATTTTTATGACCCTACCTCAAAAGAGAGGAGTAAAAGAGTCAAAAGCAGCTGCAGTACTCATATTTAATAAAGGAAATCAGTTCTGGCAATTAATATTTTAATTTAGTATCATTGCTGAAAGCTCACAAAATCTGTAGTTTTGTGCAGGAGATGTTACTTAAAAGCTGTTGAACTTTTAAGATTAGCAGAAATCACACACAGTATACACATTCCTGCTTGGGGAAGAGAAGTGAAGTGTTTCAAATCAAAAGGATAGGCTATGAAATTGTTTAGACAGGTATTAATCTGATAATCATCTGAAGTATTACCTTACTTTAAATAAGGATAAGGGTCACATATCTGAGAGGGCAGCATAATGGGGTGGGTATAATAAAGAGGTTGATGCAATCTTTGCTTTCTCCACTTTAAATCCTAATGTTTGTTGGAAAGGCAGAGATGTTTCTAGGATATGTGGTGAGCATCTCATTGCTGCCCTATCCCCCACCATAAGCAGTGTATAGGTCTTTTTTCATATTACCCAAATCCTATGGTTAAGCAACAGAAGCTTTCAAATGGAACATCTTCAATCTATTTCAACATAAAAATCTCACTGCATCATAAGCTATTTTCTTTCTTTCACCTTTAATTATTTTTTTAATTAGAAGATTCTCTAGGAAACAAAATTGGAAAATATCTATAAGCAATTAATCAAAGTGTGCTATTTCCAATCCTTACTTTAAAGGGTTTATGGAGAAATCATGCAATAAAATTCTTTTCTGATTAACTGGCTGAGAAAGCTTCACAACACTGTGGGGCACATTTCTTGTTAACATTTAGCTATTCTTTGTAAAATAAGAAAAGCAAGGCAGAAAATACTGTTGTGACTGGGTTTTTTTGGGGGGCAGATTACACATTCTGGGTACAACTCTCATCACTTCACAAGGAAAAAAACTGAAAAAAATGTAAAGTACCGGAACTGCGGGAGGCTAAAGTCACCACACAGAGATACCAATTCTTTCCTCACTAGGGAATCCCATAATACTTTGCGTGTCAGTGATTGACAGCTGTCAGACTGAACTGATTGACAGGCCGCACAGCACAAAACTGTAAAATCTATCCACTTGTTACAAAACAGAATACATAAAATGGTTACAAGAGGTTTTGGGAGAAAAGAAATAATTAGTTTCAAATACAAAGATAAATGCAGTATTTAACACAAAATATTACTGATGTTGTTCATGCAATATTAAAGAATTTATTGATGATCATGGCTAAGATGCAACAGTAATTTTTAAACCATCACTATAGAATAAAACAAGTAGTTTAGGTTGAAGTTTCAGATTTCACATATTCACCTCTAGACAGCTGATGACTGTAATGTTGTATGAAGACTAATTGCTATATCTAGCATTTGTCAAGGGACTGATCAGTAGGCATTCCTGTTTTGTTGCTTTCTATCCACCTGAAGGTCTCTATGTGTTCCCTCCATATACAAGAGGGCTCCCCAACTCTTCAGATCAGGAGGGGAGTACAAGAGGAAAAGAAAATCCACTGATGGGACACTGATACTATATATATCAACACTAAAGTAAATCGTAACTAAGTTCAATATTTATTCCTAGATACGTGGGTATATGGCAAATCATCAGGAAATTTTCCATTTGAATCTCTTATCTCCCAAAAACTAATCTATGAAGCCTTAAGCTAGTCATTCTTACCCTGAGTTCCTTAATTGCAATATTTTAATAACAGTACTTACATATCCACTTTATAAGGATGAACTGCAGTACGATGTATAGAGCACTTCTGAACAATAGGCACAGCAGGAATAACAATTACAGTAATAGCAGCAAATAAAGAGAGTGAACTACAACTACTATGAAATTTATTTAAGATCTATAAGAAAATTATCTTTTTTAAAAAAGTTGAAAACAGAATGTGTCATTTTAACTTACAAAATGTTTATGAATGACAGATTTTGCATATTACATGTCTTTTAGTTAACAGGAACTTATACTGATTTCAATTAAAAGTTAGTTAGATATGTTTTTCCTTCATTCACCCATTAGCTGGGATACTAAAGAAAGCTTCTACACGTTTTAATGTTATTACTATTGAAAACATTTGTGCATCTGCCTTCCCCAGTGATATGCACTTTGTCTCTTGAAGTGACAGTGCAGACAAATGACATTTGGAATTCATTAATTTTTGATAGGTGACCTTTAATTTTGATAACTAGCCAAACTAAAACATATTTAGTGGAATATTTTTTAAAAAAAACCTCAATAACAATAAAACATTAGCATTTAGGCAGAATACCATTTAAAATCTGCCCACAAGGAGGTCTCAGAATCTGATACACAGAACTAAAGATTTGGTTAGCAATGGTTTGATTATAGTTTTCCAGCAAAATATATTCCCCAGAAATTTAAAACTAAATTCTTGATTCTGGAAGAAGGGGGTAAAATACTACATCTTCTAGGAAATGATGTTCTTCTGAGTTTAGATGCAAAATTATGAGGTCAAAAGACAGAAGAAAATAGTGAAAATGGCATTTCCAGCAATGGGAACCTGGAAGCCTAGCATGAGTCCCTCTCATTCATACTGCTTTTATGATCTTCATATGAAAATCTTACCTTCTCTCCTCTGGTCTTCGAATCTTCTTTTTCCTTCTTTCTTGCTGCTGTGATAAATTCATTAAACAAGGCTTCTCGGTCTTTCATTTTTTCAATTGCTTTGAAACGTGAATCTTTAGCATGCTTGGCTGCAAATTCACTAAAAGTAGTTCTGTAAAAAATGGTAAGTGTACTGATTTGGCAGAGCTTGCTTAACTGGAAATGTATTCTAAACACGTCTTTGTATTCTGCTACAAAGTGTGTGCTAAACACTATTACATAATTATCTTCCCTTCAGATGTACATCCAAGAGGTAAAATATTTATTTTCATGAAAAAAGGGGCAGACTTTTTTATTTCATCAAAAATCTGCAAGGGCAGCCTTGCAGATTTTTGATTTATACAGAATATACACGTAGAATAAAATTTCCAGCAACTGCACAATACTTGTTGAATGGAAATTCCTTATTCACTGGTCCTGAAATTCAAAGTTATGAATTAAAAAATTAACAGTACTTATTTGCCATCCAATTGTACCAGGTGTGAAATTAGTAGCAGTATCTGCCAAGCTTTCACACTTTGTCTTCTTGTAGTTTTGCTACAAGACATTCTCACCTTCAGGGCCAGATTCCAAATTTCAGACGTGCAGTAGATATAATACTGCCACTTACCTTAAAAAAAAAACCATTATTGTGCTTTTTCCAAGATCTGATGCTAATCTGACCCCGAGATTACGTGAGACATTATAATCCTATGAATGTTTTCATCACAGCATGGAAATAATTAGACTTGGGAAATCCCGCCTACTGTTGCTGTAGGGTAAATTAAAACAAGAGAAGAATTTGGTAGCTTGTTCTATTATTTAGAAGTGAACTTAAGCCTATGCTAAATAAAACGACCTGCAAAAACTAGTCTGGGCATAAATTTGTAAGCACAGAAAATATAGAGATGACTTTCAAGGAATGCAGGTGTCCAAAGGGACATCATCGTTACCTTGAACTAAAATAGGGGAGGGGGGGAAGCTACACTAAAATGACAAGACATGCAGAAGTTATCCTTCTTATTTATTGATGATCAAAACCAAACAATAAGTATATAGTAACAGATTTGATGCAGACTACTTGCAGTGAAATTCTCCTACTGGAAGAAGTGAACATTTCCTTATTTTTCCTTTTTCTATCAGCAACCCCTCCTTGATTTGGGCCTTCCATCAAGGAAAGAAGGCTTTCTATTCACAAAAGGACAAATCAGAGCTAACTTTATGATTTCTACACCCTTTGAAATAAAAATGGCAATTTGGAATTACAAATTATGAAAAGGACAACTATACTAACTTTCCTTTTTCTATCAGCAACTCCTCCTTGATTTGGGCCTTTCCATCAAGGAAAGAAGGCTTTCTATTCACAAAAGGACAAATCAGAACTTTATGATTTCTACACCCTTTGAAATAAAAATGGCAATTTTGAATTACAAATTATGAAAAGGACAAGTATACTAAAACAATTATATTCAAATTCAGTATTATAGTTATTCCAAATATTAAGCTATTAAAAATTTACAATTGTATTGTATTCCAGAACTTCAATGTAAAATATATGCTTACTGATTCAAAATTCAGTTCATCTGTGTTCAGTGGAGCTGAATCCCAGTTAACAGTATTAAGGATCAGAAGCCTAATCAAAGAGGTCTTTGAGGATAGTAAATCAATTCAAGCAAAATAAACACAACTGAAAATAAGCCAGTAGATAGCAAAGAACTGAGAGCTAATGCAAACTAATTCCTAACTAGTTTAGGTAAAATAAAATTGAACAGTTGTCTAAAAAAGTAATAATTACACACAGTCTAACAATGTATTAAAGATATCATGTGTATAATATGATTTATCTGCAGAAACCCACTTGGACATTAACAGCCAACTATAGCCAACTAGCTAAATGACCACATAAGTCTTTCCCTTTGTTGACAATCGGATGGCAAAAGGATCCAGGAATGTAGTTTGTTTAATTAGGTCAAATAGATTTTTTTAAAAATACTGTGAAGTATCACCAGCAGTTCTTATAAGGTATTCAGTATTAACACTGTAAAAGGGAGCAAGTCCTCCATTACATGATGTATTTTCTATATTAGGATTGTCAATGGTTAACTAAATTTAGGAAACATTACAGTAGTATAGGCATGGTTTACTAGAGTTAGTAAATTCATCCTCATGAAACAGTCAGGATTCCTTCATTTTCTGAAAGTCAACATGTATTAAGAATTCAGGTTACAATTAAAACTGGGTATCTGATAAAAGGGGATGGGGGAGAGAAAGAGACTGACTTACCTAGGATTAATCTTTGCTTCTTCCATCATTTTCTTGAAATCTTCTTTGGCCTGCATTATTTTATTTTTCTTTTCTTTGCGTTCTTCTTCTGCCCTAGTTTTTACATACTGATCAAATACCTGAATAAATAGCAAATTTAATTTGGAACATTATTGCAAGAGAACAAAGCAAAGACTAGGATTACCTATTTGTGATGATGTAATAAAATACCAAAGAATATATGAGAGACCGTCTCTTGCCAGTCACATCTACCTGACCCATTAGAACGGGAAGGCAGGGAATGCTGTGGGTCCTATCTCCAAAGGAGATAAAAAAGGTGAGACCCAAAAAAAAGGGCCTTCTCCATGGTGGCTCCCTCTTTGGAACATCATTCCCCCAGAGATTAGAATAGCCCCTACTCTAATACTCTTCCGGAAGGCGCTGAAGACTGATTCTGCCAGTGGGCCCGGGGAACTCAGAGCGGGATGGAGCCCATTAAATGGCTCTTGTGATCTTCTGTTGCTGGAGCAGGAGGTGACTTTATTATATTAATTTAGGTGATTCTTTTTATTAGTTTTATTGATTTAAATGTTTTATATTTTGTAAGCCGCCTTGAGTTACCATGGGCGAAAAGGTGGCAATGTAAATTCAATAAATAATAGTAATATTATTAATAATATAAAGGGATCAGTGCAGTGAATCTCAAACTCACTGAAATGAGTATCTTTCAGTAATATCATTGTAGTTATTGTATAAAATGTCATTGTAGTCATTGTATAAAAAGCAGTTTTACTGCTATTTTTTAATGCAACGAATTATAGGAATAGAAAGAAACAGACTTAAACAGATGTTTGCTTTCAATAAGAAGAATGCATGTACATTTATATGTCAAGGAAACTTTCCAAAACTAACAGATTCCAAAGTCAGATTAATGGAATATGTTCTAACAAGCAAATGTTCCTCCTTCCTTCCACTACTATCTGAAAATGTTAAGAGATCCTGTCCCATGGAGTAGGCTGCAGAGCTAGAGACCAACATGGAAGCAGACATTCTAAAACTTGGGCAGCAATAATTTCTTCTGTAATGCAATAAATAACTGTAATTTAATATTTATTCAAAATAAATCGTTAGGCATCCTTAGCAAGCTTGCATTACTGCTTCAAAGGCTGTCCATAGTTATCTCTGCATGCATACACATGCAAAGAGAACACTCCCACTGTACCTGTCAGTGAAAAAAATATGCTCCGAATGCACATTCATATGAAGAACTTTCAAAACAGCTGTTTACTTTTTGTGAAGGGCACAGCAACTTTGAAACTTTGAAAGATGTTCCTTTTGGGTTAATGCACTTGTGAAGCATCTATTTTCATTGCTTTGCACAGTAGATATATTATTGTTTTTATTATTATTGTAATGAATTGTTTGGGTAAGATGAAGTTATATCTAAGATAGATCATATGATTTGGTAGAAGATACACATGAAACCATCTTGATTCTGAGGTGGCTCTATTAAAACTCTGTGTGTGTGTGTGTGTGTGTGCGTGTGTTTTATAAAAGATTTCAGTTTGAGATGCAGACAATACAGAGTCATCCTCAATAGCTTGTTCCTGTCTTCAAAAGGAAAGGGACACAGGGAAGAAAATATCCTGTAGCCAAGAAGGCTCCACACCCATTTGCACTACTCAGGTGACCCTGAGGACATAGATAAACCTCTCTAAAAGAATGCAAATGTCCAGCAGTCTGCAAGGAATATAAATCCTTCCATTCCCCACCATCCAGTCAGAGCTGAAGAAGCTTCTTGAATGAAAAGTGAAACAGCTTCAAAGAAAAAACAGGAAAGTCCAGCTGCCTCCTGAAAAAAAGCACTTTTGGAACAACCATGACCTGGATGACTGAGAAATTCCATAGAATATGTTAGAATAATTTATCCTTCTTTGGCAAGTTTTGCATCTAACTACAGTAATTCAGCATCTTTTGCAATCAAGGTTTGGTGTTTTGATTTATTTCTACAGATATTAGTTTGGTGCAATTTACCTGAAATAAGTATTTCTTGTTTGTAACTATTCAAAACAGTACCTATATAATTTGTTGAAGGATGAAGCTTCTAGTTCTCAATAGAAAATACTGTTTTAGAAGTTTTTCTCCTTCTTCTATATAATTTAAACTTCAGTTATTTAAAACCTTCCAGATATTAACGAAAGAAGTCCAATTGAAGAAAAATAAACTGTGTTGTAAAGAGCCTCAAATGTTTTCAAACATTTCAACCTTTAAAAACTCTCTTTTTGTATTTTATTATATGAATATAACACATAATTTATTTAAAAGACCTTTTCTTTTACCTGTTTCCTTTCCTTGGGGTTAAGAAGGAGGTACCGGGGATCAAAAACAATTTTGTGTAGCTCTTTCTCCCATGTAGAAAAAGCAGAAACCTTTAACAAATGAAGTGGGGAAAAGTAATGATTTTGCAGGCAATTAAATTCAGGCAAAAAGATACAAGTTGTGCAATTCTGCTTGAAATCTACAGGACTTCTATTAGAAAGAAGCTATAGCTGAAATCTTTACAGCAGTTTCATCACTAATAGATGATGAACTGCAGGAAGTCAACAGAGCCAATTTCCACACTAATTGGCTCTGAAAACTTCTACATAATTACAGAGAACTAACACATATCTAATTACTCATTAAAATGACCACTACTGTGTGACATTTAAAAATTGCTATATCAAAAGAAAGCCTTGAAGTTCTAGTTCTAACTTTCTTTGCTTTCTTAGGTCTCTGCAGAATGATCAGAAATTCCACTTTCTCCTTATAAATTGAAGTACTATGCATACAATCAATTCTGTAGCATGTAAAAGGGAAGATTCTGAAAGCTCAATAAATTAGATTCTGACATTTCATAGAAAATGCACCAAAACCAAATGTTTTCTTACAAATATGCTTAGTTGCTTAACCAAAGTGCATGCAGACCTTTTAAAAATGACAATTTTGTTTATTCCCTAACTGCCAACACTATTCATTAATCAAGCAGTACTAAATGTGTTTTTGACAATGGTAGTAGGGGTAGATATGAATAACACATTAAATAATTGCCTTAGTACAGTAATATTAATATAAGCTTAAAATAAAATTCAAATTAGTGCAATTATATTCAATCGATCAATCTAACAGGACCAAGATAGTCACACTTTCCCCCTTCTGGTCCCATTAAAAGTCATCAACAAGAGTGACTATTGTGCTTTGATTTCACTCAGGTCTAAATCTGACTGAAAAGAATCCAGACTATACTTCTTTTAGTATTCTATAACAGTAGAACAACTGTTTTCTCAACAATAGAGAGGAAAGATTGGAGACCAACCTTTTTCACTATTATAGTCGTGATGACAAACTTGTGGCACACAGGTGGCATACAGAGCCATTTCTGCGGGCACGTGAACCCCAGGCAAACTTACCTCACTGCGCATGTACATGCCTCCCAGCTGATGTTCGGCCCATTTGAGGCCTTTTTTGGCCTCCCAGGGGCTTGAGGGAAGCCTCTGCAGCCTTAAAAATAGGCCGGTTTTGTCACTTCCGGTATTTCCGGAAATACCGGAAGTGATGAAACGGGCCCATTTTTCAGTCTGCAAAGGCCTCTGGCAGGCCAAAAAAGGCCTCAAACAGGCCGAAAATCAGCTGGGAGGCACAATGCAGGTAAGGGAGTGTGGAGGATTGCGCACACATGCGCGGGGATGGAGGAGCCCAAAAAGATTAGCCACCATTGTATTAGTGCATATGGCAATTTATGTGGCAATTTATGTACCAAAGACAAATTCCTTGTGTGTCCAATCACCCTTGGCCAATAAAGAATTCTATTCTACTCTATCTCATCAATTTAGGAAATGGTACTCACTGATTGCATAAACAATGAAATACTTTGAAAAATACACATAAATTTAATCTGAGAATTGTTTCTGACCCCTCTTTCCAGGAGCATGTCTTTGAACTGTTTCATTCGAGCCTCGAGTGGGACAATGGCTCTTTCTCGAGCAGCTTTAATTTCTGCCTCCATGGCAGCCTCTTTTTCCGAATCCATGTCTTTGTTATCTTCTTTCCTATAAAATAAAAACATACAGTAGGAGTCTATTCATTTATCAAAGTTGTAAGCCACCAATTTGATCAAAACTCATTTTGGACCAGTATTATAATTCAATGATATGTTCTTTATACTCAAGACAACTACTTCTTCATTCTGAGTTCCGAAATAAGACATAGTTAACTTAGCTTTATAGTCACAAAGAAGTTGATCATGTGCATTCTTCCTTTCATATAGAAACTTACTTCCGCTTCTTTGTTTTAATAGGCTCATCATCATTGGCTTCTTCCAACATTTCATGCTCATCTTTCACTGAAAAAGAAATATCTATTTTTACTCTATAGATCATCATTCAAATGTATTAGTTATGCCTAATTAATGTCCACATACAAATTTTACATTTCTTCCTACCATTTTTCCACAAATGCAGATCTGGTTTTTTTTTAGTTCAACCGGGTGTTGATCCCCATTGGATGCGATAGGAATTGACATACCAACTTGTCTGATGTTGTAGGCTAAAAGACTGTGACTAGTCTAAACATGCCTAAAATGGGATGAGAACTCACTCGTTGTTTTTTAGCCTGTGCTTTAACTATTCGACCAAATTGTCTCTCTATATCCCATATTATAATTAAATCTCACAATATAAATTAAATATATCCCATATTATAATTAAAAAATACTATTCTACTCTGGTATCTTAGTATCTTAAAATTCAATATACTGTATTTCTTCAACAACATACAGCTCCAGTTAAAGTTTAAAAATCCACATAATTAAAAAAAAAATTACTCCAGAAGTTATTATTCTTTCCCAGAAAGATCCAAATCAATGAAAGGACTACTTGATACTACCTTTGAATTTAATTATCACTTGAACAATACAGAACTATTTTACGTAATACTAGGTCCACCAAAGAACCTCAGTGAAAATACTATAGATGACATGAATTTCAGGAAATAAAGAATTAATGCCAGACCAATTAATACAGGTAATCCTCACCTTACGACCAGTTGCTTAGTGGCCGTTTGAAGTTATGGCTGATCCTCCAAAAGCTAATCACAACCTAATCCTGAAGTTACTGCTGCTGCAATGCCTCTGTAGTTATTTACAAATACACTAGCCAGGCTATAATTTGTTTGGTAGATTATGAGTTTCAATCATACCTGAGAATACTGTTTATAACCTCTAGAAATTTAAATTATTTAAGACCAAATTACCTAAGAAGCCATTTTTCCTGCATGAATTTACTCAGGTGTTGAAATCTTCTGAAGAAAATGCTCTTTACCTTCCTAGCATCTTAAATGCCTTGTGTAAAGGAAAAGTATTCCCAGTAGTTAAACTCTTATCAAATGTGGATGATTTGGCTATGCATTTCTTTTTTTTTTTCCCCAAACAATCTGGGCAGTGTATAACCAAAGCTACTTCAAAATCAGTGTTATTCTGCAATGAAGGGTTTTACTTACCAGTACTTCGAAATAGTACTTTGAATTATCTCCATGTAGATTATTCCATGTAGAATGTTAACAATAGAGCAAATATGTGATCAACTCAACAATTACTGTAAATTAGTAACCAGCAAAATCTGGGCAAACCAAACCCCAGATATAATCTTTAACTGTTGCTTGAGCAGGAGCTTTAAATTCAGAAGGATAATCAACCAGGCAACCAATGCCCTTTCTGTCCCATAACATGACCATGTTTGATGAAGTTACTTTTATATCTTTTATAGATGAATCTCTGAACAGACTTCCACAAAAATGGATGACTGAAGATTGAGCAAAGAATACTGAGTAGGATGGTTGTTGTTTAATATAAACTATTTTAAATGTATGTGTTGCTCTTTTCTCTCAGAGAAGGTTTAGCAATTTCCTGAATCAAGCTGCTCATACTATGCCTGGCTTCCTGAAGGAGCCACAAAGGGCATAGATCTAGTTTACAGCTATTGACAAATAATCTTATTTAATTCCGCAAACTGCAAACCAATCACAACTATTTCTAGTGCATATTATGTTATATTCCTTCATATCAAATGTAAAATTTAAAAAGTAACCTGTCAGAATTAATTGAACAAATAAATGACTTTTAGCCTTACTTAGTTTTTTTCCTTCATCCATTCCTTTTTTATGGGGAGGTTCCTGAATAATTTTATCCACATCTGCTCTTCCTATTAAATCATCTGGTCGATCCCACATTGATAGTCTAGTAGTAGGGTTATAAAAGAAAACCCGTTCATCACCTGTCCACACCACACACCTAGAAAAAAGATAGATTATATTATATAATTATAGCAGGGCTTAAATAATATTTTATATGAAAGTTAACAACCAAGAAAATGCTTTTTATTTTTATAGACTATGTAGAATAGAGCTAACAGTAATCTTAAGGAAGTTTTTCTAATAATAAGTAAAATCTCCTTGAAGTTGAGTTCAACTCCTGGAAACTTTGTGCACTTGACCATTTCCTTTCCAACAAAATCAAAGTGGTCAATCACCGCCTTCTCCATACTATTGATTTGAGAACAAAGCCTACATACCAGGGAGTACCAGGTATAGGTGTAGTAGCTACAGGTTTTGCTTTCTGAGCAGCTTTCTCTTCTTCAGTCATTTCTTCTTCTTTGGGCTCCTAGATTGAATAGGTTCCAAGACAGACTATTCAGTGGTTATTTATACAACACTAGCCAAGAAAGAACAATAACGCTTTTTCTCCTATAGAGATGAGAAGCATTTCTCCCACCACCTCAACATGTAATCTGTGAAATTAAAAGCTCCTCTGTTATCTCTACTAAAATACCTTGAATCAAGGGCTGCATCTTCATTAGATATTTTTAACTTTTTCCACTGGAGAAAGGTGGGATTGCAATGAAACAAGAAATTAAGATGGTAGTTTCAAACTGCAAGTAACCCTCAGAACTGCCTTTCCTCCACTTACGTGGAAGATACTAGGCTGTTGTTTTAGGAAGAAGAGATCCCTAAAGTCCTAACATTTAATATTATTATTATCATATACATTTGTGTCTTTACAAACTCTGTATCTTGCACAGAAGTCACTTCATATTCACATACTAATGATTACATTAATGTAACATAACGGCAGATAAATTCAATAAGTTATTTCAAAATGATATTAATTTATCTTTCTCTTGATTTCACTTTGTTCTTAAAAGAAACAAACAAACAAATATCAAATTAGACTTTAGGTATATCAGTGCTTTTACCTCCTTTATAAGTTCCTTGATTGGTTCCATTTTGGGTTCTTCCTCTTCTGTTTCCATAGGCAAAGGATCTTCAACGGGTTCTTTAATGCTATCTTTCATCTTTTCTTCTACTTTTTCTAAGAAAAATGTATAATTTCTTCATTTACTTTCCATCTGCTGTACATCTTTTACTTTCCACTGATATACATTCAAACTCATTTTCTGAGCAAAATTACCAAAACCAGCTTTATAAAACCCGCCCACCCCCAAGTTAAAGGCAATGAAGACTATACCTTCGATGACTAAGAATCCTAAAAAACAGTCTTCAGAATAAAACACCTATATATTAACCATACAAAATGATTAAAAATGTCCAAAGCAAATTAGATACTCAGTATTTGTCAGAGGCAATTTTTCATTTGTATATAGTAGAACAATCCCTGAAAAAATTGATTACTACCAATGGAATGACTCCAAATTAACCTTACGAAAAAATTAATATTTTGAAGAATTACTTTTAAAAGTTAATGAATGGAGTTGGCTAGAACTTTACATACATAATATCAATACAGAACTCAAGATAATCACAGGAAAAACATGGTTTTAAGTACTATTTCAGATACCAGATTTAGGACCGGATTTAATCCCTTCAGCCAACTCATTCATTTTTAAATTGCAAAGGCAATGATTCTAGATAATGGGTTATTTGCAATGACAGTAAATACCAAGTTGCATTAAAAATAATATTCAGATATGAGCAATTACATATATAGGAATTTTATTTATTTATTTATTAATCAAATTTATATACCGCCCTTCTCCCAGGGGACTCAGGGCGGTGTACAGCCTATCTAAAAACCCACAAATATACAAAAATTAAAAAAGTATTAAACCAATTTGGCTGATAAATAAAACTAAACAGGTCCCACCCCCCCACCTTAAAACCCCAATTTAAAATTTAAATACCATGGAGACCAAAATTAAAACCATTATCTCAGCCCAGGCCGGCCTGCTCAAAGAGCCAGGTCTTCAACGCGCGCCTGAAGGCCCTCAGGTCTCAGGAATGAGCAAAGTAAGTCTATTAGAAATGTATACATACACATTTGCTATATGGAAATTTATTGCTATGAGGAAAATTTATTGATGAAAAATAAACATTCATCAAATAGTACTCAGATAAGTATTACTTTAGCAATACATTTCTTGGGAAAATCAAGGAAGGAATACACAAACACAACTTGAGAAGTTAATTTATTTGTTCTAATTAGTAAAACAAATAACATTCTAAAAAAAGGTCTTTTATTTGCATTGCAATGTATTAAAACATCAAATAAATAAACACTTCTATGGTACTTATTATTGATCAAATTTTTTACTGAAGACAATCTTCACTTGCAATGTCTCTTTCCCACTTCACGTTAATGCTTTCAGTCCCTCCTCCACAAATCATCAGTTACTGCAATTATTATTCTACCCAAAAAGACATACTACATTTTATAGCTCTGTGAATATTTACAGCCATAAGTCATACATGAAAAACAAATGCCTGCTTTAAGAACTGCAGAATAAAGAAAAATAGCTGTTATTTATTTGTGTCAGTTACAAATTTTTTTCATGGCAAATTGAGATGCTTTGAGAAATAGTGAATGGCATATTTTTGGCATTGTCCTATATGAATTCTTCAACAAAGAAGCCAGAGACTTCCAAGATGCATTAGACATTTTCTTCAAACTTCTCACTCATCCAATATCATTATAACTGTAAACCAGTAATTCCTCCTTCTCTTCCCTGAACTGAAGGTTATTAATAAGGCTGGTTTTGTTTTTACAAGTGCATTTTTGGTCTTGAAACCACTTATTGTACACTTGGTTTTAATCTCAGAATCCATTACACTGTTCACTGCAATTTGTCTTAATTTTCTGAACTAACTTACATTGTATATACAAACCAAAACTAAACATTGTACCTTTCTCTTTCAGTTCTTGAGGCTTCTCCCATGTTGATTCTAAGGTCCTATTATTATAGTAGTATGTCTTCCCATCTGCTGTTTTGTACTCTGTCCATTCAGAGACTGCTGTTGCTCCAGCCAATGCAGCAGGTGAAGCGGCAATAGCAACCTGAGGATGGATCATAGGTACAATAGGAGGAGCCATTCCTGGCAAGACACCTACATAAGAAGGAGCAATAAAAAGGCAAACATTGATGAAAAATAACTCTATTAATTAAAACCACCAACCTAAAATCAATATATAAAGCAACTGAAAATCGAGACATTACTAATAGTAGTTCATATATTTTTTTCTAAATAGTAAAGTGTGCTTCTAGCACAAATTCTAATCACTATCATTCCTTTACTTCACAACCACCAACTTCTAACACAAACTGTAATCAGCATTCGACATACCATGTGAAGTTGTACCATTCATGTTTTAAGTTTTCTAATGTTTACATTAGTTTTTAGCATTAAGCACTTTCAACATAACTAAGAGAAGAAAATTTTAAAAAGCCAACCGCTGCAGTGAATATCAGTAAATATCACTTTTGATGCTTTTTCTTAGTTAAAGTATGTGATCTACCATGAAAAACAAGAGACACTTATAAGTTCCATTTCCTACCAATGGCAGTAACCATTTATAGGAATCAGTGTTTTTCTATGTCTTTTCAACCTGAACATTAGAAATGTTCCTATTTTGACAGATTGCCTCTTTAAAAGGAAAAATATTTCTACTGAAGATTAACTTTACAGTATTTTATTTCTAGACCTGGTCTTTACTTAGAACAATTTTGGAATACTTAGTACAAGTGTAGATAGCTGTTGGGTTAAATAGCGCTAGTTTAATTCAATGAATAATATTAAGGTTTTTTAGAGCTGTGTTGCCAATTAAGAATTTTTCCTTTAAGTACATCAATGTAAAGTACTTACGTTAACAAAAATAACAGGCTTAGTGCCACATAAATCTATTTATTTTTAATGAAATGCAGGTATGTAGAACAACCTTCATAACATTGGTTTAAAATCAGACATATACATATATACACAAACACAAACACACTAACATGCAAACAAGATCTGGTCACTGTACAAATGGCAGGAGAGGGAAAACCAAGCACTGTATCCCCATAAAGAAAAAGAAAACATGGACATGGAAGAGATTCACATGAGTAATTTTAACTTGCAGAAAATCCATACTACAATAATTAAACTAATAATCTTAGTTAATTGGGAGAGTTTTTTGCTGGCTACATGTGAAATCTGTACTTATAAGTATATTTTGAAAATAAAGATAAATATTCAGTTATTTGGGAAAAAGCAAATAAAAGGTAAAACAACAACATTCACTACCATGCCAACTTACAGACAAAACAGACTAAGATGTTTTTAAAAAATTACCGGTCTTGGTGGTAGCGACTGTCTTTACATACGGGCAGCTGACTATTTGCATCATTGCTACACCTGTAAAATGGACAAGCAAGCATGTTGGAAAGCTGCCACTGTATGTCAGCTACCACTGGGAATCTGAGCAGTATCAATTTCCTGCTAGAAATTTAGCATGCCATTTTTTTCCAATGGCAACAAGGAATAAGTAGGAAGATTTAAAGTCAGTTTTGTGATAGTATTTTGTTAAAGACATGCCAGAAAATTACTGGTTTTACAATAAACTTGCTTTATAATGAGCAAGATTTGGAAGACACCAGTCCTTTCTTTAAAAAAAAAATCTAACAATAACCGGGGGGGGTTAAACTCAATGAGGACACGCTTCTTCACCCCCTTACAAAGCAATGCTATGAAACTAAATCATACTTATTCTGCTCTGTTTACATAATTTTATCAAGTACTTAAGTAAGAACAGCTTATACAAATCAATTCTCTTGTGTGTTTACTTTGAAATAAGTCCCATTGTGCTCAATAGGGCTATTATAAGTGCTTACTGGACTGTTTTATATTTAACAAGAACAGAAAGCTGGTGGTGAGAAGCCAAAATGTGATTAGAAGGTCAAGTATCAGTCTGGGAGGGGAAAAAAAGACCAGATTGAAGGCAAGGAAGTAAACTGAGATAAAATGATAAGATAAGGGTGAAATAAAGAAAGAGAAAAACTGAGTTGATGGCTCATTAGCAGCCTACATTAGCTCTGTCTGGTACCCCTCAAAAATTTTGCATCTCAAAATTCTCATCTAAATTTCAAATAAGCTCCCCAAAACATGGGAGGTTCTGCTAATTACTATGAAGTAAAGATAACTGAAAAGATCTGATTAAGCATATTTGTTGAAAGGAACAAAGTTGGTAAATGTTTTATATTTAAAAAACTGATTTGCAGATCACATAACATTAGGCATCCAGTAATGAACAGAGAAGGGAGGAAATAATATACAAAATGAGTTTCCACACAAGAGATTATTTAAAAAAGATAACTGCAACAGAGGTATAGTTATTATATCTCCTAACACTTAAAATGAAAAATTGGGACTTTCTGAATCTTTTTTCAATATGTTCACTCCCATCTATTATTTAGTAAATGAGAAATTAATTTTCAGTTCAAGCACATATGCAAAAATAAAATTAAATGCTTCTCCACAAGTGTCCAACAGAAAATGTTAAAGTATCATTAAATTGATCCAGAACCTGTATTAACTATTTTTTCTAATTGTCTATGGGGATTCTCAGTCACCCAAGTCATTGTTATCCCTAAGGTGCTTTTCAAACAGCAACTGGACTTTGTTTTTTCTTGAAGATGTTTCAGTTCTCATTCAAAAAGCTTCTTAAGTTTAGAAATGAAGAAGCTTCTTAGATGAGAAGCAAAATGTCCAAGGAAAAACAAAGAAAGGCCAGTTATCTTTTGAAAAAGCATATTTGGGATATTTTTTCTAATAAGATGCAGAACTTTTACTTCTGTATAAAGCAAAACGGTAAGGGTTTGAGTGTATGCTAAAATGTTTGAACAATTCTGAAAATAAGGCCTATACACTTTTATTAAGAACAAACCCCTTTTCAATTAGAGGAAATTACACCCACGTACACAACTGTATTTAAAAGTTATTCTTAACAAATATGTATGGAAGACTATTGAATCCATACAAGATTTTTTTAAAAAGTAGTAAGTTTGTCAACGTTGACATACAAATCTATAGCTACCTTTTACAAGAAATATTCAAAGGAACAGCAGTTACATTTATAAATACTAGTATAAACTGTGCTACATTGGTTTTTCAAAGAGAGCCAGTTTGATGTAGTGATTAAGGTACCAGGCTAGAAACCAGGAGACAGTGAATTCTAATTTTACCTTAGACACAAAGCCAGCTAGATGACTTTAAGCTAGACCCTCTGACTCTCAGCCCTAAGGAGGCAAGAGCAAACCACTTGCAAAATATTGCCAAGAAAATTGCAGGAACTAGTCCAGGCAGTATCCAGGAGTCTGTACTGACTCAAAGGCAAAATATTGTTTATTTAATTATTCAACAGATCAAATATATATATTTTCCTTTAGTATGTGATTAAAAAATAAAGATTCCAGTTTTTATGATAACAAAAAAGCTTTTAGGATTACAAAAAGTCTAAACTGAGACATCTCTCAATTGTTTATTACTGATTTTATTTATTAGCAAAATGCAAGAACATTTTTCAATATCTAAAATACTCCAACCCTGTATTTTTTGTCATGAAACAGAATTCTAACCTGATAGGATTTTAAAGTAACAGAGATTGAAAAAATGTACCACAGTGGCATAAACAGCTGTGCAAAGTTTTTTTTATTTTAAATTATTTTAACAGGTGAAATTGAAAACTATCCTGCTTCAGTTGCAAAACTGCTATTCTGAATATTCCAGAAACATTTCAAGCTTAAGGATAAATTATCATTCATGCTGATATTTTAGAGAATACTACTTTACAAAATAGCTACTAGAACATCACTTTGAATTTTATAAAGAAGCCAAGTTCCACTACAAATTCAACATTTTGGCAAGTAGTACAGATTACAAATAGCCAATGTTTCTGAAATGTGACCTTATGTCTCAGCATGACACTGATGGTGTCAAAATATGAAATTGGCATTGTATGTATCCATTCTAAAAAGTGTTTCCAGGCAAAATTGAGAATGGTTGTAATATTAGCAACCATTTTCATAAAAGAGCCAATTCTGTAGTTACATCTATTTTCAAATATATTTCTATGATTAGGTTACTAGTTGGAAAGAGTAAGAAAGCCAAGAAAAGCAGCAATGTGTTTATATTAGATTCAAACAAGGAAACTATACCTGATAGTTTCCCAAAAAGCCAGGACATGAATTTATAATTGGACTTTTAAATCTTGGCTTGTCAAAATACAGTAGCCACAGACAATAGCTTGCATGCACTTACTTAGTCAACAATAGCTTTCTAGCCTGTACTAGATATTCAGGCAAAGAAAGGAGTGAAGAAACGAAGATTTGAGTAAAGAAATATGTTTATTAACAAAAGATTTAATCCCATTAACATAGCTATCAGTTGCATATCTTCTTTTAAGCACAGCTACCTAACAGTTGATTTCATTTTGAGTTTACAAACTATACATTCTAGTAATTTAAACGGAAGAATGGATCAATCAAGTGAAATTTAAGATACATTATGTTCTACTCTGAAAAGCTCTCTTCCCTGAAATTCATGAGGAATTTATGGCTGTAATTTGAGATGCAGAACTGAAGTCTGTATCTCTTTCCCAAGCCTTATGTAAATGGCTTTTAATTTCCCTGTTCTTTCTCTTAGTTTTTAACTGAATGAGTGTTATACTATTTTAATCTGTTTATATTTTGTATTTTAACTGTTGATTACAAATCATTTTGATATTTGCAATAAAGGAAATCAGTACAAAAATATTAAATGGCCAATATGTAATTGAAAATGCTAATGACCTAATAGAGACTTCAGTATGTACAGTGTGTGTATATCTAAATATCTGTCCATAATTGTAAACTCTCTTGACCAAATTGTATTTCAGAAACAGCTTTACAAAGGAGTAAAAAGGATAGAATGGGAGCCCTACAAATGATTTCATGTATTTTTAATCATGCATTTCACCTGATAATTACCAGTGATCAAAATAACTCTTAATGCGTATTCTAAAATTCTATAATTTATCAACTTAATATTTATCAAGTGTGTGTATGCATAAAGGGCCTAAATTAGTATACAATGCTGAACTACGCTTCTCAGCATCATTCATTATTAGTCATGATGACTTGGGCTGTTGAAAGTTATGATCAGATAATATATGAGTTCAAAGGTTCTTCTTTTCTCTAAATAATAAATTCTGCTATTACCAGGTATAGTTTAAAATCATTTCTGACAATATAATAAACTTCTAAGGTGATTAGTTTAAAACTCTGAATACAGTTTTATTTAACATGAATATTTTCTTCTACCCATAACAACATTTTCAATATCTCATTCTTATGTCACAATCCTGCATTGGCTACCCAAAAGCATTTTTAAAATAAAATTTAAGACCACTTATTCACAAGCTAAGTTCTAAAGGATTACAACTTAAGTATCACAGAAAAGGTGAATTTCTTCCAAATATTAATTGAAATAAATACATTTTAAAACATAAGATGTATTCTGCTCAAGCAAAAAAATGTGGCTTCGTTCTAATAAAAATAGATAATTGAGAGCTGGGGAAGGATGCTTTAAAATAGCCTATTTTAACAATAAATTTTAAATGAAGAGGATTCAGGCAAATTGCATACACAGTGGACACATGAGTGCAAACAAATTGACAACACGGACATGTGGCTAATTAAGACAGTCATTGTTTCCCAATTTACCTGGAAGTGGAATAGGCATGCCAGGAAGGGGAACACGAAATGGAGGTACCATTACTGGTGGAAAAGCAGGTATTGCTGCTGTTGGCTGAGGAACTGCATGAGGAACTGCAGGAGGCAGCGTCTGTGGGACTGGCTGGGGTACAGTCTGCACAGGTGTAGCAGAAGGAGCAGAGGTTGAAACACTGACTGAAGGTGTGGCAACTGAAACAGCTGAGCTGGGGGTCTGGTCTTGTGTTGTAGGTGCTGATAAAGAAAACAAACATCTGAAACCCTGAATCATATAATACAAACTGTATACTATATAGGGTTTACTAAGACTTCCTTGCAAAGCTGGGTATATTTATAAATATATAAACAATTTGCAAAGAGACTGGTTAAGAATTTACACACTTTTTCATTTTACTAAAAATTTGCTTAACAGGTTTAAAAGTTAGAACAAACATTTTCAAGTTGCTCTATTCTTTCAAAGGCATTTCTGCTTCAAAGAATAAATAAGTATTCTGGATAAGTCTAAAAAGATACCTTATATCCATATATTCATATCAAGAGTGTAAGTAAGCTATACTTCTGAATATAACTAAAAATGAGATTTTTTTCAAATTACATTTTACCTCCACATTTTCTATGTAAATTACCTAACAAACCTTCATAGCAATGGCAAAATGTTTATATGTATATTTATGTTGTTTTATTGACAAAATAGAAAAATATCTAGTCACTTAAAAAGTGGATGTAATAATATAAATATATGCCAAGATGATGATTTCCCTGTTGCTTAGACTATTTGAAAATATGAAATAGGAATCAAAACATTTCAAACCAAAAGGAAAGCAATCTTAAGTTTGAATTGAAAAATTACAAGTTTTAGAATCCTATAGTGCCTCCAGCTGGCACTAAAAGTTAATACTACATCAGATAGGTTGACATATTTCAATATTGTGTTGCATTTAAGAAAATAAAATAAATTGAATGAAATCAGGAAAACCAGCAACTTGGATTAATTTAAGAGTTATTTACTCAATACGTTATTTTTATATGGATCTAAAAAGAGTAAAAGGGGAACCACACATTTAGTAATTCAGAAGTTCAATGCCTCCCCAAACTGGAAGTGTTTTAATTTTTTAGCAGGTCATATGCATTTTTGCCATTTAAAAAAAGTAAATCTAGTTTATAGAAGAACCTAATAACATTCTCATTGCTTCCATAGTCACAAAGATAAACAATTGTTCATAAGAATTGCTACTTTCTACAAATTGTCTGTACTGCCGAATATTTATACCTTAAAGTCGGATGGAAAATAAAAGTATACTAAATAAATATATATACAAACTGAACTCTAGTGGGTTTTTTTCTTGTCTCCTCCTTGATTTACAGATGGTGAGTAGGAATGAACTCTGGGAAGATGTGTATATGTATATATACACGAACAAAGACACAAAACCACACTTAACCACTTCGCATTAAAACATATACTTGGACATCGTAGAAACTTAATGTTAAATTTCTTATAAATTACAACCATACAGTGATCATACTACAGCTGAATATGGTTAATATACCACAATATACAGCACTTCTCAGAAGCTTAAACCAAGGATCTTCAAACTTGGCAAGTTTAAGACTTGTGGTCTTCAACTCCCAGAATTCCTGAGCTAACATGATTGGAGGAGGAATTCTGGGAGTTGAAGTCCACAAGGCTTAAAGCTGTCAAGTTTGAAGACCACTGGCTTAAACCATTCTTCCTTGAACTGCCATGAGTTTGGAATGCTGCAGAGTCATCTAACTCAGGAGGAGAAGGAAGAGAAAGAAGAAAGAAATATATTTGAAGAGCCATAGGGGCTAAATATATGGAAGAATCAAGAATTTTAGCTGTTCTCTAATTTGTAAGCTAAAATAACAGTTCGGAAACTATTAGCTTGGTTATTTTAGGAAAGATAATGTGTTTTTATATTATTAAGCGTTATTGTTCTTACACTTTTGGATATGTATGCATACATAGTTTAACAGATTAGGACTGTCACCCGCTGATCCCTTAATAACAAAGGCCAACAGAATTCAAATATCTATTTATCTAAATATCTATTTATGAAATATGAAGACCTTTGAAGCATGTAAGCATGCAGGTTTTTTCCTCTCTTGAGCAAAGGTATACATTCCATTAGCAATTCAGTTAAGGAATTGAAAGGTACAGTCTTTCAAAATGTATACAGTATACATTATACAGTATACAGAAGTACAAATATAGCACTGTTTCCAACATCTTAAAATAGTCATGCTTTTCCTAGGAACATGCCCAGGTGTTTACAAGGTATTGCAAATCAGTGCCACATTCACATATTGTAGTGGTTTTTGAAGATCAGATTCAAAGCACAGTACAAGCCTAGAGATTACTATCACAAATTTCCCTACTAATGAAGTTGGCTGTAATAAGCAAACAGGAAATTTTTTCTAAAATTCTACTTTGAGGCAGAATTTCACTAATTACATGTTTAAGCCAGCAAGGCATGTGAAGATTTTATTACTTGTATTACTTGAGATTTAGTATCTGTATCAAAAAAGTAAACAAAGTTGAAAAAAAAAACCTGAAAAAAATTACATTTCCTTTTTTAAATAGGGTTTTTTTTCCTATTAAAAGAATAAATTATTTTAAATGTGATACAAATGACCACAGAGACTGTGGAGTGCAACAATATGCACATAGGATAAGTGCACAACTTAAATAACCTAACTCATTTACCAAAGTACCCCTCAAAAAAGCTAGATTGTTTACATCCATGAGATGTACTAAACAATGTTCCACTTAACTGATTAACAACATAAATGATAACCCTATGTGTACCAAAGGCATATACATGAAGACCTACAAAATAATATTGATAAAACAAATTACATAATAAATTGTTTCCCATGTTTATAAGTTTCCCCAGTCCTCTATTTTGTTTCATTTTGCAAATTTTACTCACTGGAAACTGTTTGTGAAACTGAAGTTGCTGTTGTAGCGGTAGATGTAGTAGAAGACAAGCTACTCGATGATGTAGATGGAGATACTGCTGATGCAGGACTACTAGTAGTTGGTGTTGAGGCACCTACAGCCTGTGCCTGTGCCTGTGCCTGAGCAGCTAAAATTGGGGTTAATTCAGACTGTTGAATAACTTTCACTCCATCAGGTTTAGTCCACGCTGACTCACGTGTCCGTGCATTATAATAATAAACCTAGGAGAAAATTATATCTTTGTTATTCCACATAATATTCCATTCATGCTATACTATCTAGCCATTATAATTTTTAATTTAGCTTCAACCTAAAATTATGGTATTCATGTAGGTAGCACATAACATCCTACCCCACTCACTCCCAGGATAAGGTCTATTCTACACCCTCCTGTCTTTCGGTAAGAGTCTGAAAATGTGGCTCTGCTGGTTGATCTGGGATCCAATGCGGAATACCATTGGTTATTAATAGCAGACTGGTCTTACCCTCCTGTGCGTTCTCCTCCCTATTTGTCCATCTTTTAAATCATATTACCATATTTTCATTATTTATTTTTATTGTTTTATTATTGTTACTTTATTTATTTATTTATTCAATTTATATACCGCCCCCTCTCCCAATCGGGACTCGGGGCGGTGTATAGCCAGATAAAAACTACATGCACAGATACACAATATTAAAAAGGAATTAAAATGAATTAAATTAATGGCTGAAATGCTAATAAAACTAAAAGATACATATTAAAAAGTAAAACCCAATTAAAAGCCCACCAGTAAAAACCTAGGCCAGACCCGCTTGATGAAACTGATGGGTCGTTAGTGCGCGCCGGAAGGTCTGGAGGTCAGGGATAGTCCTCATCTCTGGGGGTAGTTCGTTCCAAATGGAAGGTGCTCCCACAGAGAAGGCCCGCACCCTCGGGGCTGCCAGCCGGCGTTGCCCATTTTACACACACACACACACACACACACACACACACACACACACAAACACACACACAGATAGAATGTTCTACTGTTGTAAATACCCAGAGTAGGCTGATGGTTAAGATGGATAACAAATACATTTAATAATAAAAAATAAAATAAATCTGTTTTAACTTCTTTCCATAGTTTATAAGAATTTAAAATGTGATTTAAAATAATTAAATGTGCCAATTGGCCAATTTAATAAAATTGATTACCCATGCCAATCAACATCTTTGAGCAACGAAGAGTGGTTTTTAGTTATGACTGTTCTCAAACATTTAGAATACAACATTCCAACAGAATGCACGAATTGTAAGTGTTTAGGCTATGCAAAAAAAAATCAATTTCATTTGTTAACATAACAATTACTGTTGTAATTATTAATAGATGTAACTCTGACCTTTCCATCTGGAGTTTTGTTTTCTACCCATATTTCTTCATTAGGTGGCATAGTTGGTGTTCCAGGGGCAGACACAGGCGGCATCCCTGGAGGAAACATCATACCAGGAGGAGGTGGCATAGGAGGAGGCATAAAAGGTGGTCTCTATAAATAGAAATAATAGTAATACATTAAACACTCTTAATCCAGAAATGCTATTTCCTACAGAAATATGGTAGTTCATGTAAAAGAAACAAGATTATCATGGAAGAGGAAAAAGAAGCACAGAACAGAAAAATGCATTTCATATTACAGGAAAGCAGAACTTTACCCAGTATAGTTCCAAAAACAAGCACAATTGTTAGCAATTTTTCATAAACTCTTCCTACTTTGATGTGTATCCTGCCTTTTATTCAGGAGCTCAAGGCAAGCTCTTTGCAGAATAAAACTCAACCAAGATAATATTGCAAAACTGGCAACTCACTTAGAATCTTCCCAATCAGAGTCTAACTCTGAACAACTGGTCAGATAGCATGAATGTTACTCACTGTGGCCTTATGGCTATTCCTAGGACCCATAGCTTCCCAGGAAGCAATAGGTTATCCTAATCAGGACTGCAAGGTAGTTACTGCCAGATGCAAAAAGGGTGAAGAAATAACAGCATTTTCCAGCCCTTATCATCACAAAATAATGTAAGCCAAAATGTGGGCTGTTATCTGTGTTCAGATAGATTCATTGTTTGTCTTCTGCAAGAGTGCTCTAAACATTCCTTCTGGTGCTTCATTTTCCCGAGAAACCCAGAAAACCAAGATGCACCTTTGGATCTGCACGCAGAAAGAAGCCTCATAGGAAAATCCAGTCTCATCAGCTACCTCAGCATCCACCCAGTCGTTAGCTAAGCTGCCTACCAGATTCTCAGAGAAAATCCTGACGTCCCATTGGAACTGAACAGTGACACTATTTCCTGGAGGGAGTGATGTAACCAAACCAGAGGGCAATCAGAGTGTGATCTGTTCATAGCAACAGACTGATGGGAATATCAATATACCCACCCACCATTGATCTCATTTACTTGGTACAAGTTCATAATTGACATAGAAGCCATGAACTCCTGGACCATCTTGGACTTAAAATTCCAAGGAGACAGGTTGAAGTCCGGACAATAAGTATTTTAAAATGTAATTTTACTTTATTCATATTTGAATATATTTGTAAACTACATAGAGACTGTGAAGATTGAGGTGGTAGATAAATTGCACAAATGAATAAAATTAAAAGAGCATTAACCTCAAGAAAAAGTTAATCATTCCAATTAAAAAGTTAATCATTCCGCTAAGACATAGAACTAAAAAGGATGGGAAATGTGTAAGACCTTCATTACATCAAACCAATGTGGATGTCTGGCAAGCTTCTCCATGAAAGAAATCCCATAACTGTGCAAGATCTTGATATAATTTTTAAACTTTTCTAGAAAATAATTATTTTCAAATAATCCACTTACTCTGTGCATATGTTAATTACTCCAAAATTATATTGTAAGTTTTCTGGCACTGATATAATACAATAATAAACACTGTAAAAGTTCAGAGGGAACAATTGAGCAATTGTGAGGGACCAGTCTGCCTGGAAAATGGGCCTCCTATACCTCTAGCAGATATGGAAAAGAACATTTTATTAAAACCAAACAGTTGATAAGCCAATAAAAATGAATCAAAAATTAAGGCAAGGTTCAGGTGACAGGCCTTGAAAGCACATTCCTAATGAAGAAGACCTAGTTGGTACAGATAGTTCTTGACTTACAACTAGCTGCTTAACCACCATTTGACGTTACGGTGGACACCCTCAAATGTTACTTATGAGTTAGTGCTGAAGATATGATCACCATAGCACCCATGGTCATTCACCTTTAGGACCGACCAGAGGGATGCTACAGCCTTCCCTTCCCACTTATCCCTTCCATCAGGTCCCTCAGCCATGCTATCCATGAATAAGAGGACAAAATTGGAACTCAGTAAGAACCAAATATGCAGTTCAGAAAAGCTTTTCATTGTAAATGTATTACAATATCTTTTCAGCAGTCAGAATAATCACACATTACAAAGCAATAAAAACCACAAACCTGTAAATGTGGAGGTCCCATAGGAGGAGGAATTCCTCCAGGTGGTGGCATCGGAGGCATATTTGGATCAAATGGAGGACGTCCAAAAGGAGGCCGAGGTGGTGGAGGTGGGCCTCTCATCATACCAAAAGGTGGTGGAGGACGCATAAGAGGTGGTGGGCCTCTCATAACAGTGTTTGGGGGAGGAGCCGGACCACGAAATCTCAGTGCTTGTTGTTGAGCCATTCTGTCAGCAAACCAAAAGAAAAATAACTTGTTCATTATCAAAAGCACTGCTGTTATGCATGTAATCAAATAAACTCACAGAAATTCTCATGAATAATACTGAGACTCCAAACTTTTGGGGAGGCTTTGTTTTCACCTTTTAAATTACTATGAACCAGTAGCTACTTAGAATGAAAAGATACTGTGCAAGTTTCCCTCCTAATGGCAAAGTGTCTCAGACATGAGATAACAATCACACACCCTTCCTACAGATATCAATGATTTCCAAATAAATTCTCATAATAACAAGACACCCAACAATATCATAACATGAATGGGTATGCTAAACATAGCTGCATGAGAATATCTACATTAATTTCACTTGTTAGTAGAGCAGAATTTGAGTACAGTATACTAAACCCATTGTGCAACCTAGCCCTCTACAAAAATACTTTAGTAAATGTGTGTATTCAAATTTTTCAAAATTGAAAACAAAGCTTATAAGGTAATAAACAACAAAGACACATATTTAATGCCTTCTCATTTCAAATTTGTCCAAATTCATATGCTTAACAATGTAAATTCATTATTTGACAAGACATGAAAGATGAACATGTACAGATTTTATTATGCTTTTAACATTGGTGAAGGCAATGTGATAGTCTCTGCCCATTTAAACTTCCAGCCCATAAATTAAAGCTAGAAATGGGGGGGGGGGGGGGGGAAGGGAAACAGCACAACATCTGGTTTGTGGCATTTTAAAAATATCAGCAATGCTGACCTAACCCTTCCACATGTCTCATTAGATCTCCTTATGAAGTATTTAATTATTGCTTATAGATAAGTACAATGTGCTTATAGTAAATATAACCACCTTGAAATCTTACTGGGTTAGCTTTTCCAAAGAGTAAATGCATCTACAATCATACAAGACAAACATTACATGATATGAACTCTTTGAAAAGATAAGTTTAACTCCTGAACCAAAACTTGTAGAAAAAGTTAGGTTTTTCCTGTTTGTCATGCAGAATGCAAAAGCAAATCCTCTCATGACTACTAATTTTATACAAACTGGAGATGACAAGTGAAGCAAGTGTGTTCTGCAACTTCTAAACCAATCATTGGGGGTGGGGGATGGACAGACAACATGACATTCAACAGAACATGTGCCTTATTCTTTCCTATGTTTACACATATTTTCAGTTTAGTTCATAGTAGGCATTTAGAAAAACTTATTCAGGCTTAGAAAAGACAATAGAATGCAGAATACAGCACTTTCACAAAATATAATCATCCATTACATTTCTCCACTGTTCACTGGACATAATCATTGCTCAAATTCTGGCATTAAGGCAAATAATATAAGCTAACTGTATCTTATATTGAAGGCTTTTAATTATTGGGTACAATATTGCATGCATGGTGCTATAGCCGTTATAATAATGAACAATGAAACAAGATTTGGGCTAAGCCTACCACAGCTGGCTTGCCTGTAGGTTTTTTTCCTTCTAATTTGTAATGCTTAGTACAGGTAGTCCTTGTCTTACAACTATTCATTTAACAACTGTTCTAAGTTATGATGTCCTTAGAAATGTGACTTACTTGCTTTTATGTCTTGCATGTATGACTGTCTCAGCACCTCATGGTCATGTGATCATGAGGCAATCAGTTTGCATTTACAACTGGATGTAGTGTCTTGCAGTCATGGGTTGCAATTTGTACTCTTTTTTTGCCAATTTCTGGGAGGGGGACCCCAATCATTGGGGAAACCTGGATTTGTTTAATTGTGGGGGTTTGCTTAATGACCTTGTAAAAATTGTCATATTATTGGATCCAACTTGACTCACAACTGCAACAAACTACAATGGAAATTCTGCTCCAAACAGTAAATTGAGGATTACCTGTAAGAACAGTAGTTTACTAATCCCAAATACTATATGCAAATCTGGGTAATTGCAGTCTGCTACCATAAAACCTAAGGCTTCATTCATGTAAGATTTTATACCAGGTTATTTTGAGAATAAGTTTTAAACTAAAAGCTTGGGCAAATTTTTTACTTAAGATTTGCTGTTGGGTAACATATCTTAACCACAGTTATCTTGTCATCCAGATTCAAAACATTGAATTATTTTGATATAAACTGATTTCTAGCCACCAGACACAGAAGGAAAAGGCTAGAATAACCATAAGAGACAATTCCAGCTATATTTGCTTTCACTCTTTTTCATTTTTCCACCATGATGCACTGTTTTCAGTGCTGTCTATCATGATTAAATCTCCAAGGACAGTAACTGTTCATTTGTCACTCACAAAGATTTCTGGAATAGTGGCCAAAATGGCTGTTACACATTATTTGTTGAACTGTCTAATGTAGGGGTGAAAAACTCATGGTCCGCAGGCCGGAAATGTCAAATGCTGGCCCTGCCCTCTGTAACGAATGGGGAAAAAAGTTCTGATATGTCATATAATGCCATAAGTTTGATACCCCTGGAATAATACTCACTAGAAAAAAACCAGAATCACCTGCATTGTAGGAAAGACGTCTTAGGAGTTAAGATTTAACTATAATTTTAATAAAATTATGGGTGATTTTTTTGGAAGCGGGAAAATTCTCTTATCATTAAAGTATCTTGGTAAACTCTGGATAGCCTTTTTTTGCTGCATACACTAATCATAACCCTATAATTATAGTCCTACACGTTAGTCTATAATGTTGACCACCCTTAACTGCATCTTAAAATGCAAAGGGCTTTATTACAACGCAACAATAACCGCACTCAAGCATCTTCATGGTTAGTTTCATAAACATACTGTACTCTTGTCTTCTGAAGACCATTTAATATATGGATAATATTTTCTAACGGAAAAAGTACATTCATTCTAATAAAAGGGAGATTTAGTAATATTTTCTAATGGACATCCTGGTGCGTTACCTTATCAGACTACCCTAGAACTGGACCACAGACACTATTTTGCTCTGCAGTCACATGTGGCAGAAGCTGCAGCTTTCTCCAGCACGCGATGCAACACGAAGTAAAGTACCTTGATCACCTTTACAAATGGGGAAAACGTGCTTTACCTACTTGACGGGTTGGAGGAAGAATCCTTGTTAGGAGGATTAGTCTGGGAAGGATCCTCAGACGGAGGTGGGATATTCTACTATACCATTCGACCCCCACGACCCCTGATCGTCTATAGTCGCCATCTGTGCAATCTTCCTGTATCCCATACCAACGCCTCGCTGCGTCCTGCTGAATGACCCCGGATCCAGTCAGCCTGCGGCTCTAAAGACTTCGGGAAAGTTTGCATCCGGCATTCCCTCAGACTTCTGGGCTGAGCCCATCACCTAAACGCCTTACGCGGAGCCACGTGCCAGGTTTCGGGATTTAACCAGAAGGGGCGAGATTTCCCTCCCCCCACCAACCCCGCTTGCTTGACGAGGTCCCCGCGCCGAGAAAAAACTACCCCCCTCCACAGACAATCTCCACCACCCTACCATGGGAATCCAGCCCTGAGGACAGCAACACGCTCCGTCCCCGCAACGTTTTCTCTTCCTCGAAGACACCGGATAGCTGTTAGAAACAAACAAGCAAACAAAAAAAGCCCACACCCAAACGACACACTTTCAGGAGCGACGGATAAAGAACCAGGGTCCGACCCGGGGGAGCAAACGGAGTAAATCCTCACCGGAGCTGAAGTGAAGGATGAAGTGGGGCGGGCGGGCAAGGAGGGGGGCAGCTGAACGGCCGCTTCCGCCTCGCGCCGAAAGAGGGGGGGGGCAATGAACCACTGAGGAAACAGCGAAGCCGATGAACGCTCGAGGTTTCGGTGCGTCGTGTGCGCAGGCGCGCGCAGTCGCGCGCTCCTAAAGGCCTCGTGCTGCCGGCCGACTGCTTGTTCCCCCCACCTTCCCGGTGTTCTCAGCGAAGTGATTCAAGCGGGAGATTTCTCCTTACCTGATTTCATTGTTGTACCGTTCAGCTGCACCAGCATCTCCTTCGCCCCCGCCGCCAGGACCAGCGCCTGCACCTCCTGCGCCTCCGCCTCGTTCCGCCATCACTTAGCGGACTCTGGCTTTGTCCACGCCCACGGCCGCCAGACCCCTCTGTTCGCTAGTGGCTGCTAGAAATGTCGATCGTAGGACGAAAGGGCTTAGCTTATTTTTGATTGGCCGTGGTCGCCGCCGATTTTGAATGAGAGGCGGAAAGCGCGCGATGACTGGCCATTTTTGTTCCTAGACCGTCAGGAAGTGCCTGTTGTGTGCGCCCTCTTGTGGACCGGTCACAGTGGCATCACGTGATCAGTAACCCGGAATAGGCCTTTTGAAAGAAAATATAGTGCTATACAGAATCTTAGAGATAGAAAATTTCGGATGTCCGAGATTATATTGTAGCCCAATTTATTACCTTTTGAGGTCTTGCTTTATGTGAGGTCACATAACAATGATTGGTTTTTAAACGTGCTACCCTATTGCTAATTCCAATTTCAATGCTGTTCATCAAATTCACCCTACTAATTCTAAGTGACGGCATGCCAATTTGCGGCGTTTTAAGAGAAAATTCGGGGGACTTTATAGATTTTTAGAAAAAAATCTAAAGGCGTCCGCCTTTATCACAGTCTTCCTATTAATGTCTAATTTCTTTTTCTTTTTTTAATGGTCTCTAGATTTCTGCACATGTTAAGGTATTTAAACTACTATTTCAGCAGTTTCTAGTGGACTTTATTGCCGGAGCGTTAATACCATACAAACACATTTAAGTGTTTCAATTATTTAAAACTATATTAATGATCTCGTTTAGAGATATGAAGAGCCTTTTTTCCTGCTATCTTGACCAATCCAGCTATTTAATAACTGGATAACCTTGGATTTTGCATTGGATTTCCGTTATGGAGAAAGGGACAAAAGCGACTTCGGTAGCCTATGTATCCCACAAATCTTATACTTCTGATAAAAAGGCGAGTTTTAAAGGGCATCTGCTGTATCAGCATAATACCAAATCACATACCAATTTAACCGGACACGTGGGAAGAGACGTTTGAGCTACGGGATCCAATCCGCAATAGCGGAGTCACTTTTAGAGAAGAGGCGGTGATGGACTTCAGAGGGAATTTTTGATTTAAATGGATGTTTGTGTCGGAAGGATTCTATGTATTGTTTCAAGCCTCTGCTCTTTATAGTGTATACAGTAGATAGCCTTTGGGGAGGTATTCGGCGATAGCAGGAACCGCTTTTTCTGCAGCTTTGTTGAAGTTAAATATAGTGCGGGTTATTTAACTTTCAAAAACTGTATATGAGGGCTTTTCCGTACTGCCGCCTTAAGCTATTCGGTGCACTCCTACCATGCCAGGAAACAAAACGGATGGCATACACATCTAATAAATAAATAAAAGAAAGCAAGTACTGTACAGTATCAAACCCTTTCCATTCCATGGGCAGGATTTTAAGGAAGTGGTTTTCATTAACCTTTCCATCCCTTAGGAAAAACTGGCAAAATTTTAGTAAATTTATTTTTAAATATATGTTTATAACAAAACAATCCTTCATCTTAAAAAGGATGAAACTTAAAAAATTAAGAATGCAAACTAAAAATGACACCTAAGGAAAAGAATAAAAATATGTTTATCAAGTCAATAGTTTACCAATAAATTTGCTACTGTAATATGAACCACACAAGACATAATTGAAAGATATCACAGAATCTGTATTGTAATAACACAATATAACATCTATTGTAATAATGCTACATCCGTTGGTGTAAAATATTGCCATTTCCAAAACAAATCACAGGTTGAAAGTCATCAATTTCAATGAAAAGAAAAAAAGAAAAAAAACACCTTTGTGTTTTATAATTGAAAATCTAAACTGCAAGAACAACTGCAAAAAATCCACAGAAAATATCCATCATGAAACAAAAAACAGGCATTCACTGGTTGAGATAACTTCAAAAATATTGGCACATAGCAAAAAAGGTGGGAGAGGTAAACTTCCTCATAGTCTGTCGTCAGGTACAGGATGATGTGCATTCCTGTCTCCAGAAATAGGTAATGGGTTATATTCAAACTAGAGCAACTTGGTGGTGCAGATCAGATTTCTGTGTGTGTAATTTTGTGTTCCAACATACTGTAAACCAGGGCTAGGCAGTTACACCTCCACCATGAAATCTACTTTAATATATTTTCCCCTAAAACAGCCAACCAAATAAACACAGGAAGCTGGCATTCTGGAAATTAAAAAATGATAATCTTTATTTGCACATAAATATTCCATAAGTATTCTTGGAAAATAACGATGGAGGGCTAAACTCCAGTGTTACATTTGAGAATGTACCAGCTCATCTGATAATCTTAGGAATTAGGTTTACAACAGACTGCAAACTTTTGCACTGGTCAGTATGTGCAGACATAAAGTTAGTGACATTGCTTCCTATTGTCCCCTTTATGTTTCTGGGCCAGCTCACAGCAAAAAGAAAAAAGAAAAATAATAAGAAAGTTCCAGGAATATAGTGCGGAAGCATTTTCACTAACTTTGTGTCTACACATATTGAGTAGTGCGAAAATTTGCAATCTGTATATTGAGCAGTACAAAAATAGCTAGATTATCTTTACTGTGTTCCTCATATTACTTTTCCCCAAATTATTTGTTTATTTTGCTTATATAATTGCCAAATAATGCATTGCAATTTCCAGTGTATTAAACAAAAAATGAGGGGTGATTTTGATACAAAGTCATTGGAAGAATGCAATGACAAACAATTTTTGAAAAGGTTGTTACGGAAACTATACTGGGCTCATCCATCTAGTTGCCAGGAGTCAAGAAAAGCTGCCTTTTCATGTTAGAATTGGGGGTGGGGGGGGGAGAGAAGCCCTACCCTCTTTTTTTAGAATATCCTGTAGAAAATTTTCCTCCTCTTTCCTGATTTTGCATTGCTAACCAGGATTGTTTTCTAAAAAACGTGTATGGGTGGGTCTTCATGCAAATCATATAATTCTTTTCTTCCATTCCTGTTTGGTTCTTGGAGACTGCCTGGATATATTCCTGAAGTTTTCTTAGTGAGGTTTTCTGAAGTGGTTTGCCATTGCTTTTTTCCTAGGAATGAGAGAAAATGACTAGCTCAAGGTCAACGAACTGGCTTTGCATGTAAGGCAGAATTAGAACTCAAGGTCTCCCGATTTTTAGTCTGATGCCTTAACCACTATGCTAAACAGCTCTCATATAATAATATAAACAATTTTATTATTTATTTAATAAAAGCATTAAAATTAATTCTCATCTATGTTATTCAAGGTCAGTCCTGTCAAAATAAGATTTTAAGCATAACATCTTTCTGCAGGTTTGAATGAGTATTTTGTGTTTACATGTTACTACTTTCAGATTCAAAATAAGAAAACTCTGAATATGACAAATGCAGATATTTGACAATTTTTAATCAGTATTTTGAAACATTTTCTTTGGCCAGAATAACAGTTTCTGTATAATATCTCTTGCCAATTAAGTTTTTTTTTCCTATTCTTGAGTTTGGAAAATTTAAAATTCTTCAGTCATGTTCATTAAACAAATAAATTCTATTTCAAGGCACATATGACCAGGTTCAAATCTTTGGACACATTATAAAATGATATAGAAGTACATAATGCTGGAAGATAGAAGGAAAGAAAAAAGAATGATATCAGCAAGGTGGATGGACTTCATTATAGAAATCATGGGTGCATTCTTGGAAATTTTAAATAACCAGTAGGGGACAGATCATCCTGAAGTAAATGTATTTATCTGGCCACTAAGAGTCATACCAATTTGATAGCACAGAATCATTAATAATCATGGTCTTCACATAAACAGAACAAGCATACATCTAATTCAGGGGTTTGTCTAGTCCTACATAAGCAGTCTCTCCTTGTTTTCAGCATGCTTGTTCCATCCCACCAAAATTATCCCGATCCAGTCCTGTTTCTTCCTTTTCACTATGTATTTTATTTATTTGCTTTGCATATTTAAAAATATGCTACATACTGTGAGAAGACTCCCAGTGATATAATATGTCAGTTACACTAACTCTTTCCCAGCTGTTTGTTTATTAGTCCATATTTTTCCCAGCAGCAATGCCAATGAATGCATTTCTCTATAATTTCTCTATAACCCTATAAACACAATTTTATTACATACATACATACAATTAAAATTTGACCCATTGAAACCATCCTTTTAATTCCTAGCAGTTCCTAGGCTCTGCTACATTTTTTTGGAATAAATTGCTCATTGGGTCAAGAAATCAGGGCAATGGTGATCAAGATGGAAAGCCCAGCTACACATCTGTAGAGCATTATCAGTTGGAGTTCTTAAGTGATAGCTGGTAGGCAAAGAATAATATTCCAATAATGAGTAAATCTTAAAATATATGTTTAGCAAATTCTAATAAATAACAATAGCATCATCAGAGATAATCAAATTAGTTTTACAAGAATTGAATCCCAGTGCAATGTGAATAAAAATTACAAATTGTATCGTGTGTATAATTTTTTTATTTACGGGTTTTATTTTCATTTATTTTCATACTTCATTTTGGCCACTAGGAGATCCCCTTCATCAGCCTTAGCTTTTATGAAGTTTTTTGTGGGGGGGACACTTCTGGTATTTGGGAAGAATAATGCTTGTGTCTGGGCTAGTACCAGAATAACATATAATAACCTCTCTCTCATTTTCCATTAAACAGATATCTAGTACTAAGCAAGCTGAACTTGCTAATCACAAAGAGCTGTGACTTTCTATCTCTTTCTCTTTTCTTGGTCACTCTAAAGAATACGCAAATGGCTGCCACTGCTTAACCAAACCAAAAGATTTACTTTAAGTGGATTCATAACTCATTTTATTCTGTTGTAGATAATTACAACAGATATTTCTAAAAAAAAAAAATCTGAACCAAGCAATTTAGTTCTGTTTTTCTTTTCTTCCAGATGGTCAATTGATTAAAACAGGAAAAGAACGCTTGCTTGTTAAGGAAACACTAATTATGAACTGCATTCTCTCCAGTGCTTTTTAACTTAGAAATATGATTGTTGATTAGGATTACTGAAACTTTTCACTGAGTTTTCTTCCAGCATTGGTTTCCTCCCCATCTCCAAATATCCATGTGTAGATCTCCACAAGTAGAGAACATTTTAAATGTTCTCTACTTGTGTTTGGTAAGACACACATATATCTGCACACAACAATCCTATGTTTATGTTACCTGAAAATCATTGAATATAGTAGGACATTTGTATAGGCTCATAACTTTACCGTTGTTGTTACTTTGTACCATTGTTGGACTGTACCTGTCATGAGGTTCTAGGGATAGAGCCTGTCCAGCAATAGCATAATGATACGGAGCACTAGAGGTAGTACTTAGCAGGTTCTGACCAGTTCTGGAGAGCCGGTAGCAGAAATTTTGACTAGCTCGGAGAACCAGTAGTGGAAATTTTGAGTAGTTTGGAACCCTCCCCCATCTATTCTCTGCCTCTCGAGTCCCAGCTGATTGGCTGGGTCTTCTTTTGTTGCCCTGCACAGGAGAACAAAGCTGTAAATCAGGTTAGTGGAGTGGGGAGAGAATGGAGATTTTACAATATCCTTCCCCTGCCATGCCCACCAAGCCAAGCCAAGCCACGCCCACCAAGCCACGCCCACAGAACCGGTAGAAATCCCACCATTGGGGAGCACAATATTCTTGCTACTTAATTTAAAGACCTGTGTTCTTTATACTGACTTCACTAACAATAATAATCAATTAATCCAATGTTGGAGGTAGAAGCTTTTTAAACTGATCACAAATTCATTGCTCTATTCAAGAGAAAGAAAACAAAACTTATACTTCAAGATGCCATGGGAATGGAACAAATAAAAACTTGTTTCACCTGCTGTGTACACTGTATGATGTAATAAAATTTCCTTGTAAAAGTGTTTGTTTCTGATTATAGTCCATTTATTGTGTCATTCACCATTTACTGATAGCCATTTAGAACTGAAATTCAATTTCTCTGTGGCTCAATATATCATTTTAATGGCTCTATTCTGTTTCTTACTCATAGTATGGTAAGATAGAATGTTAGGAACTGAGAAATATCTCTGTGGATAGTATCTGTCTATCTGTATGCTTATCAATTTGTGAATAATTGGAAGTGGTTAGCACACCAACAAAAGTTGATGGAAGTCAGCACCATAGATGATGTTATTCATTGTATAATAGTTTAAAATATTATGTTTTTATAAATCACCATTTCTTTTGTTTAATCTAGGTAAGTTGCCCACCTGACTTCTGTGCAACTGCTATTATTTATATCATTTATTTATTAGATTTTTATCCAGTCTTTATTACTTAAAGGTAACTCAAGGTGGTGAACATACCTAATACTCCTGCTGCCTATTTTACTCGCTGTGTGAGATGCTTTATAAATTATACTTGTAAAACAATATTAACACAGATTCTAAATGATGCAAGACAGGATGGGATCAGATAATAAATCATCAAAAGATGTTAAAACAGCTAAGAAAGGGGGAATGAAGGAAAGCAAGAAAGATTGTGATAATGAAGAGATATATTTATTGGATAGAAACATCGGCTAGTTTAGGTCATGTTTTGCAGCATTTTTAAGAAAGTGAGTAACCTAAACAGAGAACTTTGGCTAATTATCTGGCTACAAAATTAATGAAAATTGTTTTGTGTGCGTTCTTACATAAGAACATCCTTTGATATTACTAATGAATGAGTTCTTTTTAACTTGCTCTAATGGCTGATCATCATGCTTTGGCTCCTGGGCAAAAGTTATCAGTAATGTGGGTTTGGAGAATAGCTCCTGGCATCAAATATTCATAGAGTCACAGATGGGAATCTACAAAGAGTTAGCACAGAAGTGGAACATATTCCCAACCATTCTGTGGTGATCATGTCAAAACTTCAAGAAGTACTACTGAATTGTTACTAGAAATAGGTAGATCGATGACATCTGCATTTTTAGAAACATATAAGGCAGTGTGTTTGCTCATTGCTATTTCCAATGATAGTATACCATGGTATGTCAGAAAAATTAAAGATGGGGGAAACACAAAATAACTCATTATGTGACAATTATGCTCCTGCAGTGCAATACTTTCCCTCATTTATTCATATCTCATCTCAACAAAATCTCCCTGGGCTTGTGGGTCCTAAATATATATTAGTGTTGAGGGTTGTTACAGCAAAACTCTACATTTATGTGCATGTAATGCAAGAAGCAGCAACATTGTGCAGACTGTGGGCTAGATATAGATCTAGAGATATCCTTCAAAAAGTAGTTGGCACAAGATTGAAAACTATTTAATTTACCTTTAAATCTGATAAAATTAAATAGTTAATGTGTCAACTCTCCATTTCATTATTTAATATGTTCAGTCCTGTCAAATTAAATATTACAAATTGATTCAACTTGGAAGTTTATTTATTTATTTATTTAATTTAATTTATATACTGTCCTTCTCCCAATTTGGGACTCGGGGCAGTGCACAGCCCAGCTAAAAACGATACAGAATCAAATATAAAATTTAAAATAGAATTAAAAATGAATTAAATAAATGGCTGAAAGATTAAAATTATAATCAATTAATAAAAAACAGGGTAAAAATTATAAAAATTAAAACCTTCCAGTTCTGGTGCTGAACCCAAGGCTTTGGAAAGCCACATGCTTTCTTGGAAAAATGGCTATGAATTAAAGAATTGTGTGTTAATGGTATATTGATATCATTTATTTCAACTATAAAGGCGCAACTCTAAGACGTTTGCAGGAGTATTAAGTTGGAATCCTGTACTTATTGAAAAATTAGCCTTGTCATCTGAAACAACACAAAATCCAGTGTGAAATATTAAAACCATTTAATTTCAGTTAAGAAAAGTTCAGATAAGAAGATTCCTACATTTTCCTATCTTCTCTTATTCTTCCTTCACAGTCATGATGGAGAAAACAATTGACTTGTGATTTGGTCATGGAACAATAGAAACATGACAGTTTCTTTATTATTTTTATCTTTTATTTTTAATTTTTGTTGGATGTTTGATAGCACAGAATGTGCAAGACCAATTTAACATGAATAACTTCTCCCCTTGTTTTGCTTTTAGCGTTTGTGCTTTCCAGACAGTTTAGAGTTAATGGGATTTGGGATAGTTAGTTAGGAATTGAAAACTGTCCCCTTAAGGGAATGCATCATGGTAAATGTAGTTAAGGTATCCTGGGAAATGTAGTCCATGTCTTGTGGTCACATCTGTAATCCTGATTGGTCACTAAATTGACCTTGTTGGGTTGGGGTAGGCTCCCTCACTCTTGCCTAAATCCATTATCATGTAGCTGGTTCAATCATCATGGGGATGAGAGTTTATTATCTTTCTACATCATAATGCAGATATGCAAAGGATTGAATATTAAGAAGAACCTCATCATAACTGTGAGTTGAAAAGGATGCCTGATGAACCAATAAAAAAGACTTTGTTAGGATGCTTTGTGGAGTTGCTCTGTCTGCTTTATATCCATCCAGAGAGTAATATGCATCTGAAAAAACATGCAGTTCCTTTTTTTGTGCTGTGGTGGGCGAGATGGGAACACATGTGCGCTGTAGGTGAACGTTGTGGAGACAGCATAGAGAGTTGCACCATGTCTCCCATTCTTGCTTCTGCTCGAGAGGGAGGAGACAAATATGGAGCAGAAGCTAAACACTTTGTAGAACATGACTTCTATGTGGACGATAGTGTGAAATCCGTAGCCACCCCTGCAGAGGCCATAGGTCTCTTGAAAAATACACAGCAAATGCTAGGGATGGCCAACCTCAAGCCACACAAGATAGTGTCCAACAGTGAAGAAGTACTAAAGGCCTTTAATCCCAAGGACCATGCCAAGGGATTGCAAGACCTCAATTTTGGCAGTGACACTCCCTTTATCCAATGCAGTCTCGGCTTGTGTTGAGACTTGAAGAAAGATTTCTTCACCCTCAAAACCCCAGCTCTAAAGACTGGCTTCACAAGGAGAGGAGTGCTCTCAGCGATTAACAGCCTGTTCGATCCTCTAGGGTTTGCAGCTCCTGTCACCATTCAAGGTACTCTCCTACTGTGCACATTCTCCCAAAACACAAAGATTGGGATGAACCCCACCCACCAGAGTAGAAGCAAGAATGGGAGACATGGTGCAACTCTCTATGCTGTCTCCACAATGTTCACCTAAGCGCACATATGTACTCATCTCGCCCTCCATGGAACAAAGAAAGGAATTGCATGTTTTTTCAGATGCATCAGCAAAGGCAGTAGCAACCATGGCATACCATGTCAAGGTTCTCTCATGTGATGCCCCTTCTGCGTGAGCTGCATTGGTTGCCGGTGGCGTCCCGGGTGCGCTTTAAGATTTCAGTGTTAACTTCTAAAGCGCTCCATGGCATCGGACCAGGATATTTACAAGACTGCATTCTGCCAGTTTCCTCTCACCGTCCGGTGCGCTCCCACAGGGAGGGTCTATTGCGGGACCCATCGTCATCTATGTGCCGGCTGATGACCCCGAGGAATAGGGCCTTCTCTGTGGGGGCATCTACCCTCTGGAATGGGTTGCCTCCAGAGTTACGTACAGCCACAGACCTGGGGACCTTCAGGCGTGCCTTGAAAATCTGGCTCTTTGACCAGGCCAGCTTGAGCTGATTTTAGATTTTAGATTTGGGTATTTTAATTTCATTTTAATTTTAGGGTTTATGGTAGGGGTTTTACTGTTTTACAGCCAGGTATTTAATTTAGTTTTAATTTTTGTATATTTAATGTTTTTAATTGCATGGCTGTACACCGCTCTGAGTCCTTCGGGAGAGGAGTGGTATATAAATAAATATCTATTCTATTCTATACCTCAAAGTCTACAGGCGGGGAGAGCAACGTGTATGTCGGATTCGTCATGGGAAAGGCAAAAAGGTCATACTGTACCACAGCTGGAACTTTGCGGAGCTGCGTTGGCTGCAGAACTAGCAGACATGATAACGAAGCTGATAGATCTTCCTTAGAACCTACCACCTTCTATACAGACAGCAGAGTGGTACTGGGTTATATCTACAATGAGAGTAGATGCTTCTACGTCTATGTGCAGCAACAGAGTTGAGTGGATCAGGAGATCTCTAAACCCATGCAGTGGCAGTATGTTCCAATGGATCAGAACCCTGCAGATCATGCGACAAGGTCTATTCCTGCATCCCAGTTATCAACTTCTACCTGGCACAAAGGCCCCGGGTTCTTGTGGTGTACAAATGCCTTGAAGCTTTCATTGTTGCAAACAATGGGGTCAGACTCTATACCAGATGATGGCTGACCTACCACCCTAGCACCTGACTTCCGAACCACTGTTCACCAATGTAGGCCTTGATGTATTCGGCCCTTGGTCTGTGTCTGCCCGATGGACCAAGGGCAGTCAAACTAACAGCAAACAATGGGCAGTACTTTTCACATGCCTCAGCATTCAAGCAGTCCATATCAAAGTCATTGAATCTATGGATGCCTCTTGCTTCATCAACGCCCTGAGAAGGTTTCAAGCCTACAGAGGCCCAGTCAAGGTATTCAGATCTGACTGTGGAACGAACTTTGTAGGCGCTTGTAAAGAACTACAAATAGAAGACAGCATTCACCCTGACTCACCAATCGATGGCTACCTTAAAGCCAACAAGTGCAGATAGATATTTAATCCTCCCCACGCATCTCACATGGGAGGAACATGGGAAAGCATGATTGGAATAGCTCATAGAATCCTAGATTCCATGTTGGTGAAAGCACCTAAACTGACACATGAGACTCTACCCTTATGGCAGAAGTTGCGGCCATCATCAATGGTCGACCTTTAGTTCCGGTCTCTTCAGATCCTGAGAATCCGACTGTTCTCACTCCAGCTGCCTTGCTAACTCAGAAGACAGGTGATTGACCTGCACCATTAGGAAACTTTGATTCTAAGGACTTGTACAAACAACAATGGAGACAAGTTCAACAGCTTGCCAACACCTTTTGGAAACGTTGGAAGCAAGAGTACTTGTTTACCCTACAAGACCAAGAACTGAACCTTGAAGAGGGAGACCTTGTCTTGCTGAAAGACAAGGATGTGCCTCGGAATGCATGGCCTATGGGACTTGTGTATCAAACCCTGCCCAGCTCTGATGGACTAATCCGCAAAGTCAAGGTCCTAATAGTGGGGTCGCTAGATTCCTCCTGCTACTAGCAGACTTTCACCAAGAAGCTCTACATTAGACCGGTCACCGACCTTGTGTTGCTGTGGAGAAAGACTGAACTTGAAGATTGAACTTCAAGCTTTGCATGCTTCGTTTTGTTTGATGCTTTATTGCTATTTATTGTTTCTCTTAGTTATATAGCTAACTGTTTATTTTAATTATATAGTTATCTGCTATTCAGTTAGTATTACTCTTTACTGTTTATCTTAGTTATACAGTTACTTTAGTTAGTGGAATTTACAATTCCAGGTGGGGAGTGTGCTGTCCAGACAGTTTAGAGTTAATGGGATTTGGGATAGTTAGTTAGGAATTGAGAGCTGTCCCCTTAAGGGAATGTATCATGGTAAATGTAGTTAAGGTATCCTGGGAAATGTAGTCCATGTCTTGTGGTCACATCTGTAATCCTGATTGGTCACTAAATTGATCCTTGTTGGGTTGGGGTAGGCTCCCTCACTCTTGCCTAAATCCATTATCATGTAGCTGCTTCAATCATCATGGGGATGAGAGTTTATTATCTTTCTACATCATAATGCAGATATGCAAAGGATTGAATATTAAGAAGAACCTCATCATAACTGTGAGTTGAAAAGGATGCCTGATGAACCAATAAAAAAGACTTTGTTAGGATGCTTTGTGGAGTTGCTCTGTCTGCTTTATACCCATCCAGACAATAGTAAGCAGAACAGCTTTCTTCCCTCTCCCAAAATGATCTCTTAATACTTCTATTATCATCATTCATTGAAGTATAACCTGCAATTCCTACTTTCGTATGTATCTACAGGTGACCAGAGGTGGTCTTCAGCAGGTTCTGACCAGTTCTGGAGAATCAGTACCAGAAATTTTGAGTAGTTCGGAGAATCGGCAAATATCACCTCTGGCTGCCCCTGCCCCCATCTATTTGCTGCCTTCCAAGTCCCAGTTGATCAGATGGGTCTTCTTTTGTTGCCCTGCACAGGAGAATGGAGCCAGAAAGCAGGTTAGTGGGGTAGGGAGAGAATGAGATTTTGCAATATCCCTCCCCTGCCATGCCCACCAAGTCACACCATGCCCACCAAGCCACACCCATGGAACTGGTAGTAACAACATTTGAATGCCACCACTGCAGGTGACCCTAATTTATGTGTTTTTATATACATTTGGGGGAGGAGGGGGCGCAATGGCTCAGCAGTTAAAGACACTGACAGCTGGAAAACTGACACTCCTGGTTCGAGACCTGAGTGCTGCCTGAGGAGGTGAATTCCCATCCTTCTCCCAGCTCCTGCCCACCTAGCAGTTCAAAAGCATGCAATGCAAGTTGATCAATAACTAACACTTTGGTGGGAAGGTAACAGCATTCTGTGTGCTTCAGCATAGCCCTACTTGCCACATGACCACAGAAATGTCTCCAAACAATGCTGGCTTGCACGCTAAGAAATGGAGATGAGCACTTTCTCCTAGAGTCTTACATGACAGGAGAAAATGTTACCTTTATATACATTTTAGCCTCTTCAGTCACAATTAAATCAATTCCTCCCATTCCCTGCATTCACTTTATTCCCTAAATAAAACAGTACCTTCATTCAGATTTATTACATCCTCCTCTTATTAGCCAATCAAGACTCCTACATGTTTAATAAGATAGAGTAGATGTAAGCTAAAGTTGTCGGCTTTAATGATATCCTTGCCATTTGAAGAATTATTTGAAGATGGTGGTAACAATATTAGTAAATTTGGGCACATAAATCCCAGTTTTATCTAAAGCAATTTCCTGCTATTATATGCAAGCTAAGAGCTCTAACCCAGAGGTTAGTTTACAAACCAACAAACTCTTGTCTGCTTCCACTGACATACTGTACACTCTGGATGGCAACCTTTTTGCATATTGAAAATATGTATCAAACTTCTGTTTTATCCAAATAACAAAAGTAGACAGCCTACATCTCTATATCAGTGAACGGTCTTAGAAATTTTGCAGATAGCCCCTCCAAAACTTGCTGCTGAATCATCATTTATATCGCAATGGGAACAGGACATTATTAAGTATGAGAGAACAGCCACATTACCTACATTTGATTCATTTAATTCAGCTTGCTCCAGATTAAGTCACATTAATATTTATTTTGACTTACCCATTTTTGAGAGTATGGCTCTTGAAATGAGTATCAAAGATAAACAGGGTTTGCTTTTTCATAGATGTCATTAAGACATTTTTTGGCAGAAGCCTCTTGGTTTTTGTCATGTGTTTAGAGTTCTTGTCATTATCAAAGTTCTTTGCTTTAGCTTTCTGGGAATAATTTCCCCAGAAATTATTATTTCTGAACTCCCTGTCAAATTGACCTTCAAGACATTGGCATCAATGCATAGAGCTCCTAGGACCTCTGAGTAGCTGGCAATTACCATTCATTATCAGGAGTTCTGTGATCCAGATCAGTGAAGTTTGAAGTACACTTAAATAGGTTCAGAGAAACTGACATCTTGTCATTTTTTCTCTCACACACAGATTTCAAGCTGAAGTTTGATGTTGAATTAAAATTTTGCCCAGGGCTGTCTGGAGGGCCTTTAGACTACAGCAGTGGCAGCATCTGCCATGGGAGACTCACAGGTCCTATTTCGGACTGTGGCAATCTTTGGTTGGCAGATGAACATGATAAGGATGAGGAGGGGTGACAGATGATTTCTTTGGGAATGGCAGTGCAAGCATCTGCCTTTCCAATTATATGAACACTGCTCTTCAATTTCTAGGATAAAACAGTGTTTCAACTTACATTTTTGATGGTGCTGTGGTCAGCAGAATGGGGAACTAAGGCAGGAAGAGATCTGCTAGCTGAATAGATTTCTTTCTACCAAACTCACAGGTGATTATGCACCTGTTTAAAAACTTAGATTAACTGATGGACTGGCATTTTTCCCAGTATTAAGTTAGAAGACTTTGTGAGTAAAACCTTGTAGGAAATTCATTCTGAATTTTTATTAGGAAAGTAAAGAAAATTATCTGTGAGCTGTATAATGCCCCTTTTGTTGATACAATGCTGGGATATTTATTGGGTGCCTCTCATTTTGGCAAATCAAACATCCTTTGTACTATTTTTTTTTGCCATGTTAATGCGATTAATGGGTGTCCCAGTAGAATTCATGACAGCTCTGTCTCTGGGACTGCAATAAGAAAACAATACAAAGAATAATTGTACAGTTTGTAGTTTGTACAGTTTGGGCAATCCATTCCTTGTTGCTTATGTTACAAATAATTTGTGTTTATACATACTGGATTTAGGTAATGATTAATTTAATTCTATCAAACACATTCTTTAATAAAATCCTAAACTGATTTTCATATAAAGCCAAACAAACAGAAAGATTTCATTCAAAATTCTTTTTTTCTCAGAATTTTGAAATGTAATTTCTTATTATAAGAATAAATAGGGAAAAGCCTATATGCAAATTAGTAACAAATGTTTGCCCAAACTGGATACATTAAGAGAGAAAGTAAGGGTAAACCAAAATACCTATTTTGCAGAAATGTATGCCAACATATACAGTTTTTATATTTATTTATTTAAGTTTGAAGACCTGAACTTCACAGATTCACCAAACTGAGAAACACCAAATGAACATTCATAAATTTTAACACAAATTAGCAGACTCATGCCTGACTCATGACTTATCCCTGTCCCCAAACAATACTGATTTTAACACTGAACTGACAATGCAAATAATAAATGTGAAGTTTATCTTATCATATAAAATTTCCTTTAGAAGTGTTTTAAGGATGGCACATTGGCTCAGTGGTTAAGATTCTGGGCTTCTTGATTGGAAAGCCAGAAGCCCAGATTTGAGACCCAAGTGCCACATGACAGAGTGAGCTCTTGTCCTCACCCCAGCTCCTGCAGTCTAGCAGTTCAAAAGCATGCAAATACGAGTAGATAAATAGGTACCACTTCAGTGGGAAGGTAACAGCACTCTGTGATGTCATGCTGATGACATGACCATGGAAATGTTTTTGGACAGTGTTGGCTCAATGGCCTTGAAATAGAGATGAGCACCTCCCCCTGTAGTTAGCAATGACTAGCTGAGAAAAATCCACAGGGGCACCTTTTTTAATGGAAGTGTTTTAACCTTCCTGTTATTGTCTCTTAAACTTCAGTTTCTTTCTGAACGACAGTAGACTCCTTGGTTGGCAGATGGCTTTCAGTGGTCTGATGTAGAGAGCAAAAAAGACAACCTTGACAGAGATATATAGGAACTATTACTCAGGCAAAAAGAGCTGAAGTATTTTTTTTAGTTCATAACAACTAAATAACATTTGGAAGCAGCTCAGGCTGTTACTTCCTAATTCACTGAAGTATAAGGAGGAGGGAAAGGTATTGCATCATCAGGCTTTCCAGATTCTGTTATTATAACCAGTGTTAATAAATGAAGTTTAACCTTCCTGTGAAATTGATTTCCTGGTCTGGTTTACTTACGTTAGGGCTGACATGTACATTTTGTTCTTTTCCCTAGCCAATCACAAGCTTTGGAATAGTGTCACAGAGCCATTCTGAGATGGGTTCGTGAGAGCCACTCATTCTCCTATTTCATGATGGAGTGGCATTCCAAAGGATGCTCCATAGAAGAAAGGGAAATGCTGATGGGAGGCAGCTGATTAGCTCCTGCTACCAGTTGTATCTGTAGTAAAATAAATGCATATGAAGAAAAGAGACTAAGGAAGTTTAAAGTTACTGCTACCATTCTAAATGCTCTGGTTTCAAAAAGTTGTTTTTTCATTTCACCATACCTTGTTTATTCTGAACTGAATGAGGTGAGTTTACTTCCCTTCCCCTATATACATGATTAATAAGAGTTAATGCCATCAGAAAATTTCCCAGTGAAACAACAGAATATTATTTTCATAATAAAGTAAAATTTCCCTGAGCTCAACTCAACTCCTGGTGCTTTCATAGACAAATTCCTGGCATTTTCTAGGCAACAATATGCAACTGTTTTGCCACTGCCCTTCTCCCTCATTTTTTTTTTACATCTCCCATCCAAATACTCATCAGATCCACCCTTGCACAAGTTTTCAAGATTGCTCAAGGTTGGCTAGATCTGCCACCTGCTGTGGACCATATTTATAATCATATTTAGTAATTGTATAATATCTTCCAAACATTCAAAGCAGGTGGCAGATTGTGTTAGCATTACTTACACTCAACCATATTATTATTATATAAATATTTCAGGGAGGGATGGGGTGTTAATGCCTTGCCTGAAGCAAATATACATGATTTGCAACTACGAAGGAAGGTAGGAAGAATAATAATTTTCTGTCTTTTTTTGTTGTCATAACATTCATTAAGTGTATTTCTCAATCAAATATAAATATATACTTACCATTGTTTCCTTTTGAAAAATGTCCTTAAATTTGGAGAAGCCTTTATTTACCATCAGCCAATCCTCTTCTATTCCTAACACCACACTGTTTACATCAGAGAGACTTATGGGGAGCCATAGTTTTTCAGCTTTTGTCACTAAATTCCTTTCCAATTTTGGAAAACTACCAGAAGTTCCTTTGAAAAATGGTCACTGAGCTGATGTTAATAGAAAAAGACCATTAAAAAGCTTTATGATATTCTGTTATCCTTGTTTTGTTCCCATTTTCCCTTTGTTGCTGTTGGCATTATATGAATTATTGATAGATCTCAGTGCTTCGGCTCTTCCATTTCCTTTGCAGCATCATTCCTTCTGCTCCCTTTGCTTGCTTCCTTTGAGCAACCAATCACACCATGTCAAACCCAGGCCAGCTTAATTAATGCTTGTCAGAGCTGCTGTGTCAGGATTGCTTCTACTCATTGATGTGGGTGACATTACAACCTGCTACACTTGGGGAACAAAGGTTCCTCAAGATGGCTTGCAAAACCACTTCATGACAAAGAAGTGTGTGTGAGAGAGAGAGACGTAGATGCTTGCTGCCACCAAGACTTTCCTCATACTTTGAGAAGTCTTCTTCTCTACCAGTATCAGTACAGCAGCTTGAGACCAATTTCTTCAGGTCAGTTCCGCTACCAGTTCCATACCAGATATGATACTAGGAATAAGCCAACTATGATGAGAATTCAGTTTCCCTTCTATAAATAGTAGTTTACAACTTTTGTAATACAATTTTCAGAATACTAGTATTTTCTTCATATATTCAATAGGGGGATAATATGGAATTGAAGGATAATAATTATGTAGCTCTATAAAATGTTCTTATTGCTGAAACTTTTGTGATGAGGATTACATTTTCTGAAATAATAATAAGACTTGGAAATATAACAACATTGCAGTGGGCTAGATCAAATATTTTATTTCTCGGGAGTGAAGGTGACTCTGAAACTTTTTTTTATTTCAACAAAATGTTTTAATTGTTCTGTAAAACTCTCTCTAAATGGTTCACATTTGGAGGATTTTAGGTGAAGGTTTGCTTCATGATCCTATCCTTACTATCCTAACACACGATCAGCAAACACGGTGTGAAAATTCAATTATTGGTGTCCCTGAAACAGAACAATATGAGGAAGATTAATGTCATGCTGCCTTGATCCACTGGTAGTCTTCTTCCTTCTGGCACTGGTTCAGCTCAAGCAAAGAACACACTTTCCTACAATCTGATGCATTGCCTTTTTAACTAGAGATTGCAGAATTAGAAATTGGAATCTTCTGTGTAGAATGCAAGTGTATTCACCAGTGAGCAGCTGGCACTTCCTCCAAATTGCTAATCCCAGATCAGTGCCCAACCACCATATTTTAAATGAAAAATCCCAATTCTTCCTTCAAATAAACTCAAGTTGCTGCTTGTTTGGAAGGGGTTCTGCACTGTGCAGACTCCTTTTGCAAGTTCAGTTCTCACCTTCAGCCATGGAGGAATGAAGAAAGTATGAGCAGGGGTGGGCTGCTGGGGGTTCGCAGGGGTTTGGTAGAGTTCCTAGCTAAGATTCTGTGCAGTTCAGAGAACCCCCAAATCCCATTCCTGGCTGGCCCTGCCCACCCCTCCCCTCCCAGGAGTCACCACATGGGCCCATTTTGGATGCAGGTAAGTGCAGGACAAGTGGGGAGGATGAAAAACGGGCCTCCTGGAAGTTCAGGAGAGCCAGAAATGGGTCTTTTTCTGGCTTCCAGAGACCCTCTGGAGCCTGGGAAGGCTGTTTTCGCCCTCCTGGAGTCTCAAGGAAAGCTTCCAGAGCCCAGGGAGGGCAAAAACACCCCCACCGCCAATGAGATGCAAGAGGTCTAGGCCACACCCAAAATGGCCACACCCACCCAGCAACTGGGCAGAGAACCCTTTGCTAAAATTTTTGAAGCCCACCCCTGAGTATGAGGTATGTAGACTGTGGTGGAATGCAGCCCAGATATCCCAGGAGGGAGGGGCTGCATCCTAGAAGAGCAAGAGACAGCAAAGTTAAGAACATTTCGTTGGGAGGAAGAGGGTCAAAACAGCTCTTCTCTAGGAGTCCTCAGAGTATATTGACTTTGTTATTTTTCTTTATTAAGGTTTTGTTTTATTATATAAAATACAAAGAAGAGAAGAAAAAAATAGGAAATTAAGGGAAGGAAAGGGAGCAGGGAAAGGGGTGTGTGAGATACAAGGGGAAAGAAAATAAAAGGCATTGACTTTCAACTCTTCTTAGCACAGTACAAGGTAAAATCACTCTAACCTCAACTTTTTGCTTTTACACATTAATGTATATAACTAGCCATTTCTATAATGACAAATCTTTCTGATCAACAAAACCAAAGTCAGTGTCATTTTTTTCATCACAAGCACAAGATCCAGAAGTGATATTCCAATGAAAACATATTTTCCTCTTTGAATAAAATAATCAATTTAACCATTTCTGCTTTATTTAGTCCTCAGTATATCTTTAATGATGCAAGTAGTTTGGCTAGATTTCTTTCTGTGGGAGAGGAACAATAAAGGAAACTGTTTAGAAGAAACTCAGAAAATCTTTCTGTTTGATGTCTTACAGTTCCATAATCCTCTGATTGGAAAAGTTGAAGCAGATTGCTTCAGTGGGCTAAATTCATGAAAGATAAAATAGGATCCTTCAGGTTCGATCCTTTATTTTCTCTTAATGGCAACTGGATGCATTTTGAAGTCTGACTGAAGAAGTACATCATAAACACACACGTAAACACATTTCTGTAAGCTGTCACACATCCAAACACATGTCTGTTAGCCAGGGGTGGGATGCTATCGGTTCTGCCTGGCTCTATAGAACCGGTAGCTCTGAAGAGCAGCAGACACCGAACCGGTTCTGTGATTGCTGCTGTTTGGCCCACCCACTCGCCCAGGCTCTTACCTGTCCTTTATTTCCTGCTTTTTCAACTTTGCGCGGCACAGCTGAGGTTTTTGAAAAGCTGCACTTTTCAGCTGTCCAGGAGGCACAGCTTAAGGTTTTTTAACACACGTGCACAGCGCGCGAAGCGAGCATGCGCGCGCAAAATGTAGTCACCGAATCAGTAGTAACACCGGTTGAATCCCACCCCTGCTGTTAGCTGTGTATTTACAGACATTTAATAGGCAGAAAAGGAGAAAACGCAGTCCATCATAATTTGAATTAATCCTTCTTTTGTTGTGGTTTTCCCTGATTGCTGCCCAGAAGCCTTTCTTCAAACTTATCACTTCAGCTTAAAAAGACAGTAGTGAGGGGAATATTTGCTTCTCTTCTGACATCCCTTCTATCCTGGCTTGCCAGATAACCTGGTGCTGCTGTGTTTGCTTTATGTTAGGCTGCAATACAAATAACACTCATTGTTCACGAGATGCCCCTCAGCCAAGCGATTCATCTTCCTTAGTTCCTTGGGGCACTTCAGCTGAGGTGCATCTTGGGAGGAGGTAGCAAGTGTCAGTTTATATGTCAATCTAAGAACAAAACTCAAGAAGAATAGCAGCTAGAAAAAATAAAGCTAGCCTGATTTTAGCACAGAATCATGTTGATTTAATTCCATCGATTTTTAAAATATTGGCATTTACATTGGTAAGACTGCATGGAATACTTTGGCTTCTTGAAAGATGAATGCTTAGAACTCTGCAGTATAATGTAGGCTTTTAATTTCACTTTTCATGGCAGTTATTTGAAACTTGAAAAGGTACAGCCTTTTCGCGTTTAGAAATGTACTGTATATTCTGTAAGGTATTCTGAGTGGTATGCAAAAAAACAAAGTGTCTTCTAAGAGTTTATAAAATTGCACTGGTCCCCAATGAGGGAAGACATTTTTTTATCTCTTGAATGAATATTGAATTAAGCACTTCTTAAAAACCCATAATATTTGCCCCAGGGAGCAGGCTCGAATTACTGTTTTGTTGGCCTGCTTCTGTAATCACCTGTTATAATGGTAATTACTTATATGTGTGAAATATGGTTGGAAGTAAACATTAACTTTCCAGGGATGGGGATGAGGATGCTAGAAGTAGAATAAAGAAAGAGAATAGTAGTAACAACAACAAAAAACAGGCATTAATTTCCATGATTTCTTCCTTTCCCCAAATCTTATGTTTCAGGGCAGGGGGTGTCAAACTCACGTGACATATCGGGACTTTTTCCCCCATTGCAAAACCAGGCATGGCCAGCACGTGACACATCTGGCTTGCAGGCTGGGAGTTTGACAGCCCTGTTTTAGGGAATAAAGCTGTGATCACAAGTGAAGTCAGAGTGTCAATTATTGTATATCAAAATAGCACTCAAACTCCAGAGTAAGGTTTTGTGAACTGCTTCAAGACTGCCTGTTGCCTGAGGTGGAAGGCAAGTAATTTTACATACAAATTGAGACTGAGATACTTCAGCCCAGCCCCTCCACCTATCTGCAGGGCAGGTAGCTAAAGGGTATCTATTGGAATTCTATTCAGTCTCTCAACCTTGGTCTTCAATGTCTGATTATCCACAGTCTGAAGTGACTGAGGTGATGAAGAGGAAAAGAGGATCATGTGAACTTAGGATTTAGAATGAATGGCAGTGAGGTAGGATCAAACAATGGCTAAAGAAAGAGAGACTCATCTCCATTTGGGGAATCCTTTACAAAATAATAATATGATCATGCAAGGAGATGAAATTGAAGATTGGTTAACATTTGGCAAAACCTACCTGATAATGAAAGATCCAGCAAAAGATACATACAATTTACATACATACAATTTGCCTGCTTATCAACAACTTTCAAATTACTAATTGGTGTGGTATCTAATGCAGTCCAACAGAATCTCATTGAAAACATGCTTTTTCCAACTGAATAGAAAAGAAACTACTCAAACGGTTCCTAATTGACAAGATGATTTTGGAAAACTCAACTGAAAGAAGACCAAGTTGAATGTAGCTTGCATTCATTACAAGAAGGCATTGCTGTGACCCCACATTCAGTGATTTCGAAGAAAATAAATCTTAGCTATCAAACAACAAAAATGCTAATAAACAGTCACATTTGCTTTATAGGGATGATATGCAGTTTCATGGAAAATCAGAAATTGAAATTTAGTCATTGATTTAAATTATTTAAAAATTAAAATTAAAAACAAAACATAACAATTTGCAATACTTTATGTATATTAAATAACAAAGTGTGACTACAGTAGGGGTGTGTGTGTGTATTATACTATACTATATAGTATAAAAATTATACAATATAAATACGTAACTTGTTATATGAGGGAAAAAAGGCTATATGATAAAGATCTATGGAGATTCTCAGTCATCCAAGTCATGATTACTCAAAGGTGCTTTTTCAAGAGGCAACTGGACTTCTTAACTGCTGAAGAAGCTTCTTGCATGAGAAATGAAATGTCTTCAAAGAACAACCAGAAAGTCCAGTTGCTTCTTGAAAAAACACCTTTGGGAAATGGTAAAAAAAAAAAACATGTATCAAATTATCTAGTGAACAAACAATAGAGGGGAAAAAAGCCTGAGAAAAACACTATAAACTGTACTAGCAAGTAAAAAAAAAAACCAAAACCAAATACTAAATACTTAAGTTGTATTGTCTATTTATTGAGAAGCTGGTCCTGGTTTCACTTACTACTATGGTGGCTCCTAACCAATGTAGCACACTAGGTTATGTCAATCCATTTTTCTTCATGACTTAAGGTGGGCAATACATTATTCACAAAATGCAAGAGAAAGCAATGATCATTCATATACTCTTTGTAAATCAAAGCATGTGTGGTTTGAACTGTGTTATTTACATTTGAAACAAAAACTAGTACTGTATTAAGAGCCATTTAAAATTAATGTGTGGAAACAGCATGAAAGACTGGGAAAACAATCATAAGGACAGTAACTGTATAGGAGCAGGATAACTATAAATGCTATTCTTTAAAGATGGACTTCAATTCTGATAATTTCTAGCCATTACAGCTAGACCAAAGGCAAGACTAGCTAGACTTTATGGAATTATAAGGCAACATATCTAAGCTGGGAAAGACAACCTTACAGAATTGCAACTTAGATGCTCTAGTGGTAAGGTTTTGATACACCTTCTTTTTGAAGTAACTTTCATAACATAGGGCTCAAGAAACTGAATGCAACTAACATGTAGCTGCTCCAACCCATGTTCATCATTTCAGGGAGATAGCAAATCTATTGTCCAACTAAGTCAAATGTTTTTAAAGAAAAAAAATTGCATTTGAAGAAGCCAAAAAGTAGCCAGGATTACACATAACATTAAATCAAAAATATACCAATCATGTTAGAGTTTAACATTATATATGAACAGAACATTTTGATTTCTGATAGACTATTATAAATGTGTGGTAGGAATCACTGATTGCTGGGCCACAAATTGTGGACAAATGCCATTGAGAATTAAAAACTACAGTAATAAATAATAAAGTCATATCATGCTTTTACTCAATATTGCAATTCTTAGACTTCAGTCTTCTCCAAAACACCTGAAAGCAGAAGAAGAAGAAATGGATGGAAACTAATCAAGGATAGAACCAACCTAGAAATAAGGAGACATTTCCTGACAGTTAGAACAATTAATCAGTGAAATGGTTTGCCTCCAGAGGTTGTGAGTGCTCCATCATTGGAAATGTTTTAAGAAGTGTTTGGACAATGATTTGTCTGAAATTTGTCTGAGCAGGGGGTTAAACTAGAAAACCTCCAAGGTCTCTTCCAATTCTCTTATTCTGTCAAGTCAACTATGAATAGATTTCAGGCTCAATCCTATCAAGAGCTCTGTTGATCTTTAGCCAAGACCGAGTGGCTGTGCTTTCCGGCGCCCCGATACAGCCACTTACTCCTTCGCTGGCTGTGGGGGGGGGGGGGAATTCTGGCCCCCATGGAAAGGGCACACAATTTGGGTGTCCTCCTGGATGTACGGCTGTCGTTAGAAGATCATATAGCAGGGGGGCTTTTTGTCAGGTCCGTAGGATCTACCAGTTGCAGCCCTTTCTGGATCGGGACGCACTTCGCACGGTCACATCTGCCCTTGTCATCTCCCACCTGGATTATGCCAATGCTGTCTACATGGGGCTCCCCTTGAAGAGCACCCGGAGTCTTTAGCTGGTGCAAAATGCGGTCGCGTGGGTGGTTTTGGGGGCTCCTTGGAGCTCCCATGTTACACCACTTTTGCGCGAGCTGCATTGGCTCCTGGTGGCCTTCCGGGTGCGATTCAAGGTGTTGGTGACCACCTTTAAAGTGCTCCATGGCTTGGGACCTGAGTATTTACGGGACCGTCTGCTGCCACCGTCAGTCTCTCGCCAACCAGTGCGCTCTCATAGAGCGGGCCTCCTTGGGATGCCGCCAGCTGGACGGCTGGTGACCCCAAGGGTTCGGGCCTTCTCTTTGGGGGCCCCCTACCTCTGGAACGAATTGCCCCTGGAGATGAGGACCGTCCCCGACCTATTGACCTTCCGACGCACACTAAAAACCCACCTATTCCATCTAGCCAGTCTGGCCTAGGATTATGTGAAATGGTTTTAAATTTGGTTTTTAAATGGTTTTTTAACTTTTTTAATTCCCCACTTTTAACTCTTAAAGCCAATCTATTTAATCCTTTTAATTTATTTTAAATTATTGTATTTGTATCTATATGTTTTTATCTGGCTGTGCACCGCCCCGAGTCCTTAGGGAGAGGGGGCGGTATACAAATTTGAATAAATAAATAAATAAACAAACAAACAAGCCTCCTCATTCCCCATCTGTTCAACAGATCTAGAGTTATTCTTTTATTGTATCATGAGATCATTACATCATCATATAATCCTGGGAGACGGATTAGAGAATGGATCAGCCTTAACATATTTTGGCACTTATTGCACTTCAGTGCTGAATTCTATCATGCTCATTGGTGCCCAAATTAGTCATTGTAAAGCAGCTGCCTTTTACAGGAGGCTTATGAAACACTCTGGAAATAACTTAGAGAAGCTGCCTTGAATCCCACAAGAGTATGAACATAGCACCCGTGTGCACTATGGTAAAGCTGCTGAATTTTTCCTTGAATTGGGTAATAAATAATTACTATTCTAATTATTATAATGGCAAGCTAATTATATTACTTAAAGAATACTTCCTTGTGCATTTATTGTTAAGTTGTGAATAGCTTCTGCACAAAAGTACTTGAAGATAGTCAAAGAAATCACACGATGCAACCACTTTTCTGAAGCTAAGCAGATCTGGACTGGATAAAAGTGTACATAAAATAAAATACATTCCTGTCATCAAGTTTACTGTGCCCATCTATGCCTAAACTAACTAAGAAAGGGAAATATTTACATTTCATTTATGTTTTTCAAACGATTTATGATTCCAAAATAATTTTCATTGGAATTGGTGGAAATAACTTCTCTCTGAAGTATCCTTTGTGCAACTATGAATTTAAAAATGCAGAACCTAGTGGTGACTATTTTAAAGCCTTGATGGACGATGCGATTGAGTTCTTATGCTGTATCAACTGGTGACTGGAATTAAGAACTTCATCATTCAATCATCTGTGGAGAAAGGATAAAGAGAATAAAAGCTCCCCAAAATAGAACGTCTTCTGTTTTACTTATCTGTAGTTCTGAAATTTACACTTCATCATACACTTTAGTTTAGGTACTAAACTAAAATATTGATAATCTTGTTGACTAGACAAAAATATTATTTGAACTACTGAAGAAAACATATTATTAATGTTGAAGCAGAGAACACTTGCCTGGATCTATTGAGAAACAAATTAGGATGATATCCAATACCTCAATATTTAGGAGTCTCCAGACGTTTTCAAAACAATAGTCCTTGCGTAAAGTTCAACTAAAGAAATTTCTCTGAATAAAAGAGAGAAAGAGAATGGTAAGAATGAAACAGCTTAAATAATTATGGGTATGTACACTATTATACAGTAGTTATGGCAATAAACATGTTCTTGGAAGATCCAAAAGATCAGTTTAGGGACAGATTGTCATGAACAAAATATATAGTGATTGCTAGAAGTCAATACTGACTTGATGGTCCATAATCAATTGAATGTGGTCTAAGAACTGGCAACAGTTCTTAAGTGAAGTAGTCGCTAAAATGAAATTGTGACTATGCTTATGCTCTTATTTCAGTTTTCCTTTGTTTTACAGTCCTGTGAAGGTTCTAGAATTGCTGAACCAGTGGTGGTATTCAATTTTTTTTGCTACCAGTTCTGTGGGCATGGCTTGGTGGGTGTGGCTTGATGGGTGTGGCTTGCCAGGCATGGCTTGGCGGGCATGGCAGGGGAAGGATACTGCAAAATCTCCATTCCCTCCCCACCCCACTAATCTACTTTCCAGCTCCGTTCTCCTGTGCAGGGCAACAAAAGAAGACCCAGCCGATCAGCTGGGACTCAGGAGGCAGAGAATAGATGGGGGCGGAGCCAGTCAGAGGTGGTATTTGCCGGTTCTCTGAACCACTCAAAATTTCCGCTACTGGTTCTTGAGAACTGGTCAGACTGGCTGAATACACCTCTATGCTGAACGAATAGCTGCTTGAGCAGCTGCAGGGAAAAGAGGCTGTCACCAGTCTCTGAAAATGAGGAGCCTGAGCTGTCACCCTCTCTCAGTGCAAAGGCTCACTGTGCGCAGAGCAGAGCAGAGCAAAGGTGCTCTCCAACTCCTTGTCAGAAGGAACTCGCCCTTCCAAACCATCAACAATGGGGCTGATTCTGTTTAAGAAGATCAGAAGCTCATGTGTCTCCCTTCTCAGCAACAGTTTGTACTTGGACTCCTGACTTCAACCCTGATTACTTCTTTGACCCTAGAGCTGACCTATAACATTTCGACAATGTTTGGACCCTTGGATTTTGCTTGATCACTCTTGTGCCTGGCCATGCTTAATAGATATCTGGGGACTTGTTTTCTCTATTGTGTGTACATGTGCGGTTGTACTCATATTTCGTGTAATGTATGAATGACTTTGGGAAAAGTGGGTGGGGCAAGGAGAGAGATTCTGGTTAGGAAATGATCAGACAAGAGAAACAGAAACTCCCAATGGTTTAACAGTCAGAGAAAGAAACTCAGAAAGGATCCATCATAATAGATCAAACAGTTAAAAGTGGAGGCACGAAGTCTGTGCTTTCAGACTTGCAAGATTCTGTTAACATAGTCTTATAATAAAGTAGAATTAGTTCATCTGGTCATTTTTCCTGTCTGTTTTACCTGGGAGGGCTGAAATTTCCTTTGCTGCTTGTTTAATTGTTTCAAAAAAAATCCCCAGTAAAAGTTTGCAACCATCTCCCTGGATGTTTGTGTGTATGTAGGTTTAGAAAGAACTCATGAATATTAAAAACCAACCAAGAATTAAAAGCACAGGGAATAAATATAGATTGGTGGCTATATCTCCAGTTGCATTCACGATGCAAAAAAGATTTAGAGGAATATGGATTTGAATTGGACGCAACTCAATTAGACAAATTATTGTTTGGATCGGAAGAGAAATTACTATCAAAAAAATACAATTATTTATTAAACTTCAACTTAGAAGAGGAGATAGTAAAAGGGCCAATGTTAGCTTGGGACAAAAATTTCAGACACAATATTGAGTTAGAAGATTGGGAAAAAATGTGGAACAAAAATTATACTTTAACAAAATCCGCCGCATACAAAGAAAACCAATACAAGATGTTTTACCATTGGTATTTAGCTCCAACAAGGCTTGCAAAGATATATCCCAACCTAAACCCTAACTGTAGGAAATGCAAACAAGCGCAAGGTACTTTTTTCCATGTCTGGTGGCTATGCCTGGAAATTAAAAAATATTGGATTAAAATACAAAAATGGCTAAACGAAATCACCCACTGTCGAATATAGTTGAAGCCTGAATTGTTTCTGCTGGGGATCATTAAGGGTAAATATCCCAAAAAGATTAAATATTTGACTATACATATTATTACAGCAGCAAGAATTGCACTAGCACAAGCTTGGAAAATGTCTAACATACCGTCAGATTGTTTAATAATCTGAAAAATTTTTGAATGCACAATAATGGATAGACTCACCATAGAAGCAGGGGTACAATTCTACCAGTTCTGTCCACCTCTGTAGAACCGGTAGGTCTGAAGAGCAGCAGATATAGAACCGGTTCTATGTCTGCTGATGTTTTGGCCTGCCCGCCTGCCTGGGCTCTTACCTGACCTTTATTTCCTGCTTTTTCAACCTCAGCTACTTTGCGTGGCACAGCTGCGGTTGAAAAAGCAGGAAAAAAGTGCTTTTTTAACCACTGCGCACCCATGCGCTGTGCTGCTCAGCTGTCCAGGAAGCAAGCTGACGACGATTCACACATGCGTACAAATTGTAAATCACCGAACCAGTAGTTACACCGGTCAGAACTGAATAACAAGGAAGACTCGGAGTATTATGCAACTTGGAACAACTGGTATCAATGGATAGACAGTAGAAATATGAAAAGCATAGGTTAAAAATACATTTAAATTTTCTTTTCTCTTGTGTTCTATATGTATATGATTAATGAGAACCTGTTGAAATGGATGAACATTTGGAATGTATGAATATAGCCAAGATTTGTTTTTGTACTGTCAGAGAACGATGGTAAATTGTACCAACTTATTTTCTTTTTATAGATATATTTTATTTTAATATTTTAATTTCAATAAAAACTTAAAAACAATAAAAAAAGAAAGAACTCAAGAAATCATGAGGGTTGAGGTATTTCATTAGTTCATTTCCATTTCTTCTCCCTTTTTTCTTTCGTATTCTTCACACTTTTTCTTTTCTGTTCTTTTTTTAGATTTGTTTTTTATTGTTTGAAAAAAAATCTCAGTAAAATTGTACATGTAATGCTATTTTTTTCATCACCGTCACAACTGTGAATGGCCACGAAATGAGACAGTTGCTAAACAAGGACTATCCGTACTCACCTTATTCATTGTTAACTGAATGCATTAAATGTTAAATGTATCTAGTATTTGAAAATAATGCAAAATGTGAACTCTAAATTCAATCAGGTTTCTCCCCACTTTTATACATGGAGAGAAGTGTTTCTTCTAAACAGAGGAAATGAAAAAAAAAAATTGGAATCAGGTGACCCTAGAGTAAGAACTGTCTAAGTAGAGTACAGACCTCTAAGGATTATGTGTATATCAGGAAAAAATAGATAAGTCTCAAGATCTGGGGTATAAAGCATTACCCCAGATCCTTGACTTACAATCCTTCATTTAGTGACTGTTTGAAGTTATAACAACACTGAAGTGGCCCATGACCATTTTTCACACAACCATTGCAGCATCCAATGGCCCTGTGATCAAAATTTGGACTCTTGGTAGCTGGCTCATATTTATTTATTTATTTTATTTATTTGTGAATCGCTTACAAGATAATAGGTATAAGTATAAACATGAATAGGAATACAAGAAATAGGTACGAATAAATGGGGACAATAGGACAGGGATGGTAGGCACGATGGTTTTAACAGTTATAACGATGGTTATAACAGTTGCAGTGTCCTTGGTTCATATAATCACTTTTGTGCCTTTCTGGTGAGAAAGATCAATGGAGAAGCCAGATTCACTCAAGAACTGCAGTGGTTCATTTAACACGTGTGACAAGAAAAGTTGTAAAATGGGTCAAAACTCATTTAATAACTGCCTTGCTTAACAACACAAATTTTGGGCTCAGTTGAGGTTTTAAGTCGAGGGCTACCTGTAAACAACAAATTCCTCTACTGTAGATAACCTACATAACCTTTAGTGAAGTATTTTGGTGCCTCTATTTCAAGGGTTTTAGTTAAAAGTGACATCGTCTTGTGAAATGTGGTAATTAGAATGATATTGGCAACAGGATACAATCCAGGCAGAAATCCAAAAATATTTGAGAAGTTTGGCATTGTTCAGGATTGCCTCAAGCATTCTGGCTAATAGTAGTTTTAGAAGACATCCATGTATTGCTGTTTTTCATTGCCAATTCAAACATTGTGATTCTACTCTCTTGTTATCCCATTTTTGTCCTCTTCACTCCTTACCCGTCATTGGGAGAGTTGCATGGTTTGAGCTTTGCCCTCCATATCAAAGAAGAGCCACTGTTCTTTCTATTATTTAATGCTAACTGCAATGTGCTTTATAATTGTTTCTGATGGACTTCTTTTGGGTGATAATCCCCTATTTTGGTTATAATTTAAGAGAAAGGCAAGCATGAGATACATAACAATCTCCATCCTGTTCAATTCTCAATTGCTGACATGGATATTTTGCAAATATGACATGTAGGAGGATGAGGACAGAAGGAAAGGAGGAGAAAAGAGAAGGGGGAGATGAAAGGCACTAATAACAACCCCGGTTAGGAAACTTTCTTTTCCCTATTAAAGATTAAATTATTTTAAAAGAAGAATAATTGTAGCTCAAGGTTGAAATCTGGAGTTCTTGGTGCTCTCTGAGCTTGTTTGTTTTCTTGCAGACATTTCATTAACCTAACTAGGTAACCTCGTCAGTCTAGTAAGGAGTGCTGTTTGCTATTAATTTATATTCTGGTGTCTTCCTATTTATGTGGGTGAGGGTGGTCTTAAGAGATTCCCACTCCCACACATACAGATAGGCAAGACACTAGAATATAAACCGACAGCAAACAGCGCTCTTTACTAGTGCTGATGAGGTTACCTAGTTAGGGTAATGAAATGTCTGCAAGAAAACAAGCAAGTTCAGAGAGCACCAAGAACCCCTCACTAATCTACTGCTGTCAAACCCTTTGCAGGTTAATGTTCCATCAATGCTCACAGCCTAAAGTCAGGGTAGACCCGTAACTCAATTAGGTGGACTTATGGGTGTAATTTACCTTTAGTCAGTACAAAATTGAGAAACCAGCCTATCTAGACACTTTTTTTCACTAACTGATGTATCATTTTCTCCCAGCTGACAGCTTGGAGATCAGAATGGACCAGAGTAAATAATATTAATAATTTAAAATGATGCAAGTGAAGTCTGAGGAAAGGCTTTGGGTAGGCCTTCTACTTTTGAATCTATCAAATGCCCTATACATCTGATCATTAAGAATGTTACTGAACTTGGGAGGAAAAAAAAAACCCTGGACAGCTAGGAGCATTTCAAATGTAATGCATGTGGCCAGCTTTTCTCTCTCAAATGCTTCTGGGCCTTCTTAGAAAGCCAAGATGGTAGATGGCTGAAAGCCAAGTCTTTACTTTGAGGGAATCTCAGCTGCCTGGAAAATAGACAGGGAAGGAAAAAGGAGGCCTGGGGGAAGCAAATGGAGACATTTGTCAGTCACCTGGATGTGAGTGCTGAAAAGACTAGGCGGAGATCATGAGCTACCACTTTCCTTTCTAAGCCACATCTTCTCTTCTTATAATAGAGTTTTCTGATCTAGCACTATTTTAAAAATGTAGTCTGGGCTGTGTAAATCATTCAACGCATTCAGGCAAGCTCTGTGCATTATTTTCCCACAGGTAACTCTGAAAGAAATTTCAAACATCAAAGATGAAAGAGATGTTCGCCTATCTCCCATAAATATTGCAATCTCTACTTTGACTCTGCTCTTTCTGCATATGAAAGAAATGCCTGCCGTCTCCTTTCTTGTTTCCTTTTTAACTCAGATGGTACAGGGGAAGCCCCCAAATAATAATGTCTGATCAAAATGTACTACCTTTTTTTATGTTTCTCTGCATGTGGGTGAATCCCAGGGAGTAAAATGTTTATTGAACGTTGAATGTAGAGTATACATACTATAAACCTTATTTTCTCATTTCACTTCAGAGCAAAAATAATTTTTCAAAATTATCCCATTTTTAAATATATATAAGTAAATCGAGTAAACCTATAGAGCATGTTTACCTACTTGTTTGAAATAAAATGGCTTAATGGCAGATAGGTCCTGCTAGTGTTCAGGCCTGTACTTTCTGGGTGTTTCTTGGTACCATTACAGTTTCCAAATCATTCATCCATGATTTTCTTGTAATTAATCACTTCATTCAATCCCAGAACATATACAATAGTTGCTGGAAACCATGGCTGCATTTCTGCACATGGTATAGTTAGACAAAATGCTTAGACATTAACAAATTACAGGCAGATGTTTTGGAAACTATGCCTTTCTTGTTCAGGATAAGAATCAGCAAGCAACTGAGACCAACAATGAGAGAGAAAGAGAGAGAAAGAGAGGGAGAGAGAGAGAGAGAGGTGATGAAGAGCACATGCTTATGGTTGACATTTTAAGATAATTAATTTGTGAATTTCTTTGATTTCCCTACTTGGAGGGGGCGGAAGCAAGATTTAATTGAATAATATTTATACCTAAGAACAATAAAAGCACAAAAGGTCAGTAACATCCACAGTAATTCCATCTTGCATGTTTGTTATATTTTTCTTGGACCTTCCTTCAGTGTAATGGACAGTAAGGAGCCTTTTCAGTAGTAATACTAGTAGTAGCCAGTTACAAGTTAATTTTTCTTAATATACTGTTTTTGGAATTTTTTAAAAAAATCTTCCTTGAGTTGCTAATGCTGAGAAAGGTGGAAGGAAAAAGAAGATGGTCACCAGCAGCAACATGGATGGGCTCACAGTAGCAATGAGTGCATTATTGCAAAACTATGTTAGGGATACATCATCATGGAGATTACCTATCTGTGTGGTTACTAAGAGTTGACATCAATCTGGTAGCACTTAATCAATCTATCAAGACTAGCTCATTCTCTCTCTTTGCGCTATAATATGCAGTTAGCCTCTTGTTTTATAAGCAGTATTACTAAGGAATTAGTTTTAGTATATGCTGAATTACTAATTCAATGCTATCTGATCATACTGTCAGCTTTCACTTGAGAGCAATAAATGTCACAGTTGAGCTCAAAAACCTCCCAAACTTCTAAACCCTTATTAACTGTCGATGAAGGGTCAGGAATGAAACATGTAAATATACTTCTAAAACAAGGTATTTAGCAAAAAAATTACCCTTCTAAGAAGTGAAAAAAACTACAAAGAAAAAGTATAGTCTACTGTACACTATTATTAAATAATTCATTAATTTCATACTGTCCAAATGCTGCACTATTCTGCAGGGGATGACTAGGTTTCTTTCCCAAGCCTTATGTCTCTAGATTGTCAGACGTAACAGTTGGAAAGTAACAGAAGCAGAATAAAAAGTGAAATAACATCAGTAGTGCTCTTAAATAATGTATAAATGATCACATAAATAATCTTAACAGTCTTAATGGGCTAAAGAGCAATCATTAAGTGGCAGAGATGAAAAGAAAAAAAATATTAATTCTGAAAACATTTTTTAAATATTTTTCTCCCTGACATGAGTTTAAAATGCATGCCTAATCTTATGTTGCTGCATGGGCAAAGGAGAAAATGTAATATGTAATATATGTAGATAGTTTGATAGATAGATAGATAGATAGATAGATAGATAGATAGATAGATAGATAGATAGATAGATAGATAGAGATTATAGATATATTCATCATCATCATCCTTATTATTTCCAGATGTTTCATTCATATATAAATGAATATCATCCTTAGATGATGATGAATAAAAGCTTGACCAAGAATTACCACTGTACTGTATTCACTGCTTATTCTCTACAAGATCTATTAAACTTCATTCTCGGTATAAGAATTGTTCTTCAGCACCCCGATCATTTTCCTTGTCTTTGCTTTAGAAATTCAGTTATGCTGATGGCAATACGTGTTTAGAATCTCAAAACCGGCTAGATGAAAAAAAAGAGTTAGGAACAAACAGAAGTCTGAAAAGGTTTTTTTATGTAGGAAATGTAAAGCTCATCTTAAGGGATTTCTTAATAATATTTACCTGTTTATTAATCAAACTTGTACATTATTTATTAAATTTGTTTGCCAACGATCTTACTACAACATGACTCTTATATGCCATAAGTTCTCTTGTTTGCTAAAGTTATACTTCAGATACATATTGGTCCATACAAAGTTTATATCTATAGTGGGGGTTGGGAATTAGGGTTAGGGTTATAGTTAGCATGCAATCAAGTCTTCAATCCATTGAGTGAATGGGGTTGTACATGTTCCCAATGCTGCAATATTACTTTTTTGGCCAAAATAAGGATTTGGGGAATCAATTAATGTTGTTTGGCTGTCAAATCCTCAGTATTAGATATATATTCAAGAGAATACTATCCTATGAAAAGTTTAGCTTTTCTCACACAATTTTATTAATAAAAACCAATACTTTCTCCTAAAATTTAATAAATGTAGTACATCATAAAATGCTATGTTTTAGACAAGAATTATCCATATTACATCTCCAACAAAGTGCTTTTTCTGATAATCCTTTTCTATACAAACATAATGAAGTTCAGTACATTCTAAATATTATGTTTGTTGTATAAGTCATAATTCGAGGTCCATTGACAATCTTGGTATAGAAGTTAAGACACTCTCTCATTGTTTAGGCAACATAGGAATCTCTAAATTTTATTCCATTCATTTCTTAGCATCTACATATCAAATTGATTTATTGATAACTGTATCTATAAAATTAATAGCGTATGCTTTTACTTTTAAAGGGTTTAACAAGTTGTTCTAGTATTTCAGGTGTCTCAGAAGCTGCAAATGCTGCATATACTATTAATGTTAGTAGTATATGTGCTAATGCTAAGTATATAATGCAAATAGTACTAATGCTAAAATTGTTGTAACTATAAATATTGCCACTGGGCTATATTTGATACATGACATTTATTTCTTAATGCAGCATATATTAAAAATGTTCTTCTTAATCAACATTTACTTTTAAATAGGTAACTATTTCTAATTTCATTTGATATAGATAAAATATTTTGTTAAAAGGTTTGCCATCTGAATTGAAAGGAATACAGTACATGTTTTCAGCTATAAATCTAGAATAATATTAGTCACTTTTATCAGATGTGAATTTTTATCATAATATGATTTCTGTAAAGTCCTTCCTTAAATCAATCAGATGGACTTTTTTCCTTACTCTTGTGATTTAAGAATCATTAAGCAAAAAATACATGTTTTAATGCTCAGTTCCAAATAATATAAATTGTGAGAAGAGTTTTAGCCATGAGTGAGAACATTAATATTCGTTCAAGGGGAAGAACATCAAATATGAATACTTAGCTCAATCAAGCCACTAGGAATTAACTTAGAAACAATGCATTTCAAGCCCATGTACTCTTTATGATGGAAAAAAGTTGAAGTGCAACAGAAATCTCAGTCCATTTCTTGGGAAAGGAGAGAAGAGAGGTTGAAGATACAAAACAACAATGGCTGTTCTTCTCATTCACAGAGCAAAAAATTAGGCTCCAAACCAAAGGTTGTTCTAGATCTCAAAGCAGAAAGTCAGGGAAGGGAAGGCTTTCAAGAGAGTCATTAGTAGTCAGATCAAGAAGAGACGCAAATGATTTGGTTATAAAAATTCTTAGAAGAGATACCAGTACATTTGTAGATGGGTTTATATACTTATATACATTTAATTTCTTCTTTGGATTTCTCAGAAGAAAGACTTTTCCTGGATATGAGAAAGATCAATACCATAATCATATCCCATACCAATTTGTGTTCTTGGATAATTAAACATGCTAGCTATTAAACTGGTGATCACTTTCCTGGAAGAGAAAGGAAGAAAAGTAGAGCAGCAGTAAAACTGGCCAATGAAAGCACATGGCAGCCTGATTCAGGAATTGCCAGAGTATCTCAATCCAGATGGGATTCTCTAAGCTGGTTAGATTTATGCTTTCCCAAGGCTAGACCTGAATCCTGACCTGGGATCCTTTGTAGCTATTTCACCGCAAGCATCTCAGTAAGTTTCTGTCAGATGAGAGGCTCATACTCAAATCTCCTAGAGCCCACACATTGTCCATGTGATGCTACCTTCACTTTGGGTCACATTTGTTATTCATTTGATCTTACCTTTTTTTTTACTACCACAGAAATAATTCAGATAAAGGTAGTCCTCAGCATATGACCACAACTGAGCCAAAAATTTATGTTGCTAAGTGAGAAATTTGTTAATTGGGTTTTGCCCCATTTTACGACTTTTCTTGCCATCGTTGTTAAATGATTCATTGCAATTGTTAAGTTAGAAACACAGAATCTGGCTTCCCCATTGACATTGCTTGTCAGAAGGTCGCAAAAGGGGATCACATGACCCCGGGACACTGCAGCTGTCATAAATGTGAGTCAGTGGTCAAGCATCCGAATGTAAATCCTGTGACCGTAGGGATGATGCAACAGTCGTAAGTGTGAGAAATGGTCATACGTTTTTCAGCTCCGTTGTAACTTTGAGCAGCCTCCAAGCCAACTGTTGTAAGTCGAGGACTACCTGACTAAAACTGCTTTAAGGATGGAAAGAAATTTCCTTGGTAGCTTTGCTAGATGTGAAGCAATGAAAGCAGAATGTGGCAAAGCCCATCCTTCTTTTCCAGAGGCCTGATATGGACTTGTCACTATTCAATCTATTTCCAGCTATAGAACTGTCAGGCAAGCTGCATAAATATTAGACTATGGAGAAAAATATATATCAACCCTCCGCTTTCTACCTCTATTGCTGTACCTTTTCCTCCCAGAAATATCCTTGCAATACAGCTAACAGAAAGTTCCTCTATGCTTGAAAAAGACCAATGTAGTTATTTCATATACCTCTGCGATACCAGACAAATATTTGGAGTGAGATTTCTTCTCCTATCACTTCTCATCTTCTTATGACACCAAAGGTGCATCTATTGATTTCCTCCCCACATTTGTGTTCCTGATTCATTATTAATGGGATCATTTTTCCATCCTTGGAGCATGAAGGCAAATTTCATGTAAAAATCAATTGAGTGAACGCTGCCGATGGCAGGTTTGATTTTCTTTGCTTTCATCTCCAGTGTGTTGTCCTCGGGAGACATAGGTCAAGATATTAGGAAACAACACAGAACAGAGCAGGAAAAAAAATCAATTGTTAGGGCTTCTACAAAGCACCCTCTTTTGCTCAGATGTGTTCCATGGACTTCTTTTATTTTCCAATTCTTACAGTTAGGTCGAAGTTTATTTTCATATGAGAGATCCTTTCCTGGAACACTTACAGATGGTCACACTAGATAATTGGATTTTCCAGTTCTTGCATCATTTGTCCAAATACATATTGTTGCCATACATAGTAAGGGCAGTAAGTTTAGTAATACTAGAAAACGTTTGTTTCCAACTCAGTATAAAGGAGGAATTTATGGAGAAATAAGTCATTATGGAAGAATAAGTCCTATTGATATCACTTACTGTGATATCAATCTTACACAAGTCTACTCAGAAAAGTCAGTTTAAGTTAACTAGGGTTTGTTCTCAGATGAACTTAGGACTGTGGGCTTTCTCACACTTACAAATACAGTTAGAATTTGTACTGCAAATTTGAATATTAGCAAGAAAATTTGATCATGGTTGATGAAAATTTTGGCAAAACTATTGTGAAAAAGTACTGATTTGGGGCTTCCCTGCATAACTTCTTGGCAATATTAACTGTAGGGCTACAAAGTGCCTTGCATTCAAAGATCAAAAAGGTGATTCAAAACATATGGGGATGTTCATAAAGTATACTTGTCTATACTTGTCTCTTTACACATTTTCCTACATTTTTTCCTGGACTCATGGTGCTGTGTTGCAGGTACAGTGCAATCTTGGGGGGAAAGGGTTGGGTTTAATAAGTTATAAACAGATTTGTTATACTTTAATCTTTTTTATGTTTAGTTCTGAAGTGATGTTCAACCCTGTTAAGTTATTAAACACTGAATGAACAGAAGCCTGTGGAACTTATAAGAATTGTAAACATCATGTCAAGGCTTGGAATGTAAAAAGATTCTTTGGAGTATCCAGGTAAAATGGATCCAACATCAAATGTCTCATATAAACATCATGTTTCATTGAATAACCCCATGGAACAACAGACAATAAGAGAAAACATGGTTTTAGATGAAAAGTAGTTGGAAGTCTACTAGTAATCTAAGAAGTAGCAGTTCCCAAGTATTAGATACTCTATAAGTATATTTTATGAGTATCCAATACATTTGAATTAAAAATAGATATAACTGCCCTGTAAGCCATTTAATTAAAAAAATATACTGCATGCCATCTAGGAGCAACAGGCTGAGGATGTCAAGAACTAGTGAACAAGGTAAACTGTAATAAAGTAAACAAAATGATGAAAAGGGAATATTACATAATTTTCAAGTCTAGGAGTGAATTTCAGCAGGAATATAGTTTGGTTCAGAGCTGGTAGCAGGAAATCCACTCTTTTGTCACCAGATAGGGTGAGATTACAATGGAAGGAATTTGGCACATTAGCAAAGTATTCTAGAGGGGAAAAAATCCAGTTTCCTAACCTTTTTACTTAGGAATAAATTGAGAATGGGTCTTCCATGTATCTCTGCTCTGATGCCACACACAATTCATCATCTCCACAGATTCCCTTGGATGGAAGCAAACAACACTGCAGGGAGCAGGATGCCATTGATATAGTTGCAATAACATGTTCATTCAATTTCTTGATGGGCCGAATCATTCAATGAATGTAGATATTAAGAATGCATGGGAGATAATGACTCTTTGCTATTGCCAAACATCTCCCCAGCCCTTTTCTGTGATCAATTGTTTGCAGGACTTCAGCTATTATAGCACAGAATGCCTCATCAATAATCAGGCAACACAGCCTAGCCCTAGAACATCATCATGGACAATATAGTCAGATAAGACTGATGACTAGAAGAATCAAAAGAGTTACTCTGTTTCACTTCTGAACATACGTTGTCTGCCTAGCTGACAAGTATTTTTAACATTAATTTCAGTTAATATAGCATAGGGTATCAGCATAATGCATAATATGCCGAAGTTAGGATTATGAGTAAATTCTCAAATTACCTTTTATCATGTAAGTGACTGTATTCTTCATTCAAATAAAATATAACAGGCCAGCAAATTGATGCCTTTATTGATGCAAATTGATGCATCAGTTGACACTGATGTCAACTATTAGGAGAATCATTGAGCAGTATTTTTAAAACCAACCAATCATTGGAAAATATTTGATAGCCCTTATCCCAAACATTTCTACAGAAAACATTTATTCATCTCTGCTTTCCCTTTCACAAACTTTGTATAGAATTTACTCATAATCCTAACTTCAGCATATTATGCATTTTTCAAGCATATGAGACTTGGGGTAATCACCTTATACTGCCACCAAGGAAAGGTGATGTAGGGCCAAATATAGCAGAAGAGGAGGGGAATACATTATATGAGATTATTGTTTTGTCAATCAATCCTGAATCTTCTCAAACATTGAAGTTCTCCTTGAGAAGTAATGGCTCGGGTAATTGGAATACCTTTCTCCAATTTAAGGGGCCAAATTTTCAACATGTTTGTTACCTCATTTTCTCTATTTAACTACACAACAAAATTAAATAGTACAATTTAATTGTGCTAGACATTATGAAGTGACTTCTTCCTAAATGATCCATAACTATCTAGAATATTCCTTTAACCTTAGCTTCCCACCCCTCTTTGTTCCTCTCCCTCCCTCACTCCCTCTCTCCTCAATTGCAACCATCATCCTAGAATGTACCTGGAATCTATATGAGGCAAAGAATTGTTTTTGTCAAGGGTGATGATAATGATGATGTTAGAAGCTGATGCTTTATTTTGCACCACACCTTTTGTTTATTTAAAGAATATAAGTGAAATGGTTAAAAAAATATAAGTTTATAGGAAGGAACCTTGGCAAATGGGGGAAAAATCCTTTAATGCTTAAAGGGCCTCCATTTCATACTTAAATTTAATGACACTACTCAGCACTGTTCCTTTTTGAGACAGTTCATCTGCCTCACTGCAGTTGTCCTTAAGCCTGGGAAAAGAGCCTCCACTTCCAGGTTGTTTCTAATTATATCATCATGCTCTAGCTAGGAGCTTTAATTTTCTCATCTGAGTTTGCAAGTCTTGAAAAATTCACTAGCATGCCAACTTAGTGTAATTCTTGCTTGGTCTCTGTGACAGAAGAAGGTAGAAGAAAAGGGGTATTTTCTTCTACTGCATGATCGAGTCTATGGAATATAATATTTAATGTGAACATCCAGAACCTATTTTATTTCAGAACAGAGCTAACAACATTAAAATATCCTCCTGAAGAAACAACAATTTTAACAATAACAAAAAAGCTACATGGCTCATTCATCAGGCCCAGGACCAAGGTGAATGAGCCAAAAGCATTGTGTATCTATGCAAAGATCAATAGAGATAGGCATTTATCTTACAAGTTGAGAACAAAAATATGGAATTCTGTAACTTTTTTAGGAACTCTGCCTACAAGTCCTAAGAGTTTATTGTGTTGGTTACAAACTGGTGAAAATTTGCGATAAGTAAAACAACTAAGATTACATTGGATTGTCACAGATTCCTTTGCTACACTTTTAATTATCAGCAATAAAAGACAAGTAGAAACAAGAGGAAAACCTTGTCATGCCAATGATTCAAAAGTTGGGAGAGGACACAACTTTTAAAGTTCTTTTAAACCTTTTAAAGTTCTAAAAGAACAGTTCCAATGCTGGGAAGGTATGTGGAATGAATAGAAAAACATAACTTTGCATCTGGACCTTCCTTCCTTCCTTCCTTCCTTCCTTCCTTCCCATTTACAAACAAGAGTTTCAATTACATTGGTTCAACTAACTGATCCACGAAGTTTTATAATTTTCAAGGCGTTTCCTGCTAGTAGAGCACTGTTAGCAGCTTTGAACCATGGACTACGACAGTTTCCTCACCCATTCCATTTTGCTCCTTTAAATGTCACGATGAATTATTTCTCAGCAACAACCCCCTTCTTTAACCTTCCCAAATCAATTAAAATACAGCGCAGAGATTAATTTGCAGGAAATGGGGGAAGAACAGAAACCGGCAAGGCTTTTCATATTGGCCCAAGGCACTCATTTTGAATATCTTGACGCCGGAGGCGATTTCGAAATGTGCAAAAATACATTTTGTCTATAGTCTCGTGAGAGGGTGTAGCCTTTGAGAGACTGCTCTTTGCTTTCTTCCGCGGCTGCCCAAAGCAACTGATTCAGGAGGAGCGGAAAAGGCAAGAGGAAGCGCATGCCTTCACAGCGGCCAATTACTTAGGAAACGGCGCAATTTGGGTTTTTACAAACATCCGTACTTAACCTTTCCATACAGCCGTCTGCTATCCTGGGCGTTGCGCCCGAACCCCTGCCTATTTACTCAGTCAGAAGTCAATCCCCGCGAGTCCAACCTCGTTATCCTTTTCCCGCTGTCATGCGCTACCCACTCGGTCTCGAATTCTTCTGCAGAAGAACCGGCGACCATCCCGAACGGATCGCACGATCTGTTCCTTCTCTCGACAGCAGACCAGATCGGGCCGGCGTCTGGCAGAGGCAGAAGGACAAGGCTGGAAAGTGCAGGGAGAGGACCGAGGCCAAGTGGCCGCTAAAAAGGAGCGGGAAAAGTTTTAGCGGAGGAAAAGCAGAAAAAACGGACTCCTAGAAGACACGTGTGCACGCATTCGTGGTTACGCTCGAGATGGAGCAGGCGCCTTCAGAACGCCTTTCCCTTCCCAACGCTTCTGAAACGCAGGGAACCAATCTGGCTCTGATCTTGAGCGAGATACAAAAATTATCTCCCGCCCTGAATGGCTCCATCTCCGCCCTGGAGAAAGAAAAACTGCAGAGCCGAGCCGAACAAGAGAAACCGCAGCCAATTTCCGATCACTTTCAAGAGGCTCCCAAAGGCTTCCCAAATGCCCACATTGGCTCAGGATTTAGCTTTCTCCGAGGTCTACAGTCTCCAAACTGTTACCATCTTCTTCTTCCCTTTCACTTCCTTCAAATGGCATGTCTATTTCAAGGAAACGCATGGGATTTGGCAATTAGAGTCTCATCGGCTCAAGGTTGACTCAGCCTTCCATCCTTCCGAGGTCGATAAAATGAGGACATAGGTTGTTGGGGGCAATATGATGACTCTGTAAATTGCTTAGAAAGGGCTGTAAAGCACTGTGAAGTGTTATATAAATCTAAGTGCTATTGCTATTTATCCAAACTGTTCACAGAGGCCGGTGGGTGGATAGGACTACAGCCCGGTCTGGACCACAGCTTGGCCTATTCTCAAGGAAGAAACAAGACAAACATGGGGTTTCTTAATATCTTCACAAGACTGCTAGGGTCTTTTCTCTCTGACCGACACCAAAACGACACCTTCCCTGCCTGCCTTCCACAGTCCATCAAAATAACATATTTTAAAATTAATATTAAAGTAAAAAATGTAAATAGTGAGAATCTACTGTGCCCCCATACTTTCCAAATAATGAAGAAGGAAGGAAATTCTGAAGAGTTTAGTCCAAATTTGCCAGTTCTGTGTTGATTACAACAGCCATAACTTCCAGCTAACATAACACATCAGATGGAAGAATGTCATATTAAACTTTTTTTAATGGGGAAGGACAAATTATTTCTCTCTTCAATAAACATCTATCTGCACAAAACGGGCAGTGTGGTCTACACACATTAAACATTAAGTAAGGTAATAAAAAAAGATATTTTAACTTAATTTTCTTCTTTTTCTTTTCTCAATTACCATAGTTATTGTTACATATTTTTTCCTTTGGTTTTGAAAGTTCAGTTTTCAAAAGGACAGACAACCAGAAAAGTAATATTCCTGTTTAACTCATTTAGTTGCAGACAAACTATATCTGCAAAAGTTTTGTTTCCTCTTCTTCTAGCTAGTGGGTTGCTAACTTTAACAATACATTGCATTTCTTGACATTAAGAGAATGAATGGAAAATAATGGAATGAAAATAGAATGAGCTAACAGAAAATGGAATGAACTACTGAATGTCCAACAGAAAATGGAATGAGTTAATAATGTCCAATGGCTAATTATAAGTAAAAGATTAGAGTTTTCTCATTTTAAAAGTTCTATTTATGTTCATAAATCCATTTTGAAATGATGGGTCCTGGAATAAAGTTTGAAAATTAAATAAATATAAGGTAGTCATGTTCTATTAAAAATATTAGGGATTTCCCAGGATTGTTTTCCTGTCGGGAACTGTCCAGGTCCTGAAAGTCGAAAAGCTTATGTTGGAAAGTCGGAGAGAAAAAGAAAAGAATTTCAAATGTATGCTTATGTAAGAGTGTGAGAAAAAATCCCAATCCAGGATCACAAGAACAAGAGAGAGAAAGAGGAAAGCAAAAGGAGAGAATGAACAAAGGCAAGATTCTCTTAAAACAAAAGATTATTCTGTATATTTTTTCAGGCTTTGAGAAATATCTCCTACTGAGAAAATTAGTAAGTTTTCCTTATTAACTGCAAACTAAAAGAAAATAATCTATACTATAGGTCTAATTTAATAGTGAGGAATAGCAGAAATAGTTACACTTTATAGAAATAGTGTATATAAAGGAAAAAACAAAAGAAATGTTTATAATCAAATATAGATTTCATTAACCAGGATTATGGCAGAGAAAATCATTAAAAAAAACCCTCACCTGGATTTATTGTTAAAGATCTGGAACAATTATCCACCCTCCACTGCAAAGAGCTTTTCTTCAAATCCTAGTGCAGAGTAGAGGCAGGATGCTGGAAGACTTGCTTTGTATCCTTTTTATACCATGTTACCCAATTAATATTGCATCAACCTTATTTTAAAATTTCAGAACCCACAATATAATGTAATGACACAGGGGCATTTATTATTAAAGGATATTTGATTGGGGAGAATCAATGGGGCTCTTTGAGAAAATAAAGTGAAACAAGAATATTTGAGGAAGGTTAGTGCTTAAGAGCTTCATGAACAAAACATAATTACTTGATAAAGCCAGATTTTTTAAAAAAACAGAGTTGAGTTGGAATTTTATGCCTGCTATTTGCTAAATGCAAAGGCGAGGTATTAGATCACTGGGCCCTGATCATTAATTTTTAATTGTTTAAGGTGCTTCTGGGATTCATAAGCAAAAGCCCCCTTTTGCTTTTAAACAGAATTCCAAATGAGCTTTTGAATGCTTTATTTTTTCTTCCTTCAATGAACTATCACAAAACAAGGTTCCATTGTTATAAAGATGAGAACTACTGCAGAACAATCAACAGCAAAACAATTTGCTATTTTAAAATGGCTATTTTTCTGAAATAGCACATTTTACCTATAAAGGGTTAAAAATCCCTTTTATCCCCTTAGTTAAAAATTCAACATTTTAAAAAACTACATTTCTAGATGAGAATTTCGTATTATTTCCATAACTGTTGGTAAAACTGATTTGCTGGCCTGAAAGTAGATAAAACATACACAGTTAAATCTGGCTTAAAACTAATCACAACATACATATTTTTGAGAAAGTATATACCATCTAAATGAATAATTTTACTGCTAAATCCAGCAGACTTATTATTTCAATACTGATTACTTAATTTTTAGTTTAAAAAAAACCCACCTCCACCTCCAACAAAAAGGTGCTGGAGAAATTGTCATGAAAAACCTAGGGTGGGAATGAAGAAAATAAAATCAATTCTGGTCAAAAAATAAAGCATTTTATTTCAGAAGTTTCAGCATTATTTATGGGAAAAAGGGAAGGGTGAGTGAAGTTAGTAAAGAAGTGCACAAAATGCCCAAATTACAGTCATGGAGTACAAAATTTCAGTAGAAGACATTTGACGAGAAAGAAGCCCTTAATGCAGAAAAAGCTTTTAATTTCTTTTTTAAAGGGGTGGAAGAAGGACAATAGGTATTTCTTTTAAACTATTCCTTTCCAAGCAAACACGAGTGCAACCATGCAATTCCCTAGTCCTGTTGGAATGTTTGGTGATCCAGTTAAAAAGCAGAAGCTAATCTGCAAAGTCCATGGAAAGAGGCAGGGTTTTAAGAAGAAATTTGCTAAAGTCACACTTCTGCAATCTCCTTAGTTGTGTGGATTGTCCTGTGCACATGCAACCCTGACTTAAAAAAAAAAAAGCCACAGAGGTGCTTCCTTTCAACTGGACTGAATTTAATAAATAAGAATAAAGATTGTATTTACCTCAGAGAAGTCAATGGCAACAAGCCTGCTTATAGACCATGGGATATTTAAAAAAAAACACTGACATGAAAATAAATTGTTTACTTGTGAAAGTGCTTAGAGTACGTGTCGAGTAAGGATGCTTTTGGTTATTCTAACAAAATGTTTTGATTCAGGGCAGGCTTATTTCAAATACCCTTTCTTTCCTTCACTTTCCTTTCAAGAAAACAAATAAGTACTACTGGAATTCCTCACCTCTGTATTAATAAAAATGATCAGACACCCAGTCCAGTTATTAGTTGCACTAAAAACAAAGCTTTTCTTTCTTTCTTTCTTCTTTCTTTCTTTCTTTCTTTCTTTCTTTCTTCTTTCTTTCTTTCTTTCAGAAAGCATTGGAGCATTTCTGTTGAACCCAGACAGCATGCAGTTGACTAAACAAGTAAAAGGTGATGAATCAATGCAAATTAATCTAAGCTTGAATTCAGTTTACAATTTTTGGAAAATAGTCTTCTGGCCCCAATATAATCTCAATAAATAATTCTTAATTGTTTTATGGGCATCTTTCCTACATCCCGCTCCCACTGTATAAATGTAAATGTAATTAAGTTCATCTCCAAACTGCATCTACGGTATATCTCTTTTTTGCCTTAAAAAAAAATAGTACCTCTCCAAGGTCAACTCTTCCTTGCAAAAGCGACAAACGCCAAGACACTCTAGTGCACAAATACACAGTCAGGAGAATGTCAACCCAGAAGAACAAATGGGTCGAAAAAGGAAAGGGTAGGGAATAAAGTTTTCTTCTCTTTCCCCCATTTGGGTCAGTTGGTTTCGCAGAGAAGCGTAACGGGAGGCTGGGCAAAACTTGATCCAGCGGCGGATGGCCAGCCGAAGGAAAGAAAGGGAGAGGTATTTCATCTCAGGGGCTCGGTTACTTGGTCTGGCGATCCCCGCGGAGCTCTCTGCTAATCATTGGTCGGGTTTTGTTTTAATCTTTTAGGTAGTAGAGCAATGTTTCTGTCTACTGTGTATGTGCATGTGTAGTTGTGTGCTAGGTATAGGTCTGGTTGTCCGACTGGGTGGCCAGCCGGGCGGGCAGGTGCCTCAATGCACCGCGGAGTACTTCATGCGCTTCTGTTTCTGTCTCTGGTTGCAGAACCAGACTCTCACCACGTTTTTTTTCAGGTCCAGCTTCTCGGCGATGGCGGCGATCTTCTCGGACGAGGGTCGCGGCTGGATGGCGAAATAGGCTTCCAGCGAGCGCTTCTCCGGCGCCGCGATAGAGGTCCTCTTGCGCTTCCGCTCGGCGCAGCTGAAGAGCTCGGGCTTGGCGTTCTTTTCCCGGTGGGCGGCTTCCGCCTCTTCCAGCCACGCTTGCAGGACCGGCTTGAGGGCAATCATGTTGTTGTGCGACAGAGTGAGCGACTCGAACCTGCAGATGGTGCTCTGGCTCAGCGAGCCCACGCCCGGGATCTTGAGGTTGGCCAGCGCCGCGCCCACGTCGGCCTGGGTGACGCCGAGCTTGATCCGCCTCTGTTTGAAGCGCTCGGCGAACGCCTCCAGCTCCCGAGGATCCGACTCGACGTCGCTGATGCAGGCCAGTCCGCTGTGAGATAGCGAGACTTGCGAAGCTGCGGAAGGAGGAGGAGGCGGCGGCGGCGGGTGGCTCATGCTAGCCATGGCTTGATGCAGGTGGCCCATGGCCGCCCCCAAGTGGGGGTGAGCATGGGCATGTGGGTGGATTGGCGCGGCCATAACCGCGCCGTGCTCGGTCCCCCCCAGCAGCGCGGGCGAGAGGTGATCCAGGAGGTCCCCATCCAGGCCTTGGTGCGCCACAGCATGGTGATGATGGTGGTGATGATGGTGAACTGGGGCCGAGATGGGCACGGTGGGCGACGAAGTAGAGGTGCAGGGGACGCTGCTCATGGTATGGTAGGTGGTGTCTGGCTTGAAAGGGTGGCTCTTGCCGTGGGAGACCAGATCCACAGCTGCCAAGGCTTCAGCCCGGGCCAGCAGACTCTCATCAAAGCTTCCAAATATATTGCCCTGGAGCTGCAAGCAAGAACGCGCAGAGCGAAGTCAATGGGGAATACTGTCAAGTCTGGATTCAAAAACAACATCTCTCTTTCTCCCTCTCCCTCTCTCAAAAGCAGAATTCCTCCTCAAAGCTCAGGTCATAAAAATTAATATGAAGGCAGAAGATGCTTTGCTTGAATAGACATGTGGATCTGGGGGGCGACGGGCGTGGGTGAGTAGAGAGAGAGAGAGAGAGAGACGCGATTGTTCTGGTGACATGAAAAAAACATTAAGCCGGGGCCTGTCAAAAATGTGCCTTAAAGCAGTAATTATGCTTCATCTACATACCTGCGGGGCTGGGAGGCACACGCGGCGCATCGCCTCCGAGCTAGAGTACTTGGCTTCCTGCAGGGCCGGGTGCATGCCGAACGGCTGCTTGGCGTTCATGCCCATCATCTTGGCGCACCTTGCAGGTAGACAGCCCCTGACATCGAGTCAGGGTTGGCTCTCTGGCTGGCGACTGTCAAAGTGAGCTATTTTCAATGACACAGCTTCCCTCTTCTCCCCACCCCCCCTTCCCCGCGCCTCTCTCTCTCTCTCTCCCTCTCCCGCCCGCCCGCTTCCATCCCGGCTTCTTCACTCATCTTACACAAGCCGCCTGCTCGTGATGGGACCGGCACCCCCTGTGCGCAGGCGTGCTCGGGCTGGCACGAGGGAAGGCGAAGGGAGCCCCAAAGGTGTAACCAAGGCGGGAGACCGGGGTCCGCTTTCTCCGCCTCAGCCGAGAAAGTGGAGTCTTTGCCAAACTCCCGGAGGGGGGAACTAAATCTCCCACACACACACTAATGTCCCTGGCGCAAAAGTTTCGTCCCGAAGGAATTAAGCCGGCTGGATTCAATTAACTCCCGCTTCCGATTCCAAACCTTCCGCGCCCTCTTCCCGTCAGCCCCGCGTTTGGCGTAATTCACCAAAAAGGACCCTCCACCACCGCCCTCCCGACGAGCCTTCCCTCTTGATTTTTGGTCCGGCGGACTTGAGAAAAAAGGCTCGCCTCTCCAGGCTCAGATGGTAGCGGCGAGGGTGGGGGTGGAAGTCAAAGTCCCGGGCCCGAAGTAGGAGCTGCAGCCGCGCGCGCTTTATGGTGCGGCTGCGCTCTAGAGCCCAAGGAGTTTGTCGACGGACTGTGGGAAGCTTCTCTCTCGGCCCTGGAGTTTGTTGAAAACCGACGTCCGCACCTTCTTAATAACTATCTACTCGCGGGGCTGCAATTTGACCCCCAACTTAAAACTCTTTCCTTTTGGCTCCCCCCATCTCTCAGTTCAGCCAGTCCTTCGCTGCCCACAGCCCTGGCGCTCCTGTGAGGGTCGAGGGAGGAGGAGGAAGTCAAATATAATATAGTTCTAGTCCTCGGAGCTTTGATTTCCGTTCTTCTTCTCGATATAATAAACGAGCGTTGAAGGGTAACAGTGTCCGATGACTGTATAAACATCTGGAGGCTTTGCAGTCTTTCATGAGAGAGAAAGATGGTCCAGCCTAACATTTTTGCTGTTCATATTTTCTTCACCGCATAATAAACTTGCCTAGCAGAAGTGCAGTACATCCTCAACTCCAGCCTATTGGGAGTGAGGCTGTGAGGGACGAATTCCATCCGTGTCCATTAGGACTGCAGGAAAGGAGGACTGTCCCAAAACATATGTTCCATTTACTGGGGGCACCCTCTTCAGAGGAACGTAAGATTTTCCCACATTGTGAATAGGACAAGTCAAAAGTGAGGTAATTCTGCAAATTACTGCAAATCAAGAAAGGTTGGACCTTGAAACCCAAATGAGTCAGGGCTATCCCACTGATAGACTGAAGGAGAGATGTGGCCATTAAAATCCATAACTGCCTGAACTGACTGCAATGTATTTTTCCAGATTTCGTCTTTTTATCATTTTCTCTTTATTTCCTAAAGTTGATCTGTTGGCTAAAGGGAGTTGTCTATTTTTCCTTTCCCCCAACCAATTAAAGTGGGCCCATGGACTTTTGTGCTTCACCTTTCTCTTTTAGAAGTCAGCAAAAGTAACCAGAGAGGCCCTCTTCCTGATGGAGATATCAGCAGGACAAAGCTGCCAGTCACACGGCTCTCAGACTAGGAGGAATTGCAAACCCCTCCCCCATCCCCGCATTCCCCCAACATTAAGTAAGGCAATAGGAGAGCAGATTGTCCCTGTCTGAGATGAAATTGGTCTGTGATATTGATGAGGTAACGCTTGATGGTTCAACTTTCCATCGAAGGACTTAAATTCAGCCCATCAGATTAGCACTTAAAGATCTCAAAGTCCAAACTGGTTATGGCAGATAACCAGGAATTAAGCAAAGAAGTGAAGGGACAGTGACACAGGTAGTCCTTGATTTATAATCATTAGTGACCATTCAAAGTTACAGTAGCACTGAAAAAAGTAACTTATGACTGTTTTTCACATTTACAACTATTGGAGCATCCCCATGGTCACATGATCAGTGTTCAGACACTTGGTAACTGGCAAATATTTATTCAGCCTTGAACTTTTTACATGCTTGTTACCGAAATAGGAATTCTACGTGTCTTCGACAGACAAAAGCTTTAAATATTTCAGTTTGCACTTCATTAGTAACTATCAAGTTACACCCAAAAAATTATGCTGCCCTAAAGATCCTGGGTTGTGTAAACTGAAAACCATCTACTTGTAAGTCAACCACTAATAAATATTGTTGCAATTCCAATCTGACTATATCAAATTGTGACAAATACTGGTTTCGAACAATACATGATAGGTAACACATAAACACTTTATTGGGGCAGGTAACAGTGATCTAATAATGGCAAAATCTGAAATTCAGAGCCCTATACTGGTCTTCAATATTAGATAAAAATACTGTTGCTATACTGGTCTTCAATATTAGATAAAAATTATGTTGCTGTCCTTTTATTGGGACATTTTCAGAGATTTACATTGATACAACTACTTCAGCCTCCCCTTCCTCTGGGAGTGGAAAAATATAGGCAATTTTTTTACAGGAGTAAAACAATGGATCATGCATCCAGTTTTAGTCACCATATTATAGAAAAGATTGAGACTCTAGAAAAAGTACAGAAAAGAGCAACCAGGATTGTACTGTCCCAGCCAGTCTATGGGAATTGGTTAGTTACTTAGGAATTGTGAGCTGTCCCCTTAAGGGAATGCATCATGGGAAATGTAGTTAAAGGTATCCTGAGAAATGTAGTTCAGGTCACGTGACCACATCTGTAATCCTGATTGGTCAATAAATTGGCTCTCGATGGGTTGAGGGAAGTTTCCTCCATTCTTGGCTGGACTCATGAACTGATAAGCAGCTTACCGCTATGCGATGGGGTAGGAAAATAACCATCTTTTACCTGCAATGCTGATATACAAAGGATTGGTCATTATAGAAGAGCTTCATCACAAATGTGAGTTATGAAGATACCTGATGTACCAATAAATGTACTTTGTTATAGATGTTTTGTGGAATTATCTATCTGCATCTGCACAGTTACAAATCCACCTCTGTGCATGAGACAGGACAAGACAAGGATGATTAGGGGACTGGAGACTAAGGCATATGAAGAACGGTTACAGGAAGTGGGCTTGGCTAGTCTAGTGAAGAGAAGGACCAGGGGAGACATGATAGCGGTCTTCCAATATTGAGGGGCTGCCACAGAGAGGAAGGGGTCAATCTATTTTCTAAAACGCCTATAGGCCAGGCAAGGAATAATGGATGGAAACTGAATAAGGAGAGATTTAACCTGGAAATAAGGAGAAATTTTCTGACAGTGAGAACAATCAACCAATGGAACAGCTTGCCCTCGGAAGTTGTGGGAGCGCCATCACTTGAAATTTTCAAGAAGAGATTGGACTGCCATTTGTCAGAAATGTTTTAACCCCCCCCCTGCTTGGGCAGCGGGTTGGACTAGATGACCTATAAGGTCCCTTCCAACTCTGATTATCTGTTATCTCTTATGTTGTTTATTCTTCTGTTTTTCAGTACAGTGGTGTCACACTTTCATGGAGGATGGATTTTGAATCATAGGGAAGGGTGATTGTTCAGTTGCTAAATCGTGTTTGACTCTTTGCAACCCTGTGGACCATAGCACACCAGGCTCCCCTATCCTCCACTGTCTCTCAGAGTTTGCCCAAATTCATGTTCATTGCGTTGGTGACACTATCTAACCATTTCATCCTCCCTTTCTCCTTTTGCCTTCAATCTTTCCAAACATCAGGGTATTTTCCAATGAATCATCTCTTCTCTATTGGTGACCAAAGTATTTCAACTTCAGCTTCAATGCCTGTCATTTCAAAGTACAGTCATGGTTAATTTCCTTAGGAAGGAGGTATAGAAACTATAAAACATTTTAAAATCTTATTTGTTGCCTCATTTTAGTAATTCCTTTAAAAGGTTTTTTTAAAAAGACTGAGAAAACTTATGGAGAAGAAATGGAAACTTTCCTTTCAGCATCTGGCTGAGCTACAGAGTCCCCTAGTAATCAAGAGTGAGACAATAGCAGAGCAAGAACTTTTCATAGAGGCAGGATGCATCATTGCTTTTGTGGCCTTGATGTGATTGTCTAAGTATACTAAATTTTGTGTGTGTGTGAACTCGGTATCCACATCTGTATCTTTCCTGTTTAAGGTCTTTCAAAAACTTTCAAGAAGTTCAGAAACATTGCTGGCTTTACTCAATTAGGTTTGAGAAGTTATATGAATGTGCCAAGTTTGTTCAGTCTGGTTTATTTATAAATCTGACTAACTTCCAGTCCTCTTTGGCAGAAAACATATTAACATGAGATTCTCTTAACTTTAAACCTTGGGGACAATAATCCTTCTTCCTCCTATTTTCTCAAAAGAACACTGTGATGTGAGTTTTTGAGAGGGGGGGACTGGCCCAAAATCACCAAGCCAGTTTTCATGCCTAACATACGACTATCTACTGGTTTGTAGGACAACACCTTAACCACAACACCAAACTGGTTCTCACTTCTGAAATTTTCCATGGGGCCCTTCAGCTGCAGCAACAGTGGCCATGAAGCATGGCTCTCTATGATTGAGGAAAATGACAGACCCACAATTGAAGGAGGGGATTGGTACCAGAACTGCAGGCTCTAATTTCTAGATAATTTTTATCCAGTGCTTTATTTTATGCAGGTGACAGATCTTTGTTGGAATCTTCTTCTTCAGAAGAGCACAGGGAATTGTGGAAGAATGGGACATTTCATTTGGTGGGGAAATGTCATAGTACATGCTCAGAAATTCTTATTTATAATGGCTTCACTTGTTTTTAGTTGAGTGTTGGTCCTCCGAATATTAAGTAAATTCAGTTTTCTTTACTGTCATTTAGATGTTTTCAACTCTCATTCCTTTCCATTATTATTGGAAGGGGGACTTACTCATATAATTCCTGCTCTAGAAAGCAAATATATCACTTCCCCAAACCAGATGTTGTAGCTATTCTAAATCAGCATGTTCAAGCAAAACACAGAGCCCCATAAAATAGTCGGCCACATCTGTGCAATCCCAGCTTTATTGTTTATGATTCAGTATGTCCTGACAAACACTCCATTAAGTTTTTCTCCACCGCTGAGTTAAAGTGCACTCCACCCATCTTTGAACTGGCATAAAACTGTGTTGGCATGAAATCCCTATCCGGCCCCTTTTGCATATGTTTTGAGTCACTGCTGAAAGATGAGTGTGCTACTTTTACTAGCAACATTGTTGTTTTTCTCCTCTTGATTTTGTTACTTCCTCTTGATACCGGGAAAGCAGGGAAAGCATCCACCAATTAGGACACTGCAGCAGCAGGAAGAAGAAGAAAGTCTGACTTTAAACTCTGGGTTTTTCTGAGCTGATTTATCTTCTCATCCTCTCATTTGGCTACCTCTCCGCATTAAATTAAAATAAAAGAAAGACATATAGGGAAAGGCACAGGACGGAATTAGATGTGGAGTTGCATTTGCAAGATTTTCTGAACTACAAATTAGTCAATGCATTTTAGCCTAATGCTTTGGGCTAATCTAGTCTTATAGTCAGATTGATTATAGATCATAAAGAGATAGATATTATAAAGAGGGCTTCAGGATATCCCTGGTTAAGAGTGTCAATTTTTCTATGTATTTTCCAGTCAGTCTTGACTTTGGCAATGACATGGACAAATCCATGACATTTTCTTGAAAACAATTTTAGAAGAGGTTTACCATTGCTCTATTCTTCCTACAGCTGAGAGAGTGACTGGCCCAAATTCTTCCAGCTGGCTTCTATACCTAAGGCAGGATTGGAATTCAGAATCTTCCAGTTTGCAGCTTGGTACCTTTAACCACTACACCAAAGTGAGCCTCCAAATATATAAAAATAATCATGACCAACTAAAGGATTAAGAAAAGGAGCCAGGTGATCATGCAGTTTCCCCATGCTATATTTTCCAGCTACAGGATGGTATAATAATGAAGACCCAGAGAGTTTTGGGAAAGCTTGGTATAAAAAAAAAAGCCTTCTAAATTGATTTGGATGCCACCCAAGCAAGCATTTTCTTTTAGCCCAGGGACCAAGGGGCAGAGAGAAATCTGCTGTGACTAACAACTGCTTTCTTCCTTTCTTTGCCCTAAGAGAGCAAAAAAGTCCCCTTCCCCTTTAAATCTGCTGGCAGAAGGGGAAGGAAGCCAAGGGGAAAGGAGCAGAGGACTTGATGGTAAAAGAATTCTGCTTTCTTGCCATCACCTCCTATCCCATCAAACCCAAGAACTGGTCAGGTGGAACATGAACTTGGCTTTAAAAGGCAAAAGGCGGAGACACAATATCTCATTGGGGGGAACTGATGTGTTACTGCATTGCTCTATGCCTTGATTTATGATAAAAAATTTAAAAGAAATCATCTATATTTCAAAGGGCTTAAATAGCTGCATGAAAGTTTTATCTAAAGTACCACAGTATTTACAGGCAACCTCATCACACCAGAGGTAATTAATAGATGGATAAATTTCAGTTCTAGTTCTCATTTGCTTTCTTCCTTTGGAAAAAAAAGTATATTGTTTAGAAATAAATAAATAAAATGTCATGCCAAGAACCTCGTGTGGTCATTTTTCATGTTCAGCACGCCACTCTTAACCAATGAAACAGAGACTTAACCTTCAGAGTTTTAGACATATGAATTCACTTGTTATAGTGCTAGAAGTGATGTGCTGGCACTGTTGAACCACAGGCCTGATCTACTTTCTGCCACCAAGGTAATTTTGAGCTCACCACTTTTTCTCAGCCCAACCTATCTCACAGGGGGAAAGAGGAGTGAGGAATACTAATGTACAGCACCCTGAACATCTGTATAAAAGGTAAACTATAACTCTAACAAACAAACCACCCCTTTACAAATTAAGTTGGGCTTCAGATAAAAAAGAAGTTTCTTTTGAGGGAACTTCAAAGCAAGGCATGGTTTTAGGAACACAGTCCAGCAACACCAGAAGATTCAATATGATAGCCAACTGGAATATTTCTTCTGTCAGACGTCCGACATTTTCCAACAATAAAATGTAGCCATAAGCTTTTTTTTCCTCTCTCTGTTTTCGCTTAACAGTTAACAGTTGAGCAGTCTTTTCATTACACATGTAAAATATTAATGTATGTGATCCTGTCTCTTTTGTCTACACCTTACAAGCAGGCGACTTCAAAGTATAAATAGGGACAAGTTAGGAGTTCAGATGTTTTGCCACCAAGAAATGATATTTATCTGAATAAAGGGGACACTGCAACAGATTTGAGAGATCATTCCATTTCCATAAATTAAAACTTATTTCAGAGATGGTGGGAAGAAGAGGAGGAAACACTACATTAATGAGTGCAGTGATGGCTTGTTTGTTATTAACATAATAGACTTAAAAGGTGCTTTGTTTCCCTATTTGGGAGGCTTTTATTCTCTAGCTCAATTCATATTCAGAGATAAAATTGGTGGTATATAATGGAAGGTTCCTCTTATCATTATAATAATGTTTGTAATGGGATCCAAAGTTTTCAGAGTTTGGGATAGATGGATGGGTGTTCTGAAATAAAACAATCTTTCCAGAAGCCTGATAAAGCTTCTGATTTATCAATAGTCTATTGATAATAAGTTATCAATATGATCCTTATCTGATTGATAACCAATTTGTTGTGTTTCTTATTAAATACCTACCGATTCTCCAGCCAAACGTTAATACTGTTGCAGAAACATTAATACTGTTGTTGTTTTATACTTGTTTGTTATATGTTCTGTACTGGATGTTCTTTTAATATTATGAAGTTATTCAAGTATTGATTGGAATTGGGTGGCCTAAAATTTTAATTAATTAATTGAATGATTGAAAGAATAAGTGTTTTTGTTTCACTTTTAAATATCTATAATCAATCTTAGAACCTGGGACAGTGTCAAACAACAAGAATGGTAATGTAATATAATGGCATGATTTTATAATAATTTAATCTATGTGAATATGTTATTAATGCCATGTTACGTTTAACATGAATTCCAATCTTTGGAGTAAGAATCAGTGTATGTGTGTGTGTGTGTGCACGCGCGCGCGCGCGCGCGCATGAGAGAGAAAGAGAGGGAATGTAGACTGAGAATTGCCATTTGCATTTGTGCTTTTCTTGTGGTATACCCTTTTGTTATTATTAAGATTAGATGAAATTATTTGAATTTGAAACAGTTTTTTAAGTTTGAAATTGCTCTGACCTTTCCAGAAGTTATTTGAGAATGAAACAGCTCATTTTCAAACTAAAGCTGGCTGTCAGGATTCAAATTGACTTGTTTTAAGATCAGAAGGTAAGAAATGCCTGTCTCAAACAGGAAAACTTTTGAATTAGGGATGTTTTCCACATCTTTAGAAGCCCAGCTTCAATAATATATGGAAAGGAGATAAGACAAGAATTACTATTTTGAATATAGTTGGGTTTCATATCTGTATTGACAAAGATTCTATTAACAAATCAATATTGTGCTACAATATTTTTGTAGTCAACATTTCTGAAACATAACAAGTTATAAACATGGCTAAATATTGTCTTCTCTCTAGGCACAATAATTCATTGGCCATTCCATACCTTTCTCAATGAAAATATGCAACTTTTCATAAAAAATCTTATAATAGTTACTTTTCCTATGTCAGTTATTCCATGTTGCTGCATATGCCTGTTTTGGAAATATTTGCAAACTAGTAGCACTGAATAAAGCAATCCACTAATAGTATTAAATTCTATCTTTCTCTCAGGGTATGGCTCTGAACACTCACGGTAGCATCTGATCCAATCAAAAGAATTTAATTAGCTGCCTTAAATATTTCATACCATTGCAGCTGGATTCCTTCCTTCCTTCCTTCCTTCCTTCCTTCCTTCCTTCCTTCCTTCCTTCCTTCCTTCCTTTCTTCCATCCTTCCATGAAAGGAAACCGTACTATACTTTTATTATTAATTTTGGGTAAATATATTGCCTTGTAAAGTTAAATCCTGTTTTTGTTTGCACAAAAGTGATTTTGATACTTTTGAGAACATACTCCTAAAATGTGAATAAATTTTGGGCTGTAGTCTAAACATAAGTTTGTCTTGAATTTAAATATCAAAGTCATGACATGTCTTTTACCTTTGATTTGAAAAGCAGATTTTCCTGATATTAAAAAATGGAGAGAAACTGTTAAGAGATGACATTGCTATTCCATTGTACTATCTGATTGAGGAAATGTCTAATGTTACCCACACTGTCAATTATTCATCAGTTAAATAGCCAAGCATCAATTACCTGGCTTGATTCTCTTATTCATTAAGGAGATTGAACAGCTTAATTTAACAAAGCAAAAGGAAAGTTGCTAAGTTACAGGGACTACCTGACTGAGCTCATTGCATGTGATGAAACTTCCTAGTCTGGTTGAGAGAGAAATGTATGGAAATTGTCCACATCTGAGTTCTGGGAACATTTACGAAAATCTACAGTTAGCTAATACTGCCTATCATCCAACTGGAATGTTCTTGAGAAAATGGGCAGGAAAAAACAGGAAAAAGAATACAATTTTTAGATATACTGAACCGTTGTTTAGAAAAGGGATGCCAAATACTGGATATCCATGAATTATATAATACCTTTCCAGGTGCTTTTTCAAACCCACTTTCACCTGACTTACCAGATGGTCTATAAATGAAATTGTCTAACGGTGTTTAGCTAGACACTCAATGGCCAAAGTGACTCTTCTTAAATACCAGTTGAGAATCAAGATTTCCCAGAAAGCTGTAGTATCTTAATTCTGTGTATGAATAGTTAAACTTGAAATGATTAAAGTCCTACTTATGAAGCTATAGTTAATTCTGACCAAATGCCAGATTCATGTGTATATGTGATGGGATATTAGTACTAGTGTGTAACATCATGATACAAATACAAAAAATGAGCAGAATTTGTGTTGCAATGACACAAAGGGCGTTTCAGTATTAGCCCTTCTTCGCATTCAAGCTGATGCCCATGTAAAATGTTTAGTCTGTTTTTACTGAGTAGTAATCTATGTGGGTCCTTCGATATTTTATACTCAAGTCCTTATCAAACCCAGTCAGCATAGCCCATAGTTAGGGATAATGCAAAGAAGTAGTGCAGCAACTTCTAGAAAATCATCAAGTGTCCACTTTCTAATATTTATAATATACAGTATATGACTTTCATAAACCATTTTTATACTTTCTTAGTACATTGTATATAAGGCATAATTTTGATAAAAATATTCCAATTGTATAATAATTATAATGAATAATATCATAGCAAATAAATACATGGTTATGAGATATTTGTTGTTCTACTTATTGCAAACATTATCAGTTACTTAAACAGAATAATTATACTTTAAATGCAATATAATAAAGCTTTTTTTAAAAAAAGAGAAGCATTGAGGAGAAACCACTGTGTCCTGGAATCAGTTACTATATGTAATTTCCTTGGCAACTCTATGGAAATAGATTAACATTGTTTTTCTCCCCAGGATTTTTCTACTTCTCAGTCTTATTAATAACCATGGGATTTCCTGGTGGTCTCCTATTTAAATTCTAATCAGGTTTTATTCAGTTAGCTTCCAAGATCAGCCACAATTAGTTGGATGCTGCTAACTGCTATGGCATTATTAACAACCTACTAATTTTTATGTTATCAGTCAAACCAATTGTATATTTCTAAAGGCATTATTTGGAGATATGAAAGCATTTAATCAGCAATTTGATTAGCAAAAATTCTACTTATATACTAATGATTGCTTTTAATAGCATGAGCAATAACACTTAGACTTATGTATAACTTCATAGTGCTTTTCAGCTACAACTTTCTCCAGAATGGTTTTAGACTTCTTACGCTAGCCTAGATCCAATCTGGAGAAAGTCAGTAGAAAAAATATGTTATAATTGCCAAGAAAATGTCCAAGAAGTGACCAGGAAGGATATTTGGCCTTGTGCATATTTAAGGCAAATTGATGTCCTCCATTGTGGTGATGGGAAAATGGCTACCATAGACAAGGAAATCATGGGATACCTGATTACTTTGAGAATTTCATAGTTGTATCAGCATAGAACATAAGCAATACAATATAGCAGATTTTTGGGTTCATCATATCTCTCCTAGCCTTGGTCCTTGCTAGAGCTGTTTAGCCTTAAGCTGCTTGTCTCTTGTACATGAGCGTGTACTGGCCTGTGACCCATTAAATCAGCTGAATCAATTTCCATAGTGTTCTAGTGGAGTAGAAGCAACCCTATCACAATAGCAGCTGCAGCAGGAGGATTCTGGAAAAATAACATGATTGCTTTTATGTGTGACGGAAGCCTTCATTTAAGCTCTCATGCAATCTGAAGCCCCTCTTCCAAGTCAAATCTGAACTATTGCAATATTACTTTATCCTTTTCATGTTCTTTCAATCTATTCAATTTTATCTGACTCCTTTGTCTTTTACACCCTTTCTATTTCCTTATTTTCAGGCTGCCTTTCTTATAAAAAGTGGCCAATAAAGCCTTTAATTGTATTCTGACAGAGTAAGAAAATTTTTTCTCACTAAGTATGGTAGATTTAATGTTGTGAGGAAATTCAATTTTTCAACAGATTGTTGAATGTTCAGGTTGTGGTCAAGTGATTATGAGATGCCACATTTCTACGGACAACAATGCAGTTAAGCTTGAGGCAAAAATGTTAGTCCTTTACATTTATAAAAGCAAACAAGCTGGAAGCTTAATTTTACCTTAAAATTAATCCTGGCAAGAGGAGAGACTCATCCTCTATAAGTTAAAATATTCTATAAAAAGAGCAAGTAGCTGGGAGCTCAGAATGAACAGGTAAAGGCTTCTATTTTTGCTCTCCAACAACTGATACTTGTGTAGTTGCTTTACTTTGTCTCTCAGTGTGATTGACAAGAACACAACAAAAAACAAACTGAATTATTTTGAGCTAACTAATAACTGGAAAATTCAGTAGTAAGTGTTCCCAAAAATCATATGTATGACTAGAATAGATTATTGCTACTGTATATTAAAAGCAGAAAGTTTATTTATTTATTTATTTATTTTAGGTTTTATATACCGCCCTTCTCCCGAAGGACTCAGGGCGGTGAACAGCCAACTAAAATACATGTAGACAAATATAAATAGTTAAAAAAGAATTAAACCCTAGGCTGTCCCTATAAAAATCTAAAAACCCCAATTAAAATAAATTAAAACTTTGTACACCCATCCCAACTAATCTAAAAACCCCATTTAAAATCCCATTTGAGTCAGCTCAGGCCGGCCTGCTCGAAGAGCCAGGTCTTCAGGTCACGTCTGAAGGCCCTCAGGTCACTGGTCGTTCGTAATCCAGGGGGCATCCCATTCCAAAGGGCGGGTGCCCCCACAGAGAAGGCCCTATTCCTCGGGGTCACCAGACGACACATAGAAGGCGTCGGGACCCGGAGGAGACCCTCTCTGTGGGAGCGCACCGGTCGGTGGGAGACTACTGGCAGAATGCGGTCTTGTAAGTATCCTGGTCCGATGCCATGGAGCGCTTTAAAGACCAAAACCAGTACTTTAAAGCGAACCCGGAAGGCCACTGGCAACCAATGCAGCTCGCGCAGGAGGGGCGTCACGTGGGAGTATCTCGACGCCCCCATAACCACCCGCGCGGCTGCATTCTGTACCAGTTGAAGCCTCCGAGTGCTCCCCGCAGGGAGCCCCATGTAGAGGGCATTACAGTAGTCCAGACGGGAGGTGACCAGGGCATGAGTGACTGTGCGTAAGGCATCCCGATCAAGAAAGGGCCGCATCTGGCGTATCAGGCGAACCTGATAAAAAGCCCCCCTGGAGACGGCCGTAATATGCTCTTCCAAAGACAGCCGTACATCCAGGAGGACACCAAGATTGCGTGCCCCTTCTGTGGGGGTCAAGATCTCATCCCCAATAGCCAGCGATGGAGTCAGCTGACTATATCGGGCCGCCGGAAACCACAGCCACTCGGTCTTGGAAGGGTTGAGTCGAAGCCTGTTCTCGCCCATCCAGTTCCGCACAGCCTCCAGGCAACGGGCCATAACCTCCACAGCATCGTTGGGGTGGCTTGGGGTGGAGATGTAAAGCTGAGTGTCATCAGCATACAGATGGCATTTCACCCCAAAACCACGGATGATCTCTCCCAGCGGCTTCACATAGATGTTGAACAGAAGAGGGGAGAGGACCGACCCCTGAGGCACCCCACACATGAGGGGCCTAGGGGTGGACCTCTCCCCCCCCGTCAACACCAATTGCGAGCGGTCCGAGAGGAAGGACGAGAACCACCGCAAGACGGTGCCCCCAATTCCCAACCCCTCCAACCGCCACAATAGGATACTATGGTCGATAGTATCAAAAGCCGCCGACAGATCTAAGAGGACCAGGACAGAGGAATAACCTCTGTCACGGGCCCTCCAGAGATCATCTACCAACGCGACCAATGCTGTTTCAGTACTGTGCCTGGGCCTGAAGCCCGATTGGAACGGATCTAAATAGGATGCTTCCTCCAGATACTGAGGGAGCTGACGCGCCACCACACTCTCAACAACCTTCGCCACAAAGGGAAGGTTGGAGACAGGACGATAGTTATTCAAAAGAGCCGGGTCCAGGGAAGGCTTCTTGAGGAGGGGCCGCACCACCGCCATTTTCAGGGCGGTCGGAAGCGCCCCCTCCATCAACGAAGCGTTGACAATCCCCTGGAGCCAGCCTCGTGTCACCTCTCTGGAGGTAGAAACCAACCAGGAAGGGCACGGGTCCAATAAACATGTGGTGGCATTCAGCCTCCCCAGACGTCTGTCCACACCCTCGGCGGTCACAGGATCGAACTCTTCCCAGATAACCATCTCAAGACCTGCCCCGGACACCTCCCCCGGGACCACCCAACTGGAGTCCAGCCCATCCCGAATCTGGGCGATTTTATCATGCAGAAATCGGGAAAACTCTTCTGCTTTACCCTGCAAGAGGTCCTCCCGCGCTCTCGGCTCAAGCAGGGAGCGGGTCACTCTAAACAGGGCAGCAGGCCAAGTTGTACCTTGTATGACATTTTGCTGTGCTTCATAGAGTAGAAAGTCAGTGCCTACCCCTCCTAAAATAATGAAAATATTTTCGTAAATTAAAAAAAGGACAATGTTATATTTCCCCAAAGTGAGAAATGGAGAAACATGTTTTTAGAGGCAGAAAGCAACCCCCCACCTTTTCTTAATAGCCTACAACAGATGTCAGCACTTAAGATATGTTAGCACAAATATCTAGATAGTTCTATTCATAAGCAAGTATCCTCATCCAAGAGCCAAAACAGGACAAAAACCAATAATAAGCCACAATAGGAATTGCCAACACCCTTTCGGAACACAAGCCACTTCAATGCACCACCCTCAGAGCAGTCTTTAGTTTAGTAAAGTTTAACCAAACCTAGCTCAGATAAATACCTAGAATTTGTATTTCCGCTTTGCCTAGAGCCAGCTATGACCCCTACATAACCCCTACATGACCCCATAGGAATCTGACAACAGCCAATAGAATACATATTCTTGCACAGGAATAGGAAGTTCTAGTGCAAAGTCCAAAAGAAGGTATAACCCGCCCCCTCCCCACTCTCAACTCCATTTGGTCAGCTAACCAGAATCACATGTGATTCTGCTTCATCATTAAACCATCTTTCCAATCAGCCTCCATATTTCCAATGTCTTTCTCCCATCTTGGAACTGAACCAGATGGATATTTCTCCCCACAATAGTACAGAATTGATAGTATAGAACCATTTCAAAGGCTCTTTTAATACAGATGCTCCAGTCAGAACATTGTGGAAAATATTATTGAGACTCTAGAAAAAGTACAGAGAAGAGCAATCAGGATGATTAGGGGACTGGAGACTAAAACATATGAAGAACAGTTACAGAAACTAGGCATGGCTAGTCTAATGAAGAGAAGGACCAGGCGAGACATGATAGCAGTCTTCTAATATTTGAGGGGCTGTCACAGGGAGGAAGGGGTCAAGCTATTTGCTAAAGTGCCTGTAGGTCAGGCAAGCAATAATGGAGGAAACTGAACAAGAAGAAACTTTCTGACAGTGAGAACAATCAATCAATGGAACTGCTTGCTCTCGGAAGTTGTGGGAGCACCATCACTTGAGACTTTCAAGAAGAGATTGGACTGCCATTTGTCAGAAATGGTGTAGCGTCTCCTACTTGGGCGGGAGGTTGGACTAGATGACCTACAAGGTCCCTTCCAACTCTGATTATCTGTTATCTGTTATTAGGAACATTGTTCTTCCAACAATGTTTTTCAAATAGTATTATTTTTCTAAAATAGTATTTTAAAAAATTATTGAAGGATTATATGCTCCTCAGTGACCCAACTTTTTTTCTTTTCACTGATCCAACTCTGGTATTCTTCTCAACTTTGAAACAGCTTGCAAAAAAGGCTAAAAATGATGCCAAAACTTTTTTGGAAGCGGTCAGTATTCAGGAGAGGCAGATATTTTAACATGCAGCCTAGGGAAGCAGAAGATTGCAGGTTGTGCTCTCAGTTGTCTGTTGCACTATGTGCTAACACGATTAACAAGGAAATCTTCAATTTTATATTATTTATTTAAAAAGTGATTTCCCTAGATCTTGTTGACATAAAATTAACATTTTGTAAAAGAAATAAGTTACAAAAACAATTATTTGAATACTCATATAAAGGAGAACATTATAAGCAGTGTTTCAGTAACATTTTTATTAAAAGCTATTGGAAGTCTTGCAGAAGGAGCAAAGGGAGACTGCAGCCGTTACGAACCAAGTAAGCAAGGATTTTAAAAATGTTTAAATTTTAAAGTGCTCTCATACAAAGGAAATAACAGGAAGCCCTCTATCTTTATTTAAAAAATGTTTTTCCTGCCCTCCAAAGAATGCCTTAATTTCTCCTCTTTTGACCCACCCAACTTCCTTGGTTTCTCACTCTGAGCACTTCATCTCCAATGCTTAGGCATCAGGTATCAAATATATTCACTTGACACTTAAGAGAATCTTTCCTCACTAGGTTGGTTTGATGTTACTCAGCTGTTGTGTGATAGAACCTTGTGAATTTCTCCTAATTTTCCTACTGCTATGGCTAGCCAAGAAAATATATTGCCTTCACTTGTGAGGGGAGCCTTTGAGGGAATCCTTGGAGTCTGCCAAGTTTCCAACTGCCTGTTATTAAGCAGAAAGGCCCAATTCCAGAGATGACCTATTTTTCATATTATGCTTTGTCTTTGGGCTTGACCGTTTTGCATTGGGTTTTTCAACCTGATATGGACTTGAGATTTTGGCACATCTAGCAATTTACATTTATTTTCTAGGAAGGAATCCTTCAAAAGGAACTTAATCCACAATTAAATAGACTATCCTGATATCCAATTTCCTTGCAAGGGAACTTCATGCGAGATGTTTGGAAAAACTTCCATGCAAAATCAGTACCCTTCAGATATTTAATTTTTAAATTTATTTAAATTACTTCAATGGTTAATTTTTAAATTAATTTAAAATTATCTCTGCTAAAGTTTCACAAACAACAAAAACAAAAACAAAATTGTGATTGTTTGCAAATCTAAATCACACAAAAATATCCATCCATTCATCCATCCATGGATTTTCCATGCATTTTTTGGCTGAGAAATTGAGTGAAATTTGTTACTCATATAGACTAGGTTAACATCTCTTCTTTTAATATTATACATTAAATATTATATATATATAGAGATATATATATAGATATAGATATAGATATAATATAGATATAGATATAGATAGATAGATAGATAGATAGATAGATAGATAGATATAGATAGATAGATAGATAGATATAGATATAGATATAGATATAGATATAGATATAGATATAGATATAGATATAGATATATATGTTTTCGGAGCTTTTCGCGGGTATTTGTATGTGGATCTTTGGTTCTTCGGGTTTTCTCCCGCGTAGAATTGGAAATATCTAGGCAACGTCAAAACGTTGCCTAGATATTTCCAATTCTACGCGGGAGAAAACCCGAAGAACCAAAGATCCATATATATATATGTGTGTGTGTGTGTAAGGTTTTTGAGCTGATAATTTTAAATAATAAATAAGGGAGACTAGGATAGATCTATTTCGAGCTAGTTAGCTCTCTTCAGCTAGCCATACCCTTACTGGGATTCGAACCAAGGAAGTATTACATGTGAGGCAGTTGTAATTGCCACTATACCACTGGGCTCTATCCTCTTCAGCTGAGGCAGGGGAATAAGTATATACTTTGTATTACAACACCCTGTTAAGCCCCAATTAATACAAAGTATATTTTGTGTTGTAATACAAAGTATATACTTATTCCCCTGCCTCTGCTGACAAGGATAGAGCCAGATGGTGTAGTGGCAATTACAACTGCCTCACATGTAATACTTCCCTGGTTCGAATCCCAGTAAGGGTATGGCTAGCTGAAGAGAGCTAACTAGCTCGAAATAGATCTATACTAGTCTCCCTTATTTATTATTTAAAATTATCAGCTTAAAAACCTTACACACATGTATATATATATATAGTTACAGTTAAAATAAAAACACTGAAATATTTTTTAAAAAGGGACAAAGGAAGAAAAACAACAACAAACAAGACATTAAATAGAAAAAAATATCTTTAAAAAAAACTAAAACACATATATACATTAATGGTCTCAATCTTTTCTTCATCACGGACCCCTTTTAAATACCTTTTGTGGCCATGGACCCCCAAGACTTACTTTAAAGATTTAAGATTTAAATACTAATATTTTTAAAAATCTTCATGGACCCCCTGTGATGACATCCATGGACCAGAGGTTGAGAACAACTACTCTATATTGTCCCTAGTTGAATGCTGATTAATATCACATAATACAACAATGTTAGTTTCCCACCCCTTGCAAAACAAGTGAAAATAATTTTAAACTACTAAATCTGTTTACAGATTGTTACCCTGTCATCTATATACTATATTAATAACAGAATAGTTAACAATAGAAAAACAATAAAACTATTATGTAAAAGAATAAAAGTAATACAATTATTAATGATAATAAAAGAAAGACAAGACTGAAATTCCAAAACCCTGCGTTAACAAACTGTTAATGTAATGAACTCATACAAAAAATTACCACGGCTTCAGTCCCAAATCATTCCCCAAATTAATCCTAACTGGTCCCCTATCAAATACCCACATTTGTTTTTTAATTGAATAAATACATACAATAAATCCAATCTCCAAAGTCAATCTATCTTCTGAAAAAAAGACCAGGTGAGATTGTTCCCCAATTTAATATAATAAATTCATTCCCCACTTTCCTTCAAACTCCTTTTAAAAAGGCCATTTACTACTTATCCACACAGAGAGTTCTCTGCTATTACATAAAAGTGCAGGCTTAAACTTTAGAAAGGTGTATGAAGCTGATTCTTTTATTTCTGAATCTGTGTTTTCTTCCCGGTGAATTTACTACTGGAGAGTCACACTGAAAGCATCCTTGCCCTGAATAGTGACATTTTCATTGGTTAGCACCACTAACTATTAGGAGAAACAGTTAAAGAGTAATCTGAGTGACTGCAGAACTGGAGCATTTCTTCTACAATGGAAGATTAGAGCAACTTTTCCCAGCCTGGTACCCTTCAGGCAATCCTCACTTTGAAATAATTTTCTTTCTGAATGGCTACATGGTTTTCATCCAGTTTAAAAAAAGTAGAAAATAGGGATTTAATGCCAACCTTAAAATAGGTTTTATTTAAACACCTAATAGAATAGAATAACAGAGTTGGAAGGGACCTTGGAGGTCTTCTAGTCCAACCCCCTGCTTAGGCAGGAAACCATATATCATTTCAGACAAATGGTTATTCAATCTCTTAAAAACTTCCAGTGTTGGAGCATTTACAACTTATGGAGGCAAGTTGTTCCACTGATTAATTATTCTAACTGTCAGGAAATTTTTCCTTAGTTCTAGGTTGCTTCTCTCCTTGATCAGTTTCCATTACTTCTTGTCCTGCCAGGTGCTTTGGAGAATGGCTCGACTCCCTCTTCTTTGTGGCAGCCCCTGAGATATTGGAATACTGCTATCTGTTTGTAGATTTAAATAGATACCAATTTTGTTACAGATTTCTCCAATATTGGCTTTATTAAATTAGCATATGCACCCTCTTTCCACACTTTGGCGACCAATATTTGGCAGTGATGAACTCATGTAGAATGAGTGAAACTCAATTCAATTATAGGAGGTGACCAGGCAGAATTCGAGGGCGGGATCAAATATATCATCAGTTTGGAGTCATTATGCTCCCATAGGAATTCCGTTGTCTCTTATTAAGCACCAATTTACCTTGACCATTAGTAGATCAGAGTCTCTTGTATAGCATGAAGTAAACTCATAGCACTTTTGAACTCTACCCCAGCTCCTGGTTTCTTACGCCTGATACCACTATGCTTTTCAGCAAATTCTGTTGATGACAATCACATGAGATCATATAAGAATCCCACTTCAGCAGAGAATGTAGTATACCACAATAACCCCTTATTAATTGGTATGCAACTAAACCCACAAACACCTAGTGTTCTTGCTACATGACCTATAAATAACACCTCTACATAGGCGGTGCTGCCCAAGGTGTCATGAACAGAAGGCTCAAAAGAAGATAAAATGCAAGGGTAATACTGAAGCAGTTGTCTACTGATACTGAGAGTATGGAAATGGCCCTGTGTTATGCATGCTGTGTCAAAGCGGTCCAGCTCAATCTGCTAGATCAGCCCTTTCTATCCATTCAGTAATGCTACAACCGCACAAATTGAAATCCACAATAGCTTCAAATAAATACAACACATTTTCATTTTCCAGTATGGTTAAAAGAAAAGAATGGCTGAAAAAATAATTTAAACAAGTATAGGCAACCTCAAAAAAAAAGAAAAAAAATGAAAGATCATCATAATCTGCGTGGTGGCTGGAAAAGCACATTAAAGTTTATATTGGAAATAAAATAAAACTGCCAAAATATTATGAAAAGTATCACATTTCTTGAGTGAGCATTGCTAGGGTCAGAACAGATATTGCTTTTAAATATGTTTATCTGCAGATTAACATAAACACCATTCTGTCTGGTTTCCAATAAAAGGGATTTGCTTTGCGCTCCCCCTTCCTCTCAGGGGACTGGAGTTCAGATTCCACTTGCAGATGAAGATGGATGAAGTTAAGCCTGACAGACAGAGATGAAGTGGCCTGCTAGAAGTAACTCCCTAGCATGCTGAGGCATAGCTCTTCAGTGGTTTTTCTAATTGTTCAACAATGCCATGAAATCCATCCTGCGATTCCCTTTCAGCGTAAACAGCACCATGCGAAATGGAGAAAGAGGGCGGGGTGGTAATAGTAAGTCAAGAAATAAGTAATACTCAAAAGAATTAAAGGAACTAGATAGGGAAAGGAAATGTTTGCAGTCTAGTGAGAACAATTAACAATTAATCTAGTGAGGACAATTAGAAGTTCAGAAGTTGGGGGTGCTTCTTCATCACTGGAGGTTTTTAAGAAGAGACTGGACAGCCCTTGTCTGAAATGGTGTAGGGCAGGGGTGTCAAGCTAGTGGCCCGCAGGCCAGGTGCATCATGCATAGGCCATGCCTACCCCAACTCCGTGAAAGGAAAAAATATCACGAAACTTCACATGATGGCAACGTGACACGGTGAGTTTGACACGCGTGTGTAGGGTCTCCTGCTTGAGAAAGGGGAGTGGACTAGACTAGAAGACCTCCAAGATCCCTTCGAACTCTATTCGGTATATTTAGTTTACATTAACTCCATTCACTGTTGTTGTCTCCATATCTGTTTATTTTTGTAAATTTTATTTCTGTCACTTGCACACTTCTGAATGCATTGTCTTTGATCTGCAATTTTTCAAACTCTATTTTATCATCTCATCAACCTTATCCACCCAGAGTTTTCCCAGTTTTCCCTTTCCTTACAATACCATCACTCATCCTTCATATATATCTTTGTAATTTAAAACACATCCCAAACCAACTATTTTTTTTGTATTGGTCACTTACTTTGGTATTCAATTCACATTCTTACTCATTCATTTCTCACTTCATCTCTTCTTCTTTTACAATACATATTTTTAAGTATCCAATTCCTACTGTGTTCATTTTCTTTTCATATTTCTCCTGATATATCCAGGTCCCCCTTCTATAAACTAAGTGGGCAAAAGCATTTTTTAAATATATTATCACTGACCATGTTCTATATTCTGTACAGTGGTAGCTTTCATCTTCTGTACAGATGCAGATAGATAAACTCAACAAAACATTCATACAAAGTCTTTATTATTGGTTCATCAGGTATCCTCATAACTCACATTTGTGACAAAGTTCTTCTTTAATGTCCAATCCTTTGCATATCTGTCTTGAAGGTAAAAAGATGGTTATCTTCTTATCCCTTTTCTCCCATCTCGTCGTGGTAAAAGTAGAATAGTTACACGAGTCCGTGAGTTCAGCCAAGAGTGAAGAAACCTCTCCCAACCCATTGAGGGTCAATTTACCATGACACATTCCCTTAAGGGGACAGCTCACAATTGCTAACTAACTATCCAATTCACATACACTGGCCGGACAGCACACTCCCCTCCTGGAATTGTAAATTCCGCTATTGAGAGAAGAAAACAAGGGAATTAACTACAAACTAAGATAAGCAGTAGGCAGTAATACTAACTGAATAGCATATAACGATATAACTAAGATAAACAATTAGCTATATAACTAAGAGAAACAGTAAACATTAATAAACCATCAAACAAAGCAAAGCACGCAAAGCTTGAGGTTTAATCCTCAAGTTTGGTCTTTCTCCGCAGTAGCACAAGGTTGGTGATCGGTCTGGTGTAGAGCTTCTTGGTGAAAGTCTGCTGGTCGCAGGAGGAATCTAGTGACCTCACTATCAGGATCTTGACTTTGCGGATTAGTCCATCAGAGCTGGGCAGGGTTTGAGGCACAAGTCCCATAGGCCACGCATTCCGATACACATCCTTATCTTTCAGCAAGACAAGGTCTCCCTCTACAAGGTTCAGTTCTTTGGTCTTCCATTTACGGCGGTCTTGTAGGGTAGACAGGTACTCTTGCTTCCAATGGTTCCAAAAGGTGTTGGCAAGCTGTTGAACTTGTCTCCATTGTTGTTTGTACAAGTCCTTAGAATCAAAGTTCCCTAACAGTGCGGGCCAATCACTGTCTTTTGAGTTAGCAAGGCAGCTGGAGTGAGAAGGTTTGAATTTTCAGGATCTGAAGAGACCGAAATTAAAGGTCTACCATTGATGGTGGCCATGACTTCTGCCATAAGGGTGGAGAGAGTCTCATGTGTCAGTCTAGGTGTTTTCGCCAACATGGAATTAAGAATTCGACGAGCTATTCCAATCATGCGTTCCCACACTCCTCCCATGTGAGATGCCTCACGGAGGATTAAATATCCATCTGCACTTGTTGGCTTTAAGGTAGCCGTCAAGTGGCGACTGAGGATGAATGCCGTCTTCTATCTGTAGTTCTTTACAAGTGCGTACAAAGTTTGTTCCACAGTCAGATCTGAATACCTTGACTGGGCCTCTGTGGGATTGAAACCTTCTCAGGGTGTTGATGAAGCAAGGGGCATCCATAGATTTGATGACTTCAATGTGGACCACTCGAATACTGAGACATGTGAAGAGTGCTGCCCATCGTTTGCTGTTAGCTTGACTGCCCCTGGTCCGTCGGGCAGACACAGACCAAAAGCAGAATACATTGAGGCCTACATTGGTTCGGAACTCAGGTGCTCGGGTGGTAGGTCAGCCATCATCTGGAGTAGAGTCTGACCTCGTTGCTTGCGACAATGGAAGCAAGACTGCAGAACAGTTGTAATACATCTTTTGGCACCTATAATCCAGAGTCCATTCTCTCTGAGTGCACCTTCTGTGAAGTGGTGGCCTTGATGATGGATTAGTTCATGGTAGTGTTGTACTAACAGCCTCATTACATGTTGGTTAGCTGGAAGGATGATAGGGTGCTTGCTGGGTGAGTCCATTTCTGCTTTGTGTAGGCAACCTCCTACTCGCAGTACCTCCTGGTCGTCGAGGTATGGGTTCAGTCTCAGAAGTGGGCTAGATTGTGGTATAGGCTTCCCTGCACTCAGGCATTTGTATTCTGATGGATATGCAACTTGTTGTACACTTCTTAATATTCATCTCTCAGCATGAGTGCAGTGGTCTGGGAAATATGACTTGAAGCCTTTCCGATGACTGAGGAGATGGACAACTGTGCGGACGAGCACAGTTATGCCCAGTATGAGAGGTTTCCATCGGGAGAAGCATTCAAAGCAAGCAGGTTTTAAGGGGCCTATCGTCTTGCATTGGAACGTCATTGCTAGGCAGACGACTGGAGGGGCGATCGGTTCCTCTTTCTTGACCAGCGGTCGAATGTGCCATCATTATCTGGATCTAGGAGTTCATACAAATCGGGTTTCCCTGGCTTCAAGTTGTCTGTACGCCACAAGAATTCAGGTCCTTTGAGTCAGGTAGAAGTTGATAATTGGGATACAGGAATAGACCTTGTCGCATGATCTGCAGGGTTCTGATCCGTTGGAACATACCACCACTGTGCTGGTTTAGAAGATCTCCTGATCCGCTCAACTCTGTTGCTCACATAGACGTAGAAGCGTCTACTCTCGTTGTAGATATAACCCAGTACCACTCTGCTGTCTGTATAGAAGGTGGTGGGTTCTAAGGGAAGATCTATCAGCTTCGTTATCGTGTCTGATAGTTCCGCTGCCAGTGCAGCTCCACAAAGTTCCAGCCGTGTGCCCTTTTTGCGGTGCTAGTTTTGCCTTTCCCATGACAAATCCGACATATACGTTGGTCTCCCTGCCATAGACTTTGAGGTATGCCATGGCTGCTACTGCCTTTGTTGAGGCATCTGAAAAAACATGTAGTTCCTTTTTGTGTGCCGTGGAGGGCGAGATGGGAATATATGTGCGATGTAGGTGAACATCTTGGAGAGAGCATAGAGAGTTGCACCATGACTCCCATTCTTGCTTCTGCTCTGGTGGGAGCAGTTCATCCCAATCTTTGGTGTTTTGGGAGAGCGTGCACAGTAAGATTCTACCTTGAATGGTGACAGGAGCTGCAAACCCTAGAGGATCGAACAGGCTGTTAACTGTTGACAGCACTCCTCTCCTCGGGAAGCCGGTCTTTAGGGCTGGGGTTTTGAAGGTGAAGAGGTCTTTCTTCAAGTCCTAACACAAGTCGAGACTGCGTTAGATGAAGGGGGCATCGCTGGCGAAATCGAGGTCTTGCAATCCCTTGGCATGGTCCTCGGGACTAAAGGCATTTAGAACTTATTCACTATTGGACGCTATCTTGGGTAGCTTGAGGTTGGCCATCCCTAGCATTTGCTGTGTATTCTTCAAGAGGTCTATGGCCTCTGCTGGGATGGCTATGGATTTCAAGCCATCGTCTACGTAGGTCATGTTCTACAAAGCGTTTAGCGTCTGCTCTGTATTTGTCTCCTCCCTCTGAAGCAGTATGTTGGAGACCGTAGTTTGTAATTGCAGGGGAAGAGCCATTGCCAAATACATGCATCCTCATGCGGAACTCAGAAATTCATTGGTTGGGCTGATCATCACTGAACCATAGGAAATGGAGGTAGTTACAGTGATCTTCCCGTATGAGGAAGGAATAGAACATTTGTTGTATGTCGGCCATAACTGCTATGGCTTCTTTTCTAAAGCGGATGAGCACCCCAATGAGACTGTTCATGAGGTCAGGTCCTGTCAGAAGGGCCTTGTTCAGAGAGTGGCCTTGAAACTGTGCACTGGCGTCGAAGACTACACGTATTTCGCCTGGTTTCTGTGGAAGGTACACTCCAAAGAACGGCAGATACTAACATTCTTTGTCAGTTTCCAGGGGTGGGGCCGGCTCAGTGTGTCCATTATCATTTTGTCCAAGAACTCCACCATATGAGCTTTCATCTCTGGGTTCCGGGTCATGATTCGTCTCAGGCTAAAGAGGAGAGAGAGAGCACATATTTTTTATTGTTTGGCAAGTGGGAGTACGAAAGGGTGTGAGTTATGAGGATACCTGATGAACCAATAATAAAGATTTTGTATGAATGTTTTGTGGAGTTTATCTATCTGCATCTGTTCAGAAGACAAAATCTACCACTGTACAGAATACAGAACAGTAAAAAGATGGTTATCTCCTTATCCCTTTTCTCCCATCTCATAGTGGTAGAAGTAGAACAATTACCACGAGTCCGTGAGGTCTTATCTTTCTGTTAGTATTTTTATATCTAAACATTTTGCCCTCAATTTCCATTGAGGTGCTTACATTCACCTACTTGCTCTTGCTTTTTTGTGATTTATGGACAGTGCATCATAAATACTCCATTTTCCCTGCCAAATATAATTACCCTCATCTTTGATACATCAGTTTTCAGATCCATACTTAACATCATATAATCTATATAAAAAATACTACAATTCATTTGAATTCTCAGCAACAACATGATGTGATCTGCATATAAAAATACATATACATTCCCTTTCCCTTTGACATAATCACAAACATTTAATGTATATATATTTATCTATAAATATGTTAAAGATCAAGGATAACAGATAATCAGAGTTGGAAGGGACCTTATAGGTCATCTAGTCCAACCCCCTGCCCAAGCGGGAGACCCTACACCATTTCTGACAAATGGCAGTCCAATCTCTTCTTGAAAGTTTCAAGCCTTCCCACAACTTGCGAGGACAAGCTGTTCCACTGGTTGATTGTTCTCACTGTCAGAAAGTTTCTTCTTATTTCCAGGTTAAATCTCTCCTTGTTCAGTTTCCATCCATTATTCCTTGCCTGGCCTACAGGCACTTTAGAAAATAGATTGATCTCTATGGCAGCCCCTCAAATATTGGAAGACCGCTATCATGTCTCCCCTGATCCTTCTCTTCACTAGACTAGCCAAGCCCAGTTCCTGTAACTGTTCTTCATATGCCTTGGTTTCCAGTCCCCTATTTATCCTGATTGCTCTTTTCTGTACTTTTTCTAAGTCTCAACATCTTTTTTATAGTGGTGACCAAAACTGGATGCAGTACTCTAGGTGTGGTCTTACTAAGGCTTTATAGAGTGGTATTAGTATCTCACTTGATCTTGATTGTATCCCTTTGTTAATGCAATTTAGGATTGCATTATCTTTTTTGGCTGCTGCTGCACACTGCTGGCTCATATTTAGCTGGTTGTCCACTAAGACTCCAAGATCCCTCTCACAGTTACTGCTATTGAGCCCGGTTTCACCCTGTCTATATGTGTACTTTTGGTTTTTGTTGCTTAAGTGTAGGACTTTACTTTTCTCTACATTGAATTTCATTTTGTTAGATATGGCCCAGTATTCTAGTCTGTCAAGATCCATCTGGATCTTGAACCTATCTTCTTGGATGTCAGCTATTCCTGCCATTTTAGTATCATCTGCAAATTTGGTAGGTTCCCCTTCTATTCCCTCATCTAAGTTGTTAATGAAGATATTGAAGAGTACTGGGCCTAAGACGGAACCTTGTGGCACCCCACTGCTTACTTCCCTACATGTAGACTTAGACCCTCATTCAGACTCTCCATGTAGACTTAGATCTTCATTCTTATTTTGTTCCCTATGAAGCATTTACTAAGACTCTCATTTATTCTCCTGCATGCTTGGCTTTCATTATATCCAGTTTTTAGTACATTGAGCAGCCAACTTTCAACTGCACACTTGTGCAAAATGTCTCATAATTCAATTCTATTTACTATATTGTATACTTCCTCTAAATCCACAGATTGATAATAAAGGTTAGGTCCAGACAAGACAGGCACCAGTATTATCTCTATCTTTATTTAAGGTTACATTAATCAACTCTTCCAAGATGGAAACTATTTCCCCCCTTCTCTCCTTTTACTTTACAAAAAGTTCATGTGGAATGAGTGACAGTGAAACTCAATTCAATTATAGGAGGTGACCAGGCAGAGTTTGAAGGTGGGATCAAATGTGTCATCATTTTAGAGTCATTAGAATTTCATTGATTCTTATTTAGCATCAATTTGCCTTGATCGTTAGTAGATCAGAGTCTTTTATATAGGTAACATGAAATAAACTCATAGCACTTTTGACACTTTTGGGCTGGGACATCTTTTACATGCTGGCTGTCCAACATATTGCGTCCTGTCCCTCAAAGCCCTTCCCACATACCCCCTTAGAATAAATGTGTTCACTTTTACACATTTCTCAATCACCTACTAAGGGGCAAAAATCTGAGCTATGCACCACCTAGCATGAAACCGCATAGCACTCCCCAAATTTTGCTTACTGTTGTCTCTTATAACCTTTCATTCAGAATTCCAGAAGGCACACGAAGCAAACTAATTTCCCAATTCTTTGGGCATTCATTCTTGTTACTTTCTTTTTGTAATAAGGCAACAGTACCAGCATACTTCCAATTCTCAGGCTGAAATATTGCCCTCAGCTAGCATTCCGCAAGCAAACCTGATGCATATTTTAACATTTGCCTAAGTATATACAGTTGTAGCCTTGCCATTTTTAACGTTCTCACAGGATTTGTGGCTTTTAACATTAACACAACATTCATTTTCATGCTATTCTTCAGCATGTCAATATTATTCTCATAAAAATTTCTACAGTCCTTCTTCCAGGATTCCCTCACTGAATTTTATCCCCATTCATTTAATCACATTTTATTTTATTTTTTAATTCCCTTTACTCTGCTGGAGACTCCTTACTTAGCCATCTTCACCTACTTCCTAGGCCATTTTTTAAATTTCCACAAAATTCTCTTTGCATTTCCTCTTTTTAAAAAAATAAATCTTAACTAGACTACATTGCATAATATCTCTTTTTCATCCTTATTTTTGTTACAGCAATCCTCTTCTACGCATTTTTCCTCATTTAATCATTCTCTCAAGCATTCTGTTTCATATTTTCTAAACATTTTTATGAGATCTTTTTTCCCCCATTCTGTTTCCCTAAGTCTACTTTTCAGTCGTTCTGTTAGGTTAGGAGGTGTTTTATTTCTCTCTATCTCATTCTCTCGCATGGGATTATGCTTTCTGCTCCATTTCAATTTTCACTCCTGTTTCTTTCTCGTCTTCCTCATCTTTCCATTTCCATGTGTCTTAAGCTCTACTCTTAACACTACCCAAAAATGGCCTGTTCCATATTCAGAACCTCTTAACTCCTTTGTACATTTTATCAATTATTTCAGACTTTCATCAATCAAAGCAATCCAATCATGCCTTTATTTGTATTAATTCCTTTGCATTTATATTTAAACAGTGATATCTTGGTACTCAACTGCTTTGAAACTCATCAGATTTGAAACTCAGCACATTTTGACACAAACATTTTATCGCGGTACTCATCATTTGCTTGGCTACTCAATGCACAAGATAGAACTTGACAATGTTGGCTGCCTTGTGACTCACTACATTATTCCTTATGGGAAAAAATTGTTTGATACTCATTGTTTTTGGTATTCCTGGAACCAATTAACTTTGAGTACCAAGATACCACTGTATTTCATTCGTTTATACAAATAGACTTTTACACCATATTTTTTTAAACAGATCTTTTTATAAGAAAATACTCACCAAATAGTTTACTATTGTAATTCATTCTGGGTTCGCCAAAAGGCTGAATCATGTATTTTTATTCCGTCAACTTGTTCCAAGCCATCCATTTCCTTCATCTGTTACAACAGATTTCCTCCAAATCATATTTGTTCAAAATAACACATTTTCCCCTCCAAATTTCTCTCTCATGTTCCATTTTCACCATTCTCTATAGCATAACTATTAACAACTATTGCCACTTATAAATTCTTTGCATTCAAATGAATCTGTAACAACCTATAGGGCATTAATTACTTCCTGATATACATTTTAGCCTTTGGCCATAATAAAACATTATTTTCTTGAATTTATCCCATTCACTTTTATTCAGATCTCCTACAGTCCTGTTTGCTGTTGTTAATTGAATCCCATGGTCATTTAGTGAGGCAACTTTCTTTCAGCTCCCCACAACTAAAGTCAGTGGGGAAGCCAGAAGGAGTTTGCAAATTCCAGGCTAGCAGGAAGGTAAGTGACTCCTGCCACCATATGGGAGAATGAATGAAGAAGATTCTCTGTAGTATAAGGACATTAAAATGTCTGTTAAAAAAAACATAGCTAATTTGTGTGACTGATGAGGTGAGTCCTAGGTTTCATAAATGAGAGGCAAGCGAAAATTCATTAAGAATGGAGAACACTTTATTCGAGAATGTGGATGAAAAACCAATACATTCTACACACTTATCACACAAATTACATATGCTATTGGAGGGCTTTATTCTTTCTCAAATTCATCATATTGAAAGTAAAAGTTCTCTTCCCACCATGCTCAGATGATTTTTATATCAGAATCAAAGAAGCAAAAAGGATATTTGGCACATTGCTCCCTTTGGCATAGAATGGAGAATTGTGCCCTCCCCAGGAGAAACATGGTAATTGCAAAGCAACTTTTTAGAAATTTCACCCTCAAATGTCCAAGAAAAATTAAAAGCCTCCTTGCAAGCTTTAACAGATATTAGCAAAGTCTCTATTTATATCAGTGGTTCCCAAACTTTTTCAGTCCACCGCTCCCTTGGTGCTACAAACTCATCCTCGGGTTTGGGATTCATCCCAGGGATGGGATTCAAATTTCTGTGGGCATGACCTAATTTGAGGGTGTGGCTTGCTGGTCATGTGACTGGGTGGGCGTAGCTTGCTGACTGGGCATGGCTTGCTGGTCACATGATCGGGTAGGTGTTGTTTGGTGGTCATGTGACTGGGTGGGCATGGCCAGGTGACTGGCAAACCAAATACAAGTGGTCCTCACTCAATGGCCGGTTGTTTAGCAAGTGTTCTAATTTATAACTGGCCTCCCCAGAGCTACTTGACCTGTTTTTGGAGTTTTGACAGCCATGCACACACATACACACACACTCCCTTCTAACCCTGCTGGAGCAGGTCATTGGACTAGAATCGGCAAAACATCTCTGATTAGATTCTAATAGTGAATAGAATCTAATCAGAGATGCTTTGCCGATTCTTGTTGATTTGTTTTATATGTATTTCTTTATTTTATGTTGCTGAATTGCTTTGACATGTGTGTCCCTTCTTGTGCACAGCCCAGAAGCTTTTGTTATTCTTTGCAGCAAAAATTACCAACCTCTGGCTTTGCTCTACTTTTCAAATGTGCTGCCACTGCTGCATTCTAGGTGCCGGCTCCGTAAGTCCACCCTATTGAGCCCACTTCACCAGAGGGACCTGCCCAAGCAAGTCCGAGAGGAGTGGTGCACCAAGTCAATGGGGTGAGCCTGAGAGAAGGAAAGAGAGATAAAGAAAGAGAGAAAGAGAGAAGGAAGAAAAGAAAGAGAAAAGGGAAAGAAAGAAAAAGGGACAAAGAAAGGGGGGGATGGAAGGAAGGGACAGAAAGAAAAAGAAATAATGAAGGAGGGAGGAGAAAGATAATGAGATATCTATTCTAGTCCAACCACCTGCTCCAGCAGGATTAGAAGGGAGTGTGTGTGTGTGTGTGTGTGTGTGTGTGTGTGTGTGTGTATTCTCCTTGTAATTTACCAGTACATTTTGGTTTTGCCTTCTTCAGAATTGGCACTGTAATACATTGGGGAAAAGTAATTTTTTAGGATGGAGATCTCGTCCAATGGATCCTGTTTAAAGCCTCAACAAAATGTGAGAGCTTCCTGATAGTCTTGACCATGTTTCATTCACAAAACCTTTAATAGAAGCCAAAGAGGTTTCAATGTGCTGGCAAAGATGTTTCAATGTGGAAAAGGGCCTCAGTCTAACTAGGCCTCATTTCACTCTGATGCATCAGGTCTCTCTCTCTCTTTCTCTCTGTCTCTCTGTCTCTCTCTCTCTTTTTTTTCTCCCTCCCTCCCTCCCTCCCTCCCAGACTGGCTTTGTTCTACTTTCCTGATGTGCCTGTGGGGCTGGCGTTTTGAATATGGATGGATGGAGAGACACAGAGAGACAGGTAGGTAGGTAGATAGATAGATAGATAGATAGATAGAGAGGCAGGAAGGCAGACTTTTGGTTGAATGTATGTACGGCTGGCACCTCGAATGCCCCCGTGCCGGCCCCCTTGACTCTTAGTGCCCCCCTAAGGCATCCCACCGCCCCCAGGGGGCGGTACCGCCCACTTTGGGAACCACTGATTTATATCAAAATTATATATGTGGAATGGCTGCAGTCTAGGAGTATGACATTGGGTATACATCTAAAATTACTAAATATTTAGACAGATGAGTGGGAAATGAATGCGATCACGTTTTTACAAAGACATTCCAAATACTTGGGATTTTCTCATTGAACTCATTAAGAACAGAAGTCCTACAATTCAACTCAGAAAAAAAAAAAGGTTGAGCTGAAGCAGATTTTAATTCCCATTATATATATTTTTCTATTGAGAAGCTATGGAATGTACACATAACAGAAGATAGAAGGCCACTGAAAGGTTTGTTATTAGTACTTTGGCTACTTAATATTCATAAAGAAGATTAAGATCAACAAAACAAAAATAAAGATTATTACTAATTTTACACTGTAAGCTTGTTAATTGGTGACAAAGGAGTGGTTTAGCACAAGCTAGCTCAATTGCAATGATAAGGAGACATGTCCTTTCTCCTAACTTTTGTCCATTCTTGACCAGTTCAAAGGGCTACATTCAGTGGAAGAGATTGCTGAAGCCTGCTCCTTTCTGGTTCACTGTCTGCTCACTTTGACCTTTGTGTATCAGATTATCTCCAGTGTTGTTGCCGCTTCCTTTAACAGAAGTCAGGTCATGTTGCTTTGGCCTGAAATTGAGGGATATGTTCACTTTTTTACTCCACAGAGAAGAACAGACTCTGGTTGTCCTCCTGTCTCCCAGGATACTGTATTTTAAAAATATTCAGCTGTGCTTTGGAAATAAAAGTGAAACTCCTCAACATCTAAATCTATCCTCTACTTCAGGAGGTAAGGTGCTAAAATTGCCCAAAGAAGCATAACCCACACAACTTAAAAGTTGCTGAGGTTGAGAAATATTAAATTTCTGATTAAATTATCATAAGGGAGCCATTTTGTTGCTTCTGACTAATCAATGATCAATATCTCTTTTTCCTCTGAAGGATTCTCAGCAGTCATTGCAAACCAAGTTCTGTTGATACAAAAGGCAGAAAATTCAATTGCTCTTTCTTGTTCCTCCGTAGTAATCATACATGAGCTATTTCTTGTCACCTTCCAGGCCTCAAAGTCATATGCTTTGGTTCACTTCATGGCAGAATCCTACATATAAGATTCAAGAAGCATTGTTATCTAGAATTTTGCTTGTCTCCTTTTAAAGTTTAGGAAACCATGTTTTTCATTTAGTCAAAACAATTACCTTTGATATGGAAAAACGGGCCTATTCAGAAACTAAACAGGAGGGCTCTATTTCAAAGCCTGTCAGTGTTGCCAAGTTTTAAAGAAACAAGCTGAGATGAGAAAGGATAAATTAAGGATACTTTTTCTCATATCTAATCCAATGTGTTTTATTGTTTGATTCATTGCTTTCTGATGCATCACATATATTGAATGTATCATTGGTTTCTATACCCTATATAGACTTGACCCCACCTTAATAAAATCTTTTTGTTTTTGCTTTGTCTGAAGTACTTGTCAGGGTGTGTGCATGAAAAACCCACTTTGCAGAGGTGTGCAGTTATTTCTCAAATTTAGAGCCAGGGTTCTTTCCTGTTTTACACCATTTGGATGCCTGAATTTTAAAGGCAACAGCATTATTTTTCCTAGTGCATTCACTATCACCATTGCAGAATTGGTTTAGTATCTCAATATTAAAAATGGCTCTTGTAATTGAAAATGCCAAATATACAGGTAGTCCCCAACTTACGACCACAATTTGTGTTGCTAAGTGACAGCTAAGTAGGTTTTGCCCCATTTTATGACCTTTTTGCCATAGTTAAGTGAATCATGCAATTGTTAGGTTAGTAACATGGTTATTAAGTGAATCTGGCTTCCCCCGTTCACTTAGGTCGCAAAAGGTGATCACATGATCCTGGGTCACTACAAGTCCGTTGCCAAGAGTCTGAATTTTGATCATGTGACTATAGAGATGCTACAACAGTCCCTGTGAAAAATGGTCATAAGTCACCTTTTTTCAGTCCTGTTGGAGCTTTAGTCACTAAACGAATGGTTATAAGTTGAGGACTACTTTTACAACTTTAGAGAAACAGAAAATGAGTTGCTCCCCTTCACCCTGGGAAGGAAGCCTTTTAGAGAAACAGTATTCTGCATAAGCACCCAGAAATGTGTATAACTGATACTTGGCAGGTTTCAGGTGACGGAAACAACGGAACAACGTAAGCTGCTCACAAGGATCTAGAGCAGGGATTTCTTCAGGTCGAATTTTACTAGGTTACAGGTTGCATGCAGGTAGAAAATCAAATATCTAATCGCACCTTTGTTGAAAACTGGAAATCTCTTATTTTCAAAGGGCAGGTGAAAATATCCGAGAATCAAGAGAATTCTGGAGCTCAAATGGGTATCTAGTGATTCATAGTGTAACAAAGCATATAAAAACAGTGACATTTAGTTAAACCAGATAAACACATCTTTCCCTCTGCCCTGCCCTTCCTAGAAGATTGGTATGCAACTTATTGCTGTGTTGTCTAATTTCCCTACCATTCTAAGTTCAGCTCTCAGCCTGCTACACTACAGCTTCTGTACATTATGAAGTGTAGCCAGATATGCAGTAAGTTCCCATTAGAGTTAATCAACGACTGCCAATAAAACTTAATTGGCATCGATTTCTTATTCTTTTACTTCACTTCTTTACTTCCCCATATCATTTCCTCCAGAGGTGATATTCAGCAGGTTCTGACCAGTTCTGGAGAACTGGTAGCAGAAATTTTGAGTAGTTTGGAGACCCAGCAAATACCACCTCTGACAGAAGATTTTACAGTATTCTTCCCCTGCCACGCCCACCTAGCCACACCCAGAGAACTGGTAATAAAAAAAATTGAATCCCACCACTGACTTTCTCCATGTATAGTGGCCAACTAGAAACATCTACAAGAAAATAGCTAAGCTCCAAGAGCACCAAAGACCCTTCATGTCACCCAAGCTTCAAATATTCTCCTTTATTGAGCCATTTCTACCTGTGGATCACTATTCTACATGGCTTTTGCTCAGATTTCAATTGTGTAGGTAAGAGACATTAATGAGGACCACATTTTCAAGTCTTTCCATGGACTGGCACAACCATACAAAGCCTGTGTTGCATCGATATAGCATTGATTCAGTGGAGTAAGATTCTCAGCATGGAATTTCTTCACTTCCTGACAATTTACACATTATAGGGCAGGTAAGATTTGAGTGATAAATGTTTCTTTTGTATGATAAAGAATAATGAACTTATCTGGGGCAGTGGGTCAGAACTGTTTTGTAAGTGCGTAATTCCATTTCTTTGCATGTAAACCTAGGATTTACATAAGTCTTTAAAATATCTACAATCATATCTCAGGGAATTCCAACATGCCAAATTCCTAATTTAGGAACTTCTAAAGAAATGTGTTGGAGGCATAATGTACTGACACTTAGGAGAAAGCAGCTTTTTAAAGGGAAATGTTTTCTGAGTCAGCCCTTTTCCTAATTCTAAACTAAAAATGCAATCTCAGCTTTTCTCTGCTATATTGCTTTAAGGTTTATGCATTCTTCAGCTGGTCACTATTGTTAATATTCAACATTTTGTATCATTATATAGCTTATTTAAGAAAATGATACCATCACTTATTTTTCCAATACATTAAATTCAATAAATTTAATTTAGGACGAAAAATGCAGTATTGATTTTGGCCATGGTCGCGAAACTATTTTGTCTCTTGGATGGATCTTGGATTGTTTTATTATGAGTTACTCCAAGTTTTGGAGCAGCAAAATATATGCGTTTTAAGGTTGGTAATGATAAACCTTATAAACACATATTCATATACATATACAAACGTACACACACCATATGCACGCATTCATGTACATCTTTAAAGAAAGAAAGCAATACAGCTGTTTTCTGAGTATATTTTTTTCTCTGGAATGGTTACTTTTCCAAATTTCAATTCAAACTTTTTTTTTTTAAATTTTAAACCATTCCATGTTATCTCTTTATTGCAAAAAGTCAACATGCATCTTAGAAATTCAAAGTGTAATCAATAAAACAAACATTACATGTATGAATTTAAATGTATAAACAGTTAGAAATCCAACAATATCTCCTAATGTACTATTACACAAGTTCACAATCTTGTAAAAACTATAATACAAGTTAATGTACATTGAGAGGAATTTAATATTCCTTTTCACATGATTTCATTAAAAATGTTGAAGCATCTCCACTGTATGTGGGCGATTATGGTTTCTTTGTTTTTGAAGTTTCAGATGCTGTTCATTTTTATATGTAAAGATTAAAAAATACACCACAGTTAAACCAACAGTTTATATAGTAGTAGCATTAATATTTGTAAAGCTTTAAGGGGATGATTTACTGAGCATTTACATTATGACATTCTTCTTAATGCCATATATATTAAAGTTTTTACCTAGCTTTCAAGGTACTTTGCGGGTGTATTTATATTATGCTTTTTGTTATGGCTTATAATTATGAAAAGGACAATTTCACAGCAGGTGGTACCAGAAGTTACCCAGTAATACAATTGTTTTTTTTAAAACCAAGTTCTAATATACAACACAGGGAGTTTCATAGCTACATCAAAATAAAGGTCACTTTGAACTAGTTTCCTATTTTCTTTTTAAGTGAGTTACCACTATGCTGCCCATTACTTACATTCTCAGTAACACAATAGTATGCTTTCAATACACAAATGTAGGGGCACAACTCAGTTTTGTGCTTCTAGGCTGAGAAATTACATTTAAGTTGTCACTAGAGGATTCATGTGTGTAAACTTATACTGAAAAAAACAGGGAAGAAAGCAAAGATGGGAAAAAGTTTAATAAATCTCTCTGTTGGCCCCTATCTCTTCTCCATGAAAAAAGCTAACACTTTTGAGTAAAGATACTCATCCTCCCCTGAACAGCATGCTAACAAAAGTTATCTAAAACCATATGAAAAGGAATCCCATCCAGTCTAACTGTTCCAAAAGCTAAGGAAATTTCTCTTACAGCTTCGTTCAGTCAACTGTAATCTTCTAGATACAAAAATACAAGAATTCTTATGGAAATCTAGATGCTGGTAGTTTTTAGTACACAAAAAAGCAAAAGTATTTACAAAATTATACAGTTCTAAGAAAAAACCCTGTACAATATATATATATATATATGCGTGTGTGTGTATATATATATATATTTCTCTTTCTATATATATATATATATATATATATATATGTATCTCTATATATGTATACATAAACCCTTTTGTTCCCTCTATTATTAACTAACTGTCCAGATTCAAGCGTTTTTCTTGCTGGGTCAATATATGTGATGGCCACATACTGAGCCATAAGCATTCTAAAGATATCACAGGCAACGGGAGAAAAGCAAGGCTTTGCCTGTTAAAGAATGTGCAATATTCGTGCTTTATTGTCTTAACTTAATTCACTGAGATTCAACATTAGTAGGAATGTAGCAATAATCTAGAACACAAAGGCCTTTACATAAAGGGCAAATAAGAGCTGGTAGCATACTCTCTTATTCACTTATGGATGGAATTCAAATGGGATGTGCTTTTATAACAATGTATGTAGTTCCCAAAATGGGAGGAAGAGAAAAAAAAGTTCTGGTAGCAAGACCCGAAACTTGAAACCTAATTAAGGTGTTCCGTCATTTAGATTCAATTAAGTACCATTATGCTGATCTGAATGTAAGAAACCTGAAAGATATAATTAAATTTTTGAATTAATGAATGCAGAGGTATCATGGGAATTGATAATAGTAATATTTGCCTTGCTTCAATCTTAACTTAAATGCAATGACATCATATGCTCCTTGCATAACCTGCTGCTCTGATCTATGGCTAGGATGGGGATAATAATGGCCCTTCAAGTATTTCTAAACTACTCTCCTTAAAGTCACAGTCAGCATGACCTATAGTAGGCTATCTGGGGAGCTGTATCAGACAGCTACACTTCCTCACTACTGACTATGAGACACAGAGTACAAAAGCACTAAGAGATGACTCACTGGAGGACATATTTATATTTAATAGCAGCAAGAGACATGGGTTATAAAGATCTATTGCCCTTGCAGTAAAAAAAAAAGTAATATAAACTCTACCAAATCTACACCATGAACTGGTATTCGGTGTTTTTTTAAAAAAGGGGAAGACTAGACACATTTTTATCAGCATGCAGATAAAAAATGCTTAAATCAGTGTTTTACTTTTTTTCCTCAACTCAACATTAATTTTTAATGTGTTATAACATGAACCTACAATATTATTCTAAGTGCTGGCTTAGTATCTATTATTTTAAATCAAGATTGTTTTTGATTTGCAATTCTGTGGGTTGCAGGAAACACATTACTTGGAACAGTGCATTGGCTTTTCCTTAAAAAATAAAATGCAGCTACTTATTATCCTGAAGCGAGTTCTAGAGATAGGGCATTTTCAAAACAAGAAATTTCACATTACCAAAACTGTTAAAAATATTCCTGTTGTTGTCATTTTAAATAGATTTTAAGGCTGATACGTTCCACTGAACTAAAATGTGAAATCACAGCAGAAGTGGTTGGTCAGGTGCATTCCTAATGGCAATTAAAATAATGTTTAAAGATGGGAAAGAAATAAAGAAAATGAATCACTATCACTATCACCAATGCTGGCAAGAACTACTATTATTCTGATAATCATATTTCAGATAGTGGAATATATGAAAAACAGCTTGTTCACAAACATATGTGTAATTCCTGATTATTTTTCAGTTGAGATTTACTTAAGCTGCCTGCCACTCAATGAAAGGAATTTTGAATTAACTAGGAAGTCATTGATATTTAATAAAACAAATCGATACTTTAAAATCAGAATGAACAAAGGTTGGGCTTGAAAGATTAATATATTTCACTTTTATAAGATCACAACCATTTTTACAGCTTTGTAGAAGCTCTGGGCCTTTGGCTGATCATAGCTACTTACTTGCTAAGTTTACATATCAAACACATTTGTTATCTTAATGTATATATTTATAAAAAACGAAAAACAAAATCAGATTTTTGGCTCATGGATTTCCTTTAAATATTTTTTTAAAAAATTTGAGTTCAAACAATTCTAAAATTATATGCTTCCTATTGAAGTTTCATCTTCTCCAAGAGCGGGATTCATCTTCATCTTCATCTTCATCATCATCATCTTCAGGTAGAAATAAATCTGATGTTTCTGTCTCCTAAAGAAAGATAAAATTTAATGTGGTTATAAAATTATAGTGATTTTACAGTCCTTCATAAGGACTGTAAAATACAGTCCTTCATAAGGACTTTCCAGTCCTTCATAAGGACTTTCCAGTCCTTCATAAGAACTTTCCAGTCCTTCATAAGGACTGTAAAATACATTTCTTCTTGGGATGATCTCCAAAGAAATCTAGCCACTTTGGAATCAACCATGCAAAGAAATACTAACAAAAATTCTAGCTGTGAAATGGCAGCAATACTGAATGCTATGAAATCAATTATATTTATTTATCAAATTTAGAGATCCCCATCTCATTCTGGAAAGAGTATAAGTAAAACATTTTTTAAAAAATTAATACTTGTCTAATGTTTGATTCATCCTGTAATGGGCTGTGAGAATAACCTTGGCAGAAAGGACAAAGGAGGAAGAACGGCAGCCTGGAGAATGGTCAGACAGGAGATATCTCAGCCCACAGAAGGAATGAGGGTGAGATAACATGTCAGAAGGGGAGAAGTACTCTTAGACTTGCAAGATTCTGCTACAGTAACCTTATAAATAAAGGTAGTGTTTATAGGTTTTGGTTTCCTCTTTGGACTAACTCATTTCAAGTAACTTTACTTATAATATTAGCAAATTATAGATCAGGAATATTTCATAATAAAACACAGTCTACTAATTTAAAAAAAAATATTTGCTATCAATTGATGCCTTTCAAAATACTAGCATTAAAATGTTTATATGCAAATATTATTATTAGCAGTACATGTATATATCACATTGCGTTAGTTTAAAATTCAGCACAATTTACAACAGAATAATGAAAATGCAGAAACATAAATTAAAACATAAAATAGCATTCATTACAAAGTTGACGGCAGAAAGAGAATAAAAGTAAAAGAGAACTATGCAAACAATATTTGTAGAGGGAAGGCATGATGAAGAGACAATCTTCAATAGGTGGCTGAAATATGTAGACATACCGGTAGGTCCCTCATGAATGTATCTACTGATTTGCTTTATATTCTGTTTTTGTTCAGGGTGATGTACATAATATTCCTCCTAATTTTCCCCAGAGGCACCACCACAAAGAAGTCCCAAAGGTGCTCTTTCAAGTGACAACTGGACTTCTTCAGCTATGAAGAAACTGAACAGCCTTCTTGGATGAAAAGCGAAATGTCTTCAAATAAAAGTCCAGTTGCCTCTTGAAAAAGCACTTTTGGGACAACCATAACCTGGATGGCTGGGAAAAAGTCCTAACTGTCAGGAACCACAAAATGGCATTCAATTCTTCAAGACATCACCACAAGGATTTTTGAACTATCTGTAATGGCAATGGTCACTATCTATAATGTCAGATATCCTCTTAAGGTGTTCTAATTCAATAGCTAATTGGCAACCAAGGCAGTTATGGCAATAGGGTTCTAACACATGCACAATCTTTGCTTAGTAACCTTGCTGCTAGAAATTCCTGACGATCATTTCAGCAGTTTCACATTGATGTTAAACTCCATGGAGAACAAAACAATGGCTTATGGCTAGACTAACATATGCTAATTAATCCTAGCACTCTCCTTTCACATGTCAAAGAAACCATTTTCAAGCAGGATCAACAGAGCTGTATTCCATTTGTCATGTTATAAAATAGTGAAAGTATTGCTTATTCCGTGTTCTCAAACCAGGCCTAAACTCAGACGGAAAAAACACAGTAATAATTAATAATGTTGATAAGACCATTTGAATCCATGGAGATTACTACAGGAATGAGTTTGCTTTCTTAAGGCTGGCAGTATCATTCCAACATGGAAGAATACATGACAATATCCATGATTTGTTCTATCAATTCTTTTCAGTTAACCTATATAAGCAAAGGGAGCTAAAAAATCTGGACAATATGTGGAAAACCCAACAGTTAAAACCAACTTGTCCATAAACCTTAGATATTCTAAAGAGCTCCACTATATGGACATTTTAGAATGTAACAAAAGCCACAAAGCAGATATGATTATATGCATTAATTCATGCTTAATTGCCTCTTAATTACACTACTTGCATTCTTGCCACCTTCCGTTATTATTATTGAGAAGTCCCCAGAAATCCAAGCTCAGGTGCCAAAATATTGGAGAAACATTTGAGGGTGACTGTACAAATGATACACTGATATTTCCCATTCCTAATGTCAATAAGGTCTTGAAAGAAATATTGGATTTATTTTCTGAGTTTTTTTTCAATTGTTTACAAGCCCACCAAATTTCCTAGGTCTCTATGGGAGACAACCTTAACTGATCAACAGATGATAGAAAAGCAATAGTGAACTTTACCAGACATTGGCCATGAGAACTATAATTTCCCTTCTAACGTAACCTCTTCATGACTTGAAGCAAAACTAAATCAAAGATATGCATCTCTCTATTACTGAGTCTGATGACAGCTCAAGATAGACTTATAACTGTCATACTATATGTTTCCCTGAGGGCTTCTCAGCATGAATACTGAAGTCTACCAGGATAATTGTTCTGGGATCAACAGCACATCTGAAAAAAAAAATGGCAAGAGAAATGGTTGGGCAGCAGACTAGGCCCACTAACTTGTTGTTTCAGCATCAAGTATAGTGTGAAGAGTGTGATCTGATGAGTTTTCATAGTTTTCTGATGAGCAAAATGGAATTCCTATTGACCAGAGCAGTTTGACCATCAGTTCACATTGCTGCTGGTTTTAAAGAAATTTTAAAGGACAAGCTATTCAAATATTATTCTAATACCTCTTCCTTGGGCTCTTCCTCCTCAGTTTCTGTAGACACAGAGGGTAATTTAGGTTTATGCCATGATATCTGAAGTCGTCGGTCTTTAAACTTTAAACCTTGATTGGCAGCCTAAAGTGGAATATTTAAATAAGAAAACAATGTGTGTTATATACTAGGATAAATCAATGGCTATACAGCATGTCAGAAAGATCTCCATTAACTCTACAGTGATTGATCAGAAATCTTTGCATTGCATAATCATCACTTTCCATATCAGCAAATCTAAGTTCTTTTCTGATAATTTAAGTTAAATATTAGTAACTGGCTGAATTATAATCTATTATCCGTTTAAACACAGCAACAGGATTTAAACATTTAATGCCTGAAAATAGTTCATTTGAAACCAGTATATATTTGCTGGTACTTTCAATTACAGAATATGTTTGCCTTAAAAAACTGAATATAGAGAGTAGAACATTCCTTAAAAATTTAAACCATATTTACATACATTTTCAGCTTCAGAGCGGGATTTAAATGTCAAAACAACACTTAAAGGAGATTCCTCCTCTTGAAGGCCTTCAATATCTCCAAATTGCTGAAAACACAAAAGATTGAGATTTACTTTCTTTCACTGCTAAAAAAAATAACGATCAATGTACTGTTAGTGATTATACATAGACAACCTGATGCCTGCCAAATATTTGGCCCTTAAATTTCTAATCACTGGTTCAAACTTAAGATGGTCAATGGGAGATGTATACCAAGACATTTAGAAAACATTTGGCTTTGCTACAAGAATTTGCTACAGAGAAGCCTTTGATCTTTCTCAATAAAATTCATGTTCTTGGACAACAATCTTTTTTTTTAGTGTTTTAGGAACCATTTTAGTCCCCAAATATATAAGAAAAGTATACATAATTGCTCATAAACTAATGCCAGGGTGATAGCATGAGAAGATGTTTTTCAAAAAACATAATTTTGGTTGCAAATCTGATCCTATGTGTATTTTATTTTAAAAGAATTTCTGTGGCGTTTAATGGAGCACATTCTTCATCAGGCTCACATAAGGTTTTAGCCAGAGTTTCTAAATTGTGGTATCTTTGAAACTCAAATTAATAAATAAATATTTATTTATATAATTGACGTGATACTTATAAAGCATTTAGAAATGCTTTTCAACTGTGTCTTGCTTTTGAGAAATTTTAAGTATAATTATATTAGCAGTGAAAGAGAAAGTGATGGTTCAGACAGAAAGCTGTTTACCAAATTGCTATTTGTAGCTGGTAAAAAAAATCATTTAATTGTCTGTAAAGAATCAAACCAGTGATACCGCAATTAGTTGGTATTAACCTCCAGCATTAAAGCAAATTAATGTTGATTGTTAGGCACATTCACTGGAGTGTAAAGGCACTGAAAGTTACATTAATTCCATAACTAACAAACATTGACAAGATTGCCCAGTTAACAGTTCCACTTACGGATGTTAAAAAATACACTGGACAACATGTGGTCAAATGATTAAGTACAGATAAGTACTAAAACAATTACTGCAGCTGTAATTGAAGTGAAGTTACTTCACTTTTAGGACACACATGTCTTTATATTATTCTAGAATACTGCACAGAAACTGAAGTATGTTTACTTTTAGTTACAAACTGCTAACTTACTGAGAAATGTTGCAGTACTTCATCTTTCTCTTCTTCCACAAAGCCTCCAATTGTTAGTGCTTTGGGGCGATGGTCCACTACCATGTGATTCACAATGCCCCTTCCTCTCCCTCCACGACCTCGTCCTCTTCCTCTAGTTTGAGCTGACATCGCTTTTCCTCGACCAACAGGTAGGATTCCTAAACGGGCCGCCTGGGCAAAAGGAATATACGTCAATTGTTTGTGGATATTGTGGATACCTAACACCAGAATCAAGATGGCACTCTACTCTACAAACTTACCTCCACCTGTAATTGACTAAGTTTTTTTCTCAGTTCAGTTGTATCTTCCCCAGAAGACAATCTTTTATGTAAGTCCAATTCCGCATCTAAGAGTTCTTTTTGTGCCTTTGAAAGGAGAGAAGTGGTAGCAAAGAATTCATTTATTTTCTTCTACATTTTTATACATTATCACTTAGGTTTCAATTTCCCAATATTCTAGGGAAAACATCGTGATAAGTTGTATCTTGCGGGATTTGGGAGGGGGGAATTCCAAAATGTGCAAAATAGCAAAAACTAAATAAATCTATGTTAAGAGATATAACCAAAAGAATGGATGTAATACTAATACAGTGCTGATTCAAACCACATAAAATGTCTTGGGTGGTCTTAGATAAAAATCTGAAGATTTCAATTTTGATTGAACAATGAAAAGAAATATGAAAGATGTACAACAAAATTAAAATATTAAAAGAAGCAGCACACTTTTATAAATGCCTAAATTCATGTAATAGTTTGTAAGCAAAGGCTACTTCTTAGTCCACAGGCATTGCATCAACTGCGCATTTTAAAATAGAAACATGTTAAAACAATTGTATAACTTACTTCAGTTTTAGACTTTAGCTTTGATGTTGTAGAAACAACAGAGGAAGTTTTTAATTCATCTTTCAACTGAGAAATTTTTCCTGTTAGCTCTTTCAGAGTCTTCATAATCTCTGCTCTTTCTTCTGGTTTCATGGTTTTATTCTTTTCCAATTTTGATATTAGCATCTATGAAAGTCAAAATAAAAATACCATGCTATTCTGAAAAGATTTTATACACAATCAATTAAATATGTTTACAAGTTATGTACAAAATTTAAACTTAGAAATTAATGTTGAACAATTCAGTCATACCTTTTGACATTCTATTTGTTTCTCCAACATTTCCTGCTGTTTCTTTCTCATGTCTTGTTGCAATTTCATTGCCTCCTACCAAGAAAAAAACATTAAAGTAAAAATGGTTGACCTTACTTATTATATACAATAAAGAAATATAAACCATATCTTTAGATCAGGGGTCGCCTACCTTTTGGACCTTAGGGACAACCAAACTCATAATTTTAAATCCCAGGGATCACTAACCGGTTCTGTGGGCATGGCCTAATTTGTGCTCGTGGCTTGGTGGTCATGTGACTAGGTGGTCATGGCTTGTATGTAAATATTACAAATATTTATATAAATATTGAATTTTTATAAAAAAAGAGCAACTTTTACCCAAAATCAGGCAAGCAGGCAGGCAGATTGAGTTGCTCACAGAATCACAGATTCATTCAGATACCTATCTATCTGCCATTGGCTAGCTCAGTCTGTCACATAAAATTTGCTTACAAGCAAACTCATATAATTTGCTAGCAAGCAAACTTACACAAAATTAACTCACAACACACCATGTATGTAAATATTGAATTTTTATAAAAAAAGAGCAACTTTTACACAAAATCAGGCAAAGCAGGCAGGCAGATTGAGTTGCTCACAGAATCTTTCAGTGATCTATCTTTCTGCCATCAGCTAGCTCAATCTCACAAATTTGCTTGCTGTGAGTCTGCACTGAATAATAGAAACTTCAGTCCTAAGGGAGGTTTGGCTGTGCTTAAAAGCAGAGCCAAAGATCTAAAAACTAGCTAGAAAGCAAGAAATCCAACCATTTCCTGCTTTCTAGCAAATCTAAATCTCATGGCACAGCAGAACAGATGATGGTCGAAAAAAAGGAAAAATAGCAATTTAGCAGGCCAGTTTGCTGGGTAAGGGTTCCCGTGGGCCATGTGGGCGGTGCAGCCTTGAGTTTCTCCGCAGCCTGGATTAATTGCTTTAGGAGGGGTGCTCTAGGGATGAGATTTCTCTGCGGCCCACCAAAATTTTCTTGCGGCCCACTGGTTGGCGACCACTGCTTTAGATGATCCAAAACATTGTCATTTGGATTATGCTATTTTCTTTTGCAGCATTGTAATTCCTTGTAAAACAATAATTATTTTTCACCACTGATACAGTCTGTAGGTTTGGTTTCAAATAATTCAAATCCAGATTGGGATTCATGTCTTGTGGAAAGCTGCTACTGCTGACTTTCATTCTACATGTCAACAAAGAATATCTATAAATAGCTTCGGGTTTACATTCAAACTACCCTGTAATGTGCCTCAATGTGGCAAACAGTGCTCTAGTTGTCTCTCACTTTCCTACAACTGTAATCCTTCAATGTTGAATTAATGTATTTTTTTTAATTACTGATTGAGTTTGAAACCCAAACTTCTTCTTTCTTATGAGAAGATGATCTTCTATGGACTTCAAATGTCAAGGAACAGTGGCAGACTTTATAGTGTTTGCATAAGATTATAAAACCAGATATTATATTCAGTCATAATTCTACCAACCAAAGAGTAAACCTGAAAGAACTATCTGAATTTTTCAAGAAACAATTCTTCATGTGGTTGATGCACATCCTATTCAATTCAAAGGTTATAGCTATTAAATACCCTGCAATTATAAGTTGTTACCTGTTTCTTTTTAAGAACTTCTTGGGCATCATGAGATTTATTTCCTGTACCAGACTTATTTCCTGTCTTCATACTTGAAGAACTGTAAACCATCTTTGTATGTGATGTTGAAGAAGGAAACAACTGAAAGCAGCAATTATGACAAGACATTAATGGTGCCATTAAACTTTGTGCAACTATTTATTTATGGTAATATTTTAAAAGATCAAAACAAACATCCTCAGAAGGTATTTTTCTGATTATGTAAGGGTGAAATTTAGATTGTCTATTGGTGCCACTACAATACCAATGACAATTGCAACTTACTTTGCATATCCATCCAAATTTGACCAGAAGTAGGTTTAAATTTAAAAAAAGCTAAAGTCATCATATTAAGAAACAGAAGATAAACTGGTAAAACTATTTATTCTAATTTCCTCCATTTAGAAATGATATGAATTACCAGAATACCCTAAAATTTAATAATTGTGAACGAATATACTATACAAATCTTTTTCAACCTAGCGTTTTCCTGCAGGTGTAGAGTCCATTTTTCAGATTAACCAATGCCATTTCATGCAATCAAATACAGCCAGCGGGTACATGCAGATGACTTTCGTATCTCATGTTGTGTTCTGCCGTCTTTGCTTTGGTTTTCTACACAAATATTTGCCATCAATGTTAAAGTTGTGAGCAGTGCAGTGACAATACTGGGTGTTGTTTGTAGTATGTGGCACAAACACTGCAGGCAGTTTCCCCACATTTTGTATTATTGGTGCAATGTTCATCTGCTACGGACTTATCATTGCTGATGTGGTCAAAAAGAGAAATGCTGAATGGCCAATGGAGCATGCACACCTCCATGGCACCTCCATGGCATTCAGCACTATTCAAGCATTACTGGTGAACCATCAATTTATATTCTTTTAGTTTTAGATGAAATGGCCTATGCCTATTGAAGAGTCCTGCAGTGATCTTCCTCCTCTGCAGCCATGTTGCATTCACCTTCACACACATATTACCTCATTAATGCCACCATCACTTTTCAAATAGAATCCTAAGTAACTTAAGGAGTTTGTCTCACTAGATCTTTGCTGCTGACCTGGATAATGGAGGTGCTCTAGTTGGTCTCTAACTATTTGGTCATCCTCATAGTGAGATGCAAACCGAATTGGTTAAGATGATCATTTTCAGTGTCTAGATACAGTGCTGCAGTTCTTCCCTGGTGGTAGATATGAGCAGGATATTGATATATAGCAAGGCCCAGGGCCACTGTGCTGCAGGTTTTGCATGAATGTCCCAAAGGTGCTTTTTCAAGAGGCAACTGGACTTTCTTGTTTTTCTTTGAAGACATTTTGCTTCTTAGCCAGGAATAGAATCTTAGATGAGAAGTGAAACATCTTCAAAGAAAAACAAGAAAGTCCAGTTGCCTCTTGAAAAAGCACTTTTGGGAAAACTATGGATGACTCTCCATAGATGTTTTGCATGAATATATCCATGACGAGGATGAACATCAATGGCAATAATGCTAAGCATTGGTGCACATCAATGGTCACAGGAAAGCTGTCAGAAAGGCCGGCCATGCATAATACCTGGCTACTGGTATTAACATAAAGCAGATGCAGAACATGGTCAAAAGCTTTTCCAGGTCGAAAAAAGCCAGGTTTCTTCTTTTCTCTATGCTGAAGAATTCAAGCTGTAAAAATAATGTTGGTGGTACTCAAACCTTTGATAAAACTACATTGGTTGATATGGAATTCAATGATGTCATGGAGGGGGCTGGTTGAGGATCTGCTCAAAAATTTTAATTGTATGCAATAGGAAATGGATCGGTTGGTGGTTGGAACAGTCTGTTAGCTCATCTTTGTTCTTGAAGAGGGTAACTATGTGGCCCAGCCACCATGACAGACTGTCTGGGTCAGGGGCTTTCAAATTCTTCATGTGGCTGATAGCTTTGGCAGCCTCTTAAGATATATCTTGCAGGGCTAGCATTAAACAAGCCATCAGAAATTGGTGAGTATGGAGATTCGACACTAGAGATTTCATCAAAGTACTGCTGCCAGTGTTCCCAGATTTGAATTCATCAACGTTGTCACCCAATTTTGTCTTCAAACCATAGGTAGTGCTCAATGTTCATATTGCATGTCCTGGCATGTATTTTTGCTAGTTGATAGATTGCTTCACTTCGTGTCCAATTGTTCATATTAGTCTCAAAAGGGATTGCCTATGGCTTCTATGAGTTTTCTTTGCTGTTCTCCTTGCAGTGACTGACTTTTGCCAGTTTTTATTGGCCTTCTGCACATACCAGTTCTGTAAGCCATCTTCTTTTCAACGCTTTCTGCTTGTTGGTTCAATGACAATTTAATCTCATAGTGCCAAGGGGTATTCTTGCAAAAATGATAATGGGCTTGAGGAGAGCAGTCCATACGGCATCAGTTCAGGATGTGGGGAATGAAGGAAATGTGATGTGATTAATATTGGCCTCCTTGTATCTTGTAGCTTCTAACACTTGATTTTCTCTGGACTTGTCCTGCTGCTGTCACGCTTTGAATGCTTGTTGATCTTCTTACTGGCAACAAGCATATTATGTTGCGGGGTGAGGCAATCTGATGAAATATTTTTTATGTCCATGATAGTGGGGAAGTCATATCGTTGCACAAGGAAAAAATCTGGCATTGCATTGTATAATTATACAATTTTACATTGTTCATATATATATTTATTATTCACAAAGCTTATATGCATTGTAAGTAATTATAGATATTAACATGTCAATTCTTTTAGTACAAGTGTCCACTAAATGGAAAAATGCTTGGACAAAAACAGTCCAATGGAACACGTTCAAAAAATGCTTTGAGTATTCCGTTTCAGCAAATTAAGAATTCAAAAATATTCAGATAAGCAATAGGAATTTGAAACAAGTACATGTTCTCTATTTGTGTCCAAGATTAACAAAAGTAGGAAGAGGGATCATCCATCATCTTTTTTTCAATACAACAGCCACACCGCTTAGGAGGAATCAACAACCAATTGCTTTTACTTCACCAAAGCTCAATCAGGATATCAAATAATAAAAATAAAAAAACTATCTTAGACACTCTCTTTTATTACACGCTTGAGAGGCTTCTTCCTCTAGCCTTTGGTTTTAATGGGTTTTAATCTTTTATATTTTGATTGAATTTTATATGGAGCCATTATGTTTAATCTTTTTGTTTCTTAAATATTGTATTTATATCATTTTTTAATGAGTCCCAGAAGGGAGGGGCAGTATAGAAAACTAATTAAATAAATAAATAAATAAATAAATAAATAAATAGCCAACTGTTCTCAAAAGACCACCCAAGCATAACATAGCAATGTACTGTATTTTGCAAACCACCTTCAAAAGAAAGTTTTAATACCCTTTTGGTTTTAGTCATTGTTTAAACAGCCAAAGCTCAATATACAAAATCAGTATACAAGTCAATTTTAACTAAAAACAAAACAGTAAACAAAAAAACCCCCAAAGCATAGGATTTAGCACGTTTAGAACACTAAAAGTAATACTGTTAAAACAGTGCTTTGTTTCAAGCTTGGAACAAAACTCTTGAATTTAAGACGCAACATATAGTAATCAAAAACCTCTGAAAACAGAAAATGTGATAACCAACACAACACAACACAGAAACTATGGAAAAGCAAACAAAGCAATTAAAAAAACCTTTTACATAGTTTGGGGAATATATAAATATATTCATAATTTTAAAAGCAAAAAATCTTAAAACATCTATATTTTATTTTCCATTAAAATTATACAGGTAGAAGCAATATATTAGGAAATGAATATTAAAAATAAAAATAAGATCTTCATTTAAAAGATTTCTTAAATATCTCTTCGTTATGTCAGTTTTTCAACCAATATAATTGCGCCATCTTTTTTTAAATATCATTGCTTGTAATTAATGTATTGCATGATTACGTTTGTAGTATTTTGTCCTGAGATTAGAATGTCTTCAATATCCACTTCTCTTACCTGAACATCCTCTGTAATAGCATTGGACTGGTTAAGTAACACATGTTGAGAATCTGGCTGATTTCCACTGGTTGTTCCAAGTCGATGTTTAACTGGAACCTTGTTAAAGACATAGGCACCTGGAGTTAATGGTTTAGCCACCTGCACATTAAACAGAAAAATGTTACTATGCATTTGTTTTGTGCACCATCATAGATCCCAAAGATCAGAATTTGGGAAGATCAAAGAACTGAAGTTACAGTAGAACACTACACCTTTGGCATACTGCTGTGCACTGTTACAGGTGGAGGCTGTGCAAGGATCTGCTGCTGCATATGCAGTTGATGAAGAGGTGGTGTTGGAGGCAGCTGTTGCTGCTGCTGTTGCTGCAGCAGCTGTGGTGGCTGCGGCTGTGACGGTTGCTGCTGTTGCAAGAGCTGCTGCTCGTTGCTTTCCCGGTGCCACAATACTCGTATAAACCTATTGTTCAACACTGCCTCTGTGCTAGAAATAGCTTTTCTGGCTTCATCGTTCGTTAAATACTGAATTAGAGCAGCTTCGGGATCATTCTTAAAGGCAACCTAAGGAACAAAAAATCATTTTTTAATCTGCAAAGTCTAATTACATAACAACTAAATGTCTAAGCCGTAATTGCTAGTTGTAATTTACTTCAGAGCTATCATTTCTGGTAAGATACTTTTATAAAATTCTTTGCAACAGTATTTAAGTATTTGTTGTCCGCATTTTCATCAACACTGAAGTACAGAAATTCTAAATTGATGCATTTGTATATAATGCCAGAAGGTGGGACATTAAGAATGTGCTAAAAACAAGCACTCAAGCAACACTGAGTGAAGAACTGATAGTTTTTACAACAGACACCATGTTGGCAGTTACGATAACAAAGCATCATTTCTTTAGTGTTTTTTCCCTAAACATTGAAAAAGTAATTTTTCATGTCTAAGCTGGAAATAAATTTAATTGTGCCACCATCAAACATGTTACAAAAAAAATGTACTCAACCATTCTTAACATAAGATTGCCCATTTCACTATATATAATACAGAATGAGAAGTATAACTACGGCATCACTGATCAAAGTCTGCCCCTTCTGTTTTAGAAATGGATGAATACCACTTCCTAAGGCACTTTGTTTCTTTAGCCAATAGTCTGCACTGCTGCAAAAATTTTCCAGATACTTTTCCCAGACTAATCACCATGCAATTTTAAACCCATCAGCTCTTGTTGTATACTAATATACATAAGGAAGTTTCATTTTACCTGAATGTTGACAATTGTTCCAAACTTGCTGAAATGTTCATTCAACTGAGTAATATTGTTCAGTTCTGGTGGTATTTTACGAACTTCCAATTTAGTATTCGTATACTGGCTCTTCTTCAGGAATCCTGGCTTATTTTGGTTATTAGTTTGTCTGAGGAAAAAGAAAAAAAATAAGGCTTCATGTGTTCTTTTAAAAAATTAATTTATGCAAAACAGTAATATTTTATTTTTAAATCCTGTTAATATAAGAATTAAAATAATGCCAAAAGCATTCGCAGAGCAATTGTAATATGCTGGTGACAAAACTGCAAGCAGAGGATTTACCATATTCAGTCTACATTTAGCAGAATATGATTGAACTATCCATAGGCTTTCTACCTCTTCTTGGTACTCTCATTGAAAAACCCCATTATTTTAAATGTTTTTATTTATTTAAATGATTTACTGAGCTTCCCATCACATAGCACTTTGTTATGCTATGTTTAAAATTTAAAATAAGAACCAGTATAGTATAATGCTGAAGATATTAGTTTGGAAACCAAGACTGTGAATTCTAGTCCTGCCTTAGGCATGAAAGCTGGCTGCCTGCCTCAAAGAGCCCTCACAGGGTAATGGTGATGATTATTAAGGGGAAAATAGAAGAAGGAATATCACACATTTAACCATCTTTTGTTATTTATAAAAATATTAAAAAGTGGGATAAAAATGAAATAGACAGCAATATATAACCTAATGTACCCTGTCCCAAAGGTGCTTTTTCAGAAGGCAACTGGGCTTTCTTGGGAATGGGAGTATGAATGGTTTCCAGAAAAACTTGACTACAGGAACCATTTGCACTTCAGTTTGAGATGCAGACAACACAGACTCATCCCTAATAGCCTGCCCCTGTCTTTACAGGGCAGAAAACATCCTGCAGCTAAGAAGGCTCCATACCCATTCATACTACTCAGGTGACCCTGAGGACACAGACAAACCTTCAAGTGACCTCAAAGACTTTCTAAAAGAATGCAATTGATCAGCTGTCTGCAGGAATATAAATCCTTCCATCTCACCATCCAGTCAGAGCTGAAGAAGCTTCTTGGATGAGAAGCGAAACGCCTTCAAAGAAAAACCAGAAAGTCTAGTTGTCTCAAGAGGCACCTTTGGGACAACCATGACCTGGATGACTGAGAATCTACATAGACACAATTTTAACCATACACTGGTTTAAACATTAATTTAATTAAGCTAAAATGTTCATAACAATTTCTGATTTTCAGGTCCATAGTTCTAATTTTGATTCAATTATGTAATTAATTAGCAACAGAGGTCCTTACTTTCCAATCCACGGTTTCTTTGGAGATGGCCCTTCTATAGTGTTCAAAATTCTCTTTCTGTTGTCTGGCTCAAGCACCACTCTGGATACATTACTGCTGTTACTTGCAATTCTAATTGGAGGTTCGGTTTGTATGATAATATTAGCAGCTAGAAGAAAAGATCAATATACTTGAAGCACATCATTGCTGTCATACATTTCTTCTGTAGAAATTACATATAATGCTACTATAGTATTGAAACTTCTATATCATGGATGTCAAACTCGTGACATTTCGTGACTTTTTTTTCTTCATGGAGCTAGGTGGGCATGGCATCTGGCCCACGGGCCGCCAGTTTGACATCCCTGTTCTTTATTGTTCAGATCCTCCACAACAGAAAATAAAACAACATGCAAAATTGGAAATCTTTTTGCTGGAGATACCATTCTTCCTCTCTGAAATATAATTTGAGTGAAAATCCAACAATGGAAAATTGCTAACAATCTCAATTATAAGAGAGACTGCATATAAGTAGCAATAGTAAAATTTGCACAGAATGCCTCTGAAAATAAATATTGCTTGTTCATTTAATTTACTAAAACAAAGCTTCACAAATTGGTCAATTGTTTTCTTTTTGAGTTTATTTACTGATCTTACCAGCAATCTGTTTCCTGATCAGATTATTCAATTGGCAAAATGTCTACATAAACATTTATGACCACAAGAAATGTAGTTTGTATGTCTTTTTCTATGACATCTTTTTTCTTTTCCTTTTATTGTTTTCTACTTTTAGAAATGTGAGCTGCTCAGAGTCTGTGAGTCAGGTGGCCGCTAAATATCAGTCAGTGAGTGAGTCAATCCCTATTCTTCCTTCATTTGTGTTTGGATGCTTTTCAATAATTTATTTCTCATCCTTGTTTTTGTTAGAATTACTCCACCAAATTTTAGAGAGTGGATTTCAGCCAACAAATGCATTCTAGTTTATATGCTTAGGAGCTACAAATTGAATAAATCCGTACAAATATATGAATTGAACAAATATATATAATATTCTTGTAGAATGTACAAACAGCATTAAAAGCAAGATTAAAGAGAAAAAAAAACCACTCTGTACAGCATACCACTTATTCATTTCATTAACTGGTACCAAATTATTTCTGAAATAACTACAAGTTTATAATGGTTTCTTAGAGAGAATGTTTGGCATAACGCAGGAAACAAGAACCACACATTTCAATAAAATGTTTCAGTGCAAAGGATAAAGTAAAAAAAAAAAAAACTTGGGGACTGTGATAGGAACCCCTAGTGCTCATTTATTGAGTTCATTAACACAGACTGAATATTTTAATCCCTCCTTCCCAGACATTTCACAGTCTAGATTGAGCTACCATTTATAAGCTGAATTACTAATCAAATCATCTCCTATGTGTTAGCTGTTTGTCAGTAATTCTTCTCCTGTTACTTTCTCAGCCTCTCCTACAATCTGGCTACAAGCCCTTAACGTTTTCATATAAAAGATCACACCTCTTGGATTTGTGTCCATTTCACCAGATGTTAGGCCAATAAGATTTGGACGCTGCATTGGAGTCCTTGAAAAGAACTGTCTATACTGAGATCTACCAGTACTAGTAATACTAGGGGCTTCTGGATTATAGCCATCTGGTTCATATGTATCTATTAGAAGAGAGAGAGAGAGAGAGAAATAAGAGATTTTCTTTTTATTTAAAAACAAAAAATTTTAATTTATAAAATATCCCACCTTCCATATGTCATTCTCAAATAAATTAACGATCAATTATAAGGTGAAACTTGTTTTCTATTAAAACATGAAAGCAAATCAATCAAAACAAACCAAACACATTCATCAGTTAAAAACTACTTCAGCAAAATGTTTAAAGCTCAAAAGCCAGGCAAGATACGTTTTGAGTTGTAATGCAACTTATTTCATTAATTTTTTGCATCAACATCCCAGATTGAGATCTATGTAAGATGCCTATAGGAGGGCATCCATCTAGAATAGGGGTCCCCAGCCCGATCCCTGGTCCTTGCAAACTAACGAAACCCCATCCGTGGGATGCAGGCAGCACACAAAACCAAGCCCTCTTCAGTTCGCAGAAAAACCTCTCTTCATGGAACCAGTCCCTGGTGCTTAAACAGCTGGGGGCTGCTGATCTAGAATAGATGGAAATGGGGGTTCCTGACATATTGCTGGAAAACATGGAGATACTATAAGCACACAAGGCAAAAAAAGAATATTAAGTTGCTTCCCTCCCCCCTTTCCTGCACCTTCTAATTTTCCTTGTTTCCAAGGCCTTGAGAGATGGCATTCTTTGAGTGAAGGAACTGGGATGGGTCAACCTTGCAGGACTGAATCAACTAGGCCAGAAGCCTGCAACCTTAAAACACTCAAAACAGCCATTTGGACCCGTTTCCCACAGGGAAAAAAAAAAACGGGAGCCACAAAACCTGGGTTGGCATGGCCAACTCAAGGTCACTCACTCCCACCCAGTCACATGACCCCCTAGCCATGTCTACTCAGCTGGTAGAATCAGTTGTTAAAAAACACTGGGAACACAAAAGCCTTTTCTTTCTCCCCACTCTCTATGTATCTCTCACTTCCCACTATCTCCCACTTCTCTGTATCTCTCTCCCCCTCCCCCTTTCTTCCTGTCTCTCTCTCTCCCCCCCTCTCTGTTATGTCTCTCTCCCCATCTCTCTCTCCCTCTTCCTATCTCCCTCTCTCCCTATCTCTGTATCTCCCTCTGTGTCTCTCTCTCTCTGTCTCTTGGGGGTGTGTATGTGTGTGTGTGTATGTATCTTTCTCTGTATCTCTTTCTCTGTCTCTTTGGGTCTTTCTCTTGGAAAGCCAAGGCTGGCCCAACCCAGCGAGCTCTCTTTGGGGCTCTTTGTTATTCTGTTTCTTTCTTCTTGGCAACTTTTTGGAATCCGGGCTGTTGAGGAACAAGCGTGAACTGTGGTGGAGGCTTCCCTCCTCCTTCTCCCACTCTTCCTCTTATCATCTTCTGGCCGGCTATGGCGGCGCCGGGAGGCTGAGCGTGAGTGGGGAGATCCTCAAGCAAGCAGCCAGGCTCGGCCAGAGTGCAGCCAAAGCGAATGGGGCGGGAGGCTGCTTGCTTGAAAATCTCCCTGCTCGTGCACACTCTCCCAGCCCCGCCACAGTTGGCCAGGGGATCGTAAGAGGAGAAGGAGGCTGAGGAGGGAAGCCTCCACTGCGGCTCACACTCATTCCTCAGCCAGCCCGGATTTCCAAAAAGGAGGAGGAAAAGGAGTAGCGAAGAACCCCAAGGTGACCTCCCTGGCTTGGCCCAGCTTCGGCTTTCTGAGAGAGACGAGACACAGAGACAGAGATACACATACAGAGACAGAGATACACATACACAAAGACACACACAGACATAGAGAGAGAGAGATACAGATACAGAGAGGAGAGACTGGCGAGCATTTTTGGCAAGGGTGCTCTGGCTTTCTCCAAGCTTGACCCCCAGGATGGGTGTGCAAGGTTTGACAGGGCCAGCCCCTTTTTCCTGCTGCCCTGAGCTTCTTAAAGTTGCAGTTGGCAGCAGCGGGCCTGTCCCCCATTCCATCATCCCCTCCCCTCAGATCCCATTCCCACCCTGCCAGCCCTTGTGTTAGCGAGGCTGGCGTTAGTCACGGCTGGGTTGGGCCAGTGTCTGGGGCAGAGAGCAGGTTGCACATCTCCCCAAGCAACTGAGGCACTCCCAGCACCAACAAGGGCCGGAAGAAGTTACAGCAAGAGTGAGACACTGGAGAATCAGCATTGGCTGCTTCTCCATCCCCTGCCGTCACCCTTACCTTCTCAGACCAGGCAAGGGAGGGGAGGGCGAGAAGCAGAGCCAGCCAGTGATGGGACAGGGAGCTGCATGCGGCAATGGAACTGTGGGTTGCCGACACCCGAACTAGGCAGATGAAGAGAGGCAGTCCTTCAAGTAACCTATGCCATGTTAATGTTAAGGATTACAGTTTGTTTTATGAGATGTAAACTATGTTTTGTCATGCAAAACATGACCCTCATTAGAGAAATGGGAGACAATCATTTCTTATTTGCAGCTAATAAACATTATATATTCTTTGAGATGCAGAAAATAATATTTTCTTACGTTCTGATACTGAATACAGTAGGCTTTGGGGTAGTGGAGGAGGAAGCCTTGCCCCCATTGGTGCAAGGCTGGGCACTGTAGTTGTTCCTGGCTGGTCACGGCTATTAATTAAACTAGATTGAGATGAAGGAGGCCCTGAAATAAAACAGAAATGGTAGTCAGACCACTTAAACAATTTTTACACATGATGTCTCTTCATGAATATAGGAAGGTATTTGTAGGAGTATAGGAATTAACTCGTTTTCTCCATAAATCAAATCAAATGTTGGACCAAACTAGCTACCTAACACAACTCAAAGAAAATCAGTATAGGGAGTCTTCGACTTACTCGCTTAATGAACGTTCAAAGTTATAACACCACTGAAAAAAATGACTTATGACTGTTTTTCACCTTATGAGTGTGGCAGCATTCCCATGGTCACATGATCAGCGTTTGCAACCTTCTGACAAGCAAAGTCAATGGGGAATCCAGATTCACTTAACAATTGTGGTACTAACTAACGCAATGATTCTCTTAACAAGAGAAAGGCAAGAAAAATTGTAAAATGGGGCAAACTCACTTAACAAATGTTTCACTTAGCAATATAAATTTTGGGCTCAATTGTCATTGTAACTCGAGAATGACCTGTATACACGTGCTCATTGTGACTTACAGTATCTGCAATGAATAGGAAACCTAATAATATCTTACAACTTCTGAGATAGCAAGTAATCCATCACCCAGATAGGTCAGACCATGGTTCTAGAAACCAAACCATTTCCAAAGGTTCAGAATTCTTTCCCTTTGCACTTTGCAGACATTATCTATAGACTCTTCACCTGAGTCTCAGTTTTTTAAGCTTAATTCTCAAATCTTCAGACTATGCTTTAAATTTTCTAGTTGTTTTAGCAGTATTAGTTGGCCTCATATTGATTACTAGGAACAGATAATGTGCTTGATGTCATAGAAATTATTTTGTAGCAGCCCTGACCCAAAATGTAGTCAGGATTTTGATAAATATAAAATATTGATCAAGCTCCAAGTTCTTCTCTTAGACTTTAACATTATTCTTTTATCTGTGTGTCATCTATAGTTCTACTTCTATATCAATTAAGAGATAACATTTATTTGTTTGGCTGCAACATTACATAGTTATGAAAGTAACATTGCAGGCTTATAATATTTTATATATAACACTGTAGTCTTATAATTATATATATATATGTGTGTGTGTGTGTGTTTTCTTATGTTTTTGCGGGTATTTATATGTATGGTATTTAGGTTTCTTCGAGTATTTTCCCACGTTTTAGTATTTGTGCTTTTATTATAGCGACGTTTCGGCAGAATCTCATCTGCCATCCTCAGACTTGTGTATTGGGTTCTTTTTAATCATGTGTGTCAGGTGTGGCAGCTGTTTTTTGTTTGAATTTGGTGCTGGCTTTCTGCTTTATTTGAATGGTTTTTTTCCTCATCCTGATTGGCTGGGAGTCTAGGTCTGTTTTTATTGGTCTTCGAGTTGCTGTGTTCTTGATTGGCTGGCAATATTGTGGCTTAGAAATTGATAAAAGACCTAATAGTATGAATAGAAGAGATGACTCCACCAGATTATCAATCATCTGGAAGCCTGCATTCACAAACAAACAAAATCTCTATACCACAATCCAGGCAAGCACCTGGACACAAACAGACCACCCCAATACCTCCAGCCTAAACACGCCCCAGCCAGCTACCCAAATAAAACCTAGCTTCCTAATACAATTATCGGCCATTCACAAGAAACCAAGCTGCACTAAGAAACCCCAATGCATAAAACACAATGTTGCCAACTAATCAAGAACACAGCAACTCGAAGACCAATAAAAACAGACCTAGACTCCCAGCCAATCAGGATGAAGAAAAAAACCATTCAAATAAAGCAGAAAGCCAGCACCAAATTCAAACAAAAAACGGCTGCCAAGCCTGACACACATGATTAAAAAGTACCCAATACACAAGCCTGAGGATGGCAGATGAGATTCTGCCGAAATGTTGCTATAATAAAAGCACAAATATTAAAACATGGGAAAATACTTGAAAAAACCTAAATACCATACACACACAAAAACATGTATGTATGTATATGTATATATATAGATAGACAGATAGATATAGATAGAAAAGATAGATAGTCTATCTGTCTGTCATTTGGGGTTTTTAATGTGCAGGTAGTCCTCAATTTAAAATCATTTGTTTTGTGACCATTTGAAGTCAAGGGAACCAAAAAAATTTTTTTTTGCAACCAATATTCCTAATCATTGCAGCATTTTCATGATCACATGATCAACATTCAGGTGCTTGGTAACTGACCTACAGTTACAGTGTTTCAGCGTCCCGTGCTCATGTGATTGTCATTTGCAACCTTCGTAGCCAGTTTCCAATAAGCAAAGTCAATCGGGGAAGCTGGATTTGTTTTAACAACCATGGGATTCACTTAACTGCATGATTCACTTTTACTACCGTGGCAAAAAAAGGGTCATAAAATTGGCCACAACTCACTTAAACATCACCTTGCTTAACCATGGAAATTCTGGTCTCAATTGTGGGTTGTAAGTTGAGGACTGCCTCTACTTATGTTCCATTGTTTCCATTCGGTATCGTTACTATTACATATAATTGACTATTTTACAAAAAACAAAAACAACTTACTTGGTATGGGGATTCTAACGAGCGGTGGCGGCCGAGGATGTAAATGTGGGCCTGGCATTCTCATGTTATGGGTTGGACGTTGGGTTGGGGGCATTAACAATCCAGGTGGAGGAAGTCCCGGAGGCGGCGGTGGGAAAGGAATCATGCTTGGCAGAGATACTTCATCTACAACTAGTGGGTCATTTCCATGATCAAACTGACAAAGATCACCAAGTACGCAAAATCCTCGTTCTATTAAGAAAGGGGGGGGGGGAGGAAAGCCACATAGAGTCATTATCTGTTAGAATGCTTACGTTCATTTTACTGTGTAGTACTCATTCATTACACACAAAAAAATGAAGTTTTGTTAAAGACTTTTTATACTAATGAAAGCATTTGTATGTATTGCAATGGGCAATGACATTGCATGGTCCATTTCACATGAAAATAAGCATTGGTCTTAAATCACCTTGCTAAAACTGCAATCCTTTTGAATATTTTTCTCTATAAAGGAACGATTCTTCTAGAATAAATAAAGAAGCTAATGGGGAGAGAACATCAAAAGATAATCTTCTGAAAAAAGGATTTTTAGCCTACTCTATGTCTTTCTCCATAAAATTCAGCTTAAGACATTAACATGTTATTTGACGTGAATATCAAAACATAGAGCATATTTATGGGTTCAGACTACTGTGCAGAGAGAATTGGCAACATGGAACCTTTTTTATTTCTCCCTATTTGTATTTTCCAAATCAACATGAGAAAAATGAGAGACATTATCCCATCTTATACTCTCCTTTTGAATGGCTGTCTAGTTTAGGCCTACAGGGAGACATGTAACAGCAAAAAAAGGGCGTGGATTTAGGCCTGTTTACGATTCTCAAACTTGGACCAGGCATTTCTTACTCAATTAAGTACAAAAACTATCACCGAAATAGAATGAAATTAATCAAAGGGATGTATATATGATCTGCATCAGTGGTTCCTAACTTTTGTGGATTGGTGGTCTAGCAGGAGTGGGGAGGTGGAGAGAGAAACCAGGCCATGTGAGCGGTGGGCCAGCTATGCACATACTGGCCTGCTGCTTGCACAAATTGAGCTGCATGCACACACATGCACACTGGCCCGCTGCTCATGGAGCCCGGTTCCGAATAGGCCACGGCCTGGTGGTTGGGGACCTCTGTTCTATACGATGCCAGTCTCATTTATATCAAGTTTTGAAAATGCCATGAAAAACTGAAAATAGAACAAGCAGATGCCTCATTTACCATCATAATCTCGACACCGCCTTTTCGGTGGAACATTCCTGCCAAATGAATTAGGTGCAGAATGATTGCCATAGTAATTTGACCAGCTTTCTGTTGTGTTTTCAGGATGGTGAGCTGGTGCAATCACAGTGACAGCAGTAGGAATACACTGAGCTCCAGTGGAATACTGTTCAGCTGAGTTTATGGAAGACAAGGACACAGGGTTGTATGAACTGTCCATGTCACTTCTTTCACACTTGAATTTGGCTCGCTCTCTGTGATCTGTTTGAAAATTCGAAATAAGTTTAGGTAAATTTACACTCTCTTCCAGTTCTTTTGAGGCGTCATGATTCTGCATAAAAATTAACATTACAGTATAATAATCTATCATTGTTCAAGTAAAAACTTCAAATACTGCTAAAAACACACTTTTGACAGTAGGAAAAGTATATAGTTAGGTTCACTGCATAGAGTTCATTGACATTTCTTTCAGAAAACTGTGACCTTACAAAAATGATTTCAATTATTAGATTTTTTTTCTAAAATACTATTTTGATCATATAACATAAATGTAATTTATAGGAGTAGAGATTATTTAGAAATAAGTAACATGCATCCACTTCTTTCAGAAGAGACATAATTCAGTACAGCAACATCTAGCAGTAGGCAAAGAATAACAGAAGGTGCCAATCTATTAGAATATACCTTAGAACAAATTTAATAATTCCCTGCATCAAGGCACTTTTGTAGAACAGTACATAAGTCTGCTGTTGGAAAATGCCCAGCCAGGTTGGGAGGAGGACTCAAGCTGGGAATTAGCCTTGAATCACTGCACAGTTGCAAGAGGTCGAAGACTGACCCCTTCCCCAAGCTCCATGGAATCTTTTGTGTTTCCAAGGGAAGGAAAGCAGTCTGGGGAGATTCCTGTAATACAGGTAGAACTGCAATAAAGTAGTCACACCTTGAACACTTACTGTGTTGATCTATTGTCTGGGCCGGACACCAGCAATTTTTAAAATTAACTCTAATTATTTATCAGAATTAGGTGATATGTGCACACACACACATCCATTAAAAGTATGTTTTGAAATCTGTTTTCATATGACGTCCTACTTGGGTGTAATAGCACTCACCAATATTTCTGCCAGCATCCCTGTCTTTGTTTGCATCTTGGTCTTTGCTTTTACCTCTACTGCGGCTCCGACTTCGGCTTAACCCTCTGCTTTTACTACGACTCTTACTTCTTCCCCTTCGCCAGTCATATTTGTCTCTGTATAAGTCATTCCTATCATAGTATCTATCGTAGTCTCTCCATTTGCCATCATCTCTTTTTCTTTCTCTGGTTCTATTTAAAATTCAAAAGCAAAAAAATGAAGACTAGGATTTTCAAACAACCTAAAACATTTATAGCATTAACATGTAATAAGATGTAGCAATAAGGTGTTTTGTTTTTTCAAAAAATGTATGGAACTCTAAGCTTCGAGAAAAATCATGAATAAAAAAGATAGCAAATATAATCAATTTTCACTACTAGCTAGAATGACTAGAAGTTCAGTATACCTGGTAGATAGCAATAGCACTTAGACTTATATACCGCTTTATAGTGCTCTACAGCCCTCTCAAAGCGGTTTAGAGTCAGCATATTGCCCCCAACAATTTGGGTCCTCATTTTACCCACCTCGGAAGGATGGAAGTTGAGTCAACCTTGAGCCTGGTGGGATTCGATCTGCCAAATTGCAGTAGGAGTAGCTTGCAGTACTGCACTCTAACCAGTGCGCCACCGAGGCTCTTTTAGATGCACTGTTCTAAACACAAATGCTCTCTGAAAGTTTTTTGTGCTGGTAAGGATTGTAATACTCAATCAGATGTATCAGCACAGATGAAAAAATATTCTTGTTACATATCAACCATTTGAATAAGTGACAAGAGCAAATAAAATACAGCATATGAATTGTATTTAACTCAATCAGAGTGTATAGCAAGACCATCTGAGAATAAAGAAGATGAAATATACTTTCAATGATTAATAAATACAAACCTTTGCTCGTTAGAATCTGAACGATTTTTCTGCGGGCTAGTGTATTTCTTCTTTTTGTTCTCTCGGTCTTCTTCAAAAGATTCCTGAAATGTCTAACAACAAATATGAACATTATTATGAAATAAAACCCAATGATATGGGAGACAAAAGCAATAATAATAACACAGACTGACAATAAACAACAAATGCCAGCATTAAAAATAAATAAAGCAATTTATATATGGATTTCATTCATTGAAATCATTATAAATGTACATAAATGTATAGCACTTTTTTTTTGTAGCATTCCTTGTATTAATTCAGAATGGGTTAAAAGGATATATAAAATATCCTGTGTGTGAACCATTCTGTGCACAAAACAGCACATGGTCTGTTTAGACCCAAACCTGGAACATGCATGTTTAGTGTGGGTGTACACAAAAAAACCCATGTTCTGGGCACAAAGGTTGTGAGGTAGAAGACAACAGCAATAATCAAACCAGTGACATGGAGAAGCAAGGTAGGGGAGAAAAGGAAGATTGGGGGTGGGGGGGAGTAGGCATCCCAATGTACCTGAAATTCAGGTGTGATGACAGCAGCAGTAAAGAGGAGTATGCTAGGACTCATGGGAAAGGGATGGGCATGGGTTCTTCTTGTGCAGTGGTGTTGTGATTGAATTCATGTATGGTGGCAGCAGAAATGAAAGAAAGCTTCAGGACGGGACTGGGGCTAGAATTACTAGAATGAGCAAGCAACCAGAGGAAGAGAAATGTGCCCTATCCTTGCCTTATTCTTCCTGCAAAAGTATCTGGAATCTGTCTTGCCTGAAATATGGAATAAGCAAGGCTGCAACTACCTGGAACAGGTCCAATGAAATCTTGACTCACAATGCTTTCCCAGCACAAAAAAAGCCGTTTTTTTTCTTTCTCGGGTTACTGTTATAAGTTTGAAAATTACAAGGGCAAAGAGTGGGAACTAAGGATTCATGACACTAGAGTTCTCTATGAAAACAATAGCAAGTCCTAATTTGCTCAATTTCTGGTCAGGAATTTCAAAAAATGTTACATTATACGTATTGTTTTTATGGGAATAAATTGATGCTAGCTTATGGAACAAGTACATCACCCTTGAAAATCTTGAAATATAAATTTACAAATCAAATAGATGGAGATTTTAAAATTTATATTTTCATTTTTTACTTATTTCAAATCTGAGCCTTAAGACAGCACTATTTTATTCTGACAAACACATCAGATCTACTGAACAACATTCAATAAAGAATGTCTACTTCCAACAACTATGGGCTCTTTCAAGCAAATTAAAATGATTTCTTATGAAGAGAAGAGCCATCAATTTTAATACAGGTAGTCCTTGATTTATGGCTACAATTGTGCCTCAAATTTTGGTTGCTAAGTGAGTTTTGCCCCATTTTATGATCTTTCTTGCCACAGTTGTTAAGTGAATCTAGCTTCCCCACTGATTTTGCTTGTCAAAAGGTGATCACATGACCTTGGGACACAGCAACAGTCACAGGTATGAACCAATTGCCAAGCATCTGAATTTTGATCACATGGTCATGGGGATGCTACAAAGGTTGTGTGAAAAATGGCCATAAGTGCCACTGTAACTTTAAATGATCACTAAATTAACTGATGTAAGTCAAGGATTACCTGTAATGAGACTGTGTTAAAAAATGAAAGTTATGTGGGACTGGGAAGTTCAAGAAAAATCTCTCCTCAATCTGCTATTAAATTGGTCCAATCTGGAAATCAGAACCTCAAAACACTCAAACTGCTTGTTAAAATAAAAACTGAACAATTTGGTAATCTACAATTGGGGTGTGGATTGGAAGAATGAAGCATTTGTTTTTTCAAGCACCTTTTTAAAAAAAATAAAATAAAAGCACTTTTGTGACAGAAATGCAAAAGAAAAAGAAAAGCGTTTGATGCAGTGGCTAAAGGCATTGGGTTAGATACCAGGAAACAGTGAATCCTGGTATCTACCTTAGGCACCAAAGCAACCTTTTTCAATCACAGCAAATCATTTTTGAAAAACGTTGCAAAAAAACCAGCATGGGCTTGTCTCTTAATACTCAAAACTGACTGAAAGGTATAAAATAATAAATAAACAAAAACACCTTGTGAACCTTTAAGCACAGTGAAACCATTACACTTTCAGCTTGTGTGGCAATTAGCGGCATAGGAAATATTGCACAAATGGAAGGAGGAAGAGATTCAACCAAGTATCAATGTATCACAGAATATCCCACAGTCAATGAAAAAAATGTAGCTGAAACTAAGTCAGATCACCTGCTTTAAAAGAAAATTTGGAGGTATATTCTTTATAATTCTTTATTTTCTTGCACCTTTGTTTTTGCTCTTTCATTTTTCCTCTTTTTTAAAGTTATTAGTTCTTGTTAACTTTTTATTCTGTATTTAAATTTATAATGAAATGTATATAAAAAAAAACAATGATCTGAAATAAACTTCCAAATCAATCTGAAACATCTACAGGAAAGAAAAAAGATTTTAGAAAGTCTTGCAGTCTCCAGACTTAAATATTAGTGAAATCTGTGCAGAGATCTCAAAAATACTGTGCACGCTGGGAGATCCAACAATATTTCTAAGCTAGAAGAACTCTGTGAAGAGTAGCACGAAGCCAGACTAGGAAAAAACAAACAAACTTCTAGCTGGCTAAAGGAAATGTTTGGAAGCTGTTATTTCTGCCAAAAGAAGTGTTGCAGAATGCTGATTAAAAGGATTTTGAAACCTTTGCACCCTGTTACATTATTTTCTTATTCTGAACCTTAAAATTTGCAAGCAGATAATAAAGAGAAATTTCCTGACAGAACAGTTAATCAGTGGTACAACTTGTCTCCAGAAGTTGTAGGTGCTCCAACACTGTAAGTTTTTAAGAAGAGATTGGTCAATCATTTGTTTGAAGTGAAGTTTCCTGCCTGAGCAGAGGATTGGATTGGAAGATCTCCAAGGTCCTTTCCAACTCTGTTGTTATGGTTACTATTAACTATATACTGAAATTTGCAGAATAATGTCATGTTTAACTTTGCACTATGTAGATACTATATCAAGACTGGTTCATTTAGGGACTTATTATCATTTGACTAAACATTTGCATACATCTTTTATGTTTTATTTTTGAACCAAAAGATAAGTTTAGACCTATGTAAAACATTCTTCCAAATTATTTTCATCACTTTATCATCATGTTCATTTAGGTAAAGTCAGTATCCAAGTATCCAACAGATACTTGTATTTCATTCAGTCTTTCACTACCATGTTTCTTTCAAATGTTTTTAGCACAAACCAAAGTGTATCTTAAGATAACCCCTTATGCTTTTGTACCACTGCTTCTGTTCATAGTGTAGTGAAATTTCTAAATTTCAACTCCCACACTAGAGTTTTTAAATTAATTACTCATTGTGAAAACAGGTAATTTATTAATTTATAGGATCCATTTTAAGACTGTCATAAATAGTGTTTCAGATTTTCAATGGAAATTGATTTTGGAGTGTAAATCTTCACAAGTAGAATAGCACTTTCTGAATTAACACAGATGGTCTGCACAAAATATGTAGCAGACAAGATTTAGCTACTGTATAATATTTTCCTAAATATTTTTGTGGAAAAAAAGCAAAACATTATTTGATTACGTGCCATCAAATTGGTGACAGGTTTTAGCAACTACATAAATATTCTCCATGACAATTTGTTTCTAAATTATCCCCAGGATGTCAGAATTTTCTTAAATTCAAATGAAGTTGTCCTAATGAATAATTTGATAGCAAAGAACAGAATTTAGAAGACAGAAAAATCACTGCGTGTTTTATGAGTGGAGGACTATGTGATACAAAGATATCATCTCTCACTTGACCTTATCTAAATATAGCAGAGATCTCAAATGTAATACAGTCTGAGTTAATAAAACATTAATCTTAAAACAACACGTTATTTTCCCAATTACATTTACTCCTAAATAAAATATTCATTGTGTTATGAAAGTACAATATTTAAAATGGCAGCCTCTGACCTTGTAATTAAATAAACAAAATACAAGCTATGAAGCGATTCAAGCAGGACAAGAATAAAATTTTTGCATTATTCCATACCAACCTCTGAAATGGGAATAACCTTCTTTAACACAGTATTTAGCATCTATAATAAAATATGAAATACTGTATGAAAAATACAAATATAAAAAGCACATTTAATGCAGCACTGAAAACTACTTAGCATCACATTAGCTTTTTGTCTTATGAATGAGTGTATTTTCCCCAAAGATCTTATCTTTTAGCTGTAATTCTTGAATGGAATCATCCAGATTTTATTTTTGATGTTAAGACAACATAAGGGTATGCATGAACTGGGAAATCTGTTTTATTTGTTGCATGAAAACAAGCATACAGTGCCTGAGTAGATTGACATAAAGGTTGAGTAGATTGTTCTAGATAGGGTCTTGATTCAGCCAAATCATGGCCATGTTATGGGTTTTATCCAAGAAAAATTTAAAGATGTGAGAAGGTGGGTGGAATCCCATGTCTCCCTTTCCTTCTCTATGCTATGTGCCAGCCTGCCTGTCTTACATTCCCTATTGTTAAATTTAAATTCAAGCATGGCATACCTAACTGGTTTATCCAGTCACATGTTTATTTGACTTTCGTAGTTTCTTCCTTCATCATAGCTGTTCTTTTATTCAACTAGCCCATTGCTCTCAAATGGTTTTCCTTGACTAGTCAATACCTTCCCCATCTTTCTATCCCATTTTTCCTAGTGCTGGAAGCATCAGTACTACTGGTTTTATTTTATTTTTTTTGTGTGGTTTTCACATTGGAATATAGGTATTTAAGCTCCATCAATGCTCAGACAAAGTACACATGTTTTCATCCAGTATTGATCAGCCAATGTTGTCTGTTTCATGCATAGGATAGTCCTTGCAAGAAGCCTTTTATGCATCCCTGATAAATATCTGGACTCAGAGTCAAATTAAAATGAAAGCAAATGGTTGAATATCTTCAGTGAAAGAAACATTCCATTATAAAAAATAAGATATTAAGTGCGTCAATACATCATCATAGTAGCTCCTTATAGAATTCTTCAAACATGGTCCCCTTTATTACAGAGATTTCCTGAATTTCCCCCCAAAGGAATTAGAAAACAATTCAGAAAACAGTTCAGCAAAAAATAATAATCAACAAACTTTCTTATGAATCTAATCCTGAATGGTTGATTCAGCCTATGAAGTGGTATGTAAATTTAAAGTGCTACTGCTATCAGGAAACATAGTACATGTCTAGCTACCGTGTTTCGCATATAATAAGGCTGAGTCTTATTTTTTTTTTGAGCCCCGAAAAGACGGCTAGGCTGTCTTTTCGGGGGTGAATTAATTTCTCCCCACTCCCACGCACCCTCGCCTAGAGCACCCTGCAGGCAGCCATGCCTCGCCATCAGCTGCTCCTAATGACTAATCATGGCGGAGCGCTCCCTACCCCCGTCAAGCGCCTTTGCTGAAGACCTGGGTATGGTGTTGGTTGCAGGCCGGGTCAGCAGGTGGGTGGAGGCGGTGTGGATGTCAGCCTTGGCAGGGCACTTTAAATAGCAAGACCTTTGGAGCCCGCCGCTGCTTCCTCCGCTGCTCTTGCTTTCCCTTTGCATTCCTCCACCGGCAGCGTTTTAGCCGTTTCTTGGGCAGGGGAGCTGCCTCCGTAGCTTCCACAGTTCCTGCTGGCGTTGGCGAGAGAACAGCGCCAGTGCTGGCGGGAACAGTGGAAGCCACAGAGGTGACTCCCCCACCTGAGAAGCACCTGAAACGTTTCCACAGTACCTGCCGGCGCTGCCTAAAAAACATGCTGGGTCTTCCTATTGGGGGGGGGGGGGGGGGGGGGCTTATTTTTGGAGAAATACCGTAAGTACAGAATAAGTATCACAATTCTAGCATCCTTTATTATATATAAAAAAACAAGTCTTCCCAATTCAGATTGGTGTTCCATAAGTTCTTGTTGCTTGTCTCCCTTACATAATTTGTGCAGAAGGCTACCTATCCATGTTCTAACATCAGAAAGGGCAAAATAGTGCGGAATACAATTGGGCAGCTTCCAGCAGAAATTTCTGAAACTTATTTCACATTCAATTCTTTTCAGCATTACCAAAATTAGTTTCATTCACCCAGAATCATATTTATAAGTAATAATAGTATTGGCATTAGAACTAACAAAATCCCTGTTAATTGTAAATTACATAACTTAAAACCAGGTATATATGAATAGAAGCATAGGTCTTCCAATTGTAGTGTAACTTTCTTATAATTAAGCCATAGGTAAGGAGTAGAATACTAGGAGTTATGCGCCCATGCCCACCACTTCCATAGCCTGGTTCCCAACAGCTCAAGACCCGAAGGTGGGTCATGGCCTGGGGGTTTGGGACCCCTGATGTATACTGTGTTTCCCCGAAAATTACACCCTGTGTTATAATTTTTTTGCCACCAAAAAAAGGTACCAGGTCTTATTTTCGGGGGGGGGGGGGGAGGGGGAATGTGACTGACTCACTTCACTTTGTGCGTCGCCCCCCGGCCTCCTTTTTGCTGTCAGAGGCCTTCAGTAACTTCTCTGGCTTCAGATAATTGCAGCCAGGCCTCGCACATCTCGGCCCATTTCTTCTGTAGGCAGCAAGGTTTTCCTGAAAGCCTTTGTAGCCGATAACAGCTCCGGATCAATCTGGAGCTGTTATTGGCTAGAGGTCTGGCTGCAAATATCTGAAGGTAAGTAGTAGGGCAGGTCCCCCATCCCCACCCTAGTTTAATTTTTACTTGCGCACCCTTGAGTGGATGGGGTCTTAATTAGGGCTTATTTTTTGGGTGGGGGGGTAGGGCTTATATTGGGTACATGTGTAAAAAATCAAGCTAGGACTTAGGTGACATTTTCGGGGAAACATAGTAACAATTCAGGTTTCCTTCAAAACTAAATGAAAAACTATATACCGTGTTTTTCCGACATTAAGACTGGCTTTTATATTAATTTTTGCTCCAAAAGACTCATTAGGACTTATTTTCCGGTTCTGTCTTATTTTTGGGAAAATATATAAATACGTCCACCTGGCTAACAAGCTTAACTGGGGCTTATTTTTGGGGTAGAGCTTGTATTACAAGCATCCTGAAAAATCATGCCAGGACTTATTTTCTAGTTGGGTCTTATTTTAGGGGAAATTGATATCAAGTAAAACTAGAATAAGGCAATACTTTTTTACTTACCTGAGATTAAATCCCATTACATTTTACTGGGTCTTTCTTGGTGATTTGCTTTGACTTATGCACAACCACCTTAGAGTATGTTCAATGAACATTATTGGGGTTAATTCTGAAAGGATTTGCATAGGACTCCTCTAAGTATCAAGGAAATTATACTGAAAAACTTACCATTGCCTCCTCTTTGATTTCTTCTTTTCCTTGATTAGTCTTCAGATCTGGTTTTACTGGTTCATTAGGAACTAGGTAATCCTTAGTATATAGGCTTTCAAATAGTTTGTCAACAAAACCCGATGTTTCTGTGGGAGACAAGCAAGAAAATTAATCACATTTTAATGAACCTAACTTTCTAGTTTTGCATTAAAATTGCCTCCCCCCCAGATCAATTCAACCCCAGTAAATGAAAGAGCCTTAAACTTGGTTTTCCAGTAACAGAAACATCACTACCGTACCAAACTGTTTCAGACATAAATTGTGATGTGATTGAGACCTGTTATTTGAATTTGAAACATTAAATACTGCATGCTTGCCCTGCCCTCAATTATGCCTAAAATGGTTGTTCAGATGTCAGGGTCATATTCTTAAAACAATATTAAGAATCCACTGGGAGATCATTCTGTCTGCTGAAAACGATGGTTTAAATTTAATTTTAAAACCAGTATAATTTCTTCAAAGCACTAACTTTATAGCCTATTGAGAAAAAAAAAATCATGGCTGCCATCGTGAAATTTTAGGTTGTTTTCACTATCTACTTCAGCTGTGGCTTTTAGGATGCTGACAAAGATTTCCCTGCATTTGGACAAGCTTGGATAAAATCAAATGCCACCAATTTTAAGTAAAAGCTTATGTAATATCATATAGTTTCATTATAAATTCCCAAATTATTCTGGATGATTACCTTTTCTGGAGGAAATAAGTCTTAACAATCATACTGGCCTTCCTGTATAGCATGGGTAAGGTAGGTTGTTTTCAGTTTGGATCAAAGTTGGGAAGTGGAGATGCAGTGGCTTGCTTCTTTCTACCTTGCTCATCCATGTTAGAGCTGCAGATAGGAAGTAGATGCACACTGACATATTATGTCCTAGCAGGTTCTCCAAACTTAGACAACTAGGCCTACTGCATGCTGGAGTTAAGATGGCCCTTGGCCTGATAAGGAACTATTCTTATAAGAAGCAAAAGATTGCTGCATCTGAACAAAACCAATATTTTTGAGTGAAATTACAGCACGTTGTTTAATGTTTTAATCTGCCAAAATGACATTGAAATGTTTTTGCCATTGCCAATTTTTGAGTTATTTTTACTTTTTTGGGTTCCTAGTAGTCTCCCTTCTAAGTAATAATAACTCTGATTAGCCTTTTAAGACTAGCAAAGCCTAAGCACGTGCTATACTCAGCTGGGGCAAATTTCCCTATGTTTAGCACCAGCATTTTGTGGAATGAATCAGATATTTATCTTAATTATCTGTCATTAGGTGGTGTTGACTATTAGCAATCACACAGATTTTCTTCATGATGATTTGTTTTTAATTTTGTCCTTCAGGTCTTCCAACCGAGGGCCCATCACACTGTGACTGATTGCATCCATCTTATTGTTGGTTGTCCTCTTCTCTTGCTTTTCATCTTTCTCACCTTTAGAACTTCTCCAGGGAGCTAGGTTTTGCCTAATGTACCCCCAAATAGGATAATTTGTTAGTGGTCATTTCTGCCTTGAATGAGAACTCTGGGTTAATTTGTTTGATGCTCCATTTGTTTGTTTTCCAACAACAAAGTTTGAAAGTGTTAATACGACACTTTCCTTTACTTGCTCCTTTACATATGGTTAATCCTAAAAAACAGAATATATCTACTACCTTGATATCTCCATAATCAATTTTAATGTTGGTTGTTGCATCTGTTGTCATTAGTTTTGTCTTCTTTATAATTAGCCCCATTTTTCACTGTGCTCCTTAACTTTATTACTAGAGCTTGCAGATCCTTTGCATTTTTAGATATCAAAGTAGCGTCATCAGCACAGTGTGGGTTACTGATGTTTCTTCCCCAAATTTCAAAGCACAGTAATCTTCCAATCCTACTCCCTTAAGTATATCCATCATTTAGGAGAGAATATAGTTTTGTCTTGCTCAAAGAACCAGTCTGTAGGTTCCTGATCTGTAAATAGGTTTCCCATGAGGACCGGATGTTCTGGGGCAGGAATTTATATATTTGCCCTTAGTATATTTTAAATCTGCCCAATAAGTGAAGGTCTTTGGGTAAATTATATATTTTAAAATTATATTTTAAAAGAAAAGCAACAATGTAGTAATATTTAAAAGTTATTATAAAATATGTAAGTCATTATGTGTATTATTTGTAACTCAGTTATAATGAAAAAATCCATACACACATACACGTATATGTATATTCATAATATGTAATTAATAAAGATACATAACTGTACCTTTTTGCAGAAATACATCTAGCTGATCAGCACAGAAAGCCTTCAGTTCTTTTTCTGGCTTGTCTTTTTTGACCAGTGCAACAACATAGTTAGCCAAGGCTGATGGATCAGCATCACATCTGAGGAAAAATACTTTTATTAGCATATAACTTTTAGTGTGAGAAGTCTAACACAAGATGATATGTTGCAATAAGCTTCTCTGAAAATGCAGTATCTTATTCACATAGACAAGTCTGGTACAACTTCTAGATGGGTGACTGGTATACAAATAGAAAATTTAATGTACAAACTTAGAAGAGCTAAGCAAAACATTTCACCTAGGAAGCAATGCTCCGTACTAATGCCAAATTCAATGTTATTAAGAAATACTAATATTAAAAGTAAACTAACATTTCATTCAGACTAGAACGTAAGATTCAGCTCATATACCACACTTCTTCACACTATATTTAGTGTTAAATCACTAGATTTAGTGTTACCAGATCATAGAAAAAGCCACAACATGACTGAAGGTTTATGTTCATAAAAATGCCTTTAAAAAATGTTAAATGAACCAGTTTGTATTTTTTCTATATTATCGGCTCCATATGAAGTCTCTTCCGTTACTACAACCTTAGCATTTTTATGCATATTATTTTACTGTTATTTCCTCATGGTTCCAGTTTTAGAAGACACTATTTTGCTGGGGGAAAATGCTTTTACTTTTTTGCCTGCCTGATCCTTGGTTGGCCTCATCAGTATTTTCTCAGGTGCTCTCAGATTATTTTTTTCAGAGGTGCATTTTTTCCTTTCCTCAAGTTTTTGTTCAGATTCTTTTCCTGTCTCTGCTCCTCCCCACTTCAGTCAGTCATCTGGGGACTTCCTGTCATTTTCTTTCCTCTCCCTTACATAGTTTTTCTGCTTGTCATGTCAGATTGTTCTGTGTGAAGTTGTCATCCCGTCCAAATTAACACCTTTCCTTCCTGAGTGCAGCACTACAAGTTGGTTTCAAGAGTAATTGGGTATTAATTGAACTATTATGGTGTTGGAGCCATGCACCACCATTAACTTTCAATATTATTATAGATATTATATTAAGGGCTCAGGAGGAAACAGATATAAACTCTATAAACAGTAAAAAGACCTGAATCATTTGCCTAAACCGAGTATCTTACTTATTCCTTACAAAAATATTACTCTTAAGATGTCCTAATAATCATCATTTCCATCAAGCAATTGAAAATATTTCATGTCCTGAAATTCTTTTAAAGTAAACCATAAACACAACTTTCTTAATATATAAATCTTTAGGTTATAATAAAAATATGCTCCCAAGAATAATCTATTTTGGTAATCTATTTTTACTATAACCGAAATATAGGTTGGGAGTATATTCAAAAATCTACTGATCTGATTTTTAAAATACTAACATATAAGTTATGACATTGGAAGTATTAATCATATATTAGCTACAACAGTGTTATAAATTATAGTGGGAAAAACTAAAGAAAGCAATAAGGAGAAAAAGACAAGATCTCTTGCAGATAAATATTTAGAATATTTGACATAAAAGCCCTATTGTGCATATTTGGCTGCAAAAGAATGCTGAATACCACTTCAATGGCATACAAAAAGCAAGTTTGTCACAGGTAAAGTATCAGAAGAAAATGTAGTTACAGGTAGAGTTGCATGCAAAAGATCTTAGGGCAAGTATTCAGGAAGTAGAGCCATTGCAAACTTGAAAATCCTGAGGTACAGTAATATTTTGTCTTAAAGCAACTGTACATTTACAAGATACGAAATATACAAATCTCTTTATACATTTTTGGGGTATATTCATGTATAATGTTGGCTTTGAAATGAAGATTTAAAATATGTACATTGTGTGTTGATAGATCCTTGTTTACATACACAATCATTGTTTTGTTTATGCTTTTTATGCTGCTGAAACTAATGAATGAAATAATGTAAACTCAATCCTTCTCAACATTAACTTAATAGTACAACCACAAGTTGATTATTGAAAATGGCTTGTCTTGAAAGTAATGCACGTATTGCATTATATATTGGCCCCATTTATGCATTATACTATGTTGTGATATGGTTATAGTTCACATATGAACTCAAATATTGTGGGTTGTAAACTATGTTTGTTTATTGCATGAGGGAATGAAGCAAGACAGTGAAGAACCACTATGATTTGCCAAGATTTTTCATGATGTGTATCTCTTTGTAGATGTTTCCCCTTGATATATGTTGTTATGGCTCTAGAGTTCTTTGGATATGTTACATAGGCTGAAAAACAGCTTCTATCCCAGAGCAATAGCTCTTTTGAATTCTGCTGTATCCTGCAGTGTTAGGGGTTTCCGGTTCAATGTGTGAAGGATGTGTGTTTGTGTTTATTTTTGTGGTCATAGTCACAATGTACACTGAAGATAGTGTTTGATTTCGTTGTACGAGGTGCAATGACAATAAAGTAAACTAAAAACTAAATGAACTCAACCGAGATCTATTTGATCTACATAACTTACTGTAAGATTAAATGTAGCCATGTTATAGAAGAAACCTTTGGAGGTTTGTAAACAAATAAAACCAATTGATCCATAAATCTGTGTGAAAACCTTCATCTAGATGTCTATGTCTATTGTTGAATAAAACATAGGACAGACTTCAGTTGCTTGGTAGTGTATATTAAGTGCACAATTGAACAGAATTTTTAAGGAAATCTTAAAGTGCATATTTCAATAATTCCCTGAATAGAAAATGATGAGAAATTTGTTTAGTATTTTGTAAATACTTCCTTTGACAGAAATAGCAACTTCCAAATAGTCAGCTAAGACTCTATTCTTGCTTTTAGACATTTTTTCACCAACTCTTCTCTATTGAACTCTTACAGGCAATATTCTTAGGGTTCCTTGCACGTTTGAGATCCCCCCAGATTTTTAATATACAACTTGGTGGTGCAGGCTGTTAATCATCTAGCACTTAGCTCAATTGCCTGCAATTAGTGCAGGTTCAAATCCCACCAGGCTCAAGGTTGACTCAGCCTTCCATCCTCTCGGGGTAGGTAAAATGAGGACCCAAGATTGTTGGGGGCAATAAGCTTTGTAAAAAATGCCGCTTGGGGGGGGCAAAAAGCCCTAGTAATAAGCAGGCACATATAATGGAATGAAGGCTATTGCCGAGCACTTAGCATGGTGCTCTAAAGACTGTAAGCTGCCCTGAGTCTCCGAAGAAGGGCTGCATATAAATGTATGGTAAAAATAAAAAGTAAAAAAAAACTCTGTGGACTGTTCAGGTTATTCTAGAGCATTATTTTTGTATGTTTCAGATCATTCTTGTTGAAATAGTCAACCCGTTTTGGCTTCAGTTTCTTCACTGACTGTGGGACATCAGCTTCTATATTTTGATATTAAGTTGAATTCATTTCTCCTTTTACTTGTATAAATATTTCCTTTACCACTGACTGCCATATAATTCCAAAACATAATAGAGCCATCTTGTGTTAATGGCAGCTAAGGTATTCTTTTCTTCAAATGCTTTACACTTTTTCTCCAAATGTATGTTGTGTGTATGGTTGTAACCACATTGTTAATTTTTATTTCATCAGTCCAAACTCCTTTGTTCCAAAATGTTTTAGACCAGTTCAAGGGTTTTTTTTGCGTACCTTAGATGATGACTTTTGTGATGAAGTTGGAGAAAAAGTTTCTATTTGTATCTATTCCTTGCAGTACATTCTTGTATAATGTATGTTGTACTGTGGACAACTTCTTCAGTGTTAACTAAACTTTTCAGCAGGTAATTTGCAGCAATCTGTGAGTTTGGTTTTGTAGATATGTCCAGTTCCAGGCAGTTTTGGCAGAGATTTGTCTTGATCTTCATACTAATGTCCCACAGCCAGTGAAGAAAATGAAGCTGAAAAGAAGTTGGATAGTTCAGCAGGACAACAATCTGAAAGATACTTCCAAATCAATCATGAAGCTCTTATAGGAGAGAGAAATAAAGGATTTGAAACAGTCTGTACAGTTGAAAATTACCGAAAACCTGTGGAGAGAAAACGCAAGCATGCCTTTCAGGCTAACAGACCCAAAGATTGCTAATCTAGAAGATATCTGCAATGAATAGTCAGGAAAAAAAATCCAAAAGCAACAACAGAAAAACTTCTGGGTGGTCAGAGGAAATATTTATTTGGAAGTTGATATTTCTGCTGAAATAAATATTACAAAATGCTGACTAAAAGAGTGTCCAGACATTTTTATTTTCCACATAGATTTTTTAAAATCTATAAACAACTGCTTACAAATAGCAAACATGCCCTGAGATTTACAGCTTAACTGTTAACCATATGCAGGTTGTATTCTCTTAATTTAAGGATTCATTGAAATGTAAATAGCCATGGATAACTAAACTTTTGCATTCAGCTGTAAAAAAAAAAAACTAAATTATGAATACTAAAATAGCCTTTCAAATGTGCTTAGAAATTTGGACACACATTCATAATCCTATGATTTTATATGATATAAAAATTCAAACTGAGGCTCCACAGGTTAGTTAGAAATGCCAACTGCTTATGCAACAGAATAATTCAATGTTATTCTACCTCATTTTATTTTTATCTTAGGAAACCAAATCAGCATTCCAGTTTAAGCACTTAATTCACGAGACATCAAAACTACCAGCACTTAAAACAGGCTGTAAAGTTTGGGATAACATAGTTAAGTATTCAAGGCCAAAGAGAAAAGTTAATAATTACAAAAAAAATAGATATTGAGAAAATTTAAGTATATTCTCTGGAACTTGTACTCATCATTTTAAATGTGATACATGCAGCACAGTATTCTTTAATGTAACACGTACACTTTGATTTTTTTAAGTGTCACTTTGAAAAAACTAAGTGGTTTGTAGTATAAGTTACGATTTGTACTTATAAATATATATGCAATTATAGTACAACACAGCTATTCAATAAAATATTTTCCTCTGTCAAAACAACTGACACAGTAAACAGAAGATACAAAGTTGTATTCCAAAAACTCCTCATGAATGTTCTGAAAGATATAACTGCTATAAGGTACGAATTTTGGAGAAAGTAAAACAAAATGTTTCAGGATTCAAAACTTAAATGGGTCAGAAACTCTCGAAGTTATAGACAATGTGCTTGCATAAAAAAATTAAAAAAAAAACCTCTTGGTATTAGTTTACCAATAATATCGAACTTGGTTAAAAAACAAATTTCATTATTCTAGCGAGGTGCTCTTTCTTCTAAAGTCCCCCTCCCTTCTTTTTTTTTTTTAGTACTCAACTCAAACCCAAATTTAGAGAACGGGTCCGAGCGAAGGATGGGCAATGGTTTCATTTCTTCTCCGAACTGTTATAGTATATGATCCACTGCCCTAAATAAACGGTTTTTTTTTTTTACTTCCACGCAGCACCTCTGAACAGGAGCCTCCCTCTCTGTCAAACCTTCATTCTCCGCAATACTCTCAAACCACGATCGGGACGTTTTGGGAACTAAGTAGACGAGCAAAAACCCCGCTTTTTGTCCCTGCGGAAACTCAGGCGCTTCATCACCCCCTTCATCCTCACGTATCTCACTCTCACACACACCCTCCCGGTTCCCAGTTTATTCTGTAGCTGTTACTACAATGCCTTGCTCGGAATCTAGGCGGAGGGACCCTCCACGCCACTGGCAGGACCCGCGCCCTTCTTCCCTTGGGTCAAGATTAACGCATCCCTTGCGGGCCCCTTCCGAAGCCAGCCCACCCTTCTTTCCTGGGTTAAACCCCATAATCTCCGCCTTAAGGTCCCAAGAGTCCCCTCACCCTGCGCTCCCACCGCCCCCGGGCTCCCGCCCGCCCTCCAGTTCCTTGGCTGCTTTCCCGCACTCACATCGGCTCCAATAATTTGGCCAGCCAGGACTTGAGCGCGTCCACGTTCTCTATGATCATGGCGAGGAGGATCGTGGCGGCGGCGGTGCTGCAGTTACACTTCAGGCAACATTCCGCCTCCCCTTCCCCCCCCGCGTTGACTCCGGTCCCTTCTTCCCTCTCCCGCCAAGTAGTCACTCGCCAGCAGCAACAGCAGCACCACTAACTCTCGCCCCTCCCCCGCTTCGCCGAGCCTGGGCCTAAGTCAGACCAGGAACTAGCTAAACCGAGAAGGCGCAACGCAACCTGCTGGGTATCGGAGAAGGGGCGGGCACCCGGTTTCGCGGCGGAGCCAATCGGACGACGGAGCCTCGAGGAAAGCCGGCCAATCGCGCGACAGCGCCCCCGAGCGAAGGGAACCAATCCGAAAGCTGCTGGGAGTACAGTAGCAAGGGAGGTGAGGTGGGGGGGTTGACACCGGTGGGAGGCCTCAGCAGGTTAGGTCGAGCCAACAAGCATTGAAATCTTTGTGAAGGGAGCTCTTAATTCAGAAGAGCCGCTGCTGAAGCGCGGGTGATTGGAATACGTGAAACCACGCAGCGTAAAAAGTGTGTTTCCGAGCTTTTGCCGAATACATTACTACGTACAACGCACGTTAATCGGGCATAGATCGAGTCGGAAGTGATCTGCGTTCTATGTACGGCGTCGTGTTAATTCCTCAACGGCGAAATTTTTTCACGCTATCTTCAGCAAATGCATGGTGATTGACGTTCGCATCAGGGAAAAAGTTGTAACGGTTTCGCGAACTATTCTCTTCATGTATAAACTATTCTCTTCATGTATATGTGTATAGTACAGAGCCAAACTAAATTGCTGAGGTTCAATTGCACATGGCTACATTTTAAACAAGGATGTTTTTATTCACTATTAATGTATTATAATGTGTCAGTACTTTTATAAATTGTAAATAGTGATGTCTATTGCTGGTCTAAGACCGTAATAAAGTTATATTCTTCTTTACATAACTCATCATGTACAGTATTTACCTACACATGGACAGAAAGGCTAGTGTGGTTTAAAAAAGTTTTGAAACAGGATGGGGGAAGCAAGTTTAAATCCTTTTTCAGCCATGGATACCCAATGAATTAGGCCAGTCACTCTTAGCCCAATCTACTTTACTGAGTTCTAGGAATAAAATCTAGAGAAATACTATATCTGTAAATTCTTTTAGTTAATGGCTATAATAAAGTTAACATCAGCAACTGGAAATTGTATACAAAAACACTGCATTTGACCCTTATTTATGCTATTCCTAATATTTATGGATACATTATATGATAAGCCATATTTTTTCTATTATTTCTTTAGTAATGTTATTTAACAAAACGTTCAAACCAAAATAATGCAGAATAATTTTATTTTCATTTATCAAGCTAACCAAATTGACAGAAATCAGATCTAGACACTTGATCGGGACTAGATTGAATGGCAACCATTTTGAAATTAAAGTTGGAAAATAAAGTGATGCAGCAAAAATAGTAATATAACACCTAAATTTAATTTTTAGGAGCTCATTTAGCAAGTTATATGCAAAATATTAAAGCATATTTTCAGTAAGAATGCTTATTGTTTCATGAAGCTAAAGAACAAAACTTCAAAAAAATTCTTTATTTCTAACATTTATTAGTTTCCTTGTGTTTTAAATTTCTGCTATGGATCAAGGAATTTTAAATGAATATATCATCTCTTCTGTAAACAGAACACTCTTGGAGCATATATTAAAAATTCCAGTTATGTCTTGTATCTTCATATTATTTAAGATTGGATATTTGCTCCTTACAATGTAACATATTCATTTTTAATTTGGGGGAGGGTTAATTCTATAGGCTTGGATATGTCTACTCAAAAGTAGGTTTATATTCGTCATTACAGTTTATTGCAAGATAGTGAATTTATGAATGTACAGTAGCTAAAGAATGTAATTACAGTAAACAATAAACTAAATAAACTATCACATACCTAAAGCATCTTTGGAAGGGATTTTTCACCAAAGGGATTTTCAGTGCTGATACTTGTGATGAATATGACAAATGAATCTGAACTATTTTAGTTTCCAAAATGCCTATCAATGATAGATGGTCTGGGTTTAGAAACTAAAAAGGCACTTCCTATCATATTTTAAATGCTATTGCTGCATTATTACTGCACAAGATAAGTCTAATTTTGTTAGTGCTTTGAATCCCTGTGCATATTGTTGTATATGTTCAGTACAGCAAAAAAATTATTGCTTATGTAGTAGTAAATACTGATTTCAATAGGATTTCCTAATAATATTGAATTTTTAACTGTATATAAGCATAAATGTAAAAAAAGCCATATTCTACTTCCTCAGAGTTTAAAGGAAAATTAGTTTAAATAAAAGAACTGTGAAGAAACAACAGATGGTTTAATAAAATCCTTTATCTCTTGGAATTCTTTTTCACTTTGAGAAACATTGCAATATGATGACATCAAATTGAACATCAAACGGCACTGAAAAGTTTCTTGAATATATCACAACTTTTGTATACTTAGCAAACTTTCAGAAACATGTCAGTGAGCCTCACATAGGACTACAGTGCATGCAACTTGTTTTTGCTCCTGCAAAATGCATTCCTTTGGCAGTCCTAAATGATGGTGCTCATATAATCCAACCAACTTAAATATCCAAATTATAATTAGTTATATTTACTTTACAATACGGCTGGAAGGCATTTTTTTCAGTGGGAAGAAAAGTATTTAAAAATTAATAGAATGCAAACAATACTGATTACATTTGCAACAGCTTCTGAAAAAGTATACAAGTTATTTCACCTTTATTCCTCCCGCTTCGCTTATGACATCAACTACATTAACACAATATCAGAAAGACTGAAATTTAAGATTTGGATACTCCTATTGGTGAGCATCGATAGGTTTTATCCTCTCGGTGCATTATGGGAAACGTAGTAATTCCAGGACCTCGCGGTTTGTGGGAGGGGAGAAATCCCACGCGACAAGCACTGTTAAGTAACGTTTGGTTTGTAGTGAATTGTAGTTCAGCCGGCGGGTACCGTGCGCTGTGTTACCTCTGCGCAAACTCAACATCCCAAAAGTCTTTGCGAAGGAGCCGGATCCATCTTTATTTTAAATGCATTGTGGGAGAACCGGCGGCGTGGAGTAGGGGCGTAAGCTGCAGGTGGAAGTCTCTCAGACTTTGGAGGAGCAATGACGGTGAATATCTGGTGACAGCATTGCCTGGATTGATTTTAGGGGGCCTAGTTAGCAATTGGGCCATGAGTATGGATAGGAGGAGGATTTGTCAACGGAAAAAACAGAAAAGGGGCGAATGGGCCTCTCTTTTTCCTTTTTATGCTGTCATTTATCGAGATATACCCAGAACTGGGACCCATCCCTTCACTTAGAAAGGGGCTGGTGGAATATTCCGGGTTAAATGTGATTTATAAACTAATACTAAATAAGCAGAGTTGCAGGGCTATTTACCACGGGGAGAATAAAGTGGTTTTTCATGAGAATTGTCCGAAATCCCTGCATTCTTCGCAAGGCATCTGGTTGACCTAATGGAGCATTCTCGTTCCCTCCTTGTATTTCAGTTCCCATATTCCTCAGCGAATATGCTGACTGGAGATTAAGGGAATTGCGTGCCTTTATGATGTTTAGGTTATCCTGTGCTGGAGGCATATTGAAAACAAGGATAACAGAATACATGGAAGTTTCGTTTCAAATATTTCTTGTTGCTTTTATTATACCATACCAGATTATTTGTCCTGTTGTTATTTTGCTTGGGTTTGTTTGGATTAACTGGATGACTTTCTGGTTAATATCTCATTTTCAGACTTTAACAAAAGAAAAGTCTTTTGCACAAATCTCTAGGAAACCATGTCCAATTTACAATGGTACAGTCAAGTGAGGACAAGACTCCTTTTTGTGTGTGTGTGGGGGGAAGAATTCGATTTTTGTAAAGATCTACTATGAAATTGTTACAGGTATTAGATTTCTCTTTTTAAAAAGAAAAGTTAGAAAAGTTCTGGTGACTCTTTAAGAGTATGGATTATGCTGTTAGCACAAGCCAGTAAGATGTTCTACATATAATAAATATAGTAAATTTCACCCAAATTTCAGAGTGAGGCATTGATCACTTTAGCCTAAATGCGATTAACTGATTAATGAAAAATTTCTGAGATCACTGTTTTGATTGCTTTTGTTCCTGCTTGAGTTCATTACCTGCTATGTGGGTTGGTTAGCTGTTTTGCTTTGATTGTAAGCTGCTGTTTAAACAAAAGGGAGAAGTAAATATGATTTGATAAGTTCACAGTGCATTTTAGGTGTCATTGGAGTTGTCATGTAAATTTGCAACTGATGTGCTGATTGTAAACGTAATACTTTTTTGACTTTGCCCTGTGGTTCAATACATAGCAATATGACAAGTGAAACTTGGGGCTTTTCTGCTTCATTAATTAAGAACAACTGCTCGATTCATATTCAGCTTGCATAATATCCCAGGCTGTTATTTATATTTACTAACGACAGTTGCATATCTCCAATTATACAGAAAGGAACAGGGTGTCAATAAAATTAATCAATTTGTTTCAAATTGTGAAACACAATTTCCATTTTTAAAAGGACTTCCCTTTTAGTGTAATACAAGTTGTCCTCACTTAGTGAGCGCTCATTCAGCAACCATTCAAAGTTACAATGGTATTTTAAAATATCCTTACAGTTGGTCCTCAAAGTTGTGGCCATTACAGCATCCCTGCAGTTATGTGATTGCAATTTGGGTGCTTGGCAACTAGTGCACATTTATGACATTTGCAGCACCCTACTGTCATTTGATTGCAGTTTGCAGTCTTCACAGCTGATTTCCAACAAGCAGAGTTAGTGGGAAAGCTGGCTGGAGATCCCAAGTCACAGTTATATGGTATGGTGTTTAAGACCTTGGACATGGGTGTCAAACTCGCGATGTCATGTTGCCATCACATGATGTGAAGTTTTTCCCATTCGCGGAGCTTGGGTAGGGCGTAGCCTGCGTGTGATGCATCCGCCAGTTTGACAACCCTGACCGTGGGTGATTCACTTAATGACTGCAGCAGGAACTGATGTCATAATTGACATCATAATTGTCACATGCTGTTTAACTTTATGTCTGTATCACTTAAAATAAGAATTGCCATTTCCAATTGTGGTTGGTAAGTGAGGACTAGCTGCTGTCAAACATCTGCTAAATAGAAAAATAGTAACACAACTTACAATAGAGTAAATGTGAAAATATGAACAATTTCCATATTTTCACTTCTTTAAATAATTGAGACTTGCATTATCCAATCAATGTTAAGGTATAAATTCCCAACTAATATACACCAGTGGTAGAATATTTTTAAAATGTGCCTAGAACTAAAATGAATTACTGAACTGGCACAACTTGATCTTTTGCAGGCTTAAATTTCTTAATAAAATAAGTACTTATCTGAACTCAAATGAAAAGGAGGACAGTAATTTTATTTTATTTATAATATTTTTAAGTTCATAATATTTTTTGAAATTTTTAAAAGAGATAATATCTACCTGGATAATATTGTAGAGTTAATATTCAGGTTATAATGTTTGTGTGCAAATTCAAAGTTCTGGCACAATAATGGTACATTGTACTATTTATACTAACAAATTATTTTATTTAAGCTAACCACACTAATTAGGGTTTATTTGTTCTTTTAAGGAACGGAAAGGTACAGCTAAAGTTGACTTCTTGAAAAAAATAGAAGAAGAAATCCAACAGAAATGGCACAATGAAAAAGCATTTGAAGTTAATGCAGAAGATGTAGCAAGTCACAAAAGGTGAGAATATTCATTTCACACGTGGCTGAGAATTTCAATATTTGAGTGTGTAAATTTTAAATCTAATGGAATTAAAAAAAACACTATGTATTAACTTTATAATATAATTTTTTGAGTAGTAGCGAGATTATGTATTAACTTTATAATATAATTTTTTGAGTAGTAGCGAGATTTTGGATAGTATAATGAGTCACACAGAATTTGTCTCTAATAAAATGTTTTCCAGATACAGTGTGGGAACTACTATAGAAATTTTCCTGCCTAAAGCGTGAATGCAATATAACACTTTCCTTAAAAGTGTTCCTTCAGAAAGCTGAAGTCCGTTAAGCCCAGATTAGGACTTAGGAAATATGAAAATGACATTCCGTATACAACTAAAATATGTGCATCATTGGAAATATAAATCCAGAATTGGCTAATTTCTGTCATTTTGTTTAATGAAAACTGAAATACAGATAGTCCTGAACTTACAACCATTCGTTTAGTGACCATTTGAAGTTACAACAGCACTGAAACAAGTGATTTTATAATGGTCTTTCACACTTACTACCATCTCAGTGTTCCCATGGTTATGTCATCAAAATTTGGATGCCTTGAAATTAACTCATACTTATGTGTCCTGGGATCATGTTTTGGATTTTTGTGACTTTTTGACAAGTAAATTCAACGGGCAAACCAGATTCACTTTATAACCATATTATTAATTTACAATGATTCACTTAACAACTATAGTAAGAAAAGTCATAAAATGGGGGAAAACTCACTTAACTGTCTCATTTAGGAACAGAAATTTTGAGCACAATTGTGGTCGTAAGTTGAGGACTGCTTGTACTAAGAATTGATATTCTGGCGCATAGGTTTCAAGTGTGCATCTAGATTATTGAAATCCCCAAAATTCATTTTTCCTGACCTCTTCTTTAAGAAGGAGAATTTAAAGAAATAGATGACAAATATATAACAACTTGCTAGAATGGTAGTAAGGTTGATAAATCAACAGAGATACACTTCTGTAGATTTTTTTTCTGAACAGCTGAATCTGAAATACAGATTCACAAATGTATATTATGACAGAGAATAGATATAATTATCTTAATCTTTGTTTTCATTATGCTGCACATAAAAAGTTAAAAGTAGCAGCACCTAAGAAACTTCTTGTGAGTCAGGTCCAAATGTAACTGACGACATGGCCACGTCCATGTAGTTTTCTTAATAATGGTATGGAAGTGGTTTGCTACTGCCGCCTCCTCAATTAATTTCTAGTTTGACCTACTCTTCTGGGATTTCTAGTAATTTTTGATCCAGCTGAACAAGGCTAGGTAAGTGCTGCCATCTAGCTGAATGCATTTAAAAGGACTTGGATGGATAAATCTTGAGTGAAAATTAAAATTAAGCATGCCATTTTCTATGTATTTTTATCATTTGCTTGTAATTACCATTTACTTATTAGTTTCTATTTGGTTGTAGCAAAACTGAATAGACAAAAAAATGAGTGTATATCTGATTGGAATATTCTAGTAGATTGAAGTTCTTTTTGCATACAACTTGTATGTGTCTACAAGTTGGAGAGTTGTAGAATTCTCTAGAGCAGTAGTCGCCAGCCGGTGGTCCACAGCCCACTGGTGGTCCACGAGAAAATTTTGGTTGTCCGCAGAGAAATGTCACCCCCAGAGCACCCCCCAAATCAATTAATCCAGGCTGCGCGGGAACACAAGGCTGTTCCTCCCACATGGCCCACGGGAATCCTTCCTGCCCACTCACTTCCTGGGGACCTCTAATATGCATTTTGACTGATGGTGGCTTGCTGACATTGGCAGGAGAGAGAGAGAGGAAGAGGGTGAGAGATCTGATCTAACTTCTCTCTGTCTCCTCTTTCTGTGTCATACACACACACACACAAGCAGGGGTGGGATTCATATTTCTTAACAACCGGTTCTTGGGCATGGCCTAATTTATGGGTGTGGCTTGCTGGTCATGTGACTGGCGGGGCATGGCTTGTATGTAAATATTATAAATATTTATGTAAATAATTGATTTTTTTATTAAAAAATTCATTCAGAGATCTGTCTTTCTGCAATCTATTGCCTGAGTCAGTCACATAAAATTTGCTTGCAAGCAAACTCATAAAATTTGCTAGCAAGCAAACTCACAAAATTAACTCACAACACATCATGTATGTAAATATTGAATTTTTTTTATAAAAAAGGGCAACTTTTACCCAAAATCAGGCAAAGCAGGCAGGCAGATTGAGTTGTTCACAGAATCACAGATTCACAGAATCACAGATTCACTTAGAGATTGGCCATTGTCTACCTGAGTCTGCACTGAATAATAGTACTAAGGGAGGTTCGGCTCTGCTTAAAACCGAGATTTAGTAGCTTAAGTTTTTTAAATAGGCATTATCCAATTAATATTTCTATAACATTTTAATTTTTATACAAGGTCACTTCATTTGTTTCAAATGTGGCACTCAAAAATTCCTATTATTGCATATTGTATTGCATATTGTATTGCACTGATGAGTCATGTAATATTTATAGGACCATACCCTTAGCTGTGTTTAAGCTAAATTTCTGAAAATTAATTGTTTTTTCAAATTATGTTTCAAATCTTCATTCAGCCATGGGAAATATTTTGCTACTTTTCCTTATCCATACATGAATGGCCGGCTTCACCTAGGGCACACATTTTCTTTATCAAAATGTGAGGTAAGAATTTTTATGATTGTTTTTGTGAAGCCATTTCAAAGAAAATAGAAATTTGTAAAACCTTCTGTTTTTCATACTAACTTTAAGAATGTATTGTTCCATGTCCAGGACCTCTGAGAAGAATAGAAATTATAATCTTAGAATCACATATCAGTTTACCTAAAGCTGTCCCATTGAATGCAGTGAAAATTATGTTGACTGGGCTGTTGTATCATAAATAGCCATGGGATTTCAATTGCTTCTAATTTTTATCTTTAAAAGACATTGAAATAAATGACTTACTTTCTTTCCAATTCTGTATCTTGCTTGAATTTTCCCTAAGGAAAATAAATTGCTGGGACATTTTAATAAATAATTTCTAGTTTAACCATTTATGTTTTATCGTCTCCTCTTTTTCCTACTCTCAGACATTAATGTTTGCTCTATTTTTCATGTGTCTCACAGTTTGCGGTTGGATACCAGAAACTGAAAGGAAAGAAATGCCTATTTCCTTTTGGACTTCATTGTACTGGTATGCCCATTAAGGTAAAATCACTTGACTGTAGAGACAAAAATACATTTCAATTTTGAATCAAAAGAAATACATTATTTTTAATCTATTTTACTTTACATACCTATAGCAGGTATGTTCTGTACACATTTGGTTAGTATACTAGAGTTGCCCATCTTAGTGATTCTGGGGCATTGTAATACATTAGATTCAATTCACAAAAGGTGTTATGAAGCAAAGATTGTTAAAACAATCACTTCTTTTTCCAGAATCACACAGCTATAGTTGAAACTGTCGTACTCTTTTTAGGATTAAATCTAAAGTTTTTTACAGTTGTAATAATCCTTGATCATGTGGCTGATCTCAAAGTTGCTCACATCTATGGTAAAATTTGCTTCCTTTGGTGCTTAAAATGACCAGCCAGGATTCAAATAGTTATGGTTAAGTGTGGAGTCCTTGGTGCTCTCTCTGAGCTTGTACGTTTTCTTGCAGACATTTTATTACCCAACTAAGTAATATCAGTTGTAGAAGGGAGTGGGGTTGCACAGTGCTTCTAGCAATGATTATGTTACCTAGTTGGGTAGTGAAAAATCCAAGTTCAGAGAGCACCAAGGACTCCACAGTTCACAGTTCTCTTTTATTGGTACTTTTAAATATATTCAGTGGATTTAGTACACTCAGTGGAACTATGGGAACAACCTTTTTTAAGATTGAATTTTGCTTTTGAAAGGCTTCTCAGTTATAAAAACTATTGGTAAAACATAGCAATGAGCAAGCTTCCAGAAAGTTGCAGAAGTTACAGTCAAGAAAAAAGATAGGATTAAAGAAAATATCTGCTCTTCCCACAGAAGAATCCACTTGATCTTTGAAAACAGCTTTTCTGTTTGCACAAGGAAGCACCCATTTACTCTCTTTGGAAAAGTAATGCACAACATTTTAAAGAATTTGCCAGGGTCAGGGAATTAATCAATCATGCATGGATCAAAGTAAAAGATGTTTAGCATTATCAATTTTAGCTGTTGCCACAAAGGAGCAGTAGAAAGCTAGTTTTAGAAATAATAGTAGCCAGTCGAAACAACTGGCTGATTATGTGACCTACCATAAGGATATATAAATGTATGTGCCACCAACCAGATCTTACATGCACATGCCCTAACAGTTTATAGATCTCTGGTGCATTTTCTTTTAGGCATGTGCAGATAAGCTGAAACGAGAAATGGAGCTATATGGCTATCCACCAGAATTTCCAGATGAAGAAGAGGAGGAGGAGGAAGAGGAGACAAAGCAAGAAGTGGTCATTAAAGATAAAGCTAAAGGCAAAAAGGTATTCAAAAGCAAGGCTATAGTAATTTCCCTTCCTTCCTTTATACTCAAGGGCTGTATCTAACTGAGCATACCATCACTTATCGTTTTGCTTTTTCTGTATCTTCTTTCTCTTTCTTTTCTCTATTCCTGCCATCCAATTTTATATCATTTACTCTCCCTTCCTCCCTTCCCAGTTATAAAAGCCTGAGTTGCTTGCTTGCAGGAAGCTTTTGAAATTATTCATAAAGCTACTGGTAACCAGCTTTGATTTGCAGTATGAATAATTTATGGTTCCTTTAGAAGTTTATTTACATCTTGCAATACAACTGTAAATTTGTAGGAATTCTCATCTAATGTGAAATATTTAATGAACTTTTCTGTCCTATAACTTTAATGATTTTTTATGCACATAATGAAAATATTGCACTTAACTATGAGATATATAAATTTCCCCCTGTTGTTTAAAGAGTAAAGCTGCTGCTAAGACTGGCTCTTCAAAATACCAGTGGGGCATCATGAAATCTTTAGGCCTCTCTGATGAAGAAATAATAAAATTTTCAGAGGCTGAACATTGGCTTGGCTACTTCCCACCTCTGGCTCTTCAAGATTTAAAACGCATGGGACTAAAGGTATTACATATTTCTTATGTCGTTGATCAAATGTATTTCATGTTTTTCTAACTTTTTATTGATATGTAGACCTTGGATTGCACACAGGCTATGAGAAGTATCTATAGTATTAGAAAACTGTCCAAATGCATTTATGTATATTTTGTAAATGTTAGGCTTGAGATTTGATATTCTTATTGAGGACAAACAATCTGAAGAACTGAAATAGCATGTAAAGATTGCTTTTGCTAAGGATAGATAACCAGACTATATTACATCCTAATTTTAAAATTTAGAAACTTTAAAAGCAGTTTGCCATGGGAATAGGTGATTGTTATTTGTGAAATTCAAAAAAAAAATTCTCCTTTCTCCATGATGTTAATGTTTTTGGATTCCACCTTATGAATGATCTTTATTTCATGACTTTCCAGGTAGATTGGAGACGTTCCTTTATTACCACCGATGTCAACCCCTATTATGATGCTTTTGTACGGTGGCAATTTCTAACTCTCAGAGAAAGAAAAAAAATCAAATTTGGAAAACGGTAAGAATGTTTTCTTGATGTGTCCATTTATAAAACATAAAACAGATTCCTCTTGCTTAGTTCCTTGAACTATGTCAAAATTACAGTACTGAAGTTGATTTGTTTATGGGTTCTCTGAACCATCCATCCCATATTTATGATTTTCTTTGGTGAGTGATCTTTGGTATATTGCAGAACATTTAACATCTCATATTCCCTACATTTTAATTATATCAAAGGGGGAAAAATAATGCAGTTAAATTGAAAGTACTTATGTCTCTCTTTGTAAATGAGTACATAGTTATATAAGTGCAACATAGTACAGATATTCAAATAGCAGTTATCGGTTGGTGAAAATGAAATGGGTGGGAAGCGGAGAATGTATAAAGATCCTTTTTGCATTGTTTTTATTATACTTTATTTTAATATTCTTTTTTATCTTTATTGTTTGACTTTTAGTTAAGCTTATGTAATTATTTTAAAAAATACATAAGGGTAAAACTTTTTTAAAAATAAAAGTCAGCTCTCTACATTACTATAATTGAATATAGACCTCCTAAATGATGGACAGAATGTAGCTTACATGATATATTGCAAATGTACTTGCCGGTAAATATTCTGTGGTTGTATACCATTCAGATGGAATTCTACCAGGTCCGCAGTTTTTCCTAATTTCATGGCTTAAGTTATCCTTGGAATTTCTTGTAAATTATATCATTGGTTATGGCAGCTTTTTAAAATCTCCCACTTCAATATTTCTATCCAATTAATGATTTGTGTTTGAGTCACAGCTAGCTTCAATGGACACAGCAGAGTATAAAATGAACAATCCTGTTAATACGGTAGATCAATAGATTTTGTCTCCCTATATAAATTATCTTTGTTAGCCTGAATTCGAGGTATAAAATGTTGTTGTTATTTCTTTCATTCAGTGAGCCAATAACTTTCTATCCTGGTTTCTATCCAACTTCCTATCCTGGTTTCTTATAGTTCTGTTTAACATATTTCAAAGAATATTAAATTCTTCTGCATGTAGTACTTCAATTTTATGTATGGCTGCTTGGTATAAGTGTCCAATTCACTATAGTACTCTTACTTATAGTGGCTCCCCTTATAACTTCTCTGGGGAGAGGAAACTGAAGTGAAAAGCAAAGAATGATGCTCCTGCACCATTTTTCCTTAAAAATAGTCTGCATAGTAGGAGACTATCTGGCATATGTGTTCAATTGCACTAACAAAATGCAAAATAGTCCCTGTTCAGTATCTAATAGGTACGGACATTTTGACAATGACTTAATTTGCCTTGTAGATATACTATTTATTCACCAAAAGATGGTCAACCCTGCATGGATCATGACAGACAAACAGGAGAGGTAATGAAGGATTTTTAAAAAATAGGACTAAGTTTTAATGAGTTGAAACCTTGGAGATTAAAACCAGAGGACAGGAGGGAAGAGGAGGATCAGGAAAAATGGCTTCCTTGCCCTCTTTCACTACTGTTGTCTGATTCTTTCTGGGAGTCTTTTCTCTCTTAAATGGTTTAGTTTGGACCCAATTTTATATGGGAATTTTATTCAGTCACCTAATTGATTGAAACACCTAAACAGAAAATTAAAAGAAATTAGGCAGAACTTAGAAATCATTATCAATAGTAGTAGACAACATCTATCCAATCTTGGTATCTCCCCACCCCCCAAAAAAAAAGCCAAGGTATGTCCAACTTGTTTAGTATTTGCTAGAATCTCAAGTCCCAGGAGTCCCAAATTGAAAAAGTACTCCAGAAGAAGCCAGTGGCAACTTCTGATAGATCATTGCCAAGAAGATAATGTACAATTGTAAGGAGAATTTGAGCTTGATTCAGTAACCCTTTTTATACTATTGGGATGCAAATAGCAGAATTAGGAAACATAATTTGCAAAGTTATTTGTAAATTGGAACTATGAGTCAACTTTCAGTGAAAATAAAAATGGAAAGTTACCTAGTCACCAAACTTCTGGAAAAGCTGCTTGGATTCTAGCCTCTGGTTTTGTGTCACCATAGAATCTTCAATTTCTTGCATTATTTTCTAGTTGAGAGAGTGTGACATAGTTCTGTCCTTGTTATTGATATGATTTGTAATGCTTCATATTAAACAAAAACAAGATGCCTTGAAATGTATATAGCATCTATTTGCAACTGTTTAAACTGGTCATGTAATTCTGGGAAAAGATACAAAATGCTTTAAGGAGTTGCCAACAGGTATTACCTGAGTTACTTCCTTTCCCTGCTCCCACCCCGACTCTGAAGCACAGTTTTCTCTTTCATCCACTTATTTATTTACAGAAGTTATAAGGCCACTTATATGATATAATGATCCTAGGCAGCTCACAATAATAAATAAAAACAAAGATCTGATTAATGCACAAATTAGTGATTTTGTTTTTAGTCTAATGTATAAAGACTAGTTTGACTGAGTGGTTCTAATGAAAATGAAATGACACAATTGTTTATATATTGTCTCTCTTAGGGTGTGGGACCTCAAGAATACACACTAATCAAAATGAAGGTGTTAGAGCCTTACCCTCTGAAATTAAGGTAGGCCTCAGCATAATTACTGATACTGATGTTAGTGGAAAAAAAGAAAGCTAAAAGTTATTGGAAACACATATTAAAGATTTTAAAAGTGTGTTCAAATATGTGTGGCTTTTTGGTTATTGATGAAGTAGATTAAGATTATATGAATTTATGTCATGTAGATTGATCAGTTAAGTACAAATTTTTACATAGAGGACAGGATACCACTGGATATCAATTACTGAGAGAGGAATAGGTTTTGCCATTTTGTCTGTTTGTGTCATTCAACATTGGAAAAGTTGAAAAGATCTATTGATCTGCAATTAAAGGCACTTGGAAATCAGTTCCACTGAACTTAAGTGCAACTTAAGAAATGCATCAGGTTGTATTGACAATATGGAGTTAGATCAAGATAAATGCTGGTTATTCTTGGATTTCATGTGACTCACTTTAGAGAAGATGGTAATTTAGGGTATATGGAAAAATGTACCAGCTTCAAAGCTGAAGAAGCTTCTTGGATGAGAAGAAAAAACAGAAAGTCCAGTTGATTCTTGAAAAAGCACCTTTGGGACAACCATGTCCTGGATGACTGAGAATCTCCATAAACATTTAGTGATGCATTTTGGGATGAACACCCTAAAAAAATGTTTCAAAGTATGCTGGCATAGATTGTAGAAAATACTATTTAGCTATTTGTTTTTATCTTTTAAGTGTATTTTTGTTTAAATATATTGTTCTAAATTGCCCTTTCTTTCTTTTACAGTGGTCTTAGAGGAAAGAATATCTTCTTGGTAGCTGCTACTTTGAGACCAGAAACCATGTTTGGGCAGACTAATTGTTGGATTCGGCCTGATATGAAGTACATTGGATTTGAGACTCGGAATGGGGATATTTTTATTTGCACACAAAGGGCAGCCAGGAATATGTCCTACCAAGACTTCACAAAAACCAATGGGGTGGTACCTGTTGTGAAAGAGTTGATGGGAGAAGTGAGTATCTTGTGAACGTTACTTCTAATAAGGATCTTCTAACCAAAAATGAAGCAGATTCTGAGGACTTTGGATTTGCTTTAATATACTGTATAATAAGGTAGTCCTTGATTTATGGCCACAATTGAGCCCAACATTTTGGTTCACTTAACAGTTGTAAAGTGGATCACAGCAGTTATTAACATGGTTGTGAAGAGAATCTGGCTTCCCCATTGACTTTGCTAGTCAGAAAGTCGAAAAAGGTGATCACATGACTCCAGAAGACTGCAGCTGTCATAAATACCAAATTGGTTGCAAAGTGTCTGAACTTTGATCACAGGACCATGGGGATGCTGCATGTCGTAAAATGTGAAAAACAGTCACTTTTTTTCAATGCCATTGTAATGGTCACTAAAAAATGATTGTAACTACCTGCATAGATTCTATGGCGATTCTCAAACATCCAGGTCATGGTTGTCCCAAAGGTGCTTTTCCAAAAGGCAACTGAACTTTCTTGTTTTTTTCCTTGAAAACATTTTGCCTCTGATCCAAAAGTCTTCAGTTCTAATTCTATGCCTTTCAACTATAGTGCATCTACAGCTATTCCAGAACTCTTGAGCTTGAAATAAGTTCAGATGATCAGAACAAGTTGAATACTCCCTTGCAAAAAAAAAAAAGATTCAATCTAATCTCCACTCCTCAAAATAGCCTTGGTCAGGTCAGCTTCAGCTTCAGGGTTGACAGGTGGTCCCCCTTAATTGAAAAGGATTTCCTGCAAAGAAAGAAGTTACAAAGAAGTTACTTAAGGTTCAGTCAAACTTCCTCTTCCTCCCCCTGTAGGTCCCTTAGGTTTCTGGAAGTACTTGTCATTAAATTTTGACCAATCTATCTGCCTTCACATCCCAGCTCTTCACCCAAGTAACTTTGGATAGTGAGTACCCCTTCTATTGCACTAGGTGTTGCAACCAGCCCCTATGCAATTTAGAATCCAGGTTTTTCTTTATCTCAATGTGTTTCCCCTTACATCACTATTGGTTTTGGGGCTTTATCTGATCTGGGAGCCTACAGCTGGCTTTAACAAGCTGCTATGAAAGACCAGATGTACTTTTCCTAATAAGTGGGGGAGTTTAAATTGTAGTGTAACAGGGTTGATTACTTTCACTATAAGGAAAGGCCCTATGAATTTTGGTCCTAGTTTTTTGCAAGGGAGTTTGAACACAGAACCACAAATTTCAAATTTCAAATAGCATTCCCAATTTGAAAGTTCTTCAGTTGTGAAATATTTTGCATTTGTCAGAGACACATGCTTCCCTTACTTTTAACATAATTCTCTTCCTCTGTAGGAGATTCTTGGTGCTGCGCTTTCTGCTCCTCTGACATCTTATAAAGTCATCTATGCTCTTCCAATGTTGACTATTAAGGAAGATAAAGGTAAAAACCATGGCATTTTTGCACTCATTTTTTACAGGAGAAAATGTTTATCTTTCTCTATATTAATTACTAGAGGTATTGGCCCAGAAACCGATATCTTCACAAAGTAAACTTTTCTGCATGTCTTGTTTCTGCTTTCGAGCAAAATAATCTTTTATATGGATTCCATAAGAGGAATGTATATTGGAATGCTCTTATGTATATTCATCAAAACAAGAAGATAAAATAAATTAACTGTATTTTGTCTCCTTTAAAATCTTGGGATTCTTTATAAACATATGAAGGTACCATATCAAAGTGACTCCTATTTTCTTGTCCTTTTGCTTTGATTTAAGTTTATCCACGTATTCTCCTTTACAATATGATCTTTCTTGTGCTAATAATGAAGAATGAGTCCTTCATCTATAATCTGGTGCCTATAATTGGTAGTAACAACATTTAAACATGGATTTTGGTTACTACTAAAATATATTAACTTTGTTTAGTTATTACTTATGGGAAAATGTACATAAAGGGGTCTATAGGATTCCACATGCAGTCCTATTAATACAGTCATGTGGATATTCTTGATCGTTGAAAGGATGGATAAAACATACACTGGGGAGTCTGTATAATTTAAAACCATCATTTTTTCAAGGCTCTAAATTTATGGATAAAGTTCCTTTACATTGTCTGATTTATCCTCACTATGAGGATTAAGGAGAATCTACGTAACCACAAGACAAAGCTAAATTGTACAATTCTATCCCTTTCTGAGTTCACATTTAGTGCAAATTCTGTCCTAACAATGTGTTGATCTGTGTTTCTTGTTGGTTCCTTGTAAGGTACTGGAGTGGTTTCAAGTGTACCATCTGATTCTCCAGATGACTTCACAGCCCTGAAAGACTTAAAGAAGAAACCAGTGAGAATCTTAAGAATCATGGAGAACCTCTGAATGTATCGGCACCTGGTGCTGTTGGCATACATTTATCTTTTTAAATAGTATATTTTTAATAGGTACCGGTATATGTGGCTCTACATAAAATTCTTTGTGCTAAGCAGACAAAATTATATATTAAGAGCCGTGATGGTTCAATGGTATGCAGTATTGCAGGCAAACTCTGCCCACAGCCTGATGGGGCTCAAGGTTGACTCAGCCTTTCATCCTTCCGAGGTCAATAAAATAAGGACCCAGGCTGTTGGGGGCAATATGCTAATATTTGTAAACAAATTTGAGTTGACCATAATATATAAAAAGGTAGAATAAAGATCTATTAATAATATTTAAAGAAATGGAAGTTTCTTCATTCTTGTTTAGAAAAATCACTTTGTAGAAGAGCTGGGAAGTGCCCATTTAAATTGGTTCTCTCCCTTTGTACAAGTGCTTGCATTAATGATATGTTTCCCAACTGATCTGAGCATTTTATAAATTGGTAAAAGGGTTTTGAATAGGTAGCTGGTGTTAACCAGTCAGCTTGTGCAGAAGGAACAAACATCTCTTCAGGTTAGGTTTTGTGGATCTGATGTGTGGCATTTTGTTTCTGATTTTCTTCACAGGCTTTTCGAGGGAAGTACGGCATTAAAGATGAAATGGTCCTGCCTTTTGAACCTGTAAGTGCAGAAGGAAATGATTGCTATAGGTGTTTTTGCTAAATACTTCTAATCATTTCAATCAGATTTATAAATCTGCTAAGTATCGATGAAATAATGCAGATGGTATCTTCCAATTAATGTGATAGACTGATGTGACATCTATTTGCTGTTTTCTTAACATATTTCAGCTGCTAAATGTTGCATTAAGTTGGCATTTTTGGAGGAAGTCATTATCAAAACAGAAGAAAGATTTCTTATATTTAGAAGAGTTAGGAGGAAATGCCATTTATTCCCCAGCTTGTATTCAGGTAAATCAGGGTTGACAAACAGCACTTGCTTTTGTATACTCCTGAAAATAATTCCAGAGGTCTTGAGAAACAAGATTCCTGAGAAACTGATTGGCTTGAATTTAGCATTGATGCTTTTATTTATTTTGGAAATGCTTCTTGTTAACTTGGCATGTGCTTTACTTAATGCACCAGATTATTGTAAGCATTGAGCACACTGATTATTGGGTGGAAAATTCCCATGAGTATAGCTTTGTAGTGGCACAAGAATAATTGCAAGGAGCCTAGCAGTTCATGAAGATTTTTGCCCTATTGAAATGCTGGGCTGCTTTTCCAATTAAATGAGCAAAGGCAAAAGAGATTTGAGAATTGCTGTAGATCCTGACAGCCTGATCTTACCCAAAGGCAAAGGAATAAGACAAGCCCCATTCATTATTTTAAAGAGAAATGTTCCATTGCACAACCTTTTAGGAACCCTCTTTTGCTTTCATTCAGTTTTGAGTCTAGGTTTGCACAATATCCCAGATACTTTAGTCAGATTGTAATTTAATTGGTGTTCTCAGTAGAGGAAATTGAGCTAATTTAGAAATCTGTACTTACCCATCATTTGCTTAACTATAGTTAGCTCCCTCTGGGAACCCAGTTTTGTAGGCATAGGCTGAATGCTAGTATATATAGCGCAAGATTGAAAATGGAAATAAATGAAAATAAATTCATTTGCTAATTAAACATGCATCTCCCACCCCCACCCCCCCAAAAAGCTCGGGATAACTCAATATAAAAATGCAACTGAAATTACAGTATAAGTAATATATCAATTAAGAAAATAGCTTAGGAGGTAATCAGGCACACATTGAGATATCAGTAAAAGTAAAGTAACAGTAGCTACTCAGTTAAAATCTAATTAAACAGGTAAGCCAACTCAAAGGTCAAATGTCTGCTCCAATAAAAACATCTTTGTTTGATGGCAGACTGACAACAGATAGGACCCTGAACTCTTCTCACTTTTGCAAAGAAACACTTCATATCCTCAAGTTGCGCAAATTGAAACTATCCATTAGAAGGGGACAGGCAGAGGCTGCTGTTGCCGTCATTGCCCTGGATCCATTATAGCATGCAAGTTAATAGAGCATGATATATTTAAGCTACCAAGCGTTGTGTAAAGTGGTCACAAAATACTATTTTTGAAACTGGGTTAATGGCAGCTACATAGAATATTGATAACACTGGTAAGTTCTGTTAATATTTTGATCTTGTTTCAGAAACAACCAAAACACTCAGATTTGGTAGAACCCATATACTATAAGTTAAAGATTCTAACACATGAGTACAATTAACAGAATAAGCTTCACCCCTTTTCCTTTATGTTTTATGCTTCTAGCCCACTAGACTGAAAACAAGATTTGTTTAATTGATCAACCATAAAACACAGTTCTGTTTTTGAAGGCTAAAGGAGTCAGGCTTGTATTTCCTATAAGATTCTTGATTGTATGATTGAAAACAACTGATTCACCGTGCTGTCATTATATTCCCAGATACCTATCATTGAGATCCCTGTGTATGGCCACCTTTCTGCTCCATTGGTCTGTGATGAGCTGAAGATCCAAAGTCAGAATGACAGAGAGAAACTTGCAGAAGCCAAAGAGAGAATATACCTGAAAGGATTTTACGAAGGAGTAAGTTAAACTGAACAGGAAAAACACTTTCCTTTCTGCTTGCCTCTCTTACATAGCTCCCTTTCACAAGTTAGGAGTGTTCTCCCCTCCCCCTTGGGAGGTGTGGAGTTTTCTGAAGAATATGAAATCTGTCCGAAGTCCCTATTATCTCTGAGCACACAATCCAGCAGTTATGCACTAGCAGAAGAGTGGGATGCAGCTCCAAATATATGAAGCTGTTCCTGCTGCTAGCTCGTATTTATCTACTTGTTTGCCTGTAGACAAAATCTAACCAGTGTGCTTGCCCGTAGCCCATGCACCATCCATAAACGCCTCTGTCTGGGTTTGCAAGAAGCAAAAATGGGCTCTTCCCGCCCCACGTCTGCTCTGCTTTGCTCAGGTGAATGGCTGCCTCAGCACACCTTCCCATTCAGTTTTAACATTGGCTCTTGCTATTCCCAGTATAATGTTTTAATGAAGAGGGTGAGAGATCACTTTAGCTTACTCAGATTCTAAATGAGCCAGTTCTGATTCTAATCTCTGCACTGACTTCTCTTTTCAGGTAATGCTTGTGGATGGATTCAAAGGCCAGAGAGTTCAGGATGTCAAGAAGCTTATTCAAAAGAAGATGGTAGACAATGTACGTAATGGTTTGTGTGTGCATGTATTGATTTCCTTAGCAGATATCAGCACCTGGCCAATCTTCTCTGGGCTTGCCAGGTTTGATCTGATTAGTACTTAAACCTCAAGGAAATCTCAGGGCTGGAGACTAAAGTATTCCAGAAAGAGACAGTGGCCCATCATTTTCTAACTTACCATGAAAGCTGCACCAATATGTCCACATAAGTTAATAAGAATCAAGCTCTACTTGAGGTGTTTTTACTATTTTGTTTTTTTACTCATAATTCATTTGATATTCTGGGGGCTTCTTTTAACACAGTTTTGCTCATAATTTGTTTGTTTCCACAAAACAATGCTTGATTTATTGGAATAGAATTGCATGAGAATGTGGGGGGAGGAGTGGGGGAGGGTTTCCAAAAAGCGTCTTCTAGCACTGAACATGTTACCTACGGTACATCAGCGGTCCCCAACCTTTCTCGCTCTGTGGACCAGCAGTGTGTGTGTGGGGGGGGGAAGGGGATGCTTTTGTGCTCACAACTTAATCCTGCACATACGCAGATGGAGTTTCGCCTGCTTGCCTGTCCCTTCTGTGGCCCAATTCCCAACCGGCTGTGTACCGTTTCTGGTCTGCGGCCCAGGGGGCTGGGGATCCCTGACCTGGATGGATAGTGAAATGACTGCAAGAAAACTACCAAGCTCAGAGAGCACCAAGAACTCCACAACATATTTCTTTTAATGGAAAAATAAATTACATTTAGCCTATTCAATCAAATGGAAATAATTGTGGTTTTTTGTATATTGTTGGACAGCAGAGTTTGCTATTTTGTTTTCTGCATATAAATGGTTTCTCTGCTTGCTGAAAGCAGCTTTTTGATTTGAAAATATTTTAACTAGAGGAGAAATATGTTGTATCTCTGAAACTGCCAGACTTGATAAACTCTCAAGAGTTTTAAGAAAGATTCTTTTCTTAAATACTGCTGCCCACTGCTATTTCCTTAAAAACTTGTGCAGCTAAGGTACTTGTATTGGAGGGTTTTCTTTTGCACAAAAGTGTCTTTTCGCATTTCAGTCACAAGAGGACAGTGCAGTAGAGATTTGTAACATCCGTATGTTATATGTTCATCCATTCTCAATGAAATATAGGGCAGACTATGCCTCTTTGCCTGCGTATAGGGGAGAACTGAATGAAAGCATGCAAACAGTCTGTTCCCATAACACTTTCTGTGGTTTGAGATTTTGCAATTTAGGCATTAGAGAAGCTTCCACTGGGCACCTTTGCAGCTATGGGGAAGAAGCCTTGTGAAAAATCAGATCTATCATTTAAAGGCAGATTTTTTCACTGCCTTGGATAGGAAAATTTTTATGGTTGTCTTATGCTGTCCTAGGTGCAGTAAGATGCACAGCCTAATACAACTGATACCAAAATAGAATTCAAAAAGAACTTGCATGGCTGTTTTATATAGGAAAATTAAACACATGTCACAATACATTATGTAATGTTTATTGTCCATACAGCATACTGCGTTCCATGAAAGTAGGGATTATCATGCAGTCTTGCAGTCCCTTTTTAGAGATTCTTAGAATCATATCCCTCTTCATCTGAATTGCTGATATTCAGCATTAAAATGCTAAAATTATTCTGATTTCATATTTTCCACTTTGTTGTCCCAGCATTATAACCCTCATTTTTTCCTTGTTTCCTTATTTCAGGGTGAAGCCCTGATTTATATGGAACCCGAGAAACAAGTTATATCTAGATCTGCAGATGAGTGTGTGGTGGCTCTCTGTGACCAGTGGTAAGTTGAAAGTAAAGTAAAAGTCATAGTTGCATTGATTACCACCTTTCTGCTTTCTGTAACTCTTTAAGTTCTTTCTGCTTGTTTTGGACTTAAAGCCATGTTTTTGCATTCATTGCTTTAATAAAGCATCCGGCCTATCTCTGTCAAGATCACCTTTCTTACTCTCTGAGATATCTGGCTCTTTTTCCCAAGGTACTTGGACTATGGTGAAAAAACCTGGAAGCAGCAGGCACATGAATGTCTGAAAAGCCTTGAGACGTAGGTGTGGGGATTGTGTCAGGGAGGAGGGTTAACATACAGGTGTGACATTATAGGTAATTAATGCTTTGGTTTCCCCAGATTTGGTGATGAGACCAGAAAAAATTTTGAAGCCACCCTGAATTGGCTCCAGGAACATGCCTGCTCAAGGACTTATGGCCTAGGTAGGAAAGCTTCTCTACTGATCAGCTAGAAATAGTGTTTTATTAATCAATACTTTTATTACTTTGTTTTATTCACTTTTCACATACGATTGACCAATTGTTATATAACTGGAAAACCTATGAAAAATATGGTGTATGAGCAGCTCAGTTTTCAACACAGAATATTTTCATGGACTTCTGTCTTCTACAGTATATTGATTTAGAACTGAGATTAGCCATCAATGCAAATTCCTGTAGTGCCTAAACAAGTTTAAGTCAGATTTCTCATGAAAGCAGTATATTTGCCTTTGCATTAACACAAAGTGTCATATGGTAAGAGATTGACTAGGTATAGTTTTGATAATTCCCTCTCCTCATCTCTTCCATAAATGCGAGAGGATAGAATATTAATTACCCATGATTAACAATTAACAAAATATTTTGTCATTTTCCAGGAACTCGTATGCCTTGGGATGAGCAGTGGTTAATAGAATCTCTCTCTGATTCTACTATCTACATGGCCTACTATACGGTTGCTCATTTCCTACAGCCTGATAATTTGAATGGACAAGGAGAATCTCCACTGGGCATTAGGTGAGAAGGGAGGGTTGATAAGGTATGGTAAGTGCAGACTCTTGTAAATGTTGCTTTGTTTTGTAAGAAATAGATAAATATACTGTAAGTCATGTTGCATTCAACAGCAAACTTTTTGAACTTGGATTTTTGGGTTATTTTCCCAGAAATAGGAAGCAAAATATATATGCCAAGTTTCTGATTTACTTAATTTCACCCTACAAAACTCAGAAAAGCAAAGGGACATGTCTCTCCTGTATCATAAGTAAGTGTGTGTGTGTGTGTGTGTGTGTGTGTATAAAAACACAAAAGATATGGATCTTGTTTCATTCCATTCCTCAGTCACAATGGCATTTTTTTTATTATCTGCCATAAATATTAGAATGGATGATTCTGATTATGTTATGTTATTATTATTATTGTCCTTGGTACAAATAAATTTGGCTTATCTCAGAAAATCTAAGTAGGGTGGAAATTGCTTAGTATTTGGAGAAGAGAACATTGATAAGCCAAGGACTGTAGATTAGCCTGAAAGCTTGAAAAAACAATCCAGAATAGGGGAGACGTTATCTTTTCTTTAGTTAAAATAGGTCATCTGTAATTGAGAAGTAAAGGTTCTTTTTGAAAGGTATTCTGTTTTCAGTCTATCTAAACAGATGCCTTCAAATTCTCATCACCTCAACCATCATTACCAGGATCACCAGGGTGGGCTAAGTTAATAGACTGATAAATTTCACTTCTGTTTATTTAAAAAGTTCTATTTCTAATGAATACATGTGGATCCTTCCATGTAGTACATTTGTACTATCTGCCTCTTCATGATATGTTACCTTGAAATTTAGCAGTGAAATAAATAAAACTAGAGAGGATCTTCAGAAATGAGATATTTAACAATGTCCCAAAATCTCCTTAGCTTTATGAAGCTGGAACAAAATTAACATCAAGCGTCAGGTTAGAATTAATTTTCTTGTCATGTCTTCTGAGCTTTTGGTAGAGTTGGTTAGTCTCATTCATGTTTAAAGTGTAGACTGAAATTCTACAGAGAAATTAGCATGACAGGAATAATGTTCTATATTCTCTAGAGTCATGGCTTTTTAAAAACTTATCTACCAGATCATTATGTGAGCTGTTTGTTGCATTTGATATCTTAATTCAAATGTATTGATTGCATTTCCAAAGGGAAAAAAATACAAAGTAAGTTTATTTTGAGCCACCAATGACACGTGGTTAATGCACAAGAGAAATCTATAAATGTGACCTTAACTCTGATGATGGATTCTGACTAGGACTAGTAGAGTAACACACTAGTTTCAAATCAGGATATTCAGGAATGAATGAGTACTTTATGAATAGAAAGTTGTCAATTGTTAACAAACAAAAGGTGAAAGTTAGCACTGTTTTCATCAGCTGCATCTAATTTTGATATCTTGAAGGATAATCTATTAGAATTACAGTTCTGGTAATCTCTAATCCTAGGTAACCATTAGGTTTATTTTGATACTTTAAAAATGAATAAAACAACATTTGATTCATTAGGAGTATTTAGTAAGATACAACTGGTTTTTTCCTATTTAAAATGTTTGAATTCTTTTTCAGATGTTAAAATTAGGTCATTTTTTTAAAATTAAAAGCAATTGAGTTTAAAGAATGAAGCCATATTTAGTGGTGATGTATGTAGTAACCATACTAAACGGGTGCTCAGCAGATAACCTTGCAGCCTTTCTTTCTTTTTATAACTTTTGCCTATTATACACAGAGCAAGCCAAATGACGGGGGAGGTATGGGACTACATCTTCTTTAAGACGGCTCCATTCCCTACAACAAAAATCCCTAAGGCGACTTTGGATAAACTGAAGCAAGAGTTTGAGTACTGGTATCCAGTGGATATACGTGCTTCTGGCAAAGATCTTGTTCCCAATCACTTGTCTTACTACCTTTACAACCATGTAGCCATGTGGCCAGATCAGAGGTTAGTCTGTGAAAAGGTGCATTAATTCAAGTAATCACAATCTCTGCATGCTTTGAAAAGGAAAAGAAGTCTGAGCAGGCAAAACTATATTAAAATGAATTGCTCTTCTACAAGACTTGAATATGGAATTAAAGTATGAAACCAGTTTGTTACATGTGTAATTAATACATTGCTGAATCACTTCTTGTTGACTATCTAGTCTCTCAAAGTGAATTAACTGACCTTAGAGGTAGGCTGTGGAAGCTCATGTCTTTTAGCGCTTGCCCAAATTGAATTTGCACAGGTACGATGTCCAAGAACAGTACCTTGTACCCTTAGTTTACTTTCCACTATATTGAATTTTAAAAATACATTGGAAAGTTCCTATCATAGTTTTTAGCTCAGGTACGAGTAAATCTTGCAGATACACTGAGATTGTCCCAATCTCCATAAGGAATTCCTTGGCCGATGTGCGACCCACTCATGTGTGATGCAGCTAATGAGCTTTGAAAGACTGTTCATCTTAGGATGCCTAGAATGCTTGTTAGTTACCTTTTTTCCCTTCTCTGTCAAGCTACATTATTTTGCAGATGAAAGTGCTACAATACCAGTAGGTGGGAAAAGGACTCCCGCAAGGATAATCATTAGTTCTTCTCTGTCTGAAGGACATCTGGCTTACTTTGCACTACTGAAACAAATGGGGTAAAATCAGGATCCCATGCTTGCTGCACAGTGCACTGCAAGGGATGGAAAGTTTTTTACTATAGGTGTTTTTCTTCCCTGTTGTTTGTGCCAGTTACGTAATAATTCCGTGCATTCCTCTGAGTCATATTTTACTGCTTTAACTTGTTAGAGGCTAATTTGCTCTGAATAGTTATTCTTCAAATAAGGGAGCGAGAGAATCTTTGGGAATTATTAGAACTATCCATAATTCTTCAACACTGTGACCTACAAGTGATCTAAGTTTCATGCAAGTTATATTAGTTACTAAAGAGATTCTGATTAGAACAAACACCACTTTAAACAGAATACTTACTGTGTTATATTTTTATCGAACTTACAGAGCCAGTGTTCACCATTTCCACTGGAAAAGTATGTGAAGCCCAGCAATCTTAAAGTGGTGAATTGTATTGAGACAACCAGGGGCCTTTAAAAATGTATATAGTGGTTGTTAGCATTAGAATTTCCTTTTCACAATACAAGTTTGATCCAGCAGACTGTTGGAATAGTGTTGTGTGGATAGATAATGAAAATGGAATTCTTTGGCCTTGATGAAAAAGCTATGCTTGGAGAAAATAAAATACTTTTCCAACAAAGGAACCTTATCACAATGTGAAGCATTTTAGTGGGAGTGTCATGATTTTTGACTGCTATGCATCCTAGGGACCGGATGGCTTCCAGGAATTCAGGATTGTACCAATCAATTCTGTTGGAGAGTGTCTAGCTAGCCATCTGTAATGTTTAAATAAGTTTGGGTCATGCAACATGGCAGTGATCTTAATTGTACAACTAAAACTATGAAGCAGAAAAAAATGGGTTGAAGTAATTGCTAACATTGTACAGAAGATGCCACCCCAGTTGCTAAGTCTAAAGCTTTATATACTTTTGGAACACGCAGTAGTGAACTTTGATTTAGGATAAAGACTTGATGCACTTTATGTTTTATATACTTAATCAGAATTTCTTAATCAATATATATTAAGCTCAGATCATATTGTAGGTCACACTGCTGCAGAATTATAGCTAGTCCTAAATAGTTACAAACTTTCACTGACCACAAAAATTGATAGACTATTTGAAGCCAGGAGCAAATTTGCTTCCAACTACAGGTAGTCTTTGACTTACAACAGTTCATTTAGTGACTGTTCAAAATTACAAAAGGATTTAAAAAAGTGACGACCATTTTTCACTCTTAGCAGCATCCCCACTATATGATTATGTGATCCAAATTCAGATGTTTGGTACCATTCATTTATGATAATTGCAGTGTCCCGAGGTCATGTGATCTCTTTTTGTGACCTTCTGACAGGCAAAGTCAGTGGGGAAGCCAGATTCACTTAACAACTATGTTACTAACTTAACTGAACAACTGTGAAAGAAAGGTTGTAAAATGGGGCAAAACTCACTTAACAACTGCCTATCAGACCTGGCAGGTGTTACCGAAACCTGGTTGGGCCAGGAGGGGGGTGTCCCCCTGGTGGAGATGTGCCCACCCAGGTTTCGGATTTTTCATCGGCCCAGGGGAGTGGGGGGGTTGCGGTGGTTATTAGGGAAGATCTATGTCCTAGGGAATCCACTGTTCCTCAGATGACTGGATGTGAATCCCTTTTTGTTAAGTGTGGTTCCGGGGTTCAGATGGGCCTATTAATCACATACCTGGCCCCCTGCTGTGTGACATTGACCCTGCCTGAGCTCCTCGAGGTTATAGCTGGCCTGGCAGTTGAAACCCCCAGGCTTATGGTCATGGGGGATTTCAACTTGCCTTCGGCTGGCGGGACCTCGGGGATTGCTCAGGAGTTCTTGGCTTCCATGATAGCCTTGGGCCTGACCCAACTAATTAGGAACCCCACTCACACTGGGGGTCACATCTTGGATTTGGTTTTTGTCTCTGGACAGTGGCAGGATGATCTAGGTATAGGGGACGTTGTTATTGAGCCCCTGTCATGGTCGGATCATTTGCTCCTTAGGCTGGACTTCCAGGCCGCACCCCTCATCGCAGGGAGGCAGAAGGCGCCTGATGGACCCGGATAGGTTCCTGATGGAGCTTGGGCCGTTTCCTAGTGTTGGAACATACGACTCAGTTGAGGACCTAGTGGCCACCTGGGATAGGGTGGCGGCTGGGGCCCTTGACCGAGTCGTGTCCTCGCGGCCTCTGACCCGATGCCGATCCCACTCAGCTCCATGGTTCTCTGAGGAACTGAGGGGGATGAAGCACTGGAAAAGACGCCTAGAGAGTGGTTGGAGGGCCACCTGTTCCGGATCTGACCGAACACTATTGCGGTCCTATATTAGGACTTATTTAGTGGCAATAAGGGCGGCAAAGCGTTCTCACTTTTCCGCCCTTATTGCGTCTGTCCAGCCACCCTTTTTAGGGTGACCCGCTCCCTCCTAGAAGTGGGAGTGCGGGAGGATCCTTTACAGGTACGGGCTGAGGATTTTTCCAATTTTCTGCTGGACAAAATCACTCAGATCTGGGATGGGTTGGACTCTGACTGGGCAATTCTGGACGGGGGGTCGGGGGCGGAATTTGGGGAGGTCATCTGGGGAGAGTTTGACCCTGTGACCCCCGAGGTCATGGGCAGCATGCTGGGTGGGCTTAATGCTACCATATGTTTACTGGATCTGTGTTCTTCCTGGCTGGTATTGGCTACTCGGGAGGTGACACGAGGCTCATTCCAGGGTATTATTAACGCTTCCTTGAGCGAGGGGTTTCTGCCTGCCGCCTTGAAAGAGGCGGTAGTGAGACCCCTCCTCAAGAAACTGTCCCTGGACCCAACTTCGTTATCTAACTATCGTCCGGTCTCCAACCTTTGCTTTGTGGCGAAGGCTGTTGAGAGTGTAGTGGCACGACAGCTTCCCCGGCACCTGGATGAAGCTGTCTATTTGGATCCATGTCAATCAGGCTTCAGGCCCGGGTATAGCACAGAGATGGTGTTGGTCGCGTTGGTGGATGATCTCTGGAGGGCCGGTGAAGTTATTCCTCTGTCCTGGTCCTGTTAGATCTCTCGGCGGCTTTTGATACTGTCGACTACAGTATCTTATTGCGAAGGCTGGGGAGGCTGGGAGTGGGGGGCATTGTTCTACAGTGGTTCTCCTTCCTCTCTGACAGTTCGCAATTTGTGTTGGCAGGGGGGCAGAGATCGACTCCGAGGCCCCTGATTTGCGGGGTTTCTCAAGGGTTGGTACTCTCGCCCCTACTGTTCAACATTTATATGAAGCTGCTGGGTGAAATTATCCGTGGCTTTGGGGTAGAGTTTCATCAGTACGCTGACGATACTCAGCTGTACATTTCTACCTCAGGCCACCCCGACGAAGCTGTTGAACTGATGGCCCTGTGCCTGGAGGCTGTGCGGGGTTGGATGGGGCGGAACAGGCTTCAGCTCAACCCAGCTAAGACCGGATGGCTGTGCTTCCCGGTACGCCGATACAGCCAGCTAGTTCCTTCATTGGCTGTGGGGTTTGGGGAATTCTTGCCCCCACAGAGAGGGCGCGCAATCTGGGTGTCCTCCTGGACGTACGGCTGTCACCAGGGGGGCTTTTTGTCAGGTCCGTAGGATCTACCAGTTGCGGCCCTTTCTAGATCGGGATGCGCTTCGCACGGTCATGTCCGCCCTCGTTATCTCCCGCCTAGACTATGCCAATGCTCTCTCCATGGGGCTCCCCTTGAAGAGCACCTGAAGGCTCCAACTGGCGCAGAATGCGGCTGCGCGGGTGGTTTTGGGGGCTTCTCGGAGCTCCCATATTACGCCACTCTTGCGTGAACTGCATTGGCTCCCGGTGGTCTTTCGGTTGCGTTTCAAGGTGTTAGTTACCATCTTTAAAGCGCTCCATGGCTTGGGACCTGGGTATCTCAGGACCGCCTACTGCCACCATCTATCTCCTGTCGGCCAGTGCGCTCCCATAGAGCGGGTCTCCTCGGGGTGCCGCCGGCTGGACAGCTGGCGACCCCTAGGATGCGGGCCTTCTCGTTGGGGCACCCTCCCTCTGGAACGAACTACCCCTGGAGATGAGGACCATCCCTGACCTTTTGATCTTCCATCGCGCGTTGAAAACTCACCTATTTCATCAAGCCGGTCTAGTCTAGGGTTTTTATAGGCTTTTAATTGGTTTTAGTTTTTAAATCTTAGTTTGATTTTTATCTTTCAGCCACGATATTTAATCTTTTAATTGTTTTTAAATATTGTATTGTTATTGCTTTTTAATTTGGCTGTACACCCCCCCAAGTCCTGCATGGAGAGTGGGCGGTATATAAATCTAATAAACCTAAACCTAACCTGTCTTAGCAACAGAAATGTTGGGCTCAGTTAGGATCATAAATCAAGGACTACCTGTAGACAACAAATTTCTCTACATTATCCCTTTGGTGAAGTATTTTGGTACCTCTGTTTCAAGGTAAGTCGTTAATCAAGGATAACCTGTATTTGATGGAAAATCATACACAGGAATACAGAGAATTATTACATTATTGGCATAGCCAATAAGGAAAAAACAATCCTAAAATAAAGAATAGGGCATGATCAGGAGTGTTTTTAAAACAGCGCTCTTATCTAAAAATTGGAAGATTGTTTTGAATATGACAAATCATGTGGAACAATGGAACTCTTGTCTTCCAATGCAGAGAGAAATGGCCTGTATCTGTCAGAGCAAATGGGCATCTTCTACTTAATTCAGAGAAGGTATGATGTCTTTTTGAATCTATACTGAACATTTCTGATTATTATGGCAATGAACTAAATCCTTTCTCAGTTTAAGGAGCGGCAAGTAATTTATTAATTTGTGATATTGCTCAGGAAAGCTGAATTTCTTTTTCCAAATATGGAAACACAAGCAGAAAGTTTATGGAATCTTTAATTGTTAAGACTTTCTTGTCCACATTGTTTTTCTAGCATATAAACAATGTACACATTTGCTTTTTTATTAATCATCTTTTTTATTAATTTTATTAATATATTTAGTTATATATATAATATATGTGTGTGTGTTAGGTTTATATATATATATATATATATACATATATATATATATGGGTGGTCCTGTTCTTGAAGCTTATTGAAACCTTGGTTTCTCTAAATATGCTCTTAAAAGAGAATAACTTCAAGCTTCATAAGGAAATTTCATAAGGAAGTTTTTTTTTCCGGAATTGTGCACAAAGAAGATTGAGGTTTTTATTGACGGTATTGAATTTGAACTGTAGAACTGATATTAATACACAAAGTACAAACAGCTGGAATGGATAAAACTATCTAATAGAAAATAGGTTGTCACTATCTTCTACAATATTTTGGTGTTTTTCATAGTTTAGTCTACAGCCTTCTTGATTCGATTTATAGCACTGAGATTTCCCGATAGTTTCCCACACCCAAATATCAGTCAGGGTTTTTCAAGATTTGTTGAGGGCTGCTAAGTGATACTTGCAAGTTTGTCTATATATATTTTGTCTGTGTTGATAGCAGATTCAGCAGTGCTTTTTTAAATGACTAACAGATAAAAATATGCTTCTCTTTCTTTGTCCCCATTAGATTTAAGTTTGGGTTCTGATTATCATAGATCAACCATCTTTTAAATACAATTATTTATATCTTTTTCTCCTTCTGATTTGGTTAACAGATGTCTAAATCTACAGGCAATTTTCTTACTTTGAGTCAAGCTATAGATAAATTTTCAGCTGATGGTAAGAAGACACATTATGTTTGAATTTTGAAAACTCTACTTGGCTGAATAATACTATATATCAGTAATATAATGTCTCTCTTATAATAGAGTTTATATTATCCATTTTATAGCAGTTTATCTAATCAAACAGCCTTCCCTGTTTTTAAAGAGAAAATCTTGATCAGCATATGAAAAACCTAAATGCATACCCTATTGGAAATTTAACAAATCAAAAATCACATTTTTACAATTGCTTATGTTCTGGTGTTCCTTCCCAATGAAAATACTTCTGCTGTATTGCAAAGTCACAGAGCCACATCCTCTAGAAGATATGAGTGGCTATTTTTCCCAATTGTCCACTTTGTTTCATTGGTAATCCTAAGGAAACGGTTGCTTGTGTGTTCGTGCAAACACGGAGAAGGCCTGGGAACAGCACTAAGCCTTCAGGTGAATTAAGCAATTTTGGTGGCATTAAGTAGAGATGCTTTCCTTATATAACTTGATTTGAAAAAAATGCCTCTTTTGAATGCTTCGTGCAGCCTTCTTTCATAACAAGAGTAGAGTCTCCCAGCTGTTGACTGCATGTCTTTTGCTCTTGCTTTAGAAAGTGAAACCTCTTTCCCTTTCAGGCATGCGGCTGGCACTGGCTGATGCAGGTGATACTGTTGAAGATGCAAACTTTGTGGAATCCATGGCAGATGCTGGCATTCTCCGCCTCTATACATGGGTGGAGTGGGTGAAAGAAATGCTTGCTAACTGGGACAGTTTAAGAAGTGGGCCTACTAGAACCTTCAATGACAGGGTCTTTGCCAGGTATCCTTGAGAAAGGATCAACTTGTTTGCTTAAGAGAAATTATATTTTCTTTTAAAAAATGTGATGTTTTATGGCAATTTTGCATGATCCTATGGTAGTGTTGCATGATCTGACTTCATTTATGGCAGTCTTACAGGATTCTGTCACAAAACCTTGGATTTAATTCTAATTCTATTCTAATTCTAGCTTTCTTCTCCCCGTAGTGAAATGAATGCAGGCATAATAAAGACGGAACAAAACTATGAGAAGATGATGTTTAAGGAAGCTCTTAAAACAGGATTCTTTGAATTTCAGGTAGGGTACCTGTTCTTCAGAATATAGATGATTAAACATTCAATTCTGCTTTCTAGCACAAATGTTGTCAGAGTAAATTGCAACAAATGTAAACCATGTATTAATAGTATGCTAAAACCAAACTAGAATATAAAAGAAAGAACACTTCCAGTGATAATGTTCATGCGTTTGAATGTTTTTTTTCTTTGATAACTAAAAGCTGCAAATTACAGACATTACAGATTTTCAAATTCTCTTTTCTTTTTCTTTTCTTTCTTTAAAAAGAAAGTTTGATTTTTTTAATCTGAGGGATCGTCTCTTGCCGATCACATCTACCTGACCCACCAGAACAGGGAGGCAGGGAATGTTGAGGGAGATACACCTGGTGGGATCCAGAAGAACGGCCTTCTCTATGGTAGCTCCCTCTCTCTGGAACATCATTCTCCCAGAGATCAGACTGGCCCCCACTTTGATTCTCTTCTGGAAGGCATTGAAGATCTGGTTCTGCCAGCAGGCCTGGGAAACCCAGAGTGGGATGGAGCCCATTAAATGGCTCATGTAATTTGCTGTCGCTGGGGGAAAGTGGGTGGGGTGGGGTGATTTTACTATATTCATTTATTTGATTTTATGAGTTTTAATGTTTTTAAATTATTGTTTTATATGTTTTAAGCTGCCTTGAGTGACCATGCCAAATAGGTGGCAATACAAATCAAATCAAATCAATAAACAAACAAACAAATAAATATTGTGAGGTGGTTCTATCTCACAAAAGGCCAGGGGGAAAAAAGCTGCCTACGTACTACAGGGCCAGGGCGTGGTGCTATAAAATACTTTTCATCCACTCTCTGCTTTTATTTGGCCAGAAAAGCAACACAGGTTATGCGGGCTCTGTCTCTTTGGTAAGGTAGATTAGAGGATGGATGCCAGATGAGGTAATCCTTAAAAGATAAATGCAGGCTGTGACAGCTATCTAGACATTACTGTATGGAGCGGGAGATAAAGGCAGAATGTGAAGAACCAGAGGACTTTTGGGAAATGAAATTTTAGACCACTGCATGTCTATCCTATGAATTCAGTTGTGCTGCTATGAGATATTTTACCAGTAACTAACATGAAATTTTATGTTGGAAAGCTCATCTTCCCGATCACCTTGACTTTATTGTGTAGACTGCAATCTGAAAAGAAAAAAGGCCAATCAACATTACCATGTTTCCTCCTGTCAGTTGATACATATATTCCCTTTGTATCCAGCAATCAAATAGTGAAATTTAGGGGGACCAGCTTCAGCTTAAGCAGAACTTATGTAGACTACATCCTACAAAGAGCTCTAGTGGTCCCAGTTTTTCTCCCATCTTGTTCTCTATGGGCTTTGTATAGCAATCTGACCTCATTTTCATTCCCTGATAGCATCCCAAAACAGTGCTGTAAAACAAAAGTATACCGTATTTTCCGGCGTATAAGACGACCGGGCGGATAAGACGACCCCCTAATTTTATAGTTAAAACATAGGTTTAGGCCTATATTCGCTGTATAAGACTACCCCCCACTTCCGAGGCAACACCAGTTCTTTTTTAATTAAATTTTTAATGAACATAACGTAACATACCGTACATTGATACGATAAATGGAAGGTCTCTTCACAAATGGCAATGCCATGAACATTGTATAATTTGCATGCATAAAAAGCCTGCTTGGATTGGCTGAGTTAGAGAGGCGGTCCGAGCAGCCTTGCAGTGATTGGTGCAGGATCGAGTTGGAAAATTTGTTTCGTGGCAATATCCAGACGATTTTCGTTTAGCGGCATATCGAAACCTTTTTTTGGAATATACTCGGCGTATAAGACGACCCCCGATTTTCGGTTGACTTTTTTTCGTTTCAAAAATCGTCTTATACGCCAGAAAATACGGTATGTATTTTAGGCGATTACTAAACTCATCTGAAAAAGATTGCAGAACCCTGACTGAATGGAAAATGCAAAGATTGACTTTGGACTTTAAACCCGACTGAATGCTGAATTATAGCTTTTTTGAGAATAATTATCCTCTATGCTAAGGAGCAGAAATTTAGCATTGTGCTAAATGGAACAATATAAATAAATTAGATTTAATTAAATCTAAATAAATTAGAAATGCTGCAGTTGATGATTTGGGCTGAGTATTTCCTCAGGAGTTAATTATCAGATTGGCAATTAGAATTGAAAGAGAAAAAAATAAGAGGCCAAATAATTAAAGAAAATGATTATTTATAAAAAATATCAAAGACAAATGGATAAAAAACTGTTTTCTGCTTTCAGTTGCTCATAAGAAGGAGAATCTTTTTCATAATTGTCCAGGAGGTGTCAGCAGTTCCCCAATATATACACATTAGTTGGTAATGTGCCCTGATTCCTCTGCACAACCACATTCCAAGAATATGGCTCAGTTCTCTGAACTCTCCAGACATAATAATAGATCATATTTATTGCTTCTATTTTCCCCTTTTCTTTATAGTAGTTTTTGATATTGGGCAATTCAAAATGACAGTACGTAGTATACAACTGCAGTTATCCTTGACTTTTATGTCTATGTCAATGCACTTCTCTTTCAAAAACCTACGTAATATCCAACTGGTAGGATTTTATTGGTTCTAATTCCAGCTAGTGCTTAGGTCTACAAAATTAAATCAGTCCTCTTTAATATACTATTTTGGGAGTACAAGTGGTTTACAAGCAAGGAAATGGTCTTTTACATGTTTTTCCATGACAGTTGGAATGGTTTTAACCATGCTTTTGCTGGCTCTCCTTCAGGCAGCGAAAGATAAGTACCGGGAACTTGCCGTAGAAGGAATGCACCGAGAATTGGTGTTCCAGTTTATTGAATCACAGACTCTCCTCCTAGCTCCAATCTGCCCTCATGTGTGTGAATATATTTGGAGCTTGTTGGGCAAGGTACTGCTTTTTCGTTCACTGGCGAATGAGGGAGGGATTGTATGTTGCAGAATGATGGGAATATTGCATCAGATTCTTCATCCCCAATCCATGTGTGTTAAATATAAAGGCTGAATCCATCATGAAGGCTTCCTGGCCTGTGCCTGGGGTAGTAGATGAAATCCTGGTCCAGTCTTCCCAGTATCTGACAGAAGTAGCCCATGATCTCCGTCTGCGTCTTAAAAACTATATGGCACCAGGGAAAGGAAAAGTAAGCATCCATGTTATTTTTCCTGCAGTTATTGTTTGAAAATTACATGCACTTTGCTAAGCAGGACTTTCCTTGCTGTTTTCTAGAAAGGCAACAAAGAAGTACCACAGAAACCATCCCACTGTACCATTTATGTGGCCAAGAACTACCCTCTGTGGCAGCACACCACACTGTCGGTTCTACGAAAACATTATCAGGTGATTATATTTCTCTCATGGCTTCAAATATTTCTAATCTGTTTATGCAAATGAGGACCATAAATAAAACAGGGTTAACCAGCATGATAATAAACATCCAGAGTCATCTAAACAAATCTTTAGGAAAATATGAAAAAAAAAACTATTTCTTATTTGCCAGGCTTTTAACTTTTAATTGATTTTAGTGGTATGAATTTAACCTTTCATTACATAGCTTGTCCCGTCATGCTTTGTGTTTTGCTTTATTGCAAGCCTTCTTGGATGTTTACATATACTGAAAGAAATGAATAATTAAAGTAGTAATTAATAGTTATTAATTATTAAATGATAATTAAGAACGGAAAATTATTTGTGAAGGGAAAGAAATGCGGTACATAAATACCTGCAGAAAAAAGCAAGACCATTAACTATCCTTATGCCCCATTTTATTAATTTATTAGCAGCATATTTTATTTTTGCCACAAGACTAAATGGAACAAAGGAAAGGCCACTAGCTAGATGGCGGGAGAGCTTTTGCATTTCTGTCTAGATTGGTTAAAGAGCATGTAGTTTGCCTTACCTGGAGTTCTAGGTTACTGCAGTGAGGACAGTTGCAAACTGTTGCAGGAACAATATTTAGGATTTGTGAAGTGGCAATATAATAGAAGTATCCTTAGGTATAGTAGAGGTACATCATGCTTTGCTTTAGAGGGGGAAAAAAAACGGAAATTTGCTTCTGTCCCCCCACATTTTGGCATCACAGTCTTGGAGAATTCATATGGGCTGAACAGGGTTGGATCTTTCCAGACAGCTTGCTTTGTTAGCTTAAAATACCACCTCCCCTTTTTTTTTTTTCTTTTTTGCTGCAACTCTTTGGCAGAGAAAAGTGAGTTATAGATGTAGTATTCAAAAGGGATGCCTGGAACAGAAATTGTTTTCTTTTGCAGCTTAAGATCTTGCAAGTCCAACTCAGGCTGTCAACACTGCATCGTAGGTTATCATATCTTTTGACAGCCAATTGTTCCCTTTCCCTTTGTTTTTGTAGTTCAAGTAGCCAGCAAGAATCAGGAGCCCTCTTGATATCTTTGTGGACAGCTCAGCAGGCTGGGTATGATCACTCAGCTGTGTTCTGCTCGGTCGACCACAAATTGTGACAGCCCGAGGGAATAACTGTCCTAAATGATTTTGAGCAAGGTGTGATATTTAGAGCATGGCCACATATAGAAACGTGGCTTAGCAGGATGGAGGGGTTCCCAATGGTCTTCCGAACTCATTAAAGAATAACTTTTAAACAGCAGCATTTAAAATTGAGGTGAAGCAATTCTTCAGGGGAAAAGTTAGATTTCATAAAAAAAGGGATCTACAAAGATGTTTAAGCAAATAGAAATGTTAGCAGATAATTGTAGAAACAAATTAGTTCATCATTTTGACTGTTCTCCCAACTTTCTTTTTTGGGGGAAAATTATGGAGAAGATAGCTGGGTGTTAGCTTCAGAAAGTTTTGGAGGAAGCAGATTATTTGCACCACTTCACTGAGCTTCAGAACTGGGTACAGTACTAAGACCAATAAAGATCAAATAAATAAATAAATTCAATTGAGGGTTATGTGTGCTTTCTTTTCCTATAGAAGTGTCAACAGTAGAATAATTGGATCTTGTATGTTTTTTGTTGTAGACCAATGGAGGACAGCTTCCAGACAACAAAATAATTGCCAGTGAACTCAGCTCGTTGCCGGAACTTAAAAAATACATGAAAAGGGTTATGCCTTTTGTAGCAATGATTAAGGTCAGCCTTTTGCTATTTATTACTACAATTCTGCTTATAGGCTTGCTTCTCACGTTTTATCAGACTCCTGGAAATTATGCAGAGTTGTGGAAGAAAATGTAAGTATGACGCAGAATAGAATAGTGATGTGGAAACACAACTCTTTTTTTGAGAAAATTCAGAGGGAGAAAAAATGAGCAGGATCATACGAGTTGTGTCCCATCAGAACTATTTCTGTTTCAGATTTTTATGCATTTTGGATGAGATGTCCTGATATAAATAGATTGATTGATTGATTATTCATTCATTCATTCATTCATTCATTCATTTATTTATATGCCACTTCAATCCTAACTAGAGAAATTTACCTGGCTATTGGTTATGGTCTAGTAACATCCAAGCTAGACTGTAATATAGTTCATATTGGTGTGCCTTTGAAGACAAACTGCATATCTTATCCTTCCTACAGGACTTGAAAGTATTATTGATGTTTATTGCTAAACATGTACTGTACTTTGAAATGGCATTTCATTTCATTTATTGTTATTGAACATTGTTTATATGCAATAAGGACACCCTATTATGTGTTGTAGAGTACAACTTTTAGGGGTTATAGCAAACACATGAGCAGGTTGATGATTTAAAGATGATTTCAAGTGGACAGGACTGAATTTTTCTCTGGGGTTGCTTGGTGGGACTTTGCATGTGAAATTGCCCACTGCTACAAATTTCAGCTGATAGCTTCCTTTAGTGATGAAAGACTGCTTGCTAAATTTTGACTGCCTGTTTCAGGGGTGGGATAGAAGAACAGATCCAGGGATGTAAGTGATAGTACAGGTGACTCTCAGAGGTAGGATCCTACCGGCATAACAACTGGTTTGGGGAGCACGCATGTGTGCGCCAAATACGCATTGCACACTACTGGCTCTGGTAAGCATTTATCTTCTCCAGCTGACAAGCGGCACTCAGCAGTGCCGCGCAAAGCAGCTGAGGAGGTAAAAGCATAGGATAAAGGACAGCTTAAACCCCGGGTGGGTGGCTGGGCCAAACAGAAGACCAGACAGTCATCACAGTGAACTGGTTCGGTGTCAGCTGCTCTTCAGGGCTACCGGTTCTATAGAACCAGACCAAACCGGTAGCATCCCATCCCTGGTGGCTTTCTCCTGAAAATACCTTGCCCTGGAAGATTCCTTGAGAAGATTGTGCTTTGAAACATTGCAGATGGATCTCAATCAATCAAATAAACATTTAAGAACATAAAATCTTGTTTGTTGCAATAAGACCTTCTCCCTCTTTACATAATCACAATTAGCTTAATATTTAATTTACTTCCTGCTGGGAATGTACTTGAATTCAAATAAGAATTCAGCCCAAGTAGAAAAGCAGTATCATTTCAGCAAACTTTAAAAATTTGAACTAAAATACTAAATTATATTAGTGGTTTACTTAATGTGTTTCTTGGATTGGAAAAGCTACTGTATTGTTATTGGAAAATGCCTTCTTCTGTCTGTGGCTGCAGCAAGGATTTCCATTCTACTCTGCAGCTTCTGGTTGCAGCACTGTATAGTAGTCTGTCTTCTCAAAGAGAAAGATTGCTGTGATGTTTTAATAATGGGGAAAAACAATAAAAATGTTTTATTTAGGCCACATTTACATTTTCTTCTTTTGGTATGAATTACCTGAAGTATGTTAGAAATCTTAATATATTTTAATGCACATGTTGAAAACATTCTGCAATAAAGTTGTGTGTCACTTGATGATGAACGCAGGGAGTAAAGTAAGGTTATGACAATATATTTCACACCAGATATTAATTTTAATGAGTATTATGTGCTGCACACTTAAAAAAAAAGAATAAGTTTTTTTTTAATGTAAGAAGGAACATTTCTCCTATTTGTGTAGAGGTTGGTTTGTTTCTCTTGGGGGAACATGTAAATCTCATCAGAGCACATAAATACTAGATATCCAGACTTTGTTTTCCTCAGTTCAGCACTAATCAAATGGTCTTTTCCTGCTGAAACAAAAAGCTTTCAGGATAAGAGGAGAAGGGTAAGATAACAATGATTCCCCCTCACCCCCACATCAGTATTAGTTATTTTGGATTAGGAATCTGAGTTGCTGTTGCTTTACTGCTATAACTATCTGCTTTCCCCTAGCCAAACACCTTGATAGTAGCCATACTGCACCATTGATTATGCAGTATTCAGCTTCATTATGCTCTAACTTGTGTCTTTATTAGACACTTCTAAAGGAGATACAAAGAACGGTTGCAGGAATTGGGTATGGCCAGTCTAGACAAAAGAAGGACTAGGCTGACATAACAGTATTCCAGTATTTGAAGGGCTGCCACAAAGAAAAAGGGATCAGCCTATTTTTCAAAGCACCAGAAGTCAAGCCAAGAAACAACGGATAGAGATTAATCAAGGAGAGAAGCAACTTGGAATTAAGGAGAAACTTCTTAACAGTGAGCACAGCTTGCCTTCAGAAGTTGTAGGTGCTTGGAGCTTCTTCAGTGATGGACTGAAATCTGCGATTGTGCGCTATTTCGATCTGTGCTTGCCGCCGGAGCGCCCTGAGCCGTAGAGGTGGTGAAGTGGGGGGAGACCGCCAGCAGGGTCGAGGAGAGCCACATCTCTCCTCCCCAGCTGGCCATTACTCCCTTTCCCGAAGACGGTTGCAGTGATAGTCAGAAATGGCCACCTCAAAGAAGAACTCAACCGGAAAAGAATGTGCAGGAGGAAGATAAGAAGAGAAAGTTTTGGTTGACCGGGTTGAACTGAAAAAGCAACAACATATAAGGTACCCTGGAATTTGAACTATAAAGAATAACATTGTTCCCAAAGAAGATTTTTGAAGCAGCGAAGGAGAGAGGGAAGGGAAAGGATTTGCCTTTTTTTTTCTTTCCTTCCTCATATTGACAGCTAAGAGATTTAAGTAAGAAACTGACAAAAATCCACTTTGACATCAATAGGCATTTAAGCTGAAAACAAAATGTCAAAGGAATAATACTTTTGGATATTCAAAAACCTTTAAAAGAAGGAAAGGAGAGAAAAGGAAAAAATAAAAGGGCAGGATCTGGAAAAATGGAGGAGACTGCCTGGAAGTAAAATGAATTTACAGTGAGACTTCAACAAGATTCCTAAAAAATACATTCTAACTGAAACTTTGTAACAAGATAATAGAACCCCAGGAAGAGAAAGTGGAAAAAAGAAGCAAGAAGAAACAGCTTTGGATTATTTGGATTACTTGATGATTTTTGGTTATTGGATTTAAATGACTAAAATTAATTGGGTGGTTGTTTAAAAGTGTTTAAAATGGCATCATTCTTGGAAGAACTGAAAACGGAACTTAAAAAACAACAAGAAGATGCACAAGAAGAGGCCTTTTTGGCTTCGTATTTCAATTTCTAGAAATGGAGATCTGGAACTGTGAGAAACAACAAGAAATGCTTGTAGAACAAGAAGGTTGGGACAAAGAAGAAAACATCTTTAATGACCAAGTAATTTTAAGTGGGGGGAAAAAAAGGAAAGGGGGAAAGAGAGTGAAAAGTTTAAGATTTGAAAAACAACTAAAAAAAAGAATAGTTTTAAAAGTAATTACAATACTAAGAAGAAACAGAAGAGAGAATTACAAAAGAGAGAATTAGAATTAGATGAGGGGTCGAAAAGGGGAGGGAGAAGAAGAGAGGGAAGAAGGAAAGGAAAAGAAGTTATAAAGGACAGAAACAAGATATAGAGAAACAGGAAAAATGTACAAGGATTAAAGGTATAAGCCTATTTAGAAGACATAGAGATAATGGGTGAAATTTAATTGAAAGAGTGATTGTGCAAGGGTACATAAGATAGTATTGTTATATTAGAAATAGAAATAAACTTAGAAAATGTGAAACAAGTGTGATTAAAATGATAGATAAAATACTTACTGTAATGTAATGGAATATTTGTTAATAAATGAATGAAATAAAGAGAATGAGAGAATGAAATTGAAAGGATGGGAACATTTTAATTATTATTAATGATTTATAAAAAGTTAAGTGAAGAGAAACATGAAAGAAATATGGGAAAAAATATGGAAATATTATAAGTGTTCCTAAGGAAGTATGATATTCAATTGAAAAGAAATGTTAAAGATGTTAAAAATTGTAACTAACATTAATGATAGAGCTGAATTGTAATAGAATAAGTGTTTTATTTAACTATTGTTATATATATATTTTCTCTTTAAGAACATAGTGTATATTTTAAGAATGTACCAAGCAGAATTCGATTGGAAGTTATGTGTTATATTGAATGTTATAATTGTAAAGATATAAATTGAAATTTAAATAAGAGTTAAATGGACAAAATTAAAAGATACAAAAGTGTCATACTCCAATTAGTAACTACAGGGGAAAACTTGTTTAATGAGAAAAGAAAATATAAAATTGAAACAAGACAGACAAAAGTATAAATATAATGATTAGAAAGAAATTGAAACTTAGAAAAAGATACATAATTTGATTTAGTTAGGTATGAGATAATTAAAAACAAAGTTGAGAAAACTAAGGGAAGGGAAAAATTATGGAGAAAATGTGAAAATAGTAATAAGATATGGAATAGAACACAAAGACGAATATGAAATTGAGTTTGTGTCTGTATGGAGAAGTGATAACCCGGGATCATGCTATTCTCAAAAAAAGATTTTTTATTTGTATTATGTTTTGTGAAAACCAAAATAAATTTTATATATATATATAAAAAGTTGTAGGTGCTTCATCACTGGAGGTTTTTAAGACAAGCCTGGACAGCTACCTATTTGAAATGGTATAAGGCAGGGCTGTCAAATTCCCAGCTTGCGGGCCAGATGCGTCATGCGCTGGCCACGCCTGGTTTAGCGAAGGGGGAAAAAAGTCCTGATATGTCATGTGACAATGCCATGATGATGTGAGTTTGACATTCCTAGTATAGGGTTTCCTGCTTGAGCAGTAGGTTGGACTAGAAGACCTCCAAGGTTCCTTCCAGCTGTATTTTGATTGATTGATTGGTATTAATTTTAGTCTGAATTGAGTAGGTATGCAGACTCATACTTCATTTACTTTGGAACGTTGTATTGCTTGCCAATTCTCTTGCAGACACCAAAAGGCTTATTAGATATTCACTGCATGTGCATTATGAGTTGGCAAAAAAAAAAAAAAACATTTGTTTTTGTAAAACGGTCCCTAACAGTTAAAGTTCAGCAAGATGTTGGAGGGAGACAAAGGATCCCCTATTAAAGTATATGAATCTCCTCATATGGTTTCTGATCTGCAAGTCCTATTTACTTTCAAAATCTGCCCCTTAGAGATGTCTCGTTTTATGTCCTTGCCAGAGTTGCTGGGAGTCAGGTGGCATATACATTTAGTTAATTAAAGAATAACAATAATAATAGAAATACTTTTCTGTTTTAAAACATTTTTCTAAATGTGCTTTTTTAAATATTAAAAAAGATTTGAGACAAAAAGAAGTTACTTTTAAGAGCTTTCCAAATCTAGCTGGAATTAGCAATCTTCCGTAAACTGTAATGGCTCTGTTGGGACTCATAGACCAGCTGGGAAACCTACTAGAAAAGTTCTATCAAAGGTTTTCTCAGCATTGTTGCACTTTAAAACTTGTACTTTTTACTGTTGGTAGGAAAATTTGGAGAAGAAAGGATGCCACGTGCTTGATCTGGAGCTGGAGTTTGATGAACAGGCTGTCCTGCGGGAGAATATAGTCTATTTGACAAATTCCTTAGAGGTGAGCATTTGCTATGAAGCCTTAATGATATTCAGCTTTTGATAAGATTCAGTGTTTCTGGAAAATATATCATTATATTTCAATCTTGTGTGGACAACTCCCAGGACAACTCTAAGATGTGTGGACAACTCCCAGGATTCCTCAACCAGCATGGTGACTGGAATTCTGGGAGCTGAAGTCCAGATATGTTAAAAGCTGCAAAGGTAGAGAAACACTGCTCAATATTCTTTGCCTGTTTATCTTCAATCCCTAGCTAGTGATACAAAGTCAGTCTACATATAGACTGCATATTTTTCAATTTTAAGTCACAAAAACCATCCAACTGTGGGGATATGCAGGTATACGTCCCTACTCACATTCACTCATGCCCTGGTCACTTCCCATCTTGATTATTGCAATGCACTCTACATGGGACTGCCCTTGAAGAGCATCTGGAAGCTCCAGTTGGTGCAAAATGCAGCGGCCTGCAAGGCTTTGTGCAGAACCTGGTATGCACATATGTCATCTCTCCTGCAGGAGCTGCATTGGTTGCTGATTTGTTTCCAGGTGCAATTCAAGGTGCTGGTTGTCACCTTTAAAGCCATTCGTGGCTTGGGACCGGGTTATCTGAGAGAATGTCTCTTGCTGGTCATATCTATCCGACCCATTAGAGCGGGGAGGCAGGGAATGTTGCAGGTCCCATCCCTGAGGGAGATACACCTGGTGGGACCCAGAAGAAGGGCCTTCTCCATGGTGGCTCCCTCTCTCTGGAATATCATTTCCCCAGAGATTAGAATGGCCCCCAATCTAGCACTCTTTCAGAAGGCACTGAAGATCTGGTTTTGCCAGCGGGCCTGGGGAACCCAGAGCGGAATGGAGTCCATCAAATGGCTAGTGTGATCTTCAGTCGTCGGGGTGCGGGGTGGGAGTCTGGGGGTGATTTTTTTTCCCAGATTTTGTTTTATTGTACTTTATTCATTTGTTTGATTCTTTTTGTTAGTTTTTATTGTTTTTTATTTTTATGTTTTGTTTTAAATATGGTTTTACATTGTGTAAGCTGCCTCAAGTTGCCATGGGTGAATAGATGGCAATATAAATTAATTAATTAATTGAATGAATGAATATTCAGCATGGAAGTGAAAAATTGGCTTCAAGCAAATGGCCACCCTTGAATCTCTGGGTGCGTCTCTAAAGAAGCCACATCTTTTCCCAGACTTGTACAGTAGCTACCCATCCCAGGAAAATACACCTTTGAATTAAGGTGGAACAGCAGTTGCAATCATCTTGTTGTATCCTGCCAATGACTGCTTAATGCAAGGATATGTTTTTCAGAGGCTGTATAGTTACCTCATTCAGGAAAAGATGTGGCTTCTTTAAAGAGCCACCTGTATGTTTGCCTGAGTGTTCTGTTTGTCTCCTCTGAGGGACCTTTTCCAGATCTGATCTGAATAGCTGCCTAATCCAATTAAATCCCATATAATGCTGGCAAATAAGAAATGTTTAGTGGAAGAATTCATCCAGAATTAGAGCCCTGAAGTCAATATTAATGATCTTCCGTAAGTGAAACTAGAGTATAATGGTAACATGTTTCTTTCTTATTATCACCTGAACAGATAGATGCATGTATTACCCTATTGAGATTGCTGTTTTTCCCCAAGTTGAGAAAATTATTGGAAATGCTCAGCCTTTTTTGGGAAGTGTTTATTCCTTCTCTAAATTTAATGATTCCTACTATAAATAGGAATGGCTGCTTCTAACTGATTTAATTGGGGATTTATTTATTTGAATTTTTTAGCTGCCCAATTTTGAATTTAGAAAAATTCCGATTCAGATGACTATGATTACAGTTAGTATATTTATCTCAGTAACTAAAGTCTGTTTGCTATATTATTTCTTGTGAGAAAAAAACTTAGCTTTTTTAATGAGACTTGAATAGTTACTTTGAAGAAAGTAAAGGCTTTGATATGTGGGAACAAATAATGGAATGTTGGCATCTCTCATGTGCAATAGGCACTAAAACAATAAAATATCCTTTAACTTTGAAACTGCCCAGATTTGCCCAAAATGGGCAAATTTACTGGCTCAGACCTCTGCACTTGAGATACATTTATATTTATAGATAAAAGAATCAAACCTGTGGAATTTTTTAAAATAAGAACTCATTAATCACAAAAAATGATTTTTTTAAAAACAGTGGAACGCTTTGTTTGATACAATTGAACTTTCTTATTAATCTATTTGAACTAATTTTTTAAAAACTGTTTTCCCATTTTCTTCTAAAGCTGGAACATATAGAATTAAAATTTGCCTCAGAAGGAGATGAGAAAATTAAAGAAGATTGCTGCCCTGGAAAGCCATTCTGCATATTTAGAGTAGAAGTAAGTTTTTGTTGTTGCTGTTGTTTCTTCTTTTATCCCTGCACTAATGTTATCCCCAATGGTTTGTTGTTTTCTGTGAGAGCTTTACACATACATTAGTCTTTATCAAACTTTTCCTTCCATCATTCCTATTTCCTACCCAGTTAAACCCCTGGCAAGCCTGAGTGGCTGTGGTTTGGGGTTTTCTGTATCTGGGAATTCATCATCTTTGCTACTGGATGGGGTTGCTCCAGACAGACTCAGTGCACATTCTGTGGGTTCTTCTAGAATTCATGGCTCCTGTTCAAAAAGCAGATGGCAGTTATGGGCAGGAATGCTTTTGCACAGTTTTATGTTTTGCACCAGTTGTGCCCATTCTTGGATTGGGAGGCTCTATTGTCAGACACTCATATCCTAGTCATTTCCTGAATGGACTATTGGAATGGTGCCTGTATGAGGCTGCCCTTGAAGAGTATCTGGATACTACAGCTGGTGTTAAATGCAGTGGCATGGGCAGTTATGTGCACTCCAAAAACTGCAGACTTTATACCTCTGTTGTATAAGCTGCACTGCCAGTTTGTTTACAGTTCCAATTCAAGATGCAGAGGCATGTTGTGGGTACTGTCAGCTAGGGAGTTTCATCAGGTGGAACCTAGGAGGAAAGCGTTCTCTGTTATGTCCCCCGCTCTATGGAATATCATTCCTCCTGAAGTGAAGCTGGCCTCAAACTAATTGGCCTTCCAGGAAGCTCTTATAAATGCTTCTGCCAACTAGTTTGGAAATCCTATGATAGAGTAGAGCCTGCTGGCTTGCATTCTTTCTAAGTGTTGCAGCTATTCTGGTTTCAGTGTTTTTATCCCTTTTATGTAAATTGATTGTCTTTAATGTTTTTTAATATATTTTGATTTTTTGACTCTTTTTTACCCTTTTATCTTAAAGGGTATAGAAATGTGATAAACAATAATAATAAAATAAAATCCTAGTGGGTATTGTAGGATCACAATCTGGAAGTCATCAGTTGAACTTACAGAACAGAACATGTGGTAGTAAGGCTATGGCTGCTCCTGAGGTATCTGTTTTTGGTTAATATAGAAACTTGCTGCTTCTTACTTACATCCATAGAATTTATTAGTAGTCTCTGAGAACTGAGCCTCCCTTGAACTAAATGTTTCTCTTCGCTAAGCTGCAATGGTGTCATTCTCTACTGAGATTGCTTTGTGTAGGGCTTGACAGATGATGTGCAAAATGATTACGGAGAACATCCCTATAGCGTATAAAGACTGGAAGATGGCTTATCTGTGTATTCTTACTTGCTCAATTATTAATGGTAATAGTGCATTGGGGCTTTTCTCCTCTCTTGCTATAATATTATTACTTTAATTAATGTTTAATTTAATTGTAAATGTTGTCTGGATAATAACATTCCTAGAATAAAAAGAATACAAGTAACAACTCTAAGCATAATGAGGAGATTCAGATGCCTTCTATATATTATATCCCTGTTCAACAGTAACTCATTGCACATCGCACAATATTTAGTTTTGCTTTGTCCCAGAATATGGAATTACTGGCTAGGTTTTAGATCAATTAGTATATATAATTAAATACTTCACCTCATAATTTGTAAAGTATATTGAATGAAAATACTGGAATATTACTGAACACCACAAACTCTAGCTCATGTTTCAAGACACGGTGTATTACTATTGTGCAGATAGAAAGGCTGAGCATTTGGCTGTATTAATTATCTTTTGGTGACAGCTTTGGTCAAGGCTACTGAATTTCTTACATGTGCTTTATTTTTGAATTGGATTTGGTGGCAGTTTCTCTTAATAGGAAAACTCTGTTTCAATCAAATGGGCAAATTGAACTGTTGAGTAGAGAGCAGTTTAGGAACCTGGAACTGCAATCTGATGCATGTCAAAAGCTTGGGAATGATAGAAGCCCTGGCAGGAAATTTGACAGCTCTCATTAAAAAAAAAATGATGTTGAACCAGTGTGGGAAAGAAAATCTTGTTAGAGAAATGAATAAGCTTTTTGTTACTGTAGAAGTTATGTTTATGTACTATTATATATAAAAACTTATTTATTGTATCTCCTAGAGCTTATTTCTGTGACATCAGTGTATTATTCTCACATTTTTATATTTTCCTATTATGTTTTCATTCTGTTCTGTTATAACTTTGAGTTCTCTCCCTGATATTCTGCTTTCATTCTTTGCCCAAATGCCCTAGTTGACTCCAAGTCTTAATCACTACAGTTTCCTCCGCCCCGAGTCCCTTTGGGGAGAGGGGGTGGTATATAAATCGAATTAATAAATAAAATAAAATCTTAGATTCCTTTTTTCTTTTTTTGTTTGGCAGCAACTTAAATCAGTTGCTGATTTAATGGTTGATAATCTCTTTTGTGTACCAGCTTTAACTACTTCCTTTGCCTACTAATTTATTCTGTTATCTGTATCCCATTTTCTCTGTTAGTATTACTTATTTTTTATCCATCTATCTGTTATATTATCCCTATTAAGATCCTCTCCACCAGTCTCCCTTGATTTGACTCTCATCTTGCTTTCCTCTTCTCATAATTTATCACAGCTATGTGTCTTGTCATGGACATGATCATGACTCACTGATTCTGGTGTTAGCATCCACATTAGGATACATCCACATTAGAGTGCTAACTCCCCCTTGTCCTTTATCCAGTGCTGTTCTTTGTTGCTTTGGTTTCTGGTATGAAGATCATATGCTGAAGGAGGGGAAGGGCAACTAATCCTTTTCTTCTACCCCAGTCTTGTCTCTCTAAATGCCTTCCCTTCTTGTGACTCAGTCCATCACTTCTAATTATCCTGTTCCTCTGGGTTACCTGTCAGTCGCTTTGTCAGCACTATTTGCCCATTTCATTGTCTTTTTAGGTATAATTTTATTAAAAGTTCTAATTTCAATTAAAATTAAAGCAAAAATTAATACAAACTAAAATAGAGTAGGAAGGAAAACAGAACAATGAAAAAGGAGAAAGCTAGAGGACAAAAAGAAAAAAAATGGCAGAAGAAAAATAGAAAAGAAAGAAAAAAGATATAAAAGAATGCTTTCCCTTTTCTTTATAACAATTATACATACAATTGTAAATTTATTGCTTTCTCTAAAGCATGGACGTCCAACACTTTGGCTCGCTTGGGCCACATTGAGTGAAGAAGAATTGTTTTCAGCTGCATATAAAATATATAACACAGTTTTATAATGTAAAATGGCATAATAACATTAAAAGTGTATGATTTTGTGTGGTTGCAGGCTGTGGATTGGACATTCTAAAACTATATTATGACCCTCTCCTTTCTATAATATATCTAATTGTCAAAACCATACAACATGAGTTCATTTTTTTCTCTGTTTTATGCAAGCAGTCCATAAGGGGTTTCTAGTCAACAGTTAAATGTAGATACTATTGGCTTTTCTCTAATCAAACAGGTCATTTTGACCATCTCAGCAAGTTCTATCACCTTTATCAACTATTTCTCTGCTATATGTATTGCCAGTTCTTTCCATCTTTGTTTGTACAATAATCTTGTTGTCTTAACCAAAAGTTCCAATGGCTTTTTTACAACTTTTTTATCCATTAGTTCTGTAAGAGTATCACCACCACAATAGCATACCTTAGTATAATTCAGAACATGGAAATGAATGCAGATAATTTACAACAACATAGAAGAAATTATTCTTCTTGTGTGGTAATGTTTGTGTAGCACAATTGGAAGCCAGTCTTATTGATAAGATGAGATGCTAGGTATAAGCCTGCGTATTCTTTGGCCCAGCAAACTTTGAAAAATCCATGCAAAACAAGAGATTTTTAAAAATGTCTTTACAGCCTGGTGTGTCTATCTGTCTAATAAATCCTCAACCAGCAAATGGACACTTTTCTACCAAGATTGAAGTCAGGCAAGGAGATGGCCGAGATACAATAATAAGACGGTTAATGAAGATGAACAGAGGAATCAAAGGTAAGATGTGGACTCAGGTTCAAGTTTTTCTTTCGGACAGATTTTAGAATTTTTTAGAAGAAATAGAATACTACTCTGGTCTCCACAAGCCTAGAGCACTGTTATCTAGATCTCTTGTCTAAGACCAGAACTGAAGCTCAATTCATTATGTTCTGGATTTGAAGGAGTTTGTGTTGAGGTTCCGAAACTTGGAGGAGCTGGTTTGAAAATTCCAAATGTGTAATTGGTACTACTGATGATAATTACTAGCTTTCACCAGATTTATAATTTCAGTGTGAGTGATGCATTAATTTAGTTGTATGTGTCTTGAGTCACCCATTCCTACTCATTTCACACTTATCTTTCTGGATAAGTACCGTATTTATTCGAGTATAACGCGCACAATTTTATACCGATTTTAAACTGAAAATTAGGGGGTGCGCGTTATAAACAAGGGGTGGGGTGGGGTGGCAATGGCGGCCGGTCCAATGAGGGCGCAGGCGAATTGTGAGTTCGCACTGCGGCGACCATACAACAGCTGCGCACTATAAGCTACGAGGGAGACCCCCGCGCGCTTCTCCCACTCAGCTCCCCCGGGTCCTTTGCCGCGGGCGGGGGGGGTCTCGGGGAGTGTCTCGTTTCCCCCCCGCAGGCGGAGAGCGACGGCCCAGCGTCGCCCACTTGGGACTGGGGAGGAACCATGCCTCCTCCCGGGGTCCGCGCCCCCCGCCCAGCGCTCACCTGCTCCGCCGGCGGCTCTCGCTGGCCCGTGGGGACGCGCGCCCTGCAACAGCAGCAGCAGCCGGGGGGCATCGGTGCCCGGGGAGGACGGTTTCTGCGTGGCTCCCTCGCCCCCCGGGACCCTCCTCAGCCCTCGGGAAGCAGGCGAGGGGCTGGCGCCCCGACCCTTCCGCCGGTTGGGCAGGTTACGGCCGCCTCGCCCGGCAGTCGCCGCCTCTTTGGCCTTCCCGGCGGCCGGAGCCCGTCCCGAGAGCCCGCGGAGTCTCGCCGTGGGTGAAGAGCATCTCCTCCCGTGACAGCCAGGCCGAGCTCGCCCGGCAAGGCCGCTCCGCTCCAGACGCCGGGGCCACCTTAAGCACCGTCCGGGGGCCGCGCGCAGTCGCCCCGTGTGGCGGGCAGCCCCGGAACGTGTGCGGCGGGCGCTGGCGGAGACTGGCTGCGCTGCCGGGCGCCCCTTCCCGGCAACCTCGGGCGGTAGCCACGGCCAGCCCGTCGCAGGGACCTCCGGGGCCCGGACGGAGCGTTGGGCGAATGACTTGGGGCAGCGGCGTAGGTGTTTGTCTGTGGCGGGTAGCTTGCAGTGGGGACTAGCCCGGGGGCTTCGGGGCCTGGCGACTCTTTCGGGCTGGTGCAGGCTGTGGAGGACGGATTGCTTCCAGCAGGCGCGCCCTGGTTGCCAAGCCCCTCTTAGCATTGCAAGGGCTCCGTGGGGGAGATGGAAGTGGGGAGGGCGAGATCGTTCTGGACAGGTGGAGTCTTCGCGCCCACCAAAAAAGCTTCCTACATGCTCTTGAAGCCCCAAATAACCCAGACAACCACAGTCCGCAAACGCCAACCGTTTCCCGCCACCGACTTCCAAAACTATCGCGACGGGGCAGAAAACCCTCGCGGCCGCGCTCGCTCTTTCTCCAGTCGCAGGGAAAGCGCGCACTATAAGCTACGAGGGGACGTTTTGTTTTTCGGGACTGCAGCCGCGCACTATACGCTACGAGGGGACGTTTTGTTTTTCTTTGCCCTCGCGTATAGTGCGCGGCTGCAGCCCCGAAAAACAAAACGTCCCCTCGTAGCGTATAGTGCGCGGCTTGATGTGAAACAAAATTTTATACCGATTTTTAATGGAAAATTAGGGGGTGCGCGTTATACACGTGTGCGCGTTATACTCGAATAAATACGGTATTCTATTTATCTCAAAGCAGTAGGCCATAATGTCTTGCAGTGTTAAGGAACTGAAGCAAATGGACTTTTCTTACTCAACAGCCAGAAATAATAATCAGTGCTGTGGTGAAAAATATCTCTAGCTTGCCAAGAGGAAATTAAGTTAATAGAAGCCAAATATGTTAAATTTAATATATATTTTATTAGTGAAGATGAAATCACATTTGTAATTTTAGATTATACTAAAAATTTTCTAATAGAAAATACTTCCAAATCAGTGTTGGAACAACAATTTTCTTGAACTTCTGAATATAGAAATTGCTTCATTACCATTACATTATTTTCCTAATTCTAAAGCTTAAATTTGGATACACGTGTCTAAATTTAGACTGAAACTAAAATGCATGTTAACATCAGCTTGATTATCAAATGCTGCTAATCCCGGTAAAAAAATTAAGCAGGGTTTTTATAAATTTGCTTTGGTTTAGGAAACCTTTGTGGTGAAAGAGTTGCAGTGGCAGATGGACTGTTCTGACTGACAATGAATTTATGTGATGAGTGGTGAGGCAATATAGTGTAGTAGTTATGATGCCAGCCTAGCATGTACAGATCCAGGTTCTAGTCCACCCTTAGCTACAGAAGCTCACAGAGTGATTTGGGGCGAGTCAGTCAGTTCCTCCTACCTCACAACCTTATTGTTTTGGTGAAAGATAGGGGAGGGAAAGGGAAGTGTTTGACTCTTTGGACAGCTTAACAAAAAGGAAAAATATAAATGTAGCAAATAAACAATCAGATAAATTTTTGTGGGGAGCTATGATAGCTACGATCTATCATATGATTAATAGTATCATATGATAGATTAGCTATATGATTGACATTGATCATTGAGTGATTAATGCTTCCTCTTCCAAATTTCTAGTCCCAGGAGGGGAAAAGGAAAGTTCATGACACTGCTTGTTCTCTTTTATAATCTATTCCTGCAAAGATTCTTTTCTAAGAATGCAGATTGTTAAACTTTATATTTTTAAGTTAATTCCATACTCTCCACCATAAATTGAATGTTTTGATTCTTACCATTGATCAGTAAAGGCCTTTCTTTGCAAGAATTGTAATCTTTTAGTTAAACTCACCAAGGCTTTGAGCCCGAACCACAGTTGCTGTGCTTAAAAGAGTTGACAAAGCTCCTTTTAAGAAGGTTATATTGTCCTGTTTGCTCTGTGTCTTTGCTGATCCCAGCAGTTATATCCAAATAGGGAATTATATCTAGGCCCAAACTTTCCATACCAGAAACTTAATTTATTTTCTCATCACTTCAGCTGCTTGTGTGTTTTGATCTTAGGGAAAGGGGCAATTTTCATATTTCGATATGAATCTGTTGAGAGTTGAGAAGGGAAAAATACATAACTTGTCTTGCCAGATGAAAACAGAAAAACACATTTCAAATTTAGGCAGGCAATTATGAGAGATCCACAACTAGACTATTTTGAAGTGAATGAAAAGCCATTGAGACTAAATCAGTAATTCTTCTGAATGGTTGTTTCAGAAGATGTCAAGGTTAGGCAGGCACTTAAAAAGATTGTCTGATAAAAGGGAGCTGTGAACTTAGGAAGACTAAAATAGCTGGCTCATTAGGAAAGTTCTGTTTAGCAATTCCTTGAGACCTGACTTGTAGCTTTTGAAAAGGCTTCTTTCTTCAAAAAGAAAAAAAGGCTATTGTACCTTATGACAAAACAGATAACTTAGCTGTTTTTATTGGAATACTTTCTAGTTTTATGGAAAGAATAGTATCAAACCTCCTATAATTGCTCCTCCCTTTCCCCTTCACAATAGCATATAAAATGATATCGCTGATAAAACCATTACTTGGTTTTCATCTCAGCTTCCCCTCTGTAACATATTTACTAGAAATGAAGAAATGAAATACTAAAAAAGGGGGAGAGAAGAGCCTTAGATGTGACAGGGAGAGATTTTTGTATATGAGAGTCTTAGCTTCCAGAGAAGTAGCTTCTTACATTTTGTGATAGTTGCTGTTAGATTTTCCTAAAACAGCCTGAAGTTCTTTGCCTCTAGCACATTACTATTTTTAAATGGGATAATTTTAAGGTGACATCTTGCTATTTTTTTCACGAGGAATAAATTGGACTATTTAGCAGTATTCCATAAAAGTAGATACTTGCCATTAAGAACCCCTTAAAGTAAAGCCATTTGGGATGGATTATGATCTAAAATTATAACAGTGAAGAGAAGGGAGGAGTTTGGTGGAGGGCTTTGCTTATTTTTTGTTGTTGTTGACCCTGCAGTTTTTTGTTCAGTGCAGCTTCAAGTTATATGCATATAGATTTTTTTCCCTGGTTGTAATATACCAGGAAAACCAATATCATACAAGATGACTTTTAAAGTCAGTTGTAATAGGATGTGAATGTGTTTCACACTTTTTTTGGGAGGAACTTAATTAACATCACAATGTTGGAAAGAGGCATTTAAGCCAATACTCAGTTCACAACCCTTTATCTAATGGAGAGAAAGATTTATCTAATTAATATAATATTAACTACTGGTAAGAATAAATTGTCCAATTAATTAATTGTCTAATTAATTAGATTAATCTAATGTTCAGCCTCTGCATGAAAATATCTTGTGAAATATATATGCTGAAATTGAAAATTAGCCTGGTGACAGTCAATGAAGGCATTGCCAGGGAAAAGGAAATATATATGTGACCATCAAGAACAAGAGACAGATTCAAATGGGACAAAGACTAAGGAGTAGAAAGGGAACGTGTAGATTAGATTTTCCCGGTATGTAGATTAGAGGTGTTTATGTACAGTTTTCAACTTCTTTCCACCAGGTGGTAAGTGATTCCATTGAGAATCATAAAATTAAAAGGGGTTATTCAGGCCTTTGAATCCAATCTCTTATGTAGGTCAGGAATTTAAATTAATGTATCCTCTTTGTGTTTGTCTACATTCTACTTATACATATCCAGTGAAGGGCAATCCATCACCTATCTGAGTAATTGCTTCCATTATCATACTGCATTTATTGTTAGGAAGTTTTTTGCAAACAATATAGAACAAGTCCTGATTTTCTTTTGTGTGACATCCATTCAGCTTTTTGAAAACTGCTATCATTTCTCTCTAGACCCAAGGTTAAATATTCCAAACTCCTTCAATCTTTCTTCATGGGACTTGGTTTTTTGTCCTTTGATCATCCTCATTGCTTTTCTACGAATCTATTCCAATTACTCTGAATCCTTTTTAATGTGTTGCACCCAGAACTTAAATACAGTACTATGATTGAATCAGACCCATGCAAAAAAAAAATGGAACTATTATCCCTATAATTTGGAAAGTACACTGATTCAGCCTAATATTGATTTTTTTGTCCCAGCAGTATCATATTGCTGATTTGTACTTAATTTTGCAGGCAAGATCTTTTTCACAAGTACTGTTGCCAGGCTAATGTGTATTTGATTTCTAAGTGAAGAACCTTGCATTTCGTTCTGTAATTTTCAGTTCATTCCTCTAAATCTTTAAAGACCGTTTTGAAATCTATTTTTGTCTTTTAGCATCCAATTTAGTGTTACCTAGAAATATATTAAGTAGTCCCTCTCTTTTTTCATCTAAGACATTAACAAAAACAGAGAAAGATATTAGGAGAATGACTTGGCAGTGATGTGGAGGTGACACTTTTCAAGGGCTAGTCTTTATCAGATGAGACTTCTTTGTGAAGAGCCCATTTAAAAATGACAGCTGATAAACAAGGAGCACAAAAGAAAGCGGTTCATATTTCTAATACATTGCATAAAGAATAGCAACAAAGAAAATTTTGTCCTTCAAAAATGTTAACATACAGACCGTATTCAGTTAATTCATTCAACAACTTACTGAAATATCATTAAAATCTACATTATACTAAACATCACTAAAACAATTAAATATATTTTGGGAATTCCCTAAATCCCTCATGGAGTCAGTGCTATTTAGTAATTGTTCCTGGAAGTTTAGCTTACAGAGCTGCAGTGTATCTTAAGAGGAGTGGAATTGTGGGTAAAATTCTGCCTCCTTATGCAAACACGATTTGTAAGTCTAATGGAACATTCAGGGAACTTAAGGCCTTCATACATCTCTGTCTGGATGGAAAAATGAGGATTGTTCTCTAGGTAGTTCTGCTCAATGAGTCACATCTTTAATCAAATGTCATGTGTACGCCACTCCTCCCTTGTCTTTTAATTAAGCCTTAGTACGGAAGGGTTTCCCCATCCTTCAAAGCAATGGGCCCAAAGAGCAAAATGTAAGCCTCTAGCAAGGCACTCTTTCAGGAAGCTGGATAGGCAACAAGAACAGCTTATATTGTTAAAAGTCATCCATTTTTGTTACTTCTTTTGCATCAGCTTTCTTGTGCTTTGCATACTAATGTTACCCCTCATACCATTATGTCTTTAAATTCTTTTTCAGATCTTTCCAAAGTAAAATTAATGCGATTTGAGGATCCTCTCCGGGGACCCCGACGTGTTCCTGTGCTTGGAAAGGAAGATGCTGAGAAATCTCCTATTTTAGATCAAGCTGTCTTTCATATAGACCTAGCTCAAAAGCGGGTCCGGCTCACTGAGAATGGGCAGACAACTGATATTGGAGATACATTGGTCTATTTAGTGAATTAGATTTTGCAAGTGTTGGGTTAATCAGTGTTGAATCTTTAATCAACATGGATGCTTTTCAGACCCTTGCTAAATTCAGGCAAACTTAACTTCAAGGGGAAAAAATAAACGTACATTTGCATGGAGATCAATCTTCTGCAATTTTTAAAATGTGGATACAATAAATCTATTTTCCTTGCCTGAGGCTTTTCTTGAGAATGTCCTTCCTACTTCAAGCCAAGGTACAGCATTTTTTAAAAATAATGTTTATGTAATTTGGCACGCCTGTGCAATATTGGCACTTACAATAGCAATATTGGACTATTTATATATAGTGGAAATTTGATATGTCAGAATTGAAGTCACCCTGGCCTTTATTTAGAGTTGGTCATCCTTTTGAGAGAAGGCAATCCCAGCAATTTGGTGTGTGACATCCTTGAGAGCAGAAAAAACAACAGGATGCTATTTAAAAATTTCTGGGTCCACATTTTACCAACCTCAGAAGGATGGAAAAATGAATCAACTTTAAGACCCATCCATCAGGATTGAACTCCTGGTAATGAGCTGAATTAGCCTGCAATACCACATTCTAATCACTATGCCATCATGGCACAGGATGGTGAAATGGCCAGGGATATTGGAAAAAAATACTGGTATTCGTCTGAGAAGTCTTCAGAATCATGAAATCCCGTGCCAGTCAAGTGATATATTTCATCTAGTTCTCTTGTTGATTGCCTTCAGTCTGAGTTATTGCTGTCAGAATCCTACATTTAGCCAGTTGTAATAGGCTTTAGAAAGAAGAAAGTTCTCATGCTGAAGAGAAATGATAAAGAAGACAATGATCATGTCCCTGCCCCATTACATGAATATAGTACAAGAAACTTTAAAATTTTGATTTAAGCCTGGAGGGCGCTTGGAAAGGCATATTTACAATTTGAGAAATAAAGGGATGCAATTATCACCACCACCACCACCACCGTCATCATCAGTTTTATATCCTCCCTTTCTACTTGCAGGGTACTTAAAATGAGTAAAAAAAAATAGACTGATTTACAATAAAATACAAATAAGTTAAACAAAATCAATTAAGTTTTGAGGCTAAGTGAAAAGGAATGTTCTTGATGGTTGTCCTGAAAGCAGAACGAGCAAGGGCTATAAAACTCTTGGGACTGTACTCTGTAGCTTAAGGGTGATTCAGAAAACATCTTTCTCTAATGGATGTAACAAGCATTTGTAAACATGGCCTCAAAGAGGGATTTTGTGACCTTTAATGTCTGGACAGGTTCATACAAAAACAATTTTTCAGATACTCATTACAGTATTAATGAGGTAAGGTCGAAGCCTGTCCTTGATGTCTCATTAAAAGTATCATTTTGCCCCTGCTCTTAATAATTCTAAGCACATTGGCTATATGTCACTCCTTTAACATGGAGGCTGATCTTTGGAATGTGCAGTGTATTTTTATTAGAAGATGAGTAGTTTATTCTTTAAAAACATTTGGCTGAGGGTCACCTGGACCTAATGACTTAGGGAAATTTGCTTTCAGTTAAGCTTCATTGTTCCCCTCTTGTCGCCATTATTTGCTTCAGTGCCAAACATGGTTCGAATGCTATTTTCCCTGCAGTTTTTACACCATGGATAAACTGAGTTTCTCATCCTGCTCTAATCATAATTTAAAGTCATTGAACAATAGAAGAGAATATTTGTAGCTCAGGGTTGAACTTGACCTCTTGAGTTCAACCAAGCCCAGAGAACACCCCAGTGTGTTTAGTTTTGGTTTTCTATTTCTGGTGTATTTAAAGATTTTAAAAAGCCACTGCAAAAATGAGTGAATGATTGCAAGTTACACACAAACTTGAGCAAGTGAATGAATATGTAAATCTTAATATAATTTTTATTAAAGATGGATGGAGACATCTCAAATTGTATAAATGTGTAACAAAGATTTATGGTAGGTTATTAGAAATTAATATTGAAAAAAGCAAAGGATGGTGATATATGAGTGTTTTTGATCTGTTTGTTATATGGAAGTGAAAATTGGGTAAGTCATGAATGGGTATGCATATATAGGGTGATTTGATCATATTGTCAGAATGAAGACTGAATCACAAAACAAATACACAAGGGAGAGCAAAGTTGTCATTGGATGATGAAAACCTGAAAAAAAGGTGAGATGTTTAAAGAAGAAAAGTCAAAATATGAAACAGTTTGTGGACATGGTGCAAGCAAGATAGTTTGCAAGGATAGACAGATATATAGAGGTAGAGCAAATTGTGTTGGGGTAAATTAACTTATTTTTTCTTTCTCTTACCTCATCTCTAACCTTTTTGTTTGTTTATCCTTTTTCTGTACAATTGGCAAGGAATAGCATTATGAGTTGGTCTGTCATCTTAAGTTGACTTAACTGTGATGTGTACTTCAAAATAGAAAATGCACAACAGTGGAAAGATTTGACATCCACAATGGAAGAGTGAACAGTGAAGATGAGTTTGCAGAGTTGACTACTGACAGCTTTGATTAGAGAAAAGTCATTAACTTCAATGCCAATTAGAAAACCCATTCGGACTTTTTGTGAAAAACAGAAAAAATAAAATTAGGCTGTATAGAATTGATTTCCAGAAAAAAAGAGTAAATGATAGGTAAAAAATGAAAGTAATGTTACAACCATAGAGTGAGTTCAATTTAAATTTATATTTAAATTTATACTTCTAATTTGTAAAATCAAATTATGTTGTGGTAGTTAATACCTTTCCGTCTTTTTTATATTCATTCTTTTTCCCCTGAATTCATTCCTTCTTCCCTCCGTTCCTCCTTCCCTCCCTCCAGTGGTGGGATTCAAATTTTTTTACTACCGGTTCTATGGACGTGGTTTGGTGGGCGTGGCAGGAGAAGGATACTGCAAAAATCCCATTCCCTCCCCACCCCACTAACCTGCTTTCCGGCTCCATTCTCCTGTGCAGGGCAACAAAAGAAGACCCAGCCGATCAGCTGGGACTCGGGAGGCAGAGAATAGATGGGGGCAGGGCCAGTCAGGTGGGATTTGCCGGTTGTCCAAATTATTCAAAATTTCAGAACCTGCTGAATACCACCTCTGCCTCCCTCCCTTCCCCTTTTTAAATGAAGGGATAAAAGCAGGGGTGGGATTCCACCAATATAACAACTGGTTCGGTGATCGCGAGCTTTGCTATACCATTCTATGCCTCTCTCTTTTTCTTCAGTCTCACTTCTACAGAGTCTTGCTGCAAGCAGTGTCATCTATAGGTTAGTTTGGGTTGTTCACCATTGGAAGGTGTTTTGTTTCTACCTTTGGATATCCTGAAACCTGCTGGATTGCTCTGTTGGATGCAAAAAGACTCCAACTGAGAGGAAGAACGTAGGATGGACAACTTGCACCCCATTGCCATTAATAGCAAAAAAGTTGATTGGTTTGGTGAGTTGGCTGCAGTTATCTGACTACCCTGTTACTGCTTCTCATGGCAAGTTTGCTTAGGGATTTCTGGGAAAAGAAAGAGATCCTCCTGCTTTCTCCTTTCTCTGAGAGTCTCTGGAGAAGACCCTCCAGAGGGTGTTGTTGCTGTTACTGACAGCCCTTCCTGCAAATGTTGGAGGGGCAGGAAGGGCTTTTCCTCTGAAATGCTTTGCTATAAGTATTTACTCTTTTCCAACCAGGCCCCAAATCCAGCAGGTTCTAAAAGGAACTGTATAAAATCTGGCCTGTAACATCTCAGTTCAAATGCCATTGCTGATTAGAAAGTGTCCAGCTGTCTCACTGCTCCTGCTTCCATCTACTTTTTATGGTTTGAGGTTTGGCTTAGTGAAAAATGTGTCACTCTCCTTCCACTGGCATTAATGTTCCTTGTCAATGTGTGTTACTTGTGATACCCTTGCTTCCAGTTCCTTGGGGCCAGATCATGTCAAGAGCTGCCAGGTAGCAATTAAAAGGTCATAGAACAACCTGCATTTCAATCTCTCAGGCACTGTGCTTAGTTGCTAGCAGGAATGGCCAAATTACACTATATTTATCATGGACACTACCCCTATGGTGCTTCTAGAACAACACCAACGGCTTCCTCTCACTGGGTCTGAATTATTCATATGTCCATGTGTGCTTAACCTCTATTTGACTCTTCAATGGGTCAACTAACACAGCTAAAGAATTTATTTTTTAAATGATAAAAGTAGAGCAAAAAGTAGCACCATCTTAGCACTGAAACATAGCAAGTTGAACTAGTGAGGTAAATAACCCTGCGTGTAAAATTGCCTGAATAAGATAGCAGAATTCATACACTACCAACAGAGATATAAATGAGACCCTGAACACAGTTGCAAAGAAAGTCCTGTGCTCATGACTATCAATTGCATTTTAGAGGGTGGTTAAATAATGAACAAAAAATATGGAGACAGAAAGTACGTAGACAGATTGGTGCATCAAATCACTTAAGAATCAAGGTCCCCAGATCTTTTAAGGCAGCTTTGTCAACGGATCGTGTCCAAGTATTTGAACTTCAATTCCCATAATGTTTCAGAATGATTCTGCTGATTGTGGTGTTTCAAAACCTGAAGTCTCTCTGTCTCTCTCCCTCCTTCCCTCCCTCTCTCCCTCCCTCCCTCCCTCCCTCTCTCTCTTTTAATGAAACCAGTATTTGGTTTAAGCATATCATGAGCCCGTCTATTAGGAGGAAAAACAGATGCTACTGTATGTGATTAGAGAAATGAAGTCCTCCAGCAAATGGTTTATCTGAACATATGCAAATGGCTCTCTGGAAGGCATCAGGTTGGGCAAGGCTGGTGTGGAGCATCATTCCATGATGGACATTTCTATAACAAGCACAGTTATTTGCACTGATTCTAGTTCATGCTGTGAACATGATCTAAATTCAGCATTTACAGAAAGGGGCAGATAGAAAACTTTTTAAGGAGCACTGTCTTTTCTTTAACACCAAACTTTGCTTGCCATAAAAAAAATAGGTTAAAATATTAAGGCTTTACAAACAGCAAAAATGACAAGCAGGACAAGCAGGATTTTATCCAGTAGCTGATTATAGCTATCTTGTTTTGGCATTTAACAGTTTGGGATTTATATTAACACCCAGAAATAAAAGGAAGATTTTTATACTGATGTTAGAGCAGCAAATAGCATTAATACCTTTTTCTAGCTAGTTCCAAGAACTTTTTCTTCTGCTTTCCACTAGGAAACCAAATAGTCAAAAGAGATGTGCTTTGTGTTCTGTGGATAATTCAGCTATTTGTGTATGTGAGTGTGAGGAAGGGAGGGAGAAATGTTGCTTTTAAGTGCTTAGGAAGTAGGACATGTTTTACAACATCTATTATTTATTTCCAGGAGGTGGCACTATTATGCAGCCTCTTAGTTGTTGAAACTGATACAGTGTACAGATAAGAAAGAGATTGATTAGGGATATAAAGCCTCCCTTTTGTCATCATTAAAGGGCATTAGTGGAGGGATATAAGGTTACTTCCACATTTTCTAACCCCGGCATTCCAGCTTTGTCCTCAGCCTTTCTAGGCTGAATGGGAAAGTCTAAAGGGGAGTGTGTTCCCCATGAGCTTTTATCACTGGGAAAGATGTCTCTCGGACAAACCAGCATTAACAGACACAAGGAGATAAACGCCAACAATATTCAAAAGAAAACAACCCCAAAGGTCAAAGAAAGGGGTGGACGACTCTAAGCACATCCTTGCTTATCACATGCCTAATAATAACCAACACCCATAATAGCCAGCCTCTTCTGCGTTAGGCATGAAAGCTGCTTTGGACCATTCAGTCTCTCTCAGCTCAACCAACTTCACAGGGTCATTGTCGGGAAATAGGAGGAGGACAGAGTATTTGGTATGTTCACTGCCTTGAGTTACTTATAATAAAGGAGGGATTTTTTAAAAAAGGAATAAAATACCAAAAATTTGGCAGTGGGGAGAAAACAGTCTCACATGCAAATCTTGTTCATAATGGGAAAGATAGTCATTCAAATAATCAGGCTCTGACCACTTAAGACTTTAGAATTAAAAAAAATCAAACTTGACCCCCAAGTCAACTTTATTGGCATGGACACATATCTACAGGATTTTTTTTTTCATAGTATAGGAGAGAAGCCATCACCACCTTGGGCAATTTTTTTCTTGACTTAACTTTCTAGATAGTTCCCCTGCCAGGTAATAACTACACCAACTTTGCTTTATTTTATTGTATTTATTTTAGATAAGTGGAAGCCAGCTAAGTGCTGATGTTACCAACCCTTTAAATTGTGTCCTGTAAGCAGTTGACAATGGGTGCAAACCTTTCAATAGAGAGATCATTGTACTTTGCACCAATTAAAAGACTAGCGGTTGTGTTTTGCAACTCAGTGTCTGGAATACTCTACCTGACTCTGTGGTTTCTTCCCCAAACACTTTAAGCGTACTATTGACTTCACCCCTTTCCTAAGAGTTTTGTAGGGGGCGTGCATAAGCGCACCAATCATGCCTACTATCCCTGTCCTATTGTTTCTTTTTTTATTTTTCTTATATGTATCCATGTATTCATAACTATGTTTTTACTTATACCTATTATCTTGTAAGCAATTGACAAACCAAATAAAATAAAAAAAAACTTCTGGGTGTTTTTCATGAGTAATTCTATATAGTTCCACTGCAATACTGAAGAGAGAATATAACCAAGGCATTGATTACCCTCACAAATCTCACTCTCCCAAGGAAGAGTCACAAATGGCATTGTTGGAAGACATATCCATCTGGTTCAGTTCCAAGCTGGGAAACAGGCACTGGAGACAAAATAGAGCCTGGAGGCTGATTGGAAAGAGGGTCCATGTATTGATGAAGCAGAACCACATGGGTTCTGGGTAGCCGACAAAATGGACAAAATAGAGTTGAGAGTGAGGGGTTTTTGTACCTTCTTTGGGCTTTGTATTTGGCTTCCTGTTCCTGTGCAAGAACATGTCCTTTAATATTCCATTGGCTGTTGTCAGATTCCTATGGTGTCATATAGGGGTTATGTAGAGGTCATAGCTGGCTCTATAGGCAAAAGAGGAAATGCAAACCCTAGGTGCTTGTCTGAGCTAATCTGGTCAGCCTCTGGTTTATTGTTTATATGAGCTCCCAGGTGAAGTGTGGACTGCAGTGAAGGGGCTTGTGTTCTAAAAGGCAGTTGGGCAATTCCTATTATGTCTAATTATTTTCATCCTTTGTTGGATCTTGGGTGAGGGGCTGCTTCTAATCCTACCATTCTGCCTTTGTTTCAAAATATCCTGTCTTGAACAGATTGCCAAATCTGCACTTCTAAAAGCTGCTTCCTCGGTTTCTGTTTGGGGGCAGGGAGACTGAGTCTGCTTTCTGTTTTTCAAGAGCATGTTTCTCCATTTCTCATTTAGGAAAATATAATATTCTGCCTTTTAAAAATATTCTTCAAAATATTACACTCTTCTAGAAGGGGGTGGTGGCTTCCCACAGCATAATAGACACAGCTGTCATATGCAAATCGAATGACAACGGAAGATCAAGGAGCATTTCCAGTTCATGAATCTGCTGCTTCAGGAGATAGCTTGAACGTACACCAACTAAGAGGAACTATTTACCGGAGTTGAATTTCCTGTTTTCAGACAACACCTCCATGTTGTCTAGAATTAATTTTAACTTGTTCTTCCTCATCCAGGCATTGTTTAGGGATACCAATTATTCCCTTCAACTATTTATTTCCTAAAAACTATAGTCTACCCACTTCATAAGATTCTGAGCAGCTTCCTTACATTTAATGCAATAGAGCTATCGTGTTCCTGTTGTAATTGCTGAACAAGCGCAGAGAACATGTGAAACCTTCAGTGTTCAATGAGACAGTGCAGACTGCAAAGTAGAAATGTCCAATCCAAATCTTCATGAGGGAGATGCTTTATGGCACATACGCAATAGGTTCTTCCTTTTGCTGGAAGAAGAAAAAGAATTGGTCCTTTTAAAACAAAAGTAGAAGCGGCTGGAGTGAATCTGAAATAGCTCTCCTAAGTAGTCTCTGATAAATAGTTGAAATCTTCAGGAATTTGAGAAGAAATCTAGGTGAGGGGTCGCCAACTTTTTGGACCTCAGAGACCACCAAACTCATAATTTTAAATCCCATGGACCACCAATATGAATTTTGACTGATGGTGGCTTGCTGACGTTTGTGGGAAAATCGGTCCCATATTCCATAGCAGCAGTAGTCACAAGATTGGCCCTTTGGTCATCCCAGAGCAGCTCTTCTAGTCCAGGGCAGGCCAATGCACCCAGGTGGAGGAGCAGCTGCTCTGGGATGACCAAAGGGCCAATCTTGTGACTACTGCTGCTCTGGAATATGAGACTGACTTTCCCACCAATGTTAGCAAGCCACCCCAGGGTGGATTTTCTTTACCCGCCATTGGTCTTACCTTCCAGTTTCAGCTTGTGTGGCTCTACTCAAGGTAAAGTTTGAGCTTGGCCAAAGGATGGGGGCCAGCAGATGGGCGAGCTATATGGGCAGCGCAGCCTTGTGTTTCCGTGCAGCCTGGATTAATTGCTTGGGGGGATGTTCTTTGGGGGGACATTTTTCTGTGGACCACTAAAATTTTCTTGCAGACCACCAGTCCCCAGCCCACTGGTTGGTGACCACTGATCTAGGTGATCTGAAGCAGAGATAAGTTTCTGTTTCAAAAATTGCTACTCCTGTTTCCATCAGGTCTTAGCAGAGGTGGTATTCAGCAGATTCTGACCAATTCTGGAGAACCGGTAAAGGAAATTTTGACCACCTCTGACTGGAGATTTTACAGTATCCTTCCCCTGCCATGCCCACCAAGCCACGCCCACAGAACCGGTAGTAAAAAAAATTGAATTCTACCTCTGGGTCTTAGCATTCAGTGTCCTTTTCCTGTTATGGAATATTTAAATTCAGTTGGATCCTCCATTCATCTGAAACGTTTATTTATATGACCCCCCCCTCCCCCCCAGCATTCATCCAGATATATCATACAGATGACAGCAAAATCTGAGAGCAAAATCTGTGGTATATAAAATGTTGAGGGTTCCTCCTCTTCCTTTTAAGAATAGAGAAAGATGAAGCAGAATAGGTGAGAAGACATTCAGGACTGGAGCTCACTGTGCATTTGTAGATATAATTACATCACAACAATTTACTTTCTACAATTGATTATTTTGAATACTATCAAACATTATTTTGAATACATTAAATTATTGTATTTCTCAATAGCAGAAACAAGAGATTTATGAGGTTTGAACTGATCTTGCATTAACGCAATCTCCAGATAAATTCAAAGTTGAACAACGATCTTTAAGGTTATTTCTGAAGTATTTAGCTTTGAGGCATCTGTAGAGAGCAACCAGCCTGCCATTTCTCCTTAACACACATTGTTAATTTCTTTGCTTTCCAGATTTTTTTATTCTTTGTTAGCAAGCACAAAAATCTAGTGTTCCTTCAGGATTTAGTGATTTTCTAAGTAGGGCTGAAGAGCTGAAGTTCAGATTTGTGAAAGGACTGGAACAGACTGTAAAATGTAACACCAGATCCAGACGCTTATGTTAACTAGGCATGAAGTCCCACAGATCTGCCTTTAAATGTGTGTGCTGAGATAAGCCACGTGAAAGAGTGAGAAATACAATTTTCATGGCAATCCTTGCTCCACATACTTTTTTTTTGTTTATCAATTGCTTACAAGATATAGGCATAAGTAAAAACATAGTTATGAATACATGGATACATATAAGAAAAATTATATATATATATAATATATATAATATAATACACATACACTCACACACACACGTGGTATTTAGGTTTCTTTGGGTATTTTCCCACGTAATATTTGTGCTTTTATTATAGCGATCTTTCAGCAGAATCTCATCTGCCATCTTCAGGCTTTTTAATTTTTAATTTTGTGTGCCAGGCTTTTTGTGTGTGTGCCAACGACTGCCAAGCCTGGCACACAAAATTAAAAATTAAAAAGCCTGAAGATGGCAGATGAGATTCTGCTGAAACATTGCTAAAAGAAACATTAGGACAGGGACTGTAGGCACATTGGTGCACTTATGCACGCCCCCTACAGACCTCTTAGGATAGGGATGAGGTCAATAGTAGACAGTCTAAGGTTAAAGTTTTTAGGGTTTGGGGAAAAAAACACAGAGTCAGGTAGAGTATTCCAGACATTTGTAGGTAATAATCCTCCAGATGTGGGATTGAAAGGTCTCTGTAAAATTTCCTGCAGTTTTGTTAGGACAGATTTAAGCTTATAATCAGATTTTGTACCTTACCAGTGGAAGAATTGGAGATGTATCATAGCCACTTTTAATGCCCATTTTGAATATTCAAAATGATCGAATTAAATTTTTAAGGCACTGATTTTTTTTTTTTTAAAGATAGAAGATACACAAAATATGAATAACATGCTCAGGATACCTTATTCTTTTCACATGTTGCCTGAGGGAATTGTGGTTGCTAAAAAAAAATTCATATCCTACACCCAGATGTTCTATAGTTAACTACCTTCTATCTCCTTCTACAAGTAGAAAACTATACAAATTAATCATATATAAGAACAGGATCTCACTTGAAGTACAAATTAGCACTGAAATGATTAAATGTATACTACATACAGATATATGTAGATAGAGACAAAGATATGCTGATTCACATCAGTGGACAAAAGAAAACAAAATGGAGGCATTGAGCTAGCAAGTTGAAAAACAGTACTGAATAAAGAAAGTGTGCAAATAAACAGATATCTCAGAGTTTTAAAGGTTCTCTTTACTCACTTTACCATCCATCTTGCCTATGAGTTCTGCCAGGGGCTGGCTGACTATTTATTTATCAGTGCTTATTAGCCAGCTCTTTCCTGGAGGACTCTCATATCCTAGAACATCAAAACAAAGAGGTGAAACCCCCCCGCCCCCAAATGATAAAAGCTTCAGTCAATCCCAAAACTTACTGTAAGGAGGCAGCTGTGATCAAACAGCTTGACTGAAGGCATAGTGGAATAAAACAGATCTAATTTGCTTACAGAATTTCAATAAAGTGGAGCTATATTTGATAGCTGGAAAAAATAATTCTATTACCGAGCTACCATATGAAGTGTATAAGTCTTGTATTTTAGAGTCTAATTCCAGGTTCATTTCTGTAGGGTTAAATTACAGCAGTAAATTTATTCATTTATTAAATGTATTTGTTGCCCATCTCAACAATGATAAAAAAGAATAAAAAATATAATACAGAATGATTAAAATTAAAATAATCTGCTTCATCCAGGGCCTGCTGAAGTGGCTGTGCAACTACTTTCTCTACAATCTTCCCTAAAAATTGGAGTTGAGACACCAGATGAAAGTTGTTCAGTAAAATGGAATCCAGCCCTATTTCTTGAAGAGGGGGTGAACCCATGCCTCCTTTCTCAAATAATTAACCATATTAGGACCCAACCACACAATACTCCCTGAGGAGCCTTAACTGGCCAGGAGGGGCGTGAGACTAAGGAGCAGGTGGCTGAACTCACAGCCATTAGAACCATGTCCATTTTCTCAGGCCCAACAGGAACAAACCATTACCCAATAACAGAGCAAGTCTGTGCCTCCATCATCTCACCGGAACTTTATCAAAGCTGATGTTCAATTTGGAATGAATTCAAGCAATTTTGTCTGACAGATGCTCTGCTAATTCTTCTGCCTGGCTTGTAAGTAAATCTTAGAGTCCTCCTTCCCCAAGAGGGCTCATGTCACCTTAAACAAGACTGCCAGGTGGCTATCTGTTGATGCAATAAGTGCAGAGAAGTATTGTTGCTTTTTTCTAAACCAGAATCAGCAACTTTAGCCAGACAATGCCTCAAAGAAATGGTTGTTGTTTTTTCTGGAAGTACAAGGGCTGCAGAAGGAGAGATGAAGTGGATAAAATGCATGATAATGATGGTGATGATTATGCCAGCCTTATCTGATTGCTAAATTTGAAAGACTCAAGGTGACTAACATTCAATAGGAACTATAAATCACATATTTTTGATTGAAATGTGTTTTTATTTGAGTGGTTTGGCAATTACTACTTAATGGCTAATAAAGTCATACATCCAATTTCAAACAGTAAGTTTTAGAAGGCCCACTGATGCTGCAGACAAAAGGGTGGATGGGTCAAGGGCCATAGGTTGCCCTCTTTTGTTTTAAAACATACGAAGTTAGTTTTGTTTCATTAATATTGAAGAAAACACATCCAGAAGAATTACTGGCCCTTGGGTGTTTGCCATTTCCATCAACTGTCTTGGAAAAAGTTGGTTTTCCACTTTCTTGTGACACTACAATGGAGAATGTTGTGATGTCAGCATTCTTTAACAGCAAACTTTAGCAATCTTTATTCTGTTCTTTAATCTTCTGCCTAGCTGTTTCTTCCCAATGGACAAGTTTATAAGATGCTGTTTTACTACAAGTGAGAAAATGTCATTGTCTGACACAACACAATCTCTATTGATCCTTTCTCTGCCAGTATCTGGAGACTGGAACAACTACCTATCTATGTTGGGGTAAGGAAAAAATGCAGTTATATCTATTTATTTTGTTTATGTCTGGGATGTTGTAAAATGCAGGGGAGATTATATGTCTATTTGTATACTATGATTTTAGTCTCCAGAATGATTCTTAAAACATCTCACAAAAGTATCTTAGAAAGCTAAAGCATTATAGCATCATAATCTAGATAAATACACTGTGTTGGAACTATGTTCTGGGGCCGTATGTATATTATTCAGTCAGATTATTCAATCAGATGGTGGATTTAGATGGATCTTCCTTGGATAAAAACCTGGCACCTCCTTTGTCTCACTTCTGAAAGGGAGGGAACACAAAGTCAGAGTCATTTATTGATTGGAGTGTAATAGTGGGCTCATAAGGGACCTAGGAAAGTAACTCTTTTTTCAAGTCAGACCGAATGTCAGGCACAGAATCCCCACATTTTTGTGTGTGATGGCTTTCTCAGCATATTTCCTAGTAATTGTGAGTTTCCTGTGGATCAAATCCACTTCCCAGCAGTCTACTGTGGATTGCAGATACCAATCCACGATGGTGTTACTTGTTTCTCAGTAACATGATGGTTTACTGCTGGGGAGGGGCTTGCATGGTACTGAAAGCTACCATCACAAAATCCCCAAAGTTCTTAACAACAAAGTTGCTCTCTGTCCCAAAATGTAATGAGATTGTATTTGTTTGAGAACAACATTCAGATAAATTTGACATGATGCAAATGTATTGCAAATGCATTTTATCTTCAAAACAATGGTGCGATGGAAGCTAAGATGTGAGACTTGCAACTTCATCAGAACACAGACATTTGAACTGGGGTTCTAGTAAGACACTTTAGCCAAGGCAACTAGTGGTATCTGCCAAACCTTTTCTGGCCTACTTTTAAGCCCTCAATCCAAAGGAAGGGACTAGGCTTTTTATGTAAAATAGGCAATTAGATAAAACTGCAATGTGAAAATTTATGTATTAGATTGTACAAAAATATAGTCCATCTTATGTCCTCTCTTGTGTAGCTTTTTGAGGCATCTTTTCTTTTTTAAGTCACCACTCAGGTTAATCTCAGATCCACATCCTCCAAATTATTATCAGGCTTGGAAATATGCTTTGCATAGAGTTTCATGTTCAAAATTTCCAAAGTCTATGTACAGGACTTTCCTTAGAGTTTCACAGATCTATTGGTTTATGGTATATGCACTGCAGCTACTTGCCTAATTTAATGAGGTTTCAAGATGACTGAATCCTAGAGAGAAAGAAAATTATTTGTTAAAATTCAAACCTATATTTGTGAATATACTTAAAAGATTCTTCGTGTTAATTAACAAGTTAGATTTCTGAAAAAAAGTCTTTTACTAAAAAAAAAACAACTACTGCCAAATCTGGCCAATCTGATAGCTGGGCAATCATTGATTATTTAGGTTAGACTTCATTGTGTCTTAATTCAAGGAATGAGTGCTTAATTCAAGGAATGTATTCTGAATAAGTATTATGAAATACTTATTGTCATCTTTGGAAATTAATTTAACAATAATTTTGGAGTTCCATAGTTACAATTTCCTCTATAGATTTATATATGATTTATACATTTTTACATTATACATGATTGATTTACCTTTTGGCATATGTATTTTGGGACTTTTCCATTATATGCTGGAAACCAAGGCATTACTCCAGTTTTCTTGAAGCTCTTTTGGACTGGGATCAATCTTAAACATGAATAGAGTAGAGTAGATCAGCTACTGAAGTTAGTGTTTATCATGAAGGTAAATAAAATTGGATCCAAATTAGTCTACTAAATAGTGTAAAACAATGTTTCTTAATTTTTTACGATAGCTGTGCTCCCCTGCTAGAACCTCCAAACAAGACTGGTAACCAATGCAGCTCACGGACCAATGGTGTTACAGAAGCCACTCTTGAGCCCCCCAAAACTGCACACATTGTCATGCTATGTACCAGCTGTCAACTTCTGAATGCTCTTCAAGGGTAGTCCCATGTAGAGCGCATTACAATAGTCCATCCGTGAGATGTCCAGGGACTGAACAACTGAGTGTAGGGAATCCTGATTCAGGAAAGACATACAACATTTTACACTCTTAAAAATTCCTTCTGATGCAAGGGGGGGGGGGGGGACGACTATCAGCTTTGGTGGGGAGCTACTTGGCACCCTGACTCTCTGGTTTAGCTCCTGTCTTATGCTTCTTCACATCTGGCTAATATACATACTTTGGAAGACACCTGCTATCAAAAGTCTTTAAAAGCATCTTCAAAAAGAAAAGCCAATATAAGAGCTCTGGAATCTTTTTCCTTCTTTCAAAAGTATGAATATTTTAGTATGAATAGTTTAGTTTAAAAGAGCATTCATTGTGGCAATAAAAAGTGCCACTCTAAAGAAATGCCTGTCTTTTCATATAGAGCAAGAAAATTAATATTGGGCAGATGCATAGAGAAATCTATATAGATGCTGCAAATTAATCTTGGAAGTATTTTTAAATAGCTGTTTTTTTCTTCATTGGAAATGAATGTGCACTGCAATGCCAGGTATAATTTTAATTTTTTTCCCTATTGCCAATGTGGGAGATTAACATCAATGAGAGGAAATGAATCTGAAGAAAGGGAGGGATGGTATTATGACAAAACAGATTGATACTAAAATAATGAATACTTTTTCTCCTTCCATTTACAGATCAGAGATTGCTTGTTCTATATGAATGGCTTTGTTCATAAATATCAATTTCTTTTAACACTGTGTAGTTTTCTTTTCTTTCTTTGTTTCTTTCTTCTTTCTTACTTATTTTCTTTCTTCTCTCTTCTTTCTTTTATAAATCTCAGATTCTCTTAACTATTTTATGATTTATGTATTTATTTCACCAGGAGCAAAAATTCAGCTGAACCTGTAACAATCCAGCCATGTGCCACTGGTACCCTTGCTGCTTCCAACACGACAGCCCTCTTACACACTGGAGGCAACTGGTCCACTGGTCTATTTGATATCTGCAGTGACAAGACAATTTGTAAGAGAACTGGATGCATTGAATTAATTTTCAAAGCTGCCATCCAGACTTGTTGGGGGGAAGGGAAATTTTCACAACAGGTTGCTGATTGAAGTTCTTTGCCCTCCTTCTCCCCACCTCCTGGCCCCCAATGCAGTTAAGGAAGGCTGTACAAAATACACACTAGAGCACGTTTGAATTACTAAAGCATCCATGCCAATTCCAAGTTTCACTCAGATGCTTCAGTAGTTATTTTCACTTCTGTTTACCTGTATGTACTGTACATGCACTGTACCGTCACTTTGTTGGAAAACAACAAGCAGAAGTTTTGAGGAATAGCTGAACTAACAGGACCATCAGGGTCATGGTACATCCTCTACTACTTCAGATTCACCTTTTGAATTCTCTCCAACATGATACACTAGGGAGATGTGACATGTGCATATTATCCATCCCCTTCAATGTTCCTGGAATCATGCTGGTGGATTTGACAGCAAATCACTGAGAAGCTCTGAAAGAATTTCCTGTTACTTTCGGATGGATGGATGGAAGGAAGGAAGGAAGGAAGGAGGGAGGGAGGGAGGGAGGGAGGAAAGAAATAAAGAACTGTGTAAACCCATTTAGCACTACCATTGCAATTAACCAACGGAACAGCTTGCCTTCAGAAGTTGTAGGGGTTTCATCACTGGAGATGTTATGAAGAGAGTGGACAGCCACTTCTCTGAAATGGTATAGGGTCTCCTGCTTGAGCAGGCAGTTGGACTAGAAGACCTCCAAGGTTCCTTCTAGTTCTATTCTGATTTATTGATTGATTTATCCATAATGTGCAGTCACTAAAATGGTCCTTCAGGTTTTCCAATAGTGGACCCATTGCTACTGTCTCCGAGTCCAAATTCATACTATAGAATAGATAATATCTAATTATCAGATTTCATGTTGTCTTCTTATATTGTAGCTTTCTCTAGGTCTGCTTCTTAGTTTCTGCTTTCTCAGTGTCATGCCTGTACATGTAGTCCATGACTTACAACCACTATTGAGCCCAACATTTTGGATGTTCATTAAGACATTTGTTAAGTGAATTTTGCCCCATTTTACAACCTGTCTTCCCCCAGTTATTAAGTGAATCCCTACAATTATTAAGTTAGTGATATAGTTGTTAAATGACTCTGACTTCCCCATTGGGAAGGTGATTTCATGACTCCAGAACACTGCAACTGTCGTAAATATGAACCCATTGCCATAAATATGAACCCATTTTGATCATATGACCTCAGGGACACTACAATGGTTGTAAGTATGAAAAAATAAATAACCTTTTTCAGTGCCGCTGCAACTTGAAAGGTCACTAAATGAACTATTTTAAGTGTATAGGACTACCTATATACATTAAGTTACTAGAACATGTTATTACCAAAACCACCACTATACCTGAAAAGCCCTCAAGAAATATTTCAGTTTTTCCTGTTGGCTGAGAAATGATAAAAAAAATCTTACAGAGATTCTACACAGAACTGTTTCCATCACAATTCTCCATGTTTCCTTGTGTCTATTGATTGCAGTAGTGTCATCCATTTTAGCTGCTTCATCTTCTTGTACAAGTAGTCCTCGACTTATGACTGTAACAAAACCTGTCAGGGGACTAACCTGATTTTATGACCTGATTTTTTTGGGGGGTGGTCCTTAACCAACACCACAGTTTTTAAGCAAGCCAATTGTTTGCTATGGTTTTGCTGAAAACGGGAAGTGTATGCCAGTTTTCAACAAAAGTGTCATCTAATATTCTCATGGGATCACGAGATGCTGCAAGCAGTCATAGATGTTGGCTGGTTGCTAAGCACCCAAACTATAGTCATATGACCACAAGGGGGGGAACGGTCTTTGGAACTTTGGCACTGAGTTGCATAAATATCCTTGGGGAGGTCCATCATAACTTCTAATAGTCACTAAGTGACTGGTCAGAAGTTGAGAATTAGCTATATATGTAACAACAGGTTTTTAATGCAGATATTTTTCTTAAAAGATCTTGAATGTCTTGCTGATTTTGGGGGAGGTATGTAGAAAACTAGAACCTTTTTCCCACTAGAGAAGATCTTACTTTATAGTTAAAAGCTGGACATGATGATTTTACAGGGTCCAGAATCAGAGGTGGTATTCAGCAGGTTCTGACCAGTTCTGGAGAACCGGTAGCAGAAATTTTGAGTAGTTTGGAATACCAGCTCTGATTGGCCCTGCCCCCATCTATTCTCTGCCTCCTGATTGGTTGGGTCTTCTTTTGTTGCCCTGCACAGGAGAACGGAGCTGGAAAGCAGGTTAATGGGAGGAGGAGAGAATGGAGATTTTGCAGTATCCTTCCCCTGCCATGCCCGCTAAGCCATGCCCACAGAACCGATAGTAAAAATTTTTGAATCCCACCACTGTCCGGAATGGATGCTTCCATAACTGTCCAATATACAGGTAGTCCTTGACTGATGATCACAATTGAGCCCTGAACTTCTGTTGTTAAGGGAGACCATTGTTAAGTCAGTTTTGCCCCATTTTATGACTTCTCTCGCCACAACAACTGTCCATCACTGCAGTCAATCACAGCAATTGTTACATTTGTTAACCGAATTATCTTAAATTGTGTTAATTATGGCTCAATTATGTTAATGTAACTTAATAGTGTTACATTAGTAACTCGGCTGTTGAGTGAATGTGACTTTGTTTGTCAGAAAGCCGCAAAAGAGGGATCACCTGATCCGAGGACACTGCAACCATCCTAAACGTGAACCAGTTGCCAAGCATTCGCAATTCTGATAGCCAGACCAGGGGGATACTGCCATGGTCCTAAGTGTGGAAAATGGTCCTAAGTCACTTTTTTCAATGCAGTCACAAAATGAATGGTTTTAAGTCAAGGACTACTCTTAGACACATACAGCAGGAATGCAAAAGGGCCAATTCCAAGGATTCTGGGATCTCTAAAAGGAGTGCTAGCAGTTTGTGCTAGCACTCGTTGTACAGATCCAAGAATCCCTCAGAATTGGGAGGCATAGGGATGCTTAAGGTACATGTTTCCACCCTTCCCCACTTCTAGTCTCCTAACGCTGCCTAATTTTTTGAGCCAAGCCCAGCGATGCGATCCCTGAGCTGACTGAAGCCATTGTGCCTCTCTCATCTCATTCTGATCTTTCTGTTTGTACTTTGTGATAGGTATGTGTGGCTTGTTGTGTAGCCCCTGCCTGGAATGCAGACTTGCGAGCAAGTATGGTGAGTGCTTTTGCTTCCCATTGCTCCTGGGTTCAACCTTAGCCCTAAGAGCTGGCATCAGAGAGAGACACAGCGTACATGTAAGTCTGTGTTATGCGGTATCTCCTACCTGTAATGTCCTTGGCCATAAGCATCAGATCTTCTTCCTCTCCTCTGGTTCTGTTCCAGTGGACGATACCTTGGTCTGGAAGAAAGCCACTTGAATAACTTAATGGGTCGTAATGAATAAGTTGAAAATCTTTACAAGGGTGAAAAGTTCAGAGCAGGCAGAACATTAAAAAAAATAAATAATCTCAGAGCTTCATAGGACACAATCTTGCCACTCTGTTCTCTTTCCTCAAATCCCACATTTCTTGACCGCTGGGGTCAAAGACCTCTTTGTCTGAGAGTGCTTGGCTTCTTAATACACAGTTAATATATTAAACTGCTAAAACGGTTGCTCTTTTAGCCTGAGATAAAAAAAACAATGTTTTTCAAATGGCATGCTTGAGCCAAACAAATCTCCATCTTTTTTTTTTTTAAGAATTGAATAAAAGCAACTGTTTGTCTTTGCCACAGCTGTAAAATTTCATTGTCCCCAAAGAAGGGACATTACATTTTTCTATGTAAGCAGAAAAACTGAGGACCAAGGTCAGTCATAAACTATCATTTCTCTCTCTGTGTGTGTATGTATGCATGTATGCATATGTATGTATGTGTGTGTATGTATATATATATCTATTTATGTATATGTATATATGTATATATATGTGTATATATGTGTATATACACATGCCAATCGGAGTTACAGAGTCATTTTAACATTTCAGTAAAAATTAATGGAATACAAGCTATTTGGTTTTTTAAGATAATTACAATCCATGTTTGCCAAACGGCACTACACAAGGATAATATCCATCTTCCACCTGCAGGAATGTATAGTGAGGAGAAGTGAACACATGGTCTAGAGTGTTTTTGAATATGGATGCAGATCAAATAAATGCTTTTTAGGGCTGTGCAAAATGGATCGGATTGCAGTTGTTGAATTACATCAATCTAATGCAAATAAGTAACCATTCCTGAGTGTCTGAATTGGTCCAATTCAAATTGTCAGTTTGAATGTAAGATCAACATTGACTTCCTTTGGAAATCTAATTTGATTCAAAGTGGCACAGCCTTTTCAGAATAATTTGAAGCAAATAGTCAAACTGCATCAATGCGACAAAGATTTCCGTTGCCCTAATGCTCATCTTGCCTTTCCTGTAAAATAAAAACATTAGCCGTTCTCTTGCCAAAGAAGCCTGACACGATGCAGACATTCTTCATGGCTACTTCTAACTTAGGTTAGAAGAAAAGATGGAGTGCCAACAGTGGTTTTGTTCAGGGTGCATGAGAAATGTTGTGGTATAACCAGAGGTGGTATTCAGCCAGTTCTGACCAGTTCTGGAGAACCGGTAGTGGAAATTTGAAGTAGTTTGGAGAACTAACAAATACCACCTCTGTCTGGACCTGCCCCCATCTGTTTTCTGCCTCCTGAGTCCCAGCGGATCAGATGGGTCTTCTTTGGTTGCCCTGCACAGGAGAACGGAGCTGGAAAGAAAGTTAGTGGGGTGGGGAGGGAATGGAGATTTTGCAGTATCCTTCCCCTGCTACGCCCACCAAGCCACACCCACAGAACCAGTATTAAAAAAATTTGAATCCCACCACTGAGTGTAACACAAACCCTATGAAATGAAAATTGCATAAACTAGTTAAGGCTTAATATAAGTGCTTGCACTTATAGCATTGCATCATGCTCTGAGTAGTATAGATGTAAATATTTTCAGGAGGAAAAAAAATTATAGGAAAGGAGGCCCATTTTCAAATTATACAACTATGTGCAATAAACAGTGGTAATGGGAAAGGAATAGGAAGTATTTCATAAATAATTATAAGAAGATGATTGATCCTGCAACTTTTGTCTCCTTAGCAACTCAGAAGATGCAGGAATGGTTCCCAATTATAGTTTGTCCTTGGGATAGACTAAATAAGTATTCAGTTATTAAACTAAATTAAATTATTAATTTAATTTAATTTAATTTACATTAATTAAGTTATTAAATTAAACTAATTATTTTAAATTAAAATCAGTTTAATATATCTGAACTGGAAAAAAAAGAACCAAGCTGATGTAATAATGAAAGTGCTGGCTTCTAAGCCAGCAGACCAATGGTTTTAATCCTGCCTTAGGCTTGGTGATTTTAGGCCAGTCACTCTGTCTCAGCCCAACCCATATCACAGGGTTGTTGTTGTGGGGAAAATAGGAGAAGAGAGAATATTAGATATGTTTGCCATCTTGAGTTACTTCTAAGCAGGAGTGTCAAACTGGCCGAATGTATCAGGAGCAGACCATGCCCACCCCAGCTCCATGAATGGGGAAAATGTCGCAAAATATAATGTGATGGCAACGTGATGCAGCAAGTTTGACACCCGTGTTTTAAGGTAATAAGGGCAAATTTTAAAAAAAATATTTAAAAAACAAATCCAGTTGACCATTAGTTCAGCAGAAGTGCACCTTTTTCTTTCCAACTATTGGTCAGTGGTGCTTTGCAACCCAGGTATTGTAGACTTATTTTAAAATGGGTACAATTTCAAGATATTGCCAAATCTTTCAAGAGTTTCATTCTCACTTGAAACCCTATAAATTCTAAGGCTCTTATCCGAATCTTGCAAGAGTCTCAAGGAATTGAGATGACCTCTGAAGATTTTGGTAACTAGCCAAGTTCTTGCCATTTTATTTACTTAAAGTTTCATACTTGGTTGATGGCCTAGTCAAGTGCAGAGGTGAGGAACTATGGCCCTTTTATGACTTGTGGACTTCAATTCCCAGAATTCTTATAATTGAAATTTAGAACACTGGAAGTTATTCAAGCTGGGAAGGCTACCTGAATTCACACCCTTGTAAGATGTTTTCAGGGAGATTCTGGAATTCATCTCAGCTGCAGAATGACTGGGGAGGAGAAAAATTTTGTGCATTTGGCTATTTTGTCCAATTGGGATGCAGTTCATGCAGGAAGCCTTGTTTCTGAATAAACATAGATAGAAAAGATGGTTCCATTTGGTCTCAAGAGAGGAATACGGCCACTGTGAGAGGATTAGGAACTACAAAGATGGTTTTTAAAGTGGAGTGGGTGGAAACCAGGAATTCCCTTCAAAGGTAGAAAAAGTGAAAGAGGTGGCTGGAAAATACAGATAGCTCTCAATCTAGGACCACAATTGAGCCCCAAATTTATGTTGCTGAATGAGACATTTGTTAAGTGAGTTTCTCACCCCCATTTTATGACCATTCTTGCCACAGCTGTTAAGTGAATCACTGCACTGATTAACTTAATAACATGTTTGCTAAGTGAATCTGGCTTCCCCATTGACTTTGCTTGTCAGAAGGTCACAAAATGGTGATCAAACGACTACAGGGATACTGCATCGGTCATAAATATGAACCAGTTGCCAAGCATCTGAATTCTGACCACATGACTACAGGGATACTGCAACAGTCGTAAGTGTGAAAAATGCTCATAAGTCACTTTTTTTCAGTGCCAGTGTAACTTTGAACAGTCACTAAAATGAACTGTTGTAAATCGAGGAGTACCTGTAATCTGTCAGAGATGATGCGGTGGATCTGGTATTGAGTAGGGTGACTCTGTGGTGCCTTTAATTTACAATTCTGAGATAGAAATGGGGAAAAAGCTCACAAAATGGTAAAGGTTTTGTTGCCTGAACAATGTGCAGTAATCACAAGAAGGAGACAAGATGAGCAGCCATTGTTTGGAGGCAAGGACAAACCCCGTAATTAAAGGCCTATGCAAATAGGGAACAGGAAGTGACTAATTAAGGATGGATTCAGGTATGCCACTGATTTTGGGGCAGTAGAGGATGCAGCATATTCAAATGTCAGCAACTAAAAAGCAGATAATGACAATGTAAAATTAGAGTCAGGAGCTGTGGAGTACCCTTTTAGTTCTCCATAAGAGATAAGTGCGGTTCTGCCATGTTATTTAGAGATTTCAGTTTCTCAGACTGAGGAAAATGTGGAATTCAATGAGTTGGTGACACTGTCATTTGGATTATTTCTGTATCTAAAGAAATCAAATTATTACTCCTTTCAGGGAAAGCTCATTGGTGTGGAAGTGAATTATAATTTCTATTTCCCTCCCTCTTTTTTTATATATATATAGATATACCTATAAGGTTAGAGTCTGGGGAAAGAACTAGAATTAGAATTTCTTCTGTGGAGAAATTCTAATTAGATCAGCGTTTAGTGGCATGGAAAAATGGTTTCTCAGTCTGTCTAATACGGAGAGATTCTTTTCTGTTCTTCCCCAGGGAACTCTCTGCGAAGACTGGATGGCAGTTCACTGCTGCTGGCCTTGTGCAATCTGTCAAATGGCTCGAGAAATGAGGATAAGACCTCTGTTCCAGGTCTACAAAATGCATCGATCCCCTCCTCCTCTTCTGGCCAAAAATGTACTTGTTTAAAAATGTTCTCCCCCTCGTCTCCAGAGGCCCCTTTAAAGGCAAAAAGATGTTCCGTGTTCTCTTCGCTCCAGCCGTGGTAGTTCGAAGTGCCATCAGGCCTTTGGAGTTTGGCACCACAATGTATGCAGTTGGTTCTGTTTGCTTTGCAACATATTTATCCTTATGGTTTTATCCATCTGCATTGTCAGGATGCCCGAAGTATTCTGATATTTTTTTCCCTTTCCCAGGAAGCAGGGCTCAGTTTTCAAGCACAAGAGAAGTTAAATTCACTTAGGTTTTCTTCTTCAACCCTTGCACATCCCTGCAGGCAATTATGCTTGACAGATGATCAGAAGGAACTCCAGTTCTGACAATTTATTAACTAATCATCAGCAGATGAGTTTAAATGGTGCTCATCATGAACTGGGCCTACTGTTCATGAATCAGGCTGTTTGTTTCCAAAATGTGGCACATATTTCATTTTGCCAACCTTTTGTTCTGCTTTCAAGAAACAGATGTGGATTTATACTCCCTGCTTAGGATACCATTTTCCTGAAATAACCAGAGGTTCCAGCAATGTCTTTAGGGCAGGAGTCCCCAAACTTGGGGTGCAGGTGGCATATTAGAAATGTGGGCTCTCTTCCATAAAAGGCTGTAGGGCATTATTAGCTTATTCACAGATTGGATTCAATGAGTGCCATGACTTCACCTATTAAAAGCACCTATTTATCAGCATTTTCCTTTGTCCTTTTCTTGGGAAAGCTCTAGAATGCATCCAACCATCTCTTTTGTTTTCTAAAATTGACTATGAGGTTCATGGGAGGGCACACATGTGTGCCCAGCAGTTACATTTTATTTCAGCTATTCCAGTTTTTATTTCTTTTTCTTTTTTGTTAACAGAACAAAACAAATGGCACTGGAAGCTTGGAAAATATCAAAGGAAGTTTCTGCATGATCACTGTGTCAACTCATAAAACATTTTCTATGCCCATTTTATATTTGACAACAGAAAAGGGTGGGGGAGGAATTTGAAAGAGCAGTGCAGCAGTTTGGAAGTGAAAGTATATTCCATGCATACCTTGCAAAGATTATACTAACCGACTGGAGTTTCTGCCATGCAAAACTCCAATTGGAGAACATGATTGATGACTCCTGGCTATGGACTGTTTCTTTGGAGAATATGAATTATGATACACACAGAGGGGTGGGGGAAACCAGGGTCAAGGGTGACAGTGAATTACGTGTTTCAGAATCGGCTACATCCAGGTCATGCCAATATGTTGCTCCTAATGAATTCTTTGAAGCTCTTTGAAGTTTGGTTCAAGGCTCATGATTTAATTAGGGTGATTGCTGGAATCCTGACACACTTTGGATGGTGGGTGGGAGTGATGGTGCTGGCGTTACTTCAGGTGCCCAAGTTTAGGGAGGGTTATATATCAATGACATGGCAAGTTGGGTAGCCCTGTTTGGCATTCTTTTCTGAATATCAGAGGCAGTTGGCCACATTAAAACAGGCAGCAAAGCTATATGTGGCTTTTAGTACTAAGAAGTAGGATGGGACCTTGCTATACCCCTAAGGATGGATTATGATTGAAAATTATTTTCTCCTATATAGGACAAAAAGGCCATTCTGATTTCATCAGGAGGGTCTCATTTTGCGAGAAGCTAAAGCCCCCCCCTCTTTTTTTTTAAAGGGAAGACTTTTGTTATCAATATTAGCATCATTCCAATGAGTCTTTTGTTCAGTAAGTAATTTTACTGAAAATAAGTCTCAAACCCATCAGGTAAATCAATCAATCCACTAATACTATTTTCATTCCATAGCAATTGGGCTTTTGGTTATTCCGACATGATGCTAGACATCCCCAGCTTGGGATGATGCCATTATAAATTCCATCTACATTTTGAACAGAGAGAACTGCTGGTTTGAAAGAAGGGGTCAAAGAGGCCATCTATGTCAAAATTGAATATCCCTCTCTCAACAGAAGGGGCGGAATATAACATCATCTATCTCCAATCTACAACACAGCAGTTCCAAGGAGGCTCCACACCCATTTGCACCCATTTGCACTAAGATGACCCTGAGGATACATATAAACCTCCAGGTGGCCTCAACAACTCTAAAAGAATGAAAATTACCAGCTGTCTGCAAGCAACATAAATTCTTCTATTCCCCACCATCCAGTCAGAGCTTCTTGGATGAGAAGTGAAACGTCTTCAAAGAAAAACAAGAAAGTCCAGTTGCCTCTTGAAAACACATCGTTGGGATATAAATTCCATCATTTCCTGGTGGTTCTGGAAGTGGGGGGAAAAGAGAGGAGATCACCCAACACATTAATCCAGAGTTTGTCATTACCTCATAAAACACTAAATGAATTGGAATGACCTTCCCCTCCTCCTCCAAGGGATTCTACTAGCATGAATACTATTTATATGAAGATCAATAGCTGCAGCTTCAACTTTCTCTAACTATAACATGGAAGCAAGTTGACTAGGACAAGGCACTTCCTGAAGCCCTGCTTCTGAGGAGGCCAGCTACCCTTATTCTGCTATGTGCAAACAGTTCTGAGAGGTAGGCAGTAGTAGGCAAGCTTTCCTCCTGCTGGATAGAGTTTAAAGTCATCTGCTCCACCTTAGATGGCAGCAGCTGCCTGGAAAGATGATGAGAAGGGGCATTAAGGCAGGGAGCAGGAAGCTTCATGCAGGCTTGGTTCTTGTTGTAGGGAGATTCCTGGTCCTGACCCTGCTGGCTTTGCATTGTTCACCCATCCATTAGGTGCAACACTGCCTCCTTCTTTCCTGATTTCCATGGGAGTCAGAATTCTGCAGTTGCTGACTGCCCACCCTTCAACCGTTTGCCTACCTATACATAGAATAGAATACAGAACAACAGAGTTGGAAGGAATAGTGGAAGTCTTCTATAATCCAACCCCCTGCTCAAGCACCTTATACCATTCCTGACAAATGGCTGTCCAGTCTCTTCTTAAAAACATCCAGTGATGGAGCACCCACAACTTTCAGCCGTTCCATTGATTAATTGTTCTCATGGTCAGGAAATTTCTCCTTCTTTCTAGGTTGGATATTTCTTTGATACATTTCTATCCATTACTACTTGTCCTGCCTTCAGGTGATCTGAAGAATAGGTCAACCACCTTTTCTCTGTGACTGTTGTCTTCTCATGCACTGTTTCTACAATCTCAAAATCTTTTGTGTATTGTGTTGACCACAAGTAGACACAGTATTCCAAGTGTGGTCTTACCAACGCATTATAAAGTGGTACTAACACTTCACATGAACTTGATACTACCCCTCTGTCGATGAAGCCTAGGATTGCATTGGTTTTTATATTTAAATAATTTTTAATTTTAAATTGACATTTATGACCTGCCTCAGATTTAATTGTGATGTCTACATGTCCACTCCTCCAAATCCAAGCACTATGTTCAATTTACCAAAAATAATTTTGAATATGCATCCTGATTCTTTATGACTTAGAGTAAGGCATGAACTAAAGCTGTTAGGGAGTCTTTCCATCAAGACATGAACATTACATTAAGTAGGCTTTTTTCTAACATAAATCTCCAGTATGACAAATCTGACACTTCTTCATCTGGCTTAAAAACAAACATAGAATGACATTTTGCAAGGTTTAGTTAAATTCAGCATGTAGTCTCCACATTATTTTTTGCAAGTTTCCAGGAGTCTAATTAGGAATGACATTAAGCATGTGGTTTGCCTTTGCATTTTTTCCACAGTAGATAGCAACTGATGAATGCTCTGAACATTTCTGTGGAAATAATTTGACTCAGATCCATAGGGGGCAGCTGCAAAGCCAAGCAACAAGTGCTTTGCTTCATTGCATATCCTGGTACAAACAGGAAGATCTCAAGAGGGCCACAGCTATGCCAAGCCATGTGATAGTTGCTTCATGACTTGGTGTAGCAAATCTCACAGGCCTTCTGATCAAGTTCATGGGATGTGCAGATAGCAGCTTTAGCTCTTTCTTCTGGTACTGTGATCTTAATGAACTTTACTTCTCCCAGAGGTAGTTTAGACTGGAAGAAAGTTCCTATTAATGTGAACAGTTTCTTTATTTTTTCTTTTTGGGTGCCCTGGACAAGTCCCTGTAATTTTCTTGGTTAGAGTTAAGACATGGTTTGCTATTGCTTGGTTCCTAGGGGACCAGCCGCAGCTCATCCAACTGGCTTTGTGTCGAAGATGGGACTAAAATTCTTGGTCTCCTGATTTATAGACTGGTATCTTTAATCACTATGTCAAATTGACTTCATTGAACAATGCTATTGCATTATTATGGTTTGTCATGCAGTTAGACAGATGTTCAGACTGGATTTGGCATTTTTATCCACAGATTGAGTCCTTCTCCAGGACCTGGGATAAGTAGATATTGATATTTGATGGTGTTAGTGGTATCATCGCAGGATGTAAGCTGTTCCAAGTAAAGCTATCTTTTGCAATTGACTGATGGTGAATTTATCAATGCCAGTGGTGTTCAGGTGGTGCTTCGGTTGTTTTGAGATTGCACCCAAGGCACCTATTAATAGTGTTCATTTTATTTCTTTCAGCAAGTCTTTGTATTTTGTGATTTCCCCCCCCCCCCAGTTCTTTCCCTTCTTTACTCTGCCATGTCCACTATACAGACCCTTTTTTTTGTCTTTCTTATAAACAATTGTTAAATCTGGGGAGTTATGTGGCAGGTACTTGTCTATTTTGTTTCATGCATATGGCTGACGCACACATGATCACATGATAACCTTCAGGATCTTTTCATGAAGTGAAAAACGAAGGTAAATGTTTAGTAGATCAGCCTTATAATTTTGTTGAAGCTGTTTGAAACAAGATAGAGATTTATTAAATAATTGCAAGTGTGAAGCTTTCTTTGTCCTGTGTTTTTGTTGTTAATATTGTAACATTTTATGATGACACTATGATAGAAAAAATCTGACCAAAGAATCTCACGAAATACAGCCTCTTGTCATCCATATTTTTCTCAATTAGGTGCTCCTGTTTTCTGATTGATGAAGATATCTGTGTCCCTCAAAAACTTTCATACCATTTATCTGACAAAAATTGCAACTGTATAAGAAAAGTTCTTATTATTTTTCTCTTTCATTTCACTCTATATGACATTTCCACAGTTTGATGCTTTCTGGAGGCATTAAATTATACCGTACATAATGCTAGCCTTGTTGAGTGTATTGCCTGAGGATGATGAGAATTGTTGAGAAGCTATCTGAGGATGACTGACCTGTTGCAATATAGTTTGGCGTGAAAAGCAGTGAAATTGGTAAAACAGGGCATAAAGATTAGCTTTTTTTATTAATGAAGAATAGATGCCAAATCATGCAAACTTCAGTGATATAGTTACCCTTATATCCAGAACATTGGAGAAAAACAATTTAAATTTCATTGCAGAGAGAAGACACATTGATGTGAGGAAAATATCTAAAAGTGTTAAATTGCAGGACAAGTCACCCATGTGGAAGAAAAATTTAAGGAAGAGCACAAACATCGAAGAGTGTTCCATGCATGTTGGAGGCGCTGGAATAAATTGGATCATTCCATGTTCCTATTAAATTAATAAGAAATTTAATTAAAATAATAGAATAGAAAACATTGAGATCAAAATGGAAAAGGTAGTACAGTCACCATCTTACCACTCTTTCTCACCAAGTCCATGCCTTATTACCTTTCCCTTTCCCCCCTCCTCCCTGCACCATCCTGAAGACAAAGTGGTTATTAAGTAAGAAAGTGGGTGTATTTTGCAAGCTTTAAAAAAAGGATCCATCACTACAAAACATGTCCACCCCCATTTTGTACTCCTCTCATCCATCTTGCTCTATTTTGGTCTTCCTAAGAAACCTATTACCATGGCATCAAAGCACTGAAACCTCCTCCACAAACAACCTGCTTTAGACATCTTCTGCCCTAATTCAAAAGAGTTTTGTATTTTTCAACAACAAAAAACCCCACTAACTTCATCCTGGTTTTTCCATCTTGTTTTCCTGCTTTTAAATGTATGTGCATCTGTGTATCCCAACCCCCAGTTTCCTTTCAGCCTTATCCAGTTGTTTCTTTTGTTATCCTGCAGCAAAGAACATACTTTAAAAGTGTTTTATGAAACTGAAGAAAAATGAATGCCATTAATAGCAATAGCACAGACTTATATACCACTTGACAGTGCTTTGCAGCCCTCTCTAGGCAGTTTACAGAGTCAGCATATTGCCCCCAACAAACTGGATCTCCATTTTATCAACCTTAGGAGAATACAAGGCTGAATTAACCTTGAGTTGGTAAGAATCAAACTCCTGGAAGTCGGCAGAATTAGCTTGCAATATTGAATTTTAACCAATGCACTGCCCACCATGGCTCTTAACCTAGCTTCAGCATTCTGTTGGTTATTCTGACTGTAGAAATTGGCATTTAAATATGTTAAGATACATATTTAAGAACATATTTTTGTTAAAAGAAACAGTGACCATCCAGTGTATATTCAGTTCTCCTGTTCCACGTACGATAACTCTACCATAACTGTTTGACTGTTTCACCAATATGTTGGTTAGCAGGTAGCTTACTCAGTGGAAAGAACACATGAAACAACATCAGGAGCACCACTCTTTTTTTTGGGTGGGGAAGGAAGAAAGTATTCTCAAATCTGGTGCTTACATGAATGGAAATGAAATATTCAGCAATTAGAAAGGCTAGAGTAGTTGGATCTATCAGCAGCTGAGAGCTGGAGATATACTGGATTGTGCTATCTGTTATGGAAGGAGACTGAATCAACTGAGAATCTGAACTGCACATATCAGAGTCAGGGAAGAAAGTTGCTGACAATCCTGAAAATACCAGTCTAACTGGTCTGAAGCATGCTATGTAGAGACAGACAAAGTAAACTTTTTAGACAAGGAAAAGTGATAAAAGTGCAGAGTCATCTACTTCTCTAATAACATCTATTGCTCCTTGTGATGAACAGATTGACAGGTGCAGAAAGTTTGGGCATGCAAAATGGAATCCTGGCATTCCAACGCAGTGTAACATAGAGATCCCATGACTTCGTAGATGAGCAGGACAATGGCCAAATCCCTGGAAGCGGATTGAAAGCTGCAAAATTGACATGGCTCATAGGCACTGGTTTCATGGCCATAACATTATTATTTGTCTGCTGTGGATATTATCAGTTATACATCAGTATACATCAGAAATGTTTAAATGTCTAAATCTACTGATTAGTAGTGTCCTTTACCTGCATTCATTAGAAAGAGGCCAAACATGCTAGTGCTGTTCACTGAGAGTCCCAAAGATGCTTTTTTCCAAGAGGCAACTGGACTTTCTGGTTTTTCTTTGAAGACGTTTCACTTCTCATCCAAGAAGCTTCTTCAGCTGTGAGTTTTCTGCCCTGTGCCCCTTCACTGTTGAGCACAGGGCACATAGGCTGTTGGGAATGAGTCTGTCTGCCTGCATCTGACACTGAAGTGCAAATTGTTCCTGTAGTCTGCAATTCTTCTGGAAATCCATTCATATTCCCGCACCATTCAAAGGGTGCTCATCCCAAAGCGCATCGTTTAATGTCTATGGAGATTCTCAATCATCCAGGTCATGGTTGTCCCAAAGAGAGCTTCTTGCATGAGAAGTGAAATGTCTTTAAAAGAAAAATCAAGAAAGTTCAATTGTCTCTTGGAAAAAAGCACCTTTGGGGCAACCATGACTTGGATGACTGAGAATCTCCATAGACGATCACTAAGAGTGTTTAGTGATGAGCTTGAGAGCTGATTCTCTCAGAAATTTTCCACAGAATCGCTTTCTAGTCTAACTGAATGTATTTCAACCAAGCCTCCTGCAAATCCTTCCACTAGCAAAGACTTTAAGGAGCTTCTCCCATTCCCTGCATCCATGGATAATAAGCAAAATATAAACTAGTAGAAGATGAGAACAGCTTCACTAGTTGTATTAGAACCAATAGTCAAATAGCTATTCAGGCGGTATCATATTGGTACATGCCCACAAAACTGGTAGTAAAATTTTTTGAATCCCACCACTGACCACAATCCACTCTTAAGGCAACATATGCCAGTTGGTCCACTTCTTTGCAGCCAGTAGTCTTCCTGAGTGAAAAATGCAGCTTCTCATGGTGTTCATTTGCCAAGCTATCAAAATCTTGTGCCTTCTTTCCTTTATCTCCTATTCACAAGTGGTCATTCCATCTTCCTTGATTGAAAGCCTTTCCTCTTACCTCTTTGTCTTCTTAAGATGTTTCTTAGAAGTAAATTTTCTGTCTCTCCCTTCACTTGAAAAATTTTCTTTCTGCATTATTTCCAGGTTAATTTCAGCTCTTGTCCTTTCACCTTCTATGTAACTATCAGTGCATAATGGCAGTATCTTGTAACTCACAACTTCACAGATTTTATATTTTTTTTCCTAAACCTGAAGATTTTTTTAAAAATTCTCAACTCTTTGGAGACAACTTCCTCCTCTTTTTTGGAGGTTCCTAATTCTGATTTTCTCACAGAATCTACACTATTTCCCTACAAGCTTATTTATTTATTTTATTAGTTTTCTATACCGCCCCTCTCCCTACTGGGACTCGGGGCAGTGTACAGCCAAAGTTAAAAATGATATAAATACAATATTTAAAAAACAATTAAAAAGATTAAATATAGTTGCTCCAAATAAAAATTCAATCAAGAATATAAAAGATTAAAACCCATTAAAACCAAATTAACCCTATAAAACCCTAGGCCAGACCAGCTTGATGAAATAAGTGTTTTTAACACGCACCGGAAGGCCAAAAGTCATTCCAGAGGGAGGGTGCCCCCAAGGAGAAGGCCCGTACCCTCGGGGTTGCCAGCCATCCAGCCGGCGGCATACCAAGGAGGCCACCCTATGAGAGCGTACTGGGCGACGGGAGATCAATGACGGCAGTAGGCGGTCCCTAAGTACCCAGGTCCCAAGCCATGGAGCGCTTTAAAGGTAGTCACCAATACCTTGAATCGCACCCGGAAGGCTACCGGAGCCAATGCAGCTCATGCAAGAGTGGCATAACATGGGAGCTCCGAGGGGCCCCCAAAACCACCCACACATATCTCTTCAACTGTATTCCTATTTATCTTAACATCTGGGGATCCCATTTCTTCTTCTGACTCCTTTTAGTTTCATCACCCTGAACCCAGTTAATTTTGAGCACCCAGTTAATTTTCTAGCTTCTCATGGCAACCCTCTGCAATCTGTCTGAGATTTATTCATTTTCCAACTCTACAAATACTTTCTAAGCTGCATATACTTGACAAATGTGTCCTGACAATAACTATTTTGGTTCTGCGATTCCACAGTGTTGACTTCATCTTGTCATTAGATCATGAATTAGACAGGTTAAAGTTGTTTTTAGCTAAACCAGGATTATGGTTCCAAGGGCAATCACAGATGTGTCAAGGTTTGACACCCATTATTTGGACACTAGTCAGGAGACTACTAACACTTGAATCAGAGGCAATAGAGACAGGAAGGGGAATGGAAAGGAGGACACCCAATTTCGTGCTGGCCTCATTTTCTGCAAACTCAAGAGGTGGAGAGCACTTTAACTCACTTCAAGTTCTTGATGTCAGCCCTGGAGCCATTTTCTTTGGCATTTTCAGGGCTTCCCCAGTGGTGGCTGGGTGAGCTGTGGGAACGGGAGTGGGGAGGTAGAGATAGTGAGGGCTTTGTAACCAAAATAAAATTCTTTTTTCTGAGAACCAAGGACGTTCCCAACAGGTGTGAAGAGGTGGGACACGAGTCCGGGTGAACTTTGGACTGTGACCTGATTGGGCCATGTGATGGCCTGAAGGGGCAGAAGGAAGAAAAATGTATTTTTACTAAGGGAGAAGCCTGAGGGACTTTAGATTCAGGTTTCCCCAGATGTGCCAATATGACATGGCTAATAAATCTGTACTTAGAGGAATATGCCAGCCTTGGAGTCTTGATTCTGTTGGGAGTGTTACTTGGAACCCTGACACTTGAATTATATTACTTAGCATTTGACATATTTATCTAACAGCCAAGGTGGCAAGCATGGGATTCATAGCGATTTTTTTTGGCTAGCCACGCTTGGTGTTTATGTTTTGATCTTTGCTTTAAGAGTTCCCAAAATACCTGCCATTTGAGGAAGCTTACAGTAGTTTCTAAACATTCTGAAAACTAAATCCTCAGGGGATTCTTTGAAATCTCTGAGCAAGCCTGGATAAACTATGGTCAAACTTAGCATGGTTCTCTTTCGTTTTATTTTAACCCTTTGCCTTACTGTAAGAATAGTTCTGTTGATACTTTTCTGCCTTGTACTACAACTAGAGGCTAATTTTGACAAATTGTTACTTTACTATGCTTGGATGGATTTCCTGAAAGCCTTAAAATGCCGCCTGTCTCATTAGTTTCCCTCTTTCAATTTGGAGCAGAAGCTGAACTGCCTTTTGGGGATATTGGAAGACCATATGATGTTGTAAATGGATGGGTCTGAAATACTCTGTTTTCTTTCATTTTAGCAGTGGAATATTTCTACGGGAAAGAAAATTCATTTTTGAACGAAAACCTTGTCACATACTAAATCTTAGCGGTGGAACTGGAGGATTCCAAAAATACATTTCAGTGATCTAAGGGATACAAATCCTGCTTTCAAGGCAATACAAGTAGTCTTTGTTTAGTGACCACAAGTTATGACCAGCAAGTCTGCCAAACGAGACATCACTTGACTATAAACTGGTTTACAATCTCATTTCCACTGTGGTCATTAAGCAAATAAGCCATGATTGTAAATTGAGACATTTATGTCTGCAACTCGCAATGTTATTTATTTATTTATTTGTTTGTTTATTTATTTATTTAAATTTAATTTAATTTAATTTAATTTAATTTAATTTAATTTAATTTAATTTAATTTAATTTAATTTAATTTAATTTAATTTAATTTAATTTAATTTAATAACTACTAGCTTCTCCATTGACTTTGATAGTTTGAAAGTAGCTGCAAAGCATAAAGCAGATGGTGATTGTATGACTGCAGGAGGCAACATCTATTATAAATTCATTACAAGATTAGTGGCATATACATTTGATAAATAAATAAATACCTCCCAGCTACAAAGCAGCCAAATACTGAGCCCTGGAGGGTGCAGTTCTCGTAATGAAGTATGGTGGGCAAACTCTGCCCTCAACCTGCAGTTTGATCCTGATGGGCTTGAGATTGACTCAGCCTTCCATCCTTCTGAGGTTGATAAAATAAGGACCCAGATTGTTTGGGGGCAACATTGTAGACCACTCAAGAGAGTGCTGTAAAGCAGGATGGTGTGGTATATAAATTTACGTGTATATAAATCTATTGCTATTGCTAAATCTTAATCTCCTGATAACGGGGACACAGTCCTATGAAGAATGATAGGGTTGTCGTAACTTCAAATACTTGAAGGACAGGTGTGAACTACTATGGATGATTTCTTCTTCCACTGTAGGAAAGGAGAACCCAGTGAGGGCTAGGATATCTGTAACACAGTAAGTCACTTAACCTGTATGACAAATGGTCCCTTACATTGACCAAATAGCTGCTAAAATGGCAGTAATCCATTTTCTGTATAGTTTTCAGGGTTCAGTTAAATGCTGGTTGAAGCTATTATTCTGCCTAGAGCAATACTTATGTGATGGCATATAGGAATGATCTGGAACAGGGCTGTCAAACTCAAGGCCCGGGGCCTGGATCCAGCACTTGGGGTGCTTTGATACCCTGGAAACAGTGAAGGACCAGCCTGTGGTGCCTCTGCCAGAAAAAATAGAGCTCAGAAGGGCCGTCCATGGCCCTCCCAAGCTCCGTTTTGTTGACAGAGCATTGCAGGAGGTTATTGCAGCTGAAAATGGAGCTTGGGAGCCTGTTTTCACTGGCAGAGTGCTCAGGCCACTACAGGTGCCCCAACGTAAGTGACACTGAGCTGGCCATGCCCATTCTGGCCATGCGCCATGGCCCCACTGAGGTCAAACACAACCCTAATGCAGCTCTCAATGAAATCGAGTTTGACATCCCTGATCTAGGGAGACAGGAAGAAGGTCCTCAGGTGAGAGAAAAACATGGAAGCATTTCAGAAGGGAGCTTCTCTAGTTTTCTGGAAGCTAAAAAAAGAGGTTGGGAGAATATCCTTCTGAAATACTTTCCACCCTTCCCCCTCTCCTACCAGCTGCTGACTAAACTGCCTCCTATCAGACTGTTGCCTAAGCTGCAGCTCTTCTTTCTGTCTCCCAAGGACATTCTCACATTTCCTCACATTTCCTAAGACTGGGACCTCTCTATTTCAAAGGTCAATACATGAAAGCCTCACTGTTCTATTCAAAGCAACCCTTTCTTGGTTTAACAAAATACCGTTTGCTCTTTTTCTAAACTTCCATTCTAAAGCAGGTTGCCATCATTCTGCTGCCTGGTAAATTCAATCCCAAACCTTTATTGGGAAGTGGCCTAGAATCTTTCGGATGTGGGACCCTCTTTTTTGCCCCCTCACACCCTTTGATGCTCACCAGTTACAGCAGGCTCTGTTGAAGTGCACACCATTCAATTCTGAGTGTCTTTGCCTAACATTTCAAAATCCTGCTATCTACTCTGGATGTTCTCAGTATTCCTTGCTTTTAAATCAAGTGTTGGCTTCAGCTTGTATGTATTGGTCTATATGGCTATTTCCCCTTCATCCCATACCCCTTAGATATGAAAGTACTTTCCACGCATCCTGTATTGCTGCCAATAAAGCTGCCAGTTGCTGCCCCTTTAAGCCACATCACCTAACTTTAAAGCAGGTAGGACTATGTCCTTCTCCACTTTTTAAAAAGCTCACTTTTGATTCTAAGTTTTATTCAGTAAGGTTATCAATTATGAAGGTAAAGCAACATGAATAACGCATTGTGCTGATGACAAGTATCACACAAATGGCAAATCAAACCATGGCAGATAGCCCCTGTTCCCTCTAGCTCCATGTGTTTGGCAATTGAGCCAACACACAATTGAGGTAGGCAATGGGTTTAGCCTTGATATGAGCCATAGCACTACCTCCGAACAGCTGCTTCTGTTGGATTGGAAAGGTTTTCCCTTTGTTTTCAAACAATTCCTTTGGAAAACAATTACAGCAGCAAATAATGAGCTAAAGCTTTCTCTATGCCAAAGCTCCTGCTGCTTAAAAAGGCAAGTAATCATAAGCCGGTCATGGTTTTGCATCAAGGCTGTCAGATCTTTGGGCCTGGAGTCTCATTGGATGCAGCCAAATGTCCCTCTGGCTCTGCAAACCCCTTTATCATCAAATCAGCCACCTCTGGTTTTTCAAAACAGGCACATTAATGTAAATGGATGAAAATTGTTTTTTTCCCCCTTCTTTGTTCCCTATTGCCTCTATTCCCTATTGCTCTGATATAGCCCCGGTTTTTCATTTTTCTAGATCGCTTTTACAGCTGGCATCTTCCCACTACTGTTTTCATCGAATACAGCATTCACCAGCAACTTTATCTGCACATTCTCAAGCAGTGGTTATTTTTGGCACAAGTGTGTCTCATGAATGTGTATTTGCATCCATATGAGGAAGGCATAAATAGAAACCTCCCACCACCCCAACTAATGATGCCTTCTCAGGAGGATTCAGTTTTAGATGAGAGTTCAGTTAGGTGATTAGATGCTCTTGTGGGAGGCATGATTATCCTTTACCTGTTCAGGAATGTCTTTGCGATCAGTATGTTTTAAAAGAGGTTAATATATTCCTCTTTCAGAATGTTTATTAATCGTTGAATCAGATTAGAAGTGATACTTTTCGTACAGAATAAACACCAGGCATGCTCTGATATGGATTGGGAGATTAAAAGGGAGGTAATGAATTGCAACTCTTGGCCTCTCTCTGTGTCCACAATATAAACTGCTTCTCTCTATTGCACACTCTCTGCATTGGAAGGAAGTTCTGGATCATATGAAGCTACCTCCCATGCATTATATTGATTGCTTATTTTTTTTTAATGTGATCTTATCAAAATTTATTAAAATAAAAAAGTTAAAAACTAAGACATACCAAAAAAGAAAAAGAAAAAAACAGGAAAGGGTGAAAAAATTAAAACAATAGAAAGGAAAAAGAAATAAGTATGTAAAGAAGTGACTTCCCCTTTCATCATAAATATAAACTATTTTAATAGCTTATCCTCTACTTTTAAAATAGAACAAATGATCTCTTCTTCCCATATCCATCTCTTATTTAGAAACAAATCCTTAAAGCCTTATCATTCAGTCCTGGTCAGCAAAAGTCCCTTATAGGTTATCAGAGATAACAATCTACCTATTTTAAACTTGATCAAATAATCCAACTTTGTATTTCTTCCTTTTAACAATCTTGATCTTTAATCTCTTCAAATAATGTCCTAGAATCGATTTATTTTCATTTTTTCCATTGTACTTTCTTACACAATTCTCCAAAGCTTTAACAAATGTCTTTTGTAAATCCAACATAAGAAAGTTATTCAGGTGACTCTTTTGGTTTGTTATTTGTATATATATATTTTAATTATTAAGACCCTAGCTGTTACTTTTGTATGTCCAGTGCAGCCTCTTTTTCCATATCATCTTGAAGCCTGTCATTTTAAAATCCATTTTCAGATCAATCTCAGCCTTCTCTAGTAAAACTAGTTCCACTTCCATAATATCTTTTAAACATAGTTTATCTATAGATGCAGATGCTCTTAAAATTAGCTTTTGGGTCCATTGTTCAAAAATATCGTTGAATATGTCCAATGTTAAAATATTTTCCTTCATTCTGTATTAGAAAGTCAAATGCAACTATCCTTGTCCTTTAATTAGGTCTTTTCCCTTTAATATTTTTAAATTTTTTATTTGCCTTTTTCATATAGAACTCAAGGTGAGCGTACCTAATATTCCTTTCCCCTCTTATTTTCCCCACAATAACCACCCTGTGAGTTGAATTCGACTGAAAGTAAGTGACTTTATTCCACTGCGGTTTTGGCTCTGCTTCACATCGCCATTTTTCCCCCCGGAGGTCGGCAGTGCATTAAGTTGATGAATTCTAAATCTAAGCCTGCTCCGTCGAAGGGCTTTTCCCATGGAGTTTTACTCATGTAGTATGTCTTGTTTCTAAAAGGCCAGCTTTATGAAATGGGTGAAGGAAGGCAAAATGAAATGGGCTCAGAATTGCATGCATATCTAACAACCCTCATGAGATAACCAAGAACACGAAATGGTATAAGTACACGCACCACAATGCTAATCAGACTTGCATTAGGAGAGAGAGAGAGAGAAAGAGAGAGAGAGAGAGACAGAGAAAGAGAGAGAGAGAGAAAGAGAGAGAGAGAGAGTATATATATTTACATACTCTGTGTGTATGTATGTATGTAATCCGTGACTTATGACTACAATTGAGTTCAGAATTCCTATTGTTAAATGAAACAGTTGTTAAGTGAGTTTTGCCCCATTTTACAATCTTTCTTGCCACAGTTGTTAAGTGAATCATTAAAGTTGATAAGTTAGTCACATAGTTGTTAAGTGAGTCTGGCTTCCCCATTGATTTTGCTTGTCAGAAGGTCACAAGAAATGATCACTTGACCTTGGGACAGAGAATTGGTCATATCAGTAAGTATGAACCAAGCAACTGGTTGAATTTGATCATGTGACCATGGGGACGCTACAAAGGTTGTAACTGTGAAAAATGATGATGTCATTTTTTTTTCAGTGCTGTTGTAACTTTGAACAGTCACTAAATGAATTGCTGCAAGCCCTTTCTACAAATTATTTACAAGAAACAGGTCACTCGCTCAGGGCAGCTTTTTGCAGGCATTACCCAGACCTTACATAATACAAGGAAAAGTTGGAGTTTTTGTGACTCCTTCTTGTCCTATGAGCTGCTCTGTAGGAGGGGGCCAACACATTTCAGAACTGAGGCACCTAGTAGCAGAGCTTGTTGCTGCCCAGAAGCCATGACTCATAGAACTTTATGCAGTGCCCCCTTGTCCTCTAGAGATGTCCATGTTTAGAAATAGCACTTGTAGACAGATACCATGGGTAAACTCAAGAAGGGGGAGCAATTCTGCCTCTGTTTTGCACATTCTAGGATGTCTTTTGGGTAGTGCGTTCTGGTAGTTCCAGAATCAACTGTAAACAGGGGAGATTATTAGGACTATGAGTCCTAATGAATCAGAGAATTGTGCTCATCTCACAGGAACTCCAGGGTCCAACCTCTTTTATAGGTTAACAACCTATCTCATATCTCTTCTATATATCAGCAGGTGTGTCAAGAGAAAAAGGGTTAAATAAAGCACCAACCCTGCCATTCAACAGGGAGAAGAGCTTGTCTCAAGCCACATTAGAAGTCTTCAGGCAGCAAAATAACTCCCCGCCCCCAAAATATGCTGACAATACGTCCTTTTTTTTCTATCTAGTCATCTAGGGTGCAGCTTTTGGCATTTTTTTTTGCTCCTTTAGAATGCAAACTAAAGTGTTTTTTTCCAGACATGAATTGGTCTGGAATCAAATACTAATCTCTTGATTTACTGTTTTGCTCTATTTGTGGAATACCGGAACATTTTCTTACTTTCCATACATTTAGAGACAGTTAGGATATGGCTCTAGAAGAATACATTATTTTGCCCTTGGCAAGACATCAAGATGAACATGCACTTATTCTTGAAAACTTTCCTTACACTGTATGCCTCTTACAGACATCCAGTGTTGCATTGGTTTCATTGGTTCTATGCAATCATTCAAGACTGTTAGCTCCAATATTTATTGAAATGACACTGCAGGAGCAATGACAAAACTTGCTCGTTTACTTCAGGCTAGAATGCACAACCTTTGAACTAATAAAGGGAACAAAATCAAATGGCGTATATGGCACTACTCTAAACATCAGTCACAGCTAGTTTATGTGATAGAATTCTGATTCTGTTTATTGCTGAGGCTAGGTAGTCAGGGAGAATCTGAGAGGTTGGTCTCCATCAATCATTGTGCAGGTGAGATCCTGTGTGCAGGGAAAAGGTAAGGCTCATATGTCCTTCTATTAAGTGAGAATTGCTCAGGGAATTTATTCCATCACCTCCCTTGGAGATAATGTTTTTGAAGCTGAGAATGATTTTTAATTTCTAAAAAAATAAGCATTCTGAATTCTAACATAAATGGAAAGTGCAAATGGAAACGTTAAGGTATAAGAAAGAGGTGCTAGATCAGTTTCAAAAGACATAAGGGAAGGATGGGGGCTAAACCATGCTTAAAACTGGTTGGAGTACAAAACAAAACAAAGCAAAGTGAAACAAAACTCTCTTTGTTCTGGTTTACAAATGAATTGTAGAGATTTTGAACTTAGAGCAATATGGATTTTGAACTGGTTTCATGTTCCTAGTCCTTTATTATTATTATTTTTAGATGTAACAGCGATCATAGAACTGGCACTACAATTGGGATAGTTTTTGCATCTGTAGAACATTGTGGGCTCATGCAGCATAACGTTTACTTCTGAGCCACATAAAACAAGAACTTCCCATAGTGTTGGTGAAATCTTGTAATCATCGGTGAGATTCTCGACTCCTAAAAAGGCTGAGCCCATTAGTAAAATTTAAACATTTTAAAAGGTAGCAGGTCAGACCTAGAACTTATCTCCCACCTGGTTGCTGATCCTTACAAACAATGAGTAATAATGCATGTCCAAAACAAAGCCAATTAAATAAGGTTAAATTTCTCAATTCTCAGAAATGCTATTATAATTCTTTTTTGTAGGAAAGGTTGGGTGACCAGTTTGGCTAGAAAGGTCCAGTGGCAAGGTCTTGTGATGTGACATTCTCTTCTGATGAACTGAACTAGAGATAAAGCGATGGGAATACAAAGCTGATATTTCAGGGCTCTTGATGTTTGATTCTGGTTGTATTGCTTCTGTAATCATTCCTTGTTCAGGCTTGCCGTTGGAGACGTTCAGTGAAGATACAGAATTATGTCTCTTAGACGGTGGTGGGCTGTAGTTCTGAAATCGCACTGTTTTCACTTGCTGAAAATAGAATGAAGAAATCTGGAGTTAATTTATTCCCAGAAGGCTTCCAGAAATATTGCTATGCCACTGTATAAACATATTCCCAAACAAGCAAAGTAAATTCTACAATTTCCCTAGAAAAATATGAAAAGACAAGTTACCTTAGCTCTCATAAAATATTATCTGTAATACTTTTAGCATATTGAACAGAAATTTGAAAGGCAAGTTAATGGTTGTTTCTATAGAACTAGCTTTGTCTTGAAATGTTTTTGTAAAGAAGCAAACATTTCTGAGAGGTACATTATGTAAGTCTTCTACACAATTACTGAGCCATTTATAGCTGAATTGTAATAAGAGAGATCAGTAGCAGAGAGAAACCCTTCTTTGCATGGAAGAGAACCTATGCTGTGGATTAGGAAGAACAGAATACTAACTCTTAAGCAGATTTATGTAAGATAATTCTTTTGATTTAATATGGAAGTAAAATCAGTCTACCCTACAATGCTATTCTGAAGAACACTGAAATAGCATTTGTGAAGTTAGCTGAATTTTAAATTATACTATGTACATTATCAGCATTATAGTACTAGATTAGTAATTACTATTTATAAATGTTTATTAATTCCAGTTAGCTTCAATCTTGAACATATTTAATTCCAAAGTATAATCTTCAGGAATAAGGACAATTTCATGTATGCTGGGAAAACAGACTGTATGTTGTACACTTGGTGCTGTTACTGAAAAAATAAGATAGTGTCTATTTGATTGAGAACTTCTTCCTGAGAAATCATGAATGATGAGAATTCTTAATGTGATTAGAAGAGGAGAAATCATTAGATATGAGGGAAACATGTTAACTATGTTTAATTTAAATTTAGACTTTTTTCAAAAGAAAAAGAAGAGCCCTGATGACGCAGCAATTAGAATGCTGTCTTGCAGGCTAAATCTGCCCAGTGCGAGCAGTTTGATCCTGACCAGCTCAAGGTTGACTCGGCCTTCTGTCCTTCTGAGGTGGGTAAAATTAGGACCCAGATTATTAGGGGCAATATGCTGACTCTGTAAACTGCTTAGAGAGGGCTGTAAAGATTGTGAAGCAGCATATAAGTCTAAGCGCTATTGCTAATAGGCCAAATGTGGCTGTTGGTCCCAACATTTCGGGCCAGTCATGCCGAGTCCGACCGAACACAGGTTAGGTCCTATATTAGGACCTACCTAGTGGCGATAGAGGCGGCAAAGTGTTCTCACTTCTCCGCCCTTATTGCATCGGCAGAAAATCGACCCGCCACCCTGTTTAGAGTGACCCGCTCCCTGCTTGGGCCGGGAGCGAGGGATGATCTCTTGCAGGGAAGGGCGGAGGAGTTTTCATGATTTCTACATGATAAAATCGCTCTGATTCGGGCCTGGTTGGACTCTAGTTGGGAGGTCCCGGGGGAGGTGACCGCGGCGAGTCTTGAGACGGTTATCTGGGATGAGTTCGACCCTGTGACCGCCGAGGGTATAGACAGGTTGCTGGGGTGGCTGAATGCCACCACATGTTTATTGGACCCTTGCCCCTCCTGGTTGGTCTCTACCACCAGAGAGGTGACGCGGAGTTGGCTCCAGGGAATTGTTAACACTTCTTTGATGGAGGGCTCACTGCCCACTGCCTTGAAAACGGCGGTGGTGCGACCCCTTCTCAAGAAGCCCTCCCTGGACCCAACTCTTTTGAACAACTATCATCCTGTCTCCAACCTTCCCTTCGTGGCGAAGGTTGTTGAGAGTGTGGTGGCAGGTCAGCTTCCCCAGTACCTGGATGAAGATACGTACCTGGATCCCTTCCAATCGGGCTTCAGGCCTGGACATAGTACCGAAACGGCATTGGTCGCGTTGGTTGATGATCTCTGGAGGGCCCGTGACAGGGGTTATTCCTCTGCCTGGTCCTATTAGACCTATCAGCGGCTTTTGATACTATCGACCATAGTATCCTATTGCGGTGGTTGGGGGGGTTGGGGGCACCGTGTTGCGGTGGTTCGCCTTCCTCTCCGACCATCTGCAATTTGTGTTGGCGGGGGGGGGGAGAGATCCACCTCTAGGCCCCTCGATTGCGGGGTGCCTCAGGGGTCGGTCCTTTCTCCTCTCCTGTTCAACATTTATGTGAAGCCGCTGGGGGAGATCATCCGTGGCTTTGGGGTGAGATGTCATCTGTACGCTGATGATACTCAGCTGTACATCTCCACCCCAAGCCACTCCAATGATGCCATGGAGGTCATGTCCCGTTGTCTGGAGGCCGTGCAGAATTGGATGGGCGGGAACAGGCTCTGACTCAACCCTTCCAAGACTGAATGGCTGTGGTTTCCGGCATCCCGATATAGCCAGATAGTTCCATCGCTGGCTATTGGGGGTGAGATTTTGCCCCCTGCAGAGAGGGCTCGCAATCTGGGTGTCCTCCTGGATGTACGGCTGTCTTTGGAAGACCATATTACGGCCGTCTCCAGGGGCGCATCTCATCACGTTCGCCTGATTCGCCAGATGCGGCCCTTTCTGGATCGGGATGCCTTACGCACAGTCACTCATGCCCTGGTCACCTCCCGACTGGACTATTGTAACGCCCTCTACATGGGGCTCCCGAATGGGAGCATCCAGAGGCTTCAACTGGTACAGAATGCGGCCATGCGGGTGGTTATGGGGGCGTCAAGGTTCTCGCATGTGATGCCCCTCCTGCGTGAGCTACATTGGTTGCCAGTGGCCTCTCGGGTGCGCTTTAAAATTTTGGTGTTAACTTTTAAAGTGCTCCATGGCATCGGACCAGGATATTTACAAGACTGCATTCTGCCATTTTCCTCTCACCGTCCGGTGCGCTCCCACAGGGAGGGTCTCCTGCGGGTCCCGTTGGCATCTATGTGCCGGCTGGTGACCCCGAGGAATAGGGCCTTCTCTGTGGGGGCGTCTGCCCTCTGGAATAGGTTGCCCCCAGAGTTACGGACAGCCACGGACCTGGGGACCTTCAGGTGTGCCTTGAAAACCTGGCTCTTTGACCAGGCCGGCTCGGGCTGATTTTAGTTTTGGGTGTTTTATTTTTTATTAAATTTTTAGGGTTTTAGGGAAGGGTTTTAATTGTTTGCAGCCAGGGTCTTGGTTTAATTTAGTTTTATTTTTCACATATTTATTGTTTTAACTGTATGGCTGTGCACCGCTCCGAATCCTTCGGGAGAGGAGCGGTATATAAATAAATATTTATTATTATTATTTAAACACATATCACTAAATTCTCACAAAAGGAATTGCCAACAGTTTGTATTATCTTAACATTTGACAACTATGGTTCTATTATTGCAGGGATAGACCCTATTATTACCTTCTCAGTGGTATTTTTCAAAGTGTCTGGTTTCACCAGAATGGAAGGTGGAGCAGATACTGGTGGTTTCATAGCTAGTTCGTTCTTTGCGACTTCACTGGTATCCAAAATGACTGAGCTACACACAGAAGGCGCTCTGCTGGTTCCGCTTCGTGGCAATAGCACTAAGGAAGGATTATGAGAGGCGCTCAGTTTGATTCCTGTATCACCTGTGCCAATTCCTCGGGGCAAAGAGGAAATAGACTGATATATTGGAGTTTGCTGAGATCGTGCTGGAGTTGGAGGATGTCGCTGAAGAGAGTTGGTTAAAGGAATAAGGGCTCCTGGTTGCAAAGGTTTCTGTAAAGATCCACCTGGGAGGACAAATAATTAAAGAGAGGAGGGTTAAGATAACAATAAGCTCTTCCAAGCCACATGGTTGAAAGTTCATGTTATGAGAATTCATATTAAAAAGGGTGGGAGAAATCCATTGAATTGCAGGATTTAACTGAGTTCCAGACTTTGGGCTGATCAGTACCAGAGGTGATATTCAGCAGGTTCTGACCAGTTCTGGAGAACCGGTAGTGGAAATTATGAGTAGTTCAGAGAACTGGCAAATACCACCCCTGACTAGAGATTTTATAGTATCTTCCCTCTGCCATGCCCACCAAGCCATGCCCACAGAACCGGTAGTTAAAAAATTTGAATCCCAGCACTGATCAGTACTATGTGGCATGCTACTAGACAGCAAAGAGAAGAAGTTACAAGGGTAAGCTAACATTGCAGTAAAGCACATGGTTTGCATGAAGCACGTTTGAAACTCATTATCTCCTGATCTAATGAACCCCAGGAGGCAACTTCATCTGTGCTCCTCTTGTTCTATTGACTACTAGGAAAATGATATGTCTCACTAATTTTCCCTTTTGCCTTAGTGCTTAGTGTTTTATCCTAGAAACACAAATTCAGTATTCGAGACTGGGGGTCTCCAATCTCCTGTACGTGGCTCAGTACTGATCCACAGCCCCTTGGGAACCAGAATGTGCAAGAAATGCATGAAACTACATTTGTACAAGCAGCACACACATGCAAAACCACTTCCTCTCCTCCCTCACTGCTGCCAGTCCACAGAACTGGAAAGGTTGGAGACAACTGGTCTAGACTTTACATTGGACTAAGATGAACAATAGTCTGACAGAGAGGAAGACATGGCTGTATATTACTCTTCTCTTTTTAAATACCTACTCAAACGCAAGCTTCGGCAGGGATTTTGTGTAAGGTTTCAACTGACATACTCAGCAGGTGCCTTAGAGATTGCATATATTCATCCAATTAAAGTTGTATTTGTCTTTCTTTTCTCACTAAAGATTTTTTTTTAATGATCGAAGTACAGACATGTTTTTCTAACTATGTACTTTGTAAATGGGGCCATGGAATTTGCTTCACTTCATTACTCATTTCATTTCTTTTATTTGTAGAAACCACTTTGGTTTCATCACTTGTAGTTTTTATTGCCTTTATTTTTCCTTTTTGTATTGTCATTTGTCTTACTTTGCACTGGCCGCAGCAGATCGATTAAATAAAAGAGCTACTGGGAGCAACTAAGTGTCACCTATACTATGCTGCTCTGTGGCAGAATGTAGAAAAATGTGACTTATTCAAAGGCTCCAACCTTGATGTTTCCTTATGGCTCTCCCAATTTTCCCTTAGAATGCCCAAATGAAAAACAAATGCCCAAAGCATTAGGAATAAAGAAGGCAGAAGAGAATATTTACTGTTCAGATATTAATACAAAGGCCCCTGAATAACCCATCAATTCCCAAATAGAAACAAGCATATAGAAAGGAGTTTTTAGTAAGAGTCTCATTCATACCCTTTGTGGATTTAATTTGAAAACTGAACCAAACGGATTCTGCTAAGCATTTCATTTGTTCTAAAACAAATGCGTATAATGGTCTGTAAAATACCATGTTCAATTATGATGCCTAATAATAGTTACTATTTTCTTCCAAACTCATTTTTTGTGCCTAGATTATTTTCTGCCAATATAATTCTATAATAGTTCTACATAAATATTGTTCCAGAGTGAACAATGACCCTGTTCAGTTTCCAAGAACTACATAGCGTCATGTTTTTAAAGTGGCTGCCAACACTTCTTATTTTATCCCTTCAGTCTCTAAACAAAGACCCAGAACATAGTAGGGAGACATAGAATTTTAACTTGATTTCTCCCCTCATAAAAATTTATCTGCCACAGAGTGTCTAAACATTTGATCCTCCTACACTTTCCAGATTTTCCAGGCACTGTATAAATACATCCTTGTCTTTGGTAGGGCAGACTTCTGATCCAGCTTATTATGTTTACTACATCCATCCTTGTTTTAATTTATAATTAAAGATTTCTAATCATATCTCTGCCTTTGGGGAGCAGGTCCACTTGTTTGTTTTTCATGTTAGGACTTACTCTTCTTATTGCTACTCCGTCCTCTTCTCAGTGATGCTGTGTGCCCTGAAGCACTGGGCAAAGAGAGATTCCTCACAGGTGAAGCCAGAGATTTCAAAGGTCTGTTTTGTCCTGGACGGTTCCCTGAGATGCTTCCCTGTGATGAAAGTGAGGAAGTGGACAATGTCCAAGTTGCATAAAGGGAGGGCATCTTTGAATCAGAGAAGCCGGAGGATTTTCTGTTTGTTCGGGAGAGCAAAAGAAGAGGGAGAGGAGTGGTTCATTAGCAAGCAGATACTTTTCAGGTTATTTACATAGAAAACATATGTTACAATTCAGATTTAGAAATTGTATTTTTACTTTTTATTAGAAAATACAGATCAGCCCACATCAGCAAACATTTGTACTTTCTGAACCAAAATACCTTTGCAGATTATTTTAATCTTGCATTTAAGCTTTTTTTTTTAAAGAAATAAACACCAGATTTTCCCACCCTCGCTCTTCCAGACATTGAGAATTGTAATGTTAATTTTGCAGGTTCTTCATTTCCACAAAGCAAATTAAAACATGATGAGTCATATTTTAATGATAAATACTGTAGCTCGTGCCTATTATTACTATTTCCATCCAGCTATGAATATTTGAAGTACTATGGCATGTGAAACTTCTGATTTTCACAGACAGTGAGCCATTTTGTTCTGACTTTACTAGTAATGTTTTGATTATTTTCTGAAGAGTTTAGTAAGATAAGGTTGGATCATCTGGAAATTGATGACATGGCAATATGTGCTCCAGAGCAGTTCAATTTCTTACCTAATCTGAATAGGTTTAATAAGGTAAAGGATTTAGGGGTTAGAACATTTATATCTTAACACTGCTCTGTCTACTCACCTAATAAGCCCATCCAGATTAGATGACCTCCTTGGAGGACATCTATTGGGTCACTCTAACCAGTTTGCTCAATCTGAAGAAGCTACTCGGATAAGCACTGAAATATTTTGAGCCAACAAGTTCAGTTGCCATGACTCAATTTCCAGATCACTCTACCTGAATGACTGAGAATCTTCATCAACAACATGGATCACTTCTTAAGAGACTAAAGCAGTCTGTTTCAAATGTAAGAAATGTTCAAATTCAAAACATTTTGCACAAATCAGATTCAGAAATATGCACTTCTATACAGGCGTATCCCCGCAGGCAGTTACTACTTTGTTAAATGTTAACAGCATAAATCCTTTGGCAGGTTAAACACATTCATTATAGGGGAATGCTTGCATGCTTCTGTGACTGATGAGTCTGCTAATTTGAATTAATCTTATTTTAAGGTGTTTTTATTTTTAGCTTTAGTCTACTATTGCTCTACTGCCTCATACAAATGTTTCTTCATCTGTTTAGCCTGTAAGCCAGCTGCAATTCTCTTCACCGAAGATCAGCAATTATTTGTAGAATTTATTTTCCCACTATGCACTTATACAATTAAAAGAAAGTTGTCGACTGGATTGGGTGGAAATGGGTAATGGGACTGGTAACTGTAGTTCTGCTTTATATAAGGCTGCAGGTATTTACTTGAGGATAAGCAAGTAAATACCTGTAAAATAAAATGTGGGAGATGGGTAATAGCTGGATGAACAATTTATGTAATGATTCAGAATTACCAACATAATCTATTACCCAAGTAAATCACTCAGAAATTAAAATAACAGTGGAGAAAAAAAAATAGAACAAGAAAAGTTTATAAATTGATTTTTTCAGTGCACAAAAACAGATTTCAAAAGTGCATGAGGTGGACCTTTCAGCTGCAGCAGTTTTCCATAAAAAATGACCTATTTGGTGACTGGGAGTGATAAGCTTTGGAAGAGTTAATAAATGGTCAGGGAGAACGAGCTTGTGAAATCACCATGTCTAGAATTGTTCTTCAGCATAAGTCACAATTTTCATGAGGACATTGTCCCTAAGGCAAATCTTATAAGGACAGGGATGTTTCAAACATGCCAAAAACAAGAGACAAAGAGGTGCAAACAGGATATTAGTCAGAATCTCGCCTGTTTGTGGGAATGGATCATCACTGACCCAAACAGACCGACTTTTCTAATAGTCGTAGGAACAATAAACGTTTCTAGAGGCCCACGAGCAGAACATATGCTAATAACTGAAAAGGAGACCCCTCTGGAGGAAGAATTAAACTTTAACCTTAGACTGTCTACTATTGACCTCACCCCTTTCCTAACAGGTCTGTGGGGGCGTGTATAAGCGCACCAACGTGCCTACCGTCCCTGTCCTATTGTTTCTTTTATTTTTTTTATATGTACCCATTTCATGTATTCATAACTATGTATATACTTATACCTATTATCTTGTAAGAGATTGACAAATCAAATAAATAAATAAATATTCAGGCAGTGGATAGAACTGAAGAGCAGCTCAGCTAGCTAATTTTAAACAGTTACAGGAAATACTACCTGCTTATATCAGAACCTTTACCCAAGGCCTGAGGCAGTTTAATTATGCTTGAACACAGCTTTAGAAGGGACAAACACATCACTTGAATATAGAAAGCTTAAGCTGATCTTCTGTAAGCAAGGTTCAGTTGATCTTCAGTTGTACATTATAAAGGCTGTGGCTAGTCTAATGCCATTTGGCATTTGATTCTTCATTGCAACCCCAAATGGGAGCTTTGACAAACTAGATTTCAAGCTACATTAAGCAAGCTTTGGTTTCAAGGGGGAAGAAAAGCATTAGGGCTGAACAATTTGGACTTGATTCTTAAAGGATCATTTTTATTATTTACATTTTAAGGTTAAACACCCCACCAATAGCCAGCACTACTGTCCCTCTGATGCCCAATTAGCAAAAACAAACAGTTGTGTCTACTGCTTATTTTTAAAAAAGCTTGATGATGAAACACTGAGGAAGCAGTGATCTTGAAAGATAAGAATCAATCAATTATTTTGTTTCCTACTTTTTCCTTCCAAAATTGTTGCAGTTCAAATCTGATTGTTTCTTTGCTCATGTTTTTCCCCTGACGAGACCAATAAGGTCACAGAGCTCTTACATTTGTTAAATTGTTGAGACTGTCAGCACGAGCAGAATTGCTTTAGTAACCTAAGTGGTCCTGATTTGCTGTGAACTTAAAACAGCAGCATTTGTGCTTCTTCTAAGGGAAAAGAGGGGAAAAAACCAACAACCTTGTAATCCATTCTGATAACATTCCCATGCCTAGCTCTTGCTTTGAAAAAAATATGATTTAATCATGGGACAATGATTCGTCACAATATTGAAGTTGTCAGTTTATTATGAACTTATTTCAAAAGGATGATGCACAATATTAGTGTTCATAGATAAGGTACTTTATAAAACTGCTTCCAATCTCCTGGGATCTGTGTTGGATTGTTCACTTTATTGACCCTGAGTGTAATTAGAGGCCATCTCATAATAAAATAAAAAGTGCCTGAAAAATGAAGAATAACTGTCTCTCCTTATTGGGAAGAAATTTAGTGTATATCAGCAAGCATAATTCTGGGCCCAAAGAGGCCTTGGTATTTCCAGTTTAAACTGAACAATTTAACATGATAAAACACAAGGGAAGAAATGCATAAAATAATAACATGGTTAGTTAGGTAGCTGTAAGAGCATTCCACATCTCAAACCACAGACTAAAACCTGTCATTTTTTTCAGTGTTTACCTGCAATTCATATGTTCAGGGATTACACTATTCAATTATCCAAACATAACATAATTATCTCGAGAAACACCATTTTAAAGAATGACAAATTGTCCTCTGAAAATTAATATAGAGGCTTGAGAAATCCATTCAAACTCATTTGTTATCTAGATAATATGGTTGAGATGCACCATGAACAACTATGTAATTTCTCTTATACTATTTTCCATTCTGATTAAAGAGAGTAGGCACTAAATTTTATTTAAAGTTAGCTTTTGTTTTCATTTTGTGCTCTCAACCTGTACCTATTTCTAATTTTATTTTATACAACTGGTTCATTTGCATTTGTGTTTATAAATCTCATCTTGGAGGGAAATAGACAAGTGATATCATTAAAGAAAAGTTTACAAAGGAAGAAGGGAAGGGAAAGTCTGGAAGTTGTTTTGGATAAAACCTAAAATAATTAACTTTGGATCTTTGAGTTGAAATCCAGACATGCTTGAAATTAAGATTAAGAATCTCTAAATTGTGAGAACTTGACAATTCTCAGAACTGGCTTTTATCCATAAACTGAACACACAGTTTATCAAAATTGCTGGGAAGGTCACACATTCTTTTACAAATTATTGCTTTGATTTCTAAAAGAATGACAGAAAAAAAATATCCCCCAATTTAGATCTGGAATATTTCAACATTTTGCTCAGCTATTTTGCTTTTTCCACTAAATGTAGGAAAAAACATCAAAAACTTTGTTAAAGCATTTATGGAAAAATTAACTCAGTTTTACTCATCCTTAAATAGTACATTATATTTTACTTTTCATTTAATGATGATTACTGGCAGATTATCTGATTTTTTAGTTAATGATGATTAAGAGGATACTTTTCAAGAACAGGCTGAGATTGGAAAGCAAATCAATGAATGAGTAAACTGAAAATTCATAGTAGCATAAATGGAGAATGTAAGGAAGTTCCTTCCTACACTGTTTTACAATTATTTATTCGATTAAAATAAATCTCTCCAACGCTTGATGTTCCTACATATTTCTTTACTACCTTGAATTATTTTATTTTTATTGATTGATTCAATTTATATGATCACCTATCTCAACCAAGTGACTCTTGTTTGCTTTAGTAACTCACTTTTACTGAATAGTCAGGCCTGCTAAGCATATCCATATTAGCCGTTTTCTATTTCTAGGAGAGAGAGGTTGCTTTGAGCTGATTTCATATTAAAACAGAACCTATTTAGAGCATTAGGGAATTTATCTCCACATGCTTTCAACTGTAGTTTCAGCTTTATATAGGACCTTAGACATATTGTCATCTAACTTTAATATATAGAACAATAAACTAAAACAACTCTAGAGTTAATTTTTCAGAACTGCCAAAAATGAAAAAAAAGCTCTAAATTATAAAGCTATTGTAAGAATAGTTTTCTCTGGTGAAATAAAACTGTGTAGAAAATACATTTTTATTGTCTCAATAGTCTGACTAAAGGGTGGGGAATATGCAGTTTTGTAGAAGTTCTAATATTCCTAGTTTGCCTCACCACTAGAGTCCGTTAACTCAGAGTAACCTAAAAGATAAGAGCTTCTGTGTTCATTAAATTTCCTTTGATTTTTGTTACAGCTAATTCAGGGTGAACAGATTTTGTGCGTTTGTTGCAAGTTGAGATATTGATTCCCACTCTCTGTAAAACTAGAGGGGTGGGGTTAAGACAAAATTGGTGTGAGTTTATGCTCCAGCCTTGTGGAGTAACTTCCTTCCAGAGATCTTAATAGCCCTGTCCCTGATGAAACTCAGAAAGGCAAGCTTTCCTGCAAAGCTTTTAATTATTGTTAAGTATTTATGATTTCCGGAACTAAGCATGATTGCATCATATGGACATTAGTACGCTTATGTAGTTATGTTTGAACTTAATTATTTAGTGATTTTATGTTCAATTTTGTAAGCAAATGTGAGTCCTTAGAGATCAAGCAATATAGGATATAAAATACTGTAAGTAAATAACTGAGTAAGCAAGGAAACAAACAGTTTAGAGGCATATTTTGTGCTGTGCTAAATGGGACTGAGATTCAATTTAATTAAAATTAGAATAGAATAGAGCTGGAAGGGACTTTGGAGGTCTTCTAGTCCAGCTCCCTGCTCAAGCACGAGAACCTATACAATCTCAGACAAGTGACTGTCCAGTCTCCTCTTAAAAACCTCCAGTGATGGAGTGCCCACAATTTTTGAAGGCAAGCTGTTCCACTGGTTAATTGTCCTCACTGTTAGGAAGTTTCTCCTTAGTTCCAGGTGGCTTCTCTCTTTGATTGGTTTCCAACCATTATTTCTTGTCCTGCCCCTCTGGTGCTTTGGAGATTAATTTGACCTCCTCTTCTTTGTGGCAGCCCTTCAAATACTGAAATACTGCTATCATGTCACTCCTAATTCTTCTTTTCTTTAGATTAGCCAGACCCAAAACCTGCAGCCATTCTTCATATGGTTTAATCTCCAGGCCTTTGATCATCTTAGTGTTCTTCTCTGAACTTTTTCCAAAGTCTCAACATCTTTTTTTGATTAATGGAGCAACCATTTTTACAGCCAGATACTATACCTCTCAGAAGGCTATAGCACGAAGGCAACATAATTCCCATACAGTTTGTCCAGCTTGATTTTATATATTTTATTTATTTATTGTTGAATTTATAGCTCAATGTTTTGCTTATTTCAACATTCAAGGTTGCTTACAATACAGAATACAGAAATAAGTTATCTCTGAGCATGAAAGCTCTTATGTAAGCAAAGTAACTAACAGGACTTGATAGACCAGTTTTTGTAACTAACTCTTTATAATTTGGACATCATAAACAAGGCTTGGACGTAAACAAGCTGCTTCTCCCTTCCCCCTTACTGTTTTTTCTAACTCCCCATTTTTCTCACCTTTTTAAAATATTCCTTATCCCCACTGCTTTCTACTGGGGATTCTAGGAGACAAGATTTTGAAAAAAATCATAGGACAGATAGTTAAGAGTTGATAGTCAAGGTCCATTTTTCATGGGGAAAAGTGGTATGTTCATTTCCATAAATATAATAGTTCTTACTGAGTGTTCTGGTTATTTAGCTTAGATGTCCCTGAATGGATTAAACAATAAATATGCTTCATTTTAAAAATATGTGTTTTGAAAGAGTAAATAATGGGCAAGTTAATCAAGCCTTTGTAGGAGCTTCTACAGGTCTTCTGAAAACTTGGCAATCTTACAGAAGATAATAGTAATTTACTATTTCACCTTTCAGATTAAAATAATTGTAATGTCATCTTTATTCCTAGGATCGCCTTGAGATCTATCCTGAGCATTATTCAACCGTGGCAGTCCTTCATGCATTTAATCTACTCGTTCGTGGCATAGAAAGAAATTTTTTAATTTTTAAGGTATTACAAAAGTTTTTTGTTTAAAAGGTTTCTTAATGGTTATTTAATCACCCACAAAAACACACTGCATAGCAAATGCTGCAAAAAAAGCTTCATTGACTGTGGATGACTCCTCCTGGATCAGCTTCTCGTGGTGGTACCCAGAGACCTCAATTCTTGTTTATTTGCTTGCAAACAAACAAAAACAAATGAGTCCTTCTGTGGCCTTGTGTTGATCTATGGCAACATTTGGTAGCAAATGTATTGTTTCATTTAGTAAATTCATAGCTTTGATTTAATAATCCCTTAGAACAAGCAATTATATCTATAGTACCAATGGTACAAGCAACTGACCTGTGATTGTTTTATATAAATTCTTTATAGACATTTATGCATCTGGCCTTCATATGCAAGCTCAGCATGCTTGTACTATCTAAATACTAGTCCTTACTGACTTGTTCACTCCCATGTAGCTACAAAATATTATTTTTAGGTACTACTGTATAGTTCAGCTTTTATGCTATAGAAAAAGGAAAACACCTATAATAATTAGGAGCTACAACATATAACTAATTTTCCAGATCCAGCAAGGGGAAAAAGAAAAAAGAAACTTAGCAGTCAAAACTGATTTTTGTTTATTTTTGGCCAAAATAGTTCCAGGCAGATGCATTAGGGTTACATGTCATCAGGAGCTAAATGTATGTAGGCAACACTACCACCCAATCTTATTCACTCATCCTAAACTAATTCAAGCCCCACGGTGGCATTTTTTTCCCTGCTGTGGAAGAATCCCTCTCCAGATATTTCTGCTAATTTCAACTACATCTCTCAATCTATAAATAGCATAGGTCAAACCTGAAAAACGGAGCAACATAATTGCTGGGGAAGACTCCAACTTTTCCTGTGATCAGAGACATTCCTTTTAGCCAACCTTCACGGTATTTCCCCAAGACACGAACGCCTTCTCCTTTTTGCAGATTGAGTTCATCTGGACTGTGAGCTGTATAGGAGTGCAAAGCGACGGACCTATTGAAATGTAAAGAGCACTGGTTAAAAAAAAAAGTTTCATTTAGGCAACATAATGAGGATATTACACAACACTCTGCTTTCAGGCCACACCAGGAGTTGCTCTTGTGCCTTGTACTAAACCAGAGCAGTGCAACTGAAACTTCTTTATGTAACACTTCTGTTATGCAACTTGGAATACTTTGGTGAATAGTGTATCAAATTTAAGAGAAGACGACTTGTCAAGAATGCCGAATGGATCCCTACCTAGAAATATGTAGGGCATTTCTAAGAGGGTTGGTGTAATCGACATGATGTATTCAGTCCAAGATTAAGCTTTGGGCTAGGATCCCAGATTGGAGAAAGAAAAACACGGTCCAGAACAAAAGGAGTTAAAAATACCCATACACTTGCACACAAAAAGATCATCTTCCTTTGAATGCGGAATAATTGCACTGTATATTAGCATCAGGAAATTACATATTAAGATTCAGCATCAGCTCTTTTGGGTTTTAGATCTGTCATCCAAATCCCAGTATTTCTTTGACACATGGCATTGCAGTAATTAGCTGCTCCAGCAAACAGTGTTAGGGTTTTGTGGATCCTGTAGCTTAAAAGGCATAATATTCACATGCTATTCCTAATGATTCTTCATTTAAATTAAAAAGATCTGTCTCTTCTGACAGCGAGCTTTATATTTCATGTCAGGTGCTTGGAAGCTAATTTAAGGCATAAAGGTAGAGTAATTCTAGAATGATTTTTACCTCAGTTTTAACAAAATACTAGTATAGCATATTTATGGAAAGGGAGCACATGGGTTTATTTTTTAAATTCCTTCTGGTATTGTCACTTTTGGGCATTTTGGTCCAACCTTCATTTCAGACCACGTGTTGTAGTTGCTAGGCAATAGCACCTTCTGGTCACACAAAAATGTTATCCTTAAGAAATTAATAAGGATGATATGTACGTACATATTCAAAGATAGATGTTGCTGTAAGTGGGGAAGACTGACAATGGCTGTAGAATGCCCCATGGATTCAGGTTCCGTGTAACAGAAAGGGCTGACCTGTAAAAAAAAAAATATTCAAATGAAAACCCTTCTAGTTTCCTTCCACAGGAACGAAGGTAAAACGGAATGTCCTTCAAGGGGCTGGCAGAATTGATTCACCCTGGTAGAAGTTATAGTCAGATGTCTCCAGGGAACTTCAAACATTTTATCACCTCTGCAGATTGGAACTGAAGAAGAATAAGCAGACCATGCCAAAGATGTATTTCCCTGGCAAGACTTCAGATATGATATCCTTCCAGATTCCTATCCTTCATCTACTCTGCTCAATGTACAAAAAGTTACTAGAGATTATGCGGTTATTAAGCATAAGTTTCAGTGAATGCGATATATTGAATAAATCTCTCTGTGTTGCTTACAGTTTAGGAATTATCTGAATCTCATCGGGCTCTGCGTTTTAGTTCTATCCTTTTATAGATATTAATTTAATATCCATGGGCAACTCTTGGATCATGTGCAATGGTCTCTAAGGCTATACCTCAGAATCTCCAAGGTCTTCTGGAACTTGCTGGGTCATACTTCTTAACCTTTTCCCCCCATTTTAAAGTTTCTTTTTAAAAAGGTGCAAGAGAGACATCTTAAGATGTCTTAAGACATATTTAAATCACAAAGATGGAGAAACACCGGGCTGGTCATTTAATTTGCTTACTTTGGCAGGCCTTTTTTAAAAAAATAATCCTTCATTTAATGGCACGCCAAAACTGCTTTGATTTTTTGATATAAATTTTTTAAAAATAAAAAATTCATAGAAAACCAGTAATGAAGAGAGAGAATAGAAAGGAAGGCAGAAAATGGATGGAACTGGTAGAGTGATATATAAAAAAATAAAAAATATAAAAACAAAAATACAAACACATCAGAATGACTTCTGATTTTTGACTTCTTTCAAAACAGATACAAATAAAACTTGAGTTTAGTTCTTGGTCTAGAATTAGAATGCAACCTCCATTTTAAAAAAATCTATAAATACTACTAATACACAAATCCATATGCCATGATTTTGGTTTTTTGGCTTCATGCAAAAAGTGCAAAAGCAGCTTCCAACTGTATTATGCATTTAGCCAATGTCTTTCAGAGCCATCACTTTAGCCATCCGAGCCAGTTCCAAGCCAGTTCCAAGCCAGTTCTGTCAACTCTACTTTTCCAATGTAGTTTTCATCTGATATAAAAGTCTTGCTGCTATTATCATTTTTAAGAACAAAATACCATGCTATTTTTCAAACTTTTGCTCTAATAAAAATAAAAGCAATTACATATAAATATGCACTGCTCATTAGCTCACCTCTCAGTTTCTGTGATTTTTACTTTAGAGAAGTAGCAACAACTTTGATTTGCAAACTCTCATTAAGAATTGAGCATGCTCTGCACATGCATCTGTGCTGTTCTGCTTGGTTTTGGCTAAGCAAGTTGCATGGAGTTAATCAGTTGTGGTATATTCAATAAACCATGGTTAGATAATTGTGATGAATAATTGATTCACTGCAGCTTGCAAACCAGATCAGAATACTATATTATAATTTGCAAGCTCATAAGAGCAGAGAGCTCTACTTTTATATGCTACAAGAAGCAATCATATTGATAGACAGTAAGTTTAGTTTGAAAGCCAATTTTACACTCAGTTGTAAGATCACACTAGAAATCAAGAGACCATGAACTCTAGTCCTGCCTTAGACGTGAAGGCTGGCTGGGTAAATCTGATCAGTCACTCTCTTTTAACTGTAGGAAGAAGACAATGGCAAACCACTTCTGAAAAACCTTGCCAAGAAAATTGCAGGCACTTGTCCAGGCAGTCTTCAAGAATTGGGCATGAATGAACAGAAGGAGGAGGAGGAGGAGGAGGAGGAGGAGAAGGAGGAGGAGGAGGAGGAGGAGGAGGAGGAGGAAGAAGAAGAAGAAGAAGAAGAAGAAGAAGAAGAAGAAGAAGAAGAAGAAGAAGAAGAAGAAGAAGAAGAAGAAGAAGAAGAAGAAGAAGAGTGGGATTAATTTACAGTAAAATTTTGTTCTCCATTCTCACAGTACCAGGACTTCCAGATACAAAACTTTTTTCAATTATTGATCCAATTCAGTCTAGAAATTCAGGGAATTTAGGAGGAGAGCTTAGTTTGATATGACTATTATCTCTTTTGTGGGGTGGTAGTGGTAGTAGAGGATATGTATGTGTGTCTGTTTGATTGTGATTCAATAAGTTCCATAAAAACAGGCAAATTTCTCCCTGTTTTTGGGCTTCAGTTGTTAGTGACACTATGAAAGTGGGATGCCCAGCATATTCATGTTATAAAATGGCCCTGAAGAAGATTTCATGACCCTGGGATGATTTTCAATATTGTAATGAATTTCCAGAATTCTAGAAGGAAATTTGCATAGTTATTTCCAGTTAATTAGTTAATCAACTGTGACCGCAGTTATTTATGGCTATTTATTCATCTTGGTAAGTATGGGATTATTTATCAGTTGTAGGCAGGGCAGAATAGGTATAGAGAAAAGAATTTGTTAAACAGGATTTCTACAACTACTTGTCAGGATGGACCTTTTTGTGTGTTTCTGGACAGTTTGTCTGTGTCACTGGACAGTTTGTCTGACTTTGAAAGTGAGTAAGTCTTGCAGTATATTCAGTATACTTTTGGGGTTGTCATAGACATTCTCTTTCTCTTGTACAAAGGAAAATGTGACCTTGTGTCAAAGATGCCTAATTACCTGCCGGGCATTGTCTAAAGCAGGGGTGTCAAACTCAAGGTCCACAGGCCAGATCCAACTCATGGGGTACTTAGATCTGGCCCTCAGGATTGCCCTGGAAACAGCAACGGATTGGTCCATGGTGCCTCTGCCAACAAAAATGGAATTTGGGAAAACGAAGCCCGTTTTCGCTGGCAGAAGGTTGCAGGAGGCTGTTGCAGTTGAAAACAGAGCTCAGGAGCCCATTTTTGTTGTCAGAGCGCTCGGGCCACCACAGGCACCCCTGACATGAATGACATGCCCACCCTGGCCCCCCAGGTCAAACTTAACCCTGATGCGGCCCTCAATGAAATCGAGTTTGACAACCTGGTCTAAAGTAAATGAGTGAATTGAACAATCCCTGAATTCAAAGACCGAATCAAATATTTTTGTCTTCAATGTCAAAAGAAATCCCCACCTGCACATTTTCTGTTATTAGTCACTAAAAATACAAGTAAATCATTTTTATTTTGTTTTTCCTAGACAACCTAATCACCTGCCTGAATGCAGCTCTTTGGTTTCCCTTTCTGTAAACTGGCAGTTGCTTCTACTGTCAACAACCATGTATGTAGCTTTTGCTATTATCCTGGCTGCTTCTGGAAAGCATATTTTGTTGTTGGCCATTGTACTGAATCCAGCATCTATATATGCACATGAACAGATGGAAAAATTCTGGCACATTATATACTGGCAATATGAACACAAGAATGCAGCATGAGATGGGGAGTGTTGGCAGCACTTCTGAAAACAGCTACATAATCTCATTAAAATGTCTGCATGGGTCTAATAGCTAATGTTAAATGTAAGAACCCTGAATTGTTAGTTGTTGAGAGGCCTCTTCTCCATGAATTTAGTTAATCCTTTTAAATTTCAAGCCAACTAAGTGGGCCTTCTGATGATGGGTTTTTGAATTTCTTTATTTTAGGTATTGTGCATAGCAAATCTATCACTAATTTCCTATGTTTAAAGTAGTTCTATGGTTCATTTTGTACTCCACATGGTTTTGCTATAGGCACAGGACAAATAACAGCTTGGGGCCATTCAACTGGAAAAATCGTTTTTCTTTTTCCCTTCTATTCCAATGTAATAGTATCAATCTGAATTAAATACCCCAACTGTTGTTTTCTACTGCATGAATTTAACATGAATTAATTGCATATTCATTCATTCATTCATTCATTCATTCATTCATTCATTCATGCACTGGAAATGAAATGCAATGTCCCTTGCTATTATAGGGTTCTTTGATAATAACCTCTAATTTCAAAATTGTTAAGATTTTTCAAGGAGTTTATAATCTAAATTCTATTAATTCCTATCTTTCCTTCTGTGCAAAATATTATAGAAAAGGGAAAGGAAAAGGTTTGGATTGTACAATTTGATTCTTCTGAATAACAAAGTTATTCTTGGTTGGAAAAACAAACTACCAGAATTCATAAAGTGACTACTACTTTTTAAACAGGAAACTGAAAATATATTTGCAATGAGACACAATCCTTTTGTCCTGCTGAGTGTTTACTAGTTGTCATGAACAAAGATCCTGATGTTAGTTATATGATATTGCAAAACCATTTATTGGGAGTCACTCAGAGTTGGATGAAAGATGAGCAGATAGATAGATAGATAGATATTAACTTTTCATAATCTAGATCATTTATAAATAGTTCCATTCTGAGTACAATATAGGGCTATTCAATCATTTTAAAAAATCAATAATCTAATGTGAGGTTGGCCCAATCCTCCCATCTTTTTGTAAGGGCCTAAAGATATGGCTGTGCCAAGCTGACATGTGGACCCTGTGGGAGAAAAGCCAGGGGTGGTCTGCTACTGGTTTGCCCTGATTTGGGCAAACTGGTATCTAATTTTATGGCTGGTTCAGTGAACCAGTAAATCCCACCCCTGCTGGCCCTGTCCACCCGTCTTGACCTTCCCAGGAGTTCCCATACATCCATTTTGGATGCCAGGTAAGTTCAGGTCCCACGCAGAGGCTCGTGGAGGGCAAAAAGCAGGCCTCCTGAAGGCACAGGAAGGTTGGAAATGGGCCCATTTCTGGCCTCCAAAGAACCTCTAGACTCCGGGGAGGTGGTTTTCACCCTCCTGGAGGCTCAAGGAAAGCCTCCAGAGCCCGGGGAGGGAGAGAAATGAGCCTCCTGGAAGTTCTGGAAGGCTGGAAATTGACCTGTTTTTGGCCTCAAGAGGGCCTTCGGAGCCCAGTTTTTGCCCTCCCGGAGACTCAAGGAAAGCCTCCGGAGCCAGGTGGGCGTGGCCCACATGGCCATGCCCACCCAGCAACGGGGCAGAGGACTGGTTGCTAAAATGTTTGAAGCCCACCCCTGAGAACAGCACAATGGAGGTGGTTGATTGAGTAATAACAAATCCCACCTTCCCATTGCCCCTGCCCTTCCCATGTCTCCTGGATTTTAATGACTGATTTTAACTTTTAATGTTTTAACTATATATGTAACTGTAAGCTGCTTAGAATTACCCTATGGTAAGATGGGTAGCCAATAAAATTTATAAATAAATAAATTCTAAGTTGAAATTATGAGGAAGAAGAAAAGCTGAGTATTTAAATCAAGGGTGGTGGCTTTTAGATCAAGAATGTACAATTTACATTGACTTGCTAGCTTCATCAGGCTTGGTGTAGCATGCCAAAAGCTGAACTCTACAATGGATGGGGCTAGGGTCAATTTTAGGAAAGAGATATAGGAGTTCTAATCAGTAAAATCCAGCTCAATGTTTTTGGCAATTGTTTGGGAAGGGGAACATTTGAGTGCCCCAAAAGGTTTTTCCTACTTTCTAGATGAGGTGCAACTCACACCTTAGATCATGTTGGCTAGGATGACTAGGAGTTAAATTCCTTATTTGAAGGAAGGAAGGAAGGAAGGAAGGAAGGAAGGAAGGAAGGAAGGAAGGAAGGAAGGAAGGAAGGAAGGAAGGAAGGAAGGAAGGAAGGAAGAAATTCAGCTGCAATTTCCTAAATGACTGTCTCTTGTTGAGGATATACATTCTTTGCCAACACATTCTTTTCATCAAAAACTGAAGGCCCTGTTTTTCTTGTTTTGTCTTTCCTCTCCTAGCTTGAAATTAATAAGCACTTTCATAGGAGGTCCCAGACAGTGATAGTTACTGTGACCAAGATGATAGAAAAACAACTCCAGCTGTCCTCCCTTTCTCCATCTCTAACAGATTTCCACCTCCCTCACCACCCTTGTGTCAAGAACAGAATCCTAACACTGTGTGGTTTGGCAAGCTAGCCCACACTGCTCTAGCAGTCCACACTTGTTTCCTTTGTAATGCATCTTACAATTGACAGGGGTTAAGGCAAGTAAATTCTTCCACATCTATTATCTTAAATTCTTAACTGTCTAGTGTGCTTTCAACTATACAGCTGCTAAAAGGAAAGACAATCCTTCTTTGCCACATATTCCTTGACTGCTTCTTTGTAAAGTTTACCCATTATGTAATAGAAATTTGGATATACATGAACTACTAGAAGGAGTTTAGATATTGATGGCAAAGAGGCAGACATTTTTCCATGTTAAAATAATTATCAAGGGAACTTTCTCTTTGATCCCTGATAATACAAAAATAGTCTTTCTGGAGAATTAAAGGTTGAAATATTACAGGAGGCATTGTCCAGATGGCTGTTATTCATTTTGTATCTGTTTACTATACACAAAATGTCATATCTCTTGTTTCTTGCTGCTCTTCCAATTGTGTAAAACTTATTGGAACTGATATTAATTCATACACAAACTAGAAAAACTGGTTAGATGGGACTAGTACTGCATATATCCATGAATTTCTTTTATATGTACAAGAGCAAATTTTGCTTTACTTTCTATTTGCAATGACTGTAGGAATCTGGACACATCTTAGATCAAAATCCTCCAATCTGATACCTTTCTGATGTGACTGAAGTGTGCAAGTCCCAAGCCAAATTATTTATTGTGATTGCAAGCCAAATTCTAGGAAGACCCTATAGAAAAACCTTGTATTCATATGGATAGATTAGTTCTGAATGGACTCATTGAGTTACAATGGGTAAAAGTAAACAACTTTTTACTGTTCTGGGAGGTGCCTTCTTAAGGTGCATGAATTATAAGAGATAGCCAATTAGTCACTATTTATAGCATATTCTACAGAGGAGTTATTGAGTCTACTATCATCTGCACCTCTATAGCTGTCTGGTTTGATTCTGCAATCCAAAAGGACAGATACAGACTTCAGAGGGTAATTAGGACTGCAGAAAAAACAATTACTACCAACCTGCCTTCAATCGAGGACCTGTATACTACATGAGTCAAAAAGAGGACTGTGAAAATATTTACAGGCCCCTCACATCCCCGACATAAACTGTTTCAACTCCTTCCCTCAAAATGACACTATAGAGCACTGCATACCAGAACACAGGAAAGTTTTCTCCCGAAAGCCATCACTCTGCTAAACAAATAATTCCCTCAGCACTGTTCAACTATTTACTAAATCTGCACTACTATTACTGTTAATCTTCCCGTCACTCCTTATCATCCATCCCCTCCCACTTGTGACTGTATGACTGTAACTTTGTCACTTGTATCCTTATGATTTATATTGACTGTTTCCTAGTATGATTTGATTGCTTATTGTACCCTATGACTATCATTAAGCATTGTATCTTATGATTCTTGACTCTTGACAAATGTATCTTTTCTTTTACATATACTGAGAGTATTTGCACCATGACAAATTCCTTGTGTGTCCAGCCACACCTGGCCAATAAAGAATTCTACTCTATATTGCCTTGTGCAATCTGTAAAACCCACTTAAATTATTACAAAAGTCACTGTGAGAAAAGACTTTTTCAGATAAGCATTTTGCAATGGTACAAAAATCTTACTTATACAAAAATCTTACTAATTGTCATTAGATTAGATTTATGATAGCTGTACCATTTTTCGTATCCTGACATGCATACTGATGTTTCGCACATCCTGCACTAGGTGGAAAATATATGTGATATAAATGACCACAACATACGTGTGCCAAAAACTGAGGAACCTATCCTCAATCAAATGATTGAGAGCTCAAGGTTCTCCAAATTGATCAGTCAGCAATGATCTTGGCTGTCCAGCCCCATTGCATTTTTGCACCTCTTTATAACTGCAAATCCACCGTTCTGTCCACAGTAATACAAGAGAGAATTTGCTAATGATATGATATTTTCCCTCTTTCTAGCTGTCCCTTTGCAAGACATTCAAATTGTCATCGTGACAGAGAAGACTTTTTTTTACTTAAGCATAACACAAGCGATTTGAAGTTAGCCAGGTGTTCTAAAGTCTGAGAAAGAAGGAATGTTTGACTACATAAACACATGCATCATAAAGTTTTCCATCCTAGTTTTATGCAATGCAAAAACAATATAGTGATATCCAGCAGAGGTGTTCAACTTGTGGCTCACAACTGCATGCAGCTCTGGACAGCTAGTCATATGGTCCTACAAGTTTGTAAACGTTTAACATTATTTTGTGATTTATATGCATTAATTATATTATTTATGCAGCCCAAGACAATTTCTCTGCACTCAATGCAGCTCAAGCAAGCCAAAGGTTTGGACAACAATAGTCTAAATCAGGGGTGTCAAATTCAAGGCCTGAGATCTGGCCTGCGGGACTGCCCTGCAAACAGTGAAGGACTGGCCCGCAGTGCTTCTGCCAGTGAAAACAGAGCTTGGGAGGACCGTGGGCAGCCCTTCTGAGCTCTGTTTTCACTGGTAGAGTTGCAGGAAGCCATTGCAGCTGAAAAACGGAGCTTGGGAGCCTGTTTTCATTGCTCATGTGAATAAACCATTCCCACTGTCATAAAACATGTTTTGGCATAATCTGTGAATATGCCCTTCCGCAGCCACCAATTTTTCAAAACTCAAAAAACATAATGGAACTTCATGAAACTTCATATCCGAACTTCATGAAAGAGAAAAATAAAGAAGCAGACCTTTTTTAAAAAAAGAGGTACCCAAAATAATACATGACTAATTGAACTCACCTGTTTCCGTTCATTCTAGTGAGATTTTATTACTACCTATGCATAATTGTAGCTAGCAGCAAACTAAGGACTACAGTATGAATGTTTTCAATGCTCAAATAACTCAGTGCCAGAATGGCAATTGTGATGCTTGGAGACAGAATTATAAATGAGGTTCTGTAGTTAATATTAGACGTACTTGTAGATATATTCATTTAATGCTTCCTATTGCTGGAATGGAATAGGAGAACATGGGATCGATGTTGCACTAGTAGAATTATTTTCAGAAACATGTGCATGTATATATAGGAGTTTATTTAGGAATTTCTGATTAGCAAAGGGGGTAAAATTGCTGCTGCCGGTGGCAGTGGGAAATAATTATAGTGGAATTTAGTTTGGATGCCAAGGCTATTGTCTAACATATATTATTTCTTGCTTCTTTCCATTTTGAATCCTTTGACTCATTTCCTCAAAGAAGAAATGCAAAGCACCTTCATCCTTTTGTTGATGTATTTATTATTCAATCCCAAATTCCATGCTACTCTAATATTGCTTGGCTGAAGTAAAAAAAAAGCATCATCATGAATCTCATTTTGTACTGAATTTGAATTCACAGCAGGGAAAGATAAGGCAGCCTGCTCTGCATTCTGCCTTAAAGAACAGGAAAGTGAAATTTTAGAACCACTTTGCAAAGAATACAATACAGGTAGTCCTTGATGCAATTGACACCAATTACAATTGAGCCCAACATTTCTCTTGCTAAGTGACACATTCATTAAGTGGGTTTTGCCCCATTTTAGAACCTTTTCTTGCCACAATTGTTAAATGAATCACTGGAATTGTTAACTTAGTAACCCGGTTGTTAAGTAAATCTAGCTTTCCCATTGACTTTGCTGATCAGAAGGTCACAACAGGTGATTACACAACCCTGGGACACTGCAACCGTCATAAATATGAGTTAGTTACCAAGCATCTGGATTTTGATCATGTGACCATGGGGATGCTGCAACAGTTGTAAATGTGAAAAATGGTCATAAGTCACTTTTTTCCATTGTAACTTCAAACAGTCACTGAACAAACTCTTGTAAATCAAGGGCTACCATACTTCTAGGAATATTTAAATTGTGCAGAATGTTTTAGTCTTCCAGTCTATGGAATTTAGATCTTCTTCCATACATTCAAAAGAAGTTGGCATTGGAGTAGGGGGAAATATCAAGTTTCTACTTCTTTGTATTTTTCAGGAAGCATTTCAGGGTTTAATTAATTATTCTTATTATTATATTATCTTGATAAGAATGAAATAAACTATTCAGAATGGCAAAAATAACAGGAGCAGCAATGGAAAGATTTATATGCTTGGTTTGGCTTAGTATACTGTAATCCTCTGGTTTATGCAGTACACTTTTTTTCAATAGCCAATAGCCATAAGACACAGGAGGCCTGATAATTAGAACTGCCACTGGCACGACTGGGGCTGAAATTTCAGCATATCTTTCTCTACTTTGGAGTAGTTTAGGGGAATCTGTAAAACGTTAATGCTCATTAAACTGTCAGAGGTTTCATGAACCTTTTTTTAATCTGCTTTCTCACTGAATGTTGGCAGAAAACTATGAATTTAAGTCATTCAAGCTTAAGGGTCCCAGAAGAATCAATCTAGCACAGTCACTGTTTTATTTCATTGGCTATGTTCCATCACTTTAGATATTCATTTTTGGCTAATGGCAAAATACTGTTTCAGAATTAAAAAAAAATGATAAAAGAAATACCTGCTTGAATAAAGATGCCTACATATTCTTCAATAAATATAAATTTGTTTCTTAACAATGCCATAGAGCAAAAATTAGAATAGTTGTTCATAATTCTTTCATAGACCAACATTTCAAAGTTGTGATATTGTGTCTGTTTGTAACAAACTGGACGAGACAAAATGGATGACAACTGCACTCTCTTCCTTTATTTTACTTTTAATTAATGATGCCAAAGGCAAACCCACATAAGAGTAACCGATTCTTCTGTTCAGTGTCTCTAGAAATGAAATGAAAATGATTTCATTTCCTGGAGGAATTTGAGGGAACAATTTTCACAACAGGGAAGGACAATGAATCATCAATAGTAACTTCATAACTGCCTTGGTAGTGGCTTAATTTTAAATAAAATGAAAGATAAAACACCCATTGACCATTTCATTTCACAGTAGATACTTACCACAACTTTATTGTACATTCCATTTTTAAATTGAGAGAAAAAGAGTGATTTCACATATTGATTAATTAATGTCCCAAAGGTGCTTTTTCAAAAGGCAACTGGACTTAATTTTTTACTTGAAGATGTTTCTCTTCTCATCCAAGAAGCTTCTTCACTGTTTCACTGCTTCTTCACTGAAGAAGCTTCTTGGGTGAGAAGCGAAACATCTTCAAGGAAAAACAAAGTCCAGTTGCCTTTTGAAAAAGCACATTTGGGACAACCATGACCTGGATGACTAAGAATATCTATACACAAATTAATAGGCATGATTAAATAATGAATAATTTTAGAGCAGGATCTGTTTTTTCTTTATGGTGCTGTTGGGTTCTCAAATTCCAAAACTCATTTCACCCACTCTGGCATAGATAAGAAAGAACCTCTAATTTCATTCTATATTTGACTATTGAGTATTGTTTTCTTGATAAGCTTTGTGTGAACCATTAATAGTATTTTCCTGTTGTCCATAAAAATAGCGATAATAATTTTTTCTACTGATTCAATTTTAGTTTGAAGATTTCTCCTCCTCCTCTTCCTAATCAATACCAAGTTTTTAACCCAATTATCTCAATCCAACTTTTGTTTGAGCAAACTCCAGGTCACAGTGGAAGACAGGGGAACCTGGCATGCTGTAGTCTAGGGTGTTGTGAAAAGTCAGACACAACTTAGCGAATGAGCAAGGACTCTTGTGTTCCTCTGCAACTCAAATGAAATTGCTTTTGCTCCTTCATTAATCTGTTCTTCATGCAGATTAATAAAATGCTTCTGCCTCAAAGAAGAAAAACCGCTGAAATGTTTTCCAGACCAAGTGCTTTCAGCAGAGGGATGAGCAGCAAAAGGAGCAAAATAGTTGTGGGTGTTGCTGGCTTAGGTAGCTAAGAAGTTTCTATCATTCATAGAAACAATGCTTCATCTTTGAGGTGTGAGAAGCCCAAAGGCAGTGAGCACATGTCTTCCAGAATTTTAAATAACACCACAATTATTTTGAATATAGATCTTTTTCCTCACTTCCTGTGTAGAGGAAATAGGCTGTTTTGGGAATACCTCATACACAGGTTATTAATACATAGTCACAAAGTTTAGATCTTGCTCTTTCTTAACTTGTGCTTCTTAACCTAGCATTTTAGAAATTATCTAGAGCATAAAGAAGAAAGGAGAATAAGAAAAACAAAAACAACAGGACTTGCCAAGAAAATATAAATTAGACAATTATATGACAGACAATTGGGACCAACTCAAAGCAGAGGAAAGAGCTACTCTCAAAAACCTACAGAAAGACCAAACCATCATCATCTTACTAGCAGTCACAAGTTTAACTGCAGTTATTATGGACAAATCACAATATATACAAAAGGCCAAAGAATTAGTGGAAGACAAAGAAACCTATACCCCAGTAAACACCAACCCAATTTAGAAGTTTGGCAACTGATCAACAGAACTTTTAACAACCTAACCAAGAACGGTTAAATCACTAAAGAAGAACAGTGGCAGATGAAAAGCGAGGGACCCATCCTCCCATGCTTCTATGGATGCCCCAAAACACACAGGTTCAACATACCACTTCATCCAACTGTATTAGTACCGGGTTCCCAAAATACAACATAACTAAATAACTTATAAAAAAGCTTGGACATTTCATATTAGAGAGTAAATATTCTATTAACTTTCCACTAGAGTGCTCCAGAAAACTGAAGACTTAATAATAGAGGTTATGGTTTCATTTCATGTCATAACAGCCTTTACAGACCCAAAACTAGCAAAGGAATCCATAGCAGTTGGGTTACATAATACACCTGACCTAACTACACACCAATTTCGATCTAATCAAATACACTAAGATCAAAATACCCAGAATCATGGACCTCATCAACCTCTGCCTTACTATCTATTTTCAGTTTGATGGATAAATATACCAACTAATCAGAGGATCACCCACGGCATCACTATTCTCAAGACTCATAGCAGAGACTGTAATGCAGTATCTAGAAAAATATAATTCTCAAACATACAACCAAAAGTATGGACTGGCATGTAGGCAACATCTTTGTTATAATAAAAAAGAGCAACTAGAGAAGATACATGAAATAACCAACATCTTCAGAGGAATAAAATTCATAAGGAAAGAAGAAAACAATGGATTCCCCTTTCTGGATATCTTCAACGGCTGAGGTAATGGTGGCAAATGGAAACACAAGTTTATCACAAAACACCCATACTAGCTAAGTACTTCATTACCAAAGTAACATCCCAAGTTTCCATAAGTAGAGCTGTGTAGGAACATCATTCAAATGATCACAAATGCACTGTAGCAATTCAGAATACTAGAAAATGGAAACAGAATGCCTCCTTTATCTTCCAATAAAATAGATACTCAGGCAAAAAGTGTCCAACTACTCAGCCCACTACAACCAACATGACCTATGAAAAGGGAAACATTATCATATATCAAAAACATCTCAGAAACAACCCACGATGGTTACATCAACATGGCATCACCACAGCACACAAACCAACAAAAGCCCTCCAAAATAAAAAAAAAACCCATAGCCCAAGAAATAAAAATACGAACCATCTAAACATACAATGTAAGAACTGTAACAGTCATTTATTTATTTGTTTGTTTATTTTTGCTGCCCATCTCACTGTGAAGCAATAAAAAAGTTGTGTGCATGTGTATTTATATGTATGCGTGTGTATATATGTATATGTAAATATATATACATATATACACACAGACACGCACACATGCACACACGCACATATATATGAAGTACAAACCAACAGAATAGTAGCAGAGCACATCCATGAACACCAACTGTTAGCAAGAAGACACTACGAAAATTTATTAATTTCACAACACATGGACAGACTCAGTGGTGGGATTCAAATTTTTTTACTACCAGTTCTGTGGGTGGGGCTTGGTGGGCATGGCAGAGGAAGGATATTGTAAAATCTCCATCAGAAGTAGTATTTGCCGGTTCTCCAAACTACTCAAAATTTCCGCTACCAGTTCTTCAGAACTGGTCAGAACCTGCTGAATACCACCTCTGGACAGACTTAAACATAATTTCAACTGGGAACTGTGAGCATCCTAGACCAAGCTAAATCCAAAAACACTAATTTCTGGAAGCTCAGCTCTCAGACAAATGGGTCATTTACAGGCACATAGAGATAAATGACCTTTACAACATTGTTCAAAAGAAACAATAAAACAGCTAAAAAGGAACAAAAAGATCTGAACATTTCCTAGCCAGCAATCAACATCCAGGTAAGTAGGGGTTAATATCAGGAGCAACACCAGACAAGCAATTAAGCAGTAAGCAAAAATCCTAAAGGAACTACCAACTCAGACAAACAATCAAGTATTAAAAACAGTCTATAATCGAGGAACTACCAAGGAGCAAACAACACTCCCATCCCAGTAACAGGACAAGCTACTTTTTATAAACATAGAGGAAATTTCTAACATTGAAGATGTTACCTAGCTGAGTAATGAAACATCTGCAAGAAAATAAACAACTTCGGAGAACACCAAGGATTCCACAATCTGGAGAATAATCTAAAAATGCAAAGAGGGTAATGAAGAAGCATTGCTTCTTCTTTTTATTTTGCTCTTGTTATAGCTCCCTCCCCTCTCTGCCTTGATTATATTCATCTGCAGCCTTCCCCAATGATATATCTGCTGACTCACTTCCTAAAACAGGAATAGACATCTCTTACATTCATACAACCCCCAGGCTCTGTTTTGTAGCTTTAGAGTATTTAGGATTGGATTCAGAAATTGAATGGACAGTCTCTTTATTGCTGTTTGCCACTAAACATCCTTCACAATTTAGAGCTTGAGATATCAAGGAAAAAAGTGTGACTTTGAGAATGAAAATGGCTGCCCTCCGCTGAACAATGAGGTCCATAATTGGGCAGGGGGGTTCTCTTTTAAAAGAGGTATAATTTATATATCCCATCTCTTCATAATGTGCATGTATTCATGTGATACTGGTTAGTCTCATAAGTAATCCTTAAACTGTGGTAGTTAAGAAGAAACATTGCATTTCTAGACTATACAAGCAACTGCGATTCATCATCCACAGAATTTGGGAAGTGAAGAGATTCTAGACAGTTTTGTCAAACTCGTGACATCATGGCGTCTTCATGCGATGTATTGTGATTTTTTTCCTCTTTGCTTTAGGGTGGGCATGAGTGTGGCCAGCATGTGATGCATCTGGCTCTTGGGCAGCAAGTTTGAAAGTCCTGTTCCAGACAACGTTGAGTTTCATTTCTAGCTCTCCTGTATTTAAAAATGTCTGCTTCCATTGTTTAATTAACCAGAAAAAGATGGAACAAGACTTTGTGGTTGGATTCACCTGAAATCCTCTTTACCCAAGACTGATAGCATCTGAAATGCTACAGTGCAATATTAATATGTCATTTCTTAAGTCTATGTTCCATGCATTCATTAGTGCTTACTCCACAAGAATTGGGATTAGGACTGTACCCCAATTTAATCCTACTCAGACTTTTGCAGATAAGAAACTGGTATGCAGGATGAAATTGTCTCTTGTCTACACAGAAGGATTAATTTAGCTTTCTGCCTCTCCCATTTTGTTTATATCAATGCATAGTTACTACGGAAGAGAGAATAAAGCCGAGATGAAAAAGTATTCAAAGAATTAAATAACAGCATTATGTTGCCTAGGATTAAACTATTTTGGTTAATATAATTTAGTTGGGAATATACATGCATAGACTTGAGTTCATTCCTTTTGAAAAAAAATTCCACGAGGCTGAAGTTCTATGCAAGATTACTACTAGTTAATCCTATTAAAATGAACATCTGCATTTTAGGCAGCATTGCATACAGTAGGCAGGATCTCACTAGCTATGATAAACAGAAGTGTTATAGGGAATTACTAAAACAAAAGCGGCATGTGGTAAATTAAAGTAAATATAGATTTCTTGGCTTTGAAATTAACTTGGTGTCTCATCTAAGTATTTATCCAACCTAGGCCTGCTTAGTCTTTTGAGATCAGCCAAAGTTGGGCTGCTAGTTAAATAGCAATGGAGGATCAGATTGGGTAAATAGATGGAATACCCTTAGGAAATTTTAGGACTATAGGCTAATCTGGGAAGAAAAACAAAAACTCTGAAAAGAAGACAGTTGCAAATAATTTCTATCTCATTGCCAAGAAAATTAAAACTCTAAATTGAACTTGATTTAAGGGAGAGTTTAATAACTGATGTAATTGCCAATGCAATGGCAGGAAATTTGGACGACTCTCTAAGACAGTTTGAGGTTTACTACTGGCTGTCAAGTAACAATTTCACCTCATACTAATCTGTTTCCTTTGACTTCCAACTGGGAGAAGAGATGTCACAGCCGATCAAAGTAGGAGAATGCTTTAATTAGAAAACAAATGGCACTTTTTAAGAGCTTACATTTGGGGTTTCTGAGTCTAGAGGAAGATAAGGGAGTCACTGCTAGTGTTAATTAAACAAAAGGACTACCAAGGCCAAGGATTAAGAATTGATGAGATAACCCCCATCTCTTGAAATAATTATCTTCAAATTACAGTAATGAGACTGATAGATTTCTGGGCATTGGTGTTTCATTTTCAGGCATCTCCCCACAGCCAAAATCTACAGGAAGTTAACACAGTTCCTTTTCAACAGTCTAAAAAAAAAAGCAATATTGTACGTTTTAAACAAAATAACCATGTGAAATGAGTACGGGGATGATGACAATTCATCTAGCCCTCTCCGTGCATATTTTATGCCAGGTTATTTTTGAAATACACCAGGGTGTATTTTGTATTTCTGAAAACAACGTTCAATCTTGAATGAAATTATCTTTTGACCTTTGTTTATTATACACAATGCTGTTTTCCCATGAATTAGGGGAAGATAATGGTACATATTGGGAAAGTTGCATGCAAAAATGCACGTGTCATGGAAAACGTTTACATTATTTTATAGCTAGAAAAATGCCTATGGATTTTTAAGTCGTTTAAAGTGCTGAGGAAATCAGATGGGACTTGAACAAATGCTAATAATACAGTGAGTAAATCAGACTGACTCTTCCATCCTTAGGCAGTTTGACTGGTAACTATATAAACAGGTTGGGATGCAAACAAGACGATGTGTAACATTGATACATTTCCTGGCCAGTAATTTGTTTTCTCTTTTTCACCTTTTCTGCATCCAATCCATTCTTTTTACGGAATGAGTCCTTGAATCATCCCTGTGAATAGAGTCTTCATAAAGATGGATATTCAGATGCATAACTTCATCTGTGTTAGGAAATCTATACAGAAGTTTCTTATATACAGTATCTATTTCCTTAATCTCAAGAATAGTAGTTTTAGAGAATATACCAACCAATGTATATCAATAAAAAAGTTAACCCCATACCATCAATTTACTTCTGAACAGAGGTGTTATTGGGGGGTGGGGGTGGCAGCACTTTAGTTGGGAAGACATATAAACCATACAAGACACTTTAGTTGGGAAGACATATAAACCATACAAGACACTGACATGCTGGAACATATCCCAAAGTCACATCTTGTTTTATATGAAGTAAAGAATTAGCTTAAGGTAAGTTTTCTGTCCTTCGATGTGAAAAAGAAGTATCTACTCAAAATATAACATGTGAGAGGTGGCAGCTTAATATTAGAAAGGAAATGAAAAGTGTAATTTGGAACTGAGTCCACTCTGCAGAACCAGCACCTGTTTTTTCAAAGTCCCACATTGCACAATCTAGTTTGGGAATGTTCAGAATTAACCCCACTGAATTTACTCCATGCTAAGTGTTTATAAGATGCTATCTTTTCTAAATAGTTGCCAGGAACACTTCTTTCTAGAACAAAATGAACTCAGTGACAAGAATAAATGTGGATCAGCCTTCCTTTTCAGAGGCAAAGCAAAGCAGTGCAAGCTCCTTTCAACTCAGCTCAAAACTCCAAAAAACATTTCCTCATTCCAACTGCACCTATCACATTACTTTTACAAGATCTCCTTTTTTATCCCTGTTTAGAAGTGCTTAGTAGTGCTAATCAGACACCCAAAGCTACTAAAAAGGAAAGCACAATGTTTTTATAAACTATCAATTATTAAAGCAACCCTCCCTGACCCAAACAAAAGCTGATGTCAAAACCAACCTTTCAAGAGACTTAAAGAAGCCCATGCATTCTGGTTGGAATCGGTGCCTTCAGTCTCCAGCTGTGAAGTTGGGAAAACTGAAAGGCTCATTGCTCATCTGAGAAGAAAAAACAATTTGCCCAGTCCACGCCCAAACCGGAGGAATGCATGAAAGGTCAAACATCACTTGAATGCCTCCAGGAGGTAAGCTTCCTTATTAACCTCAGAGGGATCTGGCATTTGGAGCTGGCATTCGGAGCTACCTGGATGAGTTTCACAATTCCCTTCCCTAAAAATGCTGCTTTGTTTTGGTGGAAGACCTATGCTTAGAATCACAGCTTTGCAATAAGTAGAACTTCATCTGATGAAGCTCTGTGTAGAGAGTTAAGTGGTTAAGAAGTGAGGATGGCAGAATTCCAAGCACAGTGTAGGCTGTGCTTGGAATTTGGAGAAAAAAGTTTTTAGCATGCATATATATACACATGCATACCCAAGCACAACTACACATTACGATCTTGGAACCCTTTTTATAAGTACAAGATATTTTGAAGGGATTAATCATAATCAAAAAATCAGAAAATAAAATATAAGCTGAATAGTCAAGACCTTGTTGATGATTCAAACTCTGTCAAGGATCTTGGAGTACTCATCTCAAATGACCTAAGTGCTAGAGCCTACTGTAACTACACAGCCAAAAAGGCATTAAGAGTTGTTAATCTAATCTTACGTAGCTTTTTCTCTGGTAATATTACACTAATAACTACAAAACATTTGCTAGACCAATACTCGAATACAGCTCATCAGTCTGGAACCCACATTACATATCTGATATTAACACAGTTGAGAAAGTCCAGAAATATTTTACAAGAAGAGTTCTTCACTCCTCTACTCATTGCAGAATATCTTATGCCACCAGACTCGAAATTCTAGATCTAGAAAACCTAGAACTATGCCGCATTTGGTCCAATCTAAATATAGTATATAAAATCATACATTGCAATGTCCTACCTGTCAATGAATACTTCAGCTTCAACCATAACAACACAAGAGCAAACAATAGATACAAACTCAAGGTTAATTGCACCAAACTTGATTTCAGGAAATACAACTTCAGCAACAGAGTGGTCAATGTCTGGAATACTCTACCTGACTCTGTGGTTTCTTCCCCAAACCCCAAAACTTTAACCTTAGACTGTCTACTATTGACAGACCTAAGAGGTCTGTAGGGAGCGTGCATAAGCACACCAATGTATCTACCGTTCCTGTCCTATTGTTTCTTTTATATTTTATTTTTCTTATATTTATCCATGTATTCATAACTATGTTTTACTTATACCTATTATCTTGTAAGCAATTGACAAATAAATAAATAAATAAATAAATAAATAAATAAATAAATAAATAATAAAAAATAGTTATTATGAGAGTCTTCTAAATTTCCCTTACCTGTCCATAATTTTTGCTTACTGTCATATAAACAATAAATACAGTTTATTGAAAACTAGATTCTGGACTGTTGCCTTGTGTCTCTTTGGAAAGCAGTGGATTTTATCCATAAGATAGTATCAACTATCAAATAATACCGAGGGAGGAGAGGAGGGCCATTGACTCAGTGTAGCAATTTTCTCCATTATCTTCTACAAACCATCTTGTTGTTACTCTATCTATTCCCAGAGGATTCAAAAAGTCAGCAATTTCAGACTCCAAAGACATTTGCAACATGAAGAGATTGGACTGCCATTTATCAGAAATGGTTGGGCGGGGGGGGGAGGGGGGTTGGACTAGATGACCCACAACTCTGTTAATCTAATATTTAACTGCATAGTTAGTCAGTCTCAGGAATCCCTTAATTCCTCAATAGTTTTGGATCTTTGAATGCTGCAGATTGTGTTTACATTTTCTGTAACTTATCTTCAGGAATCACACTGTCTGAGGTCTGCAAGTGTCTCATAAATAGAGCTTCTGCAACACGAGTTTGTCTATTCATTTGGTTATCCCCGCTCTCTTCTCAAATATGTGATTAGCTTATCTTCATTATCCTATTGTGTTTGGCAAAGCTCAAATATCACAATCTCTTACCATCAACATCTTAACAATGTTTTTTTAAAATTATTATTATTCTTGTCAGGCATCCCAAGACTGGTATCATCTTGCTTTCAAATGCCTTTTGGTCAGAGAGAATGACCATTGCATTATTTAGATGCAGCAGTTTCCAACCTTGGCAACTTTAAAACTTGTGGACTTCAACTCCCAGAGTTCCTCAGCTAGCATTGCTGAATAAAAGCTGGCTGAGGAACTCTGGGAGTTGAAGTCCACAAATCTTAAAGTTGTCAAGATTGGAGACTCCTGATTTAGAGGACATTATCTCTTAAAGATGATAAATGGCAATAAAGAACCAGACTCTCCAATTTCAGTATACCAGAGCGTTATATATTATAATGACAAGATATATGGAAATAGATTGAAATAGAAATAGCTATTGTAGTGGAACATGGTGTTGATTCCAAGAAGGGAGGGGCTGCATTCCAGAGGACCAAGACTGATCTTTTGATTGGAAGAAAGAGAATGAAGAGATTCATTCTCTTCATTCTCAGAGATTCTCTCAGAGATTCTCAGAGTACATCTTTAATGATGCAAGCAACTGCTGTAATTTTGCAAGATAGTTCAAGAACAATAAAGAAGATTGCTCTGAAGTCACACTACATGTCTTTCTTGGTTATAGGGTCCTGACATTATTTTCATAAATATAAATAGATTTATTAGATACTTTCATAACTCTAATAGTCAAAATATACACAAACAAAAATATATGCCTTGAAACTAAAGACAATGCCTATATAATCAAGCTAAAAAGGAAATAAAATGACCAGCACACATCCTCTCCACCAGCCCACACCCAGACAAGCAGGGATTAATACTAGACAAACAATCAAGCAGAGAACATTACCCTAATTAAGGAACTACTAAGGAGAAAACCACACCCCCACCAATATTGGCAGGGCAAGCCACTGTACATAAACAAGGAGCAAACCCCACATTCACTCACACAGATAATGTTACTTAGTTGGTAATGAAACACTTGCAAGCAAACACCAACCTTTGAGAGGACCAAGAACTTCACAGTTCAACTCTGAGCTACAAATATTCCTTTCTGTTAGGATTTTTATATTGAATCATTTGGCATGGTTAAGCTTGGAAATGATGTAAGTTACTGTGTGCATTTAAGTAGTTTGCATCAAGATTAGCACAGCATGAAACTACAAACTGCAATTGAAAAACAACAGGGAAATAGTTGAAAATTATCAGAGAGATAACTGGTTAATATATGAAGGATATAAAAACAATACGAGCATAAGGAAGGATATATACACTATATATGCAAGTGAACAGTCCTGTGTCCTAGAGATGGCATATATATGGCTGCAGTTGGTCCAGAATGCGGCCGCGCGGGTGATCTTGGGAGCTCCTCAGAGCTCCCATGTTACACCACTCCTGCGCGTGCTGCATTGGCTTCTTGTGGCCTTCCGGATCCGATTCAAGGTGGTACTGATCATTTTTAAAGCGCTCCATGGCTCGGGACCTGGGTACTTACGGGACCACCTGCTGCCACCAACAGCCTCTCGCCGCCCAGTGCGCTCCTGCAGGATTGGCCTCCTCGGGGTTCCGTCGCCTGGTCATTGCCAGTTGGTGGCCCCGAGGGTGCGGGCCTTCTCTGCGGGGACTCCCTCCCTTTGGAATGATTTGCCCCTGGAGATACGGGCCATTACCGACATTCAGACTTTCCGGCGCGCAGTAAAGACCCTGTTTTTTCAACAGGCCGGCCTGGCCCAGTAACGATTTTTGGAGTTATAAATTTGGTATTTTTAAATTTTTTATCAGTTTTATATCTGTAAATTTTATATTCGGCCTCCAATTTAATCATTTTAAATTGCTTTTAATTGTATATACTGTTTCTGTTTTAGTTGGCTGTACACCGCCCCAAGTCCCTTTTTTGGGAGAGGGGGTGGTATAGAAATTTAATAAACATAAACATATATTCCTAGCTTATTTTGTGGTTTTGGTTCTCCGGAATATAGGAGGAAGAATTATTTTAAAGGTTTTGGGGAAGTTAAGATGCAATCTAATATATAGAGTTTAGCCCTTAAACCCTACAATCTTCCCAATTGGGATAATTATATATTGCCTCTTAATCCCTCCATCTCAAAAAAACAAACAAAAAAAAGGACTTGGAGCTTGCAAATTCTGATGATGTTCTGACATCATTTCTCACATTCTCAGCAGCCTCTGGCTGTAAGAAAATGATGTGCCTTTATGCCAACTTTACAAAGAGCCTTAGAATATTATTTGTTTTCAATAATGAACTAGCTTTCATTCTCTACTACTTGGTTTGTTAATATATCTTATATTAAGTATATATCTATTTACTATTTACCCTAAGAAATACTCATTTATGGATTGGGAGCAATGGTGAATTAAAAGGATCCATTTCCACTTCAAAGTAGTAGGACAAATTTTATTTTGAGGCAATAGTTGAGGGAACTATTCCAAAACAACTGAGGGATGGAACATCTGGCTAACCTATTGCAGATGACTCAAATTCTAGTAGTATATCCATATCTGCCTTCTATAGTAACTTACAGAAGCAACATTTCTGTAGCAACATTTAACCAGGCAAGTACCACTCAATGTGGAGTTCCACTCAGTGGTAACCACTGTATCTACCCTTAATGGGCAATCTACTTGCTACTTGTAATCTCCAATCCTTCTTCCTCAACTCCTGGAAATAATCCCTTCAATCTCCACAGGTTCCACTTTTTAAGCAAAAAAATGCTCTGGAGTTGTCCTGGAACTTATGTTTCAGAAAATAGAAATGATCAATAAGGCAATGAAAGTCTGAGGTCAACTGAATGTGAACCTTGCTAACAATATGAAGTGGTTTGCCACTGTTCCCTTACGGGAATTTTTTTTCCAGATTCTCACTTTAAACGACTCTTTGGGGGTTTCTTGCTAATTTCTGAACAAATCTGAACACAGATCATATCAGTCAAGTCTGGTTAAGTGCAGCTAATGACTCTGACAAACAAATGCTTCAGGCCATACTGGATTGGCTTGTTTCAAAGATCTTTTATGTCTCTTTCCATTCTTCCAAATCTTGCTGAGTAACAAATATGCAGGAATAAAGTGAATTACTCCTTAATTTTTGTTCCTCCCTGACTCGGTGGTGGTTTTAAAGACTCATGAGACAGATCTTTCCATTGTAATAGAAGCAAAGAAACTGCCTTATTTTGGGAGAGACTTTGTGTCTTATAGACAGGCTTAATGCTAGTGATTTACTTCTCTACATTTTACTGCTTAGTCTGATATATATCACAACCCTCTTTAATCTTCATTAACATTGCCTGCTGGTTTTAAGAATTAAATCTCAGTGCTGATGCAGAAGAATGAGTAACCCTTGGATTTGTTAATGTCACTGTTCATAATCAAGTAAACTTTATACGTAGCTCCAGAAAAGTGAGCTGGTTCTGCAAGACTTAGAGAACAAGTATGTGTAAAATAGTATGTATAAAATACTATGTTGCTATTTTCAATGGTATTCATACCCGTTGAAGTTTTGTAAAATTGGAAGGATAAACAGGTAGTAAAAATTCAGAATTCCAAACAGTCATTTGTATTATTGGCCTTTTAAAATAAAATTCAAAATTAGAAAATGTAATAGTTGATACCACTGACAAATGGCTCTTTCAACTAGAACATATTAATGCTTTAGCTGATCATTGTCCCTGAAAATAGCTCAACGGGGAGCCTGGAGATTATAGGCATTAGCTATAAACCATCATGAAAAAATAATGACATCTATTCTGTGGCGTCACAATGCAAACTCCAGATATTCATTTATTGCATTCAAAACCCAACATCACTGAGTTTGCATTGTTTGCATTGGAGCCTGGAGATTATAGGCATTAGCTATAAACCATCATGAAAAAATAATGACATCTATTCTGTGGCGTCACAATGCAAACTCCAGATATTCATTTATTGCATTCAAAACCCAACATCACTGAGTTTGCATTGTAACACTATAATGCATGTTTTGTCATTTTCCCCTCTTTTTTTTACAGGTGCACATTGCTGGCATTTGTGTGAAGCGTACACATATCACATAAGATTTTTTTGCATTAGCCTGCTCTGAGTTAAGTATTGTTTATTTGGGAAACTGAATCTGGGATCCTCTTTCCAAATAGACGATTAATGCTTTCAAAACTAGCCATACCTATCATTCTTTAGATTATAATCCTTGAACCCAAGCAAAGGCATGGGAATGACTCATATGGTCTCATTTCATCACTGCAGTTTTTCAAGACCACCAATCCAGTCTTGTGCAATTTCTAAAATGAATTAGGTAATTTTAGTATGTAATGTGTGGATTCAGTGACCTAAGAACTAAGCCGATGGATAGTATAATAGTTTAGTTCATCTACCCAAAGAAATAAGAACATGATATGCTAATGGGTTATATTGACTAGTGCTTTTTATTAGGACAAAATAAATTAATTTTATAAATTCAGGCTATTGCCTTGTAAATTATCTGATTTTATATAGCTTGTACAAAATTTCTTGATTAATTTGGAAAATAGCGCACATATAGCACCGTATACAATAACTTCAATTTTCCAAATGAATAAAACCATTCTTGCAATGTAAGATTTACTTAGGTAAACTACATAGAGAACACCCACTGAAACTTTCTTAGAAATAGTATCTATTCTCTAGAATAGAGAAGGTTAAACCTCTTGCAGCCAATGGCCATGACTGCACAGCAGCGATAGGACATCAGAGTAGATTTTTGCATCACTGTCCTATAGGAGATATCAGACATTAATAAACCTATTCATTTTTTTTGCAGATTTCTGACATTTAAAGTACTTGGATTTTTTTTCCCTGCAGAAAATCATAAAATTATGCACTCATTATTTATCAGTTTGCAGATAATTTTTGGTGCTACTGCTAGGGGTGTAAGGCCCAAACTTCCCTCCACCAAAAAGGATGGAGGGTTGTGGACTAGATGTAGAGGGCCCCGCTTCTGCTCTAGAAAGTTTCTGGGTTTAGGATTACTGCCTAAAACCCATCTATTGATTTATTCCACCAATAGATGATGATCTGTAATGGCATTTCATTTTCATTTTTGTTCATTTTTAAAAAAAATCTTTGGTTTTGCATTTTGACTTTATTAAACTGTGTGTCTTCATTTCAACCCATTTCAATGCCTTTTTGTTTTACATTTCAAGCACTTCAAGTTGGAAAGAATGCTCACAAGTTTTACAAATGAAAAATAAACTTGATGTGTAAACTTTGGTAAAGACTAAATTAAACTACAACCATCAACAATGTCCGGGGCCTCATTTGAGATAATCCGATGAGTTGGCCCCAGCTTCTTTCATGTGTTGACAGCAGAGCATGAGAGAGAACTTTTTTTAGAAGCCAGAATTAATCCCTCTTTCCGTTTGCTTTTCAATTTGCTGCCTGGTAAGCAAAACCACATCCTTAGAGTGCCTACGCTGAAGTCTATTGTTTGTTCACTTACCTTTTCCTTATGAGCAGCATGCAATAGAGATAATGGGGTGGGGGGAGAAAGAACAAAATCATGAAAGAAAAGGGGAAAAAAAAACCAATGCATCTACCTGGTCTGGTATGTTATATTGGGCTTCTAATTTCTCTTGGTGCTTTGCAGTCACGCAAGGGTTGCTAGAACTGATGAGCACAGGAGAACTGATATCCAAAGTTTGCCTTGCTGTGGGTGAATGGACCATCCTGTTGAGGGTGTTTAGGGCAGTTGTAATAGAGAATTGTTTCATTGTCTTCCTTCTAGATTCAGATCCTTTGCCAAAAGTGGGTGACTCTACACCTTTTGATCTAGGTAAGAACCTTTGTAAAGAAGAAGCACATTTCAAGGGAGAAGACTGGTAACTTTTGCTCCTCTGAAGAAGTTGCTGTGCTGTTGCATTTGGCTGGAAAAGGAACAGGAGGGAGAAAAGAGACGTGACTTTCTTGATAGCAATCCAAACATTTTAAGTTGCAGAACTGAAATTCCAGGAATGGCTTGAATAGGTATCTCTAGCAATATGCTAACTCGTGTGTGGAATGGCAGACTGGGTCTACCCACGGTGCCAAGTCATGGCTTATTTAACAATCTTATTGATGTTATGCCAAATTTGCAAAGCCATTCAACTCTCTAGTGATGCTGAGTGGCATACAATATTTAAAAAAATTGAATTAACAGTAGTAACAAAAGGAGGATAGTGAAACACTTAGAAAGAATAAAACTAACACCTGTCAGGATTCCAGCAATCGCTCTAATTAAATCATGATTCTTGAGCCAAACTTCAATAAACTTCAAAGGATTCATTAGAGGCAACATACTGGTACTGCCCTGTATGAAGCCAACTCTGGCATACGTAATTTATAGTCATCTATGACCCTGTTTCCCCCCTGGGTGTCTTAGAAACCAGATTCTCCAATTGAGCACGTTTACAGGCTGGGTGTCATCATTCACGTTCTCCAATTAAATATATTCTTGGGCAAAAATTCTGGTATTTTAGTTGCAATTTTTTAACGATAAGGGTTGGAATGTACTTTTGCTTTCCCTCCCTTTTTATGGCAACTGCTAAAACAGGCACAGGAATGTTTTATGAATTGACAACACCCTCTTAATGTATAGCATTCTCAGAAAGTGCCACCATACAATTTAACTCAGAGTTTTTGAGGGCTCGTTTGAATGAGGCCAAGGGTGGGGGGACATACAAATCTGGGGTGTATCTATTGCTGTTTCATGTAAAGCAGGAGCTGTGACAGAGAAAGATCACATTCTAAATTCCATCGGGTGGCAGATTTTAATTTATGGGACCTGAAACATACCAATTCTGTTGGAATGAACAGAATGGGCAGAAATGTAGGAGACAGATGGTTTCAAGATAATGAGCCCCTTTGACCTGAAGGTGATACTTAGCACCTTGAAATGTACCTGTAAGCTTATAGATAACTACTGCAGTCATACAACAGAAATCTGTACATGGATACACCGTCATATGCTTATGGTGGACCAGCTGCAGCTTCTGAATAGCTTTCAAAGATAGCCCATCACTGTATGGAAGGCTTCCCAATCCAGAAACAGGCAATTGTGGAAAAGATAAATCAGTGTGAAGATCTTCCTGGTTACCACTACCTATGCTTCAGCAGGAGCTGTAAGTTCAGGAAAACTCCCAAATGCTGCATTCACTTTGACTGGCGAAATAGAAACCCTTTCAGAATTAAAGATAGCACAGTTCTGTGTGATCCTAAGATCCACAATCACTCAATCTTATTAGTGGTGAGCTTCAGACACACACACATATATACCCTGATGAGTCCATTATTACCAGCCTTAGCTCCTTAGTAGCCTTGGCTGTACACAGCATATACTTTTAAAGGCAAGATTATTTTGTTCTACTCACTACTTCCAATTCCTCATTAGTGAGGCTTCCGATTGCCTTTAATTTCTTGTTGTCTGTCAATTGATGGGTATGTTAGCTCACTTTAAACAACCATCTGATGGATTTCAAGGATAGCCTTTTCTCTTCTCAAGACTGAAAGTGTAAGCCACGATCAAATGTGCTGACAAAGAACGTTCTGTGAGATTGTGCGGTATGGGTGTATATTCATAGAACGTTCAATAAACTGTTCTTACCTCCACAAACAAGATGGGAAAAATTCCTATTCTGTCACCCAACTTTCCTTCTGCCCAATTCTCATCCATTTGACTGATCATCGTGATTATATCACCCTGAAATATAATAATCATAGATACTAACCAGGATAGTTGTTTATGCTTGATAGCATAATTCTAACATATATGCATAAAGTGAAATAATATTTGAGCATTTCAGCACATTACATGCCTCAATATTTTATCATAAACAAAATAGATTTGGGTGTGTGTGTGAAGGTTCATTTTCTGAGCTTGTGGTTTGGTTTCTGCAGATTTTGTTACCTGGGTAGGTAACATCTTCAGCAGAGTTTAGGGAATGTCACTGTCAGTGTTCTTCTGTTTATAAGGGCTTCGAGTGTGGGTGTGTCAAATGAGGGTCTCGTGATGGTTAGATGTGAGTCATCAGTAGGCATCCTCTGATTGGTCTTATATGGTCTCTGGTTGGCTGTGCAATTGATTTGGATTTTGAGGGGTTTGTAGATAGATATAGCTATCAGCTGAATGAATGGAAAATTAATAAAAGGAAAGATGGTGATACAGAAGATATTTGGATGTTAGTAAAAATGATTATGGTATAGAGTATTGTAGAAGTATGTGGAGTTATTCTATGGGAAACAAGACAAATATTGAATGATGGTATGATGAAGTAAAAGAATGATTAATATGACACACACATTCAAAGACAGGTGAAAGAGAATGTAATCAGAGACAAAAAAGGAAATAGTTAAGATTCAGAGATGCAGAGAAAATGCCCAATGATTCTGATGAAAATTAAAACAAATATTTTTGAAATGTGTGAGGGAGTCTAAAACAAAATATTTATCAGAAGGTTAGGAAAAAGTGATTAAATGATTTGTGATGAAGCAGAAGTGAATTGAATACTGGAAGGACTATTGTAGAGATTTGTATGGGACAGTTTATAGGATGAAAGGGTAGAATTGAAATAAATGAAATCATATTAATATTTCAGACAAAAATGTTGAAAAGGATGTCATACAGGTAGTCCTCCACATATGACCACAATTGAGCCCAAAATTTCTGTTGTTAAGCAAGGTATTTGTTAAGTGAGTTTTAGGACCATTTTATGACCACAGTTGTTAAGCGAACCACTGCACTTGTTAAGTGAGTAACACAGTTGTTAAGTGAATCTGGCTTCCCCATCGACTTTGCTTGTCAAAAGGTTGCAAAAGGGGACCACAGGACACTGCAACGGTCATAAATATGAGTCAGCTGCTGAACGCCTGGATTTTGATGATGCAAGCACGGGATACTGCAGCAGTCATAAGTGTGAAAAATGAACATAAATCATAATTTAGTGCCATCTTTTCAGTGGCATTGTAATTTCGTACGGTCACTAAATTAACTGTTGTAAGTCGAGAACTACCTGTATTGTGAGAAGTGAAAAAAAATTGTAAGGTTACAGGTAGAAATAGCGTCACTGGAATATGCTAAATTATACAGGTATAATTTGGTGATGGAATAGATGTGTGATTTGTTTAACATGCATGTGAAGACTGTATCTTCCTTTATGTCTGAAAATTGATAGTATGGTCATATTTTTTACTAATAAACCTTGACAATGGCAGGGCAAACCACTTTTCATTGCCTACCAATCTGTCCTCAGCCTTAGAGGTGGTAATACATTTCCTTCTTTTGCACAAATGTTTTATTTTATTTATTTATTTGATTTGTCAATTGCTTACAAGATAATAGGTATAAGTATAAACATGAGTAAGAATACAGGAAATAGGTACGAATAAATGGGGACAATAGGACAGGGATGGGAGGCATGATGCTGCACTTATGCGCGCTCCTTACAGACCTCTTAGGAATGGGGTGAGGTCAATAGTGGATAGTTTGAGGTTAAAGAAGTGGGGGTTTGAGGATGTAACAACAGTCAGCTAGTGCATTCCAGGCTTTGACCACTCTGAAATAGAAACCTCCCTCCTTCTTTATTTTTGGGCACATTGTTATTCTACCTTGCAATGCGCATCTTTTGTCTGCTCCCTGATGCTACAGACCCATGCTTAGGTGGCCATATTATTTTATGCTTACTATGAGCAATGGAACAACAGAGATATTCACAGGATAAATATAGTGTGCTTTAGGGGATGGAATTGAGGATTCTATGATGCCTAGATTATTCTGTTTTTTCATAGGCAATTTATAGCATCTTCTAGCATAATCCAACCATGATCTTAGCAATAAAAAACCTGTCTTTGTTACTGTTCTATCAGCACAGAGATGGTTGGATGGTACTACAAGATGCTAGAAATCACTAGCATCTGTTTTCTGATGTACACTGTAAACCATTTTCCTTTAAGGTTTCATTCGACACATTGCTTGCACAGCTCTTATGTTCCCTGTTCTGAAACCTCTACTATTATTGTATATTATCAACATGAAATCTACCATATTACAAAGCTAAAGATCAAGCTAAATCTAATGTGGTAAATATAAATTGCTGGCAAAGAGCAGTTGGCTACAATTATGGTTATATTTAATTGTTTACATTAGAAGGGAATGGCATTTTGATATACAGAGCGGGAGTCATGTCATTCATCTGCATCACAGAGTTGGCCAGTAGGTTGCTGCAGGATGACAACCAGCATTTCTGCACTAGCAATTTATAGTGTCATCCAACCATTCCTACCACAATATATCACAGATGTAGTAGACAGGTTTCATCTCACCACAGCAATAGTTGGGTGGTACAATAAATCATCACTGTGAAAAGTTTTTTGTTCCTGTCTCTGCAAACTGGTTTGCCAAATATAATAGAATCAGTTTATCAATCTCTGTAAGAAATATAGAAGGTAAAAAACTAAAGCAGGAATTTAAAAAAATAGCTTAAGAAAACTATTACAAAAATGAGATGAATATAACACATTGGGGACCTGATGATGATGATAGTTATGTGAGAAGAAGAAATCTTAAGATTTGAGAGCTTTGAGAAAGGAAATTCACTTGAGTCCTTTCTTACTATATTTAGTGAGAGAAAGCAATGGCAAAATGGTGGGATTCAATTTTTTTTATTACTGGTTCTGTGGGCGTGGCTTGGTGAGCGTGGCATGGCTTGGTGGGCATGGCTTGTTGGGTGTGACAAGAGAAGGATACTGTAAAATCTCCATTCCCTCCCCACCCTGCTAACCTGCTTTCCAGCTCCTTTCTCCTGTGCAGGGCAACAAAAGAAGACCCAGCCGATCAGCTGGGACTTGGGAGGCAGAGAATAGATGGGGGCAGGGCCAGTCAGAGGTGGTATTTGCCAATTCTCCGAACTACCAGTTCTCCAGAATTGGTCAGAACCTGCTGAATACCACCTCTGCTATATATTCCTCATATATCTTGTGTCCCAATAGAAACATGAAAATAGCGCTCTGTTCCTATTGCCTACTGATGCCTGATCAAAGCAGAAAGACCCAGGTAGCAGGAGTGGATAGAGCTGTGACACATAAAGGTGGTAGGTCTATTGAAGATGTTTGTTTAGTGATCCATCCCTGTGGAGGATAGTCAATAGTCAACTGACATAATTGTTTTATTTTATTGTCTCTTACTAAATTAGTTTTAAAATGAAAAGTGGACTTTGCTTCAAAATAAATAAATACTTAGAGACAGTTACCAAAAAAAAAAAAAAAAGCTCACCAATACTGTACACCTTAAAAATCTAGGAAAGGATTGAGGAAGTAGACATGTCCCCTATACCCATTCATTTCAATGTTTTTCATATCATCAAATACATGTCATAAAGTGTAACTGGACATTTTAAAATTAGATTTTCAATTTTGCTGGCTGGATGCTTGACTTACCTTATGAAAAGAGAGGCAATCTGGTTTTTCATTTTTATTCTTGGACTTCAGATTAAAATTATATAGTGCTCGACACAGTGGTGGCGGCTGTGGCAACTGTTTGATAATTTGCACAGCGTTTGTTGGAAACACTCCGCTGACTCTATTGATTTCTCCTAGATACCAGTTTTCATCCAGCTGACGGTACAAGGTAATAATGTCTCCTTTGTTGAATCTCAGTTCTCCCGGATTTTGTCCTCTGTAGCTGTATAAGGCTTTAGCCCGGGGAACCTTCATACAAAGGAAAATGAGAAATGAGTCAGCTTATGAGGAAGCCCTCTAATAGTAACATCTTTCCAAGTAGGACTGAAGCTTTAATTTCACTCAGTAGAAAAGTTTAATGCCTGTTTCTCTTTCTCGCTACTGAAATCGTTGGAAGTGAAAATGTCAAAAATGAATTGTGCCATAATATTTTTCTAGGTTCAATATTTTATTTCCCCATCTCCAAAAGTTTAAGTAATAACAAAGTAAAGGGAATGGGAAGGAGAAAAAGCATAGAGGTCAGTACAATATTAAAACATCTTCTAGTGCAGGGGTGTCAAACTCATGTTGTTATGTGACATATTGTGACTTTTTCCCCCTTCCCTAAACCAGACACGGGTGTGGCCAGCACATGATGTATCCAGCCCGCAGGCCGCGAGTTTGACAGCCCTGTTCTAGTGGGTAGGAATTATTGGGAGGGATGGGAAATTTTAATCTTGGTGCTGCAAGCTCTGCACTTTTAGTTGAAGGCTATGACTGTTCTTGTTGATTCACAGTCTTTGCATATTACTTTGCACAGACCAAGGGCGAAATAAAAGCCACTAGCTTTCCTGTTTATCATGTAGAACTTGAGTATTCTTTCTGATGCCATAATGCTTACAGAGCTTCCTTCCATGGAAGTGAAGTTGAATTGTGAGAGGAGAGTATATCCTACTGAACTGAAGGCTTCTTGGTTGCAAAGGATACTTAGGGTAGAGCATCAAAGCTAATTGGTTTAATTCAATTCAAGAATTCAATTTCTTGTAGCAACACTAAAAGGAGATTCGGCATTAACAAAGTCTGCCAGATAAGACAGATCAGAACAAATCAGATTTATTTTTTTTGGAGGGGGGCGGGGGGGGAGAAACACCAGCCAGTTACAACACAACAACTTCTAAAGTAAACCTCCCTGGAGAAGGAGAGTGCTTTCAATCGGCTTGGAAACTTGGCTGTTCTTTTCTCCAGAAACTTACTCGTCTTCATTTGTAGATACTGTTTCCAAGAAATTCTGTAAGAGTAATTACAATCTGCTGCCTAAAATTCAGGCATAGGGTGAAGTGTGAGAAATAGTTGCTAATGCCAATTCCCAGCTTTAAAAGGGCTAAGTTTGTTCAGTTGGGCTACTGAAATTTCATCCTTCTCAGATGCATCTGCTGCTACAAGGAGACCTTCCCAAGGCTGTTTAATTCTGAGCATCAGCTGAAGAAACCATGGGCATTCTTGCTGACTTGTTTTCTAGAGGTTCTCTATGAGCATTTGCAGAAAGAGAATGCTGGCCACTAAGTACCCGAGGGACAATGCTCCTGTCTTGTCAGGCCTACCTTCTTTTTACTAGAAGCTGATCAAAAAATAGTAGTATAGACAGAGAGGTTAATATCAGCTGCACCACATAAGCCTTACAATGGGATGGCCTGCAGAAGCAACTTAAAAATATACAATTCAGAAAAGCCCTTAAGGGGAAACAAAGTGGAAAACAGCACAGCATCTTTTGATTGGTGGTTGTAAGAAGTGTCTACCTGGACACAAACAGAAGAAAGGGCTAACACAGAAAAAAAACCCAGTCTCTAAAAGAAGTTGCACATGTCAGATTAGATGGAAACGTCAACTCCTAGAAACCAAAGGTGAAATTCTAGTATAGCCAAAGGTGAAATTCTGGTTGAAAAATTTGGTAGCTGTTGTTATCATAGTGACAGAACACTCAGTTGTTGAGAGCTATGCCAGGACAAAGTCTGACATCCTGCCCTAACAGAATGCCTTTGAGCACAAACCATGGTTTCTTAAGTATACACATATCTTACAACAGTCTTTTGCAGCAAACTCTTTTCTTTATGAGTCAAATAAGATGTAGAACCAGCAGACAATCACAATGCTAATTGATCTTGTGGTCAAATAGGCTTGCCACCTTTCTCCACCCATAGATTTCATCTCCATATTAATAGTCTAGGTACATGCTAAACCTTTAAAAAACATTTTGTGTCCAGGAGCAGCCTAGACTAAATACAGTCAGCTCCACTACACATGCCAAACTTCTCACCTCCTGTTTCAGGGGCCAGATGGTTATTCATGCCAAAGACAGCAGATGTGAATATTTTGTGCTTTTTATAGCTTAATTTGTGTTTAGAAGGCCCTCAGCTTAACCCTAACCTTTTTTTTTAAATTGGGAAATTGAAATAAGAAAAAAAAAAAAACCTGGGTTCAGCCCCCCTTTGTATAGCCTCAATATTTTTGAACCAGTTTTAAAATGTGGTTATTTCCACAGCCAGTCATCAGCATGGTTAAAGTCACACTTCTAATACAAGCAAAACAATGTTTGGAAACGAAGAGACACATTTTGGAGAAAGGAGATCTCATAAGAAGAAACAAAATATTTATTCTAGTTCTCATTGTTGCATCATTTCCACATATGATGATGAATGCCGGAACACTCCATTTCCCAAAAGCAAGTATCTTTTCTTTGGAAGTAGTATACACATACTCTGGTTTCATTTGGCAATATCTTATTGGGATTGATGAACGTGGATCTTTTGAGAAATTCTTACTTAGCAGCACACCTGTGGCATTCAGAGAGTGTGGATTGATGGGCATTGATGTTTATTGCTGAAACTGAAGATGAATCAAATGTGTCCTTTAAATTCATACAATTCTTCCCTTAAATATTATCTGAGAGCCAGCTAGTGGTTAAGATACCAGGAGAGAAAGCAGGAGAGTTCCAGTCCTGCCTTAGCCATGAAAGCCGCTGCGTGACCTGCAGTGAATATTTCAGAGTTTGCCTATCCACACACATACTTGGCTGTTATTTACAAGATTATATATACATCTAGAGACATACACAAACAGTCTCACTTTCCCTACACTTACATAATCAGTGACATCAGCCAATGTCACCAGGTAACTCAACAGGCAGAGGAACCCACAGACAATTGGGAAGAAAGGCAAATAGGAGGGGGAGGAAGACACACTAACTGAATAACTTTCTTGGTATATGTGACATAAATTACAATGAAAAACTGCAAAGAAAAAAAGCACTTAGGCTTATATGACTTTATATTTTCCAGCATCAGAAAGATGACTTTTCAACTGCAATGTTTTTCCAACAATAGCAATATGCTTTTAGTAGGCTGTACACCGCCCCGAGTCCCTTTTTGGGAGAGGGAGCGGTATAAAAGTGCGATTAAATAAATAAATAAATAAATAGCATTTAGATTTATATACCGCTTCACAGTGCTTTACAGCCCTTTCTAAGCAATTTACAGAGTCAGCATATTGCCCCCAACAAACTGGGTCCTCATTTTACTGACCTTGGAAGGATAGAAGACTGAATCAATCTTCAGCCTGCTGAGATTTGAACTGCTGAACTACAGGCAGCCGGCAGACAGCAGAAGTAGCCTGCAGTACTGCATTCCAAACACTGCACCACCATGGCTCTTATCTTTATCTTGAAAATCTTTATTTTCAAGACTATATGCTAGTGATAATATAGAATTGATGGTTGACACGTTGTTCAAATTTCACTGCAGAAATGAGTGATGGATCACGTAATCTACAGACTGCAATGTAGATTGGAAAGGGCTGGATTGAAGGTGACTGATGGAATCAGGGAGTAAATTAAAGAACCTAAATCCAGACTGACAAGTCTGTTGATGGACAATGTAAAGAAAGAAACAGTTTATAAGATACACAATATACAGACTTTTGAATGAGTGTGATTGTAGAAACAATCTAATTTTTTTAAAAAAAACATACACATTCAAAAGCCAGACAATAAGTTAATTTAAGGCTGTGCCTAGTAGATGAAGGACATGAGGATGAAAACAAGACATCTCCTTCTGTTGCTGAATGTCAACTAACCCTATGTGTACTGTACACCCTGTCTCTTCCTTTGGTTGACTTCTTTTTAGAATTCCTCTGCTGAGAAGGACAGAAGCCATGTTTACTCTTTCTTGATGTTTGGCATGTTTGTAATCTAGGGGTTCTTTCAAACCTAACAATGCCTTCTTTTCTTCTTCTTTGTAAGCCACCCAGGTTGCCAAAGAGTTGGGCAGCAATTTACAGTTGGAAAGAAATAAAATAAAAGGCATGTGGGTGGGGCTGGCCATAACTTCAGAAAAGAAAAGAAAAGTGGAGGAACCTGATATTTTAGCTTTGAGGCATATAACATCTGGATGTTAAATATCATGTAAAAATGTGCACACAAAGCCCAGTATTATTAAAAGTGCTAAAATCATGATAGAGCTTAATCCACAGCAGCCAAAGTGTTTGGAAGTGGAGATCTGAAGCAAAATTAGATTTCGGACTTAGATTTATTGTGCTATATGCAAATAAAGCTTTCAAATTGCTACATGGCTGCAGAGCTAAGGAGCATTTCCTAGCTTATTTTCACTTTGGAGGTTTTAGTGTAAATATTGTTTTATTTTATGTATTCATTAAGGATTACTAGAATAACAAGATTCAAAAGCCATACCATGAATGCTAATACTGTCCCTATTTTAAGTCTGTCCCCTGCATTTTAACATTTTAAGAAAAAAAGACTCCCAACTACACAGTTTTCTATCCCCACTTATAAATGTGTAGAAGTTTTGAATTAGGATTTCTTTTTAAACCTTTCTCTGGTTTCCTTTAAATTAGGAGTTTCTTCTGGGATATTTTTAGGGCCCTTCCAAAGATGCTCCTGGTATCACTCAAAGATGGCTGCTCTGCCCTTGAATTCTTCCATTAGTAACACTGGGCAGCTGACTCAAGTAACTTCTGGTTCACATGCAGCTCAACACAGCTTCTTGTCAAACTACCATTCTGCAACTTCTTTAAATGCTGAGCTTGGGAGAGGGTTACTTTCCTACTGGCAAGAGTTCTCACCAATCTCTGCATCTCAATTCCTTGGCTTTCTCCCAGAATGTCCCTAAATCCCAATGCCACAATATCCTCATGCCAAGGCTTCAGAGCAGAGCAAAGGACCAGATTTATACCTCATGAATGGTGTTTATCTTGGGTTTTTTCCTCTGCACTGTGAAAGCAAATATATTGTGTGATGGGAATGGAGTCAGGAAAAAAAACCCAACTGGGTGCTGATTTTTTATTTTACATTTCTCCAAATCTCCTATAGTCAACTTGTCTTCAGAAGTTTTCAGAAGTTGCACTGAGGACAACTGCAGTCCCTTATGAAGATGATTTTGAGAATTCAAAGAGTGTTTGGGGAATGACAACAGAAGGTTTATGGAAGTGCCCGTAGCAGAACAGTGATTCTGTTTTGTCATGCTTTTACTGAGCACTACTGTGAATCTAGGCTCTCCAGATTTTCCATCCCATATTATGGGATTGGTTTACCTGATGACAGACTCAGAAAAATGACTCAGAAAAGATCCTTTATTAAAATAAAAAATGAAGCCAGCTAAAACAAAAGACTTGCCTATTGCAGTATCCAGCAGTCAAATTCTTTGTGTATATTTTTCCTCAGGTTTAAATCCAGCCTTTTTTCCCCATCTTTCCAAATCAATAAATATTTTTATCTTCTATCACCTGGAGATCTGTTGGCTTAACAATTTTCTCAAGTCTGAAATGTATTTGAATATTAGTATATTATATTAGTATTTCTCAAGTCTAGCTGTGATTGCCAGCTTCCTTCCTAAACTGACCTAAAGGCATCTGAAATAGAAGAAGGCTGGGTAGCAATGGAAAGATAGCCTAAAATGGTAACACTGGAGTGAAGGAACTCAGCCTTAGATAAAATAACTATTTTTTTATTTGTTCCTCCTCTGCTATTTCCATTTTACTTCTATTCATTTTTAAACTATTAACGTGATTAGGTTGACCTAATCTAAGCGTTACTTATTAAACATAATATGCTACAAGCTCTCTACCTTTTCTTGACCTTTTCCCTGATGTTTCCTACCTGTGAAGCACTGTAATTTAGGAAATCTTTCTTCTTCAATGTAATACAATGCAAAATACCTATAGGTATTAATTACATTGATTGGGTTTTGAGTGCCTGCTTATTTTATTTTTCAGGCATCATATTCATTATATAACATAATGCAACTCTTTCCTCTTCTTTACTTGGTAGTCTTTATTTTAATTTAGCCTTCATTTTTTGGTAATTTTCCTCATGTACTACTTCTCCTTTTTCTACCACTTTATCGTGTAATACCATGTTTCTCCAACAATATGTCCCCCGCATAGGAAGGGCCTTTTTGGCAACATTATTGCAGTGAGCTTTGGTGCTTAGATCATTCGATATCAGAACTCCAAGGTCCTTGACAAAGTGAGGGTCATCAACAAGATTATGTCCGCCTAGCTTGTATTTGGTATACAGATTTTTTTTTTTAATCAATGTGTAGGACAGAGCATTTGTTGGTAGAGATTTGGAGTTGCCAACTGTTAGACCATTCAGACACATAATCAAGGTCTTTTTGAAGGACGGTAGCATTGACGGTGGTGTTGAATACTTTTATATCATCAGCAAAGAGGATGCAGTTGCTAATAAGGTGACCACAGAGGTCATTTATATAGAATGTAAAGAGTGTGGGTCCTAGAACACCCCCTTGTGGGACGCCACTGATAACTGGTGCAGGGTTTGATAGGGCGTTTCCTATTTTTACTATTTGTTGTCTATTTGACAGGAAGGCAGTAAACCACTTGTGAAGGGATCCAGAAATGCCGTAAGAATTTAATTTTAATAGTAGTTTGTCATGTACCACTGAGTGAAATTGCAGAAATCAATGTAAATTACATCTATTGATTTACCCTGGTCAAGAAGTGTAGCTCATATGTTTTTGCAGTGTAGAAGTTGCAAATTGCAGGACAATTTTTTTCTGAAACCAAATTGTTTATTGGAGAATAAGTTGTTTGACTCTAGGTGGAAGGTAATGCATTGATTAATAATTGATTCCATAACTTCACGTGACGCACACAATGAGATTGGTCTGCAGTTTTCAACCAAGCAGGGGTCACCTTTTTTGAAAATAGGTATGACCGTTGCTAAAGACGGTTTGGTAAGGAACTGGTTCTGAATGATAACTCATATATTTTGCTTAGTGGTTCTGCTATGGTAGTAGAGAGCTTTTTTAAGAAGAATGCACATAAACCATCAGGGAGAATAGACAAAGATGGTTTAAGGTGGTGTATTGCATTTTCTATGTTGTCTTCAGTAAAATCAATTTGTAGATCGTTGTAGTTAGTTGTCGTACGATTACGAAATGTAAGGCATAAGTCATTACTGTTAACAAAGACTGAACTGAAGAATATGTTGAAGAGGTTTGCCTTAATGGTTTCATCACTATAGTCTGTCCCATTAGGACCTTTTAGGGGTGGTATGGTTTTTGAGTCTATAAGTTTGGTATTTACAAAGTTATAGAAGGCACGGGTGGATTTTGTGCGTAAAAGATTTTCCTCTTGCTTGCAGTGGTAATAGGTACATTCTGCCTTTATCTGTCGACATAAGGTGGTGTAACGTCTTTTAAAGTTAGCTACGTATTTAGTTTTGTTTTTACGCCATAAGGATTTTTTTTTTAGATTGAAGTTTTCTTATTATTTTGAGTAAATTGTTTTTTGTTGTTGTTTGTTTGTGGGGGTTACTAATGGAACATATAGTTTAATGACTCTTTCAAGTTCAAGTAAGAAGATGTTATAATGTTCTTCTGTAGTGTTATAGCCAGATAACAGAGTGTGCCAATCAAGAGATGATAAGTTGGCAGCTATGAGTTCATAATTGGCTTTTTAAAAATTGTACTTTGGAGATCCATCATTGTAATCCTCTTTGAGAGAGTGTAAATTTAGACAAAAGTCAATCATGCTATGGTCACTGTTTGAAAAAGGTTGTTGTATTTGTAAGCCATAAATTGGACTGCCATTTGTCAGAAATGGTGAAGGATCTCTTGCTTGGGCCACGTGGGGGAGAGGGGGGTGGACTAGATGACCTACAAGGTCCCTTCCAACTCTGTTAAAATCTGTTCTACAGGGATTGCATTCTGATTTAGATTTTTTTAAGTGCATGCTAAAAAGTAAAAAGTGAAACTCATTGATCTTGTAATTCATGTAAACTAAGGATACAAAACCTACCATCCTTTGTATCTCATCCTCTAAGAAGTCTTTGAGGTAGAAACTTTTCTCGAAGAACACACCTGTGATAGTGCAGACTAGATTAAAAAGACCAGATTAAAAGAACTTGCTCAACAAGTATACATTTTCATGGTGTAATGAAAACTAATGGTATGTAAATAATATCTGATTAGGCTGCAATCTTAAATTTGCTTGGAAATAAATGCCATTAAAACAATGGTATCAAAAGCTGCTTAACAAACATTGTACATTGTAGTTCAGACCTTTTTACACTCCATGCATATTCCATTCCAATAAAAAGGTTTGCTTATTTGGAAAGGACAATAGAATAATCTCACATAGTATTTTTGCTTAAACCTTGCTTTTGTGACAGTAGCATTCAGACAAAACCTAAAAGGTTCTTGAGCGAACCATGCAAAATGTAGGAACTCTACTGAGAGAAACTACTGCATGAATAAAAAACTACATGTGGAAGTAAGAGATAAATAATAGTGTTACCTTTATGATTTCAGTATGCTATTAAAGTCATAATTAATGGATTCAGAATAAAATGTGCCCATTACATTATGTCTATTTTGTGGAGAACTCATTTGCTATGACGAGATTATTCATGTTCTTCAAAATGTAAATTGATTTTACTTTTAATCAATTTATGCCAACTCTGCAATATGTGCTTCAAACAGCAACTACAAAAGTCTGGTTAGTGACTTAAATTGATTCCTCCCACTTTTTGAGAAGCCTGAGTGTAATTTATATTTAACCATTTCTCCTCATTTTTGTTCACTGAAAACAGGCATACATGTAATCTCAAAAGCAGGGGTGTCAAACTCAATTTCATTGTTGGACCTCAGGGTGGGCGTGGCCAGCTCAACGTCACTTATGTTGGAGGTGCCTGTGGTGGCCTGAGCACTCTGCCAGTGAAAACGGAGCTCGGGAGGGCCACATGAGGCCCACCTGAGCTCCATTTTCACTTGCAGAGGGTTGCAGGAGGCTGTTGCGCCTGAAAACAGAACTCGGGAGGGCCACGTGGGGCTTTCCTGAGCTGCATTTTTGCTGGCAGAGGCACTGCTGGCTGGTCCTTCACTGTTTCCAGGGCAGCCCCATGGACCAGATCTAAGCATTCCATGGGCTGGATCCGGCCCCCAAGCCTTGAGTTTGACACCCCTGCGTAAGAGCAACAAATACCTGAAAAAATGTAATCCCATAATAGTATCGATCAAGTCAATACAGATATATGTGATCTTGCATCCAGACAAGGTTGCCTTTTCTGCAAATCCCAGTGTTACAAGCATTGACCTTTGGAACAAGCAGCTGCTTTGGTGAATATTTCATTTCTCACTGGCTAATGCACTTGAGTATAAGTTCTGTTACCAAAAGTTTACAGAAGTTAATAGATCATTAATATTTGGTCCTTTTGGTTGCTTTGCTTATGCATACAGTGTAGAAGCAACTACAAGTCAGTAGAGAACCCTCAAACATAGTTGATCTTTTCTCTAATTTCTCCAATGGCAGTCATAACCACTGACCCAATTCCAAATTGAGCCAGGGAGAGTTTAGCAATCAGTAAAAAGCAGCAAACATTTTAATGCTTGTTTAGGTCATGCTGAGGGGGAGTCTCTTAAATTAATTATATGGATCTCTTTTCAAACAAAAGCTGATAGAAAAGACTGACCTACTTTGGATTTAGCTGGTAAACTTACCACTTTCCTAAGAAAAGGGAAGGGCTACATCAATTATTTACAGAACGTTTCATTTGTTTGCTTTTGTTGGAGAAATGACTTTTTTGTATTGTTCCAAGTGTCAAACAACACACAAAGACTTACACACGGGGAAAGTTTGTTCAACTGCCTGCTTTTCAGCCTTAGATAGCATGAAGCAATCTGGAAAATTCAGCAATAACATAATCCACGATGACTTTCTTGAATATCAAGAATCAGACTACACTCGATTTTTCTAACTTGCTATCCTCCAGATGTGCTGAGATTGTAACACCCACAATCCCAAGACTGGCAATATTGACTAGAAATCCTGGAAATTGCAGTCACAATATAAATACAGATTGTCAAGTTGGGGAAGGCTGGGGAATGCAATGTCACTAGAGACTGTTCCTATATAAGAGGTCTTCATTTAAACATATTGGAAACCCTGAAAGATTTCCATTGCAGGGACAGTGGTAAAGAGATCTGCCATGTTACGCTGGATGGTGCATGTTTTGAAAATGATTTGAATGGAGTGTTTTAGAATGCATGGGAAGGAAAGAACATCATTTCTTGGGGAACTTAACTTTTTCGCGCTTCCTCGCAAGGAACCCTGAAAACAAACATGGATTCTTTAAGTAGATCACTCTTTAAAACACCTGCATCCATTTTCAAGCTCCTAAGGAAGGCTGAAATTCATGGCTTTAAAGAGGTGACATGGTCCTGCTTCCATTCCAATGTATTCTGGAACACCTGTTCCAAATAATGTTTGAAGTATGCAGATCCTTCTTAGCATATTTTTACACACAGGATCCCTGCATATCCCATTATTGACAATAGCTTTTCACATCATATTTCCCATGTTTGGAAGTTCAAAGTTGCTTTTTTCAAGAGGCAACTGGACTTCCTTGTTCTTCTTTGAAGACGTTTTGCTTCTCATCCAAGAAGCTTCTTCAGCTCTTACTGGATGGTGGGGAATGGAAGGATTTATATTCCTTGAAGACAGCTGGTCATTTACATTCTTTTAGTGAGTCGTTGAGGCCACTTGGAAGATTGTCTGTGTCCTCAGGTAGTCCAGTTGCCTCTTGAAAAAAAAGCACCTTTGGGGCAACCATGATTTGGATGACATGAGAATTTTCATAGACCATGTTTGGAAGCTTTTTAGTAATGACTGGCATTATTTTTTTTCAAACAGATTATACCAAGTAGTGCTTGATTTGGAATTACAGCTGAATGAAATTTCAAACTTAAGCCTTAGTTAATCCATGGTTGTCTCTTTTGTCCCAGGTGCCTCTTGAAAAAGCACCTTGAGATAATTATGACCTGGATGACTGAGAATCTCCACAGACATGAAGCCTTATTTAAGTTACTTACTTAAAGTCAGTTCAACTTGACTGACTAGAAGCAAAATTCTAACAAGACACATATAAAATTACACTGTTAAATGAACGTAAGCCATGATTATGTTGATGTGTGCATGTTACAAGTTGTCACCTGCCTAATGCATAACCAAAATATATGACATCCAAAATACTGTAACATTCTGTTTCATGTTAACAATCTATATAATAATATCAGATACAAATAACATTTGCCCATAACTGTTGAAAGACTCTTGAATATTAAATAATTACATCATGTTTCTGAGATAAAAATTTATGTATTAATTGCCTAATGTCAAAAATAATTTCACAATCAAATATGAAAACTGAGTCTTATTATTTATGAAATATGAACAGATATTTAATAATTTTTTCATAAAATTAAAGAAAATGGGTTGAGTATTTGAATTATATTTTAAAATTTCTGAAAGAATTGTAAAATGTCTGGGGCCAAATTCCATTCAATTATTTTCATGATGAATTTGCTTAAAACTATTAGTTTGAGGCCTTGGAAAACCAAGCCAAGAAAATATTTCTGGATTCACCTGAGTCTTAATGCAGTGATACAATATTTTGAATTTTTCATAATATAAAATACAGGGTAAAAAAAAGGGGGTGGGGGTGGGTTGGAAGTCTAATTATATGAAAAAAGTTGCTCACAGCTTGATTTTATTGTTGGAAGAAGCATGCACTATAATTATGTGTAATGAACCAGACATAATTTCCTATTTTGTTGATATTAGATATAGTGTAAGAGTCTTGACTCATACTATGAGATTATAGAGGCGGGGGTGAGGTGTCATTGAGTTAAAAAATAAATATAATGGGACATATGCCTGAGAGAATTAACTGAATAGATTGTCTCATTGCTACTTGTACCCCTTCCCCCCCGATTCCTGCTTGAGGGTCCCTGATCTAGAAAGTCAATACGTCAGACAGAGAAGCCCAGTAGAATATGTAGTCATATAAAGAGAGAACTATCTTCATATATTCATGCATCCATTTTATGATTTATAGTTATACCAATTCCATCCACTGATACAGATTGTCAATTGAAATGGAAAAATTCTGATCCTGTTCACAAGAGATTACATGAACAGTTCATTTCTTAAAGATCATATAACAGAGTTTCCTGAGAGCAGAAACATATAGACTGTGATTCTATCAAAGAGGACCAAATGAACACTTCTTTGATAACATAGAAGAGTATAGATGGTGGCATTCTGTGCAATGTGCTATTTATAGATGATGTTGGTCACAGGTAACCAACTAGAAGCAAAGGCGACATCATATACCATGACATTAATAATGCAAATGCTGTATTTGTATCATTGCATGATGGATGCATCATTGCATGATGATTCTGTGATCAATATGATGTCACTTGTCCTTCTTTCACATATTCATATCCTTCACACAAACCATCTTCTCCACCCTGCCATATTGTCAAGTGCTCTGTTGCAAAAGTTAAAATACAAAATATGCCTTTTTTGTTTTTTTAAAATATAAATTATATATAGATATGGGATATAAATTCCTTCACTTTCTGCTAAGACAAGGAACAAGGTTCTGATAAAAACTTTTATAGAAAAACAAAACAAGATTGAATCTCACCATTAGAGATCATTTCAGGCTTCCTGAAATAATTGCATGAGGTCTGAAATATGTATGGTTGAATGCTTTCAATCCCCTTTTAAAAGCCAACTTTGCTTCACTGTGCTGTGAAACCTCTGCCTCAAGTGTCTTGGGAACTCATTTAGCAGAGTCCCGTAAAGAAGAAATTAGAGAGGACAGCTGTGATGTGACTGTATGGCACACTATGGAGAAAAATAATCTCAAAGATCGCTTCGATATATCAAAATACAGAGAAGGCTGGAAGATGCTTTATGTTAGGTTAGGGGATTTCTTTATCATCTAATCTGTCCAAGAGTGCTGTTTCTTCTCAGGCTATTTCTGGGACCTTCTACATGGACTACACTTTCACAAAGACAGCAGAGTTTGCTATTTACACACGTTGTGTGATTAAATTCCCAAAACGCCTTCATTCTCTAATGCGGAGGAATTGTGTCACTTCATGCAACTTCATTATAATTTGAATTGTTTCTTTGCTTTTTAACACTTGAGTCAACTTCAGTCTTGTCACATAGAACAATACTGTCAAAAACGTTCTGTTTTTCCCCTATCATTATATTCTGAGAATTCAAGTCAGTCATAGTTTCTTTAACACTGCTTTTTTTTTTCCCTTAAGGAAAACTTCAGATTCGTCCCCAGGGAGCAGCTGAAAATAAAACCTACTTCTTGCATATGTATCTCCACATGGTGCCCCAGCTATTTTTAATATTTTTATCACTTTCAATATGCGTTGAAAATGGTAGACTCATTCTACTAATAGACATTCTATGGATTTCTTTTAGAGAGATTCCTTTTATTTTCATGTTTGAGAGATAGGACAAGTATTCCAAGACTGATAACACTAGCAATAGCACCAATGGTGGAATTCAATTTTTTTTACTACCGGTTCTATGGGCGTGGCTTGGTGGGCATGGCAGGGGAAGGGTACTATAAAATCTCCATTCCCTCCCCACTTCTGGGGGAAGGTTACTGCAAAATCCCATTCCCTCCTGACTGTACTAACTTGCTTTCCAACTCCATTCTCCTGTGCAGGGCAACAAAAGAAGACCTAGCCGATCAGCTGGGGCTTGGGAGGCAGAGAATAGAAGGGGGCGAGGCCAGTCAGAGGTGGTATTTGCCAGTTCTCTGAACTATTCAAGATTTCTGCTACTGGTTCTCCAGAACTGATCGGAACCAGCTGAATACCACCTCTGAATAGCACTTAGACTTATATGTTGCTTCATAGTGCTTTACAGCTCTCTCTAAGCAGTTTACAGAGTCAGCATCTTGCCTCCAATAATCTGGGTCCTCATTTTTACTGACCTTAGAAGGATGGAAGGCTGAGTCAACTTTAATAGTGAGAATTGAATTGCTGGCAGTCAGCAGAATTAGCCTGCAATACTGCATTCTAACCACCGTGCCATCACGGCTCTGATGCCTTCTGTGTTAAACAGACTTATTTCACACTAACCATCTCTTCTGGAATGTCATGCTCCTTACTCCCCAGGTACAGGGCCAACAGTGTTTAAATTCATTATGCCTTTAGAATGCCATGGTGAATATATTAGCCCAGAGGAAATATTGCACATGTTTGTAGAACAAGGCTGTCTCTACGTCTCCTGTGGAGGTGTGCCATTGTCCCAGTATTTAGAAAAAGGGTATGAATCCACCTTTGTCATCAAAACTTTAATTGTTAGCAATTATATTATTTTTAATGCTATCAACTATATTTTGTGTTTGCTCAAGTGGTTCTGAGAGAAGTACTTGTATAATCAAAATAAGATCACCCACTAACCCCTTGCAATTAAGTTTTACTCTGGTCCTTTATTTATTTACTTTATTATTTTTATATTTAGGTTGATTTCCTGTCCATAAAGCCCTCATGTATAAATCACTTATAGTGATTAAAATATATCCAGAGAAGTAGGGGAGGAAGGCAAAAATGATTCGAACCAGTACATTCTTCTCAGGTCTCACTTCTCAGCAATTTAATATTAAATGACCAATATCCTTCACAATGTCATGATTTGATGAGGTGATGCCCTGAAGGATTCCTTCATATACACTTCGTTGCTGATATGGAATGTACTTACATTTTTACGTGTGATGTGTTAATGTATAGATGCATTAGAATGAATATGCTGCAATCAGCTGATTTAGAACATAAGTATGCCCTGTTGTTGACATTTGAATAAACGTACCTCTCAAAGGATGTGAAGCTCCTTTACCTCTGAAGAACTACATGCAACAGTATCAGGCCATGATTGCATTGGGGCAGTTTGTGAGGAATGGAATGGAATATAATAGAATATGGAAGGGGTCTTGGAGGTTTTCTAGTCCAGCCTCCTGCTCTACCAGGAGAACCTATACTATTTCAGACAAGTGATGTTTAGTCTCTTCTTAAAAACCACCAGTAATGGAGTGTCCACGATTTCTGAAGGCAAGCTGTTCCACTAGTTAACTGTCCTCACTGTTAGGAAGTTTTTCCTTAATTCCAGATTGCTTTTCTCTTTGATCAGTTTCCAATCATCGTTTCTTATCCTGCCCTCTGGTGCTTTGGAGAATAATTTGATTCCCTCTTCTTTGTGGAAGCCCCTCAAATACTGGAATACTGCTATCATGTCATACCTAATTCTTTTTTTCTTTAGACTAGCCAAACCCAAAAACCTGCAGCCGTTCTTCATATGTTTTAGTCTCCAGGCCCTTGATCAACTTAGTTGCTTCTCTTTGAACTTTTTCTAAAATCTCAACATCTTTTTTTGTGGTATGGTGACCAAAATTGGTTGCAGTATTCTAGGTGTGGTTTTACTAGGGTTTTATATGAATGAAAAAGAATTTTAAAAAAGGTAACATAAAAAGCATGGATGACAAATCCAACAACCAGTGATATTTTCTGAGTTCCCATGGGATGCATACTTAAATCCAACCCCTCCACCAAATGAAACCAAATACAAAACAATATTAATGATGGGCCCTTGGGATGGGAATGATGGGAAAGAGCTATTTGGGAAAATAAATGTAAAGAAAAGAGACTGAACATTGGTAAGTTGTAAAAGCCACAATGAGGTCACACATGGTATGACATCACACTAACGATGCAAATGTAATTTTGTCAGTTATGTCCTGATAGGCCAGGTGTGACATCATTACCCCCTCCTCAACTTGATACATTCCTGGGGAGTTAATCATGGAAGTGCTGAACTGAGGTCTTTCTGGTTGAAGCTCACTTTTCCTTGTTAGTCTATAAAAGTCAGTGCTAATATTATTTGCACACAACTGCTTCTGCCAGAGTAACCACACAAAAATGTGTCAGTGGATCAGGTAGTTAATTGTAACAGGTTCACTTAATTAAAGGTTTATGATTAATCCCACTCCCATTATCTGTGCCACATTGGCTAACATTGACCTTTTCTTAAATCTCATTGTCACTGTGTGCCTTACAAATGCTTTTCCTTCCTACATCTATTCAATCAAAAAACCAGACAAATCCAAAAAGATATAAAGAGGAGTTAGAGAGAGACCATGTTTAGCTTTTCCCATTTGTAATGAAGTTACATGATTGCACTGACATAGCTACACAATCCTGCTGCCTTGGTGCTAACAACATGGAAAGGGAAACATGTTGCTGGAGAAATGGGTGACAGATTTTAAAATTAACATCACTAACCACATACATCCTTGGTCAATAGCCACCAATTGTAAAATATTTGCTTAAAAAGTACAGAAAAAAAAGGTAGTTATCCGATCTGGAGAATATAAACATTTGAATGCTGCATTTAACCAAAAAGAATCATGCTATGCCACTGTCATTGCTAAAGTAACAGTAGGTGGCCACCTCATGGAAAGTTAAGTTCCCCTTCCCTAGAAGTTTTCAAAACTGGAAATCCCTTACCTGAAATGCTTTAGTGCAGGGGTGGGCAATTAATTTTTCCAAGGAGCCACATGAGAAACTGAGATTATTGGGGAGGGCCAAACTACAAGGGCATGAAGGTCCATAGGCATGCATGCACACAGATATTTAAATTGGAAAAAAAATAGCAGTCGCCTTCAAAATAAAAGATTGTATTGTGTGCAAGGCACACACTGAATTACATTTGATTTTTAATTTCTGATTGACCTCATGTGGGCCAGACAAGGAGAGTCAAATGACTGGATATGACCTAGGGGTTGTAAAATGGCCAGGCCTGCTTTAGCACGTTCTGCCCTGAGTAGTGAGAAGACTAGTGAGAAGACTATTTTTTTGAACTATTACCATCTGGCAGACAGTATAGGATAATAAAAACAAGGACAAATAGGCTGAAAAACAGCTTCTATCCCATGGCAGTAACTCTACTGAATTCTACTGTTTTTAATTCAATGTATAGAATGTGAAGGGTGTGCGTTTGTGTTCATTTTCATAATGTACAATGAAGATGGTATTTAATTTCATTGTACAAGGTGCAATGACAATAAACTAAACTAAACTAAACATTTCTGAGGCAACCTTCAACTTAATGCTCCTATGATTTAGCTGCTACATCAGATGAGGGAGGTTCAGTATTGGACAAATGTATATAGCCTCAGAGCTACACAGTGTTTCCTAAAACCCCTCTGGAGTAATATACTTTAACATTAGAGACTTGCTGAATCTGTATAGCATGAGTATAGTTAAGACAGAATGTCAATTTTCAAACAAAGAAATATCACTATGTGCTAGAAGGCAGACAAATATCAACTGCATAAGACAGGAATCAACTTATCTACAAATGGAAATGAAAAACTTATTTTTTTTTGTCCCCAGCTTCTTCTTGATCCTACTTTAGCCCTTCCTTCTTTCTTAAATGCAACTTCTTGAATGTCAATTATTGAATTTGTCATTTGCACCTCTATGAACTGAGTGGTTTGGCACTGCAACTAAACAAGACAGACACAGATTTCAACAGATAGTTAGAACTGCAGAAAAAACAATTGCTACTAGCCTGCCTTCCATTGAGGACCTGTATACAGCATGAGCCAGAAAGAAGGCTGTGAAAATATCTTCAGATTGCTCACATCCTGGACATAAATGGTTTCAACTTCTTCCCTCAAAACAACACTATAGGGCAGTGGTGGCTAACCTTTTTGGGCTCCTGTGCCAAAAATTGTGCATGCACTTGTGTGTGAGCGCTCACATGCCATCACTCAGAAGGCATTGTGTGCGCCCCCCACCCCTTGCACCCCCTTACCTGCACTGCGCCTCCCAGCTGATTTTCGGCCTGTTTGAGCTCATTGCAGGCCAAAAAATGGGTCTGTTTCGTCACTTCCAGTATTTCCGGAAATACAGGAAATGATGAAACGGGCCTATTTTTCGGCCTGCAAAGGCTTTCCTCAAGCCTCTGGGAGGCCAAAAAAAAAGGCCTCAAACAGTCCGAAAATCAGCTGGGAAGTGTGTGCATGTGCAGGGAGGTAGGTTTGCCTACAGCTCGCGTGCCAGCACAAATGGCTCTGCGTGCCACCTGTGGCACATGTGCCATAGGTTCGCCATCACAGCTATAGGGTATTGCATGCCAAAACAACTAGACACAAGGACAGTTTTTCCCCCATGCCATCAATTTGTTAAATAACCAATTCCCACAAAATTGTCAAACTATCTAGTAGGCTGTATTACTATTAACCTTCTCATCTTTCCTATTAATATTTTATTTAGTATTTATTTGATTTGTCAATCGCTTACAAGATACAGGTATAAGAATAAATATAGTTTTGAATACATGAGATACTTATAAGAAAAATAAAAAGAAACAATAGGACAGGACGGTAGGCATGATTGGTGCACTTATGCATGCCCCCTACATAATATATTACATATATTATATTAATATATATTAAATATATATATTAAATATATTACATAATATATGTAATAAATATTACATATTTCCTTATCCACTTTTTTTTTATACACAAATTTTATTCAATTTTTCACATTACAAACACTAAAAGGCCCTTTTCAGTGGACAACATATTTCCGGCTCATCACTTTTACATGCAAATATGACAATAGTTATATATTCATTTTTTTATATTCAACTTCCTATTTTATCCAATTTTAACTTAATTCTATTATTATCTTTTCCATTCAAATTTTTACAGAAAAGAAGTTCAAACAAATTAATCCTGATCTCTAATATTAATCTCAATCTAAACTTTCTCTTATTTCATTTCAATTATTTCAAATATAATTCTTAAACATTGATATTTCTTTTAAGAATAAGGATAACAATATGTGCTTACCTAATAAATAAATAAAAATTTATCAATATATTTCCTTCCTCTTAATAGTCTATTTTAACTTATTAATACTCTTTTCTCATTTGAATAGTTCTTTTATCCATCAGATTTGCCATTTCATTGCATATTCTTTCCATAATTCTAGATTAGTACGAGCTTTTATATATTCATCTTTTATGTTCAACTTCCTATCCCATCCAATCTCTACTTAATTTTATTATTACCTTTTCCATCCCCACTTTTACAGAAAAGAAGAACAAACAAATTAATCCTGATCACTATATTAATCTCAATCTAAACATCCTCTCATTTCATTTCAATTACTTCAAGTATAGTTCTTAAACATTAATATTTCTTTTAAGAATAAAGATAACAATATGTGATTGCCAAATAGAAAAAAAAATATCAATATCTTTCTTTCCTCTTGATAATCTATCATACTTTATTAATACCCTTTTCTCATTTAAGTAGTTCTTTTATCTGTCAAATTTGCCATTTCATCACATATTCTTTACATTTCTAAATTAATACAAGCTTTTACACAAGAGAAGAAAAAAAACCCATAAGTTTCCCCCCCTACTAATTTGAGTGTGTTACCTCAGTGGTTGAAATAATAATAAACATTCCCTAAAAAAAATATCTACATAACATTATATATCTTTTTAATCGGATTTCGCAATGTATTTTCCTCCTTTGATTATAAAATTTATTTATAATTTCAGAACAAAAATAAGAATAAAAAATAACTAATTCTGGTCACTGATATTAATCTCTTTTTTGAACATCTTCACATTTTGTTTCCATTAATTAAATTTATTTAATAAACATTAATATTTCTTTTAAGAATAAGAATAAAAATATAGATTCATATAATAAAGAATATCAGTGTCCATCCCTTCTGTAATATTCTATATTACCTATTTTCTAAGTATTTTATGATTGCTAATATATTCTTGTTACCCCTCATCTCCATGCGGAATCCCCCTTTTTAATTCCTTAACCATTATCTCTATGAAAGCAGTTTCCTTTCATCATTTTATAATTGCCATCTTTCTTTATTTCCTGCTCCTGTTTCTTATTGCCTCTCTTCCCCTTCATTTTCCCATATCTTTTCTCTTTCCAGTTTGTATCCCACTCTCTCTTTATATCTTCCTTTCCCCTTTTCTGCTGCGCCTTTTTATCTTTCCTAATTTCACAGGTATTCCCCTTTTTAATTACCTTCTTAAATCTCAAATTTTTGACTTCCCTACTTTTCCCACTTCTTTGTGGTGTTCTTTGTATTAATTGTATCTTTAAGATGACTTCTCCTTGAAGTAACTCTTCCTCTTCTAAAGTTCTTTCTTCTTCTTCAATCATCATTTCCATAGCTCCTAAGACAGAGCAAAGTGATTCACCTCTTTCCTGTAATAATTCTTTCAAATTTTTAATTTCCATTTTTAGTTCCTGAAGAGATATCATCATTGCACACTCTTATGCCTTGTAATCTTTAAAATCCACAAAAACTTTTATTTTCCTTCTTTCTTCTTCCGGTTTTAATTATTCCAATCCAGGGTCTATACCAAGATCACCAATTAGTCCCGCAATCAATCTTTCCTTACTTCTTCTTTTATTCTAATTCAACTTTCACTTTCTGGGATTCTTGCTTTATTGTTTCAGTATTTCTTTAACATTGTATCATCTCAAGTTCATAAAGAGACAGGATATTTTCCCCTCTTGTTTAAATTTAATTTTTTGTCCACAAGATGGCACTCTCCGTTATACAAATTTTTCACCTTTCCCCCCCGTTTTTTTATTCACGGTTTTTCGAGTCTCAATATTCCAATAATCCAACCTCCAGTTTGCATATTTGTCTTCATTATTATTACTATTTTTTGCAATCTTAAGTCCAGCTTTAATTTATGCCTATTTGTTGTCAAATATTTTGATCCAATTTAATTAGGTATCTTGTTCAGGCTTCCTCCTTTCCCAGTTCGAAGCCCTGTTTAGCTGTCAAAATTATTTTTCTTATTTTTTCCTTTCCCTTTGAAATTCTGCCGCTTTCTTTTCTCTTTTTTTTTAAAAAGTTCAGTGTTACATTAATTCCAGGGTACCTTTTATTTGGTTGTTTCGCCCAATTGTCCTGGCTCATATGCTGTCCACTTCTTTCTTCACTCCTGCACAAATCTTAATCCAGCTGAGTCCTCCTCTTCGGGGTAGCCATTTTGGACCACCTCTTCAGTCGTCTTTGGGGAGGGAAAAAACCAAGCCCAGGGGTGGAGATGCGGCTCTCCTCAACCTGGCTGGCAGCTTCCCCTTACTCCACCACCACTCCGAGGCAGCTTCAGCCCATAATTGCAATGATCAGGGCTCTCCAACGAAAGAGCACGGGCCGTAGCCACGGATGATCATGATCTACAGTCCGTCAGCGAGGAGGGCTCAACCCGGAAGTCCCTCCTTATCCACTTTTGACTATAACCATGTTATTTGTATCTTGTATGAGCCATGGTGGCACAGTGATTAGAATCAGTGGTGGGATTCAAATTTTTTTACTACCGGTTCTGTGGGCATGGCTTGGTGGGCATGGCAGGGGAAGGATACTGTAAAATCTCCAGTCAGAGGTGGTATTTGCTGGTTCTCTGAACTACTCAAAATTTCCACTACCAGTTCTCCAGAACTGGTCAAAACCTGCTGAATACCACCTCTGATTAGAATGCAATACTGTACGCTACTTCTGCTGCCTGCCGGCTGCCTGTAATTTGGCAGTTTGAATCTTTCTTTCTTTCATTTGTCAATTGCTTACAAGATAATAGGTATAAGTAAAAAACATAGTTATGAATACATGGATACATATAAGAAAAATAAAAAAAAGAAACAATAGGACAGGGACGATAGGCACGTTGGTGCGCTTATGCACGACCCCTATCTCTCCAGGCTCAAGGTTGACTCAGTCTTTCATCCTTCTCAGGTCAGTAAAATGAGAACTCAGATTGTTGGGGACAATATGCTGACTCTGTAAACCCTTTAGAGAGGGCTGTAAAGCACTATAAAGCAGTATATAACTGCTATTGCTATTGCTCTCTTATGATTTATATTGTTTTATTTAGTATCCTAGTATGATTTATATTGACTGCTTATTTATTATCCTATGACTATAGTTGAGTGCTGTATCTCATGGTTTATAATGGATGTATTTTATGATTAAGATCATGATTTATCATGTGTTCCTTGTATGTACAGTGAAAGCTTATGCACCAATCACACTTGGCCAATAAAGAATTCTATACTGTTCTATTACAAATCCCCCCCAAAAACCAAATACAAGTGGTTACAAGATGGTTACTTTCTTGGCAGTCATTACTAAGCAGTGTGATTAACTCAATAAATTCACATGCTACTCCTCTTTCATTTATGATTTTTTTTGGCCTGAGTCATTACCTTGGTAACCAGTTAAACATTTTCATGTTTTGCAAGTCAACACTTTATTTTGCCCATTAGGAAAAGCTGCTTCTGAGAAGATTTTGTTCTGCAGATGACTGGGCCAACACCCACAATTCTCAGCAATGGTCATGGTGCTTGGGGAATTCTACACATGAATTGCTCACTTTGAGAAAGAGTCCATGTAAAAAAAAAAAAGATGTGATGGTGATGGTGGTCCCAAGCAGCAAGGGTAGAATGAAGCACAACGGGACTTGGAAATAACTGTTTTTTTCTTTATTGATAGGATGATTGGGGTACATGTGCTGGTTTGTTAAGAATATGGTACATATGCGTATCTAGGGGTTTCTCCCAGAAAAGCATCATGTTTAGTTCCATAGCAACCAGCAAACTCTTAAAATTTGCCTTTTGAACAATGTGAGTGCACAGTAATTAAATTTAAACCAGGGGACTCTTTTTTAAAAAAAGGAATTTCAAAGCAAGAGTGACCCTTTGTATAACAACATGAATCTGAAAATTCAGGTGCTTGCCAATTTAGAATAAGGCTGGCGCTTGTGCTTTTTAGAGTTGAATTATGGTTTCTACATCATCTTGGCATAAGGGGAATCACCCAACACTACTCCAGTTTCTGCCTTTGGCTGTACAATAAATATGATAGCTAAATAATATATAGTGCATTTTGCTATGTTATGTTAGTCAAGTATTTTCACATTTGCTAAACTTCCCCACTGCACTAAATTCCTTTCTAATCACAATAAGCAGTGATAGCCCACTAAGTAGATAGCAGTGAGAATAACTTGCATAGCAATTCTGTGCAAATCAGTCAAGCTAATACTGAACCCAAGGCAAATATTTGTTGAATTTTTAGGGCCATTTTTGTCATGCAGATAAATTCTGCAATAGTAGAAATGTTCATTTGGTATGTCCTTTCATTCTTTTGCAATACAGAAGAATGAAAACAAAGAAGTTAATAACGATGAAAATGGTTTTGTCCATTCTGGTTCTGGTTAATAAAATCAAAATTAAGCCAAAAATAAAGGGGACACTCTCCCTGGATCCCTTGTTATAACCCTGTTCAGATAAAATGTAGAGACCACTGCATAAAGTAGTTTTTGGAACAGAATCAGAGGTGGTATTCAGCCAGTTCTGACAGATTCTGGAGAATCGATAGCGGAAATTTTGAGTAGTTTAGAGAACTGGCAAATACTACCTCTGGTATTTACTGCCCCCATTTATTTCCTGCCTCCTGAGTCCCAGCTGATTGGCTGGGTCTTCTTTTGTTGCCCTGCACAGGAGAACGGAGCTAGAAATCAGGTCAGTGGGATGGGGAGGAAATGGGATTTTGCAGTATATCCTTCCCCTGGAGTGGGGTGGAAATGAGGATTTTACAGTATCCTTGCCCTGCCATGCCCACCAAGCCATGCCCACCAAGCCATGCCCACTAAGCACACCATGCCTACCATGCCATGCCACACCACGCCCACCAAGCCACGTCCACCAAGCCATGCCCACAGAACCATTAGTAAAAAAGTTTGAATACCACCATTGAACAGAACCATATATATTTGGCTCTTCTCCTGATTTCTGAAGATTCATAAGACAACATAAATCTAGGCTGTATGTGAGTAACATTTTTTTAATGATAAAAAACGTCTTGCAAAAAAAAAAAAAAGAATAATCCTATGGAGTATCTGTCATTCAATGAAAGTACATTTATTTGCACAGAGAGAATCCCAAGTCTCTCAAGTTGACCTTGTCCCATCGGAAACCCTAGTGAATTTCTGCCAGGATAGTGCCACTACTAGATAATCCAATTGCAGACTTGGTACAAAGCAACTTCCAATTTTCCTTGGAAGATTTTCATTAGATATTGTGCTCAACATGAAAAGGGAGGGAAGGAGAACAGGTATAATATTGCTTCATATCCTACTCTTATGCATCTATTATGTCAGACTGATTGCAGAAAACAATTACTGGGTCCTATAATCAAACAGAAAAGGGCAAAAGAGAATAATTTAGAAGGCAACATTATTCAGTGGATGATTATACTAGAGAGATAATGTATTTCTTTTACTCTTTTTCCTGCTGCTTTCTTGCACCTTCTTATGAAAAGACAATAGCAATAGATAACCATGCTAATAGTTTCTCTCAGACAATTTATATTATCCTTGGCTTACAGAGACTCCTAAAGGATTTTGGTACAGAAATGCTCAGCAGCTTTCAAGTGATTACAATGAAGGATGAGAACATATAAAGGAAGTGATATTATCTGGAAAAAAAATGGACAGCGAGGCAGAGATCCCTAGCAGGTTTCACAAAAGCAGAATTAGGATATGGATGGTTGTCTGTGGGTCCTTACTTCAATGATAGCTAGCATGCTGACAGGAGTAGCATAACTAGATTCTTAAATGACTCATGTCTAAGCAATATTGCTTAGGAGGAAGTTCGGATTTCTGGAATATTACTTTGATGAGAGATGGGGTGGATCTCTGAAACTTCCTGGAAAAGCACCTTCCTATATACTTTTTCTACTGATGGAATACTCTCTGATGCCCAAATTGTGTTTCGTAATTCTATGCTCAGGCATGTCTGGGCTTCCCATAAAATTCTGCTGCATTCGCCTTTCATCCTGACTACAGAACTAGAACAAATTAATACAGATAGTCCTTAATTTACAAGCACAATTGAGCCCAAAATTTCGATGCTTAAGCAAGATTGCTGTTAAGTGAATTTTGTCCCATTTTACTATCTTTCTTGCCACAGTGGTTAAGTGAATCACTGCAGTTGTTAAATTAGTATCACAGTTGTTAAGCAAATCTAGCTTCCTCGTTGATTTTGCTTGTCAGAAGGTCATAAAAGGGGGATCACATGATGCCAGGACACTGCAACCATCATAAATATGAGTCAGTTGCTAAGTGCCTGCATTTTGATCACATGACTATGGGGATACTGCAACGGTTGTAGGTGCGAAAAAGTGTCCTAAGTCACTTTTTTCCACGCTGTTGTAACTTTGAATGGTCACTAAATGAACTGTTGTAAGGCAAGGACTACCTGTACTGTACAGCTAACCTTAGCTTGGTTTCAAGCAGAATTCAAAGCCTCCAACATTAAGAGAAAAATTATTTAGTGTTCAGGATGGTGATACTTATTCAGATGACAACATGTTCCAACTTTTACAGCACCATTATTAAACTAATTTAAGACTAGATTTTCTACCATTGCAATTTTTCAGGGTTTAGCTTTTCCCCTAAGATTTCCACTGCAGAATTGATAAATCTTCAACACATAAAAAAGAATATAGGTTTGTGTAAAAGAAACGCTAATCTCCATGTACAGAAGCAAATGTAAAAAGAATTACCCAATCATAGTTGGGAAGAGAAGTTTCTCCATCTATGAGTTCACGTTGGTGATTGAAAGCATAATTTTTAAAATTATGAACTGTGTTTTGTTCTTTCTAAGCCCTTTATTCATTTTGGCTAGATAAATGGTGTTGTCTATGATTTACTTGAATGAAAAGGAAATCTTTATGAAGCTTATATTTTTACAAGGGGGTGATGGCCCTGGTTTTTGTAGGTGCCTAATTTTTTCTTGGTCTTACAACTGAACAGCACAACCCATTTATTTAAAGAATCACTATTTAGAAGCAGTTGCAGATCTATGATGTGGGATAATGATCAAGAGCATTAAATATCCAAGGAACATTTCTGAAAACATTTGAATAGGATTGCAAGATACGTTTCTATGGCAGGAGAATCCCATCACTTTTTCTCTCATCTCTCATCACCACCAACTTCGCTTTTTCTGTCACTTCATGTACATGATTAATAAATACAGTAAATCATATATGCATGAAGCGACATGAAAAGCGAAGTTGATGGTGGTGAGATTTTGTAGGCAGGTTTGTATTATTGTATCTAGCATGTGGATAATGGATGGTTTATCAGAGAATCAATGAGTTATTTATCAAGCTTCATTGCTGTTGCAGACCTATAACCATTTTCTTTGGAATAATACTCTCTCTGAACAATATTGTGTAGCTACTACTGTATTGAAATCAGCATATTTATCACAACTATGTCTAACATTATTTTCCCTTTCCTGATGAAAGAATGAAAATTGAAAAGACAAAAGTCAGAAGGATCAATGTTCCGATGCAAGAAACAGTGCAACATAATACAGAGAAAACTTGAAGAGTGGGGAAATTTGATTTCAGACAGTGCCTGAGAAGAGCACTGAGAAAGGTCCAGAAAGGTCCAGAACATTTTGTCAAAGTTCAAGAATTTTGATTCTAAATATTTCCAAAATTATGATGTCTCCAATTGGAACAAAAGGAATGGAAGGAACATTAAAGCAGGGTCTCCAATCTTGGCCACTTTAAAAGTTGGCTGAGGAATTCTGGGAGTTTAAGTCTACAAGTCTTAAATTGAAGTCTACAAGTCTTAAAGTTGCCAAGGTTGGAGACCCCCGCATTAAAGAATGTTAATGAATGAATCCATAGAGTTGGAGCTTGCCCTTTGTCATGAATGTCAACTTCTGCTCAGGGCAGGAATACATATGAAAGCATCTCCCAACAGGTCACTGTCCAGCCTCTGTTTGATTACTCTCTTGAAAAGGAGGCTTCACCCACCATCTCTCTAAATTCCTTTGCTGAACTGCTTCAGAGGTGGTATTCAGCAGGTTCTGACCAGTTCTGGAGAACCGGTAGCAGAAATTTTGAGTAGTTCAGAGAACTGGCAAATACCACCTCTGACTGGAGATTTCATAGTATCCTTCCCCTGCCACGCCCACCAAGCCACACTCACAGAACCGGTAGTAAAAAAAATTGAATCCCACCACTGAACTGCTTGTACTGTTAGAATGTTTTTTCCAACATAAGACTGGTAGTGTCGGTTCTGTTATTTAAGCCTATTATTCTGCAACTGTATGCAGGAGTAGAAGTGAACAGTTCAGATGTGGTATTCAGCAGGTTCTGACCAGTTCTGGAGAACCGAGAGCGGAAATTTTGAGTAGTTCAGAAAACCGGCAAATACCACTTTTGACTGGAGATTTTACAGTATCCTTCCCCTGCCAAGCCCACCAAGCCATGTCCACAAAACCAGTAGTAAAAATTTTTGAATCCCACCACTGGAAGAATTCTTGACCTTCCACTATCTGACATACTCTCAAATATTTGAGAAGTGCCTTGCTCTTGCCTTTACCCTTGCTCTTGCCCTTAGTCTTGTCTTGCATTCAATCTCTCTTAGACATAATTTCAGGTCCATGATCACCATCATGGCCTTGGATTTGTTGTCCCATTTCCTGAAAACAGATGGATTCTCCATTCACAAGATTGAAAGAGAACAGGATAAGATTATAGAAATCTCAGCAGCTGGATAGTTTTCAGTTTAGAATTTAATTTATCTCCCCATTCCTAAGATGGAGGCTTTTTCAGTTGCTTCCTTGTGGTAAGGACACCATACCCTTAATCAACAAAGGAAGAATGTTTAGATAGTTAAAATGTGAACCTCTCTGAAGCTCATTTCTTTCCTGAAGTTGGTACACAAAAATGGACACCGCCCTCAAGGTGGATTCTGACCAATATAGATTAAAGGAGAACTTCTACTTTTCAGCAATGGCACCTGCCTGATAGAATTGCCTCCTTCCTCATGGTTCAATTCCTAAAGATCTTTAGAAATCTCTTAAAAACTATGGAAGAATGAATGGATCATAAGCTTCCTAACAGACAGGAAGCAGCAGGAGAAGGTAGGTGGAATCATATCCAATACCTATACAATCAGCACAGGGACCCCAAAGGCTGTGTGCTATCTCCACTTCTCTTCTCCCTATATACCAATGACTGCATCTCAAATGATCCATCTGTTAAAATACTGAAGTTTGCTGATGACACAACAGTGATTGGTCTCATTCGAGACAATGACGAATCTGCATACAGACAGAAGGTTACACAACTTGCCTCATGGTGTAACTAGAACAATCTGGAACCGAACACACTCAAAACCGTAGAATTGGTGGTAGAGTTTAGAAGAAACCCTCCCATACTACCACTTCTTACACTACTAGACAACACAGTATCAACAGTAGAGACCTTCAGATTTCTAGGTTCTACTATATCACATGATTTAAAATGGACACTTAATATCAAAAACATCATCAAAAAAGCACAACAAAGAATGTTCTTTCTGTGCCAACTCAGAAAGCTCAAACTGCCCAAGGAGTTGCTGATACAGTTCTACAGAGGAATTATTGAGTCAATCATCTGCACCTCTATAACTGTCTGGTTTGGTTCTGCAACCCAACAGGACAGACACAGACTTCAGAGGATAATTAGGACTGCAGAAAAAAAATTACTACCCACCTGCCTTCAATTGAGGACCTGTATACTGAACAAATCAAAAAGAGGGCTGTGAAAATATTTACAGACCCCTCACATCCCCGACATAAACTGTTTCAACTCCTTCCCTCAAGATGATGCTATAGAGCACTGCACACCAGAATAACTAGACACAAGAAGTTTATTAAGTTTATTAGCCATCACTTTGCTAAACAATTTCCTCAACACTGTTCAACTATTTACAAAGTGTACACTACTATTACTGTTAATTTTCTCATTACTCCTTATCACCCATCACCTCCCACTTGTGATTGTAGGACTGTAACTTTGTTGCTTGTATCCTTATGATTTATATTGACTGTTTCCTAGTATAATTTGATTGTTGATTGTATCGTATGACTATCATTATTAATCTTGATTCTTAATGAATGTATCTTTTCTTTATGTATACTGAGAGTATTTACACCAAAACAAATTCCTTGTGTGTCCAATCACACTTGGCCAATAAAGTATTCTATCTATCTATCTATCTATCTATCTATCTATCTATCTATCTATCTATCTATCTATCTATCTATCTATCTATCTATCTATGGTAAAGGTGAAGGAATTGGCAGAGATGGCAAAGCTGACTGTTTTAATTAAAGATTAATTAAACCTATCTAGTTTTGCTTCTACTTGGAAACCACTACCAGGCTTTGTGTTCAAAACTAAAGAAAGAGGAACTTTGATTTTAGGTTTTGATAACTAGAATGACTTTGCTCTTTTAACAATAGCTTGGAACATTTAGAAATAAAGCAAAAGATTGAGGTTGCAACTTTTTTTGCATTTACTGCATTGATAAAAGTCAGAAGTCACTACTTCTTTTCATTTTCCTTTTTCTCTGCACCCTTCTTGTTTCTCTTTTACATTTCCTAACTTTTATTTCCATTTGTATTTTATCTTATAATAAAATAAAATAAAAGACATGCTTTAAAGACTGAACTGTTCAGGAGGGCATTTATTTAAGGTCTGCCATCAAAACCTATTCCTTTTTGTTATAATACTATAAATTATGATAATATTTGATAGTTTGAAAGATTTATTATTTCTATATCACTGTTGCCTTTGTTTTGTTGTATTGTATACTACCATGAATCCATTTGGAAAATAGACAGGATGTATAAGCAAGTAAATGATGAATAAAAGGTAAATCTGTCAAAATGGTTTTGAATATTATTATCTTCCAGCTAACTACCCGTTCAACTCAATCTTTCTTTTAATAAATTCAGATTAAGTACCTATTAAGTACCTACACCATGCTCATTCTCTTTAGGAATAAATCACCTCCACTTAACAAATATTTTTTCCATGGCTGAAATTTCTATTTCCCATTTAATAGTTTTATAGACTTTTTTTTTAATGTTGACCTAGGTATTTACACTTGCTGCCCTTTTTAAAAACTTGGTGCTGTCAATTTCACACTCTTATCTTATGTTATTATCACATACTGTTTTGGTGCTGCAGAATCTAAGTGCTTTGAGGCAGTGGTGGGATTCAAATTTTTTTACTACCGGTTCTGTGGGCGTGGCTTGGTGGGCGCAGCAGGGGAAGGAGACTGTAAAATCTCCAGTCAGAGGTGATATTTGCCTGTTCTCTGATCTACTCAAAATTTCCACTACCAGTTCTCCAGAACCTCTGCTCTTAGGCTCATGAAAGTGGATCTAGGCAGGGATGTCAAACTGGCAGCCCACAGACTGGATGCGTAGCGTGCAGGCCATTCCCATCCCAGCTCTATGAAGAGAAAAACATCGAGAAATGTCACGACTGCAATGTGATGCTGCAAGTTTGACACCCGTGTTCTAAAAGCAGGACAAAGTCTGTGAACTGAGTATGACGTAATCACAAGATATGACATCATCTTCTTTGCAATTTGCCTACTGATATAAGCTGGGCTCTTACGTGTGACTAACTTGAGCAAAAAAAGAAAGAAATCAAAGCTAAATAAAAAAAATAGTGAGGCAGCAATACCACATTTATGTGGGAATGGGTTGTGGTCATTTGCAGTAGCTAGAAGGAAAACAAACTTCCCCGCCATTACACTTGTTGCTATTTTTGATCCAGAAATAAAATATAAGTGTTAACATATAAAGCAACCTTTATTGTCACTCCTTATTTCTTAGGTGAACTGCTCAATTTCAGTTTTCAGTAAAAGTGCCTTCTATAATCTTCACTGGAAAAAAATAATCATGTGTTTTTTTGTAGCCTTAAGCATTAACTCTGATGAATTCATTCCAGTAACTTCAGCTGGACTTACATGATAGTGGGCTATAAGAACAAGACTATCTACCTAAGAAATTGACCCATTTACAGTGTCTGTAATTTTGCCAGCCTTTGCATTTTTTCTTAGAGATTCATTCAAAGAAGAATGAGCTTTGCTCTTTCCAGGTCGCTGCTTCTTGATGTAACATGAATGTTTGGACTGAATTTGATAGCAAGCATGTGGTGCTCATGTTAACCCTATTGCCATACCTGGAAAGAGGTCAAATTCTTTGATGTCTCTTTAAGCAAAATTGTTTTTGCAGATCTAGCTTGCAAGCAAGTTGCCTGCTGAGCTCTGGGAAAGAACAGTTGGATGCAAACAGAAAAAAGCATATTGCCTACATGAGGCCAAAAGACTGCTGTATAAAATGTAAGTTGGAATTGGCAGGAGGGAAGCAAGAGTTAGATGGGGGTGGAGTTGCTTCTTTGCAGGTTTGAAGGTTAGTAAGGCAAGAAAATAAGAGGGCAGAGCTAGCAAAGACATTTTAAGGGCTCTTAAATACATGGTTAGTTAACGACAAGAGAAGTCATCTATGTAAATTTGCCCAAGCCGAGATTTCTTTTAGCCAAAACAGGAAAAGCAACAGGCTGCGATAGAATAGCATTTTTTTTGGCATTGCATTTTTTTTTTTGAGAGGGTGGTGGATTAATTCATTGAAGCAGACAAAAGTCAATGTTTAAATTATTACCTTTCTCACTTGTGTCAGCTATTTTTATGTGGTTTGTTTTTAAGTTTTTGCAATCTTTAAATATTAAGTTTTTGCAATCTTTAAATATTAATCCTTATTTTGTAATCACATCATTTCAAGGCAAAGGCCTTGCCAGAACAATAGGAGAATAAACAGTAGGGGAATTACTGGAAAGGTCCCGATGAGCACAAATGACAAATCATTCAGTTTTGCAATATTTTTTTATGCTGGCACAGATAAGGAATGCTTTATGGCTCAAATGGTGTTTGATGTGGTTTAATTGACAAGTGAAGAAGTTCAGCAGCGTTGAATGGGATTTTGAAATCTCTTGTGTTTGAGACGCGGTTATTATGATGCATTGTTATTATGAGATAATCCAAGCACTTTGAAGTCACTCAGAGTCATCACGGAGGAGGAGAGTTGTGGATTAGTAACTGATATTTTTGCATTAGCGCAACCCTATGACAATGTGCCTGGTAGATCTTGATCTTGAGATAGTATCATAGGGTGAGGCTGCATTTGAGCACAGGTTGATTTCCAGGCAATGAAACCAGATTCCCCTAACTTTTCTGATGCTTGTTATCTTTCCACCTTTCCACTTTCTAATGGCTTCTTTTCTTGATGTGGGTCTTCATCTATCCATAGATACCCTAAGTTAGCAACTTAAATTTACATGATACATAGACTGGCTGTGGATTAGCTCATGATGCTTTTCCCCCCCTTCAAAACATTTTGGCTAACAGTTTAAATTATATGGGAAACTAGATGCAATGGTAAAGGAATAAGTAAATACATATACTGAAAAATGTGAGGAAATGCAAAAAGATGTCTTGATGTTGTCACGATGTATAAAGTTTTGTTGTATGTTTTTAAAATTTGGAAACTTAATAAAATTTATTTTTTAAAAAATAAATTATATGGAAAACTGAGCAAGTAATCAATACATAATTGTTCTACAGTCCTTTGGTCTCATAGCAAGACAAGATATAAATATAAAGATATAAATATTGGGAAGTGGCTAGCTGTAAATTTTTACAAACACATCCGTTTGCAATGCAAACTCACAGACAGAGAACAGTTAAAATAATCTTTAGAGATGAAAGGGTTGAACCTGTAGCAAGGAAATGAGGTTGTACCCTTCAGATGAGGTAGTCTACCGGGGCACATTTTATGCTCAGGACAATTTTCCTCTTTTCCTGATCTGAGTTTGGTCACCTAGAGTGCAGAAATATACTTGAATTAAGTTCTTGGGTAATCATGGCATTCATGAGATAGTTGACTAGATTGGTAGAATGCCAGATATCATGAACAATCAAAAAGCATATAGTCATGAGCATCTTAAGCAACTAGGTTGTAAGGGCAGCCATGCTTTGCCTTAGTGAGGCACTTCATGTCATTTGCTGATGCAATTTGCTACAGTGAGGTAGACTGCATTGTTTAATGACTTTTCTAGCTAGGGGAAATTCTCAGATTTCTTCATTGACTTCTAGTTACCTTCTGACTTCTAGAATTACTAATCAAGGCCTTGAGAACTATGAATCAATGAGGCTACTTTTGTTTTAAGTCATCCCTCCAAAGCTTTGCATACTCTTCTTGGCTACAATGACAGAATAACTGAAATGGAATACACTTCTATTGTATTCTGCAGCTGGGTGGCCTTTGATATATTGGATAACCATCTATAATTTCTGGCATTTACATTGTCCTTGATTGGCTGGAACTAGTAAAAAGCTGTTTTTCCATTGCAGGCTATATTGATGTATGTTTTTCCATAGGTGAGCTACTTTGGAGGCAGTTAGCACATTGCTTAGATTCTGCTGTAATGTGAGCCTTTTAATAGATTAAATTCAGTTAGGACACATCACTGCCTAATGCAGAACAGCAAATAGTTTATCTTCACCTAACAAAACTAAGTAAGGTATGTTGAAACCAGAGGAAGAAGAGGCATTTTCCTCAAAAGTAGTAGGGAAGAAATAGACATTGGATTTTATAATCCTGCTTCCTAGTCCTCTCTTTCAGTTTAAGAAGTCATTAATTTTGGTAGCTGACAATGCATTATTTTATGTAGTTATAATTGCATACTATGAACAAATTCTGTACAGATACTAAAAACAGACTAAACAAACAAAACCATATAATAGGTCTTCAGGGCAATCTCTTCTTCCCAGGAGTATTTTCTATTGAACACAGTGGGATTCACTGCTGAGTAAGCATGCATAAAATTTCTGTCTTAACATTATAGACTAAGAAGATAGACTTTCAAATGAGCAGTCTTATGCAATCTTTCCCATTTAGATTATTGAGTCTACTTTGCTCTTTAGGGATTCAAAATTAATCCATGATCACTAATTTTAGTTAGGGTGAACCACCTACAGTCTGAATACAATACCAAGAGCAAGCCCAGTGGGCAGGATTGATATTTTCAGTCAATGGTACAATAGGGTGATTTGATTTTGATAATGTAAGGGTGATCTGTTAAGCCTTGCAGAAATTTAAGATGCTACCTTTGTCCTTCAATCTCTAATTTTTGTCTTCCAGAGAAGACGACAAAAGTGTGCAAAGCTTTAAGGCATCCACTTCATTTATACCAAAAAAGAAAAGGTAAAGGTTTTCCCTGTCACATGGTTATGTGACTGGCCTGACTATTCATTGAGGTTTACACTGTTACCTTCCCACTGAAGTGGTACGATTTACCTACAGCATTTGCATGCTTTCAGACTGTTAGATGGGCAGGACCTTCCTAAAACATTGGCTCCATTCAATCCAGTGATGTCATGATGCTATCACCCCTCTAGTCCTTGGAAATTTATTGTTCTTATGGCTACAAAATGTTGTCCATCTCTGTTTTAACCTGACATATTCTTTTTTTTTCTAGGCTGGATGCTACTGCCAGGATAATATAATTTTAGATATCCCAAGTCCTCTCAAATTAAAAAATGATTGACCTCAAAACTGAGTTGACAAAGAAAACTACATTTTCTGTCTCTAAGACACTATCACTGTTAGGCTACTAACAATATTAAAGAAAAGCAGGATGGATTACAGATCTGTGGAATCTCTGGCATCCAATCCATCTGGGCTGTGGGAAGCATTTGTCACTTCAGTGAAACTCTACCTCCCATCTTTTCACTGAGGAGTAGCAGTTTCCTTCAAGGCAACAGTTACGCCTTGAAATAGTGCTTCCCCTGGATTTTGCCTGTTATTTAGCTGTAGCGATGGGCAGGAAAAGCCAGATTTCAGCAATGTGGCCTCTGAAAGCACCTCAAGCTGGGAACATTTTCAAGTACATGCATCAGGGAGGAATCACTTCAAAGCATTCCTATGTTCTTCAACCTGCTACTCTAAAAACTATGTGACATCTGGGGTGGAGATAGTTTTAGAGGAGGCAAATCTTTCATAGAAAGGTTACATCATCTGACCCACTTCAGGGCTTTGGGAGGGATCTGGCCTTTAAGCCAGATCCTATACCTTAGTTCAATGTAAATTAGCTTTGCTGATTTGTATTAAAAAGTCACTTAAATCATTTATGTTTATTCAAGCACAATTGTATGGGAGTATCAGGTTATCAAAGGTACTTTTTGTGAATAAGAATTGCACAACAGTTTATGCAGATTTATTTGCAACATGAATGAGATAAGAGAATAAAAATGTACATGTATAATTAGGAAAGTATCTAGGTTACAGATAACTTCAAGCTGGGCAAGTCTGGATGAAGGCATCCTGTTGACTTCACCCATTATCATTTGCTGTTGTTATTTACCTCCTGCTCTTGTTATTAACATCTTAATCTTGCCTTCTCCTACATACCAACCTCCACATGTTATGGGAATCCCAGGCAGTCCACACAGAGGATGAAAAAATACAACTGGAATAGTCTGCCTTCTTTCTTAATAAATTCGTTTTGAGAATTCCTTAAAACGTGGTTCTTTTAAATACATTTTTGTAGTTTTAAATGGCCATTGTCAGAGGGTGATCAATAACTTCCAAGTTTCAATACTAAATAGAAAAGCACTCACCTAACAAAGAGTGAATTGCAGGGACCTGCCTACAAATTCATACTCTTGAAAAATTGTTTTAAAAGCATACACAGTTATAATTAAGAGAAAAAAAAGTTCGTAATTACATGAACTGAAAGCTGTCTCTGCCTGCCACCCAGATCCATACAGTTGGTACCCTCACATGTGTATGTCAAGTCAATCATTTTGTGTGAGTCTATGTGAACTTTTCAGCGAGTTCTGTGTGCATGTGTTCACATATATATATATACCCTTGAATTTAAGGAGGACTGGAATAACTAGAAAAGTAATGAATCTAGGACACAACTGACCTAGTTTTTTTTAATCCATATTCTGGTCCTGTCACACTTTCAAAAGATCAAAAACAATGTTTTATTTTTTTTAAAAAGCTACTTTTGTAACAGCACAAGACAAAATATTTTTTTTTAAAAAAGGTTCTGTGAAAGGCTAATCTTTCTCAGCCCTTGACAGGTGCGAAAATAGTTCTGCTTTTTCATATATATATATAAATTCTCCATTTCTTGATTGAATCTAAAGCTGGAAAGAGCGGTACTATAACATTCCCTGAAAAGTCTCAGTTCAATTTCGAGCTCAGCTGGAGATGGCAAGCCTCTGAGAATTCAAGACTCAAAACTCTTGGGTAGAAATAGTTCCAGATGGAATACATTTAAAATGAAAGTAAGAGTTGTCCTACAAATCCAGTTAAGATGGATAGGGACCTCAGGAGAGAAGTCAAACCACTTTATAGTTAGCTGAATTCATCTAACTCCTTAAAAATGAAAAGCAGGGGGGAAAAAAATCTCCCTAGTACAGGTAGCGATGAAAGAAATGACCTTGCTTACCTCTTCCAAAGGAATCCTGGGACTGGAAGTCATCCGATATTGATCAAGCTCTAGGTTTTTTGGCCCTCCCCCCATTTTCCTGATGGAGGCAGGAGAAGAGAAGGCTGAGGATCGTTGGAGTGAGCCATACTTCATCATGTTTGTTCCAAATCGGATTCCATCCAATAAACGTATCAAAAACAGGTTAGAAGGCAGTTCTTCAATATTGCTGAGTACAAGGGTTCGACATTCAGGGCATCTCAGCTCCTTGTGTGATTTCAAAATCCTCTGGAGACAAGGCTTACAGAAGGTGTGCTGGCACGGAAGCACCTTGGCGGAGACATCCAGCTTTTCCAGGCACACTGGACACTCTAGCATATCGAATAAAGATAAATTGTCCATGATGTTGATGTTCTACTCAGTGAAAAACTCCAGCCTCAAGTAGATCTAGAAATGTCCACATGCTTGCTATTTGGTTGGGGGGAATTGGTTTGTTCAGAAATGTCCCATGCAGCATACTGGTAATTTCAAACTCTAAAAATTACAGTATTCTATAAGGAAAATAATAGAAAAGAGAAATTATAAAGCATAAATATTTCAGTAATATGAAATGCATGCCACCAACATTTCAAGAAACCCTTCAATTAGGCAGTTTGCATGGAATATTCTCTCCCCTGCTCCTAATGTAGGTGTGACATTATTCATGTCAGCATAAGTATTAGATAAACATAATTATATCCAATGGCCAACTGAGATCAAGAAAGACCCAAGATTCATGTTGTTGTTGCAGGTAGCTATTGTATAAAAGAGACCTTGTTCCTTCCATCCCAATTGAGTTAGTCACAGTATGACAATATGCTGCTTGGATATTGTAGGGTGATCCATCCATCTTCAAATAATGCTACATAAAAAAGAATTATGTTGTGAAAATGACCAAACAATCACACCACACTCAGTACAAACAGAAGGAATTCTGCTGGGGCACAGGGCTGAACACATTCTCTCCCCCCTCCCTTTCTTCTGAAAATACCCACTTTATCTTAAAACACATTTCTGCAGTTCCCCAATTTTCTCCTAGGAAAATCACCTTGATAAAAGACACTGTTTTGGCATACCTGGAAATAAAACAACCTGTGCTTGATTTCAAGAGACTGGCAATGCAGCTTGCTTTATCTTTAATAGTTGACAATCCAATACCAGCCCTGAAAGGGGGGGGTAATTATTATTCCGCCCACAGCAGAAAAGTTACCCAACCTGTACAGCACCTTTCCCAACGGTATACCAAGCCAAAGCAGAACCAATATTTAATCCTAATTTCAAGTCCTGGCCTGCAAAAATGAGCCCTGTGCCACCCCACATCAAAACACTGTCTGCTAATGAAGACTGAATCTTGTATATCGAGCCGGAATAAATGTTTCAAGTGTCGCAATTCCTGAGACACTTCCTTTCCTTTCCTAAACTTGAACAATCCAACCTTGCTCTCTTTGTGACTCAGACTGCCGAGGAAGAGTTATAAGCTTCGGGGGCTGAGCTTTCTGGCTAAATGCTGAAGGAAGAAGCTATAAGGGGGGAGGGAAGAAAAAGATAAATTAGAACAGACTCCTAATTTTAGTTTGTGCTACTGACCTTCCATTCATGACCCCTTTAAAATGAGTCCAGTTCATGAAATACCAGCTCCAGAGCTTGCTTTTCTCTTTCTCTCACTCTGAATTGCAGCTGCATTGAAAACTTTAACTAGGTGCATTACTCAGCTAAACTTAACACGTGCTGCCTTGTTAACTCATATGTTGCCAGGCTGCTACTCCTACACAGATTTTAGATTAGGGAAAAGAGTGCAGTCTGATTAGGCGCCAGGAGGGAGCTGTGTATGCTTGAAACCACACATACGCATTTGAATTATTTTGGCGTTGATTACAGTACATTGGATCAATAATTTGGCGTAGTTTGTTTTTTCTTTTGGAACTGATCTTGTTTTAGAAGCAGAGGGGGGAGTGTAAAATGGGGATTTAAAAAAAAATCCACAACAAGCCTGTCTATAAAAGCAAAGAGGTGCCACAGAGAACGAAGAATGCATTTTGTGATGCAAATAAAAATTAGATCCAAACACACACTTACCTAGAAGTAAACCTCACTTAGCTTAGTGAGATTACTATGGAGTAGACATACGTGGGATTGCATATTTAGAGAAATGAAATGAAACTTCAATCTCAAGAGGCATCTGCTGGGGAAGGGAGTGCTTTTGTTTCAAATCCATCAACTTTCTTCTAAAGATTTCATTCTTTGCCACTGACTTTGCCCAAAAGGAGAGAGACAAGATCTAAAGCAAAGTCTTCATATGAGTGCAGAGTGTAGCTCTGCTGAAAGAAAACAGCTTGGTGGTAACTTTGATTAAAATACGTATTTCCTCTGCTGATATTCACCTGAGCAGGAATTATATTTAGAAGTGTTCTCTTAAATAAAAGAAACTGTATCAAAGAGAGATTGAAGGAGTCAACGAAGCAGCCTCTACTCTTGAGATCCTGACCAAGACAACTCATAATGCCGTCACTTTCCACAGAACAGTAATCTTCCACATCCCTTCAGTTTTTTTATATTGCTGCTTTTGGCACCTTTTTCAGCTCCACAGTATCCTTGTTGAAGTTTAGTAACTAGCACTGTACAGATACTGTAGTTGTCAACTTATGCTAGGTCGCTTAGCAACTGTTTGAAGTTATGAGGGACTCACCTTGGATTTGAAGTTCTGATGGTCACCCCCACGTAGTCAAATGATTGAACTTCAGGTGCTTAGCAACATGGCCACATTTATAGCTGTTTGCAGAGTCCTGAAGTCATGTGACTGCATTTTATGAGAGTTTTGCTGAAAATCTGCATTTCTACACTTTTCAGCAAAACTGGACCCATAGTGATCCAATGGTTCACTTTATGACTATGGCATTTATTTAACATGTGCCACAGAAGGGTCATAAATTGGGTCAGTCATGTGACCAACCTGTTTTACAACCACCATGACATTTGATGTTCAGGCTCCATTATGGGTTAAGTCAAAGACTACCTATATATGAAGGCAATATTGGAATTTGGTGTGTGTGTGTATACACACACACACACACACAATGGTGGATTAAAGAGGATTAACCCTAAGCACTAACAAATCTTGGTGCCCCCCTCCTTTGTACATACTATACAAACAAAGCCATATTCCCAACTTTGTGGTGCCCCCTTTGGGCCTGGTGCCCCAAGCATGTGCTTGCTCTTCTTAATGGTTAATACACCTCTTTCTCTCTTCTTCCCACCCTCTCTCTCTCCCTCCCTCCCCCTTCTCTCTCACTGTATGTATATGTATATGTAGGTGTGTGTATATATATTTTCCAATATTGCCTTCATATTGTATATAGAGTGGTAATAAAGCATTAGGATGATTGTTGCCTACTGTTCTTTATGATAACAAAGATGGAAATTGAAACGTACATGGTGTCAACATTTTTCTTAAGCATCACAATCTCAATTTCCTTTCCTGTTTGTTCAGTCACTGCTCACACCCATCAGGAGAACAGAGGAGATTTTTCTGTAATATGCCTCACTTAATAGCTGCTTATGTTGAAAAAAATGAAAAGAAGAGCTATGCAACAGTGGATTACAGAAAACCAAAACAAAATACTTTGAAAGTGGCCTAAATCTACTCAGTGGCATTTAAAGTTTGGGTATGGATGTGATAAATTGGAATCACCATAAGTTAGTAGATGTTTTGTTTTTTGTTGATTGCTTTGTCTGTGTGACAAAAGATAGTCCATCTATGGTGGTTAAATCAACTCTTAATCATGATTTTAGGTAGTTTTCTTTAACTTATATATGCTATTTAAAAATAATGTTTTCTGTTGAGTTTGGCTTGTTTTAATTAGTCTCTTTTTAAATTGTTAAAGTTAATCCATGGTTTGATTAACTTTTTAGACTAATATTGAAAAGTGTAAGATCTCATACTATGGGCAGTAATATCTGCAGGTTTTTTAAAAAATAAAACAAATCAAGATGATGGCTGTGGCAGCATGATATGCATTGTATACCTCCTGAAAAGGTGGGCCTTTGACTGCCCTGTTCAGATAGCCACCTTGACATTTTTGACATCTCCTGGAAATACTGATAATTTACAAGCTTGAAAAATAATAGAATAGGATAACAAGAGCAGCAAGCTTTTTAAATTAAGATTAAATTTATCTGCAACCTTTATTGTAACATTGTTATTTTAGTTGCTTTTAAAAAACTCATGGAAGGCATTTTAGGAGAGTACGTATTCTAAAAGCAGGCTAGGATTTCATTAAAGCAACAGAATTAAACCTAAATATTTTTAAGACATTAAGATCCTATCAGCCCTTCGAGGAAGTCCAGACAAGAAACTCAAGCCATCATTGCTAACAGTATTATTTAGCATATGGCATATCATATATAGAGTACAATATATATACCAGAGGTGGTATTCAGCAGGTTCTGACCAGTTCTGGAGAACCAGTAGTGGAAATTTTGAGTAGTTCGCAGAACCGGCAAACACTACCTCTGACTGGAGATTTTATAATATCCTTCTCCTGCCACACCCACCAAGCCACATCCACAGAACTGGTAGTGAAAAAAAATTGAATCCCACCACTTATATATACTATATATTAAATCTGACATTTAACTTAGTAGTACGGCATCTGTTAATGGCTATCTGGGCACATAGTATTCTGCTGTGGAGTAGACCAACCCTAATGCTAATAACCTGAGGGGTAGCAGCTGAAGCTCCCCATTTAGTTCCACATAATTTCTTAAGTATGTTGTTCCTAGCATTGGTTTTTGCAGCTGTATTTTCTAGGTGTATCTTGAAGAAGAGAGTCTGGTCCAACGTTATTCCAAGGTGGATGGGATCAATTGGGGAGTAAATTGTTTAAATAGATCTCCGGTGCTTCATATGCTAGTTTGTTGTTAAGGTGGAGACACATAGTTACAGTTTTGCTGGTGCTAGGTGTGAGCCTCCAGTCAGTGAAGAATTTTCCCAAGAATTTAAGATCTTTGGACAGGAGAGTCTCTGTCACATCCATGTGTTTTTCTTGTATTGCTATGACCAAATCATCAGCGTATCCAAATTTGCTTCCCTTAGTCCAGTGATGACTAACTTTTTCGTTGTCGCATGCCAAAAGTGTGCGCGCGCATGTGTGCCTGCACCCATAATGCAATGCATGCATACCTCTGTGTGCCCCTGCCCCCTGGGCATGTGTGTGCTCCCCCTCACTTCCCCCACACCTGTGCATGCACACAAACCTCCTTCACATGCATGTGCAACCTTCTCCACCCCCTGTGCATGTGCACAGGTCTCCCAACACGTGCCCTGCCCCCTGTGCATGCGTGGCAGATACCCGAAAATCAGCTGCTGGCGGGAGGCGCATACGTACACACAATGAAACTGAGCTGGGGCAACGGCTTGCGTGCCAGCAGAGATGGCTCTGCATGCCACTTCCGGTACACATGCCCATAGGTTCGCCATCATGGCCCTAGTCGCTGGCATATCTGATATAAGTTGAATAGTATATGTGCTATTACAGAGCCTTGTGGGGAGGTCGTTGTTTAATCTTTTTACCTTATTTTTCTAATACTACCTTTACTGTAAGTCGAAAGTAAGGGAATCTTGCAGGTCTGAAAGCACTTTTCCCTTCTTTCTTTTCATGTTCTAGAAAACTAAAGAGGGTTCCATATGAAATGCTTCCCGTGCCCCTTTTCCTTCTGTGGGCTGGGATACCTTTTGTGTGATGGTCTAGGATGTGGCTCTTCCTCCTCTCTCTCCTGATCAGTCTCACATACTATTACAGAGTCTAATAAAAAACGATTGCTAAACATATACTTGCCAACTCCAAGATAATGGAATGTCCTTACTAATTCTCTTGGGAAGTCAGGAAGAAAGCTTCTCAGCATATGCTCCTAGAGGATTGAGCAGCTGCCCTAAAAAGCTAGATTAGCACATGATAATCATTCACTTTTAGAAACAAGTTAACAATGGAGTTCTTTGAGAAGGATTTCTGTATTTATTTTATTGAGGGAGATATCGTATATATTTATACTGTTCTAATTGTTTTTTTTAATTTGTTAACTATTGTATTAATGTAGACATTTTATGTTTATACATTTTTAATAACCCCTTTAGTGTATATTTCTGTCATTTCCTCGTGGCAAACTGAGAACTCTAATTAAATTCATAAGCACTACTCTGAATGTAATAAGACTGATTTCTTCATTCCAAGGAAAAACTAATTAATTTTTTTGGGTAAATCATATAGATTGATATCTAAATTTGAGTCTTTTGAACCTTTGTAGCATTGGAAAAAACTCAAATTTGGAAAATGTCGAGTTTCTTGTTCTGAGTGCATTTCTTCAAGAGAAACCTGTTATAGAGCATATTCTGCTAGTGGGCGGAACAAAATCCTAAATGTGTAAGACTATTCAAGTCTCTTCCCTCCCCCACATGGTAGAGCAGTGATCCCAAACCTTTTTGGCTTTGAGGAACAGTGCGGGGGGCAGAGGAGGTGGTTTTGTGGAGCTTCAAATGGAGTTTCATGTGCATGTGCAAGTGCATGCCATTCGCACAAATGGAACTGTGCATCTGTGCTTGACTGCCACTTGTACAGTTCAGTTCTGAATGGGCTGTGGCCCAGTAGTAGCCCGTGGCCCATGGTTGGGGACCTTTGTGGTAGAGTACCACATGAAGTGTAGATCTGAAGTGATTGCAGATCAAAAGAGTGTTGATGTCCATACATACTTTAAGAAACATGACTGTCTTCCATAAAGTCAAAAAGTTCATTAAGTTGTACCCTGTCAGGCCCAAAGAGTCAAGAAGGACAATTGGGTTTACCTTTGAGTAGTTTCTTTATTATTGTTTGCTATAGACAGAAATCTTGCCAGACTAAAACAACTGTCTGCAACTATCATCATAACTGTGAATTGCTAGGGAGGTCCACCTTCACCCTCTTCCTGCATACCAAACATTCCATACTTCATCGTCTCTTTGCTCTCTGGGAAAGAGTCCATCCCTTCTGTGACTCCAGATTATATACCTACTGCCTCATGCCTTGAAATGGCTTCTGTTTTCTCTCTTTTGTAGAATTACATTTGAATGTTTTGAATGTTTCTTTTATAGAATTACATTGAATGTTTTGGAGATCTAGATCATCACATTTCAGGTATTTAAGAAGCATTGCTTTTAGTAGTAATATTCCATTGTGGCCTACAATGGGTTCATCATAGCTTTCCATCACAGTTATCAGCAAAGTTTTATCTTTTATCAAAGAACTATAAAGCTGAGGATTTCTTAATTCATGGATTTGAAAAGGGCTGGTCTTTTTTAACCCTTGTAAAGAAAAGTCCAATATTAAATTGCACATTTCTTAAAAAGTTTCCCCCAAGAAAGACTAATTAGTTTAGCCACATGGAATTCAAGTGGAAGAAAGTCCTCTATTTATTTATTGTTAGTCCCTCTAAATTTGTCAAATAAAAATAAATCTTGAATGAAGCTTTCTTTGAAACTTTAGCTACTGCCTGATTGATCTAGCTTGTATATTGATGAATCCATATCTGCATGAGCAGATACTGTATACAATTCTGAATTATGGTGTAGTATGAACCCTGGTTATTCAGGAAAATATAGACTGGAGTGGCTCCTAATTAAAATATTTTAGAATTTATATAATTTAGTATACATTGGATTATATTAGTATTTCAGGCTGATAAGCAGGATATAAATGTGATGGGTGCAAGGATGGATGGCCTACTTATCAAGATGTCATAACTGGTTGCTCTTCTGTCTTGATATTTGTTCAATGGAAGGCTTATATTTATCTCTACATAATATGCGAAACAGGATTGGTAGGGACAAAACTCTTAGAATGTCAAATTGGCACCTCAGAATTTTTCTTTTAAGGTGGATAGTAAGCATGAAATCATGACTACAGAACTAAGAAATATCTCTTACTTTATATGAATTTGTTACACCTGCATCAGCACCAGTAAAAAAAAAATTATCAATATATGAGGACAAACTTTTAATTAAAAGTGTTAAATGGTTGTTCTCCCAATGTTACAGTAATGCTTATTTTGTTCTTTTCAGATGTGTTCCAAGACTTTGAACAACATGTCCCTAGGATAAATCATGAAAAAAAGGATAATAGTACAGAGAGGACACTTTCAAAATACACTACAGTAGGCAGTAATTGTGGGCAAGTCAGCAACCCAGTTGTTCTTGAAGTGAATCACAACTCTTAAGTTTTGAATATGTTGAGAGACGCGCAGGGAAATCCAATGTTACTGGATTCAGTGCCAGGAACACTTTGCTTCTGTGAGAAATTACTATAGTGCTGAATTATCCTGCAATTCTGGTATGCTATGGGAAGAGAATATTTCACTCCCATTTAAAGAGGCCTTTGGGAATCACAGGACAACACAACTGATTGCAACATCCAGATAAAAATATGGTTCAGTTTGTGCATTCAAAAAATGTGGATTTCAGTCTCTCCCTCTGTCTTTCTTTTCTAGAGTGCCCTTCCAACAAACATGCTTCATTGACTGGATATTTAAAGACCTAGCACCATGTGGTGGAAGGCTACCTATAAAATGAAATGCATAGATTATGCTGCTAATAAATTCTGTTATGGAGTGTTTTTCACATCCATGATCTGAGTAATCCAGATTTTCTAGGGCACTAGTCACTTGTGACTTTTTAACAGCACCAATCCACAGTTCTGCTAAGGTAGGATAGATAAGTGAAGGCTAAATGCTTGTTAGTTTTGGTTGCAGTACTGAAACTGAGCGGTTTTCCCTCAAAACGACTACAGTGATTTCTGATATAAAAAGGAGAATAAAATAACTGTTTCATTCTTATAATATAACCAAAACATTTAAGAAACAGAGAAAATACAGATCTGACCTCTGAAAAGCTTCCCTGCTCCTGTGCAGAATCAAATTCAGGGTTCACGGGCCAGGGTTTTAGAAAACATTATTTTTGGTTGGGGGAATACTAGTCCTCTAAACTCAGGTTTAGAGGTTTTTTTTAATATTGTGTGTATGGTCAGAGACATCTCAAAAGTTGTATTATATAAGGTTTTTTGATGGAAATTCTGGAGAAACACAAAATATTCTGCATACATTTTTATGCACCCAGCAACTTAATTGTTGGAATATATATTTAAATATATGTTTTTTAAAATATTTCTAACACCTTCCATTAAAGGGAAAATAATTTTATTTTTGTTTTTTGTTAAATTTAATGTCCAATGTCACTTAATGTGAGTAGCAAAGGATTCTTCATCTATAAGATCTACATAAAACATAATTGAAAGTATTGGGTCCATGCAGAGATGAATTTGTGAATACGCTGATTAGAAATGTGGAAGATGCTCAAGTAATTCTCAACTTACAAGCATTCATTTAGTGACCATTTAAAGTTACAATGGCTCTGAAAAAGTGACTTCTGACAATGTTCACACTTAGAGTTGATGCAGTGGTTAGAATGCAATATTGCAGGCTAACTCTGCCTATATACCAGGAGTTCATTTCTGACTAGCTCAAGGTTGACTCAGCCTGCCATCCTTCCAAGGTCAGTAAAATGAGAGAAATGGGGGCAATAGGCTGACAATGTACACTACTCAGAGAGTGCTCTAAAGCACTATTGAATGATAAATAAGTTTAAGTGCTTTTGCTATTGCTATACCCATCACAGCATCCCCATGGTTATATGATCAAAATTTGGGCACTTGGCAACCAGCAAGTATTTATGACATTTACAGCATTCTATGTCTTGTGACTTTAATTTGTGACTTTTCCAGCCAGGTTTATAATGCCATTTGTAAAAAAAACAGTGTGCTAATAAATTGTGTGGATACATTTAGATGATAGCACTGACATGTTCCTGAAATCCTGGAGATCAGAGAAATACAGATCTTTTCACCTGATTTCAGATATGGACAGGTATTTGGATTCAGTGTAAAATAATACGACTATCATGTAATAGGAGACAGAAAGAAGAAAGCATATATAGCATTTCCACTGGTAAATTATATACAGTTATATAGTAAATTGGCAAAATCTTATCTGTCAGGAAACCTGATCAGTCTTTTTTTTAATTAGATCTCCAATAACAGCTTATGGAGAATACTAGTTACAAGGTATTACAAATTACAAATCTAAAAATAATTGCTTATTCTCCTACCAATAAATAAGTATTCCATGTGCATATTCAGTTTTTGTTCTCATGGAAAGTTGGCAGGAAACAAAGGATGTTACTTACTTGTATCTTCCAAATTTATAATTCGTCTTAAAAAGAAAAGAATTCAATCATACTGATCTTTATGAACAATTTCCCAAAATGTTGGAAACTAGTTTGGGTGTTCTTGACTGAAAGTTGAAGCAGAAATAATATATATTTAGGAGGAGTCTTTACCTAATTATTATTTCCAACACCACCTGGGATATTTCTAAGAAGATAAGGGTGAGAAATGTTATTCTCTTCAAGATTATGGCTTGAAATGGAAACATGGGATTCTTATTCATCTATGTGTAGGTGTTGCATTAAAACAGCAGAAAACTAGAGCATTTGCCAGTGAGTGAAAAAAGTTATATAAAAATGTCCCAAAATAGACACATAGAATTTGAGGGTGGGTTGCTATACTTATGGAACTGCTGTTTGTTCAGTATAAATAATTAAATATCCAATATTTTACAGACAAGAGGGGAAAAACTCAACTTATCCTAAAGATTAGTGAAATAGGCCCACAGAACTATGTCCACTTGAGCAATGGTTCTACTGGTAGGCAGAAGGTGGAAGCTGTCTCAGCTGTAAAGTATTGGTGGTACATCATCTCAAAGCTAGGCTATTGCCCTCAGAATGTTGCTCAATCACCAGCATTTGCCTTCTAGGCCATCCACTTTTTGTACATGAAAGGAAAGAATGTGCCTGTTGTGTCCAACAACAGTCTTCACTCTGGTCCGCTCTTTGAGCAGGAGCCGGAGAAGCCTCTGATTGGTTGAACCGTTTGACAGCTGTCTCTCTCTCTCTCTCTCTCTCAGCTAGCTGCTGAGTTAGCTTGAGGCTAGCCGCAGCTGCGATACAAGTTAACAATAAAGCCTTGTTAGAGTTAACCTGCCTCTGCCTCTTCTCTCCAGCACACCAAATACAAAAGTGCCAACTTGTCCTTCATAGAGAAAAATGATCTTAGGTCAGCCCAACTCTGGAGGGAATTGATGAATTCAGCTCAAAGAGCTGCTGCCTTCAAGTATAGCTCTGGTTTTACCACTGCTTGCCATTATTGGGAAGCAGGCATTCAAAGTTTTCCCTGTGGAAGAACCTCCGGATGTTAGCTTTATGAAGATCCACCTACCCTGTGCTTTTCTCTGTTGAGGAAGAGGAGAGCTGAGTAAAGCCAGGTCAGAGAACCAGTTTTGGTAGCACTCCCATCTTTAAATCTTGACTCTCAGGAAAAACTATTTCCCAACCCTGCAGCTGCCACTTTGAAATTGATGGGGGGAAAATTGAGGTAAATTATAAATTAAATTACTATTGCTCACCTTATACACAGTTATAATGCAGTCCATAGTCACTTAGGATTTGATCCTGTTGCATCTAAGGGCACTTAATTATTCACTAATAAAGCTGAAGAGGATTATTTGTAGCAATGAACTGTTTAGTGTTGATTCTTATTCTTTTAACATATTGCTATCTGCCATTTTAATTCATTTTAGAAGCAGAGCACAACTTAGCCACTAAATAAAAACTAAAAATATGGTAGAATAAAATGTGTGCCCACCTGCATGTGTATTTCCTTTTCCTTTAGCTATAAATCTCCTTTATATGTTATCCTTTACAATACAATACAAAATTACAGCATATATATAAGCCTAGGCCCCAGTCCCCTGAGTAAATTCCCCTTTCTGTTTCTTTGCAGCAATGATTTCTTTGTGTGACACTCTATCAATGTTTAATCTCGAGGTGTCCTTTTAAGCCGTAATGTGAGAGGGCCCATAGAGCTTTTGAATTATATATTGCATAGCTCTTTTTATTTATTTATTTATCTTTCTCACTGTGTTTGTTCATTTAGGTGCCTTAGAAACTATTGTACTGGACTGGGAATTTCTGTGAAAAACCAACCTCTATGGATGAGTTCCAGAAGAAATCCAGCCAAAAGCATGATACAAGATCCCGAAAAGTAAGGTTCAAAATTTCCTCAGCCTACAGTGGTCGAGTCTTAAAACAAATGTATGAAGATGGGCAAGAGCTTGAAATCCCAGCAGAAGACTACTCTCATAATTGTCAGTCCTGGAATTTTGAACCCCGAGACAATTTATTGGGGATTAACGAAAACCCAGATCACAGCTTTTATCCATCAGCTAAACTGAATGCCCAGAGGATCAGTGTATTCAGAGAAGGGAACAAATACACTCTCACAAGTAGCTCTTCCCTTCTAAATGATGACAAGGCAGATGGTCTTATGGTAAGTAATGTTGTAATAAAATGTAGTAAAATATAGTAAAACATTCATTTGGTAAAGGTTGTATATAATGTTTATGTTTAGCAAGACATTATTTTAATGAAATATTAATCATTTGGTTCAGTTATATATTCTTTTTATATTCATAGAAGTGTGGTGGCTCATGAGGTTAGGATGCTTGCTGGGCTGACGATTTTCAGGCTCACATTTGAGACCTGGTTGCTGCTGTGGGAGGGAGTGAACTCCTGTCACACCCTCCAGCTCCTGTCACACCCCACACTTTGAAAGTGGGCCACCTTGAGTAGAGAGATGGGTACCACTCCAACAGGAAACTTAATGGGGACATGAAAGGAACCCCCAACAGGGCATCCCTCGGGCAACAGTGTTGTTGCCATTCAATCCTTCCAACCCAGAAGCACATTGATGCTCCTGACACAAAGGTATTAGTAGTTATATATTCTAGCTAACTTTACAGAATGTTTCAAACCAGCACAAATTCAGAAGTCCAAGCAGAAAATAGTAGATTATGTAATGGGAAAGTTCCATATCCCAGTGAGGGAATTTATGCTTTACTGTCAAAGATCACGTACTTCATTTTTATATTGCTAGCTTAAAGGATTAAAGTACAAACAATGCAAATTGAAGACTTTTGCTTGGGTTCTGGAGAGCTATTGATTATCAAAGTACACCATGTACTGTGTGGTCTTATTTCAAACTTGTAGGATCTGTTCTACTATCCTACTGTTCTTTTTTATAAGAAACGTAAGACCTATCAGAGCTTGGTGGAAATATAGATATAAATGTAAAAATAATTAGTTTTTGAATGCTAGAGCTGTATAGTGTTCAAAGTTCTACATTACATAAATCAACTTCTGATTTCTGTTCACCGCCTCCTTTTTTCATTTCAATAGAGTAGTTTAGATGAAAGAGGTAGGCTGGCAAGGATTTTATTGCTCCTACAGGTAAATGATTAGCTGAAAAAAATCTCTGTCACTCCATTGCAACCCTTTAGAGAACCTACCAGTAAAGCCAGATCTATTTTCTCTGCATCTCTGGAGGAAATAATAGAGTAAAAAATAGATAAATAGCCTAACCTATAGCTTCTCATATTTGTATTGCTGAACTGGCAATTCTTTGAAGATGTATAGCTGATTTACAATTATAAGGTTTGGAATTTAGTAGGGTAATTAGCACCCAAACAGATTCCTAGAGTTCGATTCTGATCATTCTGTCGAATCAAATGTTTGTATATTTCAGAATATTATCTATTCAGTTTTGAAATGTGTAATCCTGATCAAAGGGCATTTACTGGCTATATGTGGCAATCCAAAACCTTCTGTTTTATTCTGAGAATGCAATAACAAAATGAACATAAGCTATTAAGAGACTGGATTTCATTGCTGTTGAATGGGATTCTTCATTCTAGTTCTGAAATTACGGAAGCTTAGTAATTGCTCAGTAGTGGTGGTAGCAATTCATTTAAAATTAGAAACAGGACAACTATAACCAGTATATTGTGCCTTAAAAAATTAAATCCAGTTCTGGATGCCATTTGCAAGCACTTTCTATTGTAAGATACAGAAACCACTACATTAAAATTCACCTGCTAAGTATACCTGCTGAAATAATACAAGTATAGAAGCCCACAATGAGCTCTGAAGGAAGAGTAATGAGAATGCAATGATTTACAAAGCATTTTATTGAATCATATTACTTATTAGGAAAACTGACATCCAGCAGGACATAGACAGGAGTGGAGAATTGTTTTTCACTCTGAAGTTGACATTTCCTCATTGTGAACTTGTTGGGGTTGCATATCAGTAACCAGTGAGGGTTAGGAGTTGGCTAGATGCTAGAATACAAAGTAGGTGTGGGTGAACCCACAGTGTGAAAATCTTCAGGTCTGCTTCTTGGATGAGAAGCAAAATGTTTTCAAAGAAAAACCAGAAAGTCCAGTTGCCTCTTCAAAAAAACAGCTTTGGGACAACCATGACCTGAATGACTGAGAATCTCCATAGACACAGTTTGAAGACACTGCTTGTCCTATATTGGGTCACCTTTCCTTCTACCTGTTTTTCTCAATCCCTTCCTTCCTTCCTTCCTTCCTTCCTTCCTTCCTTCCTTCCTTCCTTCCTTCCTTCCTTCCTTCCTTCCTTCCTTCCTTCCTTCCTTCCTTCTTTCCTTCCTTCCTTCTCTCCCTCCCTCTATAATATATATCAGTTGATTAAGCAGTAAACAACGAGAAGACTGCCATTATTCAGCTGATTTTGAAATGTAATATATAAGTGACCCAGGTATCTTTCTTTGTGTAATAAGAAAGAATGAACTTTATGAATTCCATTATGGAGACCTTCCTGCACCTTGGCACAGGAACTTCTGACTTAACCTGTTTCCATCTACCATCTGAGGAGGTCAGGCTTTTTATTCAACTTGGGGAGAAGTCTGGTAACTGGACATGTTGGAACTTTCTTTGCACTTGGTAATTTAGTTCTTGTTTCATAGACGTATCTGATAGGCATTAAATAGAAAATGGAAACCATTTGAAATATACAAGATTTGCAAATCAGTGGGAGGAATTTTCTCTTGATTTTACTAGGCAATGAAAGAAAGAAAACTTCTCAGTACTCTGTATGGATTGGAGCTCATTAAAAAGGCATCAGTCTTTAAAAAAATAAATAAACATCTACCTATGCTATTCTATTTCAGCATCCCCGCATTTTAGATTTTGGGAGGATTATAATTTATACCAGTAATCTAAAAATAATCCGGACACCCCTGAGCAAGAAAGAGCTAATTGAAAGAATCATGCAAAATGAAGGAGTTGATGATAGCTCCTTCATGAACTCTGAAGAAAAAGGAGGATGTAGCAGTGTACAAAGCAATGGAAACATAAACAATGATGAAACTGAATCAGGCCACAACCAACAAGTTTGGGTAAGACAATTGATTTCTTTTTCTTTGATTCAGGATTTTCCTGGATACGGTCAGAATCTCAGGTGTGATTCTATCAACATTATTTGTTTAAAAGTTTGGTATCTAGAAGTTTGGAAGCAAAAGAGAACTTAGAGGGAAAAAAGTGGGGTGTCTACACATAAATTGCACAAAAGAAAATCTATATCATTAAAGAAGAGCTAGAAGCTTTTTGGACATATGGAATGTTGATGACAGTTTTGCTAGCAGAGATAAGAAATTCTAGGTCAAAGGAACTTACCCCATTATCACTCCATAATTATCTTCAAGTTAATTCACCAGAATAAATAAACATGAAGATAACACCTCATATGATGTATAAACTAGTTTGTCATGTTTATCATCGATGTCACCTGTTTTGTAATTACAACCAAAACATTTTGAAATATTTGAATTTAGTCAATGCTGAGAACAGAGAGAATGGGCTATAACTTTTCCAAGTATGATATTGCTGAAACTCTTATCAGTAGATCATTTCTACTCATCCAGATGGCAAGGCATGCCCTTGTCAAATCATTCAATGTTTTTCCCTGTTTGGCAGAACAAAGTCTCAATACCTGTGTCTAAACACACACACACACACACACACCCCTATCTGTGATTAATATGCACAAACAACACAAATACCAGTAACTTTTGGGAAAGTATATAAGAGGTCCAATTTATTGCATATATTATGTGCCCTCTTGTTTGTTTCTTTTTCAGTCTTTCTTCTCCGATTATCAGGAAGAAAGGAATAGTTCTCTTTCATGAAATAATTTCTTGTTTTCTTCTGATTCTATGCATTCACTGGAATGAGGTCAGGTTATCCATCCTAGGGGTTGACAACAAGGCATTTCTGATTCCTTTACATGGAACATGAGGAATCCCCACAGGGATAATTAATTAAAAATATTCATAATCCAAATATTGTTAAATATTTCAGTCTTATATTATAAGTGTATGGCATATTTCTCCTCTGAAATTTTGTCTAGTGGTGAAGGCACCAGGCTAGAAACCAGGAGACTGTGAGTTCTAGTCCTACCTCAGCCATGAAAGCCACCTGGATAACTTTGGGCCAGTCACTCTCTCTCAGCCCAACTCACCTCACAGAATTATTGTTGTGGGGAAAGTAGGAGGAGGAAAGAGTATTAGGTAAGCTTGACTTAATTAAAAATAATAATAAAGGCAGGATAAAAGTAAATGAATAAAACTCCTGTGAGAATTTGAAAATTAGACTGCTGGACTTCCACAAGAATTAACAACATATCAGTATTTTAATCACTGAAATCATTGGAAAAAATAGTGCCATTCCTTTTGTTCCTGATGTTGTTCCAATCTTTTATGAACATTTTGAGGCGTAAGTAAAGAATGGAGACACTGATAAAATCTATATCTTTGTAGGTTTGAGTAAACTATCAATAAGCAAGCAAGTAAGCAAACAAACAAAAAGCATTAGAAAACATTCTGGATAGGTAATGGCGGGGAGGGGGGGCTTCTAATAAATAAGCCCTTCCATCATTATTAGACTGATAATCTTTAAAGATAAGGTTTCTACAATGTGCAGGAACACTACAAGGACAAAATCTAGACAGGCTCCTGCTGGTGACAAAGAGATAAAGAAAACTAATTCTTGACTACCATCTAATCTAATCTGACTTTTCCAACCCAGATATAATAGCCCTAATTTTCAGCCACAGATCAAAATAAAATTATTTTCTTTTTTCTTGTTCTTTAACAAGGCATGATGTGTGTTACTCCAGTTTAATTTATATCATAAAGCTGTACATATTGTATATATCCTCTGCCAAAGTGAACAATTGCTTAGTTAGTATTCCTACTGGTGAAATGATTGATATGAGACACAGACACCTAACCATGAAAGTCCATGAGGATTGAGAAGATAAATGACATAAATAAACACACAAATAAATAAATAAATAAATGTATCCTGGCTTTGGAAAGAACCTTAGAGGTCATCTAGATCTGTTGATCTATCCTTTGTTTTGAGACTTCCCAGGGAAGGAAAACTAATAAGACCATTATGTTTCACAAACATCAAGAAAGTTCTGCCTGATCTACAGTGTGAACCTCTTTTCTTGTACTTTTAATCCATTAGTTCTGGACCTTCCCTCTAGGGCAATGGAGAATAAATCCACTCCTTCTGTCATCCTTCAAGGTAGAAATAGATGCATAGGGACTCAGGACTGAACTTAGAACATAGAATAATAGAATTGGAAAGGACCTTGAAGGTCTTCTAGACCAACCCACTACTTAAGCAGGAGACCCTATGTTGTGGCCCACCAGCAGCTGGTGGAACTGACAGCAAGAGGTTGGGGAGGAACTGGGCTAGTCCTGGAGGCTGAAGAAGACTCTGACGAGGGATCTGCTTCAGAGGCAGAGATGGGGTCAGGGCAGGCTGGCAGTCATCAGCTGCCTTTGAGCTTGGATAGCATGCACAAAGCTGCCAAAAGAAAAAAAAAACAATTACAAACTCAGGGTCGATGTGGGAGTAAGGCCACAGGTGGATGATGAATGGCCCCTCCCATAAGGATTAAAAGAGGAACAAAAGGGGAGGGGTTTTTTTTTTGCAGGAAACCATTCATTCATTCGTTCCATCATTGTGAAGATCTGTTTATGCATCCTAGAGTCTCTGTGCTAAGCCCTTACTTGTCAGCACTGTGTTTGGAAATATTTACCGGGCAGTTTTCCAAGATAGATAAGGTTTGAGCTCCTAATTATATCCTTGAAAGATTGTTTGCCAGCCCGTTGGCTGAATGTGAATGTAAGAAATTCTTATTTGTTTAATAAAAGATGTTTGGTTGGGACAAGAGTCTGCTTAGTGCTTTTTGAGGAAGCCTAGGACAGACTACCCTATACCATTTCAAATAAATGATTTCCAGTCTCTTTTTGAAAGCCTCCAATGATGGAGCACCCATAACTTCTGAAGGCAAGCTGTTCCATTGATCGATTGCTCTTTATTCATCAGTTGTTTTACATTTTGAAACACTGAAAATTTGAAGCAATTGGCCACAACAAAAGGCTGTAAGATGTCTTCCTTCCCTACCCCCAGCAGCAAAATTGTCTGAACAATTTTTAAAATTCTGGAGTGAAAAAAATGCAAATCCTATAATTTGCTTATTTTGCTGAAGAAAAAAATGGAGTGACCTTACCTTGGAGAACTATTCCTGTCATTTGTTTTTCTTCTGGATAAAGATTTGTGTGAACTGATACAAAGGAAAATTGTTTAATCAAGCCTTTTTGTATTTCAGGAAGGCAATGAGGAGAACAGCTGCTCACAGTGTAAAGGATCAGGCTCTGCCCCCTGTGCTGTGTGTCATGGAAGCAAGTTTTCAATGTTGGCTAATCGGTTTAAAGAGTCATATAGAGCTCTGCGATGCCCTGCCTGTAATGAAAATGGGCAGCAGCCCTGCCAGATTTGTGTTTAGTAACTCTATCTGTTCTGTATTTTTTTTTTACTTACTTTCTTTCGAATAGAACAGACCACATCAAATAGTCTACGCCCATCCATCTTTTTTTAGCCAGGAAGTTATCTCTTTATGTCTGGTTCTTAAAGAGTCTATCGATTGCCAGCCTTTCCACTGAATTAAAAGAGCTGTCACATGTTTCAAGACAGCTTTTTCTGATTTCAGTTGAGTGAAAGTAAAGCTGCACTTGTAGAGTAATATAAATGTTATGTAAAATAAATGTTATGTAAAAAGACTTAACTTTGGCTAGTTCATGTTCTAAGTTTCTATGGTCTTATCTTTTAAAAGAACAAACCCAGTTCTGACTTCAGTAAAATAGAAGAAACAAAATGGAATTCTTGTTCTGGTACAACCAGGAGTACCAAAACATGAGAAGAAAACAAGTGTCAGAGATGAGGACAGTTTAATAACCTTTGGATTAAAAAGTATTTTTGGAGTCAGGCTTCCTTACTAACCTAATAAAAACAAATAAATATTTAAAAAGCTGCATGCCTACTTTTCAGGAAATTAGCCATCTGAAAACTTTTGAGGTTATCCAAACTATTTCCAGGATTTCTTAAGTATTTATAATTTCTTGCATCCCTTGGCAGAACAAAAGTTATTGGAGCTTGCTAAAATAGAAATGAGAGCCAGTTTGGTGTAGTGATTAAGGCATCAAGATAAAAACTGGGAGACTGAATTTTAGGCACAAACCAGCTGGGTGATCTTGGGCCAGTCACTTCTTCTAAGCCTTAGTAAGGAGGCAATGGAAAACCACTTCTGAAAAAAAAAAAAACTTTGCCAGAAAACTGCTGGGACTTGTCCAGCTAGTCTCTAAGAACTGGATGTGATTAGATGGGAAAATAAGATGCATCAATTCTTAAAATTATCTGAAAAAAACAAAACAAAAATGAAATTAGTACTATAAGGTAACAAAGGGATTTTAAAAATTCTATTTCTTGACTGACTTCCAGTGGTTGTACAAAACTTTGCATTGCAGATGCAGAAGTTCTTATTTAAATCCATGTTTAGGTATGGCTTCTATCAGAAGATTCTTAGCTCGTAAAATAAGTTGTCAGATACTATTTATTTACACTTTTAGCTGGCTGACTAAATGTCATGCTATATTTAACTTTCACAAATAATTTCATTTTGCAACATGATTTGCAATTAGTTGTTCATTTATTCCTCCATTGGTTCATCCCTTTTCTTTCAAATCTGGATCATTTCAAATGGAATACTTTTTAATGTGCTTCATGTAGAGAACCATTTTACTGCTGTTACTCGATTTAGACAGCCCAGACTTCTATACATTACTAGCCGAAAAAGGGAAGACAACAACAATCAATGTACTAGAACATTTGGAAAAATATATTTGTCTGTTTCTTCAGAGGGAAACTATAACTGATGTTAATGGGAAGCTTTGCCTCTCCTAGGATTTGCGGTTAACAAATAGTACTTGTGTTCTTTAAAAAGAATTCCCCTTGTAATTTCTAAAACATGAGTTTTGATTAGTTCAGAAGAAGAAGCATGTTAAATATTTAACATGTTACTGTGGGGAACACCAGAACTATTGTTAATAAGCAGGACTGTACAGTGATTTGGATTTGAAAGGGAAAAAGTAATTTGGAGCAGAGATGTACACGTAGCACCTCTTGGCATCTCTTTGAATCCTACAGCTGTAACATAAGCTTCTTTACAAAGTTGGAGACAAGGGGTATGAGTATTCACTTGATCTCCAAATTATCCTCTCCTTTTCAAATCTAAATCGCTGTATAGCATAGTACATAAAAAAGCAAACCTGGGTTGGGTTTTGGGGGGTTAATTTGGGCGGGGGATGCCCTAAGTTTCACTTTATTTTCTACGTTGGTTTTGCTTGAATACAAGATCTAAGGACTTGATGGACTAAAAGATTCCTTATACATTTCATTTCCTGAAGTTGGAAAAGTAGATAATTTAGAGTTGAGATATATATGTTACATGATTTTTTAAAAAAGAGCTGAATTATTTGCTTTAATGCTATTGTGTGACTAAATGTAAGTAGTGACTTATTGTCTCATTCAGATAAACTCAACTGACCTTTAAATATCTAACCACAATAAGCAACTGCTTTGAATTTTAATGAACAGAGGGAATGTATGTCAAAGAAAGGATTTTACTTGGAAAAAATCCTTGATTTCACCCCTTAGTTAGGTATATTTTGCTTTGAATTGTTTAAATATATCAGCTTCCCCTTACTACTAAGGATATAGAAACAATCCTTCAAGAATTTCTGTGGGAATCCTTGAAAATTTTTTTAAATGGACTTCATTGTAAAAAAAAAAACTTTGAAAGCATTTGTATGGAATTTAACATACCCTTTTCTCTAGACAAAAACTGGATATCTTTATGATTATTTATTTATTAAAGTTGCCTATGTAAAAAAAGGTAATTTGAGGGTAGGTTAGGGTGTGTAATGTAAAGGCTACCTTTGGAAAATTTACAAAGAAAAACCATATTGTATTGAAAATTTGTGTAAAAAAAGAATGACAAGCAAATGATTGAGATATTGTCCTAAGAATAGACTAGGGCAGTAGAAAAACAACATTTGGGACTTTGCCTTTTCCTGTAACTGGGGTCCCACAAAAAACACAGCCAGCAATATAAGAAAGTTACTTCAGGAAGGGGTTTTGATATTTTATTGCCCCTTAAACATACAATCTCACTCAAAGCATGCGAGCCACTACTTACATTTGAAGTATGAGTTACATGCAATTTAATTTATCTATGAACCATTAGCTGATAGGGATCTCTTTTGTAAATGCTAATAAAGGCTCTTACTGTGTCTGCTTGACCTGTTCTTTCTCCAATGGCATCTCGTGTCACTTCATTGCCCAAAATTCATTGGTAAACAAATGCAGAGTGTTTGCACAGACATGATCTATCTGATCTAGAATACTTATATTCTTATTCCAAGCCATGACTAAAGGGGTGAGGGGGAATCTCAAGTTCCCTCTGAAAGCCTACTAGTAGGTTGGAGTGGGCTGATCAAATGGATCATGGGATTTACCTCAATGCAGTGTGTGTGGTGGTAATAATGGGGTTCAGAGAACTCAAGTGATCTGTCCATTGGGAAAGGACTGATATTAACATCCTCCAATTCAAGATCCTGACACCGTTATCCTGAGACAAAACATGATCTCTGCTGTGAATGGAAACCTTTATAAATGGGATCAGGTCCATGTTATGGTGGCTATGAACTCCCAAGCAGCCTAATTCTGAAGGCAGATTTTGCTTTTGAAGACACAGTATTACTGTTATTACTGTTACACCTATTCTGAGTCTTAGAAAAAAGTATATATATATCGATCATACTGTATTTTAACCATTCAAATGGGATTATGAAGCATATAGCATTAATAATGGTATAATTATTCAGTTGTAATACCAAGGAAATTTCAAAATTATCAGAATTGTTATCAGGTTCTTTGCCTGTGATTCTAAAAGCTGACTGAAGCACAAAGGCATTCATACGGCCTCCATATTTTTGCATGGGTTCATCATACATATTCAGAACACAATTTTTCTTCTCCAAAGGTATATGTTCATTGATGCATTCCCATTTACACACTATATTTGGGTGTTCCTAACTTCTCATTCAGAGATATTATTTGCTATCAATTAGATTCTTTTCTATAATTGTATTTTTCCATATATTACTCATGTATTATTTCAAAATTTCCTTGTTGACTATATTCATCAGAAATTCATGTTAGATGATGTGATGTGGTAATTTGACACTGTCATTTATTACATAAAATAATTAAATTACAAGCTGTGTGAATATGACTAATTTTTTTTTTGATTTTCTGTATTTACTATTTGTCTACCTTATTTAATAGCCATAGCTAGCATTTTCAGCATTTTCTTTTTGATCTTATAAATTAACAATTTGTTGAAGGGTAAAATAGAAAAAGACATTGCTTCAATAACAAATAAATACTTTATAACTTATATAAGTTATAAATGATTTATAACTTCCTTTTTATTATCTTATTTCATTATCTCTTATTTCAAATAGTTGCAGAATTACAAAAGAAATTATGTTAATCAAAATGTATATCAAGACAGGGAAGTGCACATGTCCCTTTATTATTTGTATATATACAACATGTATAAATTGTTTCAAGCTATCTTTGTACACTGTAATTACATGAGCAATTCAACATAAAGGGAAATGCTTGATTGGAATGATAAGTATCTATTAAAGTGCTATTCCTTTCAGTTCCTGCTATTCCAGCAATGTAAACAAAAGGCAGAGAAGTACTGAAAGGCTGTATACAAAAATGTAGTTTCCCCAAGGGATTTTCTTATTTGCCAAAAATGTTAGAAAATAAGGAAGGATCCCTTTTTGGGGCTGCTACAGGGTTGTGACAACAGCTGTAGTTATTCAAAGGAATGTATGTAAAAAGAGCGGGATTCCAAACACATAATTTTAGCTGTTCTCAGTGGCCACTTCTGCCTCTATCTATCCCTTTTCTCTTGGGTAGTATCAGTTGCCTCTAGAATTGGCTAGAGGACAGGTCACATCATATTGTCATCATGTGACATATCATGTTTTTTCCCCCTTTGCAGAGCTGAGATAGACATGGCCTGCGTGTGATGCATCCAGCCGCATCTTGGCCAGAGTATCAATGGGATCTGCCTATCACTTGTAGCACCCTGATGCCGATTTGGACCAGTACTCTATTTAGTTTTCCAATTCTTCAGTCAAGACCATCTTTTAAAAATTGAAACATGCTTAAATTGAAGGCCTCTATCACATATGGAATGGGTGGGTGCGGTGGCTCAAATGTTAAACATGATGATAAGCTTATCAGCTGGAAACCTGATAGTCCAGGGTTTGAGACCCAAGCATTGTATGATGGGGTGAGCTCTTTCCACCAATCTAGCAATTTGAGAGCATGCAAATGTAAGTAAATAGGCATCATTTTAGTGGGAAGGAAAATGTGTTCTGTGCACTCTGGCATATAGTCGTACTAGCCACATGACCACAGAAATCTCTTTGGACAATTTTGGCTCTCTTGGCTGAGAAACGGAGATGAGTACCATCCCTTGGAGTTGGTAACAACTGGACAGGGGAAACCTTTACCTTTTTATGTCAGATATAGTGTCAGCCCAAATGCTATAATTGCACTGAAAATACATAAACAAGGTGTTAGAAATGAACAGTGAAGGTAGAACAAGGATAACACTGTTTCAGTGGGGACTGAACTAAATTCTCCAAGACTTCAATTGAGTATAAGTTTGAATATGGTATGCAACTTTTGAGAGTAATAATCTGGTATCCCTCTTTGGGAGGGAACATCTTTCCTGTTTTCTTGGTTCCTGAGTTTTCTCCCTCCACACATGTAGTAGACATTCATCATTCTAAGGCCACTGAACATGATGAATCTTCACCAAGTTGGTTTCCTGGTGAGGGAGGAATTGCCTCCTGTAAATTGTTATTTTCTCTGTAATTTCTCTGAAGATCTTATGACTCCCCTGAGCCTACTATCTTCCCCTTGTGTGCAATTGGACTACAAAAGCAACAACATTTATCTCTGAACATTGTTAATGGAAGCTTTTGATAGCTGTCTAGTCTCTAAAATCAGCTCTGCTTACATGTCCTCCAATAAGATCAATGGTATTGATGAGCACAAGTGACACAAGATTTTCTTGAGATGATTTGTTCCTTGAGCAATGATTTACCATGGGATGAAAGCATGACACTCTCTTTGACTCTTTTTTAATGTGTGTAACTGACTGTTCTCCATTTTTCTTTTAACTAAATTAATTTTCACTATAAATATTTTCTATTAGTATTTTTTTAAGTTTTGAGCAACAAGACTTTAGGTTACCAATTGCCCAGGAATAGCTTTTGCTAAATAAAAAGACCACTACAAAAACATTATAAATAAAATAGGAGTGAGGAGTAATGGTTGTGGTGCTTTGAAGTCAATATATATTTATCCATGCAGTTAGATATGGATTGTTAGAACTGCCAGAAAGGTTTGGGGCAGTGCAAAATTATTTTTTTCTCTACTAGCTTTATTAATTCTACAGCTGAGTTCAGTGCCTCCTAATACAGACACTACTCTGAGTTAGCAACAGACACACAGCACATATGTTGACTTTTTAGTGCCTAGCTTTCTAATCCCATTGTTTAGGACTTCCATAAGTGAGATGGAAAACCACTAGGTGGCAGCAAACATACAGGGAAAAATAACCCTTTTGTGTCACCTAGTGGTTGTTAAGACGTTTACAGTGCAATATTGTAGCTCTATGTTTTTCTAAGTTGTTTACATATTTGCTCTAATTTCTCCAGAATAAACTGTCAAATGGGTTGATGTCTGAAAGTGTCACCTAACAATCTACTGCAGTACAGGTCAATATCCAGTGACTCCATTTACAAGATAGGCAGAAGTGTGGAAACAGAGCTTCTCAGCAGTTGTCCTGAGATTATGTATCCTTGTGGTAATTGTCCTAATATTACTGCTGGGATCTCTCATTGTAGGCAACTGTTCTTCACTGCAACCCCTCCTCCCCTTTGATGCCAATTTTCTGTCCACCTTTCTGTCAGCAAAACTTTGCACCCTCAATCATATTTATTTCAGAATAGCAGCGTTAAGTATTTCAGTGTTGTATTTGTGTGATGATCTATTAAGATTTGTAGATCGTTTTTGCTATTATTTTGTGGTAGTCAAAATGAGTTGAGTTAGAATGGTATTAATGGGATTTGGGGTGTATCTGGTTTGGATCAGTTTATGCTCAGTTCCCATCAGAAAAGAAAAATTGCACTTTTTTTTTTGGTGGTTTGCTTCCAGCATTCAAGTAGCACAACTACCAGAAGGCTGCATGCTGTGCCACTTGTTTTATAAGCCTTTTTATTTCATATATATTTCATTTTAAACAAGGGCTTCCCTGCTGGTACCGGCAAACTGAACCTCAACATTTGAGTGGAAGCAAATAACCACCCAGGGAGAGGCGGGCGATAGGGGCAAGAAGAAAATGGTCTAACATCAATTATTGGGCTAATTTGACACCAGGATTTTTTTTTAAATCAGACACTCCGCTCTGCCAGGCTCTCCTGTTGCTTAAGATCATTCTTAAAAAACAAACAAACAAACGAAAAAAAAACAGCGCGTAATTTTCTATCACAAAATACTTATTCGCAGCTAAAAATAAATCTTCCCGTTAAGGGTGAGCCGATCATCTGAAATTACTTCAACCGGATTCGACGCAGAAAATATTATTCGGAGCCTGTGCCGTCGCCACCCACATAGCATCTGCCAGCAATGCCCGTAAAATACCCCCGCTTTGGGAAATCGAGCAGCAAGATCCGGGCGAGTCGACGGAATGCTTCTTTACGGAGTTGCCGGCAGGCGTAGCGCGAGCGCCTTAAGTTCCAAATCGCCTTCGAATGCGGGTCGATCCCGAGTCGCTCCGAATTCATGGCTCTGTGGGAAGGTTTCCCCACGACGACGCTAGGGCTTATATCTGCAACGACCCACTTCCTTTTTAGTGATTTAGTAACCGAGGGGATAACCCGGAGGGAATCGCCTCTTTTATTTGAGAACTCCGAAGTAGACGCGCAAACTTTGACCCGCATGCGGGGAGAAAGGAGGCAGAAGGTGTGGCGAGAGGCACGTGGGAAAAGCCTAATTGGATTCTGAGCGGGTTTTTCCGAGTTAGAGCGTACGTCAGTCCTTTTCATCTGAAGGCAGCATTTCTACGTTAAACCAAAAACATGGGAGTCAAGAGTGCAGTTTAGCACCGAATGCCCCTTTTTATTTGAGGTCGCGGGTGGCAAATTCCGAGAAAAGTTCGGGACGCCCGAGAGAAGGCGCCGCTTTTGGAAAAGGGCGTTCCGTCCTCCCTTGGCGAGCGACTTACCACTCTCCTCTTTGCCCTCCGCGGTTTGGCCCTGGGTTTACATTGTGACCTATAGGACGGGGTTGTTCTGCAAGCGATGCCGCCGCCGCTCGTCATAAAACTTTTACGTAGTTCAGCGGCGAGGGCTGGCGCCTGGAGGAGAGAAGGGGCCTAGCCGGGCGGCCGGCTGGTCTACCAAAACGCCGCCCGAGTTTTGCAGGAAGGAGCCGCGGCGGCTCCGTGCCCAACATGGGGGTGACCGTGGAGGCCCAGAGAGTTTATAAATATCCTTTCGAGCAGGTGGTGGCCAGTTATCTCCGCAAGGTAAAGCGGGGAGTGCGAGTGAGCGCTACTCCCACCCCCGGTTTTGTACAGCTTAGCGCGAGCGCGGCCAAATGTCTGTTACTCGTCCTCTTTAAAAGCCCAACGCTTGCAGCAGCACCTCTGCTGCCGAAACACTGAGGGGAGGGGACGGAACGCTGTTTGTGTTGAGCTCGAAACAAAAGCCGCTCGGAGCCGTCGCCCGCCAGAAAAAAAGTATATACAGCTCAGCTGGTGGAGCTGCGGGAGGGAAAAATGGCGCCGCCGCAATCAAACGTCGTTCTCATTTTAAGTCGGTTCTGCTCCGAAGCCCCTTGTGTGCAGCTCCGCTTTCCTTGGCGTACTTGCCTTCGAGTGCGTCGAAGCCGGGACTGTAAACGTCCTCATCGAGTGTATCCTCTGCCCTTTTCTATTTATCTGTTTCGGCTGCAGCTCTCTGCTTCTCTGTCAGCTCTCGCATAAAATGCGGTTACCCTCGTTCCGTCCTTTGCCTTTGAGGATTTTTTTTTTTTGCGGGGGGGGGGGGGGAGGAGAAAGTGCTCGCGAACTTTTGTGTGAGTTTGCGTGCCCCCCCCCCCCCTTTAGCTATTCCTGGTGGAGGGATGCTTATTCTTTGATGCCTGATTTGCATAACTAAGAGGCTCTTATTAGCTACAATGATATTAAAATGAGATGTATCGATTCACGTCCAGCTATAGATCTCAAGTAATAAAACTATCCCTCAAAAATGCATTTGGACTAGGAATAATTAATTTTAATAGTCGAAATCAAAAATTTGAAATTAATCAGACAGCGGATGACACCTATTTTTAACTTGGGTAAGATTAGCACATTATACACGGGTTTACTGTATATTTTGCAGGGATTTACTTTCCTAAATCCTATTTAAGGGAGAGGCCTACAAGAACATTGATTAACAGTAGTAAAACTTGCAGGATTGCAGTGATGGAAAATTAGAGAACGCTAAAATCCATTCGCAAGTAACAAGTCTAGACAATGTTAGTTCACGAAAGAGGACAAATGCTAATCTTGCATATTGCGTTTATTTTGGAGTTTGTCCTAATTTGTCCACATGCTACAGTGGCTAGATACGGTAAGATAAGTAGCTGTGTATTGTTTTCACTCTTAGAACATTGGAACATTATGGGAGAAACATAAAAAAACAAAAGCACAAGTGATTTAAAAACTGTTAAACCAGATTGAGGGAGATTCAGATAGAGAAAATCTTCCCTTCATGGAAGCCAGGTATTTTTTCTTTCTCTTTTTTTGGAGAATTATATTCCTATTCATTAAGGATTGCTGAGCATAAACAATTTGTATGCATGAAAATCAGCTACTTTGCTGAGAGGCTTACACAGGCACTGATGCCTGGAGCAGAAATTAAAATGTACAGCAGTGTTGAAACTATGTGGTGCATCCCTTTGATTTAAGTACTTTTCATAATGCTTATCAGTTGTACTTTTAGTTGAAGTTGGATTCTGAAATTGTAAGTTTTCACTGGCTTTTTAGTTAGTCATGATAGTAACAGGTATGTGCTGTGGTTCTGCCATTATCTTTACATTTATAAACTGCTGAGAGTCACTATAAGGAGATTAACAATACAAAAATGTAACAAATTCTTGGATTTTTTCATATTGATGGAAAAACTGTAAGGAGAGGATAAGCTTCATATTTTGCTGAAGAGTTGTAGTCATAGTAATCTGAACTTAATTCTGTTTGAGAAGACTTTTGAAAACATTGTGTCTGGAACTCCAGTAGATTCAACATAACAAGATATTGTATATAAGCATATCTGTAAGTTCTAACAATTTTTGAACTGAAAAGCATCTTAGAAAAGTGCACTTCCTTTTTGCATCCATTGTGCTTCTGATTAGAGTTTTAAAAGGGACATTTTTAAAGAATGATATTCATTTCTTCCTAATGTGTGAATTTCTGATATTAGAAATTCTTGCTTTCCTTTTGTCTTTATATGAATAGGGTGCAGAAGTTGTTTAATTATAGATTGCATAATATGCTGACTTTATTGCCCTCTAGCTGTGAATTTTTAGAAATGAAATTGAAGTAAAAGAAATAATTACTACTTCCCTACCTGATTTCTACTCATCTTGCTAAGATCAAATGACCTAGTTTGAAACTTTTTCTACTCTATTCAAGTTGAATAAAAGGATAGGTAATTTTAAGCAAACAGGCACCTTCAATTTTATGTAGCTTTGTAATTTAATTCAACTTCACAGGTAGCCTTATACATGTGAACTTTCTTTAGTTTCTATTTAATTTTTGTTGTAAGAGAATAGATATCTGCAGGTGTTTCTAACAGTGTAATCTCACTGCACATTTGATTTTGAATTGCATTCATTTAAAAATACTGTCTTATTGTTTCATACAGGAGTACCTAGTCTGTGGGCCACAGCCCACTACTTGACTACATGAGTGGCAGGCTGGTGCGTGTGCCTCCGCTCGGGCATACAGCCGCACTCGCATGAGCATCAGCACAGGTGCTCACAGCCCCACTCATGTGAGAGTCGCCAGGAATGTGGGCACTTGCATGCACACGCACTTGCCCCCTTACAAAATCATCCCCTTTCCCCTCTCCCCCCCCCACTCTGGGCCACCAATCTGGAAAAGTTGGAGAACTCTGCCCTAATACATATAACAGAATCACATTCAGTGACTTCGTGTAATCTTGCCATGTATGTCTTATTAATCTGTATCTTCCTGTAAGGCAATGGTCAATTCATTGCTGTTTGTTTTAGTCATATTTTTCATTTTTTTGAAAAGTCCATCATTTGTCTCCTGTATCTCATTTTAGTCTCCTATCTAAATATTTTCTTTGTCTCTCTTGCCCTTTCCCTGCTTTTCTTGTAAATATTCAGTTATGATGTCATCAATCATTGATAACTACCTCTAGAATTTAGTGGTATTTTTTCATTCTGACATCAAATGATTTTAGTACTAAAAAGGACCACCCTCTTAAGGAATAGTAGCTTTAAGTATTTAAGTATTTGCTAATACAAAACGTTATAAAGCATTTCCTGTGGTCAGCTGCTGATGTTTGATTGTACTATATACAGTTCAACGTGGGCTGTGTTCAAGGCAGATACATTTCTGAGTATCTCCCTGAATTTTAAAGAATTTTCCAGTGCTTAGAAGTTCTGCCATTTTTGAAGGCATTGACGAATCTAGTAAGCAAATATCTCTGAAATGAAGACCTGATTGTCTAGTATACTACTGAAGCTCTATGTCTATAACTTTAACTGGGCAAAAAAGGCAGAACTTTTAAACTGAGATACCTCAAATGGTTAACTTACAGAATTAAAAATCTGGGTCCCAATTTGGCAAAAATATGGCAAATTTTAAAAAATACTTTATGACATAAAATTATCCTAGCACACACAAGACAGTCGGAAAACATTTTCTGTAATCAGCTCCTGATATTTGACTGTGCTATTTAGTTAAACATGGACAGTTTTCAAGGCAGGCATATTTCTGAATAATTCCCTGAATTTTGAACAAATTTTCCAGTATATTAGCCATTGTCTCTGTAACAATGATCCAATGGATCACATATTGTTTTGTACCTACCTGAAAATTCTAATGTTTGTAAAGTTGCCTTAGAAAAAAGGTCCCCCTCCTTTTTTCCCCTGTTCAAATAAGATTTGCTCTGTGATCCAAATGTAATATTGCCTACTTTCAAACTAAATAGGTCTCTTCACAAAATCTGATGGAGCATCAAGTTCATATATCACGTTAGTTGTGACCACATTCTGGAAAAATACACATCTGTTTTGAGCAGATGTACAATCTTTTACCCTAGATTGAAGTTAGGACTGACTTGCTTCAGAAAAATTCACAGTGTTGATGAGCAGTGCCTCAAGTCTGTTATAGAATTAGAAGCATTTAAGTCACTGATTCCAAATTTGCTTAATAGGGGAAACCAGCTATTTATTTATTTATTAATCAAATTTATATAGCTGCCCATCTCACCAAAAACAATTCTGGGTAGTCTGCAACAATTAGATAAAAACAACGGGTATAAAACATAAAAATCCATATAAAAACCAAATCATAAGCAAAGGGAGGATTGAAAATTGCCACCTCATTAACAGAGCCATCTAAAGAAGTCTCCTTTTGCCTGGGAACATCTTTTGAAATTGCCACGGACCCAGAACAAGTGCTTTATTTCTTATTAATCATTCCTGACCAAATATTATCCCCCATCTCCCATTGTCATGTTTCTGTATTTGGGACATTTGGCTACTGGCCTCCCTTTGAATGGTTGCAGCATCCTGTGATCACATGATTTGCGGTTTCTGGCGTTTTTTGGTGATTTCTGGCAAAAAGCATCCATTTGGAAGAATGGGTTTGCACTTACCTATGTTTACTTAATGACTCTGGATTGGCTTAACCACCATGGTGAATTGCTTAATGACTACTACAAAGTTGGAGTCCAGAAATGTGGGTGCTTCAAATTACAACTATAGCGACTTATAACCAAAAATCCAATCCTAACTGCAATCATAAGTTGAAGACTATCTGTATCAAAAGGAGATCTAGTTTTAGGGTGGTGGGGGTGAGGAAGAATGTTCTATAAGGTGTGCTTCAGGGCAGAGAAGGCATTTCTCCTGGAAGCCACAAAATGTAAAATCTTTAGCTGATGATACCTGCAGTATGACTGCTCTGCCTGATCTTATGGAGATTGAAACATCTCAGACTGATGATGATGGTCCAGCTTGTGTCTGACTGCCTCCAATCACTTCCCTTGGTAATTAGTTCTACTTTTCAGCTGCTCGTTACTATAAAGAAGCTGTCCTTGCTTTCATGTTCAGTTGAAATTAGCCTTTTGATAGCTGGAGAATATTATGCTGTTTTAAAGGATTTTAAAGCAATAGATCTTGGCCTTTCGCATGACAACCTTTAGGTATCTGAAGAGATTTTTCCTGTCTTTTCATAGTCTTCTTAAAGCTAAGGATACTAAGTTTCCTTGATTTCATAGGAATTAGTTTCCAGAGTCCTGGACCTTATTTTTGTCCTTCTTGGGCATGTTTTATTCATTTTATAATTTACTACCTAGAATGTAACAGCATGAACTCTAACCAACGCAATATTAGAAAATTATTTGCTGTGATTTTTTCTAGATTTTGATCTTGCCTTCTTTTCATATACCAGTCAAAACATACCAATATTCCTTCCTCCTCCTGTTTTCCCTATAACAACACGGTGAGGTAAGGTGAGGTGAGAGAAAGTGTCTGACACAAATTCACTTCAGCCAGTTTTTCATGCCTAAAATGGGACCAGAACTCTGTCTTCTGGTTTCTAGGCCAGCATCTTAGTCACCACACGAAACTGATTCTCCAAAACGTTTTCACTAATGGCCATCTTGGAAAGAAAATTAAAGTGAAATGCCATTGGGCTGTGTTTAGGATCCTGTGCCCTTCAACCTTTTTAATTAATGACTTGGATTGAAGGAGTTGAGGGGACTCTTAAAAATCTGCAGATGACAAAGGGTGTGTGCGGGTGCACGTGTGCGGGTGCAAAACCTAAGAGAGGGATTATTTTCCATACCTGACTCTTCTGGTTCCAGAACTCCAGTTGTGCTTCCCAAATATTGTTATGCATCAGAAATACAATGCAGGGGAAGAAACACTATAAAACGGTCGGTGTTAGATTGAAAAAGGAGTTTTCTGATTGAAACTGCAGCAACAAGAATTATAAAAATAATATATAACATGTCTTTATTAGATGTCTATAGCTACACATAATTTCCTCCATGTTTTAATTTTTATGCTAAAGATTAAATAAGATTAAATAAATTCAGATTCTCATCTTTAATTACTGTTCTTTCAACAAGGATAAAAAATTCTTGCTTTTAGGTGAAAGGCTTTTATTTAGGATCTATTATCTTTACTATGTGGCTTTTAAGGATTAACCCTTAAATACAATTGTTTGAAAAAAAGATACTAAAGGAAGACATAACATGCATCTAAAGTGATGTTGTAATCTCTCTCCTTAGCTGATTTCAGTATGTTTTTTACACATCAGTAATTGTATGTGATATTCATCAATTCTAAAGTCTCTGGAATGGAATGGAATAGAATAGAGCAGTGGTAGCTAACCTTTTTGGACTTCTGTGCCAAAAATTGTGCATGCGCTTGCATGCTCGTGCTCGCGTGCCAGCACCCAGAAGGCAATGCGCCCCTCCAGGTCTCCTATGCATGCGCATGCAATCCCCCTACTACCCCCTTACCTGCACTGTGGCTCACTGCTGATTTTTGGCTGGTTTGAGGCCTCTTTTGGTCTCCCAAAGGCTTTAGGAAGGCTTCTGCAGGCTTCTACAAGCCTTGTAGGCGGAAATCTAGCCCCATTTCGTCACTTCCTGTTTTTCTGAAAATACCGGGAGTGACGAAATGGGGCTAGATTTCGGACTACAAAGGTTGTAGAAGCCTGCAGAAGCCTTCCTCAAACCTTTGGGAGGCCGAAAAAGGCCTCAAACCAGCCAAAAATAAGCTGTGGAGTGCGCACATGCGCAGTGAGGTAAGTTTGCCTGTACCTTGTGTGTTGGCACAAATGGCTTGATGCCGCCTGTGGCACGTGTGCCATAGATTCACCATCACGGGAATAGAGGCTGTCTTGACTTATGACCACAGTTGAGCCCAAAATTTCTGTTGCTAAGTTAGCAATTTTGCTCCATTTTACAACCTTTCTTGCCATAGTTGTTAAGTGAACCACTTCATTTGGTAAGTTATTAACATTGTAAAGTGAATCTGGCTTCCACATTGACTGCTTGTCAGAAAGTCACAAAAGATGCTCACATGACCCCGGGACACTGCAACCATTGTAAATAGGAATCAGTTGCTAAATGTCTGAATTTTGATCATTTGAACACGTGGATGCTGCAATGGTCATAAGTTTGAAAGTATTTCAGTGCCATTGTAACTTTGAATGGTCACTAAATGAAAGGCTGTAAGTCAAGGACTACCTGTACTTTATTTGCCCAAGTGTGGTGGTTAGACACACAAGGAATTTGTCTCCAGTATAGAATTCTCTCTACAGATACTCATATTAAATATTCTTTGATGTGTTTTAATTTTTGTTTTGGTAAAATTTGCCTCAGTAGATACAGGTAATTCCTGGGTCATGACTGCTTGTTCAGTAGCCGTTCAAACTTGAGACAATGCTGAACGAGAGGGGACTTATGATAGGCCTTCAAAGTTCAGGTCATCTCAACATCCCACATGATTGTGATCCAGGTGCTTAGTACCCACCCAGCTTGCGATTATGACAATACAGTGAGCTGCAGTGTCATGTTCATGGGTTCCAATATTCCCTGCCAGCTTCCCACAAGCAAAGTCAATGAGGAAGCTAGCAGGAAGTCACAATCACACGACTTCCTCGCTTAATAACTTGCATGGTCCTTGCTTAATGATGACAATAGGGACTGTCATCACTAAGTGACATAGCCACATGACATGTTTATGACCACATCACTTAGCAATGGCAATTCTGGTCTCAATTGCCATAGTAACCTAAGTATTACTTGAATTCAAACCTCATTGATCTTGCTGAGCTGAGAAACTGCAGGATTGCTCCTGGTTAGGACTTGGATGGAAGATTACTAAGGAGTACAGCTAGAACGGGAAGGCTGATATCTATCCTCAAAGAAGGCAGTGGCAAGTTATTTCCATGATGTTACCTGTCAGTGATGTACTAAGGATTATGGCTTGAAAAAGGTTTATTTTCAGTTTTTTTTTGGCAAATCTTACATAGTGTCCTTATTACCAACATTTAAGTTTTCACAGTATGTCTGAAATTATGTTTTTCTTACCCTTACCCACATTTACAAAGTAAGTTCCTGCTGGTTTATGATGATATTTATTTTAATTTTTATTTGATCGTAGATGTGAAAGATAAATGCAATTTCAGAAATAGTATAAAAAATGTAGTTATATAAGTCAGTGGGTAACAATATAAATCAATAGTAATATACCAACACTGAATCTCAATATTCTCCTGTCTTTCAATAGATAGCAAAGGGAGTTTATTGTAATCATAACTCACATGTCAGAATTCAGTATATTTATTTATGAGATATTCATGAGGTATATTTATATATACCATCTATCTACAGTCAGTTCTCAACTTAAAACTACAATTGAGACCAGAACTTCTGTCATTAAAGATTGTGATCATTAAATGAATTATGGCCAATTTTATCTTTTTTTTTATTGGCATGGTTGTTAAGCAGTTCATGTTGTCTTTAAGGAAATGATGGTTGGCTTTGCTTGCTGGAAGCTCCTTAGGAAGGTGGTAAATGGCAATCGTGTGACTCTAGAATCCTGCAATTCTTATAAATACATGATGGTGCCAAACACCTAAATTTTGGTCACATTACGGTACTTCTGGGATGCTGTGATGGTTGTAAGTATGAGGAATGGTCATAAGTAACTTTTTCAGGCTTGTCATAACTTTGAATAGTCGTTAAAATGGTTGTAAGTCAAGAAGTACTGTGTCTGTCTGTCTCTCTCTATCATCTATCTAATCTCAATCCAATCCAATCTAATCTAATTAATCTCTCATGAAAGCATATTCCACCTGCACAAAGCATTGAACTGGGGCCAGTCTGCCCAATTGTTACTTGCTTTTGACAAAAGTCACTTTTGCCAACTAAAGTGAAGCACTGTGACTCAACAGCTTGTTTTTACTTTCAGGTAAAATATCTTTCTGAAGATCTAAATAGTCTTGAGATAAATCAGGAAATAATATAATGCTCTTTTCTGCTTTATTTGTTTATGATGTTTGTATGTCCCAGATCTGCCAGATATTCCCACTGCCTCCATATATACATAAAAACAATCTGATCTGATTCTTATTTATTTAATTCATTTACACAATTGACCACAAGATGGCATTAAATTGTTTTGCAGGCACTGATCTACTTAAAGAAGTTCCTGTTTTTAGAAAATATTAACCTTGTGCACTGATAAAGGCTGCTGATCTACATTTTCATCTATTCAAAACAAATATCTCTTCAAAAGTGAAATATTTCATCATGCTACATGACTCTTCCATTTTCTTTTCCACTTTAATCCTGTTTAATATTTATATGTAATGAATGTCTATATTTTTTATTTAGTTATGACATTGTCAAACTATTAATTGTACGTGACACTTGACGAATGGAGATGTAAGGTCTGGTTTTCATTTTGTTTTTCCTCTATAAATGTGGTGTTGCATTTTACAGAAATCTACAACTAATCCAGACTTCAAATGTTTACATCTCAGTCTGAGGTGACAGGTTTAGATAACTGGCAAACAGGATGAGACTATCCCCTTAAAGGTAGCTAAGAGACTTAGATGCTCTTTTACAGCAAGTAGTCTTCTGTGGATATCAAAGGAGACTTCCACAAGTGAAAGGGTTCCTTTTATGTCATAAACAGCTTTTGATTTCATGATGAACTACCATTTGCAAGTCCACCATCTCAGAGAGACATCCAACTGTCTGCAGCAGCTGGGAAGCAATGGGAACTTCAAGGCATCAGCCAAAAAAAACAATTATCTCCTCCTTTCATTGTTGTTTAAGGAGCACTATAGCAGTCATGTAGGTTTTCCAGAAAATCTTGAAGATAATAACTCTAAACCAGGATAGTTTTAATAGGGTTTTTCATGACACAGATCTGGTTTATAAAATACTGTATTTAATTCATCACTTTGGAATAGCATACAAAATTTAAGTTACTTATGTTTTAATATGTCTCAGGAATGGAGTCTGCTGTTTAGTGAAAGATTTATGCAAATGACATTTTTGTTTCGCATGAATAGATCTTATAGATTGTTTCATTGATTATGTAATTATACTGTAAATTGCTATTTGAAAGAAATAAGCAGAACAGAAATGTCTGATTTAATTGCCATAAAGGAATGCTGAACACCTTCTTCAGCTGAAACTTTCTACAATACAAATAGAAATGTATTTGATAGTTACTATTTTATTCTGAAAGTTTATTTTATAGTGTTTATGATTACTAATACACACACACACACACACACACACACCTCTGAATTTTATGATTATGGTATATTCCATTTATTGCCACAGCCTTAAGTGTAAGTTTTACCATTCATTGTTCTATTTTGCTTGGTTCCTTGTTTTTTCCCCTGTATATTTACTTGAATGTATTCTACCATCTATGTTTGTACATTTGTGCACTAGTTTATTGGAGTAAGATATCATTTTATTTATTTTTATAATGCATTAATGTCAATGGTTGCCTTTATACTAATTTCTGAGCTCAGAAAGTATTTAACTTAATAGTTAAGATGAGAAGGAGGACATTAAGATCTGACTTGAATTTGGGATTCAAAAGTAGCATAATTAAATTTGAATTCAGGTTTCAAAGGCAACATAATTTTAACTGATTGGACATTAAGCTTAGAAAAAATGGACAATGAGTTATAATAGGGAAAAGTATCATTGTGTGCAACTATTTAAAATATGTTTTGGCAGAATGAAGAAAATAGCAAGGTGGTATACTCTTTGGAGGACAACCATCCTGAAAAATTTCAACTGGCTAGTTGCAAGAATTTGATCATAGGCTATTTTTGGAATATTTCCTTAAAGAATATCCCATTTTATGCAGAGATAACAGAGATGAGGAAGCAAGTTTCTAAAATGTCAAGCAAAGGATCTATTTAAAAATGGTGCTGAAATATTCCCTCTTTTTCTCTTTCTCTTTTCAAGGCTCTAAGCAACTAACAATCAGAAATATAAGAAAAGAGCCCTCAGTAAAAATAAACTTACCAAAAACAATCTCAATAGTATCAAAAGAAGACATAATACAGGTGAAACTCAAAAAAATCAGAATATCGTGCAAAAGTTCATTTATTTCAGTAATGCAACTTAAAAGGTGAAACTAATATATAAGATAGACTCATTACATGCAAAGCAAGATAGTTCAAGCCGTGATGTGTCATAATTGCGATGATTATGGCTTACAGCTCATGAAAACCCCAAATCCACAATCTCAGAAAATTAGAATATTACATGCAATCAATAAAACAAGTATTGTACATAGAACAATATCGGACCTCTGAAAAGTATAAGCATGCATATGTATTCAGTACTTGGTTTGGGCCCCTTTTCAGGGATGGAATCCCATCGATATAACTACCAGTTCTGTTGCTCTGTGTTGCGCGCGCATGCGCGAGTCACGTGAGTGCAAATTACTGACCTGCTGAGCTGCCCGGACAGCTGAGTGCAGGTGCGCAGCAGTTGGAAAAGCCCTTTTTTCCTACTTTTTCAACCGCAGCTGTGTCGCACAAAGCAGCTGAAGTTGAAAAAGCAGGAAATAAAGGTCAAGTAAGAGCCCGGGCGGGTGGGTGGGCCAAAACAGCAGTAGGCATAGAACCGGTTTTATGTCTGCTGCTCTTCAGAGCAGCCAGTTCTACAGAGGCAGACAGAACCAATAGAATCTCACCCCTGCCCCTTTTGCGGCAATTACTGCCTCTGTAGCGTGGCATGGAAGCTATCATCCTATGGCACTGCTGAGGTGTTATGGAAGACCAGGATGCTTCAATAGCGGTCTTCAGCTTTTCTGCCTTGTTCGATCTCATGTCTTTCATCTTTCTCTTGGCAATGCCCCATAGATTCTCTATGGGGTTCAGGTCAAGTGAATTTGCTGGCCAATCAAGCACAGTAATCCCACGGTCATTGAACCAGGTTTTGGTGCTTTTGGCAGTGTGGGCAGGTGCCAAATCCTGCTGGAAAATGAAGTCAGCATATCCCCATAAAGCTCATCTGCGAAAGGAAGCATGAAGTGCTCCAAAATCTCCTGGTAGACGGCTGCATTGACCCTGGACTTAATGAAGCACAATGGACCAACACTAGCAGATGACATGGCTCCCCAAATCAACAGACTGTGGAAACTTCACACTGGATTTCAAGCATCTTGCAGTGTGTGCCTCTCCATTCTTCCCCCAGACTCTGGGTCCTTGGTTTCCAAATAAGATACAAAAGTTGCTCTCATCAGAAAAGAGGACTTTGGACCACTGAGCAACAGACTAGGTTTGTTTTTCTTTAGCCCAGGTAAGACGCTTCTGACGTTCTTTGTTGTTCAGGAGTGGCTTGACAAGAGGAATACAAAATTTGAAGCCCATGTCCAGGATCCGTCTGTGTGTGGTGGCTCTTGATGCATTGACTCCAGCCACACTCCTTGTGACAGTCCCCCAACACTTTTGAATGGCCTTTTCCTGACAATCCTCTCCAGGCTGCTGTCATCCCTGCTGCTTGTGCACCTTTTTCTTCCACACTTCTCATTTCCACATAACTTTCTATTAATGTGCTTTGATACAGCACTTTGGGAACATCCAACTTCTTTTGCAATTACCTTTTAAGGCTTTCCCTCCTTATGGAGGGTGTTGATGGTTTTCTGTCAGGTCAGCAGTCTTTCCCATGATTGTGATTCCTACTGAACCAAACTGAGAGACCATTTAAAAGCTCAGGAACCCTTTGCAGGTGTTATGGCTTAATTAGCTGATTAGAGTGGGACACTTTGAGCCTAGAATATTGAACCTTTTCACAATATTCTAATTTTCTGAGATTGTGGATTTGGGGTTTTCATGAGCTGTAAGCCATAATCATCTTAATTATGACACATCACAGCTTGAACTATCTTCCTTTGCATGTAATGAGTCTATTTCATATATTAGGTTCACCTTTTAAGTTGCATTACTGAAATAAATGAACTTTTGCACGATATTCTAATTTTTGAGTTTCACCTGTATGTCTGTTTCTGCATCCCAGCATTCAAAGCTTGCCTTCCCCACAGACCAAATGTGAAAGCCAGATCTTCATTTCTCTCAAGCAATCCAGGAGGAAAAAAAGTAGACTGCATCCCCATAAGGAGGGCTTTTCTCAAGATGAAGGCAGCAACAACAATAAAAAAGCCCATTTCCAAGACCCTGTCAGATATTTACCTGGAGGGAGTTGACCCTGTTTGATTTACTTGGATGGGCAGATGAATGTGGGAGAAGACAGTCTTTAACTTGGTCCATAAACCTAGCGCATTACACCTGGAAACCAAGTGGCAGCCAATTCTGCTCTTGATGCAGTAGGGTCACTTGAAGCTATCCAGAAACTTATTGCTGTCTGTCAGTTTTTGTGATAGCTTCTAAGTGCTTTCCAAAAGCAGTTCCATGTAGAATGCATTGATGGTTATTCAAATGGGAGGTGATTAGGACATAAAGGACTGAGCAGGAATGGTTGCAAATGATACACAGGATGTAACTGCAGAACTCCTCTTGGTCACAGGAGCTATCTGTGTAGTTCATGAGGCCCACGAAATTGTAAAACACATCTGGGTGGGGAACTACAGCCTTCTTAAGAGCCTAAAGTAGTGCTTTGCTAAAATTATTTGGCATATAAACCCAAGGCCACTTTGTCTTTGGGGTTCATGTTTGAAATTTTTCCTCATCCACATCTGATGCCCCCCTCCCCCAAGCATTTCTATTGTGTATTTTTAAAAAAGCTAGAAATATTCATTATAACTTTATAAACTAATAATTATGTTATAAAGAGACAGATCAGTATATAATATAGGTTAACAGCAGTAACACTATTTCTAGCACAATTATGGTACAGCTACAGCATTACTATTTTTAACATTGTCATAGTATTTATGATACTCTTCATCATTTTTTTTCTTGGACATTAATTTTACAGCAATTATTTTACTGCTACTCTTTGTAAAACTATATAGCTATTATCCCCATATGAATCTTTAAAAGGCTCCTTCCAACATTCTCATTGAAATTTCAACACAAATCATTTCATTACTTCTGTTTTTATTTCCAACCACTCTGCAGGACTGTAGCCGCCTTTGCTCACTTCCCAAACAATTTTTATTTCATCAGAATAATGAAGTGTTTGTATTTTCTGTCTCTTAATTTTAGCTCGTTTTGACAACATACTTTGCAACTATTATTTTTTTTATGGGCACTTTGCACTACACAATACCTTTCTCTCATCCTTATTATTTTGCAGCAATCTTAAATTGTTTTTTTCTCCTTACACACCACAATTTTACTTCATCAGTCATGCTTTTTCACACTTAGTTTAGTCTGCATACTTGAATGATTTTCTGTAATATTTTTTTTCACTTTGTTCCAGTTTTCCACATCCTTTTTTCTTAGCTCTACTTTCTGTTCATTCTAATATATCTTATAACACTTTTTCATACAGAACTCATACTTTCCCTGTTGGCAGTTTCATTTACTTTCATTCTTTTTTCTTCTTCCTTTTCCACTTTTAATACTACAGAATAATGATCTATCCCACAATCAGCATCTTCTTCATTTTATATCCTTCACTAATCCTTTTCAATAAACAATTTTCTCATGAACAAATCTGATTATTTAAAGACTTATATTCTATTCTTTACCCTGTGTATATATGACTATACTTATATTTAAACCATGTATGCAAAATATTTTTTTTTTCTGAAGCTCACCAGTTTCTACTTTATTCTTAGTTCTCTGAATGGCACAATCACTTTTACTATATTCTCATCTTATTTCCACCAATCCATTCATGTCATCCAAAAATATTTTTTGCCTGGATTACTTTCATTCAGGATGTTGTATGATTTTCTCATATTTTTCATATTTTCATTAGCACTATTCATTGTAATGAGCTGTCAGCAACCTATGGATTCATACTTTCATACAAAGCCAGAACAACACTGCAATCAATTAATACTTTTGACATATATTTTAACACTTTCGCTCACAATTAAATAATTACTTTGCACATTTTCATCAGCTCTGCTCTGTATGTTCAAGCTGTCCATAATCAAATCTTTAACATCCTTTCCCAAGTGTTAATCTGTTTACAGGAAAGCACATTTTTAACGCTGAATTATCATTTCAATGAAGTTGAGGATATGAAACCATTTTGAATTCATGGGCATGTGTAAGATGTAGAGAATATGTTTTTGCATATACTATGCAACTACAGTTTTTCAAATATTTGTTTTCTGCCAGTCAGCATTCCCACACTCATCTTACTAAGCAGTTAGATCAAAGGAAGGGATAAAATGCATAAGACACAGAAGTGTGGGGAAAAGATATTAAGCCACTAACATATTCCATGATGTATAATTGTATACCCATTTTCTGTTTTTTCTTTGCATTATCTCTTCTTTTTCCATTACTACTAATAGTACAATCTATAGGGCTGGTGTGGTGGCTTAGATGTTAAGATGCTCACCTCACACGAGGCTGAGACCTCAATTCTAGGCAACAGCAGCTGTTCCTCTTAACAGGGCACAAAGAGAAAATACCTGTTGCGAACTCCATGTAGGCATCAGGAAGGATATCTGGCCAGGAAACATTCAGCTCCATTCAGTCTTCCTGACTCCACACTGACACAAGGGATTACAGGGTCGTAAAAAGAAACAAGAATAAAACCCTAATAATACGATCTACAGCAGGATGTCAAACTCAGGTTTCAAACTCATGTCGTCGCAGCATCATCATGTGACATCGTGAATTTTTTCCCCTTTCCTAAACCGGGCATGAGTGTGGCTGGTGCATAACGCATCCGGGCCATGCGCTGCAAATTTGACAGCCCTGGTTTATAGGCTTTCAGTTTGTTTAGACTTGCAATCCAGTTTCCTATTTTTTTCTTTTCATGGCTGCCATCTTTCTCTTTCCTACCTTGATTTTCTTCTCCTTTCCTCTTTCACACTTCCAATGTTGTGGCTCAAATTGCTCTCCTCCAGAAGTTTTTTGTTGCATGGTTTGTAGTATGCTTTGGAAACTAAACCCCAAGTGTAGTATGCTTTGAAAAGCTTTGTACAGCTGAACTTATGGTAGATAACTTAGGGGCAACGATAGTGTACACTCTCCACCCTTTATCCATTTTAAGCTCTCTTGGATGTGTATTGTTGAAGAGATTTCTGCTATATCCATACCAAGCCGGCTCATGTCATCTTAATATAATGCATTACCTCACCTCACCTCACCCTACCCAATATTGCTGGGGAAGACTTTTGTATTAATTTTAAATAAGTAAGCTACATTGGTCTATGTGGCTCTTCTGAGGTAGTCCTCAAATTACAACAGTCCAGTTAGTAACGGTTCAAAGTTACAATGGCACTGAAAAAAGTGACTTGATTATTTTTCACACTTAATGACCATTGCCACATTCCCATGATCATGTAATCAAAATTCAGAGTGATTCATATTTATGATGGTTGCAGTGTCCTTAGGTCAGGTGATCCCCTTTTGCAACTTTCTGACAAGCAAAGTCAGTGGGGAAACCAGATTCGCTTAACAACCGTGTCACTAACTTAACTGCAGTGATTCACTTAACAACTGTAGCAAGAAAGGTTGTAAAATGAGACAAATATCTCATTTAGCAGCATAAATTTTGGACTCAAGTGTCCAGACTTTTTGTACTATAGATGAATATTGGATTGCACTGCCATGCAGCGAATTACTAAAATTCACTAATAAAAGTATTGCAGCATGTTGTGTAATATTTTGAACTTAAATTGTGTTTGAAATGATTTATTTTGGCAAAGAAATGCTCAGAAACACTTTCTTAAGCTCAGAAATGCTTATTAAATGAACCCAAACAGCAATATCACACTCAAAATGAAATGCTTTGAATTTGAAACAGTTGAAATTCAGAACAGATTGATTGATATGTGCCATCAAATCCTTTTCAATTCCTAGTGACCACATAGATTTTCTCCATGGCAATCTATCCCCAATCTGTTCTTTCAGGTCTCCCAATGGTGCACTTATCTCCCCTGTAACTGAGCCAGAACATTTTGACTCTGTCTTCCAAATATATTTCTTAATTAATCAACAGTTGCAGCAAATTTATTGGCATAAATTAACATCCCTTCTCCATGTTGAGAAATAAAAAACGTTTAACAGAACAAGAGTTGGAAGGGACCTTGAAGGTCTTCTAGTCCAACTTCTGCTCAAGCAAGAGACGCTATACTACTACAGACAAATGGTTGTCCAATCTCTTTCTAAAGCCTCCAGTGTTAGAGCACCCACAACTAATGGACGCAAGCCAAGCTACTGATTAATTGTTAAATTAAAAGTTTATAGATAATAATTTGGAAAGATTTTCTATTGTATAATTTCTGATATATGCTTTTGCATTTTTCTCTAGTATCCCAGTACCATGGAGAAAAATGTTATTGCTGTAAAAACAGTAGAAGAGAAAACAGGTAAGTATTTTTAAAATGTTCAGCTCTTCCCTATTAACCTTGATTCAGTAATCTTTGTTCTAGTAAATTATGGTTTAGATTACTGCAGTATGTTCTATATGGAACTGCCTTTGAGGATAATCTCAAAACTTCAAATAGTCCGAAATACAGCAGCAGGAATACTGATTAGAACTGGGTATTGTAAAAATATTAAGTCAATTTTCTGTATTCTTCTTTGGGTCTCAATGCAATCCATATTCAAGTGCTAATATTAATCTATAAAGCCCTTTAGGGCATGAGACCATGTTATCGGAAGGATTTTTATTTATTTGTTTATTTGACTTTATAAGCTACCCAACTCCAATGGTCTCTTCCTGGATGTTTCTACCTGTTGCCTGGAGATTGTTTTCAGAAATGTCTGTCCCAGGCAAGGCATAGCACATATCCCCATGAACACACATACACACTCTTGAGAAGTAAAAGCTTTACTTGGAACTTAGGCAGTGACAGGCAAAGCTTTTGTGCAAATGCATGCATAAAAACAGCAAAGCCTCAAATTCCCAGACTGTTCGCCTACAATGAGCTCTGAATAGCCAGAGTGCAAAATGGGGAGTAGAAACAGGTTACAATCAAAAAACCCAGATGTGTGTCTGCAGAGCCTGGTTCCAAGAAGTGGAATTGTCTCAGGCAACAGGCTCAGGTTGCAAATGTTCCAGCAAGCAGAGCAGTTACTCCCAACAGAATTATCAGACAGTGATGGCTCTTAAATGGATCCTGTGCCCTTGCCATGGAATGGGTTACACTGATCTGTCCTGTTCTCCTCTGCACACAGTTCGGCATGCTGTAGGGTGGGAGGACATCTGGGATCCAGCCTTCATCAGCTTCAAGGTGACTTGAATGTTCCACAGTCATGCCAGCCTCAGGTGCCTAGTTGCTAAACTTCCTTTAAGGCTAATATTTGTCTTTAGCATCTTGAGCATCTTCCTCATTTCAGACTCTTCTGAGTCTGAGCTGGCCATCACAAGAGATCTTATTGTTGAGATGAAATGAATAGTCACAGGCTGAAGCCTTTTCCATGATCTGGTGCTAATTTTATTAACTTTTTGGCACCAAGCAAATATGTATTAATACTCTCAACCTTTAAATATATTCATATTAATTTAAATTTTATATGTTGCATGGAAATATTTTCATTAATCGGGTGGCTGTTTTAATTTTTATTGTATATTTTAATTCAGATTAATTACAGTTTTACATTGCAATTTTAATAAAATCACCCTTCAAAACTTAGTTTTGAAAAGCCACATAAAAAGTTTAAGTAAAACTTAAGTAAGATTTACTTTCTTTTTTATTTAAAATGATCAAAAAATGTTCAGTTAATTTCATGTAACTGAGTACACATACAAATGTATTCTAGAATGCCTGTTTAATTTTAATCCACTAATAAAAATATACATAAAACTATAGAAAATGAATCTTTTCTTGTTGAATTTATTGCCTTTAATTAGTTGAAGAACATTTATGAGGTGATGCATGCTGTAATAGTGACGTGGTATTTTTATATAGAAATGTATAAAATATTTGAAATGATAGTCGTTTACTACAGTTTACAGTATTTATGCACTTGTATCTAGTACTCAGTGAGAAAAATAAATCTTTTTGACCGGCTTAGTTGATGAGGGCAGATGACTTAGACAATGTAAATGCCTTTCTGTGTTTTAGCTCTTTGGTGGCAGAGAAGTAAACTGGCATTCCAAACTCGCTGCATAGCTACAATATGACAACATAATGTTAAAGCTGTAAACAAACACCATTCTGCTTGGTAGAGGAATGGAAGGAGGACAAGCTATAAAAATGCATACATAATAGCAGGATAACAAGATTTTAAGCCTCTGTGTCTGTGGGCAAGGAAAGGAGAAAGTGATTGAAAAGTGGTCTACCTTGGGTTTGATTGGAGATGAAATAAGCTGAATTTGGGCCAAGAGATGACAGGCAGTATGATGAGAAATCATTCATATGAAGAAAAAAACCCACAGCTCTCATTATTTGATGTAACATTGCTTGGGAAAGCTGATGTATTCATTTAACTAAGGTCAGCTGCATTGAGTTCTATGGTTCTTTAGAGTGAACATGGATAGGATTGCACTGTCAGCTAATTACTAAAATTCACTAATTAATGTATTTCACTAATGTAGTGTTAGGTGTACAGATAATCCTCAATTAGCAACTGCTTCATTTAATGACTATTTAAAAGTATGACCTTCATAGGAAAGTAAAGATCAAGATTAGCACAGCTGTAGTTTCATTTAGTGACTGCTTTGCTTAATTTGCAAAATTCCAATTGTAATCACTAAACGAGAACCACTTATATTACTTTGAGTTTAAATTGTTTTATTTGAAATAACCTATTTCTGCAACTTAGGAAAAGTCTTGAGCTCAAAAATGCTTACATGAGCATCAGAAGAGTGACTGAAGTTCTAAGCGTTACAGCAGTACTGATAAATGCTATGGATATCAAAGAAAAACTGGCTATTTTTTAAGGGGACAATGATGTGAAAGGGAGGCCCATATATTTGGGTGGAAATGACATGATTTCTATAGTATGAAAACTGTCCTTTGATAGTCATTCAAATACCAGATAACTACCAAGTGGATATAGTTAGGGCCTAGCCTTTTGTGGATCCTGGTCTTAAAATACGGCACAAGACAACAGTTGTTTCACCTGAAACATGTTGGTTTACAAGTTAAATGTCTCAGAGCAGAAATGAAACAGCAGTAGATTTTCAGATGGTTCTGTAGTGCAGACTTTGGCATCTCTCACCAATAACCCTGCTGAGAGAGGTTCCTCGTTGGTTCCTTCTGCCCATTTAGAGGGCTGAGGAATAGAACTGAATAGTCATAATCCTTTATTTTTTGGCTCTAGTTTTTGCTTCCTACCATTTGGGTAAATAGTGACGAGGTGTAGCTGAGTGAGAAGAAGATCGAGTTCTCTGTCAATTTCTATTCTCCACTGTATGGAGCTGACATTTCCTCGGAAGCTTTAGAGATAAAAACTAGTTAATCCATAGCTTCTTAATCTTCATTGTCTACCTACCTGGATTATCAGTTTTATATTTATCTTTCTGTCCTGTAATACCTCTCCTCTTTCCTTGAGACTACACTCTGGTCAGATCTGAAAGAATTGCTAGGTGTTGCGACCCATTTTGATAAGAAAGAAAACATATATGCACGTACATACATACAATAAAAGTCTTTTCTTCAGTTGATAGGAAATATTTAATTACTAGGCCCTGGCAGTTATAATGGAACATTTGATACTTTGCAGCAGTGAGTAAAATGGAGCTATATAATATTTTTCAGCTATGCATAAGCATCCCATTCAGTTTCATATATTTTTATGACTATTGCGTACCTGCTGAAAATTATGTTGGAGCAGAAATATAAGCAAATTCAGGATTATGAGAAAATGCCTATGAGCCATTTTTCTAAAGTAAAAGGTGTATCTCACGACAATCTGTGGTTGCTGTCAAAAGAGATAATTCATTCTTAGTTCTGCGATTCATTTCTGTAGTTCAGAATAATTTAGCAATAATAATCATCTGTGGATTATATCAATTATGTTTTCTATTACTCAAACTCTTCAAGCATCTTTTTTTTAAAGCTCTTAGTTTTTTTTTAAAAAACCACAGATTTATTCAAACGATTGTTCCTTGTCCCTAAATGACTGTCCCAATCCCCTTCTCCCGCCAAGAACTGCCTTCTTATCCATTGTGGCTGTCAGATTGAGGTCACAGAGGTAGAAACGTCCTGTCTTCAGGAAAAAAGGATCTCATTGCAATATAGTTACTAGTACAAAATACACTAAAAGGATCTGCACCTATAATACAAATACTAGTCAGGAAATGAGTAAATAATTACTACTTCTGGGAGGAACTGGAACCAAGATTGGTCATTCCATCAGTTCAGTTTCCAACTGTTGCTTTACATGTTTTGTTTTGTTTTGTTTTTTAAGGAAATAATCTGTTGGAAGGAATACCAGGTTATTTTTCAAAATATTCAAAATTCGTATTTGCCATGGCATGCATTTTTAATACAGTTTTTTTCTTTGGGAAATAATCAGCATAAGACTCCCTGTAAATATGTCAAGTGGAAATCCATATACAGTGCCACTATGTCTATTTAAAATGTACTGCAGGATGCTGTTTCCAGGGAAGAAATATTCAGATAAGGTTTTAGAGAATGCTTTTTCTCAAGAGCAAATAATGGCCTTGCTCCAGGCTATTTGCCCACCCAGGTTATCAATTAACATCTTCCTGAAACATGGATTAATCAGGAATCATTAAATATTAAAATGCAAATTGATTTTAGAAGCCAGTCACGTTTGCATTGTTGGTCAATATCTATAATTTGAGAAAGGAGCTGTGCTTTAATTTTTAGAAAGGAGCTTTTTTCTTGTCACTGATTCCGTTCAGAGCAAAAATAAATGTTTGTTGTCCAAGAAAATCGCTTTAGACTTCAAACATTGGCATTGCTAGATGGCAGAGAGGTAGTTTATGCTCTTAGGATGTACTTTAGAATGCAGAGTGAGAAAAATGAGCTGTTTTTGCTCTGAAGTGCTGACCCAGGAAGATACTTGAAGCTTGTAACTAGCAACACAAGTGCCTTCCAAAATTAACTCCCTGACTGCTATTTGCCAAAATTTAGTGTGATTTCAAGGCAGTTCCAAGAAGTTCTAAAAAGTTTGAATTTAGCATTATATTTTATGTTTGTTATCACCATCACAGTAGATTTAAATCAGTTGTTCCAAGACTACTAGGCAGGGTTGTTGGCATTCCTAGATTAACATTCTGCAATATTCTTTGAATGCTAAAGCAGAAAACATTAACTAAATCCCTATATGGCTTCCAAGCCTTCTTGCTGATATTGTTTCATTTTGTTTGTTACTCTGAAAACTTATTCTTTTATTATCAGACTTGTCTACAGGAGTCATATATCGGAGAAGGATTGCAACATGCCAAAATGTAATTCCACACATTTTAAGAAAGGTAACTAACTTCAATCCATTAAAATTCATTATAAACATGATATAAGCAAACTATGTTTTTGTTCAAAATTCATTAGTTTAACTTTTCGGAATTACAAATGACAGCATTTAAAATCTGACTTTGTGTCTTATAGAGGAGATAGCTGGTGTTTAAAGTCCTTATCTCAAAATGAGGATTTGTAAAACAATCAAACTAACATTTTTACAATATAGTTAATTTCTAGAATCAAAATGGTGATTCTTGTTTTTTAAACTTCTAATATCTTCAACTTTCAAATTAAATTGCATTATTTATGATATACTGTATGTTCTGCTATGTACCATACAATTTTGTAAAGTGCTTTTTTAATCTAACATATTAAAAATATAATAATTCAATTTTATCACATTTCTTTTTACTCTTTCCATGCCTCATCTAGATGGGAAAGCATAAAATTTTCAGGTATCAAAGAGAATGAAAAATGAACCCAAATGTTTTGAGTAATTATATCTTGTGTGCAAACAGTTGATGCTTTCTTTTGGATTTGTTATGTTAAAGTGGACTTAAAAAGAAAAATAAAATGGCACAGATTAACAATGCTTTGCTTTTAAATGTTGCAATTGGCAACATTTAACAAGTTGCTAAGCAGTGGAAATAACTAATAAAAGCTTGCATATTTATCAAATGTCAATGTTGTGTCAGTGGTTACATGTTACTGATAGATATTAGCCTTAATATAACTATTAATGGTTTTAAAATTATTTACTAATGTACATAAACTGATCTTTTTTTCCTCACTCCATTTATTGACCATTGTAAATGTTACATTTGACAGATTAGTACCCTGAAAGTATCAGAAGTCTACTTAGAAGAGGAGTCGTGGCTTAATATGCAAGATAGAATTATGTCTATGAAGACTCATTGTCTTACGTGGACAGAGTATGCCACCCTAAATGAAGAATCAGTCTTCAGAGAAAGCTCTGAAAATCCGAATTGGTAAGGTGTAGTAGGTTCATTTATTAGAAAGTGGTATTTGTATTTTCATTTCATGTATCACCTTCAATAGGAAGAACTGAAGGTTTTACCTTGGACATCCATGATGGTTCTTAGTAATATAGTAAGTATGCAATTTATGAACTACCACAAACCAAGGCTTCCTCCTGCATGTATATTGAGATGCATTGAAAACAGATTTGGGGCCCTTCTAAGATTTTAACATGTTCTTATGGTTTGTCAAACAGCTTACAATTGATAGATATGATGTCATGCAGCTCTATAAAAGTCATAAAGTCATAAGGCCTTACTTTTATATTCTTTATACTGCTATCATTATTTATTGGTTGCAATGTTTTTGTCCCACTTTTCACACTAAGAAGTTGACCATAAATATTTTAATAATAATCATTTTTGGAAAACTGTTACAAATTAAAAAGAAGCAATATTGGCAGACAGATATAAAACCAACAGTAACATTAAAACAATCATTAAATCAACAATGTTCTGAAAATTTATTTATTTCTCCCTTTTTTATTTTTATAAAAAGACTCTGATGTAAACTGTAACCTTATGGCCTTTGGCATTCCAGGACTGTTATAGAGGAGGGGTTGATCAGCCTAACTTCAGTGAAAGGGATCCCACCTTAAACGGAGGAATGTAACAAGTCCCTTTTCTCAATGTTTGCAAAGCATAAGAACTCCAACATTAGGAGAGGAAAAAGTAGAGAAGATAATCTAGAATCTGAAAGATCCAATCCTTAATAATACTTCATCCAGAGAGAAAATGTATGCCAACCCTGCAGCTGATTTAATAGAATTATTTCCCATTATTCACAAATAACAACAACCAAAGATGTGTGTTGTTTGTATGTGTGTATTAACATTGCAACTGGGACTGGAGATTAAGACTCAAATGCCTCTCTGCCCCTACTTTTAGTCCAGGGGTGTCAAACTCAAGGCCTGCGGTCTGGATTCGGCCCATGATGTGGTTAAATCCAGCCCACGGGGCTATTCCAGTCTACCCACATCACTTTAGCCCAGTCTACCCAATGCAGAGAGGAAAGATCAGGCCAGCAAAGCTTCGGCCTTGTATACCTGGTGCGAAGAGGAAAGATCAGGCCAATGTAGCTTCAGCCCAGTCTACCCAATTAGGCCAGTGTGGCTTTGGCCTGGTCTACTCAATGCAAAGAGGAAATACGCCAGCAGTTTGAGAAGTGGTGTCAAGCTGACCATGCCTACTTAGTTGGCCACACTACCCAGTCAGCCACGCCCCTTGGCCCCCCCAAGGTCAACCACAGCCGTGATGTGGCCCTCAATGAAATTGAGTTTGACACCCCTGTTCTAATCTATTGGTTGCATTGCTCAGAGGCCACTGGATAATTCCTTGAAGTCTCCAATCCTAAAGGGCCTTGGGAGGAGAAGAGTATTGTTCTAAATGCCTGCATGAAAGTCCCATGAACACTTTTCTAAATCATGAGACTGTTGGTAATTCTCTTGCCAATACTATATATTTTGTATTTTGGGAATAACACAAGAGAAAAGCTTGCTTGGCAAATGTGTTTATGTGAGTACACAATTCCTTAAGAAGACATCCTATATTGATGTAATACTTCATTTGTAACAATAGGCTAATATAATGTTTTGGGGCTGTTTTGTTAAATTGAAGTAAAAAATGCCATATCCCTCAATATAAGCAAAGACAACCCATCACAGATCATATTTTTGTCTGGCATGTTATAGAAAACTTTGATTTGAAAAATATTTCAATGCAGTTCATTACTTCTACATTTAAAATATTTATTCAAAAGAATTGAAGATAGGGAAATATCTGTAAAATAAAATGTGCTAGATGCACAATGAGGCTGACATATGCAGAAGTTACGTTGAAAGTACATTTTTAATTGAAAACTCATAAAGAATTACCCCCCCCCCTCCAAAAAAGCTGTAGTTTGTAAGGTGTATTTTCTAAAATCTGGTTATACTTTAAAGATTTCGTCAAATGAAGGCAAACTTGGTTTTATTTTTGAGCTGCTTTGCAGTTGTTCTGAAAAATAAGCAAAAAGTAATGAACCATTGATAAAAACAGGAATAGCATCCAGACAATTGTAGTATAAAAGAAGAATATGTGGAGCTTAAAAATTGTCTTGCATGTTATAAGCACCTGGCTCACTGCAATAAATCTTTTTTAGAAAGCCCCATGAAATAAAAATTTAATGTAATAGTAACCAGTCCAAAGTTAATGTATTATAAAAAGTTAACTTTGGTTGAAGTAAAAGATATATGGATTTTTTTTGTATGAGCCCCATTTTCTGCAAGAATGCATTTAGTAGATAATTAGAATATTTTGGAGCAAATATTAGTCACTATGTTGTATTACATGGACACGCACAAAAGAGGTGCCACTTTGTTCATTTGGACTGAGACCCATTTTCCTATGGTTGGAATATATGAAAAGCTGTGTGCAGGGATATTTTTAGTCTGTTGATTAGTATTAATTGGATTAAAAAAGTGTTGGTTGAGAAGGATATGCTTTTGATTTCAGTCTTTGGTATGAAAAGAAAGCATAATTTAGCATTAGTTTTTTATGGCTCACTTTTAAAGACTGGAGTTGTAGAGATTGAAAAAGAGAGCAAATCAATTGGGAATGTTACATGAAAGTAAGTTTTGGAAACAACAAGTCCATTACAAAAATATATTGATCAGCCTCTTATTCTGAAGTGAGAGCGACATTCAGGTTTCCAGGAAAAGGATATGATTCTCCAGATGAGCTGTTCAGAGCATCCATTGATTGGGATGATGCTTCTGTCGCTTGTCTGGTAGGCTGGGCTTTAATTGTGAGGATGCTCCTCCTCCTCCTCCTCCACAGGACTCCTCCCTAGCATCCTCAGTTTATGTTCACCCTTCGTGGATATAGGCAGCTTAATTTCTTTTCCCTTGGCCGGAATAGCAAAGGCTTCAAAAAGAGACAACAAAAAGGTTTGCTTTTAAACTTAAAAAAAAAATCCTTTAAGGCTCTTCGTATCAATGAGCCAAGCAGCTCCCTACGGCATATAACATCAAGCCGAGAGAGCTCACCGTAGCTTCAGATAATGATCTCGCCCCCAGGGCAGTCGGAGGCGATAACGCCTCAGCCGCATGGCTAACAACTCACATTTCTTAGCCCAGGCCATTATGACCTTTTCAAGCCGAGCTGCTGCAATTGCCGCCACCCGCGCTCGATGGGAGTGGTTCCATTTTAAAAGGGTCCGAGGCTTCTCTCTCTCCCCTGGGAACACGGTCTGGGGCGGGGGCATCAGCGCCCGTCTGTCCCACTGTGCCTTTTTATTCAGGGGGAACTCTGCAGTATTGACTCCCCACAAGGCGCAGAAGTGCTGCTGAGCTGATTTTACTCATTACATGCCTAAAGAGATAACAGCCGGCGCCATTGCAGACTCACTAACCACATGGTAGTGTAGTGATCTGCATTTTATTTCTGGAACTGTGAGAGGCCTTTCTTCCCCCAAGCAGGGGTCTCCTTCCTGGAACCCGGGGGAAATCACCCTAATACATATACATATACATACGTACATACATACATACATACACACACACACACACATACATACATATAAACAAAAAATGGCTGCCAAGCCTGACACACAAAATTAAAAAGAACCCAATACACAAGCCTGAGGATGGCAGATGAGATTCTGCCAAAATGTCGCTATAATAAAAGCACAAATACTAAAACGTGGGAAAATACCCGAAGAAACGTAAATACCATATACATATACAGTATATATAAAGTTTTCTTAAGTTTTTGTGGGTATTTATATGTATGGTATTCAGCTTTGTTTGGGTATTTCCCCACGTCATTATAGTTGTGCTTTTAAAGTTGTAGCGACGTTTCGGCAGAATCTCATCTGCCATCATCAGACTTGAGTATTGTGTTCGTCTGTGAGTCAGGTTTTCACAGCTGTTTCTGTTTTAAATTTGGTGCTAGCCTACTGCTGTGTTAGAATGGTTTTTTCTTCATCCTGATTGGTTGGGAGTCTTGGTCTGTGTTTACTGGTCTTGGAGTTTGCTGTGTTCTGCTTGATTGATGTTTCTAATATCTTCTGTCTGTTTTGTAGTGTTTTTTTGTCTTCATTGGCTGGCAACATTGTGTTTCCTGTGTTGGAGGCTTTTAGTACAGCTTGGCTTTGGGTAAACGGACGGCTATCATTTATTAGGAAGCTAAGTTTCATCTGGGTGCCTGGTTGGGGTGTTTTTGAGCTGGAGGTATCAGCGGTGGGGTCTGTTTGTGCCCAGGTGTTTGCTTGGCTTGTGGTGTGGAGATTTTTTTGTTTGTGAGTACAGGCTTCCAGATAATTGACAGTCTGGTGGAGTCATCTCTTCTATTCATGTTTTCAGGTCTTTTTTCAATCTCTATGGCGTCTGTTTACCCGGCACCGGATCAGCAGGGGCAATTTTAATTTTAAAACAACTTAATTGGTCCCTAGTTTATAGGAGGCTTAAGATGAGTATACTGAACTCCATCCTTCTGAGCTTCAGAAGGGGCGACTTTTTACCCTCCATTGACTTAATGGAGGCCTATCCCCACATTCCAATTAGATCCTGACATAGCAAATCTCTATGTTTTTGTTATAATGCTCAACGTTTTGAATACGTTGCCCTGTCCTTCAGGTTGTCACCTGCCCGAGGTTCTTAGAAGGTTCTGACGCCTCTGGCTGTCCATCTCAGGAACACCTGTTAGACAGCAGTGTTATTTAGATGACATTTCGTTATTATCTTTTTCATGTAAACAGGCAAAAGGGGAGGCCTTAGCATCGGTCATCACCTGGAGAGACTTGCAGTCCATTTCTTATTACCCATGCATACGCAAGCTTCTTGCACAGGGCTACAAACTTACGGCCTCCTGTAGTGCATTGATGTCATACGTGGGACGTCAACAAGGTCCTTACCGCACTCATGAAAACTCCTTTTGAGCCCCTGTAGACCATGAGTCTCCATTTTCTAACATACAAGATGGTTCTCTTGGTTGCCATTACATCGGCCAGTCACATCTTGGATCTAGCTGCCTTGTCAGTTAGGCAGGAGCTCTGTATTTTTCATACAGAGTGGTCCTTAGTCCAGATCCATCTTTCACCCATAGATAAATTCGGGTTTCCACAGACCATAGGAACTGATACTCCCATACGTTTGTCTGAGACCGACATAAAATCTGGTACGACAGTGGCACCGTCTAGATGTAAGGTGAGTTCTCTGCATATATTTCAACCGCAGAATGTGTGTTAGGAAACGGAGGTTCTCTTCGTTTCTTTTCAACCACCCACCATTGGGTAAAAGACCTCTTCCTCAATGATCAGTAGGTGGCTGAGAGCACAATTACCAAGTCCTACGAGACACAGTCTCTTCCTGTGCCCAGGGGCATCACTGCTCATTCGACCTGGAGCACTGCTATGTTGACGACATGGGCCACAAGCACTAACAGAGGAAATTTACAAGGCGGCAACATGGGCCTTGCCATCGCCTTTTATTTAGAAACTATTAGAATGATGTCTTCGCCTCTGCAGAGGCTGCCTTTGACAGGAGAGTTACAAAGGGTCCATAGGGACCAAGAAAAAGGGGGATCCGAACCAGAAGGAAGCCCTCCCATAGGATACGCCAAGCTTTGTTATGTCCCAATCAATGGATGCTCTGAACAGCTCATCTGGAGAAGTAGCATTGGTACTTACCTGACACGCCCTTTCTTTGTGAGCTGTGAAGAGCATCCATCCCCATCCTTATTCATCTGGTGGGATGCTATTCCAGCCAAATATTAGAAAGGGTGAAGGAGAAGAAATATTTCATCACTTCGACTTCGCCAAAACTGGGAATGCTAGGGAGGAGTACCAAGGAGGAGGAGGGACATCCTCACAATTAAAGCCCATCCTACCAGACAAGCGACAGAAGCATCATCCCAATCAATGGATGCTCTTCACAGCTCACAGAGAAAGGGCTTGTCAGGTAAGTACCAACGCCCCTTTTCATCCTCGGTTAACATAATTAAAACAGCAAAGGGCATCAGTTTAATTTTGAATTGTTTTCCACTAAAACATATCTATATTCTAATTCCTGTTGGACTCTAATATTAATCAGGGTTTAAAATGAGATGCAGTATTTCCATCCTTCAAATGATAATGGTAGTAATTCTGAAATTTCATTTCAATAGTTGGGAGAGTCTTTTCAAGTGTCAGTTGACTTAGCAGGATAAGTCAAGGATAAACTTTTTTGTAGATTGTATGAAAAGAACCCATGGTTCCTCAAAATAAAGGGATTTCTAAGGATTCTGATGTAGTCCCAGGATTTAATTTGGAAAGGAGGAATATAAAGTACTATCAAAATCTTCAGCAGAATGGTCAACAAAAGCTCGCTCATGCAACATGACTGTTGATAGACCTCAGGAAAAATTCCCTTGTATGAAACAGTATACTGACATATGGTTTGCTATTTCATATCATGGACCTGCTCTTTCTTTATAATCTGGTGCATTGTTTTCTTTGGACCTTCCCAACCACTAAGTAATCATCTTTTTTCCTGATGATAAAATAACATAGGCTAATGCACAATTGATACACTGTGACTGGGGAGAAAATAATAATTTACTAATGCTGTTGATTCAGAAAAGACAGCGAATGATCCATCAAGTTTACCTTGCAATTTGCAGTTTAAGTGTCAACATCTTCTCATCTTTTAACCTTAGATAGCACTTAGAGCCAAATGTAGGCTTATTTCTTTAATTTCTGTTGACAATAAAACAAAGGAAGAATTCTCTGGCTCAGATCAAAAACTTACCTGGTCCACTTTTTTAAAAAATGCAGTAGCCAAACAGGTGTTTTCAGGAGGCTCACAAACCTTGAGTTTCTGCCTTTCTCTATAGCTTATATATTTTCTTTGTGGATTTCATTTTTTTCTTTTCCAATTAATCCTGAACAACAGACCATGCTTAGTCTTTACTGTGTCATTCTGTATTTTTAAAACTTTTTAAAAGGTTCTTTGAAAAGTATTATTCTATTGTTTTCTACAATGAATCTATTGTATATACCACTCGTTCATGTCTATTTGTAACCTTTAATTTGGCATAACTGTGCCTCATAGGGCAGCAGTTTTTCAACCAAGGTACTTCAGGTGAACTAAGTTACAGAATGCATCCAAAATCCTATCTTGAAATTTAGCAAACTTCTGGCTGCTTCAGCAGACTTCATTACAATGGTCAGCTGCTGTCCTGTGATTGGCATTTCCAATGTTCCCTGACAACTTTTCAAAGTCAATGGGGAAGTTAGCAGGGAGTCTAAAATCAACTGTGGCAGGAACAGAGGAAGGGAAAGAGGAAGGGAGGGAGGGAGGGAGGGACAAGGAAGGAAGGAAGTCTTCTGATGCTCCCTGCTATCTTTCTCAAGGGAATTCAGTAAAGAGCTGGCAGGAAGTTGGAAATCGCTCCACTCCCACTATTTTTTTTTTGCCCAACTATGAACATTCTCTTTCTGTGTTTCGGTAAGGAAATATATCTGCAATGATTACCCAACAGGACATGGGTTGTCTAAGTAAGACTTGGTGGGAGAGAGCCCTCCATGGATATTGAATGTTCTTTGCTGTGGCTAGATAGCTTATTTTGAAGTGTTTCTATTCATCTTAAGTAATTTCTACTCGTATAGTTAAATTCCAGTAATGGCAGAAGCCTTTGGCAGTAAATAAACAAATGAAATCTTTGCATGGCAATATTGTATTGATAAAGTAACTTAAGTGATAAGTTCACAAAAACTAATTCATTAGAAAAGAGAAGTTGAATATTTATTGAGTGAGCTAAATAACATAAGCTAGCAGAAAGCAAGGAGAGTGGATATTCTAGGAAAAAATAGTGTGAAGATATCTAGAATCAATGTTTACCAAGCGAATAAAGTTCTTATAATGTCAACACAGAATTACTGTAGGATTACACCTTGAAATTATCAATTATAAGTTATCAATTATATACAAGGTACAATTGGCCCCCACCTTGTTGCTTTTCTGAAAGGTCCTTGAAGATGTGTTTTTGTCAGTGGACCTAGAGACCATGAATGGAGATGACGTCAATGAAATGGTTGATCTGATTGTGTTGTTCCCATGGAGGAGAGGGTTTTTTAAAATTAGTTTTTATGTTTTGGATTTTTTAATATTGTAAGCTGTCTGGAGTTACCTGTGTGTAAGTTGGGCAGCGGTATAAACTTGTATAATAATTATGGAATTGGGAAAAGCTCTGTTCTAAAAATGAAGATGAAATAAGATAAAACAAAATGTTTTTGTATGGTCTAGAATTGATAATAAGCTTAAGGAATTAATTCTACAGATCTTTTTTTCCCTCTCTCCATGCGTTTATTGGGGGTTTTTTGGTCCAGTTTAGCTTTATTTATTATAATACATCATAAATTCTTTTTACTTCATAGAATACATTTTTTCTTTTGTTAATGCTGTAGATTTCTGTATTTCACTATTAAAAAAACAACAGAGGAATGTGCAATAATCGTGTATAAGTGGTAACTAGCACAAAAGTTGGCTATTCCTGCAATTAATGCTTCATTAATACAAACAGGCTAGCTATTCTGTTGTATATACCTGTCCTTGTTCAGTCTACTGCTATGAATTACACCAGCTGTGCCAGCAACCAAAGTGGCTGCCAATTTTGGGAGCTTCAGGGAAACAATGTGAAGAATGACAAGTGCACTCCAAAAATTTTTGTATTGTCATTTAGAGTGCTATTTAGATGTAAACATTTGTATCTACAGTAATACCTCCTGCAATTTTCTGTAGTATACAGTATTACACACGGCTCTTGATTTCAAAGGCTATGTAGTGCAGTGAAATTGTGAATTGGCCTTAATTTTGATGCTGGGGATGTGGGGCCGAGAAACAATAACTTTATACTTTCTAACAGGATCTAAATATTTGGACAGAATATAAAGAAGGGGGAAGTTGAAGATTAAATATCTGCATCTGTGTTGTCTTTTAAAAAAAATTATAAACAATAGTAAATAACATAATAGAGACATTATTATTAAGCATTAAGCTCATAGAAACTTTGATATGATAAAATAAATAAATGCATGGAATTGTCTATCAATGCCATTTGTAGTTTTAATTGTACATTTCAAGCAACTTTAATTTACATTTTAGAAATTATATTGAATAGTGGCAAACTTTTCTCTTTAAAAATTTGACTTATCTAAACTATCAGGATGCTAACAATTTCTAGTTTATGTTGCATAAAAACCACTGTACCAAGCAACTATCTGTTTTTAATAATGTGATTTTTACATCTTATAATGCAATAAAGCAATTACTAGGGGGAAAAGACCACAATAATTTGCATAACCCCTCCTTCTCCATGCATGCATGCATACTTCTGGTGTATTTTATACAATGGCTCAAAATAACTTTGATTGTTTACTATAGACATGCTTTGCTTGCTGATATTCATTCATACTTATGATTATATCACTTTATCAAATACCTAAAGCAGTCTGTTGCTTAACAATCTGACAAAGTAAAGCTACTCCTCCTTTTCTTTTTCCTCGTAATTTTAATAGTCTATTTTAAAATTTAATAAGTAGCATAGATAGTTAGGTACTGTCAAGTTGGTTCAATTCCTCGATCAAACTGAAATTGATGATATCAATAAATAGTATCTGGACCTACCTTTCATAAATACCAATGCAAGCTTGTTTAAAAGTGAAATGAACAATATTCAGTTGAATTTCTTCTGAGGAAGGTAAGCAGTGGATTGCAGTCTTGTTGCTTTTCAATTAGGAATGTGAAATTTGATAGTTCTCTGTCTTTTATATGGATATTTTATTTCTTCCAGCTTTGAAAGTGATAACTATTGTTGGTGGGGTGGGGAAGAGCGAAATGGCTGTCGACAGTTTCTTTGGCTCATACATGTATTCAAGACATGATTATTAAATGCCATTAGAAAACAGTGCTGTCATATTACTGCAGTAGGAACACAGAAACCCATATTATATGTACCTCTATTTGTAGAGTTGAGTTAGAGCAAATGATCTCAACGTTTTCATTAATAATCACTAATGAAGTTTAAGTAGAATATGTTATTTAATATTCATTCTAAAACACTATATCACTTATTGTATGTTATATATTATATTTGCATCATGCAGACATATTTGATGACATAAGGAAGGTGTGAAACTTTAATGAACTAGATGTAAAACCATAGCCGAAACTCCCACACTTTTATAGTTTGTGATATGTGACCTTGAAGAGTTGATTTTTAATGTTTTCTAAGCTTTGACCTCATTATTATTCTAAGAAAGTTTAACACATGGTTTTGGAATTCATAATGACCATGACAGCCATGACAACCAAAATATATGAAGCCTAAGGCATTTTTCTATTTGTATATTTGACTCATTCTTTTTGTCATTAGCAAGTGTGGGTGAATGGATCCTTTATTAGTGGATTTTTCTAGTCCTACCTTACTCCAGGCTTTCTAGGCATTGTAGACAATGGTCCAATTCAGTTACGTTTTTATTTCATAGGACAGAGTTTGTTCAGAAAGGAAATATAACAGTAAAAGGCACTGGATTGCTGAATTGCTTACTGGAAATTTTTGCAAAATCCTTTTTAAATCAAGGAGTCAAAAGGGTAAGTGCTTTATTTTTTAATTTAATTCCCAGGTTCTTGATATCTAATGTGCTTTCTTCTGCTATATACAATATTCTGTTTGCTTTATATTAAAATGTGTCAAAACAAGTATTGGTACATAAGACATCCCTATATATGTATTTATTAGACTAATACAATAGGTCACCAGCTGCCTACATTACATTTATTCAAAGTTTTTATTCAAGCAGAACTTGGGTGAGCACTTGAAGCAGAATTATTCATATAAGTGCCTCATTTTCAACTAATCCATCTAATCATAAACTATCCCTGAGATATTTAGCTAGGAGAAAATGTGGCTATAGGATGCTGCTGCTGATAGTTGCTTTGTCATGGTATATTCCCAGAATCTAATTATAAGACTGAATATGTATATTCATTCACAAACAGACACATTGGTCAAGCAAATATGTGATCGTGTACATTATAAAATTGATCAGAAGAAAAATTGAGAACTGGCACTTTTAAATAATGTAAATAATTGATCCTGACCCATTTTGGGACTCTTGGGATAATTGTCAGAACTAGAAAAAAATTAAGATTGTATAGATAAAGCTTAATGAGATGAAGTGATACTACATGAGATCTTTTTATATTTATTTTTATTGATAACTTTGTTTTAACTCATTGGTCAGGCTTATTGTGGGATGCTGCCAGATATACTCAGAAACTTTATTTCAGTGATTATTTGACTTTCATCTTACTTGCAGATGTTCACCTTTTTCTTTCAGATGTTTCCATTCTCATCCCTTTCTGTATTAATAATATTGGCATAAGCAAAACAAGACAAATAAAAGATCAAAAGAATTTTCAGGTCAGAAGTACATGGATGCACTGGCTTGCACCTGGTGCAATCTTAAGAGTCAGAGCAAAGTCACATGATGCAGCAGATATTATAACATATTGAAACTGATATTAAATACAGCTTTCTTTTGTTTTATATTAATTTGTTTTATGTGAGATATAGCAAGATGAAGTAAGCCCATGATTATCTATAGAAGAAAATCCTACTACAGAGATCAGTTAAATTCTATTGTCTACATTTGCACATAACAAACAAGGTTTGTTACAACAAAAAGATCAGCTTAGCTGATAAAATGGCAACTGTTAGAACCTCAGTTATAAGGAATATATTTATTGGGCAGTACCATTATTTCAGTGATATGACTTGCAATTGATCATTAGTCATTTTATATATTGCTTTTTTCCCTCTTCTTTCCTAACTCCTATTTTAGAGGCAGCAATGCTATGAGGAAGAATAGGAAAGCAGCTTTCACACTGTGAACATAATTGATTCAATAAATAACATGTTAAGATTCCCAGTGCAAAACTCAAGAGTTCTCACATTTGTCAGTTCGTGCTGTATTTAGTAAATGGTGGCAAACTTAATTTAGATGGATGAGCTGTATTAGTCAGTTCTCACTTCCTGTGGAGATGATGAAAACAGATAAAGGAGCTGCAAGTTCCAATATTTAAAGTTTATAAAGAAGCATTTTGCAAGCCATTCTGAATTTTTAAAATGTGGATCATTTGGATTATTGGTTTGTAACTGATCCAAAGTTGGCACGGTAAACATAATTTTCAAATTCTATTAGGAATAGAAGATTTTATGGTATACTGCATTGTTTGAGCTGCCAGTTCTTTGTTACATATACAGAAGTTTCTCCTTTACCAGAGAATAAAAAGATCCCAATACAGCCACTGATATCCATATCTGAAAACAAACAGAATACAGTAAATACTAGAATCAAACTACAAAATTCTGATTGGTACCTGGTCAAAATTACAACAAGCTATAGCTCTAGGTTCCAGTTATGTATATGTTTATGTGTATGTATATGTATATGTATATATATACACACACATATATTGTCACCCCATTTCCTGAAATATTTGCAGGTTGTGACCAGAAAGACATTCAAAATTACAAAGCCCAAGCACTTTATTCATGAAATGTTAAGAATCTAAAAGAGAAACTTTTTTAGGAACTTGAAACTTGTCTTATTGCTTAGTTTTCTATGTAGACTTTTACTTGAGAGCAGCTTTCCCAAAATCGTATGGTATGGATAGAATTTATAGAATGCCTTGTTGTTTGACTACTTCCCATAGAACTCTTGTGATTTTATCCTGAATGTGAGCAGTTTATCAGTGAAACTTGTAAGAGGTTCAGTGCTGGAGGATTCCAAGGGATGGATCCAAGTGTTTGGGATAAAACTGGAAAATGTATAGGGTTTGATAGGTATTAGCAGAGTTTCCTTGGTTACAAGGAGTATGCAGCAAACGAAAGCAGTGTGCAAAGTTGTAGCAATAGCATAAAGTCACACAACCACAGAAGTTGAAGGATATTAAAGTAAAGGTTTTATATACAGGATATAGACATAGTCCAAAATTCAGTACAATATTCATACACAATTCATCAGTCAATACAGTAGAAAACTAACCATCGTAGTCAACAGGCAAAACAGCAATACCGTAGCTCAAACACATCAATGGAGAGAGATAGAGAGAGATTTGGAGATATAATGGAAATATAGAGCTCTCTGACTTCCTGCTTTATAGTAAGACTGCTACTTGCAGCCAATCAGTATCCTGGCTTCAGTAAAATGATGAATCATCATGATTTACAACCACATATTGTAAACCAAATGTTTTGGATTCTTAAAGAAACCTAACAGGGTTATTTGTAATATACTTAGATTTCAAAGTGATCTAGTCTGAAATGTTTTTTACAGAGTATTTCAATCATGGAAAGACTTCTGCAAGACCAGTTTGGAGGGCCTGTTTTATAATGAAAAATGTGAGTGTGCAGATGAAATGTTTTATTCAATGCAATAATTAACCAAGAAAATTAAAAGACTTTATAACTCATTTGACTCTGAGCCTATTTGAATAACCCAATACTTAATTTTTGCTTGTACAAGAACTTTCACAAGTTTCTTTTTGACTCGTTATAGGTTAGCCTGAAGCAGCCACAAAAAGTAAGAGCGGTTCTTCCTTTGAGTCCTCATGCATAGTAAAGCATCTTGCTTCAAGGCCTTACTAAAGCCACACTAGGCTTTGCTTGACCAGGACTAGCACTTGAAACATTTGGCTAAATTCTAATAGCAGATTTTGCCACATAAATAATCTTTTGTGTGTGTGTGTGTGTGTGTGTGTGTGTATTTCCCAGCTATATTTAAACGAGTTGTTCTGAAGTTGGTTGATGCAAAATAGATCACTCAATCAATCCATGGACTCTAGGAAAGAAAGCAAATGACTCTTGACTGCTTTGTAGTTAATATTTTTATAAGATATTTATTGCTAATTTTTTTCCAGGAACTAAAGTCTGCGTATATCTAAGTTAATACATAGGACTACATCCTTACTTCCAACCTTACATTTTACTGAAGTTAACCTTATGGGTTGTTTTAATGAAGAAGAAAAGATTGTTGAAGAGAAGAGAAAGATTTGCAGTCTCCCATAAGTAGCATACATGGAATCACATAATTTGAACAGTATTTGCTCCAGAATGACCAGGGAGAAAGAAATATTATTTTGAAAAATGCACCACTCTGTACTTGTTCTCTGATTTCAAAGATGTAAATATTTATAAGAAATCATCCATTTGAAAAATAACTCCCAGATCATCAGTTCTAAGGAAAAGCTTACTATCCAAGAGGAATAAGCTTTTTCTGTATTTTAATATGCATAATTTTTCTCGACAGAATACATTTCATGGAAATTGAGAGAATTAAGAAATGATGTGAATTTATACTATATGATCACATAAAGACGATTTAAGAATAAGAATTTTTTTTTAAATATTCATTCTGAAACATACACAAATGTTACAGTATTAATATATTTTGGATTGCCAATATAACCCTTAAAATGTGAACCATTGCAAAACATTACAAGGTATCTAAATTTGTAAATGCTTAGAGTTTTTAATAGCATCTATCTGAATACAGAATGGCAAACTATTTTTGTATTGTAAAACTTGTTCACTGATAGTGTTTAATTAGTTCATTTGAAGTACGGTTGGATGAAATAGAACATTAACTTGAGGAGTCCTATTATAATTAAACAGTCTGTTTGAAGTGTGAAATGTATTTGATACATAGAGGTCAAGGTTATAAGATTCTAATCAATCTTAAAATTCCTTGTAGACTAGTGAGGATATCAGGCTTGTAATAAGCATTGACATATCTACATATATTCTACATATTTTCCCCACTACTGGTACATCAAGTAGCTAAAGTACCAAGAGGTACTTTAATATATCCACCTAGAACCAGCAAATCAATTGCATTAAATAAACTATCAACATAAAATAGATATCTGGGTGATGCTTAGATAAATATTTGAGTTTCAAATTACTTAAGTTTTGATTAAATAAAATTATGTTCTGGAGAAATATTGTTTCAACATCCAGCTTTCCAATCTGCAGTTTTATGATGAAGATTGCTGGAGTGAATTTACATTTACCAAGCACAGCAGTTCCATTGGGTCATTTTTAATTTCTTTCAGCAATGAGATGGTCTAACCATTTGAACAGCTGTTGGACATCTGGCTAATGGACCCAAAAAGTCTGCCAATTGCCTGCTGCTTCCCTACACGTTTTTCTCTCTTTTAATAAACATGTTGAAAGCAGGATGGATGTTCCCAGCAATATGAATATTAAGCAACAGTGGAGACAGTCCTTTTTTCCTGCTGTGTTTGTATTTTGCCCTCATTTTTCTATATGTGAACAAAACATTCATATAGGGAGAAAGCAAAAAGATGAAAATGAATGTGCATTGTAATTATTACAAAGGCCAGATTGATATATGAAGGTTGCTCTTACAGTTTATTAAAATGCTGAAGACCAACAAAATTCCCACCTAAAAATACACATATCAATTTAATATTATCTTAGAACATAATAGAAGTAGAGTTGAGCCCCCAAGGAAGTTAAGAATTATTTTGTTAGGTGAATGTAAAAATGCATCATTGAATCAAAAGTTTTTTATGTTATTGTTTTACAATTATGGTAACTTACCAGTTAGCAGGTGCTTCATAAATAGCAAGATGTGTATCATCCAGTGCTAGAAGGGCTAATGGACTGTATTAAAAGAAGCATTGTGTCAAGATGTTTGAGTTATTATTCCCTCAATCTATCACATCTGGAACATAGTGAATGATTATGGGTATTTCATTTCCAGAAAGATTGACAAGTTAGTTCAGAGGAGAGCAAGACAATTGATATAGAGACATGACATGCCCTGGGAGGACAAGCTGAAAGAATTTGGGATGATCAGATTGGAGAAAAAACTGAAAGATATCTCGGGATTCAAGTACGTAAAAGTGTGCCATAGAGCAACTATTTTAATTGCCATGGAAACAAGGTCCAGAAATAATAGCCAACGAACAATAAATAACTACATACAAATGATGGGTATAAATGTGGGAGTCTGGATGGGAAATAACAGGCTTCAACTGAACCTGTTAAGGCTAAGTGGTTTGGGTTTTAGGGCCTTCTGGATCTGAGACTTTAATACTGGAGCTTTGCTGCCCCAATCAGAACTGGTGTGCAATTTTGGGGTGCTACTGAACTCATAACTACTGCTTATAGAGCAGGTATCAATTGTGGTAGGAGGGACTTTATGCTAGTTGTGTCCTGGATTATGAGGCTCTGCTTGCAGTTATTCATGCTCAGGTCACCTTCCAAATGGACAATTGGAATGTACTTATATGAGGCTGCTCTTGAACAGCATCCAGAAGCTTAAACTGCTGAAAAGGGAAGTTATGCATGCTCCTAGAATGGTACGCATTCAACCTCTGCTCTGTGCGTAACCTTGGTTGCTGGCTTCTGGTTCAATTCAAGGTGCTCGTTTTGATCTTTAAAGGCCTATATGGCATGAGATCAGGTTATTTGAGGGATTACCTTTCCCTGGATACTTCTACCCATCCCATCAGTCCAGCAAGAGGAGTGTGTGTATAGCTCCTATCTGCTGAAGAATTCCATCTAATGATGCCTGCGAGGTGAGCCTTTTCATAGAATCTGCCGTTTAGAACATCATTGCCTTCCCCCTCCCTTTCCATGATGAGATTAGACATGACCCTATTAGCATTTAGGAACTCTCTGACATCAGTTCTTACAGGCTTGGGGATCCCGTGAAATTGTAGCACCGTGTGTGGGATGCTGATTCATTCAACCTATTTAAATCGTTCAATTTTTTAATCTCCATAGATGTTTTAACTGATTGTTTTATTGTACATTGCCTAGAATTGTGTTTGTGAGATGGGTGATTATGTAAATCAAATAAACAAACAAGCTCAACTAACTGGATTTTGTGTTTTTTTTTCCTTCCATTTTTTTTCCTTCCATTTGATTGTCCGTGCAGTTTTGTTAGCAAGGCTTTTTAGAAGTGGTTTACCATTGCCTTCTTAGGGCTGAGGGAAAGTGACTCCAGAATTCCAGTGTTCTACATAAAACATTGTTCTTCAAAATTCTATCTAATGATCTCTAGCATAATTCTTGCCAAAGAACAGACTTCTGTTCTTAAGCAGTCTGCACCTCTATAACTGTCTAGTTTGGTTCTGCAACCCAACAGGACAGACATAGACTTCAGAGGATAATTAGGACTGCAGAAAAAACAATTACTATCAACCTGCCTTCAATGAGAACCTGTATACTGCACGAGTCAAAAAGAGGGTGTGAAAATATTTACAGACCCCTCACATCCCAGACAAACTGTTTCAACTTCTTCCCTCAAAACAATGCTATAGAGACACCAAAACAACTAGACACAAGAACAGTTTTTCCCCGAAAGCCATCACTCTGCTAAACAAATATTTCCCTCAACACTGTTCAACTATTTCCAAAGTCTGCACTACTGTTACTGTTAATCTTCTCACCACTCCTTATCACCCATCCCCTCCCACTTGTGATTGTAGGACTGTAACTATTGCTTATATCCTTACGATTTATATTGACTGTTTCCTAAAATGATTTGATTGCTTATTGCCTATGACTATCATTAAGTGTTGTACCTTATGATTCTTGACTCTTGACGAATGTATCTTTTATGTACTGTATACTGAGAGTATTTGCACCAAGACAAATTCCTTGTGTGTCCAATCATACTTGGCCAATAAAGAATTCTCTCTGTCTTTCACACCATAGACAAAATCCCAACTCCTGGGCCAACTCTGCTGAGTAAAGGTTCACTATTGGTAGTGCTCTAACTGTAGCATCTAACTTAATATTGATATAGGGTAATTGTATCTGCTAAATCTTACAGATTGGTTGCAATAAGAGTCTTAGGTTAGAGTTTCATCATCTTGTAATAGACCACTCAGTATTTGAAATATTTTACTGTGTTTGTTATGCTCTTTTGCTAGCCCATTAGAATAAGCTGAAATGTGGTCTCTCACCTTCGTTTAATCATAGGATAGTCAATATCAACTTACTCTTTTCAACTCTTCAGATTACCAAGGAACTAACACCTGTTTGTCTTAGTTGAAAGTTATCAGGAGGAATACTGACTTCCAGGATGGGTGATGGTGGGTCTAAGTCTGAGCAAGTGAGGATCTGCCTATAATGATAATATTCCCCACCTATAGATAACTTTCCTGCTCAACAGGACAAAAGAACATAGAATAATGTTCTATAATATAACAGATAACAGATAATCAGAGTTGGAAGGGACCTTGTAGGTCATCTAGTCCAACCCCCCCTGCCCAAGCAAGAGACCCTACACCATTTCTGACAAATGGCAGTCCAATCTCTTCTTGAAGTCTCAAGTGATGATGTTCCCACAACTTCCGAAGGCAAGCTGTTCCATTGGTTGATTGTTCTCACTGTAGGTACATAGGAAGACGCAGAGAGACAGTCCACTTCCATTTAAGTAATCTGGCCAGAAATTAATGACAACTCTGAAATCATGAATAATTTCTGACAGGGAAACTTCAAAATAGATACTGTACTTAAAACAACTAGCTGGGAGGATTTTGACTGTTCCCAAAATTGCCTGTGCTAGATCTGATAAGTTTATTATGCACCAATGTATTTTTTTAAAAAGTTACAGAAAAATGAAGCAATTTACATGGCAGCCTGTATTATTTAGAATCCAAAAGAGATTGAATAGGATAACTGATTACAGTACTGGAATCTTGTTGGAGATAATACAGATTTAATTTCTGTTTGTTTAATTGTTCCATAATAGTTGCACTTTTGTGAAACGTTCTTATGACATTTTTTAATTTCTCTGAACCTTTTCTGTACTTATTGAAATTGGTTTCTTAATAGTTTTTATTTTATTGTTTCCTTTGTCTCAAAGAGGCTATAAGATGAAATATAAACAGTGAGTAAGAGAAATCATATTAAGCTGGAATCTTTCTGACTCTAGAGATAACAGTTTACTATTTGACTTGTTTGGATTATTGTAAAGATATTCTCTTTAAAAGAAATATATTGCCTAGTTAGTTGATACCATTATGCTATTGATGTTTTAGACTTCAAAGAACTCCAGGCTGCCTTTCATAAATAATTCCCAACACATCCCTTTTTTCAACCCTTTCTCCAAGTGGATATTTCATGTTTGAAAAGAATGACCTTTTGCTGTCTGAAGGATAATACCAATATGTCTACAGCTCAACAAACAGCTTTTCTAAGGCCCACCTGCCCATCACAATCATCTCAAAATGTCCTCTGTGTAGCGGCTTCTGTGCATTCTGCCTCTTGAGTGGGATGGCTATCAAAATAGTTTGTCAGAGGACAAAGTTTTAAGGAATTGAGATCTTCCTCATGGTAGATGTTACTATCGTGGTGAGCCTCAGTTGTATGATAAATGGCTCCATGAGATGAGTTGAACATGTTATATGTACCCATAATAGTCTGAGCTTGGAAATCACAGGAGTGCCAACACACTATCAAAATCAGTATAAAAAATGATTTAACAGTTGAAGAGGATTGTTAATTATATGTTTATTTGCAGTTTAATCCTGGGCTTAAACTTAAATGCTTGGGTATCTTTGTAGAATATAACATTCAATTATTTTAAATTCAAAATAACAATGTTTTAGCAGCTGGGATATCTGAATGGCACTGTATTCATTAATTTGGTCATGCATACACAATATTTGCTCTGTTCTAGAAACTAAAATTAGCGTGTTCCCCCCCCCCCAATGGCACAGATATTAAACTGAAATAATAGTTCATAAACTTAATTCTCAATTCAAATCATTTTCAGTATATTTACATTAGTAACATTGTTTCATTTATTGTAGAGCTTGCTTCCCAGTTTATATTTGCTGAAAATCAATTATTAAAAGAGGAATGGAATAATAAATGGAATAATAAATATTTTTACATCTATTTCTCTAATAAGAGATGTGCAATTTGATTTTAAAATCCTTCATAATATTCATAATGTTTTCCCTTCAAGTAATCTATTGATATTCTATAAACTACTTTTCTGTGTAACACCCATAAAATTGACACGTCAAACTGAATTCTAAAATGAGTTGTTTAGAAATTATAGGCAAACAGCATAAAAAAATGTCTCCTTAGCAAATATTTGGAGGAATAATAAACTGGCCACTTTAATTTCTGAAGGTTACAGACTAGAATATATTAGAATCTTAGAATCTATAAGTTGAAGGATTCTCGCAATTTTTCCTGTTAAGGCTTCTGTTTACAGCTAATATCCACTAAAACAGGAGTGTCAAACTCAAGGCCCACGGCCAAAATCCGGCCTGAGATGTGGTTGGATCCAGCCTGTGGGGTCATCCTGGTCTACCCAATGTGAAGAAGAAAGATCAGGCCAATGTAGCTTCGGCCTGGTCTACTCAATGCAAAAAGAAAACATGCCAGCAGTTTGAGGAGTGGCCATGCCCACCCAGTTGGCCACACCTCAGTCGGCTACACCCAGCACCCCCACCCCGAGGTCAACCATAGCCCTGATGCGGTCCTCAATGAAATTGAGTTTGACACCCCTGCACTAAACCATCTTTCACTAATGTTCATCTCCAATGAGACATTTATTATAATTTTAGGCTGACTGTTTCACTGTTTAATAGCTCTTAAAATCTGATTTCTTGTAATATTCAGCCTGATTTTTTTTTCTTTTAGTTACTGATTGCCCCTTTTTTGTTCTGTTTTAAAAAGTAGCTTTTTTTAGAAATTTGTAGTCTGCTACTATACATCTCCTTAGTGCAGGGTAAACATGATACTGATGATGTGCTATCGTGCTCAGCTTCTTTCATTTTTTATTTAGCTCCAGCATCCTACTTCCTGGTCACACTTATGTGGTGACTGATTAAAAGTACTAGTCAGTCACCACGTGTGTCCGAGAAGTGTGATGCTGGAGCTAAATAAGCCAGTACTTAGAGCTACTAGTACTTTTAGTCAGACACCATATTCTCCCTTAGAGTGCCAGGTATATTCAATAGTGTTCCAGAGCTAGCTCTTTCTGACTCAAGAGTTCTTTAAAGATGTTTCGCTTCTCCTCCAAGAAGCTTCGTCTGAATAAGTACCTTTGGGACAACCAGGACCTGGATGATTAAGAATCTCCATAGACAAAAGTCTGACCAGTGCCATTTCTTTCCCATGCCTGGGTCTGAATCTTTACTGAAGAGGCTCCAGGTAATCTTTATCCAGGGCCACTAAAATTGTTTTCTACTATTTCAGTCACATTCTTCCAAAAGGGAGGTTAGATACTAGATGAAAACTACCTAGTATAGTGGAGTCACTGATGACTTCTTGAACCAAGGTTTCTTTAAGAGATAATGAGACAAACTCCCCAACTGGAAGAATTTACATCCATTTGAACTCATTCAGATCATCTTAACAAGCCAGGAGAGCATGGATCTAAAGAGACTATAACTATTTAGAGAGCTAGAGAGACACAATCCTAAAGTGCAAACAGCTGTCTCATTTGTGTCTTATTAGAGATTTAAGACTTTGATTAATCTTTGTTAGCTTACATTGTACTTTGCTTTTCCAAAACTTCTGTCACCAGTTTGTATTCTTCAACCATCTCTTCCTCAAACATGCAACAACACACAAGGAGCTATTAGGGTCCAACTCTTTGTGCTTTGTTCCTAGGCCTCCTGGAGGGGTTGCCTTGAAACAATCATAGAGTCACATTGCTTTGTTCTTACTAGCATCCTTGAATTAAAGTAAAAGGCATGGTTTTATTTTTTTATTTTTTTGGTGCTGCTTTATCTTTACAAAATTAGATTCAGCAGAAAGTTGGAAATGAAAAAGCTTTTAACCTTTGGAGACCATTGGTGATCTTTGTCCATTTGCATTAGTGTGGTGGCGTTCAAACAGGAAAATGCCATATTTGGAAGACTCCTGCTGCTGCCTACTCTATCACAGTTTCTATTCAGTGATCAAGAAACCTAATGGCAACCCATGAAAATCTGTCTCAAGGAGCAATAGGTTGTTTTAGTTTTCCATTTATTTATGAGCAAAGAGCTCAGTTTGTGGCAAATTGCTCTCAGGACAGCAGCTACTTTATAGAACAAATAAGACATGACTGTGCATTTTCTGCAAATAAAGGGTGGAACCTATAGCCCTCCAGACAATCTTGGGATTCCAACTCTCCTCATCCCAACCCCCATTGACAATCCTTGGAGATGATCAGAGTTGTAATCCAACAATGTAAGAGGTGAGCTGAACCAGGTGAGGCCAGCAACCAGAGGGGATGCCAGACAACCCAGGAACTTACAGAGAAGATCGGATCTGGACAAGTGAGCAAGCCAGCAACCAGAGGGGGCATTAGAGACACCAGGAGACTGCAGAGGAGATCCAATCTGGGCAAGACCCAGAGGGACCCAGAGGGAGCACCAGATACACCACGAGGCTGCAGAGGAGAGCCAATCCAGGTAAGTGAGTGAGCCAGTAAATAAATATTAAATTGTCAATGATACTAAAAAAAACAACCCATTCCTCCCTAAAAAGTCTCTTTTCAAAGTCTCTTAGTTGCTAAGCTTTCCGAGAGAAGGAAATACCAATAAAATTAAGAATATTTATCTACACATACCACATTTAATTGTTATTTGTGGTCAAAGGCTAAATTATGTCCATTAACATTAAATTGTCTTTAGGCTAATATGGTTTCATTGCAACTACTCCAGGCAATGGTCACCCTTAAGAAAACAAAATCCTTTCATCTTGCTCCTTAAAAAAATAAGCAATTATTTGTTTTTTTAAGATGTTTTTTGTTTGAAAAGTAAAATTTTGTTAGTGTCTGACAACACAATCCAATATCTGTTTTCTCAGGATTATCAAATTAGTGAAATTGAGCTTGAGAGAAAAGAGATACTTGTTTTCAAGTAAATGTTATATTTTTTTTATTCTAAATAAATAAATCTACTACATATGTTTGTTATTTAGTACTGCAGCGGTCACTTGGGAAATGATTAGGAAGAAGTTTTTGAAATCTTGCTAATGACCAATACATGAGTTTGGGAAAAAGAGACATAGTCTCATTTAATAATCTACCTCTTAACCAACCTCTTAATCTAATTTAATCAAATAGATGGGGTGGTGGTGATTCAGGCTCACACAGATGATTGAAGAATCTCGAGCTGCTTATTAACGCAGGACAAAAATCCTCCTCAGGAATGTGTTGCACTCACACTTATATGAGGCCCAAATCATTTCTTAATGATTTTTTAGATCATTTTTTTCAGATGATATGGGTGGAATAAGTGGGAAAGGCAGATTTTATCTAGGATAACCATATTGCATTTTTTTTTCTTCCTAGATTTTCCCCGCAAGTTCAGAAGTCATTCTTTTCAAATCAGCTAAGTATTGGTCCATTGGCTGTGATTGAAATTGACTGACTAGCTTGTTATGTGAGCCTGACATCATGAGCTGAGAAAGATTGGCTCAAAGTCATTGAGATGCCTAAGGCGGGATTAGAACTCACACTCTCCTGGTTTCTAATCTGGTGCTTAACCACTACACCAAACTGGTTCTCCAACAATTGTATTGCATCCTAGAAAAAAAGCATTGTACAAGTCAGTAAGATACTTTGGACCAGTTTATGTGACATGTGTTAAACTTTAAGGGAAGAATATCAAAATTGTTTTTAGTGACCATTTTGTAGTTTGTCATTTGAAGAGGTCTTCTGCCCAATTCTCAAATTTCTCACCGGATGTAGAAGTAACATTTATTTCTTTGGAATTGGTATTATCCCTGTTTACCACCTAAAATCTTAATACTAAAAATCTCATTTCAGGAAAGATGGAATTGGGTCATTCAAAATTTCTGGGCAAATAAAATTATATTTTGAGTGGGGTATGGTAGGAGTATATATTTACTGAAGTTTCTTACATTGGCAATATTTTTTGTAGAATGCTTCAGTGTCCCCTCCTGGGAAAAGCATATATGTGAAGACATTTTATGCCCAAATTGTGAAACTGCCAGCTCATTTTGCTGTTAGAGTAGAAAAGAAGAGAAGATGGAAGGGACCTTGGAGGTCTTCTAGTCCAACCCCCTGTTCAAGCAAGAGAACCTATACCATTTTAGATAAGTGACTGTGTAGATCAGAGGTCTCCAACCTTGGCAACTTTAAGACCTGTGGACTTCAACTCCCAGAATTTCTCAGCCAACTTAAAGTTGGCAAGGTTGGAGACCTCTGTTCTAGATCATGGCTATCAAACTTGCAGTGTCATATTGCCATCACATGACATTTTGCGATGTTTTTTCCCTTCATGGAGCTGGGATGGGTGTGGCCTGTGTGATGCAGATGGCCCATGGGCCACTAGTTTGACACCCCTGGTCTAGACTCTTCTTAAAAACCTCCAGTGATGGAGTGCTCACAATTTCTGCAGGCAAACTGTTCCACTGGTTAATTGTCCTCACTGTTAGGACATTTCTCTTTAATTCCAATTTGCTTCTCTCTCTGGTTAGTTTCTAACCATTGTTTCTTGTCCTGCCCTCTGGTGTTTTGGAGAATAATTTTACCCCCTCTTCTTTGTAGCAGTCCCTCAAATACTGGGATACTGCTAATATACTAACTTCTGAGTTTCTGAACTATTGTCAATTTTAACACCACAACAATTAGTAGATTGCTGCCAAATTACTATTCGAATATAGTCTTCCATACCATGTGTGCATGTGTATGCGTGCATGCTGGCTCAGCGGTTAAGAAAGCTGAAAGCCCGGGTTTGAGACGTGAGCACTGCGCAATGCAGTTTAAAAGCATGCAAATGCAAGTAAATGCAAGTGGGAAGATAACAGTGTTCCATGTGACTCAGCATATAGTCATGCTGGCAGCATAACTACAGAAGTATCTTCATAAAACACTGGCTCCCTTGGCTAAGTAATGCACCATTCCCTAGAGTCAGACACAACTGGACAGGGGAAACCTTTACTTTTATAGTTTTCCATAGAGTAGAAAGACCATGAAGAACTTTAGCAGGTTTCTATTGGATAAAAACTCAAAACAGGCCTACACGATAGGCAAGAGCCCACTTTAGGAAATGTTTGATGGCAATAAAAAGATTTTTTTCGTATTGTTTTCTGCTTCTAATGCTTCAAGATAATGTCTAGTGAGTTTGAGTGACATATATGAAACTATTATGCTTAGTTCTCCAGATTAGTAAGGAGGAATTTGGTGATACCTATTGTGAACATTGCTCATCCAGGTCATGGTTGTCCCAAAGGTGCTTTTTCTCAAGGCAACTGGACTTTCTGTTTTTTCTTTGAAGATGTTTTGCTTCTCATCCAAGAAGAAGTAAATTCACTTCTTGAATAAGAAGTGAAACGTCTTCAAAGAAAAAACAAAAAGTCCAGTTGCCTCTTGAAAAAGCACCATTGGGACTGTTGTGAACACAAAAAATGATTAATTTGAACTCATTTGTGTTCTATTAAAAAGAATAAACATTTCTTGTCTGGGCAATAGTCACCATTTTCACAGTTGAAAGTAACAGCATTTATTTTCTATTCTGGTATTATTTAGTCAGAGCAAGTGACAGTACAAATCATATTTAGCAACAATCCAATTTAAAGCTACATTTCTAAACTGTTATACCTTTAAAATCTTCCCCAATCGAGTTATTAACCTTTTGCATTAAAAGTATTTAATAAATCTTCTTCTTTATATGTACACTTGATTTCTGACACTTTTCTGATGTATCTGTTTCTTTCCATTCAATATTTCATAGGAGAAAAACATTGATATTATTTTTCAAAATGTGGCTTTCCAAATTCAGCTGCATATACAGTAATGTATTTCTATCTCAATTACTGCTTGCTAAATTCAGTTTTGGCTTGATGTGGAATGGACTAAGCTAATGGATGTTGGACACCTGAGTCCGCTCCCACATTAATCTATGATAATTCCTGAAATTTGCCGCTCAAATCTTCTCTGCTCTTTCTCCAAACTGTAGTAACCATAAGACACTTCTCCATAGACGTGTCTATAGCAATGGTCACTGGAATCAAAGCTCCAGGGAATTTGTTCCTCTTTCCCCTTTTTAAAATTTGTCCCATAGACTGCATATATATAAAAGGAACCATTTCCCCTGTGTAAAAGTCAATCTTACAAATTGTAGTGAATCAGAAGACAACATCTAATCCTAGAATCTTCTCTTCAAAGAGAATGCTGATTGGAGAATGCTTCTATGGCTCTTAATACTCTTTTCCAAAGACCAGACACTGCAACCCAAGTTAACTTCATTACTTTTTGGAAACACCTGCCATTGTTTCTTTTTTGAGCTTAGCATCTGAAATGACAATGTTTTCTAAATTGTCAGAACAGATGGTGAAAAAATATTAGGAAAATTAGCCAAATCCATTAATACCATACAGATGTCTTTGTTCTATTATGATGTATTTTTGTAAAAACTAGAAGACATTGAACAAAAGGTGTTGGGTTTTTTTTTTAATGTTTCACTTTAAAGCTGAAAAATACTTTCAACACTTTATGAGACTTCTCAAACTTGGCATTGTTTTACATGTCAGGAATCTTTGATTTGGACACTGATAGGCCATACTTAAAACGATACACAAAAAACTTTTTCCTATAGAAATGGCCTTCTGTTGTGGCATATTTCATTAAAGTGGCATAAGATGAGCCTAGTCCCTTTCTTCTCCTCCTCCTCTTCCCCCCACTCCTCCTCCATCATCATCATTATATACTTTATTCATTAAACATGAAACTCAGTCAACTGAACATTCAAAAATGTATCACAAATACCTGTGACTGGTGCTAATAGTTGACATGGGTTGCTGCCAGCGTCCTAGATATCAACCAAGTATCTTCTTAAAATATACAATGTTCCAAATACCACACTTTTTTGCAGTTCCGCTGTTGTTATTGCAGGAAGCTGCAATTTCTTGATGTGTTTTGTAAAATTCTTGGACATGGTACCAAGTGCCTCAATGACAATGGATATTATTATTATTATTATTATTATTATTATTATTATTATTATCGTCATCGTTGTTGTTGTTTAAGGCAACAGAGTAAGAACCATTATCTCAAATTTGTCTCTTCTGAATTGGACACACCCAATTCAGCTATGGATTTCAGCAGTGACCAATGTTTATAAATCAGTGTCTATATCTTTACTGTTCAGTCCTTATAAAATGATTGTTAGAACCAGTCTCCTCTTTTTTCATTCCTTACTGCCAGCTTGAGTTTATCTTGTCCAACTTTTAATGGCCTTAGCAGCATTCATGCAAATTTGCATTTCAGACATTAGTCTCTTCATATAACTGGCCTCACAGGCAATCAATTGATCTTCAGAAGACTACTTGTGTTATTATTCTTAGCAATAAATGGCCCAAATGAAGAAAAGCTCATTCTACCAACAAAGGTGGAAGATCCACTCATTTTAGGGCAAAAAAAAAAAAAAGGATGTGGTTATTGTATCTGCGGTCTATGTATGGATACTGGATAGAGGAGCATTTCTTTTTTTTGCATCATCATGAAAGGTAAGCTATTTCTAAAATATGTCCTTAAGAAATCGTAAAAGGATGTTCATAGTCTTCTGTCTGTCTCCATACACAATGAAGGGTCTGCGATACAGTATATATCTACAGCATCCTGATCTATCATATTTATCCAGTCTCTATTTTTGTAGTTGTTTTGAGGATGGACTTTTAAAATACACCAAAAGAAATGAGGCTTTCCCCAATTTCAGAAAGAAATTTGTTTTTATATTTGAAGTAAACACATTTAATAAGGACAGTTGCATGAACAGGCCAGTAAGTTAGGTAAAGTTAGGTAAAGATAGCCAGTTTCATGTAGTGTTTTATGATATTCAACTAAAAACTGGGAAATCATGAGTTTTAGTCCTTTTGGCTTCCAATTCACCTTACAAGAGCATTGTGTGCACTGCCTTGAATTGTACAAATTAATGGTGGTATAGAATCTAATAAATAATAATTAGATTTATAGACAGGCAGGCAGATGCTAAATGGCAGATCTTAGAGTTCATAGAAAAAACTGGTTTAAATATAGTTTTAAACTAATAAAGCAATTAGAGAATTCCTGATTTATCAGAGATTTGAACTGATTGCCAATTAAATTATGCTGTTCTAGCACCTATTTTTTGTCCTTTATAATTGCATAATAAGACTGTGCCTCTTAAAAGTGGATATGTCTCTATAAACTTTCCCCTTAATTAATTCTTTGAACTTTATTTCCCTGTCACTAACATTTAACTTAACTATAGATTACGAATGTTTGGTTCTCATAATCACTTTTGAAAAAGCCCAGTTAAGCTCTCTTAAAATATTTTGCAGTAACAGCATTACATGCTACAATGTTGTTCTGCCTGTGTCAGCCAGTAACATTAACCATAGTTACTCATTGGTTCCTTGACAAAATCAATGATAATACAAGATAGGTTCATTTTCAACTCAGTGGTATCATACAGAATGTGTTTTTCATCCAGGTAAGTGTATTAAGGATTACAGCTAGAGATACCACTGAAGATTTTATACCAATCTCACAAAACCAACTAAAATTGATTTTGATGAACTGTCAGAGATGGTTAATATAGCCACGGTTTGAATAGTAGTGAGAGAGTTGTGATTAAAAGATCCAAACAACTGGATCTTGGGAAAGCTTTCATTGTCCTTTAAAACTTTTTTATTTTATTTCTTAGATACTTCTTTTCAAATCCTGTTAGGAATCATATTCTTAGGTGTGTGTATGTGTGTGGGTCGATTAAGAGTTTTAGAACACTGCTGTATAGAAACAATTCTAATAATAGCTAACCTGACAAGTGAACAAAATGCATAAAGAGAACATTTTTATTGACCAACTTTTGTTCCACAGTGTGTGTGAGACTTTTTATAGTTCGCAGTTTGGTTTCTGAAAAACTGGAAAGCTGACCTGGGGAAAAGATGGCTCAAAGCAACAGAACATGTGGAGGTCAGTCTAAGGCAAATGGTGTTCACCCCCACATGCTCAGTTTAGTAAAAAAAGTTAATGCCTTTACTTTAGAGCAAACTTGGCAACCACCAATATGCAAGTGATTGGTCTGGAACAGTCATTAAACCTTGGTATTGTGGGTCTTCTCACCTACATCATAATTAGCAATGGACCGGGTCCTCCAAAAATCTGACAACGTATCTATGTAGAGCTATTATTTTGAGAGCCAATGTAGGGTAATGGTTGAAGTCTTGACCTAGTTGTGGGGAAGTAACTAGCATTCAAGTGAAACCTCAGGTATGGAAGCTCCAAGATGAAATTATTCAGTCCCTCTCAGCCCAATCTATCTGACAGAATTTATGTATGTGTGTATGTACATGTATCAGTGAAGGTGGGGGGACAGTGAAAAGTGGTGTGCTTATTGCCACAATCACTTCTTATTCTCAACACTGCTCAGCATTTGCTCCCTCATGTGTGCCTGGGTGATTCACAGGGACTGAGGAAAATAGATATTCTGTAGATAAGAACATGCAGATTGGCCAAAACAATATCCTGTCTAGTTCTTTTTATCTTTTACCAGCCGCTTTCCATCAGGATTCTATTATGTATCGCCTCATCTGTCCTTTTGTTGGACTTGCTAAATTGCTGGGTCAAACATGATTTGCTGCATGGCAGTAAATTTTCTTATTTCTGGATAAAGTTTCAGAATAGTTTTCCATATTCCCCAAAATAGGGGCTTGGTTCCGTAAACAGCTGACCTCTCTAAGTGTCACAGTTTAGTCATTCTGCTCTATCTACTCCCAATATTGTACTTCCTGCAATAGTGTGAATAACAATAGTTACAAAAACAATTTCTGTCAAGTGGGGATGAGATTTCTTCATTATCTCCTTTGTCCAGACACATAGTTTCTATTTGAAGCTTATTATGAGAATTTGAGTTTAATGTTTTATCCTTATTTTGTAAACCTTGGTTTGGATTCATGAACTGCCATGGGAAAAATTAATTTGCTTTGCCAAAATAACATTTCATCATCTATAGAAAGGATCATGAAATGGCATTTGCTAGCAATGATCTTTTTCTGGTTATACATCTTTTCTCAGACAATTGGGTCTGGAAAATGTTTTAAAAGTTGTATGTGAAAATGCACACATCAATGGAGAACCTGTTTTCAAGGAACTTAAGGAATGCTTCTATCTGTTGTTGGGAAACATTTGACAAAAAATGGAGAAATTTAAACAGTAAGGCAAGCTGTATACAAGCTCTGCATATTACAGAAATTTGGAAGCCATGACAAATATGATTTTTTTACTCCAAGTTTATTTTGAAAACATCTGTAAAGAATGTCTGATGGGCTGGAAAACTATCCTACTAAAATGGAAAGTAAACCTTATGCTGATATTGTGGAAATATCCCTATCATTGTGTCAATTAAAATGAATCAATTGATAGATTGAATATCAATTTAGATACCTCTTGTGGCAAACAGTCAATTGGAATTAGATTAGAATAATTGCTTTTATGGTAAATCATATGAATGTTGATTCACAAAACATTTCTTGATCTTCAAATAGCCCTACTTTCTATGGATATTTGCAACAATATTTCAAAATGGAAAGCAAATATTTGTAACAAATCAAGGTACATTTTAAATTATTGCTGCAATTGGACTTTAAAGCATGAGTCAATTGGTCTAGTTGCCAAAGGATACATATACAGAGATGAAAGCTACAGAATATATTTGCAATTTATTTTTCTTTTTATTGAGGAATATCTTAGCAAAAAAGGAAAAGCAATCAAGTATAAATGCAAAATATAGGAAAAGGAAAAATAAGAAATTTAGATGTATACATATGTGCAGATATATGTTAATTTTGTAACAAATAAGATCCTATGAGATAAAGGAAATAATGAACAAGCTGTTTTGAGGCCATCCAATAAAAAAGATTGCTGTAGAAATTACTGTTGCTGCCATGGGCAAAGTGACCCTTCATATTTATATAAATTGCAATTGGCAATATGCAATCATGCAATTTTTCAAATTTAAGAAGTTTATATATAAACACTTGCCCTTAAATGTTTTCACTGACATTAGAGAATAACCCTTTTGTGCCATTCCACTTGATCCTGATAAAAGCTATTATCCAACTGTGGATTTGCATTAAGAGTGATTGTGAAATTGAAGGGCACTGCCAGCTCAAGGATATATTGTGCTCTTAGGCCCCATTGACTGATGGTGCTACCTTCCACTAATGTAATTTACATTCTTAGAAGAATTCAGAAGATGGTAGTGATGGATGTGCAGGATTGGCATTCTCCAAGCTTTGGCACTTTAGGCCAGTACCTACTCAGCCTTAACCTAAAGCTGGCCTACTTATGGAAGAACTAGCAAAGGGTATAGTGTAAAACTTTTGGTCACAATAAAAGCTTCTTACAAAGTTCAGACCAGGCAATGAGTAACATAAATATAATTATAATTTCAATTTATTATAAACAGAGACATATCTGCTTATCTGAAAAGAAATAGCATCAGAAATACAGCTTGTATTTTATATCTTTGCTGGAGCTTATTCAATGCAAGTCAGTATTCAAGATAAGACCATAAACAGTTGCAGTATTTTGCAGAGTGATTTTTTCAGCCTCCATTCATTAGACAGAGCAGAATTTGTGACAATGATCAATAAAAATTGGTCATTTTAACTTGTAAGATTCATAGTACATGCTATCTTATTCACATTCTTAAAAAGCACACTTGAATGAATTGCTTTTATTTTGGAGAAAATATATGCTTTTGTAATAATTTGTCAATAGTTGATCTTTGTATACATGTCATTTTGCATATGATTGAATATGCATTTTAAAATGTATGTATTTCCACCCCAAAAATAACATATGATCCTATTCTTGGTATTCTTAATCCACTAGAAATAGAATGAATGAGCTGGAAGGGACCTTGGAGGTCTTCTAGTCCATCTCCCTGCTACTACTACCCCCACGGCTGCTACCATTTTCATTTTGCAAAAACGAATAAAATTGGAGGGGAAAAGCAGCAGTGGGTTCTCTATTACAGTGCCCAAGACACTTCCCTTTGTGCCACAATTGCCTAAAATCCTGTTTGAAGATCATATGGGATTCTAGGTCCAAGGGTAACCAATTACACTGCCAAATAGGATGTTTTAAAAAGTAATCTGATTCTCATTTAAACTTTAATTTATTTTAAAAACTCCAGTACATATTTATGAGGCAGGTGAACATGGCACATATTCTCATTCTTCGTTCAAATCCGGATTTTCTACATATATAGTAGAAATCCATACTTTTCTTTGTTTCCATTCTCAGAAGTCTGGGAAAAGTTTTTAAATATCAAGAATGTATTATTAGAGCCAGTCTGATGGTTAAGGAACATTAGAAACAAAAGATGCTCTAGTCCTGCCTAACCTGTGATTAAATTAAAAAGACTTTTCCAACACCACTGTTATGATATGTACAGAATAACCCTTGAGTAACAAGGATATGCACATGGAAATGTTTATGAGAGTAGTTATGAATAATTATTCAGCCACACATAGATACACTAAATTGAGTTAAAGTTTACTTTAAGAAATAGCACAGTCCAATAAATGGTCCAGGTCATATACATTTAACAGTCCAAACAATATCCAATTACAAAGTCTTCTTACCGGTTGCCTTTGTCATTTACAGTAAACAAAGATATAAAAGTATAAGCACAACAGAGAACTTTAGATAGCAACAGAATGTCAGAGATACAGAATGTCAGAGAGAGCAAGCCATGATCTCTAGCTCCCTCTTATGGCAATTCGCAATACAATCAACCAATCAGAATATAGCACAAATCAATACAGTGATTTGTCTTAAAACTACAAACATACATTGTTGGTTTATATATTGCCAACCCAACTAATTGGTGGACAGATTCCTAGCATTCTCCCCTTTGGGTAGGTCAATATATAATACATTACATCTTTAAACCATAATTCTCACAACACTCTTTATGTTTAATTGCACCTTGAGCTTTCGTGAAATGATCTGCAATATTATGTTCAGTCATGCAGTATTCTAACTGAATTAATTTATTTTGAACACACTGTCTAACGTTCAAATATCTCAAATCAGTATATTTAGACCTTGTTTTAACAGCTAAATTAGTAGCCACACTAATTGCAGATTTATTGTCTTCATAAACAACAAACGGATCACATACAGTAATTCCAAAATCCTTCAACAATTGTTTATAATATATCAATTCTGTACACATTAATGATAAACATGAGAATTCCGCTTCCATAGTGGATGAACTAATATGTTGTAGCCTAATAGACTTCCATCCTATTAAAGCATTACCCAACATTACCACTATACCTGATGTTGACTTACGAGTCATTATATCAATAGCAAAACTTGCATCAGCATATGCAGTTAACACAAATTCATTATTAGGTTCTAAATATAATGAATAATGGATTGTGTGTTTTAAAAACTTAATTATTCACTTAGCTTCTTGCAAATGCCTTTCATTTGGTTCAGCATTATACCTAGCCAATTGCTTTACACTATAAAATATATCTGGTCTAGACCAATTATCCAGATATGATAGACTACCGATTAAGGATTGATATATTTCCTTATCAAACATAGGACTTTTAATATCACTATGTGTAAATTCCTTACTCATTGGTGTCTTAGCAGATTTACAATGCTCTATAAGCATTTTAATAATTGGCTAATCTTCTTGGCTTGTGAAATTTTAAAACCTTTATTCATTTTCACTATATCAAGACCCAAATAATGCTTAATTTCCCCTAAATTTCTAATCCTGAACTTTTTCTGTAATCTATAAACAATATCATTTGCTTCTTGTTCAGTTTTAGTTATATAATTGCTATGTCATCCATAAATAACAGTAATAAAGAAATTAAACCATCTTTTTCTCTTCGGAACAAACAAGGATCAACTATACCAGCTTCAAAACCTATTGAAACTAATTCCCTAACAATACATTTATTCCATTCATACCTGGATTGCTTTAGACCATAAAGACTTTTCTTTAATTTCCAGTAATCAGTTTTTCCATTAATCCTTTAAACCTAATGGCTTTTTCATATAGATTGTATGTTGTAAAAGTGCATGTAGATATGCAGTTTTAACATCTATATGGTTTATTTTACATTTATTCTTAGCTGCCCAAACTAATGCTGCTCTCAATGAATTTGCTCTCAGACTAGGTGCAAACACTTCATCATAGTCCTTATCTGACTGAGCAAATCCGTGAGCAACTAATCTTGCTTTATGGATAATAGTCCCATCCACATCAGTCTTTATCTTATACACCCATTTGCAACCTATTGCATGCTCACCTCATACATCTCTAAATCCTTTAATAATTTTAACTCCCTATTCATAGCTTTCTGCCAAGCTACCTGATCCTTTGTAGGATACAGTTTTATTTCATTGAAATTAGAAGATTCTGTATTAACCTGAAATACAATGCTTGCTTGAAATCTGTCAGGTGGACGTTTCTCCCTAGTCGACCTCCTAGGCAACTCAGTACATGTCGTTGGCATGTCCTCTTCCTTTACCTCCCCTATCAAATCTTCGTCTTCTACAGTCATAGTGGGTTCTTCTATTGATGATTCCTCCACTATCTTATCATCAATATTATTACCATCAGGATTATCGGTAAACAATGGAGTCTCAACAACAACACTATCTTGTTCCTTATTATATTCCTGTTCAAGCTTTCTCCAGCCAACGTGCTCCAGAAATTTAGCACTTGCACTACAATATACATTAGTAGTACCTGGCTCCCAAAATCTAAATGATCTATGATTAGCTTCAGAACCTACAAAATATAATTGTCTCACTCTATGTTGTCCCTTTCACCTTACTTGTGTAGGAATATGAACCCATGCTGGGGTTCCAAATGTATGTAAATAACTGAGATCTGGCCTTTTTCCATTTCAGTGAATAAATAGTAATTCAGCAGTCATTGAATTCACTATGTTATCCAAAACATGGTTAGCACACATTATTGCTTCACCCCAAAGTTTCTCTGATAAACCAGAATCCGAAATCATAGTCCTAGCCATAGCCTGTAATGTTTGTCTTCTACGTTCAATATGAGTTATGTCGTGGTCTATAAGGAGCAGAATGCTTATGTTCAATGCCAGCTTTCTGTAACATGGCTTCAAATTTTCTATTGGTAAATTCAGTACCATTATCTGTTACTAAGCTAATAACTTTCTGTTTCTTTTTCCTTTCAACAAATTTTAGCCAGTTTACAAAATGCTAGTATGTTTCTGTCTGCGTTTTCATTAAATAACAGAAACCATATCTGGAAAAATGATCAATTATACTTAATATGTAATAGGCTCTACCTAAACTAGGTTTCTTAGGTCCAATAATATCAGCAAAAACAACCTCTAATGGTTCACTGGTTTTGAATCCATTTACCCTATTTGCAGGAGTTACCTTGCTTTTTTCTTGATTACAAACATTACAATTTAAATACTTTGTACAAGGTTTTAATTTTATACCATTAGATAACTCCACAGTTTTCTTTAGCATTTTGAAATTTATATGTCCCAAATGTCTATGGAGCAGATGAATACATTCATCATGAGGCTTTTTATTCTCATAAACTGAGCATTAATTAATGGATTATCATGTATAATAAACAAACCATTATCTAATCTTGCAGTAACGCTTCTACCCTGTTTTTCAATTAAACATTTATCTCCCTGAAAGGTTACAACAAATCCTGCTTTTACCATTGCTCTTACAGATAGCAAATTAAATATCAGTCTACGTACATATAACATTGGTAAACATTCATTAATACATGAACAATATTCTCCAGATTCTCTCAATTTCCATCCATTAGCTAATGATACATGCTGTTTACTCTTTCATGTTCACAAACTTCTCTTTACTTTTAGTTATACATTGCGATATTCCACTGTCAACTACCCATATATCATAGTTTACAGTTGTAGTTGTACTTGATATGGCTAAACTAACATCTTTATAAGCTCTCTGTATATTAATAGCATTTTGTTTCTTACCCTTTTTACAGTATCTGACTATATGACCTTTAGCCCCACAAGAAAAACATTTCCTAACAATATAGGCAGTTGAAGACAGTTTTTCTTCCTGTAATTGTCTTTCTCTCAGTTGATTTCTACCTTGACTTCTTCTTGACTCTTCTAACAGTCTTCCAGTTATGCCAGTCAATGAAAGTTCATCTCTGTTTAAAACTTCCAGTGAAGACACATAATCATCATAAGTTTCATCTAAAGAAGAAAGAATAATGTAAACTTGATGCAACTCTGAGAAAATCAGCTCTTTTTCTTTTAGCTCTTGTAAAGTCCTTTTCATAAACTCCAAATGAGCTAACATCGCCATCTTTTATAAGACGGGCTCTAAACAGTTTACGTGTAAGGTGTATGTGTGCACATACACTATCTTGAACATAAATCCTCTTCAAAATGTCCCAACATCTAGCAGCAGATTCTTCACCACGAATATGGACTAGCTGCTGATCACTCAGTGTCAGTCCAATTATACAAAGAGCCTTTTCATTATCCCGATTAAAGTCAGCTATTTTCTTTTTATCTTCATCATTCAATGGGTCCCAAGCTGTTACATCTGGTGGACTATTAACTATAGTCCAGAATTCGTCTTTACGCAGAAGTAGGTTGCACTTCATAGACCAGGAAACATAGTTTGTTCCATCCAGCCGGGTTATCTGGGATATACTGGTTGACTGTTCTTGTGCCATTGGCAGTTTAACAATAAACCGCAATCAGCTGGCTGAATATGAAACTGTATATTCACACTGATTCTCAATATCTCTCTGGGCCCATAACCAATGTTATAATATGTACAGAATAACCCTAGAGTAACAAGGATATGCACATGGAAACATTTATGAGAATAGTTATGAATAATTATTCAGCCACACATAGATACACTAAATTGAGTTAAAGTTTAAGAAATAGCACAGTCCAATAAATGGTCCAGGTCATATACGTTTAACAGCCCAAATAATATCCAATTACAAAGTCTTCTTTGTCATTTACAGTAAACAAAGATATCAAAGTATGAGCACAACAGAGAACCTTAGATAGCAACAGAATGTCAGAGAAAGCAAGCCATGATCTCTAGCTCCCTCTTATGGCAATTCACAATACAATCAACCAATCAGAATATAGCACAAATCAATACAGTGATTTTGTCTTAAAGCTACAAACATACATTGTTGGTTTATATATTGCCAACCCAACTAATTTGTGGACAGATTCCTAACGACCACTATTAAAGCAACAGCATTCTTTTTTTCTTTTTCAAGTATTGAATAAAGAGTATAATTTTCTGATGAAAGTGTCCAGTTCCAGTCCATTGTGATCCCTGACGCTCAGATGACAATGTGGATCAATTCATTTCATCTTTCACTCTGTTGTCCTTTTCCCATGCTCATGCTCCCTACATTCCATGTTTCCACAATTTCATCTTTGCTATTTAAGTTTTTTTTTCAGGCATGGCAACTTCAGACACCAGACTTTAACCTAGTTGTATCATGAATGCCATTAGTATTTCAAAACACCCTCAGCTCTTCCTCACTTGCATTCTGAGTGCCATCTAACCCATAGCTAGGCACAATATCAGCCGCAGTGAGATCCTACCTGTTCCGCTACTGGTTCAGTGATCGGCACACCTAATGTGCACATGCAGCTTTTCACACACCAGCTGAGGCCCGTAGTGCCAATCAGCTGAGAGGATAAAGAAGAGAAAAGCGCAGGGGCAGGGGGAGGGCTGATCCTGCGTTTTTCTCTTCTTTCTCCTCTCAACTGATCGTGAGGCTTTTTATTTCTCCTTTCAGCTAATCCTTGGAGGCTTTTTTTTAAACTACCGGTTCGGTCAAACCAGTCCAAACCGTAGCATACCACCACTGAGTATCAGCAATCTCTTTATTTTGTTTACCCATGTGGGGTTTTTTTGGGAATAAAATACAGGAGCGGTTTACCATTACCTGTCATAGCCCTGTCAGAGTCTGAATCCAAGGAGGAAGCTGAACAGCTGACAGGGAATGGGAGTATGGCTTCCTTGGCTATGGAGGAGGCTGGGGAAGGGCAAAGTCTGGCTGGGCAGAGCATGGAAGAGATAGAACGAGGGAGAGGGAGTTCAAAGGAAGCCCCAGGCCCACCCCCTTTTCATCCTAAGGCACATAGGGAGGAACAGAGAAGAGAACGTGAGTTGCGTAGCTTACGGGGGAGGAAAGGGCCCTGATTCCCTTCATAAGCCACATCTGGGAAGACAGTTTATAAGAACTGAATACTGCGTATGGCAGGCTGTTGGGAGCAAACATGACTTTATCCTGTGTTGTTGTTGCTTATTTGTGTTCCTAACATTTTCCCAATAGCGTGAGTTTTGCTGTGCCTTCATGTCTGAAATTTTTGCTCCTGCTCTGCCAAACTAATTACATCAATTTGTCTTGATTGGACTTAAAGTTACAGCTTGTGTTGACCATGTTTTGGACTTAATTTTCTGCAGTCAAAGGCTGTTCCTGGGAAAGTTTTTCTCTAGCCAGAAGGTAACCTGGACATTGGGGGCAAAATTGGAGATAATGAAGGGACTCTTATTGATTATCTGACTGTGTTGCCTTTGTGCCATGCCCAGGGTCATCACACCTTTCCCCACACAGTATGAAAGGGGATATCTGCCATTTTCACTACAGTGATCACCAACTTCCAGCAACTTCTTAGATCACTGCTGGCCAATATAAATCCCCGCTACCTTTAGCTGGGTAGCTGGGGGTGAGCTTCATATCTTGCAGCATTCTGCTGGAAGTGTATACTCTTTGCTGTACACATCTGGCATTTTTCTTTTGTCATACCCAAGAATAACACACATGCTCCTTCCACAATGGGGCAGCATAGCAGGATTTAAGGTGGTTGCTTAAGATTAATACATTATATTAGATAGATTGAAAAAGACAGAAGGGAAATAACTCTTTATGCTTGCTTTACAAGCTGTAAGAGGTTTTTAACTATGTAAACGTGTTGTTGGCATTCACTTACCATTGATTTTAAATATGTCAGTTTATAAATCTTGTACCTTATTCAGCAATATCTCCCTAGATGGAGAATTGCTAGTAATTGGGCACTGTCACTGCAGTTTGGGAAAGTTTTATTTTAGCAGGAGCAGTAAAAAAACTGGGAAGAAACTATGCGGGAGACAAAATGAAATGTGTTCAGCCTCCAAACAGTAGACAGAAATTGAATGACTGTATCAAAGTGCCTATCTTCCACTCAGAAATGTGTTTTATATCAGTTTGCTGGCCAGAATGACAAAGGCTACAGTTTCCAAATCAATTATCCTAGAAAAAGTCCCATTGACTCTCCGTGAGATTGTTTCAAAATAAGGTGACTGACCAGCATATCAGCAAACCATTCCAAAAGAATGGAGCCGTTCAATTCCACCCAAACACTGGAAAATATATGAGCCAAGAGGTTGAATCCCAAATTATATCTATCTCTGCAATATCTAAATTGCAGAATGGGTATGTATAAACACACACATGCATATAACCACATAGTATTATGGTGGGGAGGAGAAAAGTCTCTGTAGATGGGTTTAAACAATATAACTGTTTTCTGGGTAATGCATCTTAAAACTATAATGACCTAAAATAGTGAGCCTTTAAATCATGTATACAGTGATAGCATCAATTCATCACTGATCTAGCCAAGGTGAGTTCCCTTGGCCACATGGCCCCATGCAATGCTTGGGCTAGTTTGATGTGGCCTCAGTTTAATTTCACAATTCTTTTACAAGAGATCAGCTCTACCCCCAAGTAACTATATAATGTTATTGGTTGGGATGAAGAGAAGATGTTGGAAGGAAGAATAAAAGTGTTTCCAACAATGAAGCCTCCGGTCTTACCTTTGGCTTACTAGAGTTGCATTTACCTTGTAGCCCTTAACAGATCAACTCTAAATATGTGCTTCTTGGTAGAAGAACATATAACACAGGACTGGTCCAGTCTTGGCTCCAGTATCCAGAAGCAGTTTTGCACCTGTCTGATCAGCCTTTGGCTGTGGTTGTCATTTAGTTTTTGTGCAGCTGAATTTATCTAAAAGCTTTTGAAATGATCTCCATTTGCAACACTGAAGTTCTGTAGAGTTTGTGAACAGGCCATGTCATTTGTCCACTGGGAATAACTCACCTTCTCCTGGCTTGTAGTTCCTGGGCTCAAGCTATTCTCCATTTCTCTCTAATTGTTCAGCCTCCATAGCATTATGGTGAGGCACCATTATTTCAACAGATCCTCTTAGGGCAGCTGAAGGTTAGTTCCATGGTGGGGTGTCTAACTCTTTCACAATAACTGCTTATTTCATTGGGGAATTATACTTAAAATGAACCTGCAGTAGAGAATGGATAGCTCTTAGCATTTTGAGGTCAACAGCAGCAGCAAAAGCAACTGCAGTTATGAACTGAGTTGTAGCCATTGATTTTAAGATTACTTAGCGTGCTCACTTGTTCCCTTCCTACACTCCTTCTCCAGTTTTGCTTATGAAAGAAAACAAGAGGAATGAATAACACAAAGCTTTGTTATGGCACTTCAAGTTCCTGCCTGCACTTAGAGATCTGTGGAAGCAAACAAATAAATCTGTCTGGAACGTGATTTTATGGCTTAGTCTTAAAACAGGATAATGCAGAGATGCAGAAGAACTATTATGAAGCCATCTTCTGAATTCCCCACTAGTGGAAGATTAAATCCATTTTGAAAATAAATCTTGCAGTTGTTAGTCCTTGTCTAGCAAGTTAGAATAGTAGCTTCACATAACTTGGCTTAATGCTCCATTAAATTATGGCAGCAATTGTTTTTACTGTAATTGCCCTATACATATGGCATTTTTTGAACTACTAATCTCTTGGAATTCTCTTTTCTTCTGCCACTATTAAATACCAATAATGTCAATGCATGATTTAACTTAATCTTCCCCAATGTGGTGCTCTTCATATGTTTTGCTAACACATCTCCCAGAATTCCTAGACAACAAGGTCTTGTTATTGCACATCTGGCTGGTGGTCTGTTAGGCACAGCTGTATTCAGCATTAGATCCAACAGTATTTCTTTTATTGCCAATGTAATAATTCCATCTCCCTTCACTAATCTATCAGCTCTTGCCTCCCTATCACAATTTTGAAGGGGAATAGGCTTGGTTCAAAATTTTCTAAGACAGAAAAAGATCCACCTATTTTTGTACTTATTTAAAGCTTGAATGCTGGCCTACAAAAGTGACAACTCAAACTGCAGTTTATAGTCTGGTAATATTTCATGGTGAAACCCTAATGATTTTGTTTGAATTTCCTTTATTCAATCTATAAAACTGTAATAAATGTCTCTCATAACTGCCTTGGGTAAGGCACTTCTTTAGGGCTGGTTATTGCATACTGAGCCCTCCTAGTCCCATGCAGGCATTATTCTGCAATCTAAGAAGGCGAAAATGGGGATTGCATGTACACATATCTTGTACCCACCCCATACATCTCCATATGTCTGGCTGCTTTTGACATCCTTATACATAAAGATGTCAGCAGTAGGGATGGCAAGACAGAGTTTCAAGCAGACATATAACTTCATGTTACAGAAAAATGCCTATATTGGATTTTTGTCATCTTGAGATCAAAGTTCTTCAAATTCCCCTATTGTCAGAGTCAAATAATATTTTCAAATAAGTTTGTTTCTGAGTTGGATAGGAAGAAAAAAACTCACCAAATTCTGCAATTATAACCGCCCAATAACAGAATTGGAAGGGATCTTGGAGGTCATATAGTCCAATCCTATACCATTTCAGACAAATGGTTGTCCAATCTCTTCTTTAAAATCTTCAGGGTTGGAGCACCCACAACTTCTGGAGGCAAATTGTTCCACTGATTGTTCTGTCAGAAAATTTCTTCTTAGTTCTAGGTTGCTTCTCTCCTTGATTAGTTTCCATCCATTGCTTCTTGTCCTGCTCTGGAAAATAGGTTGATGCCCCTCTTTGTAGCAGCCCCTTAGATATTGGAACATTGCTATCATGTCACCTCTAGTCCTTCTTTCCACTAAACTAGACTTTCCCATTTTCTGCAATGTTCTTCATATGTTTTAGCCTCTAGTTCCCTAATCATCTTTGTTACTCTTCTCTACACTCTTTTCTAGAGTCTCAATATCTTTTTTATACTGGGGTAACCAAAAATGGATACAATGTTCTAAATGTGGTCTTTCCAAGATATTATAAAGTATACTAACACCTCACATGATCTTGATTCTATCTCTCTGTTAATTCTGTCCCAAATACTTGATCTACCCGAATGCTCGGTTGTCATAGATTTGCAAGCACAATTGAGAATATAAAATTCATTGTTAAGTGGTGTGCTCATTAACCAATGGATTGTGTGACGATGCCTGATTTTATAACCCAAATACAAAGATGCTCCAGGAGAACCTTGCAAAGAATTCTGAAATAAACTACAGAATGTATATGATTTGAGAGGCAAAAAGTGAGGGAATATTAATGTGTGAATGTGAAAAAAATCAGGATGGTATATATGATAGTTGGCGTGACATCAGAAGTCCTTTACAACTTAAAAATAAAGTGGAATTATTGTTATCTATTTAAATAGATGTCTGTCCTTGACTATGCACTTCAAAAACAAGTCAAAATGTCTCAGTTTAAATATTGAAAATGTAGTTTTAAGTAATAGGTGGTAAAAATGAGACCCAGTCTGGTGTAGTGGTTAAAGACACCACAATGTATTACCATTTTTTGAACCACAACATACATCTGTTACCACTGCATGGATTCCTGTTTCATACAGTATGTATTTACAATGTTCTCTATGACAGCAATTTATATAGTTAACCCTCTCATTCATAACTAAAATGTATCTACTTCCTCAAATGTATTCATCAACTGTAATTTACAAGCACAGATCACTTTCATGCAAATCCAATGCATCCTTGACTTGAATTTGTCATGCCCTTGGTAGAGTCGGACTCTGAGGGAGAGGAGGAACAGCCGACAGGGACTGGAGGTGTGGCTCCAGAGGTTGTAGAGGAGGCTGGGGAAGGGCAAAGGCTGGCTTGGCAGTCAGAGGAAGAACCAGGCCCACCCCCTCTTCTTCCTAGGACACACAGGGAGGAACGAAGGAAACAACTTGGCTTATGAGAGAGAAAGCGGCCATGATCCCCCTCATTAGTTGCAGCTGGGGAGAATAGTATATAACAGACAGTTACAACACAGTGTTGCCAGAAGCAAAGTGTGTTTTATTTTGGGCTGAAGTTATCTTGTTAGGCGTCCTTTCAATAGACTGTGCCTTGTTGTTATCTCCTTGAATTTGGTAATTACTTATCCTGGTCCATTGTGGAAATTTCTTCATTGTAGTTTGTTTGGTTTTTTTATTTCACCTCTATCTGCTCATTGAGTTTGGACTGTATTGCTTTTTTTTGAAGACTATTTTTGAGTAAATTTTATCTCCAACTGAGAATTATTGAACAGTGGGGCCAAGTTGGAGGCATTAAAGAACATTTATTTATGTTTTGGATTTTGTTATGTTTGTGTTACATTCTGGGTCATCACAGAATTAATTCTATCAACACACCATATACCTTTAATTTAATTCATACTTTTTACCATTTACAGCTCTTATACTGCACCTTTGCCATGCTTCTTGCTAGATGGGCTCATAGGTCCTGCCTTTACTGACTTTGCCAATAAAGGTTTTCAGAAAATATGCTTTGTGGTAAGATAGAAAAGGTGTAGACTAGGTTGCTAATTTTGACTGTTTGTTGCATTCCTTGCTAATAGTATCAGTGTTGTTCAGTATTCACACAAATTAGCCAGCATGCCACAACTACAACCACAGTCTGGTTTTTCTCAAACTTTGTTAATGCTATTCTAATCTCTAATCTAAGGCTGCAAGCCAATCAGTGGTGGGATTCAAATTTTTTTACTACCGGTTCTGTAGGCATGGCTTGGTGGGCGTGGCAGGGGAAGGATATTGTAAAATCTCCAGTCAGAGGTGGGATTTGCTGGTTCTCTGAACTACTCAGAATTTCTGCTACCAGTTCTCCAGAACTGGTCAGAACCTGCTGAATACCACCTCTGAAGCCAATATATTGTTGGTCATATCCCACCAGAGGTACAGATAGTCCTTGACTTATAACTGTTCATTTAGTGACTGCTTGAAGTTACAATGGCACTGAAAAAAGTGACTTATGATCATTTTTCACACTTATGACCATTGCAGCATGCCCATGATCATATGATCAAAATGTGGATGCTTGGCAATTGGCTCGTATTTATGACGGTTGCTGTGTCCTCGAGTCATGTGTTCTTCTTTTGCCACCTTCTGACAAGCAAAGTCATTGGGGAAGCCAGATTTGCTTAACAACTGTGTTGCTAACATAACAACTGCAGTGATTCACTTAACAAATGTGTCAAGAAAGTTCGTAAAACAGGGCAAAATTCACTTAATAAATGTCTCACTTAGCAACAGAAATTTTGGGCTAAGTTGTGGTTGTAAATGAGGACTACCTATATTGCATATGCATTGCTCTGGCATTCAGACTTCATATGTTGTAAATTCAGAGATCACTAAGCAAGGGTTAAGTGCTGTGATGAGTTCTCTAAAACTGACATAGTTTGCCAACTGAAATACATAGTTTGCCAAATAATGCAATGGTTCTTTAAATCCTTTGCATAGCAGATATTTAGGATTAGGAATAGGGTTAGGAGCACGACAATGCTGACATTTGTTCTATTATTTCAAATAATCTTTGTGTTTTATTTGCTTTTGCAATTTTTTACTTCCTTAACATGGCCAGCCACAAACTCTAACTTTTCTTCTCCTGTCCTAATAGAATATACAGCTTCTGGATGGTCCTGTCAATATAGCTGAAAGTTCAACTCATCAATCTGCATTGCCCGTGTGGGCTCAAGGCCCACATAACTTACATTTACAATTTATTTTTAAACTTTGCACAAATGGATCTGGTTTAAATCTCCTGAAAGTGAACGACTGGGCACTTTCTCTTTGTTTATGGCCCAACTATTTATGTGGGATTATATCTCATGGTGCCAAATGTTTCCACTGCCTTTATTAACTAAGTATGAAATTAGCACAGCATATTCCTAACAAGCCATAAGCATGACATTACCAAGTCCTGCCATTGGCAAGACAATGTCTTCTAGGAGGGACAACTAACAAATCAACAGTGACAATTATCTTGGCATACCAGAAATCCCAATGATCAGAGGCATCAAATACAGCACCCCACAAAGGCAATCAATGGCAATTCTTTTATGTCATTCCAAGTCAGGCAACCCAGACAAAACAAATGGAACATGAGATTAGTTTTTAAAGGGGAAAAAACTGCTGACAGCTTGCATTTTTAATTCGGAAAGGACACTTTCTGCCTTGATTTTATAAGTTCTCTTGCCTGTTATTTCTGCCCTAAAACACAAATAAGGATATTTCATAAATGTATCGTAGAAAAGTGTTCAGTTGAAATCTGGCAGGGTAAATGCTCAAAATGTTCAGAAAGACTCTACTGATTACCTGTAAATATCCCAATCTGATCAAAAATACAGCTTCAATCATTTTTGATTAAAGGAATTATTGCGATTGTTATTAAGTTATTACTCTGGGAGGTTCAAAAGGTACACACACACACACACACACACAAAGGAAACAAAAATACAAAGGAACAAAAGATGGCAAACATTGGTCAACAACAAGAGGCAGATCCATACTACTTAGAAGGGGGCTTCATTCATCTGCACCAAAGACCTGGGTGATTGCTGGGAAAAATAACAACCTCAGATATGCAGACAATACCAATAGGAGGTCAACATATTCTCCAAAGAACTTGAAGGCAGAAAGTGAAGAGAAACTTAAAGAGCCTCTTGATGAGAGTGAAAGAGAAGAGGAAAGTGTTGGCTTGAAACTCAACATTAAAAAAACTTAAGATCATGGCATCCAATCCCATCACTTCCTGGAAAATAGAGGGAGAAGAAATTGAAGCAGTGATAGATTTTATTTTCTTGGGTTCCAGGATCACTGCAGACCACTGGTGGGATTTGAATTTTTTTACTACCAGTTCTGTGGGCATGGCTTGGTAGGCGTGGCAGGGGAAGGATACTGTAAAATCTCCAGTCAGAGGTGGTATTTGCTGGTTTTCTGAACTACTCAAAATTTCTGCTACCAGTTCTCCAGAACTGGTCAGAACCTGCTCAATACCACCTCTTCTGTAGACAATGACTTCAGACATAAAAGATGCTTGTTCCTTGGAAGAAAAATTATGGCAAACCTAGACAGCATATTAAAAAGCAGAGTCATCACCTTGCTGACAGAGATCTGTGTAGTCAAAGCTATGATTTTCCCAGTGGTAATATATGGCTGTGAGAATTGGACCATAAGGAAGGGTGAACACCAAAGAATTGATACTTTGAATTGTGGTACTGGAGAAGACTCTTGAGAGTCCCTTGGACTGCAAAGAAATAAAATCAGTCAACCTTGACTGTTCTTTGGAAGGACAGATACTGAAGCTCAAATACTTACTGAATGACAAGAGTGGACTCATTGGAAAAGACCCTGCTGAGAATGAGATAGTTAGAAAATGTCATTGATGCAATGAACATGAATTTGGGCAAACTCTGGGAGACAGTGGAGGACAGGGGGGCCTGGCATGCCATCTCCATGGGGTCGCAAAGAAGCAGATATGATTTAGTAACTGAATAATCACAACATGATTCCCTACAGCAGTATTGGTGATGGTGATATTATTAATTATCTCTTCCTATTAACTGAATTATTTGATGGCACAGAGATACATTTCACCATATGTCATTATCCAAACCATGTACCATTTCTTTTATTTCTAGAGGATATTAATAGTGATCCACCCAATTTATTCTTTTCATAGAGAGAAACCAATTAGAGATAATTAGAACAAGTTATTCAAGTGATCAAGTCTCATCAAATGAAAAAAAAATGTCTTCAGCTGCTGCAAATGTATTACAAGCTGAGAGTTAATATCCTGAATAAGATAAAGTAAATGAGAATATCAGTGAAAACATTAAGCAGTATTTATTGGAGCTGAAAGTAGGTTTTTTTTTTCCTAGTGATAGAATAATTATAATTTATACTATTTACTATGGATTGGCAGATTCATTCACTGAACATTTTTGCAACAATGCAATATAATTATTTGGAATATAGACTTGAACATTCATTTTTAAATTATTGATTTTCACATCATTTAACATTTGAATTTACGTATGGAAATTGAACTATTGAAATGTTGAAAATACATTCAGCAAATATATTTTGAAAAGTTTAATATGGTTAAAATATTATAGTGTATGCTTTTCATAAAGAAAACACTTTAACTTCTCACACATTTTAAAGGTATCAGCAATTGTATTGTCTACTTGTGCAGAGAATGTTTCAAAACTTTTTATGGTCTTTTGAAATACTCCCATAATTTTAACATTGTTGTTTTTACTTATTTTAACTTGGTATGTACTTTTAATTATTTTTAATTTATTTTCAAATTTCATTTGTTGTTAGACATATGAAGCATGTTTCTAAAGAAAAAGGTAGAGAGCAAATCTAAAACATCCATAAAAAATAACTTAAAAAAAAACCTGAGGGTCTTTGAGACAGATAAATTATTTTGGAGTAGAAGCATTGTCAGATGACAACATACAAAGTGGCACTGTTTGTGTGTCATCATTCGAACTGATACAAAAATGACATACTTTTTGTGATAGCTCCAAGAGATAGTAAAATATTGGCCATTGAAAGATTCCTTCTTTCCCAAATACTGGTTTAAATAGCTATGTCCCCATTTCCTCCAATTTTAATGCGAAGTAATAACAATTCCCTTTTAAGAGAATTACAAGAAGTTAGTCTTCCAGGTCTAAATATCTGTTTATCCATTCAGGGAGATTTTATTTTAGTTTTGGCTATTAAAATTGCAGGCATGGGAGACTGATTTGGACAGAGCTCCATGCTGGCCATTTGTGGGGGGAAAATAACCATACTGCACATTCAAGAACAAAATGTGGCAAATAAATCATGCAAGAACACAACCTTAACCATGCTGGATCAGGTCAATATTAGCTCAGTATTTGGTTTCTAGCAGTGGCCATCTGATGATCATGGGATGCTCAAAAGCAAGAGATAGATACATGCCTCCCAACCTGGCACGATTTCAAATTTGTGAAGGTAATATATGAAGGTAATCCAGAAGAAACATTGGATGTTTAAAGGATTCTTGCTTTTGGTATACAGGTAGTCCTCAACTTAACAACCACAACTGAACCCAAAAAATGATGTTGCTAAGTGAAACATTTGTTAATTTGTTGCGTTTTTTTTTTGAAGACATTTTACTTCTCATCTAAGTAGCTTCTTTAGCTCTGATTGGATGTTGGGAAATGGAAGGATTTGTGCTCCTTGTACAGAGTTGGTCATTTGTATTCTTTTAGTGAGTTGTTGAGGCCACCTGGAGGTTTGTCAGGGTCACCTGAGTAGTGCAAATAGGTGTGGAGACTTCTTGGAACTGTTGAAAGTATAGTTAGTGACCATCACATCTTGAGATATGAAGCCACAAGTTAATTATGTTCTCTGTGAAGAAGTGTTTTCTTTGGTTTATTTGCAATCTTCCATAAATGTATGTTTTAGAGATTGATGATTTTTATCTCAAGGACAAGGGCTATTTCCTTTTCTCCTGGTGGAATACTGCATGAGAGATAACAAGGGCTCTAAAAATCAAATTAATCTCAAAGCTTTTGTCTGTTGAACATCCAGATTACTCCACAGTTATTTTGAAGCTGATACCCATGCAGAGAACCAACAACTTTTCTTAATTAGCTATGAAAGCTTTACTTGGGATACTTCATAACAGGCTTTAATCAGGTTTACGCCTATTAAATGCTTCCCAATGTTTAATCAAAATGTACTCCTAAAAATAGATTCCAATTTAATCTGCTTGTTATAAAGATTCAATGTTAATTTCTTTGAACACCTATCTTTATAAATATATTGTTCACTGTCTTAATCAAAGGAAATCAGAAATACCATGAATCTCCATATTCTTCTAAATTAACTAAAATTTATATTAAGTTTTCACAGTGATGTTCACTTTTCAACTTCTAATTGATATAGCATAAAACCTGTGGAAAGCAAATTATCATCTGAATAAAATGATAGTACTAAACATACTTCATTGGGGTATTCCATTCACCCTAGGTTAGGGCTCAACTAATGCATTACCCACTCAAATGTATACAGTTTTCAGTTAAGAAATCCTGAAATTACCATAATATTCTGACATACAAATCCCATTTTAAAAAAATCAAATTAAATCAGCCTTCTGTATCAGCATATATACCCATTCAATAGCTTTCAAAACTTCTTTACCATCAAAAATTTTCAACTTTGAGTTTTTAATTGAATAGTATGTTCCATATTCTGTCAACCTCAAGAGTTCACGTTGTATCATTCAGTAAATTATTGTTTTCTAGGTTGAAATCTAGATGATGATTCAACCTTACCCTTATATATAGCATCTAACATTAACCCATTTGGGCTGTGGTGGCGCAACGACTAGAGTGCAGTACTGAAGGCTATTTCTGCTGCCTGCCAGCTGCCTGCAATTTACCAGTTCAACTCTCACCAGGCTCAAGGTTGACTAAGTCTTCCATTCTTCCGAGGTGGGTAAAATGAGGACCCAGATAGTTGGGGGTATTATGCTGACTCTGCAAACTGCTTAGAGAGGGCTATATAAGCACTGTGAAGCGGTATATAAGTCTAAGTGCTATTGCTATTTACAAAAGGGTGAGAATTGGATTGCATCCTGCCTGTTTTAAGCTCCCTCCAAGGGACTATGCTATCTGCTACCCTGCTTTATACTTATTCAGTGCCAGGCGCCGATCACTGAGGATTAATTGGCTGGAAGCTGCTCGAAAGTAAAGATATAAACATAATAAGATATAAATTTCCTACCTCTATGGAACTTTCTTTAAAACAGAAAACTTGTACATCTTTTTGTTCTTTGGTTATGAGTGTTTTTTTTTTTTTTTTCATTATTTTGGGATGAATTCAATACATTTTCTGTAGGTTTTTTTTTTTTGAAATAGTAACTTTATTAAAAATTACAACAATAAAAAAAGAAAAAAATAGAAGGTGCAGAAAATTAAAAAAAAATAGAAAAGAAAGGAAAAATAAGAATATAGTAAAGAAAAAGACAAGAAATATGTAAAGAAATGGTTTTCCCCTTCATCACAAGTATAAACCATTTATTAACTTATCACTTTCTCTTAAAATACAAAATGATCTCCTCTTTCCATATTCCATCTCTTATCTATAAACAAATCCTTAAAAGCTTATTATTTCAGCTGATGGAAGAGCAGACTGCTGAGAAAATTGCAGGCACCTGTGTTGCCTTTCACACGCGCACAAACACATGCACACACACCACACACCTATTTGAGCCTTGTCCCAGCACCAGCATGGTGGAATTGCTTATAGAACCTTGAAACTGCTGGGGTGGGGGTGGCGGGGGGGAGAGATGTGTGTATTTTGGAAATTTAGCAGTTGCAGCAGCCAAATAAAAGAAGGAATTTTCTTAGCCAAAAATGAAGGGTCTGGCATAAAGAGAAGAAGCACAACAAAGCCAAGCCAAGCTTGGTGTTGGGAAAATGCCAGTGCTGTACTATCTGCCCATCTCAAAGGAGAAAATGTAGCAATAGAAGAAAACCAGAAAGAGAGAGAGAAAAAGAGAGACAGGATTTAACAGCAGACTAGGGTCTACAAGAGTAAAAACATTCTTGTATACTAGTATTGCTATTAGTAATATATTAGCAATAGTAATAGTATAATAGTATAAGTTATAGTAGTATTGTAATATAGCATAGACATAATAGTATAGAACGGTGGTGGCTAACCTTTTTGGGCTCCAGTGTTGATAATTGCGCGTGTGCTTGTGTGCTCGCGCTCGCATGCCATCACCCTGGAGGCAATGTGTGCCCCCCATGCCCCTGTGCCTGTCCGTGTGACCTTCGTGACCCATGTGATTGTGCTGTGCACTTTTGCCCATGTGCATGTGTCTCCCGTATGCCCCCGCATGCCCACGCCTGCGCGCCAGATACCTGACAATCAGCTGGCAGGCAGGCGGTGCATGCGCAGTAGACCTTTTCTGGGTGAGGGCTCGCGTGCCAGCAGTAATGGCTCTGCGTGCCACTTCCGGCATGCATGCCATAGGTTCACCACCATGGGGTATAGAATATAGTAGAATATAATATAGAGAACATTGTATAGTATAAATGATAGTGTATAAGACAATAGATTTAAAAAGAGCTTGCACATATGTGTTTGTATGTTTCACTTTTGTATTTTTGAAAAATAAAACATCTCAACCATTAGCAGGAGATAGAGAAGTCCAATTTTCTAGGGTCCAGTGCTTTTCTATTTTAACCTTGATCAATTAAACCAATGTTACATTCCTTCATTTTACTCTTAACAATCTTAATCTTTAGTACCTTCAAATAATGTCCTAAAACTTTGTTGTTGTTTTTTATCCCTTCTTTACATTCTTCAAAACTTTAACAAATGTCCTTTGTAACTCCAATATAGGAATATTATGCAGGTTATTTTTAGTTTGTTACTTGTGTATTCCTTTTTAATTATTCAGATAGCTAGGGATTTTTTGTATGTCCAGTGTAGCATTTCCCCCCATATTATATTTGTAGTCTGTCATTTTTAAATCCACTTTCAGATCAATCTGAATCTCATTAGATAAAATGTATTCCTTTTTCATAATATCTTTCAAACCCAATCTATAGAAATGGACACTCTTAAAATTAACATATGAATCCATTGCACAAAAATATCCTCCAATATATTAAAATATTTTACTTCACTCTGTTTAGTAAGTCAAATTTCAATGTTCTTTTCCTTTAATTGTAATCTTTAATTTCTTGAGTTCCCTCTTAATGGCCAATTTTTAAAGTTTTATCTTACTATGTCTTCTTTTAAAAAAAATCAGAACTAAAGCATTTTCCATGGGAAGAATTCTTTATAATCTTCCAAATTTTCAAATTTATTTGGATCCTTAGTCCATTTGTAATTTTCTGAAATCAAAGTTTTAATCTTTTTTTTTTTTTGCCGTTTATTCCAAGATATTATTTTTAAGTCCTTGTATTTTAAACTTTTTTTGCTAATGATCGGAGGAAGCTCACCTGGTGCTATAAAACTTGTTCACCCAAAAGTTCCTGAATAGCAGTTAACAAGCATATTTAAAAAGTGATTAGAAAAGGAAGACTGTGAATTCAGTGGCCTTTCAAAGGTGCTGATCACAGTTTGAACAAAATCATTATTTCCTTGTCTTGTCTAAATCTGTCTTGCAGACTCCTGTCTGCAGTAGCAGTCCCCAACCTTTCCAGCCTGGGGGGTGGGGAGAGAGGGGATGGCAGGTCATGCATGCTGTTCATGCAACTAGAGCTGCGCATGTGCATGCACACTCACCACCATTCATGTGGCCTATTTCTGAACGAGTTGCAGCCCACTAGTGGCCTGGAGTTTGGGACCCCTGATCTGGAGTGCTTGTGGGCAATCTCAAGTCCCCTCTTTGCCTGGAGAGGAATTACTGAACATCTGGTCCAGCAGTCGCCAACCGGTGGGCTGTGGCCCACTAGTGGGCCATGAGAAAATTTTGGTGGGCCACAGAGAAATCTCACCCCCAGAGCACCCCACCAAAGCAACTAATCCAGGCTGCGCAGAAGCACAAGGCTGTGCTGCCCACATGCCCCGCGGGAACCCTCCCTGCCCACTCACTACTTACCTGGAAAACTTGCCTGCTAAGTTGCTATTTTTCCCTTTTCCAACCATCAGCTATTCTGCTGTGCCTGGAGATTTAGATTAGCTAGGAAGCAGGAAATGGTTAGATTTCTTGCTTTCTAGCTAGTCTTTAGATCTTCAGCTCTGCTTTTAAGCACAGCTGAACCTCCCTAAGGACTGAAGGTTCTATTATTCAGTGGAGACTCACGGCAAGCAAATTTGAGAGACTGAGCTAGCCAATGGCAGATAGATAGATCACTGAATGATTCTGTGAACAACTCAATTTGCCTGCCTGCTTTGCCTGCTTTTGGGTAAAAATTGCTCTTTTTAAAATAAAAAATTCAATATTTACATATATGGTGTATCGTGAGTTAATTTTGTGAGTTTGTGCTTGCTAGCAAATTTTATAAGTTTGCTTGGAAGAAAATTTGATGTGACAGACTGAACTAGCCAATGGCAGATAGATAGATTTCTGAATGAATCTGTGATTCTGTGAGCAACTCAATCTGCCTGCCTGCTTTGCCTGTTTTTGGATAAAAGTTGCTCTTTTTTAAATAAAAAATTCAATATTTATATAAATATTTATAATATTTACATACAAGCCATGCCCAGCCAGTCACATGACCACCAAACCACACCCACAAATTAGGCCATGCCCACAGAACCGGTTAGTGGTCCCTGGGATTTAAAATTATGAGTTTAGTGGTCCCTGAGGTCCAAAAGGTTGGCGACCCCTGATCTGGTCTATTCACCAGCTCTTCTTTCTGCTGTCATCATTGGCTTAGTTTTCACAGAACTGTCTTCAATCTACCATTTCTTCAATGAAAGTTTCTGAATATTTTCATTATTACTTGTAGATGTGTGCCAAGCTAATGTACTAAAATACCCGAGTTGAGTGACAGATCATAATATTAGATTTTTGCTCCAGAGATTCTGCCTTTATTTAGGGAAAGGATGTTTTCCCATAGCTATCATAATTGGCCCAACTGTATCATAACTGGCCCAATTGTATTGTAGCAGATCTTTTTCTCAGGAAAGAAGTGTGTTACCTTTCAATTTTGTTCTATCTCTGCATTGCACACCTGCCACAAACAGTGCAAAGAATGAATACATAGGCTAGCAGATCCTTGTTTATCAGTTTTCACATGCATATAGAAGACCTGGGCACTCTTTTTCTGCTTGAAATGAAATCCAGAGGAAAATAGAACTTGTGAGGTGGGGCTGGGTTGCAAATCTTATTCATGAATTTCATATCAGAATGAAAGCAACTTCGTGATGAAATACTTTCTGTGCCACTGCTGTATTTTATTTTGATCCCACATATTACACTGTTGATCTTGAATTTCCCAAAGGTCAGTTTGGAAGTATGGGAGTCAGCCGTCTGGCTTGAGTGATTTAAGGAACCTCATGTGAGCTGAAATGAGTTCAAGACTGTTACAATTTTTATGTGTTGCTGATTAACACATTTTCAAGGGTCAGGGGAATTCTGATTGAAGGCAATGGGAATCTTATGAGGAATTTATGCCAACACTAAGTAGGATAAAGTCTGCATTTGCTAACAGAAGAAAACTCCTAGCCCAAAAGAAGGCTAACTTATGCTAACTTAGTGCCAGAAATTGGAGCTAAATTGGAGCTAAATTATCATTCTTTTGTTTCAGCTATAAAAATGTATCTGATTGATTCTACTACTAGGTCTAATTAAGTGTGACTATCAAATTTCATGTCTGCATATTTCCCCCCGCTCCCCCAAGAAATAATCTTTCTGCTCAGGCTCCATAACTGATTTTTAAAAATATTTCTTCTTACGTTGCTCATTTCCTTTTTTTTTCCAGTTCTTCCTATGTCCACTTACATTGTGATCACATATTTCATTAAGATGTGATTTATTTTCATCATAGTCTCTTGAATGAGCTATCCTGGCTTGGTTCAGAAAACTATGCCAAGCAACCAGAGGTGGTATTCAGCAGGTTCTGACCAGTTCTGGAGAACCAGTAGTGGAAATTTTGAGTAGTCCGGAGAACTGGCAACTATCACCTCTGACTGGAAATTTTACAGTATCCTTCCCCTGCCACGCCCACCAAGCCACGCCCACAGAACTGGTAGAAAAAATGTGAAACCCACCACTGCAAGCAACAGTTTATAAATCACAGGTGGTGTTGTATCTTACAGTAAAACCAAAACAAGAACTTTGGCAGAAAAAGCTACTGAGAAGGACTTATGGAAGTCCTACTTTCCTTTTCCTGCTTCTTAAGAGGATTTTCTCCTGAATGATTATTAGAGAAGATAATAAGACACAGAACATGATCTTCTTCTCAAGAATCATTCTTCTCATCCTGTGATAAGCTCAAAAGTTTCACATGCTATTCCTTTGTGGCCAAATGATATTCAGCAAATGTGCAACCCTGGAATAATATCGTAGGGTAATATGTAACAAAAATATCTCTATGCAACTTCTTTGATTCTTACTAAAATAAATAAAAAATAAAATAAAATAAAATGGAGAACAATAGAAAGTAAGAAACTGTACTAAAATTTAAAATAATAGAAATGAATCCAAAATGTTATTTGGGAAGGACCATAGATAAAGGACACATCTTTATATGATCTTTTCAGAAATATGTTGCAATGAAAGTTCAGGTGGAACCACTTTTCCATCTGGTCTGCTTCTAAGGACAAATAAACCATTTGAGTTCAGAGGTATCCGCAAAGTATGGTCTGAGACATAAAAATCTACAAATATTAAATCCTAATTTAAACACCCAGAAATTTAAATTTAAAATTTAAACACACCAACGTGCCTACCATCCCTGTCCTATTGTTTCTTTTATTTTTCTTATATGTACCCATTTCATGTATTCATAACTATGTATATACTTATACTTATTATCTTGTAAGCGACTGACAAATCAAATAAATAAATAAAAATAAAGCCACAATAGTGGGTGGATGAGAGGAAAACTCATACTCAAACCAGAGACAAATAGTAACAGCAAACAAGAATTGGAAAGGAAAGAATCAGAAACAATAAACTGGGATTCAAATAAGGTCATCACTGCAAAGCCAAAGAATCACTTTCACTTTCTTTCAACACTCAGAAATGAGTGCTGAAGATATTAAAAGAACTCTTGATACATTCCTCCATTATCCTTCCCCAAACATTTCAGTGATAAATTCCAAATCCTGTGGAAATGGGTATTTTTAGTAGATATACTTATCAATCACAGAACAATTTTGCTGCTGTTTTCTCTTGGGTGTAAGCAGAGGTGATATTCAGCAGGTTCTGACCAGTTCTGGAGAACTGGTAGCAGAAATTTTGAGTAGTCCAGAGAACCGGCAAATACCACCTTTGATTGGAGATTTCCCCTGCCATGCCCATCAAGCCATACCGATAGAGCCGGTAGTAAAAAAAAATTAATTCCACCATTGGGTATAAGTCTGGAAAAGCTTATGTAATTAATCCATTAACCAGGAGGGGAAATGTTAAAAATTACACTCTGCAAAGACACTTAAACGTGTGAGCTTTCTATCTTCTTTACCTTAGACTTTCCAATAAAGGCCCAGCGTGTTTCTAACATAGAAATTCCTCTAGAAAACCCCAATATAATATTTGGTTGTCATTTTAAGTAGATGTACAGTCCTACTACACAGATTACTATGTCTGAAAAACACCTTTTTGATAGACCACCCTTATTCACGAGTGGGTAAATCATCAAGTATTCCCCAAAAGTTAGTGAAAATACGACATCCAGAATTGTTTGCCAGATAGGCATGAGTATCTTAATGAACTCTTAATCATGGACTTTGATACATCTGAGTGTCACATCTTTCTTTTTCTCAGTGATAAAAGATTATTATCCAACGGCTTTCCTTAGATGTAATACTAAGTCATCATGTGGAATGTTTGATTTTGGCTTACTATGATGTACCAATTATGCTTGCATTCAACATAGACTAGGTCAGAAAAAGAATGGTCAAAAGTTTTACTGATTTACCATTGTACATAAAAGGTGTCTTTGAACAGGAAAAAAAAATGTTTTACAACAGGATTAGAGTGGAGATCAATAGGTCCTGCCAAACATCTGTCAAGACAAGGTCATCCAATATTTAAGCGATATCAAATAATTCAGGCAAATACAGACCTTTAGATGCACTGAATGAATTAAAATTGCTGGCAGAGAATTGACATTAGCAAAGATTTACATGGTTCCTGTCTGTAGGCATCTCTCTGTCTATGCATGAATATCTAGGCTTGAAGCCTATAACTGTACACATGGTACAGAATGAAACACGACTATATTACAGTATATATTAAGGGTGAACATTTGATCTAGTCCCACTCATGACTTCAAGTGAGATAATTTGGAATTCTGTTTTTTCTGGTGAAAGAGGTGTTTAGAAATAAAGCTTTAGAGAAGAACAGAAATCCAAATTATCTCACTGTTTCTTGAGAACTTTGGAAAGAGTTGTGACCACACCCTACCCACCAATGCAATCTCTTTAGTACCTTTGCAAAACTTCTAGTAAAAAGGAAGCTGACCTGAGATCAGAGACTATCATCTATCCCTTCAAGTTAAAAGGTTCTTTGATTTACGCCAGCATTGATGAACTCAAGCACATGTTTGAAGGAGGGAAAGAGGGTGGAGAGAAATTAATTGCTTTACTATTCAGTCCTGTGGCTCTGTGTCTTGCCACCATTTTCTCTTCCTTAACAATTATTTAATGATCTTTACTCAACTAAAATTAATTATCTCTCTTCACTTAGTATTGGATTTATTTTATGGAAATAGCCATTGAGTTCATTCCTTCTACTAGTAAGTTCTATCATACTCAGCAAGACAAAAAACACAATTCCTCATGTATACCCTTTCCCTTTTCATAAACATCCTAAACTTATGTGTCTGGAATTTGCCATTGGACTATATTTGCTATGAATCCCATCATTTTCTCTCCTAAGAGAACAATATTGCAGTCACCTAAAGAGTTCAGTTTTGAAGGAATATTGCCTAAAACTCTCTGCAGCAATTTCCTTTTTTGAAATTTGACATATTTCCCATCCTTATAAAATACTTATTTTCCACTATTATGAAGTAAAAAAGGCACTTCCTTTTGTGTTTCCTCATTCTAAATTGTGGGAGAATTGTGTTTATTCTTTTCTTCATCTTGATCATTATTTAGACATCAAGTCTTCTCAGAATATTTGTAGAGAAATGCAGCCCTGGTTCATATCTGGCTTGGGTAAATTGTAATATATTATTTCTATGCTCGCAAGAGTTCTCCTAAAAACAAAATGTGCAAACTTCAGCTCAGCATCTCTGCTGTACAGAAAGCACAGAATACTAAGAAATGTTGCCTTTTTAGTTTTATTGTTGGCACTAGAGTAAGAGCAGCTGCTAACGATCAAAGAAATGGTTAAGGATTAATTGTCCATTACTTCTCTGTCTCAGCATCCATCTATCAAGTTGTTGGCAGATATATGGCTCAGAGAAATAACCCTCAGTTTTCTAAATTTTGATTGGGTCAATTAGATAACTGGAGGTCTTCCAGATAGTACCACATAATGGAATCTATGCTACAGTAAAAGCTGAAGCTTCTTTACTAACTATTAAATGTTCTAATTACTGATCTATTTTTTCTGTCCTCCATTCTTATTATTAGTCCCATTATGGCTTCTCTCCCTCTCCTCTCCTTTCCTCTCCTCTCCTCTCCTCTCGCTGGCATAATCAATTCTGTATCATAATGGTGTTCCTGGAGCTGCAGGCCCTAATGGCCAATGCATTTTTGTGTTGCCAGATCAATACCTGGCCTTTTGATGCCTTTCTGCTCTTAACAGCAGCACTGAAACAATTGCCAGTCAAAAGAAAAGGAGAGGGAAAAAATATTAGGGATATTTGGCATGGCTTAATATTCCAGTTCCTTCATTTTCAGTTGGGATGGATTGCTAATGTGAAAATCACTAAAACTGTTCACTTGTCTTGAAAAGGCGGACTATTTTACCCCTTTCTCCCAAAGTTAGTTGGACTGTAGGTGTTTGACACTGACGCATCTGGATGTGTTCTAGTTATCAACAATTACAAAACAAGCTCAGTAGGAGGGATAAAGCCAAGGGGAGAATGTGTTTGGAATAATACCCTAATGTTAATGTTGTTAACTTGCCTTTGAGGCAGCTATATTTTGTATCCTGTGGATAGGCTCCATTTTCATACTTCATCAATGCAGGATAGAGAACTGTTAAAGTTGCCTTCTCTGCCCCTGGTGCTTTCTATTGAAACCACAACATGACAGAATGCTTGGTTTGTCAGTATTTAGTTCTTGGTGTGTAGCAGGAATGGTAGTTTTTGCTAGCATCTATTTTCATAGAAGGAGCCCACTGGAAGTGATTAGAAAAACTGGCACAGAGAACTATTTCAAAGAAAGGATGTTGTTAGGCCTGTCTATGAAATTAATCTTTTACTTTTTCACTGAAATAAAAGATACTAGTATGGGCTTCGACTCTTTGGGCAGCTTCTAGAGTGGTTCTGGGCTTGTCCCATGTAGGACATTGTTGCATTGTAAGGCTGGATTTAAACAGCTGGTCCATAAATTACGAGGAACTGTAGAGATTAGATTTAGGAAGTGCTGGCAGATAATAAATGTGTGCAACAATGAGAACTTGTCAAGAAATCCCACATAATGCTCAACAAATGTTTTTGGAAAAGGGCCTTCTTGAACAAAGGTATAGATATGTGGAGAAAGAAAACATGTCATAAGGAATGAAAGATACGTGAACCCTATTTTCATATATTAAACAATAATAAAACTACACCAACATTTTAAAAATCTGAAATTTTGAGACTCCCCATGCTTAAATCCAGCTCTAGTGAATTGGCAGTTTTCTGTCTCCATGTTGATTTCTCTGAAACTAGAGCAAAGCTGAACTTTTTGTTTACAATTCTGCGGCTTGAGAATAAACTACTTTAACTTTTTTACAGTTATTGAAATTTATTTTCTGTAATCTTGTTCTCGGAATTCCTAATTATTGACTGCAAACAAGTTCTTCCTCAGTTTGAGAAACTTAACCGGAGGGGTGTGTGTGTGTGTGTGTGTGTGTGTGTGTGTGTGTGTGTGTGGAATAATGGCAATGTACTTAGTGGATGCTCTTTTACTCTGTAAAATGATTTCTAGTCAATTTTACAATTCCTGTAAAAAGTGTCTAATTTGATTTTCCCTTCTTACACAAGCAGTTTTGTTATTTCCTCCCTCACTTCCTTCCTTCTAGGTTGAAATGAAATATTCCTCTCTTCCCTCCATACACACATAAACACATAGACACACATGTGCCGGTGTGTAACCTATAATTTGTGAAGTGGAACTGGTAAAATCATTGCCATGCTACCCTTTGAGCATCATAGCTAATATAAGGTTTTAATAGAAGTAATGGTTCATTCACAGCAGGATTGCTTCTCCCTGTCTGTTTCTCCTTCCTCTTCTATTGATTAGTTGGTAAGAAAACTTACTGATTCATAATAGTTCATGCTTGCTCTCAGGGTTTTGAAGCTGGCTGAAATGGAGAAGACTGAAGGTCTGTTACAACCTGGTTTGGGAGAGGTCAGACTCTGCGTAGAAGCAGAATCAGAACTGCTCTGCATAGAAGTGCCATTGATTTGGTTTGCTGTTAAAAAAGCAACACACTGTAATTTTGACTAAGATTAGTATCCTGTCTGTCTGTCTCTCTGCAATTCAACTCTATATTTTTTGCAGTCATTTTTGTTTTCCATTCAAAATCTAAATAAGCTGTTGGAAAGAGATAGTACTTAAATGGCTCTAATTAAGTAGAGGCTCCAGTTTAAGTTCTTACTGAACAAGGTAATTTATACAAAATACTGGCAGCACTTTGGATGCATTAGCTTGATGGAGAAGAAAAAAGGGTCAGTATTCAAATTGAAATATGCCTGTTATTAGCAGCACTTCTCAGCATCTCTATAAGACATAATTTAAAAACTTTTTGGTGGAATTGCACCATCTGGAAGAGAGAGAAAAAAGACCAATAATATATTTACACTGTGGGGGGGAGAGGAGGGATTGGTAGCTCAGGTTGATGATAACTTGACTCTACATATATTATTCATCTTTTTGCAGATATGAATTCAGGTAACACAACTACATTGGCCCGGGGACAAAAAAGCACAGTCTGTATTTGTGTATGACTACCCTGGAAAGTGAATGATGCCATTAGCCTCAATGAAGGGAAAATTTGCTTCTTGACTTTCTTCAGAATTCAGATCTGAAGACAGGCATAGTGAATAATGTTGAATACAAGAGCATAGTAGCAAAGACACCAAGAATGCTTCCCATAATGAGAGCACCAGAGCGCGCAGATGTACAGTATATGAACATCCAATTTGTATCCCTCCTTTTGTCATGTCTTGGAACTGATGCAGGAGAAGAACAATAACTAGCAGTGTGAAAACTGAGCATCTACTGTAGATTGACACATTTTATGTACTTTTCCCAGCTCACAAAAATAAAATAAAAAACTCCACCTTGTTGTTGTTGTATAATGTGCTATGCTGTTTCTTTAGAAGTGGCAACGCAATGGGAGGCAGAGTTGAATGGGTGGAAATTTATTTTTATTTTATTTATTTTGTCAGTTGCTTACAAGATAATAGGTATAAGTAAAAACATAGTTATGAATACATGGATACATATAAGAAAAATAAAAAAAATAAAAGAAACAATAGAACAGGGACGGTAGGCATGTTGGTGCGCTTATGCATGCCCCCTACAGACCTCTTAGGAAAGGGATGAGGTCAATAGTAGACAGTCTAAGGTTAAAGTTTTAGGGGTTTGGGGAAGAAACCACAGAGTTAGGTAGATTATTCCAGACATTGACCACTCTGTTGCTGAAGTCGTATTTCTTGCAATCAAGTTTGGTGCGATTAACCTTGAATTTGTATCTATTATTTGCTCTTGTGTTGTTATGGTTGAAGCGGAAGTATTCATTGACAGGTAGGACATTGCAATGTATGATTTTATATACTACACTTAAATCAGACTGAAGGCGGCATAGTTCTAGGTTTTCTAGGTCTAGAATTTCGAGTCTGGTGGCATAAGGTATTCTGCAACGAGTAGAGGAGTGGAGAACTCTTCTTGTGAAATATTTCTGGACTTTCTCAACTGTGCTAATATCAGATACGTAATGTGGGTTCCAGACTGATGAGCTGTATTTGAGTATCGGTCTAGCAAATGTTTTGTATGCTGTAGTTATTAGTGTAATATTACCAGAGAAAAAGCTACGTAAGATTAGGTTAACAACTCTTAATGCCTTTTTGGCTATGTAGTTACAGTGGGCTCTAGCACTTAGGTCATTAGAGATGAGTATTCCAAGATCCTTGACAGAGTTTGGATTATCAGCAAGGTCTTGACTATTCAGTCTGTATTTTATTTTCTGATTTTTTTTGCCAATATGTAGGACAGAACATTTATTTGTTGAGATTTGAAGTTGCCGTTTGTTTGACCATTCTGAATTCATCACAGTTCTTCATGTACTCCCCATTCTCCTTAGGGAACAGAAGGACAGAGTGCTAGAAAAGGGCCACAGATGACTGGCTTGATGTTTCCTTGTATTGCTAGTTTTCAGATCCATTCAAGCAAGCTAAATCTCCAAAGCAATGAAGGGTTGAAAAGTAGCACAACATATTATCACCATCAACCTCGCTGAGGTGTTTCCCCTGATTTTTTGCACAGTATGTAAGGGCTCATGACAATGGTGGGTAGAGTAGATTTCAAGCTGCATTTACTCCTGAATATAAGCTGCGGTGTTAGTAACTTCTCTGTTAATTGGAACAATAAACCATGCTGAGAGACAGCATATAATCAAGGAAATAAACAAGTGGCAGAAAGAATAGCCATGTGGTCAGTAATTGTCCTCCTATAATTCTAACTACACAAAGGAAAAGGAAATGTCGTTCAGGAATGTCTTGTAAGAAAAGATGATGCCTCAAGGAAATTCTCCCCCGGGATTTCTGTAAGAGAGTTAAAGTCAAGAGATACTTGATAAAGGCCACACCCTACAGGTAAGAAAAAATCACAAGATTGTGTCCACTTTTCTGTGTAACTTCTATATTCAAAATACCACATCTTTAACTTTTCTAGTTGGCTTCCCTTTTTCTCTTGTAAAGTAGAGAATACCTGCAAAGATCTATTTTCTTGCTCTTGATAGCTGACAAGCTGGATTCTCTCATTTATGCAGTCTTTGATGGATGGTGATTTAATAGACCTCAGCCTTGACAAATATATTAAAACAATATTCAAATATCTGCTGTACTTCTGCATCAGTCTGAGTGATAATTCAGATAGGAAGAGTATTGCTTTGGGGCTAAGAAAACCTCCCTGATTTTAAGCTGGCATCCTATTACAGAACTGCTTTTGCTTTTACATCAGTGCTGGTCCTCTTTATTCTTTTGTCAACAGCGGAGTCTTGGAAAACCCAAGGGACATGCAATCTGCAGAGAAGGAAGAGGAATTTGACAGGTCTGTAATAGTGGAAACATTGGATTGTAACAAACACTCAGAGAGCGGTGGAAAGGTTAGCGAGTGCTTCAGTATTGCTTGGTTTTAGGAGAAAGGAGGAAAAACAGCTATTGTGGAACTTAAGTTGTTATGTTGCTAAGGTGCTCTGACAGGCCAATGGGAGATTAAACCATCACGAGGGCAGTTTTATGGGAAGCCTACAGGTGGCAAATATAATGCATTGCTCTTTGCTTTCCATTCATAGTTTAGCTAGAAGAAGTATTCCTGCATCACAGTCCCTTCATTGGTAAGATACATTCTTCCCTCTGTGTAATAAGACCTTGGAAAAGGACTTGGACAGAAACCTGAGTAATTAACCCAGACTGATGCCAGACTGGCACTCAAGGTTTTCAAACTGACGATCACTGGTTCAAATTGCAGTGAAGAGGACACCTTCCTCCTACAACACATTCATGTGAACAAAGGCCAAAGTTTATCTCCAAAAAAGAGAGAGAGAGACCAATTGTTTGGAGAATTTGCAAAGTTGCATTGAAACATCCTCCTTTTATCCAAAGAAAATCACTTGGCACACATGTACATTTTCTCATCTGTAGCCCTTTCTTTTTCATTTCCCTCTGCTGATATGATACATTCTGGGTTTTTGTGTGTGTTGTTGTTAAAAAATCACTGTGGTGTCATCTTTTCAAGAAGGCACACATATCTTGTTGCGCTTGATTACTTGAAAAATGTTGAGATCGGCTTCTTTGATTCTATTGTGCGTGCCTAGCATAAAGAGCAGGTGGTCAGGATTGCCTGCACCTGGTTGCTGCTTGGGAAAAAAACTGAGTGAATGCCAAGAAAGCTTGAAGATGATTTTCATTTCTCCTTCTTCTAAAATATAGTAAAAGGGAAACGTATCTTATATGTAGCCTTGCAATAATCCATGACTAGAAAGAAAGGCCAGACAATATGACCTGGTAATAAAAATGCACATATTCATTTGTATTGTTTTCCAAAATTGGAAAAACCACTTTTCACACCAGCTTTTTTTTTCTGAGGGAAATTGTGACAGAACTGAAAGATAAAAAAAATGACAATATACTAGAAATGCAAACCCTTTTATAAAATACTAGAGGATAAACAAGAGTTAGTTTAGTGTTGTGCTTGAGAATCAGGCTAGAAATAGAATAGCACTTAGACTTGTATGCTGCTTCACAGTGCTTTATAGCCCGCTCTAAATAGTTTACAGAATCAGCATATTGTCCCCAAAAATCTGGGTCCTCATTGGAAGGATGGAAGGCTGAATCAACCTTGAGCCAGCCAGGATCAAACTCCTGGCTGTGGGCAGAGTTAGTTTGTAATAATGCATTCTAACTACTCTACCACCACGGCTCAGAAACCAGGAGTTCTAGTCCTGCTTTAGGCATAAAGCCAAAGCTGGGTGATCTTAGAACAATAATTTTCTTTCAGCCTAAGAAAAGAGGCAACAGCAAATCAATTCTGAAAAACCGTTACCAAGAAAACTACAGGGACTTACTCATACAGTCTCTGAGAATCAGACAAGATTGAACAGAGGGGAAAAAAGGATAAATATAAAAGCAGGCTTAAGAACATAAAGTAACACACAACATTGCAATTATAGAGAACAATTTTCATTGAGAGTATGAAGCAGAGGGAAATATCTATCCCACACATGCTGTGATTCCAGTCTTGATTGGGTTTGTTTCTTTTTTTAAAATGTAATCTTGTTGAATATGGTAAAATAGATTTTACAATTTGTTTTTCAGATTTCCATCTATGTGGCACCCACATGGTAACACTAAAAATAAAAAGGAGGGATGGCTGACTAGGTCATGAATAGGTAATACCCGTGTAACACGTTTTTGCATTTACAATGTACCACGTTTGCTGGTGGACATTCTTTTTTTAATTTTTTTTTTATTCTTTAAAAACAAAAAATACAAAAATCTCATTTCCATTAACAGTTATTGTGTCATTGTATATACATGTTTCTTATTTTGTGACTATACCTTATTTTTATCCTTATCCATCACCCATTTGTACCACTTCTCCCATGTCGCATAGTATTCTCGATCCTCTTTGCCTTTCAGTTCCATAGTGAATTTATCTAGTTCAGCACAGTCCATTATTTTTTGAATCAAAACTTCACCTGGTGGTATTTTATCACTCTTCCAATTTTGTGCTAATGTGATTCGTGCTGCAATTAAGGTGTGTACAATAAGATATCTTTTATCTTTACTCAAATTCTCTTTGATCATACCTAATAAATATGTTTCGGGTTCCAAATTCAATTTATATTTTGTAATCTCAAAAAGCCATTTCTGTATTTTCTTCCAGTATTTTTTGACTTCTATACATTGCCACCATATATGGAAAAACGTTCCTTTCTTTTGTTTGCACTTCTAGCATTCTGGTTTCAAAGTTGGATACATTTTCGCCAGTTGTGCCGGCGCTAAGTGCCATCTATAAAACATTTTATATTGATTTTCTTTGAATGCTGTTGACAAAGTCAACTTCCAGTTCTCGGTCCAAGTCTTTTCCCACTCATCCACTCGTACTGCTGGACATTCTTAAATATCTATAAATACCACAATGGTTAGGGCTTCTGACTTCCTTCAACATGCAGACTTTTGTACTTAACTTTCCAGAACTTTCTTGGGAGGGGTATGTATCTTTATCAGATGTTTATAACTGCACAAGTATTGAATCAAATATAAGTGGACTCAATTCACTCATGAGTGCTGAGGCAGAAATCATTTTTTTGGATTGCTTCATTTCATTCCAAAGAAAGCCTGGCAGATTGCTTCTATATCTCCAAAACAGACTTTCTAAAAAGTTTGAAGTCTAACAGCATTCTGGATGTTACAGGAGAAGAGCTGTCCTAGTCTTTGGTAGCCAAAAATAAATAGGAATATCACTCTTTCAAATTCACACATTTTATTAAAAGTCATATTTTTTTGTGTGACATACAGCACACTTTGTCGGAAGGATGGAGTAAAATGATGTAGAGTAAATTCATCTTATTTGCTAATCTGATATAGAATTTAAATTGGGATGAGGTGAGGGGAAAGGGTGAAACAAGGTACAGACACAGGTTACAAATTAAATTATTTATTTTATTTATTTATTTGTTCATGCTTCTATACCGCTCCCTCTCCCAAAAAGGGACTCGGGGCGGTGCACATTCAACAACGAAAACAGTACAGGTAACGGAGATGAAATAAATAAAAATCTAAAATGGTTAAGAAGAACACCCAACAAAAAGATTATTTAAAATTTAATTTAACCCGAATGATTCAATTGGCTAGACCGGCCTGCTTGAACAACAAGGTCTTAACTGCGCGCCGGAAGGTGAGGATATCCGACATGGCTCAGTGTCTCCGAGGGGAGACAATTCCAGAGGGATGGGGCTCCCACAGAGAAAGCACGTAGTCTCGGGGCTGCCAGTCGGCAGTGATTTAGTGGTGGGACCCCGAGCATGGCGACTCTGTGGGAGTGTACTGGGCGGCGGGAGGTTGTTGGTGGCAGAAGGCGGTCCCGTAAGTATCCAGGTCCCGAGCCATGGAGCACTTTGAATACTATTAGTACCACCTTGAATCGAATCCGGAAGGCCACAGGAAGCCAGTGCAGCCGGCGGAGAAGAGGTGTTATGTGGGCGTCCCGGGGGGCACCGATGATCATCCGCGTGGCGGCATTCTGAACTAACTGTAGCCTACGGAGAGTCTTCAAGGGGAGCCCCATGTAGAGAGCATTACAGTAGTCCAAACGGGAGATGACGAGAGCAGAGGTGACTGTGCGAAGTGCGCCCAGATCCAGGAAGGGTCGCAATTGGTAGATCAGACGAATCTGATAAAAAGCACTCCTGGTGGCGGCTGCAATATGGTCTTCCAAAGACAGTCGCACATCCAGGAGAACACCCAAGTTGCGTGCCCTTTCCACAGGGGATAGTGTCTCTCCTCCTATGGTCAGCGATGGAATAAGCTGACTGAATCTGGGGGCAGGAAACCACAGCCACTCGGTTTTGGTCGGGTTGAGACGGAGTCTGTTTTGACCCATCCAATTTCGTACGGCCTCCAGGCACCGGGTCATCACCTCGACGGCTTCGTTGGGGTGGTCTGGAGTGGAGATGTACAGCTGAGTATCATCAGCGTACTGGTGGAATTCCACTCCAAAGCCACGGATGATATTACCTAGCGGCTTCATATAAATGTTGAACAGCAGGGGAGAGAGCACCGACCCCTGAGGCACCCCACAGAGTAGGGGTCTCGGGGTCGATCTCTGTCCCCCTGTCAACACAAATTGCGAACGGTCGGAGAGAAAGGAGGAGAACCATTGAAGCACGGTGCCTCCAATCCCTAGCCCCTCCAACCGATGCAACAGGATACTGTGGTCGACAGTATCAAAAGCCGCCGATAAATCGAGGAGGACCAGAACAGAGGAATGGCCTCTGTCCCGTGCCCTCCAAAGATCATCCATCAACGCGACCAACGCCGTCTCAGTGCTGTGCCCGGGCCTGAAGCCCGATTGGAGGGGGTCAAGATAATTCGCTTCATCCAGGTACTGCGGGAACTGACGTGCCACCACGGTCTCTATAACCTTCGCTACAAAGCGAAGGTTGGAGACAGGACGATAATTGGATAGTAATGCTGGGTCCAAGGACGGTTTCTTGAGGAGGGGACGAACCACCGCTTCTTTCAAAGCAGTGGGTAGAAACCCCTCTCTCAAGGAAGCGTTTATAATGCCTTGGAACCAGCCTCGTGTTACCTGCCGAGTGGCTAGAACCAGCCAGGAGGGACACGGGTCTAATAAACAAGTGGTAGCATTCAGTCCCCCCAGTATTCTGTCAACGTGTTCTTTGGTAACAGAGTCGAACTCAACCCAGTTGACCTCACCGATATCTGATCCCGCCCTCTCGTCTGGAGAGGACCAGTCGGAGTCCAAATCGTTCCGAATCTGAGCGATTTTATCCTGGAGGAATATGGAAAATTCCTCAGCTCGACCTTGCAAAGGGTCATCCTGTGACTCCACTTTTAATAGGGAGCGAGTCACCTTAAACAAGGCAGCTGGGCGGTTTTCTGCGGATGCAATAAGGGTGGAGAGGTAAGTTCTCCTCGCCATCCTTATCGCCACTAAATACGTCTTAATATAAGCACGTAGTAGTGTTCGGTCAGAATCAGAACGGGTGGATCTCCAACTACTCTCTAGGCGTCTTTTCCGGCGTTTCATCTCCCTCAGCTCCTCGGAGAACCAAGGGGCTATCTGGGAGCGGCGCCGGGTCAGAGGCCGCAAGGGCACAACCCGATCAAGTGCTTTAGCAGCCGCCAAATTCCAGGCGGCAACCAAGTCCTCGACCGAGTTGTGTGTGTGAGTTTCGGGGAGTGGCCCAAGCTCCATCAGGAACCTTTCAGGGTCCATCAGGCGCCTGGGGCGGTACCATTTTAATGGCCCCGCCTCCCTGCGGTCAAGAGGTGTGGAACGGAAGTCAAGCTTTAGGAGTGAGTGGTCTGACCATGACAGGGGTTCTATGACTACATTCCCTACACCCAGATCACTCTGCCACTGATCAGAGACAAAAACTAAGTCTAGGGTATGACCTCCGATGTGAATAGGGTCCCAGATTAATTGGGTTAGGCCCATGGCTGTCATGGAAGCCATGAACTCCTGAGCAGGTCCCGAGGTACCGCCGGCAGAGGGAAGGTTGAAATCACCCATGACCATAAGCCTAGGGGTCTCAACCGCCATGCCAGCAATAACCTCAAGAAGCTCAAGCAGGGCAGATGATGCATAGCAGGGAACCAGGTAAGCGATCAACAAGCCCTTCTGAACCTTGGAATCAAACTTCACGAAAAGAGATTCACATCCAGACGTCTGAGAAACAGTGGACTCCCTCGGACAAAGATCTTCCTTGATAACTAACGCAACACCTCCACCCCTTCCCTGGGTCCTCGGCTGATGAAAAGCCCGAAACCCGGCCGGGCACATATCGACCAGAGGGACACCCCCCTCTGGGCCCAGCCAGGTCTCGGTGATACCCACCAGGTCCGCCCCCCCCTCTAAGATCAAGTCATGAATGAGAGGGGCTTTGTTCATGACGGACCTGGCCGTTTTGAATTGAATTGAATACATTGATTATAAATTGATCTTACAAATAATCCTTGGTTAATGATGGTACTTGGGAGCAGAATTTCCATAGCTAAGCAATGCAGTTGTAAAGTGTGATGGCATATGGCACTTTTAATTGTTAACTGGATCCCATGTGATTGTTAGGAAAGGACTTGCCTTAATCCAAGTCATCTAGTAGGCTGTATTGCTATTATCCTTCTTATCTTTCCTATTACTTTCTCCTATTAGTATCTTATGATTTATGATTGTATCTTATGATTTATGATTGTATCTTATGATTTATGATTTATCACTTTGTATGTCCACTGAGAGCTTATGACAAATTACTTGTGTGCCCAATCACTCAAGGCCAATAAAGAATATTCTATTTCTATTTCCTTGGCTTGTTCCCTCCCAGCACTGAGCCTCAGCAAGGTAAGTTTCAGCTTCCCTGATCTGCCAATCTCCCCCTTTTCTGCATTCTGCCACTTCTATTGGCTCTGCTTGCTCCCAGAAGACAATCATTGTCTTCTTCCTCCTGCTGAGGCCGTGAAATCATTGTTCTCTTTGAGACTTTGTTCTGCCATGCTGAACAAAAGAGGAGAGTTTTTTTTAAAAAAAAATTAATTAAATGTATATGCCACTCACTTTCTCGATAAGGCAACTCTGGGCATAAAAAAATAAATAGAAAAACAATTAAGATTTTAATACTGCAAAAAAAAAAACCCAAACCCACCTAGTACCAAGGACATGGACAGCATGAGAATGAAGTCTTCTTACCCTGTCAATCATCTCCAGCAGCCAACCATCTCCAGCACTTCCAATCCTTGGGGTCCCAAACCAACCAGCAAAACCAAGTTTTAGTAACCTTTCAGAAGGCCAGGATAGGAGCAATTCACAAATGATAATTGTAATTTGAGCATGTTGGCAAAGGTATTATCTATACAAATCCAATTTAGTGTTACATCCATCTGAGACTGTCCATGCAACATTTTTTAATGCATTGAGGGTATGGTGTGATCTGTAGTTGTGCCTTGCTCCAAGATGGGATAATGTCTGCACCTTGCTCCTTGTATTAAGTGTATTCCTTGGGTCTCAAGTGGTGAAGTAACATTGTAAGGTTCTCATTGTTGTGTGAATTTAATCAGTCAATAGGATAAGCATTAGGCAAAAACTATTTGCTTGGCTAAGTGAGCGGCTAAATAGCTTCACAATAATGTTGGGGAAGGGATCTCTGGAGACCTTCCATTACACAGTGTGGATAGAAGCTTGATTGTTTTTCTTTCTTTTTATTTGAGGATGTAAATTCTGTAGTGTACATTTGTTGTCTTATCTTGGTGAAGTCCTGATGCTGTTGAGGTTCCAAGACACAGATGGCATTGGTAATTTACTTTTCCTTGTTATAAAGGATGCTGATTCTAATTCATTCTGTACTAAGAATGTAATCTGAACTACTTCTTCAAGTTATCCAGACAACTGTTCAATGTTTTGGCATTCATAGGCAGTTATAGGAATATAATTGTGGATAAAATAAAAATAAACCAAACATCAATCTTGTTTTTATGGTTAAGATGCTCATGGAGACTGAAAGTCAGTGGAAGATCAGATTCTGGAAGCAGAGGAGCAGTTCTCCATCAATGCCTAAATATAACCATTCATTTGGTATTTCACCCAAGATTTTATTCTTTTCATTTTGTAAGAACGCTGAACAAATAGCTACCTTTGTATGGGTATTTAGAATGTCTAATAAAAAAAGAAATTTATTTTATTATGTTCAGAGCATAGAAATTAGGAATACTTTTTTCTAATTAGAGTTCCTATAAAAACTAGCCTAAAGAATTGATAATAAAATAAGCCTGAGAGTGAAAGAAAACAGTGAAAAATAAATGTCTAGTTTTTAAAATTTCATCTACCTGTATGTGACCTGTAAAAATGTAACATTTTTCATATGTAACATTTAATACATAATACATGCCATTTCTAGGTCATGCTGCCATTTTCTCTCAACCTCACAGGTGTGCTTTTGAAATGAAGAAATACAAACATGTATTCTTAATCCTCATGCTTATTTCAGTTCTTGGGGAAAGACCTGGTTGCGTTGTCAATGGCAAAGGATATTATATAAATTCAATGGCTCATATTATTTTTATAATAATCCCCCATCCCCGAGACTACAGCTAAGGGGAGAGAGAACCAAATGCACCCATTCCTATGATTTACAGCTGATCTGTTGTGTTCAATGTGTTGTGTTATATTGGAAAAATCAGGAGAGCAGAGACTATATATTTTCTGATCTCCCTGCAAGATAGCTTTGTGACTACATGTTGTTAAGCACCTTTATCAGCTAGAGGGATTTCCGGAAGAAGATTTGAAATGCCTCTTTCTCAGTGGCCCTGAAACATCATTTCTGTTTCTTGCCAGGGATTTCCAATGGGCTGGAAAATGTAGATAAACCAAAGATGAACGAAAACAAAATTGGCAGGGGCTAAATCCAGCTTTACCTTTTGTGGGCTTTCTGAAGTTTTTCTTTTTATAGACATCCTGTTATTAATAACAAATGTGCCATTATTACAAAATCTTAAAGCTTGTACCTTACTATAATGTTTGGTGGAGAAAAAAAGAGATACCATGTGTAAAGTTTCACAAAACAATGGCTTAATGAAGCCAGAACACTTATAATATTGATACTATATTGATTAGCCATTAGACCATACTGAAATACAAAACACAAAACAATGCTAATGCCATGTGATATAAAATAAAGTAAAAAAAACTCTGAAATATAAGGAATGGAAATCATATAGCTGTGTTATCCCTACAATTTATACCAATCAGATCCACATATGCAGTTCTCACTTGCACAATTTGTTCAGATGAAAGGCAGTGTTGTGTATAATATATGGGTTCTGATTATACATACTCATGAAATATTTTTATTTCTCTAAGCTTGACCAAGGCAGCCTAGGATAATCAAGAATGTGCTTGTTTGGGGCAATTTAACACACTATTAAGCATGCTATTTCATTAATGACCCATAAGGAACAAAATATGCCCACAAAAAAAGAAACAACACAGGCAAACCATCTCTCTCTCTCTCTCTTTCTTTTTCTCTCTCTTTCTATCTCTCCCTTCCTTCCTTCCTTCCTTCCTTCCTTCCTTCCTTCTTCCTTCCTTCCTTCCTTCCTTCCTTCCTTCCTTCCTTCCTTCCTTCCTTCCTCCTCCCTCCCTCCCTCCCTCCCTCCCTCCTTTCCTTTCCTTTCTTTTTTTCCTTTCTTTCTTTTTCTGTAGTCCGCACAAACACCTTCAGAGAAAACTGGAGAATGTGGGTATCATTTCCTGGTGAGATTTCATGGACCATGTTAAGACTGAAGTCAAGAGGTAATAATTGCAATAGTATTTAAACTTATTTACTGCTTCATAGTGCTTTACAGCATTCTCTAAGCATTTTACTGTGTCAGCATCTTGCCCCCAACAATCTAGGCCCTCATTTTACTGACTTGAGAAGGATGGAAGACTGAATCAACCTTGAGCTAGTCAGGATTGAACTCCAGGCTGTAGGCAGAGTTTGCCTGTAATACTACATTCTAACCACACACCACCAGGGCTCCTGATATGGAATGTGATTTCTTTTCTAGTTCATTCTTTGTAATCCTCCACATAGGAGAGGCCACATTTGAAATGAAATGCATATGTAATTTTATGTCTATTGTGGGATTACTGAGAAAGGGCATGTGAAACCACTCATGAAAATTACATGCCTTTCATTTTCTCGCAAGCTAGTTGTACAACACAGGTAATTTACTATATGTGACAGATTGCTATTGGTATTGCTCATTAAGCCAGTCAGAATCAGGTTGCACACAGGTGCTGACTTTCCAGTGTGTGTAAATAAAAAAAAAAAAACATGAGAAAATAGAATGCAGGTGGCAAATTGTGACTCATGAAATGTCGCTGAACCACAATTTCCAAGAGCCTCCACTGGCGTGGCAAGTGGCAAGGGATGCTGGGAGTTGCAGGTCATCAACATCTGAAGGTCCCCAATTATTTTCCTAGATTAGGAAGATATGTTAAGAATGATGAATCTCTCCTGTCTAACACAGTTATCTTTTAACTATTCATCTTCACTCACTATTGTTTCTTCTTGTGTTTTCTCATGCTTAGATAGTTCATCTTTATTGGAGAGTTTTTATTTCCTGCCATTGTAGATATAACCCAGCAGCTGGAATAAAATGCTATCTAGGCTATAATTATCTCGCAATAGTTGTTTTCTTTTTAATATAAAATCAAGATCACATTAGCAATGGTCCATAAAAAGCCAATCTCTGGTGCCTTACAAAGGCAAAGGACTACAGATCCCATAGTTCCTCTGCCAACATTGAGTGGTGCATATTATAATCTCATATGTGTTCATAGTGCTAAGTTAAAGGGATAAATAGTAAAGAACTGGTAGAGCTTTCTCTGCTGTTGCAACAAGAGAATATATGATATATGAAGAAGTGCAAACACAAATACTTTATTAGAAACATGCCAAAGAAAGCTCCAGTCAGGATCTCAGTCAGGGGTGGGATTCAAATTTTTAACAACCGGTTCTGTGGGTGTGGTTTAGGTGGTGGGTGTGGCTTGGTGGTCATGTGGGTGTGGCTTAGGTGGTGGGTGGACATGGCTTGGTGGTCATGTTATTGGCTGGGTGTGGTCAATTCACATCGAGGCACGCATCTCCTCACTTGGTGTCTCATGACTGTGGGGATGTTGCAACAGTTGTAAGTGTGAAAAGCGGCCATAAATCACATTTTTCAGTGACATTATAACTTTGAATGGTCACTCCACACAAGCAAAGTACCAGCAAAGGAGGGGGAAAAAACTCCAGAGAAGTTCCTGAGACAGGAAGTCTAGTCCTGCCAAGAATGTAATAAGGGTTAACGGAGAGGCAGTTTCTGTAAGCAATAACAGAATGTTTCCTTCCTGCCTTCCTTACAGGATTAGGCCAGTAATTTCTTCTAACAACTGGTTCTCCGAACTGCTTAGAATGTTAACAACTGGTTCTAGCGAATAGGTGCGAACTGGTAGAATCTCACCCCTGATGCCAGTGCATATATGATCTATCCAGATCTATCACAGCTAGAAAATAGGAACATTCAATCAATGCCATTTGATCATATGTAAGAGGACCACATCTGGACTGCAACATCTAAATGACCACCAGATAGCAGCAGAGAATTTTCTGCCCCTCCATCTAATGGTCACCTGCATTTTACAGTCCTAATCTAGCATGTGCTTTGCATACAGAACAATGTTAGATTCAGTTCAGACTATCCAGGAGTAAAGAAAAGATATGCAAACTATGGAGAAAGAATTCATATTATCTCCTTAACAACATGAAACAATTAAAATACCGTAGAAAGATTATACAAGTGTAAATGCTCTTACAAAAGATAAGCATGCATAAAATATCCAAATGAAATGTAGTCCCTAAAGGCTTTGATACTCATTTTCTTATTCTCATTTCATATGATTTTATTTATATTGTTGAGAATATTGAATGTATCAACTGGCAATGTGGGGCTCATAATTACTTGTAAGATTACATTTCAGTACTCACTATTGAATTCTGATTTCAGTTATATTAAGTCTGGCTGCTCACAGAGGGTCAGATTAGGTAATCATATCTCTTCAACCCTTATTCTTAACACTGGTACACCACAGGGTTGCATGTTGAGTCCCTTACTCTATATTCTTTATGTGCACGACTGCATTCCCACTCACGCTAGTAATACTATTACTAAATTTGCAGATGATACAACAGTGGTGGGACTCATCTCTGGGGGGCAATGAATCTGCCTACCAAGATGAGGTAGACTGGTTGCTTTTGTGGTGTGAAGACAATAACTTGGTTCTCAACACCAGTAAGACCAAGGAGCTATAGAAGGAACAGATCAGACATCCAGCCCTTGCTTATCAATGGAGTGGAGTCGAACAAGTAGCCAGTTTTAAGTTTCTGGGTGGTACCATAAAAGAGGACCTGATCTGAGGGGCTCACATTGCAGCACTGGTCAAAAGGGCCCAGCAGAGATTATACTACCTGAGACTTCTCAGAAAACAACAACTAAATGAAAAACTTCTGGTGATCATCTACCACTGCACCATAGAGAGTATCTTAACTTACTGCACCTCTGTATGGTTTGCCAATTGCACAGTGGCAGATAGGAAAGCACTCCAGAGGATTAATGTCATTGCCCAAAAGATCATTGGTTGCCCTCTCCCCTCTTTGGAAGAACTTTATAGCTCCTGCTGCCTTAAGAAAGTTCAAAACATTCTCAAAGATCCATCTCATCCTGGGAACCCTTGTTTTGAACTATTACCATCTGGCAGATGGTACAGAATAATAAAAACAAGGACAAATAGGCTGAAAAACAGCTTCTATCCCAGGGCAGCAGCTCTTTTGAATTAACATAATAGTGTTATATATAATATATATAATAATATTGCAGTGTTGGTGCAGTGTCAGAGGTTTTGGTTCAATGTGTGGAGTGTGAAGGATGTGTGTTTGTGTTTATTTTCATGGTCCTGATGTGCACTGAAAATGGTGTTTGATTTTGTTGTACGACGTGCAATGACAATAAAGTAAACTAAATGTTTTTTATTTTGATGAGGGGCTAAAAATTGAAGATCACTGAGAAAACATTCAAAACATGTCTGACATACATGGTGTGATGGTGGGATATTTTCAAACAACATTTCTTCTCTTCACAATTTACTACCAGCCTCATATGAGAGGGCAGAACTTCATTGAAAGGATGTTCTTTCTTTCATAGACTATTGTATGTAATTAGCTCTCAAAATTTTGATTACACCTTCTGAAGATGGTGATTTTATCTTAAGAAAAGGATTAAAGCATATTAGGTATTCACATCTCTTTCAAAGATTCCCATATGTCAGTTTGCTGTCATCATAGGTCAAGTAAATGAATCTACTGAACATGCTGACCTGACAAAGAAAATGAAGACTTTTCTTGCCCGGTTTTATATTTTAAGATATTAGGATATCATAAATCTATAAAAAAATTCTTTATATATATATATATATATTAATTAATTTAATTTGTTAGATAACATTTCTTTAATTGCTTTTCATATTTTTCTAGATCCCAGAGAACAACCTTAGTCTACCTGGAAAGTGTTCTGAACAGACATCAGTAAGATTCATTCTAAAGCCTCTTCAGAGTTAAATATTTTTGTTTGTTTGTTTTGCTACTCACTGTACAGACAGACAGACCGACAGTCAGACAGGCAACTCCTATTTGTGCTCTTATCCAGAACAACAGATATATAAACATTATTGCCTGCTTTTAGGATGGAAGCTTCACTTTTACTGCATTTTATGAAATGGCTAAAGTCCATGCTGGATTTAGCCGGGATAAATGCACAATCAAATATTTCTATTATAATAAGTGCCTTACTTTAATTGTGCTATTTGGCATCCCCATTTATCACCCACTTCTCTGTCTGCCATGTTGTTTCCCCCTTCCAACTTATTGGCATGTTATTCCCTGGCTGTCTGGGGCAAAAACAAAAACAAACTCTCGACAGCATCCATTATAGCAGCACAATTATAAAATAATTATTTAAGCCATATTGGAAAGGTTAGAATTGTACACAGTAGCATTAATGTGCCTGCTATTATCTAGTTTGGCAGCTGTATTTTCCATCAGAATTGTGAAGACTTTCATCAGTGTGAAACCTTTAGCAATAACCTGTAACAGTGCCAGTGCTAGAGAATATTAATGGTTGGTTATTTTCTAGCAGTAAGCTTTGAGATTTGTTATATAATTATATAATTAAGGCACAAAGTGCTAATTGTGTTTACATTTCTCCATACTAAGCTATGATATAAAAAAACTGCATTAAAAAAACTCACAAACTTCCTTGAAGGAAGAGAGATTAGAAGTAAAAAGAAGCTTTTTTAAAAAATAAAGTGGATCAATTAGGGATGTGAATAATTCATACCTACCATTCTATCATACAGGTGTTTTTGTACCTGGATATTTGCTATTTTGTTGGGAGTTTCCACATGCATACATAAGAGCTTGAAATAGGGCACTGAAGCAATGGGAACAATAATTAAATCAATTTTAGATTCTGCAGCTTCAGAATTAAATGGATCCCCTTGAAGCCTGTTTAGACTTACCTGGAACGTCTTGGAAACATCTAGAAATTTAGCACATTAACAAAAGATGTACCACCAGGCACTATTCCACTGATGCATGACTAAAAGGTATGTATAATGGGGCAAGCAATTACCTGCAGAATTTTAGCATCAGTATAGGACTAAACATCCCTCATATTCCCAGTGAATGTTAAGACAGTAAGAGAATGTTAAGACAGAAAGAGAGAGAAACAAGAGTTTCAACTGCTGGTTAGAAACCAGGAGACTGTGAATTCTAGTCCTGTCTTGAACACAAAGTCACTGGGTGACTTTATCTCTGTCACTCTCTCTCAACCTTAGGAAGCAAGCAGTGGCAAACCAGTTTGGAAATCTTGCTAAAAATCCTCGAAGGAGCAATCCAGGCAGACTGATTCAAAGTCATCCTTCCATGGAATGGAGTGGCAGGGGTTCAACTTGCTTTAGTTCAAGGGTTTTTAACTTGGGGTCCCCAAGAGATTCATGGTCAGACTTTTGGAGGTCCATAAATGAGGATGGCAAACATTATAATTTTTTTTTTTACTAATCTTTAATTGAAATTTAATTCAACTTCTTATTGGATTAAAGATTAACAACATGGCCATTTAAATGTATTAACTAACTAAATAGCATAGAAGGATAAGTATTTTTTATGGGACCAGGTGACTAGTGGGTAAGGCACTGAGCTTGTTGATCAGAAGGTTGGCAATTCAAAACCAAAGTACTGTGTGAGCTTCCATTCTTGCCCCAGCTTCTGCCAATCTAGCAGTTTGAAAACATGCAAATGCAAGTAGATAAATAGGTACCACTTCGGTTCTGTTAGGTGCTCCCCAGACTATAGTCACACTGGCCACATAACATCGTCAGACAATGCTGGTTCCCTCAGTTAGGAAACGGAGATGAGCAATGCCCCCTAGAATCATATATGGCTGTACAGGGAAAATCTTTACTTTTTATTATTATTTTTCATATACAAAGCAATCATTATTTATGTTATGTCTGAAAAAGACCGTTCAATTTAAATTCAGCTTATATAAATATCAGGACATGTACAAAGATCTAAATTCCTACAATTATAATTGCAATCCAAACAGTTTTGTAAGGACAACTGGTTGGGAGGGATCTCTTTCCCATCATATAGCAGCAGATGTAGATGTCTGCATATTATACAAAATACCAAACTATTTTTTAAAATGTACATTCTTTAGCTGGCAGTGCATTATTAAAGGGAACCATTCTGGCTGCAGAAAGTGATAAAAACAAAATCAATTATAATTGTAATACAGCTTAATCAAAGGCACGCAAATTACTGTATTAAGTTTCATAAGTCACAGTTCCTAATTCAGCTGTGGTTTTTGTTACTTTAGATCAACTGTGATGCTCCATGCATTTCAAACCTGACAAAAGTATTTACTTCTTATAAAAGGGTTTCAAGTGTGGCATTATATGAAAAAGCATTGTTCTACATTTGATTGACCTTATAGCTGCCTTATGCGTGTACAGTCAACCCTTTCTTTTCTTAACTGCATTGTTGAAGTTAAATATCAAATTTCTCTCCTTTGTCTCATCCTGAATCTACTGTAACGGTTAGAAGGACTGGTATAAAGTCAGGAGTTTAAACAATCCTCAAACCAAAGAACTTTGGGTTCATTGTAATACCATAGGGGAATATGGCAGAATAAGATCGAACCTGTGGATAAAATCTGGGTACATGTAAAACTTCTTTCTAAGGGCAATCTGGGATTGACACTACATCTGTGCACCTATAGTCCTAAGGGGCATCTATAGATCTTTGCAAAAGGAACTGATTTACTCTGAAAATGTCTTGGATTAATTACTCATCCAAGGAAAGACTCTGCAATTATTTTTGTCATGAAACAACTAGCTGCCCATTGGTAGGAACTCAGTCTTTGTTTTACTTTCTTGCTCCTGGGATTTACCTGCTTCTTGAAAACTCTAAGGCACCATGATGTTCCAGTGTCATTCATCATCGGGGGGGTGGGGGGGAGCTTTGTTATTCAACTACATTTGGTCTAGCTAGTTTAGTCTAGTGGTTAAAGTACCAGACTAGAAAGTGAGAGATCCTGAACCATGGTGGTGCAGTGGTTACAATGCAATACTGAAGGCTAACTCTGCTCACAGCCAGGAGTTTGATCCTGACCAGCTCAAGGTTGACTCGGCTTTCCATCCTTCTGAGGTCAATAAAATGAGGACCCAGATTGTTGGGGGCAATATGGTGACTCTGTAAATCCCTTAGAGAGTGCTGCAAAGTGCTATTGAAATGGAATATAAATCTAAGTGCTACTGCTATTACCTTGAATTCTAGAACTGCTTTAAGTTGGATGGGCGACTTTGGGCCAGTCACTCTCTGTCGGCCCAATTCATCTCCCAGGGTTGTTGTTGTGGGGAAACAGCCATATTCACTGCCTTAAATTATTTGTAAAAATAATAAAACCAGGATACAAGTAAATAAATAAATAAATAATTTATTTGGCCATGCTACAGAGAAATGCAGCAATGAAGAATAGAGGAATGATGTGGAATGTGAATTTTAACCTTTCTTGTCTTCAACATCTCTGCAACCACTAGCTTGTACATACAACAAATACCTAAATAAGCTGATCAGCAGATAAAATATTCACATATCAAACCTTCATGAGAAAAGATCCAATACAGTCACTAATTATGTGATGACAGCCTATCAAGGGCTTTAACAAAGTAGAACTTCTTGAGTCTACAAAATAAGACAGATTACCTAGCACTTGGCAAATTAGAGCAGTGTTTCTTAAGCTTTTTTTTTTTTACTTTCAGGGCCCCTTTTCACTTTTAAAAATTGTGGCGGACTCCAAAATAACTTTTGTTTGTATAGAGCATATTGACTGCATAAAAAATAAAATTTGTCCGATGTGTAGAATATTTATTTATTGAATCATGTAAAAATAGCAATACTAAACTCATTACAAATAAACAAATATTTTTCGTGGAAAAAGCTATAAATAAAAAATAATAAGAATGATATTGTTTTATTATTTTTTGTAAATATCTTCAATATCTGGAAAATAAATTTGATTTTGCAGATTCCTGAGAGGCCTCACCCAAGAGGTCTGCAGAACATACTTTAAACACCAGACTTGAAGGATTATAAATGCAGTAAGTCATATATTGGGCAGTAGGAATTCTTATTATTCTTAATTTTAGGACTATACTGCTATTTTCTATTCTTAAGCAGTCTTCTTTAAGAGAATTTCCTCATTTTCTCAGAAGAAACACCATCCTTGCGGGGTGGGAAAGCAGGTGCATTTCTTGTAAAGGAGAACTTGCCTTTGGTCTGTTGTTGTGTGATATGGGTTTTCTCAACTACCCACAACAGCATTCCTGCTGTGAGTTGCTGCATGAAATGTAATTGGCAGGTGCACTTTCCACATTGTGAAGTAATTCACCTTTTTTAGTGAACAAACAAACAAGCAACTACCAGTGTTCATGCTATGCTTGGGGGAGCATGGAAAAAGGAGAAACACCTGTTTATCCCCCAAAGTTTCATAAAGAAAGGAAAATGGTGGGAAATGTTGCTTTCTGGCAATAAAGATAAAATATTAGCCTTGGGGAACTGTATATCTAGCCTTTAATAATCATGATACCTGTCTATAAATGATGTTCTTCCCTATGCCAATCGATGATTGACCAAAAGCCGATTCATAAATCTACTGCACCAATTGTTATTCCTAAAATTGTATATCTATTGATGGATCAGAATAGCCACACAAATGTTCCCGAAATACAATACAAGTCTAACCCTCGAGGCTTTAATTTTATTTACCTTTGTACTTCACCATAAAAATATACATTCTTCCAATCTGCCTGCACCAAATCCCCCAATCCTTTTATTGGTACTTTGCCATGGTGATAAAAGATGAATAGACCATGTATAATTTGCTCTCATAAAAGATGATAAAGTTTCTGTGATATTTTGGGCCAACAATTGAAACAAGGCATTTGAAGGCCAATGACTGTAAAAGTTTATACTGTAGTATAAATGAGCCTGTATTTGAACCAAATATTGAATGACACTGCAGCAATAGTCTAAAAATAGCATGAGTTTTATTAGGTTGCATACCATAATAGCTATGCTTTAAATGCTGTTTTTGCAGTATGTTTTTCCTCCCTGATGCAAGAATATTTTCTGTGATTGACATCCCATTCTCTTTTCTTATCTTATTCTCTTATGGTTGGCTGCATGGCTACTTTTTTAATGTTTGATTTACCTAATCAGTTACTATTTTGCCTCCAGATATCAAGTTCAGACAAGGATTTAAAACATTCAGTACTTCCACTGAACTACTGCAGCTTCTTCCTGAGTAATAATGCTAACAATAATAGCCACAAACTAAATTTCTTTAGTTAAACATTCTTTGTCAGTCTTGAAATATTTCATTTCTCCTTTTCAGTGTAACTTTTTCCAGCATTTTCTGTTGAGGATGCACACAGAAGAATAGAATAGAATAGAAATAGAATAGAATACTTTATTGGCCAAGTGTGATTGGACACACAAGGAATTTGTCTTGGTGTAAATACTCTCAGTATACATAAAGAAAAGATACATTCATCAAGAATCAAGAATCATAACGTACAACACTTAATGATAGTCATAAGGTACAATCAACAATCAAATCATACTAGGAAACAGTCAATATAAATCGTAAGGATGCAAGCGACAGTCCTACAATCACAAGTGAGAGGGGATGGTGATAAGGAGTGATGAGAAGATTAACAATAATAGTAGTGCAGACTTTGTAATAGTTGAGCAGTGTTGAGGGAATTATTTGTTTAGCAGAGTCATGGCTTTTGGGAAAAAACTGTTCTTGTGTCTAGTTGTTCTGGTGTGCATGCTCTATAGCATCAATAGCATCAGAATTCATCACTCTAGCAATGCCAGTATTCTACTATATTTGCAGTTTGAAAATAGCGGTGTTGAAGAACGAGAAACTCTCCAAATGAAAGTTGAAATTCTCGATCCAGACTTCTCAGATGAAATAGAAACTGCCAAGCAAGACTACCCATCTTGGTTCTACTAAGGGCAGTACAGGTGATTCTTGGCTTAAAAACCATTCATTTAATGACTGTTCAAAGCTATGACATTATTGAAAAAATGACTTATGACCAGTTTTCATACTTGTGATCATTGTAGCATGACCAGTTTGATCACCTTTCAGTCTAAGGGACTGGTAGGAGTCTTTTCCAGCACCATAGTTCAAAGACCTCAATTCTTTGATCCTCAGCCTTCCTTATGGTCCAACTTTCACAGCCATACATTGCAACTGGGAAAAACATAAGAAGGAATCTGTAAAAGCTACTTAAAGAAAGCTTGCAATATAATGCACAAGTAGCAAAACACTATCCAAATGTTGGAACTGCTAATGGCCAGCAATAAGTAACCTATTACACTCCAGATGTTGGGTTGTTAGGCTCATAAACTCCAGGCAGTATCCTAGAGGCCAGGGACAGTTAGAACTGTGATCCAATATGAATTGAACATCTAACGTAAAGAAGAAAGTATTAGTAGCTTATTAATTTTCTTCCTATGCCATCTTTCAATGTAAACCACACAGATAACAACTAACGTATTACTTTTCACATTTTTAGTATCTCATGAAAAACAACACTCATGAACCCATGAAACCTGAGGATTAACCCACCTCAAAGGAAAACCAATTGAATTCAGCTGGATTTACTGCTAAGTAGGGCTCAATGTTATTATTCTGCAAAAATGTAATCCTAAACACGCTTACTAGGGAATAAGTCCCAGTGATAATACTGTGATGAATGTCTAAGCAAACATACTTAGGTTTCCATTCTAAAAATGCAATCCCAGATGCTTTTATCAGCATGTTCCAAAGCAGAGTTTATTCACAACAGATAAGAATGCATCAAACCCAATACATAAGCTACTTATTTCTTTATTTGATGTCTGCTCTGATTTCTTGTTCTATCTAGCAAATAAGATGACTTCCTACTCATCTTGACAATGGTAGCGATGGCTTATTTTCTGCGCATACGTTATTTGAATAGTAGCAAAAGGATATTATTTATTTACAGGTAATTGATTATACAGTACAGGAAATTATTTTTATTCTGATAGCATCTAACATTTTTGCAGTACTGCTCCTTAAGTGCTCAAAAAATACATTACATATCGATTTAGTTCAGGTAGATTGATGCATATACCATATTTAATGGGCTTACTTATAATCACCAATTTTCAAAATGGTGTATCACCCATCTGTGCACTTAAATTATCATTTCTACATTTCTTATTCAAGAAACTCAGGGAAAGGAAGGAATTTAGACTAAATTAAGGGTTGTTGCTTTGTTTGCATTCACAAGGAAGATGTAGTCTGTCTGTCTGTCTGTCTGTCTGTCTCTGTTTCTCCTAATGTATACCACCTCTGGGTGCTCTTCTTTCTATTAGATATGAACAGAACAATGGAAAGTATTTTTATAGGCTTATGCTTTTCCCTTATCACTCATTCACTGCTACAGGATTTTTGTGAAAAAATGGGAAGAAAACACATGAAGGTAACAGAACATAAAGGCACTGAGGGATTAAAAAAATATTGTATCAGCTGGAAGCTCACTTGTTCACTTCATTTTTTCCTCATAGGGCGACCTTTTTTTTCCTAGCAAAAGACTCTTTTTGCCTTTAGATCCCAAATGGCCTTTTTTATGTTGCATGCTGTTTGTTTGGAACACTGTGTTCTTTCTTTTAAACATTTCCTGGGCATTCTTCCTAGGTTTTGTTTCTAGATCATAAAAAATATTGAATAGATTCCAACATGTATTCTATCTTATTTTATCACCTCTTTATTTTCCATGCATTTGCCTACAAATCTCTAACACTGTTTTTTATCAGTTGTTTTTGTTTCTATTTGAACTAATTTTCAGCCACAGTTCTAGATACCACCTGGCAGCTTATACCTAAGCCCAAGGCAACCTCTCTTCTAGGTTGTTGCTTGGGCAAAGAACCTCTTTTCCTTCCCCATCCTTAAAGCAAAGTTGCTGTAGGCCAAGCTGGGATGTTGCTGGCAGCTCAGATAGTGGTTCTCCACACATTTTCAAGGGCGTTAGTCTCAGTGAAGAAACCAAAATAAAGCTCCACAATTAGGAAACTCAGGGAGAAGGGAGATAGCTTTTAGGATTCAGTTTGGGGCTTAATAATGTACATGCTACACTGAATGTTCTGGTAGTTAATATATCCATGTATTTTCTCCCTCTGTCCCTTAAATTTTAATTATACGCAGAAGTTATACATGCCATGCAGTCATTTAGTATTTGTGGCTGATTGAGCCTCAGTATTGCTTTCATTCTCAGACATTTTAAAATATGTTATTTACTGAGTTTTTGCTTTTCTTCCTCATTTGTTGCTAAAGCAAAATACAGATGTTAATATATGCATACAGTCTGCTCAGAGTCATTGGAGTTGGGCAGCATACAAGTTGAATAAATTACTATTATTATAGTTGATTGCATAGTCAGCCAGATGTTTAGGCTTGATTTGGCATTTTAATCCAGTATCAAGTCCATCCCAAAGATCTGGGGTAGGCAGAAGTTGGTGTTAATGGTATTTCTTTGCAGAATTAAGTTGTTGCAAGTGAAGCTGCCATTTGCAAAAACTGATGTTTTTGTCTGATAATGCTGATGGTCTTCAGCAGGAGTGTCAAACTTGTGGCCATGCCCCTCACATACTGGCCACGCCCACTCCCAGTTTAACGAAGAGTAAAAAAGTTATGGTACATCATGTGATGACAACGTGACGACATGAGTTTGACACCCCTGGTCTTCAGCATATAGGATTCAGTGGAGGCCGGGAGGGAAGAAGAAATGAGTGAGAATCAGTCCCACCTTTTATTTGTGGATGTATTTGCAGAATCAAAGTTTTCTATAAACAGGTAATAACAATAGGATGAAATTTTCCTTTTCCCTAAAGGACTTAATTTGTTTTTTTAAAAACCAGGAGAAATATAAAATCTCTTAGAACAAAATAGCTTTAAGTAGTAGGTTCTGGAAAGCGGCATTTTTTGGGCAGTGATGGGGAACTGGTTTTGTATTTGCTATATTCAAATTACTTCTGTTTTTCAGTGACAGGACATTTAACTTTGCCAACTTAGAGCTGTGAACATTTTTCCAGAAATAAATATCTACCAGGCTCTCCTAGAATTTGCAAAACTGAAAAGAGTAATGCTATAAGTTGGTGAGCTAATATTCAGTTCCCTTCTACCTTTGGTAGCACAAGTCTTCAGCAGGTAAGCAGGACTGGAGTTAATTAGGCAAACTGATGTGTAGTTTATATTGAAGGCATCAGTAGAGTAAACCATAATAATGATGCACACACCCAGAGTTACCTCTTGAAATGGGAAGCTATAGAAATCAAATAAATAAAGCATTCCAGTATCAGCAATATTTAAGAGTAAGCTCTATTTATACACTCAATATTCAAACACTTTTATATCTCTTATCTTTTGTCTCCACATTGGTTAGATCTGCAATCATATTATTTTTGTCTTTGGAGGTGTAAGAACTCACAGAATTATTTTGTGTTCTAAAATCCAGATACTCACATTCTTGCACAGGGTGATTCTTATATTTCTAAGGCTGTGTTTCTGAAAACTGTTACTTTTTAAAGTAATCCAGGATGTTAATGATTGATCTGAATTTGAATTTATAATTCCTAATTTATGATACACCACCATACATTTTTCTGAAAATCTTTAAATCAAAATTACATTTCCCCCTCTCCACCTGTATGTGGAAGAAGTATTCAGAGTGATATTGCCTGTAAACTTGTGAAGGTGAGACATTTTCATCATGAGCTAGCCAGTAGCTTCTATTAGTAATGAGCAGGGGCCAATCCATGTTCATTATTTTTCATTTCAAATGTGCCATCACCAGGTTCAAATCCTCTTCACAAAATTCAACTACTCCTTGAAGTAACAAGCCGGCTCATTCCCTTCCTTTAAATCAAAAGGAAGTAGCTTTCATGGTTTTCTCTGAAGATAATCTGGCAAATTGGTTGGAAACAGATGGAAGAGACTTTCATCCTGAGTGGATAGACAATGGCTAGAATGATGATAATGAATATGGCAAATGAGGGAATGTGCAACTGTCGGAAATCTTATTGATACAGCTTGATTTCTTTGTAATAATTGTTTTCCAAAAGGCAATGGGATGAGAGATTATGCATGGTTCAAAAGTTAGTCATGGTCAATTGGTTTGGTAGGCTTTTTAACTATTAGGCTTGATTTTGCCCCTTCTTGGAATATAATAGTCATTAGCTTTATTAACTAGTAGAACATTGGAGTAACATTGTCCCAGAGTATCTTCTGCTGTAGTCGAATGTTTTTTAATCTGAACATCCTGAAGATAGTGGACTTCAATTGGTGGAATTCCCCAGGCAGCAAGTCTACACATCTTCAGATTGCAAAACATTGGACTAGTCTATCAGCCAAGAGAATTGATTGGGATGGAGCACTGCAGTTTGTATGTTATGTAACTGTGAAGTGGTTTTTGTAGTCTGACCCAAATAAGGTTTTCTTATATAAACCTAATTTCTGATTACAACAAAGCTTTCACTCTCCTGCTTCCTTGCATCATGTTAAATTTAAAATTTGCTTCATCATGATTTATTGAACAAGCCACAATGCAGTAAACCAAATCTAAAGAAAACATCATGTAGTTTTTGCATATAAAGATACCAAAATAGATTTTTTTTATCTCATTTTATTTTCCTCCTCATTTCCTTTCCTCCCATTTTATTTATTTGCTACTTTTATGTTTGCCTTCAGTGTCAAAATAATGAGCAGCTTTCAATTAGCACAGGTGAAATGAATGAATATAAACAAATGAGCAAACCTTAGCTTGTTTCTCTCAATTAAAGTTTTTAAACCAATGCATTAAAATATTTACATATGTAAACACAAATAGCTTGTATGGAACTTTTTCAGCTGTAAATATCCACTTTATTTATGGATTACAAGCTCAAAAGTAAATTGGCACAACAGTAGCAGTGAAAGAGCTGAACTCTCATTTGTGGGCTTCATCCATAATGTTGGAGCTGACAGCTTTTGGTTTTCAATAACCTAAACAGTAGCTTCCTAGAATTTCAATCACTCTTAGCTCACAGAAAGTTCTGTGAGCGCTGGTCCAGCCTTCCCTCTCCCCCAAATAAGCACCTCAGTACTGTGAAATTGAGGAAGGACTGAATAAGAAGACAAATGCTTTATCTCTTTCTCAGGCATCATTTCCAGAGAAGAGATGTTTCTTTGCCCCCTTAAAAGGAGTTGTAAAGTTAAATCAGAGGAAAATGTAATTAGTTGGAAGAAAATCTTGTTTGCCTTTCTTTGCTCAATTGATTACTGTGCAGGAATCTATTCTGTGGCTTTGTAGCATCACTTGGTCTCCCAGGTCCATTTTTCAGAAACATTATTGTAGCAGTATTCCACATCAGATTGAGCTATAGCACGAGTGTCAAACTCATAATGTAACATTGCCATCACGTGACATTTCATGACATTTTCCCCATTCGCGGAGCTGGGATGGGCGTGGCCAGTGCGTGACTCATCCGGCTTGCGGGCTGCCAGTTTGACACCCCTGAATTCTATAGTAAACATCCCTAGTCTGATGTTTTCTTGGTACAGTATGTGGAGCCTACATGCTGACTGGGAATTCAGTCATGGCAGACTGGGAAATGAGACTGCTTTCTTGAATTTTTCTGGTTTTGTTTGTGAGATAGAAGCAAAGTCATTCAGTAGGGATTTAATCCTTGGATTAATAAAACAATAACAACAACACAAGAAAACCTCAAGAGCTTAAACATTACACCTGTTTTGCCATCAATTTTCCAGAATGGAGAAAAACAGGGCTTGGAAAAAAATGCTTTAGATTCAATTTTAAAGCAGAATACAGAACTCTGCACAGCTGGCTTAAAACACAAGGCAACAGTGGAATGTAGACGCTGCTGTGTATTGTGACACAGCTTGTTTAATCAGGAAAAACACAGAAATATGTATGTCAGGGATATTTATGTGCACAGATGCATGAGATTGATACAGCAAAGAAGCTACAATTATAAACATAAATAAAAGCAAATGCTTAATTTTAAAAATAAATGACAGGGAAAATTTCTTAGAGGCAAAGGTTTCTAATGGATTGGCAAAATATAAACATCTGGACTGGTACATAAAATTGTAGAAACAAGAGTTGGCCTTGAAATGAAACCATTTAAGATAGCTGCCTTCTAGCTTCAATTTGCATATGCTCTACCACATGTAAAATTGATATATCTGTACAAATTAGTTGATGTAAAATCTCAAGCTATTATTATGAAATGTTCCAAATTAAAATTAAGATGGGGAAAAAAACAGGAGTAGAAAGAATTAACCATTGGAACATCCTTCCATTTCTGGGTTTATAAAAGGAGAAGGGAACAGAGGGGTAACACTTTAATTTTTATAGAGAGCTATTAATATTCAGCAAAGTTTTGGGCCTTTTAAAATATTTCAGTGGCAGCCTCAGCCAACTACTGGAGACTTTTCCCCTTGATATCCTCAGTAGATTCCTGATCTTAACATTTTCTGAACCTGCAGAACAAAAAAGTAGGGCTAAAAATATAAGAGAAAGCATATGATCATCACAACTGAATTATAACATTCAGAGCAAAAGTGTCTTATGATGTTCATGTTATCTTAAATGGCTAAGATCTGTGATAGAACCCAGTATTTTTTTCATAGTGAATTTATAAAATTCAGTCCAGAGTTTCACACACACACACACACACACACACACACACACACACACACACACACACACACACAAAAGCATTTCACATAGTACTGCATCAAAGGAACTGTGCTTAACACTCCAGAGAATTGTTGCTAGTCAAAGAAGACAGTTGTTGAGCAGAAAATAATATAAAGCAGCTTTGTAGGTTTTAGTCAAGCAAACAATGAGGCAAAAGTAGTACACTTCTCTCAATGAAATATTTTTTGCTTTTCTGGTGAAAAGTTTCATACAGCTTTGAAAAACAAGAGTCTTCTCTTACTCACTGCAAATCAGGAACTGGAAAAAGTTTTCAAGCCTCATGAGCTTGGGCATTGTTATTCTTTGTTTTAAAAGTGCACCTCTGAAGCTTTTCAAACATGTGGCTAAGCACTATTTTTATTAGTGGCTTGGGAAATCTGGTTATATTCAGAATATAAACGCATCATAGAAGTGTGTTTTTCCTAAGGAGCAGCATTCTTTCTCTGCAGCAACTTCAATCCTGATTTTACCCAGTAGACAAAGTAGACAAGTCTGATCTTCCTAGATTATCTCTATTCACTGTCATATAGTGAGAATATGCATTTTTAGTATTATGTATTGTAGAGCAGAGGGCTGTCTACAAATTACATTTCCTGTGCTTACTAACCTGTACATCATAGTCATAACTGACAATTTTTAAGGTTTTCCAAGGATATGTTCAGTTAATTAGAAGGTTAACTGTGTCCTTAAATTGTTTAAAATAACAAATCACATACCAAACCTTCCTTAGTTAAAAAAGAAATCTCTTGGGTCATTTTTTTAAAAAATAGTTGATGCTCAAATCAGCCACAACAATAGAAACAACATTTGTTTACTTAAGCATCAACCCAATTCATGTATAAGAAAAAAATGAAGCACATAAGATCGAAGGCAACTTCCTCTTTTGCCTTATCTCCAGCTTTCCATTTATGGTCTCCATAAAATATCTCCATTTGATTAAGGCATCTATTGCTTGGCCCTAATCATTCCTGGTATCACAAGTAGACAGGGAATAATGTATTTAAATACCTATATGCCATAAAATTGTTTAAACATGCCTACCAATCTCAAAGAACAGGACAGTTGCATCCCAGTCTTACCCACCTTACTTACTCTCCTTTTCTGTGTGGTGATGCTCCCCTCCTTTTTTTACTCCATTATTAAATTATTGGCAAGATTGAAAATATTCTGGCAATATTTAGATAATGGGTGCTGTTCCTTTAAATGCAGTTTAGTAGGTAAATGCTTCTGCAGGCTGCTCCTACCAGAGAGGGTTTTTTTTTTGGGAGAGTGGACAGGATCCAGGTTTTGTTGAGAAAAGCAAGCAAGCAATGAAAAAAACTAACTTGGAGAAGGGGGCGGGGGGGGGGGGGGGGGGGGAAGGAGCCATAAACTTAAAATAAAGGCTGCTGATTCAGAAATTTGTATTGCATGTCAATTCCCTAATGTTCTCTTTCTCAGAAAAATCTGGTCTTAAAGATTGCTCAGTTTTGTTCTGAGCTATTTATTTATTTATTTAGTTAGTTATTATTCATTCATTCATTCATTTATTTATTATTATCATTCATTCATTCATTCATTTATTATTCATTCATTCATTCATTCATTTATTTATTATCATTCATTCATTCATTCATTCATTCATTCATTCATTCATTCATTTATTGAAAAGCAAATACATTCCTGGCCTTTATTATACTCAGAAATTTTACAAACCAATAGAGGCATCTGGCTTGCTACCTCCTGGCCAGGGACTTTTCAGAAGCTCAGAGTGTGCCTGAGAATTGCCTTCATCCTCCCTGGGCAAGTTTGGTCTTATAATTCTACCATGCCTGTCCTCCATGAACTCAGATCAGATTGCCTGGAGCTTCCTTCATTTTTTTTTACAGGCTAAGGGAGGGTGACTGACTCACAGTTGCATACAGCCCTGAGTTTCCATGGTTGAGGGCAAGCTGGATGAACCCTAATTCTCGAGTCTACAAAACTGTCTGAATGAAGAAAGTTTGAGTGTCCTGAAAACCTGATAGCAGTATCTGAACAAAGTAATTGCTTCATAGTACAATTTTCATCTTTATTTCTTTTTACTGAATACTTATTTTTTTTTGATGACTTTGGTATCTTTTTATTTTCTTAAACACCTCCATTGCCACCTGTTCCTTTTACATATTTTTACAAAATCACTGTAGAGATAAAACTAGGACTGCATTATAAAACTCTTGCTATCTATTTAGGATGAAATTAATTAATCGGTGTCTGATGTTGCAACTGGGCAATGCAAGATTGTGAGTATAAATTTTATGATGTTCGCAAGGAAACATGCTGATTGAAGATGCTTTAAATAGAATCATAGCTATGCACATATTTCCTTCCTTCCTTCCTTCCTTCCTTCCTTCCTTCCTTCCTTCCTTCCTTCCTTCCTTCCTTCCTTCCTTCCTTCCTTCCTTCCTTCCTTCCTTCCTTGTTTTTCTTCTCTAGTTCTCAAGTTTGCAGACAGCTGATCAGACAGCAAGGAGTATAAATCCTTCCATTCCAACTATCCTGTCAGAGCTGAAGAAGTTTCTTGGATGAGAAGCAAAATGTTTTCAAAAAACCCAAACAAACAAGAAAGTCCAGTTGCACCCTGAAAAAAGCACCTTTGGGACAACGATGACCTGGATGACTGAGAATCTGTACAGACTATCAAGGACAAACACACTAAATTTATTCAACTTTTTCTATGTTTAGAAAATCAGAAGAGTCTCACTTATAATAACATGAAAGGCTAATTGTTTTGATTCTGTGCCTTTAATAAGCTATTGCCCATGTGTTATGATTTATCTTCTCTGAACAAGTAGGTGTCCTGTTTCCACTAAGGACACTCTTTGCATTCTTTTCTAGATGATGGCAGAGCCATTATTTAATTATCCTATACTCTCATATAATTTCTCAGAACATGGTGCAATGTCTTAGAAGGTGATGCAACCTATGTAAAATCTGGATGGACCCAATAGCAAGACACTTGAGTTGCTAGCTTAATAAAGGAACCATTTCAGATATTTCCAATTTCTTTGATTCTTCAAAATGAGATTTTTTTTTAGCTGCAAATGTTACTGCTACATACATTTTTCTCCTTCTTTGAAGAAAAATCAGTTTGAAATATGCTCCTTGCTTCTCTCTCTCTGCATTTACCCTTTCTCCCACACAACCTCCCTTCTCCCAGGTTTCATCCCTTTCCCCAAGACTACCTGCCTACATCATTATCTCTTTTTAGGCAACTCAGTTCTTTTTGTTACTCAGTTCTTTTGTTACATTTTGTATTAGATACTACATATAGAAGAGGCTTTAAAAGAAATAGGAAAAAAAATCTGTTCACTTTCAGTAAAGATTACCATGGAGTCAAACAATGAATGGAGTGGATGTGGAGCCAGATTTGCTAGTTATACCTCCATTAGTGACTTTGGAAGAGCTGTGATGGTGCAGTGCTTGAATGTAGTACTGCAGGCTAATTCTGTTGACTGCTGACAGTTCGGTTCTCACCGGCTCAAGGTTGACTCAGCCTTCCATCCTTCCAAGGTCAGTGAAATGAGGACCCAGATTGTTGGGGGTAATATGCTGACTTTGTAAATTGCTTAGAGTGGGCTGTAAAACACTGTGAACCAATATATAAGTCCAAGTGCAATTACTATTACTTTCCCCACTCATACTCCTTCTGGATCTGGAACTTAAGATAATGGTTAGAAAGATTGATGGGCGAACCTAAACATGTTTATCTAAGCATCTAAAACTCCAGGAAGCTGTGATGGCACAAAGATGAATTCTTGATTTTTAATTTCAGACTCCTATTATTATTCTGTCTTTTTGTGGCTGACTATACAAGGAGTTGCCTTCATAGATGTGTTTGGGGCTCAGGATTGGTATAAGCCAGTGGAGCCTATGTCCTACTTGGTGCATTCCCCACCACACATTGTAATTGCATTAAAATGCTGAACTTGAACATCCAAGTGGAGTTGTTTAAACAATAAAGAAGACCACTTTGATGGAAATACAATGTTATGTGGATAAAAGGGCTGAAACATTTTTAAGTTCAGAGGTAACATTTAGAAGTGCATCATGCAGATGTCTCTCTAATTGAATAGACTATGAGAAAGAGGAGGAGCAGAATCAGATTTTTAAGTTTCTGTTATTACAGATAGTCCCTAACCTATGAGCACAATTGGCATCAGAATTTCCATTATTAAGCAAGGTAGCTGTTATGTGAATCATGCTTTCCCCATTGATTTTGCTTGTCACAAGTGCAGTCAGTGACACCAGGATGCTGTAACCATTGTAAGTACATGCCGGTTGTGAAGCACCCAATTTTTGATCATGTGACTCTAAATATGCTACAATAGTTGTAAATGCAAGGACTGGTGGTATGTGACTTTTTCCAGTGCTATTATAACTTCAAATGGTCACCAAATGAATGTTTGTAAATTGAGGTCTACAATCTCAATCTCAATCTGAATCTCAAGCAGGGTTCTCAGGATGCAATTAATATGTCTTGCTTTCTGTAATCTACGTACAGAGTACTATTGGATCATCCTGTACCTTCACCATGGTCTTAGCTTGTTACACTAGTTATAACTTTCTCTTCTACAAAGGACCTTCTTCTTCCTTCAGAAGTCTACATTCAGTATTTCAATTTTTGAATGTAGAACACAATGTCAACAGACGAATTTTGTAACATGTTATAGGAAGCATCACTACATTGTGGGGAAGTAATACAGGCAGCAGTTCAATTAATGTGTAGTGGTGTTGCTAGTTTTGAATGAAAATGAACTTCTTGATGTTGATTGGCCCTAGCCTGTAAGAATGAATTGCTGGTATATGTAGTTCAGCCATTAGAGATGGTCTGTCAGCCCTTTGAGGTATTTTGACAAGAAATTCAAACCTACAAATAGTAACACCCTTGGTAGTACCCTTTTTGTAAGGTTACAAGCAGAGGTGATATTCAGCAGGTTCTGACCAGTTCTGGAGAACTGGTAGTGGAAAATTTGAGTAGTTCGGAGAACCAGCAAATACCACCTCTGACTGGAGATTTTACAGTATCCTTCCCCTGCATGCCCACCAAGCCACGCCCACAGAAGTAAAAAAAATTGAATCCTATCACTGGTTACAAGTACAGAATCTTGTGACTCTAAAACCAACTCACCCCGCATTTACTTTTACTTTCCAGAAAAATAAGGAGATTCCTTTCTAAGATGTTTTCATGTCCCTTTTTCTTCTGTGGGCTGAAATATCCTTTGCATGATGATTGCCTAGACCATAGTTCTTCCTCCTATATCCTAAGATCATTTTCACAGACTATTAAATAATCATAAAATATGAATGAAGAGGGGGGGAATATATTGGTTGCTATTAGCACTACCATAAAATTAGGGGGGAGGTAAGGAATGCTCAACTTTATATAGCACTTTGTGGGTATATTGGGTTTCTTTTCAATTAGGTTACGTTTTTAGATAGATTTTGTTATGGTGAGGCCATTTGAAGAGCTTCCTACCCTGGATTTTTCATAGATTACCACAAAGCACACAATTACACTGGCTGAATGTAAACTTTCACTTGTACTATGTGTGTTTCCATGAAAATCAAGAAATGCTTACCAGAATTTCAAAACACTGAAATTATCTGCACTGAATTTCATATATTCAATTAGAGATTGCTGTAGTTAATCAGCACTATTTCAGAGAATATAGAATAAAATAGAATTCTTTATTGGCCAAGTGTGGTTGGGCATACAAGGAATTTGTCCTGGTGCAAATACTCTCAGTATACATTAAAGAAAAAATACATTCGTCAAGAGTAGGAATCATAAGGTATAACACTTAATGATAGTCATAGGGTACAATAAGCAGTCAAATCGTACTAGGAAACAGTCAATATAAATCGTAAGGATACAAGCGACAAAGTTACAATTATATAGTCACATGTGGGAGGGGATGGGTGATAAGGAGTGATGAGAATAGTAATAGTAGTGCAGACTTTGTAAATAGTTGTACAGTGTAGAGGGAATTATTTGTTTAGCAGAGTGATGGCATTTGGGGAAAAAACTGTTCTTGTGTCTAGTTGTTTTGGTGGGCAGTGCTCTATAGCATCGTTTTGAGGATAGGAGTTGAAACAGTTTATGTCTGGGATGTGAGCAGTCTGTAAATATTTTCACAGCCCTCTTTTTGATTCATGCAGTATACAGGTCCTCAATGGAAGGCAGGTTAGTAGTAATTGTTTTTTCTGCAGTCCTAATTATCTTCTGAATCCTGTGTCTGTCCTGTTGGATTGCAGAACCAAACCAGACAGTTATAGAGGTGCAGATGATAGACTCAATAATTCATCTGTAGAACTGTATCAGCAACTCCTTGGGCAGTTTGAGTTTTCTGAGTGGGCACAGAAAGAACATTGTTGTTCTTTTTTGATGATGTTTTTGATGTTAGGTGTCCATTTTAGGTCATGTGATATAGTAGAACTTAGAAATTTGAAGGTCTCTACTGTTGATAATGTGTTGTCTAGTATTGTAAGAAGTGGTAGTATGGGAGGGTTTCTTCTAAACTCTACCACCATTTCTATGGTTTTGAGTGTGTTCAGTTTCAGATTGTTCCGGTTACACCACGAGGCAAGTTGTATAATCTTCTGTCTGTATGTGGATTTGTCATTGTCTCGAATGAGACCAATCACTATTGTGTCATAGCAAACTTCAATATTTTAACAGATGGATCATTTGAGATACAGTCATTGGTATATAGGGAGAAGAGAAGTGGAGAAAACACACAGCCTTGGAGGGGGGGGCTGTGCTAATTCTACAGGTATCAGATGTGATTCTGCCTAGCTTCACCTGCTGCTTCCTATCTGTTAGGAAGCTTATGATCCACTTTAAACCAACCGCTAGTTGATTTAATTTACTTAGAAGAATGTCTGGAATGATGATATTGAATGCTGAACTGAAGTCTACAAAGAGGACCCTTGCATAGGTATTTGGAGATTCAAGGTGTTGTATGATATAATGCAGAGCCCTATTAACAGCATCATCTGTTGATCTATTTGCTCGGTATGCAAACTGCATAGGATCTAACAGCGGATCTGTGATGGTTTTCAAATGGGACAGCACATGCCTTTCAAAGATTTTTATAACTACAGATGTTAGAGCAACTGGTCTGTAGTCATTCAGTTCCTTGATGGAAGACTTCTTTTGCACTGGGATGATAGTAGAGCATTTGAAGCAGGAAGGAATATAGCACATCTCTAATGATCTACTGAAGATTCAGGTGAAGATGTGGGCCAATTGGTCACCATAGACTTTTAAGCAAGAAGGAGTTATCTTATCTGGCCCTGGTGCTTTTCCTGGCTTTTGTCTGTGAAATAGATCTTTTACTTCTTTTTCTGTGATCATCAGAGGTTGTGAATCCAATGGATTGGGGCCAGTTGTAGGAAGCTTGGCTGTTGTTGGTGTGTTTGAGATGAGGGTTGTGGAGATAGGTGGCTGTAGTTTCCTTTCATATCTGCAGTAAAACACATTCAAGTCATCTGCTAGTTGTTGATTTCCTTCTGCCTGGGAAGGAGGTTTGCTGTAGCCAGTGATGTTTTTAAGAGTTTTCCACATGTTTGCTGGTTCCTTTGTTGGGAACGGATTCCTTAACTTTTCAGAGTAGCTTCTTTTTGCTGCTCTGATCTCTTTTGTTAATATGTTTCTGGCCTGATTGTATAGCATTCTGTCACCTTTTCTGTAGGTTTCCTCTTTGGAACGACGTAGCTGCTTAAGTTTAGCTGTGAACCAAGGTTAATTGTTACTATATATTTGCAGGTTCCTTGTTGGTACACATAAGTCTTCACAGAAGCTGACATATGATGTTATAGTATCTGTGAGCTCATCTAAGTGTGCAGAAGTATCTTTAAAAACATTCCAATCAGTGCAATCAAGGCAAGCCTGGAGAAAAGGCAATAGTAGGTTACTATTGGATTCTTGCAGTTTGTTCATTGAACAAAGTACAATGTCTGGTTTCAAGTAATATACTGAACCACAGATCGGATCACATTATGATTTAATGCAATTTATATAGAAAACTGGAAATTGTAACACAATGATAAGTGAACCAAGTCTCTCTTTTTAAGAAATAAAATTGATGGAATTATGAAAATCACACACACTGTTCCATTAATTTCCTTTCATTTTAACCTTTGCACGTTTTCCTTTGTTTCAAGCTTCCCAGAAACATTTTAGCATTAGCCATTGTATCAAGTTAAATGAAAATGTTTTAGTGAATTTCTAACAAAAGCTAAATTGAATTTCTAACAAAAGCTAAATTGGAAACGTTACACAAAAGTTTACATTCAGATGTAAACAGATCAGCTTTTCTGTAGTCAAATTGTTTTTTTGTTTTAAAAGAAAGGTGAGCAAAAGCCTCTTAGAGCAGCGAAGTCTGCTGAAAGTCTCCTTGTAGGACCAGATTCAAAATAATTCAGTGAAGATTTAAATAACAGGTCTTTGCCTAATTATGTTGCATCTACATGATTATATTTTTCCTTGTAAGTATCTTCATATATTGTGAAGATACAATTCAATTGATACTCTGGACAGCAGAATGTTTTCTCACTATATTGCACAAAACTATCCTTGCAAACTAACTTGCCATCTGTTTTTTTTTTCCTATGGCTTATCAGGCTATGAAGATCACTGCCATTTGATTTAGTTCTAGAAGATTAGGAAAGCTACACAGTTGCTGTTTTGGACAGGTGTAAAATCACACTGCTCTGTATTGCAGAACAGAGTACTGGGAAACAGAAAACATGATCAATAATAGTGTCATTCTTCCAGTGAAAAAGAGGTGAACATTTTGGCTCATGAATCATGAAAAAACTGAACCTAATAAAAATGGATGTTCATCAAGAAAGGATTTAACAACTCAACAAATACTCAGTTCTCTCCCATCCAAATGCACTAGATTCTTGCTGTCTCAATTCTAGTTTATCTCAGATGTAAAAGTGGATGATAAGAGTGAGTAAGTAGTAACTAACATGTCCTCCTCATTTCTTATCTGAATTTGTCTTATAGAAATAGTTCTACACTTGAGGAAGCCATAACCTTCTGATATAATTCTTCAGTATTCACATTTTCTGATCCATGCTCACTGTTTTAGCTATCATTCAATCAGACATTTTTTTGTTAAAAATAAATTAAACAGCAGGTAATGAAAATAGTTCTAATGTATACTGGGATACAATTAAAAGCTGTAATATATATTCTCCCTCTATGAAAATGTTAGATATTTATCAATGACAGCATTCTGCTTAGAACCTTCAGCCTATATCTAGTTTAGTAAAAAGAAGGACTAGGGGAGACATGATCGCAGTGTTCCAATATTTGAGGGGCTCTTACAAAGACAAAGAGATAAACCTATTTTCTAAAGCACCAGAAGGCAAGATAAGAAACAATAGATGGAAACTAATCAAGGAGGGAAGCAATCTAGAACTAAGGAGAAATTTCCTAACTGTGAGTACAATTAAGCAGAATGGCTTGCCTTTAGAAGTTGTAAGTGCTCCAATCACTGGAGGCTTTTAATAAGAGACTGGACTGGACTAGATGTTTGAAATGGTATAGGGTTTCCTGCTTATGCAGAGTGTTGAACTAGAAGACTTCCAAAGTCTCTTCCAATTCTGTTATTTGATGTTCTATGATTTGCCTTTCTATGCACTACCACAATGTTCCTTTATTAAGCAATTTCAAAAGACTAGATTATTCTCTGGCTTCTCAAGTGAATATAACGCAATTTAGTTTCTGTTAGTCTTTAAATATTTACTAGATACTAATTAAAAGACTCTAAACTATTTTGCTGCAGTTCCATTATATTTATTTTTCTTAAAAAATACTTCTGCTTCATGCCCACATGGAATGAAGTTCCATTTAGAAATCCTGAAACAGCCTCTGTGGTTTCACTTCTTGAACTTTGTCACTTGCCTATAAATGGAATTACTTTCTATGCTAATGGAATTATAGAAATTGGATTTATAGAAATTGTTCATACTCTGGGCCAGTGGTAGAATTCAATTTTCTTTTACTATTGGTTCTGTAGGCGTGGCCTGGTGAGTGCGGCAGGGGAAAAATATCCTGTAAATCTCCAGTCAGAGATGGTATTTGCCGGTTCTCCAAACTTCTCAACATTTCCACTACCGATTCTCCAAAACTGGTCAGAACCTGCTAAATACACCTCTGCCCTGGGCAAATAAATGGAAGAACATTTTTGTTGAATTAATAATTATATATCAGAATTATATTGGGCTAGGAGAATGTATGTTCTGATTCAATGCCCCTGGTCATTAAATACATAAAAATCCCATCAGCCATTAATCTAGTGAGATCTCCTTTTGTTGTTGTTGTTGATTCTGTATCACACTAAAGGTCACCATTTGGTGAGAATACTAGGCATCTAGCATTTGGTTTCTCAAGAGTCTTTACATCAGGAACAAACTGGTAGGATGTAATGACATCACAAATCCTTTATCAATGTCTGCGGCTTAACTGCTGTAGTTTAGTAAATATTGGTAGGCTGCTGGTGGTAGCCAAGTCTTTGTAGTGAATTTGATAATGGGGAAGATTGCTTTCCCCTAATTATATTGTCTGTCTAGTTAGATAGGTCTAGGTAAGCAAAATCAGACATTTCATTAAGTTTTATTGCTTTATAATATGAGTGACTGAGTGAAATCACTGGGCAATCATGAATGTTTTGGTGGCTAATTCTGATCACTTAGATCCCAGTTATCTGGATCAACTTATCTCTTTTCAGTGCTTCTACTGTAGAAGACATTAACTTGCTTCTTGACTAGTTAACCATGTTATACAAGTTGGCAACTTTCCGTTCTCCTAAGGTAGCCATGTTATATTACAATTTGAGGATCACAAACGTATCATAACAGTAGATATCTCTGAAGGGATGCTTCACTTCAATGAAGTTTCAAGTGAAGCACAACCTCAAACCTGCTTCCTAATGCAATAGGCTTCTTTTGCATCTAACAGCAAAATAAAGCACTGATGCTGTGTTCTTTGCAGCTTCTTGTCACCACAGCTTCTCTGGGAGCACTGGTTGGACCATTTGATGCTTATCTCCCCTGGCACTCCTTGTCCTATAGTTCACCGTTCCCTCTTCTGGCCCAGCTAAATATTGGTGAGAGCTGACAGAAATGTTAGCACTCACTTATTCCAGCACTACAGCAGCATATAATCTTTATAACTGATATAAACATTTTATTGTATTTCTGTGAAACTTCAGTTGTATTGTAATTCCAAAAAGCACAGAAGCTTCTTCTCAATATCTAACACAGGAAATAAATCTATTCTGCAATGGTTCAGCACATCCAATTAATGTTAATGAGCTCTTCCTTTCAACTTAATTGGATCAGAGTCTAGAAATCAAGAAGTGGTTCAGCTTCACTGTTTCTTTTGAAATAAATTTGGGCAAATCTTGTTCTGTGAAATTGTCTTTATTTGTCTGATACATGATAGCTAAAAGCTCTCTAGATCAGACTACTTCGGTGCTGCATGTCTAAGGTTGTAAGTTCATTAATGAAAGATTGACTTCATATGGAAAGCTAATCAGAAAAGCAAAAGACAGTTTTTACAAATTAACAGTTTTGAAAATTAACTATTATAGCTTTGCGGGAAGACATACAAAACATTCTCTTGTGTCAATAAAGCAGATGTGCCTTTTTTCAGGCACATATGGATGATTCATGATGTATGCAGAGACAGCTCAGAACAGTTTCTGAAATAATCATGTGAGCCTGGAAAAAAAGATGCAGCACTTTTACAGATTCAAAATGGATCTGCAAACATTTCCACACATTGCAAACCACCTGTTTCAAATATGTGTGTAGCCCTTGTGTCTATTTTCATGAAGCTCACGTGTTCATCAAGCTCAGAGATGGACAAATGTTTTACAGCTGATGTCAGCACTTTTTAAAGCATATAATTTTTTGGTTATAATGGTAAAAAAATCAGGAAAAGAAAAAAAAAAAACCTCAGTGATATGAAGCAACATAAAGAAAAAGTGTACCCAAAAATAGAATAGAATAGAATACTTTATTGGTCATGTGTGATTGGACACACAAGGAATTTGTCTTGGTGTAAATACTCTCAATATACATAAAGAAAAGATACATTCGTTAAGAATCAAGAATCATAATGTACAACGCTTAACGATAGTCATAGGGTACAATCAACAATCAAATCATACTAGGAAACAGCAATATAAATCGTAAGGATACAAGCGACAAAGTTACAGTGCTACTGATCACAAGTGGGAGGGGATAGGTGATAAGGAGTAATGAGAAGATTAACAGTAATAGTAGTGCACACTTTGTTGAACAGTGTTGAGGGAATTATTTGTTTAGCAGAGTGATGGCTTCCGGGAAAAAACTGTTCTTGTGTCTAGTTGTTCTGGTGTGCAGTGCTCTATAGCGTCATTTTGAGGGAAGGAGTTGAAACAGTTTGTGTCGGGGATTTGAGGGGTCTATAAATATTTTCACAGCCCTCTTTTTGACTCATGCAGTATACAGGTCCTCAATTGAAGGCAGGTGGGTAGTAATTGTTTTTTCTGCAGTCCTAATTATCCTCTGAGGTTTGTGTCTGTCCTGTTGGGCTGCAGAACCAAACCAGACAGTTATAGAGATGCAGATGATAGACTCAATAATTCCTCTGTAGAACTGTATCAACAGCCCCTTGGGCAGTTTGAGCTTTCTGAGATTGGCACAGAAAGAACATTCTTTGTTGTGCTTTTTTGATGATGTTTTTGATGTTAAGTGTCCATTTTTAGTCATGTGATATAATAGAACCTAGAAATTTGAAGGTCTCTACTGTTGATACTGTGTTGTCTAGTATTGTAAGAAGTGGTAGTATGGGAGGGTTTCTTCTAAACTCTACCACCATTTCTATGGTTTTGAGTGTGTTCAGTTCCAGATTGTTCTAGTTACACCATGAGGCAAGTTGTATAACCTTCTGTCTGTATGCAAATTCATCATTGTCTCGAATGAGACCAATCACTGTTGTGTCATCAGCAAACTTTAGTATTTTAACAGATGGATTGTTTGAGATGGAGTCATTGGTATATAGGAACAAGAGAAGTGGAGATAGCACACAGCCTTGGGGGCCCCTGTGCTGATTGTACAGGTATCGGATGTGATTCTGCCTAGCTTCACCTGCTGCTTCCTGTCTGTTAGGAAGCTTATGATCCACTTACAAGTGTGTTCAGGTACCTAGTTGGTTTAATTTAGTTAGAAGAATGTCTGGAATGATGGTATTGAATGCTGAGCTGAAGTCTACAAAAAGGACCTTGCGTAGGTATTTGGAGATTCAAGTTGTTGTAGGACGTAATGCAGAGCCATGTTAACAGCATCATCTGTCGATCTATTTGCTCGGTATGCAAACTGCATGGGATCTAACAGTGGATCCGTGGTGGTTTTCAAGTGGGACAGTACAAGCCTTTCAAAGATTTTCATAACTACAGATGTTAGAACAATTAGTCTGTAGTTATTCAGTTCCTTGATGGATAGCTTCTTTGGCACTGGGATGATAGTAGAACGTTTGAAGCAGGAAGGAACATAGCACATCTCTAGTGATCTATTGAAGATTCAGGTGAAGATGGGGGCCAATTGCTCAGCACAGACTATTAAGCAAGAAGGAGTTATCCTGTCTGGCCCTGGTGCTTTTCCTGGCTTTTGTCTAAATCCTCAACAAACCAAAATACACATGTTGCAATAAGTTGATAAAAACAATTTATATACAGTTAGATAATCCAGGACCTATTAGGCAATTCTTATTTCCATATATAATATAGGCTTGTCCCCTCCCCCTCCCCTCCCCCCTAGAATTGCCTGCCATTTTATTGTGTGGAGGGAGAACGAAGGAAGCTATAGACTGCAAGGAAAACTCAACCTTAGCTGCCCATTGCAGCATGTTCTCAGGGCCCTCTCAGGTGTTGTTTGTTCCTTGATTTTTGGTCTAATGTTAATCTTGATTTTAATTTCTGTTCATCTAGATGTTGAAAAGATACATTCATTAAGAATCATAAAGTACAACACTTAATTATAGTCATAGGGTACAAATAAACAATCATATCATACTAGGAAACAGTCAATATAAATCGTAAAGATACAAGCCACAAAGTTACAGTCATACAGTTACAAGTGGGAGGAGATGGGTGATAGGAATGATAAGAAGATTAATAGTAATGCAGACTTAGTAAATAGTTGGACAGTGTTGAGGGAATTATTTGTTTAGCAGAGTGATGGCATTCAGGAAAAAACTGTTCTTGTGTCTAGTTGTTCTGGTGTGCAGTGCTCTATGGCATCGTTTTGAGGATAGGAGTCAAAACAGTTTATGTCCAGGATGTGAGCAGTCTGTAAATGTTTTCACAGCCCTCTTTTTGACTTGTGCAGTATAGAGGTCCTCAATGGAAGGCAGGTTGGTAGTAATTGTTTTGTTATGTAAATAGGTATATATTGTATACACATATACATAAAATGTATGTATATTTGTAAAATGTGGGGCTTTGTTTACTCTTTGAATTTTCTTAAATACCTTGGAATAAAATTTTAAATTGCAAGCAAATCCCTTTTTCAAGAGTATATTATTTATTCTAGAAAGGACCAACATCCCTAAAAAAATGTCAGTACATTCACACTCCATTCTCCTGGCAAGGAAAAATGTGTTGAAATATGTGGGATGGAGTCCTGCTATTAGCATCACAGGTGGAAATAAGATGGCAGCTGAAGGGCCTAGGAGTCAAGATGAACAGAAATGATGCTTCCCTAAAGCTGTCTGCCATTTTGTGTATCTAAGAAAGAGATAGCACGTATCATTTAACCAATGCTGCTCTATGAGTTCCAGAGATTTTCATTTTATTCAAATCCTATTTCATAAATAGACAAAAACTGGTTTAAAAATGTAAAGACCTTTCTTCTTATTAAGCTGCATATTTAGAAATGGTAGAAACTCATATATATGAAGTAAAATCACACTCCAATTAACTCACTTATTATTGGGATATTTTATTTTATTATCCCCCAATCAAAAATGCTGATATAAAAGTATAAACTGTAGAATTAATATTGACATTCCCATGTTATTTTTTTAAATGGCCAAGAAAATGGAAGGATAAGTGCTTCAAATGTAGAACTGTTATGCATGTCTCCATGGCAAGTAAATGTGCTATTGATTTGCAATTTTACATTAGGTTGGAAAAGCACAAGAAAGTAAATTGAGAGAAAGCTCATTAGAAATTGAATTGATTGGGGAAAATCAGAGAACATTATTATTACAGCAAAGAGCATTTGTGAATTCCCTACATTTAAATACCACTGTTCTTTCAAGTCAATAGATGGCATGTCTGTCTTGGAAGAGGATATTCCTTAACGGTGAAGTAACCTAAAATGTCCAGTACTGAAACAAAAACAAACTTGGCTGAATCTTGTAGACAAACATTTATTATTGGCAGGATTAATCAAGTATTTAGAAAAGGTAACAAGAGATTGTATCACAGTTCAAGACGTATTTTATTTTGAAATACTGTTTCAGCTTCATTTAGCTCCAGCTATTACTCATTAAGGTAAAAGTAAAGGTTCCCACACACATTGTGCTAGTCGTTTCTAGCTTTAGGGGTGGTGCTCATCTCTGTTTCTAAGCTGAAGAGCCAGCGCTCTCTGTGGCCATGTGGCTTGCATGACTAAACACAGAAGGCTCATGGAACACTTTTACCTTCCCACCAAAGTGGCCCCTATTTTTCTACTTGCTTTTTTAATGTGCTTTTGAACTGCTAGGTTGGCAGAAACTGGGACAAGTAACGGGAGCTCACTCCATTATGTGGCACTAGGGATTCGAACCATTGATCTGCTGACCTTCTGATCGACAAGCTCAGTGTCTTAACCACTGAGCCACCGCATCCCTGGTATTACTCATTACTGAAATGTTATTTTACATTTAGGCAGTATATAGTTAGAGATACACAGCTTTTGAGAAAAATATATATCACTGACCCAGTTACCAATGCCTTAGAATAATAGAATTATAGAGTTGGACAGTACCTTATAGGTCACCTAATACAATCTCTGATCACAGCAGAACCATTAGAGCAGGGATTTTCAACCTTTTTCAGTTAAACATAGAAATAGATCAACGGATGATGCTGTAAATATGTCTCTGCACTACATCCTACAACACCTTGAATTTCCAAATAACTTTGCAAGGGTCCTCCTTGTAGACTTCAGTTCAGCATTCAATACCATCATTCCAGACATGCTTCTAACTAAACTAACTAGAGGTATCTGAAGAGACTTGTAAGTGGATCATAAGCTTCCTAACAGATAGGAAGCAGCAGGTGAAGCTAAGCAGAATCACACCTGATACCTGTACAATTAGCACAGCCCCCCCCCTCCCAAACTGTGTGCTTTCTCCACTTCTCCCTATATACCAATGACTGCATCTCAAATGATCCATCTGTTAAAATACTGAAGTTTGCAGATGATACAACAGTGATTAATCTCATTCGAGACAACCATAAATCCGCATACAGATGGGATGTACAACTTGCCTCATGGTATAACCAGAACAATCTGGAACTGAACACACTTAGAACTGTAGAAATGGTGGTAGACTTTAGGAGAAACCCTCCCATACTACCACTGTTACAATACTAAATAACACAGTATCAACAGTAGAGATCTTAAAATTTCTAGGTTCTATCATATCACAAAAATTAAAATGGACACCTAACAACAAAAACGTCATCAAAAAAGCACAACAAAGAATGTTCTTTCTGTGCCAACTCAGAAAACTCAAACTGCTCAAGGAGCTGCTGATCCAATTCTACAGAGGAATTATTGAGTCGGTCATCTGCACCTCTATAACTGTCTGGTTTGGTTCTGCAACCCAATGAGACAGGCACAGACTTCAGAGTAATTAGGACACCAGAACAACTAGACACAAGAACAGTTTTTTCCCGAAAGCCATCACTCTGCTAAACAAATAATTCCCTCAACAATGCCCAACCATTTACAAAGTAGTCTGCACTACTATTACTATTAATTTTTTCATCACTCCTTATCACCCATCCCCTCCCACATGTGACTTTATGACAGTAACTTTGTCGCCTGTATCCTTATGATTTATATTGACTGTTTTCTAGTATGATTTGATTGCTTATTGTACCCTATGGCTATTATTAAGTGTTGTACCTTATGATTCTTGACTCTTGACAAATGTATTTTTCTTTTATATATACTGAGAGCTTTTGCACCAAGACAAATTCTTTGTGTGTCCAATCCCACTTGGCCAATAAAGAATTCTCTATAAATCTTGGAACTCCTGATCAAGAGGGAAAGCTCTAATGATAAAAAAAAAATTGTTTGCATTTGAATTACTTTTTTTTTTTGCTCTAAGTGTCTCACACAACACCATCAAGTTCTCACGCAATCCTCATGGCATTAGAGCATTTCATGATGGTCTAGCTTTTATCTATAAGATTTCTGTGAAGAAGAACTCACCACTTTATGTGACAGCCAATTTACTGGATGAGAGCTCATACAATCAAGAAGTTATTCCTGATGTGTGAACCTGTTTCTTTGTAGGTTTAACCAAATAGTTCTGGTCCTGCTCTCTGGGACAAAAGAGAATAAGTCTACTCAATCTTCTGTGTGACAGTCATTCACATAATTGAAGACTGCTGTAATAGCTCTTTCCTGTCATCTTTTCAACAGGTAAGGATACCCACAGTGGTGGGATTCAAATTTAAATGTAAAAGTTCTTGAATAAAAAAGACATTTGGCTGTGTACCTTGACTCCATCTAAACCAGTGGTGGGATTCAATTTTTTTTACTATTGGTTCTATGGGCATTGCTTGGTGGGTGTGGCAGAAGAAAGATACTATAAAATCTCCAGTCACAGGTTGTATTTTCTGGTTCTCTGAACTACTCAAAATTTCCACTACTAGTTCTCCAGAACTGGTCAGAACCTGCTGAATAACACATCTGGACACCCAGTTCCTTTACCCTAACTCTTCACCAACATAGTAGCCTTATTCTGAATTTCTTCCAAATTGTCCCTTTTGGTGAAACAATTCCTTTCCATGAGCTACAAAAACTTCCTTCCTTGTTTCCTTTGGATCTATTCCTGTCAAGAGGCAGAATATATTCTGTTTATAGGAGGATAAAAATTTGCCCCATTAGACAAAAGTCTTTACATAAATAAAACTATATCTAAAGCATCCACATTTTCAAAAAAGGGTAGCTCTTTTGTGATTTTCCCATCAGGTGTTCCACAATTTACTGCAATTTACCACATTGTGTAACTTTTTACAAGTAGTCTTGCTTTAGTGATCATATTGAAGGCTGGCAACTTAGTTGTTAAGCAAACAGATCATCTAGTGAAACTGTAGTGTAACTGCTTATCACCTTACTTCAGCTTTCCTTTCTTTACAGCTCTGCAACAATCATAAATGCTAGGTTTCAATTTAAATTACTTTTTCAAGACTCATAACTGCTAACAGTCACTAAAAAAATCAGTTGCTAAACAAAGACTGCTTGATGTCATTAATTCTGGGTGATTCCAGCAGTTGATCGGAAGAATTGGGAAACACTTTGCAAATGCCTTTGATTCAATATTAGGATGTTGTTATGTATTAAAGCAGAATAGAGTGAATCTGTTATTTCTTAGATTTAGAAACAATATTGTAGTTTGGTTGAAGCAACCCAAAATTACTTTTGTCTTTTTTGCAGCAACATCCCACGACTTGTTAGTATTCAGTTTAATTATTATTCCACGATCTGTATCACAAGGTTTATTGCAAAGCTGGGTATTTGACTTTGTAATTTTGCATTTGTATGGATATTTGTATGGGCTGTGGTGGTACAGTGGTTAGAATGCAGAATTGCAGGATAACTATGCCCACAGCCAGGAGTTCAGTCCTGACCGTTTCAAAGTTGACTCTGCCTTCCTTCTGAGGTTGCTTAAAATGAGAACCCAGATTGTTGGGGGCAATATGCTGACTCTGTAAAATAGTTAGAAAGTGCTATAAAATGCTATGAAGTGATATATAAGTTTAAGTGTTATTGCTATTTGATTTCCTCTGCCTAAAAAAATCTTAGCTAATGCCATGAAAATGTGGAAAAATTAAAAGAGGATTTTGCAAGAAGAAAAGCTGAATTCCTACACATATTTCTTGTTAAGGCAATGCTTAGGAAATATTGAAACCTCTGAAGAATCAGAATTAAAACATTATCAGTCTTAAGTCTTAATCTGACTTACCATGTATGACTGGTATGAAATGGTATGAAATGGATTTATATTTATATAAATATAATCTGCTTTTTTTCATGCTCAAAATGGCTAACACTCTAATTTGAAAGCGTGGCATAACTGAAAAGCATTAATGACAAGGAGTTTATCAGTAGAAGTTAACCTATTGAAGACCTCTGCTCTAAAATAAAAATATGGCAAGGATGTCCTTCTCTCTGTATAAGATCATGAATCTAATATGAAAAAAATTCAGCTCCTCTTCTGTATTCATGTAAAGGATTCTGTCCAGAGGTGGTATTCAGCAGGTTCTGACCAGTTCTGGAGAACCGGTAGTGAAAATTTTGAGTAATTTGGAGAACCAGCAAATACCATCTCTGACTGGCCCCACCCCCATCTATTCTCTGCTTCCTGAGTCCCAGCTGATCTTTTGTTTTGGGTCTTCTTTTATTGCCCTGCACAGGAAAATGGAGCTGGAAAGCAGGTTAGTGGGGTGGGGTGGTGACGGATTTCAAAGACCAGTCATTGTGCAGGGTGCCAAGATGTCTGACCACATACGAGGCGTTTATTACTTTTATAACATTTTTACAAGCAAGGAAGAGTAGCATATATTCTGTATTTGCATTGGAGAATAGATCCCACATGGGTGAAAGCTCCCAACCACATTGGTACAACCTCCCAACCAATCCTTAAGACTAGGGGTAATGTTAGTAAATGAGATCATCTATAAGTCTGGGACTTTCCACCTTCACCAAGATACACCTTCACCAAGATAAAAAATGAGATCATGCAAGTAGCAAAAGAGGTCCATATAGGCTTCAGACACTGCAGTTTGCTGCTAGCATCTAGTGCCATCTATAGGATCTCAGTAGCTACTACAAGGTGGGGAATGGGATTTTGCAGTTTCCTTCTCCTGGAGTGGGGTGAGAATGGATATTTTACAGTATCCCTTCCCTGCCATGCCCCACCAAGCCACACCCACCAAGCCACACAGTAGTAAATTTTCTTTGAATCTCACTACTGATTCCATCATGGTATTTGTCTCCATAAAAGAGGATATTTAGTGGAATTTAATTTTGTGAGTGGAGAGAGATGTGAGAAGAATTCTTCATTCAGAGTCTTTGAGATTGGTCAAAGTCATGTCTTGACTCTCCTGTACCCTGAGGAAGTCTTTTAAACAGATACTCATCTAACTTCTGAGATCTCTCAGAGGCACCAGAGCATGACTTCTGATGTCTGCAGGCAGGTAACTAATAGAAAGAGCATAAGAAGTAATTAATGAAAGCCACTAAGTTGTAAACTCCACATGTAAAAGCTAGTCAGTGACAAAGAGGTGATTCATGATCAAAGTGAGTTTAGCAGCACCGCCAGCTCCAGAGATGCTCATTCTATTGATCATATTTTAATCTGGCCATGCTGAAATAATATTAAAATGGACAGCATCTGCTTCCCAGTATTATTATTTCTCTCCAGCATTTCATCCTATGAGTCTCATTCCCTGTTTCACCAGCTTTTTCTACATTTTTTTTTCCACATCTGCTCCCTAGTCTAGAACAATTCAACAAAGCTGGGGAAGAGGTGGTGATGATGTGACTGCAGGCTTCAAACCCAACCATTAATCAGTTCAGCAGCCCTCCACTATTGCAAAAGGAATGCCCCTCTCTGTAACTTTTCCAATATTTTGGAAATATTTTCCAAATATTTCTGCAGGCTTGAATTTATGCTCATGCAAAGAAATCATATTTAAAAAATGATGCAAGCTTTCCTTCAATTTGTGTTTTCAGAAAGTGTGGCTCTTGACACACCATCTTAAAGATAGATTATGTGCTAAATAAAATTTAAACACAGGGTTAAAGAGGACTATAATATTTATACACAATTACTTTGAAATCCCGCAATTAATTACATGCTATTTAAGCATATATGTGAAAATATTTAATAGTCTTTGGAAAATACCAAATTAAAAGAAAATTAATGGAGGTTTTTTTTGTTTATCTAGCTCTTGAAGTGTGAAGTTTCCATTCATTCCATTCTTACAAATTTACATTTATAAATTTCTTAATGAATAGGAAGGAGAAAACTTAGATATTAAAATTTAGAAGGCGAATGATTAAGAAAGTAAAACAGTTAAGTTCTTCCATTCTGGTGCTTAATTCTTGTGTATTGGGCTAAATTAGAGCTGATCTTCCCCTTTCCCCCCTCCCCATATTGTTCGCCTCTCAATGGATATACATATAGCACTTTTTTTTCCCACTGAGCATAGCACTCTGTCTCTCTTTCACTGTGCAGTATGTTTCAAGTGCTCCAGTCCTCCCATGGAATAACAGGGATCTTCAAACATTTGCAACATGGACAACCTCCTGTGGACATTTTTTCAAAATGGCTGTGGGTCGGAGGTTTGCCCATGACCATATGGTCACCCTAAGGAGTATAGCCAGTTAAAAATCATTACTATGCTAGAATACCATCTGCTACTTTCTTTAGTTCCACTTGCCATAGGGTGTGATTTGTCGTTATGTTGGTCTTTTTTCCTGACTAGTGGTCATATTTTTAAGGGAAGCATTAGGTTACAGACAGCTACTCTTTTTATTTTACAGTAAGCTATTTGAGGGACCTATCTGAAGACCATAAGCACTCTTGGAAATAATATTGCTATTGAAAGCTGGTATGGCACTTTGTGAGATTTATGTTAATATCCTATTTTGTGGGTATGATGTACTATATAACTATAGGTGTTGTAGATACACTCAGATACATATATACACATTCATGTATGCATATACATGTGAAATGTCAGGTGAGGCTGGGCATCAGGTAAATTCCAAGCAAAGTGGGACCAGCTATATTGTAGAATTCCTGAATGGCCGAAATGTTTGATCATTCTGGGAGGAACAAAATCTATTTTTGGGCTCAGAATTAAAACATGGTACTGATTTATTTCTCTCTTTTGTAAGCTGTGTCTATACCAGTGTTTCCCAACTGGGTATCTTCCAGATATATTGAATGACAACTCAGATCTTTCCTAGCCAGCACAGTTGTGCAAATGTCCCTGGGAATAAGTCCCTGTGGGAATAACATTTCAATAAACACTCATCGAAATAAATAGTAGACACGTTAATATTTCTTCCAAGAGCAAAGGAAACCAAATCCTGATTGCTGTGTTATTTTCAATAGATGATTAATTTGGTTTATTTCTAAGTCCAAGATCATCACAGTTCCTGATTTTTTTCGAATACTGAACAGATGGAGCCTTTTAGAAGGGATGCATTTCATTAGAAGTTTTGTCAAATAACACTGCAATATTTTCATGAGCTACAGTTAAAATGTCTTCATGATTAAAATCTATTCTCCCCCCCCTGCCCCAACTCTGCAAAACAAAGTACACAATGAGTTTGGGAATAGATGTACTATTTTAAAGTACGCTGCTGAATCATCCCAGTAATTCTGATTTAATAATACAATACCATTCCATTTTGGTGGGATTTAGAATCAGAACAGAGTTGGCACTGCACATTTCTATTCTTTTTATTGTATTAATTGTACCCAGCCTCAGCCCCTGCTGCCCCCAAACTACCAGTATTCTGTTGGACAAACCTAGATACCATTTTAAATAGATTTGCCAGCAAAAGAAAGTCTTGTCTGGAAAGGATTGCCTTCCATTTCTGCTAACAGAACCTTTCTCCCTTTTGCAAAGCACGAGGCAGAATTTCAATAGGCCCAGTGCTTTCCCATTACAGCTTCCTCATGCCGGATTTCTGTGTAAGGCAGCTGTTTGAAACAAAGAAAAACAGGTGTCGTCCCTGATAGTAACATGAGAAAGAAATGTTACCTATTCTCACACCACACTGAAGCCATATGGCTTTGGCAGGTCACATGGCTTGTTTGGAACTGCAAAATGCATCTGGCAGTCAGTATGGACGGCATTAAACTAACTGGAAAAAAAGTGGACACAAGCCTCCTTAACTCACTTTTTTCTACAATGTCCCAAATCTCCCAGGTGACAATCTCCTCATAGCTCAAATTTTCACTTGCCTTTTGGAAAAAGCTGCTCTGAGTTTCTATTTTAGCACTTTTCATGCAGCCTGAGGGGAGAAAATGCTTATCAGAGAAAGATGACTGTAAAAATGATGAGATTTTTAATAATGTGTATAGAAAATGTATAAGTAGAACAACTAAGATTAAATGAAGTAGAGAAAATACAGAATGATTTGGATTAAAGAAAAATATTGTTTGGGAAATAAGCAAAGGGGACTAAACAAGGAACCTCTAGCAGACGAAATTCAGATTTCCCCCTTTTTATGACCCTTAATTAAGTGTATAGTTGAGGTGACTGGATGGAACTGTTTACTGGCTGGATGCCCTTCCTGATGCCTAGATGGAGTTCGCAGCAGACATTTTTCCTTTGTGCCCTAAGAGAGAAATGTCTGCCACTACCTAGGATTGAATTCTCCACCTTCTGAGTGGGAGGTAAACCACTAGGCCACTCAACGGAATAGAATTAAAAATAAAAGTGATAAAATGATTTGGAATCAAATTGAAGTGAAAGAATGTTAGAAGAGCTATTTTTGATATATAATTATAGAAACAATATTATGTTGAGGAGTGGAACTGAAATAAATGCTCAAATCCCAGAATTGTATAATATAGGCTTGAAAGTTCCCTTAATTTTCTAGTTCAACCCACCATCCAATGCCAGATTGGACATATGACCATCCAATATCTCTTTAAACTCCTCCAGTGAAGGTTGGTCTATTACTTCTTGACACAGCTGTTCCATTCCTGAACAGCAATCACTGTTAGATGAACAGCAACTGGAACCTTCTAGCTTCTCCCTGAAACTCTGTTATTTCTTCTCTGGTCTTCTGGAACAATTGTGAATACTTTTATTCCATCATCTTCATGAGACTTCTTCAATTACCTAATCCTTGGGTCAGCTTGACTTCAGAAATAGTGGTGCTCCATGACTGGGGGCTTTTAAGAAAAGATTGAACAGCCACTTGTCTGAAATGGTATAGGGTCTTCTGCTTGAATAGGGGTTGGATTAGAAGACCTCCAAGATCTTTCCAACTCTGATATTTCTATATTCTGTATTCTATTACTTCTTCCTTCCTTTATTTACATCTTCCCTTCTGGATGCTTCCACATCTTGCATGCTCCTCCCAGTTCCATCTCCAAACGGGATTTGATAACACATTATTTTCACTAATCTTTTTTCTCCCTAACAAGAATCAATTTAAATCCCCCCTGGATCTGTTTTTTCCAAGGTGCTTTCAAACACGTTCTTCTCAATTCTTATGAGATTAGCCTGTCTTTTGTCGAGAGTTCCTCATTTCAGATATGCATTCCATTATTTAAGAATCCAAAATGTTCTCATTGGAACCATCTGCATAGTCAGTTGTTCACTTTCAGTATTTGTCTCCCTGTTCTTGGGTTATATCATTCAATAGGAAGGACAGAAGAAAACACCACCTGTTCTCTTCAATCCAACTTCTCAGCTCCTTCAACCTCTCGCTTTGGCATCCAGTTTCTTTTGCTTATTACTTTTTTGTGTGGAGGGGTTTTGCGCAGCACAGCTTACCCTGAAAAGGAATAATGTGAAAAGGCCTAGCTATGCAGTTATTGTTTTCATCCCTTTACTGTCAGGGGAAAAAAAAGCAGCCTTAGAAATATTCCGTGTTGTACCCTATAACATTCAGTTTTTCCTCTGAGCCAAATAGTATCCCCTGAATTTGCTCAATGGGAAAGGAGGCAAAATATTGGCATCCAGACATTGCCTCATGCCTCATCCTCATGGTTGCTTCCCTGTGTTTAGTTTCTCAGTGAATTTGGATGAATTTGGATATCATGGGAAATGGTAGAATCAGCTTTATCAATTTATCATGTTTTGAGTTCAGCAAGGCAGGAAGTTGAGGAAGAGATGTTATCAGTTGGAAAATGTATTCCTTGTAGTTCCAGTGTTAATACTGAAAAGCTTCTTTACTGCATTTCTTTCTATACTACAGCTTGACTGGAAGTTAATGGGTTCGACTACTGAAGGGTTCCCTACTGAGAAAGCATGTTGGCCTGGTATTCATCTTGGATTGATGCCAAAGTCACATATAGGCAGATTGCTTTAACTGAATCTCAAGTTATAGGGACCGCTGTGCTTTTTATGTTTAGAAACACAGTTAAGGCATTTACTAAATTCAGAGTAACAGAATAATATTGTTGGAAGGGACATTGGAGGTCTTCTAGTCCAACCCGGCTTTCAAGACAGGCTGGGTAGTTCAGGCAGAGGTAGTGAAAGGCTTCTTTAGCTGCATCCTATGAAATATAGAGGTCAGCTGAAGTTAGAAGTTGTTCCATGAATCAAGTGGAGTTCCAAAGGCTGTTTTACATGAATCAATAGTACTTGACATCAATGAAAAATGCAGCATTTCCCAATATTAACAGGATAAGTACTTCTTAGGTCTTTCCCCTTGCTTTGGCAGTCAGGACACACATTATCTTACAGGCATTTACAGATCAGAATCTGTACGCATTTTTATCTCTGCCACGTTTATGTTTTGAGATGTGGAAAAGCTTAAGATGATCCTATTAGCCTGAAGAATGTGGCTATTAATTCCCCCAGTGGTTGAGCTGAAAGAAAGAATAAGGATTAGGAAATTGGATGAGAGCAAAAGTGCTGTGTGGCTCTTACTGAGAATAGCCAGGAAGGTGAAGGGAAAAAAACACTATTCTTCTTCCTTATATCTTTCAAATTGCAGTTGGATCCAGTAATGCAGAAATATATGCTAGTAAACAACTCTAGGCAAGTTAAAGGGAAAATAAATGGTGTGGCTCTCCCATACTATTTGCAAAAGAACTCAGTTACTGAGACTTCCGACAGACCTTGCCTATCTCATGAGAATGGAACAAATGCTTTTAACCCAGAGGAAAAAAAATAGATTGAGATCCTGTGGGTAGAATTTAACTTATGATATCTCTCACTGGTTAAAAAGGGGGAGAAGGCTGGGGCATTTTTTATCACTGCTCCCATTATTTAGAATTGAATAATCTTTTTTTTAAAGGTTGGGGAAAGTGCTGAGCAGAGAAAATACCCTCCATTTTTCTCCCTCAGTTCTGATTCAGTTTGATGAAATAAAAAAAATAAAAAAAGAAGCTTTAGACATTCTTTCAGAGGTGGGAGATGTGGCTCTTAAGACAGCTACTGTTTGGAGTTGAATGTCCTATCACTCTGTGCAATGATTGCTTTGTCAGTTTGTGGCACTGAAGACTTTATAAAGGACTTCTTTCCACTGGACTTTAATCTGTCAGTTCTTGGACCTTTACTTCTTTTGGAGAAAAGCAGAGAATACATCCATCCCTTCTTTCTATCCACAATTTTGATTTACAAGTTGGAAGGCTATTGGTGGTCGATTCTATTTGGGAAACAGTGAAGTTTAAAGCAAAGTATTAGTAAAGTGTCCAAATTCAAGTAAACAGTTTTTTAATTGGAGGAAGTTTCTGCTAGATTGAAGAATCTTCATTAATTGAAAGGAACTTTTCAGTTTTCAGAAGAATAATTCTCAAGGGTCTGTTTTGCTCAGTTGATATAGATGGAACTACTTTTTGTACTTTTTTCCTCGAAATCAGAACTCGTTCAGTGCAGAAAAAAATCAGAATTATGCAAGTGTTTTCATTTCTGCTACTCCTAGTTATCTTTTCCTTGCATATGCATGTGCAAGGGGAAATTAGTAGCTAGAAAAGACATGTTGTACTTAAAATAAAATATATCATTGGAACACAGGTGCTTTTTTAAAAAAAACATAATAGATCAATTTTGACTTTGAATTGAAATAAAGCTTAGTTTATCTTGAAGTACATTAACAAAGATTCTTGGGGGTGAAGAAAAGGGAGATGCATCTAAGAAACTTCAAAAAAAGGGAATAAATTCATCTCAGTAGACTTCCTCTGAAGTTGCTACAATTTGTCAGTGTTCTTTTTGCTCAATGGCGCCTAGAACTAATCCAAGTGAATATAGTAAATTGGAAGATCCAGTCTGGTGTAACAGTTAAGACACCAGGCTAGAAACTAGGAGACTATTGCTTCTGGTCCTGCCTTAGGCATGAAGCCAGCTGAGTCACTTTGGGTCAATCTTGCCCTAGGAAGAAAGCAGTGGCAAACCACTTCCAAATGACAGCATTTACCTTTTAAGCAGCTGCTTTATATTGTTGGCTTATGTTTAACTTGTGGTCAACAAGGACATCAGATGTTGCTAGCAGGCTGTTGTTTGAACTCATGTTCCAAGGATATGCTGGAAAATCATATTTTCAGCAACAAAGAATCTTATGGCACCTTAAATTCCAATAAGTGTATTAGCAGCTTTCATGAATCACTGAATAATCCTAATAATTATTGGTTAATTAATATAGTTTCTCAAGGATTAAAATCCAATTTAGATTTCTTATCGTATTTTATGTGCTAATCAGCTCATTGGTGCACAGATATCTGTGCTACACTGAACAATTTCTCTATGAAAGGCTGCAAATAATAAGTAGTTCTCACTATTTTTGTTTTATTATTCTGATGTTTCCTTTTACAATTCTTTCATCCTTCCCTTGGAAATGGTTAGTCTACATAAACCCATCTGAAGACAATAATCCACCAAACATCTAATCAAGAATAATATCAATAATCCATGAAAGCTAATACAGTGATAATTTCATTAGTTTATGAGATACCAGAAGATTTTTGCTAATTCCTATTACTGTAAGATAGGCTAGTAGACTATTCCTCTGAAACTATCATGATTTTAAGGATACACTGGATATAGGCATATATAAATTTAATAAATTCATAAATTTATATCAGCAAAACTGCTGGTTCCATAACTCTCTACTTTTGTCAAGTTAAACTTGAATACATGGATTGAGTTGTTTGTCTCTTTTATTTGAGTTGTCTGCCTCTTTTTGTGAACATTTTTTTAACCTGATACTAGTGAGAGAGAAATCCATTGTGTGTAATTTTTCTGGCCCTCATTTGGGACTTTGGGAGAAAATGGGGCACAGGATTGAGTGCATTAATGGCCTTTTCTGATGTCTCCTCTCAATAATTTTTGGCCATACCAGTGTTAAGACCACAAGGTGGTGGAGACTGGTAAAAATCCTCTAGCTTAGGATATGCACTTGGGCCAAAGAGAAAACTGTGTATCACCATCAGATATTTCATTATAGAAGTGTCTCCTGAGCATGTATGTGCCCAGGGAATTTAGAATATAGGAAAGAGGCAGAGTGTTTAAAATAAAGCATAGTCTGTGACAATTTTTTTTTTTAAATATAACTGTTTTGAGTTTGAATTGAAATAAAATTTAATTTACCTTGAAATATATGACAGAGATGCTTGGGGGGGTGAAGGATAGAGAGGTGAATCTTACAAACTTCAAACAAATGTTTGGGGAGTAAATCCATATCAAATCCATATCAAATTGAGTCAGTTAGGAAGTGTTTGATGCTGTGAAGTGCTTTGCAAAAACTGCTTCAATGGAAAGATTATCTGTTAAGATTTTTTTTTCGTTCAGTAAGGCAACATCAACAATATGATATTGCCTTACTCTTTCTTGTCTAATGAGAGGGACATAATACTTGTAAAATGTGCTAAAGGACACATTATTTGTCTCTACAGCCACCCCATATTTTCCTCTTTTTAATAACATCTTGATAAAGTAGTATATTTTGAATTTGTAACATACATAATTGCATTATGGCTATATATTAATGGAAAAAATAATAATGTCATTATTTTTCTAATAACTTGAACTGAAGTTTTTAAAATACCAACTTCTAGAGTATTCCTAATAAAACCTGTGTTAGATCCATCATCACTGACAACTATTTAAACGTTCTTATGTCCTATTACTATTACATTGATTTATATATTGTAGAGGATATGGTGGCACAGAGGCTCAATGATTCTGGATGTGGTGAGCAATTGCCAGCATTCATAACTGGAATTGGCGCTAGATTTGCCCAGATATGATTGGTGGAAGAACAGTGGAGGAAAGCCCTGAATTGAGGTGAATTCCTCTGAGAACACTGCAGACCAACTGATGTAAAGCTATTTCACCCTCTTGGGGTGCACAGGTGCAATAAATGGACAAGCAATTGTTAGCTGCCAGGACTTCTTACCTGTACATAACATGGTAGCCTCTCTGGCCTTATATGCCATAGACTAATTACATAAATAAATTGTGATGTAATATTTCTAGAAAGTTGCATTTTGATTCACTTTAAATTGATGTTGCAGATGTGGAACAATGCAGATGTCACAACTGATAAACAAAGATTTGAGGTTTTTAATGTTCAAAAAGCAATGTATAAACCATTAATCAAAGAGATTAAGAAGGAAGATGGATAAACACAGTGTCTTTATGATAGACTCCAATCATGACTTAGGCAAAGCTGTTTCTCCTTAAACAACTCTAACATGCTTTAGAGGCCACTAATTTATGATCCCACCATGGGGAGCATCTGAAAGGAGACCTCTGGGTGACCTCAAATCTTCTTTTCTGGAGAGCAGTTCAGGGAACTGGTTCCTTCACCAATTTCACTTTCCAGTGTGATTTTTAGCTCTGCTAAAAGTGAAGTCATCTTAGTGTGCCATTACTCCTTGAAAGTTCACAATTAGTCTATAAATATTTGTTGACTATAAAATCTGATATGCAAATTTTAAAGACTGGGAGAAAGAATTTTGTCTTAATAATTGGAAACTATCTTAATGTATGTATCAAAAATTTCAAAGGACTTTTAACTACAGTGTATGGAACAAAAATTATTTTTATTTATTCAATTTCTATAGCTGCTCAAATAAGAAATAATATTTTGGACCTACTGGATCCTTTTGGGTTTGCGTACAAAAATGGAATGAGTTAATCATTGTGTTATTGGAGTTGTAACTACAATGGTACTTTATGACAAAAGATGTTTTTGTGATGTCTTAAAATTGTTTTCTGGTCAACCTAATAATTTGGTAAAGGTTTAAGATTTCAGGCATCCATATTGTTATGAGTTTCATATGTTCTACAGAGAAATGATGGATAGACAATGGAGATGGATTTTTTCTGATTTCTTCATCCTGTTTGAATGAATGAGTTGCTTACAGACTTAGATTTTATATACCCAGAATTTCTGTGTATTCAGCTGGTGCTCCCTTCAGAGTCCAAGAAAGAAACACTTAAACTCCAATTGTTAGAGTAAAGATATCTTTTACTGGAAATCAAAGTGGTAGCAACAAAAGAATTCTGAATCTGAGGAAATGAGCGCGAAAAACACATATACAAAGTGATGGCAACGTTCCCACCCCCAACAGGCCATATTGCTCCTCCAATGAGAAATAGTGCATAACATCATGTGGGCATCTTCAGGTGGTGATGAGGCCTCTGTCCGTTGACCTTGGCATAGTTTGATAAAGAGCCGCAGTTGCGCATAGCAAGGAATAGAAAAGCAAGGAATAGAAACTTAAGCAAGACTCCCCCTCCCCTAGATATACAGTTTCGTTTCCTACTCACTCCAGCACGCTTCCCAAATATATCATGGCCCACTGCCCCCTCCTGTTACTTATGGCAGCCGAAAGATGCAAGCAGAAAAAAGGAAATAAAGGAAGAAATCTTGAAGGCTGACAGGTAAGCTGTTCCACTGGTTAATTGTCCTCATTGTTAGGAACAGTGGTGGAATTCAAAATGTTTTACTACCGGTTCTGTAGGCATGGCTTATTTGGTGGGTGTGGCTTGGTGGTCATGTGACTGTGGGCATGGCTTGGTTGTCATGTGATTGGGTGGGCGTGGCTTGGTGACCGTGTGACTGGGTAGACATTGCTTGATGGTCATGTGACTGGGTGGGCATGGCTTGGTGGTCATGTGACTGAGTGGATGTGGCCAACTTAATGTCACTCACGTCAAGGGCTGCCTTGCCTGGCCCCTCCCTTCCCAGTCATTCCTTGTCACACCCAGCCTCAACTTATCTATAGTTCTGTAAAAATGTTGTTCACTTTTTTTGACTTTATTATCTACATGCTATAGATGTATTTTCATGGACCACTGACAGGAAGAAATGGCTCGCATGCTTTGCCCAAGAGTGTGATAGGCAACAGGCTTTTAAGAGGCTGCCAGAAAGAAAGGGGGGGGGAGTTGTATTTTCCAAAGCACCAGAAGGCAAACAAGAAGCAATGGATGGAAACTAAACAAGAAGAGAAGCAACCTAGAACTAAGGAGAAACTTCCTGACAGTAAGAACAATTAACCAGTGGACCTGTTTGTCCCCAGAAGTTCTGGGTGCTCAATCACTGGAAATTTTTAAAAGACTGGACAGCCATTTCTCTGAAATGGTATAGGGTCCCCCCTAAAGTCCCTTCTAAGTGTTATTCTGTTATTCTGACACCTTTCCCAGGACCTCTACTCAGAGTTTGGCATCCTCAGTTTTCCTGCCTGAGCAAGGGCTTGGACTAGAAGACCTCCAAAGTCCCTTTAAACACACATGTACTTAGGCTCTGGACTATAGACATTGAATGCATGTAAATCCTGAAAAATGTGGTAGCCCTGGGCAAAAGAAAGGCAGTAGAATCACTCTAGGTGTAGGGACAGTGTAAAATATTAACACATGATAAATAATGGAACAATTAAAAATAATAGCACAGAGTTTTATCTCTCTTCCTATTTTTTTCTCTTTCTCTCCCTTTCTTTCTTTCTTTCTTTCTTTCTTTCTTTCTTTCTTTCTTTCTTTCTTTCTTTCTTTCTTTCTTTCTTTCTTTCTTTCTTTCTTTCTTTCTTTCTTTCTTTCTTTTTTCTCTCTCTCTCTCTCACACACACACCCTTGTCAGCCTCCATTCTCTCTCTCTCCAGCCACTTTACTCACGAGGCGAAAAGAATCCAGCATTGGGAAAGTTTTGCAAGCTAACCAAACCAACACACATTTACAGAGCTCATTCAAACCTCTCTGTGGCTGGATTTCCTCCCCCCCGCCCTTTCTCCAGCCTTCATTCCCTCTCACACCAGACACTTTACTCACAAGGGGAAGCAATACTTCTAGTGTCCATGAAGAATCCAGCCTTGGAGCAGTTTTGCAGGTTAACGGACCACTGCTCTGCCCACAGTCATGTATTTTCAAATGGCTGCTTGAAAATGCATGGCTTGGGTGGAGGAGCAATTCTCCTTTAAACTGGGCAGGAAACATCGGGCGACCGGGTTGGGGGTGTGGCCAGCTAGATGTTGCTACCAGTTCGGTGACCCACAGCAAATTCTTGCTACAGGTTCTCCCGAATAGGTGAGAACCAGCTGAATAGCACCTCTGGTTAGGAAGTTTCTCCTTAATTCCAAGTTGCTTCTCTCTTTGATTAGTTTCCATCCATTGCTTCTTGTCCTTCCCTCTGGTCCTTTGGAAAATGTTCGCTTCCTCCCCTTTGTGGCAAGCTCTCAAATTCTAGAATACTGCTATCATGTTCTCTTTAGTCCTTTTCTCCAGACTAGCCAAACCCAAAATCCTGCAACCGTTCTTCATATGTTTTAGTCTCCAGGCCTTTGATCATCTTAGTTGCTCTTCTTTGTACTTTTTCCAAAGTCTCAACATCTTTTTGTAATGTGGTGTAATGTGGACGCAGTATTCCAGGCTTGGCCTTTTAAGACTTTAAAAAAGCTATACTAATACTTCACATGATTTTGATTCTATGTCTCTGTTTATACAACCAAGCATTATATTAGCTTTTTTGGCTGCTGCCGCACATTGCTGGCTCATATTTAGGTGATCATCCATTATATGCATCCTGCATATAATGTGTTGTTGCTATTGTTTTATTTTTCTTTTCTTTTATTTTCCTCTTTCACTTCTGTTTACCTAAAGGCAAATAAAGTTTTTCTTTCATGTAGTAATTTTATCAATTATGAACATATATTTTAACCAGGATAAAGGTTATCTTATAAAACATATGGCACAGCAAAATTGCTCAAATTTTGCTGTGCCATATCAATTGCACATTTGTTGCTCAAATTTAATCAAATGTCATTGGTTTCATTTATTAAATGTATATGTAAATCTCTAATTACATTTGAGAGACAGGAGGAGAGGGTACCGACCAGTATGGTTTCTTTTCCAAAAGCAACAGCAGGAGAAAATAAAAATAGCAATACAAAAGAAGAGACAGTTACTTTCCTTCCTCACTGTGATGAACGTGATAATGACAATCTTTAAATTTAAATCTTTAAATGCAAAGGCCTAAATCTGCCTAGCGCTTACTCAAAAGAAAAAAAAAGTAACTGATAAAATAGGTGCAGTTCCCTTAAGTTGTTTTTGTTTGGAAACCCGAGAGAAGCTGCAAATGATTGCAGTGACGTTTGTACAATGATAGAGTGGGCTATATCAATTTGTTGTCCATCTCTTAACTAATAAGTACAAGAACACCATAATCCATCTATGAGAATTTCTTCAAAACCTCTCCGCTGAAAGAAAGCTTGGAAACAAATCATTTTGCATTCTGTTGAACAAGAGGTTTAGTAGAAGTTTCATGACACTGGAAGTAACTTTTATTCTCAACAGCTTGTTGGCCAGAATATGGAAACTGAGAAGTCAGGAGCTTTGATGTGTAATGATAGTGTATACCACTATATTTTTTATGGTTTTAATGCATATAGACTTTTCAAGTAATCTCATATTTTCCTGGCCTGTAAATTTTCATTCTTACTGCTAACAATCACATATCAATGTGATAACACAGAAAGGCAAATTCTCCATCAGTCAATAGCTGACTTATACCCCAGGGTAGACAAGTATCTGCACATTTTAAAAAGGAAAATACAGGTAATTGGCATTTATTTTCTGACACTGTCTGTTCCCTTCTGGAAAACAGTTGAAATAAAGAGAGCATGAGATTGTCTGACAATTCAAGTCTGAAGAGAGCTAGGATTCAAGCTTAAGAGATCACATATAGAAGTTGGTTTATACTGTACGTTCTGTTGAGTAGCCTTATTAGAGTTCTCCAAAATGAACAAATCTTGTTTCTTTCTTCCTTTGTTTTTGTTTTTTTATATAGAAAGCAACCGCCCGTTAAGTTTCTCATTAGATGCTGCTACCCTCTTTTCTTCTGTTAAATTTATGTTCAAATCCTTTGGGGGAAATGCTTTGATTGGTGTTGTTTGTGACAACTCTTTGCCATTTGTCTGAGTACCTCATTAGCTTGATTACATGGACTGATGTCTGTGTTGCTGTCGGTGCCTAAATGAAGCCTTCAAAGGAATTTGTAGAATGTAATTAAAAGCCACTGAGCAAAATTTTAAGGGACCTGGAAGCATAGAGGTCCCAGGAATTAGAATACTATACTTGGTGTCTCAATCAAATTGACCTTACTGAGAATTTTAGCATTAATGGCATTTGTTCATTGCCTATTTTATGAGGTGATCATGCATGCAGTTGCAGACAACATATATGTTTGCTGGGAAAGGGGGAAGAGAGTAAATGGAGAACATTACCACCTGCTTCCCACAATGAAGACTTTTTGAAATAACTAATTGAACATTTCCCGCCCCCAATGAATGGGGTATTGGCAAAATCCCTTGGTGATGAAGTTGCTAGTATGCTTCCATTCCTTACCATTTTTAAATGCAACAAAGGAATGATGAGTTGGCAGCCAGGAAATCTTTGAAGAATTCCAATACTTTAATTTACATTTTTTATAACTGATCTTCTCATATAGTAATTTACCTTCATTAAGAGGTAAGAAAAGACTCTGCAGATCATATTCAGATTGTTTTACAAGAGATAGAAGTGGAAACACTGGAGATATGGCAGTGTCCAGTGTTGTGGATTTTTCTAGATCTTAGCTACATCTCTCATTTGTAAATCAGGACAAGCACCTTCCTTCCTTCCTTCCTTCCTTCCTTCCTTCCTTCCTTCCTTCCTTCCTTCCTTCCTTCCTTCCTTCCTTCCTTCCTTCCCTCCCTCCCTCCCTCCCTCCATTTTTCTCTCCCCCCTTTTTTATTTTCAGGCCAATTTAATCAAATGAATTGCAGCAGAATATAAAAGCTATACAATTGATCATAGGTAGAAGCAGATATTTCTCTCTCTGGGCACAATGAGAATATATATGCTAAACAAAAACTTTGCATTGGCAACAGGAAGGTCATCCGGCTATTAAAACACTCTGCTAGCTCCATTCTTTTGCCAGACTCCACCTCTCAAAGGATTTTGCGGTCAAAAAAGCTATTACCCCCTCTCTCTTTATTCATTTGCAGCCCTGTAACATCCATGTAGTCAAGAATTTCCATCAGTGATTTACCATATCAACCCATATGGCTTTGAAAACTTCAGTGCATTCCCACAATATCCTATATTGAACCTTTATATTGCTTTGGTGCTGTGGTGAAGGCAAATAGCAGGATGGTTCTGTGGGTAGACTTCTAGTTCCCCTGATGTTCATTACCATTTATTCTTTCACATTTCAATTTTCCTTTAGGTGTCTGCTCTGATAAGGAAAATTGCATCATAAGGTACTCAAAAAAAAAAGCAAAATAAATCTTTGCACTGAAGACTAATCTCAGCTACCAGGCTGGAAGCAAATTCTAAAAAGCATTTACTATTTATCCCTTTCTTAACCAACTTCAAGTTTATTTTCTCACCTTCTTTAATTGTTCCTCATCCTACGTCCAATTTTCCAAGCTTTCTGATAAAAGTTATGAATGCTATTTGGACTTTCCAACTTTCTTTTCTGCATCTAGATGAATCTTTTTCAATTTGTCTTTGTTGCTATACCTTTCAATTCAAATTGGAAATGTTAAAGGGAAGAGGTTCCTGAATCCTGTATGTAAATGAGAAAATTCTATATAAAAGTATAGTTTTAAGTCATGACATACCAAAACCCCCAGGTCAATATAGGAAATTTGTTTTAGAAAAACATGATAACTCCTATATTTGATGACTGTAACACAGTTGGATTATTTAAGGGAGATATAATTGTGGGAATAAAGATGTAGGATAGCAAACAAATGGGTGCACAGTTATCTGCTCATAGGCTCCTATGTTACAGAAACAGTTAATCAAGGGACTTATGCGAACCTCTCCTTCCTATTTCCAGTAAGTCATTAGGAGCTTAAGTGAGTTGTTCCTGCCACTTTTCCTTTCCATTAAATATTCATAATTACTAATGGATATTGTCTTGACAAATTGAGCAATTTATAAATTTATGTCACATACAGACACAATCATTTTTGTTTTTGGAATTCCCACTGAGCAAAAGTAATGTTTAAATCATTAACATTTCATTGATTTTATAATTAAAAAGCTTGAGAATAAATATAGTAGTCTTTCTAAATAGAATAGGAGAATAAAAAAAAATTCTTAAAATAAATAAATAGAATAGGAACTAGGTTTTCTCTTCTCTTCCCTGTCCTGCTTTATAGTCCGTCCCCCCTCCTTACACTAATATCTGCGGAACAACAAAAGTCCCACTGGGGGAAAGAAAAGACTATTCCAAGATATATTTGTGCAACTGCTGGCTATATGGAAGATGGATGATATCATTCTCCCAAGGTACAAACGAAAATGGTATACCAACAAAATAAGAGCAATGGCAAATCCAAGATTATACAACATACTGATTGTAACATCCCTATAGATTGTGGATTTAACAAAATAAAAGGTATTAAGGACACTACAAAGTACATGTCAAGAATTGGGGAAATCAGGAGATTCAGGCAGTTCAAATGAGTATAAAGATTTTTGCAACCTTAAACTCTCTACAAGAATCTGAGCTACTAACAATCAAGACAAATTAGCAGGATTCAAGTGGACTGGACTTGGATCTCTAGAGGCACTCAGGGACTCATGATGATGATGACATGTTTGACCCCTCTATGAAGCTCAGCCTGATCATCTCCTACAGTCCAGTGCTTAATGTGTTAGATCAGATCAGTTTCTGCATATTAGCTCCATGTGACCAAAAGGGTTAATGTGTATTTTGAAAACATAAACTGGTGTAATTTAGGTTGTGGGTATGTATAAACATAGGAATATATTGATCAATAATAGCTGCAAAATATATTCCAGTTAAAAGATGAAAATGGAAAAATCAATGATAAATATCAGAAAAAATACTTTGCTGGATGATATGAATGGATGGATGGGAACAAGAGGAGTGAGAACAACAAAATTGATTGTGTGATTTGGACCTTTAAGAATCATGACACTTTGATGAATAACTACTTAGAACAATATCTGTTTCAAACCTGTGGTTTAAGCACACATCTGCATATAAGTTCACATGGCAAAGGAATTAACATAAATCTAAAAATGTGCTTGATTTGATTGTTTATGATGAAAGATTGAGGTAATTAGTGAAGAATGTTGAGAGGTTCTGAATTTGAGACAGGACATTAATGAGTGAAGAATGGTTCTTGATTAAAAAAGAAGTGGATAGGAAAGAAGTAAAAAAAGAACAACTTAAAGATAGATTACTTTTCAAAAGAATGAAGTGGATTCAAGGAAAAAAAATTAGAAGAGAGTGGAAGGAACTAGGTTGTTGAATGCCACCATCATGTGTACAATTTTTAAAAATATATTATATAAAAATTTCCCATCCATTCTGCTCCATATTATAACTGTTCCAATACATGTGTGTGTATGTGTGTGTGTGTGTGTGTATGTTTTCGTAGATTTTCATGGGTACAGGTATGCAGGTTTTGGCGTGTTCGAGTTACACGGGAAAAGACCCGAACACACCAAGACCTGTATATATATATATATATATATATATATATATATATATATATACACACACACACACACACATACACATTGTCAAAACAAAAACATTCAGTTTTATAAATTAGAGGAAATGGATCGTGTTTTTCTGTTGTCAGCATACTTTATTTACAAAATAACTAAGAAACAAAGAAATAGCAGTACCGTTCTACTAAGCAAGCAAAAGAAAAGCTATAATGAAAGATGAAGTAGAAGTAAAACTCCTCCCCTGCACACATGCACAGTAAAACAGAACTTCACAAGATACTCATATCTTGTTACTATGGAGACTTGATAACCAGTCCAGCTTATTTTGTAAACTTCTGTGAAAAGCTCCTCAGACAAACAAAAACAAACGCAGTGACACACACACACACACACACAGACACGTATTGGAACAGTAGAGTGTGTGTGTGTCAGTTTTGACTCCAGATGATGGCTTGGATTGCATTTTTCCTGGTGATAGAAGGACTGAGCCAAGGTCATCCAGCATGCTTTTTGCCTCAGGTAGGACTATAATTCACTGGCTTCTGGTTTTTAGCCTAGTGTCTTTAAATACTGCACCAAACTGGCTGTCATGAAAATATATTTATCATTATTAAAATTTTCAGATACTGGTGAAAGGTCATATGTAATCTTCCAGGCTCCCACTCCACCCTCTCTTTTGAGGCACAAAGAATCTAAAGCGTACACTTTAAAAGCATAGGGTTTTGTTTGTTTCTTAGTTTCTTCCAAAGAAGGTTCCTTTATGCAATCTTGTTTATTATCTCTCACTGTGGCCCTCAGCCTGAGCAATATAAATAAGTATATAAGTAACTGCAGGACCTTTGGCCTCTCCAAATTTGTCCATCCCTAGTTTAGGACCTGACCTAATCTAAACTAAGTTTCTGACGGTGAAGTGTAGATACAGTAAGTTGCAACTGGTAAAAAATAGTTTAAACCCATTTGACAGCATCCTTGTTCATCAATGTTTCAGGATAGATAGTTACATGCATGTCAATCAGTACTGGACTTTAACCTGAACCAGCAAAATGTGAAATGCTAACTACTCAACTACTCACTAAGTAACTAAGCAACCATTAACAAGATAAGAGAACACACCCATCCCCCAAATCCCCTAGAGCACTCTAGTCTGTAAAAAACAAAATCTTAGAGTCTGTCCAATTTCATTCTGTTAAGCTTTTTGGCAGATCCCTTTGCCCCAGACATTTGGAAGTGATATACAACCTGCTCTCTCCTTTCTGCAACTCGTTCTTGTAATTTACATTTCCTTTGCAAGACTTAAATGTACACGGCTCTTAAAAGCCAGGGGTGATGTTCCAGCTAAAGCAAAATTAACCCTTGTTTTACTACTCTGAGTTTTCCTTTCTCACTTAATTCTTGCCTACTCTCGAGGCATCTTCTTGCTTTTTTTAGTTTGAAAATATTTCTTGGTCCTGCTCACCCTTAGGGGAATATATTCAGCAGCTATAAACTTTGAGCAGCAGTATCAGCTAGCTATCATGAATCTCCAGTAATAATATTCAGGGCTACTGTATTTTTGTTTTGAGATAGCACATATGCACACACACACACACACACACACACAGAGACACTCACACACTCATATTCCCACAAGCTTTTGTACACCCTAGCATGACTGAATGGCCCAGTTAAGCCCAAGAACAAGGGATATTTACTATTCAGTGAAAATGAGCAACAGTTTATCAGCTAAGAAGTTATTTTAGTCTAAGATGTTATTGAAATGCCATTCTGTGTGCTACTTAAAATGGATAAAACAGGCAAAGCCAAATGCATAGTTGATGTAACAGGGCTTACTTTTGGAAGCCAATGAAAGCAATATTACCATATTTTAATTTGCAAGTAGAGCGAGATGTTTTGTTCATTTTCCTAGGCTAGTATCCTGGGGTAACTCTGTAATGCACTTTACAGCGGTGGTCATGTAAACAGTAGCTAAAAGGGCAATGACACTGCTGATATTTGACATTTTGCTTCTATCAAAACAAATTTTTACCAGAGAACCTAAGGCCATTGACAGGACCCATCACCAGCCTCTGAAGTGTCTGATCATCTTCCACTGATCTCTGAGGCATTTTTGTCTCTAACATTTCCTTTACATGTTCCTTTAGTGTGATGATGGATTTCAAGGAAAATCAGAATATCTGCCACTTCTCTTTCTCTCCCCCCTCCCTCACTCCCTCCCTCCTTCCCTCCCCCCTCTTTCAGGGTGTCTATATGTGCATGTGTTTGTCCTGTTTCCTCACTCCTTCTCTAGCAATTTAATTGCAACATTATGGTGACTTATTGGTGTCAGCCCCATCTATTAAATTAAAAATATACTGGCATACTTCTACTTAATGTATTTAGCAAAACATGTTTATTTATTTTATGTAATAAAGTACTGATGTGCTCATTTCCATGTTTAGACATGCTAACTATAAGAAGGTAAGACATACACAAATAAAGACTGAGTAATCTGGATGCTTGAAATCCTATTCTTAGCTCACATGCACATCTGAACCAAATCGAATATTAATTTACTTATTTATTTCCATAGATCACTGAAGTAGTTGCAGAAAACCCACCATGGAGTTGTATGTTCTGGCTACTGAATACATGTACAGCATTAATACTTGGAGAACAGGGAAATAAACTCAATTAAGCATACTACTTTGTAAAAAAAATGATCTTGTGGAGAAATTATCCCATTATCCCATCATCTCTCCATCCATCCATTGACACCAAGTGCTGAAAAATCAGAAGTTCATTGCAATATGATACTACTGTATATATCAAAGACAAGATAAGGAGCATAATTGGTTTGACCCACTTTCCAAAACATGTTTATTTAAGAACTAGTCCAGTAGGTTAGATCCATCAATTTCTATCAAACATTTCAAATAAGTAGGAGGTTTGCAGCAAGATATTAGCAGAAAAGATGATCAAGGGCATATTTGAAGGGGTTCAGAATATGTTGATAATGGGCAAATCTCTTGTCAAACTTGTTTATGGTTGATAATTCTGGGGAAAACTATAAAGGGTGAGGGAGAAATGGATGGGTGGAGCTCATGGGAAAAAATTGTACATTGGTTTTATGTTCTGGAACAATCCCAGATCATTTGCAGTAATGTTCTTAAAGTAGCAATCAAGAGGTTGCTGAATTTAAAGCAGTCAAACAAAGCAGAAGAATTATATTTTAAATTTGATAGAGTAATTGGGTTTATTACATTTGGATGGATCTGATCTAATGGCAAAGGAATATCTTCTATCTATCATCCATCTATCTTCTGTCTGCCTGCCTGCCTGCCTGCCCGCCCGCCCACCCGTCAATCTATCTATCTATCTATCTATCTATCTATCTATCTATCTATCTATCTATCTATCTATCTATCTATCTATCTATCTATCTATCTATCTATCTATCTATCTATCTATCTATCTATCTATCTATCTCTATCATCTATCTACTCTTCCATCCATTCAGCCATCCATCCATCCATGAGATGTCAACCTCAGTTCTCGCACCATTCTTTACAGCATTTGGACATAAACCAATAAAACTATCATAGACAAATGTATGCCTTTATAGTTCAGTAATCTAGATTGCTGTAAATGAGATGCTAATGAAAATAAAAGAACAAATTTCCTCTTCTGCTCCCCAGCAGTCTATACACTACAGATAGTCCATTACCATCACAACTGGTAGCCTTTCATAACCTTTTATTACAAAATGTAAATTAACATGAAATATTTTTTAGATAGAGTAACCTCTGTGACACTCTATGGAAGCAAGAGTTGAACTTTGAAGAAGTAGGATGGGGGGAGTATTGATACTTTTAAACTCCTGAGAATACTGTGGACAGCCAAGAAAACAAATCAAATGGATAATTGGACAAGTCAATTCAGAGATTGAGGCATAAATGACCAGGATCAAATTATCTTACTTTGAACAAATTACTCAAAGACCTAACTCTCTGGAGATGGCTGCAAAACTGGGAAAGAGAAGAGGAAGACCGGCAGCAAAGGGATGGACTTAATTACAGTGGTGATGAGTGAATTGTTAGAAAACGAAAGCTCAGTTTGGGGATAGATGTTCATAGAGAATATTTGGTTGCTAGGAGTCAAAAAGGACTTGATAGCACATAATCAGTCCATCCATCCATCCATCGTGTGTGTGTGTGTGTGTGTGTGTGTGTGTGTGGGTGTGTTGGTGGGATGTGCATGACTTTGTAGATGTTGTGCTGGATCTCCTGTCGTATTGGTTAGCATGGCCTGTTACCAGGAATAATGAAAATGATAGTCTAATTGTATCAAGCCACTCCACCAAATTGTTTCCTTCATGGTGCACAACACAAGAAGATTCTCCTGGTGTCCTCCTTTCCACCCCTATTCTGCTGCTGTTATGTGCACAAGAGGGTTAAAACTAGCACAACCACTTTCTCTGGCACTCTCCATGCCAATTACCCATAGTATTTTTTCTAGTGACTTAGTATTATTTCTGTCTTAAAGAGGGAGAGGGAGGGAGAGAGAGAGAGAGTTAATTGTTGTCTGTTGTTCATGTATTTCTCTGTCCCTGCTTTTGCTTCTGTTTTATTCCACTTTCTCCAGTTAACTCTTTCTGATGCTTTCTAATGTTTGATAAATAAACAGTAAAGTATATTTCGGTAGCTAAGCTGAAATATGTGTGTGCTTGCTCTGGCATGGATACAAGATTGCTTGAGAATGTGCTGGATGCAAACTAAATTGGAAATTACTCAGTAATTTTCCAACACCAGCAATATCTGAAAGGCCATGAGTTCTCTACACTTACTTTAAATGCTTTCTTTTGTTTAAATTTCCCTATTTTTCTTCCTAATGTGTATGACCTTTACATATGATCTTGCTAGTTTTCATTTTCTACTGATATAATCGGAAAAAAAACCCCACCCACCCAACTTTTCAACACAAGCAAGCCAATGCCAGGATTCAGGCTCAATATAACTATTCAGGTGGAATGCCATAATCTTAATAACTTAATCACTTAGTAACATAATCTTATTAATTCTATTACATAATTCTGAACAATAAAACTCTAGTCTGAAATTAGAATGGCAAAAGCTAGTGGGATTTGTAAAAGTATTAATACACACAATGACAAAGTGAAGTATAGAATCCAAAACAATATAAAATATATTAACACGGGAGAAGCATAGTAGGAGAGCCAGTTTAATGTTGTGGCTGAAACCACTGGGCAAGAAACCAAGAAGCAGTGAGTTCTTGTTTTGTTTTAGGTACAATGCCAGCTGGGTGATTTTGGTCCAATCATTCTCTTTCAGCCCTTGGAAGCAGACAATGGTGACTACTTCCAAAATCTTGCCAAGAAAAATGCAGGGACTTCTCTGTTGGGGTTCTAGGACTGAATACTAATTTGAAGGTCTACACAAACACAAAAGTCACACTGAAATGAAATAGTCTTTTGTTATCTGTTTCATAAGTGTAAACCATGTGCTTAAGTTTGCTTAAGTGTAATATATTAAATGTTTGTTAAAGCAGAGAGGACTTACGAAACTTCATTCATCTTTCTGCTAATACATGTTGGGCCTGAAGGAATGCTTCCTAACAATTCACACTATGCCTCATGATTATTATTTCTCCCTAATGTTTCATACAGTTTTTAAAATAGGTGAATTAACATCTGGTCCAGATATTCAGCACTTGAAATATATTTAAAATGGACGATAAATTAGAATGTTTTTATTGAGACATTTATTGAGGCATCTTGAATGAAACTGAGTTGAAAGAATACAGGGAGTTCTCATTTAGTGACCACCATTGGGACTGCCAACTTGGTCATTAAGCAAAATAGTCATTAAGTAAAACTGCGATTGTATTTATAATCTTACATTAGTTTTCCTTTACTTTATGGACTTTTGATGGCTATAAATGCAAGAGTAGGTCATCAAATTACTTTCTTATCATTGTTGTAATTATAAATGTCCACTAAATGAGATAGTCACTAATCTTATGCTGAAAGATAACATTCATCCCATATTTGTTTGTTAAATTGCATTTTCCCCCACCAGAGAGTCCCTTATGGGTGGAAAGTTGATGGACTACAGATAAGACTTTGTTCCTGAATCAATGTAACCTATAAGGATTTGTTAAAATTCTACTGTTTATTAATATTGCTGTTTATTTTTCTATTATATGATCAATACAAAGCATTTAAATACCACTTTAGAAACTATGTCATACACACAAACTATTCTGTGATGAAATATTTGCAGTAGTTTGATGATGAGAAGAAATCATATAATGCAAGATATTCATGATTGAGCTTCCAAATTTTTGTCTTTAAAAAAAAAAAGAACTGGAAATGTAACATTAAGGTAGGATGATAGCTTCCATTTGAGGGGATAAAAGGATATTTTATTCTTTATCCCTATACCACTTTTCCAGTGAAAATAATTTCCCCAAACTACCGTATTCTTCATTTTACAAGAAAATACACGTGCTAGCAATTTAAGGGCAATTTTTTAACTGTGATTTTGACATCAGTGCTGGGAAAAAGAACAAATGTATCTGTTTCTGCACAAGTCAAATTGGAAGCCTTTTGTGGATATATTTTAAAGTGAAAAGACCAATCATACATCTCCTGAAGATGTGTGCCTTGACCCTTTAACTACAAAATGAGATCTGGTAAGAGATGAGTTTTACCAAGCACGAGCCTTTTGTAAAGTGTAGGACTTTATTATTATTATTATTATTATTATTATTATTATTATTATTATTATTATTATTATTATTATTATTATTATTATTATTAAATATACATGCCACCTTGAGTTGCTTGGGATAGTGAGATGGGTGGCATATAGATTAAATAAATAAATAGACTTCTTTCATTAGAGAGTGAAGGAAATCATAACGTGATTATCCCTAACCTGATCGTAACCATATGGCTGAGCTATAAGTGGAAGTAAAGGACATCTGGAAGAAAATAACAGATAACAGATAATCAGAGTTGGAAGGGACCTTGTAGGCCATCTAGTCCAACCCTCTGCCCAAGCGGAAGACCCTACACCATTTTTGACAAATGGTAGTCCAATCTCTTCTTGAAAGTCTCAAGTGATGGTACTCTCACAACTTCTGAGGGGAAACTGTTCCATTGGTTGATTGTTCTCACTGTCAGAAAGTTTCTCCTTATTTCCAGGTTAAATCTCTCCTTGTTCAGTTTCCATCCATTATTCCTTGTCTGGCCTACAAGCACTTTAAAAAATAGCTTGACCCCTTCCTCCCTGTGGCAGCCCCTCAAATATTGGAACACCGCTATCATGTCTCCCCTGGTCCTTCTCTTCACTAGACTAGCCAAGCCCAGATCCTGCAACCGTTCATTGTATGTTTTAGCCTGCAGTCCCCTAATCATCCTGGTTGCTCTTCTCTGTACTTTTTCTAGAGTCTCAACATCTTTTTTATAATGTGGTGAACAAAACTGGATGCAATACTCTAGGTTTGGTCTTACTAAGGCTTTACAGAGTGGTATTAATACTTTATTTGATCTTGATTGTATCCCTCTGTTAATACAATTTAGGATTGCATTAGCTTTTTTGGCTGCTGCTGCACACTGCTGGCTCATATTTAGCTGGTTGTCTACTAAGACTCCAAGATCCTTCTCACAGTTACTGCTATTGAGCCTGGTTTCATGATGCATTGCCCTGGAATTCTTGATATTAATGGAAATGAAAGCTGAGGAAGATACCTTGGATTTCAAAACAAGACAAAACAGCAGAGAAAGATTCCATTTCAGGAGAGTCTAGTAAGAAAAGCCACCCAAAGAAAGAATGGGCATTACCTCCAGACTAAAAGGTATATTTTAAGGGCTGCACAGCTATTATACAAGAGTGGAAAAAAGACAGTCCTTCTTGAAGGTACTATTGACAGATGTAGTGAGTGTGCTGGGATCTAATATATACAGATATGGGGATCATAGAATCATAAAATTGGAAGGATCCTTTGGATTATCTAATCCAATTCCCCCATTCAGTTCAGAGATCCAACTTGTAGGATGTTCTAGGATGACAGTTCTAGGATGACAACTGCAATCACAAACTCTGGGTAATTGGATCAGAAATAGGACACCTGTCAGTAAAGCTTGAATTCATCTTGTGTTCAATGCTACCTAGCAATATAAAACAATATAAACCCATGACGCTTTAGTTAAATAGTAAACCCTGAAACAAAAAGCTACATCCCCAACAGAACTGATCTAACTGCCTGACCTAAATGTCTGAGCAGCCAATGCTTTCAAGACTTTTGAAGGTTGTAGAAAGATGATAACCTGCTAGAAACTGCTTAATGCCAAATATATTGAATTTAATTTTTGATGATGTTCTTGGTTTGCATTGATAATCTCAAAAACTCTTATAATTTTAGAGTATCTTATTGGTATTTAGAGACCAAGCCAATAATATAGATTGATCAATATTCAAATATTAAGTAAATAATGGTTAAATATTTTTCTTTCAATTTTAAGACAAGACTAATCACATTTTAAAAGGATTGTTTATTTGTTACACCTTTTTATGTCAGATTTTCAATAAATATGAAGATACATCAATATATATCATTTGGACATATCACCTGGTTGTTCCAAATTTACTCCTAATAATTTAGTAAACAGTAAACTCCTAATATTTGGAATCCATCTATTTAGTAAGAAAGTTTGGATCTCTCATGACTGGATTGTGACAAAAATGATTATTAATTTCTTGGAAAAATATATGCACATCAAATACTAAACATTGGCTTGAGGAAGTCTCAGTCTTTGAACTAGCTTTTTGTCAATGTAACGGAGAGATTGGACAGTATGATTCTATGTAGTCAAGATTTAACATGTTTAAAAGTTGAGCTATATTGTTCTTTAAATATTTGCATTTTATTTAATTGATACTTCCTTCTTTCTCCTTTTAGAACTTTATAAATTTTTGGTTGGAGAGGGATTGTGCTATTAAAACAATAAATAAATAATAAATTTATTTAAAAGGTAGCTTTTAACACAGCTTTAAAAAACAGCATTAAAACAAGCTGTTTTAAGTAAGTATGGATCTATCTACTAACTAGAGTTTGTGTAATATAGTTTGGATAGAGGAAACTTTGGGCCTTGAGGGATGCCCCCCTCTCCCTTAGGTGGCCTTCGAAGCTCTCTAAGACCTTCCGCAATGAGGGATCCTGGGATCCGGAGCGATGGTGGGGTCGGGGAAACCGGGGAGGGCGTGGTAAATTCGGGCTTGAAAAATTTTTAAGGGGATTTTTTAAGGGGGAAAAGTCCAGGGCGGGCGGGGGAGACAGCCCGCATGGAATTGGGGGCAGCCGGGCCGGCGAGCGCGCCTGTGGGGCCTCGGGGGTCCCCGTGTCGGGGTGGCAGACAGGGGGTGGGCAGCCGGGGGCCAGTTTTATCGGCACGGTAACTGGGAGAGGTAGGTATGCTAGGGGTGGAGGGCCATATCCGGTTAGGGGATCGCGCTCCCGATATTTACAAGCGGTAGCGCGCTCCGACCCTCCCTACCCATCCTGCAGCCCTGGTTGTCCGGAATCTCAGGCCCTGAATACCCGGCTGCTGTTGTGCAATGCCAGGTCCGTGGTTAATAAGGCTCCCCTGATCTGGGAGTTGGCTCAGGAGGAGGCCGCGGACCTGGTAGGTGTCACCGAAACCTGGTTGGGCCCAGAGGGAGGTGTCCCTCTGGTTGAGATGTGCCCACCAGGTTTCCTTGCATTTCACCAGCCTAGGGCTCAGGGAAGGGGCGGTGGGGTGGCGGTGCTTATAAAGGAAGTCCTTTGTCCTAGGGAGGCCACTGTCCCTCAGACGGCTGGCTGTGAATCTCTTTTTGTGAAGTGGGGGCAAGGGGTTCAGATGGGTCTTTTGTTGACGTACCTGGCTCCCTGCCACGTCTCATCGGCCCTACCCGGACTCCTAGAGGTAATAGCCGGGCTGGCGGTTGAGACCCCAAGGCTCTTAGTCATGGGGGATTTCAACCTGCCATCGCTCGGTGAAACCTCGGGGTTGGTCCGGGAGTTCTTGGCTTCCATGACGGCCATGGACCTGACCCAGTTAGTTTCTGCCCCCACTCACATGGGAGGTCACATGCTGGACCTGATTTTTGTCTCTGGGCAGTGGTTGAATGACTGTAATTGGGGGGATTTAGTTATTACACCCTTGTCATGGACAGATCATTCCCTCCTTAGGCTGGATTTCTGTTCCGCTACCCCCCACCGCAGGGAGGCGGAGCCACTTAGATGGTTCCGCCCCAGGCGCCTAATGGATCCGGATCGGTTCCAGAGGGAGCTTGGGCCATTTCCTGAATCTCTGGCTCTCAGCTCGCCTGGAGACCTGGTGGCCACCTGGGAGGGGTCGGCCGCCGGGGCCCTAGAGCGAGTTGTGCCTATGCGACCTCTGACTCGGCACAGATCCCATTTGGCTCCGTGGTATACGGAGGAGCTACGGGAGATGAAGTGCCGAAAAAGACGTCTTGAGGGCATTTGGAGGGCGAGCCGTTCCGAGTCTGACCGAACACAGGTGAGATCTCATATTAAGACTTACCTTGTGGCGATAGGGGCGGCGAAATCTTCGTATTTCTCCGCCCTTATTGCATCAGCAGAAAATCGGCCTGCCGCCCTGTTTAGAGTGACCCGCTCTCTACTTGAACCGAGAGCGCGGGATGACCTCTTGCAGGGTAGAGCGCAGGAGTTTTCCCGATTTCTGCATGATAAAATCGCTCAGATTCGGGAAGGGCTCGACTCCAATTGGGTGGTCCCGGGGGAGGTGTCCGGGGCAGGTCTTGAGAGTGTTATCTGGGGGGAGTTCGATCCTGTGACCGCTGAGGGTGTGGACAGGTTGCTGGGGGGTCTGAATGCCACCACCTGTTTATTGGACCCGTGTCCTTCCTGGTTGGTTTCGGCCGCCAGGGAGACGACACGAGGCTGGCTCCAGGGGATTGTCAACGCTTCTTTGAGAGAGGGGGTGCTCCCTACCTGCCCTGAAGGCGGCGGTGGTGCGCCCCCTCCTCAAGAAGCCTTCCCTGGACCCAGCTATTTTAAACAACTATCGTCCAGTCTCCAACCTTCCCTTCGTGGCGAAGGTTGTTGAGAGTGTGGTGGCACGTCAGCTCCCCCAGTACCTGGAGGAAGCAACTTACCTCGATCCGTTCCAATCGGGCTTCAGGCCTGGACATAGCACTGAGACGGCATTGGTCGCGTTGGTTGATGATCTCTGGAGGGCTCGTGACAGAGGGTTCTCCTCTGTCCTGGTCCTATTAGATCTCTCGGCGGCTTTTGATACTATCGACCATAGTATCTTATTGCGACGGTTGGAGGGGTTGGGGATTGGTGGAACCTTCCTCCGATGGTTCTCCTCCTTCCTCTCTGACCGTTCGCAATTCGTGTTGGCGGGGGGGGAGAGGTCCACCTCTAGGCCCCTGGTTTGTGGGGTGCCTCAGGGGTCGGTCCTTTCTCCCCTCCTGTTCAACATTTACATGAAGCCGCTGGGCGAGATCATCCGTGGTCTTGGAGTGAGGTGTCATCTGTATGCAGATGACACCCAGCTGTACATCTCCACTCCGGACCACCCCAACGATGCTGTGGGGACTATGTCTAGGTGCCTGGAGGCCGTGCGGGACTGGATGGGCGGGAACAGGCTTCGGCTCAACCCATCCAAGACCGAGTGGCTGTGGTTTCCGGCGCCCCGATATAGCCAGCTGACACCTTCGCTGGCTATTGGGGGGGAGGTTCTGCCCCCCACAGAGAGGGCTCGCAACCTGGGAGTCCTCCTGGATGTACGGCTGTCACTTGAACATCACATCGCGGCCGTCTCCAGGGGGGCGTTTCATCAGATCCGTCGGATCTACCGGTTGCGGCCCTTCCTGGATCGGGACGCCTTGCGCACGGTCACTCAGGCCCTTGTCACCTCTCGCCTGGACTATTGTAATGCCCTCTACATGGGGCTCCCTGCGGGGAGCATCCGGAGACTCCAGTTGGTGCAAAATGCAGCCGCGAGGGTGATTATGGGGGCGTCGCGTAGCGCCCATGTGACGCCTCTCCTGCGCGAGCTGCATTGGTTGCCGATGGCTCTCCGGGTTCGCTTTAAGGTTCTAGTTTTGACCTTTAGGGCGACCCATGGCATGGGACCAGGTTACCTTCAGGACCGCATTCTACCAATGTTCTCCAACAGGCCGGTGCGTTCCCACAGGGAGGGTCTGCTCCGGGTGCCGTCGGCCGCTATGTGTCGTCTGGCGGCGCCAAGGGGTAGGGCCTTCTCTGTGGGTGCCCCCGCCCTCTGGAATACTCTGCCACCGGAACTTCGTACCGGCACGGACCTGAGGGCCTTCAGGCGCGCGTTAAAGACCTGGCTCTTTGAGCAGGCCGGCCTGGGCTGAGATAATGATTTTAAATTTGATCTCCATTTTTAACTTTAAATTGGGTTTTAAGGGTGGGGGGGGGGGTTTCTAATTTTAGTCTGCAGCTGATTCTAATATTTAATTACTTTTTAACTTTTGTATTTGTGGGGTTTTTAGACGAGCTGTTCACCGCCCTGAGTCCCTTGGGAGAAGGGCGGTATATAAATGTAATTAATAAATAAAATAAATAAATAAATAAATAAACTAACATTTACATTGTTTTTGCCTCCTTCTGATATTTCATCTTTTGTATTTTGATACTATCACACATCTAAGAGCCTATTTCATATTTTCAAAGAAAAGCAGACACATCTCTCACTTTATCTTTTATGCATTATTTTGTATCCTACTTTTCAAGCCAATAACATCTTTTCTTCTGACTAGGAGCTAGAATGGCTAACTTAGAGATTCCTGCTTTTCTTTTAAATTGTTCTTGTATCCTTGTAAGCCATTGATTGCTCCGTTGGTCATAGCTATTTTCAGTCCAACTTTCAGATATTTGCTACAGTGAAAAAAAGAGTCCTATGCAGTCTGTAAATGCAGGTTGCCTTTTAGTAAGTGCAATTAATTGAAATTCCTGGATAACAGCAAACTTCTATGTAAAAATTACAAAGGGTGACTAATGACTTGTAGCATTTGCAAATAATTAGTGTCCCCTTTTAGGTAAACCATTATCTACTTGTTCCTGAATACATTTAACCATGGGGAATTTTCTGAAAGCTCTGAAAAAAGTGGTATCTACTTCAATTTTCACAGAAATGTCTGCGGAGGCTTTTCTCTCATTTTTTAAAAATTCCCCTTCAGTTTCAAGATCTCTTTCTAATTTAGTACAACTGAGAAATTAACTACCTGGGTTGAATAATTATATATAAACTTGTTTTAGTGATTATTCTCAAGGCGCCAATTTTCTATCCATTTTTGAACATTTGAAATGTTCAGCTTAATGCTCTCTGCAACATTCACTTCAAAATGGAACAGGAAAGGCTTTGTCAACATCGGAAGTGTAAATTAGACAGGTAGTTTGGCATTGCGACATGAAGTTATAAAGATTCCAGATAAAGCAAGTAATTTGATTTATGTTGTATGGTGTATAACTGGATTTATTATTTCCCCAGTAGAGATTTTAGCAATCTTACTGCTTATCAGATTTTTTTTGCCTTGTAGTTGTGTTTTAGTTTTAATTATTCATGCTTTGTTAATCACCCAGAATTGATATTGTGATTGTAATCAGCCTATTCAGATACTCCTATGACTACAAGTGAGTCCAAATTTTCTGTTATTAAGTGAGACATTTGTTAAGTGAGTTTTATGATTTTTCTGGCCACAATTGTTAAGTAAATCACTGCAGGTGTTAAATTAGTAACACAGTTGTTAAAGGAATCTGGCTTCCCAAGTGACTTTGCTTGTCAGAAATTTGCAAAAGGAGATCACATGACCTTTAAAGATTGCAGAAACATAATAATCTGCTAGAAACTGCTTAATGACTGTTAAGGGTGGAGTCTGGGAACTGAACGGAGCCGAGCATTTACTGGCTGGATGCTCTTCCTGATGCCTATGCAGACTGTGCAGCAGAAATTTTCTCTTTGCACCCTGATGTAGAGAAACATCTGTTGCTGCCTAGGATTGAACCCTCAGCCTCCCAAGTGGGAGGCGAGCATCTTCACCTTTAGGCCCCCATGTTGTTCCCTATAAATGGACTAAATAAGCAAATAAAAATATAAGAAGTCTTGGAATCATCAAAAAAAAAAAAGAACTTAAACCATTCTTCTGCCTGGGGGCTATTGTGAACAGTTGGTAGATTTCTGTAAGTGGGACTAGAATGTAGAAGACTTGCATTCTCTGATCATGGTTTATTAGATTGGCCTTCCTTGGTGCCCTTTCTAATGTACCAAAGTTGGATTCCAGAACTTTCTGTGAGCAAGCATTTTATTATATAGTGTGCTGGGAAATGCTGAGAGTTGACGTCTCAACTTCTCTGAAAGACTAACTGGAGAAAGCTATAGTAGGTACATGCATGCACATTACATGTAGGCATATTTAATCTTTCTGACTCTATATATAGAATGGGGAATCACATCAATCCATTATGGCTAAACTACAAATCTCAACAGTTATTCTTAGCATAAGTAATTGTAAAGGATGCTAGATAGACCAATGCAAAATTTGGATGGCCATTACTGCTCCAGATGAATCCAGTATGCTCTTTTGAATTTTTCTAAAACTAAAACTAGATATGACAAGAAAACAAGTGGGATTAAATCTTACATTTTCCCAGGCTCATGTGGAAATTTTAAGCATATGACTTTTGCTTTAGAGAACTGATCAGTAATAGTGTAATACTTAAATGTTTCCTCACCACAAAGTTCTGTCTTGAAATGGCCCCATAACAATTGTTCAATACTTACTTTGCCTCAATGGGCCCATAAATGGGAAGTGAAGACAATGTCATTTTTGCAGTGAGTTCTTGAGACCAGGGAAAGCATCCTCGTATATTTCTGTAATTTCCTGTAAGATAAGGAGCTGCTGCATCAGTCTTATTCTACTGATTCTTATTGTTATCCTGTTTCTTATTGTTTGTAGTTCAGGGAAGTTTTCCAATCACAGATTTAATAACAGATGTAAAATTTTATAACATTTCAAAACCTAGGGATTGATTCATAGGTATGTTTTTTTTAGCTTACAAGGATGCCTTATAGCGAGAGCTACGTCTAAGAAAGCATGCATGCTATTGTGCTATGAAGAAAATCTCATGGATTTCAAAGTGAATCTTCTTAATAAACATGTTTAGGATTCTGTTAAGCATTCATGGCAACTGTGTAGTCAGTATTTTTTTAAATGGTCAACCTAAATGATTTATTTATGTTTACTTCTAAAAATACACCACAAACTTTATAGGCAAACTTTTTATCCCAATCCATCTTGAAGTGAGTTCTAATCTTGAAACATAATTTTCAAAATATATATTTATCAGTAAGAATAAAGTGCAAAACAGTAAACCATACATCTAACATTAACAACAACAACAAAAAGAAAACTGTACAAAACAGGGAAAAAATGAACTTAAAGATCAAATAATTTAACATTAAACATATAGAATCCATCCTGGATGGATGTTAAGAAGAAAAAACAAACAAAATAAAAAAATCTTATATATTCTCCTCCCTTTTATATAATGGGTCTACAAATAGTTATAAGCTTTCCCATCCCTATTTAATACTATGTTAAATAAACAAATATTCCAGGTAAGGAGATCTCTATCTGATAATCAAACCGACCCAATATCTGATCATGATATATATGTAAAAAAAATGTTTAGCCCAAACATTATCCTACTCGTCAAATAGCCATGGAAAATAGTTCTTGACCATCTTCCCTAAGGTATCTTTTTTATGTAACTAAACTCTGAGATCATGTATCTTTTTAGTCTTCTGTTCTCCAAATTGAACCACTAAACTTTCTTCAGTTTGTCCTCATAGAGTAATTCCTAGAAGATATAATACTGGCCAAATGTGATTGGATACACAAGGAATTTATCTCCATAAGCTCTCAGTGTACATACAAACAACAAAGTAATATAATCATAAGATACCAATAGGAGAAGATAGAAGTGAAGATGAGAAGAACAATAATAATATAACCCTACTACATTGGTAAATATCCTTAGACATAAAACAGTGACTTCCTATACTATATTTCCACCGAACTTACTGTAATCTGTCAATAACCTTCTGGAATGTGGTGCCACATAATTGTATACACTACTCTAATTCAGAAGAGTATTTCACATGATTTTGATATAGTGCTTTTTTGAATGCATCCGTATTTCACACTGCTGGCCCATATTCAGCTTTTTGCCAGTGACAAAATCCTACTCTACATTAGTACTTTCAAGCCATGAATCCCCTATTTTGTATGTGTGAATTGTCTATTAAATAATTAAATGTAATAGTCAAAAGAGATTCCTGCAATGGGCACAGGGCTGAAAAAGATAACGTCTAAGATCACTTCCAACCCATGCACGTATCACTTTATCTTTTATAAGTTATTGTCTAGAGAACATGAATGTAATTAGTTTTTGGATATTAAGAATAATGGGGAAGTAATAGAAAGAAAATAGAATTCCTGGAAAAAGCTGTGCTTATTTGAAACTTGAAAAAAGGGTTTAGCGGTATCAGTTTCCAGTTACAATCTCTTCTCACTTGGGAAAACATAGATGCAGATAATATTAATGCAAGATAAAAAGATTATTTTTGTATCATACAGAAGGGGGAAATTAATTGTTTAAAGGATAGAAGCCACATCCCCGCCTCAATTTTAGGAGTAACTGAATGCTTTGGGGGGGTGGACATTATGGACTGTAATATTAACAAATGACTAAGGACTATTCCCCCCTTTCACTTTTTAAGTTCTGAGACATCAAAAACTTGCTGCATGCAGTTTATTTAGTATTCTGAAGAGCAGCACATGAGGCAAAAATGATTCAGAAGATGTGGTCTGGACCTTGGGCAAATATCAACACAACACGTCTTTGTTATTCGCTGAAGATGCCTAAGAAGAAGTGCTGCTTTTGAAGGAGTTTGTAGAAGAAGAGAAGGGGATGGTTTGTCTTGAGGCACCCGCACTGATGTAATGTAGGAGAGTCTCCTACTTTACATCACCTCTTCCTCCCATCACCTCTTCCTCCCATAAAACCTCCGGCAGTGCCAGACTTTTGACCCTGCCCTTCTTGCTGTGATATTCCTGCCACATAGTATTTCTACAACAGCCAGTCAACACTGAGCTACAAATATTCTTTTTTAATAGTTGCTCTCTTTTCCTTCATTAAAGATACAGAGCAAATTGTTTGATATCTTATGTTGCAAGAACATAAGATACATTTTCAAAGTAAATACCACTTTTGTTTATTTCTCTTCAATGTTGTGAATTATTCATATTATCTACACCATAAAACCCAGCAGACTTCATAATAGCTTTCTAATTATATCTAATATCATTTTCATTTCTGAATTAAGAGGAAGTTTTTCAAGTGCCCTACAGCTTTGAATCTGCAGGAGTGTTGAAGGGGGGATTTTAGATGTGACACAAATATGGTTGCCAAAATCCAATTTGTCAAATAATATCCACAATCTACTGCCACATAAAAATTGATTTTGAAATTTAGAAGATTTTCTAATACTTCTGAAACACCACAATAGTAAAATGAAGGGTCAAAAATGTTGTGGAAACACTCAAACTTTGGGAAATAAAAACAATTGTCTGAATTGATGTTAACAGTTGGGCAACCTTGATTTATATCAGATTTACACCATTTATACCATAATAGTCCATGAAAATATTATTCGTTTTACATAAAATACCTCTAAGTTAACTGTTTAGCTAACTAATAACATCTATTATCTTTTTGAAAATTAGTCTACAAATTCTGTGGAAGAACTGATTAATGAACTCACTGCCCTTTAGAACATTCTCAACCCAGAAGTGAGATGGGTGCTTACTCTCCTGGCCTTTCAGAAATACTTGAAGTAATTGATCCTGTGAGTGTTGAAAAAGAGTGAGGCTGTAGGTGTAACTAAAGAAATGTTAAAATTCAGTTGACTGATAAAGTGTTTGTACAATTTGTTTAATGTGAATGCAAACTATGCATCTGTTATTGTTCCTCTATATAAAGGGAATGGTAGCAAGAGTGAATGCAACAACTACAAGGGGTTTGGGTTTATTTATTTATTTATTTATTTATTTTATTCAATTTATATACCGCCCTTCTCCCGAAGGGCTCAGGGCGGTGCACAGCCTACTAAAACAACACATATACAAAAGTTAAAATAGAATTAAATAAGGGCTGCTACCGAATCTAAAATCCCAACCTTAAAATCATAAAATCATAATTAAACCCCATTAAAAATCAATTTAAGATCAGCTCAGGCTGGCCTGCTCAAAGAGCCAGGTCTTCAAATCATGCCTGAACACCGTCAGGTCGGTGGTCGTTCTCAACTCAGGGGGGAGCCCATTCCAGAGAGCAGGTGCCCCCACAGAGAAGGCCCTGTTCCTCGGGGTCACCAGGCAGCACATAGAGGCCATCGGGACCCGAAGGAGGCCCTCCCGTGGGAGCGCACAGGTCGGTGGGAGACTACCGGCAGAACACGGTCTTGCAGATAGCCTGGTCCATGAATGCCTGGTCCATGATAGCCTGGTGCCATGAAGCGCTTTAAAGGTCAAAACCAGAACCTTAAAGCACACCCGGAAGGCTACCGGCAACCAATGCAGCTCGTCACATGAGAGCTTCTAGACGCCCCCATAACCACCTGTGCGGCCACATTTTGTACCAGTTGCAACCTCCGGGTGCTTCCCAGGGGGAGCCCCATGTAGAGGGCGTTACAGTAATCTAGGCGGGAGGTGACCAGACCATGCGTAAGGCGTCCCGATCAAGAAAGGGCCGCAACTGGTGCATCAGGCGAACCTGATGAAAAGCTCCCCTGGAGACGGCCGTAATATTATCTTCTAATGACAGCCGTACATCCAGGAGGACGCCTAGATTGCGAGCCCTCTCTGTGGGGGCTAAAATCTCATCCCCAATAGCCAGTGATGGAGTCAGCTGACTATATCGGGACGCCTGAAACCACAGCCACTCCATCTTGGAAGGGTTGAGTCGAAACCTGTTCTCACCCATCCAATTCCACACAGCCTCCAGGCACCGGGAGGTAACCTCCACAGCATCATTGGGGTGGTTTGGGGTAGAGATGTAAAGCTGAGTGTCATCCGCATAAAGATAACACTTTACTCCAAAACCACGGATGATCTCCTCCAGCGGCTTCACATAAATGTTGGGTTGTTAAGATTTCCTCATGAAGTAACAATGAGTAAAATATGGGAAGTGCTTTATGTTTGGCTTGGAGTTTGTAGACCAGGTTTTTGCTCTCAGCAGGTCCCCGAGAAATGTATGAACAGTGAGAAAGAATATTTATTGCAAAACAGCATGATAAAGTAAATAGATTTGAATTATCCAATGTTTTAACTGAATAAGAAATTGAAGTTTGGTTGTTGAAAGCTGTAAGAAAAATATATAATGGAAACAGAGCATGCATAAAAATAAATGGAATGCTTAGCAAATGTTTAAAACTGAAAAATCAAGAATGCATGATGATCCTCTGAATCTCTATGCATTTACAGATATACAGTATATATAAAATGCTCAGTCACAATAAATGGTTGGTGCATGAATATACATATCCATGTGTATGTAGATAAGTCTGAATTCCAACAACTGAATATCTGATTATGTGATGTAAGAGAATATGGATCTGAATATTCATGTAACAAAGACCAAGTGGTTTTGATTGACAGGCAAATGGAGTGAATGATTTGATGCCAAACATAAATGGACAACAAGGAAAGCAAGTAGATGAATTTGAACAACTCTAGAATATTTATAGAAGATGGGGAAATATGACACCAAGTTGGCAATAGGTTGTTTAAGTGTGTGTGATAAAACAAGGATTGTATATGCACTAGATACTAAGAAGACTGACCACAAAAATGAGTGACTAATATAAAAGAGACCTGTTGATATAGTTTTGTTCTGCAGAGAATGAATGTGGATTGAACTGCAGAACAAATATATAAAGGATAGGTGGACAGAAGATAAAAAGGGCGAAACTGAGAGATTCATAATTATTCATTCATGAAATCTCAAAAGGATTTGAGAAGTTTAAAAGACAAGAGGAAATGTATGAAATAAATAGACTATTGGAAGCAAGGATGGTTTGTAAAGGACTGAAAGATATGGAAATACAGTGGGGCAAAAAGTATTTAGTCAGCCACCAATTGTGCAAGTTCTCCCACTTAAAAAGATGAGAGAGGCCTGTAATTGTCATCATAGGTATAACTCACCTATGAGAGACAAAATGTGAAAACAAATCCAGACAATCACATTGTCTGATTTGGAAAGATTTTATTTGCAAATTATGATGCTTTGCAATGCCAGGTCCGTAGTGAATAAAGCCCCCCTTGTTCACGATCTTGTCACGGAGGGGGGTGCGGACCTGGCGGGCGTTACCGAGACCTGGCTGGGACAGGAGGGGGGTGTCCCTCTGGTGGAGATGTGCCCAGCTGGGTTTCGGGTCTTTCATCGGCCGAGGGCCGAGGGGAGGGGTGGGGGGGTTGCGGTAATTATTCGGGAGGATCTAGATCCTAGGGAATCCACTGTTCCTCAGACGACCGGATGTGAGTCCCTGTTTGTTAAGTGTGGTTCCGGGGTTCAGATGGGCCTATTGATCACATACCTGGCTCCCTGCTATGTGACATCGGCCCTGCCTGAGCTCCTCGAGGTCATAGCCGGTCTGGCGGTTGAGACCCCCAGGCTGATGGTCATGGGGGATCTCAACCTGCCTTCGGCCGGTGGGGCCTCGGGGACTGCTCAGGAGTTCTTGGCTTCCATGACAGCCTTGGGCCTGACCCAATTAATTAAGGAACCCACGCATATTGGAGGTCACATTCTGGATCTGGTTTTTGTCTCTGGACAGTGGCAGGATGATCTAGGTGTTGGGGATGTTTCTGTTGAACCCTTGTCATGGTCAGATCATTCGCTCCTTAGGCTAGACTTCCAGGCCGCTCCTCCCCATCGCAGGGAGGCGGACCAAATACGTTGGTACCGCCCCAGGCGCCTGATGGATCCAGATAGGTTCCTGATGGAGCTTGGGTCATATCCCGACATTTGGACTCACGACTCGGTGGGGGACCTAGTCACCACCTGGGAAAGGGTGGCGGCTGGGGCCCTGGACCGGGTCGTGCCCTTGCGGCCTCTGACCCGGCGCCGCTCTCGCTCAGCCCCCTGGTTTTCCGGGGAGCTGAGAGAGATGAAGCGCCGGAAAAGACGCCTGGAGAGTATTTGGAGGACTACTCGCTCCGGACCTGACCAAACACTTTTACGGTCTTTTATTAAGACCTATTTAGTGGCGATAAGGGTGGCAAGGTGTCTTTACTTTTCCACCCTTATTGCGTCCGCAGGAAACCGCCCGGCTGCCCTGTTTAGAGTGACCCGCTCCCTCTTAGAAGGGGGAGCGCGGGAGGACCCCTTGCAGGGACAGGCTGAGGATTTTTCACAGTTCCTGGTGGATAAAATCACTCAGATCCGGGATGGCTTGGACTCCGAATGGGCAGCTCTGGGTGGGGAATCGGGGGCGGAATTTGGAACAGTCATTTGGGACGAGTTTGATCCTGTGACCCCCGAGGACGTGGACAGGTTACTGCGGGGACTGAATGCGACCACATGTTTATTGGACCCGTGTCCCTCCTGGCTGGTGTTGGCCACCCGGGAGGTGACACGAGGTTGGTTCCAGGGTATTATTAACGCTTCCTTGAGTGAGGGATATCTACCCGCCGCCTTGAAAGAGGCGGTGGTGAGACCCCTCCTCAAGAAACCGTCCCTGGACCCAACTTTGTTATCTAATTATCGTCCTGTCTCCAACCTTCGTTTTATGGCGAAGGTTGTTGAGAGTGTGGTGGCACAACAGTTTCCCCAGCACCTGGATGAAGCTGTCTATTTGGATCCACGCCAATCGGGCTTCAGGCCGGGCACAGCACAGAGACGGCGCTGGTCGCATTGGTGGATGATCTCTGGAGGGCCTGTGACAGGGGTTATTCCTCTGTCCTGGTCCTCCTAGATCTTTCGGCGGCTTTTGATACTGTCGACCACAGTATCCTATTGCAGCGGCTAGGGGGGTTGGGGGTGGGAGGCACCATTATGCGGTGGTTCTCCTCCTTCCTCTCTGACCGCTCGCAATTTGTGTTGGCAGGGGGGCAGAGGTCGGCCCCGAGGCCCCTGGTTTGCGGGGTGCCTCAGGGGTCGGTGCTCTCGCCCCTCCTGTTCAACATATATATGAAGCCGCTAGGTGAGATCATCCGTGGCTTTGGGGTAGAGTTCCATCAGTACGCTGATGACACCCAGCTGTACATCTCTACCCTGGGCCACCCCGATGAAGCCGTCGAAGTGATGGCCCGATGCCTGGAGGCCGTGCGGTGTTGGATGGGGCGGAACAGGCTTCAGCTCAACCCATCTAAGACTGAGTGGCTGTGCTTCCCAGCACCCCGATACAGCCGGCTGGTTCCATCGCTGGCTGTGGGGGGGGGAAATTCTTGCCCCCACAGAGAGGGCCCGCAATCTGGGTGTCCTCCTGGATGTACGGCTGTCATTGGAAGATCATGTGGTGGCCGTCGCCAGGGGGGCTTTTGGAAAGGTCCGTAGGATCTACCAGTTGCGGCCCTTTCTGGATCGGGATGCGCTTCGCACGGTCACTTCCGCCCTGGTGATCTCCCGCCTAGACTATGCCAATGCTCTCTACATGGGGCTGCCCTTGAAGAGCATCCGGAGGCTCCAGTTGGTGCAGAATGCAGCCGCGAGGGTGGTAATGGGGGCACCTAGGGGCTCCCATGTTATGCCACTTCTATGCGCGCTGCATTGGCTCCCGGTGGCCCTCCGGGTGAGCTTCAAGGTCTTGGTCACTATCTTTAAAGTGCTCCATGGCTCGGGACCAGGTTACTTGCGAGACCGCCTCCTGCCACCATCGGCTTCCCACCGACCGGTACGCTCCCATAGAGTGGGCCTCCTCGGGGTGCCGCCGGCTGGACGGCTGGCGACCCCGAGGGCGCGGGCCTTCTCGTTGGGAGCACCCCCTCTCTGGAATGAATTACCCCCGGAGGTAAGGGCCGCCCCCGATCTCATGGCCTTCCGTCGGTTGCTCAAAACGCATTTATTTCGGCAGGCCGGACTGGCCTAGGGGTTTTTAAATTTTAATCGGGTTTTAATCTTTTTAATACTTGTTTATATTTTATTAGAGCCATATTATATTTTAGTTTTTAAATTTTAATATTTTATGTTGTCTCATATTTTGTACCTTGTTAAATGTGTTTTTATTGGCTGTTCACCGCCCCGAGTCCCTTCGGGGAGAGGGGGCGGTATATAAATCAAATAAATAATAATAAATAATAATAATAATGGTGGAAAATAAGTATTTGGTCAATATCAAAAGTTCATCTCAATACTTTGTTATATATCCTTTGTTGGCAATGACAGAGGTCAAACATTTTCTGTAAGTCTTCACAAGGTTGTCACATACTGTTGCTGGTATGTTGGCCCATTCCTCCATGCAGATCTCCTCTAGAGCAGTGATGTTTTGGGGCTGTCGCTGGGCAACATGGACTTTCGACTCCCTCCAAAGGTTTTCTATAGGGTTGTGATCTGGAGATTGGCTAGGCCACTCCAGGACCTTGAAATGTTTCTTACGAAGCCACTCCTTCGTTGCCTGGGCGGTGTGTTTGGGATCATTGGCATGCTGAAAGACCCAGCCACGTTTCATCTTCAATGCCCTTGCTGATGGAAGGAGGTTTGCACTCAAAATCTCATGATATATGGCCCCATTTATTCTTTCCTGTACACGGATCAGTTGTCCTGTTCCCTTTGCAGAGAAACAGCCTCAAAGCATGATGTTGCCATCCCCATGCTTCACAGTAGGTATGGTGTTCTTTGGTTGCAACTCAGCATCCTCTCTCCTCCAAACATGACGAGTTGTGTTTCTACCAAACAGTTCTACTTTGGTTTCATCTGACCATATGACATTCTCCCAATCCTCTTCTGGATCATCCAAATGCTCTCTAGCAAATTTCAGACGAGCCCGCACATGTACTGGCTTAAGCAGTGGGACATGTCTGGCACTGCAGGATCTGAGTCCCAGGCAGCGTCATGTGTTACTGATGGTAGCCTTTGTTACGTTGGTCCCAGCTCTCTGCAGGTCATTCACTAGGTCCCCCCGTGTAGTTCTGGGATTTTTGCTCACCGTTCTTGTGATCATTTTGACCCCATGGGGTCAGATCTTGCATGGAGCCCCAGATCAAGGGAGATTATCAGTGGTCTTGTACGTCTTCCATTATTGCTCCCACAGTTGATTTCTTCACACCAAGCTGCTTGCCTATTGCAGAATCAGTCTTCCCAGCCTGGTGCAGGTCTACAATTTTGTTTCTGGTGTCCTTCGACAGCTCTTTGGTCTTCACCATAGTGGAGTTTGGAGTGTGACTGTTTGAGGTTGTGGACAGGTGTCTTTTATACTGATAACAAGTTCAAACAGGTGCCATTAATACAGGTAATGAGTGGAGGACAGAAGAGCCTTTTAAAGAAGAAGTTACAGGTCTGTGAGAGCCAGCAATCTTGCTTGTTTGTAGGTGACCAAATACTTATTTTCCACCATAATTTGCAAATAAATTCTTTCCAAATCAGACAATGTGATTGTCTGGATTAGTTTTCACATTTTGTCTCTCATAAGTGAGGTATACCTATGAAGACAATTACAGGCCTCTCTCATCTTTTTCAATGGGAGAACTTGCACAATTGGTGGCTGACTAAATACTTTTTTGCCCCACTGTATATAATGTATGGCAACTACACTACATATATTTTTTTGCTTTACCTCATTCCTTTAATTTAATTTCATGAGAAATACATAATTCTTAAATTTAATTTAATTTCTCTTAAATAATTTTCTTAAAATTCATGGATTTGTATTCTTTCTCAACCTAACAGTATTTATTCCAAAATGGTATATTCTTATCTATATGTATGTGCATCTTAAACATACCTATCATTGTATTTAGTGGGGCTTAGTCTTGGGTATCTATAAGATTATAATAAAACAAATCTGCTTTGTTTTGACCTCATTACTGTAAGGCATGATAAGATGTCACTAGCAATGAAGTGAATCTTTTGTAAATATAGCTAAGGTTTTATATAAAGTGTACAACCAACAATAAACTGGTCTATTTTAGAATTCACACTAATGAATTCTACTTTAAATGGATAGCAGACTACTTTGCACTGCAACTGACCTATCATCTTGTACCCAATAAACAGTATGAAAAATGCAATTTTTATTCATCTTGCCCTCTCATGAATAAGCTGACATCTGATGTGTTCATATACCTCCAGTGAATGAATGAAGTGTTATGATTTACATCAGATCATCTCTGGTCTAGGATTACAATAAACAACATGATAGCGAGATTAAATTTTGGGAAAAAAAAGTTTAACATGTTCATAAGGTTCCAGAATTTATTTTGTCTTTCTGAACTTGCAACATTTTCAGATTTTTTTTTTTTTTGGGAAATCTGAATTTTAGGACTGTGATTAGTGCCTTTCAAGCTGTATGGATGAATACTGATACAATTATGATTAATTGTAATGTTTGGCACTATTTATTCCATCCAGAACTTCCAGCATGAAGCACCACATATAAAAATGCTGTGTAAAGATTCAAATCAGAGATGCACTTTATTGCATTGAGTCTCTGCATCACATAGTTACATCTAATTGACTTGTCAGTATGATTCAATTTGAAGAAATGGAATTTGGGTTCCATTTTCCAAATAAAACCAGCATCCCAAATTGAATCATTTTAATGTTTCATGTGGGAATATCGTTTTGAATTTAAACTGGTTTGGTATTGCAAACCCATTTGACTTTTCAAATTGGATTAGGGGTGAGGTGATTCATATATCTTAAATCCATAACTCAGTCTAGAAACTATAAATAAAAGTTGTTTGTTGTTAATTACTCTCCTCTCTTTCTTCTGGGAATAATTGACATCAGTTGGAGTACAATGGTCCAAAGATAGTTAAAAGCAATGTATGAAGATTAGCCACTATTTTTTAAGTATGGAAAGAAATAAGAGGAAACAAAATAAGACCTCTCAAATTGATACATTATCAATTTGAAGATTGGCAGTAGATTAAAACCCATGTAAAAGAAAGCAAAACATAAACTTTAATTGGAAAGTTTGAATTTGAAAGAAAAATGTATTAACTACACTCTGAAATAACTGTGTTATTTCAATTATCCCAACAGAGTATATCTTATTGTCTAGAGCACTGGGTTTCTCCTTTGAATCACATGGCACATCTACACAAAATACATCTAATATACATTTTCAATCTACTATAGTTGTCATAATACAATCTCCTTTACCCTCACATTAAATGAAAGCTAGAAAATATTGTTGCAATTAATAAAGAGATGGAAAATTGGAAGGACTTCACAGGTATGAGAAGCAAAAATAGCTAACAGTTGTAAATATTTGCTTCTGTTCCTCTTGTTACTGATTAGATTCTGAATGCAGTTCTTTAAGTTTTAAGAATGCAGTTTTTTAAGAGAATGGAGTATTTGCATTTTTCTGTAAAATACTTTCTGATAATAACACAATCCTTCAGTATCATGAGCTGTTTTTGGGGTCTAGACTCCCCTCACTCCAGACATTAGCATTCTCTTATCTTTCTAAGATCCACTCCTTTCGGGACCATCCCTCAGGCCAGTTTCTGTAGGATTCTAAAACTAGAAATATTGAAAGCCCTTGACAATAATTAGAATGATGTCAGTCCACAAAGTGGGGGAACACATTGCAGGGAAGAGTTGAACTCTCACTGAAATTTGGAACCTTTCTTTTAGAGTTGGGCAATCTGGTGCTATAATCTAGATGACAGCCATTGTAAAAGAGCAGACAGAGCTAGGAGGCACGGTAAGTGTGTAATCTGTTTAGAGTTGTTACATTCCAACTAATGGTCCAAGTTTAACTCCAGCAGAATTCTGTTGACCCTTATCTGGTACCAATTTAGTGTTGAACTTTAGTTGACTGGATTCTTGTACAAGCTTGACTAAATATTTTGCAACCTAATGGATACTCCTAAATCTTAGTGCCTGACAGCTATCAGTATCCAAGAACATCTCTTATGTGGTTGAAACTTACAAAATGTGTAGTCCAGAATATCTGGGAGATCTTCCCGTCTTTAAATCCAATACAGATCATCATTCTTTCCTCTTCAGAGTTTTCAATCATTTTGGAAAAGAAACAATTTTTCTGAGGGTTTTTTTTTTTTTTTGTAGTACTGCTTTTGATTTTGATTTGAAACACCCCCACTTTCTCAAGAAAGCCATTTTTCTTTTCTACTGCTTTTCTACATCAGATAGTTGGGCAAAACTAAAATAAAATACAGTGCTGCTGCTTCTGTGGACGCTAATAGATCAGCCAGCCTAGAACTAAATTGCACAGCCTAGTAATATTAAATGTCTGGCAATCCCAGAGACTACACAAAATGCCAGAATTTATATGGAGTTATCTGTTTATATTGTGGAAGTGAGTAATATGATTACTTGAAGAAGCTGAAGGCTAAAGGTTTTGGGACCACATTGCATGCATATTTTAAAATTTTGATGAGAAAAGGCAGAAGATGCTCCCTCCCTTTCCATTCACTGAAAGTGGGCTTTTTGCAGCTCTAAACAAAATCTTTTCCAGTTGCTTGGGGGAAAAGAATGTACTTAAGGGCAACTATTGACTTAAACCATTGGGTTCTGAAAATAGACATATGGCCCATGATTTGAATTATTGGACAGGAAGGGATAGAAAAAGTTCAGCCAATACCTTAATGGGTATGAGCAGCCCCTAACCTTTCAAAGTCATAGCTAACCATTCACAACTAATAGGCCTATGTAATAGATAAAAGTAACCTAATTGCTCTTAGTAGAGTAATTGTACTTTTTTTTAAAAAAAAGTGATCCATATTATGTAAAATACTGTTAGAAGTGCCAAATCTAGACTTCTAATGTTTTAAAGATTTATGTAAAAGGGACATTTTACAAGCTTACTGCTTCTGTACTGGATACAAATCTGAGTCCATGTCTAACAGCCTTTGGACTAAGGGCAAATTTACAAATGTCCTGGGGTTAAGTGGCAGTGGCACTAATGGCTGCTTCACAATGCCCAATGCTGTTACTGCCTTTTTCAGAGAGAGCTTTTACTTGGTAAGAATCTCTATCCTAAAAAAATGACAATGAAGACTCTCAAAAGTGAAGAGGTGTACTCTAGGCCAGACTAGAGTACATGCTGTGTCTTTATAAGGTCATGTTAACAGAATCTTGCCAGTCTGAAAGTCCCCCTCCTTCCCTCTCTTTTCTCTCCCATAAACTAGGGAGGGTCCTTTTGGAGACACTTTCACCACCCTCCTTCTCTAGACTCAAACTTTGTTTATCAGATTGCTGTCTAGTTTGCAGCTCTTCTTCCTGTCTTCCAATACCATTAATTGGAAGCCCAATATTTCCTGCTAACCATTTCTGATCACTTGAATTTATCATTAACAATTTGTTTCCTAACATTTAGCTGGATTTTGCCTTCATGTTATTTTAAAACTTTGTTTACTACTTGCTCTTTGATTTAAAAGCCAATCATGGAATGAAACATATTCACTTAGCACTGTCTATAGCAGTCATTACAACAAATTACTTATGCCCCAAAGGGAGGAGGAATCCTTCTTTTCTGAAGGATAAGGGAGCCATCCAAATCTTGGGGAGGGGAAAGTAGTATATAAGAGCAGAGCATCTACTAAATATAGTCTGCTTTCGTAGTGCTTTTCTCTGATCTTCTAGCAAGAGATAATCATGCATATTTCTTCTTGCTTAGAATGAACAGAGCAGGTGAATTTTGTTTAGACAATCCTGCAAATAGCCGAGATCTAAATCATATAGGGCTTCATAGATAATAACCAGCAATTTGAAATGTGTTCAGAAACTTTTTGGCAACTACTTTAACTCCCCAAATATAGGCATTATTCTGCTAAATTGACTTTGATGTATCAGTAAGCAGCTTTCACTCCCAGACTGCCTTGCACCCAAATCCCAACAAGTTTTTGTGTGTCATTGCACTTCATAGAGTAAGTTTCAAAATTCCTGGGTGACATTCCGTTACATGGAAGAATGTGGTGACTGAAATCCTCTAAAACCATCAATATTGAGAACCCCAAATGTCATCCACAACATTAAGCTGACAATTAAGTTTAGATAGATATCTCACCAGGTAGCAGGATAAGAAATATACCAGTCGCATCCACATTTGCATCCAGCCATCTGTGAATCTTGATCTCTTGAAAATTCATTGCTCTCACTTCCCTGGTCGCAATAATAGCATATTTGTCTGAAAATTGTCAGTCTATATTTTCTCATAAAAGATCACATTTTGGATTATCTGAAATTCATTTTAACCATTCTCTATGCAGGTGTCTCTATTTCTAAACTGATTGGGCATTTGAAGAAAATCCACTGGCAAAGAATAGTTATATCTTTCTTGCACCTTTCCGATTTTTCGACAGTAAATCTTTCTAAATCATGTCTACTTGCTGGATTAGCTATTTTGTAGACTAGCAGCCATGTGTAAAGCCACTTTTATTTCAATGATTTTTATTGCAAGGCAAATTTATGGAAGTTGGTAATATTACCTGATTAAGAATAAGGAGACAAAGACATATGTTCTGTGAACCAGCCATATTATGGAATACAATATAAAGGTGCATGAAATTGGACAAGATTGGACAGAGGTCTTCTGTCCAACTGGATCATATCAAAGTTGTGTACTTTGCCTCATAGGGTATGATAATGTAGAAAAGTTGATTTCACTTGCTATTAAGTTAGGAAAGATAAAAGATTTTCCAGGAATTGGATTTAAAGTAGAACTGTCAGCCTACAGAGGCAAACTAAACCAAGAAATAGACCCCCCCCCCCCCAGAGAAGCATAAAAACTATTTTTATTTATATTGAGTTTAGTAATAAAATCTTGCAAATCTGATTGTGTGTCTCCTCTTCCTTCTTTTATATTCATGTGAGTGTAGATGTGGTGGGGGTGTCCACCTGAGACTTTTCATAATCTGTCTACATGTCTGGACTTGAAGTAATGCTTCCCTCTTTTTAGCTATGGGAATGGATCTTATGTGGTGATAATCAGTGCCCTCAGACAAACAGATATTGAAAATTATAGGGGAATTTTGAGCCAGTTTCACATATTAGATTATCAATTCCTCACCATGTCTATATCAGACATTCATTGGGGATAGGAAAAATAATTTATAGAAAGGCAAATTAGGGGTAGATTCCACCTGCATATGTTTGAAGAGGCCCAGATATGAACACCAAATGCTTATTGTCTCCATACATTCTATATATTGAAGGCTCAGGTCAGGTGTCAGTGCTCATCTGGTATTAGGGCAAAAAAAGTTTTCCTATTCAAAAAAGATGGCAAGAGCCAATGTTGTCAGTTTTATAAACTTTTTACACGAATTAATTGTATTGGATAAAGCAAAAAGTTTGATATGAAGAATTTTAGTACTGGTTTCAACTGGTTACCTGGATACCATTAAATCAGGCCTTTAGAAATAAAGATAAATAAATAAAATAGATAAATAAAATTAGCTGTTCTAGCTGTTCTTCCTGTTTGGTTACCTCACAAGACTGATATTTATTTTGCAAGTCAAGAACATCCCCCCACCATCCCTTTAGACTAGGGATGGTCCCTTCTGAACTGCTTGTCCTATCACATTCCTACTCTGGGCTAAGTAGCTTTTAATCTGACCATTTGCTTGCCTATTTCTCCCAAAGTTATTTTCACATTTCATTACAAATAGTGATTTCCTGGTTGCCTGTAAGACTAACAGAGATAATCTAGTTATCATGATTCCAAACCAAGCCAGCACAAGAGGAGGCCACACTGTGAGCAGAATGGCTCTTTTACTGGAGTCTTAGCTTGGCATGTGGTGAACAATACGAGTAAAAGCCAGCATGACTGGCTTCTGCTAGCAATCTAGCTATACAGACTCAGCAAGCCCCGTCCTTCTGTTCCTGGTTGCTCCCAGCTGGCTCCAGCAAGTATTTTTGGGGCCCAGCTCCAGCAAGTATTCTTCAGGCCTGGATGGTTTCTGAACTGACCATAGCTGGCTTGCCTTCCTGGCTCCTCTCCCAATGTGAGTCCCATCACCCAATACCCATCTGTGCCCCCATGCATTCCCCTCCGCTGCACCTGTGTGGCAACTCTGAAACGGCAAGTTGTGGCAGCTTTGAATAGTGCGCTATCTTGGATGTTAACTCCTGTCATTTATTCGGTAATTGAAAAGTATATTCTTCACAATGTCCTTGTTCAGTTATTATTATTACTCCATTTGTTTGCATGGAATTATGTCTTAAAGTATTGAATGCAATCATCTGAGGTAAAGTAGCATATTCTGATCTATGTGAGATTACTTCTTTATGATAATTCCAATTTGCTCTATTTCATGATTGGTTTAACAGTTCCAAATGTTCTTAATATTTCAAGTCCTCCTTGTATAACTCCTTGAAAGTGAGGTACTCCTCTTTCAATATTAGCATTATCAATGAGCAAATTCTGTACGAGTTATTGTTTTCTGACCATGTTATCTGTAGGATCTGCTCATGGAGTGTTGATAGTTTTCTCCAGGAATTAGAATGTTCCTTTAAATTTTAGAGTTGCATTATTTGGTACCCAACCTTGCTGTTACAGGTACATCTTTTTTTACTAGGATACAATATAGAAATGATTTACCACAGTCTTCTGAGTTTGATGTTGGAGTTCCTCTTCCTAAGTGGAATAGGGTCCCTCATGTCTGCACTACTCATCTGCTTTCATTCCCATGTAGTTTATTCCTGGTATCCCCTCCTCTTTTTACTTGACCAAAATGGGACTCAAGTGATATTTTTGCCAGCATTTCTCTTGGGTCAAGAGTTATTGCATCTTCTCAGTGCATTGAAATACCAATAACTCAGCAAACACACACACATGCACACATACACACTTAAAATGGTAGGATTGGGATTGTAACTTGCAGTGGACATCAGTGTGATGAGGAAGTATGAGGAGGTTCTCTTATACTTGAGAATAAAAGTAAAGCCAAAATAATTGAAGATCACAGTCTTCTCCTGCAAACATGGTCTCCTAATGGATCACAATGCCTGAAACCTATTTTTTCTCTCTCTAAAACCCCTTTAAACAAATAACATCAAAAACTTCAACACCCTCTGACAGTAATTTTCTGACATACATCAGAGTTTTTCCTTAGGACCTGTCAAAAATCAAAAGTCAAGGTAAAATATATATTTAACTACTTGTGTTTGAAAACAAACACAGTTTTCTAGTCAACACATTCACTAATAAAGATCTTAGTTTCAAGGGAATATAGTGTCTTGGCAATTTCTATCAACATCAATTAAAACATAACACAGAAGAGCTGACACTACCATTTTCTGTATTACCTCAACCAATAAGTACTTGAAATATTGCAAAAGAAATTAATTGCAGTTCATTCCTTCCACGTAAAAATCTAGTACCTTGAATGATAATTGGCATCAACAAAATAGCAGTTTTAGAAGGTGATTTGTGCCCTGAGCTCAGTTGTCTGCACTCAGGACCTATTTACCAAGAGTAGCCAAAAGATAGTTCCTCAAATGGATTTTCATCCTCAGCACTTCAAAACATTAAACACTATGCAGTCACAAAATTGTTTTGAAAATCTCATCATATTATACTTACTATTTAAGAACCTGGAGTAAAATAATAATAAAAATAACAATATGCTCCATAGAGAATTTAGAAGCAGTTGCTTCCCATCCCAGCTTTTGCAAAATAATAATAATAATAATAATAATAATAATAATAATAATAATAATAATAATAATAATAATAATAATCCTTGCAAATTCAATTCTGGAGCTTATCAATTTCATGATCCAAAAATCCTTAAAAATATCGTAAATATCTGGTCTAGTTAAATATTTGGTAGATTTTGGAAGCAATGGTGATTTTGAATGATCTTTGAAAGCATAAAATTACCAAATGATAATACAATATTGTCACTTACTTATTTTTTACAGAAGAATTTGCAAGATTATCTAGGGCCTTCTATGTTAAAAAAATATAGCCAGATATATTTTGAAAGGAATATTTCAAATAATTTAAAAACAAGCTTTTCTTTGTTTGCTTTTTTACATAAAAGCACTCTCTCCCTCCCTCCCTCCCTCCCTCCCTCTCTCTCACCACACTGTTTAGGTGACTTCTGTTATTGTCTCTACCAACTATTTTTATTTTTTAAGCTTTTTAAAACCTCAGCTTCTATTTAATGAAACAATGGAACAGAATTATCCAAGACAAATACTGTATCATACAAATTATTTAGAGGCAAACATTTTAGAAAAATAGCTTTAATCACTAATTCTTTTAGATATCAAAGATCTGCAAATAATAATAAGAAAAAATAGAATGAATAATTCAAGGGAACAATGGAAAAGAATGACAGAGAGGGGAGGAGAGGGAGAAGAGAGGAGAGGAGAGGAATTTGTGATAAGTAGGGAGAAGACATTGGAAAAATCTCTCACAATCTGCCTCCCACCACAGTTGTAAAAGTACTCTGGAAAGGGTACATTTTCATGAGGGATCTCTCTATAGCCCTGCTCCAAATTTCCAGTGCATGAAAATCTTGTGAGGAACCTCAATAGCACACTGAACAGCTTTATTATTATCTCAGTCTTTCCATATGATAGCAAAGTAATTGGGAAGGAATAGATACTGAGGAGACTTGCTGCAGTGATTGTTAACACTAAATATTTATATACCCTTCACATCTTGAGCTGTCAAGGAGCTGTAACAACAGGGAATAAAAGGAATGGTGGCATTTTAAGATGCAGAAAACTGATACATAGTTGCTTTTCAGACAAAATAACAGTCAATTTTTGATGTTATACACTGAAATAAATTTAATTAGTTCCAAGGCAGGCAAACAACCAGTTATTGTTATATCTCTAATTCTTATTCCTCTAAAAAAAAAAAATTAAAGTCAGTTAAATATATTTACTTTAAATATATTTACATTACTTACGACTGACTATTCAGAAGTAAAACCTTTGGAATTTATTGGGAATTTTCCTAAGTTAAGGCATATAAAGCTGCAGCTTTAGTAGAGAGAAAATTCATCAAGAATTTTCAACAAGAAAATATTCTTATTTTGCAATAAGAATATTTTTGAATAAATATACAATAAACTGGCAATCAATATGCATATATTTCTAAAGTATGAATAATTTAACTGTAATATAATTCTTTAGGCTAAGTTTACTCTTGCCTTCAGTATAATTTTTGATTTTATCGTATGTTACAAATAATTGTAGCAACACGGTATGTGCATATGTGTTCAAGTTGTCACGCTTCCGTACAGTTACAATGTAATTTAACTGAAATTCCTTTAGTATTAATTTTAGCCAAACTATCAAGAGACCTGAAATTTGGCGATGAAGATAAACTTTTCTTAAGAATATGCTCCAGTCCTTTTGCAAAACTATAGCAGCTTATCCGGGGCATCTTGACTGAACAAAGGTGATCATTATTTGTGAACAGCAAATAGTCAAAAAAAGGTGATGGATCCTACTTTATTCCAGCAGAGGTGGAAAGAAATAATCAGGGGAAAATAAATAGAATGGGGAAAATAACACAAAGTTTACCTGAAAAAACCCACTTTCGATTGAATAGTCTCTCATGTTGTGAACTATCATCACCCATAAAGGATTCCAGAATAGAAAAGAAGGAAGGAATCCAGTTAATGGTTTTAATAATACCAGATTTCTATATTCAAAGCCAGATTTCTATTTTCAAAGGTAGGATATAAGTAATATACAATAAGTAATATACAAATAAAACTCTTCAGGTATTTATTTTTTCAAAATATTTGAATCCTCTCTCCTTCCCTCCCTTCTCCCGCCCTCCCTCCTTCCTTCCTTCCTTCGTGCCACTGATATCAATTATTTTTGCTTATATGCAGTCAAGAAATTGCATTATCCATAAAGACAAAAGCAGTGCTGATGCTGGATGAATTCTGAACAGATAGATTTTCATATTCAAATATATTGGTGGGTCATTTAAGGATAATTAAATGACTCCAAATTTCAATCCTGTCCTTTAAAAAGCCTCTGTATAAAATATAAATTACATATATTTCTGGGCAAAAAAATATCTTACAAAAGATGTCTTTTTCAGAGCAACGTTCTCCTATTGCTAGAAATAATTTAATTTATTTAACAGAGAGAGAGAGCCAAAAGAATTCTGTTTATAAACATTCATGAAATTGTCCAGAAGGTACATATAAAATGACTTTAACTAGGTCAATGCATCTTTCTGCAAAATAGTTTCATGAATTCAGCTACTGCTTTGTGGAAGCTTATACAGGAAAGCTATCTTCTTTTCCTTCCTTCCTTCCTTCCTTCCTTCTTTCTTTCTTTCTTTCTTTCTTTCTTTCTTTCTTTCTTTCTTTCTTTCTTTCTTTCTTTCTTTCTTTCTTTCTTTCTGTCTGTCTGTCTGTCTGTCTGTCTGTCTGTCTGTCTGTCTATCTTTTTTTTGTTCTCTGTTTAACCTTTCTAAGTCTGTGGAATTTTTAGAGAACTTAATTAACAGTCAAAAAAGTATTTCTCAAGCATTTTTTAAAAAAAGAACCTTTAAGCATCTGTAGTTCTTATGTAATTCTCCAAAATCGTTACAGAAACAAATAAGTTGTGCACGTTTCTTGTCTCTTTTGACAGCATTTTCAGAAATCCGTAATAATGTAATCAACTGCTCCAAAGATACTGACAGCAAAAATGCAGGATAGTGTCTAAATCCTATTGAGGTCTCTGATGATGAAGACCCACGGGAATTATTGCCATAGCATGTGCTACATCTCCATCTTTACCATCCCTAAGGCTAGGGATGGATGATATGAGAAGATTAGAACTTAAATAAGAATTTGATATGCTTTCGATAATAGCGTGTTTAGCATTCTTTGGACCTAGACAGAAAACCCACCACTCTAATGACAGAGGAAAGGACAAGGAACTACACCCCTCATCTCTAAAGAATTTAAAGCATGCAATTATATGCATTTTTTAAATGACAACCCTGGAAGGAAAAGGAAGCATTTTGGTATTAACTATGTGATTCTATAAAGTCTTTTTAGAACTTTGCATTTTTTTTTCACCTAAGACATGAATACACAATAAAATATTTCCCCGCCATCATAATCAATGTCACTCAAACTAATTTTCTTCCCTAAGTTACCTTCCTCTAATGCCAGTGGGTTAGTGAGGCTACAACGCTGAAGAGCTCTAGCTACAGGTAATGCTTCATTTGTATCCAGGCCCTGAAAAAGTAATTCTGGGTGTGTAAAAAATCTTAAATGTTTCTAAAAGGCCATATTCATTGAAGTCTTAGGATAAGTAGGATAAAGGAAAATGTCATTGCACATCCAGGCTTCATGCCTTTGATCCTCATTGCGAATATGCACCACTCTTTTGTTCTAAAATTTCAAAGATAACATATTCATTTCAGGGGTCCTTGGTGCTCTCTGAGCTTGCTCATTTTCTTGCAGATGTTTCATTACCAAACTAGGTAACATCATCCGAGCTAGTATTCATTTCATTTCTAAAGGAATGCAAACTTGACTTTAACAAATCCTGTGATGGCAAGAGTAGAACCTTGCAATTTAGTTTCAGAGGCCTGAAACTAAAAGGATGGGTGTTGTTGTCATTGTGTGTAATAGGCTCATTATTCTGCCCACTTGAAATCCTTCAAGCAAATGCTTGCATGGTGCAAATTATAGTGAAATCTGGCCACAGATTAAGCATCCACGCTGGATTTTAGCTAGATCTTTTCTGTATTTTTATGTTTGGGTTGGGCACAGATGACCATTTTCCCTCATATTTGCTGCTGATGTGCAAACAGATTTCCCTATCACATGAATCATTTGAGATAAGAGAAGTATAGCACCATATGAATGGATTACACTTGTCTCCATTGTCTATATGATCACTGATTCCTCTTTTTGTAACTCTAAGTGATCTCTGTAAAGTGAAGGTGTGGTTTCCCACCATGTTTTGGTTAACCAACACAGAATTATTCCATTTATTCGAGTTATAAGATGGACAGTGATGTCTTGATTTTCACAACCCAGTTTCCCTGAAGTTAGGTCAAATACAAAAATAAGATTTCTTGAGAGAGTTTCCCTGAGAGTTTTTCATATTAGGAACCTAGTGCAATCAGAGAAGGCTTAAGGACATAGATATACAGTATATATAATATGTAATAGAAACACAGGGCTTACTTGGAGCTCTCAGTGACTATTTAAATTGAAAGATGTTACCAAAATCAGTTTAATGTTTTTAAGTGTGCCCAGTATAACCAGAAGAACAGACATCTCTTTCCCAAATGAAGACCACTTTAGGGAAAATTTGAAGATGGACATTTGCAGAATGCTAGAAAGAAGGAGTTTTCTCCCCCTTCCCCCATTGCAGAGAACATTAGGGTATAATAATTTATTAAACAAAGATGAATGTTCAACATTTCATTCAAAATATATTCCAATAACAAACTGGGGGGTGGGAGGGGGGGAACCAGATTTTTGTGTAGCTAACAGTGACATGTATAAGAATAAATGTTCCTGTCATAATAATGTGATTATTTTCAAAGGGAACATTTGGTGTCCAAGAATAATGTTAATGAAAGTAACTGTACATATCTCTGTAAGTTTGTACTTCATGTATTTCTGACTGAAAGACAGAGAGGGGGAAAAATTAAAACAGCTTTTTTAAAAAAAATCTCAGTTAGTGCTGGATCAGCTCAATATGGGATTCAGGATTTGTTTCTTTGTATTTGCAGCAACAGTTCCTGTAACACTCCCAAACAATAGCTTAGAGTCACCTGATTTGTGTGGGGGACTCATCCTTAATCTTAGTTTCTCCCTGTTCATGGATGATTCTTCCTAGGCTTCTTCATATTGGGTTTTGGCAGTAACCCACAACATCAGCTCCAGGCAGCCTTGCCTTTGCATTTCCATTCTCCTGCAAAAAGTGAATGTGTGTTAGAGTTGGTGCCCTTTTAGATGTCTTCTCTGATGCCTAATGGAGGGATTGACACTTCTGCTTCACCAATCAAACTACATTCAGATACTGATGTCCCTGCTCTGAGTCATTTAGCAAAAAACATCATGTAGAGCACAGCTTTCAGATATGGTGACATTTTTCATACTTTGTCAACTCACTTATCATAATAGCTACGTTCATCAGTCAGAAGAGGAAAAATGTGAATTTGAAAGTTGTGAAAACAAAACAATGGAAATACGATAGATAAAAGAATGTTACAATAAACAAGGCCCAAATCTCACACCTAAATGAATGTTTCTTAATTTTGTAGTAACTTGGTTAGGGTTGGGGTTAGATTTTTATTTTTTATTTTAAAATAACCACGCTATTGCTTAGCCATATGGTTCAGTTGGACTGGTGATGTCTTTCATCCTATTCCAGAATATATTGTCTATGGTAATAAAACAGCCATTTTGTTGACAAACTCTACTTGGGATAATTTTAAATTCTAGAAAATTACTTAATCTTGTAGTACATTGCTTCAGTCATAATCATCCCCAACAAGGCAAATATCCTGCCTACTGAATTTGCTAAAAAGAATGAAAAAGTTCAATTCTGCCATTTAATAGCAGAATTGATAGATGAAACAATGGCATATCATGCAATGCTGCAGAAACACTTCCTGCTTGCAATACTTCCTGCTTAATGTAGCAAAGACAGTATTTCAGAATGAAGCAGACAAGAAAATTTAAAACTGCTCTTTGCAGACTGTACAATTAGCAGAGTCATTCATGATGACTGACACTGAAGAAAGTGTTTCTACTTCAGTAAAAAAAAGAAAAAATATGTAAAATGGATGCAAGCTAAATAGCAGGTCAATAAATAAGGTTCAGCAGATATTGGTGGGAAAACTCAATTACTAGCATTCAGTTGCAGTATTGATGTCTGCAAAATACTTTTGAGGCTAAAATCTTTACACTGCCTTGTCTAACTGTTCAGAATTTGTGGGTGATTACTGGAAATTATCTGTAGGAATTGGCATGATTTGATTTTATTGATCAATGGTAGGATCAGTAAATGATTTTATGTCATTAATAAAAAAGTAAAGAGTAAGATTTTAACAGTGCATTACTTTCTGCACGCTAAATTGGAGGGGAAAAATGTTTGTCTTGAGTTGAAAACTGTGCTAGATCTGAAATCCTGAAAATGGACTTAAAAGGTCATAGCTGTTTATCTAAATTTTTGAAAAAAATTAAAGAAATCATGTGAAGCCTCCTGCTCTTCACACAGGAAGAATTTTTATTGGATAATGCTTGGTCTAAAAGTAATTTGTTTGTTTGCTTATTTATTTGCTGTCATTACATGTTGCTCCAATCCTTCAGTTTTATGTATTCTATTCTATGAAGCGGATAGCAACTATAATGTGCATAACAATAATATCATGTTACATGTTTCCAAGCCACAGTAGAAGACTCCATTTAAATAATTTCCCAAGGTTTAAGAGGAGCTTTGTTTGTCATGTATCTATCACCAAAGATTGTAGGAAAAAACAGCTTTTAATAGCCTTTCCAAATTGAAATTGTGTTCAATTTGGAACACATTCATCTTGGAGAATATTGTTCCACAGAAGAGACAACAGCTGAAAAGGTTCCCCTGTAAGATCCCTGAAGATGACATTCATTGTGAGATGGGAGCCTGAGGATGCCTCTTCTACCTGATTTTATCAGTTAGGCAGACCAGTTGGAACTTATCTTAATGAATATCTTTAAAATTCCAAGACAGACTAAGCTTTTTCTTTAGACAAAATTAGTGCTCTAAGAATGAAGTCTAAAAAAATGAGACTGTGTAAATGAAGGTTGGCATTAGGGACACATTCCCAAATGTTACTGAAGCAAACAGTGATAAGGCCATAACACTAATTGCTTAGAAATTTGAAATCCTGGAAAAGAAAGTTCCATGCCCTTTTCCAAACATATTGATTGGTAAACTATGACATCAATTGAAATCCCTTTATTGAAGCAACAGCATATGAAGCCCAGCTTTGTCTCATCTACCAATCAGGGGAATTAGGGTATAATACATGTAATGATGACAATTTAAAGCATGTAAGTATTCTTTATGAATTCTGGAAACAGATAAAGATTAGAGACTTCAGATTGCAAAAACCTCTAGTAATATTTATACAATCATCAACATTTCCCAGTGCAAGCCAGGATTTTCTACCTTCACTAATACAAATACTACAAAATAATAAATGGCCAAGGAAGACATGAGACAATGTTTGCCTATTACTTGGTCAAATATCAAAAAGCTGTGTAAATCTTATCAAGCCCAAGAATCTGACTAAACAACAAAAGAGAAGTAAAATCCCAGTAGGTTTCTGTTTGCCTATTGTTTCACTGTAATTTTAAATTGGAAATACAGTATATGGGACGTTCAAGTATTTATGAAAATTGAACAATTTTGAAAGATGTTGATTTATTTGCAATGTCTTTTATTGAATTTGCAATTGCGACAAGGTATCTTCTGAAAATAAACATTTTCCTTAGGCTTAGCCTTAGATCTATACCAGTAGTCCCCAACCTTTGCAGCTTAGTGGCCCAGCTGAGGGGGGAGGAAGAGGGGAACTGGGTGCATAAGTGGTTGGGTGGCACATACACATATGCAGCTTAACTTGTGTGAGTGACAAGCCAATGCCATGCACATGTGAGCACTGCTCGACTTGTACTCGTTGAGCTGCACACATGTATGTGCACACACGTCGACTCTCCGTTTGTGCAAGTTGAGCTGTGTGCATGCATGTGCACTGGCACCACTCATGTAGCTCCGTTCTGAATAGGCCACTGTCCAGTAGTGGACTGTGGCCCTGGTCTATATAGTTTCAATACGATTCAGTAATTCAATTTTATGATTGCAAAATATGTTCTTGAAATAATGACAACCATGGAAAAGGGCATATATTTAGGATACCCTCAGTGAAAATCAACTGAGAACTACTACCTTAGGGAGAGAATAAATCAGTTTTAGGATCAGAATTGTAGAAAGCTGCGAATACAATTATGGCAGGGTATAAGTAGCCTGTAATTATTTAAGCCATCAGGTATTGAAAACTTTTAAGAATGGAAGCAATGGTAGGATTCAAATAATTTAACAACCGGTTCTCTGCCCTAATGATTTCTTCCAACAACCAGTTCATAAAGCTGCTCAGAAAGTTAACAACCTGTTCTCCTGAAGTGGTGCGAACTGGTTGAATTCCACGACTGGATGGAACAAGTTCAAAAAGTGTGGCAATTGAAGGAATACTAAGAAAATAGGAGCTATTAATTGAACTTCTAAATCTTTAGAGCAGTCCAAGAGTATCCACAACGATGGTCAACAGCTTCAAAATGGTGAGCACAACTGAGTGGGCAATCTGTTTCTTAACATGTATCATACCCACATTGGTTACCCATGAAAAGGGGTGAGGCTTTCATTGCCTGGTCATGCATATTATGTTGATGCCAGTGACTATTACTGCAAATGTCCCTGGTGCCCCTTTTCCCAACCTGTGCCCTCAGTTTTTCAGTTCTATTTTATTTATTTTTATTGCCAAAATCTCCAAATTGTCTTAACATCTGGAAAAGCCTTCTGAGAAGGGTTGCACCTTAACTTATTTGTCACAATGATAACATATTTGCAATGTTCAAGGTAATGTTTTCATTTCAATTTTTCTCCAAATACAACATTCAAAATGTGCAACTGTTTGGCATGCATCTCTGATGACAAATGTACAGAGGCAGTGGCTGTCTCCCAAGGCTGAAAATAAATGGCATACAATTCACTGCCTGTGATGGTTGTAACCTTCCATGAAAATAACATACAAATTATCTATCAAAAATGCATTTTCCAAAGCATTAGCCACACATTTAATTTTTACTATTAAGCATAAAGCTGATAAAGAATGAGGGCATATGTTGAAGTATGTTCTGTGAGTGGAATGCTTATTTTTAATGAACACAATCTGGAAAATATTATTATTGTTATTGTTATTATTATTGTTATTATTGTTATTATTATTATTATTATTATTAATGCTGCAATACAGTACAAGTAGGAACAGCTAACCTGAGCCACTGTGCAGATCTTGCATCCTTCTCATTTATTGCCCAAATAGCAGAATTCAGTAAAAAAAAGTTTCTTCCTTGATCCCGTAGAGCACATTCTACAAGGAAAAGCATATTTAGAAGATACATATTATTTTGTAACCAGAGAATGTGTTGAGATAGCCATACCATAAGTTGATGGCATGGGAATAGCAATAGCAATAGCACTTCGATTTATATACCGCCTGATAGTGTTTTACAGAACTCTCTGGGTGGGTTTACAATGTCAGCATATTGCCCCCAACAATATGGGTCCTCATTTTACTCACTTCAGAAGGATGGAAGACTGAGTCAACCTTGAACCCATCAGGATCAAATTCCAGGCAATGGCAGAAATTGCCTGCAATACTGCATTCTAACCAGTGGTGGGCTGCTGGTGGTTCAGACCAGCTCACCCATACCAGTAGTTATGACCAATGGCTGGGCCTGCCCACCCACCCAGGTGCTATCCCATCTTATAAATCAGTGGTAGCCAACCTGTGGGCCGCGGTCCACTGGTGGGCCGTGAGAAAATTTTGGTGGGCCGCAGAGAAATCTCACCCCCAGAGCACCCCCCAAAAACATTTAATCCAGGCTGCGCAAAAACACAAGGCTGCTCAGCCCACATGGCCCGTGGGAACCCTCCCCACCCACTCACTCCTTACCCAGCAAACTTGTCTGCTAAGTTGCTATTTTTTCTTTTTCTGACCATCATCTGTTCTGCTGTTCCGGGAGTTTTAGATTAGCTAGGAAGCAGGAAATGGTTGGATTTCTTGCTTTCTAGCTAAGCATAGCCGAACCTCCCTTAGGACTGAAGGTTTGCTTGCAAGCAAATTCAGTGCAGACTCACGGCAAGCAAATCTGAGAGACTGAGCTAGCCAATGGCAGATAGAAAGATCACTGAATGATTCTGTGAGCAACTAATCTGCCTGCTTTGCCTGATTTTGGATAAAAGTTGCTTTTTTATAAAAATTCAATATTTACATACATGGTGTGTTGTGAATTAATTTTGTGAGTTTGCTTGCTAGCAAATTTTATGTGACAGACTGAGCTAGCCAATGGCAGATTCCCATGGTTTTGCAGCCATGGGTGAAGGGAGCGTGTGCGTGCATGCTCACAGTTTTGGTCCTGCACTAGGTGAATCAGTTGTTAAAGTATATGCAGCTCCCCTCTGATTCTAACCATTGTGCCACCAGGGCTGGTATAAATGGTATAAAGCTTTAATATATTAAGGGCTATGGACAGGCCAAAGACGGTGAGAGCAGAAAGAAACTCCAAGCATATGTTAAATCATTCATCATGTGAATAACCCTTTTCTAATTTGTGCAATGCATCAACAGTAACCCTGGCAGCATCTTCTGCAATTAACGTCTTCATTTTGTTTCACTATAATGATATTTCAGCACACACAGTAGACTAGCTGAGAAAGACTGGCATCTTCATCACAGCTGGAGGATATGAAAAAGACTTAAGAGAATGAATGATGAATTGGGAGCTCCAGTCAGTTCAGTAAAATGAAGCATACCTCAAGAATTGGCTGTCTGCCATCAGTTTTAATTTGACTACTCCTTTCAAGAGAGATTTGCCATATGGCATCCTATTGTATGCAAAACAAGAAAAGCTAGAAAATGAGTTAGTTCAGAAATGTATGTAGAAAGTTACACCAATGTCTATTAGAAACAGGACTTGTGATACTTCAATCCTTGCTGTGGTCCCCAGAGACACTGGGGAGCCTATCAAAAGATGCCAAATAAACTTCATCAACAGAATTTGGGGAAGCAAGATAAGACTGTATCAAGTCCTGCAATGGATCCAATTAGGATTGGTTCAAGACTGTGAAACAGTTTGAAATCAATCCTAACTGGATGGAGTGAGGGCAGTTAATGAATGGAATCTTCTTTCCAAATTGATCGGAATTTGATTAAGTGTGTTATAGGGCTTCAAAACAATCCAATTGAAAACTGTTATAGAACCTGATTGGACATAATATGAGGCATGATGAGAGGCCTACCTGTCACTGTATATCTGGGAGGTGTTTAGTAGTTTTTCAAAATTTATCAGTTGCTGTCCACTTTACATGGAGGAAGCTGTAGTTGGAATATCTTCCCTGTCTCCAGTCCAATCCTCTCTCTTTTATTTGCTTAGCCATATGATGTAATATATGAATTATACAACATAGCTTCAAGAGAATTCAGACATTGGGATAATTTACTATTACAAATTTAATGCACTATTCAAAGCAGCTTATAAATATCTATTTTCTTTATTCAATATTCAAGCTAGAGTACTTCTATAACTAATGTTGCTTCTCCTTCAGTAATATCTACTTATGCTAGACTGTCTGTCTGTCTGTCTCTCTCTCTCTGTGTGTCTCTCTCTCTTTCCCTCCCTCCCTCTCCCTTCCTCTCTCTCCACAAGTAATTTAGGGCCCAGAATAAAATATATATTGTTTGAAATGGTGAGTTTAGCTGAAGGTCTGACCTAGATAAAGTCTTGCTAAATTATTATTGCCAACATAAATATTGCTCCTAGAAATATATTCCTCAGCAGGACATCAGGGGACTGAAAAAAAAATCGCAAAATGGTGCAACTTATCTCAAAAAATAAACAAGCCACTGGGAGATAAAGAAAGTTTGGAAAAGAGGGGAAATGTTTCCATTCATTTTTGAATGGCAACCTTTGACTTAACAAAGCAAGAGCTATATTGATTCAGCTATTGCAACAGTCAGGGAAACTAGAACTAATGGCAAACATTAGATCAGTTGTAAATGAATTTCTTAGTTCCTTACTTATTACTTAAAGGGATTCTATGAAGAAATAAAGCACTCCAGCACTTATGGATGACATTACAGAAAACGACTATTTCTAAATCACCGCAGGCTGAATTTGTATTGGAAGGGGTTCTATCATCTGCCTCTGCTGTTGAATTCTAGGTATAGAGTAACAAAGCAATGCTAAAAATATATTCTGATTGGATATCCTGCAACCTTTTGCCAAAGTGTCTCAATCTAACAACAGAAGAAAATATTTGTAGCTTAAGGTTGAACTGTGGGGTCCTTGGTGCTCCCTGAGCTTGGTTGTTTCCTGTAGACACTTCAATGCATTGATGCTGTTACCTAGTTTGGTAATAAAATGTCTCCAAGGACCCCCTCATTTCAACTCCAAGCTACAAATATTCTCCTTCATTAGAAAATAACCAAGCACAGAGAGCACCAAAGACCCGCAACTCATTAATCTGCATTGCAGGTCAGCATGTACTCTTATCGGACAGTCCTCCTGCTGCTGTGCCTTCCCACTTTTTTATTTCAAAAAAAGTAAGTTTAAATCAATATATACATCTAAATACAGCAGAACAATGGTCTTTAAAAATAAAAACTCCTTTCATGCAAGCCATTTTCAGTTTCCATAATTAGAATGCTTTTCCTTTACCATCACTTAACACACTAAGCATTTTATCTATATATAATATAGATATATTTATATCTATAATATATTTATAGTATATATAAAGGTTTTCTTGTTTGCAGCTAAGGGCTCTTTAAAGAAAAATAAATGCACGATTCTTCCATTTTTTGCTTTTTCCAGCCTTTTTAGTTCAAGTAATGATGTTATAATTACTTGATTATAACTTGATATATATATAAGGGACATGGTGTCTCGGTGGTTAGAATGCAGTGTTGCAAGCTAATTCTGCTGACTGCCAGCAGTTCGATTCTGACCTGCTCAAGGTTGACTCTGCCTTCCATCCTTCCGAGGTCAGTAAAATGAGGACCCAGATTGTTGGGGGCAATAGGATGACTCTGAAAAGCCACCCAGAGAGTGCTCCAAACCACTATGAAGCGGTATATAAATCTAAGTGCTATTATTATTGCCATACTAATGTTGATGTTGTAAGCCACCCAGAATCACTCAACAGTGAGATGGCCAGCATATAGATTTAATAAATAAATAAAATAAGAGATTGTAGAACAATGAAACAGTCAAACCCAATATTTTTTCCCAGCTACCTGAAGGAAAACAAAAGGTAATTACAAAAGAAATGCCTTTTCCTGGGTTTCAAACCAACAGCTTCGTACATATCAGGCAAATTTCTTAACTTCAGTGTTATTCTAATATTAGTAGCTTCCCTTACATTAGTGTTGCCCCAGTTGAGGGAAATACATTCTCTGCAAAGTAACCACTACACTGCTGGAATAAGCTGCAAGGCAGTCAAATGCCCCCCCTTCCCCTCCCCAAAGCAATCAGGGAAAACCACAGTAGGAAAATACAACTGGTGGCCAAATTAACTATGTATTGAAGCTGAGTAAAAGTGATGTCCTGTCTTTCTAACCTCAAAACCTATGCTGTTTGGGATATGATGGAACCAGGCAATGCAGATAAGGCCTGAGAAAAATAGTTCTTCCCTTCAAGCATTTCTGGACAAATTTAGAAAATGCTAAAGATAGCAATATCATAAATATGAAACCTGTCTGAATGCTTTAGAGATGAGGAAGCTGATAAAGCTACTGTCTGTTAATCTCCTCCAATGGCCAGTTTGCACAGGAAATTTAAATAATGAAACTAATAATTATTCCTTCTAATTGGAATGACTCCAATGTAACTAGAATGTCTGAAAGACAACTACACTTTGCAGGAAAATTGCAAGCAAAAAAGGATAAATGTATTTAATTATGCTAACTCTTTCAATAATTAACACCTTATAGGTAAAGCTGTTAGAAACAGTGTCAGAGTGAACATAACTCAAAGCAAGGAGAATTGTAAACTGGCACCATGGAGATATTGGCATTCTCTGTAAAATGACAAGTACTTGTTCAATATGATTTGGCTGATACAATTATCTACATTCACTATCATCAAATTGAACAAAATTCTCAGCAGAAGTGACTGGATAACATAATAAAAGAATATATGCATTTCCTATAAGCAACTTTTTATAAATTGTAGTATATGTTATATAGCCTCCTAAATGAAACAATTGAAACATCTCTGGATATATACCAAAGCCAGCTTTATTACAGTCCTTTTCATGACTTAGATTAAAGACTACAGATATATCGTCACCATATTGCCAATAAAATATTTATAAATAAATATTAATAAAATCTACCCTGATTCTAACCATGCTGCCAGTTTTTAATACAGACATCAAAGCAGATTAACCCTCAGTCTTTGGTACATGAAATCAATTTTCCTTAAAATAAAAATATAAATGCTACCCATATAATGTACTTATTCATAAAGTAATACCACTCAATAATGTGACTCTAGATGGCAGAATTAATGTTCAAAATTTAGATCTGTGACATTTCCTCTTGATTTTAATTGTCTGCTTATTTTTAGCAGAGATTTCATTGAAGTTTAACCTTAACCTTGATTTTAGCCCATTTTTCCTGAAAATATTGCATGTAATTATTATCCAAGCATAAGATTCTAATCATAATATGAATCCCCTATAAAAATTCATACTGATTACACTTTCCCTGCTTATTTTTAACATAGACATCCATATAGATTAACCCTAACAATTGGGAATAATATATTCATTGGCAATAGATTAAGTTTAGGGTTTCGGTTAAGCTACTTTGTGTCTTTGCTCCAACAGAGTGAAATATTGCATATTTATTGGATGGTAGTGTTATGTTCATATTATAATTAAATTTCATGCTGTTTTAATTACTATAGAAAATATTTTTAAGATGATGGTCTGTGCTAAACACTAGAAGAATGGTTAGAATTTAGGTGATTTTTTTCATGGATAGTGATAATCTTGTATTTATATTAAGTGATTTGTTCATATTATATTAAATGTATATTAATATATACATATATTAAATGTTTGTTCATATTATGTGTAGTCAATTTATTTCTATTAATGATTAGAAAAATATTTTGTTTGGCTGTAGGCTGAACTGAGAGATAGGATTAATGTAAAGCTACCTTGATGTTTGTACTAAAAGTTAACTTAATTATTAGAACTGGGGTGAAGAGGTATGGTTACCTATCCATAATACAGTATTCCTTGATTTATGATTACAACTGAGTGTGCACTTTCTGTTGTTAAGTGAGACACTCGTTAAGTGAGTTTTGCCCCATTTTACAACCTTTCTTGCTTCAGTTGTTAAGTGAATCATTGCAGTTGATCAGTTAGTAATTCAGTTGTTAAGTGAATCTGGTTTCCCCATTGACTTTGCTTATCAGAAGGCCACAAAAAGTAATCATGTGACCTTGGGACACAGCAATAACCATAAATATGAACCAGTTGCCAAACATCTGAATTTTGATCACGTGACTATGGGGATGCTACAAAAGTTGTAACTGAAAAGTGGTCAAAAGTCACTTTTTTGATTGCCGTTGTAACTTGGAATGTTCCCTAAATGAGCTGTTGTAAGATGTACATAACCTGTACATAACCATAATATCTAATCATATAATGGTTAGAATTTTGTGCTAGGTTAATGATTATGGAAGAGAGACAATAAACTGGATTGGTGTAAACCCTCATTTGAAGTCATTTCTCCAACTTTGCATCCAAGTCTTCTTTATAACTACATGATCACAACTTTTTGATGCTACATTTAGTATCTTTGCAATCTACTATAGAATATTTCATTATCTTCTACTGCATTTGTAGTAGGTGCATTTATTTAATATTGATTTTGGCAGAAGATCACTAATTCTATTAGATATTGATTTTATTATTTCATAAGGTATAGCTGAACACATATTTAATAACTTCCTATTTGAGTATAATTGCCATTCCATTCTTTTGTATGGATTCATGGGCTGAACTCTACATTGTGTGATCATGTAATTCAGAAAGGCCTAACACATCCAATTTGACATATTTCATTTCCACAATTATAGTTTCAGGTTTTCTTAAATGATATATTTCACATACTTTGCTTCAGTTGGGTACTTGTTCAAAGGGAGAAATTCCTTTTCAATACCAGCATGGTCCATCATCACCCTTCCTTTGAGCTGACCACACGGTATCATCACCTCTAGTTCAACATATATAAATCTGATCTTCTCTACTATTTAGAGGAATCCATCACAATCTGGAAGTCTTATCATCTGGTTCCAAAAAACATCTAAATATTAGTCCTATTCTGTTTTGTCCCCAAAAAAGCACTAAGTCAATTCTGAGTCCCAGCAAAAACCTCTTTTTATTACATTAATGCGAATTTATTTCATTCACAGTCAGCCACTGGCTTGGCAAACGGTCTTGCGAAGATACACTAATTAGCTCAGACCTTTATCAATCCTGGAACGGTGCCCAATAAATAGTTCCACACTCAGTGCTGGCAGGAAAGGGCTGGGTTACAAGACAAATCTTCATGAGGTAAATGAACAAACGAATGTATGAGCTAGTTGGTTCCTGCAAAAGCCCCCTCCCATTTTGCTTCTCTTTTAATCCTGATGGGAGGGGCCATTCATTCTCCACCTGTGGCATTACTCCCACGTTGATCCTGAATTCTTAATTGTGCCTTCGTTTTGGCAGCTCTGCACATGAGCAAATTGGGAATTGGTTCCAGAAGCTTCCCCGCCTCACTGCTGTCCAAGCCCGAAGGTAGATAATGACTGCTAGTCTGCCCTGGCCCCATCTCTGCCTCTGATGCAGAGCCCTCATCCAAGTCTTCCTCAGCCTCCAGGAATGGCCCGGATTCCTCCCCAACCTCCTCACTACTGTCCGACTCTGCTGTCAGCTCTGCCAGGTGCCAGCAGGCCACAACATATTCAATGTTCTTGGTAAACAATAAAGAAGTGATTTGTCATTGCTTTTTTTCAGGTTGATTTTGAAATCAATTTGGATTCACAGCATCACATTGCCATCCTTTGATGTTTCATGATATTTTTCCCATTCATGGAGCTGGGGTAGGCTTGGCCTGTACATGATGCATCCAGCCCATGGGCTGTCAGCTTGACATCCTAGTTTACAATATCAGCATATTGCCCCCAACAATATGGATCCTCATTTTAGTGACCTCAGAAGGATGGAAGGCTGAGTCAACCTTGAGCTGGTCAGGATTGAACTCCTGGCAGTGGAAAGAATTAGCCTGCAATACTGCATTATAACCACTGTCTTCTACTGCTATCAGGCCTCTTGATAACACATATGATGGATTTATCTTGAACACTTAAAATTTCTAAACATTACAGCTACATGAGACAAGTATGAGAATGGATCATTCAAATATTACAAGGCCTAAACTAGCTGCCAATATTTTATTTCAATTCAAGAAACTGAATTGAGGTATTGACAACTGGTAGCCTTGGAGCTGCGTGAAATTCCAAAGACCTTAACTGTAGCCTCTACAATCCCAAATTGTTCTTAAATTGTTAATAATTTCTTCTTTTTCACACTAAGCTTAAATATATGATGTAGGCATAACGTTAACTATATTTCATTCTAATTAAGTTTAATTGGAAATAGAACTGATGTTTACCTTTGCTCTTTACCAGTTGGGATATGTGTACCCAAAAGTGACAATTAAAGGCCAAATGCAGGTTTCAACTTAGATGAAACTACACAATCCTGATGTCATGCCCCCATGGAAGTCTGACTCCAAGGAGGAAGACAAACAGCTGACAGGGAGTGGGAGAGGGGCTCTGTTGGTTGTGGAGGAAACTGGGGAAGGGCAAAGTCAGGCTGGGCACAACAGGGGAGAGGTAGAACAAGGGAGAGGGGATTCAGAGGAAAACCAAGGCCCACCCCCTCTTCTTCCTAGAGCATGCAGGGAAAAACAGAGAAGAAAGCAATGTGGGTTGCATGGCTTATGAGGAGGAAAGGGCCCAGATTCCCTTCACAAGGCACACCTGGGGATGGAATTTAAAGGAGTTGATGTAGTGTTGGCTGCTGTTATCACACTTCCTGGTATCCTCCCAACTGGTTTGATTTACTGCCATGTTACTTCACTTCTGGAACTCCTTATCTTGCCCTGCCAGATTTATTACCTTATTTTGCCTTGTTGGATTTATAATTTAAAGTTTTCTGTTTACAATGTTTGGATTGGAATATCTGCAGCCAAAGGCTGTTGCAGGTTTGTAGGAGAGTTTTTTCTCCAACTGGGACATTGGGGGCAAAGTTGGAGCTAATAAAGGGACCCATACTTATTCTCTGGCTGAGTTGCCTTTGTGCCAAGCCCTGGGTCATCACACCTGATAAATAAATAAATATTACAGTAATGCTATAAAATGCATGGACTGCATGCAGCCTAGGAGCCATTCAATGTTCTTGAATCTTCCTTTTCTTTTGATCCCTGTTTGATCAATATTGAAAAATGAAGGCATTGTAAGCCCTAGAATAGACAGTTTACAGAATTGATTGATCCCTCATTTAAATTGCATCCTCTGGCTGTTGCTTCCTTTTTAGAGAAACCAGAGAGACCTAAACTTTTATAAACTAACTGTCAGAACTGCTGACAATTTCTCAGTCAGAAATCACTCAGCCAAAACTGAGGGAGGTCAAGAGGTTGGTTTCTGACTTTTAAGGGAAGAACCTGGTGCCACAGCGTGTGTGGGAGATGAACTGTAATTCATGTCTGGTGGGGGGGGGGAATTCTGTAGTAAGTTGTAGCACATCAATTGCCTGATACTAATGTTAAATGGGTACAGTATCTTTTCTCTTCTGAAATGTCAGGGGAATTAATTGCAAAGTTAAAGGAGACCCCAGCTCTAGGGAAATAATGGAAAAAGCCGAGGTTCAATAGAACCTCAGGACAGATTTACTAAAGTTTACTGATGAAAGCTGTTTTGCAATCATATGGAACAAGAGAAAAAAAAAACCCCGTAATGCAGGGGTGTCAAACTCGTAGCCTACAGGCTGGATGTGTCACACCATGGCCATATCCATGCCCGGTTTAGCGAAGGGGGAAAAAGTTGCAATATGTCATGTGATGATGCCATGACAACGCAAGTTTGACACCCCTGCCCTTGTGAGATTTAGAGACAGTTTCTTTCATCCAGGAATGACTGAACGTCTGAAAACTCATTGTCAATCCCACACCAAGTGTATGAGACCCAAGAAATAGTACAAAATACCCCTGGAATGAATGTGTTTCTCAGGCCACATTTCTGCTGGTTGCTGGTTCCCCCAGCAAATCCTGGCAATTACTGATTATGCAACCAAATATGCTGAGGAAATCTCTTCACATATAATTATTGCAATAGGCATTACTGATGAGTGGCTGAAGCTGTTAAAAAAATGCTGACATACCTGATGAAATTCTCACTTATTGAGCCATAGACATTGAATCTGTGCTGCTGATTTGGTATAATGGGAGTCCAAACTTCTTTTCATTCTTAAAACAGATTAAATTGGTGGAGAAATTAATTCAGAATAATGTTTAGAATGAACACCTCAAGTGATCCAAAGAACTGATATATGTGGCTTCCTTATATTTGTATATATGTCAGATCAGATAATCAGAGTTGGAAGAGACCTTATGGGTCATCTAGTCCAACCCCCTGCCCAAGTGGGAGACCATTTCTGACAAATGGCAGTCTAATCTCTTCTTGAAGGTCTCAAGTGGTGGTGCTCCCACAACTTCCAAGGGCAAGCTGTTCCATTGGTTGATTGTTCTAACTTTCAGAAAGTTTCTCCTTATTTCCAGATTGAATCTCTCCTTGTCCATCCATTATTCCTTGTCTGGCCTTCAAGTGCTTTAGAAAATAGCTTGCCCCTTCCTCTCTGTGGCAGCCCCTCAAATATTGGAAGACTGCTATCATGTCTCCCCTGGTCCTTCTCTTCACTAGACTATGTTGCACATAGAGAGGCATCATAGACATTCACAGGCTTCAGTCCTTTTGAGCTATCTATCAAGGTTCTGAGTAATGTACCCAAGACATTCAGCATTCCAAGACTTTCAGCTTTCTCAATTTTATTGAGTACATGATGTCATTTTGGCATGAATGAAAATAAATCCAGCTCTAAATATTTCCCATGGTTTCAGTATAATTAAAGAAAAAGATAATTCGCTCCCTCATGGTCACAGGTCGCATTGTCTAATTAGATGTTCTGGCATCTCCTTGGCAACTCCCCTCAGTCTCTGGCCAGCACCTGTTGAGATGACCTCGGTTCCCAGGAGATAATCTGTTGTTGTTGTCTGGGCCTGACATTCCCCTCCCACATTGTATAGCAATCTGAGAAATGGTATGATGGCTATGGCAGATGGCCTGATCCATTTCAAAGTTGACACTACCATTGAGACGCATTTAGTGAGAAGGCAAACTATGGTTTTCCTCCTTGTGCAATGCTCCTTATCACTTACAACAAGGGTGTCAAACTTGCAGTCCTCAGGCCAGATGCATCACACACAGGCCACACCATAAAGTGGAAACTTAAAAAAAAAAAATTAAGAGCTGGACTTTTTTTTGACCCTCTCCCTCTTGCAGCTATCACCATGTCCTCTTTCTTGCAAAGATATTTCCTAAATGATTTTTTTTTTCCCACTGGAACAATGAATTTTTTTTCTATTGGTTCATAGTGCCCTTCATGTTGAAGCTGTTTTCCCTTCTGTTTCCTGGTTCCTGTTGTCTTACTTACCTTCATTATATTGTGAACCATTTTCTTGTAATTCTATATTGTGTTTAATCATTAGGTTTTTTTTTGTTTGTTTGTCCCTGGTGATGCTTTAGCACATGTGTTAGTCAAAGTGTTTTCAAAATGTTTATGAGCATCTGCTCTCCTGAAGGATGGAAACACATAAATGTTATAACTGTGGAATTTCTTCCAGTGAATGGCTTCCCTGGTAACAGTAGGACATTCCACAATACATTTTTATATTTCTTTAGTATTGTTTCCAAAACCAGATTAAAGATTTATGACCCCCCCAAAAAAAGAAGTAGTTGTGGGAAAAACAGAACTGGCTGTAGTGCTTAACTGTGTGTGAAATATAAATTATATCAATTGCTCCTGAGGGATTGCTAATAAGAGCAAATGTTATCTTATATTACGATTAGCAAATGAATCTTTTAACTGGAGAAGCTGTTTGTTTTCGCCCCATGCTAACCTCATTCAGTTTTAAATCAAATTAGATTAAGACCTTGCAGATAAAGAATGAACTCCTGCTGTTCTTCCTTCACTTCAAATATGCCTAAAACATCTTTATTGTGTCTTTGAGATTACTGATAGTGGGACACTAGGTTTTTAAGCAATACTTTTCCCTGTGGTATATTAGTGAAGAGGCTTCTTGCTAGTAATTAAGAAAAATAACTCCAACTTTGCATGGCAGACAAACCAAATACAAACCAACACAAAAGCTAGAACAACATAGGCTTTTGGAAAGTTTGTTTACTATCACACACACACAAGCAGAAAGGCAAAGATTTGTTACTCTTATTTTCACTTGCTGCTCAAACTGAATTGAATATGGATTTATTCATTTAATTGAATGTTCTACTTTGTGTTTATGTATTTATTTAATTTAGTTTGGTTAGTGCCTAGGCAAATATGTTTGTATATAGGCATACTGAATATAGCAGTGAATTCAACTAGCAGGAATGATGTGAAAATCTGCAGGATGCTGGGTACCTTATCACAATCCAAGCTCCATTCCTTTTATATGCCTACATATGAGCAAGGTGAATAACAGAATAACAGAGTTAGAAGGGATCTTCTAGTTCAGGGGTCTTCAAACTTGACAACTTTAAGACTTATGGACTTCAACTCCCAGAATTCCTTCTCCATCCATGTTAGCTCAGGAATTCTGGGAATTGAAGTCCACAAGTCTTAAACTTGCCAAGTTTGAAGACCCTTGTTCTGGTTCAACCCCCTGCTCAAGCAGGAAATTCTACACCATTGAATAAAGATGTTTATTCACCTTGCTAATTTTTACATATATACAACATGGATCCTTGCCTCAGCACCAGCTATTTAATGAATAATAAGTTTATATTCTAGCTCAGGATGATGCCTGAATATGAAATTAATTAAAATAATTCAGGGCAGATTTTTGCTCCTTCAAAGTGAAGCAGATGGTTCAAATTTGCTCTGCTCAAATGCAAAGATCTCAGGGAGGTTTTCTGAGGTTAATAGGTAGCTGTATTGAAAAATTAGAAGTTGATATAAAGCGAAGGGATATTAAAGGATTGTGAACATGTTAGGAAACAAAGTACAAATTAGTGTTAACAACAATAACATGATCTTAGTGATATTGGAAAAATTAAACTGGTTGCCCCATGAATAGAACACTACTAGAAAGTCTTAGGGCTGGATATGGAAAAAGGTAATAACAATGTTGCCAGGACAATTACAGAAGTCAATGTAATATTATCCAAACTGCCATTTCCATGTAACAAAGTAGAAGAAATTCACTCTTACAAATTGCCATTTTTCTTTGCGGTAGCCTACTTATTAATTTTCTACAGACATTTAAACATTTATTTTTTTTTTTTAAATTACATTTATATTCCGCCCTTCTCCGGAGACTCAGGGCGGCTTACAGTCTATGGAGCACCATGCTAAGTGCTCAGCAATAGCCTTCATTCCATTGTATATGCCTGCTTATTAGTAGGGCTTTTTGGCCCCCCTAAGCGGCATTTTTCCACCCATTTCCCAATCTTTAGTAAACATTCTGTCAAGACATCCATATTCATCTACATTTTTGCCATTTGCAATTGTTCCCTCCCTCTTCTTTGTCAAGCATAACTAATGTGCTGTTCAGTATATTAATTTTCAGATCCATGCTCCTCATTGCATCATACAGTCTGGAGAGGAGGTTTGCCACATCTCCAGCTTACCTCCACACAAAGACATCTTGCTAAACCCTTTAAAGAAATATGTTCCTTTCATCTTACCGCTGTCTCATCCCAAGACTGCTTTAGAACATCCCAAAGTTATTTCTACTTCTTCCCTGGGTAGAAATGGTATCTTCCTTTTTTTGACACAACGTTTACCAATGACCCAAGGGGATAATGGAGTCAAAGACTGTTACTTTTTAAAGGTTCTATTAGCCATGTATATTTATGGTAAGCTTGCTATGTCCTCTGTCTGGTTCTGGCATTTTATTGTCATTTTGTCTGGACAGCAGGACAGGCCATACATCTAACTTCCAAAACCCATCTTTTTGTGTGTCTGTTTCCCAAACAGGAAATATGATTTTCAAGGTAGTCAGCAATCAACTTCCCTTATACCTTTTATGTTAAGTTGAATGCATTCAAGAAGGCTTTCATCCTTGTGTTTTAGTTTGTTTTGCATTTCTATAGAGTTATAGTTATTTCTTATGTATTATGCAACTCCACTTCCTCATTTATTAAGTCTGTTTCTTTTGAACAATTTAATTCTTTCTAATACATTCCAGTCATGGATTTCATCCCACTAAGCTTCAGTAATGGCAACAATGTCATATCTGCTCCCATGTACTAAGACTTCAAGTTCACCCTGTTTGTTCCTCATACATTGAGCATCAGTGTATAGGCACTGGAATCCTTTTTGACTGAACCTATGTTTGCTTCCTACATCTCTTATTTTGTATCAGAGTTCCCAGTCTTTCTAATCACTTGGTTGCTTGTGATAATGTTTATGCTTGGGATTATTATTGGTCTCCCTTCTCCTCTGATTTTAATTTAAATAGTTTAAATGTATGCATTTGAAAGATAGAGAGTAGACACTTCTGTGGAAGCTAGGCATCTGATGGCTTGTGAAGCCCAAGTCCAGATGGTTAGATGGCAAGTCCAGAAAGCAGTACCCAATTACTGGAGAACATACTTCCAGCACCTGGAAGGGGTCAATAGGAGCTGGGCAGTTCCCACTCCTTGATAAACAATAGTTTTAAACTATTAAAGTGGTTCAAAATCCTGAAAATACCTGTGGAACATTTATTGAAAGCATTTTTTGAGGAATTGAATGTTTGCTCCCAAAGAGGATAGGAAATAAAGATACAAGTCAAAAATACACAGTTTCAATGAATCTAGTTGCTAACATTTCCCATATTTATTGGGCAACACTATTATATTTAATGTCATATCAAAAGCTAGTCATATATTGTGGCAGGTACCATTATCTTCCAACCATTCTTGTATTACATTATTAACAATACAAAGAAACACATATAAACCTTTACAGTATCCTGAAGAGAACATGAACTCAGTTGGAGAATTTAATGAGGAAGTTTATCATCCCCAACTAATCGGAATAATAGGAATAAAGGCATCCTAGAAGGTTAGAGAAGATATATCTATTTCCTGCATGGTACAGTTAAATGTTACCTCCTAAATGGAGACCCTGAAGGACTACCCATGGTAAGATTGGGCAGAATTGGTATGCTGCAGAGTCCATTAATTAAGGAATGCCATTTATCCATATGTAGGAAGTCTGCTTTCTTTGTCATGGCAACTGCCCCCTGGAATTATATTTGGATTCCACCCTGATGATATTTGGAAGTTTTTAAAACTTGGCTGTTTCCCCAGATTTTGAAGTAGAATGCTTACAGCCCTGTTTGTTATTCTTTTTGTTATAGGGTGTTTATCCAAATGCGTGGAATTTTATTTTTTTATTTTTTATTTCTATTTTTAGCATAAGCTACACAGAGTCATTCTGGAGAGGAATAACTTCTCAATCTTGTAAAATAGATAATAGATAGACAGGCTTCTTTTGAAATAAGGTAGCTGAGAAATGTAGACATGGGGAAAGTGAAAAGAGTAACAAAGATAACATTCTGGCATGGTTTTGTGGTTACTTTGCAATTACATTTCTTTAATAATCAGGAAACAAAAAGTAGTTATAAGGGAAGAAGAAAAGAAAGAGATGTATAGAGGAAAAATATAAAACTCTGAAGTACTAGTTATAATTTATGTAATGGAAAGTGACTGTAGTGCCAGGAAACTGGAAAAGGCATAAGTTGTGTGTATTTCTCCAATTGGAAAATAAACCACATAATATTTATCTGTAATTATAGATTTCTTATTATGATTTCTGAGATAATTTTAGAGAAAATGTATAAAGAAAATTAGTTTGTACACAATGTGAAGCAAATGCAGTTCTTATAAAAAGTATAATGAATTTTTACAACGAAACATATCTCACATCAGTCCAGATTAATTTCCTCCTATTAACAGAATGATTAAAGAAAATGAAGTTGAAACAGAGGTGGTATTCAGCAGGTTCTTACCAGTTTTGGAGAACTGGTAGTGGAAATTTTGAGTAGTTCGGAGAACCGGCAAATCCCACCTCTGACTGGAGATTTTACAGTATCCTTCCCCTGCCATGCCTACCAAGCCACGCCCACAGAACCAGTAGTAAACTTTTTTGAATCCCATCACTGAATTTAAAGTATACATTTGATATACAGCCCAACCAAAAGAGTTTCTATGGGGTCTCATAAGCCTTGAGTTCTAGTTTTATCTTAGGCACAAAGTCAGCTGGGTGATCTTGGGATAGTTATTCTCTCTCAGTCCTAGGAAAGAGTCAGTTGACCAGAATGATAAAAGGGAAGGGGAAGGGGAAGGGGAAGGGGAAGGAGGAGAGGAGAGAATAGAATGTTTGTGTTCTTGTAGAAATATCCTGTTCCTTTTACCCTGGAATATTTGATATTTGGTTGTTGCTATTATTGCTATTATTGCAGTTCTACTAATTGTGAATCACAATTGTAGTCAATTATGTAATTGACTATCTGAAACACAACATTGCTGTTGTTTATAGAGCGGTTTCATGTTTGCCAAATTTGGGTGAGCCAAATTGTTTCAAAGTCCTTATATTGTGCATAAAGCTTCAATAACAGTTGGTTCCATTGTTAACCTCCTCTGGATTTTTGTGACCTCCATTTACACATCATCATTTTTTGCAATATCAATATTGATATATTGATGGTAAGGAATTTTTCAATTCCTTACTTTCAATATTACTTGTTTTAATTCATATTAATAATAATAATAACAGTACAAACAAGGAAAGAGAAATAACTATATGTTTGATTGATGTTCTTTGAAAATTTGAATTGATATCAGAAGGAATACATGTCCAGCAAAAAAATTTTTTTTTGCAAATTTACTGCCAAAATAGTCTTTGTGAAAATGGTTTAATCTGTTTTTATGCTGTCCAATATACCAAAAATTATACTTATGTCTTTGCAAAACTTTGCTATAAGCTATCCATTTTTCTAATTAGATCTTTATTTATATTATATTGTAATGTTTCCAATATTTTTCCTCAATTGTCAAAAATTATATATGTGGTATTGCCACATCTATAACTATTTTTTGGGGGTGAGGGGGTTGTTATATCTGGTGTATTGTGTTCTAGGTGGTTTCCATGAGTGTTTGCATCATTTTCCACAACTTTTTCAACATTGTGATTATACAAAAATTCAGAAACTCTAAAACTATAATTTTTGCACAGTTCATAGTCACTATTATGTCATGTCATTGTTTAATCAGTGTGAGCAATTTTGTTGCACTCATGTATTTCTTTTTTTTTTACAAAATATGAATTTTTGATGCTAGATATATTAGTGAATTCCTTATTTCAACAAGTTTGTTAGCAATGCTTGTTTATGATTTGTAAAATTAATCCTTCTGCTTCTTTCTTGATGGTACCAGCTTGTACTGATTGCCAATTCATTATGTCTGTTTTATTTTCAGTTCTTTTGTGTTTATGTCAGTTTACTTTTCCAATTTTCTAAACAATTTTCCAAAAATTCACTTTTATAGAAATGCTTTCCTTCTGCTATATTCAGGATGTATAATGATTATTTTTCTCGGTTTGCTTTGATGTAATCAATCATTCATATTTTTCTTCTCCAACAGTTTAACTGTTTTAAACCATGGCCTCCAATTTTGTATGATGTATAATTGATCAATACCACAGTGAATAATGCATAGTCATCAGATTTCAGGTTTTTCAATCTAAATTGTTCATTTTAAGCTGTGTCCATTTTATTATATCAGCAGCATATATGATTATTGGTATGATGTATGTTTATGGCTTTGGTTGTGTTTCTATAATTTAATTTTGAGTGTTGAATCCTTTATTCTCATTTTAATGATTCAAAGTCTTCTTTTTAACATGCAAAGTGCTATGTAATTTGAATATTTCTAGATGCTTGTAGCTTTTCTCTATTGGCAAAGAGTTTATGAGATTCTTATTTTTGAATGTACATTCTCTTTTTGTTCATTTTCCCCTTTATTGTGAGCTTTGTACATTTGTCAAATCCAATTTCCAATTTGATATTTTATTTATTTATTTTGTTTAGAAAATGTATATGATGACATTGGCAGGATTACAAAAACACATCATCATTTCAAATGATCCATGTACAATAGTTGGGATTTTTAAAACTTTCCGCAGGATATGAATGAGTAATAGGACTGAGAAAGCAATGAAGATAATGAATCCCCTTGAAAAATTCCTCTACTTCTCTTTATATTTTCAGTTTCTTTATTTACTATCAAAATTGTTTTCTATTTTTTTAGAACTTTATTTACAAAATTTTGGATATTTTCCCTAATGTCAAATACTTCTAAACATTTCTGTATCCAACTATCTGGAAGATAATCAAAACCCTTTTTGTAATTAATCCAACCCATTCGTAAGCTGGTTTCCTTGGAGATGGTTGTTTCTGGGTTGTTGCTTTTTTTGCATCATTTTATCAATCAGAAATTGATCTTTTGTTCCTTATAAATTTTGAAAATTACTTTTTTGGTAATGAGCCTTTAAATAGGTTCCTCAAAATCGCAGTTGCTAATATATTTGTTGGCAGCTTGAACAATGTCAGACAAAAATTTGGTGTGGAGCTACTTGCAACTACACTCTTGTCTCTGTCTTTTATTATTAAAAATGTTCTCATCCAGTCTTCAACTTTTGTGATTATTAATACATTTTACTAAGATGAGTAACCAATCTTTTATGGACAATCATTGAATACTTAAAATCCACATATATCTTCTCATGAACTTAATCTTTTTGCTTATTTTTTAATCATTTTGATACTTTGATTATATCATCCTTTTGACGAAGCCGTTGTTAATTCTTAATTACTTTTCTCTGTTCTACATCTTTATTATGTTCTTGTGGGTCATCCCAAATGTCATTTAAAACATTTAAAGTTTCAACTTTATTTGGGTAAGCATCTATGCTTTATAAAACAAACATTGATTTGTTTGAAACTGCTGATTTTATTGAAATAGATTTATTCTATCATCATATCATTCAGTTTTCTTTGAAACAGCTGTGATGTATTTTAATTCTTCTGAGACTTCTTTCATAAGCTTAGTGCCAACTTTATATCTCTCCTGCAAATTGCCCTTGATCTTATAAGTGTTCAGTTTTATTTTCTTCAGATTCCTCAGATTGTTATCAGCTTGTAAGTTATTGATCTTGTTATTGATTTATTGTATTTTTTTAGCAATGTATCCCAACTCATTGTTGCTATGTTATAAATTAATTGATTAGTTTCAGGCAAAGTGTTTATTTTAGTATTTTTATTATTAAATTTACTTTTGGTGGGTCTTTCTATTTTTCTTTTTCAATGATAGAAGCTTTTTCAAATAGTTTGAGATGTTGCATGATTAATAATGTTTCCTTTCAATTCCTTTGGTCTCTTAGTAAGCTTTCACTCAATATTTTCTTGGTCCTTTTAATCACTGTAATCTATGTCAAAAACAATAACATTTTATACTGTTTTTTTTTAAATATTTGTTTGATTTTCAGTTTTATTTGTATTATCGGTACTATTATCAATATTATTAGCATTCCCATCCATTTTTTCTACTTCTTACAATTTGGTATCTGAAAAAGATTTTGTTCTAAGAATAAGTCTTTGTTGATCCATTAATCAAGAACCAAGTTCTGAATCAGGGTAGTTCTATTTTAAAATACTGAACATTTTCATATGAAACCCCTAACCTTACCATAGATTTTGATTTGAAATAGCATTATTTCATGATTGGTCAGTTTTCTTAAAACTACCATTTCTTTCACTGTTAATTGTTCCAGATGTTTTACAGCTGTCCACCCTAGCAAGACCATCTGAATAATGTAGTCATTATTAATTGAAGCAGAGAAACTATAGTGTCAGATGTCATCCTTGTTAATCTGGATGATAGTTGATTTGGTATGGAATTTTTCTCTCGTGTTTAATATTGGGCCACATGTAGTTGACTTCTCTACCCATGATCTTTGGTTGAATCTGCCAGAAGCTAAGTTCCTGTTATTGTTGAAGCATGGAGGCACTTTCACTATGGCAAGGTGATAGTTTGTGAGAGAGATCTAATTAAACGATATCTCCTAATAACTTCCTACTTAAACTCCTAATAATTTCCTACTAGACTTTAATGCACTTCTAGACTTTAATGCAGGCTCCTTACATTTATCTTCAGCTACTGTAAATCATGAGTAGAACTGGGTACAAGTAGCCTTTGGGATAAAAACTTACCAAATTTAACAGATGTTTTGTAAATGGAACAGAAAGGTATTCAAATATTTTTCAAAACAAATATTGGAGAATACAGCATCAAATTTAGCTAACTTTTTAAAAGTTTAAAAAAAATTAAAAAAAGAATTGAGATTCCATCTGTAAATTTCTTACTTTTAATCTGTCTTTTGGTGATGAATCAAAACTGTAGCTCTTTCTAATTTCTGATGTTAAGGAGCTATATGACATTCATGCTGTTGTTAGTAATTGGATAGTTATTGGTCAATGAAAATGAGTGATAATTTTATTTAAATTTCTTGACATTATTAATGTTAGCGAATTTCTTTATAGATAGTGCAGAGAAATATGAGATATATGAAAATGTGAAAGCAAACAGATCTACCCATTTCTAATCTTGAGCTGAAATTGTTTTCACTTTTTTCTTTGATACTCAACTTAAACTAGAAATTGCTTTTCACTTAAATTAGATTCAGAAGAGTTGTCTTATGTCTAATGATCATATGCCTTGCTTTTTTCCATTTGTGATGAAGTTAAAAATACACCATTGTGATAGACCATTAGTCTAAAATATTTCTCAATTTAAAATATTTAGACCATTAGTCTAAATTATTTCTCAATTTAAGAGAAATAATTTTAACTGGAAAAACACCCTGTGTATCAATAGTTTAAGTGCTATGAGGAGATAATGGGGAACAAGTCAATGAAATAACTGGCTGTTCTGTACTGATCATAGCTGTATTCTCTGACCTTGGGTCGTTGTGGAGGAATGAGTGGTTTGAAAGAACTATGCTCCCACTATATCATATTGGAAAGATACAGTGATGCTATGAATTATGCCAGGATAGTTTCAAATTGTTTAACTAATTTACTTTAATGAGCTGTTGTTATAAGCTGGAAGAGCTGGGAATTCAGCAATCAAGGAGTTATTTTTATAGACATGAAGGCAGACAGCTAAAGGAAATATATTTGACATTTTTTCATAATTATGTTTATCATTCAAATGTTTTGCCAAGAGCTTTCCAATGACTTTGTGAAACTGCTCTACACATTGATGTGCAATAATACTTGTTTCAATGGTTCATTTACTTGCTATCTCTAGATTTCTTCAGAAGTTACCTAAACTTTAGTTTGGCTTCTGGCTAAAGAGGGGTAGAAAACATTAGGCCATTGGTCTCATCTAAATTTATAGATGAGCTCTCACAATTGTAACAGAAATTATTTGTAGATTACCACTAGGTTATATCTACTGACTGGCTTTCCCATAAACCAAGAAGCCTACATAAGATAGAAGAACAAAGAGGAGACACTATTTATCCATAGGCTGGTTTTAGGCTGAAATGTAGGTATGTGTTAACTAAATTATTTGAATTAAGGCAATTTGATAAAATTTGGGTTTTAAATATTATTATGATTGGTTGCATAGTCAGCCAAAAATTGAGACTGGATCTGACACTTTATCTAACTATTGAGTCTTTCTAAAGCAGGGGTCTCCAACCTTGTCAACTTTAAGACTTGTGGACTTCAACTCCCAGAGTTCCTCAGCCAGCAAAGCTGTCCACAAGTCTTAAAGTTGACAAGATTGGAGACTCCTGTTCTAGAGGACCTGGGTCAGCATAAGTTGTTTGATGATGTTAAAAATATTGTGGCAGGATGTAAGCTGTTTCAAGCTGCCTTTCATTAATTGACTGATGATGAGTTGATCAATACTGATGGTGTCCAAGTGGTACTCTAGATGTTCTGGGAATGTACCCAAGGTGCTTATTACTATGGGTATTTTCTTTGCTTTTTTTGGCCACAGTCATTCTACTTTTATTTGCGGTCTTTGTATTTTGTAATTTTCTCCAGTTCTTCCCCTTCTAGTCTGCTGTCCCCAGGTATTACCAAATCCACTATCCAGACTTTTTTCTTTATTTTTTATTAGTAATTGTTACATCTGGAGTGCTGTGTATCAAATGCTTTTCTTTTTTTTAATTCTAAAGTCCCAGAGCACTTTAGCTTATTCATTTTTATTACTTTTTCTACTTGGGGTCCAATCAGTTCTGCTTGCAGGCAAAGGCTATTTCTAGAAGATCTTCCAATCAATGGTGGGATTCAATTTTTTTTACTACTGGTTTGGTGGGCGTGGCTTGGTGGGCGTGGCAGGGGAAGGATACATAAAATCTCCAGTCAGAGGTGATATTTGCCAGTTCTCTGAACCACTCAAAATTTCCACTACCAGTTCTCCAGAACTGGTCAGAACCTGCTGAATACCACCTCTGCTTCCAATGCACCATTGTTGCTTCTTTGTCATGCTGTTGCTTGTAGTCAGTCTGTGACATGTTCTTGCAGCAGCCAACTAGGTGGTCCATTGTTTCTTCACCTTCTTTGCAGAGATGATGTTTGCTGTCTCTTGCTGTCCTCTCAATTCTGGCTTTCCATGCTTTTGGTCTTAGTCTTAGTCTTTGTAGAGACTCAATGCATCTCTCCTTGACTCCATTACCACAGTAATAGACTATCACGTTTACCAATCAGATCGTGAAATCTGTAGAGGAGGTGGTGTTGCTATCTTCTACAAAAATTCCCTACATCTATTAAAACATCCAAGTTACCCAGGAGCTTGCTATTCCTGAGACCATCATCTGTGAACTGTCCTTAAATATCACATTTCGGTTCTTACTATGTTACAGAGCCCTGATTATGACATCAAACATGCAAACATGTTAAATACACTACTAACATGGGCAGTATCCTGCCCACACACTTTTATCTTTCTTGGTGACTTCAATCTACCTCATATTAACTGGATCCTAAATGAATGTACAACTGAACCCATACATGCAACCTTCTACAATGCAATAACAAATCTGGGATTGGAACAACTAGTAACCAACAGTACTAGACTTAACAACTGTCTCGATCTCATCTTCTGCAATAGTTTGAATTCAATTTACAGAATACAAATTAAAGAACCCTTTTCCAACAGTGACCATAACATGATTGACTTTTGTCTCAATGTACATCCACACAAAAATCATCACAATGACGGAATCCCCAATTATAACTTCAAAAAAGGCAACTATGATGTTATAAACAACGATCTCTCATCCCTTGATTGGCAATTTCTATTCACTGGATGCAATTGTAGACCATTATAACATATTTTTACTTGAAGTCAAAAGAGTCATCAAACTATATGTACCACTAACAACTCCCCAAACCAGAAAAAAACAAATTACCCATAACAATAAGGGAGCTTCAATCCAAAAAGAAATAACTTTGGCGGAAAAACAAATCTGGTCACGTTGCCAACTTCAAAAGTCGATACAAAAATATATGCCACCAGATAAAGACTGAATGCACCAATTATCACATTAAACAAGAAGAAAACCTTCTACACATCAATTCCACCTGTGCTTTCTACAATTTTGTAAACAACAAACTAAAAGACTCAAGGTCCATCTCACCCTTGAAAGGACCTAATGGTAAAGACTGCAACGATGATACTATTAAAGCCAACCTCTTTAACACATTCTTTGGCTCAGTATTTGTAAACAGCAATGGATCATGCCTAGTATTTCCTAGTTGAACCACAGACAACTACAATGATCAAATACATATCGATTTTACAGAAGACAATGTTGAAAAAGCACTATGCAATCTAAAACCATCTCTATCTATTGAACTGGACGGAATATGTGCCTACTTCTTAAAAAAAGCTATCCACTGCCATAGTCAAACTCTAAGCATAATCTTTGAAAAATCTTTCAGGACCAGCTCCTTGCCAAAACTATGGTAACAAGCCACAGTCATCCCCAACTTCAAAAAGGGAAACCCCAGCCTAGTTGAAAATTATAGACCAATCTCTTTATGTTGCATCACCTGTAAAGTCATGGAATCAATTATTAACCAATCCATCATCCTCCACTTAGAAACAAACAACTTACTCTCTAATAAACAATTTGTTTCAGGAAAAAACTATCATGTAATCTGCAATTCTTATACTGCAAAAACATATGGACTACACAACTCGATCAGGGCAAAGCAGTAGACGCAATCTACATAGACTTCTGTAAAGCCTTTGATTCAGTGCTACATGACAAACTACTCCTAAAACTAAAATCTTACGGTATCTCTGGACACCTGCATAACTGGATAGAAGCATTCCTGTCAAACAGACAACAAATGGTCAAAATTGGAAGCGTTCTATCAAATTCTGTACCTGTCAAAGTGGTGTCCCCCAAGGCAGTGTTCTAGGACCAACTCTCTTCATACTCTACATAAATGACCTCTGTGATCATATCAAGAGCAACTGCATTCTCTTCGCTGATAATGTAAAGTTATTCAACACGACAGACAATACTGCTACCCTTCAAAAAGACCTTGACTGTGTATCAGAATAGTCAAACAAATGGCAACTTCAAATCTCTACAAATAAATGCTCTGTCCTACATATTGGCAAAAAAAATTAGAAAATAAAACACAGGCTGAATAGTCAAGACCTTGTTGATGATCCAAACTCTGTCAAGGATCTTGGAGTACTCATGAACTAAGTGCTAGAGCCCACTGTAACTACATAACCAAAAAGGCGTTAAGAGTTGTTAACCTAATCTTATGTAGCTTTTTCTCTGGTAATATTACAGTAATAACTAGAGCATACAAAACATTTGCTAGACCAATACTCAAATACAGCTCATCAGTCTGGAACCCACATTATGTATCTGATATTAACCCAGTTGAGAAAGTCCAGAAATATTTCACAAGAAGAGTTTTCCACTCCTCTACTCGTTGCAGAATACCTTATGCCACCAGACTCCAAATTCTAGACCTAGAAAACCTAGAAGTACGCCACCTTCGGTCCAATCTAAGTATAGTATATAAAATCATACTTTGCAATGTCCTACCTGTCAATGAATACTTCAGCTTCAACCATAACAACACAAGAGCAAACAATAAATAAAACTCAAGGTTAATTGCACCAAACTTGATTGCAGGAAATACAACTTCAACAACAGAGTGGTCAATGTCTGGAACACTCTACCTGACTATGGTTTCTTCCCCAATCCCCAAAAACTTTAACCTTAGACTGTCTACTATTGACCTCACCCCTTTTCTAAGAGGTCTGTAGGGGGTGTGCGTAAGTGCACCAACATGCCTACCATCCCTGTCCTATTGTTTCTTTTATTTTTTATTTTTCTTATATGTAGCCATGTATTCATAACTGTGATTTTACTTATATCTATTATCTTGTAAGCAACTGACAACAATAAATAAATAAAAATAAAATAAAAATAAAATAAATAAACTTTTGCAAAGACTTAGTCTTTGTAGCCAGGAATAGCCTGTTGTATCTTTCTTCAACTTTCTTGGTTTTAGCCATTGCCAGGTCTGGTTGTTAGCTACTTTGCCTGCTAGTTTTTTTTGTGTACAGGTTATATAAATACTTTGGCTTACCATATCTTTTTTCTATTCTACATTAGGTTTTTCTTGTAGACCAGTTCAGTCTCTCAACTCAGTAACTTCATGGTATATTATCTTCTGTGCATCTTCTTCACTGTCCTTCAGATATTCTTCCAATGCTCTTGTCTGATTTACTTGCAATAATCCATGTCCATCTATCCTCCTTGATAAATAGAATGTGTCAACGTTATTGCATGGATAAAAACCATGAATCATTGTCATTATTTTTTACTCAGGGCTTCTAGTTTCTGCTTTAGTTCAGCCCATTATTCCAGTTGTGTATCTAATAACTGTAATTGCCCTGGTGTAAATCACCTTGATGCATTTCCTCTACTTCATCATAGAGACAGCCAGATGTTTAGGCTGGATTTGGGCATTTTTGTCCACCCATGTAGCATTATTGTTATCTATGGAAACATTCAGATTTCAGAGCTATGCTCAAAATCAAAAGAACAATATTTCATTTTAAAAGTTTGATAATGTAATCAAAATAATAAAAACAATAGAATAAAAACAAAATGTAAACAAAAGGAGAAAAATTAGTTTGAAAGGCTTTCTAAGGACAAAGAACAGTTAGCAATATTTAGAAATCCTTTTGTGTGCATATATGTATCTCTATGTGTCTGTGTATATATGTATAGGTATATATGTGTGTGTTTGTACAGGGTTATTGTATTTAAACTGTCAGTCATATGCACCGCTTTGGCTACAAATTCTCTGTGGAAAATATGATATATTGCACCATGACTTTCACAGCGGTTTCTTCTGTCCCTGTGCTGAAAGAGGTTTAAATGATCCTCAGTAAATATCTAAAACTATAGCCTTTGCTGCTATGGAGCAGCACTAAACTACAATTTTTTGCTTTATATCTGTCAGGTTTTTTTTAAATAAAAGGATACTTTTAAGTACATATAAATACTTTTTGAACAGTGTCAGGCACAAAAATTGCCTTCATTTTTTCTCACCAAATATGTTAATGAAATACAGTTTTCCTTCAAATTTCACAGACATAATTATAGGCACAATATGGTATTCTCTGAAAGGAAATAGAAGATGATTAGGTAGACAAACTCAATTACAGCAGAGATGGGTGCAACCCCAGAAGACCACAAGAACTAGGCATGGGACAGATTGTCCTGGAAAGGTTCTATTTGTTGGGTTGAAAAGAGCTGATGAATGACACAATCAGTCACTCATGTTTTTGCATGCTAAACAGTTAAATCCAAAAGGAAGACATCATGAAGGAATTGTGTACGGAACATTGTCTGCAGGGACTTTTATTGAAACCAACAAGCATTCCTCCCCGTCTCTAATTTTTTAGGAAATCTTGAGTTCTTGATAGTCTCTTTAAAAATCATAGAAAGGAACTATTACAAAGAAGAGCTGAAGTAGAATCCTTGTGCCATTTATTTATTTAATTATTTAATTTTTTATTTATTTATTTATTTTCTGTCTGTATATCTATCTATCTATCTATCTATCTATCTATCTATCTATCTATCTATCTATCTATCTATCTATCTATCTATCTATCTATCTATCTATCTATCTACTTATGCTCCCCATCTCCTTTATAAGGTGACTGATTGGCTATTCTCTCCCTCCCTCCCTCCCTTTCTCCTTTGTGTAGCCTTCACAGCCCTATGGGTGGTGTGTGCCTCCCTCAGATTCTTTGTCAGAGGGACTGAAAGTTTAAGGTTTCAGAACCTTAGCCATTCCTATCACTACACTCTTTGGACGAAAAGCTTTAATGTTGTTGCTGGGCTCTGTGGCAGCCCATTTTCCAATTTGGGCCAACATCACAGCCCTGGGGGTTCCTACAACCACTGGAACCACTTTGGCCTTTATTTTCCACTTCCTTTCTAGTTCCTCTTTCAATCCTTGGTACTTCTTCATTTTCTGATACTCCTGCTTCCTGGTATTGCTGTTACTATGCACCACTATACTTATCAAGCCTACTGCTGTATTCTGGTCCCTGTCTACTACCACAATGTCTAGCTGATTGGCCAGTACCTGCCAGTGCATGTGGATCTGGAAGTCCTCTAGGATCTTAGCCTTGTTATTCTCCACAACCTTGGGTGGAATCTCTCCTCTGGACTTTGGAAGCTTTAGTAGATATGCTATGTACACAATGCCAGTTATATTGTTGTGCTGCTCAGTGTGAGTTGTTCTTGCATACACCTTACACCCTGCCCTTATGTGTTGAACTATCTGTGAGGTTCTCTGCCCAAGTCCTGCCTAATGTGGTAGATTCCTACTTCTATAGATCTAGTACTTAATGTCCATTCTTGTGTTGCAATGTTAAGTGGTTCAGTGTTGTCTTCTAGTCCAAACCTTTCCATTCACTGCTAGGAATTTCCAATGTTTGCCACCTCATCTATCTGTCAGTGGTACATCCCATTGTCTTGTCTTGTGATGACACTTCCTCTACTTGATTTTCCTCCTATGTGTCTCTTGTTGCCTTAGGCATTCTCTCAGCAACTCATCTTTGAATACCATTTTACTAATGTATATCTGTATGATTTGGCTGTTCTCAGATGTCTTTGACACTCATCCAGCCCTCCAGCCCTCTTTTCAGATGGTGTACAGTCTCCGGGTGTTGGACTTGGGAGGGAAACCTCTGTGAGGAGCTTCTGAGTGTGGCAGCTTTCACATCCTTCTTTGGCCTACTCACTATACTAGCAGGTTATTTGATAACTGGCATGGCATATGAATTGAGGGTGTGAATCTTGTACTTTCCATTGAGCTGTTATTCCGTGTCTTATCCTTTGGTGGTATTGGATGTTGCTATATTCTTTGCCTCTACATGGTGGTTCCTAGGTGACTGTGGCATACTAAGGTACTTGCAACTGATCTGTATATCTGCTATGTGGCTCACTGGTAGTTTAACCCCATCAATCTTAACTACAATCCCTCTCTTTATTGCCATTTGGCCACACATCTCAAGTATGAAAGACATTCCAATGTAGTAAGATGTAGAGTCATGCCATATGGATCAGCAAGTTGATGTCTCATTCACTCTTAGCATGTAGCTTGATTTCATCCATGTAGAGGAGATGGCTGATGGTAGTTGCACTCTTGAACTTGTATCTACTGTATATTCAGTCCATGTAATTATGTCAAGCCTATGCAGAAAAACAGTGCATCATATTAGTGTGTGTGCTCAACTTGATGGTCACATGTGAGCTGTTCCTTTGTGTAGCACCAGGGATTCATAGAAACATGCATGTGGCATTGGACCAGGTGCTTTTCTGTAGTAATTCTAGATTGGACATGCCTGGAGTAACAGAGTCCACCCCAGATGTTGGGGAACCAAGACAATCTGACAATAAGTAGTTTATTAGAACAAACCATACATGTACAAGACCGTAATTATAGATGATATAGACACAGATCTCTGTAGCTTGCAGTAACTCTGCAATTCACAGAAATACTAATGTCTTCCTTAATATCTTATCTTTATGCATAGGTAAAGATAATGTGAAACTGCATATAAAATTTCCATCCTTCGAATATAGGTAACATATTTTAAGAAACAGGAGAAACCTATTTATTTATTTGTTTGCTTGTTTGTTTATTTATTTTTTATACTACCAGACTTAAAAAGGGAAATGAAAACAATTCTCAGCTTCTGTAATTTTTGCTTCTGCTTTATTGGCTAATTATGTTTAAAAATCTGCATGCAAATTCATATATCTTTGCATATTTCTTTCAATATTCCTATGTTCATATATACTCACTATCATATCTATTTTGGGCAATTAATTTAAACCTCTTCTCTTAAATAATACTCAGCTTGATTTGTGTTAGTGTGTGGATTTTTTTTCTAAAATAATAAATTTGACAAAATGCATTTATCAGCATATACAGTAAATGCATCTTTATATCCCATTTGGGAAAGTATAGATTAGGGGAATCCATATTAAAATGTGGAACCAATTTCTCCTTCCATTATAACCACAGATCAACATGCAGCTGTTTCAAATGAAATACTTTTTACTGGAACTGAGAACACAGAAAAACCTTAGGAGATTTTTGGATTTATGCATTGCATTACATCCTATATTCTGGTTATTCCATATAATTCTCACAACAATTCTGTGGAATGAATTGAACTGAATAGATCCAAAGTAATTCCATAAGTCAGATGGGTAAATGAGGATTTTGAGATACATTTTTCAAGTCCATCTTTGATACTTTAATCAGTAAAGGAATCACATTCTATATGCAGCCAGACATACCTCATAAGTTCTTGAATGTTACAATAGGGAAGGAGATACAGATTTCAAAATAAAAGCAGGTCTGTTAATTTGATCTTGTTCAAAGGTTAAATTTTGACTGAATAATGTACTGAAGATTCTACTCCCCAAAGTAGGGAGTAAGATGAGTACAAAAACCAAATGTGACTTAATTTCATTACATTGTGATTTCATTAAAATTAAATATACTTAATATGATTAAGCCAACTATTTAATAATTTCCCTTTCTCTATTGAATAATGATCCCTTTCTGACAAGACCTACTGGACTATGTACTTTTGAATTAAATATAGTTTTGTAGATCTGTGAAAAGCTGCATGAGCCTGTGGTTCAAAAAAGGGAAAAGAAATCTGATTTTTTCTAAAAAAAATGACAGTGCTAATTAATGTTCAAAAGAATTAGGTTTTGAAAATTGTTTACTGCCTGCAAGGCTTATGATTTCCAATGCTTGAGCTGACAACTGTTCTAATTCCCATGACAACCTGAAGGCTTTTGATGGCTTAGAAACAGATTGAAATCTAGTTTTCTCAGTTTTTGTTTCTTCATATGATATAAAATATTTTCAAGGGGGAAGGAAGGAAAGAAGGAAGGAAGGAAGGAAGGAAGGAAAAGGGGAAAGGAAGGAAGGAAGGGCTATTTGCACATCTTTAAAGAGCTCTTTGGAAAGATGTATATCATTTAATCTTCAGCTTGCAGAAGAAAAATTGATTGATACCAGACTTGCTATATCTGAACTGCAAAAATTCTAGATAAAAAAAATACCCTCTTTTTTTGTCATCTAGCAATTCTCCTAATTTTTGCACACTCCATAGAGTATACCACTCCTTGTGTCAGACTAGCCCATTCTTATTTATTTATTTATTTATTTGTTTAAACTTCTATACCGCCCCCTCTCCCAAAAAAGGGACTCGGGGCGGTGAGATATGTAATTCACTGTTACCTTTGATTCTGCTTCCCCCCCCACCCCTCTGGGTGTATTATCCATAGCCAAGAGTCATCAATCATGCTCTCCAATTAGATTTTTGCACAGGCAGAAGCTTCAGTCATCTAATCAGTCTCTGAAGAAAATATGAATGGAATGTACTTTCGATTCCACACTGCTCCTTGAAACTCCCCTCCCCCCTTCTTTCTGATGACAACTATAAAATGAGCATACAAAATGTTTTATGAGTTGATACCTTGCACATTTTCTAATAGCCCAGGTCTATTTATGTTAAATACTATTTTTCATCCAATAAATTATCCCCAGCTGCAGAATGCTCTCTCTTCTTTGCTGACTTCTTCCTGCTGTCATTGCAATGAAACAAATCCACAGATGCCACTGTTTAATGTGCCTGATTCATTTATCAACCTGTTGCTGGATTTCTGATTATTGATGTGTTGATATAAAAAATATACAACAGACAGCCACAATAGTCTCAGGTTTCATTTATTATATGTCAGCCTTGGTAGGCAGTCCAGACAAGAAGCATATCCAGAAGAACTAACTTTACTGTAAGGTTACATTAACAGAATCTTGCAAGTCTGAAAGTACTTCTCATCTCATCTTTAAAGTCCATGAAACTAAGGAGGATCTCTTCGGAGACTTTTGCCATGCCCCATTCCTTCCCTGCATCTAGTTTCCTCTTATCTAACTGTTGTCCAGTCTTCATCCTGTCTTTCAAGGTCAACCCCAAATACCATCACATTATAAAATAAATGCCTTGAGTAATTAATGGATCTTTGTTGTTTCTTTATTTTTCTCAAAATGCCATAGATATTCCAAGACTTTCATTTATACTCTTAGGAATCTTTCATTTATACTCTTAGGAATCTAAAATAACTTAAAATGAAAAGTATTCTGAAAATTAAAAATGTTGTGGTGATCATTTTGGTAGTGATAAAAAAAATCCCAACAAGTATAAAAGGAAGCAAAGAAAGGCGATATAAAGAAGTAAGAACAATAATGATGGCTGTACTTTGAGCATACTTTGCACAACTTTGAAAATGATTTGGAAGATATCCTTCAGAATGTCATAATATATTTTTGCTACTCATTCAAACAGCCTTGACTTTGGGGGGAAGCCTAATGCTATACTTGCATGAATTCCAACAAGTTTCTTCCAAATAATTCTACATACAGTATTTTCTGAAGTTGTTCTTCCAACTCAACTATTCACAATCCTGGTTTGACAATAACCAGGGATCTCTGAAGAGTATGGTTAGTGAAAGGCAAAGTGGTGGGAACAATAATGTGATTGAAGCTCCACCCATTTTTATATGTGTGTCATTGAAAATGAGTGGAATATTTGTAAATGTTCTAAAATTATCATCTGCTTGAATTCTGAAATATGAGCTTAGATCAACAGATATTTTGTGGCTTCTATTGTGATCAACATCTTTAGACTTGTAATTATCTGATTAATTGGAAACCTTAATATATCTGTGCTTCAATTTATAATTCTTCCTTTTAATTGCTCTAAAGTATTTTGCCTATTAATTTAAAATTTTTAAGGCTTTCAGTTTTACTTATTCAGTGGAAAAAGATTTTCCCTAATGTACTTGTCCTAACCAAATTATCATCATTTGAGCTGCCAAGAACTTATTTACATTAACAACTTAATTGCTTTTCTACTTTTCACTTTTATAATGTAAACAAAGCAGATAAAAGTGCATGAAAAATATGCTTCCTTCTGTAAGGTTTGACAAACATTTTAAAATGTTGATATGATCCAAAGTAATATCTTCCTAGACATGCATATCCTGCACATCCTGAACATACATTGTTTCAACTTCTACCCTCAAAACTTTAATAGGGCATTGCACACCAGAACAACTAGACACAAGGACAATTCCCCTCCATGCCATCACTCTGCTAAACAACTAATTCCCCCAACACTGTAAAACTATTTAGTAAGGCTGTATTACTATTATTCTTCTCATCTTTCCTATTATCTATCTCCTTTTCTACTTATGACTATAACTTTGTTGCTTATATCTTTATGATTTATTTAGTTTTATTTAGTTTCCTAGTATGATTTATGTTGATAGTTTAGTTTATAGCTATCACTAAGTGTTGTATCTTATGATTTATGATGATTTTTTTTATGATGATTATGATTTATCACTTATAGCTTTTATGTACACTGAGAGCTTATGCATTGAAGACAAATTCCTTGTATGTCCAATCACACTTGGCCAATAAAGAATTCTATTCTGTTCTGTTCCGTTCGGTTCTGTTCGGTTCTGTTTGGTTCTGTTCTACATTGCTCTGCACACAGCTAGTTATTTATTCATAGCACTGATGTGGCAGAGAGTAAAACACTGAAGCTGTTAGCTCTTTAATCAAGACATCTGCACATGCTCTAAACTGGTTCACTACTTTTTCCAATTCTAAATTAAATACTAGTGATTTGAATCATTATTGAGCAAGAAGTAGCTCAAGGAAAATGATATGCATGCATAAGGACCAGGGCACACTCTTTCTATTTTCAGATTTTGCCAAAATGGCAAATTATATCAAGGTTGGGGTTATTTGGCCAAGACTGACTACTGCTGATTAAATAGCAGTTTTTCTCTACTTGTCAGAAAAAGAGTTCTGAGAATTTCAAAAGTTCTTATATTTTTATAAGCAAAATTTGGACCATTTATCCCCTCCCTTTAGTTTGTTTCCTTTGTATTGAAGGAGAGAGAGTTGTAGAAGACTATCTCTATATCCAGTCTCACTGTTTTTTTTAATTTCAAATTTTGTAAGATATATAGCTGGGTGCACATCTATGTCCAGTGAATTATTATTGGTCCATCTATCTGTCAAGTCAGGTACACTGTATGATTAATGTGGCATTGAAATGTTTCTGTTTCTAATATAACAATTCCTATATTCTTATAATAGCTTCTAAAATTGGGCTAGTTGGAATAAGTATTACAAAGGCTATCCATTACTAATCCATGCTGTTAGTTAAAGGTAGGGATTCCATCTCCATGTATATTCAGTTGTAGTTTTATTTGTAAGCATCTCAGATTGGTCATACCAGGCACACAGGAAGAAAATCAGGCCCTGATCTGTTAAAATATGGAATTGCTAGAATTCTAATGATAAAATCTTTACTGGAATAAAATGCTAGATATAGATAGATGATATAGATAGATAGATAGATAGATAGATAGATAGATAGATAGAACAGATAGATAAGACAGATAGATGAGATAGATAGATAGATAGATACCAATAGCACTTAGATTTATATACCACTTTACAGTGCTTTAATAATAATAATAAACTACTCTCTAAGTAGTTTACAGAGTCAGCATATTGCCCCCCAACAACTTGGGTCTTCATTTTACCCACCTCGGAAGGATGGAAAACTGAATCAACCTTGAGCCTGGTGAGATTTGAACTGCAAAATTGCAGCCAGCCAGCAGAAGTAGTCTGCAGTTCTTCATTCTAAACACTGCGCCACCATGGCTGAGGGTAGAGGATAGATAGATAGAAGGCAATCAAGTGTTTGATTCCCAAATACATGCCTACTGACTTGTCTGCTATTGCACAAGTTAGAACTACACAAGTTAGAACTTGATATTTTTCCTATATAACTGAAGTCATAATGTATAGCAAGAATAATCATACATTTATTTCTCAAGAAACTCAGAATCTCTTTGACTCTAGTTGCTAAAAATCAGTGACATTTGGTTCTTTCCCCATTTGGAGTAGAAACACAAAAGAACAATAGTATGTCTCTCAAATATGCATAATCTGTTTTTTTAAAATAGAGAAAAATTATCTGAAACCCAGGAAAGTGGTTGGGTGGAAGAATCTCTGACCCTATAGACATGCCTTGTTAACAATACCATCATTGTTCCAAAAAAGGTTAAATATGGCTCCTGATCAAGGATCGGGAAGCTGTTTAGAAAATAACTTTTCTTCATAAGGAGGCTATGCTTTGTTTCTTTGCTAAAAAAATAATGAAGAATTTAATAAATGTTCATGATAAATTGTTTCACTTTTGCCTATATTAAAAATGCCATTTTAATTTTTTTATGGAAGGCATTAAATTTAATCTATAAAATAGAAGGCAAATGAAAATTAAATCTAAAGAAGTTTACATTTTGCAAAGTTAAATATATTATTTGAGAATACTATGGCATGGATGTGCTTTCCTCAAAGGAAAACAATGATTAGGAAAAAAAAAAGATGCTTTCACTAATTGTTGAAATCCAATGTTACAAAGCCTAATTTATTTCTACATTTTTGGTGTATACTTGCCAAATTCTTGAATCTTTGGAAGAATTTATGGCTCACCTCCATGGATTATCATTAATAACTGGTCATCCAGAAGGTTAAAAAAAACTTGCAGTGAGTCCAGAATTATTTTGGCAGTTTTACCTGGCAATCACTTTCTAGCAATTCCCTCCAAGATATTTTCAGAATAATAGTGAAAATGGGACAGGTGTCACTCTTCTTTGGGGATTAGGATACAGAGTATTCTCCTATGTCAGTTTTATTGTTATTGATAAGGTAATGTCAAAGTGAGTTTTATACTATTCTTGTGTAAAAGAAGCATACAGGGAATCTATTAGGCCTAGATTTCTTGCCAATCTAAAAAGTGTCAAATGCTAGAAGAATGCATCTACTATAAAGCTTTTTAAACCTTCAGGACCAGAGACAGCAACATATTCAGCTGCTGCACCAGGCAGTGTTCAGTGGCTGGTAATTTTGACCACAATAGATTTAGGCAAATTTAAAGAATCCAACAAGAAGATTGAAGAGAGAGAAGCATAGTTGTGGAAGGAAGTGGGGTTTCTCACTGCTGCTGGCATTCCTGAAGAGAATGCATGCATTATTTTTACTTTTTGTATCTGTCTCCAATGCCTTTGGTTTCTATTTTAAGTGAGCAGGTTTCTTGCAACACTACCAGATATTTAAACTCTTAATAAAATAAATGCTTCCCCCCCAAAAACCATGAAGATTATTTAGTATCTCATTTGTATCTGTTGTATCGATCCAAGAGCAATTAACTCCGAGTTAATACAAAGTTCTCCTTAAATAGCCTCTAGATTTTTTAGTGTATGTATGTCTGTGTACATGTGTCTGTATAATTATCAGAAAAATAATTATTTATTTACCAAAATTAAATCTCATCTTTCTTCCCAGGAGTTTAAGGAAGCATTTATACAACCCTTCTTCATTTTTTCCTCCTAAGCACAACTGTGTGAGGTATTTGGGCTGACAAAGACGGATCAACCTGAAGTCATTCCCTGAGCTTCCATGGTGGTTTTACAATCTGTTCCAATGTTACACCTTTATCATTATGCCATACTGGCACATATGCTCTGTAAGATATTTCTATAGTATATATATCATTGTGTTTCTGTAGAACATTTTTCTATGGGAGTGACTTATCTTTCAGATACAATTCAGTTAAGTTGCTCAACATTACAAACAGTTGTATTTTGTCTCATAAAATCAAAATACAACCTTTTGTGATTACAAATGATTCATGAGCATACCTCCTAACACTGAATGTAGAAGAGCCATGCTTGCAACCTGAGCAAGAGTCACACATAGATGTGATGACTTTCCCTGTATGTTTCAGTTTTGTTTTATTTTGTTTTCTTCTGCTTTGAGGTTTTTTTATTTATTTGCTTATGTTCCACCTTTATTTTTACAAATAACTCAAGGTGGTGAACATATCCAACTCACCTTCCTCCTATTACTGTCCCTACAACAACAAACCTGTGAGGTGAGGTGAGCTAAGAGAGTGACCAGCCCAAGATCGCTGAGATGATTTTCATGGCTAAGGTAGGACTAGAACTCATGGTGTACCTGTTTCTGGCCTGGTGCCTTAACCACTAGACCAAACTGGTTCTAGATCTAAAGGTGTACAGAAAAGCATAAGTCCATATATTAAAAGAAGTTAAATGACAACTAAAATAGCCTGAGAATGATTAATGGTGATTGTTGGTGTAAAAAATATGGTTCAAATTATTATTTTAAAATTGAACCCTTTAAGGGTATTTGCATGGACTTTAGAGCAAAGATGTCGAACTGGTGGCCCACAGGCTGGATGCGGCACATGCAGACCACACCCACCCCAGCTCCGTGAAGGGGGAAAAGTCGCAAAATGTCACATGACGGCAATGTGACACCGCAAGTTTGATACCTGTGCTCTCCTACCCAGCCTTAGTTAGATATGGAAGTGTTGAAGTAGTATTTCACTACTTTACTTCTTCTTCCAGCTAAATTAAAAAAATCAGGGATGTAGCAGTAGTAGAAAGTTTTAACAAAGAAGCAGCTTCAGTTTCATTTTGGACAGAGTTGTGTTATCCTGGCCTCTTCTGGATAATTTACCTACCGATAGCTGATATAGGTTCTCCATTTAAGAAATTAATCTTCCCACAAACAAAGAACATCTAAATTCTAGCAGACCAGTCTCCAAACAACCTACTTTTCATAGGTTATAGGCTAAACATAAAACCACAAAGTGATCAGATTTAATTAAAAAATGTTATTGTTTTCTTCTAAAACACCCCCTATTCAGTTTGTAATTAAAAAGACAACACTGCCATAGAAAACACATTTAAAAACTGGCCTTTTTTAAAAAAACAAAAACAAAACTCCCTCTTCCCCTATATTTATTAAATTTGGTAAACAAGTCATCATAAGCTTTTCTCAGGTTTTAATTCCAAATGTCCCATGACATCAGAGTAAGCCACTAAGCCCCAATAGCAATTCTCATCTATTCATAAACAGTGATGGTGATCATTTGAAAGATAAACATTTTGTGATAATCTTTTCATAGTTGGCTGTTTCCAAAGACTCTCAATGGGTCTATTAAGTAATCAATGACTCTTTCAGTCAGTATTCATTAAGACTTTTTGTCAAGAGTAGAATAAACCAACACATTTTAAGGAGCAGTAGTTTGGCATTAGTCAGAGGATTAAAGGTGTTAAGAGTTAAAGATGGACTAGAGATTCTTTTTAATTTTAGGTCAACCATGAACCAGGTCAGTTGATATTTACCAAAATCATTAAAGCTTGACAGCTGCTCTGTAACCTTCTGAATAGTTTTCTTCCCCTTTCTTGTTGGCTTTAATATACTCTCCTTTGGCTTACAAAATTGTATGGTAATTAACACTGTTTGATCTTTTTACCCACTGATGAGGAACTTGTTCAGCACAAAAAATACATTATAAACTTAAGCATGAACTTCAGGGTTGCATTTATTTAGGCAAAGTTAAATGTATGCTTTGCCTGTGCTGTAAACGATGAGGTATTATGTAGTGATGAATGCTGAATAGAAAAACAGCTGCAGATGCTACAATATCCATTTCATAGCACTTTTCTTTAACAACAACAACAATAAAAAAATCTGGAAATATGGATGCAGATGTGACAAATCATACTTGGTTTCCAAGTTGTGAAGAGCTACATTTCTAGGATGAAGATGATGGTAGCAGCAGGACAATGAAAGCCCCACCCCTTTGCAGGTGTCATTTCCAATTCAATAAGCACGCAAGTGTCCTTCACTAAAACTTTTCGTTTTCTTTTTATGCCCCCATCGTCCATTAATTTGGGTGGAGTTGGAGCAACTCCGTGGAGATCAGTATTTACTGGCCAGATGGTCTTCCAGACATCTATATGGAGTTTACAGAAGGTATTTTTTTCTTTGTGCTCTAAGAGAGAAATATCTGTTGATATCTAGGATTGAACTCTCCATTGTCCAGTAGGAGGCAAGTGTCTTCACCACTATGACCACATGCTGCTCCTTCACTAGCATTAAATAACACAAACCTAGATATAATATGATAGGAGGAACAGAGAGAAAAAACCTTGTAGAAGAAATAGACAGCATAAAAATTTAATTAAAAAAACAAATCAATCAATACCTTCCACCCCTAGATGTTTGTTTGGAAACATCTATGGGTGGAAGGTATTGACTGATTTGTTTGTTGATTAAATTTTTGGAAATTTGTTTGGAAAAGACAATGGGTAGGTGCCAAGTTTCTATTATACTTCAGATTTAGAAAGCGAAAGCTGTGATGGTGGTACAAATTTTATAAGCTCCACTGGCTCTGATGGAATGGCTTTAGGCAGGTCTCCTTCTCAAGCTTCCTTGATCAAAAGTTTATAAGAAGAAGAAAAATGCAGGCCAAACTTATGATATTGTTGTAGTGATTAAGAAGATCAAATGCAAAGTTATTTGTGTTCTCTGAAATATTATTAATCTGAATGTATTTTTCAGACTGGTACATTTGAGGCTGCTTGTATTTTCATAGGTAAAGAAAGAACTTTAGAAAAAATTAGGGTGTGCCTTGTTCAAAAATATTAGGAAGATTAGCTTCTTTCCTGGGTAATACCTACAGTCTCTCTAAAGAAATAACCAACCATATGAGGTGATAGGGAACAACAGAATAAGGCTACTGTTACCACAGGGTTTTTTAAAGATGGATGGTAAATAAATATTGAAAGTAAATAATTATGAGCACTATAAATTATGTTTATTAAATGTTAACTTTATGTTTTTTAAAAAAACAAGCTCATTACTATACAGCTACTAAGGAGTTCCAGAGCTAATTTTCAAGACACCATCAATTTTGTGGCTGGTTTCAGCTTCATGAATTGAGCAACGTTCCATGGCCGAAGCCCATAAATTAAAGCATAAGCATGTCACTTGGACCACAAAATGAACATAACAGGCCTGGTATTGTAATTTAAATAGAGGTTTTGAATTTATCTTGGCCAACCTTAAAAAAAATGACAAGGTGACAGTCCCCAAGTGATACACTGGATAATTAACTTGTTGTCAGGGCACCTCCTGCCTATTCATCTTTCCACTCTTATTTTTTCTTAATGTCTTCAGCAAATTGTTTGGCCTGTCACTCTTTTGAATGCCAACATTTTTAAAAGGTTGGTGGGCTGATTACCACACTTGGCCAATAGGGCTTGAGAAGGGTGGAAATCCATCTTCCTGGGAGCATTCCACATGAAAGCAGATCAGATGAAATGTCAACTTCTTTTCCAGGACAAAATAGTCTATGTTCTCACTGGGACTGGGTCAAATTAATCTTTTTAATTTGATGTTTCCTAGTTCTATGTCCATTTCCAATACATAGAGATATGAATCAAACCACTGCCAGGGAAAGGAGTGTCAGAATATACAGCATTTGAGTTTAAGTTGAAACACGCATATGCATGCAGGCACACCTACACACACACCCCTGGGTTATTTTTGCTTTTTAATAATACAGAAATAAAAGCTATCATATATTTAACCAGCTAGTGGAATTTTCCAGCAAATGTCACAGTTTTTATTTGTTTGTTTGTTTCTCAAATTTCTGCACCACCAATCTCATCTAAATGACTCTGAGCAATAATGTTATAAATGATATAAAATTATAAATGATATAAAATAAAAGTCAAAAAGTTACTCAGGTGGAGAGATACATTATTCCCACCTCTCCCCCACAAGACGTCCTTCAGAAATGCAATCAATGCTGTTTCAGTCCCATATCTAGGCTTGTATCCTGATCAGAAGGAGTCTAGATAATTTGTCTCATTCAGGATTCTCTAAAAGAGCAGGTAGGAAATTGAATGGAAATTATCAGTGACTTTCAGTGCCGGCTCTTGAGAGGGCCTACAAGCACCTGTTTAAATGGCACCATCACTCACACATCACCTTCCAATCAGGATGGGCATGGATTTAAACCACAGGTGGCTGTGCTTACAGTGCCAAGGACCCTATCCACTTCCTCAGTTCCAACAGTATTAAATTGTTCCCAGATAACTGGATAAGTCTGTTCCTCAGGCATCTCCAAAGCACTGCATCATGCTTGATCATCAACTAAGAATTGAACTGAGCAATTTTATCTACCATATAGCAGGGTGACTGGTACGATAGCAACAACCCCAACTGCTCCCATAAGCTTATCTTCAGAAACAGGCTGTCAAAACTGACAACTTGTGTCCCTGAAAGGTAACAAAAATTCCTGAATGATAACAGCTATCCCGCTCCCCTGCCCTGTGGTGTTGGCTAGTGCCATACTTGAAATCTTACCAAGGACATCTCAGAAAGGAAAACCTGCTCTTCTAGGCTAAACAGGTAGAGACCTGTTCCAGGTCTCACAAGGTCGGCCTGCACCTCCCTAAGAAGACCACAAATAAGGGTGGGAGGATTTATTATGGACTGCCCTGGCATCAACTAGCAACAGAAAAAAGCAAGGGCCTCTGCTTAGCATAGAGGATCAAAACACAACAGCAGTAGTAAACACTGGGCATGTCTTCCCTGTAAACAATCACCCTCTCCTGCCAAAATATCCCATGCTTGTCATCAACTGATCCTCCCTAACCTCCCCAGAGTGTTTGTCCTCCCCCAAATGCAGTCTCCCAGCTTACTTGATTAGGGACCCCTCCATCATTTCATATTACTCAACCACCCTCTTACCAACCTGAGGGTTAAAGGATGACAGAACGTAAAATGTAAAGAAGTCATTGCAAGTTTTACTCTGCTAGTTGTAGCCAATTTCAAGTAGCTGTGCTCATCTCTGTTTCTTTAAGCCACTGAACCAGAGCTGTTGAAGATGCTTCCATGGTCATGTGGCCAGCATGACATCAAGCTGCAACATGATGGGACTCTATTACCTCCCCACTGAAGAGCTACTTCTTTATCTTCTCTCAATTACATGCTTTAGAACTGCCAGGTTGGCAGGAGAAGAGACAAGTGATGGGAGTTCATTCTGTCATGCAGTGGTAGAACTTGAATGCTTTTCTGGTATCTTTTAAGTCACTGAGTCAATCATGTCTCCCCAGCTGGACAGAAGGAGAAGAGTAAATTAATTGCAAAGAATCAGAATGAAAATACTCTGTCTGAGACAAGGGATAGATTAGTGCTAAAGAAAACAAACAGCAGCTGAGAATGAATCCTAGATCGGTGAGATAATTGGTAGATTTAAGAAAATTACTGCTTGGGTAAATTATTAGAAGCATCCTGTTCATGTATTCAAGCCACAAAACTGAAACTGCTGCACCAATAAAACTAGACAAAAAGAAATCTGATGCCCCATTTACACTACTAGGATAGATACAAAGTTTTCCAACTTCATTCTTTAATTTATCACCGTAAATTTGCATGAAATTGTAATGTGTTGGGTATTACCTCTTATTACATGTTGTTCTAAGATTTGGGTAATGGTCACAGAAAGGTTAATGGGAATGCCGACAACCTTAATAATCCAAACAAAGTTGCCAAGACCTTTTCTTTGTTAATACTATTTTTGATCTTTCTACAACTCATGGAATTGAGGAAACACATGACAAAATGTTATAAAATTATAGAAAATGGTGCTGAAATATACTCGGTAGAAAAGGTCAAATTTAAAGTTACTAAATCATTGCCTCTGTCAAAGATGTAGTGTAAGAGCAGCTGTTTGTCAGTCCTGAAGCTGACTTGATCAAAACCATTTTGAAGCTTCAGTGTTGCCACATTGGAGCTGAGGGTTAGGGAAAGGGAAATAGGGATAGTTGGGATTTTGTAGCCAAAACAAAATACTTTCTCTTGGGAACCAAGGACATTCTCACACCTGGAGAGAGAGATGGGGGAGAGAGAGAGAGTAGGAGGAGTGATGTTACCAGGAAACCATGCGGCACCTTGATTGGACCATGTGACTGACTGGAGAAGGGGAAAAACTTTTACTTTTAATTAGATGAAAACTGCAGGAACCTTCAGAGCCAGTTTTCACCAGACCTATGCCAATATGATATATCCAATAACACTATTCTTTGAGAAAACTACCTGCCTTGGAGTTTTGTTTGCTATGGTTGTATTACTTGGAACCCTGACACAGTTATGTTGGTAACATATTGCAGGTTATTAATCTTAATCCATTTTCCTATGATGTTGCAAAAATTCAAATTGCCCCCAAATTACTTATATTCAAAAATGTTCATTCTTTTAATATTTATGGAGATTCTTGGTCATGGTTGTACCAAAGGGGCTTTTTGAAAGTTCAGTGGCCTCTTGAAAAAAACACCTTTGAGACATACGCAAAATCAGAATGGGACTTTTCATTTCTGCCACATGCTCATGCCCCCTTCACCCCCATCCTCCAGCCACAGCCAATTGACAGTGAGCATTCAGACTCAGTTGAACCTCTGCTGGTGCCAATGGACCCCAGCCCTCCACATCTGTCTCCCTTATTGTGGGTGTTTTGCAGAGGGATCATTGTATTCCAGCCATTTTCCCTAAGGGACAAGCAGCTAGCCTCCCAGCAGCCAATCAGGGCTCCTTGGGGTGGGCTTTTGTCAAGGAAGCCCTATTCTAGGGTCGACTGCCCAATCCTGCAGCAGAATTAGTGTGTGTGTGTGTGTGTGTGTGTGTGTGTGTGAGAGAGAGAGAGAGAGAGAGAGAGAAATATGCCAATACCTGCTAATGCAGCCTCCCCTCCCAATGCCTTCAAGGCCTGATTGTGGGCCAAGCATCCCACTGCTGCTGCCATCCTGCCTGCACTGCCACTGGCAAGCACCTTTATGGATCAGCAGAGGCCCACTCCATGGAGCCCCCAAAATATGGAACTTTGGCAGAAAGAAAAGCCGAACTTGTTGAATAATAAAGACAGCCACTTCTAGTTGATAACAAATACAGGTACCACTCCCATGAATTCTTATCATGAATGAAATACTTTCAAAGCTTAAATAAATGTTTGCTACTTCAACATAAACTTTTTGTGAACCTGATAGTCCTTCCTTCCTTCCCTCCTTCCTTCCTCCCTCCCTCCCACCCTCCCTCCCATGCTCAAAATATCTTCCTATTGAATACCAAAATATCATTCTGGAATGACAGCTTCTTTATTGGCAATGAAATTATTTAAATGAGAAATCTGTGCACAGATAAAGTAGGTGGCCATATGAAGGATTTCAAAAAAAGATGCCTCTTGCATGGTGAAACAGGTGACCTATCTTCTTTCCCCTCTAATTATTCCTCTGTCAAATGTTCAATTAGAGTGACAGGGTACCAAGTCCCCATAGTCCCTTTCCATTTTGTTTTAAAAGATTAGAGGGTGACAACTATTTTTTAAACATAATTATTATAATTATTTCAGAAAGATTTTATACTTCATAAAGTCAAAGTCATAATAGCTCAGTATAGAGCAATTATTTGCAAATTGCCTTAATGTATTTTTCAAAGATGCCTTTTGAACATAGTAATTTGTTTATATCCAGGCAATAGCACTGGAAAATGATAATGTTGAAGCAAGACAGTTGGGTTCTACTTTTGGAAATACAGTCTTCGCCAATTGTATCATTTCTTTTCCCCCATTTTATATATTTATGTTCCAATGTGCATGGTATGGAAGCAATTTCAAGCTTTTTCAGTTTCAAACTTTTAAAGGTTGTTATTTCCAGTGAAGTGAAATTACAAATTCATCCAGTTACAAACATGCAATTGGACCATTAGGTTTGGGTTGCATAAATATGAATGCCAGGTAGATGGCTGTAAAACTCCAAATTCTCTGCTGCCTTCTGGTGGTGACCTGGATTTTTGCAATCCTAATGGCAGCTGTCTTCTTTAGGCATTTTCCATCCTTAAACTGGGAACATGAACTGAAATAACTACCTGCTTTTCATGGATATTTCAGAAAATAAAATCCAAATTGATTCTCTTAGTGCTAAATCCAATTTAAGTTCATGACATCTTTAGTGAATGGTGGAAAACATGACCAATTGACCAAGAAATAACGTTCACCTTTCAGGTTACTATATCTTGAACAAAGTGTGCAGAACATAGTAACGGATGTTTTGGCAAAATATTATCACCACTGGGCAGAATAATCCTATTTCTTGTCTCAGAGGGTTCTGAGCCCCTACTTTGAGGAATCACAGGGAACAAACAAAATGCCAGAGGATTTGAAAAGGGCAAATTTTGTTCCTATCTTAAAAAAAACCAAAGGAGCTGGCCAATGTTAGTCAAATCAGTACTATTCAATATATTTTCACATAATATTGGTTGAAGAGTTAGAAAACACGACTACAAATTTGTGGATGATACATAGATGTGGGAACAGCAACTGTATTAGAGGAACCAGTCAAATTGGGAGAATAGGTGCAAAACTGCATAATAAATGCCAATAAAGATAAATCTTGGACAACAAAAACAAATGTCTGTTGGAGTGGGCCACTTTAATACATTCAAATAAATAGTCCTACATTTGTGTAGGAACAAGGACTTGAGGAACATTTTGGGCAGTATTAAGATCTGGCTGGATCATAAGCTGAACATCAGCAACTTCCGGTTGCTTGTCGTTGGAGTTGGAGAGGAATCTGCAATCGTGCATGGTTTCGCTCTGAGCTCACTTGTTGGAGGGTCCCAATTTGGACTGGAATCACTCTGGATGGGTACTGAAGAAGGGGGAATCGCTTGGAAGGTTGTGGGGAGCTGCAACTCCCCTCCCTGACAAGAAAAACCCCTTCCAAAGGCAAGTTGCAGTGGTAGTCTAAAATGGCCACTATGAAGATGAGGAGCAGTCTGGGAAACTAAGACTGTGCTGGAGCGGTGAAGCAGTGAGCAGAGTGTGAAACAGGAAAATAAATGGACTTTAAGGTACCCCAATATTAAGAAATAAAAGGACTATTTTGAAAGAAAGTGTTTAGAGGTGGCGATCAGAGAGAGTGAGAAAGAAATTGGAATTTATAAAATTGGCTTGAATTATTGCAACAAATTAATTTGGAGGAGAAAATACAGAAAAAATATTTGAGCACAGAAGACTTGGAAAATAAAGTGAGTAACTATTGGATTTTTGGCACTAAATAGGCATAAATAAATGCTGGAACTGAATGTGTTGAAAAGAAATAATAGCTAATAATTGAAATTAGCGAACTTAATAAAAGTTTTATAATTGAAAAAGAGAAAGCAAAGTAAAAGAAAGAGTGAATTGTGGGAAAAAAACCAAGAGCACCACCTGATGGTACAGGGAAAATTTCAGTGACTCTTTGAAAAGGTCTTGGTCTTTCTAATAAATTGGATTTGGGAATTTAAAAGAAAATAAGAGAAACTCGACTATAATAAAATAAAAACCCTAAAAGTGATAACAGAATACCAGAAAGGGAAAGATACCTGGTTTTAGAACCACCCGGTGACTTTGGGAAACAGCTGGAAAAGGATCTACTAGAAGGTTTGGAAACTGAACATCAGCCAAGAGTATGATACATTTAGATGGACCCAGGCTATAGAAAGACACCATTCATACTACTTAACACAAGGGGTTGAAGCTCAGTATCCTAATAGAGTTGGAGAGAAAGATATAATAATTTGTAAATGTCCATGGAGATTCTCAGTCATCCACATCATGGTTATCCCAAAGGTGCTTTTTCATGAGGCAACTTTTTTGTTTTCCTTTGAAGATGCTTTGCTTCTCATCCAAGAAGCTTCTTCAGCTCTGACTGAATGCTGGGGAATTGGAAGGATTGATATTCCTAAATTCATGAATGCACGGTGCAACATAGGAGAACAAACCTAACAGGACCAGCTGTCTGCAAGGAGTATAAATCCTTTCTTTCCCCACCGTCCAGTCAGAGCTGAAGAAGCTCCCTGGATGACAAGTGACATGTCTTCAAAGAAACACTAGAAAGTCCAGTTGCCTCTTGAAAAAGCACCTTTGGAATAATAATTTGGACTTTTAATTTCACTATAAATAGTGCTTGCATCTATAGAATATGGCTAAAAAGTTAGTAACAGGAGAAAAATAATCTATTTCTGGTAATTTTAATACTGAAAATCCTTACCTTTTTATTCTCAATTTATGCCTGCACCTGGGTTCAGCTTGATGGAAGCAATAATTTGGATTATTTGGTTTAAATACAGCTTGTTGTTGCTTTTTAAAAACAATCTTTATTTACTATTTCAAAAGCAATATTTTCTATTTTCATTTACCTAATATCCACCCACCTAAGATACATCTAGACATAATTGCTACAGTACTGTATTCATGGTAACATTTTCTAGGTATTTGTTTATGTTGAAAACCACTTGGAGTGGTTTATATTCCTAAATATATACATTTTATCCTTGCTTCAGCATCAGGGAATTAGAGTTGAGCAGTGTAGCTGGACCCAAGAACACTTTGTTATTCACACAGCCTAACTGGATAACCGGTTTAGCCTTCCTTCCTTGGACCACCCCAACTGTTCAATTAGGTGGATTGTCTATGCCCAAACATGCAACTCCTTTAGTGCCAGAAAGATTAGTTAAACTGCAATCTGGCCAGTATGCACTCAGGGAAAATATACCTCAAGCCAAAGGTGAACAGTTTGGGCCTTGTCAGCTCCTAACAAAAATGTTTTCTAAATGCAAAAGAAGGAAAGATGAATGATGCTTTTGAAGTGCTATCATGCCATTTCAACAAGCATTGCTATCTCTTAGCAAGTAATACCCAGCTAGAGATAGCCTACAGATAGAGGGAAATACTCACAGTTCATATATTCAGCACTTACCTATTACCCCATAGCAACAACCATAGCAAAAAGATTACTCATATAATATTGTTTTTCCAACATTTAAAACCTGAAAACCTACTTTTGCATTGGGAGGGGAATCAGAATGATAATAGCAATGAACAAATAGAAAACATCTCTCTCTCTCTCTCTCTCCCCCCTCTCTCTCCCTCCCTCCTTCCAAGAGAGAGGGTCATGCTTTCATCCCATGGCAAGTCATTGCTCAAGGAACAAATCATCTGAAGAAAATCTTGTGTCACTTGTGCTCATCAACATCATTGATCTTATTCAAGGGCATGTAAGCAGAGTTGATTTTAGAGACTAGATAGATATCACCCTATCTCTCTCCTCCTCCAAGGATCTATAAAGAGGAGAAAACAAAGTTTAAAACTCCCACTTCTGTACCACGGCACTTTCCAGTTTATACTTGCTTGACAAGGTAATGTCTATTCTCTTTTTTATGCATTTGTGAGGCTGAAGGAATTGTTCTCTAGGGTTAAAAAGGAAACAGTATTTTCCAGGCTATATCCAGCTGCTATAAGAAAAATGTTACACTGTCAGCTTGGTTTTTTTTTTTTCCCCTTGAAGATCACCCAGATTAAAACAATTTATTTAGTGTTTTGTTTGCCAAAAACCAGTCAAATGATTCTCCATCTATAGATGCTGCCAAGGGAAGACTATAATGATGAAGAAACATTTTCATTCAGAGACTGAAGCTGTTATCTAGGACAGTTGTCATTATTAGAAGAAATGGGCCGTGAGCCCTGTCAGTTTTGTCTTGTAATAAATAAAGCTGCAATAAATAATTGTAGCTTTTCATAGAAAAACATTTCATGATCTACAAGGGCCTGACCCATCCACAAAAAAACACAATGTCTCATTTGACAGGAGTTTAATGCTTTAAGTCTTCCTTCTAGAGGATCTCTGGCATTTTTAAAAAGAAATTTGGAGTTTGACATGAATTAGTCTTTTCAGTAGATGAGGAAGACCTGCTGGTTACTAGGAAACTTTATTTGCCAACTGTGAATTATCATGATTGGATTGGGTCTGACCTTTCGGTCTAGAATCTGTAATAACTTGGAAATCAAACTATACTATGGTATTTATTATCTCAGTGGATTAAGTGACTGTTTACTTTGATAGAGATGTTTGCACAGTATCTCAAATGCATCTTTGTTCATCTTGTACAGGATACCTACATAATGTTTCTATCTTACAGTTATTTGTCCATCTTTAAACTCTATTTCATGTGTACTTTTGAGAACTTGCCAAATATGAATCTTTTGAAAAGAAGGTAGAGTATTATCGTGTGCTCTTTTGCACTTTTCATATGGTCCAATCTAGTGACAGGTGTGTTAGCTAATGTGTTATCTTATCCATACCTCATTGTGGCAACATTTCAAGATTAGGAGTGCAAGTGCTTGTTTGCTTTCTTTGGGGAATATTTTTAAACGGCTTGAAAATGTATATTAATATGTATTTTGATTTTTCAAAGAATAACTTATTTGCACGGTGCATCTCAATAATAATAATAATAATAATAATAATAATAATAATAATAATAATAATAATAATACAATCATTCAGACTGACTACAAACAACGTCACAACACAGTCATTCAGGTAGTCCACTGGAACTTGTGTCACAACTACCATCTGCCTGTAGCAAAGAACTGGTGGGATCATAAGCCTGAAAAAGTGGTCGAAAATGAGCATGCAAAACTACTGTGAGACTTCCGAATACAGACTGATAAAGTTTAGAAACACAATACAATTGTGGAGAAGAAAAGAGTGTGGATCATTGACATTGCCATACCTGGTGACAGCAGATTCAATGAGAAACAACTTGAAAAAATCACCAGATATCAGGATTTGAAAATCGAACTGCAGAGACTTTGGCATAAACCAGTGCAGGTGGTTCCAGTGGTACTGGGCACACTGGGTGCTGTGCCTAAAGACCTAGGCAAGCACTTAAAAGCAATTGGCGCTGACAAAATCACTATTGGTCAGCTGCAGAAGGCCACCTTACTGGGATCCGCTTGCATAATCCATCAATACATCATGCAGTCCTAAACACTTGGGAAGTGTTTGATTAGTGATTTGTGATACGAAACCCAGCATACTTATCTCATTTGTTGTGTACACTGTTGTTTTTTGTGTATAATAATAATAATAATAATAATAATAATAATAATAATAATAATAAGTTGTTGTTGTTGTTGTTGTTGTTGTTGTTGAAACTGACTAAAAAAGAAAGACAAAATAATTTTAAAATCTAAACAGTATTTTGGGTTACTTCACTACCCATGTGGCTATTTTGTTCATTTAACCCACATACAGCTGTCCTTGACTTACAACAGTTCATTTAAGTGATCATTTGAAGCACAACAGCAGTGAAAATAGTGACTTATGACCATTTTTCACATTTATGACCATTTCAGTATTCCAGTGGTCCTGTGATTTACATTATGATGCTTGACAACTGACTCATATTTATGATGGTTGCAGTATTCAGGAGTCGTTTTGAGACCTTCTGACAAGCAAAGTCAATGGAGAACCCAGATTCACTTAACAACCATGCTACTAATTTAACAACTGCAGGGATTCACTTAACAAAGGTGGCAAGAAAAGTCATAAAACGGAACAAATTCACAACAAAATTTTCAAGGCTACAAACTTGAAAATTGGCTCTTGGCTTCTAGGTGCTCGCTAAGAAAGGATTTTTTTGAAATGACCATCAGAGTATTAGTACTTCATATATTATTATTAACACGCTCTGGTGCTAAGGAGTTCTACTTCCCCATCTCACCTGAAAAGAAATCTGTTCCAAATGCAAAACACAAGCAGAGGAGAGGAGTTTCAGTTTCACGGAAGCAAGCAGCTTTAGTACAGAAGAGTTGACCTAAGCCTCACCAAGGCTCCTTGCTGTCTCCTTCTTACTCACACAGAAAATACTGTTTCAGTTTCCAAACAGCTCTCAACTCTCTCACACACTGACAGGATGCTAGCCAGATGAATACTGGTGGATTCTGCTAGGCAGAGGCAGAATTTTTTCCCTTATTTTCTTCCCCAAAAACTAAGTCCAATCACATAATTTCATAACGAAGCACGGGTAGTGTGTGTGTGTGTGAGACACAGACACATACCTGTACATGTACACATACATATATCCTGTATACTGTGCATATATACACGCATATACAATCTATTGGCACAGAGAGGACATTGAGAAGGATGTCATCTCAGCAGAATCTGATTTCAAAAAGATGAGGATGCAAGTGGGAAGTAGAAGTGAACTCAAGGATACAGAGCTCCAATTCTATGTTTCCTTGATATAGTAACAGAATATTTCCTTCAGCACTTAGGCTGCTTCTACACAGTACAAAATAACCAAGTCCTGTTCTGAGGGGCCTGCAGTCTTAACAGTTAAGATAGATGAAATGCTAGAAAAAAAAGATAGGGAAATGAAGGCAGTGTGTTGTGAACTGGACTGCAGTTTCCACTCAGGTCCGTGTTTCAAGCGGGAAACACGGACCGCCCCTATTGGTTGAAGCCGTTTGACAGCCAGCTATAAAAGGAGCTGTCAAACGGCATCAGCTGTTGCCATTCCAGCTGGCTGCTGAGTTAGCGCAGCAGCCGCGGCAACCCTTTATTTTTAAAATAAAGTTAAGCTGAAGTTTTGCTCTGATTGTCTGCCTCAGTAATTTCGCTGCTCTACAACACAGTGGTAAACAGCAATTTAATATGTATACATTTTTAGTTACCAGTTCTTCAGTTTGGCTACAATAATGTACACAGGATCAAAACAGCTTGAGATTTCACTCACTAGCTTTCAGTCTCCTTTGTCATTTTATTTTCATTAGTGTCCAGTATATATCATACATTATGTAATCAAATCTCTGAAAACTGAAGCAATCTAAAATGAAATGCAGTTGATTCCACCAAATCCTGTCTTATCCATCTTGATCTAGAAATATTTTCTTTAGAATGAATGGGAAAATGAACAATAAGAGTAAGGAAGTGGTAAGGAAGACTGCTTATATTATTTACCTTTGCAGAAAAGATTCCGAAACCTCATTCCCTAGTGGCCTGTAGCTGTATTCAGGCAACCTGCAAGGGACAGATTGTGCTAATCTCATCATACTTCTCATTGACAGCTGCTAATCTTACAAAGTAGAAAGATTATCCTGTGGCAAGACAACAAGAGATGAAATTTCTGACAGTCATGAATATTTAAGCACATCTCCTAAATAAAAAGGAAAAAGATGGTCACCTGAATTTTACTATATCTTACGCTCTGACATTCTTCTATGTAGCAATTCAAGGAGTTAACTTTATTTCAGACAAAGTGGTTGTCAGTCAAAGAGTAATAGGACCCTAAATTATGCTGTTAAAGGCTTATTCATGATTAAGATTACATACCTCTGCTTATTTCATAAATAAAATCTCTTACTGAGAGATATAATCAGGGGTGGTATTCTATCAGTTCAGACCGGTTCAATAGAACTGGTTGTTATGACTCTGCACAGTTTGGAGAACTGGCAAATCATGCCCCTGGCTGGCCCTGCCCCTTGCCACCCGCCCCTCCCCTCTTCACCCAGTCAGTCTTTATCGCGCATGTGCAACATTGTGCGCATGCCCAACATCACCGACTGCATTCTTCTCTGCCCAGTCACCCTTTAAGGTAATTCTATTTCCCCCCTCCCGATGATCAGTTCTTCCTATGATCAGCTGTGCTGGGATTCCCCTCGCTGTATTACTGCTTCACCCAGGAGGCTTCCCTGAGGCCCAGGAAGGCAAAAAGTGGAGGGGGCTGCAGCTTCCTCCCGCCCCCTCCATTTTTTGCCTTCCTGAGCCCCAGGGAAGCCTTCTAGGAGCAAAAACGCCCTCCCAGAAGGCTTTCCTGAGGTCCAGAAGACCCCCAAAATGGGGGGGGGGTGCTGCAAAAAAAGAAGCCACACCCATCCAGTCACATGGCCACCTATGGTGGGCACCTTGCCATGCCACTAACACTATATCCTGAGTCATGAGAGCAGTGGAAAGGGCGCTTGTCAACAAAGCAAAGTAGATACCTATTTATTTTCAGGAAATATCTTTCAGCATTCTGGGATGGAACAGGAGATTGCAGAGAATATTTTAAAATCTAGGTGTTTTGACATTTTCTATGGTCACCAGGAGAGCCATTTTGTCAACAGGTAAATCTCCCTTGTAGCATCTACCAAGACATCCTGAGGCATCCCTACCCAAGGCATTTACCATGGGCTTTCCAAAGATTTCCCTGGCCTATCCAATTAGTAAGATTTTAATGTAAAACTAGCAATTAAAATTTGTTGGAGAAATGGAGCAGGAAATATTAAACTCTATGTTGATAATATAAAGTATCCTTTCCTAACTTGGTGCATCTAAGAATTTTGAATTATTATCCCATCAACCTCAATTATTGCTGTGAAAAATCTATCCTTGGATTCCTAGCTTGCTCTGTGTTTATCCATATTTGTTCTGCATTTTGAAAATGTGATTTTCATCTTTTGCAACCATCAAGAAAATGAATAGCAGATGGTGCACTGCTGAATGGCACTTTCACAGCTGTTCCTCTGCAAAATGACCTCTGATCCATGGATGATCAATTGCATACTTTCTTCTTGACCCATTTGTTTTTTTTTTAAAATATTATTAATGTTAGTGGGCTCAGATGATCACTTGGCCCACAGAAAAACAAACAAATAATATCCTGCTACTCCTAAAGACCAGAAAGATTTGCCAGATGTCATTAGTGCCTAACTTTGGTTAATCCAAGTTAAGACAGTCAACTTGTGGCATCTGGCAAATATAGCAACACAGCCTACCCAAATATTGGCTTGCCCTGTGGTATTAGTAGAAACTGCTGTTTGTGCCTTGAATCCAAATTCATCACACAATAAGGCAACTTTAGCAAGTAAGCTGAACAATTTAAAAGAAAAACAAAACAACAAATGAGCCTGAACAAAAGCAGCAGAACTGAAGCATCTTATTTATTTATTTTATTTATTCATTTATTTTATTTTGTCAAATGCTTACAATATAAAATAAGAATAAACATAAGTTTAAATACAAGAAATAGGAACTAATAATTGGGGACAATAGGGCAGAAACGGCAGGCACAATTGTGCATTATGCATGCCCCTTTTATTTTACAATAATCAGTTGGCAAGAATAACTAGGAAATATTTTAAGACGCCTGTGGACACAGAACATTAGAATAGTGTCCCAAAGACAGGCTACTTGATTTTCAGGAAATCTATTGGCTTTTTGAGCCAGCTTGTGAACCCACGAACATAAGGCTATCAGATATGGCCTCAATCCCTTTGTACAGTTTAATGTACAGTTTAATCTGGTGTGAAAGGTTCTGCTCATTTTCTCAGCCCGAACCAACTAAGCAACAGTCCCAGAGAGTCCTGTTCCTGCAATATCAAAAAGACAACATTGGGAAATGACATGAATGCAAGACCCAATATTTCCTATGCCCAACTGTTTCTATGATCATAGCAATTTTACTTTCAAAGGCCTGCAATGATTTGTCAACAGATTTAGCAAAGATTTCCAATTTCAGACAGTATAGCTGGCCTATTCAGGCAACTGCTAACAATCCACTTCTTAGGATTATGTGAAATGCATTTTGCCTACAAAACAGTTATTCAAGTGGAAACATGGAGAAAGAAGCTGAGCTTTCCTCCCCATAGTCATATTCCTCCATCATTGAGTTTAAAAAGTGGTGTCTAATTTGGCTGGATGATTATTTCACTGTCAAGCAAAGATTTGAGAAAATTTACACAGTTGTAAATATTGAACCAAATTTATGAATTTAGATTTCATTTTCCAGAGAATTACTTTTCTAAGGATGACAGATAGCATAATAATTGTCTCAGGTATTGCCTTGCCCAACTACTTTCCATTTTTTTTAATACAGAGATCCTCCAATTAAACCAAGAGCTTTGTTTGCAAGTTGTAATCCATTATAAGCTTCCAAAGTTTAAGGGTTTTATAGAAAGCAAATCACACATTAACATATGAAGGGATTCCCTTCCTTAAATATTTGATTGCACTTTTTCATTGTTATTCCTCAGAGAAAAGATCAGTGGAAAGGAAGTGTGTATAGCTAATTTGTTCTCCTGTGTGTAATTTAAATGCTACATTTCTGAAAGTTTTTCAGCAAACGAGGAAGAAAAAGAGGGCATACATTAAAATTTTCCAGAACCAGAGCATTGGAGTTTGTTTTGCCAATCAACCATATGTTTTTGTCAGCTGTGACTCCTGATTTTAGAGAATAGGCAAGATGGTATAATTGGTATGGAGAAACATTAGCAATGGAGAAAGGCATCAAGAGACTGTATGTATATGGCTGCATGTTTTTGTGACTATTTATTTTCTATGTGAGACTTCTAGAGCCAATCCCTAAATTCAGCCACTTCGTATGTCTTCAACAAAGGCTACAGCAAGGGCAATTTTAAAAAAAAAATCCTCACAGTTTGTACTTTGCCATTTGTTTGTTATAGTTCATGAATTCTTCAGAGCAAGAGCATTGTCTCTCTAATGTATTTTGCCATGATTCCTGCCAGGCTATATCAGAACTAGTTGAAGACCCTGAATAATTCCTGTGAAAGTCAAACTCGATGTCACCATTAAAATAGCAGAAGAGAAGAGTTACCTAGAAGCTTGGAAGAAATTGCCAAAGATTGAATACTGAACAATGGCTAGACATCACATTACCTTAAACTATAAGATATCTGACAGCCAGTATTATAGATAACATTATAACAAATATATCAAATTTCAATTGTCTGAATAAGTTACAAGGAGTTTTTCTTGAAAACATATTCTAGGTCAGTGGGACCCAGCTTGGACTCCTGATGTTTGTATGCAGAAGGAAGATATTAGTACAATATTCTTATTATAGATAATAGGTATAGTAGAAAATATATGCAGTTTAGGGTTGAACTGTTGAGTACTTGGTATTCTTTGTACTTGGTTGTTTTCTTGCAAACTTTTCATTACCTAGCTTGCATTGACGTTGCAGCTAGCTAAATCATTAAACATCTGTAAAATCAATCAAGCTTAGAAATAACTAATAACCTCATAATACTTAGAATTGGTACAGAATCTAGTGCTGGAAAAGCTACTTTGCAGATAGTAATTTATAGAACTGGGCAATTTTTGCATGATCAATCAGTGGTATTTTTCCTCTCAACTTATGCAGTTGTTCTCTGCAGCTGCTGTAGGCCCTTGCGGAAAAGGTATATGTCTTTTAGTATGTTTGACAGGTACTATACATGGGCACATGCATGTTACAAATCACATTTCTCTCTTTGAAACTGAAGCACTGCACAGCCTTAATATGTATGCTCAGTAATTCCTAAAATTACTCTTTCTTCTTTAATTAGACTATTGGTTAAAAAAAAAGTCCTCATAGAAACAATGAAGCCTGTTTCAGTGGATTTGAAAATCATCTATTAATAAGCCACATACTTAGTTCAGTAAGGAATTCTTTGTTGTAAAATAGACAAAAATAGCACGCAGTGAAATCCTGACAAATTCATCTCTTTCTTCACTTTTACCCCAGATAGATAGATAGAATTCTTTATTGGCCAAGTGCGATTGGACACACAAGGAATTGGTCTTGGTGCAAATGCTCTCATTGTACATAAAAGAAAAGATACATTTGTCAAGAGTCAAGAATCATAAGGTACAACACTTAATAATAGTCATAGGGTACAATAAGCAATCAAATCATACTAGGAAACAATCAATATAAATTGTAAGGATACAAGCGACAAAGTTATAGTCATACAGTCACAAGTGGGAGGGGATGGGTGATAAGGAGTGATGAGGAGATATTTTTTTCTAAAAACCTGAAAGAGAAATTAGGGTGAAAGACTGCATATGTCTAATTTCTAGTTTCATTATTCCATGTGCTCTTGCGCATAAAGGTTAATTATAATTTGATCATTCTTGTCATTGAAAAAATTAATCAATAATGCAATTAATATAATAAGATTAGAAACCTTGATTGGCAACTTAATTAAGCTAGGAATATCTCTCTTTCTCTCTTTCTCTTTCTGTGTATAAAGAATATACATTAAGATGTTCTTTTAAAAATGGTTGTAGGTGTTCAAATTCAGAAATTAAGGATTTGGGTGACCCTGAGGGCAAAGATAAACGTCAGTGTCCTCAGTGACTCTCAGAAAGAGGACTAATGATCTCATAACTGCAAGGACTGCAAGGAATATAAATCCTTCAATAATAATAATAATGATGGTGGTGGTGGTGGTGATGACGATGATGACAACAACAACAATAACAACAATAATAATCGCCCACGGGGTGCCACCTTGATGTGGCAGGGGGTTTCTTTTACTAGTATAGGAAATAATATTTTTTCCATATTCTTTTTTCTACATTCATTGTTAGTTTCATGTACTTTGTGGCACCAAATAGAAATCTGAGACGTTTTACAGCACAACTTCCTATCTCTTATTGTCCATTTTGAATTACATATTTGAAAATCTTTCAAATGGTTAGGAAAAGGGTTTTGCTTCATGGGTTTCTTAAGCTCTCTTTTGAATCTCTCTAATGCTCTCTCTCTTATGCTCTCTTTTGAATCAGGAAAATGCACCAATTTGACCAGATCATCAGACATTGCAATAAAAAGAAACAAAGCTCTATTATGCAGAAATAAATGTATACTATACTGTATATTTAATGTGGTTTTGCAAAACTGCCTTTATAATTTAACAGTCTAGGAAAAAAATCATAGTCCTCATCCATTTCTGAAATAAAGTTAATAATGAAGAAAACAGAGTTTATTTCTAATCAAAAATATTTCACTTGTCATTAGAGAATAAAACTACAAAATGCCAAACTGAAATTAGCTGCATAGGACATCCATTATATCCATTGTCACAGGTGAATTAAGTTTCACATTATTTTCCAGATAGCACTATTGCATTCTAGCCAGCTCTGCAAATTACTGAGCCATAATTGACATGGAAGTTTCATTTTGCATGCTGTAGAATTTGTATTTTCATATTCACATATAATTCAAAAATCCTAATATTGCATATTTTAGGTTCTAATTTTGTTGCCTGTTATATTAACCTCTTACTTCTTTTCCCATTTATTTTAATGGGACTTAAATAGGCACTGATTTCTACAACCATGCATTCTAGAGGGCAAATAATTGTATGTTTTTTATGGTGACATGCTAATTTTTACAGCCTAATAAAATAGAATATTCTTTATTGGTGAAGTATGATTGGACACACAAGAAATTTGTCTCTGGTGTATAAGTTCTCAGTGTGCATACAAACAACAAAATAAATAATAAGATACCAATAGTAGAAGGTAACAAGAAAGATGAGAAGTATAATAATGATACAACCATACTACATGTAAGTATCTTTACACATAAGACAGTGCTGTGGGAATTAGGTATACAGCAGAATAGTGGCATGAGAGGAAAAAACTGTTCTTTTGTCTAGTTGTTTTGCCCTATAGTGGCATCCTGAGGGGAGGATGTGAAACAGTTTATATCCAGGATATGAGGGATCTGTAGATATTTTCTCAACCTTCTTCATGAAGTATACAGATCCTCAATGGAAGGCAGGCTGGTTGAAGCTTTTCTTCTGCAGTCCTAACTATCTATTGAAGTCTGTACCTGTCCTGTTTGGTTGCTGTACCAAACCAGACAGTTATAGAAATACAGATGAGAAATTCCATAATTCCTCTGTAGAACTATATCAGCAGCTCAGTAGCCATATGTAGCCATACTAGAGATGGAATGAAGCTTGTAACTAAGGAATATCTTTGGCACGATTCTCCTCCTGATAATACATTATCCATCACTACAGCCTGAAAAATCCAGTAATCATGATTATAATTCTGATCTGTATGTACAGAGAGAAATCAAAAATATGAATACAAGATACAATAGCTGCAAAGCTAATCAAAAGTGTTTTCTGTTGAAAGAGACACAAGATTGACTTTCAGTGTCAATATTTTAAAGTGTAAAATATCCAAAGAAATATGGAGGTATCAAAAGCAGGAAGATTAGGAAACCTGTACAGATTATTTAAAGATGCAGAAAATTATTCATAGAAGGAAGAAAAAATCATGCTCATAAACCCAATTGCTAGGCTTAGTTTATAAATACTGATCTGAGCATATGATAAGAACTTATGAGCAAAGAAATATAGCTTCACATTGTCTGTGTTAAAATGATAACGAAGTCAGAATCATGGCTATTGGGTGTAATTTCAATCCTCTTCTTCCTCTAAAGAGTACATTCAGTTAAGTTTGATTGGCACCAGGCCAAGCAGGCACCTAATAAAAAAAATTGAGTGTTTCCACTCAACAAAACTTGAAACCTAGAAAAAAGGACTATGAACATTAATACAGCATTGTCTTAAAGCTTCAGGTTCAGAGTTGGGAGACTTTCAAAGAAAGTTATTTTACAGATATAGGAAGCCCATAGGAAGTTTATTTCTAAAGTTCAGAATAAGAAAAAAAATCACCTTGGAAGTTATTTGCACTTGGTTTATAGGACATATCCTTACTTTGAGTATCAAAAAGGAAAACTTTATCAGCAGCTGAATAAGAAGAATGGAAAAAGCAGCAAGTCTTTGACATATTGATGGCTTCTTTCCACCATATAAATCTATATAGTTTCTACAAATGTTTCCTAGCATTAAATCATCAAACCCAATCTAAATAAATCCAGCCCAATATCTGAGCTCTTGGACATTTTATATTGTTCACTTCTAAGAATGATAGAAAAGAAAAAAAAATTAGCTCTAATCAAAACTAATATATCATTGTATTTGGAAATAGTATATCAAGCATGAGATTTTAGCCTACTCAGTGATTAGGCTAAGCCCACTTCAGCTTTCAAAAGAAAATACTTTATTATTATATGATTTTTCATTTTATATATGAAAGAAATAGAGCAAAAGGGAAGCTCAGGTTTCATTGGGACATATTTTGATGAAGAATAGTAAATGACAACATTCAGAAAAGTAAAAAATTCAAAGATTCACAGGGAATCAAAAATACAAAATGATTTATTCAATTTCTATAGTTATCCATCTCAAACAAGTCATACTATTCATTAATGACAAGGGCATATATCTTTATTATTCATTAATGACAAGGGCATATATCTTTACATCTGGCATTCATAACCCACTCTTTTCCACACTGCAGTAATATCAGACATCCAACGCTATTTGCCAAAGTCATCCTAAGTCAATGGGTATCTTTAAATATATTAGCATTACAGGACATCCTGCCCTAGTCTATATGCATAGGAATACTGCATGCCAGATTTTTTGGCTTCCCCTTTTCACATGTATAATTAATTTCAGGTTAAATCAATTTAAAACATAAATAATGCAATAGCACCTAATGGGCTTGAGGCTGGTCAGATGTTGCTGTATACTGCTCAACGTGCTCATTAAAAGGAGGCAGGAAGAATGTGCAGTTTTTAAAAATACACATAGAGAAACTTTTTTCTTTCAACCAATATTTTGTTCCTTTTTCCACTTTTTGGAATATTGCCTTTTCTGATTTAACATCTAAAAACAATTCAACATAATTCCATTCTTGCTGGTTTTCCCCCTTAAATAAATAAACAACTACTCAGTTTTGCATTCAGTGAAATAAAGGAATATAAGATTTAAAGAATAATAACAAAAAGTGGTTTGTGTTATTTTACATTCAATCAGCTTTTTGTGAAATTATTAGTCCAAATGCTCCCCTTCCAGCAAAGTACCTCTGAGAAAGAACTACATGGGTTTTATTGCTGTTTGCTCACTTCTATTCTCTTCTGCTCCTCACTTGGATTGTACTGTTTGTATAACCAGGAGTTAAGTATTTCTAAATCTTAATCTGTTAGAAATGCTAAAAAAAGCACAAACTGGACTTTAAAAATATTATTTATTATGTTTGTACATTCTACAAAACATTATACATTAAAACAACAACAACAACACATCCTGCTTCATCAATGTATGGAATGAAAGCTGTAGCACCATTTGAGACTTTGCAGAACCAAATAGTACATTTAATTTCTTTAATGGCTGGGGGGTGATATCCTGTGTGATGAGACATGACTTTAAGCAAATGAATATTCTATGACTGAAACATGAAATTGGGATTGTTTTCAAATCTCTCTGAAAAATTTAGGGATATCTTGTTCAATCATTTGCCTTGAACTGATTAAAAAAACAGAGATTCGATGTGAAGGGCTGATTTGATTGAGTCAGCTTTATAATGTACTAACACATGCTATTCAGGAAAACTAGCTAGGCTTATTCATTGTACATGAATCACCCTGGAAGAAAATTTGTATGGTTGAATTGGGAACACTGTTCATATGCTCTGAACACAACCAACCCAACCCATTTAGTTGTCCTGGAAACAGGATATTAGTGTGCACCAGTATGTGAAGTAAGTGAAGTGGGGGAGGGGGGGCGTTAAGTCTGGAGTAGCTATTTTATATAGCAGTGTCTACATTTTGGAAAAATCTCCCAGTTAAAATCAGTCTTGGGCCAAATTTAATTTCATTTTGAAAGATGACCCAGCTGATCTGTCCCATAGATCATATTAATCAGATATCATATGGACTTGAATAGATGCTTCCCCTTAAAGCTTAATTATTATTTAATCATTAAATTTGATTATATTTTTATTATGGAAGTTTTATTATTCATTTACCATGGTATTTTATGAAGCATTTGATTTACATTGTGGATATGCATGTTTGCAAGAAGTTATATCATGTATATGCATGCAAGAGTTAGTAGCATACAAGCTGAATGGATCTACCTATCACTATCTATCTCTCTATCTCTCTATCTATCTATCTATCTATCTATCTATCTATCTATCTATCTATCTATCTATCTATCCATCCATTCATCCATATATGCATATATTTTATAGGTAGAGTATATTAGGAAAGTTAAAGCTGAGAATAAGTTGTGTTTCTCAAGGAAACAATTCTGACCCCCATGATTGAGAAAAAAAAAACTGTTGTGCTGGTAATATTAAAAAAACTCTCTCTCTATAATTCACCATAAGTTGAGCACTCCCTAATCCTTCCAAAGTGGTTTAAAACCGATCTGCACTTTTTAAAAAATTGCTACTGGCTTTGAAACACAGAGAATACATCAAGATTACTATGAGCTGATCAACAGGTAAGTAGAAAAATCAGTGTTCAGTTAGTACTTTGATCCAAAGTGGTTATAGATTTACAATCTTCCATCTCTCATTTGATCCAAATGATTGCTACCACCCTCCTCACACATTTATCTATAAAGGTTTTAAATAATTTAATCTTCTCACGGTTCTGGTAGCCTTTATTAATAACCCATCTGCATGTTCTCATGAATTTTAATTATTTATTAGGCAATAAACTGAGCTTGGGGCCAGTCACTTCCCCTCAAAATATGTAATTAACTATGGTGCATTTTAACAACTTTAAAGAGACTTGGTCCCAGAAATATACCAAATGTTCAGTCTGGAGACTTATTTTACCCAGCAAGCTTCAGGCTCTAGATAAATAATTAATTAAAACATGGAAATAGTACGTAGGCAAAAATCAATCAGCAATCATCTATAACTAATGTAATTACAAGTACAAGGCATCCATTTTGAAGCGTGCTACAAAAGATATGGCTTAAGATTTTTAAAAATAATGCATCATGTCATGTGTACTGCATTACAAACAACATAAACCTATCCTCTTTTTCTCTTCTGGATGAAAATCAAAGCCACATGTCTAATGCAGCTCACACTTGAATTTATGATCTCACAGGACTTTTGCTGATGAATCTTGACCTAAAGTGCAATTGACTTTAGAAAAGTGATTTTTAGTGCTTCCGTTTCGCTTAAGATGCTTCCTCATAGACTTCTTAATGCATATTCCTCCAGCTCTTGAGTTTAGAGAAGTATACGCTAACATAATTTGTGTTGCCCTGATGGCCAAAATCTAAACTGGATGTGATAATAATCAGAGGCTTCTCTCATACTTTTACTCCGATTAGCAATTGGTAGATTTCTTTGGCTTCATTCCTCCTCCAGACCATCACCATTTAGTGAGAAAAAGCACCATTCATCATTTACTTCAAATGACAATGGGGCTTGAAAACTATTTTATGATAGTTTAAAGAAAAATCCTTTCTTTATCTGTATTTTTTTGCCCCTTCTTTTTGTCCTTTGTATGGTTGTTTGCATATCTTCTATATTCTGACAATAGAATATAAGGCAATATACAAGACAAGACCATCTTTGCTCTGGGGTCAAGCCAGCTGGTACAGATCCATGAAGACTCCTCCCTCTGATTCTGCCAGTCTCTCTCTTACAAAAAGTCAATTAAGAATTACTATAACTTATATAATAATATCAAAAAATCCTTCAATGTGTCTAATTTTAGAATATTTTGCTTCATTTTGTAACTGTAAATAGAGTTTATATATTCTCCTTTAATTGTAATATTTAGCCCCTCTAATGTCCAGTTATTAAAAGCTTATATTTTTTTCTAAATTCAAAATAAAAGCATTTTCCCCATAGGAAGCATTCTTTATACTTAATTCTAAAATCTAATTTCAAAATTATCTGGGTCCTTAGTCCATTGTAACTTTCTAAAATCAAAGTTTTAAATATGTTTTGCTGTTTATTAAAAAAAATAAGTCCTTAAACTTGTAGTTAAAACTTTATTTCACCAAGGATTGAAGGAAACTCACTCAGTGTTGTCAAACTTGTCTATCCAAAAGTCTCTAATAACTGAAATAAATTTCAGCCATATCTGAAAGTGGTTAGAAAAGGAAATATGCAGACCCAGTGTTCTTTCAAAACCAGCAGTCAAATTTTAGTAAAATAGCTATTCCCTTGTCTCCCAAAAGTCTAAACTGCCAGAGACTGCTATTTTTTGGTCTCCTCATGAAGAACAGCCTTCAGGAGCACTTGTGGGCAATCTCAAATTCTCTCATCATACAGATAGATTTCAAAGAACTTTTAGCAAAGCCTTCTTCAGTTCACCATTTCTTCTTTCAGAAGTCTACCAGTTGGGCCAATTAGTGATTATAAAGATTATATTGAGAAATAAGGCAGTCTGCAGTTTAATGCACCTCCTTATCCCAAATTGTCTGCAGTCCAAATATGGCTTATTAAAATAACTCTTATATTTAACATTATTGTGTTGCCTTTTAAGGAAAGTCTATGTAATTTTTCCTATTTCTGTCTTTTTTAGGTGTTATCTTTTTTTTCTTATTGATTGCAGAACAATGCTTTCTGTTGAGGTCTCTTATTAATATACAGTATAGACATGTTCAGACTATCCTTGATCAACATTCAATATAAGACTATGTAACTAATGGCCTGGGATTTGGAAGGCATTGATTTTTATGGTAGGACAAAATTAAAGTTCAAAGACTTCCAATTAAGACTGATTAACACTTCAAAAATCATTATATTCAAAGTGCCATTTTATGAATACGATCTAGATTAGAATCCCAGGCTATGCATGAAAGTACATTTATTGGCCTCAGTGCAAGAAGCATTTTATAGGATAGAAACAGCAGGCAAAGAAAAGTAAACTACTTCACAATTGCAATTTATATTATCTATTTAAAAATGATTTGCATGTTTATTTGCCCATCTTCTGTTATGTTAAATCCCAGAATCTAACTGAACATTGACATTTATTGCCAATTTCTAACATTTTAGGATGCCAGGGGGAAATATCACAAACTTATTTCAGTGCTTCAAGCATCTTCTCACACCAGTTTTCATAAGAACAGCAAGTAGCTTGCAGAAAGTTTATGCAAAAATTCTGAATAAACTAATTGTTGAAAAATTGGAGCTACCTTTTCCATGCCATTTTCGTCATTTAGGAGTGGAAATATCTTTGACTAATATCGATGAAATATATTCCTGATTTACAGAAGGTATCTTTTTCAGGTAAACCATTCCTGGGTACTAATAAATTCTGATTAAGATGTAGTCTGCTTGTAAAATCAGATATAGTGAGATAATGATAAATGCTCAAAAGGCGTCTGGAGAAGAAAGAGTAAATATACAATATTTGATATTAATATCATGGTCTAATGATCCATTTGGCTCTTTTATGGATAATGATCAGTATTTATCACTCACAATTTATGGAACTTCATGAGCCTCTTCTGGCCAGTGTTGACATTTGCCAAATCAATGAGAATAAAAATGAAACTTTATGCCAAAACGTTTTCTTGGCTTTGAGACTGACAAAAACATTTGTGCCAGCAGGTATACACTACAATTAACAAGTGACTGGGCATTCAAAATTGTTTTTAATTAAACATACATCCTGTAACAACTTGGTAAGCATAAGATTAAACATGGCGAGAATAAATTAGCCAAACAGTTTTTAAAAATCCTCTTTTTTTCCACAAGGGATGCATAAATATTGTTTTCAGTTTAGGATCAGCCAGTCTAAAATTCAGTTTGTCAATAAATAGCTCGGATCCAAGCAAGAGATTAATAATAACAACAGGGAAATAAACTATTGGCAGCTAGAAGCCAGAGGCCTGCAAGTCTAATGCAAATGAAACCTGTCCTAGTTTGCTAATCTAATCTGCTCAGGCCACACACATATCTTGGGTTTAAATTGCAGCAATTTTCTCTGAGAAAGCAGAGCTTTTCAGGCAATACTGTACAGGCATGTAGACAAACATAAGCAGAATTAGGTAGACTCAAGCACCCAAGTGTGACCGCAATAAGTCAAAATCCAAAAAAGCATGCAGTAGTGTCATGTCTCAATCTAAATTTCAATAGTGTTCATGGGATGATCATCAGCCCATCTGAGTTGAGAATGGCAGAGTTTCTGGCACTAGTTCTGAAGCAGAAATGTATATGGTCTAAGTTGGAATGGTCAGTCCAACAGATATGTGTTGGCTGGTGGCCACTGTAAGGCAAACACTTGGTAGGAATCAATTAGCATTGATGCTACTCTTGATGGGTATGGAGGTCTACCAAGCACTATTTTTTGCACAATATGTTTGGAGACTGGGTGGGTTCCCAGGATTTGGATCTTCATCTTTTGATGGCCTGCTTAGCTGCTCTGAATAATTTCCAGTGAAACCAGCTTCAAGTGCTTGATTATTTATTGAATCTCAATTTGTTTGGCCTGTCCAAAGCAAGCTCTTTGGCATCAGATTCCTTGGACACTATCCCCTTATCCCCTATTTGTTTGAATAGCTCAATTGACTTTATTCAAAGTCAACATTTCTAGTATAGCATTCCAACAGAGACATAGGCACAGAGCCAGATGCAAACACAGACAGTGGCATATATGTATGTCAAGGTAGTTCTTGACATACCAATAGTTCATTTAGTGATTGTTCAAAGTTAAAACAGCATTGAGAAAGTGACTTCTTTCACGTGACAGTTGTGGCATCCCTGTGGTCACATGATCAAAATTCAGATGCTTGGCAACCAATTCATATTTTTGACAGTTGCAGTGTCCAGGGTCATGTGATCACTTTTAGTGATCTTTTGACAAGCAAAGTCAATGGAGAAGCCAGATTCACTTAACAGCCATGTACTAACTTAACAATTGCAGTGATTCACTTAACAAATGTGGCAAGAAAGGTCATAAAATGGGGCAAAATTAACTTAACAAATGTCTCACTTAACAACAGAAATTTTGAGCTCAATTATGATCATAAGTTGAGGACTACTTATATGTCTAGTGCCAGCTGGCTTTATGTCTAAAATGGAATCAGAACTCCCAATCTCCTGGTTTCTGTGCAGTAGCCTTCACCATTACACCAAACTGGCTCACTCTATGTCATATTAGTCTTTCCTTAGTTCCAAAATGCAACAAAAGCTTTTCTTTGAAAGTCATCAAGATGACTGGCAGTGAATTAATTAGCACATTCCACTACAAAATAGATTAATCTTTAGCTTGGTTAACAAGAAGCATCTATTGGCAATCTTTTATCCCCAAAGAAGATCATTCAAAACTCAGGTAGGAATGAATTAAGCCACTCAGTCATCTATGGAGCAAAATATACCAAGTGAAGATTAAAATATAATCCCCTAAAGCAGATGCCTAAAAAATTGCTATCTAAGAAGGAGTGTTTCCCTTTGTGAATTATTTTCTTGTCATCAGTCTAAATTTTAATTCCATTATTCACAGGCATGCACCTTCTTTTTTCTAGTTTCAAAGGGAATGTATATTAAAAAGAAAACCTCTATCTATTTTGTTTTTGCCGAAAAATAAAAGTTAGTTTAAATAGATTTCTAACCCAGATTCTCAAGGTGTTATGTTAAGAGGTCTGCAACAATTTAATTTGTAGCATTTCAGAGCTGACACTAAATCTATGGAAATAAATCACCCTAAAAAGCCCATTATTTCTTAATTACAGAACATATTAGTGTCTAGTTATAGAGAATCCCCGGTGTGCTGAAGAAACACTTGGCTGAAAGGAAAATTTTCGTTTAATCTTATCATGCTAGACTTCAGTGAAACATCTTTTATCAGTTGAAAGATATACAAAGATACCACTCTGGTACTTAACATTTATTAAGGAACTTCAAAGCAAAATGTTGATATAAACATTTTAAAGTAGAAGGTCTTGCATTCCATTTCAGTATTGTGTAAAACTATTAGAGACTAGAGAGCACTGAAAACACTCAACCCATCAGCCAAATGTGGATGTCCAAGCCATCTCAATATGGAGATTCCAATTGTTCTTCAAAGCCAACCCCTTTTCTTTATATCATTTTTTGAGACAGCAAAGTTAACAAATGAGCCTTGCTCAAGGTTGGAAGGAAAATTCTTGACTTAAAATGACTTGTTTTTCACTGAAAGTTTAAAAAAAGCTAATTGTCTGTTTTGACTCCAGTTCTGTTTGATTTGAGCCATATTTACTATTGACAAAGAGGTTTCAACACAGGCAAAAATGAAATGATTTTTCATCCCAAGCCTTTCTAAACAACATAGTTTGAGAGCTGAGTGCTGCTGTGGGGTAGAGGGGAACTCATGTCCATTGTTCCAGGTCTTAGATGGGGACATGAAAGGAGTTCCCCAGGCAATGGTGATGTCACCTTCTAATCCTTTCATCCCAGAATAGCCTTTGGCTTCCAATATGAATGCAATGCAAATAACATAGTGTCACAAAACATAGTGGCCTCTAGATATTTTTTTATTGCTAAGGAAACATCAATGAACAACAGCTTGCTTATGACCATTGCAGGTTGCCTTATGTTATGGCCACTTATTCAGTGACCAAATTACAACAGTTCTGAATGAAGGGGCACTTATAATCCATCTGTAAAATTGTGGCTGTGCGGTCACATGATTGCAATTGGATTGTCAATACCTGGCTACTGATTATGATGTTACAGCCAATCATGTTAAAGCAGGGGATGCAAGATGGGAATGTCACACAAATCATTGTCGTTGCTTCCCCCCAACTCACTACAGAGTACAAGATCCCAGGGATGTCATACTCCATGTTACCAGCTACAGAGCTACCTGTATTGCTTTGGGATTAAGTCCAACTTAGTCCAGCTCCCCTCCCTCATATTAAGACTGTTGTCTTTTCTGTAATTCATGATGGGATCATTGACCATCAATGATGCTGAAAGCACAATCAAAACATTAGGAGAAGAACTAGGATCACTATGGAACACATTCATCCCTAACAGAGTTCAGAACGGGTTTTGTTTAAAATATTGAAAAACTTCTGCTGTTTGTTAGTAATGACATTACTGAACTAGATGGACCTCACATCTTGTTTATGGAAGACAATGTTTGCTTCTTAGAAATGGTGCTTTTTAAAAAATCTCTGATCCATTTTATTCCTATTTTTTTCTTCTAAGTAAGCATCTAGTAAGTTTCTTTTATGTACCTAGTTTTCTTATGTTGGTGTAAGTTTATGAACATAATGACTTAATTGTAATTATAGGATATTTTCTTAGGAAAATTCAGAATTAAATGAACTGTGAAGTGTTTGTTATTTTTTCTATTAAGCTGATTAACTTCTACTTGGGCTGCTTCTTTAGTGGCAAAAACCTCGCAGGCTACAAATTAATATGTAATACATATCTGCATTTTCATAGAGTATGTTTATTAGTGTTATTTACTCTATATTTTGAGATTAAATCCACTGAGGAATAAATAACCATTACATATATGTATATTCTGTTATCCCCACTCAGGGCAACTAACAATATGCAGAGCATAGTAAAGAAATGTTAAGCAAAAGATTTTAAAAGTAAAAGATATGATAAAGAAAAAAAATCTGGTTAAGCTTACTTTATCCTTGCTTCTATTGTGTTGCTATGTTGCTTCATATATTGTATTTTGTTCTTTAAAATCTCACCTTTTTGTTCAGAAATTTAAATGAGTTTGCAGATGTATACTTTCCTCTCAATCTTCCAACATACTGTATATTTGTTTTGTAATTCAATCCTCATTTATTTTCTCTATGTGAAACGAAAATTGTCTGTATTTTCTTCATACTAGCCTCTCACTTTAATCACTTCAGTAATCAAAGGACAAAATTCAACTTTTTGTTGAGCATCAAGAATGCATCTCCTTCTGGGATGCACAGCTTAGCCAAACCTACCAGATTATTCTTACATTCTTATTATATTTTTATGACTATGCATACCAGTGTTGGGAAAGCAGCATTATTGTTATTTTTCCTTGAAAGCAGTTTGGCTGATTTGGGAGAAAATAAATCTAACAAACAAAATGGAGATCCATTCTTGACAAGCCTGTCTTTTAGATGTGGCTTTTAGAGTGGTTAACCATTCCTCTCTTTGCCTCATCTCTTATTTGAACCTGCCAGATCTAAATTAACCCTCCTTGCTCCCACACAAAGCCCCCCTTCCTGCAATCTCATATAAGTCAAAGAATAGAAGCCTCCTCACCAGTTTATGATGCAGCCCAAGGGAACCCCTGAAAGGAAACTTGCAACCTAAGGAAGTCACAATCTTCAATCAGCTGGTGGCCTCAACATTTCATCTCTTTCACATGGGACTAGCTCTGCTGCTATCCTGTAAAGTCCATTTTATTGCCTAGCAATAGAAATAACCCCAGGGACCTGTGTAGCTTCCCCCAAAGCTGACAGCAAATCAGGTCCCTAAGATTTCCCACTTTGGAGCCCTTAACAAAAAAAATTTTTTTTTTGCTCTTGCTTTGTTCAGGAAACATTTATTTGTAAAGCAAGTATCCAATTATCATGGCAACAAAATTTCCTCCTCCTCCTCCTCCTCCTCCTCCTCCTTCTCCTCTTCCTCCTCCTCCTCCTCCTCCTTCTTCTTCTTCTTCTTCTTCCCATGACAGTAAATATTCCCATTCAATCATAGATGTTTTGTAGCATTGCTTTTCCCATGTCTGAATGCTGTGGCACATTATTTCCTGATGCCATTTCCAATAAGTAGAAATACTGGAAACTTCCTTCTAAAAGGAGATGACATGAAAGGATTCTGGATTTTCCATCCAGATCATTCCTTAACAACAAGTCCCAGGCAAAACCACTGTGAGATTTCCAAGGATGCCTAGTATTTCATGCAGAGGTGTCCAGTTTCCCTTTCTTTATTTACTGACAGAGCAATCTGATAAATTCTTCTTATCCATTATTACTGTACTTCAATAATACCAAAGAACTATGATTTTAGGTAATATATACTTTGGCGAGTACATTAGGTAGAGGCATTCAGGATTCTTTTCATAGATATTATAATGTATGTGTCAGATTCAACAGGGAAATTTATTTAGAGAATTCTGAATTGAATGCACATTAAAGCAGAGATCAATTTATTTATTTTTCTTTATGAAACTTATGTATCAGTTTGTATAAAAATAGAATTCCTTTACTTTGCAGTGAGCCAGCTGATTGATCAGTAAACAGCCTTGATATGTTTTTGGAAATGTAATCAAACTTCAGCCACACTTGAGAAGAATGAAATTACACATTTGTGAACACAATTTGAAAGACAGTGCATAATCATCAGTTTAGATTGGAGGGTTTTAGAGATAGAACAGTGCAGAAATTTATCTTGCAAACATCTCATTTCTGAAATACACAAGTGGCATGCAAATTAGGAAAACAAAGAAATTCTGGGGAAAAATTGGCAGAGAGCATGCAAAGAAATGACTATGTATATTCTGCCTGAAGTCAACTCTGATGGAGCTACCCATTGCTGTTAGTATCAGAAATCACTCTTACACAGAAGGCATGAATGCAAATCTTAAAAAACATACCAAGGACATGGAGTATTTGAAACCAACACAAAATAATTGTGCAAATATGAAATACTGTTGAAATGGTTAGCCCGAGAAAAAAGTAATCCATGCTGATTACCCAGATATTCAAACTGGTTTCTTGATGAATGTATCTTTTGTTTTATGTATACTGAGAGCATTTACACCAAGACAAATTCCTTGTGTGTCCAATCATACTTGGCCAATAAAGAATTCTATTCTATTAAAAAAGTGCTTTCTGAATACCTGTTGCCAAGAAAATTGCAGAGATTAGTTCAGATAGTCACCATGAGTCAAGACTGATTCAAAGGCAATCCCCAAAAACAAAAAAGTAATTTTTATCAGATGTGCATCAGTTCCTTGCAACCACAAATAATAATTCTGTATTACAATGCACCTGAATGAAAGGAGAAATATAAAATGAATAACTATCAAAATATGTTCTTATTGTCCTATTAATATGCTGCTATTTAAACTGCTTGAAATATTATTGTTTTGTGATAACCAATTCTGTTAGGATAACTATTTAAAAATAAACAATATAGAAATGTAAAAATCTTTATTTAAAATTATGAGTAGTTTATCAGTCTGTCAGTTGAATTTGGGTAGCCTTTTTCTTAATGAACACTTAGATCTTAATCAATAGACTTCAATTCAAACAATAATGATTTGTTTGAAAGCATTTAGATTCATCTTAATTTGTACTGATTAGTTTAATTGATTTAATCAATTGGCCTAGCCAGCTGAAGTCCTTTCTTATAGATCCTGCTTTAGTATAATTCATGCTGAAAAGGACCAAAATGTCAAAGTAGAAAGCTATTGAAATGAGAAACATGACTAATAGTATCTGATGCATTGACAAGAACTAAGCTGAAATCTATGTTCTAGATTATATCTTAATTTAATTCATATGAAGAAAAGACCTACAAAGTCAAAACAAGAATTTAGCAAAACAAAAATCTTACCTTCCAGTGTAATTACAAATCCAATGCATGTAAAATTACAGTATTTATTTGGAGAAAAAAAGTGCCTAATTATGCTTCCTGAAGCAAAACAAATGTTAAGAATAATCAATAAAGATAACAATGGACATAGTAATAACTACAGGAATAATTTGATCCATCATGTCACCATAGATGGATTCGCATTATTTTCAGGAACACCAAATCCATAATTTAAAGACTTATTTCCCAACAATTACAAAATTCTTCCAAATTTCATTTTTATTAATGAAATATTCTAACATTTAACAACAAGGAAGGAATGAGAAGACTGCTTATATAATAAAGTAGTGATAAGTGGCAAGGCACTGAAAAAACTGATGATAATGATGTTATCCATTCAGTCATGTCCAACTCATGGTGATTCTATGGGTCAGGTCTCTCCACATCTTCCAATCTTGCACTACTTCTTTGATTTTCTTCTATGCTTTGTCTTTACTATACCAGCTTTAGGGTATCAAGCCACCGTGTTCTTTGATGGCCTGGTTTCCTTTTACTGCTAACCCTTCCAAACATAATTGCTTTCTCCAGTGACTTCCCCTGCATGACATGGCCAAAGTAAGTGAGACACAGTTTTGTGATTTTGCCTTCCAGTAATGTCTTGTCTTATGCGCTTCAGTCACCTTTGCTGTCCAAAAAAGAGAAAGAACTACTCTGCTTTTATTTTACATTGTTCTTATCCCCAAAGGATAAATCCAAGAAAACTAATATAAACAATTTAAGGAAATTACTACCGGGGCAGGTAAGAAGTGATTAAGGAGCATTATAGGAGATCAAGTATCCAGGGCCAGGCAAATTACTTCTTAGACTAGTGATTTCCTATTACTTCTGATTTTCTGTCTGTAATATTTGATAATTTGGGAAAAGAGATAATGTGCTGGAAGTCTATAGATAGGTCTATAGATATCTTATTCCCTTTTTCAATTATGTGGAAAAGGCTGACCTGGGAAATGAGAAAGCAGTCAGCCACATATTAATCCAAGGCTAAATTCTATTAGAGACTATTAAAACAAGTTGTGAACACATAATTTCGCTTGTACCTTTTTATGGCATTAGTTTGGAAGATCAGGGGAATGCCACTGGCATAATATAGCTTGACTTTAACAATCCATGTCATTAACTTTCCCATTTGCAGCCTTATTGACAAGATAATAAAATATAGACTTAATGACACTTCTGCTGTACTGAATTGCTAATTGTGAACATTTATTAATGGACCTGTATCAACCAGGAGAGATGTTGTCAGCAAAATGGCACAAAACTTTATCCTAACCCTATGCTAATTCAGTTTTTAAATAACTGAATAGAAGATACAAAACTTAAAGAAGATACAAAGCTAGAAAAATGGAATAAAATTTTGGGAATTTGAAATCCTGGACAGAAACAAATCAGATGAAAGTCAGTGAAGAATCAAAAAGCACACTAGAGAGAACTTGCTTGGCAGCAGTGCATATAAAACAATCAAATGGTTTTAGCTTGTCATAATGTAAGCCAAGTGTGTGATGAAGCTGTTAAAACAGCAACAATAGTTTTATATTATTTCAAGCTCTCTATAGAAATGTATAACATCCAAATCATAACGGGTAACAATACCATTTTATTCTATGTCATTTGGTCATATATAAACTCTTGTTATCTATTTTAAAGACACTGATTAACTCCAAGGAGCAAAAAGATAGAAAGGGTCTTAACCACCAGGTTAAAATATTGATTGATTGATTGATTGATTGATTTAGTCAAGTGATTATAAGATAACAGGTATAACTATAAACATAGTTATGAATACATGACATGGATACATATAAGAAAAATAAAAAGAAACAATAGGATAGGAACGGTGGGTATGCACGCCCCCTACAGACCTCTTAGGAAAGGGGTGAGGTCAATAGTAGACAGTCTAAGGTTAAAGTTTTTGGGGTTTGGGGAAGAAACCACAGAGTCAGGTAGAGTATTCCAGACATTGACCACTCTATTGCTGAAATCGTATTTCCTGCAATCAAGTTTGGTACGGTTTACCTTGAGTTGGTATTTATTGTGTGCTCCTTATTGTTATGGTTGAAGTTGAAGTATTCATTGACAGGTAGGACATTGCAATGTATAATTATATATACTATACTTAGATTGGACCACTTAGATCATATCACATTACTTATTTTATTTTCCTTTGAATATTCTCAAATATTAAATTCATTACACTTATGTTATCCAATTCCAATTCCTATCTTAACTTATTTAATTTTTCTTAAAATATTCTCCTATCTTATTTTACAATATTATCTAAGATTCTTATTTCATTTCTATATTCATTACACATATTGCTTTATCTGCCACATTTGCAATTTTATTACATACTGTTATTCCATTCATTATTCAATAAGTTTCATCCTTATTCTAATAATTCAAAAAGTTGTCCCTTTTAGTTATCAATTTGAGCTTGCCACCTATTTACCTTATACATTCTTTCAAATTATTCCCTTTAATTCATTATAAAAATTTACCATAGTGTTCCCATTTTTTAATTACCACATTCTACATTACTAACAATATTCGCCTAACTACTACATATCACATATGCATATATATTTTAAGTCAGATTCTGCATGGTATTATTTTTCTGGATTACCTTAAATTTACATTTATATATTCCAAAAATATTAATCTATTCAAATTAATTGATATTAATCTTTCCATTACCATTCTCATAATTCATTTTAACTTTATTCATTGCTTTATTAAATATCAATTAATTTTCTTATAATAAATTCCCATTGGTGCGATTAAGCTTGAGTTTGTATCTATTGTTTGCTCTTGTATTGTTATGGTTGAAGCTGAAGTATTCATTGATAGGTAGGACAATGCAATGTATGATTTTATATACTATACTTAGGTCGGACCGAAGGTGGCGTACTTCTAGGTTTTCTAGGTCTAGAATTTCAAGTCTGGTGGCATAAGGTATTCTGCAATGAGTAGAGGAGTGGAGAACTCGTCTTGTGAAATATTTCTGGACTTTCTCAACTATGTTAATATCAGACTGATGAGCTGTACTCGAGTATTGGTCTAGCAAATGTTTTGTATGCTCTAGTTATTAGTGTAATATTACCAGAGAAAAAGCTACATAAGATTAGGTTAACAACTCTTAATGCTTTTTTGGCTATGTAGTTACAGTGGGCTCTAGCACTTAGATAATTAGAGATAAGTACTCCAAGGTCCTTGACAAAGTTTGGGTCATCAGCAAGGTCTTGACTTTTCAGCTTGTATTTTATTTTCTGATTTTTTTTTGGCCAATATGTAAGACAGAACATTTATTTGTTGCGATTTGAAGTTGCCATTTGTTTGACCATTCTGATACATAGTTGAGGTCTTTTTGAAGGGTAGCAAAAAGTATTGTCTGTGGTGTTGAATAGCTTTACATCATCAATGAAGAGAATGCAGTTGCTCTTAATATGATCACAGAGGTCATTTATGTAGAGTATGAAGAGAGTTGGTCCTAGAACACTGCCTTGAGGGACAGCACTGTTGACAGGTACATAATTTGATAGGACGTTCCCAATTTTGACCATTAGTTATCTGTTTGACAGGAATCCTTCTATCCGGTTATGCAGGTATCCAGAGATACCATAAGATTTTAGTTTCAGGAGTAGTTTGTCGTGTACCACTGAATCAAAGGCTTTACGGAAGTCTAAGTAGATTGCGTCTATTGCTTTGCCCTGATCGAGTTGTGTAGTCCGTATGTTTTTGCAGTGTAGGAGTTGCAAATTACAGGATAGTTTTTTTCTGAAACCAAATTGTTTATTAGAGAGTAGGTTGTTTGTCTCTAAGTGGAGGATAATGGATTGGTTAATAACTGATTCCATGACTTTACAGGTGATGCAGCATAAAGAGATTGGTCTATAATTTTCAACTAGGCTGGGGTCTCCCTTTTTGAAGATGGGGATGACTGTGGCTTGTGACCATAGTTTTGACAAGGAGCTGGTCCTGAAAGATTTTTCAAAGATTATGGTTAGAGGTTCGGCTATGGCAGTGGATAGCTTTTTTAAGAAGTAGGCACATATTCCATCCGGTCCAATAGATCAGGGGTCACCAACCTTTTGGACCTCAGGGACCACCAAACTCATAATTTTAGATCCCAGGGACCACTAACTGGTTCTGTGGGTGTGGTCTAATTTGTGGGTGTGGCTTGGTTGGTCATGTGACTGGCTGGGCATGACTTGTATGTAAATATGATAAATATTTATATAAATATTGATTTTTTATAAAAATGAGCAATTTTACCCAAAATCAGGCAAAGCAGGCAGGCAAATTGAGTTGCTCACAGAATCACAGATTCATTCAGAGATCTACCTATCTGCCTTTGGCTAGCTCAGTCTGTCAAATAAAATTTGCTTGCAAGCAAACTCATAAAATTTGCTAGCAAGCAATCTCACAAATTAACTCACAACACACCATGTATGTAAATATTGATTTTTTTTATAAAAAAATAGCAACTTTTACCCAAAATCAGGCAAAGGAGGCAGATTGAGTTGCTCACAGAATCATTCAGTGATCTATCTATCTGCCGTCGGCTAGCTCAGTCTCTCAAATTTGCTTGCCATGAGTCTGCACTGAATTTGCTTGCAAGCAAACTTTCAGTCCTAAGAGAGGTTTGGCTGTGTTTAAAAGCAGAGCCGAAGATCTAAAGACTAGCTAGAAAGCAAGAAACCCAACCATTTCCTGCTTCCTAGCTAATCTAAATCTCCCAGCACAGCAGAACAGATGATGGTTGGAAAAAGAAAAAATAGAAATTTAGCAGGCAAGTTTACCAGGTAAGGAGTGAGTGGGCTGGGAGAGTTCCTGCAGGCCATGTGGGCGGCACAGCTTTGTGTTTCTGCACAGCCTGGATTAATTGTTTTGGAGGGGGGTCTGGGGGTGAGATTTCTCTGTGGCCCACCAAAATTTTCTCATGGCCCACCAGTTGGTGACCGCTGCAATGGATGGAGATGGTTTTAGATTGTGTAGTGATTTTTCAACATTGTCTTCTGTAAAATCGATATGTATTAGATCATTGTAGTTGTCTGTGGTTCAACTAGGAAATACTGGGCATGATCCATTGCTGTTTACAAATACTGAGCCAAAGAATGTGTTAAAGAGGTTGGCTTTAATGTTGTCATCATTGCAGTCTTTACCATTAGGTCCTTTCAGGGGTGGGATGGACCTTGAGTCTTTTTGTTTGTTGTTTACAAAATTGTAGAAAGCGCAGGTGGAATTGGTGCGTAGAAGGTTTTCCTCTTGTTTAATGTGATAATTGGTGCATTCAGTCTTTATCTGGTGGCATAAATTTTTGTATCGGCTTTTGAAGTTGGCAACATGACCAGATTTGTTTTTCTGCCAAAGTGATTTCTTTTCAGATTGAAGTTTCCTTATAGTTATGGGTAATTTGTTTTTTCTGGTTTTGGGAGTTGTTAATGGTACATATAGTTTGATAACTCTTTTAACTTCAAGTAAAAATATGTTATAATGGTCTTCTACAGTATTGCATCCAGTGAATAGATATTGCCAATCAAGAGATGAGAGATTGTTGTCTATAAGATCATAGTTGTCTTTTTTGAAGTTATAATTGGGGATCCCATCATTATGATGATTTTTGTGTGGATGTATGTTGAGACAAAAGTCAAACATGCTGTGGTCACTGTTGGAGAAGAGTTCTTTAATTTGTATTCCATAAATTGAATTCAAACTATTGCAGAAGATGAGATCGAGGCAGTTATTAAGTCTAGTACTGTTGGTTACTAGTTGTTCCAGTCCCAGATTTATTACAGCATTGTAGAAGGTTTCATGTATGGGTTCAGTTTTACATTCGTTTAGGGTCCAGTTAATCTGAGGTAGATTGAGGCCACCTCAGTGTGGGCAGGATGTTGCCCATATTAGTAATGAATTTAGCTTGTTTACATGTTTGATGTCATAATTAGGGGCTCTGTAACATAGTACGAATTGAAATGTGATATTTAAGGACAGTTCACAGATGATGGTCTCAGGAAGAACAAGCTCCTGGGTAACTTGGATGTTTTTTAGATGTAGGGACTTTTTATAGAAGAGAGCAACACCAGCTCCACTGCAGATTACACGATCTGATCAGTAAACATGATAGTCTATTACTGTGGTAATGGAGTCAGGAAGAGATGCGTTGAGCTATGTTTCACAGACAAATATGATGTCGAATTTAGCTGTATTTAGTAAAAGGAGAAATTCAGGTACTTTATTTACAAGACTTCTTGCATTGAGTAGCTTGCATTTAAGGCCAGTTGTAGTTGGAATAGAGGTAGTTAGGGTCATGTGTGCCTAGTTTTGAGTGATGGTGGATTGGATGAAGTAGGGTTGGATGCGGAGTTGCGGGTTGTGTGACTTTCTTTTGATGCAATCAGCACAGTAGTCAATGTACAGGTCCTTTTCTCCATTATCTAGACATTTTTTGAGTTCTGTGCAGAATTCACAGGAGCGGATTCTTTGCAGTATGGATAAGTCTGTCTTGAGAAAAGTTCTTTTGTGGGATGTGATTGGTTTTTGCAATGGTGTTTATTATATGTATGAATATACGTTTGCTGGACTCATTTTTGCAAACAACTCTACAAAATCTTGGGGCCACAGAGCTGTCATTGTATTTGAACTCAGGGCCATCTCTGGTTATTTCAATGATATCTTCAGGAGAGATGTTTGCTGTATTTAAGTTGCTTATGATATTGCAAACTTTGGTGATGTCGTCTGATTTGTTGGTGTCTTCAAGATCAAATAAGATGGTATTTGGATGTTTCTGATCACATTCCATGATGTCTCTGATGAGTAAGGAGATATCATTGGTGGAATTATTTGATGGGATAGTAATTATTTGTGGCTGTGGTTTGGTAGTTATTTTTGGTTATAGCTGTGATTGTTGTTGAGGTAGTAGTTGTGGTAGTGGTTGTTGAGTTGGGATTTGATTTTGAGCTGATAGGTATTCACTTATCTGTGTTGTATTTTTTTGAGAGAGAGATTAGGCTTGCTTGTATAGTTGTTTCAAAGCGTGTTGCTAAGTGTTCTTCTATTGAGTGAATGAATGATTCTATGCTTTCAACTCTGTCAGGCAGAGTACTCACTTTGTTTAGCTTAGGAAAACATGATGGACATAGACAAGGGAATGTATCTGATTTTTTTAGATCAGCAGGCAAGGTGGGCTTGATTGTCACATAGGTGGTATTTGATGTTATTTTCACTTTCATTGATGGTTTCAAGACATCTGAAACATGTGCAGGAGTCTGGGAGGTCATTGGTAGAGATATTATTCTTTTGTTGTTTGGTAGTGGAGGGTTTGGAGTTTTTGGCTGGCATGGTCAATGACAATAGTACACTAAACAATTACAATAGCTAGTTAATGTGATAGGTAGACAGTTACTTAATGAATGTTGGTGATTAATAAATAATAATTAATAATTATTATTAAAGTATTAATAATATTATAATAATTATTAATAATATTATAAATAATTATTAATGTTATTATTATGTAGACTCGATTAGACTAAGAAACGAGAATACAGTAGAAGAGAAAATGAAGAAGAGGGTATAACCTGAACAAATAGTTGGAAATTTCAGAGAATTGCTTGATACCTGCAGTGGACTCTCCTTTGCTAGACTTACTGAAATCTGAAAGACCATACATTCATTTTATGGATCAGAAGATATAGGGTTACTGTATCACACAGGAAGGAAAGGCTGAATGGAGGGAAAAAAACCCAGATTGAAGAAGGTAAGGACTACACTTCCCATCAATTCATAGACTGCCTTGGATTTTTAATTTTATGTTTGTTTATGGGGGGAGGATACATGTGTGCAAAGGAGCAGTAAAAAGTGACATTGGCTAAGAAGATGTTGAAAACGGTTCCTTCCTGACTAACCAATTCATCTCTGATCATGTGCTCCTGGTGCAGAAAAGTAGCTACCAGGACCATTGTGTCAATGAAGCAGACTTTCAAATTAAGATAGATATATATTGAGTTTATCAATTGGACTACAGTTTTAATTTAGAAATGGGTGTCTAGCCAACTGAAAAAAAATTATATATATCTGAATGTTTCTCCTACAAATTAATTAATTTACCAAGGGACAAATTCTCAAAGCTCTGTTTAAATGAGCCATTAAAGTTAAATTCTTGGAAACAGATCTTTTGGCTATTAAACCACATATGCATTTCAAATTGCAGCATTTCAGCTAATTCTTTGTAGGCTGTCAAGATACTGATGGCCAAAAGATGGCCCCTTAAGAGGAAGTTCACAGTTTGCTGATTATGTTGATGAAAAAAGAATATGAGACCAAATCACCTGTCATTTATTTAACTCTGTTTCAAAGACTTTTCTGCACCAAAGTCCACAATTGTTCATCTCTTGTATGACAATCTGCTGGGTATGCAGACGGCTTAATAAATCTTTTTCAAGATTTTAACATCCCATCTTCCTTGGCTTTGTTGTGGCAAGATGCTCTGTGTTGACCACAATTAATATGGATCCTGATTGGTTAATCCTCTGTATCTTTCACCGGTGACTTTCACCAATGCCAGGAACACAAATGTCAATGTATGTATGCAACTATGTAAGTATGTATGTATGTATGTATGTATGTATGTATGTATGTATATGTGATAAGTAGGTAGTTGGTAGGTATATACAGTATTTAAGGAGCCATGGTGGTGCAGTGGTTAGAATGCAGTATTGCAGGATAACTGCCAACTGCTAGGAGTTCAATTCTCACCAGTCAAAGTTGACTCAGCCTTCCATCCTACCCAGGTTGGTTAAATGAGGATCCAGAATGTTGGGTAAATTGCTCAGAGACTGCTGTAAAGCACTATGGAGTGGTATATAAGTCTAAGTGCTATTGCTAGTATATTTCATATTTCTTAACTGCCCATCTTCCTCAACTGCTTTTTTTTCTGTGGCCATATTTTTTTAGTGTAAAATTGTTACAATTTTAGTGTAAAATTGTTGTTCATCCTGGTAGGCAGGATGAACAACAATTTTACACTAGTAGTCACTTGGGCTAGAAATGGAAATTTGACAAACCTCTTGTTAATTTCCTGAGGTTAAAAAAAAAGAATAAAAACAAATGATAATTCCAAAGTTGCTTTTTCAAACAGGAACTCGAGTTTGCTTTTTCTCGAAGATGTTTCACTTCTCATTCAAGAAGCTTCATCAATTGTGCAGGATGGTGGTGGGAGGAATGGAAGGATTGGTTCTGACAGGATTGGGGGTAGGACAAAATGAAAGGTCATTAGCATTCTCTATGAGAGCTATTGAAGCCAATATTTGAATATTTGTTATTAATATTGTCTGCCATGACAACACCAATATCAATTCGATTTTCTACTCAGGTGATCTTTTCCACAATCGGGCTCTGGTTTTTTTTTGTTTTTTGTTTAATATTTCAGATCCTCTCAGATGGCTCTTCTCTCTTAGATCCTTTATCAGAGGAAGTCAATGTGCTGCAATAAAGGACACAAGCCTCCCAATGATATTTGGGAATAGTTGATTGATTGGTATTACTAACTATTGGTACTATCAACTATTTGGGAATAGTCGATTGATGGGAACTACCATTACTATCACTGCAACTCTATAATAAAGCATACTAATTTATTTGGGCTTTTTAATGCTTGCTTAGTTTCCTATACAGTTTTATGCATGGGAGGAGGCATGGTAACTCTATTACAGTTTTATTCAATCATACTCTGGTATTATTTGTTTCCATGCCTCTTATAAGCCACCTGAGTTAGTAAGGCAGATTGAAAAAGTTTTTAGTAAATAAAGCAAAAATGCCTGGAAATGCCAGAGACTGACTCTCTTACAGGCATAGCATGTTCCACAGAATTAGAGCAACTCCTCCTTCAGGATATTTGTCTATAGACTACAAATGTCACTGACCCTTTATAACCATGTAACGGAATTGTCCTTCATTCCTTTTGTGACTGCTCTGTTCAAGGCCTGAAAATATAGGCCAAGAACTTTCACCTCTACTGTGAAATAAATGTTGGTTCTCCTTGTATGAAAATTCTAGCTGAAGCATTAGTATCGTGCCTGTGTACATGGAAATGAGGTGACACCGGAAAATAAGGTGCATTTGTTAGCAAGAACACTTAGTATGCAGAGTTCAACCACTGAGTTATTTTCTCTCTCTTTTTGGATTCTGGAATCATTACTACTTCAGTGCAAAGCCACTAGCAGTCTGTCTTCTGCGAATCAGCCTCCTGTTCATTGCAAATTAGAACGTCAATGCCCACTGAAAATGGGAATAGAACAAAGAAAAGACAACTGATGAAAGTAGCAAAGGATTTGCCAGGATCAGCTGCTGTCTTGATCTTGCTGGAGGCAGGGATGGGGGAGATTCTTGAAGGTTATTATTCTGCCTGTAATCTTAACCTCTGCCACCAGCAGATTGTGAATGCCAAATGGGATTTAGAACAACCCTTCTTCCTGTATATGAATGCCCATTTTGGAAGACGAAATTATTTTTCTAGAATAAATAATTTAAATAATGATGATCTAATTTTGGCTCCTGGGCAAAGCAATAAATAATATATTTGTGCTCATTTTGCTTTCAAGAATAGGATTTGATCACAATGCTGAATAGTTTTTCAATGTTTGTTTTTGTAAAGAAAGAGGAGGAGGAAGCAATGCCATGCCATGGCAATCAGTCTGGAGTGAGAGGTCTGGAAATAAAAACCAATCAGATTATAAGTGAATAAACATATTTTATTAATGGATTAGAGTCTCCAGCACTACACCATATGTATATTTTGGTGGTGTTTGACAGTGTACATCACTGCTCAAAACACATTTCATAGTTGTAACTCTCTGCCTTTTCTCAGAGTACATATAAGCAAGAATGCTGAAATGTGAACAAGGAGAGAAAGGCTAACCTGAAATCCCAAAGCAGGGTAAATCATTAACTTCTTTCATTGGCTGAAAATCATACCTGCATGTTTTGGAGCCCCTTCCACGGGGCATGAGGCCCCATGATATTTTGCAGGAAGTGGCACATGGAATATTTTCTTAAGACAAGAGAAAGAAAGGTTTGAGGATTGCATTTTTGCTTTGGTTTTGGAGAACAAATAGGGAACTCTCAGAAAGGGTAATGATGGATAGAATATGAACCACATTTTCTCTCAGGTTTGGCTTGGTGGTGATGAGGCTAGGCACAAAATGGGGTCATCTTCTTCCCTTCCAATGCTCACCTCTTCTCCAGTGGAAAAGTCTGGGGAAAGCCAAAGTTTATTTCTGTCCTTCCAAAATTTGTGGAGTTCTTGTTGTTCTCTGAGTTTACTTGTTTAACTGCAGATATTTCATTACCCAACTAGGTAACTGTCAGGTTCCCAGTTAACACATTTATTGGAATCAAAACTCTAAGGCAGACATATTCTTTAAAGTATAGCTTTATTTGGCATGTCATATTGGCACATCTGGGGAAAACTCTGAAGGATTTGAGTTTTTCTCCACCCAAATCAAAACGCCAAGTTCTTTCCCCCAGGTCACATGTCCATTACATGGTCCAATCAGGTCACAGCCCCAATCCTGGCTGGTTTCGATCCATGCCTCTTCAATACCTGGTAGAGCATCCCTGGCTCCCATAGGAAATAATTTTATTTTGGCTACACATCCCCAGCTATTTCTACCTCCCCCCTCATGTTCCCACAGCTCCAACTGGCCTTGCTGTGGCAGCCCTGAAGATGCTCCCAAAATAGCTTCAGGACTGACATCATCAGTGCTAGTGTATGTGGTGTTTGCTACCTCACAAGATTTATCCTTGATCCTTTGGTAAATTGGCTTTTTGTCTTTTCTCAATAGTAGCTATGACTTCATAAATGGCACCATGGTATTACATCTCCTTCCTCCCAAATAGTACTTATATGCTTGCAGTACAGCTGCCTTCATACTCACAATACTAATAAAGACAGCAGCGATAAAGAGGAGGAAAGTCATTATTTGTAAAACAGCTGAACTGAAATTAAGCAGGAATAAAGTAGCAACATTGTTCTTGTACTTCTGCATTCTACTTGTATTATATGCATATCGATGTACTGCGTTGTATATATTACATAGTTAAATTAATGCCTACAGGATGTGGCCTGAATACAAATTTTGCAAAAAATAATGCTGAAGTTAAGCAGATATTGGTAAGTAGAGAATAAAGTGCATGATAGATCTACATGTACCATATATTAGTTCCATGGGGATATAATCCAGGAAATACCAGTATTAATGTTTAACTATATTCTAACTCTAATGATAGGCATTATCAAGGTAAATATATAAATGACATTCTTGGAATTTATCCAATCATTATAAATAGAACATAGAATATACAGTGAAATATACAATATAGAATAGATTATTCTTTATTGGCCATGTGTGATTGGACACACAAGGAATTTGTCTCTGATGTATAGGCTCTCAGTATACATACAAGCAATAACTCATAGATTATGAGATACAGTCATAAATCAGAAGATACAACCAATAAAGTGATAGTCATAAGATACCAGTGGGAGTAGGTACTGTAAAAAGAAAGATGAGAAAAATAATAGTTATATAGTCCTACTACATGAGTAAATATACTTGGGTATAAAACAGCATTGTTGGAGTTAGATATTTAGCAGAGTGATGGTGGGGGGTTGTCTTTGTGCCTAGTTGTTTTGGCATGCAATACCCTAAAGTAGCTTCCTGAGGGCAGGAGTTGAAATAGTTAGTCAAAAACTATGGAATATTAGACGTTTGAAAGAAGGGAAGGGAAATTTCATGGCAGATTTAGTTCAGTTCATAAATGTAAAGGAAAACTTCTCTAGAAAGAATAGTTTGAAATGTTTACAGAAAGTGCTAAGCTCCAAATTAACCAAACTCTGTAGCCTTGATCAATAACACCACTATAGTTGTAGTAAATTCCTTTTTCTAGATGGAAGTCAAAGCCAACAAAAATGTCACTTGTATAAAAAGTCAGAAAGAAAATGAGTGTCATGAATAACATGTCATTTTGTAAGTGAATGGTCTGTATATCACCTATCAGATGACCTGAATGTGTTTTACTGCAGGTTTGAAAGGAAACTACAGCCACCTATCTCCACAACCCCCATCTCAAACACTCCAACAACAGCCAAGCCTCCTACAACTGGCACCAACCCATTGGGTTCACAACCTCTGGTGATCACAGAAAAAGAAGTGCAAGATCTATTTCACAAACAAAAGCCAGGAAAAACATCAGGGTCAGACAAGATAACTCTTTCTTGCTTAAAAGTCTGTGCTGACCAATTGGCCCCCATCTTCACCCAAATCTTCAATAAATCACTAGAGATGTGCTATGTTCCTTCTTGCTTCAAATGCTCTACTATCATCCCAGTGCCAAAGAAGTCCTCTATCAAGGAACTGAATAACTACAGACCAGTTGCTCTAACATCTGTAGTTATGAAAACCTTTGAAAGGCTAGTGCTGTCCCACCTGAAAACCATCATGGATCCTCTGTTACTGTAGATCCCATGCAGTTTGCATACCGAGCAAATAGATTGACAGATGATGCTGTTAATAGGGCTCTGCACTACATCCCACAACACCTTGAATATCCAAATACCTACGCAAGGGTCCTCTTTGTATACTTCAGTTCAGCATTCAATACCATCATTCCAGACATTCTTCTAATTAAACTAAACCAGCTAGCGGTACCTGAACATATTTGTAAGTGGATCATAAACTTCCTAACAGACAGGAAACACCAAGTGAAGCTAGGCAGAATCACATCTGATACCTGTACAATTAGCACAGCCCCCCCCTCTCAAGGCTGTGTGCTTTCTCCACTTCTCTTCTCCCTATATATCAATGACTGCATGTCAAATGATCCATCTGTTAAAATACTGAAGTTTGCAGATGATACAATAGTGATTGGTCTCATTTGAGATAATGACGAATCTGCATACCGATGGGAGGTTGTACAACTTGCCTCATGGTGTAACTGGAACAATCTGGAACTGAACACACTCAAAACCGTAGAAATGGTGGTAGACTTTAGGAGAAACCCTCCCATACTACCACCTCTTACATTACTAGACAACTCAGTATCAACAGTAGAAACCTTCAAATTTCTAAGTTCTATCATATTACAAGACACCTAACATCAAAAAGGTCATCAAAAAAGCACAACAAAAAATGTTCTTTCTGCACCAATTCAGAAAGCTCAAACTGCCCAAGGAGCTGCTGATACAGTTCTACAGAGGAATTATTGAATCTGTCATATGCACCTCTATAACTGTCTGGTTTGGTTCTGCAACCCAACAGGACATATACAGACTTCAGAGGATAATTAGGACTGCAGAAAAAACAATTACTACCAACCTGCCTTCCATCAAGGACCTGTATACTGCAAAAGTCAAAAAGAGGGCTATGAAAATATCTACAGACCCCTCACATCCCGGACATAAACTGCTTCAACTCACACCCTCAAAATGATATTATAGAGTACTGCACACCAGAACAACTAGACACAAGGACAGTTTTTTTTCCTGAATGCCATCACTGCTAAACAAATAATTCCCTCAACACTGTCCAACTATTTACAAAGTCTGCACTACTATTGCTGTTAATCTTCTCATCATTCCTTATCATCCATTCCCTCCCACTTATAACTGTGCGACTGTAACTTTGTTGCTTGTATCCTTACGATTTATATTGACTGTTTCCTAGTATGATTTGATTGCTTATTGTACCTTATGACTATTATTAAGTGTTGCACCTTATGATTCTTGACTCTTGACAAATGTATGTTTTATTTTATGTATCTTTATACTGAGAACATTTGCTTTATACAAATGTATCTTTATACTGAGAGCATTTGCACCAAGACAAATTCCTTGTGTGTCCAATCACACTTGGCTAATAAAGAAGTCTATTCTATTCTATTCTATTCTATTCTATTCTATTCTATTCTATTCTGTTCCCTGAGAACATTTTTCGGAGAAGTTTACTCAAAAATGGCATTGCAGAAATAAGACAGAATAGCCAGCCAAAATAATCAATGAAGTAAATGGATTTCTTTCTGAAAAGGCAGCAAAAATCTTGGAGTTCTTCGCATACCACTCCATTATTCAGAGAAAGTAAATAAAATTTGGGTTACATTAAGCAATAGTGATCATAATCTTTATTATAAAGTTTAGTTAAAGCCACATTTAGTCAGCCTGAACCATATAACCACCTAATAAGTTTAAAGTATCTGAATTTAGTCTACTTCCTTGAAAAGAACAGCAATATATAAAATTATCATCATTATAATCTTTTCTTCTTCTTGAGTTCTAAGTAGCTTGCCAGGAAGATGGAGAGGTCAGAATTTGCTTTGATAATGCACATCTTAACATTTTTCCTCTTCTTGAATTTTGACAATCTCTTGTTTGAATAAAAATACAGCATACATTTGAAATGGGTCCAGTAATCCAGACCTCCTGTATGTCAGTTGATGCAAAAGCATAATGAAATATACCGAAGTGATAGATAACATATGAAATGATGCACCGGCATTTGATTTCAGTTGTGTAATAGGGCAGATTGTCTTTAGCTTCATGTTCTGATGATGGATCAGCTCCTTCAGATATCTAATCTAGGACTGATAGATGGAAGCTTGATTTTCTAGTCCAGTGTTATGACAGAGAGGTTAGTTGACATGCTTATTTCAGAGCTTTGCTCCATTTTTCTTTGCTTCTCCTTGGTTTGTTTTATTTGCAAAATCACCTGATTCAATGTAGCACATAAATTACTTGGTTTTTTTTTAAACGGTTCAAGGCAAAGTTTCAGGACAAAGTGCTTCAGGGTGACCTGAAGATCAAGGGGATAGAAGGGAGGAGAGGAAGGGAAGGGAAAGGAAAGGAAAGGAAAGGAAAGGAAAGGAAAGGAAAGGAAAGGAAAGGAAAGGAAAGGTCATAGTGCCAGATAACTGAACATTTAGCCCAGCTGCAAGGCCACAGGATGAGGGCTATCTGAAATAAAATAGGTAGTCATGAGATTTATGGAGAGGAGGAAATAGAGGAAATGGGTAGGAGGGTCATATATTAAATGAAGGGAGTGGAATAGCAGACTCCCTGGGTGGCTAGTACATCTATATTCTGTAGGTTTTGGGTTTGAGATATGTAGATTTTGGATGGAGAGAGGGGCAAGGAGAGAGATTTGGTGACTAATCCTGAAATAGAAAGTAAATGAATAACCAAGGAAATGGAACAAATGACTGGTAAGTGTAAAAACCTGCATCTGTTGGTGATAATTTATGGATTACTCAATTCATTTCTTCCAAGCAGTGATCGCTAAAATGTGAAGATCTCCTACAAAATATTGTAGAAATTGATTTCCTCCCTGTGCATTCCATTTGTAGAAAAATTCTGCTTTGCTTCATTGGGTATCTGGTAATCTTTGACAAGGCTGAAATATTTTATTTTACTTTATTTTAATTTCATTATTTATTTTTATTTTATTGTTTTAATTTAATTTCTCTATTTACCGCAGTTGAGAGTAGAAAAGCTGCTTTTTTATATACACTCAGACAAATCAACAGCTAGGACTCTGATATATATAAAATAAGTAATTGGAAACCAACCTGGAGGCTGAAAGATAAGAGCAGCCCAAATCTTTCACTTTGTTCTTTCAAATGGCAAATAACTAATTGTTGAAATTTTGCATGCACACTATAGTCAGGCACTGTCCCTTTTCTTTGTTTACAGAGGCTTAAAGTGGGCACTCTTGACGTTGCTTAATGAAAATGTCAAATGCCTTTATATCAATTCAGAACTTTTCCTCAATACAATGTTTAAATTAAGCTTGCCTGATGCAAAAAAGAACTGTCAGTCTGAACACAGGGTAGAAATAATTAAAGCATTTTAAAAGTGAGCAATCTTTCTGAAAGCAGAGCTCTACAGCACCATAAAATAAAAAGAAAACAAGATTTAAAAGTTGGCACTTATATACTACAGTACGTATTAGTGAAGGCCTAGACTCTTAGGCCAACTGCATTTACACATTTAGTCTTCGACTTATGACCACAATTCAGCCCAAGACATTTGCTAAGTGAATTCATCCCAAAGTGTCAACACGGCAATTTAACCTGAATACTGAGGTTTTAGTTTAGAAAAAACAACTCACACAGTAACATCTTTTGTCTTAAAGAAAAACCACAATAACAGAACTTTCAATGATACAAACAACTTTGTATTGAAAGGTAAAAGTTTGCATTTGGCATGCTTTTGAACTTGGGAAAGTTACAAGAGTCAAGGCTTCTGGGTTATAGGTGTGGTGTATGTAAGATAACACAGTGAACCCTAGACTTTTAGAGACAAGCTATGAACAGTTTTAATTCAAGCTTTACACTTAACTTTTAGGGCAGGCTTATGAACAGGTGGGGAAAAACCAAGTTACTGATAAGGAGGGTATTTCGGCTAACCAATAACTGGGATTCCTCCACACAACCCTATTGGATAACAAAAGAGCCAAGCTGGGTACATGGAGAGATAGCAGGCGAAGAGACGTTATTTCACCACCCCCTCCCTCCCAAAAAATCAGAGGGGAAATGGAGCATTTACCTTCTTTCTCCCAAAGCTTTCAGGGGCTTGCCGGATACTCCCAAGGGGTGCGAGCAGCGACATGGAGGAGGAAAGCAATGTGTGAAATTCCTTGAGAAGAGTGGAGGAAACAGCTGTTCCTGGCAAACATAGCATGGGTGTTGGGCTGATGCTCAATACCCTCCAGCTCGGATGCCATGTCTCTGTCGCAAGGTTCCGCTTTTAAGGAGGAAAGGGGGAAGTTTTCCTTGTAACCCTGGCCAAGGAGTCCAGCATCAAGAGCTCATTTTCTTTGTCTTGAGGGTAAACAAGTGAGATAGTCTAGTGGCTAGTGTGCCCACAGAGAGTGCTCTGAGTGCCCCCTCTGGCATATGTTCCATAGGTTCGCCACCACTACGATAAGAGGTTTCCCACCTACCCAATCCCAAGGCCAGGGGGAAAAGTCATATTTTAATGACTTCTTAAAACAGAGAAGGGAAGCACCATAGAGATACTTTGGGGAGATTTTCCAGAGGACAGGCACTGTGACACAGAATTCTCATTTCCTGGGTCCAATCAAGTAACATTGTATATTTGATAGACTAGGTACATGACAGTTAAACAGAAACTGCCTGACTTCCTGATTTCAAATTAATTCCGACTGATGGATAATTTCTCCTAGTGGATATCTCAGCCCAGTAACCTCCTGATAGAGTTTGAAGAGTCCGTGAAAATGTTAACCTAAATGTTTACTTCTTGAATTATGTCATAAAAACAGTCCATAATTTTGCCCTATTTTGTTTCCATATAAGTTGCAATGAAAACAACTTTCTCAAAATTCATGTTTTCCTCAAAATATGTCTTTGGTGGTGATATTGCTCTCCAATGTTCATTTTGCTTTACACTACAGGAGATTCTATTGCAACGAGAAGAACAAGACACATATTCAGTGAGTGTGAATTAGATTTTGTGTGTGTGTGTTTTGAAGTCAGTGTTATTTCCAAGACTAACCCACACAGTTTTCTTTGCAAGATTTCAGAAGTGATTTGTCTTTCTTTTTTTCTACGGCTAAGAGAGAGGGATTTGCTTAACGTCACCCAGCTGGCTTTGTGCCTAAGGCAGGACTAATCTCTCAATTTCTAGTCTGATATCTTAACCCACTTCACCAAACTGGCTTTGTGAGAATTAGATTAGTTCACATAAATCAGCTTCTACCACCACCATCCCAACTCATCTCCACTTTTCTTAATCATAGCATATAGTTTCTATATAGGAAATATATTTTTAAATGCCCAGATGAATGAGAGCTCTAGTAATTTGACTTAATAACATGTGGTCTTAGAGGGCAGAACACTAAATAGAGATTGCTATGAAAACTCTTCTATTTTTGTTCATAATGCAGCATAAATGTTATGTGGCCCTCCGATTATGCTATGTTCTGGTAAATTTATTTTTATTAATTTTTCACATTTTTAAACCATCCAGCTCCTTCCAAAAGGGACTTAAAGGGTTAAATATAAAGGGTTACAGTTTCTCTTCTCCAGCTGTAATGGACAAAGAATAAGTCTGCAACAGTTTTTATAGAAATGGCTAACTTGTTAACTCATATTTATACATGCTGTAGTGTGTACTATCTATCTATCTGTCTGTCTGTCTGTCTGTCTGTCTGTCTGTCTGTCTGTCTGTCTGTCTGTTGTCTGTCTGTCTATCTATCTTCTTCTTCATCATCATCATCATCATCATCATCATCATCATCATCATCATCATCATCATCATATCCATCCATCCATCCATCCATCCATCCATCCATCCATCCATCTATCCATCTATCTATCCACCCGCTATCATTTATCATTCACCTATCATTTATCTATCAATAGTGAGCTAGCTAGCATGTATTTTCTCTTTGGAACTAACTTCTGGAGTTGTACTGCTGTGAATAGATTAATCCTTGTCTTTAATTTTAAATTATATGTGTGTGTGTGTGTTTGTGTATTATATATTTGCAGGGATGTAGAATATAATTGTTGATATGAAGTTCAAAATTAGACAAGATAGCAGGAGACCTTAAAGACTGCATATTCTATTGAATGGGGTAAGCGTTGGGTTAAATGATTGAATTGGGGTTGTGGCATTGTTGTAGCTTCAAATATAGTGGCAGAAATGAAATTGCTTTGTGACATCTTGCAAGAAATTGTCAAAGTAATTCTAGCTACCAGCCAGTGAACCAGAAAGCAGAACACAAAGTAATATTAATTCTTCCTAAATTAGAAGCCAGAATTGATGATTAATCACTCCTTAAGTTACTGATTCCTACTAATAACTCTGTTTTAAATAAATTGTTAATGTCTTTTGACCAAACCTTTGAGCGAAATATATACTACTATTTTTCTCCCTTATTTGTTGCAGAAGAGAATTAGTTAAATTCCAGCTACATGATGCCTTAGGTCATAACAATAGTCTACTGATTCTTTGATTAAATGGTGCAAAAGCAAAATAACCTGTAATGCTTCAGTATTTTCTTGGCAATCTCTTCACTACAACATTTATCCAGTGAGTCTATGAAGTTTGTCCCTCGCTCTTTAGACCACCTCTTTTCATAGTAGACAGTTACTTAATCTACTTGTTAGATTGAAAAAAAAATTGCCATGCTATAAAGATCATCTTTCTAAAATGGATTTGTTGCAATATCCATACTACTATATAAACCAACATTTGATCTTCTGAAGAACTGGATTTATGAGGCTCTTTTTTCTTTTCTTGGTGATTTTTCAAAATAAAAACTATGTGTTAGCCATTTCTACTCATTTGCAGAAGAACAGTTCTGCAGAACACACAATAAACACAACCAATTTTATTTTCATGGTTGCACATTGCTAGTCTAAATACAACTTTTTTATGTCTCCACCTTTATTGCCCTCCCTATGGCATAATAGATATGTATCAACCTTCAGACTCTATAATTCAGATTTTTAACTCTGTTTATAAGTTTTAAAAATAAATCGACAAAATACATGACATTCTTCTAGCCACTCATATGGCATAGGGAACAAAAGCATTGGTGTGATTCCCATGCCATCCCAAACAGGGTTGCTTTTCTTTGATGTTCTGCTAGAACATGAACATGCCTTTCTATCCAATGCTATTTCAGTGTCTAGGTTCTGACTGATGAACCAACCAAGCCAGCAAAGTCGAGATGGTCTGATCTCTTTAAGCAAAACTTTATTAAGTGCATCATTTTGGCACACATGAAAGCAAAACCAACTTTACCTATTTCCCACTGTTTTTACATAGGTAAAGAATAGATTCTTTCTTCCCCTCATTAGCACAGGTCATATCGTCCAATTAGGTGTTCTGGTGTCACTATGGCAACTCTGCCAAGTCTTTGACAAACATCTCTTGAGATGACCTTGGTTCCCACAGGACAATTTCTTGTCATCGTCTGGGGCTAGCATTCCAAACCTTTCCCTCCACACTTACTCTGTGGCAGCTGAGAAACAAGAAAATGGTTGCAACAGCATAGGCATATATTGAAGTTGACTCTAAGCTTGGAAGAATCACCATGTGTCATTCTTGGTTTTCAAACTTGAGAGATGTCACTGCAAAGATCAATTCATTTTGGTCTTGTTTTCAATGTCTACTTTGTGCTTCAAGTATAAATCCTTTTATTTTTAAAATGAGTTTCTGATCTACATAGCGAAAATTGGTATACTGGTTGTGGCATTGTTTGAAAGCAACTTGCCACAATCAATTCTATTAAATGGTCATTTAATCTCATATACAAATCCTTAGCTAGAAGATTTGGTCCTTTTGAATGACTTTAAAAACATTCATGGTTGAAAGTGATAAATTATAGAGTTTATAATGAATATAATACTTAAAGTAAATAAATATTCATTATAAAATAAAATCATAATATGCATCACCTATTACAATTTATAATGTATGTACTAAATCACAGCCAGACCCTTACAAATGAGTTTAAAAGACAATTACATATAGAAGGCTCCAAACAGAACCCAAGATATTGTTGGTCTGCTTCATTCTGAAAGGAGATATTTCAAATGAATATGATTGATCAAAAGTAATCAATTCTGAAGTATCAACAGTTCTATAATTTGTAGAAAGAGATATAAAAATAAAGATTAGCACCACCCAGAAAAATCAAAACCCACATTTTAATACCAGTTGCTTGCTAGACTTGTTATATATTTCTTAAAAAGTGAAATTTTCTTGAAACACTTGTTCCCTCTGCTTCAATCACCTGAGCTTCATTGCTTCTTAAAAATTCTAAACTTTAATTAATGACTGGGAGGAATTATATTAGTTCTTTGTTCACAGCTTCTAAAGTTCTGTTTCAGTTTTAACAGGTTCATTTTTTCCCCTTCTTCCATTAGAAACTGGGATAATAGAATTCTATACATGACTGAGAACTATTTGTGGGAACCTGGCTTGTCTGTCTGAGACTGTAGCTTACAGTCAGGCATGAAATTTATATTCACAACAAGTATGAACAAAATCAGTAAATATTTGGTATGCCCCTAAGACATTTGGTATGCCCCTAAGACATTGTCAATACAATATTAAAGAGGGAGGAAGATAAGTAAAAGTGAAGGAGTTGGGACAGCAACAAAACTTTTCTTTTTTCTTTTAGCTTTCCAGTAACAATACAGAGATTTTCAAAAATACTGTGAGAACTCCATAAGCATTGAGAATTTGGGATGTGCAGCTCTAAAATCCTTTGGGCAGAATAGATGGAAAACCAGTTTGTACATTTTCTTTAATATAGCATGCAATCACATAAATGTTACTTTTGCTTTTGCTGTTACTGTGGCCATTGCCATTGCTGTTGTTGTTGCTGTTATGTAAATGAAGAAAGCTAAGTTTAAGAGTAATATCAGAGGTGGTATTCAGCAGGTTGTGGAAATGGAATGGAAATTTGTAGTAGTTTGGAGAACTGGCAAATACCACTTCTGACTGGAGATTTTGCAGTATCCTTCCCCTGCCATGCCCATCTAGCCATGCCCACAGAACCGGTAGTAAAAAAATTTGAATCCCACCACTGGGTAATATAGTATATATTATTATATTATAGTAATATAAATAGATAGATAGATAGATAGATAGATAGATAGATAGATAGATAGATAGATAGATAGATAGAGATAGATAGATAGATAGAGGTAGAGATAGATAAAGATAAAGATAAATAGAGATAGAGATGGAGAGACATAGAGATAGATATATAATGGAATGAAATCTGCACTCTTTTAGTCCCAATAAAGTACCACTGCACAACTTTGTATACAGTGGAAATTTTATAATGTTTCCTGTGAAATTTATATTCACCTACACCATACAAATTGAATATCCTCCTCTATAGATATGGATCCTGGCAGGAAACAGAGGTTTTAAATATTTCTTTCAGAGTCATAATTAGTATTGGCTTTCCTGTGATTAGTTGTAGTCAGGAAAAAGCAGTAATAAAAATTTCATAATGTATTAAGGTAATGCATTGTTTGGCCCTAAATCTAAAGCATTAAAGACTTCAAATCCCATTATTCTCTCTGATACGAAGGCTTTTGAACTTTCATGTGAACACAAAAAATGCTATGAAATGATGACAGGGCACTTGTTGCTTTCATATTTATCTGCTGCTAAATGTTAAGCCATGAAAAGATAAGGTTAGACAGTAGGAAAGGCTGAAAGCCATGGAAGGGAACCAATTAAAGGTTCCTCCACACATGTGCGCTAGTTGTTTCTGGCTCTAGGGGTGGTGCTCATCTCTGTTTCTAAGCCAAAGAGCAAGTGCTGTCTGAAGATGTCTTTGTAGTCATGTGGCTGGCATGACTAAATGCTGAAGGTTGTTAGGAGGCACTGTTACCTTTCCACCAAAGTGGTCCCTATTTTTCTAGTTGCATTTTTTATGTGCTTTTGAACTGCTAGATAGGTAGAAGCTGGGACAAGTAATAGGAGCTCACTCCATTACGTGGTGCTAGAGATTCAAACCGCTGAAATGTCGATTTTCTGATCAACAAGGTCAGCATCTTAGCCACTGAACCACTGCATCCCTTGGGGAACCAATTAAAGAATAAATTAGAGAATCCTTTATTTTCTTTTTTAATTCTATGAAATTATAAAGGTGGGAATGAGAATTTTCTTGACTCAGTTGTTTGGACACGTCAACAGAAAGGAAAATATGCTTCTCAGAACATAAACAATTCTCAGAACATAAACAGTTGTCTTTGCTGTGTGGTACAGATAGTTGTTAGCCTCTCCACCACAAACATGTTATTTTTCTTGGAGGGGGGAGATGGAGGGAGGGAAGGAAAGAGAGAGAGTGTGTGAGGGAGGGAGAGAGGGAGAGAAGAAAAGAGAAAGAGGATTGCACTAATGCTGGATCTGTTTGCTCCTGCCCCTTTCACTTGCTATTCAACTAAACACTTCCCTGTAGCACTGCCTAAGTGAGAACCCTACTGAATCATGCACATTGTGAGAGGCAGAATGAACCTGTCTCTGGGAATTAACTGCCTTGACTTTTTGACAGCAAATTCTACAGTTACGGTTCTACGCTTTGAATTTCTGTTCATGCAATATATCACATTCATGTTCATTACTTCAAACCATCAGAGATGACTTTGATTCATTATTCTTATTAGTCTGTTTTTATTATATTCATCTTGAGAGTATGAAATATACACTCTACATAATCACAATGTTACAAAAGGAAGCTTTCTGTGCAAAACTTTTTCTTGGTTGTCATCTGGGCAAATTTTGCTTCTACTGTTTCAGATAGTCTTGTTTCTGCCACTTCATATTCATAAAAATGAACTCTGATTTTTAAAAAATGCTCCTAGAGACACGAATGACATGACTGAGGATTTGAGAACCATTATAAAATTCAGTAGAGTACAGTTTGATGTACAACATTTTTCCAAAAATATCATTTGAGAACTGCAAATCCTAATTTCTCTATCTTCCCATTAGAGATTCAAATTTTGAATTAAAGCATTTTGCTCCTGGTCACTTAGGATTTCATCTAGTGCTTGCTCTATCTTTGAATATTTATATATAGTGTTTACAATGTCATCACTCTGGCAAGCCCAGTGAATATTAAAAACACCCAAGTGACCACCTAGGATCCATTTTGGTTGATAGCCACCCAACATGTTGAAGAGAACGTGTGAGAAACACATACAGTTGTACAAAATCTATAAAACATGTAATGGCCACCATTTTTTCCAACTAAATTAAAAGAAAATGCATAACACGGCACAAACACACACAATGAAGTTTATTCTCTTGTAGAAAGCTGTACTCCTTGACCTTAGAACTCATATTTCCAACATTGTCCCATAAGTACTCCTGACAATAATTAAGATCAATGGTGGGGCACACCAAAAACCTGAATAAGGTACTAGCATTAACAGCAATGACAATAAGGCATGAATGTCAAAAAACATTCCCCTGGAGATGGGCAATCCCTCTAATATATAACCAGTTTCAACTAATCAGTGGAGACTCATCATGGATTGAATGGAAGAAAATTGACTAAACAATTTGATTCCTTAATTCTTGGCATTATCTGCTTCAAGCTGTGTTCTATGTTATCTCAATTAGCCTTTGATAAATTGTGATTGACAGATAATTTATGTGACCATGTCCTTTATATGCATTGAGTCTGATGTGAAAAATAAGAAATATGCCACACACTGGGAACAGTTTCAAAATTCCAAGGTAATTTCCATTTGTTTGTGATCCATAGCTTGATACAGGACACTCACAGTCACTGATCATTCTCAAACTCAGATGAGGAGCTTATACCAGTATCCCATACTTCTATCTTTTGTTTTGCCAAATCCTGATAAATTCTTCCAAGTAACATCACATAATTTGCCAAATTTACTAATTCCAGATAAGATTTTGATTTCACACCAACATCATTCTGTTAAATTTGTATGCACTCAAATACATAAATCTGTTGTTTGGTAATTTAAACTCCTGGTGCCATTGATCACAAGTTCATGAATGTAACAGAGGAATTTATCAGTTGATAGTTAGAGAAATAAAATGATCGACAGTATCATTGTTCACAATTTGTTTACAAAGCAATATTCATGAACATTTTTGCAGATTTTTGCCTTATACTCCCAGTTTATTTGTGGGGAGACTTTTCTTTTCAAAAGATCTTTTTAAAACAACTATTAATCATTTTAAAAATAAAAAACAAAGAGCAAACAAACAAACAAAAGGAAAAAAATAATAATTTGTACAAAAATATAATAACTATAAGTAGACAAAGCAATTACTAGGATTGTATAGTTAATGCTCAATGTTCATTTAAACTCATCTAAGTGCCAAAATTTGTTGAAAAATGCACACAAATAGTAAGAAAGAAAAAAAGAGAAAAAAGTCTACTAAAATATTATAAATAAATGATTCTAATTTTTCCTTTCTCATACTCTAATATACAATATTTGTAGACATCTGATTTTTTTTTCAAGCAATTGTTCATCTCAGTTTTGCATTTTTTTTAAATTATTTGTTCACTGGAAAGACTACAATTGCTTATATTAATGTCATAAGCCAATATTACTGTCAAATCTGAAGTAGTGGAATATAGTTTCAACTCCTGAATGGCCTTCATGTTCTTGCTTTTTATACCCAGCCTTAGATTTAACAATTTTAGTAACAGGTCCCAAAGGTGCTTTTTCAAGTAACAGGTGGAGTTATAATTGTGGATTTATAGCAATGATAATAATGTAAGGCTAACATATCGAGACTGCCAAAAAACAGAACCATTAGATGGCACAGAAGAGAGATACAGGGAAAAAAAAACCCATTCTTTTGCAAACCAATTCTGGTAGTCTTAGATCAGGAGTGTCAAACTGGTGTCCCATAGGCTGGATGAGTCGTGCGCATGCCACACCCATCCCAGCTCCACAAATGGAAAAATTATCACGAAATGTCACGATGATAACATGACATGGTGAGTTTGACACCATGTCTTAGATGATTAATTGTTGCAGATGTTAATTGCTTTGTTGAGAAGTTTACGAAAAGCAACAATAATAAAGCTACTTTAACAGTCAGTCTTAATATTTGTGAATTTGTGATTCATTTACTTTTGTTACCTCTGAAAAGGTTTTTGGTTTATTCTCATGTACTCCAACTAATTTCTATTTTTCTGCATGTCTCTTACAATATATGTAGACTTCCATGTTTATCATTTGTGTTTATTTATGGATTTACCAGTCAACATTTATGCCACTTCAGTCACTGTAAACTAGTCAGTTTACATAACAGAGTTCAAACAAACAAAAGAAAATGAAAAGTTAAAAAAAAAGGGGGGTGAGAAAATAAAATTGATAATGTTGGCTATAAAACCTCAAAAAGTGAGACTAGTAAAATCAGAGAGAAAGAGCAACCCAGGCATCAGAAAGAAATAAAGAAATGGAAATTCAAATGCTAAACATTATTTGTCTATGAACTCTAGAGGCTGAATTTACAGACCTGAAATTTTTTGGAGAGCTTTGGCAAATAAGGTTTCTATTCGTTTCTCATCAATAGAAAGTTGCCCAAACAGAAAACCACTGGAAATAGGTTTGTGAGCAGTAAGAGCTTTCAGTAGAGCTATGCCTGGTTACCAACAGATGAAAAACTAGAGCATCTCCAAAATATGACTTGCTCCATCCTCTGAACATAGTTGCTCATTGAAAGTAATATTTACTTAATTACTCCACTTTATTTGGATCCTGGAAACAATTGAAGGGGACCGATAAAATTATTGTCTAAGAGTAGATAATACTTTTCAGACTGTATGATAAATTCCTGTAATTCTGAAATGTATTTGAAGGTATATCATAAGTCATGTTTAGTGACTTCCAGCTACAGATATTTACAGGCAGGCAAGTGATAGAATTGTGTATCGTACTACTCATCTACTAAATTATGTATCACACATTTCACGTGCTCTTTGGTCTCAGACCTGCTTGTTCCTTTTATTACTTTTGTTACAGGAGACTTGTCAGGTTTATTTATTTATTATGGGTCCATATGGTGTTGAGAATTGAGAAGCTGTGGGCAAAAAGGTGTTCTGTGTTTAATATATTCATAAATATATATTGAGAAAATAATTTGTTTGCTCTGCCTCTCAAATATTTACAGTTAGCTAAGTTATAAAAAATATATCCTGCAATTTACCAAGAAGCTGGTGCAGCTGAACTTTGAGAGACTTATTTCAGAGTAAATGATACAAGACTGAGACGATATTAATATAGTTTCCTGGTTTTTAGGTCACTGTCTAATGAGGTCATAGCAAATTAGAGCTATTGCAGAAAGGAAGCATTGCCTCTTTAAAAGTTCACAATGACAAAAAAAATAGACATGGCAACAAAGATGAGAAAGATAAACACAAACTAAATACTTCTTCCCTGTCCATAATATGCCACTACAAACATGTATTACATGACAGCAGTACAATATTTCTTCTTCCTCCCACAGCAGCCAATAAACATGGATCAGCAAGGAAACTGCAGGAATCATAGCACATATTTTTTAAAATTCTTTCAACAGTCTAGTTCTGTCCAAAATAATAATCATAATCATTGGTTGCAATCATAACTACTAATAGAGAATATTACAGGCCCCAGGTCTTATTCTGGAATCAAGTCATGAACTCTGTGACAGTAAGAGAATTGGTTGATACCAGCAATAGTTGAACTCCACACTCCAAAATCATATATGCCATCATCCCTAGCACTAGCACTTAGACTTATATACCACTTCATAGTGCTTTTCAGCCCTCTCTAAGAGGTTTACAGTGTCATCATATTACCCCCTCTTAACAATCTGGGTCCTCATTTAACTGACTTTGGAAGGATGGAAGGGTAAGTTAACCTTGAGCCAATCAGAATCTTTCCCAACAGAGATAGTGCTGCCCACTAAACAGAACTGTGCCCCTTTGTAAGTTTTCGTCTACAGCAGTCTTGATTCTGCAAAGGTCTTTGGAATGAAATCTATTTGGAGTCTCCAAGGTACAAATGCTTCACCTATGCCTGAAACAGGGGTTTATTTTATTTATTTCCTAAAGCTTTTCTGTTATTTTAACATTTGTATCTCTGTCCAGTGGATACTGAGTTAATGTACTTAAAGTTGTATAGCAAATTAATATTCCAGGTTTCAGAAGTGTGAGGGCAAGTGATGGAAAAAGCTTTTAGGCAGAAGCCATAAAAAATAACCGTGTCTCTCTGTTCTGCATACACACACACACAGACACACACACATAGACACACACACACACACACACAGACACACACACACAAACACACAGACTGTTCATATCAAAGTAAACTGGGTAAGACCACAGCAAATTGCCTTTGGATATACTAATACTTAAAACACATAATGTGAAATATAATGATCTCCTCATATCTATAAGCATGCCCAATCATAGACAGACAAACCAATTTGCCTGGGAGAGTAATCGTTTTCCAGGTGGGGACCGCATTCAGTGTTCATAATTGTGCCAAAGGCTGCATTCCAAATGGATGTGGTTTGAATAAAAAAATAATGCACAGGTCCGACTTATTGTTATTATCCTCATTATCACCATCATCGGGTCATTATCATTCATATAACTCATGCTTTTTTCATCAGTACTATTATTATCTTCTTTATCATTACCAGATGACTGTCACAATTATTACTATTGTTATCTTCATTATTATTATCAACACTTACTTTAAAACAGCTGGTGTTGGAAATCTTTATGTTGCCTTGCCAAAAAGAAATTGTCACTATGTTAAGTTAAAGCTAAATGATAAAAAGGAGCATCTTTACAATTCAAGAAAGCCAAAGAACAAAGAAACAACCTTCAGAGAATTCTAGAAAATTTGATGTAGAGATTTGATGTAAATGGGGAATGATGCAACCCAAGCCACGGTGATGCCTGGCTTTTAGCTGGTGGGGGAAAATGCCACTAAAATGGTATAATATTAGCTTGGAACTAAATAGCTAAAGAGAGAAGCTAAGTGCAAGTGTGATTGTAGGCCATGCCTATAATGATAGACAATCCAAAGGAGATCTGTGCTATCCAGGGACTGTAGGTTGTTCCTCTTTTCCCACCCTTCAGTCCTAGCTGAAAACTAATAAATAATGATGGTTATTTATTTAGAGGTCCTATAATCAAGAAAATTTGTTATAGCTGTAGTCCTCAGCATATTTGTAGTATCTTTAAAAATAGGAAAGAAATTTCTCCAGATTATACTTTAAGGCATTTCCTTATTCACCATGCCCAGACTGAAGCATAAGATATACACTTTCTTGAATCTTATGAAATTTTACAAATATGTATGTTGAGGAAAATAATGTGTTGCATGCATAACATATCATACAATGTATATTCAAGCTATTTATTCAGGAAGACTTAGTTGAAGAAGTAGAAGAAAAATGGGAGGAAATAAATATATAATGTAATGTAATATATAATGTTGGAGTTCTGGTAACCAACACAGAGCCTGAAATACCTTTGTTATAATAGCCTAGCAGTTCTACTTACCAGGAAATGAATCACTACATTCTGAATCAATTCCAGCTTCTAAGTGATCTCTAAAGGCAGTCCCATGTAGGCTGTAGTCCATCCTAGAAGTGATTAGGGCATAGATCATTGTTTGTTTGGTTCCTAATCTTACTGGTGTGGCAACTAGTGCACCAGCTTAGCTGGGCAAAGTCCATTCAGTTATAGCCTGTGAATTGGTAGTAATCTCCAATTTACAGACCTGTTTCCTTCAGGAGGAATGCAACACTCTCCAGAATATCAACTAGTGGCAAATAGCAGTTAGATAGTTTATGGACAAATAATCCCTACATATTGTTGCGATTCAGTTTTGGCATATCCCTCCCATCCAATTCCCCATATCCTCCAGGGAGATTTTGGTGATGGCAAGGAATCCATCCCATTTATACAATAGTTACCAATCCTGGGAAATTCAAAATTGACACATGTCTTTGTTATACCTCCTATGGCAGGGGTCTTCAAACTTGACAGTTTTAAGATTTGTGGACTTCAACTCCCAGAATTCTCCTCCAGTCATGTTAGCTCATGAATTCTGGGATCTGAAGTCCACAAACTTACCAAGTATGAAGACCCTTGATCTATGGATTCCTATCACATGCTCTACATAGGGCTGTTTTAGCTGGCTCAGGATGTTACACCAAACTACAGAATGAGTCAACTGTTTGCTAGGTGCACTTCATAACTACCAACATGTTTTGCGGGTTTGTTTTGTTGGGGGTTGGAGGGAGGGCTCAACTTAAATGGGTGTTATGATCAGTAGCTCCCTCTCAGGGTTTGTTTGAAAAATTAGATTCTTCCGTATTAGGATGTTTTGCTTTCAGATTTTTTGGGAGAGAATTTTTTTTGGTCCACCAACACTGGAGGGATGTTTGGTGGAAATGCAAAAGTTGAGTGCTGAATGGAACACCTTGTCACAAGAAGGTATCCTAGGACCATTTCTGCCTTTTAACTAGCAGGCAAAACCATTTTTATTCAAATCACCTTTAAGAAATATGATTTTAATGATCTCTTTGCTAAAGAACATTTAAACTAATATTTACCATCTAATTGTATTTCTATTGCATGTACTTTGAGCCTTTAATTATAATCTTGTTTATATTCTTAACACTATTTTTGGTAGATGATAATATACTGGAGTTGGATATTCATGATATTGGATATTTTTGAAATACTGGTGTTGGGGTGCCTAAATGTAAAACCAATATGCTCAAGTGGAGGCTCTTAGTAGATAACAACATGTTGTATGTATGTGGAGAGAAGCAGAGCTTGACAAATCAGCTGGTATGTCAATTAGTATCAATAGTGGCTTATTTTTGGCCAATGACAAAGCCAAGAAGGTATTTATTTATTTATTTATTTTATTTATCAATCGCTTACAAGATAATAGGTATAAGTAAAACATAGTTATGAATACATGGATACATATAAGGAAAATAAAATATAAAATATAAAAGAAACAATAGGACAGGGACAGTAGGCACATTGGTTTGCTTATGCACGCCCCCTACAGACCTCTTAGGAAAGGGGTGAGATCAATAGTAGACAGTCTAAGGTTAAAGTTTTTGGGGTTTGGGGAAGAAGCCACAGAGTCAGGTAGTTTCATTTTGGCAGTTTAAAGTTTGATCTAGGCACAAAAGAAGAAGAAAACATTAAAATAAATATTGTTTTGTAATTTTATTAGCGGGCATTATTGTTAACATCACTTTTGATGGGATGGATGTGTTTCTTTCTAAACACAGTAAATATGTAAAGAAACCCTGAATCTCTTCCTGATGCTAATTTGCTCAGGCAATGTAAGGTCTTTGTTCTCAGGATATTTACTATCCCCTGGGTGCAGGTTTCCTTCTGGTGTGATAGAGAGAATATCTCCTTTGAAATATTTGGTGCAAAAACTTGATCTGGTTAATGTTTGAAGCTTCCCTACCGTTGCTTAGCTTTCCTCCACTTCTGGCATATCATTTACTGTTTCTGAAAGTTGGTGGCATTTTGGCATTCTTCTTTCCCCTTCCGGGGAGAAGAACTGGATTTATGCCAGGACTACATGCAAGGGTACAGAAAGTTTAACAATTGCCAGTGGCATTAATACTTCCATCAGCTACTTTTGATTTAGAGAGGGAAGAAAATCCAGAAATCACAGCAGGGTCAGGGTGATCAAAACCCTCCCTGCTTCATACGCAGCCTTTTGATTTAGAGGTTTCTTGTGGTGTGCAAAAACCCAGGAAATGTTGTTTTTCTCATTTCTACTCACTCTTGACATATCTGCGCAATTTAGCAGCCAATTGGCATGCTCCTGTGTAGCTTGGAGAGGATAATGGGATGGGGTGGAAAGGCGTTCAAAGAAAATAATTGAATGAAAATAACTCTTAACAGAGGGCAACCCTGCCCATATGTTACAAATGCAACATTGGTCCCTTGGAACAAACAGGCATTTTTGTCCTTAAATCCTTGCCCCTTTAGATCCCTTGATCTATTATACTGAATATAGAGTGGCATACAGAGTGGCATATAGAACCACCTAAAAGGTTGTTGTATTCAGAATTACTATTAGCTTCTTTGCTTATTTCCAGCAGAGGATAGCTTCTTAACAACAAGGTGACATGGATAGAGTCCAAAGGTGGTGGTTCTTCCATTTTCTGGAAGTCTTATAGCTAATCTCAGAAAGTCACAACACCTGCTTGACTTTGCCTGATCCCAAAAAGTTAACTAGAGTTGAAGCTGATATGTTAAATGGGAGGCCACTTAGAAAACCAGCCCACAAAGTCAAACCTATATCCATCTCATTACCAAAAAACAAAGCAACCATAAAGCTTTCATAAAGCAGCAAGTGAAGCTAGGCGGAATCACATCCGATATCTATACAATCAGCACAAGGGCCCCCCCAAGGCTGTGTGCTATCTCCACTTCTCTTCTCCCTATATACCAATGACTGCATCTCAAATGATCCATCTGTTAAAATACTGAAGTTTGCTGATGACACAATAGTGATTGGTCTCATTCGAGACAACGATGAATCTGCATACAGTCAGGAGGTTATACAACTTGCCTTGTGGTGTAACTGGAACAATCTGGAACTGAACTCACTCAAAACTGTAGAAATGGTGGTAGACTTTAGAAGAAACCCTTCCATACTACCACCTCTTACAATACTAGACAACTCAGTATCAACAGTAGAGACCTTCAAATTTCTAGGTTCTACTATATCACATGACCTAAAATGGACACCTAACATCAAAAACATAATAAAAAAGCACAATAAAGAATATTCTTTCTGCGCCAACTCAGGAAGCTCAAACTGCCCAAAGAGCTGCTGATCCAGTTCTACAGAGGAATTATTGAGTCTGTCATCTGCACCTCTATAACTGTCTGGTTTGGTTCTGCAACCCAACAGGACAGACACAGACTTCAGAGGATAATTAAGACTGCAGAAAAAACAATTACTACCCACCTGCCTTCAATTGAGGACCTGTATACTGCACAAGTCAAAAAGAGGGCTGTGAAAATATTTACAGACCCCTCACATCCCGGACATAAACTGTTTCAACTCCTTCCCTCAAGATGACACTATAGAGCACTGCACACCAGAACAACTAGACACAAGAACAGTTTTTTCCCAAAAGCCATCACTCTGCTAAACAAATAATTCTCACAACACTGTTCAACTATTTACAAAGTGTACACTACTATTACTGTTAATCTTCTCATCACTCCTTATCACCCATCCCCTCCCACTTGTGATTGTAGGACTGTAACTTTGTCGCTTGTATCCTTACGATTTATATTGACTGTTTACTAGTATGATTTGATTGTTGATTGTACCTATGACTATCATTATGATTCTTGATTCTTAACGAATCTATCTTTTCTGTATGTATACTGAGAGTATTTACACCAAGACAAATTCCTTGTGCGTCCAATCACACTTGGCCAATAAAGTATTCTATTCTATTCTATTCTATTCTATTCTATTCTATTCTATTCTATTCTATTCTATTTCATGGACACTTCCCTGAAGCTCAATTTGAGGGAGCCTTTACTTTTATTTGAGGGATGAAGGGCTCAGTGGCTAAGACGCTGAGTTTGTCAAAGGTCAGCAGTTCGGCAGTTTGAATCCCTAGTGCTGCATAACAGAATGAACTCCCATTACTTGTCCCAGCTTTGCCAACCTAGCAGTTCGAAAGCATGTAAAAATGCAAGTAGAAAAATAGGGATCACTTTGGTGGGAAGGTAACAGCATTCCATGCGCCTTCGGCATTTAGTCATGCTGGCCACATGACCACAGAGACGTCTTCGGATAGTGCTGGCTCTTCTTCGATTTTGTAATGGAGATGAGCATCGCCCCCTAGAGCCAGGAATGACTATCATGTATATGCGAGGGGAACCTTTACCTTTATCTTTACTTTTATTATAGGTTAGGAATACATATATGTGTTGGTTTATAGACAATATATAGCCTATATCTGCAAATGTAAGATAGAAAGGCCTGCACATGGATTAGAGAACAAACAAAAGTACACAATATCATCAAGAGAATAAAAGAATTGAAATGGAAATGAGCTGGTCACATAGCCTGAAGAACTGTTGGCAGGTGGACTAATGCAGTCATAGAATGGATCCCACTTCATAAAAAGCATCCACAAAAGAGACCTAAAACAAGATGGATCGACGACATCAGCAAGTATTGTGGGACCAATTGGCAAAAGGAAGCTCAAGGCCTCATTGGTTGGAAACTTGCAGTAGAGGCCTTTATCCTGCAGATAAGCTAGAATGATTATGATGATGATGAAGATATTAATGATAGCCTGTCTACTTTAGCATTCAAATGCAAATTTATCATTCCCAAAGAGTATGCTACATTTTCTTGCTGCAGTGTAGATCATACAGCCAAGAATCTTCCTGGATGAGTTTCAAAATCCTTCCAAATTCTAAATGTATTCATGGTTAGCATGAAAGTTGAACATTTCAAGGTTATTTTGATTGGGCTGGGGTTTGCAACTGTACTTGTGCTAAGAGTGTCTCACATCTTAAAGTATTTTATCTATTTTGCTGCTTATCAACAAATAATGGGGAAAATATCAAAAGTTTGTTAATCTGTTAATGAAATTTGGCAGTGTAAAAGAGGACAGGATATGTCAACATGTACAACAAAGAAAACTAAGGGTTGCACCTGGCATTCTAAAGGAACTTTGGCTACTTACTTCTGCTCCAAGTTCCAGGTATTAAGCAAAGTATCTCTTTGCTTAATGCCTGAAAAAAAATAGATCATATGCATAAGATGGAGAATTATAAGTCTTAATTGATATAAGCCATTCATTTCCTATCCTCTCAGGACATTTTCAAAGCAGCCTTTCATGCTCAGCTCCTAAAAATGGGATGGAGTAGAAAATACCTTGTATGACTAGAGGTCCCTTTTTTTCCCAGCTTGATGAAGAATATCTTAATATTCAGTATTAATCATGTGTCCTTAAATCTTTGCTTTGATATATTAATCGTAGGTGCTATTGTTCTGAGCAAGCTTAAAGCAATGTGCAGAGAACTATCTTTAGCATATTAAGTAACATGAGTGTATCTTTAATTTTAAGGAGCCACCACTAAATAGTTAATCAAATACTTTTTCAGAATGTGAGACAAAGGCTAGATAAGAAAAGCAAGGAAACAATGACTTTTCCTGCCATTTGCTACTAATCTGAAGCCTTCCTTGCCACAGAATTGGTGATGCTTATTTGCATGCCATTGTTGCATTACTCCAGGGAGCTTAATTATTATCTGATCTGCAATCAAGTGAAAGCACCAAGCCACTCTGTGGGATGGTAGCATGGCTAAAAAACAACAAAAAGCTTAGCTGAGAATCCTTTTGTTAATTCAGGGGATGATGGAAAATGTTAACTACACATGATGGAAATGACAATTAGAAAATAGTCTGCCACTCTCCATATGGAAAGCTAATGAAGCAGAATCAGTGCCATGTCAGAAGATACTCAATGAATGATCTAAATTATAAATATATGGCATTGGCCACTGGGGAAAATGTGGTTTTGCTTTGATATGCCTTAGATCTCCGTCTTCTGCCAAAAGCACACTTTCCTACTAAGAATTATAGCTTTCTATAGCAATCATTGGAAATACCCATCATACAATACACTATACCACCTGTCAAAAGCTCTGTATTATACTAATCATCCCATGGTAAATCCTCCCATTGCCGTTATTTTTATGCAACAAGACTGGCTTTCTGCCATAAATCTTGTGTGTGTTGATTAGGCAATAATGACAGAAAGATTAAAGTATTTCATAGCAATTAATGATCACCTGGATCTAGCTTCTCAGTCCAGATGGATATTCATTATCAGCCAATGCCCTCTGAATGTTGATACTTTGCTGTGATATGCCATCATCAAGCTCATGTGTCCCTAGTTACCAATAAATTATAACCTTTTCAGTTAAATTCTAATATTTTGAATAGGACCAAGACACCAAGGACTCCCTAAATTGTGATATTTTAATACATTTTAATAAATAGTTTGTTCTTTGCACCACAAATACTTGTAAGAAAAAAAAGAGTAATCTCGTAGAGCTTAGTGGGTCACATAAGAGAATTCAGAATTTCTGCTTCCCCAATGTTTTTTCTTACTAAAAAAAATCATTTGTTTTGACTGGTTGTTACCCAAGAAAATGTGCAGGAATAACTCTTCCCATCATTTGCAAGCTCCTATATAAAGTAAGAGAGCTTGGAGATTCCAGAGAAACCCATACTTTTTTCATGTACCTTAGAGGATTTAAGATGTGCTTGTAAAGGCATCTACAAATAAAAATGAGAAAAAAATTACAAGATCCTTTCAAGAATTGTGTATACAAAAGGTTCTGCAGATGTTACCATAAAACAGATTGTCAGTACTTTCATCTGTTCTATCGGTGGGCACCCTTTGCCTCAATATTCCCAGCAAATCTGGAAAATAAAAATAATGGTACCTATTGATGAAGCATGATGATGAAATCTGTCAAAAGAAATGAGATGGCCTTCTCAAAAAGAATGCATTGTGAAGCAAATAACTCTGTAATCCAGACATTCAACAAAAATCTGTATCAAACTATTCCTTGGCTCATCCTCTCTAAATAAATATTTGAAGATGCTGCAAACATCAGTGTGTATACTTGGAGGCCTGAATACAAAATGAACATATGATGCATATATTAGGGAAAGAAATATGCTTTTTATGGGTTTTCCTTTTTTATGATGAAAACCTTTGATGGAACACAAAATGTTTGGATGAATTTGGGTTTGACCCTGCAGACAGATACAAATCCATAATCATTACTTCATGAAATAAAAAACACTGGATCACAACTGTTCATGAAACTTCAACTTAGTAAAAAAAACCTACAAATATGGTACAGTTAATGTTTATTTATGCTTTGCATGAGTCTTTAGAATACCTTACAAGCAATTATTTGATGGAAAAATTTTTTTAGCTATAACCTGATCTAACAGTCTCCATAAAACATTTTACCATGGTATAATTCTGCATCTTTTCCCCAATTGTTTAATATACTTTACATAAATCAGAAGCATAGTGGGAGGTAAAATTGCCAAGTATGGCATTACTTAATCTACATAGAAACTATACCAATTGGAATAGAGTAGACTCCAATGTTAAATGAAAATAAATGTCATTGCCAGTAGTTTCTAAATAAATGTTTTGCCAAACATTTGTATAAGAGATTGGCACAGAATTCTAAACAGCAGGCCAGGAAGTGTTCCATGTTATTATCCTTCTACAAAGGCACTCCATTTCTTATGAGAATGATATTGTAATAAACAGCTGGTTGGTTCTTAAGCTCGCAATTTGTAGATCTCTGAAAGTCACTCCTGTTCACTCAGTATATGAATGTAATTTAATAATGTCTTGGCTAAAAACAGCTAGCTAAATGATAATTACTATTTAAATAAATATCAGTAACTCTTCCAAAACATCATCCCCCCAACTCCCCATTAAAGGTAGAATAGAAATAGCTAGCAGAAAAGCAAAGGGAAGGAAGGGACTTTAACTTACTGAAGATTTTAGAAGCCAATAAACATTTGACCTGTATAATGAGACTATTAGGCTGATGCTATCTTCAATGGTTGTGATGAAGTAACAGAAAACAGAAACTTTTAGTTACACCTGTCTCTGCATAGCCAGCCTTGCTAGAAGTTCTAATGAGATTGCACAACACAGATAAGAAGGGTTGTATTGTTACTATTTAACTAAAGACAACTCAACTTTGAGGGAGAACTACTACATTGTTAAGGCAAATAATGTAGTGACTAAACAGTTGAAAACAAGCTTGCCATGTAACTTCTCTTTACTATCACCTGTGCAGCTTGAAAGCCTTTCTTGGTTTTCCCACCAGGCAGTCTAGCCATATTCTTCTTCTATATAATAAGATCAAGAAAGCTTTCTGTTCTTGTTAGGCCAAACTCAAGCTGCAGCAGCTCCCTTGACTCTTGACACTAACCTCATCAGTGGGTCTGACACCTGGTTCCCCTTCTGTTGCTTCTTGAAATGCATCACATTTTCTGATATTTACTCTGGATACTAGTAAAATAAAACCTTGTTATTTCAGTTACAAAGAGCTTTCAACTCATTAACCCCACACATCTAGGGAAACAATATTTTGCACCAGAGCTTTAACTTTCTAAAAGGAACACTTCTTTAAAATATCAGAAGGAAAATTCAAGGAAAAAGTGCTTTCAAGTGAACTATTCCAGCTGCCTTGAAGGGAAACATCTTGTCTTAAAGTAGCCAATTGTGTAGATTTTTGTGTAGTTTAAAGTTTCATCACTATTTGTAGTAATTAAACTTTGTTTGTGGGGAGGGGGAATGATTTTGTAATATCATGAATAGTACACAGTGTCTGTCTGTCTGGTCCATTCTTAACTTCTATATTTCAAACAAAGTTGTCCCTCCCTCCCTCCCTCCCTTCCTTCCTTCCTTCCTTCTTTCCTTCCTCCCTCCCTCCCTCCCTCCCTATCATCAGATAAGATGTCTTCTTTTACTTCATTTCATTACTTCATTATTACTGTAGTTTTTCATTTAAATATCTGGTTATGTGCATTTAAGCCTTTATCTTGGACAACCCCTTGCCATGGGATATCAGTGAATTGCTTATCAATGGCATTCAGAGGCAGGATTGGGTTTGGGTTTTTTTTAAACTGATCACAGTTTAGAACATTTTGAATTATAATTGATATGAGCTAACCTGGATGTATGTTTGTGCCTGAATGCCTTGAGTTCATGTGAAAGGATAGATCGTTATATTTGTTACACAGCTATTTTACTTTGTGCAATTGTTTATAGTTGTATCTGAATTACTATCTGCTTCTAATATTTAGCCACAATGTTTTATATCTTAGGAATCTGCATTGATCTTTGAACTGAACCTTGGATTCTGAGATGCGAGTGATCATGTCTAGATTGATTTCACCACACTATGGTGGGCAACCTGGGCAAATTAGTTATTTATTTGCTAAGGACCCTGGAACATTTGAAGGTGAGAATCATTATGCATGTTGATATTTCATTGACAACAGATTTGTGGGGAAGGAGCAGAAGCCACTCTTGGACTTTGGCAACATCCTGGACCAGGAACTTCTTCTCTTCTCTTCTCTTCTCTTCTCTTCTCTTCTCTTCTCTTCTCTTCTCTTCTCTTCTCTTCTCTTCTCTTCTCTTCTCTTCTCTTCTCTTCTCTTCTCTTCTCTTCCTCTTCCTCTTCCTCTTCCTCTTCCTCTTCCCTTCCGTTCCCTTTTTTCTTCTCTTCATGATAGGAATGCAGTGATATGAATCAATCTAGGATTTATTCAGTTCAGTTCCTAGAACCAGAGCAAAATTGCTCCCAAGAGATGCTGGTGGCTATCAGCTACTCGAATTGCATGAGAAGCTCTTTCAATTTGTGTTTGTTCACAACAGTGTCTTTACAATTTTAATAAAATAAACTGATGACACCTAATAAAATCTGTGACTCTTGCACCAAATCATGATTCATGTTGCTTTTCTAGTGGATGAAAAAAAATCTACAGAGTAGTGAGTTTGTTAAAAAGAAATTATTAGGTATCAGGCGCTAGATGAAAAGTTTTATAGTAAAATAAATGGGAACAATGTTAGGCTTCAATATTTAACCAAAGAAAGGGACAGAAACTAATAATCCTGTGCAGCAGAAAATTTCCTTCCTATATCAAGAAGTTTCTTCCGTACAATTTTCTGTATATAATTCACTTTAGCAAGAAATAAAGGCTGAAATCATCCCCCAACAAACTTGTCTATTGAGTTTTATGTCCCAAACAGTAGTAGGATTGCTTTGGTTTGATGAAGATTGTGTAAAATACATTAATTGAAGGCCAAATGTAGAGACATTTTTATATCCCCTCCCATTGTGTTAGGGCATCTTGCATTTCTTTTGAAATCTGGAGACCCAGTTATCCTTCTTTAGTCTACCTGATGAACTAAAGCCAAACAGAATTCTACACTTCAACTTTCCAATATTTCCTTGAAGGTACTGGTAGCTTTAAGGAAAATACAGAAATTTTGCAAGAGCAGGTAGCAATTATATCATTTTTGGATGGGGAGCTGTTTACAGCTTGATGAGATGGCTCCTGGTTTTGTCTTTCTTCTTTAGATAAAATAAATATAATAGACTGGTCTGATAGTAACATGGCTGTGCTTGTTATCCTGCTACAGATTCTTTGAAATGAATATAATCTCTTATTAATCTGGGGGCTCTAGAACTGAAGAATTGGCTATCCAAAAATGCCACTAAACTTTTCCCAGCTCCTCTAGACTTCTTATGATTCATAAAGCCAGCACTTATATGATGTCTCCATTCTGGTTGGCGAAATCAGTTTTCAGCTGCTCCCTAGGAAACTCAAACTCATTAGAAGCCAACCTGGGGCTTCTAAATAGATTTGCTATCTTTTAATTGTTCAAAGTTTTACCTGCAATCAACTTCCTTACATGCCAACATGGTGAATCCCTTTCTTGGGGGGTGGGGGGGGGGAGATAATCTCCTAAGGAGGTTGCAACTTCTCTTTCTTAGTGTGTGCATTCAGTTACATTCTCACACTCTCACTTTCCTCTGGATGCCTTTAGAGTTCTCACCAGATTGGAAGCTTTTAGTTTTAAAACATTTCACACCATAGTTTGGCATGAGTTTCATTTTCTTACTGTCTTTTTCATTCTCCAAAATTAAAACAGAACCCAATTAAGTCTGCTTTAAGATCTCTAAAGAATCTGTGGGCTTCAGAATTCTTGTTTTCTCCTTTACATCTTTTTGTCTCTGAAATAAAGTATCTAGATAGAATATGGGGGTAATATAAGTCATTTTGTTATGAGCTTTGATTCCCCCCCTTCGGTTTTATTTCTGCTCTTTTTTGCCTTCAGAAAAGACTCCCTCACCCAATTGTCTTCACTGAAATTAAAGTTTCTGATTATTACCCATAAACGTAAAGCCCTGTACTATGGCAGAGGACCTACATACCTGAGAATTTGGTTGCCTCAAATCATTTTTGCCCACCCAATGTGTTCAAGGTATCCTCCATTAAATGCTGCCATTTTGCAGCACTGAGGAAGTGTGCCTTCTCTGTTGCAACTCCTACCTTCTGTAGCAGAATCCCCCTAATAATAAGGATGGTTTTAAGAGTTCCAGAAACCTCTGAAATGGGATCTGTCTATCTGAGGGACTGTTTCTCCCTGGTTATTTCAGCCCACCTATTAGATTAGGCAGAGAAGGCATGCTGCAAGTACCATCAGCTAGGGATCTACATTTGGTGAGTCCCAGGAGATATGCCTTTTTTGCTCTGGAACCTGCTATATGGAACATTCTCCCTCACATTCCCACCCCTATGACTAGATCCATCCCTTTTGTCATTCTGGAAGCCCTTCAAGACCTGGCTATGTCATCCGGCCTAGTGCTCCTAGGGAACTGGAAATGTGGCTCCATTGTTGAGGAGGCCATTTTTATTTTCTCTTTGCTTAGGGTTTATATACTTGTCTTTTTATGCTGTTTATTTCCTAAAGTAGATTTTTAAATTTTTTATATGGCATTTTTAGATTTGTAGTTTTTAATCTGATTGCTTTGAGCTTCCCAAAGTCACTTTTGGGGAGATAGGCAGCTATACAAATTTGATTAATAAATAAATAAAATAAAATAAACAAAACCTAGCTTTGATCCCAGCCCAGGAATTGATGATCTTATTTATTTAAGATCCCTGTTTTGTTTTTGCATGATTTTGCTGTCTTTAAGTTTATTTTAGTCTGAGTGATTTGATTTGCTGCCAAAAGTCCATTGGAGTTAGATGATTAATACAGTCAAATAAATAAATTGCTTTGGGTTCTTTGTCATGTCACAGACTGTCAAATTCTAATCACAAACGTGGAGTAGCATGAGGCTTGGATATCTCATCCTTATGAAAAGACATAATGATGAAAACATTGTTTCCAGGATGAGTTAGGATTGCCTTGATGCAAAGTACTCTAATGTCATGTCTTCAAAGAGGCAATGTAAAGGTCACGATATAAAATGAAGAGAAATTACATAGACTTAGGCTTTATGAGAGAAAATATCTTGGACTGTAAGTAGAAACATTATTCAGTACTAGCTGAAAGAAACTAGAGGAAGGAGGAGGAGGAGGAGGAGGATGCCTGAATAGCATATTTAATGACAGGAGCTTACAATAATTCACATAAGCAGTTGATGACATAGAACCTTAGCTGATATATGTCCATCAGGGCATAAATAATTAAAAGTGACTAAAAGACTGAAAAACAATATTTACTTTATTAGCACCGAGCAATGTAAGGCTTTGATTTCTTTACAGTGGCAAATGATGATTCAGTAAACCATTTCATATAAAGAGTCTAGCCAAGTTATGGCTGGGAATCTTCTACCATGTATGGCTATAATTGAATAATGGAATAAGCATCTGGAGATCAGAGATTAACTCTGGTGTGAATAGAAGACTGACATATAGTATATTGTGAGACAGACCAGAAACAGAATTTCCATTTCATGAACCTGAACCACAAATTGATTAAAAGCAGTTGAAGGTGGCTGCTTAGGACTCCAAATCATTGCTTTCATATCTGCCAAGGACTAGAGATGTAAACTAGTTCTGCCACCAATTCAATCTACTGAACTTCACAGTGAAACAATATTGGGCACATGTAATACCACTCCTCTTTAGACTGCATTGGTTGCACCTCAAGTGCAGCTCAAGGTAATGGTTGCACCTTTAATGCCCTCCATGGCTTAGGACTGGGTTATTCAGGAGACTATCTCTCTTTAGTTTTTTTCTACCTGTCCAACCCAGTCATGCAGGATAGATATGCTTTGGGTCCTGTCAACTAAACAATGCCAGTGGATTTTTGCCATTATGCCCACTTTGTTATTGTTTACATTCTAGTTTAATTATGTTTGCTGCCCAGAGTCACTTGTTGAGATGAGGAACCATATGAATTGGATAGATATGGATAGATGATAGGTAAATAGACAGACAGGCTGACAGACAGACAGACCAGGAAAAAGGATACAATACTAAATACTAAAAATAGTGTGCAAATAATAACAGCTAATGATTGAAAAAGAAAACCTACAATTTGGAAATTTCCATTTTGAAAGCCTTCATCTGTGATATTCAGAGAATGAAAAGGACCGATTTGCATAAAAAATTCTGAAGCAATTTTTAATGAAGGCACAAAATAAGAGAAGATTTGTAAAACATATTTTATGCGGAGAGATGTTACAAAAATAAATGGTAAAAATTGGAAAACAATACAGGAAAAAAAGATTGAACCAAAATGCTATTATGAATGCTGATGGTAAAACAGTGAGGTTTTTTTTTTATCAATTTGCTCCTTCTTGGTAAAGATTCACTGCCTTGTCATTTCAGCCTGAACTGAGGCACAAAAAAAGGGTTTTCCTTTCAGGGTTAGAAATGACTAACACATACAAAATTGAGTAATTCTGTTAGGAAGGAAAATGTACTCTCACTGTAACTGAGTCCTCAGCTGCTCAACTAACAACCTGGACTTTTCAATTTAAAAAAAGACATCAGAGAGGCAAACTCACTTGCTAAGACTCTTATTGGTCTAGCTAAAGCTAGATATTATACTCTGGAGAAACGTAATGATTTGTTTTTCACATTTCTGCTGGCAATTTACATCATGGATTATAATATACGACTCAAATTTCAGTTGCATATTCAAATCACAAGCATGAATTTGTAGGAAATATGCATTAAAACTTGCTGAGAAATAACATAGAAGCACAGTGATAAGAAATCTGGATCGTGCTTGCTGATTGCAACCTATGTTATTAAAATTAGCAGTTTACTCAGCCAAAATACGTAGTTTAAAAGAGGAAATTCAATTTCAACCAGCATCTGTTCTGATTGGGGTTTGGTCAGTGATTTCAATGCATGTTCATAAAACAACTAAAAAGATCTTTCCTAGATATCCCATGCTAGAACAGAGTTTAAACATATGATACTGCCTTGGCACAGTAATTTTATTTTCATGGGAATGTCATGCATTAAGAATATTAAATTCTTAATTAAAGAACAGATATATAGGTCATTTAGAATCCAGAATGATTGCAGCAGCATGTAAGCCCAGTAAAGCTAGTGATCGGTAAATAAAATAAATATTTGAGCATTACAAAAAATCTTTAAATTTTTGTAATACATATTTTTTTAAGTATGAGAAGCAGAAGTAGATTAATTAATAAAATTAATCCTTCCTTGGTTTAGTTCAAGGAAGGATTATTTTTATCAAGAATAATGGGGCCACTTGCCTGTGATTCACTCTCTACAGAAGAACTGTCTGGTTTGCTTTTACTATGTCTTTAATGTGTGACATACTGCATCTAAAACACAAATATATTAGTGTGCCATTGCAAAATCTTCCCTTGCTATTCTTAAAATGAATGTTGTCTCCATTCTGGAGCAAAGTCTGGTGAACTTCTAGATGACCTTATGCAGGTATTGCCTGGGAATGTTTCCATGTGTTTCATATATCATGATGTTTATTATATCTTTGATTTTCAACCTGATCTTTTTGCAGAAGAATGAACTTTAGTTTCTGGGAACAATGATATCAGCTTCATTGAATTTCTGCAGAGCTGGGTTATTTGAGGAATACTTTGGGTATTCACATCCTGGGAACTCACATAAGCAGTTTGAATAATGTCTTATACTTAAGAAAAAAACATTCCTACTTTGATTGATGCAATATTTTGTGTAATAATAATATTTATACCTTTTTTTTTGCTGTAACTGCACTTTGGAATGAAAATGTTGTGAATTATTTTACAATAATTCTCAAAATGTCTTTTCTCAGAAGTTTCTGTTTCTGTCAACTTTGGTTTGTTTACATGTGTTCTGTTCTATGTGCCCTACCCTTCAAGATCATGATATTTTTTCAAATGGATGAGATTATAATACTCCAGTATTGATTGTGTCAGCAGTCCTTGATCCAGCATCTTATATTCTTTTCCCATTAATCTGGATATTAATCTATAATCAAATAACTACCCATTTTTAAGCATATGCCTGAGCTGGTCTCTGAATTTCATTTCTACTGAAAAGTTCATAATTTCATTTCTACTAGAAAAATTCATCATTTCACTGACAAAGTGGGAAAGAAGCAGCTTCCAAACTTCTTTATAGCAGTTACAGATAAGTTTATCATCAGTCCTCACCACCACATCAACTCTATGAGTCAGATTAGATTGAAAGATCTTGGATGACTTTACCTCAGTTGACAAGGTTGATGGTTGGATGCAGTAGTTTCTCATCTTAATTTGACTCTCAGTTTATTAAATCACACTGACTGACTTTGGACTGAATCTAAGCCAAATACTGGACTTATTTATTTAACTTTATTTATTTGTTTGTTTTGTCAAAAACTTACAATACAATAGAAATAAGAATAAACATAAGTTTAAATATAAGAAATAGGAACTAATAGTTGGGGACAATAGGACAGGGACGGTAGGCACGATTATGCGCTTATGCACGACGCTTACAGACCTCTTAGGAATGGAGTGAGGTCAATAGAAGTTAGTTTGAAGGTAAAGGAATGGGGATTTGAGCAGATGGCAACAGAATCAGGTAGTGAGTTCCAGACATCGATCACTCTGTTGCTGAAATCGTACTTCCTGCAATCAAGTTTGGAGTGGTTTACATTAAGTTTGTATCTGTTGTGTGCTCTTGTATTGTTGTGGTTAAAGCTGAAATATTCATTAACTGGTAAAACATTGTAACATATGATTTTATGTACTATGCTCAAGTCCAATCTTAACCGGCACGGTTCAAGGTTGTCTAAGCCTAGAATCTCAAGTCTGGTGGTGTAGGGTATTCTGTTGCGAACAGAGGAATATAGTACTCTTCTGATAAAATACTTCTGGACTCGCTCAATTGTATTGATGTCTGATATACAGTGCAGATTCCAGACAGTAGAGCTGAATTCAAGTATTGGTCTAGCAAAGGTTTTGAATGCCCTAGTTTGCAAATCAGTATTACCAGAGGAGAAGCATAATATTAAATTTACATCTCTTAAAGCCGTTTTGGCAATACTATTGCAGTCAGCTTTGGTGCTTAGGTGATTAACATAAACACATATAACATGACTTATGATAGTCCTTGACTTACAGTCATTCATTTAGCGAGCGTTTGAAGTTTCAACAGTACTGAAAATGGCGACTTATATCTGATTTTCACACTTATGATCACTGCAGCACCCCCATGGTCACATGATCAAAATTCAGGCACTTGGCAACTAGCATATGCTTATGCTAGTTGCACTATCATGAGGACATGTGATCACCATTTGTAATCTTCCCAGCCAGTTCCAATAAACAAAATCAATAGGGGAAACCAGATTTGTTTCATGGCCTCATGACTTACTTAGTAACTGCAATGATTCACTTAACTGTGTCAAAAGGTTGTAGAAATGGGGTGAAACTTACTTAAGAACTGCCTTGTCTAGGAATGGAAATTTTGGACTCAATTATGGTCATAAGTTGAGGATTACCTATATTTTGCCTGCCATATTGTTCCATAGTCACTAATCAGATATTTTGGAACATTGTACATAATATCACCCCACTTGTCTCTTCAGCAACTTGTTTACTCAGAAGCACTTCCCATTTGATAGGAAGATAATATATAACCATTAGCAAATTATATAGCTTGATTATGCAATATGTGAAAATTAAATGCTCATGGAAGATGCAAGATATCATTTATCTTGCATTTTCCATGAGCATTTAATTTTATGTCCTTGGGGAAAAGTGCTTCTTTTATGTTTCTATATACCATGAACAGTTTGATAATTTTGTATACTTTTATGAAGTGCTGTTTCTCTAAGCTGAAAAGAGTGGTGTAATCAAATGCAACAGAAATTCATGAACATGTTAAAAAATCTATAAACCTATCTAAACATCAAAGGCCAAGTTAAACAACTGGGTAAAGTCTTCTGATTGCCTTGGCTTCTGTTTTCTTTATAGAAGGTACAAGAAATTTGCTTTGCTGAAGTATTACTTATTTCCTCCTATATTATATAATCACAAAAGAAATGGAGACATATCCTAACACTCCAGCAATTTGAATAAGTTTCCCAATAAAAGGTCATCCTATGCAACAGGAGTTTCAAAAATGGAGACATATCCTAACACTCCAGCAATTTGAATAGGTTTCCCAATAAGAGGTCATCATATGCAACAGGAGTTTCAGCAGAGAGAATACTGTATGAAGCTAGAATTTGCAAGGATGAACATGAAAAGATGCTAAATCATAACCAGCTGTCAAATTTCTCCTGCCAATAAGGTATGGTCAAAATGCAAGTCTCTATGGACATGAATAAAATGTTTTCTTATGTACTAGGTGGGACTGATAATTTTCCTGTCTAATGGCAAGAAATGTCTTGTTTAATCTAAAATAATTTGAAGACTCTCTTGATTTTGGAAAGCAAGGAAGACATTGTTACTGGCATGGAGAAGATTAAAAAATATGTTCTCTTTTTTCCTTCTGTAAGTAAAATGCATGGTAGATTGCAAGACACTATTGAATGTCCAAAGCAAAACCAAACAAAAATAACAACCATCCTTTTGGTTTAAATGTAAACTTCTCTGTCCCCTATGAAAATATTTTTGCTAGATTCTGCATTTCTCAATGGACATTTTCCTTTCTTTATCCACTGTGCTTGCTTTTTTGATGCTAGTTCTGAGCCATGTTGTTATTACAGAGTTCTCTTTTGGATTTCTGCAAAAAAATAATAATAATCATGTTCTGTTTGGGGAATTCCCACTGGTCGACATCTGGTCGACCATTGAGGAAAACAGACTACTACAAGACTAGATAGACTTTTGTTCTCATCCAGCAAGTTTTCTAACTTTATTTTAACAACTAACTAGATTAAATGAGGCACCAAAAAATCTGATAAAATGAAAAGTAATTGGATGAACAATTAAAGAAGAACAAATTGAGATGAATGACATTAATGTCCTATTTACCTCACCTCATAATAGTAATCTCTACATAATGCTATACAACTAGGGAAACAGACATAGTTGCAAGTATAATCTTCCACCATGTCAATCATGTATACCATTTCAGAGTGCATACTGTCAGGCTTTCTTAATTGAGCCAGATATGAAGCACACTAAAAGAACAACTCATACATTACTTTAGTTGCATCAGCTACAGCTGAGATATCATCTTAATAATAATTTATCTAATAATGTATCTTAATAATGTATCTGAGTATGCCTGTTTATAACCTGGAACCTGGAATTCCTACAAGCATCTTAAGATAAAATAAAAAAATCTCTAGATGAGACACGCTTCTGACCCTTTCAGAAGACATCTTATCCTCATGATTCTGCATGATAATCATAATTGTCAGTCAAATTCAGAAAGAAATAGATAGAACTCCTGTACAGGAATAGGTACACATGCATAGACAGATATACATATATTCTAAGAGGGACACCGGTTGCCATGAAGTTTTGACTTCGCTCTTGCCAATTATATAGAAAAATGCCCTGCATCTCAAGAATAATTCAGTAACCAGTTGGAACTTTTTCTGCTATGTCCTAATCAAGTCACCATATCTTTTGTCCTTTAATTCTGTTTCCCTCAATTTTACAAAGCAAAGTTATTTTTAGTTGCTCTTCTTCTTATATCACATGCCCATAGTATAATGTGTTTTTGTTTTCTGATCATCATCCTTTTGAAAATAATGTTTATTGAAAATTTTACAAAGAATATAAAAACCCATACAAACTAATAAAGAATGAAAGCAGTAAAAAACATTAAAAGAAACATTAAAAAAAACATTAGAAGAAACATTAAAAAGCAAAAGTACAGAATGAAAGAAAACAAATAAAACAAGCTTCTGATTTCCTTTGCAACAAATATCAATACAATTATAAAATTATCTCTTCCTCTATGATTACAAAAGAATGTTTACTCTTCTATTATTCAGTATTCTTCTAATCATAAAAACCACAACTTACAAGTGCATTTTTTTCATTTTATGTACAAAATCTATAAAAGGTTCCCAGTCAAGCATAAAAGGAGATACTATTACCTTCAGGACCGCATTCTGCCAGCGTTCTCCAACAGGCCGGTGCGTTCCCACAGAGAGGGTCTGCTCCGGGTGCCTTCGGCCGCTATGTGTCGTCTGGCGGCGCCAAGGAGTAGGGCCTTCTCTGTGGGTGCCCCCGCCCTCTGGAATATTCTGCCACCGGAGCTTCGTACCGGCACGGACCTGAGGGCCTTCAGGCGCGCGTTGAAGACCTGGCTCTTTGAGCAGGCCGGCCTGGGCTGAGAAAATGATTTTAATTTGGTCTCCATATTTAATTCTAAATTGGGTTTTAAGGGGGGGGGGGGGGTTTGTTAGTTTTATCAAGCAGCCGATTGAAATTTAATATTTTTTAACTTTTGTATTCTTTGTGGGGTTTTTAGATGAGCTGTTCACCGCCCTGAGTCCCTCGGGAGAAGGGCGGTATATAAATGGAATAAATAAATAAATAAATAAATATTTTTCTCTAATAGAGAAAAGAACTGAATGTAGTTATTTCCACAAGTTCTGTCATCTCCCCTAACCATTCTTTCATAGTGGGTAGTGTTAAACCTTTCCACTTTTGAGCATATAAATCTCTCTGCACCTGTCATATATACAAACGAAGTTCTGTGACTTTTTTCCTAGTTGCTTGTCCATTACTCCAAAAGAAAATGCTCTGGTTTCAATTGTACTTTTATCTTTAAAATTTTCTGGATTAATGTGTATAATGTATTGAATTTTTCTGGCCCTTTTCGTGTCCACCAAGCAAGATAAAATGTCCCTTCATGTTCGCAATTTCAGCAAAGATTTCAGGTGCCTTTATGCATTCTTTGGTAACAAATAACAACTATACATCATTTTGTAAAAATTCTCTTTTAAGACTAGAATGTAAATAAAATTTTGTTCTTTTCAACCATATAGTTGTCCATTTGTAGTCAAAACTTCTAGCCATTTTCTTACATTCTTTTACCTGTTCTTCCTCTGTCTCAAACTGTATTTCAGCAAAGATTTCTACATTTTAGCAATATCATGTTCATCATTAGTGCATAATTCTATTTCAAGCTAAGTCTTAGCTTTGTTAAAAACCATAACATCTTTTATCCTCTTTACAGTTTTCATTTAATTGTATAAAAGAATACCATTGACAAGAATATCCTTTGTTATCAAATCTTCTCTTGATTTCACTTGATAATCCCTTTGAGACAATTCTAATACAACATAATAAGCTAAGCCTTTGTGTTTGTGTTCTGTTATCACTTCTCATCTATAAAATGCACAAAGTATTTCAGGCAGAATCTTAGATTTATTCTATACTCTAGGAATAGCCTGCCTGACAGTTTTTGATCATAATATTAAAACATCAGTCAGCATTTATTTAATATATGACTAATAAATTGGGTCTTCTTCCACTCTGTGGTACTTTCAGGAACCATCTCCAATCACAAATCAATGTTTAAAGATCTTTATCTTCTTTCTTTTCTTCTCAGTGTTCGGTTTTCATACGCATATATTACCACTAGAAAGACTGGTTCTTTAAATATTTGATTCTTCTTGTCATAAGATATTTTATTATTACAAGCAGTGTAGAAGACAGTTTTATGATGAGCCATTTTGATTTCAAAACAGCCACTTACAATGTTTTGTACCTCGAAGGACACTCAGGTTTTGCATCTACAACAAAATACACATATTTCAAGTGACACGGGTTGAATACTGTGTCTTGCACTATTTTGTATGATATAATGGAAATATTGCCTTGGTTCTTAATATAGTCTCTTTAGAGCTTTTGTGCTTTATGAGTGCATTTCATGATGCCCTTTGCTGTTGAGACATGCTATTGATTTGACCTACTGCATAGGAATGTTTCAACAATCGAAGGATGGAAATGAACCTGTGCATGATTTATGATAGCTCTTTTTTGTTATAAATGGAAGGTTTGGAAAAGAAATGCAGGGAGATCTTGTAGAGCAGGGCTATCAAAGTCCTGACCTGTGGGCCAGATGCGTTACGCGCTGGCCACACCCATGCCCAGTTTAGCGAAGGGGAAAAAGGTTCCAATACATCACATGACAACATCGTAACAACTTGAGTTTGACACGCCTGTTGTAGAGCCTGTAAGGCCTGAGCAGCAACGTTTGTTGTCATTCTGTTGTTTAATCATTCAAGCACACCACAGCTGTCTTCAGCCTTGTTCTTCTTCCCCTCCAGTTTTTCACAACCATTGTCACAACTTCATAAAAATCAAGTTAAAAATGCTATTGAATCTTCAGAGAACTGGAATATATAATTACCATTTGCAAGGTAACTTATGTTTAAATAGGGGGAATTCAGGGGTGGGTTTCTACCGGTTCTGTCCACCTCTGTAGAACTGGTAGATCTGAAGAGCAGCAGACATAGAACCGGTTCTATGTCTGCTGATGTTTTTGCCCACCTGCCCACCTGGGCTCTTGCCTGATCTTTATTTCCTGATTTTTCAACTTGAACGAGGCACAGCTGTAGTTAAAAAAGCAGGAAAACAGGGTGGTTTCAAAGGCTGCATCTCTGCATGCAGTATGCTCATGACGATTTACAGGTGCGCAGCTCACAGCGTGCAGGGAAGCTCGTAAATCCCGAACCGGTAGTTAACCCTGTCATATCCCACTCCTGGGGGAATTGCATGTTTTTTTTAAAAAACAAAACAAAACAAACCCTATTTATATTGTCCTGACAACATGTCATTCAGGCAACACGTCCTGAAGAAAATGGACAGAAATGTAATTGGTGTGCTCTGTAAAAAGAACACAGAGCCCAGTCTCCTCATATTTCATTGAGTTCCTAGTGTAAGGATGCATCACTAGCTTATAAAAACAATTTGTTTCCATGGATTTTAAAGGAGATCTTCCTTTCATAATTTATGAAAGAATTTAACATTTCTAAAGTAATCTTTCTGACAGGTTTTCATGTAAGCTGGCTGGTAGGACGCCTCACCCTATCCTAATTTATAAGCTTATGACATTATACAATATCCATCTAATCTTGTGGCATACATAAAAAAAAAGGTAATAAGCAGATCTTACCAAGTTGACCTTATTTTCTGTGGGTAGGATACTTGAAACATTGACTACTTTTTTCTCCTGGTGGAACTACTTCACAGCATTCCAGTATAACAAATTCAGAACATCTCAATTGGAAGCATTCTAATAAAACATTTTGAGTGGGGGATCTTTTGTTTAAACATTGATATAAAATATATTTTATATGTTATGTGCACCATTAATTATCAGCCAGTGTCCAGTCTGTATATTGAGATCAATTTCAGAATAGGTGGTTATGAATAGTACTAAAATTAGTTACTGTACATTGCCAAGTACAGAGAAGAGCAACAAAGATGATTAGGGGAGTGGTGGTGAAAGCATATAAAGAACAGTTGCTGGATTTGGGTACATATATAAAAGCCTTTGATTCAGTGGTACATGACAAACTACTACTAAAACTAAAATCCTATGGTATTTCTGGACACCTGCATAACTGGATAGAAGCATTCCTGTCAAACAGACAACAAATGGTCAAAATTAGGAGCGTCCTATCAAATTCTGTACCTGTCAACAGTGGTGCCCCCAAGGCAGTGTTATAGGACCAACCCTCCTCATACTCTACATAAATGACCTTTGTGATCATATTAAGAGCGACTGCATTCTCTTTGCTGATGATGTAAAGCTATTCAACACCACAGACAATACTACTACCCTTCAAAAAGACCTCGACTTTGTATCAGAATGGTCAAACAAATGGCAACTTCAAATCTCAACAAATAAATGCTCTGTCTTACATATTGGCAAAAAAAATCAGAAAATAAAATACAAGCTGAATAGTCAAGACCTTGCTGATGATCCAAACTCTGTCAAGGATCTTGGAGTACTCATCTCTAATGATCTAAGTGCTAGAGCCCACTGTAACTACATAGCCAAAAAGACATTAAGAGTTGTTAACCTAACCCTACATAGCCTTTTCTCTGGTAATATCACACTACTAACTAGAGCATACAAAACATTTGCTAGACCTATACTCGAATACAGCTCATCAGTCTGGAACTCACATTATGTATCTGATATTAACACAGTTGAGAAAGTCCAGAAATATTTCACAAGAAGAGTTCTCCACTCCTCTATTCGTTGCAAAATACTTTATGCCACCAGACTCGAAATTCTAGACTTTGAAAACCTAGAACTAGGTCACCTTCGGTCCGATCTAAATATAGTACATAAAATCATACATTGCAATGTCCTACCTGTCAATGAATACTTCAGTTACAATCATAACAATACAAGAGCACAAAATAGATACAAACTCAAGGTTAACCGTGCCAAGCTTGATTGCAGGAAATACAACTTCAGCAACAGAGTGGTCAATTTCTGGAACACTCTACCTGACTCTGTGGTTTCTTCCCCAAACCCCCAAAACTTTAACCTAACACTGTCTACTATTGACCTCACCCCTTTCCTAAGAGGTCTGTAGGGGGCGTGCATAAGGTCACCAAAGTGCCTACCGTCCCTGTCCTATTGTTTCTTTTATTTCTCTTATATGTATCTATTTCATGTATTCATAGCTATGTTTGTTTTTATACCTATTATCTTATAAGCAATTGACAAATCAAATTAAATAAAAAATAAATAAAAACATATAGTTTAATGAAAAGAAGGACTAGGGGTGGCATGATAGCAGTGTTCCAATATCCAAGGGATGCCTCAAATAAGAGGGAGTCAATTTATTCTCCAAAGCACCTGAAGGTGAGATAAGAAATAATGGATGGAAAGAAGCAAACTAGAACTAAGAAGAAATCTCCTGGCAGTTAGAGCAATTTATCAGTGGAACAGCTTACCTCCAGAAGTTGTGGGTGCTCCAACACTAGAAGTTTTTAAGAAGAGATAGGACAACCATTTGTCTGAAATGGTATAGGGTCTCCTGTTTTAGCAGGGGGTTGGAATAGAAGACCTCCAAGGTTCCCCAACTCTGTTGTTATTATTATTATATGAAAAAGAGACCCTTTTCAGTGGTGGCTATACAATTATGAAATTTTCTTCTGGCTGATGTATAGCTAGCTCTCTGACAGTAATAGCCATATTAAAATATATTCTTAAAACTATTAGTAATAGCTTTTGCAATCCTTTTTTTTTTTGTCAAATATTTTTTTATTTTATTTAACAATAAATTCACCTTTCAGCTTTTACAATTCTTAAAGATTTTCTGCTCGGAGTGTTGTATAGACATAAAAATGAGATATGAATCTAAAACAAAAATAAGATAATCTTGACAGTGATACACATATTTCCTACTGCTATATATAAAACAGGAAAAAGTACATCTGTTTTTCACTATAATAGAAATTTACAGGAACCCTGGATTTCTGGGAACAAGAGAATAAAGTATGCCTAATTTTAAAAAAATCAGGATAGAACCGTGCTTTGTTGAAATCTTGACTTTTAAAAAAATATATACATAATGCTGCTTGTAGCTAGAATGTGCTAAAATTTACAGCAACAACAGCTGTGTTATTGTCTAATTTCAGATAGCTAGGTTGACATACTAAAGATGATTAATTTAGTTATGCTGTAGAACTAAGGAATCCAGCAGGATACTGTGACAAAAGCAGTCAGTGGTGACCTAATCACAAAAGTCATTCTGATCTGAGCATAATACTCTTTTTTTTAATCCAATGTCGCTTTTTAATTAAATATTAATTATTTCTTAGCTTGGATCCTCTAATGCCACCTTTCATAGCACAGCTTAGGAGAAATGAACTGGAAATAGAGTTTTGTGGAAACCTGGAAACAGAGAAAGAAAATGATCAGCTGACCAATAAATGACAAGTGTTATCTCATTATTTTATGATTCTGGCTTGGGCTGAATCCCAATGGGCACCCTTTGGTTATATCAGTATGAGGCAGATCAAGAGCTGATTTTAAAAAAATCTTCATGAACCTTAGATATCAGTTTTCAGTCTACATCAACTCCATTTTAACTAATATGTATACCTAAGCATGTTCTTAGAAATTTGAACTTGGTTCCTATTTCTGCCATTTTCTAGACCAGGGGTCCTCAAACTTGGCAACTTTAAGCTGGCTGGAGAATTCTGGGAGTTGAAGTCCACAAGTCTTGAAGTTGTCAAGTTTGAAGACCTCTGTTCTAGACCTTCATAGGAGTCCATTACTTCAAAATGTTTTGATAAACACATTTTATCCTTGAAGCATCTTCGGAGGTTTTCAATGAAGGAATAGAGCTCTCTTGTTTCTTAAAATGCAGCAAAGCAGCCAGAAATGTCTTACTTTTCTTACTTCAGAGGCTTCTTTCTGCAATTTAAATAAACAGAAGAGCTTCATTTGGAACTGCCATTCAAGCAATATGAACCTGTCTCCTTGTGGCAACCCATATTGCCTCTTCTCTTCAATGAGGAAAGTCATTTTGTTGTCATAGTAAGAAGCCTAAGCTGAAAAGAAGCCAAGCTATGCTTGGTCACTTGGTTCTCCTAATGACTTCTTGTTCTCTCTATAAGACAATTGTCTGAGACACTGGTGAAACAGAAATATTTGTTTCAGTTGCAAACCATGTAAGAACCAAATGAAGACAAATATATGTGTCCCAAGATAATGTTGCAGGATCCAATCTGGGTCAGTCATTGGGACCAAAGGTTTAGTCTTCCAAGCTTTTGGATTTCTGCTGAAGCCCATCCTCAGGGAACTTCTCTCTAACAGGGTGTGTGGTTTGGGTTATTCTGTGTCTGAATTCATTTGGTGCCTGCTGTGTGTGGTTTTTTAGATGTTGATTGAGTATTGAGGTTGGCTATTAAGTCATTGGCTATTGTTTCCTTGTGCTGCCAAGCCCTCACCTCCTAAATACTTGATAAGCTGCATTCTTGTTGACTGACAAACTTATATAGGAAGCTGTTGTGACCAAGCCTTCCTAAACCATAATTATGCACACACTTCTTTTAAAAGCAAGACTTAATTTATTGCAATGCTGGGAATTGTTTTCATTCCCAGGCAGAATTAATCTCAAACAGTCCCCCAAGATAAGCACACACCTTTTCTTTTTTGTGAAGTGCTGCCAATAACGGAAGTATCAAATGAATTAGAAACAAAACCAACCGAAGTACAAAAGAAATCAACCGAAGTATGAAGAGCTTCCAGAGTGACTTTGAACCGATCAAACTACTTTGCTTCCTGAAAAGGTTTCATCATCTTTGCCTGTCCTTTATACCTTATGAGAGGAGCAATCACCTACCAGCCTTACTCCTGAGTCACCCGCCCCTTTTGTTTCAGCTGCTCTTGCCTTCTAGCAGCTCTGCATACATGCGCACCCAGGCTCCCCTGGGTCCTCTGCCTTGCTGCTGCCAGACTCCAAAGGTTCTGAAGACAGCACCCCATTCTCAGATGGTCCTGGCCCCATCTCTGTATTGGATGCAGAACCCTCGTCTAAGTCCTCTCAAGACTCCCTGTCTGGTCCCTATTCTTCCCACTGTCCGATTCCACTACCATCTCCACCGGCTGCCGGCGAACCACAACAGAAGCCTTTGTTTAAACTGTACAATTAGGGCAATTGTAGAGTTTAAGAATTATAGCATCTCTGCAGTTAATAACAATGTGTTGACAATTTTTGCTCTGTCCCAAGAGCCAAGCAAGTTTGCTGGTAATGTTTCTCCAAGAGTTTTCAAGCACATACTTCTTACCCACATGCTTTCTCTTTTAAGATGAAAATTCTCATCCAAACTACTTGGTTGGCATGTAGTCATCGAAACTCCAGAAGGACTCTTGACAGTTCACAGCATAAGCCTATTTGATTGTAAAGTAACTGTTTTATAGATGTGTTCTGTGTTTGGGGATTTTCCCCACCCTCTTACAGAAATCAGATTAATCAGTTTAAAAAGCTCCAATTCTTACTATGCTGTATAGGATGAACCATTTAGAATTATTTAGTGGTTGCTTAAACAAATACCGTATTTTCCGGCGTATAAGACGACCGGGCGTATAAGACGACCCCCTAATTTTATAGTTAAAACATAGGTTTAGGCCTATTATATAATTTGCATGCATAAAAAGCCTGCTTGGATTGGCTGAGTTAGAGAGGCGGTCCGAGCAGCCTTGCAGTGATTGGTGCAGGATCGAGTTGGAAAATTCGTTTCGTGGCAATATCCAGACGATTTTCGTTTAGCGGCATATCGAAACGTTTTTCGGAATATACTCGGCATATAAGATGACCCCCGATTTTCGGTTGACTTTTTTTCGTTTCAAAAGTCGCCGGAAAATACGGTACATAAATTCTGGTGGGTGGGACGGAAATCAAAGCTTCCCAATTTCCAGCAGAAGTAGCTGAAGAAAATACTTTGAATGAAGTTTCAGGGTAAGGAAGCGTATTATGCCAATAGCTGTGTTTCTTGTATCATGGAAGCAAATGCATATATAAGTATATGCCTTCTGCCCAAGTAGATGAAATATTATTTTCATCAGCATGGGTTCAAAACTTGAACTTTCATAATATTTCATATTTTTATTTTCATAATTGGTAAATCATCAAGCATAAAGCCTGTTTCACTGAGACATGAATAGCATTCTATCATGGATTTTCTGCAATAACTTTGCCACTGTGTGCAGTAAGTACAGTTAATAGCCATTAAGTTGATCATCTGCCATGGATAAATATGTGTGATGTAATAGATCATAACTTCATCCCCCAATATAATTTTCTTTCTCATTCACTTTCTATCCCCTTTCTCCTTCATAGTTGTATTTCAGTCTTTATTGTTATGAATCATTTTGGTTTGGGTCAATTATATCAAGAGAAACATTAAAGAATCAGAAGTGCAAGCAAAAGAAATTTCCAATAGATATTAGACAGGTTTTATAACAAATCTGAGAATCTTTCATAAAAATGTTCACCTCAACCACAGGTAGTCTGATTTTCTGCAATCTACTTAATGTTCTCTGCCCCTTGCATAACCAGTTGTTCTCCTTTCCAATTACTCTTTTGCACTATCTTTTTACCGACATATTTAAGGAAATAGACACTTTAAGGCAATATAACTGATCTGCTTTGGTCTAACTTCCAAAACTAATAGGTGAAATAAAAGCAATCTGTTCTAGGTGCTTCTATTCTTGCTCCTTTTAAGAGATACATTACCATATTACGGTTGACCATTTCACATAGTAAGCAGGCTAGCTATTGGATTGCCTCTACCTTATTTATGCCATTTTTCAAAATAGTACAGTTGCAGAATGATTTCATATCAGAAATCATAAAACAAGTAAAACAGTTGCACCATTGCATTATCAATATACCAAATATCTTTGTATCCCGTTAGGCATTCAGTTTATCAAGAATATCCACGATGAATGCTGTTATCATTCGGCATCACCCAAAAGTAGGGAGACCACTGTTTAATCCAGTGTTTTCCTAGAACAGACATTTCTGTTCCTTATGGTAAGTAACTACCAGTTCTCTCTGCTCTAAGCATGCAAGCAGTGAGAACACAAAGGCATATTCTTGCTTTTTCTTTCATTCTCCTAGAATTGGCAATGCATCTGGGCATGGGGTATATGTGGGGGCAAGGAAATAAGCAGAGAATGAGTAGAAAGAAAAACATGACTATAAGGACGACAATATCAGGGCTTCTCATAAATTGGAATCAAATCTTAGCCACATTTGCCTTCCTTCCAAAACATTGATTATTAGCTCTTTCAAGATTTCTAAATCTTGAATAATACATGTAAAGAGAGTGACACAAACGTATCATTATACCCACATAATTCATTCTTATTATGATGAGAGTGAACTTCTAAAATGGGAATTTTTTATTCTTTTAAACCTTACATTTGAGTTGAAGAAAAACCATTGGACTTTGCAATTTTAATGCTACTTCATCAAATCAACCTGAATGGTGGTATTTAATGAGGTTGGACTGTCCACTAGATTTCCTACCAGAATCTCTGTCTCTATTGAAAAGAAGCATTTATTTCACTTTGCTTTGATTGTAGATAAATATACAGAAATCCAGTATATGAATAGTGAATATTTGAAATGGGAAAAATATTTTCCTTCTTGCTTTGCCAATAGATTATTCTTAAATGGTCTGCTCTTAGGAAAAATGCAAACGAATAACACAATGTGTCTCAATTTATTGAAAACACTAGTGCCCTTCATTCTACTTGGCTTATTGAATAAAATTATAATTTACAGAACAGAAATAGAATAATTCTGTTGGAAGGGATTTTTGAGGTCTACTAGTGCAAACCCCTAATCAAGAATAGAATAGAATTCTTTTTTGGCCAAGTGTAGTTGGACACACAAGGAATTTGTCTTGGTGCAAATACTCTCAGTATACATAAAAGAAAAGATACATTTGTCTTGAGTCAAGAATCATCAGGTACAACACTTAATAATAGTCATAGGGTACAAATAAGCAATGAAATCATACTAGGAAACAGTCATTATAAATTGTAAGAATACAAGCAACAAAGTTACAGTCATACAGTCACAAGTGGGAGGGGAAGGGTGATAAGGAGTGATGAGAAGATTAACAGTAATAGTAGTGCAGACTTTGTAAATAGTTGAACAGTGTTGAAGAAATTATTTGTTTAGTAGAGTGATGGCTTTCAGGAAAAAAAACTGTTGTTGTGTCTAGTTGTTCTGGTGTGCAGTACTCTATAGCGTCATTTTGAGGGAAGGAGTCAAAACAGTTTATGTCTGGGATGTGAAGGGTCTGTAAATATTTTCATAGCCCTCTTTTTGACTCGTGCAGTATACAGGTCCTCAATGGAAGGCAGGTTGGAACCTATATCTTTCCAGACAAGTGGTTATCCAGAGTCTTCTTAAAAGCTGCCAATAATGGAACACCCATAACTTCTGAAGGCATGCTGTTCCACTGATTAATTGTTGTCACTTCGTAAGACAATTTCATTTCATAAAACAATACTGTAAATAATCAGTCAAGATAGCATCAGTCCTTAGAAATTTAGAGTAGACTCAGTGAAGTTATTAACGTTTATTAATATATGCTAGAGCTATTAAAAGCTAAACTGATCTGGCAAAGTCAGCAAGGAGATCAACAATTTAATCTCATTGACAACATTTAATGAGATAAAATATGCCAACATCTGGCTATAATCTTTGAAAAGTTTAAGGATGCACAAAAGGATGAATGCTAAAATAATATCATGAAAACAAACGAAAGGAATATTGATCAAATGAAGCTTGGGTATTCTCCAGAAAGATGCAATAGTTTGATTGTTAAACAACTGCAGATGATACACCATGATAATTTCTAAATCGGTAACCATTTCTCCATTAAATTTTCCTGAATTAATGTGCCTTTTGTACATGACTCAAGTCTAAAAATCAATGCAAGCACATCAAAATGAATGACAAACACCCTGACAAAAATATTAGTTAGATAAATTTCAAACATGTCTTGCTTCTAAAACAGCTGCTGTTGCAAATGCAAAAACCACTGTGTGTATGTGTGCATGGAGTTTTGTCAGAATTTGATCATAGCTCTGGAATGGAAAAAATAAGAGCTACTGTGATAGCAAAACTGGTATGAGGCAAGTGCATAAAGTATTCAACTGCTAGAAATTTCTTTCTTGTTCAAGGAGTGGAACTACAGAAGTCTAAGGCTACATTTTGTAGAAGTCATGAGAAGTGTGCGATGTATTGAATTTTAGTGCTTGCTCTGTCTGCATAGTAGAAGTATATATTGCTTGAATGACTTACGGCAGCTGTTATTTTGAAACAGCCTCTGCTATCTTCTAGCTGTTGAGTGCCAAGTAAGTTGTGTGCAAGCCATTTCAAGATGTCAGTGTACAATATAGATAGATACAATAAATATATACCCATAAATCAAAGAGAGAAAGAGAACATTAACCTGCTTCAGGTTTTAAAAAAGAATTGTATACAGCCACCCATTTTAGGCAAATAATTCTGGGTAGCTACAAATAATATATAAAAGTTGTGTAACTAAAAAGCCAATAAGAACAAAACAGAATGAAATAAAAAATAATAGGAATAACCATCAAGGTGCTTCAAAGCAACTCATATATCAAAAAGGCACATCAAGCACCACTAATATCCTGGCCCTAATGTGGGGAAAGAGCTTGGGCTTCTTGTCTTCTGGAAGAATAATAAGATCAAGGTTGTCTACATCTCAAGATGAAGGGACAGTGCTGTAACAAAGAAGGGACATCTACTGGGTCCCACCAGATAACACTATTTCAGGGAGAGGATCTGGGGTGTGCTCAAACTGCTGTCTCTTACAGGATCGGCTAAAACTACTGGAGACAGGTGGTCCTTCAAGCCATGCAGGTCTTTTAAGGTGGTATAGTAGCCATGTTGGAAATCAATAAAAAAGATGATAAACCACAGCAAGAATTCCATTTTTTCTCTCCTTGCTTAGGTGTTTCTGCTGTATCAAAATGTTGTGATTAAAATTTGTTATTATCACAACACTGTTTATTAAATAGAGTAGAGTATAGCTGGAAGGATTTTAGTCCAACCCATTGCAGGAGACCCTATATCATTTCAGACAAGTGGCTGTCCACCAGTGGTGGGATTCAAATTTTTTTACTACTGGTTCTGTGGGCATGGCTTATTTGGTGGGTGTGGCTTGGTAGTCATGTGACTGGATGGGCATGGCTTGGTAGTCATGTGACTGGGTGGGCATGCTGGGTGGTCATGTGATTGGGTGTGAGTGGCCAATTTGACTTCACTCACATCAAGGGGTGTCTTTCCTGGCCTGGTCTTGCCTCAAAGAGATACAATTTCCCTCTCTATTTACTACTACTGAACATCCAAAATACACTATTTAATCCTATGTATATATGCCACATTTGTACATGCATATTACATAGTATAGATTGTGTATAGGCATACAAAAAGATATATTATCTACTATATATACTGTATGTGTATACACACACACAAACACACACACACACACAGAGAACGCTCTTCTAAAACTATTCACATTCAACCTCACTGCATTTGGAAAAACACACCCATAGTCCACTGTCTGCCACACATTTAACTATAGCTTCTGTACATTAGAACATTGCACACGCCTTCAGATTTACTTCCCTAGCCTACATATGACCATAAGACCCAGGAGATGTCATGGATTGAGTAAAATGTGGTGAAACTCACTTAATAATGCTCTTGCTTAGCAACCAAAATTTTGGGCTCAATTGTGGTCATAAATGAAGGACTATCTCTGCTCCCTCTGCATGGCAGCCTTATCCTAGTAAACTCCTCTGCCAATTTTCCTCTCTGTTAGAGGCACTATAAGGTCTGGCAGTGTGTTTCAGCCAAAAATGAACCAAAACAAAGACTTAAATGGAGGCTTGCAAATCAAAGAAAGCAGACTTTTATTCTTTGATCAAAGTTAAAGATCTGGGAAGAAGTTCCTAGCACATCACAAAAGACATGGGAGGACAATTCTACAAAATACAGAAAGATGCCCTGTATCTTTAAGATTCTTAGAACTGGATTAACTGCATTGTAAAACTCTCTAACTTAGATTTACATCTTTCCTGCAAAAGACAAATGTCTCTCCAGCAATGTTTACCGTTCATTATATCTTCTCCTATTGTCCATCTAATTGATCACAATTGACCACTTAAGGAGACTATTAACAACATACTTCAAAGGTGTGGATTCTTCCAAATGGATGTATGTTACATTTGGAGAGAGGTACATTTCACTCCCAGGGGGTGATGCTGGGGTGAAATGTATCAATCCAGGAAAACAGATGGATTCAGATTGATTTAGATGGAACAATCATGTGTCTTAATTGGAGAGGATGTAACTGATTGCATGCATGTGTTTATATTTGTTTTACAACAAGTGAAAGGTTAAGGAAATTTTTTTTACAACAGCGAGATAACAAATGCATATAGAGTAACTCTCTACTTAATGCTATATTTTACTACATTTCTTTATTTATTAATATCCCATTCAGCACAAAAATAATCCAGATTCGAGATGATATAAGGTCTCCTGCTGGAGCAGGGGGTTGGACTAGATGGCTTCCAAGGTTCCTTCTAACTCTGCTGTTCTATGATTCTGTAAGGATCTCCTGTTGAAGCAGGGTGTTGGACTAGAATAAGGGGTCTTCAAACTTGATAGCTTTAAGACTTGTGGACTTCAACTCCCAGAATTCCAGTTATGTTAGCTCAGGAATTCTGGGAGTTGAAGTCCACAAGTCTTAAACTTGCCAAGTTTGAAGACTCTTGGACTAGAAGATGTCCTCCGAGATCCCTTCCAGCCCTAGATTGCTGTGCTGTTTCAAAGAGTCTTCTGAAGCCAGGGTTTGTGTCCTTCCTTCTTCTCCTTTTTTTCTCTCTCTCTCCTTCTGTCCTTCCATGTATCTATCTATCCATACATTTATTCATATAACTCATTCACTTTCTCCCCCCTCTTTCTTTCTTTCTCTCCCTTCCTTCCATCCCATTTTTCTTTATCTATCCCTTTTCTTCCTTTCTCTCTTTTCCTTTCCTTTCTCTTCCTTTTCTTTCTTTTCTTTTCTCTCCTCTCTCTCTCTCTCTCTCCCTCTCTCTTTCCCCCCTCTCTGTCTCTCTCTTTCCCTCTCTTCCTCTTCCTCTTCCTCTCTGTCTCTCTCCCTCTGTCTCTTTCCCTCTCTTTCTATCCCTTCCCTTCCTCCTTCCCTCTCTCCTTCTAAAGCTAGGAGAGGAGACCCACCTGAAACACACACAGGCTTCCAAGCACCCACCCATGAAACATACACACAGAGAGACACACAGACACACACACAGAGTCACACACGCTCCTAAGTGCCCAGCCACATTGCTCATTACGAGATTTCTTCCTGGCCAGTCTCCGGGCAGGCAAGACTTCTGGGTCCAACAAAGGGGCAGAGGGCAGGACTTCCTCCCTTCCTGCTTTTGGGGAAAGTGCTGGGAAATAAAGCTAGGAGAGAAGACCCACCTGAAGCAAACAAAGATACACACACACACTTCTAATTGCCCAGTAGCATCACTTGTTACAAGGATTCTTCCCGGCCAGTCTCTGGTCCCACATTGCCTGAAAAAGCTGTCAGGAAAGGCTTCCAAGTCCAACAAAGGGGCGGCGGGTAGAATTTCCTCCCCTCCCACTTTTGGGACTGGGAAATTCAAGCGAGGCATGTGCTGCAGCCTTGCCGTCACCCCCCTCTCCCTGCCAGCAGCTCTGGGCTAGGCAGGTTCCCTGTCTGCCTGAAACCTTACATAACTTCCTCCCGCACCAAAAAAACCATGTGGCAGCTATAGACTTATTACAGTGGCTTTGCTGCACTTCTTCAACGCACCACCACCGTGTTCTAGGCATCAGCCACACAGGTCCACCCCATTGAGCCTGCTGCACTGAAGGGACTTGCCCAAGCACATCTGAGTGCAGTGGTGCATCACTCCGAAAGAGGCGGCTGGAGGCAATTTTTTTTCAGTCTCCAGCCACCCCTTTTTCAGTGCAACCGGCTGGCTACTCCCCTCCTTCTCCACCTGTTTGTTCTGTATGGCTGAGGAGGAAGAGAGCAGCCCTCTGGTTGGGGGAGGCTTCTTGTGCTGAATAAGGGGAGGCTGGACATGTGGCCTACTAACTGTCTGGCTGGGCCAGGCCAGGCCAGGCCAGGCCGGGCTAGAAGAGGCATGTCCGCCGGGAGAAGGGAGAAAGTGCTTCAGGAGGACAGGCAGGTGGATGGATGTCCCAGGGCTGCTGCACATGTGCATTTCATGTATAGTGGCTGCACACACAGTGCGCATGTGCAGCAGCCATGGAACATCTGCCCAAGCTGCGCCATAGCCAACAAATGGTAGGGAAAGCTAGGAGACCGACCGGGCATGTGAGCAACTGGGCAACTGAGTCAGGGCATGGCCAGCAAGGGGACACCACCGGTTCAGTGAGCCATGCCAAATCACCGCTACCAGCTCACCCAAAGCCAATGCGAACCAGTTGAATACCATCTCTGTTGTTCTCTCTTTTTATAAAGATCTCCAGTGATGAAGCACCCACAACTTCTGAAGGCAAGCTGTTCTACTGGTTAATTATTCTCACTATTGGGAAATTTCCATTTAATTCCAGGTTGCATCTCTCCTTGATTAGTTTTCATTTCATATTCATCCTTGTTTCTTGTCCTGCTCTCTGGTACTTTGGAAAATAAGTTGACCCTTCTTTGTGGTAGTCCCTCAAATACTGCAATACTGTTAACATGTCACCCCTAGTCCTTCTTTTCTCTAGGACTAGCCAAACCCAAATCTTCTTTATATGTTTTAGTCTCCAAGCCCTTGATTACCATCTCAACATTTGTTTTGTAATGTGTGGTGACTAAAACTAGATGCAATATGTGGTCTTAGTAAGGTTTTATAAAGTGGTTCTTCAGATTATTTTGAGTCTATCTCTCCTTTTATACAACCAAGGATCAAAAAAATAAAAATAAGAGAAAAAAAACATTAACATTTTAGTGTTCCTCCTTCAGATGTTCTTAGTGTAGGAGATGAGAAATACAGCATAGTAAGAAAGCACAATGCAGGAAAGAGGGCACCCATTATATAGGATATTTTCACTCATAGTAAAGTATGAGGCTGTCTCAAACTGTCGCAAACTGTGAGATCAAGGGAAGGTGTTGTACACTCCATCTAGCAGTTCTTAATTGTTACTTTTCTGTGGTTGGGTGGCAGATATTGACCAGCAGCGCTGAAGCATGAATAAATAATGCTGCAAGCTGGCTTTAGAATGTGGAAAGTGGGTTACTATTTAATTGTCACTCTGAGCCTGCCTTGAAATAGAGGTGGCCCCTTTATGACTTGTGGAATTCAATTCCCAGAATTCCTGAACCAGCATGGCTCAACTCAGGAAATCTGGGAGTTGAAATTCACAAGTCATAATGGGCCATAGTTCCCCAGTCCTGGATAGAAGGTGACATATGACACTTTAATATACTGGAATTAATGGAGAAATGTTGCTTTGTTGCAGGTTTTTTTTAAAAAAAGAAAGTTTGTCACGCTCTTCAGAGTTTGTTATTCTTTGTGAGAGATAAATCCTCATTTCATTTTACAAAATATTCTCCAGAGAAGACATGTAGAAAACATTAAGAGGTACACATGTTTATTTAGGACAAAATAAGGAATAGTTATTTGAAGAGAGCAATTTTTGAAGTGCAAATGAAAAATGCCATTATCTTTATAGTTGAGGTTTCCAGGACAGTGAATCTTTTTCTTCAGGATATTGATTTACCACTATACTTCATCTAAACTTAAAAGCTGTTATACAAAGGATGGGGAAGAACTACAGATTTATTTTAAGGTGATGGTGGATCTAGGATTTGATTTTCTTGGTTGCTTTGCTTGGTATTAAATGTCTTATATTGCCAAGCAGTGATAATAATGATAATCTCAAGATGAGACAAACAATTGCCTTATATTCTATGAGTTACTAAAGCAAGCGTATGTTAGTAGTGAACCCTCAGCAACTTAACATGACATTGGAAGTAGAAGTGTGGAGCCCAGCAGCACTGGGACAGCAACCATATGAGAGCAAATTTAATGAACCATTCTCTGAAGAAATTACCAGTTACAAACTAGAGTCTAAACTGAAATGTGGTTTATCGGGACTTCTCCCCCTTCTCTAAACTGGGGGTGGGCATGGCCAATGCACGACACATACAGCCCATGGGCCAGGAGTTTGAAAGCCCTGGTCTATGGTGTAGGTGGAATGAGTGTGGACAGATGCATATAAGGAGTAAGGTTAGCATCTGTCAAGATGGCAGCATGGAGTAAATGAGAGGCCAGTCTCCTGATGGTCCTCACAATTCCTTTACTTCCCTGTTACTTGCAGACCATTTCTGAACATAAGTATTTGTGTTCTTGTGAAGGACATTTCTTGACAGCATGTTTCAATTTGTGTTCAACAAAATTTCTTTTGCTGGCAGAAGAGAGGGTACAGAAGTACTTGTTGTACAGTAAGCACTATTTTTGACCAAGGACAGGCTGTGCAAAATGAAATAAACCTATAATACAAGGGCAACCTCAAGTAAACAAGCTCAGGAAAGAAAAACCCTGGTTATTCCATTTTCCACAGCCTTTTAATATATTAAGATTGAAAGTTGCAAGCAAATGAAGAAGATGCTTAATAAATGTCCCACAGAAGACATTTGTGTACTGAAGAGATATTTGATTAGCTATTTGACTGAATCTGGTCCATTGATTATTAATATGCTTTATTTTGGAACATAAATGCAGGTATCATTGGTTAAAACTATTGTTGGGCCTGATATTGTGTCTCTGTGAAATAACTTTTGCATTTACCCTATCTTGTTTAAGTTTTATCTTAAAGTTGGTGTTTGCTTAGGTTGGGAATGCGCATAGCTCAGGAGGAAGGATTACTTAGTGACTCTGGGAATGTAAATTGATCTTATCATTCTGATTTCATGATTTATCTAGATCTATGTATGAGCTATTTATTATTTTAGGCTGTTAATATTTTGCATTGATAAAATTTTCATATTTTCTTGTTTAGTTCCAGCAAATTTGCCAAACACAACTGATAAATAGAGCACTGATAATCTTAAAAATTCTCTCTTAAGCAGCTGGCAAGTTTTCTATCCTAGGCATCTTATATACCCCAGATTAATTAAACCTGGAGATTAGGCTGCTGGTGGAGAGGTAATTTGATCCTGCTCAGAAACTATGGCCCCAAGGGGTACATCAAACTACTAATAATTAAACTGGACTTGATTGGATGGGAGTGTGTGTGTTTCCTGAAGACAGACTCACCTAAAAATTTTATTGCTATCTTTACCTTTTCTTTGTTACTAACAAAATCCAGGAATATCAGAAGAAGAAACAAGTATTCTTGACAGAAATTAAAATTTGACTGATACTCCCATGTGATTATGTTTCAAAATCTTCATTCTACAGACAGTTTGGTCTGGTGATTAAATAAGGGGAGTGAAACTCACACTATCATGGCAATGTCATGTGACATATCAGGACTTTCCCCACTTTGCTAAACCAGGCTTGGTGTGGCCAGCGTATGATGCATCCAGCCCACGGGCCAGGAGTTTGAGAGTCCTGGGTTAAAGCATCAGACAAGAAAGCTGGAGACTGGGATTATGAAAGCTATGAAAGCCAGCTGAGTGACATTGGGCCAATTACTCTCTCTCAGTCCAACTCACCTCATAGGTGAAGGAAGATGTATTGGATATGTTTACCATCCTGAGTTATTTGTAAAAATAATAAAGGCCAGATACAAATAAATAACATAAAGTACATCTTATATTTTTTACTTTAAAAACGTTATTCTGTAACAAGTCCGGGAACAGGCTTAGATCTCAGTTCATACTTGTAGGACATAACATAACTTTCTAATTCAAGAACAGGCTCTTATTCCACCAAGACAATAAAAAAGAAAAAAAAAGAGGGGTGCTACATGGAAAGTACCAAAGTCAATACTGTAGTAAACATCTTGGAGGCTTTAACAGAATGAAACCTTGCCCACAGTCTACAGTTACTGAAGTCTCATCATTTTTGCAAAACATACTGCTGTATATTTGCTCACATACTGGGGAACAATCATCAATAATTAAATCAAATTGCAGCTGTGGAAGAACAAAGAGTATGCTATAATGTACTCTATTTGCTTAAAAAAGCCAACAATGCTTGCTTGCAGTACTTAATCATTCACCATGGATCTATGAACTGTTAATGCAGTGCAGAGAGATTCAGGCTGACTGTCTTGGTTGTTTAATTTTGGAAGGGACTATTCTAATGGAATGTAAAATGAACAAATAAAGGCCACTGAGTAAAAGAGGTACTGAAGTATTCGGTTGCTAGCGATGATTGCTGATTTCCACCCCAGGTCTTATAACTATTGCTCTCTGTGCATATCTGTAATAATGAATAAATGCATTCAGAACTATTTGTCTGGTTATTTTGCAGCACATAATAGTTCACCACAATCCACCCAAAATGAAATTCAATTAATCAACCTCAGAATGAGCCTCTCTCTTGCTATTCTACTGTAATGAGTTTTTCCCCTTTGAATATAAAAGTATAATCAATGCTGCAAAAATATCAAATTCAAACCAGAGAACAAACAGATGTAGATTTATATTTCAAGTTTCTTAAGGCAATGCTGAATCTTAAAAATTAGGGGACTAAAATCCAATTAATTTATATTATGAGAAATACAATACCTACTTTCCTTTGAAGGGAAGCCAACATACCTGGTTAGTAATAAAACACAGCTTTAAAGTGTCAATAATCTTGCTTACTATAATCAAAGGTATGATTTAGCAAATCAGAGTAAATTGTTCAAAATACTGAAGGGCATGCAATGGGAAGTAAATTCAAGGATACAATCTTTATGTCTTTATAATCCAACATAGATATAATTATTTCCCAGATACGTAATATGATTCATTTCTCTTGCAAGGAGTTCATATATTTTTCACCATCTGTGGGGACATTTTGCATTAATGTAGTTAATTTTATCAGGATGACAATTGTTCATTAGAAAATAGCTTATTTCATGAATTAACAATTAGTTTCAGTGTTCCCACAAGAGAAAGATGAAGAAGACTAGGTTTCCTATGTAGCTCAGTGGGGTTCTCTAAGACTTCTCTAGGAATGGTATTACATCGATGATATTGATCATATTGATCATAAGGAGGCAGGCTCTTGGTTGAGGTGATATGAGAAAATGTCCCAAAATCTAGCTTTTTTGTGATGGTGAGGGGAGGAAGGCTACCAACCCTTAAGTCAGTGGAGTGGCATTTAGGTCACTTTTCTATAACTCACTCTGAAGCACCCAAAGAGAGGATGCAGGCAGATGTGTGTTCACTCTTAAACCTGATGGCATTATCTAAGCATGGTTGAATACATAGAAGTCCTCAAGGGAGTTCTCTGATTGTTTCACTTGATGCTTAAAGACTTGAAAATTGTCTTTCTTTCTTTCACTACACATCCATCAAGGATTAAGGAATGATTTCAGCTTTGGGAAGGGGAGCTGTAAATTGGCCAAGGAGATTCCCAGTGATGAAAGAAGAGGCTGATTAGATGAAGATTGAACCCACAATAATCTTTTCTTACAAACTATATAATTTCCATTACTTCCTTCAGCAATAAATCCTTCTCTTCTTGGATAAAGAATTGTGTTCCCAACCATTTTCTGAGCCTTTCCTTATTAAAGCCTGTTTTCTATTGTTTCTCATCTCATCTTCTTCTAATGAAGGTGTGTTTGTTTTGTCTGTGGAAGAGAGGCAAAGGTTAATAGGTGATGGAGGTTATGCGGGGTTCTGCATCAGCCTCTTGATTCTGCTGGTAATGATTTGGACAGAGCTCTCTTAAAATGAGACCATCCTGCAGTGAATGTTCTCTATGTCCTTTCAGCAAATTAAAATTACACGAAAGTTGAGTAAGCTTCTTTTCCAAAAAGTCATACAATAAAGAAAGTTGCTTCTTATTATGTCTTTGATGAGTCTACAATAAGGTGAATGACCCTTGGGCTATAAGTTACTCTCAGCATCCCATTGATAGATTCCTGTACCTCCTGAGGTAGGTAAACAGCAAAAAATCACTAATAGAATAGAGAAGCAAAATGGATATTTTAAACCTTGCAGAAATTTCTTTTAAATAACTTTATTCAGTTTTAAAATAGATTAAAAACTAATAATTAAGATAGATGATAGACAAAAGAAAAAATAGAAACACCAAGAAATGACTTCTGAATATCTTTTACAACAGATAAAAGAATAAATTTAAAATAAACAAAGAAAAGACTTTACAATAAGCTCTTACTCATTTTTATTATCTACTATTATTTCTAATAACCAAATTCATAGAACATAATGCATTTATTTTTCTGTTGTATGCAAAAAGTCCAGGAGAGAAACTGTAGAAACTGAAAATATCTTCAAATCCCTATTTTCCTCTCATCAACAACCTGGTCAATATTTTTCTTTTGAGGGCATTACACAACAATGTGAATGTCTGAAGTCATGGGTGTTCAAACTTGATCATGACATGGGCTGGATCATGATGTATTGCAATGTTTTTCGCATTTGCGGAGCTGGAGTGGGCGTGGCCTGCATGTGACATATTTGGCTCATGGGCTGCCAGTTTGATTGGCCTGTGACTTAAGCACATATCCTGCCTCTTGCTATTTTCTGGTAGAGGAAAAAATGAGTCTCACCCATCATTTTTCACTTTATTAAGAAGATAATACTATCCACAGGGCATGGGGAAACTTTGTCTCATCAACCACAAAAATATGTCAAGAAGAACCATTTTGACAGCAGTGGGATGTTCCAAACCAAATACTGTACAGGTAGGACAAGAGCCAAAGACAGGTAGACTTGTTAGAATTTGCAGCATAAATTCAAATCCAGAAAGCACACAGATGACTGATTCAGCAGGATCATTAACTTCTTTATAAATATAATAAGATGAGTAAAGTTTACAATACCATTTGTAGACTCTTTCAACATAACATAACACAAACAGCAGCAGACGTGTTACAGCTGCAGTTCAGGGCAGAACTCAGTTTCAGCAAACAAATACGTTAGTTTCTCTTTCATTTTAGAGCCAAGCACAGACAGAGATAAACCACACCCAGATTCTCTCTTTAAGTTTCAGCCCCCAATTCAGCTCTGATTGGCAGGCCTTGTTACTAAGCTCTATTCCAGTTCATGAATACACTCTGACAAGACTAATATCATCACTATACCCCATTCATCCTTGGGACTTCCTTTCCTTATCAATTACTCTTTCCCTCCCTATCGTCCCATATATATATATTTTCTATCCTCATGGTCATAAGGCTTTAGAAATAAGAAGGACTTACAACCAGAATTTCCATGGCTAAGCAAGGCAACAGTTAAATGTGTTGCACCTGATTTTGCAACTTCTTTTGTCACAGTTGTTAAGACAATCACTGCAATTGTTCAGTGAATTGCACAGTCATTAAGTGAATCCACCATTGTCATTGCTTGTCAGAATCCTTCTGGGAAGGTCACAAATGGAGATCACATAGCCCCAATACACTGTAGCCATGGTAAATGCATGCTAGTTGCCAAGCATTCAACTTTTGATCACATCACTGTGGGGATGCGGCAACAATTGTAAGTGCAAGAACCAGTCATAAGTCATTTTTTGTAACTTCAAATGATTGCTAAATGAATGGTTGTAAGTTGAGAACTACCTGTAAATTTGAATAAATTAATGGAAAAGTATATTTTTCCCTTTGTAATGATGATTGTTTTGAAGATTGGAAAAAAGAGAAATAATAATTGCTTGAATGGGATCATCCTATTTTCAACCTTCCCCAATTTGGTATCTGTTATGTATTTGCGGTTTCTCTGCTGCTCAGTCCTGGAAGAAAATAAAGAATGGAAAAAGTCAATTGGGTCTCTGAGTCTCCTTCCCATGACGCAACAGTATCCTATATAGACAAGGGAATGTTCCAAGTTATGATATGCATTTTTTTTCCTTCCTTCCTTCCTTCCTTCCTTCCTTCCTTCCTTCCTTCCTTCCTTCCTTCCTTCCTTCCTTCCTTTTTTCCCTCATTCATTCAATTTATACCGTCATTCATCTCAAATACTTGACTCTGGACAGTTCACAGCAATTACAACTATATAAAAAATAAGTCAGAAAACCTACTGTATATAAAAACAATAAAAAAGCATATTTATAGTATGAGTCTATGCTGGAAGTATCATCTCTGAACTTGCAAACAGTTGGAAAGCAAGGCTTTATGTGTAACAGTGTTTTAAAATCCAAGCTTTGGTCTATATCTAAACTTCCCTGGGGGAGGATTAAAATACCTGAGCCCTTTTGCTTGTTCTCTTTAAACTCGTGTTCAATATATAGTGGTAGAGGAAATAGGCATAAGGGCAAGAATATTTGAAAAAGAGTGCCTGCTTACAGTACATATACCTTTGGTAAAAAGACATTGGGATCTATTCAGGTTCATTTTAAAAAAAAATCTGGGAAAAGGGAATCATTAAAAAGCAGGATATTAGTTAGTTAAATGACTCCAGCATGGTTAAAATGCTAGAGCCACTTAGCATTTTAATTTATCCATAGAATAATACATTTAGGTTGATTCATTAGCCATTGTTCTAGAGCCACTTAGGATTTTAATTTAATTGCAAAATAATTAATTAATAATTTGCTAAATATTATGCTAGAGCCACCTAGCATTTAATTGCAGAATAATAAATTTAGGATGATTCACTAACTAATATACTAGAGCCACTTAGCATTTTAATTTAACTGCAGAATAACAAATTTAGGTTGATTCACTAACTGTTATGCAAAGTTTATATTTATATTCATATTTCTAATACAATTTTCTGATGAAGATGAAAATTCCTAAGTCAACATCAAGAGAACCATGGAAACAACACTGGTATTGTGACTGCTCAGCACTGTCAAAGCTTTCACAAGGTTGATATGCGATTAAATAGTTCCTTAAGCTCTTGTTATCTCCTTGATAATGCAGCAGGGGGGAATAAAAGTAAACTGGCATGTAGATGTCTCATCCACGTATAGTTTGTAAGAGGTTTCTCATGTACCCACAGCTGGGCCTGTTTGCCCCACCCAAGCAGAAGAGCTCAAGGTGAATGCAACACCTTGTTTCCATGATGAATTCCCACCACCATTTTCTTCCACTCCTTCCAAAAATGGAGGAGATCAGAGCAAGACTAAAGTAGGTTTACTTCCCTTCTTTTTCTACAAGTAACACACAGGGGCAGTTTAAGTACAGCTACTCATTGTCAGTTTGCAAGACACATTGACACATTGTCTTGGGAGCTGATAACACTAGATCCCTCCCCCAATGTCTCTTTAAAATAGTTATTTCTTTAGAAAATACACAGTAGCAAAGTTTGATGGGAGTTTGTCTTAAACAAAAAGGATTGATTCAAAGAGTCAGCATTACATAGTTATCTGTATAACTAAAGCAACCACAGACTGGCACATCTAAAATGAAAACATAAAAGAAAATCACAGTGAAATGAATTGGACAAAGCTTAATTGATTTTGAGTGTGGCTCTTCTCTGAATGCTGGAAGTATTTCATTCTACACCACAAAATTGACACTGCTTTTCTTCCTGCCATCCACTCCTGCTCCTAAGAAGCCTAAAAAACAGACATTAATAAGCACCTTCCAGACCAGTTAAAATCCCTTTGAGAATGAAAGAGGCTCTGTTTATGCAGAATGTTAATGTCAAATGCTCGTCCTGGATTTTCTTATATCAGGACAAAGGTCTTAGATTACAATGTGTTTTTGCTCTAATAGGATTTTGACCACTGCTCTTACTAGCAATGACTATTGCTGTACCTCACTGCTGAAGTACATTGAAGGTTAAGGCTTCAGACACCAGCAGCGTGTTTCTAGAAGTTTCATCAGTGGGAACCTCGGTTCCAGAATATTTTCATCACAGATGAAGGGACAGGAGAAAAATTCACTAACTTCTTTGTTCCCCAGAATCCTGTGTCCCTGTTAAGATAATTCAGAGTGCTGAAGGAGTCTACAGAAGAATAAGGGAGGTGACCCCAGGAGATGAAGAGGAGGGAAGGAACCACTAAAAATTGTACCCCCCAGCATTTTCCAGAAAGATCTAATTGATACTGTAGGATCTCCTTTCTTTCCATGAATGAAAGGAGAATCCTTCCGCTCAAGATGGGGACATCCTTGATTAAACCTTGGGTTGCTTAAAAAAGAGGTAAAATGAATAACAAAATGAATCAACCTGTTCAAAATTCAGTGTAATTGCTGAAGAACAGATTGCCAATGTCCTATGGAAAAATTAAATTCATAGTTTAAACTCAATATCTGGGAATGTATCATTAGCTTAGGAAAGGAGTGAGTTAAAATGTGATGAGGCCCTTTTAGCAATTGACCTGGCATGGTCATGTGCATATACTAAAATACTTTAGCTAAACATACTTTAGGAGTAAAGCAATTATAATGCTCTTAAAATGCTGAAAAAATCTACAGTACTGGTGAATATTTGGTGGTATTTCAAGCCTTTCGCAGCTTTTAAATGTCCTAATGTGAATGTCATGTTCTCATCTCAGTTCAAAGCTAGTCACACCACCATTATTTTCCTTTGGCTCTGTAACACCTGGCTTCTTCCATTTTAGAAAGGACCCTGCAACTTAAAAGTAATAAAAAGAAAAAAAAATCAACTGAAAATGTTCCCCTAATGACAGGCTTCAGAGTGTTTTTCCTGTTATTCCCTGTAGCACTAATGCACAGCTGAATAACAGTCCCCTGTTTGTTCTTAACTTTCATTAAATATATTTTTGCCTTTCAGTATTTTGCTTGCAACAACTTCTGTTCATTTGAATCCACACTGTATATCTCCCTTAATTAATTCTTGCAGAGCTCTACTTCAATTTGTCTAGAATAGTGGCTGGATTATTGAATTGTGAGCAGGGAATCCAGATTCAACAACCAGAAAGAACACTGCATGACTATGGGCCAGTCATTATCACTTTGTTTAATCTTTAGTGACCTTTCAAAGTAAGAAAGGGACTGAAAAAAGTAACTTATGACCATTTTTCACACTTACAACCACTGCAGCATCCTCATGGTAACGTGATCGAAATTCAGATGTTTGGCAACTGACTCATGTTTATGACGGTTGCAGGGTCCTAGGGTGACCATCTTTTGTGACCTTTTAACAAGCAAAATCAATGGGAAAGCCAGATTCACTTAACAACTACATCACTGATTTAAGAACTGCAGTGATTCACTTAAAAATTATGGCAAATAAAAGTTGTAGAATGGGGCAAAACTCAATTAATGTCTCAATTAGCAACATAAATGTTGGGCTCAATTGTAAGTCAAGAACTACCTGTACTAGTAAAAGAATGTAACAGAACCTCGAAGGCTTCCCAAAGAACTTGTACCTAATGTAATTAAATTATTTAAGTCCCTTTTTTCAAATTTCCTTGCTTTCCTGATTTCAATAATCTTTTCTCTAATGGCCCTGCTCCACCTCCTACTGGAGGGTTCTATCCTCTACTTTCCCAGGATTTTTAGTCATTTCGTCACACTTACTGTAGGTACAGTATTTGAAGATTGTCTCAAATGGGCTCAATCATGAAACTGGGATAACAGAGCCAGTAAGGTGGGAGGTTACACTTACAAAAGAGCCAACATCTGATTGGATGATTGTAACAATAAACCTAAATGTGCTGTGGATACCCTTGTACAGTAGTAAGGATATGTGAGCAGCCATTCCAGATTAAAGAAGGCATTTCAGATGGTACATGTTCAAGAAAATGAGTCAAATACTCATAGAACACAAAGTATCTTCTGAGAAAGGATTGGTGGAAAAATATGGTAAAATAGGAGCAAACAAGAAAATGAAAAATAATAAAAGCTGTGCAATTTGTTCTTTTTAAAAGAACATACAGCTTTTTATCTGCAGTTGGTTATATAAAACCTTTTCAATCTCTTGTCAAATTGATCTATTATGAGAGGAAAAACTGATAAATGGAGAAATGCTATTATTTATCTAAATTTAAGTAATACATTTTTTGAAGTTTAGTCTTCATATAAGAAGCTCAAAAGATTAAATACAACCCATAGTCTGAAAAAATGTTATGCAGGCCTGGCTTATAACAAAAGACTTAGAGCCTTAAAGAAATAGAATTGAACAATTTAGATGGCCAAACTCTCATAATCAATCTCAGTTTATGGTGGCTATTACCTGGTTTTTCCATATCAAGTCAAGCTACTAAGCTCATTTAAATGATAGCCTGAGGAAAGTAATAAAAACACTGGTTGCATGAGGGAAAATAAGCAGGATTTATTAACTAATCTTAGGAAATATAACAAAATTATGTAACTCTGTTGACCTTATTCTTCTTACACCTTCATCAATTAAATGTGGAAGCACATCCACATTTAGGAAATATAACAAAATTATGTAACTCTGTTGACCTTATTCTTCTTACACCTTCATCAATTAAATGTGGAAGCACATCCATAAAACGATTTTGCCCAGGTATGAATAGTTATTCTAATAAAGAGATGCACAATGTTTTAATAAAGGCGACTTTGTGGCTCTCTCTGGGTTTTCCAAGCTGTCTTGAAAACCCTCTTCTTAATAAACAGTGATTTTGCGAATTAAAACTGGTGTCAGGGATTCAAGTAAATCCCTGTGACTGACATTTTTAGGGGTAATAAGTAGACCAACTCTCTAATGGAGTAAAAATCTAATGACAGATTCTCACTGCAGATAAATAGCAGTACTTGCTAATCAACAAACTTAGCATGACCCTGCTGAATTCTCAGTGTAATTCACAAGTTTAATAAAAGTAAGTGAGTGGGATTTAAGAAGTTACAATTTTGCTTTTAGATAGACCTCCGTATTTTTAATTGGGATCACTACAATAAAAACATAAGGAATTAGGTTCATTTCTTTCAGTTTTGCTGTTTTTATGAGGCCTGGCTTCGATTCCTCCTATCATGTCCTAACTGTTATAAATGCGGGGAAATCAAAAGTTAAACAATCTAGAGAGAGTAATTTATATATTGCTACTGTTCTTGGGTAAATGATAACATTTCTAGAAAAATTCATTGATTTTTGGTGGTGTCCTCTGTATAAATCTAACAGCATAATAAAGTTAAGCTCAGAACTGACTCAGCTCCTTCTAAGAAAGTACAGAAATTTTACAACATTATCTATACTTCAGGGAATCTTAAATTAATGTGTGTCATGGAGGTTTATATGAAAGTAATCACTCATTATAGGTTTAATCACTTCACATTAGTGGAGGTTGTGGACTCCAATTCTGTTTGGTAGAAAAACGGATGTGAATGTAGCTGAAAAATAATTGGAGATTAATACAAAGTTAAATTGAGCTATTAACTTTTGATAAAACAAAATAAACTATGGCTAAGTCATACGGCTTCACAACTTCACTATAATAAACTTTTGACATTTTATTGTCATTTGTTCATATATTAAAAGCATCTTCATTGTTTGTGTGGTTACTTCTTCTATTTCTGTTGCATTCTAAAGTGAGTATATTAATTGTTCTGGATGAATAGTTTTCAGAAAACTGATAAATATGACAAACATTTAAAATTATCTTATTCTTGGTTTTCTTCTTCTTTTATAAGGACATTCTTTGGATTTTTGAGGCCACATATGAGACAGAAAGCAGTGAAGAAACGATTCCCTAAATTTATGCAAATATTGCAATTAGTTCTGATGCTTCAGTTGAACAGGGGTATCCATATATGAATTTGTCCCATCAAAAGTATGTTTACAGACACAAATCGGAGTAATGTAAAATATCACTGTCTAAATGGTGCTTCATCTCACTTGAAAGATATATAAGATGATGCTTCACCTCACTTGAAAGATAAACTAGGGACTCTGAATTCTTAATAATTATTAGGATTAAAGATTTTGGAAGGGCAGATGTTCTTAACCCAGGCAGTATCTGTGTACAGTATCTGTAAATCAAATCAACTGTTGACAATTGTTCATTTCTTTTGCCTGACTTTTGCTCTAGTTTTCCAGTTAACTGTTTTATGTGCTTGTTCTGATATAGATGTAAGCATTGACTGGGAGTGTGCTGCGGGCAAAACAAGCTGGAAATTGCACACAGTAATTTTTCCAATATGCACTACATATATACTTTTATGGGTGACTGGAGAAATCTACTGAATCAATTTTAATTGGAGTTCTCTTCAGCAGTTTGAAAAAGTGGGGAAATTCTACTGTACTTTGTAGTGTGTTTTTCTTTTTTTCTTTTCTTTAAATATATATTCTTATTGGAGTAGGTATTTTAAATTTTAGATTTCCTTCTTTTCATGTAAACAACATGTGGAACTGTTGTTTACATGGACAGTTAAACTATGGAATTCTCCCTGAACTTGGTTGTTTGTTTGCAAATGTTTTGAGATTCCAGGCATATTAGGGATTGACTATAAGAATAATTCATATTTCATTTCCCTGACTCGACTTCAAACCAGTTATGTGATCATTCCCATTCAGAATACATTGCAAATTCAAAGTTCTGTTTTGGACAAGTTACAATTGTATTTGGTAGATTGAGACTCAACATTTGCTATGTAATGCACACTATTAATGTTCACAATAGATATGTAATTTTCTAAAGTGATCTTCAAAAGTATAGGAAGAGTCAACACTTCAAGAATCTGGGTACATAAAGTATAATACTTTATCATTTCTCATGGATCTAGTTTGATTTGAAAATAGAACACCATAGATAAGACAGTGATTTTTGTTGAAGCCATGTAGTTGCAAGAGCATTTTAATACAAGTGAGTATCATTAGGAACAAATTTTACCACAATTATTTAAGACTTAAAATTGATTACTGTTAGTACATTTTCTGAAATTATTTTTTAAAGAATCTCTTGGCATTGTTTAGGCTAATGAGTTTTAAATGGTTTTTCTAATATTGAAAGCAAGAAGAAATATCTCAGTCATCAGCACCCTGAAGAGATCAAGTTTCACTGAAGCAGTTCATTTTGGTACAGAACACTCTCTTCTGAACAGCATAGAATTCGGTAAGTGAAAATAAGGTCATCTAAGTTGGAATACGAAACCATTTATCTTTATTTTCCTCCAAAACTAGTATGAATCATATTCAATCATAAGGAATAGACAATATGCATGGAATGCAGCACAATGGAAAGGTGTGCATTGAGAGATACGTACAACTGTGGAGTCCTTGGTGCTGTCTGAGCTTGGTTGCTGGCTTGCTTGCAGAAGTTTCATTACCCAATTAGGTAACATCATGAGTGCTAGTGAGTTTGGGATTTGCTCTCTGTTTATAAGCAGTATCTTGATCTGCCAATATTGATGAGGGTGTGGTGTTTCTCCTTGGTAGTTCCTTGATTAGAGAGTTGTTTTCTGCTTGATTGAGCAGAATTTCTGCTTGATTGATCAAAAGTTGTATTAGACATACAACTTTTATCCATGCTGCTTTCTGGAAATGAGTACAGTGAGATCATCATTAAAACAGCAACCTATCAGAAACCTTGGTACCAATATTGCTTGAATTTAGCTTAGCTTACTTTATTGTTATTGCACCTCGTACAATGAAATCAAACACCATCTTCAGTGCACATCATGACCATGAAAATAAACACAAACACACATCCTTTACCCTCCACATATTGAACCGAACCCCCCCCTCCCCCCCCGACACCAACACCAACACCAACACTGCACTATACAGCAGAATTCAGAAGAGCTATTGTCCTGGGATAGAAGCTGTTCATGGAACACAATTGATTGCATACTCAATCAATGTCTGTTTCCATCAAAGTGGATTTTGCTGGCAACCTACAGTACCAGGTAACTACCAGGGGATTGGTTCTGATCCTTGCCTCTCTTTTTTTCATTTTTTTCTACATCAGGAGACATCTTATTATAATAATAAAAAAAGCAAACAAGATGGCAAAAAGATTACTGTGACTTACCTGTGACTTCTGCAGCTGATCAAAAGACACAGGAACAGCTGGAGCAGAAACAACAAAGCAGAAATAATGAAGTAAATAGGAGTTGCTTTGAAATATGACACATGTAATTTTAAAAATGTTTTATAGGTTCCATGCCCCGAAGGACAAAAATGCAGTTGCATTCACTAGCCAGCAGCCTATATGGCTTTATGCCTAAAAATGTTCACAATTCTTTCATGTACATGGTCAATGATATACAGGGTTGTAACCTATTAGAATTAGCCATGCTTTCTAGATCACAAGCAACTGCCCAGGTTAAATTAACATATCCAAGGTTGAATGGATTATGTCTACCACCAGATTGCCGTAGAAGAGGCTTCTTTATGCTAACCCCTGTTCCCCCTTTTTAATGAGGCAATGCTTTAAATATTGCAGTTAGGCCCGTACCCTGTAGGAAGATGTGCAATATCAGCTGCTATAGCCTCCCTCCACACTGAGGTCAATTGTGCAAGAAATATGCTAATGTCAAATTTTCCTTCCAGAATATTGAAGACTTTGACTTGAAAGAGCCACCCTGGATCCTTAGACTGTCAATGTTATCATACAGCATTTAGATGTTGCTGTGTTGGAACAATCTGTCAGCAAGCAGGCTAGCAAAATCCCTAAAGCCAACAAAATAATAGGAATGGGCAATCTGAATAATAGCTTGAGGAAATCAAATCAAAGGCTTCGTAGAGTTTAATATTGGAGAAGCTGGCAAGGATTTTACAACTATGAATTTCTACACAGTGAAGAGGCTGAATTTAATAGAAAACAACAGGATCACAAAAGTATAAATTTATCTTGCAGCCCTGCTGATGCTAATCTGGTGATGATAAATCTAATACTACCCTACCCTTTTAGCACAATCTTTGTTGTACAGAGGGAAGAGAATACTGTGTCACCAAAATATTGCCCAACAAAGAGAGATAGCAAGCTTGTAGGGGTAAGTTAGGAGGAGGAAGTGGCCCGTGCATGTCTGAGAGCATCTACTGCATGAAAAAGGAAGAAAGTGAAGCAGAGTCTGGCACTATAAAAAGATCGGCAATAGAGTGAGGATTTTCTCATTTCTTTCCACACACTTTTTCTTGTGCATCCCGCTCCCATCTCCAGGATGTGAAAAACTATACAAAAGGTGGGGCTGAATTGGTGGAGAGATTGTCTCCCAATATCTTTCTTGTTAGTTGTTGGTAAATACAATATATGCATTGAAGTTTTGTCAGCAGACTTTTTTGCGGTCGTGTAGCAGGCATAATTATACGCTGAAGTGCACGAGCTAGGAAATGGAGATGAATATCACCTCCTAGAGTTGGATACAACTGGACAGGGGAAACCTTTGCTTTTTAAATATGCATTACAGTAGCAATAGCAGACTTATATACCGCTTCACAGTGCTTTTACAGCCCTCTCTAAACGGTTTACAGAGTCAGCCTATTGCCCCCAACAATCTGGGTCCTCATTTTACCCATTTTGGAAAGATGGAAGTCTGAGTCAACCTTGAGCCTGGTGAGAGTTGATCTGCCAAATTGCAGTCAACTGACAGTCAGCAGAAGTAGCCTGCCATACTGCATTCTAACCACTTCGCCATCACGGCTCTACATGTACATTTAGTTGTAAGCCTTGTTTTTTATTGAAAAACATTTCTTTCTGCCCTGCTTTTAAATGTTCTCCCACAGAGAAGCTAGGACTCTTGTATCTTTAGAAGGGATCTGGTCAGCTTTGGTGATAAAGTTCTTGAGGGAAAAAACTGATGCCTCGTTTGGTAGAGAGCAAATACTTTCCAGCATTGCCCTGATTTTCTTGTCCATGGCTGGTGCAGGAGTCACATGTAAATATTATGCTTTGTTTTTGCAGTGGAAAAACATGTATTTTCATTTCATTCATTTTCAGATTTCAGTAAAAAGGTAGCTGGTATGGTTTGAGTGAAAAACTCTTGAGTGAAAAGTTCAAACTGCCGGAAGCTGATGTCAAGGGACAGAGCGCTTGCCATAATTTTCTGATTTTCCAGCTGGAAAAATGTCTGCTTCCACCCTACGTATGCTTGTGTTAGGATCATAGGTGCATGTGCACCCTATTTGATTTTTTTTCCTGAGACTAGGCCCTTCTACGTATGCATGTACAAGCAAATCACATAACAGAATTTTAGTTTGCCTATTCATTCAGTGCAAAAGGTTTGAGGCGTGATAGTAGATAACACCTGTAGATCAGGAGCACATTGGGGTTTCCTGGTGTTCCTGGAGATTCCTTAGATTAGCTTCCTTTGGTTTGTAGCAGACCTTTCTTAAGAAAAGAAGCCAGCAATGTACAGTATATTATATGCCATGCCTGATAGTAAACTTTTCAGGAAACAACACTGCTTGTGACAATAATGTTTCTTATGCCAAACCCGCTTTCACACTGTGACAGGTATGTGCAAGAATAGGATCCCTTCTTCCAATACCAAGTGAGCAGTTTGTTTTGTTATAGTTCTGTGTATATCTCTATGTAATGTGTGGTTGTTTTGCTTTTGCTAATATTTTGCCAATATTAGGTGATTTTCATTTCAATGTGATGATTCTAGGGTGTTGTGTGAACTTTTCTAGAATGTTTTCTGCGAAATGAGGTAGATGCAAGGATGAGCCAGAGAAGGAACCAAATAACTGGTTTTGTCCTGATACAGAAGAAGTGAGGAGCAGCAGTGCTATCTTGTCCTTGGAGATGCAGGGTCCTATTCAGGACCATCCAATGATTTGTGTGCATGAAAATGACATTGCAAATGACAATGACATTTATGTTGTCATCCTCCATCACACGGTCTTCATAGAGGATTGCAGATGACAGTTGCTGCAGCACCTGTTCATCCCTTCAGCCAAGTACAATTTCTGGAAGGACACATCTGGCATGTGGGTCTTCTGCCTGTTGTAGTTGGATTATTGTACACCATAGCTCTTCTACTACAGCTGTCTGAAGGGCACGTTGTAGAAGGTCTCACTCCTACTTCCACAACTGATCTCTCATGGGAAGCAGGGAACATTTATCATTAACTGCCAGGTCTAAAACCAAGAATGTCATGTGAAAGTTCTTCCAGGCTTAGTTCTCTGTTGTTGCAAACCTATAGAAGAAAATCTTGTCAGACAGAGAACTCTACTATTAGAAAGAGACTATCTTTACTTTCTTTTTCTCACACATGATGTGTAGGCTGAGTTGCCTCTTACTTCTCTGGAGTGCACCCTCTCCCTACTGGGGATCCACTTCCTCATGACATTCCATCACATTAACTCTCTGTGGGAGATTCAATTTTTTCCATCAGCTTGCAGATAAGCATACTACCACTGAATAAGACAAAGCTTCAACAGTTGCTATCCTGGGCTTGCTAAAGATGCATTATATCTAGCCCTTCGACAATGCAGTGCAATAGGAGATTGCTGAGAATTGCAGAAAACTAAGAGCTATCCTGGGTACCACTGTTCTCTGTGGAATTGGTGACATGTTTTTTTTTAAAAAGCAATAGTAGCTCTGGCAATATGAAGGCCCTTTTTGAGAACAGACTGACAGTGGCTTCATGGCTAACTGGCAACTGGCATACCACAAGTAGAAAATGCCTAAAAACAAAACAATGCTTTATTAAATAGAAAAAGCTTCTTCAGCAGAAATTGTCAAAAGGTCTCTTGGAACATCTTAACAGCCAGAGGGCAAAATCTGTTGCAGAATAGTTGAATAGTTGGATTATTACTTTAAGCAGTAGCCTCAATTACTTCAAGACAACAATTAATGTTTCTTGGAGTAGCAAAAATCAATGGAAAAGAAAAGAAGATAAAATGGTCTGGGCTGAATTGTGATCTATGACAGAGGTGTCAAACTGATGGCCCACCAGCCAGATACCATGCCCATCCTAGCTCCGCAAACAGGAAAAACATCACGAAACATCATGTGATGGCAACATGACATCACGAGTTTGACACCTGTGATCTATGAGATCATTTTGTTTGGCCTGCCCCTTTCAGAACCTTGGGGTGAGCTTCCAAGGATCAGCTGACCAGCTCCATCCAGTGGGTGGGGCTTCTGGATGCCACTTTACAAGCCCAGCCCCTTCTGCTCTAAATAGAATTAATAATTAGGGACATTTATGATTAGAAACAATTCATCCCGGATGATGAGAATCTTGGGAAAAGTGCTTCAAAGAGACTCTACCTTAATTAACTTGCTATAACTGAGACTGGAAAATTCCACTTAAGTTTCCAATGTTTATTTACCATCAATAAGCATGAAGGCTACTTTCCTGAAATCTGTGTTGCTCTTGCTTCTTTGGTTTTGCCAGCTCTGCATGATGTGAACTGGGGCAGTGTGACATCAGTTAACTTACCATGAGGCCTCAGCGGAATTGACTGAGTGATGACCATGGCCTTCAACCTAATGCAACAATTGCTCTGGAGAGCAATTTTAGGGAGCAGCAAGTACCTTGACTCTGATTCACAATCAATCTGACCTCCTTCCCAGGAAAGGTGCCTGATTCTTTCCAATGAGATGACTGGTCCCACCAAGGCTTTGGCTGTTTGGTCTTTCAATTTCCCTCCCACTGGTTCCATTTGCCAGAATAAGCACACATCCCAGCATGCATGGGAGATGGTGTCCATGCATGGGAGATGGTGTGAGCGGGAAGGGAAAATGCAGGCACAATGATGTGATCAAAGCATCTCCCTTTATTTATATATGTATATCCCTGCAACTACCAAATGGAAAGGAGAAAAGGAATGGTCATTATAGTGATACTTATTAATGAAATATTAGTAGATGAATCCTGAGAAAAGAAGGCCTAGTAATTAAAAAACAACAACAACCTCAGACTTTGCTATGCCTGGCACCCACAGTTAGGAGGAGTGGGGAAGAGGAGGAAATGATGTTTGGACATTTGGCAGTTGCTGAAAATAAGGTAATGCACAATCACAGGGAAACAAAAGCAACAAATCATATATTAGTTTCAGAGTGGACAGCTGGCTCTGTTAATTTTACTTTGAATTAAAGGAATTGTACAGCATCTCAATTTAAGTTGAACAAAAACTGAGAACTAGATAAATGTCTTTTGCACCTACCCTTGACTATCCGAGGCCAGCTGTACCACTATTGGCAAAAAAAAAAAAAAAAGCCAACTAGCACTTTGTTTTCCATCTGGGATAAGTCATAAAACATGGATTAAGACTTTCTGCCTTCCTGCAGTCACCCACTACCTGTTCACCCCTTTCCTTTTTCCTGACAACAGAATTAATGGTCCATTATAAAACAGCGTTTTCAAAATGATGACCAGACGTGCTTCAATGAGCTCCGCTCTATCGGCTGGGCTCCGGAGTGAGTCTCCTTACCCCCTGAGTCTCCCCACCGGTGGCAGAGATGGGGGAAAGACAGGTGGGGTGGCGGGTCCTTGGCGAGGCCGTGGTGGGCGATTTCGGAGCCCCTGGATCGGCTAGAATCGCCGAAACTGCTGAGGCATTTTTCGTGCGGCAGAGGCCCTGCCGTGGTCGTGTTGGGTGGTGGCAGCAACGTGAAATTGCTGATGGACTTTCTCTTCCCTCTGGGTCCCCCTGCCAGTGGCAGAGGTGGGGGGAAGACCGGGGGGGTGGCAGATCCCTGGCGAGGCCGCGGGGGATGGTTTCAGAGCCTTTAGACCGGCTGGAATCGCCGAAACCGCTGAGGCATTTTTCGATCAGAGGCCCTGTTGCGGCCGTTTTGGGCGGTGGCAGCAGCATGAAGCCACTGATGGACCTTTTCTTCCCCTCGGGTCCCCCCGCCGGTGGCAGAGGTGGGGGGAAGACTGAAGGGGTTGGCAGGCCCCTGGTGAAGCCACGGGGGATAATACTAGAGCTGCGGGGGTTGCCAGAGTGGCTTGGAAGATCTTTGATGGAGCCACGGATAGACCTTCCTTCCCCTCCGGGTTCCCACTGGTGGCAGAGGTGGTGCAAAGACCGAGAGGGGGGTTGGCAACCCCGAAGAAGCAGCTGGGCCTTGGAGCCAACATGGTTGATGCTGGATGGCGATTCCGGAGAGAGGATGGAGCCATGGATGGAGTCCCTTTCCTCCCCAGGCCTCCACCAGTGGCAGAGGTGGATAAAGGACCTGGGGGAGGATTGGTGACCTTGGACAATCAGTGGAGAGAGTTTGGAGCCCTTGGAGAGTCTAGAGCCGCCGGGGTATTCCCCAGACGATGATGGCTCTGACGGATGCAGTCTCCTGGATCGATGGCGGTGGTGGAGATCTCGTTGACTCCAGCGGCGGCAGGTGCGGCGGAGAATGGGCAGTCGCGGAATCGCTGGCAATAGCGACGACGGTGCTGGACCTTGATGTCATTGCCTGGTTTGGCGGGGATGTCGGCTTTGGCGGTGTCGATCCTGGCGTCGGGGGTGTCGGCGATGCCTAGCTCGCGGCCGTCTCGGCATCGCCAGTGGAGACAAAGATGGCCGGTTGGGACATGGACATGGGCCAGGCGTTCCTGGGCATGGCCCCGGTCTCGACCGATGAAGTCCTTATGTCATCAGACAGTGGGGGCACATCCCTTGGAGCCATTATGATACTCTACTGAAGATCTTTATGCCCTGAGAAATGTCCCCCTTTCTGGGAAATAGCCCTCTAGACTCTCCAGGACTTTCCTCAATGATGGGTCCTGGGACCATGAGAGATGGTACGACCGCAGAAAACGCCTGGGGAAGGGTCCCCGTTTGTTAAATTTTTTATCAAAATTTTTATTGGGGTTGGGTATAGAACCTAAACCAGGCTTGGGGGACAGCCCAGGGAGGTTTGGGATCAGCCAGGCTGGCACACACACCTGGGAGGGCCCGGAGGGTCGGGGGGTGGGGAGGGGGCCAGAGAGTGGGCAACCAGGAGTGAGGTCTATTGACACTATATGTGGGAGAGGCAGATACGGCGGGGGTAGAGGGCCATATCAGACTAAGGGACCGTGCGCCCAATGTCTCCGATCAGTAGCGCGTTCCGACCCTCTTGACCCATCTTGCAGCCCTGGTTGCACAGAGTCAACACCGGCTGGTGTTGTGCAATGCCAGGTCCGCCATTAACAAGGCCCCCCTGATTTACAATCTTATTCAGGAGGAGGGGGCGGATCTGGCAGGTATTACCGAAACCTGGTTGGACCCAGAGGGTGGTGTTCCTCTGGGTCAGATGTTTTTCATTGGCCAAGGTCCCAGGGCAGGGGTGGGAGGGTGGCAGCCATTATTGAAGAAGTTCTTTGCCCTAGGGAGGCCACTGTTCCTCAGACAGCCGGCTGTGAGTCCCTCTTTGTGAAGTGGGGTCAGGGGGTTCAGATGGGCCTTTTGATAGCATACCTGGCTCTCTGCCACGTATCATTGGCCCTGCCCGGGCTCCTTGAGAGGATAGCCGGGCTGGCGGTTGAGACCCCCAGGCTTTTAGTCATGGGGATTTCAACCTGCCTTTGCTCGGTGAGACCTCGGGGGTGGCTCGGGAGTTCATGGCTTCCATGACGGCCATGGACCTGATCCAATTAGTTTCTGGCCCCACTCACATTGGGGGATACACGCTGGACCTGATTTTTGTCTCTGCTTAGTGATTGAATGATCGTAGCTTTGGGGATATAGTTATAAAACCCTTGTCATGGTCCGATCATTCTCTTCTTAGGCTTGACTTCTGTGCCTTCACCCCCCACCGCAGGGAGGCGGAACCGAGGAGATGGTTCCGTCCCAGGTGCCTGATGGATCCTGAACAGTTCCAGACGGAGCTTGGGCCATTTCCTGAGACTCTGGCTCACAGCTCGGCTGAAGACTTAGTGCCACCTGGGATAGGTTGGCCGCTGAGGCTGTGGACCGAGTTGTGCCTTTGCGACCTCTGACTCGGCACAGATCCCATCCAGCTCCATGGTTTATGGAGGAGCTGAGGGAGATGAAGTGCCGGAAAAAACATCTGGAGGGCGTCTGGAGGGCCAGTCGCACTGAATCTGACCGGACACAGGTGCGGTCCTATATTAGGACCCACCTAGTGGCAATAGAGGCGGCGAAGCATTTGCACTTCTCCACCCTTATTGCATAAGCAGAAAATCGGCCTGCCACCCTGTTTAGAGTGACCCACTCCCTGCTTGAGCCGAGAGCGTGGGAAGACCTCTTGCAGGGCAGGGCAGAGGAGTTTTCCCGATTTCTGCATGATAAAATCACTCAGATTCGGGGCGAGCTGGACTCCAGCTGGGTGGTCCCTGGGGAGATGGCCGGGGCAAATCTTGAGATGGTTATCTGGGAGGAGTTTGATCCTGTAACCGCCGAGGGCGTGGACAGGTTGCTGGGGCAGCTGAACACCACCACATGTTTGTTGGACCCATGTCCCTCCTGGTTGGTTTCTACCTCCAGTGAGGTGACACGAGGCTGGCTCTAGGGGATTGTCAACGCGTCGTTGAAGGAGAGGTCGCTCCCTACTACCCTGAAAATGGCGGTGGTGCGGCCTCTCCTCAAGAAGCCTGCCCTGGACCCAGCGCTTTTGAATAACTTTCATCCAGTCTCCAACCTCCCCTTTGTGGCGAAGGTTGTGGAGAGTGTGGTGGCGTTTCAGCTCCCTCAGTACCTGGAGGAAACGACGTATTTAGATCCCTTCCAATCGGGCTTCAGGCCCGGGCACAGTCATGAAATAGCATTGGTCACGTTGGTTGATGATCTCTGGAGGGCCCGTGACAGAGGTTATTCCTCTGTCCTGGTCCTATTAGATCTCTCGGCGGCTTTTGATACTATCGACCATAGTATCTTGTTGCAGCGGCTGGAGAGATTGGGAATTGGAGGTACCATCTTGCAGTGGTTCTCCTCCTTCCTCTCTGACTGCTTGCAATTTGTGTTGATGGGGAAGGAGAGGTCCAACCCTAGGCCCCTCATTTGTGGGGTGTCTCAGGGGTTGGTCCTCTCCCCTCTCTTGTTCAACATTTATGTGAAGCCGCTGGGGGAGATCATCCGTGGTTTTGGAGTAAAGTGTCATCTTTACATCTCTACTCCAAACCACCCCAACGATGCTGTGGAGGTTATGTCCAGGTGCCTGGAGGTTGTGCGGAATTGGATGGGTGAGAACAGGCTTCGACTCAACGCTTCCAAGACTGAGTGGCTGTGGTTTCCAGCATCCCGATATAGTCAGCTGACTCCATCGCTGACTATTGGGGGTGAGATCTTAGCCCCCACAGAGAGGGCTTGCAATCTAGGCGTCCTCCTGGATGTATGGCTGTCATTAGAAGAGCATATTACGGCCATCTCCAGGGGGGCTTTTCATCAGGTTCACCTGATGCACCAGTTGCAGCCCTTTCTTGATCAGGACGCCTTACGCACGGTCACTCATGCCCTGGTCACCTCCCAACTGGATTACTGTAATGCCCTCTACATGGGGCTCCCCTTGGGGAGCACCTGGAGGTTGCAAGTAGTACAACATGTGGCCGCACGGGTTGTTATGGGGGCGTCTAAAAGCTCTCATGTGACGCCTCTCCTGCGCGAGCTGCATTGGTTGCCGGTGGCCTTCCAGGTGCGCTTTAAGGTTCTGGTTTTGACTTTTAAAGTGCTCCATGGCATCGGACTAGGCTATCTGCAAGACCGCGTTCTGTCGGTAGTCTCCCACCGATTTGTGCGCTCCCACAGGGAGAGCCTCCTTCAGGTCCCGACGGCCTCTATGTGCCGCCTGGCGACCCTGAGGAACAGGGCCTTCTCTGTGGGGGCACCTGCTCCCTGGAATGGGCTCCCCCCTGAGTTGAGAACGACCACCGACCTGAGGGTTTTCAGGCATAATTTGAAGACCTGGCTCTTTGAGCAGGCCGGCCTGGGCTGATCCTAAATTAATTTTAATGGGGTTTAAGTACTGAATTTTAAGGTTGGGATTTTAGATTCGGTTACAGCCCTTATTTAATTTTATTTTAACTTTTATTTATATGTGGTTTTAGTAGGCTGTGCACTGCCCTGAGTCCTTTGGGAGAAGGGCGGTATATAAATTTTAATAATAAATAAATAAATAAATAAATAAATAAATAAATAAATAAATAAATTACAGCCTTTTCGCTTTTTTGATTTGTTTTTGTTTATGGCATACCGCCCCCCAAAAAACCCCTCTGTTTGTTTGTGGCATTTTTTGCTAATCTCTGTCAGAATTTCAAGCCATTGGTTTTAATCTATCTTCTATCTGAGTTTACTGGAATCCAGTAATACAATTCTGGTTTGTTTGTTTTTTTCTGTTCCTCTTTTCCTTGATATCATGAACTCACAAATACAATGTTCACTTTCCCCAAAAAATTTCCATTATTCTGACTTCTTCAATCAATTTCTCTCTATTGGTAAGGATTAGGCAGGCCACCTTTTTCTTTCCACTTTCTGACAAATGAAGTTCTCAGCAAAACGAATCAGGAATTTTATGGCGCTTTGACTCTGAGCAGGGTTAGATTTCCAGCAAATATCAGGAAAGTTCAATTTTCCCATTGTCACTGCAGTGTGCCTCTCTTTGAAAGTTTGGTCACCTTAAACAGAAAGACTTCATCCGACTTCCGGTTTGTTCTTTGTCGGTGTTGTTACAGAATCCGCGATCATGCATGGTTTCGCCCAAGCTCTCTTGCTGGAGGGTCCCGATCAGGACCAGAACAACCCTGGGGTGGTGGTGAAGAAAGGGGAAATCACCTGGAGGGTTTAGAGGAGCCACAATTCCCCTCCCTGACAGGAAAATCCCTCCCGAAGGAAAGCTGCAGAGGTGGTCTTAAAATGGCCACCACGAAGATGAAGAACATTCTGGGAAACTAAGTTTTGTGCTGGAGAGAGAAGTAATGGGCAGAGTGTGAACTAGGCAAAGGACATCGCTTTTGAGATACCCCGGTATAAAATTAAAGGACAATTTTGGAGGAAAGTGTGTGGAAGCGGCGACCAAAGAAAGTGAGAAAGAAAATGGGCTTTTAAATTTGGATTTGATTATTTTACTGAACTAATTTGGAGGAGAAATTGAAAGGAAAATACATTAACGCAACAAAAGTTTAAAAATTAAACTGGACAGATATTGAATTATGGGCACTTAAAGGGCATAACTAAATGCTGGAACTGAGTGTATTAAAAAGAATAGCTAATGATTGAAATTAATGAACTTAATAAAAATGTCATATTCAACAAAGAAAGTTAAAAAGAAAAAGACTCAAGAGTGCCACTTGATGGTACAGGAAAACTTTAATATGTTTTAAAACAAGCATCTGGTCTTTTTGAGATTTTGAATCTTGGAAATTGAAAGAAAATAAAAGGAACTTTATTATTGTCATAGAACCACCCGGTAATTTGGGAAACAGTTGGGAGGCCAATTAGAAGATTTGGAATAAAGATTCAAGAATATGAATTGTTGAAAATAAACTCAAAAGATATTGGCTGAAATAAGATACTGGACTCTGCATTGAATATATCTATCAAAGAAGGGGATTTCAACTATTAAGGAAGAGGAAAGAAAAAGAAAAAAGGAGAAGATATAATGGAGAAGCTACCTGTTGATATAAGACTGGACTTACAAGACATAAGATTGAATATGCAAGATATAAGGGACATGATAAAAATTAAACTTGAAATGTGTAATTATGTATTAAAGAAATTAGAAATGGTGATTCAGCATACACAAGAACACAATAAACCAGAGGGGGATGACTTCTATAAAGAAGAAGCCAACTTAGAAGAACAAAACAAACAACAATTATTCAAGCGTGGGGGGGGAGGGGAATTAGAATTAAAAATTTGTGGTCTGATGGGATGATAAAAGGGAGAATGGTTTGGAAAATGGTTAAGGAGAGAAGGGAAAAGCAGAAAAAGGAAGTGCAAAGGAAAAATCAAAAGAGGGAGACAGAAAAGTTTAATAACTGGAATGAGAAAAGGGGGGGAATAAGAATGGGGGGAAAGGGAATTAAGAGAAAGGACGAGAAAATAAAGAGGAACAGGAAACAAACAAGGATGAAAAGAAGGTACATTGTTCAAAGAGTGAGAGATAATGGGTGAAAAAAAAGGGATAAGGAAGGGAATTCCGCAAGGTAATATGTTGGGATATAAAAGAATATACTGAAAATAGTATTTTGTAATGTATAGATCATTCATAGAGAAAATATAATGCGGAATCTGAGAAAAATATATTTGTGTTTTATACTAGATAGAGAGATTGATATTAAGGAAGAATAAAGGTGGTTGGCTCAAATTATTAACTAGAGGGGACAACTATATTTACAGATAAGGATTGATAAAATGACAAATGTGACAGGGAAAAATAATAATAATATGAGAAATGATAATAGAAAGGAGATGAGAATTTTAGATAATATTGTAAAATAAGATATGAGAATATACTAAGAAAAATGGAAGGAGATATATTAGATTTGGAATTGAATAAATGAATATAGAATTGAGATAAGAATTTTAGATAATATCATAAAATAAGATATGAGAACATGAATTGGGATTAGATAAGATAAGCTTAATATTTAATAATGACAAGAATGATGCAATATGAAATTAAACAAATAAAATGAATAAGTAACAATGGTCATGTCTGTATTGAGAGATGAAACCTGGAACCACACTGCTTGCCAAATGAGAATTTTTCATTTAAAAAAAAAATGAAATGAAAACAGGGAGAAAATTTAATAATGGAATTATTAGGTATATTTAATGGATATGGTAGTAGGCATTTGGAGAGAGTAAGGTTGAAAATAAATATTGAAGAAGTATGAATTAATATGAATATAATGCAATGAGAGATGTACTGATGCCACACTGTTAATGTATTGTTGTTATATGTAGAGTGAAATAAAAAAAAATGAAAAAAAAAAGAAAGAAAGACTTCATCCATATTTTCCGCCTATCAAGATAGGCTAAAATAAATACCCACTGTGATGCCATTTTTGCTTCTTTTCTTCTTGCAAAAATACTTTCAATGGGATTTCCAGTTTGTGTATTTCTTTGCAGGTATATGCTTTGTTTGTCTGTAGTTTTTTTATTGCGTTTATTCCCTGATAATATGTAAAACAAGTAGTAGCCTTCCAGGTTTATGTTCCAGGCAGGTGTCATCCTGCAAGTTTTAGCGATGCCTATGACATCATCTTTGCTTTCTTATGTTAGCAACTTGAATATATATTTAGTGGATATAACTGCACGTATATTCATAAGAATAATAAGTGAGTGGCAATTTATTTCAAAATATTAGGAATCCTGAAAATAGTTTCAATGTTAACAAAAAACTTGTAGTGAGGGGCTTTTGATGATCCAAGATGGCACTGATGATGGCTGCCTCGGTGAAATGCTCTCTAATGGTTTCTTTATTCTTTATTATTCTCTGCAATTCACTATGGATTTCATACTCACAAGACCATTTGCTAAGAATTGGGCAATGTTTCTTTAAGGAGCAGCTTTCTGATTCCTCACTCCTCCATATCTTTGCAAATGCAGAGGAGATTCTAATTAATTTCCTGGTGCTATGGATTACAACAAACAAAGGAAAGAAGTGGCAGTGCCGATAAAGGAGACGAGGTAAAAGAGCAGGAATTTAAAATATACTAAGGAATAGGGGGAAAAAACCTTCTCCCTTCAATCTTTCTGACTAATTAGCCCTCACTTGCTAGCAAGATGGATGAAATTCTCCTTTTAAATAAATGCTATTCTGATTTCTACAAATCAGGAGTTCTCTGCTTTACCAAAACCTGGCTTAATGCAGAAATTCATGATAACAGCATATACATCCCAGTAATACATCCCAGACAGAATTGAAGAGACATCAGGGAAAGTGAAGGGTGGAGGATTATGTTTATATATCAACAACAGCTGGTCTAAGGATATAACTATAATATATAAATACTGTGATGAAAATTTAGAGTCTTTACATATCAACTGCAAGCCATTTTATTTTCCAAGTGAGTTCTCCTCATTTCTCCTAATAGCTGTGTATGTTCCTCCACAAGCCTGTGTAAACAAGGCATTACAAACTTTTGCTGATCAAATTATGGAGGCTGAAGCCAAACACCCAGGTTTCCTTCCCATCATTTTAGGAGATTTCAATCAAGCAAATTTAAGGAAAGAGCTCCCCAAACATTTCCAGCATGTAAATTGTCCCACCAGAGGCAAAAATACTTTAGACCACTGCTACACATGAGTAAAAGATGCTTATAGGTCTTTACCACGAGCAGCTGTGGGACACTCTGATCACTGCATGATTCACCTGTACCTGCCACAGGTGAATCATGATTCACCTGTACCTGCCACAGACAAAGACTTAAAACCATGAAACCAACAATTAAATCAGTGAGGACTTAGCCTGATGAGGCAAAGCTGAAGCTTCAGGCTTGCCTTGATTGCACTGATTGGAATGTTTTTGAAGATACCTCTGCAGACCTAAATGAGCTCACAGATACTGTAACATCATATGTCAGCTTCTGCAAAGACTTACGTGCCAACAAGGAAATTGCGAATATATAGTAACAATAAACCTTGGTTCATAGCTAAACTTAAACAGCTACATTATTCCAAAGAGGAAGCCTACAGAAAAGGCAACAGAATGCTATACAATCAGACCAGAAACGTATTAACAAGAGAGATCAGAGCAGCAAAAGAAGCTACTCTGAAAAGTTAAGGAATCAGTTCTCAACAAACGAACCAGCAAACTTGTGTAAAACTCTTAAAAACATCACTGACTATAGCAAACCTCCTTCCCAGGCAGAAGGAAATCAATAACTAGCAGATGACTTCAATGTGTTTTACTGCAGGTTTGAAAGGAAACTATCACCACCTATCTCCACAACACCCATCTCAAACACACCAACAGCCAAGCCTCCTACAACTGACCCCAACCCATTGGGTTCACAACCTCTGGTGATCACAGAAAAAGAAGTACAAGATCTATTTCACAGATAAAAGCCAGGAAAAGCACCAGGGCCAAATAAGATAACTCCTTCTTGCTTAAAAATCTATGCTGACCAATTGGCCTCCATCTTCACCTGAATCTTCAGTAGAACATTAGAGATGTGCTATGTTCCTTCCTGCTTCAAATGCTCTACTTTCATCCCAGTGCCAAAGAAGCCTTCCATCAAGGAACTGAATGACTACAGACCAGTTGCTCTAGCATCTGTAGTTATGAAAAACTGAAAGGCTAGTGCTGTCCCACCTGAAAACCACCATGGATCCGCTGTTAGATCCCATGCAGTTTGCATACCAAGCAAATTGATTGACAGATGATGCTGTTAATATGGCTCTGCACTTCATCCTACAACACCTTGAATCTCCAAATACCTACGCAAGGGTCCTCTTTGTAGACTTCAGCTCAGCATTCAATACCATCATTCCAGACATTCTTCTCACTAAACTAAATCAGCTAGTGGTACCTCAACACTTGTAAGTGGATCATAAGTTTCCTGACAGACAGGAAGCAGTAGGTGAAGCTAGGCAGAATCACACCTGATACCTGTATTAGTACAGCCCCCCCCCCCCAAGGCTGTGTGCTTTCTCCACTTCTCCCTATATACCAATGCATCTCAAATGATCCATCTGTTAAAATACTGAAGTTTGCAGATGATACAACAGTGATTGGTCTCATTTGAGACAACGACAAATCTGCATACCGACGGGAGGTTGTTCAACTTGCTTCGTGGTGTAACCAGAACAATCTGGAGCTGAACACACTCAAAACCATAGAAATGGTGGTAGACTTCAGGAGAAACCCTCCCATATTACCACCTCTTACAATACTAGATAACACAGTATCAATAGTAGAGACCTTCACATTCCTAGGTTCTATCATATCACAAGATCTAAAATGGACACCTAACATCAAAAATGTCATCAAAAAAGCACAACAAAAAATGTTCTTTCTGTGCCCACTCAGAAAGCTCAAACTGCCCAAGGAGCTGCTGATACCGTTCTACAGAGGAATTACTGAGTCTGTCATCTATACCTCTATAACTGTCTAATTTGGTTCTGCAATCCAACATGTGAGACACAGACTTCAGAGGATAATTAGGACTGCAGAAAAAACAATTACTACCTACCTGCCTTCAATTGACAACCTATATACTGCATAAATCAAAAAGAGGGCTGTGAAAATATTTACAGACCCTTCACATCCCGGAAATAAACTGTTTCAACTCCTACCCTCAAAATGATGCTATAGAACACTACACACCAGAACAACTAGACACAAGGACAGTTTTTTCACGAATGCCATCACTCTGCTAAACAAATAATTCCCTCAACACTGTCCAACTATTTACAAAGTCTGCACTACTATTACTAGCAATCTTCTCATCACTCCTTATCACCCATCCCCTCCCACTTGTGACTGTATGACCGTAACTTTGTCGCTTCTATCCTTACGATTTATATTGACTGTTTCCTAGTATGATTTGATTGCTTATTGTACCCTATGACTATCATTAAGTGTTGTACCTTATGATTCTTGACACTTGATGAATGTATCTTTTCTTTTATATACACTGAGAGCATTTGCACCAAGACAAATTCCTTGTGTGTCCAACCACACTTGGCCAATAAAGAATTCTATCTATTCTATCTATTTTGTTACAACAAGGCATCCAATTTATTTCACTTCCAGGATGATTTACAAATTAATTAACTAAAGCCAATTGTGTAGTATTTTCAGTATAAAACTGCCATAAGGGTTCTAATAAAAAAGATTCTGCTTGTATAAATGATGATTTAGGTAAGCAAGTTCTTTTGAATCCATAAATAACATTTAGAGAACTACATCACCAGCTTTCAAAAAGCTTAAAACAACTCCGAAGCTCAGACCATCGGTCACGTTCATTATTCTTTGTTCTAAAAATGCTGTCCAATGCATTCATTATTCTTTGTTTTAAAAATGCTGTCCATTGTCATGCAATTTCATTTACAATGTAGATCAAAATATAGTATTCTTACATTAGTCTATTATTCTTATATTATTATACTTTCAGGGGCAAGAGTTAGGAGCTCCAATATTTATGCCTGTTGAATTTATTATTATTTTCTTGCAAGTATGGGCAGTTACTGTGTTTCCTTCTACTCTGACACCCGTCACAATGAATTTGCCTGGACACAAAAATCTGCAAGAGGCCTTTTGAAGCTGTCTCAGCTTTCAGAAGCTTACACATCAGTCCCATGTCAGTTTACCTCTTATATCAATGACTATGGAACAAATTTCCTTGGGAAAAGTGGCTTGTCCCCCTCTTCCCTGCAGATCAAGAACTACACAATTTTAAATCTAGACCTTTAATCTTTTTGTGTATTTATTTTATGTTAAAAAGTGTTTATCTGCTTTGAGATCTAGGCTGCCTTTCATAGAACATGAACTAAACAAACCCAAAAAAAGAAATAACCAGTGCAATCCAATGATACTTTATTTCTCTTGAGATGACCTAGATGATGGAAGGTTACAAAAAAAATGAATATGGAAGCATCACAAAACTATATTGTAACATCCATTTTGCCTTTGTCACCATCAGCAAACAATTTCCTATAAAGACAAGGATTCTGGTAGGTGGATTTTTAAATTGATGCTTATTTATACAATCTCCTGTTTGAGCTCTGCATTGTCTTATGATCTCTCTTTCTCTGAACAAGATGTTTCTTGATTGCACACTGTGGGCAGGTTCCATCTGTGGAATCCGTCTCTCAAAGTTTCAGATATCTCTGCTGATAAAGGAACACAGGTGATGGACCAGAATGTTGATCCTTTCTTTCAGGATGGAAAAAAAAGACATCTTGGAAATATGGGGTCAGTCAGTGAGCCACGGCAAGATGTTGGCTCTACTTTAAGGAATGCAAAAGGTCCCTTGAGAAATGCAGTATTTGTAGAGATTTTGCCCTACCCAAAAATGTCTCAGCTAGAAACTTTTTAAGATCTTTTGAAATTTCATACCTGCTACTAAATCTCTGAATTGCAGGGGCAAATTCAACCCCTCATCCAAGGATTCCCAAAGGATCTGTTGATCTCACATTAAGAACCCTGCTTTAAAGCTTTGTCTCTTTCCCCCTTTATTATTTTATCTCCCTTTCTAAACTAATGTTCAATTTTAATGTTTAATTCCTCCCTGTCTTTTTATCCTTAGCCATATACCCAAACTAAACTTCTGTTCTTCCTTTTTCCACATATCTATTTGGGCTTGGCACTCACCAATCCAAGTTTTTCTATTTTTCCTGATTTCTTTAAGTTTCATTTCTTGTTTCCATACTCTGTTGGAAAAAACCCTTCTGTTCTTACATTCCCTAATTTTGACTTCCTTATTGATACCAAGCTATCTAGCAAGAAGTTTCTTATTGTTTCCCCTAATTTCTATTCTGTTTACCTTATTATCTCTGAAGACCTTATCTCCTCCATTTTCCTTTATTTTTTTCTAGTGACAACCGGATCCTTAACTCCCAGCAACCCCCCCTTAATATCTGCTGGTAACCTCCTGTCAGCTTTATTTATTAGAAAACTTTACTATCATCACTGGGTTACATTTCCATGAAGCAGTGCAACTTTAGAAGAAGGACTGGCAATTACTGAAAAGCTGACACCCTCCAGCTTGGGGAACAGATGCATCTCATCTACATTCAGATCAACCAGTCAACTATTTTGGTTGGATTAGAGCAAGAGTCATTGGCAACAGCTGGATAACTTCTGAGACTGACAAAATAAGCTTGTGTTTGAGACCCATTCACAAAGGATGCAAAAATCTCTGACCAAATATTTGTGAAAAATCATTCGCATGCACATCACCTCAACAATAACATGAATCCTTCCAATTCAATATAAGAAACAGAAGCAAAAAAAATAATAAAACCCAACCCTAACCACAAAGTGATGCAAACAAAATGCATTAATCATTTATTGATTCCCCCCCACCTATTTATATGCATGTTTATTTCTGGCATTTCTAGGTCTCCCTAAACTAGATGGCTTTAGCTGAGAAGAATCAAAACATTCAATGTCATAAAAATAAGATATATTTTTTTTTAATTATACTTTGGCCAGCAGCCAAATAAAACCCCTTTATTTTATTTAGTGAAACAGACCTTTAAGTATGACAAGTATAATTTCTAAAAATATTTTAAAATGATAATCATGTAGGATTAGTACATATAACTGAATTAAAATTGTCAAGAACAATGCCAAGGTGTTTAGGGACAGTCTAATAGAGCAGGAAGGTCAATAGCTAAGAAAACTGTTGTAGCATTTATAATCAGAACTTCTTATGCTTTGGAAGCAAACTGATGTGAGCTCTATTGTTGAGAATAAAATAGTGTGGCAAAAATTGTTCTTTTAAAAAAAAATATTTTTCCAAACTGAAGACTAAAAAGAAATCCACTTGGACACTCTTTACTGATTTATTAGATTGCCCTACTATAGTCGCTCATTTCAATGTTGGGCCATTATATATACAGTATTTTAGAAACTAACCACAGGATCCTCCTTGATCTTGTACTCTTTGGACACTAGTAATATACATTAACTGAGTCTGATGGTTACCCTTGGGAAACTGTTCCCATGTGGTTATTATAAAGCTGAGAGAGGGCAGAGAAGTTTAGAGTGCAGAGACTCTTACAGAACAGACTGGGGAGAAAATAAATGTGGAGATATATTTTGATTTGTAAAATCCTCTTGAGAAATATTTTTGGGCCATCTGAAGGCTTGTTAAGTTTTCCTAGGTGGAGATGTGGCAGAAATTGGAAGAAATTATATGGCACATCCCTAATCTTCTCTCTCTTTCCAGATCTTAGATACCATAAAGAGAAGAAATATAAACATGTCTACAGAGCAGTTTGGATATACAGATTCTGTGGAGTTCTTGGTGCTTCCTGAGCTTGGTTGTTTGCTTGTACATGTTTCATTACCCTACTAGATAGAATAGAATAGAATAGAATAGAATAGAATAGAATAGAATAGAATAGAATACTTTATTGGCCAAGTGTGATGGGACACACAAGGAATTTGTCTTGGTGTAAATACTCTCAGTATATGTAAAAGAAAAGATAACATCATTAGAGTCAGTTTCTGTTTCTCTCACCTGGAACAATCTATGGTTTGATGTCTTTAAGAATATATTTTTGTCTAAGAAATCAGATCTTTAAAATTCAGGGAGATTAGATAAAGGACCCCATTTTTAGCAAATAAAGAAAGTGATCCATAATGCCTTCTATTGTTTTCATTTTGAATTTCTTTTCTACTCTCCACTGTTATGGCTATGATAATCCTTTCAGAGACATTCTCGATGCTCTGAGATTATTAGCCAAGTTTCAGACATAGAGGCAAAACAATCCAAAGGGGTTGTACACATTTCTTAAATTTTTTGCAGCTTTATATTCAAATTGGGTAGACTTTAAGGATTCTCATTTTCTGAGCATTCAACCCCAATAAGACATTCTTCTGAATGTAAAATGGTCTTTGTTAACATTAATAATATTCTATGTTTTGCAAGACCTTGGAAGCTCTCCCACTAAAAATATTAGAGAAACTAAAAGAAATTCATGCATTTATGCTTCTATATTTTCATTGCTTCAGACAGAAAAAATAAATTATAAGGAAATGGGTAAACTCATGTAATTTTTTCTTTCTTTTTACAAATGCATTTACGCCCCTACTGAACCATTTTTTTTCCAGCTGAGTATGACCGAATTCACTAAATTCCCATGCAAAAGGCTTATCAGTGTTAGTAGTACAGTATTTCGGTTATCAATCTTTTCTATCATCTTTGAACCATGTTTTTTTACTTCTGGAAAAAACTGTCACAGCGAAAAAAATTCAGCTTCATAAATTAGAGGAAATGAATTGTGTTTTTCTGTTGCCAGCATACTTTATTTACACATAATTAGGAGAACAAAAGAAAAAACAGTACATTCTAAGAAGGCAAAAGAAAAGTAAAGTAAAACTCCTCCCCTGCACACATGCGCAGTAAATTATACATCACAAGACACTCATATCTTGTTACTAAGGTAATGTGATAACAAGTCTAGTATATTCTGGAAGCTCAACAGACAAATCCAAAATAAATGCAGTGACAAAAACTGACATTTGCATACATTTTAGATAAAAAATTTCATAATGTAAATATTGTAATGTCTTTTTTGACTTTCTTTGATGCATACTTTCAGTGTTGAAAGAAAGGCAATTTTTGGCAGAAGCAGGAAACACACAAAGGCCTAACCAGATGAGGCACACTGACCCATCCCCTGACCATGGCGGGCATCAATTGAAATCAACCTGAACTTCAAATGTGAAGGTGCATCTGGAATGTGGCTGTCTTCCCTGGCTAAGAACTCCAAGGCTACCACTGGATGCTCTCTGCTAACACACTTAACGGTACTATCCAGAAGACTGAAGCATGAAAAAAGAGTATCTGAATACAGCAAGTCCTTGACTTACAACCACAACTGAGCCCAAAATCTCTGGTGTTAAGTGAGTTTTTGCCCCATTTTACAACTTTTCTTGCCGCAGTTGTTAAGTGAATCACCACAATTGATAAGTTAGCAGCCCGATTGTTAAATGAACCTGGCTTCCCCATTGACTTTGCTTGTGAGAAGGTCACAAAAGGGGATCACAGGACCTTCAAACCCAGCAACAGTCATAAATATGAACCGGTTGCCAAGCATCTGAATTTTGATCACATCATCATGGGGAGGCTGCAAAGGTTGTAATTGTGAAAAATGATCTTAAATCATATTTTTCAGAACCATTGTAACTTTGAACGATCATTAAACAAATTGTTGTAAATTGAGGACTATCTATAAATCTCTACCTGGTTTCCATTAATTTGTTGAATGTGTTCAGGACAGGTATTCTCAACTTATAACAATGTGTTTAGTGATTGTTTGAAATTACAATGGCACTGAAAAAAGGGATTCAATTGTGGTCATGTCAAGGATTATCTTTCCTCTAAGAAAAATAAATAGTTTGAAGATTAGGTTAAGAAGATACCATGTTGCATGAAAAATGTGGTCTCAAACACAAGCAAAAGGCAGGAGAATTTCTCTTTCTTCAAATGAAATCTGCCCATTCATATTTCATCTGAAAAGTAAGACAGAAATAAGGCTATACTAATAGTAGATCCCTCCCTCCAGGATTTCAATGGTATGGAGGTGATGAAGCTTCTTGGCTCCCCTCATTCAGCCATTTAGCCCTCAGGTTTTGTCCATAAATGGGTGGGGGAGGGGGAGAAACCCCACTCTGCAGACTCTGCTAAAGTGAGAAGCACCAGAAAAAGTTCACTAAACAATTGAAACAAGTCAAATTTCTCCAGGTGATTTTAAGGCACATAATTGATGCAATATAACACTTCACATTGCTCTGAAGATTCTCTTTGGAATTATGGAATTGCCTGTTAATTGATTTTTCACAAAGACCTAATATTTACATACATTTGCTAGTAGTTTTCAGGAAGAATGAGTGACATTGCTTCTCTTCTCTTCTCTTCTCTTCTCTTCTCTTCTCTTCTCTTCTCTTCTCTTCTCTTCTCTTCTCTTCTCTTCTCTTCTCTTCTCTTCCCTTCCCTCCCTCTCCCTCTTCCTCTCTCTCCCTTTCCCTCTCTCTCTCCCTCTCTCTCCCCATTTGTATCCCAGTGTTAAGATCAAACCTTGTGAAGGGGATATATCTGAAATTTTTGATTAAGAATGTCCGAGTGGGCATAGAAATAATATTATAAACACATAACATTTTTCTTATATGTATCCATGTATTCATAACTATGTTTTTACATATACCTATTATCTTGTAAGCAATTGACAAAAATAAATAATAAAATAATGCAATTTAATATATTTATGAATATATTTTTAAATTCCTGCTACATATTGTTCCAACATGGTGTAATGTGAAGGTACATAAATAGCAAACAATATATATGTTCATCGCAGTTGCTGTATTTGTCTAGTAGATAATGAAATATTTAAATTAAATTAGGATTTGCACAGTGAGAATTTTTTTCCATGGGAAATAGGGCACTCCATGTGGTGCACAAAAGAGACTTTGAACTTCTTTATAGTCTCAGTGGACAAAACAAAATTTAAAGTAAAATTGTATTACCACATTATTCGATATAATAATAGGAAGAAATGTACAAATTATTCTACTAGAGCAGTGGTTCCCAAACTTTTTAGTTCACCACCCCTTGGTGCTACAAACTCATCCTCGGTGCCCCTCACCCAGGGGTGGGATCCAAATTTCTGTGGGCATGACCGAATTTGAGGGCGTGGCTTGCTGGTCACGTGACTGGCTGGCGTGGCTTGCTGGCTGGGGGTGGCTTGCTGGTCACATGACTGGGTAGGTGTGTTTTGGTGGTCATATGACTGGGTGGGCATGGCCAGGTGGCAAACCAAAAACTAGTGCTCCTCACTTAATGGCTGGTTGCTTAGCAAGTGGTCTAATTTATAACTGGCCTCCCCAGAGCTACTTGACCTGTTTTTGGAGTTTAGACAGCCCTGCACACATGCACACACACAAACACACACACACACTCTTCTAACCCTGCTGGAGCAGGTCATTGCACTAGAATCGGCAAAGTATCTCTGATTAGATTCTAGTAGAATAGAATCTAATCAGAGATGCTTTGCCAATTCTTGTTGACAGATAGATATGTTGGTAGATAGGTAGGTGGGTAGGTAGGTAGATAGACAGGTAGATAGGCAGGCAGGCAGGCAGGAAGTCAGTCAGACAGACAGACAGAGACCTTTTGGATGGATGGATGGATAGATAGGTAGGCAGGCAGACCTTTTGGATGAATGTATGGATAGATAGGTAGGTAGGTAGATAGATATATTGGTAGGTAGGCAGGCAGGCAGGCAAGCAGGCAGGAAGCCAGACAGACAGACTGACAGAGACCTTTTGGATGTATGTATGGATAGATAGGTAGGTAGGCAGGCAGGCAGATAGATAGATATATTAGTAGATAGGTAGATAGGTAGTGATAGATAGATAGATATATTGGTAGATAGGTAGGTAGGTAGACAGGCAGGCAGGAAGACAGAGAGGGACCTTTTGGATGGATGGATGGATAGGTAGGTAGGTAGGTAGATAGATCTATATTGGTAAGTAGATAAGTAGGTAGGTAGACAGAAAGACAGGCAGGCAGGTAGGTAGGCAGGCAGGCAGGCAGGCAGGCAGGCAGGCAGGCAGGCAGGCATTGGATGGATGGACAAACAGACAGACAGAATGCGACAGCGGTGGCACTTTGGGAAAGTAGAGCAAAGCCAGAGTGACTTTCCCAATGTGCTGGCACCGCTGTGTTTGACACCATTGAGCCCCTTGGACCACTTCGGTGCAACAGTCAATGGAATGAGCCTGCGGTACCGGCACTCGCATGCCCCCCTGCCAGCTCTTAGCACTCCCCCCTTCAGCAGCTGCTTCCAAGCAGAGCTCCCGTAATCCCTGACATTGTTTTGCACTGATTTCTAGGCCTTGGCAAAACCTCCCGACACTCAGCTCCACCAAGAATGCTCAACATGCAAAAGGCCCGCCCTACATAATTCCTGTGACACAACTACGAGGTGGCGCATGCGCTTTTACCTCGCTTCCTTGGGGAGACCTTCCTTGCAGCTGGCTTGACCCGGCCCATGTGGGGACCTGTCGCAGCTCAGTGCAGGCAGCGCTTCTGGGATGGGAAGGGTAAATCCTGCCTGCAGCGCTGCGCTGATCCCCTGTGCCTGCAAAAAGCCTCCAACCACCGCGTGTTTTTGTCAGTGCAGCTGGACTATGGCAGGGGGTGCTGGAGGAGCCCCCTTGCCTCCTAACACCCCCCTAAGGCATCCCAGCCCCCCAGGGGGCAATACCGCCCACTTTGGGAACCATTGTACTAGAGCTATTAGATCTGGACTTCAGCAACTAGACAACCAACAGATAAAAGCAAAGAGTTACTTTTTGGCTTTCTTTTTGCCATCAACAATTGATGAGAATTTTTGTAGCCCTTACTGTACAGATGGAATAGATGTTGTATTATCCAAATGGGAAGAGATTGGCACATTCTACTGTGAATTAATACAGATGTCTGGAATATCTCCAAGTTAGGAGGCTGCATTCATCTACATTTAATTCTATAGCAAACAATTTTATATAACCTAGAATTTTTTATGTTTGTCTGGATTTTAGCCACCCATGTCTTAAAAAAATATTTTACATTATTTTAATATTCATCCATTCCATAGAGTTGCTTAGATGGCGAGATGGGTGTAATATAAGTTTGCTCAATTGATCAATGAATCAATTAACAACTGTAGATGTACTGTAATTCCTCTGGCTACATATACCTGTAAAATGGCCTTTAAAAGTATATAAAAAGTTGATCAGCAGCTGATGAAACTTAACTGGCATTTCCCTAAGAAGAAAATCATCTTATGAATGCAAAGTATCATTACATTAATAAACCTTTAATGTCAGTTCTTCCGTTTGCTGAATTTTTCTTTCATTGGCTTTCAGCAAGGTAGATAAAAACAAACCAGAAGTAGCATCTGTCCTTCAACTTCTATTAATGATTGTAAAGAATGTAGATCCTGTTCTTTTAAAATATTCTGTTCTGATTCAGTTGGGTTTTGCCAAGTGAAGCTTTAAAACAGTTCTTTAAAAATGTTTCTGGGAAATACACTAGATGATAACTATAAGCTATTTTTATTTAGTTGAGATGAATCTGGCATATCTGGACAGCAAAAATTTGGATGATCACTTTGTTGTTGTTGTTAGTTGCGAAGTCATGTCCATCATGACCCCATGGATAACGTTCCTCCAAGCCTTCCTGTCCTTTACAATCCCCCAGAGTCCATTTAAGCTCACACCAACAGCTTCAGTGATTCTATCCAGCCACCTCATTCTCTGCATCCCCTTCTTCTTTTGCCCTCAATCGTTCCCAGCATTACGCTCTTCTCCAGTGAGTCCTTCCTTCTCATTAGGTGGCCAAAGTATTTTAATTTCACCTTCAGGATCTGGCCTTCTAAAGATGGGGGAAGAGCATAAGGAAACACCTCCTTCTAAAAAGGTATCACAGCAGATGGTGTTTGCTGGAAATTCCCCATCCCTCGGTTCAAGAGTGTTTCATTAATTTAATGTGATTTTATTTAAATGTAAATATATTTTCAAATGTGTGGCTGCAGTCATTTTTTTGATCCTGGTCTTGGTCTCCTATTGGAGATGTATATTTCAACATGCTAATAGAGCTCTTGGTTTGAAAACACCGAGACTATCCATCTGTAGCTTAAATAAAACTTGTTTTATCTTATCTTTTGATTTCCTTGGGAAAAATAAGTTTGCTCAATATGAGTAGCAAAAGTTTCCAATTTTGTCAAAAGAACAAAAGTGGAAAGAAGGGTGATATTTTTGGTAGCTAAAGTTTGCCTTGACTCATTCATGTTGCAGAAAAGCCTGCTCTACTGTTATATCTGAACCAAATCTACAAGGTGAATAATTCATGCTATGGAAGATAATTGCTTTAAAGTTCTTTCTGTAAGAAATGTTAGTGTGAGTAGAATTTGATCCTCAGGGATACTGAAGTATCTGTGTACCTTATAGAATAGTGAAAGAGTAATAGGCAAATGTGTAAGATAATTATTTCTTTTTGCCATTGGCCAGCCCACAGGATACATATGCATACATTAAAATTAGAATTTTAGGTTATTTTTGATCTCATTCACAGTTGTACTCTAATTTTAGACAAAGTGTACAGCATATCAGTAACTGCATTATTTAAAATAATGTCTGAGACTTATCTGACAGAATGCTAAAGAGAGGTTGTCTTATTTAATGAGAAATTGATTGGATTTTTGTACCTGCTGACATTTGGCAGAAAGCTTGCTCCCATTGCATTTCATCTGATACAACTGCACTGCATGTTTTATGGAAATATTTATCCTGCTAAATAAACAATGTCTGTCATGTTTATTTGCTATCATCAACAGTAAAGAAACAAGCGGTCAAGAAATAGGTTGCAGACTAGTACTTGGTAAAGCTGCCATGAATGGCTTGGAAAAGATATTGGGATGCCCTGATGTATTTAGACCTAGAAAGGTCAGAGTGCACCATCTTGATGGCATATAATCAAAAGCACATATTTGCTTTTTGTTGCTTCATAACGTTCCTGATACTTTAATACTTTCTAGCATGTCTCATTTTGCAGTGTTAGAATTCTCTGAAAATCCGTGTTGTTTAGATAACATCACCAGCATAGAAGTTTGGAGAAAATGATTGCCAGGGGTTATATATACCTGTCTTGCTAGCTTTGAATGTGCTTGGATGGGATAGACTTAAGGATGGAAGTTGTTGTGAAAATGATTGATGCATTGTTCATGGCATCATCATCATCATCCTGTAAATTATTTACAATATTTGACTGATAAGCTAGTGGTGCTATCTTATCTGTGTTTGTGTGCAGCCCAAAAATCATACTAGGAAAACTCCCACACTGTAACATGTCAACCCTACGTTACAAATATTTAGTACTATTGCTACTTTCATGTTATACTATTTCTCCTACTGAACTGAGCCAAGGTGGTTCAGTGATTAGAATGCAGTATCACAGGGTAACCCTGCATCCCTAGATAGAGCTTTGGTGGTGCAGGCTGTTAATCATCTAGCACTTAGTGCAAGCTGCCTGCAATTAGTTCAGGTTTGAATCCCACCAGGCTCAAGGTTGACTCAGCCTTCCATCCTTTCAGGGTAGGTAAATTGAGGACCCAATTGTTGTTGGGGGTAAATTGAGGACCCCAATTATTGTTGGGGGCAATAAGCTGACTTTGTAAAAATGCCGCTTGGGGGGGCCAAAAGCCCTAGTAATAAGCAGGCATATACAATGGAATGAAGGCTATTGCCGAGCACTTAGCATGGTGCTCTAAAGACTGTAAGCCGCCCTGAGTCTCTGGAGAAGGGTGGCATATAAATGTAATTAAAAATAAAATAAAAAATAAAAAAAATCCCACAGCCAGGAGTTCGATTCTGACCTGCTCAGGTTGATTTAGCCTTCAGTAAAATGAGGACCCAGATTGTTGGGAACAATATGCTGACATTTGTAAACTGCTCAGAGAGTGCTGTAAAGCACCATAAAATGATATATAAGTCTAAGTGCCATTGTTGTTGCTAGTGTTTACAGACCCAGGTACTGCTATTCTTTCTTAAGCTGTAATATGTGTTTGTTTATCGTCAAAATAGTATTGGTTTTGAGTGTAATATACATGGTGAAAAGACTTGTTTTTTCCAGTTTTCCTTTATCAGTTATGAGGATTTTTGTGTAAACCCAATAAATATGATATGCAACTTTTAAGATTTTGAAACATCTCTGGAGAGCACAAAGCTGATGTTCTGATTGCCCTCTTACAGCCTTATTTTATACCTTGAGTTATTACAATTATATTTCCTATTATTACCATTGAACCTAATGGTCTGACCTCCAGACAGCTCATAGTAATTAAAACTCTCAGATGCCAACTGCTTAATTTTAACTGTGGTACCATGTGACGGGAGAAGACATTGTTGTATTAATTCCTTCCTGTTTTTTAACCCCTCAAAGGGATAGAGAGAAAGATCATTTCTGGTGGGAATCAAAAGAACCAAAAGAATCACAAAAGAATCAAAAAAATCACAATTCCAAGTTAAATAATATTTAAATAGCACCAACAAGGTACATCTCTCTGTGTACAGTAGATGTTTTGCTTCCTAATACAGAAGTTTAATGAGAAAGCGAGAGTAATGTAACAATAAGTTTGGATTATCTCTTAAATGATTCTCAATGAGTCTATTCCAAACTAATCAAAGTCTTCATGAATATCTTTAATGCTTCCCCAGCCATTAGCAGTGTTTTTGGCTTTGCCACTGTTCTGCAGAAAAATAAAGAATGGATTTGATGGGATGACTCTATGTATTTTTCATAGTGAAGATAAGACGATTCAGAATCGTTAATGTAAAAATAGTCAGTGGCTAAATAATTAAATGTTCTTGAATATAGTGGATAAAAATACATGGCTAGCATCAGTGGTAGGATTCAAAAAGTTTTATCACTGGTTTGGTGGGCTTGGCTTGGTGGGTGCGATTTACATGCATGCACACACTTTCCATGCATGCATGTGCCAAACATGCACTTTGCGCAGGGGCATTCCAACTCACCTCCTCCAAGCCTGCCCTCTCCCAGTCGCTTCAGTAACTGCCACACAGCACTCTGCTGTGCCGTGCAAAGCAGCTACGCTTCAAAAGCAGAGGATAAAGGTGAATATGAGAGCCCAGGCAGGCGGGTAGGCCCAACAGCAGAGTGGTGGGGAGAACCGGTTCAGTCTCCGCTGCTCATTACTGCTACCAGCTCAGCAGAACCAGCCAGAACTGGTAGAATACTATCACTGGCTAGCATAGAATTGTCATCAAAAATGGCATCCCTGTGCTGTATTTTATTCCAGGTAAGAACACTAATGCAGCAAAGCCAACATCCCAGTGCAGTAGAACTGATCAGATGTACAGGTCAAAGAGAAGGTCACTGACCTACAGTATGTAAACCTAAGAAGGTCAAATGTTTAATATAGAGAATAGGACAATTAACTTTGGGAAAAAGCTAGATGGAAAAAGTATATATTCAACACAGCTACACCTTTCCAGGAAGGCTGGGAAAACATTAGATCAGCCAGTAAATAAACTAATTAATTTCCCTCCTAGTTTTTTTAAATAGGAGAGATTTTTAGAATGGAAAAAAGAAGAGAGATTTTAAAAGAAAATACTGCTTGAGAGACAAACAAAGAAATATCAAATCTTTCCATATGGACATCATGATTGCTTTTGCTATGGAAACATCACAACATGTCTTTGCTTTTCTGTCCTACATAGGTCCGTCTCCTATATTGCCAGCCTGATATTGAAGGAAATGCAAGATAGTAGTTATCAGGCATGAATCAAATGGCTTTCAGTCTTAACAAGAGAGAAGGTGCAATAAGGACTTTTGGTTAATAGTAAAAAAATTCTTTTCTATGTTCTTCCTTCGTTTTCACTCATTCTTTCCTTTAGAATTAGTCACTTTTTCCACAGTTTTATTCACCTTTTAAAGGAATGCTCAGTTTTGCTGTTTTAATTTATAAAAGCAAAATATGTAATGCCTAGATTCTAGTTTATCACGTGCTTGTAGGTACTCTTAATCCCACACAAAAATCAATTGGAGATGACAAAAAGCTTTACAACATGGAATAACCTGCTGCCTTTCTTTCCTGTTTGAGAAGTTCTGCATTTTCATCTGAGGCATCTCAACTTTGTTTTGCAATGATTCAGCTCACTATAATTAGCATAAATTACATTAAGAAGAAGAAGATGACGATTCTGATTAAACACACAAAACACACAAAAATGATACTTCATGGATTTGATGAGCCTTTCAAGCTCCAGTTCACAACGTTTGAGCCTCCCCCACCCTTTTCTTCCCCCCCTCCCACTACCAAAATTTTATTGTCAGGTGTTTACAAGTCCTTCTGATTTAGGACTTCTAAAGAAAATCTGTGAAAATAAACAGTGGAGACCCCCTGTAGGGAAGCTGCAGAAATGACAGGTCATTTTATAACTCCAAAAGAAATATGGCTTTAGAAGGGTATTTCTCTTTTCAGCTATTATTCGAATGTTATAATGTGATAGTGTGTCTGGTTTTAAAAAGTTGGTAGGTAAAGAAAAAAGGTCTGGCTATTATTAATGGGAAGTTTTCAGTTAAACAATAAAAATGAAGATGATAGTATCTTCCCTGCAGTGTGACTGCAGAGCCCTATATCAAATCATATCGTGACCAGCTGTAAGCTGAGGGCATATATCCAGTCCAGTATTTGATTTTTTTAAAATATAAATAATGCTACTCTTCAATGGTTAGATGGCGTAGACATTGATATTTGAACATAGACATTTTTGACAGTTATATTTCATTGGGTTCACTAATCTAGTTGAAATGTTAATTTATATTGCTAGTCCATGTATAATGATAACAATAACAGCACTTAAACTTATATACTGCTTCACAGTACTTTATAGCCTTCGCTAAGCTGTTTACAGAGTCAGCATATTGGCCCCAACAATCTGGGCCCCCATTTTTCTAACCTCAGAAGGATGGAAGGCTGAATCAATCTTGAGTGTGTCAGAATCAAACTCCTGGCTGTGGGCAGAGTTAGCTACAGTATTGCATGCTAACCTCTGTGTCACCATGGTATGGTATGATATGCCATAGGAGAAAGAAAGAAAGAAAGAAAGAAAGAAAGAAAGAAAGAAAGAAAGAAAGAAAGAAAGAAAGAAAGAAAGAAAGAAAGAAAGAAAGAAAGAAAGAAAGAAAGAAAGAGGAAAGGAGGGAGGGAGAGAGAGAAATAGGAAGGGAGGGAGGGAAGGAAGGAAGGAAGATGAAATTGTGATGTACATAATCTAATTACAGCATTGATGAAAAAGGCATTTACATTTACATACTGGATCACTCTGGCCATATCATAAGAAATTTGTTCTTATTAAAACTCATGTTTGTTACATCTTTATTTTTATTTCTTTCAGATGGTTGAGACTGCAACCTGTTTTAAATATATGTGGAAAAAAAATCTGCATTTACAAAATGCAATTCAAAACTTAGCAAGTTGACAGATCTGATATCTAGAAATGAATACTCTGACAGGGTCAACTTCTTACATCTAAATGTCATCAGTAAATATCAAGAACAGGTTTTCTCTTTAATGCTATGTCTAGGTGCACAGAAGCAATAGGACTTGTAAATTTATTTGTGTTTTTTTTTATTGGCTAAAGCTTTATCTATCAGGAAGCATCTAAACCTTAGGATACAATTCTGGAATATCTGTAGCAGCAAAACATACTTTGGTTGCAATTGAAATCAAAATTGTTATTATGTTTATAACTATATGCATCATCGCCACCAGAGGTGGCATTCAGCAGGTTCTGACCAGTTCTGGAGAACCAGTAGAAATGTTACTGGTAGAAACTGGTAGAAATTTTGAGTAGTTTGGAGAACTGGCAAATACCACCTCCGACTGGAGATTTTTCAGTATCCTTCCCCTGCCAGGCCCACCAAGCCAGCCCACAGAACCGGTAGTAAAAAAATTTGAATCCCACCACTGATTGCTATCATCATTAAGCACAGCTTGAGATCAATAACAGGGCTTTCAGATTTTAGACCATGACTTATACAAATAATAATATGAATGGTTGCAGTTCCTTAATTTATGTAAAGATAAGACATAGCAGCTTGCTTATCACCTTGGCTGAAAACTTTTTCTGATCACGGAGAACTTATCAGTAATCAACACCCTAGCAACAATAGGAAAGGGAAAAAAACACACACACACATTTTAAAAAATAGGTGTACCATTATTTTCAAATTCATTTCTGAAAAGTTGGGAGGAGACAGGAAAGGACTTCTTGGACTTTGTTATCCCAAAGGTGCTTTTTTCAAAAGTCAACTGGACTTCCTTGTTTTTTTTCCCTTGAAGATGTTTCACTTCTCATTCAAGAAGCTTCTTCAGTTCTGATTGAAGTGAAATGTCTTCAAGGAAAAAAACAAAAAAGTCCAGTTGATTTTTGAAAAAGTACCTTTGGGATATGGGCTGTTGGTCTGAGCTCCAAGTTTGGCAACTTGGTTGCAAATGTTTTGACATCATTCAAGGCGACATTGTCAGTGCACTTTGAATTGTGCTCATCTGTCAGTGCTCTGACAGAGGGGCACAATTCAAAGCACACATTTTGCAACCAAATTGCCAAGCTTGCAGCTCAGCCCAACAGCCCAGCTACCAACCCGAGCTACTTATATTCAAATACATTTCAACCATTGCAACAACCATGTCCTGGATGGCTGAGAATTTCCATTGATATTTGGACTTTGTTCCATACTATCCTTAATAAACTGGTGAATGCAAATTCCATGCTGCTTCTTGAGGCTTTCATTCCAGCATGTCAGTTAGAAATCACACGTTAATAGCTAATTATTATTTAAACGTGCATAATAATGGACTCAGTCATGGAATTTGAAAAAAAATATGTCAGCTGGATTCACGTATTAATAAATGTGCAATAAGCACAATAGTAATTTCTACTCATGCTTCTTGTCTATAGCTCATTATCTTTTATCTCTTCGTATTCACATTTTTAAAATGAGATTGAGTCTTCTATGATAATTATCAAGCAGACTCTGAAAGGAGGCTATGCAAATTATTATTAGAAGAGGTTTGATAAATATGACAAGTTATATTAAACAATAGAAGTGGGATTATAAAAGGTAGAAGATAAAAAATGTAGAGATTAAACACACACTGATAAAACTAATAATAATCCACATTTAGCCCCTGTGTTTTAATAGTAATTCTATTAAAATTATATTAAAGCTTGCAACAATAAATAATAAACTAAAAATAACCAAGTAAAAGAAAAATAGAAGAAAAAAGGAAATAGAAATGAAAGAAAAATAAGAATATAATAAAGATTGGAGAAAAGAAAATGTCTAAACAAATAATTTTAACAACATCACTTTCTCTAAAAATACAGCAAATGATCTTATTTCAACATACCATTTCTTATTCATAAACAAATCCTTAAAACCTCTCCACTTCTCTCCTAATCATTAAAGATTACCAGAGATAACAACGTATCTATTTTGATCTTGATAAAATAAACCAAATGTATATTCCTTCTTTTTTATTTTTAAAATCTTGATCTTTAGTCTTTTCAAATTATGTTGTTTTTTTCTTTGTCCCTTCTTACAAAATTCTTCAAAACTTAGAAAGTCTCTTTTGTAAATCCAGTACAGGAAAATTATTCAGGACAGTCTCTTGCTTTGCATATTCCTTTTAATTATTAAGACATCATCCAATGTATTTTGTATGTCCAGTGTAGCATCTCTTTCTGTATCATTCTTGTAGCCCGCCATTTTTCAGTTCACTTTCAGATCAGTCTCAATCTTCTCAGGTAAAACGTTTTTCAAAGTTCTAATCACCCTTTTGTTGTTTATTCATCAATCAATCAATCCTCAAATTTGTAGTTCTTTTGCTAAGGATTGAAGGAAACCTAGTTGATCATACTAGTTAGATTCCTATTAGATGAAAAGCAGTAAATAAGCAATTTCCAAAAGTTATTGTAAAAGGAAATTCGCTAACCTAGTGTCCATTTTTAAGATGTCAGTCATAATTATAATACATTATAATAAAATATAAAACATGATGAAGCCATAAACAACAAATTAATTTAGATAAAATATGGACATTACAGATTCAAAAGATGCTCTTGTGCGTATTTATCTTCTGGTTAGAAAAAACACATTGGAATTCCTCTGTCAGGATAATAAACAAATATCAAGTCCCCTTAGCCAACCAACTAATCAAACAAACACACAAAAAGCTATATCAATGCATTTATAAAACATGATTCTTCTATTCCTCTATCCAGCAGTCCTAATTATTAAATCCCAATCTCACCACATTAATAAATGAAGATAAAGTTTATCTCCTCTGCACAATTCACTCTAATCAAACCAAGAAATTATAATGAAATCAATAAAATACAAAAATAAAGGAAAAATGACAAGTGTAATGAAGTGAAAGGATAAAGCCACAAGTGAAGATGAAATAACTGAGCAAAAGTTAAAATACGTATAGGGATTGATTGTAGAGGGATTGATTGTAGAGATGCTGAATGTCTTGCTTAATATGTGTGTGAAAATGGCACCTGTATCTGCTGATTGGAAAAATGCAATTACTGTTCCTGTTTAGGTAGCATGTGTGAACATAGAAAGTGTGAGTGTATGTGTGAGTATGTGTGTGTGTTGTTGTTAGGTGAGTTTGGGTTCTTTGGCAGAAGTCTCAGTGAAAGTGGAGAAGAAGTGATAATGGGGTAAAAAAATCAAGAAACATGCTTCTTCAGGCAGAGTTGAATGGACTTGATTGTTCTTCATTGAGATATATTTATTTGTTCTATTAATAGTATATTTCCATTTGCCTGTACAAATGTCATTTTAAACAGAAATACCAAATATGGATATTTTAAATGTTTCTATATTTTTAAAAATAGCGTAGGAAATAATTAAGCCTACACAAGACGGTTATGTCACCATACTGCAACAGATCATTTCACACCATGAAGGAGGCATCAAGATTCCCTTTGTTGAATATAGGGGTGACATGATTCCCCTTAATGTAAACTTTAAACCAGTTTAACATCTTGTGCGCAGGAAAGGCATCTGTGCATGTGTCATATATGTGCAAAAACCTCTTCTGTGGAAAGGAGGGCTGCAAAATGTACAACTCAAACCTACAAAATCTTACTCCTAGAAGTAGGGAAATATTTGATTTGTGAAACAGCTTTGAAGAGATCTCGTATATACTGCTGTTCTTTGCACAGCTCTATTTTACATTGAGGTGCATAATCTGCTATCTAATGTTTTTATTTTTTGTTTTTCTTTCTTACATTTGTTTGTTTATGGCATTTTTAGTCTTTATCCTTTTATTTTGCAAAAAAAGAAAAAGGGTTTTGGTTAGCTCTTGTAAGCAGGACAATTCATATGCTTCTTAAGGACTATGCATCATTTTTGGATAGTTGCCCAATATAATCAGACTTTAATTTACTCATTATTTTTTTGAGTTGTCAAGTAGACAGGTGTTTTCAACAGCTGGATTTGCAACCTTCTCCACGGGTGAAACATAGCCAGTTGTCTGGAAATATAATGCATCGGCTTCAAAAAAGACCTTTGGGGATTTCACCTGCCTAGGAAATAAGAGTGATAAGCTATTTCTGTCACATATATTTTATTAAGATTTCTTTGCAAACACATCCCTGACAGCCATCGTTCCGCTGCTTTTGTTGACTCCTCTGACTACAAAAGCTAATGACTCAGTGGGACATATTTGCCTATTTGTACATAAATAAGCACCCTGTCTCCTTTGCCTTCTCCTTTGGAAAAGGCCAAGGTGTCTCCATCCACCAAGAGAACAATGCATTTTTTCTTCCATTTTGTAAGCCCTTTGAAGTTGGAACTGAAGAGTCAAGCTGTGATGACAAGCCAAGAGCTAGATTGGCTAAGCTACTGTTCCGTTGTCCAACCCTATTGAAAATCTCCACCATAAATACATCAAGCAACTCACAGGAATGATTGGGCCACCCTTCCGTGTGCATATTTTATGAGGACTGATGTAGGGTTTCCTATTATCATTTTCTGCATGTGTTGGTTATCTTAGCATTGCAGATGAGGAGCTATGGAGTCAGCTATTGCCAAGGAACTGATGCTGCATGCAATTAAAAAAAAATGTGGGAGGGGAAAAAAAGAAGTTTAAAGGAAACAAGATATAAATCTAAAACTGAGACTTGATGGTGACTTGTCATGCAGTATGAGTTGAATGGGAAAACAAATACGAATGGAAGGCAAAAATGCAGAATATAATTCTGTCATTATGTAGAATGATTTCCAGTTGCCATTGTACAAAGAAGAGCAGTGGAGACAGGTAGAAATTATCTATTTTCAGGACTCAATTATTGTTGTCCAGTTCAAAATATAAAATCATATTTTACTAAAACTTTGCATTGTACAAAATAAATGTTTAGTGTTTCAGGCCAACTATCCAATCATGATTGCAGAACTACTTCCAGAAAGGGGTTTGGACTGATTACCTTGTTTTTCCTTCCATCTCAGGTTAAAAACAAATCACCAGGACTGTTCATTCAAGGCACTAATGGAAATTATTAGGTGCATCTACCACAACATTCAAATATGTGTCAAGCACAAGTTTGCCATTCTATAATCTGACTCTTATCTTACATAAGTCAGCTAGTTTGCACTGACATATACTGTAAATATATGTTCTTGGTTGTGAAAATTCAGAGATTAGGCATACATAAACAGGGGTGTTCTCAGGGGATGGGTACAGTGTCAAATTGTATAGTTATAGCTATCATGAAAAATGAGGGCTGTTGACTTTCTCTTTCCATCATTCCTTTTTTCCTTGCTTCTTCAGTTTTTCAATTAACAAACTGTTTGACCATTCATTCCAATCTACGAATAAATAAGGTGATGAATATTAAAATAATGCTTTTATTTTTATTTATTAGATTGATTTCTTACACCCTAAAATTACTTACAAAGCAATCAGTAAAATAATATAACATTCCAAACAAAACAAACAAACATATTATTATTGGAATAGTGAAATTGAATTATGAGTCAGGATAATGCCTTAAAATGCTGAAATCAATCAGCAGTAATTCTTCTAATTTAATAACATAAAATCCAAAATTATACTTTCTCCTATTTTAAAAAATGGGGAGTGGGACTGGTCTAAAGGCCATCAGAAGTTGATCCATTCAAGGCTCCCTTTCTCTTTTAATAGTACTAGTTTGGGGCATGAAGTGTCATAGAACCAGATAAACTCAAACTGAAACATACTCACTTATGGAACAAACTGCACAGTATTCCTTATTTATCAAATTTAGTTTAAAAAACACTGTTTTTAAAAGCCAAATTGGGCAATTCAAGTTGGAACCATCAGAGCTGTCTGTTCACACATGGAGAATCTAATCGTATGCAGCAGGATTAATTTCACTAGGACTATACCAGATATAAATAAAATAAGAAGTGAGTTCCTCCCTTTTCTGCATATCCTGGTCACAATTCTGTTTACCATTGCCCCATAGCAAGGATTTAAAAAGTGAGAGAGACAAGGCATCTGATTTTGTCTGGTGTTATTCCAGATATAAAAACCCAAAAAAGTAATTTAGTATGCTTGTGCCTTTCTCAAAATAAATATTTAAATGTCTGCTTTAAATTTATCCTCCTTTATTTGCGGAACAGATGGTTGAATCATGTGTACCTACAGTTTGTGTAGGTATTTGACTTTCCAAGAAAATGATTAGGAGCAAGATTCCTGAAGGGACTCTCTGAAGCTCCTGCCTATATCTTGCTGTTCCTCAGAAGAAGCCACTGTGGGAAACATGGCTAGCAGTATGCCCATGTCATCACTGTAATTTGACCACAATGACAGCTAATAACAGTTTTAACGTCAGAGTTTGTAGCCATTACAGCTGGCAGTGGTAGAATGCTCAGTAAGATCATCTTTTCCGCAATCACTCATTCCAAAAGTGGACTATGCCTTTCCTTGACATAAGGCATTTAGAAGCAAAACAGCTCTGACAAACTGAATGTTCCCAATAAAGCTGCCAATTGCACAGGAAGCTGCAAAAAGGCAAGCCTGCAAAGAAGGAAAAGGATTTGCCTTTGCATCTTTTCAAATCAGATTCTTGCGCTGCCTTGTTCACTTCCACAACATACAAGGAGGCCTCACCAGGAGACTTATATCAGTCTGGATGCAAAGCGATATAATATAACTGATGTTATATTGATGTCATTTCCAAGACATTCTAAGAGGTACACATAGAAGATTATTATGGAAAGAACCATTATTGTAGGAAGTATACTGGTCTCTCCGTTTCTTTCCTCCCTCCCTCCCCTCTCTCCTCCTCTATCTCTTTCTCTTTGCATCTGTATAAGGTTGATTAAGATAACTGACAAGTCATTCTGTCTTGAAATTTGGGACATCTACCCATAATGATTACTTTCAGAAAAAGGGTCATTTTCCTTCCAGCCTCCAAAGATTAAAAAAAAAACAACCTTGAGCCTGCGAGACTTGGCTGAATTCTTGAAATTCCAAGTAACTGTCAGAAACTTCTTCCATTTAAAAACTACTGCTAGGTAAAGGAATTGAGCATGCGGACCCTAATTATTTGTAATCCTAGTGTTTTAAGCTGAAAACTATACTTAAGGAAGGAGTTTCATCCTATTATCAAGCTGCTGAACTAATTGTTTGACTGCAAAAAGAAGTAGAAGAAAAAGAAAAGAAAAGGGAAGGTAAATAGTAGCAATCTCACGATACTGGATTGTATCCAGATATGTCCATCTAAGAGACAGAATTCCTAGAACAGGGGTGTCAAACTCGCAGCCTGAGGACTGAATGCGTCACGTGCTGGCCCCACCCCCACCTGGTTTAGTGAAGGGGGAAAAAGTCCTGATATGTCATATGACATCGCCATGACGACACAAGTTTGACACTCCTGTCCTAGAAGATCACCACTCTGTATAGGTTTCCAATGTTCTGAATAAGATTACTTGGAGAAGACAATGAAGCCCTTAGTGTAAACTGACCCAACAAGTAGCAATGAAAAAGCTCTGGGTCAGAGATGGGAAACCTTTGCTGAGCTGTCCCATCAAACATGGTCAATGATGGAAGATGTTGGGGGTTATACCGCAGCAACATCTGCAGGACTGCTGGTTGCCTATCTGGCTTTAAGATAAGTCATAGAAATACAAAATATGCCAATAATGATCCTACCAACAATTAGTGGAATATTTTAAGAAAAATATTTTTTTCTAAATTCTTCTTGTTTTAAGCAATATAGTCTTTTGCAGAAAATCTGTTTATGTATTCCCACTTTAGATGGCATCAATGGAATCCGAATAGTCAAAACTTTAAGACAATTCTGGCATTATTTTTTTAATTATACTTTTAAATACATATGAAATAAATTAGCCATTCATAAGCTAGCAGAACTCAGTCAGCCAGGAAAAATTATCAGTTAAGCTATGAAAAAAGGGACCCAAGTAATTAAACATTAAAATTAGTATATTTGAATGCCAAACAAAATAGGGATTTGAGAACACAGTGAATGTAAAAATAAATGCTTTTCTTTGCCAGTCTTTGAAAAGGACATCAGTACCGAAGGATACTGGCAGATCATCGGCAAAGGTTATATTTAATTTGAAGCTACTTAATGTGGAGATGAATAGCTAAAATTCAAAGACACTTACAAAAAAAACAAAACAGATTATGAGTGGAATGGTCTTTAAATAACCTTTTCTTCATATTCAGATTTTGTTTAGACTTATTGCTTTTGTATTTTTAATTTTTTTTAACAATAATAACAATGTGTCTACTATAAAATTACCCCTACCAAACAAGTACTCTATTACCAAATTAACAACCCAACCTCCCACAAGACAAGCTGTGTAAGAACACTATTTAGATGAGTACAAACACCCTGCGACAACTCTGAACTTCAGAAAAAAGGAAACAGTTGGCCTATATAACCTCTTCTGACAAAATTGATAGCCACTCAACTTCATGAAAAAGTGCCTGACCATTCAACCCAATATGGCAAAACTAACACAATCTGTGAAAAGAATAATATTGCTATACATCAAAAACATCTCAGAACCTACAACCAAACTGTTATAACTACATGTATCACCACAGCACACAAATCAACTAAAGCCCCCCCACAAACATCCTAAGTAAATCCAAAGACCTAGCAGCCCCAGAAGAAAAAAACAGGAGTCATATAGTGTAAGGACTGTAACAGCCGTTAGGACAAACAGGCGAAGACTAGCAAAGTACATTCATATTCATCAACTAGCAGTCAGAAGACCTGATGAAAACTCCTTAATTTCACAACTTATGGACAGGCTTAACTATAGTTCCAAGTGGGAAACTGTGAGCATCCTAGGCCAAGCCAAGTCCAAAAATGTTAGAGAGTTTCTGGAAGTCTGGCACTTGGACAAATTGGCCATTAACAAGCACATAGAGATAAACAACATCTACATACTAGTCAAAAAAGAAAATCAAAAAAATCAAAAAGAAACAAGAAGACCAGAACTCCTCACCAGCAATCAACACCCAGATGTAACCCCAAGATTCCCATTTAGACCCACTATAAAGAATAAACAATACTTCAATCAAGAAACTATCAACACAGACAACCAAGCTAACAGTATACAACAGCCCAATCAAGGAACCACCAATACCACTCCTATCAACACTGATAGGACAATCCACTAGATTATAAAATGAAAACAAACCCCACTTCCTACTTGCACTGATGATGTTATCTAGTTTGGTAATGAAACATCTGTAAGAAAACAATCAAGCTTAGAGAGCACCATGTATGCTACTGTTCAGCCTTGAGCTACAAATTTTCTCTTCTATCAGTAGTGTAAATCAGTAGTGTTTAGTTTTCTACATACAGTTGATCCTGTTTTTCAAATGTAAACATATGGTAGGACATTCCCAAATATGTTCTCTTGGAGCTGTGGCTGTGATACAAAGGTTATATGCCTAGAGTTTGTGTATACAGGATTTGGTCAAATGTTTTGTTATTGCAATATGTCCTACAAGTGCTAGTTATCAATAGTTTTAGGTAAAGTAGATGTGTGTAAACAAGGGAAGGATTATTTTTTGAGGGCAGCTTGTAGCACTGAGTTGCTTTTTGTTGGAAACTTTACATACCAAGAAGTAACATTCTGTTGTTTTTTCTTCTGGACCTGTTTTATAACAGATTATAAACCCATATGAGCGTTTGTGCTCCTGTTAATCTGTTTGCATTTTAATTTTGTGTTTACTGTAGTATGAAGGAACCTGAATTAAATTCCTTTTGTGTGTCCCTATTGGCAGGATCCAAAGAGATACAGCTATATTACAGAACTTGACTACATACAATGAAAACATTTAATTGTGTAGAAACCAAATGGTTTTCATGTAAGATGGAACTTATATACACAGTTTATATTTTTCCAATTTTTGGAGAAAGCATCTTTCTTTCACCTTTTTATTAATTTGATCCTAGACCACAGAAAAAAGCAAATGGTTGAATAAAATTCACCCTATGTTATGTGCTAAACTTTCAAAGCAACATTTGGTTTGACCATTGCTGCTTTCATGACCATTTCAGACAATTCATACAAAAGAATATCATTCACACACGCAAACACAGACACCAATGGAAGTCTGTAAAGGATCAGAAGATTCTGACTGCATTGTTTCCATATCACAGGAATCACTTTTCAGGAACCATTATGAGAAGCCAATGAAGATGCCAATCTCAAAAGGAGAATCCAGGATATAGTGATAGAAATTTTAGCAGGACTGGATCTTATAAGTGTAATTTAGTTAGTTTACTTTATTGTCATTGCACCTCCTGCAATGAAATCAAACACCACCTTCAGTGCACATCATGACCATGACCATGAAAATAAACACAAGCACACATCCTTCACCCTTCACACATTGAACCAGAAACCCCCGACACCACACCAACATTGCACTATACAGCAGAATTCAAAAGAGCTTGTCATGCCCCTGGGGGAGACTGACTATGACCACTGAAAGTGTGGCTCCAGATGGTAGTGGAGGAGGCTGGGGAAGGGCAGAGGCCGGATCCATCCTAGGGCATGCAGGGAGGAGAAGATCAGGGAAAAGTGTGGTCTACTTGGGAGGAGAGGGCCATGATCCTCCTCATGGGTTGTAGCTGTGAACTCTGTATAAGAATCTACAAATGCATGTCACAGACGCTGAAATCAAATTAGTGTTTTTTGTTTGGATGAGGTTTCTCTTTGTTGGCGTTCTTCCCATGGACTCTTCCCATGGACTCTACTCAGTTATCTCCCTGGAATGTATGATTGGTTATCTTGGTTTGCCTTGGAACTCTCGCCAATGTGGTTTGTTTTGGTTTCCTTTCTGCTTCCTTATTGACTGTTTGAATTTAAACTGTGACTAATAAAACAGAGAAGTTAAGTTGAAGGCATTGCAAGTCCTTGAGCCATGTTTTATGTTTTTTGTTATTTTTGAGAGACTACGGGTCATCACATTTTGACTTCAGCCACCCCTTCAACATATTTCTTGTTCAACTTGCTTTTTGTGGGTGACCATGGATCAGCTCAGAGCAGAGATCACCCAGTTAAGCCAGCAAGTGGCTCTTTTGACTGCATAGGTGGCACAAATGCAAGCTGCCAGGCCACGCTGAAAATGCCCAGCGGCAGTGCCAGATAAATTTGATGGTTCGCTGGCCCAATTTCCAGCATTTTTTGGGCAGTACCAGCTTTACATGAGCCTTTGGCCTGAGGACTTTCCCGCTGACCAGGATAAGGTGGGTTTTTTGATTAGTTTGTTGTCAGGCTCTGCAGCATGGGCGATGCCTCTGTTGACCCAGCCCAACCAGAAGTTGGACAATTATGCCGAGTTTTGCCATCCATTTCAGGCCATGTTTGAGGACCCTGTTCGAAGCCAAACAGCAAACAGACGTTTGAGAAAGTTGAAGCATGGGGTGTGGCTCACTCATGGATTATATTGCTAGTTTTTGGATGGTTGACCAGGATGTACAATGGAATGAGGCAGCACTATTAGACCAGTTTCAGGAGGGTTTGTCATCGGAGCTCCTGGATGAGTTGGTGCACACTGAATGCCCTCGCACTCTTCAGGAACTCATGCATCTGTGTCTTCGTATCGATGCTAGGCTTCAGCAGCGATAGATGCAACAACGGACAGAGACTGTATCTGTTTCCATCAAGACGGTGCCCCTGGTGGAAGTGCCTTTGGAAGAGCCCATGCAATTGGGGGCTGCCCGCCCTTGCCTCACCCAAGTAGAAAAGGATAGGCATCATTGTGATGGGTTATGCCTCTATTGTGGCAATCGAGGCAATTTTGTGGCCAAGTCTCCTGTTAAGACATCTACAGTAATGACATCAGTGGTGGTGGGAAACGAGTATCGCCTTGCTTATGGGTGTCTGTAGATTGGGTTTCAAAGTCCCTAGGCCAACCATCCTTACCACCTTTGACATCTTCGACAACTCCACCACAGTTGTCATTGGTGAAGCATCTTGTGCTGACAGCAAGTGTATTTCTGCCTGGTGTGGGAGTGATGGAGTCTTGGTCCAAGACTTAGTTGAGTCAGGGGCCACAGCCAATTTCATGGATTGTCATTTTGTCGAGCAGCGGTTCATTCCTCAGCAACCAGTGTCCCCACCAGTAATGGTGTAAATGATTGATGGTCAGCCCCTTTGTTCGGGACCTGTGGTTGCTGCAACCAAACCCCTTTGCATGCATATTGGGCAGCATGTGGAGGAAGCTGTGTTCTACGTTGCTGCAGTGCCTCATTTTCCGGTGGTGCTGGGTTTGGAGTGGTTACAGGCACATGATCCACAGATTGTCTGGTCATCGGGAGCTGTGCAGTTCCTTGATAAGAAGTGTGCTAACCATTGCTTGTGCTTTTTTGCAGGGAGTGTGGCTACGCCTGTGGACCTGGATCTACCTGCGGAGTTGGTGGACTTTGCTGACATGTTTGGGGAGAAGGAGGTGAATCAGTTGCCTCTGCATCAGTCGTATGACTGTCCAATCGACTTGTTGCCCGATGCAACATTGCCAGTGAATCAGATATGCTCCCTGTCGGAACTGGAATTGGCCGCGTTGCGGGATTTTATTGACAAGAACCTCCGCAAAGAGTTCATCCAATCTTCTACCTCCCCATTGGCTGCACCGGTGCTTTTTGTAAAAAAGAAATCAGGGGAGCTATGTCTGTGCTGTGTTTACCGCAAGTTGAATGCAAACACAATGAGGAATCGGTACCCGCTTCCCCTCATCCCTGAACTGATTGAGCGGCTTCGTCAACCTAAGATCTTCACGAAGTTGGACTTGCGTGGGGCCTACAACCTGGTTCACATGCATGCAGGGGATGAGTGGAAGACAGCTTTCTGGACGAGGTATGGTCATTTTGAGTGATGCCTTTTGGATTAAACAATACCCCAGCTGTGTTCATGCATGTCATGCACGATGTTTTCTGTGATTTGTTGGATCAATTTGTGGTCATTTATCTAGATGACATTTTAATTTACTTGGACTCCCCGCAGGAACACTGGCAACATGTGCGGCTGGTATTGCAATGTTTGCATGATAATCACCAATTTGCTAAGCGTGAGAAGTGTCAGTTTGCACAAACCATGATTGACTTCTTGGGTCATCGTATTTCACCTGCCGGGGTGGAAATGGACCCAGAAAAAGTTGAGTCATTACAGGCGTGGGAACCTCCACAGTGGGTTAAGGATGTGCAATATCTGTTGGGGTTCGCAAACTTTGCTGCCTTGACTGCTCCCCTTTCTAATCTGCTCAAGAAGGGGGAGAAGTTCCATTGGGGTGCTGAGGAGCAGGCAGCTTTCGAAGTGTTGAAAGTCGCCTTTGCTTCTGAGCCTATCCTCAAACACCCTGATCCAGGCCAGCCATTTGTGGTGGAAACAGATGCTTCCGATGTGGCTGTTGGTGTGGTGCTCCTCCAGGCTTATGCTCCCGCAGGCACTTTGTTCCCATGCACTTATTATTCCCAGAAGATGTTGGCTCCAGATCGCAACTATATGATTGCAGCACCACCTGGAGGGGGCTCGTCACCAAATCGAGGTTCAGACAGATCATCACAATTTGGAACACCTATGTACAGCTCGGACATTGAACCAGCATCAGGTGAGATGGTCCTTATTCTTTGCTTGATTTGATTTTTGGATGATCTATGTTCTGAGTGAAGGGAATAAATGTGCTGACGCCCTGTCTCAGAAGCCCGAGTATACCCAAAGGGAGGATAAAATCTTGCTCCAGACGGTGATTCCATTGGAGCGGTTTGCGGCCACTGAGGAACCTGTGGACCTCTGAGTGAGGATTCAGGAGGCGCAGCAGCAGGACCCATTTGTGGCAATTCGACATTGAGTATTGGATGAGAATTGGAGACCTGTTGTGGGGACCTGTTGTGGTTCCATGTTCGCATTTATGTGCCTGGAGGTCCTCTTTGTGGCCTTATCCTATGTCAATGTCATGATAGTCTGGCAGCAGGACATTTTGGGGTTTTAAAACACTGCACCTCATCTCTAGGACATTTTGGTGGCTGAGACTTAAACATGATGTGTCGGAATATGTGGCGTCCTGTGGGATCTGTTGACAAGCCAAGTATGCTCCTGGTGCACCCCCTGGTCTCTTGCAGCCCTTGCCCATACCAGAACAACCTTGGGGAGCAGTTTCATTGGACTTCATCACTGAGTTGCCACCATCAAAGGGTACTACAACTATTTTGGTGGTAGTGGATATGTTGACTAAAATGGCCCACTTTATTCCATGTGCGGGTCTTCCGACGGCCAAGATAACGGTTCAATTATTTATCTCCAATGTATTCTGGTTGCATTGGGTTACCAGATCACATAGTATCAGATTGGGGAGTACAATTTACGGCACGCTTCTGACAGACCCTACTCACAAAACTGCAGGTTCAGGCATGTCTGTCATCCACCCATCAACCCAAAACTGATGGGGGGATAGAGAGTGTGAATGCTATTTTGGAGCAGTACCTCCGTTGTTTCAGCAACACTCAACAAAACAATTGGGTGGAAGTACTGCCGGTGGCAGAATTCACTTATAACAATGCTCAACATGCATCCACCTGTGTGTCCCCGTTTCTTTGCTAACTATGGTTTTCATCCACGACTTTTTCCTTTAGCCTCATCTGATTCCCCAGTTCCGGCTGTGGATATGTTCTTGCAAGAGTTAAAAGCCATGCATCACATGGTCCATGATCAACTAGAGAGAGCCAAGGAGGACTACAAATGCTTTGCAGACCGACATCGTCGTGATGTTCCACCTTTAGCGGTAGGCAATCGGGTTTGGGTCTCTACTCAATACTTACCAATGATGCGGCCATCGAAAAAGCTTGATCATTGTTACTTGGAACCTTTTCCAGTCGAGGCAATGATCAATCCTGTGGCTTTTCGCCTCTCCCTGCTACGGACCATGCGTATCCATCCTATTTTTCATCATTCCCTGTTATTTCCTTGTACTGGCTGACAGCCTGCATAGACCAGCCCCACCATTGCCAGGCCCAGTACCCACTCAGGGAGAGGCGGAGTATGAGGTGGATAGCATCCAAGATTCATGCCAGTTGCAGGGCCGATTTCAGTATTTGATGGCATGAAAAGTTTATGGACCAGAGGACTTCACCTGGGTGGATGCCACTGATGTTCATGCTCCTCATTTGGTCCATGACTTCCATGCTCGGTTTCCTCAATGTCTTTGTCCTCCTGGTCCTGGGGGAGGGAGCCCTGCTGGGGGGGGGGGGATAGTGTCATGCCCCTGGTGGAGACTGACTCTGAGGAAGAGGAAGAGGAGGAACATCCAACAGGGAATGAAAGTGTGGCTCCAGAGGTGGTGGAGGAGGCTGGGGAAGGGCAGAGGCCAGATGAGCAAGCAGAGGAGGATCCAGGCCCATCCCCTATCCATCCTAGGGCAGGCAGGGAAGAGAGGATCAGGGAAAAGCGTGGTCTACTTAGGAGGAGAGGGCCATGACCATCATCATGGGTTGCAGCTGTGAACTCTATAAGAATCTGCAAATGCATTTCACAGATGCTGAAGTCAAATTAGTGTTTTTTGTTTGGATGAGGTTTCTCTTTGTTGGCGTTCTTCCCATGGACTCTACTCAGTAATTTCCCTGAAATGTGTGATTGGTTATCTTGGTTTGCCTTGGAACTCTCGCCAATGTGGTTTGTTTTGGTTTCCTTTTTGCTTCCTTATTGACTGTTTGAATTTAAACTGTGACTAATAAAACAGAGAAGTTAAGCTGAAGGGATTGCAAGCCCTTGAGTCATGTTTTATGTTTTTTGTTATTTTTGAGAGACTACGGGTCATCACAGAGCTACTGCCCTGGGATAGAAGCTGTTTTTTAGCCTATTTGTCCTTGTTTTTATTATTCTGTACTGTCTGCCAGATGGTAATAGTTCAAAAAAAGGGTTCCCAGAATGAGATGGATCTTTGAGAATGTTTTGAACTTTCTTAAAGCAGCAGGAGCTATAAAGCTCTTCCAAAGAGGGGTGAGGGCAACCTTCTGGGCAATGACATTAATGTCTGGAGTGCTTTCCTATCTGCCACTGTGCAATTGGCAAACCATACAGAGGTGCAGTATGTAAAAATGCTTTTATGGTGCAGCGGTAGAAGGTCACCGGCAGTTTCTCATTCAGTTGTTGTTTTAAGTTTTGTTGTTTTAAGAGCAGGATATGCAGTTCAATGTGAGGTATTGTTCTCATTTTTTTTCCATTTATAACATTTTTATAAAGGTATTTTTACATTATTAGAAATCTTCATGACAAACAGTCACCACCTTTTATAAAAATGGAAACTAGCCCTCAACTTACAACCACAATTAGGATTGGAACTTCCATTGCTAAGTGATATGGTTATTAAGTGAATCATCACATGATCATGCCAAAAAGAAACAGAATTACAGAATAACAGACTTGGAAGGGAGTTGGAAGAAGGAAGGAAGGAAGGAAAGAAGGAAGGAAGGAAGAAGGAAGGAAGGAAGGAAGGAAGGAAGGAAGGAAGGAAGGAAGGAAGGAAGGAAGGAAGGAAGGAAGGAAGGAAGGAAGGAAGGAAGGAAGATCATTTTAAGGAACTTTTTTTTTACTTTAGTATGCAATTTGTAGAAAAGTTGCATTATTTTTAAATAGTACTTGATACAAATAACCTACAGCATTCTGCAATAAGATAGAGGGGTTTTTCCACTATTGTTCTAATTAAATGTTGGCTTTATTTTTAAATTTTATTTCTTCTGTGATGTTTGCAGTATTCATTTCTGAAATAGGAATAAAGGCTGTGAAGTTATTTTTGAAACAAACAAATTAGAATAAATTTAACAGTCTGATTTCCCTCCCACTTTCCCCCTTATTGGAATGTCTTCAGAAGTTAAAAATCAAATGGAATTTCCCCCAAAGTGGAAATTCTAATTTATCGCAGAAGTGAAGGTCTTTTTCTGTGATTTCTTCCCATTTAATTGAGTTTAGGATTTTGTACTTCCCTCTCAAACAAAGTGTTAAATCTTCTGCTCTGAGCTTGGCAATCTTCTGTAGGCATGAAGGTCATTTATTTTAATTAAATAGAATTCTTTTTTTTACACTTGCTTGAAAATGAGGATTAGTCTCAACAAGTTTCATTAAATAAACAGAGCAAATTAACATTTATAATACATCTTCATCCCAATCTGAATTGGTCTCATCAAAAGCCTATTAGCTGGCAGGCAGGGAGCTTCCTAGATGAGATGCAGTAAAAGATATGCTGGGATGCACACAGAACTTTTCATGTGTTGAATAAAGGATGGTGAAGAATGCCTACTTCCCTTGCTCTCACCTCCTGAAATCTGAATGTCAATAGGTTGATCAAGCTAAAAAACAATGTTTCAGAAAAATGATTTCTAAAACAAAGGTGTCTTAATAAATTGACAGATTCAAAAACAAAGGGACTGTTTTGTGATTTAGATGCAGTACAGTCTTTTCCCTTTTAGTCCTCTCTGGTGAATTAAAGTCCGGTGGAAAGGACTATCCCTGCAGATTGTGAAGTACAATCCCAATTGGCATATTCTATTTTAATCTGGATGCTTTAATCAGGGGTTCCTAAACTTTTTGCCACCATAACTCCTTTTAGTGTAATCTTAATGTGCACATCTCTTCTAAAAATCCAAATACCAAAATGAACACTTGAAACTGGTATTTTGGAAAATGTGGATTGATTGTAACTACCACAAGCTTCTCCATTTCGGCACTTCCGGTATTTCCTGAAGGCCCATTTTTCAGCCTCCCAAGGCTGCAGAGGCTTCCCTCGAGCCTCTTCTGATTCTGATTCTGTCTGCCGCTTCCTGTAATGAAGTTAAAACCTCACAGTTGGGAAATCTCAATCTAATCTAACACATGTGAAAATATATAGGAGCAGTTCTCATATTAATTGGGTAGCATCCAAATGGCATTAAAATTAATCTTCTTCTATAGCAATGATGGCGAACTTTTTTGTTGTGGTGTGCCAAAAGTGCATGTATGCATGATAGCTGGCACCCACAATGGAATGCCCCTGCCCCCATACGCATGCGTGTGCAACACCTTCACCCTGCCCCCTTACCTGCACTGTGCATGTGTGCGCCTTCCAGATCATTTTCAGTCCATTTGAGGCTGTTTTTGTCCTCCCAAGGTTCGAGGGAAGCCTCTGCAACCTTGGGAGGCCAAAAAACGGGCCTTCCGGAGATATTGGAAGTGCCCATTTTCAGCCTCCAGAGGGCCTCTGGAGCTCGGGGGAAGCTCTTTTCACCCTCCTGGAGGCTTGAGAGAAGCCTCTGGAGCTCTGGAGGCTGAAAACGGGTCCATTTCGGCACTTCCGGTATTTCCTGAAGGCCCATTTTTCAGCCTCCCAAGGCTGCAGAGGCTTCCCTCGAGCCTTGGGAGGGCGAAAAAGGCCTCAAACAGCTGAAAATCAGCTGGGAGTCATGCCTGCACAAATGGCTCTGCATACCACCTGTGGCATGTGTGCCATACGTTCACCATCACAGTTCTATAGGTTCTGTCTTGGACTTTGTACCTTTTTATAAGGAGGATGCTGATTTTTATAGGGAAGCCTCCTGTGAACAGTCCTCTCCCATGTGACTGAGAGGCTTAAGTGTTCTTCCAACCACTTGGGAACTACTCATCGATAAGAGCATTAAAGATAATTGTGCATTAAGCACCTAAACACATCCTATATTCAGATAATAGTGCTGCTTTCTTTTTTTTTTAATGCTTGGCAGTTATGCCAGAAATATTCTGGTCAGCAGAAAGCAAAGCAATTGAGATTTAAATGCAGATGAGCAGACTGGAATGTGGAAAGTACTGCAGGTGTGTGCAAGCAGCAATTCTGACCAGTTTCTTTGCCAAGATGCAGTAATGGTCAGTGGGAAGAGGGACGCTCTTTATGTACCAATGTATTTCCCTCCAATCTGAAGGGGCGGGGGAGGGAAGAAAGCACATTGGTGTTGCTGAGCCATGAAATGTTGTTTCTGGAAGAGGAAACAAGATGCTAACTTTGAATCAGGATTTTACTGATTCTGAGCTTCAGATCTCAAGCTCAAATTCTGGAACTTTCTTCTATTAAGGAATTTTAAAAACCCTTCCCACATGAAACCAGATGGATTTGCAACTGGCTGACAAACTGTACCCAATGAGTAGTCCTTAATGGGTCTAAGTCTATATGGAGGGAAGTAAGCAGTGGGGTGCCATAAGGTTCCGTCTTAGGCCAGTACTCTTCAATATTTTCATTAACAACTTAGATGAGGGAATACAAGGGGAACTTATCAAATTTGCAGATTATACTAAGCTGGCAGCAATAGCTAACACCCAAGAAGACAGGCTCAAGATCCAGATGGATCTTGACAGACTAGAACACTGGGCCATATCTAACAAAATGAAATTCAATGTAGAGAAAACTAAAGCCCTACACTTAGGCAAGAAAAACCAAAAATACACATATAGACTGGGTGAAATGAGACTTAATACCAGTAACTTTGAGATGAATCTTGGAATCTTAGTGGATAACCAGCTAAATATGAGCCGGCAGTGTGCAGCAGCAGCCAAAAAAGCTAATGCAATCCTAAGTTGCATTAACAGAGGGATACAATCAAGATCAAGTAAGATACTAATACCACTCTATAAAGTCTTAGTAAGACCATACCTAGAGTACTGCATCCAGTTTTGGTTACCACACTATAAAAAAAGATGTTGAAACTCTAGAAAAAGTGCACAGAAGAGTAACCATGATGATTAGGAGACTGGAGACTAAAACATATGAAGAATGGTTACAGGAAGTGGGCATGCTAGTCTAGTGAAGAGAAGGACCAGGGGAGACAGTTTTCCAATATTTGAGGGGCTGCCACAGAGAGGAAGGGGTCAAGCTATTTTCTAAAGCACCTGAAGTCCAGACAAGGAATAATGGATAGAAACTGAACAAGGAGAGATATAAGGAGAAACTTTCTGACAGTAAAAGCAATCAATCAATGGAACAGCTTTCTCTTGGAAATTGTGGGAGTGTCATCACCTTCAAGAAGAGATTGGACACCCATCTGTCAGAAATGGTATAGGATCTCCTGCTTGGGCAGGGGATTGGACTAGATCAGTGGTTGCCAACCCCGGCCCAATTTTGGTGGTCCGCAGAGAAATGTCCCCGCCAAAGCACTCCCCCCAAAGCAATCCAGGCTGTGTGGGAACACAAGGCTGTGCTGCCCACATGGCCTGCCTACTTGCTGGCCCCCATCTTTCATCCAAGCACAAACCTTACCTTGAGTAGAGCCACACGAGCTGGAACTAGAAGATAAGACCAATATCAGGGGAGGGAAATCTGCCCCGGGGTGGCTTCTGATATTGGTGGGAAAGTCAGTCCCATATTTCAGAGCTGCAGTAGTCACAAGACTGGCCCTTTGGTCATCCCAGAGCAGCTCTTCCAGTCCATAGCATGCGAGTGCACCCGGCTGGAGACCAGCTTCTCCGGGATGACCAAAGGGTCAGTCCTATGACTACTGAAGCTCTGGAATATGGGACCGACTTTTCCACCAACATCAGCAAGCCACCATCAGTCAAAATTCATATTAGTGATCCACAGGATTTGAAATTATGAGTTTGGTGGTCCCTGAGGTCCAAAAGGTTGGCAACCCCTGGACTAGATGACCTACAAGGTCCCTTCCAACTCTGATTATCTGTTATCTGATTAAAAATCCTTCCCACAGAACTAGAAAAACCCATTGTCTACATCTATCAACATTGCAGAGGGGCGTCTAGATTAACATCCTTTCTTGCATCTCAATGTTCATCGACTCTCCATTAAATTGTCTGGATCCATAGTTTAAAACATTTGGCTACACAGATCCTCATCAAAGGTATGTGGATATTATGCATTTTAGTTACTTGTCAAAGTGTTAGAAAAACAGAAATGCACACACACAAAAATGCCAATAGGAAGATCAATTCCTATAATACTTCACACACAGCTATTTCAGCAAATAACTGTTCACTCATGGCATGGTTAAACATCAGTCTGATAATGTATCCCATTTAGAACACATGACTATTAATTTTTTGTTTTTTCAACGTACATAGTCCACTCTCACTGTTTAATATGATGGCATACTTAAAAAAAAGAGAACACTGATTCAATTTGCAGTCAAAAAGTGTTTGAATGATTTTTTATTTCAGCAAACTCTATTTATGCAACTGGATTTTCACTGTGATTTGCTTACATTATCAGTCCCTCTCAAAGTGGCCTTAAGATACACAACCGGGTTCATTGACACATATTTCTTCAATTGATAAGCTACATTCTGTATCTGCATCACAGCCTATCTCAATGAAATTTAAAAAAAAGAGTGAGTTAAACTATGGGGATTGAGTTTGATGTGTTAAATTAATTGGAAATTTAATTTTAAGTTTTATTCCTAATGATATATGCATTTTAGCTGGCAAAATTGCATATAATTTTAATTTTCTGGAGAATAACCATTTTAAATATTCCCTTTCTCTAAGCTCTCAAGAGTCATTTGATTTGCAACTAGCCGTCTTACTAACACATACATGACAAGGAAGAAAAAGTTGGTGTTATAATTCTTCTAAGAAATCCCTTGATATTAATCTTCTTGATATGAAGCAGATGTAAGCAGCTACTCAATGATACTGAAATTGAAATGAAGGGCAAAAGTCGGATTTTCTTTTGGCTATACCATTTAATTCTTTTCCTGAATTAAATAGATTATTTAGAGAGGGAGAGGGAGAGGACGGTCTGTCAGAATTTAGCCAGTGGGGACATCAGATTATAGCAAGCATCTGTATTATCTGTGTTATATTCTCTCCTGTGGGACAATTTCTGAATCAATGAGCTGCCTAGGAGAAGAAGACATATAGCTGCTGTAGCTTCATTTTTTTTCTTTTCGCAGGGTGTCCTTATTGAAAAAAAAATCTCAATGATATCTACATAAACTACTGTACATTTTCTTCTTTATCCCAATAATGATATAATCAACTGAGACATTCCTTTAAAAAACTTACTCTCAATATTTTGGCTCTGTCTTTTCATCATTCAACTTCTTTCCCCCACCTTCCGTAAAAAATAATTTAAGATCCTGAATCTTTATGGAATTATATACTCACAGTGGAATGGAAACTTTAAAGTTTCCTTAAAGTTAATTCATATTACAGTGGATGAGAAATAAGGAAGGAGACTGCATGTTTTTTGTGCTTTATTTTTATAGGCTGTTGAATGTTTAACTTCAAGTTTTCCAGCCACAATGAGGTGGGGGCGCTGTGTGCGGCCCCTGCACCCCCTTTTGGGTGGCAGAATCCTGGAGGAGGCCCACCAGGCTGAAAACAGGGAGTGGGGAGGCTGCACACACCCACTGTGCCCCGTTTTGGCTTTCAGAGGCACTGTGGGCGGGTCCTTTGCTGTTTCCAGGCTGGCCACACAGCCCAGATTTAAGCACCCTTGAGTTTGACAACCCTGATCTACAGGGCCATCTCCTCCCACAGCAGCAGAAGTGTGCATTAAAAGTTGGACTGAAAACTTTACATTCCAACAATGGCAGAGTAGTAGTAAAATGTAATAGCACCTTTCAAGAGTATTGAGACCACAATGAACTTTATGACTGGATTGGTTGATTGGGTTCCTGTTCTGATGGTTTTCTACTTCTTCCTTGGTTTTGGAAGTTTTTCTAGAAGGTATTAATCCTGGACAACCTGACTCTCTGGCAAAAGAAAATGAGTTTATAACAGCAATTGGCATCATGTGTACTGAATCAACTCCTGAGCAATGGAAACTGTGACTATGGAGAAATTCAGATGGCTAATAGATCAGTGAAGTTCCCATACACTAAGTCCCCATGAGGATGTATGCTAGGTGTACCAACATGCTAATGTGAAAGTTGCTTCCATATGGATCCAACAATCACACCTCTTTTTACCTGCTATAGCTGCCTGCCACATGATAGGGGACAATGGGGCCATTTTGTGATAAGAAGACTCCAGGTTTCTGAAAACTAAAATAATTTCAAATATTTCTAGAACAAGTTTTCCTAAGGTTGTGCTGCATACAATTCAGGCACAAGTGATGTACTATCTTCAACTTCCAGCAATTTTCTTTGCCTCCCACTAGGTGGCAAAGTCCAACAGAGCTACACATTGTTTTCTCTCTCCAGTGCTATCACACTTTCTCATTCTCTCCCTCTTTCATTCTCTCTCTGTCTCTCAGTAATTTTTGAAGAAAATCATTTTTGCTAAAGGACAAACTATTCACCATAATACTTTTCAACATTTTAAGTTCATTATTTCCCAGCTAAAAAAGAGACCTTGAATAAAGAACGAACAACACATTTAGTAATGATGATACTAGCTTTGGGCAAAATTGGCTAGGAAAGCAATTTCCTTTCTTTTTCAAGTTGTCTGGGAAAGAGAGGCCATGTATTTCCCGCTACATCTTGCAGAATAGCGAATCAGTAGCAGTCATAATTCAGGAACAGAAACGTTCTTCTCATTAACTTGCAGAGAATGATAAGGCTGCTGGAAAAGAGAAAATGTAGTGTGATTTTCCTGAAGTAACATTTGACCTTCCAAGGTTCTATAGAGTAAAAAGTTGTATTTGAGAGCATGTTTATGTGTGAGGGTACTCTCTATGCAATTGTCTTTTTTTTTTTAAAGAAACATATTGCAACAAAAATCAAATAGCAGAAAATGCTTGGACCAATCAATTGGATTTATTCCTCATTCCCATAGATGTGGGTTAAAAATATTCAGCAGAAATGCCTGTCAACATAATGTTTTTGTTGTTGTAGTTAATAACTCTTTCTTTTGCTGATCTGAAAATTAACTATGGTATACCTTTGTGGTTTAACAAAGAACAGAGATAGCTATCCATAATGACTCTTGACCAATCTAGCTAAACTCACATTTTCTGTTGTTGGCTTTATGTGTACAATGTAGCTTCTGTTGCCCTAAGCAAGCCATTCCTTGGCTTTTTGTCATATACCAAATGATAATAATGAGGCAGGATATAAAGAAGAAACATATTAAATATTGACATAATTCTTCTAGATAGTGAAATGTGTATATTAGTAAAAGGAAAGAACAGGAAAACAGGTTCATCTGTCGGTTACTCATATGTATCAAGCAGGAAGTTTCATTATAGGTAACTGCATATATCTCACTTGCAACAAACCACAAGCGAACTGCCAGAAACTTAGATGCTTTGGCAAGATAGCTATGAAGATATTTAGCTACTTTAACATAGCATAAGAGGCTGTATTTCAAGTAAGCAATGAATGTTGTACAAGTTATATTTCTGTGTTTTGCTGCTTCTGAAAAGTATATATGTATGTGTGGCTCCATAGGAGATTGTTGAGATGTTGCTTTGGCTATATTGCTCTAAACCTTTGCGCAAATAAAAGCAACTTCTTTTGATTCCAAGGTCTGAGTCTTGTCATTTTCTACAACACAACTGGCTAAAATATGCTGTCTACACTATTTAGTGTATAGTATGAATTCTGATCTTCCAGCTTGCCAGTCCTTCCTGGAGTTGCCAGGGATTAAAATTAGCTTTATCAATTATATATTATTAAAAATAATGACATGGAAAGAATAACATGTGCTTTCTTCTCTGAACCTAGCCATGGAATATTGTATTTTCAACAAGGTGGTAGTAGGGACTGGAGGGGGGGGGGGGGGGGGAACAATTCTAGACAACAGCCATAGCCATGCAATCAAAACCCTGCTTCCCTTTTTCCCATGTGTCACCACAAATATTTAGGACAGTCTTTGATGGCATGGTTGTGGCTGCCATTTTAATTTTTTAAACACAGATAGTCCTCAACTTACAACAGTTCATTTAGTGATTGTTCAACATTACAATAGCACTGAAAAAAGTTACTTATAACCATTTTTCACGCTTATGACCATTGCAGCATCCCCGTGATCATATGATCAAAATTCAGAAGCTTGGCATCTGACTCGTACATATGATGGTTGCAATGTCCTGGTCATATCATCGCCTTTTGCACCCTTTGGATAAGCAAAGCCAATGGGGAAAGCCAGATTCACTTAACAACCATGTTACTAACTTAACAGCTGCAGTGGTTCACCTAACACCTGTGACCAGAAAGGTCATAAAATGGGACAAAACTCACTTAACAAATGTGTCACTTAGCATTAGAAATTTTTGGCTTCGTTGTGGTTTTAAGTCGAGGACTACCTGTATTCCCCTCCCCATGGTACACAGAAAAGGAGTGTTAGGGAAAGAGTTTATAATAACAGGAAGATACGTTGAGTGGAGATCAGGATATCTGTCGCTCAGGAGAAAATGTTCCATGGCCAGCAGACAATCATTAGCACCTTATCTGAGATCACACCATAATATTTGGCAGCCAATTTCAGCAATGCCCTTTAAAACGAAGAAATAAGGTAGACAGGAGAGGGAAAAGCACCTGAAATTTGAAATTTTCTCATTTCTGTCTTTTAACATCTCTTTGATGTGCCCAAACCACCTAAAACATACTGAAAATGTCAGCCTTTCTCTTTAAGGTTGCTTCTCTGTCTCACTGGACAGCTGCTTACTGCCATGTCAGGAAGGCATTTCAATCTATCCTTCATTTTGCTCTCTGACCCCAACCTTTCAATGGAAAGGGCTCATCAGATAATTTATGGTTCAGCATAAGGACTCTAATGAGAGAAGGCAGTTCCACATGGAGGGAAAAGAGCAGCCATGGCAGCAACCAAGTATACCCTGATAGTAACAGTGAAGGAAGCAGGTGCATGAGTTAGCTTTATCCTTTTGTCTGATTTATATTCATTTGTCTTGATGTAAAAATTGTTATTGTAAATCAAGGCTGTCAACTTCCGGCCTATAGGCTGGATGCGTAATGTGCTGGCCAGGCCACGCCCAGTTTAGCGAAAGAGGGAAATGTACCGATACGTCATGTGATGCCACCGTGACAACGTGAGTTTGATACCCTTGTTGTAAATAGTGAAAGATACTATGGTGCAGTTCTATGAGCAAAGCTTTAAAAAAACTCAGGAACATCCTCATGCATTTATGCAAACATCTTCCTCAAGAAACAAACTAATTCTAATCTATAAGTAAAATAAACAGTGCCTCAGCAATGAGAGGGGAGACAATATTGATGGGATAAAGAATCAGGAAATAGAAGAGCAACCTCTTCCTCCATCTGTTTGTCTAAATTATTTATTTCATTTCTCAGAAGGTATCTCTGTTACCACTAGGGCTACTCTAAAACAGAGATGAATTAAACCCTGGGCTGATAAGAAGGAGTAAATTCACTACATGGCTGTCTGCACATACTGTGGGTATAATTTAATAGCAATGCATCAGCAGCTTCTAAAATGGCATCTCACTTAGGCAGAAAAAAAAATGGGGGAGATAGGAAGCCAGAGGTCTGGAAAAGTATGTCAGGGTGCTTTATAGAGCCTCCAAAATCCATAAAACAAAAAAGTATGATGCCAGAAGAAATGGACTGCCTTGGGCTGCCCTCCTTTTCATTTCTGATATTCAGGGTACCTCTTGTAAAAACACATTAGTGCTCAAATGTGAAATATGCACAAAGGAGCAGCTTTATTTCCAGAAGACAGGGGCAATGGTTGCTTTTCCCTGGTGGATCAGGTCTTTCTGATGTTAATCATTTGACTAATGATTAATTGCTCCATCTAATAAACAGATGCCAGGCTAGTAGAAGTGTAGTATGTCATAAGCGGGGCTGTCATTTGGAAGCTACTAACCAAATCACTCTCTATAATCTGGAGTTTCCTAAATTGCACAGGAAACTGCACAAACTGTCTTCAGAGTAAAATTCTGATGAGGCGCAAGAGAGACAAAGGTACAGAATAGGCATTGACAGTTCCTAAATTGCATTATGTTTTCAATTGGGAATGACACACAGATTTTCAAGTCTTGTAGATGAATAGCAGGATATTAACTCATTCAGAAAGATGGCAGGGACAGAAAGCAGAGTAAAGTTGTAAAAAAATGATCTATTGTACTGAGGTTTATTCAGACATCCTCTTCCAAGTAACATAGGACTATCACATATCATTTATTTATTTATTCAATTTCTCAGTCAAGTGACTCTGGGTGCCTTGCAGTTCTAAAACTATAAAAAAGTTAAAACAATAAAAATACAAAGAATAAATATAAATATGTTATATTTATATTTTATATAAATTATATAAATGCATATTATGTATTTATTCATAAAATAAATGTATATAGCTGCCAATCTACCAAAAGGAACACTCCCAGGTAACTTTTTTTTAACATTGATGTTATCAGCTTCTGGGAGTTATATGAGATATAGATGTGTGTGCATAATCTAACCACGAGACCTAGTTTAATATAGTGGTTAAGGCAGACAATGTTGAAAAAGCACTGCGCAATCTAAAACCATCTCTATCTATTAGACCGGATGGAACATGTGCCTACTTCTTAAAAAAGCTATCTACTGCCATAGCCGAACCTCTAAGCATAACCTTTGAAAAATCTTTCAGGACCAGCTCCTTGCCAAAATTATGGTCACAAGCCACAGTCATCCCCATCTTCAAAAAGGGAGACCCCAGCCTAGTTGAAAATTACAGACTAATCTCTTTATGCTGCGTCACCTGTAAAGTCATGGAATCAATTATTAACCAATCCATCATCCTCCACTTAGAAACAACCAATCTACTTTCTAATAAACAAATTGGTTTCAGGAAAAAACTATCATGTAATCTGCAACTCTTACACTGCAAAAACATATGGACTACACAACTTGATCAGGGCAAGCAATAGACACAATCTACAAAGACTTCTGTAAAGCCTTTGATTCAGTGGTACATGACAAACTACTCCTAAAACTAAAATCTTACGGTATCTCTGGACAACTATATAACTGGATAGAAGCATTCTTGTCAAACAGACAACAAATGGTCAAAATTGGGAGCATCCTATCAAATTCTGTACCTGTTAACAGTGGGGTCCCCCAAGGCAGTGTTATAGGACCAACTCTTTTCATGCTCTACATAAATGACCTCTGTGATCATATCAAGAGCAACTGCATTCACTTCACTGATGATGTAAAGCTATTCAACACCACAGACAATACTGCTACCCTTCAAACAGACCTTGACTATGTATCAGAATGGTCAAACAAATGGCAACTTCAAATCTCAACAAATAAATGCTCTGTCCTACATATTGGCAAAAAAAATCAGAAAATAAAATACTGGCTAAATAGTCAAGACCTTGTTGATGATCCCAACTCTGTCAAGGATCTTGGAGTACTCATCTCTAATGATCTAGGTGCTAGAGCCCACTGTAACTACATAGCCAAAAAGGCGTTAAGAGTTGTTAACCTAATCTTATGTAGCTTTTTCTCTGGTAATATTACACTAATAACTAGAGCATACAAAACATTTGCTAGACCAATACTCGAATACACCTCATCAGTCTGGAACCCACATTACGTATCTGATATGAATACAGTTGAGAAAGTCCAGAAATATTTCACAAGAAGAGTTCTCCACTCCTCTACTTGTTGTAAAATACCTTATGCCACCAGACTTGAAATTCTAGACCTAGAAAATCTAGAACTACGCTGCCTTCGTCCGATCTAAGTATAATATATAAAATCATACATTGCAATGTCCTACCTATCAATGAATACTTCAGCTTCATCCATAACAACACAAGAGCAAACAATAGATACAAACTCAAGGTTAATCGTACCAAACTTGATTGCAGGAAATACTACTTCAGCAACAGAGTGGTCAATGTCTGGAATACTCTACCTGACTCTGTGGTTTCTTCCCCAAACCCCAAATACTTTAACCTTAGACTGTCTACTTGACCTCACCCCTTTCCTAAGAGGTCTGTAGGGGTCGTGCATAAGCGCACAAACGTGCCTACCGTCCCTGTTCTATTGTTTATTTTTTTTTCTTATATATATCCATTTCATGTATTCATAACTATGTTTTTACTTATAATTGCTTACTTGTAAGCAATTGACAAAATAAAATAAATAAAAGTGAATTCTAGTCCTATCTAGGCATGGATCCAACTAGCAACTTTGGACTAGTCCCTCTCTCCTAGCTTTAGGAAAGAAGCAATGGCCAGCCATTTAAAAAAATTCCAGAGAACTTCAGGGACTTGTCCAGGCAATTACCAGGAGTCAGCACTGACTTGAAGGCTAAACTAAGCTAAGCTAAACCAAGCTATGGTAAACTAAGCTAAACTAAGCTAAGCTAAGCTAAACTAGTTAAATGTCTCTCTGTAATATTGTTACCCATTTGAGGTAATACCCTACACTTAGATTATAATTAAATTAAAGTAAATTAAAATCTAAGCATGGGGTATTACCTGAATTGGGTAACAATATTACAGAGAAACTTTTTACTATGCCAGCATAGCCTTTCATTTTCTTTACTGAGGGTTTCTGATTTTGTTATTAGAACACAGCTATTTTGATAACTCAAATATAAGAGAAACTAAGAAGCTATGTTAATAGAGGAAAAGGTTTGGTTGTCCTGTATGCTTCCCCGATGATTTTACCAGAAGTAAAGAAAGCCAAAGTTGATCTTTGAAATGCTTTAGCTCCAAAATATGGTGGGAGAAAAGCAACTTTTATAGAGAAAAAGAAAATTGTAACCAGTTCATGATGCATGCAATTTCTGCTAGTTTTGTAGCATCTTTTTAATACCCAGCCATGAAAGAAGAGCTTATGCAAAGCATTCAAAAGGCAGTGATGGGCCAGCAACTTAAAATTGGTCTCCTTGACAACAGCCCACATTACAAATGAGAAAATAATTATTAATGTAGCTCAGCAACTCATCCATTTCTCTACCACAGTCAAATATTTATGGGTAGAGAAAACTGAAGGCTATATTCTGAGGTAAGATGTTATTTGTAAAAAAACAATAACACTATGGTTTTGTGATGAAAAGCTTATATGGGTACCAGCAAAGGAGTATTTATTTGTTTTCTTCTTTTCCCTGCCAGAGAAACATGTTCAAATAGACTAAAATGTTCAATCCTCATTTAAGCAGTATGGCTACAAAAATAGAATAAGGGCCAATAATTAATGATTAAATGGGCATAGAAAATACAAAGCTGTTTTTCCTGGCTCTGAGATGACATCACAGCAGATTCCAGGGCAGATCACTGGTAGAAGCATTTTATAATTCATTCCTAGCTTCAAATATGAAAAGCCTGAATGAAGTCAACTTCCCAAGGAAGTTGTGCATTAATCCACACAAGGCTGTTGTTCTTATTATTTCCTCCTCCTCCTCCTCCTCCTCCTCCTCCTCCTCCTCCTCCTCCTCCTCCTCCTCCTCCTCCTCCTCCTCCTCCTTTGGAATGGATTCTTGATTCTCAGAGACTGTCTGAACAACAACCACAATTATCTTGGCAAGGCTTTCAAAAGTGATTTGCCATTGCCATCTTCCTAGGGCAGAGAGTGATTAGTCTAAGCCCTAAGGTCACCCAATGGGTTTTGCACCTAGAACTCATAGTATCCTCTTTCTAGGCCAGCACTTTATCAACACCAGTAGACCATATAACAGGGATCCAGATTTATCAGCCTAATAATGCCAAAATGTTTATTCTATGTAGTAAAGGATGTATGTAACTCCAAAGCTATGTACATCTAATCAATTCAGAACACCAAGAGATAAAAACAGGTTGTAATTGCCTCAAAGATAAAGTTACTTATGAATCATAGCAATTAGAGAAAACACTCTTATTTGCTTTACAAACTGTTGCATATGTGAAATAGAAATGGTCTAATTGGCTTCACCACTGAGCCAGGATAGATTTAAAAAGGATAAATTTAAAACATCTTCCCAAATGTTGCTAAACAAAAATACAATTAATTTATGGAGAGAATACATAACACCATTTGAATATGTATGGGCAAAAGAATAATGTTTTGATAAATACATTAAAATGAACCAGATCTACACAAGCAAAAGAAGAGTCCATTGTTCATTGAAGCAACCTAATCTTAACAGAGACAGACCAGTAACAGGCTATAGCAGAGCTTCTGTTTCTGCACCAGATAATCATTCTATAGTACTTAGATTTTTATTGACAGGAGGGTGTGAAGTAGATTTGTCTCTGGAACATGTGGATAGTGTTACCAGAACTGGTTTTCAAAGCTCTGCGTAGCAACAAAAATGATACAGAAATAGAATTAATACTTTTTTTCCCAGACAAGATCTCTTAGTCCTAGTGTTTACACCATCCTAAAGATGTTCCGATACTTCCAGTAGCTGACTGGAATCACTGCAAAACACTTCTACCCATATACTACACATAAAAAAACAGCCTTTTCCAGCTACTAGAAATATTACAGGAACACTCAGGTAAAGGAAACAAAACATCACCACAATTTTATTTTCAGAAGTGGGGAGGCCACATTGTGTCACAAAGCAACTTCAGTGGAGTACCTTGTTAGGAACTTTAATTGAAGCAAAACATTTATTTTAAACTTGTTACCTGCTACCTCAGAATTTACAAGAGTTTGCAGGACTCTTAATGAGACTGGTATGTTGATAGTATCATGGGAACATACACCAATGACTCGTTATATCTTCCAATATCTTCAAGCTTCATTGCACCTTAATAACTAGTTTGAGGTTAGATTTTACATCCCCACAGCATTACATGGAATGAAGCTGGAAGATACTATAAGTCAGCTGTAGAGAAATGGCCGTTTTTGTGAGCGGCATACATTTTAACCTATTCTCTCCAGTGATCTCATTAGGGCACTAGTAAGAAAGAGAAAAGAAGATGGCATTTGAATGGCTGTTTGATGAGACCAGGCATTACATGCTTTTATTTATTCAATTTCTCCATATCTTTTTACTCAAATGGATTTATAGGGCCCTTTTTCCTGAGGCTATGACTCTCCCTCTTGGCAAAGTGAGACCCTTGGTGATGGTAAGGGCTGAATGAAGAGAGCTTGCTGTGGAAATATCAAGTTACTCCTGGTAGTTTACTGTGGGTCTTAATTCATATTTTCTTTGTGCTTCAATAGAAAATAGCAAGAGATGAGGATGGAGTTCCAGGGGAACTGACATTCTGACATGGGACAGGTATTCTGTTATTGATTCTTTCATTGGCCAGGTGCAGGTGTTCTAATGACTCCATTATTCATAGACTTCTGAACAAAATAAAGAATATGAAAGTATTTAAATGTTAATTTTATTTTAAATATGCCCCATTATAATTTTCCTTTTAATGCGCCCCATTCTAACTTTCCTTTAATACAAGAACTCCCAAAGTTATCTATATTTATAATAAATGTAAACCTTATATAATGCCCAATAGTTGCCAAAAATAATTATATCATATGGATCTAGTAACTTAAGCCCACATAGTGTAGTGATCCATGCCAGTATATCACAAAGGGTGATTTATATTCTTCCAATATCTAATGGCAGGGAAAGTTTTATAGTATCTTCTTATAGATGTTGCAACATTCCATTTTAGACTTTATATGTTGAGAAAGTAATTCCAATTATTAAACCATACTATATTTTTAAAAAGAAAAACATGTAGCATACATAATTGACTGGTTATTTATGTCAGAATTCCCTTTTCTATGTCATCTTTGCAAAGAAATTTATCATTTCATAATACAGAAAACTGCAATTTTCCATGAGAAGTCATTAATGAATGGTTATCTATGGCCAGCAAAGTCTTTGTCATTTTTAGATGTGGAATCAGAGTGGGAAGGCGGGGAGAGAGGAATGTCTGTTTTAATTTTACACAGTATTATCAAAGCAAGTTAAATAAGGTTGAAATTGTCAAATATTTTTTAACTTTTAAAAAATCTTGGAGGGTGGGAAATCAGCAACTAAGCATATTAAAAGAAATACATGAATGTCATCTACCAATTGGAAATTGATATATTTTTAAGCTTAGTTAACCAAACCTTGGAGTCTGGAAATACTTTTGATGATAGCCAGATTTGATGAATAAAAATTTGTTAATTTAAGTCAATGAAAACAATATTCTTATTTTCCTGATGTTATGATTTGCAACAACTTTTTATTATACCCCACTGATTATCCTGTCAAATTAATTTCATCTACATGGATTTATTTTTCTTCCTTTCTTCCATAAGTTATGGCTGAAATACCAAGAGGCCAAACATACATTTATATTATATAATTGCAACTGTGATTTTTGTATTAAGTGTATCATGGAAAAAAGTCAAATATGAATTAAATTTTGTGATAATATATTTACTCTTTTTTGATCATTCATCAGTGTTCCTGGTAAACATGGCTTACATTTTTGGAGATCAATTTTAATGCAGTAACAATTTGGGTTTAATTCTGTAGTCACACAATGACATGATCAGTCCAGAAATTCTAAAGAAAACAATAATATTCAATTCCTTTCCCTAAAAAGCAGAAGCTGCAAATATTCTCTAATGGGAATTATGACATACATGATAAATTTAAATTTTGTATTATACAAATTCGGGTGCACACAAGGGAATGTCTTGGATTTTTGAATCAATGGTGCTGTAGTAAAATTGTCATAGCCTATCAGTTTGTATTATTGCAACTTGAATCAATGTGATAAGGCACTATTATGTCTAGGAGTGTTTAGTTTGCTACAGGTTCCTATTTTCTTATTCTGGCCGCTTAAAATATGGCCTGATACATGCAAAAATATCCCCTCGTGCTTAATGATTTTATTGTGATGCATGCTTCAATCAATAATAATTTATTGCCCCAATATTACTCTGCATCAGCTGCTGTACTCACCAGGAGCTCTGAGGTCATTATAAGTTTCCATCAGCAAGGATACTGCACTTATCTTTAAAAGGGCACTTAATCCCTTTCTGCATCTATGGAACAAACATTAATACAACTAATCAACAGAAGCCCATCAGAGAGGATTGCTACTTGAATGGATTTCCCATTCCTCATGCAAGTGCTTCTGGATTGCTAATGATGCTTGTCTCCTGCAAACGGGACAGATGTATGCATGTTGCTGGTTATTTTCTTCCTGGGGACAGCTGTGCACGGCAGGGATCTTTGATGTCCTGTCTTTCACCACTGAATTCAGAGGTTTTTAATGTACATTTCCTTGTGAGAAGGGCTTTAGGATGCTATTATAATTAAGTTGCACCAGAAGCTCCCATGGAGAGAGAACATGGTGAGAGAGATGTGAAGGAGGGTTGGTTGAAACTATGAATTTATTCTTCCAACCTTACATTTGTCACCTCCTGTTTCCATAACAATTTGTACTTTTAAAAAAATCAGTAGATAACCCATATACTGTGTGTGTGTGTGTGTGTATTTCTTGCAATTAATGCAGGCAATCTAGAGAATTTAAAGTTGGGAGACAAAAGAAACTGAACAAAATACAACTGATAAATTTGTTTCTTCCTAATTGAGTGAATTAATGGGCTGATTGCTTTTTTTCCCCATTTCTATTTAATCATGGCATTAGTTAGTCATGTACTGTGTGGATAGAAAACTATGTCTGATAGGTTAGGAATATGAAATTTGACTATGTCAACATTTTCATTGAGGGGGTAATGACATAACCCAAGTGACTCTAAAAACAAATCTTACAACACAGTATCAACAGTAGAGACCTTCAAATTTCTAGGTTCTACTATATCACATGACCTAAAATGGACACCTAACATCAAAAACGTCATCAAAAAAGCACAGTAAAGAATGTTCTTTCTGCGCCAACTCAGAAAGCTCAAAGTGCCCAAAGAGCTGCTGATCCAGTTCTACAGAGGAATTATTGAGTCTATCATCCGCACCTCTATAACTGTCTGGTTTGGTTCTGCAACCCAACAGGACAGACACAGACTTCAGAGGATAATTAGGACTGCAGAAAAAACAATTACCATCCACCTGCCTTCAATCAAGGACCTGTATACTGCACGAGTCAAAAAGAGGGCTGTGAAAATATTTACAGACCCCTCATATCCCGGACATAAACTGTTTCAACTCCTTCCCTCAAAACGACGCTATAGAGCACTGCACACCAAAACAACTAGACACAAGAACAGTTTTTTCCCGAAAGCCATCAGTCTGCTAAACAAATAATTCCCTCAACAATTGTTCAACTATTTACAAAGTGTACACTACTACTACTGTTAATCTTCTCATCACTCCTTATTACCCATCCCCTCCCACTTGTGACTGTAACTTTGTTGCTTGTATCCTCTGTTTCCTAGTATGATTTGATGTTGATTGTACCCTATGCCTATCATTAAGTGTTGTACATTATGATTCTTGATTCTTAACGAATGTTCCTTCTTTATGTATACTGAGAGTATTTACACCAAGACAAATTCCTTGTGTGTCCAATCACACTTGGCCAATAAAGAATTCTATTCTATTCTATTCTATTCCATTCTATTCTATTCTATTCTATCTTATTAGAGTAATGGGAGACAAAACCACAGATTAGTTACAATAAATACATTCATTTTGATAACATACAAATGGCTCTTAAGTACTGATAGTCCTCAACTTACAATAGTTCATTAGTGACCGGCATTGAAAAAAGTAGCTTATGACCATTTTAGAACTGTTGCAGCACCCCATGTATGAACAAAATTCAGATGTCAGCTTGGAACTGACCCTTATTTATGACACTTGCAATGTCCCGATGTCATGTGATCACCGTTTCTGATCTTCTGACAAACAAAGTCACTTTTTTGGCACTAACGTCCAGCTTGAATTGCTTCTCTGTCTCATCCAACAGAACTAGAAAGAATCTACTCATGTTTACCAATAGGCTGCTTTCTCTCTCTTTTTCAGCTTTCCAGGCAACTCATTATGGTCTTTATTATCATGAGATGATAGGTTGATAGGTGGATGAGTATCAGAAAAGCTCACATTATCCATTCCTTTTCAATGTCAAGAGTATGGAAAAGAAATAATTGTAAAGCAATAAACCCTTGCTAAAATCCATTGTTTCAACTTATGGCTAATTAAACAAAATTAAAACTAATGAAATGCCTGGGTGAACCTGAAAAATGTTTGGCTGATTTCTTTTTAAAAGGTTTTGACAAATATAAGACAAGACAGTTAGTTGGCTAGCAACAATTGCTAAGGAGGAAAAAAAACCAAGCATGACTTACATCCTTGGTTCAAAAGAAAAATGGGGAGACTTCATGGGTAAACATTTCAGGGATTCAAAATTAATGGATTTGATGTCTGACCAGTAAGGCTAATTGTTATGGTGTATGGAAATCTGGTGCCTGGGATTCAAAAAACAATCAGGTCCATTAATTCTACCGCCAGGTATATGAAGTTCTTTCCACTGTCAGTGCTTTCAATGGATGTTTTCCGATATAAGGAAGGTTAATGAGATTTCCCTGGGTGGAGAATTCTTCTCAGCTTATCGGTGGCCTTGTTTGACATGCACGGTGTGGGTATTGCCTTTCTGTTACTGTTACTGTTACTTCTGCCTTGACATATCTCCTTGTTTATGCTGTGGATAAACATCTTTAAAAGACAACTGTAATTGAAATTCCAAGTGGGACGAGATGAGAATTAGTTGCCTGTCTAGTGTTTTTCTATTTATCTCCAAATGTCAGAACTCTGTACTGGAAATTTTGATAGGGAAGCAGCTGCTGTACCAGGCTAGAAAATTAGCAAGGAATATCAGCTTTACATGAAGAAGGCTAATGGAATCACCTCACATAACAATAGCTATGGAAAGTGTTTGTCCAAGATCGAAACAGCTAACAGGTGTTGCTGCAGTCCAACTCATTTCCAGATAAGATTCTTCATACCACCACAGATGCCATAGGCCAAAACTGTCAAACTCACAGCCCGTGGGCTGGATGTGTCATGTGCTGGCCATGCCCATGCCTGGTTTTGCAAAGGGAAAAAAAGTCCTGATACATCACATGATGCCGCCATGGTGATGTGATTTTGACACCCCTGCCATAGGCTCTGAGATTCTTGGTATGGGTTTTACAATGATCCCCTTTAATAGGAAAACATCCCATATGATCTAGGAAGATCAACATTCTTTTTTCACAACATGATTGAATTTTGTTTGCCAAAATATCTTGTGGCCCCAGATGCAAATTGTGAACTTGCCTGTTGATCCACATTGAGTTGCCTCCTTCTTCATGCTCTTCAAGTTCCAGAAAAGCCATTCCATTAAGCTGAGCTGGCTAAAAATGATATAAAACTTCCCAACTGACTAGGCTTAGAATGTTTCCACTGTCAGCTCTATCAAAATTGTTTTCTACCTGTAGACAGTATCTAAAGTGTTGTTACCACTGTTTCTTCTTCTTTTTCTCCTCCTTCTCTTTTTCCTTATAAGTCAGTCTTCTACATCATAAACTTCAAGACAAGTCCAGTAATGTTTTGAAAGAAAATCATAACACAGATATACAATAAACAGCATGGCAAAACTCAGAAAATAAACAATAATAAAGCTGAAAGATAATAAATGTTCAATTTTTGGGGGGTTTTTTGTAAGAATTTTGATAGGAAAGTTGAAATTCAAACATTACTAGTTAGTGGTCATTTTTACAATGAGCTTGAGAACCTCTGAGTCCCACAGTTTTAAATTCATGTCCATTAATTTGAGAGTAATCTCTAGTGAATTCAATGAGATTTATTTCTATGTAGACATGAATAGAATTGGGCTGCATATCTTCAATTTTATCATTCTTCAACATCCCTTTCTTTTAAATGCAATTTGCTGTGAAAGGGAACATTTTGTCCCTATTATTCTTTTAAATAATGTTCTTAAGCTGCAAAGGAATTAACAATTGTGTAACTGCTTTGAATACATGAAATTTAGCTTTCATAATGTGAAAATTTTCTGCTGAATTTAACTGGATTTCCATGTAGTGTGATTCTTAGAAACAGCTAGATTTTACTGCTAGTTAAGTATATATTGGATGGCATCATGCTATAGGTTGGAACAAAGCTAGTGCTTTTATTTATTTGTTTCACTTGGAACTGGTTGCACAATTTCAAATAAACACATTTAGCAATAGGAATAACTCTTCCTGAATTTATTTGCAAGCAACAAAATCTAATGTTGTCTCCTACTGATCACTGATGACTATCAATGCTTTATTTATTCTTTTGATGTTACTGTCCAAAACAAGCATGTTATACACTTGCCACTCTATATAATTTTTTCAATCAATACATATATTATCTGCCAATAATTGTTTTTCTTCAATCATCCTGAGTCCAACATCTAAGGACAGGTTTTTATTGGCTTTCTAATCTGTGGAGAGGAATACTGTTCTTCAAGGCAGATTCTGCAATGGAAAGGGCAGTTTTTAAGCCCCTTCAGATGACATCGTTTCAAAGAAAGGACCCAAATTATTTCCATCCTATTGGAGCATATGGGACAGACAAATGCCATAAGAAAAAGGAGAAACAAGTACAATTGGTAAATAAAGATGTGTTCAAGGGCCCTCTTGCCAAAGCTGTCACCCGCTCTTTAAGCAGGAGGCATCCAAAGTGTTATCATATTGTACAATGCTCCCAATCAAGACAGTATCATATCTATCTCCTTCAAAAAGTCAATGATTGGAGAAGATAGAATCAATCTGGAAAGTAAAGCAGATTAGCAAAGTCAGTGAATTCAGATTAGCAAACTCGGTTGTAGAACAGAGTAAACCCTTAAGTCTTCCTCTATCTTTTGATGTTAGTAGTTCATGAAATGCTAGACAGTTAGTGTCACTGAATTTGGATCTCCAACGGTAGCAAGGTTGTGTCACCCTAACTAGATGATTGGACTATCAGCTCCAGAAAAACTCAGTAAAACTACTTTTATTGATGTTGAATATAATAATAGAGTCTTGCAAGTCTGATTGAGCTCCTCCTTTTTATAGTGTGGTGGATTGGAAGGTATTTGAGTTGTTACCTAAAGTTATATGGATATTCTAGACTTAAATATTTTAGCCTCTTTTGCCTAGGAAATAGAGCTTTCATATCTCTGTCAAGGTAATCTTCCTTATTTTCTACATGTTGAGTCTAAATTCTGAGAATTATATGCCCAACACTTCTGGAGTACACGAGATTGAGGAAGATTAATTAAGGTTACACAATTCTTCTTCTGAAGAAGTGACCTGTATTTGCAGTGACTTTTTTGAGTAAATTGTGCCATGATTGGATTAATCTGGTTCTTGATTTAAGATCTGATGCTATTCTTTAAATCTGGGTCCAAATAGTTAACCAGTATTCAATTCTAAGGATTAATTCATACTGCAGAATCAGGAGATAGGAATGTACAAATGATTCCATAAGTCTTCTTTGTTTACTTTTCTGAATAATTGGAGCCTCCAAAGTTACAGTGTGCTCTTTGTATATAATCTTTGATCTGTGTTCAACATCTAGATCGTCCATACATCTGAATGGATAATGTTTTCAGGTCTTGCTTCTGTTTTCGGGTTCCATACCAGTTGGAAGTCATGACTAATGACAAAAGCAGGACATCTAGGAAATGGGATATAGATAAGTGGAAGATGAAATAATCATTGCCAAAGGCTATTGTCATCATTAATGTATTTATAATAATTTCATTTTATTGCAGTAGTAATTTATGATAATTCACTATTTATCATTGCTCTCTATGATTGTTGTTGAGTTGTAAATCATTCTTTCTAAGATATCCTCTAGAGAGATAGCAAAGAGTAATATATATTGCCATAAAATCTTGATGGAGAGTAGCCTATAGTGTTTTTATTAATATAAGCTATGTATGATATTTAGATATCTTTTGTTGAAAATAAAATTGATTTGTGGCCTTGACAGCTTAGTGATGTACTCGGGAGATATTACTTTCATATGGGATATTCAGAATTATCTCTCACTTATTAATACTGAAATGCAGCCAAAAGACTCCAATTTAGTAAGAATAAAACAAGCCATCTTTTTCCATGCCTCTACATTTTGAGTTGGGAATTTCTCATCAAATATATAATGATACAGAAATCTTTGTGCTAATATTACAGAGAATTAACAACATCTATTTGGGACATCAGTAAAAAAATTGGTATTTTTCCTTTCTGTTTCTCTTTTTCTATTGTATTTCATATAAATTCATGGGGATTACTTCCAAGTAAATATTGTATGAGGGGAGTCATGTTAGAGTATGTTAACCAAAATCAAAAGGAATCTGGCAGCACTTTTCAGATATACAGATTTTATTCAAAGACACAAGCTTTGGTGAACCATAACTCACTTTATCAGATATATGGAGTGGCTAAATTGATATAAAGTTCTCATTAGGATGAGAGGGGAGAAAGAGGGTAATTATGTAGAATCGGGTTATTTAAGAAACAGATCACAAGCACTTGATCAAGTCACAATTGCAAAGTATTAAATCACATTGTGTTTGTTGAGACCTTCCAAAAATAGCCTGAATTTTTTTTATGTACATTAGTTTAGTTACTCCATTAGTTACTCTACTCACTATATTGAAAAATATAATAAAAGAATAGAAAAGCAGCCAGGATTCAGATCATCCTGATTTCTATAAATGTTACATATCTAGTAGATTTGAGCAGCGTAAAGCCATCAGGAGTAGCCTACTTTCAATAAAATAGAATATATATGGCCTACATCTCTGTCAGATTTCTAAACAATTTTCACTAAGAATAAAATTATCCTTTGCCAGCCAGGTAATTTGAATTGCATACCCTGATTTAATCATTCCATTAATTAATAATATGATTTTAGTGATTCCAACAGAAGAGAATTCATGTAGTTTAGGATTGAACTGTGGAACACTCTGTACTCATTGAGCTTGGTCACTTGCTTGCTTGCAGACATTTTGTAACCCAACTAAGTAACATCAACAGTGTTAATGATTGTAGGATTTGCTCCCTGTCCTGATATATACGTTATTTTCCCTGCCAGTGTTGGTGTAGGTATGTTTTTTTTCCCCTTGAGAGTTCCTTGATAGTTATTGTTTTCTGCTAGATTGTTTTTCTGACATTAATCCCTGCTTATTTGGGTGATGGTTGCCTAAAAGGAGTCCTTGTTAGCTATTTCTTCTCTCTGAATGGTATGTAAATGTCCTTTTTGGAGAATATTGTTTTCTGTAGCTGAATATGTTGATTACTCTTTTGGGTTCAACAGAAAACAATAAACCAATAAACCAAGGAACTACTAAGGAGAAAACCAACACTGGTAGAGCAAGCTACCATATATAAATAGGAAGCAAACTCCACATTCATTAGCACTGATGATATTACCTAGTAAGATAATGCAACATCTGTAATCAAACAGCCAAACTCAGAGAGCACCAAAGATTTCATGTTTTTCACTGAGTAATTGTTAGATTAAAACTTGTATCCACTAGGATTAAGCTTGGATTTCATTTATAGTAATTTACTTTCTATATTTGTTTGTTTTTTTTTGTCACTTTGTAATTTATTCATTTACTTTGGGGCAGGTAAAACAGCGAACATAAATGCACATCTATATGGAACACAGAGGGGAAAATATACCACAAAAATTCCACAAAGAAACAACCAATTTAAATGGAGTGTGTAAAAGTTTAAAATATTTCATTTGACATAGAAGACATATGCTTAAAATTATCCCATATCTTTTTCTATTAAGAACAAAATATTGCTGTAGAGCAATCTTCCAGGTTCTGAATCACTAAAGGAGGGGATTAGGGTTAGGTTAGGGTTAGTACACTAACGATTGCTATTCAGTCCTATCCAACAGTGCAAATATACTAAATGCAATAAAATGGCTGCTATTGTAGTACATTTTACATACATGGCTCCACATTCTTGCAATAATTAATTACAATGGATATTCCTGCAGAGTTTGTTAATTATTCAATTTTGCAAAACAAAACTGATTTTGCTTTTCAAGCAAGGATGACTTTGCCACATAGTCAGACACCAGTATGACAGAAAGAAGGCTTTATCATTCATAACATGTAAATTACTAGAGTTTTTTGGCCTTTTACCCATTTTATGATACTAAAGAGAAATTAAAAATATTGTTTAAACAAAGAAACATTTTGCTAAATATATTGTTTTCTGCTACCAAAACCAAATTTGTTGAAGATGGTGGCTTTTGGAAAGCTGAATCACTTTTGCAGGCCCCATGCAAAACAGAGTTGTGCCAGTTCCTTGGGCTTACAACAGCCATATTTGGTGTAAATAATAGAAACTCTTGCCTGTAGAAGTTCACTGATGCAAGAAGGATTCCAACAGCTACAGCAGCACAGTTGGCATGTTAAAATTTTTAGCACTATGCTGGCATTCTGCAACACTTGATAAAAATAGCACAGATGATGTGGTTTGTAAAAGCTACTCAGCAAGACGGGATATGAAAATAAAACAAATCTTTCTTTTGGACGGAGAATAGTTCTAAGGTAAAATAGAGGAGGGGGAAAGAAGGGGAGAGAGAAGCAAAGTATGAGAGTATTTCTCTCTGTCTTCACCAAGGAAAAAATAATAATTTTTAAAAAGCTAAAATCTCCCTCAAATCAGGTCTGACTAATGGCAACTTCGTCAACTTTTCCATATATAATATTTTTAGACAACTATATGGAAGTGGTTTGATGCTGTTTTCTTCTGATTTTTTTTAAATGTCCCCACCCACTTAAGTTAACCCCTAAGATTTCTGGTGGTCTCCCAACCAAGTATTAGCATCATCTAACATGGAAATCAACCAAGGCCTTGATGCAGCTGCCAAGAATTGCCTTTGGACGTTATACACTGATCCAGAGAGCAGCAGGGTTGAGGGAACATAAAACCAATACTGTTTGCCATCTATCCTTTTCCCAATGTTAAGACCAGCTTTGTAATGATTTTCTTTAGTTCCAACTTGCTCAGTGTCATCTGCCAAAGCATTTAACATGCATAATAGAAGTAGTTTGTGAACAGTTAACTTCCTGGCTGCTGCCATCATTTCTTAATTGTGTTACTCCTACTTCTTCTGCAAAATAACTCTGCCCTTAATAGCCATCCTTTGCACTAATAAAAGCAGCTAATGCAGAAAGAGACAGAGGAAGGGTGGGGAGAGAGAGAGAGACAGACAGACAGAGAGACAGAGATTTAAATAACCTTGGAAGAAAATATTGAAATGACCATGGTTGCAATCAATATAAGAAAAACATAATTTTAGAGAAACAATTTCAGTCATACCAATAGCTACGAAGAAGCACAATTTCCTAATGAATAATTAAGGGGTGAATTTCAGTAATGCCTGTGGCAAAGAAAAACAACTTTAAAGTACACAGAGAAATGCCTAATCTATTTCTACATCATCTGACAACTTCACTTCATAACATCTGTTAAAAATATGCAATATTTGAGAAACCAAATAAAGCAAACCACTGCATTATATATATATATGTTTCCTTTGGATCTTCCTTTGAATATATATTGACTTGGACAAAGCCCTAATTTCTGGGTGAAGCAAGAGTATTCAGGACAGAATGGATAATGTACATAGGCAGAGTTGATAGCTCAAAAATGTGCTATGTCCTGATTTTAAAAACTTTGCAAAGCTCCTGCCCCAGTTTAGCATCTCAGAACTCCAACACATTGCATACAGGAGTGGAATATTAGTCATCTTGTCCGAAAATAAAATGGTATTTTTTATACTTGCATATAATCTCACAGAGGAGGAGGAGATTTTGATTTTATATTTTTTTTCCTCAGCTGTCCACAGCTGTGGACAGGTTACAAGAAATTTGAACTCTTTCAAAAGCACTTTTTATGAAGGAGGATGTTATGCCGTGATCCATTCCATAAGGTATATCAGAGACAGGTTGCAATCAGTGAAGCTCAGGTATTCTTAGAAGACTGAGAAACACCAGAAAATAACCCTGGGATATATTCTGAGGAGAATGCTCCCTGTGAGAATGGAATTTAATTTATATAAATCCCATTCCAGAACAAGAGGAACAGACTGTTCTCAAACTGAAGCTGGTTGTTTCCAAAGCTTTGGATCTGTCTCAGCAGTAGCTGTGTGGTCTCTACCCAGCCTTATTAATAACTAATAACAATATAAATATGTAATGACAAATTGACCTTCTACCTTTGGGTAGAAGAATACTAAATAACTCTGGAATTGTTTCTTGAATTCCTGAGGAAATCTTTACCTGGGTAAGATCCAAAGGAAACATTTTGAAGTAAGCATTTTTAGGAGGTTCCCTAAAAGGTTTAAACTCAGCCCTGACATACCTGAATGGGTTTTGTGAGTCTTTGGATCTACTCAGGGACTGATGATGTTTCATCTTTAGTTTTCAGTGATATAGGGCTTCCCTCTTCAGAACAGGACTGTTGTGCTTAGACTCATTGCTGCTGCTTAAGGCACAGATAGCAACTGTGCTAAGAAGGCTTTTGCAGCAAGCCAGTTGTGCTCTTACCTGGACCAAGAGGCCCTTCCGACAGGAAATCTCATTTTGAACACTTCACTTTGGGACTATTACAATGAATTTTACGTAGGCTTTCTCTTTATAACAAACAGAACAGAATGCAGCAGCCCATGTGAATATTGGCATGCTGAGTGATGCTAAAGTAATAATAATAATAATAATAATAATAATAATAATAATAATAATAATAATAATAATAATAATAATAAATTTTATTAATAAATAATAAATAAATAAAGTAACCCTTTGTTCCATCAGCTACACTGAATAGCAGTAGATTTTTGGATGCAATTCAAGGTTCTGATTATGATCTATTAAGTAGCCTTTCATGGTATAGGGCAAGGGTATTCAAACTTGGCAAGTTTAGGACTTGTGGACTTCAACTCCCAGAATTCCTGAGCTGACATGACTGGAGGAGGAACTCTGGGAGTTAAAGTCCACAAATCTTAAGGCTGTCAAGTTTGAAGACCCCTGATATAGGACCTGGTTATCTAAATTGTATTCCATAGTTTCTACCCATCCTTCCCAAACAGGCTGAGTTGGCATGGTCCAGCACCTTTCTATCAAGTAGTGTCGTCTGGTGGGATGTAGCTAGTCAGCCTGCTCTCCCCAGCAACCTGATCTCTGGAGCAATATTCCCCTTGAGATCTATCTGTGACACCCCTGTGCCCCAGTGTTTGAAAGAGGACTGAAAAGCTAAGAGACAGGTCCAATGTATTTTTTTGTTATAGAAATGATGTTCTTTTCTTCTGGATGGGTAGGTGGGGGATTAACTTATATTTTTTACAAACACTAATGTTATTGTATGCCACCCAGAGTCAGTATACAGTTGTGCAGCCTTATACATAAAATGAATAAATGTTATTTATTAATAAGGAAGCTAATTAATAAAATCAGGCTGCAGACCAGGAATGGGATTCAAATTTCTTAACAACTGGTTCTGTGGGCATGGCCTAGTTTGTGGGTGTGGCTTGGTGATCATGTGACTGGGTAGGTGTGGCTTGCTGACTGGGTATGGCTTAGTGGTCACGTGACTGGCTGGGCATGGCTTGTAAGTAAATATTGTAAATATTTATGTAAATATTGAATATATATATATATATATACACACATACACATACACACACACACACACACACATGCACACACACACACACACACACAAACATATATATATATTTGGTATTTAGGTTTCTTCGGGTATTTTCCCACGTAATATTTGTGCTTTTATTATACCAGGCCTGGCGCACAAAATTAAAAAGAACCTAATACACAAGCCTGAGGATGGCAGATGAGATTCTGCCGAAACGTCGTTATAATAAAAGCACAAATATTACATGGGAAAATACCCGAAGAAACCTAAATACCATACATATAAATACCCGTGAAAAAATAAATAAATAAATAAATAAATAAATATATATAAATATAAATATATATATATATACATACATACACACACACACACACACACACCCACAAAAGAGTAACTTGCACCCAAAATCAGGCAAAGCAGATTGAGCTGCTTGCACAATCACAGATTCACTCACAGATCTACCTTCTGCAATCTGCTGCCTGAGTCTGCACTGAAAAATAGAAGCTTCAGTCCTAAGGAAGGTTCAGCTCTGCTCTCAGGCCACTTCTCCCGCAACCCCCTGAATACCACCACTGACTAGGCCTCATGGAAGGCTTCTGGATGAAGGCAAAGCAGTTCAACAGTGATTTAGATTAGCTAGAGAGCAGAAATCTGATGGGGGGAGGGGCCAGCCAGTGCCGCAATTTGCTGGTTCTCCGAACAGCACAGAATCGTAACAACCAGTTCTACAGAACTGGTCTGAACTGGTAGAATCCCACCCCTGCTGTAGACCATGTGAATAATGTGCTGCCAGCTTTTCCTGTGCTGATGGCATTTGAACAAGGAGCATATTGAATGGGGAACAAATGTACTCTCAGCTGAAGCCATCATTTAAATTCCACTTGCAGCTGATTGCAGATAAATGATGCCTTGATTCTTTCAAACACTGCAGTGTCCAACTACCTAGATAATGGAGAATGCTTTGGAAGTGTAATTTATCCCAGGGTTTGCTGAATAAGTTAAATTCAGGGCCACCAAGATTGTAAAGGGGAGAACCTCACCATTACCTTCCAATTTCCACCATGGACCATTTGGCTGATAAAAAGCCCTAAGCATGGTTCTGAGTAGAGATTGTTCTTCCTCTGAATGCAAACAGATTCCATTCCTGATGTAAAACAGATAAAATATATAGAGATTTTAGTTGCAAAGATCACTTTTCCATCAGTATTTGCTTGACAGCAGCAGATGATCTGTGGGTAGAAATTACTTAATCGTGGCTTATGGACAGCATTAACTCATTGATTATTCAACAGCACTGCAAGTTTCAAATATAATCTTCAGTAAGACATGGCTGTTTTATTCCTCCTCTCTTTTCTTTCTCATGATAATGCCTGAGTTAATAAAAGCAAAAATAAAATCGTAAGATCCATGGATCTGCTGTATAGTAATGCCAGAGTCAGGCAGTTTGGTTATGGCATTGCCAAAGCTCAGAAGGCTTCTTTCCCCAGGAGATGTCAAGGGAGGCCAAATGTTTCCAAAGAAGGTTGAAAGCATCCAAGATTTTCTTCATTTCTCTCTAATGTGCTGATATGCTGAGACCAAAGACTGAAAAGATATGTCTTGTCTGAACAGTAGCAACAAAAGTACCCTCATTCTCACTCTATAAAAAGAGGAGGAGGGACATAATAACCTTATAGTTGGAAATTCAATAAACCCCTTATCTGTTTCATCCTTGTTGTACAACTGTCAATTAGCTTTTTCCTTATAGAATCTGAAACTCAAGATCTAAGAAAAGGTTAGGACAATTCCTTTCAATAAGGAAACACAATGGCACTTCCTTTCCCAATCCCTATGCAGCTACATCTCAGCTGAGCCAGAAAATCACCAACACTGCTGACATGATGGAAACATAGAGAGCTGCTTTTAAACTGGTTCTAAATTTCTCCGAAGAGGATGGAGGTTGGATGTATAATCTGTGGATATTGATTAACATTATTTCCATTAGCCCCAACCAATGTAAGCAATGATGAAAGGTGCTTGGAGTTGTAGTTTAACAGTATCTACCAACAAATGTTCTGTCCTACACATTGGTAAAAAAATCTATATACCAAATACAATCTAGGAGGATATGACCTTGTTGATGACCCTCACTTTGTCAAAGACCTCGGAGTTCTCATATCTAATGATCTAAGCGCTAGAGCTCACTGCAACAGTACTGCCAAAAAGGCTTTAAGAGTTGTAAATTTAATTTTACAAAGCTTCTCTCTGGTAATTCTGTTTTGCTAACTAGGGCGTTCAAAATCTTTGCTAGACCAATACTTGAATTCAGCCCTGCTGTCTGGAATCCGCACTGTACATCTGACATAAATACAATTGAGCGAGTCCAGAAGTATTTTACCAGAAGAGTACTACATTCCTCTGTTCACAACAGAATACCCTACAGCACCAGACTTGAGATTATAGGCTTAGACAACCTTGAACTACGCAGACTAAGATTAGACTTAAGCATAGAACATAAAATCATATGTTACAGAATCTTACCAGTTAATGAATATTTCAGGTTTAACGAACAACAACACTAGAATGCACAACAGATATAAACTAAATGTAAACCACTCCAAACTTGATTGCAGGAAGTATGATTTCAACAACAGAGTGGTCAATCTCTGGAACTCACTACCTGTTGTCACAAGCTCAAACCCCCACTCCTTCACCCTCACTACCAACCTCTATTGACCTCACTCCATTCCTAAGAGATCTGTAAGGGGTGTGCATAAGCGCACGATCGTGCCTACCGTCCCTATCCTATTGTCTCCCATTATTAGTTCCTATTTCTTGTATTTAAACTTAAGTTTATTCTTGTTTCTGTTATATTGTAAGCTTTTGACAAATAAAATAAATAAATATCTGTAGGGTGACAGATAGTCTATAAGAACTTAAGAACCCTTGCCAAATCAAATCATGGGCTCATCTAGGGCAATATTGTATGTGTTATGGATGAAATGAGAGAGAGTTACTTCTAGCCTTATAAGCATAACTGGGATTGGGCTCAGGTCTCTACTTTACATAGACAGTTCAATCCAAAAGAAACTATTCCTGCCCCTAAACAAAACCCCACCTCCCTCAATACTTTATTTGCTTTATTTAAAGCATGCTGTCGTGATTCAGAAGACAGAATTAGTAGTCTGAACTTTTCTAGTTCTCTTTCAAACCATGCAATGAATTACTGTTCTCCCAAAGGTGGGCAGCCCTTACTATTGGTAAAAGGATTTGATTCTGTTGGACCCTGAATTAATTTTAATAGAATAGTTCTTACATTGTGAGAGAGGGAGAAAAAACTCTCCCCCCCCCCTTTTCTCTCTCTCCTATTACTACCTGCTTTTATATATCTTTCATTATCTTCCTTATCCTTTTTCAGTGAAGCTAAAGAGTTCCAATTATGGTAGTCTTTCCTTATAGAGGAGCTGCTTCAGCTGTCTAGTGATTTTATCCTTTTTTCAAGAACCACAATATATTTCTTAAAATGCAATGCTCAGAACTTTATAAAGCATTTCATGCATGATCTCCTTATAGCTTTCTTTAAGGACATGATCTTATCAGTAATTCTATTTCAATTGTCTTCCTAATGGTTCCAAGCATGGCATTTACCTTTCTGTTATGGTAGCCGTATTGTTGTGGTCTGTCAACTGTTAGCAGAGATGGCAGTCGAGTCAGAGGAGATAGAGGGGTTACCATGGGAGCTGGCAGAAGGCTCTGAAGAACAGGAGTTCTCAAAGCCAGATGCAGAGCAGGGCCCACCTACTCATGTTCAGGTGGAGAGACGGCTGTTTTTAGGGCCTGAGATGAATGAGGGGGAGGAACAGCTGGGTCCTATCCAGATGCACATACGCGCAGAAAAGTGCAGAGAGGAGAGCAATGCAGGACTGAGGATCAGCTATTCAGGAAAAGAAGGAGACATTAACAAGCCCCTCCCTGGCTTAGATATAAGGAAGAGTGATATTGGAGGCGTGGGTGTTGGAGACATCCATTCATGCTCCAGAAGAGTTCCTTCTGGCAGTTTCCTTGCCAGGATTTTTTTGTCACTAACCAGGTTCATCAGGACTCTTTATGTTGGAATTGAAGTGCTAATTGAGGCTCCCTGCGGTGGAACTCAGAGACTGTTATGGCTTGTGAATCACCTACGGATGTGTGACCTGGAGCTTTGTTAGTGAATGTCGTGAATTCCCGCTTTCTAAATAAAAATGGTTTTTTCCTCACAAGAAAGCTGTTGATTTGGGGTTTGTGAAAGCTGGGGTTTGTGAAGGCACATACATATATTCACTGAGGTGTCTGCTTCATGATCCCTTTCCGGACTATGTCTACAAACTCAGATCCTATGTAATCAATAACTGTATCCTAGACTTTTTGTGTTTACATAAGACCCAGAATACTGTTGCCAGCATTCCACATATAGGATTTCTGGGGTAGCTAAATCTTTCATCATATTAATTGTTTGAATTAGAATAATATAAGCTCTGTGAAGGGAGGGAAAGCTGGCCATTGTTAGGCTTTTACTCTGGTATTACCATAAAAAGAAACAAAATTGGATGCATTATATCTGTACTCTATCATTTCCCCAGGCTCAGAAGAAAATATACCTGATGTACCTGAGACTGGAATGGTGCCCATATTATAGTAACAGATTAGCAGCTGCTGAAAAAGGTACTGTGTTTATTGTATTGACTAAAAAAGCAGAAGTGGTATGAACACAAGACAAATTTTTGTTCATATTTATCCAAGTCAATTGTACAGAAAATATCTTTATATTGATGGTGAAGGAAAGGAATTTAACATAGCTGGATAAATGGATTCTATAACCTCGAGAAATAGCTAATGGTTTCAGAAATCTTATAATGCAAGCATGATATTGTCTATCAGTGGCAATTGTATAGATACATTCTTAGGCATGAGCCTATGTGGGCATTTGTTTGCAAGGATAAAGGAGAGGGACGATATAGGGCCAGACTGCTGGGAAAGAGCTTTATTTAGTAGGTGGCTTAGAATTACAGGATGGGATGTTTGTTATGAGGCTCATTTCATTTGGATCCTCGACAGCTAATTGCAATATCCCCCAAAACAGAAGAATGTCTCCAGCTATAAGAATGGGAGAAACCCTGAGAAGCGAGGCAAAGAAACAAGGGTACTTCTCTTCAAATTTAGAAGTGGAGGAAGACAAATTGCTTTACAAAGCAGCTTTGCGGAGATGCTTTTCTTGTTACATCCCACCTCTGCAGAGACCTGCACAGTCTAAAGCCCATGCTAGGGTCCTCCTAGACTCATGACATCTGCTCTATGAATAGATAGCAATTGTGGCTAGGAGGGCTTTTGCACAGTTTTGTCCTGTGTGCCAGTTGCACCTATTCCTGGATTGGTAGGTCTTGCTTACAATCACTCGTGTTCTAGTCACCTCCCAGACTGGAGTACTGCAATGTGCTCTATACACAGCTGCCCTTGAAGAGTATTCAGAAGATTCAATTGTTACAGAATGCAGTGGCCTGGGCAATTACCAGTAAGTGTACTCCAAGGGCAGTGCATGTCACACCTCTGCTGTTCAAGATGTATTGCTTCCTGGTCTAATTCAAAGTGCTAGTTTGAATGTTTCATGGCATGGGACCAGGTGATCTGAGGAAGTTATCTCCAGTTACAACAGCTCACCCCATTAGATCTAGCAGAAAGGGCATGCTGATGATAATTAGGGATCTACATCTGGTGGGCCCAAGTAGACCTGTTTTCTTTGCTGTGGTTCTAACCTCATGGGAACATCCTTCCCCCATCCCCTTTTATTTTTTTCAAGGTCCCCAAGACATGGTAATTGTTCTGACACAAACCCTTTTCCAATAAAACAAACATGAACCAAAGGGAACAGAAACCTTTTAATGATTCTTATGAATCTCGGGTTAAAAGGCTGCTGCAAACTAATTAACTTTGATAAGAACAAGCCTCACCAAAACTGTGCGAGTCTGCCCAGAATAACAGATAAGAAATATTTTACAGCACAAGAGTCTTCAAATACCAACTTAAGATATTGCATTGTCATGAGGTTGGAGTTTCAAAACGTTTTTGCTTCCTACAAAGAATGTCTGATTCACAGCTGGCTTTTATCTTCGTGAAGGAGGGGCCATTACCTTGCAGCCTTACTCCTGAGTCACCCATGCTATTGCAGCTGCTCTTTCCAATGAGCAGCCCTGCGCGCACCGCACTTGCCACAAGCTCGTCGGGAATCTCCTCATTGCTGCTGCCAGCCCTCACAATCTCTGAAGGCAGCAGTCCACTTCCTAATGATCCTGGCCCCTCATCTGAGTCCTCGCTCCACAACAGTAATGCTACCAGGTCTGGGACTCCTAGGGACCTGGAGATTTGTGTTGATAATTCCACTGCTGAGAAGGTCTTTTTTTATCCTCCCTTCACTCACAGTTAGTATTTTTATTTTTATTTTATTACTGTAGTATGTTAGATTTTTATCTGTTTTATATTGGCCATATCATTTATTGTTGTGCGCCACCCAGAGTTGCCTTTGGTAAGATGGCTACATAAATTTGATAGATAGATAGATAGATAGATAGATAGATAGATAGATAGATAGATAGATAGATAGATAGATAGACATAATATGCATTATTCTTTATTCCTCCCTCCCTCCCACCATTCCTCCTACTGGATTTATATACAAGAATATGAAATGGGTCTCTAATTGCACTCTAATTGATTTGGATTCACTTCCAATTTGATCTGCTTCTTCATTTCCAATGCTTACAAAAGTGGTGACTTCAGTCCAACTTGGCTTTTTCACCTGTGTCTCCTTAACCAAACAAGAATCTGGCATGCAAACAATGCAGTTCCAGAGAGCACCTCTACCAGACCTAGCGGAAAGCTTCAACGTGCCAGAATGGTCAGGCTGGACCTTTCTGCTGCTTTGGGTGTGAGCTCCCGCACTGTTTTTCAAGCCAAAGGTTCAGGTTACCTCACCAAGGCAGGTAGAATAAGGCCAAATGTTGCACAATTTGATTCAGTTTAATTTAATGAATTAATTATATTTCATTTTTGTTCCAGTATAATTAAATTGGTTATCTTTTCACATATTCAGCAATTTTCTTCAGACCTATTAAACACTGCAGCTTAGTAGCAACATGGGGGAAAGCTCTGAGGGCTGCAAACAAGGCTGTCATGTAGTCCTGGCCTCCTTTGCTGTAGGGAATGGGTTAAAATGCTCTTTGAAGATTAACTTTGAAGATTAACTGACAGAGGTGGTGGTGGCAGCGATGAAGATGCTTTTCTCTCTTTTTGTTTTCTCTTACTACAATGGAAGTTACATCTGATGTCCTTCCTTTTCTGTCTTGTTGAGAATATCTTACCAAAATCAGGCTGTGAGAAGGCATTCATGAAACACACACAAACGCAAACATGTATAGTCCTGAGAGTTCTTAAGATACCTTCTTTAAATGCCAATGTTTTTGAATGTAGAATGTTCCAATAAGTCTGAAAATTCAGTATTAATCAGGTTCTTCTCAGCTTCTATGACCAGGCAGGATGTAAAGGAGAACAAACCCAGTTCATATCCTGAGGAGCTTCTACCTACTCCAGAATATATCCCTTGTCACTTGAAGCAGCAAGAAAGGATCATTTTACATCAGTTCCAGCACTGGCACAAATTTGTAGAAGGTAAGAAGACATTTCCTGACAGACCACCGCTTAGCTAAACTTCACCTTGCTTTGCTTTTGGCTTTTTCAGACTTCTTTCAATTTTAAATATATTGTGCTGAAAAGAAAATCCTCTATTTCTCAGTGATTATTGAATTTCTCAAAAACAATCTTAACTGTCTGCATTCTTTGAGCCCACGTATGTTATTCAACAGGGTTTTTCCAGGGTGAGAATGCATAACAACAAAGAATGACTGCATTAATACATATTATACTGTTGCAGAATTTAGCTGTTTGCTCAAAATGTCACGGTCATGCTTCAAGTAGAAGGGTTCTGTTTATTCTTTCAATTTTTTAATAATTCCCAATGCGTGACCATCTCATTTTTTTAAATGAGAAAATATAAATATTTGAGATGCTTCACATCAAACATGCTCCATACTAAGTATCCTCAGTTTTTTTCAGTGTGTTATGAATTGTAAATCCAAGTTGTGGGGATCTGGACATTCGAAATACAAGAAAAATACAAAAAATACAAGAAATTTTACCACCATCAGTGACCGCTCTATATCTTATCTATGCATGTTCCATAAAAGTGCCAGAAAATATGTTGACATAAGATGCTTGTCCTGTGGAAGAGCACAGATAGAAGCTTTTTTTTTTTCCTCCCCCTCTTATACGCAGTATAAAATTCTCTAAGAACTCATCAAACAAATTATGTGGGACATCAACATTACCTAAGGGAAATAAGGAAGACAAGATAAACATGACACCATATCGTCAGGTGTTCAATGTTATTTTTCAGAGACCAAATGGCTAAATATTGACAAACTCAAACAGCACAACATAAAAAAGCCAAAATAGTTGAGCTACACTATGAATTCTTAGAATTTTTTTTTTTCATGGTCATTGTCATGATGTGCACTGAAGATGGTGTTTGATTTCATTGTACATGGTGCAATGACAATAAAGTAAAGTAAAAGTAAAATGAAGGTGAATAGTAGTACAGTTGATAAGGAGAATCTAGTTTTGCTGTTTGATGCTTTATCTGATTTCTACACTAAAATTGCAATCCTATGACCCATGGAGGATATCTGCCAGTGGAACGATCAAATTTTCTTCTCTAGTGATAGAAGGAGATATGGAAGATGAAAATTTGGAAAAGTTTACAACCGGTTTTGCTTTCTACTGAAACTCTAATGTTGGCAGGGGAGAACATGCATATAAATAAATTGTATTTATTTATTCTATGGATGCCTTTACCATTTTAATGTTTTCAAATAATATTAATTGTTTTGTACTTTTAGAATTATAAGGCTTCAAGAGTCACTTGGTTGAGTTGTGTGCCTATAAAAATTGAATAAATACATAAATAAATATAAAAAATGTTACCAGTCCAATACTCTTAAAACAGCAACATTCAGTTTTCCCTGAAACTGATTTGCTTGAGTTTCTATTGTTCCATTAAAGCAGAAAATAGGTTTATTTTAAAGGTCAGTCAGAGGGAAAGAGAAAGCAAGCTCCAAAATAGTGTTTTACAAGGATGCCTAAAAAGACAGAATATAAAAGCTCATACGCCTCATGATTTTTCTACCATCATTTTTGTGCCTTCAAAAAAAAAATCAGGAAAAATGTCACGAAATTCAATTCAAGAGTAAAATGATGATAACCACTGCAAAGAACAACAGTTAATGACTGGCGACAGCCTTATCACCACTTTCAAGAATCTAATATACAGTTTCTAACACACATACACATTGTCAAAAGTACATTAAACAAAGCCTGCCAACAGCAGACTTCTATGTATATTAAGTCAGAAATAACTCAATCTCTGCTCAGCAAAAGTTTCAAGTATGTGTGACATACTTGAAATAAAGGCAATTCCTTATTGCCTTTAGATGCAAAGTGTTGCTCAACCTTAATCACTTCCCCAATGCCTGTTTATTTTTCCTAATGGGTAAAAATCTAGAGGAAAGAATCATACAATTCCCTTTGCTGCCAAATAAGATACTTTTAGATGACTAGCTTAGCAAGGGAGTTTCTCTTTTTATTCAAGCCATCTTCTGATATGTAGCACAATCAATTCCACATGTGTTATTGTTTTGCATTATATTTAGAGAACCACAGAAAAGATTTGGAGTATTTAACACTCTAGAACGATTGAGGGCAAAAGAAGAAGGGGACAACAGAGAATGAGGAGGCTGGATGGAGTCACTGAAGCAGTAGGCATGAACTTAAATTGACTCTGGGGGATAGTAGAGGACAAGAAGGGCTGTAGGAACATTGTCCAGGGATCACGATGGGTCAGACACAACTTTGTGATTAACAATAACAACAAACACTCTAGGATAATACTGCAATAGAGATCAGCAACTTATTTTCTCGGGGAGCAAAACTGAATATCATTTCATCTACCCATCCATACTCAAGTAGGTTGGAGATTCTTAAAATCACAACTAGGTCAATGGAATGTGTCTACCACCTCTACTTTTCTCTTCTGAGTGATCGTCACCAGCTTACAAGGTTATCAGAGTCAACATACAAATGAGTGGCCATTTAAATCAAACAAATAAATACATAAGATGTCCAGAGTTGGCTTTCCCAGGAACCAAATAGATTTGGCAAAAGTTCTTAATGTTTTGCTGCTAGTTGTTTTGTTCCTTCACTTATTAAGCTGCATAGTTGGTAGACCCCAAAAACTTTAACCTTAGACTGTCTACTATTGACCTCACCCCTTTCCTAAGAAGTCTGTAGGGGGCATGCATAAGCGCACCAACGTGCCTATCGTCCCTGTCCTATTGTTTCTTTTATTTTTAATTTTTCTTATATGTATCCAGGTATTCATAACTATATTTTTACTTATACCTATTATCTTGTAAGCAATTGACAAAAATAAATAAATAAATAAATACATACATAAATAAATAAATAAAAATTCCCTGCTCTCCAAAGTTCCCAGACTATAAAGGAGATGGTGAGAGATTTTGTACTTTCAAACTTACATCATTCTCTTAACTTAACCTTCCAATAAAGAATTAGCTCATCTGGCCATATTTCTTATCTGATCTACTTGGGAAAGGTGACAATCCTTCTGGGATCTTTTTCCAGTCTACTGTGCAGCTCTGGGTTTTCATGGTGATTTCCCATCCAAGCACTAACCTGGATTGATCCTGTTTAGTTTTAAGAACAGCAAGAATCAATTGGTGTTGCTACACTTCTCAGTAAAGAACATGCAATTATCAAACCATTGTTTGCCATATGGAACTAGCTGCAGTCAATGAATGTCAATGAAAGAGTTGTTCTTTCATCATAATTTTCCCCCTTCTCTTTATAGCAGAAGCTCTGTCAGGACTGGATAAAAAGAAATAAATGGGGTACTAATTATTTTCCCCTTTTCTGTTTTGTTCTTCTTTTTATCTCTACAACCTCTTTTTCATTATGTCCCTTTTACCAAGCAAAGCAACTAACATTTAGTTCTTTTTTCCTTCCAGTTTAATCCTCATGTGTTCATACAGATAAATCTTATATAATTAGCCTTAGCTTTGGGGAAATTGTTGTGCCTGAAGGGAATGAAATGATGCATTGCTCTCAAGTGAAAGAAACTTAAGCAGCTGCATCAAAGAACAAATATGTTACTCAGTAATCCATAGCAAAAGGACAAGTCTTTCATTTTGACTATCATCAGATAGAGGAACCACAGCAAAGATAGAATTAGGTCACAAAGAAGAAAACCACATGTATTTAATTATTTTTCATAATTCTCCAGTAGATAGCAGAGATGATGACACCATTTTTTTCTGAATGTTTATTGCTGGTTCATAAACTTCATTAAGTCGTACTGTGATTTGTTTGGATTTGGCTTATCATGGTTTGTGAATTCTGCCATTACGGTTTTACAAATCCTGCTTTCTGACTGAAAGGATAAAACACCATCATTCTTTATTCATGGCACACCATAATGTGTGAGCCAGTGAGCTTATGTTAAGGTAAGTGAGGAGGAGTAATCACTGACAGCATGATTATTTAAACTATTATATGCAACTGAATCTCAGAGAAACCATATCTCTCAAAACTTTAAAAATTTCATGGGAAATATGATCACCTGATCATCCTAAAAAGGATTTCAGTGTAACAGAGCTTGAAAAATGCCTAATGTTTGTTTTAACACCATGATACTGAATTATTATTCTGCTAATTTCTTTTCAAGTGGTTTTTTTTTCTGTTTTGGAATAGCAATTAATAGCAAAGCAGCAAAAACAAAAAATAAACTAAAATGAAAGCATCCAAGCAATTATTGGTTTCTCTGTACAGAAATACGGCTCGGCGTTCGGCGGGGGACCGCGCCCGGCGCCCAGCGGCTCGGCGTTCGGCGGGGGACCGCGCTCGGCTCCCAGCGGCTCGGCGTTCGGCGGGGGACCGCGCTCGGCGCCCAGCGGCTCGGCGTTCGGCGGGGGACTGCGCTCGGCGTCCAGCGGCTCGGCGTTCGGCGGCGCAGTGTTCAGCAGCCCATATTCGGCGTCCGGCGGCCTGACTCCTGGCGGTTTTAGTGACTCGAGCTCGGTACCTGATGGCCCGACGTTCGGCGGCTCGCTGAGCTTTCCCCCCCCGGATCCTCCCCACCTGTGGCAGGGGTGGAGAGGGGTCCCGTGGGGGGGTGGGCAGCGTTCGGACCATGATGTGACGGGTCCGGCGCTGCGTCCAGCGGATTGTGTTCGCCGCCGGACCGCTTGGCGTTGGGCGGCTGGCGCTGTGCCCAATGGACTGCGTTTGCCACCTGGCGGCTTGGCGTTTGGCGGCTCAGCGTCTAATGGCCTATGTCCCACCTCTATGTTGGCCTCCAGCAATTCTATCAATTTCATCAGCTCGAGCCTGGCGACTGATGACCTGGCGTTTGGCAGCCCGTTGGGTTTCCCCTCCCCCCGGTCCCTCCCACCTGTGGCAGGGGTGGTGAGAGGACCCGTGGGGGGGGGGCAGTGTCCGGGCTATGGCTTGGCAGGTCTGGCGCTGCGCTCAGTGGTTGTCGGCTGGCGCCTCAGGAGATGGCGTTTGGCGATCTGGAGGGGGCTTGGAGTTCCCCCCCCTTTGGGTCCTCCCCGCCTGTGGCAGGGGTGGTGTGGGGACCCGGGGGGGGATGGGCAGCCCCCGTTGTAAAGGCCCCAGCTGAAATTAGATTTGCCGCTGCGTTTCGGGCGGCTGGAACTGGACTCGAGGGACAGCTGCCGGGGCGGCCGGAGGACTGTCGCTGTGGCGGCTGGAGGACTGCCGCTGGGGCTGGGGCCATTGTAGGGGCCCCAGCTAAAGTTGGAGTCGTCTCCGTGGTCCGGGCGGCTGGAGTTGAGGCCGGAGGATGGCCGCCACGGTTGGAACCGGGACGACTGGTGGACTGTGGCTGTTGCCGGAGCTGGGGCCGGAGAGCTGCCCCTATAGCTGGAGCCGAGGAGGGAGGATGGCCCTCACGATTTTCACCCGTTTGGAGGCGGCAGGGCCGGCCTGGACTTGGAATTGGCCAACGAAAGGAGAAGACCCAGCCCGGGACATCTTATTCTATGAGTGATCTATGGGCCCTGAGACATGTCCCCCTGTCTCGGGAATGGCCCTCTACTCTCTCGAGGGCCCATCTCAAGGACAGATTATGGAATCCGGAGAGATGGTGGGCTTTTAAGAAACGTGGGAGGGGGGGGTGTTTGATTAAATTTTTAGCTAGGTTTTTAAGGGGGTTAGGTAGGTCCGGGCGGGTGTTGGGGGACAACTCGCCGGAGGCTGGGACCAGGCCGGGGGTGGAGCGTGGCCGGGAGAGTCATAATCCGGACAGGACTGTATTAAGGATGGGGGGGGTCATTGGGGAGGGTGGAATTAAATCAATTGATACGGTGAGCGGGAGGGGCAGATTTGGCGGTTGTAGGGGGCCACATTTTGTGTTGGGAGCGCACCCCCGCTGTTTACTTGCTGTGGCGCGCTCCGACCCCCTTGTCATCTCCCGTTCCCCAGGGGGTTTGAGTAATCGGGCCCTGGGCCTTCGGCTGATGCTGTGTAACGCCAGGTCCGTCGTTAATAAAGCCCCCCTCATCCATGATTTGATCTGTGAGGGGGGCGCGGACCTGGTGGGAGTTACCGAGACCTGGCTGGGCCAAGAGGGGGGAGTCCCTCTGGTGGAGATGTGCCCGGCCGGGTTTTGGGTCTTTCATCGGCCGAGGGCCCAGGGGAGGGGAGGGGGGGTCCGGTAGTTATTAAGGAGGATCTGTGTCCGAGGGAGGCCACTGTATCTCAGACGACCGGGTGTGAGCTCCTTTTCGTGAAGTTCGGTTCCACGGTTCAGGTGGGCTTGCTGGTCGCATACCTGGCTCCCTGCTATGCGGCAGCAGCCCTGCTTGAGCTCCTTGAGGTTATAGCTGGCGTGGCGGTTGGGACCCCCAGGCTTATGGTCATGGGGGATTTCAACCTGCCATCTGCCGGCGGTACCTCGGGGATTGCCCAGGAGTTCATGGCTTCCATGACGGCCATGGGCCTGACCCAGTTAATTCGGGACCCTACTCACGTGGGAGGTCACACCTTGGATCTGGTTTTTGTCTCTGATCAGTGGCAGAGTGATCTGGGTATAGGGGATATAGTTGTGGAACCCCTGTCATGGACGGATCACTCGCTCCTGAAGCTCGACTTCCGTTCCGCGCCCCCTGACCGCAGGGAGGCGGGGCCATTAAAATGGTACCGCCCCAGGCGCCTGATGGACCCTGATAGGTTCCTGACGGAGCTTGGGCCATTTCCCGAAGCTCATTCACACGACTCGGTTGAGGGCTTGGTCGCCACCTGGGATAGGGTGGCGGCTGGGGCCCTTGACCGAGTCGTGCCCTTGCGGCCTCTGACCCGGTGCCGATCCCATCTGGCTCCTTGGTTTTCTGAGGAGCTAAGGGAAATGAAGCGCCGGAAAAGACGCCTAGAGAGCAGTTGGAGGTCCAGCCGCTCTGGGTCTGACCGAACACTACTGCGTTCTTATATTAAGACGTATCTAGTGGCAATAAGGATGGCGAGGAGGTCTTACCTCTCCACCCTTATCGCGTCCGCGGAAAACCGCCCAGCCGCCCTGTTTAGGGTGACCCGCTCCCTCCTGGAGGTGGGAGCGCGGGAGGACCCCTTACAGGGACGGGCTGAGGAGTTTTCTAGGTTTCTGCAGGACAAAATCGCTCAGATCCGGAGCGAACTGGACTCCGACTGGCCATCTCCGGGTGGGGGGGCGGGGGTGGATATCGGTGGAGTTGGTTGGGTTGAGTTCGACCCTGTTACTCTAGAGGATGTGGACAGGATACTGGGGGGGCTTAATGTCACCACCTGTTTGTTGGACCCGTGTCCCTCCTGGCTGGTTTTGGCCACTCGGGAGGTGACACGAGGCTGGTTCCAGGGTATTATAAACGCTTCCTTGAGAGAGGGGCTGCTACCTGCTGCCTTGAAAGAGGCGGTGGTGCGGCCCCTCCTCAAGAAACCGTCCCTGGACCCAGCACTGTTATCAAATTATCGTCCCGTCTCCAACCTTCGTTTTGTTGCGAAGGTTGTTGAGAGTGTGGTGGCACGTCAGCTCCCGCAGTGCCTGGATGAAGCGAGTTATCTTGACCCCCTCCAATCGGGTTTCAGGCCCGGGCACAGCACGGAGACGGCTTTGGTCGCGTTGGTTGATGATCTCTGGAGGGCTCGGGACAGGGGTTGTTCCTCTGTCCTGGTCCTATTAGATCTCTCAGCGGCTTTTGATACTGTCGACCACAGTATCCTATTGCGGCGGTTGGAGGGGTTAGGAGTGGGGGGCACCGTGTTACGGTGGTTCACCTCCTTCCTCTCCGACCGTTCACAATGTGTGTTGACAGGGGGGCAGAGGTCGGCCCCGAGGCCCCTACTATGTGGGGTTCCTCAGGGGTCGGTGCTCTCGCCCCTGCTGTTCAACATTTATGTGAAGCCGCTGGGTGAGATCATCCGTGGCTTCGGGGTGGAGTTCCATCAGTACGCTGATGATACTCAGCTGTACATCTCCACCCCGGGCCACCCCAACGAAGCTGTCGAAGTGATGTCCCGGTGCCTGGAGGCCGTGCGGAGTTGGATGGGTCGTAACAGGCTCCGGCTCAACCCGACTAAAACCGAGTGGCTGTGGTTTCCTGCGCCCAGATACAGCCAGCTGGTTCCTTCGCTGGCCGTGGGGGGAGAGGTTTTGACCCCCGTGGAAAGGGCGCGCAATCTGGGTGTCCTCCTGGATGTGCGGCTGTCTTTAGAAGAGCATATTGCAGCCGTCGCCAGGGGGGCTTTTTATCAGATACGTCTGATTTACCAGTTGCGGCCCTTTCTGGATCTGGGCGCACTTCGCACAGTCACGTCCGCCCTCGTCATTTCCCGCCTGGATTATTGCAATGCTCTCTACATGGGGCTCCCCTTGAAGAGTCTCCGGAGGTTACAGCTGGTCCAGAATGCAGCCGCGCGAGTGCTTGTGGGTGCCCCTCGGAGCTCCCACGTTACTCCGCTGCTTCGCAGGCTGCACTGGCTTCCTGTGGCCTACCGGATTCGATTCAAGGTGGTACTGATGGTATTTAAAGCGCTCCATGGCTCGGGACCTGGGTACTTACGGGACCGCCTGCTGCCATCGTCAACCTCCCGCCGCCCAGTACGCTCCCACAGGGTTGCCCTGCTTGGGGTACCGCCGCCTGACCGTTGTCGGCTGACGGCCCCGAGAGTTCGGGCTTTCTCTGTGGGGGCTCCCTCCCTATGGAATGATCTTCCCCCGGAGATACGGTCTATGACGGATATCCTGACCTTCCGGCGCGCGGTGAAAACTTTATTTTTTAATCAGGCCGGCCTGGCCCAGTAACTGTGTTTTAGGTTTTTAATTAAATTTTAATTGGGGTTTTAGTTTTTAACTTTTAAATTGAATCTGAATTAGACAGCCGGATTAAACTATTTAATTTATTTTTAACTATATTTATTGTATATCTCGTATGTTTTAGTAGGCTGTACACCGCCCCGAGTCCCTTTTTTGGGAGAGGGGGCGGTATAGAAGTTTAAACAAATAAATAAATAAATAAATAAATATGCTGCTAGAATAATAGGCCTGCAATTCAGAAAACTGGCTGGCGTTTGACTGTGAACTGAGAAATTTATTCTTGGGCATGGTCAACAGCAATCACATAAATCCCAATGATGCCAAAATGAGCAATGACATCATCTTACAAATGCCACCATTACCTACTTGTTCAGATATCCAATGCAAGCGCCTATGTCCCGGTATTTGGTTGATGATGTCATTATACATGTGTCATCATTTACCTAATCTTACCTCCAGCACACTTATAGTTAAACTTGATTGTCAGTATTCGGCTTTTACTGATATTATTTTAGTTTTCACCAGCCAAAAGACTGGCCAATGTGTAATGTGACACCAAAAAATGCATTGCTGGTTTCTCATAGCTTTCTGATGTATAAATGAGAATAAACTAATTAATGGTTAATTAATAATTAATGCAACAGACAAGAATGACTTTGACTAAGTTGAAATAGCTGATTCCACTGTTATAATAACCGGTTCGGTGATCGCATGCTTTGTGCATGAACACATGCTTTGTTCAATGCGCTCCGCATTACAAACAGCTCTAAAACTAACCTTCTGCAGTAGTTCCTATGAAGAAAAGAGATGAGGCGTGGCAAACTGCTATGCTGCATAAATCAGCTGTGCTTTAAACAAAGGAAGTAAAGGGCAGGAAAGAGCAAGGGCGGGAAGGCGGGCCCATATGCTCGTCGCAGTAAATCGCTTAGGAAACAGCTGATCTTTGGAGCAAGGGATTCCTCTGAACTGGTCCGATCTGGTAGAATCCCACCCCTGAAAATAATGTCTTATGGGTTGTTTTTTTCACCATGGGACCATACTATGGTTCTTTTCATCACCTAACAAAAGAAGCATTATAGTCCACACTGTGTTTAGAATGAAGAGTCCAAATAGCTGTCTGGATTTACAGTTAGATCAGAAGGCAAGGGCACATCAGAACTCATCAAATCTTATTGTGTAAACTAAAACAGAATGTTACTTGATGTAAGTACCAAGACAGAAATGTCACTCATATTTTTTTTTTCTGCTACGGAGGGGCCAATGCCCAATATGGAATAATGCGTAGAAGATTCTTCATTGAAAAGATGCTATTACAATGTTTCCTTTAGCTCCCCACGGATTTTACAAGCTAGCACCGCGCTTCACCTTTTTTAACCCTTCCATCTCTTCTTTCCCTGACCAGCTGGGATTAGGGTAAATAAGGGAAATAATTTCAAATCAAATAGTTAAAAAGGGGGATTATTTTTTGATCTGTCAGTAGACACTGGTTTCAATCAGAATCAGTCTCCTGAAGCCTTGCAAGGGATTCAAGTTTTTTAAAAAATTAAAAATAGATGCAGCTGCAGGTTGTGGATGTATTAAAATTTAGCCCCGAGTTTCAAATTTCATATAGTATTTAAACAATACAGCTAAAAGACAAATAGAGGTAGATACAAGCATTTCGTATTGACTCATCAATACCTACATTACAATAACACGGTTAAAATCAGCCTCAAATGTATGATCTAGCAAAGGCATCTTGCTAGATTTTATCTTTGAGGCTGATTTTAACCATGTTATTGTAATGTAGGTACTGATAAGTCAATATGAAATGCTTGCATCTGCCTCTGTTCATCTTTTGACTGTATTGTTTAAATTATTAAATGGGATTAATTGTTTTAAATTTTATACAGTACGTTGGACCCAAAAAGGAATGGCCTGTTAGTCATCACCAAATGTACTTGCAGAGATAATATTCTATCCAGAAATGATATCATATGGGTCTGTCAGTTTTCTATTAGCTACAATTAAAACTAGAAAGCCTTACAACAAGGAAGTAGGATGACTCAGCTATACTAATGGATGTCAATCACAAACATTTTGGGATTGCTTTTTGAAAAGGCGATTGGACTTTGTTTTTCCTTGAAGATGTTTCACTTCTTATCCAAAAAATTTCTTCAATTCTAAATAAGCTTCTTGGATGAGAAGTGAAACATCTTCAAAGAAAAAACAGAATCCAGTTGCCTTTTGAAAAAGCAACTTTGGGACAACCATTACTTGCATGACTGAGCATCTCTATAGACAATGGATATCAAGTAATGCAGCATTCATTCATGATCTGTTAGTGCAGGGGTGTCAAACTTGTATCGTCACATTGTCTTCACATGACATATCGTGACTTTTTTCCCCTTCGCTAAAACGGGGGGTGGAGGTAACCAGCACATGATGCATCTGCACCACAGTCCGCAAGTTTGACACCCCTGTGTTAGTGGATGGGCAGGTCATCCTCTGGTTTAGATATGCTGATGATTTACTAACAGTAAAACCTCTGGTCATGACCATAATTCGTTCCATATCTTTGGTTGCAACCTGATTTGGTTGTGACCCAAACCTAATTTTGGAAATTTGGTGCTTACAAAAAAAATGGCGGGAAAGGGGAAATCAGCTGTGGAAAAAAATATGATTTTTTTGGGTCAGAACAGATTTGGTTGTGTTCAGAAGCATTCATAACCAGAGGTTCTACTGTATATCTTTATCCAAGCTTGCAGGAGATGTTGGCAGGAAGATAGGTAATGGGTTGAAATGAAACAGGCTAAAGTTGAACATAGAGAAAACAGAATGGTTGTTGGACTTTACCAGTGTTTCCTCTTGATCTGAAACAGAAGATCCATGACAACAGATTGTAAATATGTAGCTGCTAACTGATAGATGGTTGGACACCATGACCAGGTGAGCCTTTGCACAACTCTGACTGATGCACTGATTGGAGCCCTAATTTAACTATAAGCCTTTGCTGGTTTTAAAACACTACATCAATAAGCACAAAGCTCTTTGCAGCACCATCTTTTAATCCACTTTTAATCCAATCAACTAATATGTTTGAGCAGAACATGCTAGTGATACTCCTATGCTACATTGGGAGATGTATAGGCATTGCTTTTCCTTTTACTGCATTGTGCTCTAGCACAGCCTTTCTCTTGATCTGTCAGTATCCACACGGTCAGCTTCCCACAAATCACTAAAAACAGAGTTATTCCAGACTTTTGGGCAACAAGTAGTGCCACAAATTTTATTGATTCTGTATTTTTAAAATGTTAACTGTTGACAGCTTATCTTCATTTTATTTTGTCTGGGTATTATGAATGCTTCATTGTGTTGCTTTAAACTGTGATTTTTATTTTTATTTAAATATACCATGGATGTTTTGGTGCATTGTTGATGGATGTGTTATAAATTACCAAAGATCTCTCTTATATATGGTGGAGCATGCATGCATGAACAAATGCTATTTATTACTTACAATCCCAAAGGTAGGTAATGAGATGGATTTAAAAAACAAAACAAAACTGCTTTGTGTGAAAAATGGGGAGAGGGGCAATAAAAGTCTGCTGTTATGCTGAATTGGAGAAATGGCAGGAATGTTATCCAGAATTGATTTGGATTATAATGAAGTCAGATCCCAGTGACCAATTAGGATGAAGAAGAAATTGTTTGGTTTGCATTTCCTGTATCCTTGTGCTATACAATCGGTTCTACTATTATGGGCAACCTGCAGCCCTTGAGTTTCAAACAAATCAGTTCAGACCACTGATCAGTGAAATCTAATTAGTTCAAACTACTGGCAAGTACAATTATTTGTAACTTAGTACTTTCAGAGAAAGAAATTGTAGAGTTCCAGAAGAAGGCTGTCAGTAAACCCAAAAGATTGCCTTCATCCAGTTCAGACCTACCTAGTCTGTTAAAGTCCTGTTCATTATCTTGCAGTACTTTACCGATTACTTATAAGAGAATATAATTTTCAACTGAAGAAATATTGCCTATGAAACAAACAATTATGCTATGATTATCACATTTTTCCAAATGTTTTGATGCAATTTTGCAAATCATAACACATGCAAAAGTACAAATTGCTGAAAATAACAATGTGTTTCTATAACACGTTTGCATTATCTATTCGGAAAATTATTTATAAAGTTCATGTATTAAGTAAAGTATACACAAATACAAGCATAATATTCAGATTTGTTTTAAATGCACAAACAAAACAAATGTCAGAAATGGGATGCAGTGAAATTAAATCAACTGAGCATGACCTTGATCATTTTGTCTAATTTAGGTCTGAAAATCCAGGTGAACTTCTAATGAGCTTTTAATTAAAAGTAAACAATAAAAAAATGAAATGAATAATTTGAAAACAATTGTTTGTTGATTCCTCATAACCTCATTTTTCTTTTTTCCAGGAGGTCAAAAAACATCAAGAGGACAAATTGAACCTCATCCATTTTTATGAGTGTCACATATGGACAGCATTTAAAAAGGGATGGGGCTTCAATTACATGGTTGGGGGTGCTATCTTGACTTAATTTCCTCTACCCCAAAGTCTTCCTTTAATGTACCATGAAAATTAGTTTTGTCTAAGGACCTTAGCCTTCAGATAACTGTTACAAAAGACCAGTCTAGTTTCATTTTATTTATTTATTTTATTTATTTGATTTGTCAGTCGCTTACAAGATAATAGGTATAAGTAAAAATATGAGTAAGAATACAGGAAATAGGTACAAATAAATGGGGACAATAGGACAGGGACGGTAGGCACGATTGTGCACTTATGCATGCCCCTTACAGACCTCTCAGGAATGGGGTGAGGTCAATAGTGAATAGTTTAAGGTTAAAGGAGTGGGGGTTAGAGGATGTAACAACAGTGCCAGGTAGTGCATTCCAGGCAATGACCACTTGGTTTCTGAAGTCGTACTTTCTGCAATCAATTTTGGAGTGGTTTACATTGAGATTATATCTGTTGTGTGATCTTGAATTGTTGCAGTTGAAGCTGAAGTAGTAATTGACTGGTAGGACATTGTAGCAGATAATTTTGTGTACTATGCTTAAGTCAAACATCAGTCCACAGGAAGTGATGGTTTATTCATCTTGATTGGATTCCTGTGTTTTCATGACATCCTGAGTACTGATCAATCCTAGGAGGTGGCAGCAACTGAGAAATGTTGGTAAATAATTTAATAAGGTGATGGTTGGTGATGAATATGCCCATTTAAACAGATCGCAATTCTTTAGACTTTATCAACAATGACTCTGCAATGTAGCTAAAATATAACTTCTCTATTGCTCACAATTAATTGGGATTGCTAGCTTGGATTACGAGAATCACTGATTCCCAGCCTTAAAAAGGAATGAGGAATATGGTCTTTTGGAAATATTATTGACAGATCAGTTGACAATCTCCTACAACTTTGAACACTGGAGAGTAAAGGATGGGTAAGGATGGGCAATATGGGTGTAAACATAGCTGATGAGCACAAACCAAGGTTATATCAGTTTTTACTTGAATGAGCAATATTGCCTGACAGATCAGAAAAACAATGCCTGAAAAAACTATTCTTAAAGCTTGCAGATGTTGCAGCCATTTAAATGATATTATGTATTTCTAAATTGGGTTTTCTTATTCTTCCTACTGTCAGGTTTGACAGTTTTTATAGACATTACAGTGACAGAAATTCATGCTGTTATATATATTAAAAATGCACTCCAAGGTATAATACTTACCCAATTTACCCATTATAGCCGGATAACAAGATCCAAAAAAGTAGATGGAAGAAGAATATGCAGTCTGCTAGTTCTCTTTAAGTGTTTACCTTTCCAGGTAACATTCAAACAGAAAGGAGATTCAGATTCAGATATGTGCAATTGATTGGTTGTCTGGTTTTCTAACCACCTTCTAGGCCCAATACATGAGATGACCCCAGGAAAAACACATGATATTTTCATACTATTTAAGTTACTAAATTGTGATTAATAATTAGAAGGGCACCCCAATATGATCATGTATCTTGCTTACATCTATAGGTTCCCAGCTTCCTGATTCCAATGAGGAATATTTACTTCACTCATTCTCTTCCTTATCTTTTCCATTGTGATATTGTTTCATTTTGGCTGATTATTTTAAACTTTTTAAACATATTTTATTGATTAAATTATTAAAGCATTTGACACAGTGTGATCATCCTGATATTCCTTTTTGTCATACATGTTATATAACAGATAACAGATATTAAGAGTTGGAAGGGACCTTGGAGAACCTTGTAGGCCAAGTGGGAGACCCTACACCATTTCTGACAAATGGCAGTCCAATTTCTTCTTGGAGGTCTCAACTGATGGTGCTCCCACAACTTCCGTGGGTAAGCTGTTCCATTGGTTGATTGTTCTCTCTGTCAGAAAGTTGCTCCTTATTTCCAGGTTAAATCTCTCCTTGTTCAGTTTCCATCCATTATTCCTTGTCTGGCCTTCAGGTGCTTTAGAAAATAGATTGACCCCTTCTCTCTGTGGCAGCCCCTCAAATATTGGAACACTGCTATAATACTTCCCAGGTTCGAATCCCAGTAAGGGTATGGCTAGCTGATGAGAGCTAAGTAGCTCGAAATAGATCTATATTAGTCTCCCTTGTTTAATTATTTATCAGCTCAAAAACCTAACACACACACACACACACATATATATAAATATATAAATAATATTTTATATACATTTGTATAGTTAGTTTTTATCTGTAGTTACTCTTTCTAAAAATCCTGTTTATTTTTTATTCTGGGTCCTTCCTTTCTTTTCCCACCATTGATAAAACTTACTCCATATCTTGTAGTATTCTGTCTCATCCTTATTTTTTAATCCAGAGTCAATCTATCTATTTCAGCACATATCAATATTTTCTTTATCACCTCACCTTCATTGGGAATTTTTCTATCTTTCCATTTTTGCACAAAAGTCATTCTTGCTGCTGTGATAAATCTATTTATTAAATTTATTTATTAGATAAATCTCATCTTTTCTATATCTTTCTGTCATAATTCCAAGTAAAAATAATTCCAGTTTATAATCTATTTTCTGTCCAGTCATCTCTTCTAAACACACCTGTATCTTATGCCAAAACTCCTGGATTTTCTTACAAGACCACCAGGCATGGTAATATGCTCCATGTTCTTGGGCACATTTCCAACATTTTGGTGACAGGTTTTTATACATTTTAGCCAGTCTTGCGGGGGGGGGGGGGGAGGTGCCACCTATAAAACATCTTATATAAATTTTCCTTATAGATGTGGCCAATGTTATCTTTTTATTTCACTCTCATAGTATGTGCCATTTATCCAAATCTATATTAGGTCCAAAATTTTTGGCCCATACCACCATCATTTGTTTTACCTGTTCTTCCTCCATTTTATAATCCAATAAAAATTTATAGATGTTCTTTATCAATTTATCATCTGTCCTCAATAACTCTTATGGGAGATGTTGTTATAAATTATTTTTATACTGAAAAGTAATTTATCTATTCAGAGATTTAAGAACAACGCCGTGGGAATTTTTTGGGAGGGGAGGGGTGGTCTAGATAGGGTGAAATCTTCAAAGATTAAATGGAAAGCAAATATTTGAATAACAGAGATAACAATATTAGATAGACCAAAAGTTAAGTAGATCAGAATTCCATAATATTACTCTCTATTACCCAAGCAATTCATTCCTGAACAACGTGATGTCCCCATGTAGTATTACTTTAGGAGCATTAGGATTTTTCAAATGAGTAAACATAGTAATGAATAGACACATACAAACTCTTGTTCGCCTGAGACTTTTTATTCTACTTCTTTCCCTTATGGAAGATGCTCTTATTTCTTAGGTAAAACAGTTAACCAATATGCCACAAGTGTCCATGGGAACAGCTATTTGAAAATAAGTTAGTTTCCCAATGCCCAGTGACATTATAAAAATGAACCAGAGACAAAATTAGTTCAGACTTTGGTTGAAAACACCCTACAATGTCCTGCTGGCTACATTCCCAGTCACCAAGATTGAGGAACCCAAGAGTGTATGAGACTTCTTAAAGTTAATCTTTGAAATTTCTTTAAAGCTTGTTTTTAATAATAATAAAAAAACCTGGGAACACATTATATAGTTTTGGTCTCTTAATTTAACTCCATCACTTGCCAGCATATCTAGAGCAGAAACTTGGCTAACACAATGGGACAAAGTAGTGACATTATATATCTCATTAGCATTATTTCTATCTGGTTGTATTCATTAATGTAAAACAGCAGGAAGAATTAACAAAACATCAAAGGTATCTTTGGGAAGCAAAAATTATATTGAGTGCTTTAGGTTTGGAGTATTGTTTGTATTGCTAAATCAGCATATCCTCAAATTGTTTAAATTTTATTTGTTTGTGTATTTGCCAAATTGAGAAACTATCCATCTCCCTCACAAATATGAAGTTTGGAACAAACAACTGAAAAATAATACTGATCATCCTATTTAAACACAGATGCCTTTCCAGCTGAAACAAAGGGTCATGCATTCGTCATATGGTTTATTTGGCATTCATCGTTTTAGTACTCACTGTGCCTCCTAAAACCAATTAACGAATACCAAGGTACCACTGTACAGAGGTTCATTTGCAACTTACAGAGGTTCATTTGCAACTTACCCAATGTACACTTTTTAAAACACAATTGACTGTAAAATATATTTGCAAATTTCATGCACTCTTGTTCATACACAACTTCCCCAAATGCACAATGCTTTGTGTAGAGAATGCTGGGTGCTAGAAAACTCCATTAATTGCTTACTGTCTGCACCACAATGGAATACATTTCACAAGGTCAAACTATTTTGCACCCTCTGAAATTCATTATAGATTCATTTTATATTGCTTTTTTCTGAATATTCTGTTTGGATATGATTTGTGTAAAATGACAAGTCTGAGCAACAAGCATTTTCAAATACTTGAACAAGTAATTTAGAACATATTACACTGAAAAGGATGCACAATAAAAAAAACTCTTCCAGGAGAGTTGTAACGATGGCATTAGTAAGCTAGACTTTTTTTATTTGTTTTGTTAAAGTGATAACATTCCTACATGGTTTCAGAATCCCATTGGGTTGCCTTGTAAAACTGAGATTCCTATTTTATGTTTACTTTGCAACTGGTTTTATGGGCCTTTCCAATTATATCCCACTACTTCTCACTTGATTTTATATAACTGACAAAGTGATTTACTGCCTTGCTTTACTTTTATAGTGTTGTCATCGTTACAAGCACCATCCCCAATTTCATCCCTCCACCACATGTTTCAAAGTTGTTCATGAAGAGTAATTGCTCCGGGGTCCCTGGTAAAAGTTCTGCAAATGTGTTATCTTTACCACACCCACCATATGGAAGGACAAAAAAAAACATAATTACAGAACTATGGAATTCCAAAAGTCCTCCTATCCTCAAAATAAAATTGGTTGATTGTATAACAGTAAACAGGAACTTTGGTTAAATAACGTCACAAATACCTAGTGTGTATAGAAAGGGAAAAATAGAAGCTTATGTTTTGTTTTGTTTTGTTTTCTGCCTGAATCAGTTTGACCCCATACTGCTGAGACCTACTCAGTTATTTGATGGATTAGGTAAACCACAGATCCCAAAACTGTTATGGTTTCAGAACAAATGACAGTTGTAAAACAGAACCAGCAGCTGTTTGTCTTTCTGCTGTCTTTCTGCCTGTCTGTGAATTCTCTCTCTCTCTCTCTCTCTCTCATATCTATGATAAACAGAGATAATCAGATGTGAGCTGGAAGGGACTTTAGAGGTTCTCTACTCCAGCCCCCTGCTCAAAAGCAGGAGTTCCTATACCATTTCAGACAAGTAACTGTCCAGTCTCTTCTTAAAAGCCTTTAGTGATGAAACACCCACAACATCTGGTGGCCAGCAGTTCCACTGTTTAATTGTCCTTACTGTTAGGAAGTTTCTCCTCAATTTCAGGTTGTTTCTCTCCTTGATTAGTTAGGAAAGCTTTTGAATGTAAGAATTAAGACTATATTTCATTCTCAAAAGGTAAAGTAAAATCACGAGGCTTAAGTGAAATGACAATCCGCAAATGCTCTATGATAGTAGACCGGAATCCTTAAATTAAGTTCTTTCTGATATTCCTGTATAGGGAAAAAACTATAGCATGGCTCCATGCTTTCTGCCTGGCCAATCACTAAGTTGATTCAAAACTGTCTAAAGCCCTTCCCAAATGTTTTATTCCACTTTAGGAGTATCCTACTTTATATGCATCCCTTTCATTCTCTGCAGTATTTGGACAGTATCAATGATAGTCTGTTAAGTCAAGAACCATCCTTACTCCAGGAACTCATGTTCCATTCATATATCTCAGTGGGCATTCCTTCTGTTTCTGCTCGAATTGAATGAAGCATCCTTCCTTTGATTTTCTACCCATGCCCATAGCACTGCAAAATTCCTCTTCCTTCAACTTGATGTTTTAAACTTCTTTCAGTTGTAATGTAGGAACATTGTTACTATGACACAAGGTTGATGACGGAAGGTAGGAACCAAACAACCACCTCTTTTTCTGTTGCTTTGATTATCACAGCACCAGAGCTCCAGTAAAGAGAAAGAAGACCTCTGCACTGGTATCACAGGAAATAACATGGGAAGTAATTGAGTAAACATCTGGAAAAGCAAAAGAAAGATATGGAGATTAAGGGAGGAAATAACAATTCCTAAAAGGAAAAGGCAGCAGTAAACTGGCTCACATGGGAACCAGACCTGGAGGCTTGCCTTCTCTTTGTGGATAGGAAGATCAAAAAGCAGCATGTGATAGCCATAGTCTGAGCTGAGCACCAGCCCAGCCCCATTGCCAACCTCCTGCAATCTAGACTGGATTTTCTGAAAATGGCTTAAGAAACAGCTGGGAGCATCAGGGGAAGGAAAGCCACTTAGATGGCAGCACAAAATTGCCCTAAGAGACTGTTTCCTTGTTTTCCAGCACTAGGAAACAAAATTTGATGATTATGTCTGTAAAGAAGAGATAAAGCAGAAAGTAAACTAATGTACATGTTTCAGAGAGATTTGTATTTCACAAATCCCCAGTTTTCTCTTCAACATTTCTGCTAGCTGATATTTCAATTCTTTTCTAAAACAAATATTTCCTGGCACTCTGTTCCTTTGAACAAATTCCTTTAATAAAATAGACTTGATACTGGGAGTTTTCTAGCAAGGGAGGATACAAATAGCCAGATTTTGTGATTATTGTATATATTTTAAATGCTCCTAAAATGTTTTTTTACAGAATTGGAATTTACAAAAATATTTCCTTTTTTAAAAAGCAATGGAATGATTGTGCGTTATATTTATCTTGATTTACCGCCCCATTACTTGTCTTCTTTTTCTGTTACAAGTTCCAAATTCTTTCCTTTTGATGTCCAAATCAGGGCAGCTGCAAAAAGAAAATATTATGAGGCATTATCAATATTTATCTATATGTATTTAGATATTTATATTGTGCCAAATTACATTTACATATGCATATAGGACCTTCACAATTATACAGCCATTAAAATCTATCTCTTTCTCCCTCACACATACAAACAAACAAGCACAGAAAGACACAAACCCACACCAAACACTTGTGGAGCCTCTCTAAACTCAACTGGGGATTCTTGCATAGAGCATTAGAGGCAAAGAGATGGGCATAAAATGATCAGCACCCCCAATTGCATGTTGCTCCAATTGCATGTTGACTGTCAACCAATCTGTCTAAAGAAAAAAAGTAATTGCTGAAGGTTGGTTCAGGTTTCCTTCACAGCTGAGAGAGGACTGAATAGAAGAACAAGTCAGAGATCAGATGTTAGGAACATTCCCCACGGGATATTGGCAAAATCAATTGGGGCCACAAATTTATCAACCAAGTATATCATGCGTATCAATGCATCCTATATTGCTCACACACAGTATCTGAATGTATACTAACTTCCACATCCTTGGGCTGCTTCAGCTAAGAGCTGTTGTGGCCCGCTGGCAGCTGACAGAGCTGGCAGAAGAGTTGAACAGCAGTGAGGAGGTTGGGGAGGAACCTGGGCTGGGTCTGGAGGCTGAGGAAGATCCGGAGGAAGGTACTGCATCAGGGGCAGAGATGGGGCCAGGGCCAGGGCAGGCTTCAATCAGCAGCTGCCTTCAAGTTCAGACAGCATTGATGTGGGGGAGCCAGTTCCCAGCCTGCCCCTGCGCAGAGCTAGCAGCAGGCAAGAACAATTGAGAAAGCAGGGTCAACTCAGGAATAAAGCTACACCTCAGAGATGATTGGCCCCTTCCATAGAAGAGGAGCGAACAGGAGGTGAGCTTTTGCAGGAAGCAATTAATTCATTTGGTTGGTTCAAGTTTGAAAAGTGCTGTTTGACTCTGTGTCATGTTTGACCTTGCCCTCTATCTAGCAATTAGTTCTCTCGCCACATTCCAAGTGTGATAAGGTGGGTGTTTATAAACATACCCTGACAGACTGTGTGTGAAGCCTGGCCATCTGTGAATTAACATAATTCATAGCTGTGGAAATAAAAGAGGTTTTGTCAGGATTAAGATTGTTTTTTATGCTTTTTAAGGAAGCCTAGGTCAGAACAAGAGCAGATGATAAACTACTGGTGGTGGCATATGGCTATATACTTCAGAAATGATTAGTGGACTGTTCTTGTGGAGCATGGAGGCTGTTTGGATTAGTCTTTAAAGGTATCTATTTTACACCTGAAACACCTTAGCCCCCTTCTTTTATCAGAGCTTTGGAGGATGAAACAGGGAGGCTGGGTTTACAAGCAGGCCGTAGGCCTTTGGTTGTCTACCTATCTTCTAACCTACAGTGAATAATCAGGATTGCTATCGTCACTTGATTGATATTTTTCTGCTTTCCATCTTTCTGAGTATCTTTTCAGGGCTTTGCTGTTGTTGCATCTTTCTGTCTTTGTGGAAAAAAATATGGGACTGAAGAAAACTTGATAATAGAATAGAATACTTTATTGGCCAAGTGTGATTGGACACACAAGGAATTTGTCTTGGTGTAAATACTCTCAGTATACATATAATTCACCCAAAGCTGATTTTCTCAGCATTTATTACCAGTTTGATGGTGCAATAACTGAACTAATGGTTGAATTTATTTATTTATTTATTTATTTATTTATTTGATTTATATACCGCCCCCTCTCCCCGAAGAGACTCGGGGCGGTGAACAGCCAATAAAAACACATATACAAGGTACAAAATATGAGACAACATAAAATATTAAAATTTAAAAACTGAAATACAATATGGCTCTAATAAAATATAAGCAAGTATTAAAAAGATTAAAACCCGATTAAAATTTAAAAACCCCTAGGCCAGTCCGGCCTGCCGAAATAAATGCGTTTTGAGCAACCGACGGAAGGCCATGAGATCGGGGGCGGCCCTTACCTCCGGGGGTAATTCATTCCAGAGAGGGGGTGCTCCCAATGAGAAGGCCCGCGCCCTCGGGGTCACCAGCCGTCCAGCCGACGGCACCCCGAGGAGGCCCACTCTATGGGAGCGTACCGGTCAGTGGGAAGCCGATGGTGGCAGGAGGCGGTCTCGCAAGTAACCTGGTCCCGAGCCATGGAGCGCTTTAAAGATAGTGACCAAGACCTTGAAGCGCACCCGGAGGGCCACCGGGAGCCAATGCAGCGCGCGTAGAAGTGGCATAACATGGGAGGCCCTAGGTGCCCCCATTACCACCCTCGCGGCTGCATTCTGCACCAACTGGAGCCTCCGGATGCTCTTCAAAGGCAGCCCCATGTAGACAGCATTGGCATAGTCTAGGCGGGAGATCACCAGGGCGGAAGTGACCGTGCGAAGCGCATCCCGATCCAGAAAGGGTCGCAACTGGTAGATCCTACGGACCTGTCCAAAAGCCCCCCTGGCGACGGCCGCCACATGATCTTCCAATGACAGCCGTACATCCAGGAGGACACCCAGATTGCGGGCCCTCTCTGTGGGGGCAAGAATTTCCCCCCCCACAGCCAGCGATGGAACCAGCCGGCTGTATCGGGGTGCCGGGAAGCACAGCCACTCAGTCTTAGATGGGTTGAGCTGAAGCCTGTTCCGCCCCATCCAACACCGCATGGCCTCCAGGCATCGGGTCATCACTTCGACGGCTTCATCGGGGTGGCCCGGGGTAGAGATGTACAGCTGGGTGTCATCAGCGTACTGATGGAACTCTACCCCAAAGCCGCGGATGATCTCACCTAGCGGCTTCATATATATGTTGAACAGGAGGGGCGAGAGCACCGACCCCTGAGGCACCCCGCAAACCAGGGGCCTCGGGGCCGACCTCCTGCCCTCCTGCCAACACAAATTGCGAGCGGTCAGAGAGGAAGGAGGAGAACCACCGCATAACGGTGCCTCCCACCCCCAACCCCCCAAGCCGCTGCAATAGGATACTGTGGTCGACAGTATCAAAAGCTGCCGAAAGATCTAGGAGGACCAGGACAGAGGAATAACCCCTGTCACGGGCCCTCCAGAGATCATCCACCAATGCGACCAGCGCCGTCTCTGTGCTGTGCCCGGGCCTGAAGCCCGATTGGCGTGGATCCAAATAGACAGCTTCATCCAGGTGCTGGGGAAACTGTTGTGCCACCACACTCTCAACAACCTTCGCCATAAAACGAAGGTTGGAGACAGGACGATAATTAGATAACAAAGTTGGGTCCAGGGACGGTTTCTTGAGGAGGGGTCTCACCACCGCCTCTTTCAAGGCGGCGGGTAGATATCCCTCACTCAAGGGAGCGTTAATAATGCCCTGGAACCAACCTTGTGTCACCTCCCGGGTGGCCAACACCAGCCAGGAGGGACACGGGTCCAATAAACATGCAGTCGCATTCAGTCGCCGCAGTAACCTGTCCACGTCCTCGGGGGTCACAGGATCAAACTCGTCCCAAATGACTGTTCCAAATTCCGCCCCCAATTCCCCACCCAGAGCTGCCCATTCGGAGTCCAAGCCATCCCGGATCTGAGTGATTTTATCCACCAGGAACTGTGAAAAATCCTCAGCCTGTCCCTGCAAGGGGTCCTCCCGCGCTCCCCCTTCTAAGAGGGAGCGGGTCACTCTAAACAGGGCAGCCGGGCGGTTTCCTGCGGACGCAATAAGGGTGGAAAAGTAAAGACGCCTTGCCACCCTTATCGCCACTAAATAGGTCTTAATAAAAGACCGTAAAAGTGTTCGGTCAGGTCCGGAGCGAGTAGTCCTCCAAATACTCTCCAGGCATCTTTTCCGGCGCTTCATCTCCCTCAGCTCCCCGGAAAACCAGGGGGCTGAGCGAGAGCGGCGCCGGGTCAGAGGCCGCAAGGGCACGACCCGGTCCAGGGCCCCAGCCGCCACCCTTTCCCAGGTGGTGACTAGGTCCCCCACCGAGTCGTGAGTCCGAATGTCGGGATATGGCCCAAGCTCCATCAGGAACCTATCTGGATCCATCAGGCGCCTGGGGCGGTACCAACGTATTTGGTCAACCTCCCTGCGATGGGGAGGAGCGGCCTGGAAGTCCAGCCTAAGGAGCGAATGATCTGACCATGACAAGGGTTCAACAGAAACATCCCCAACACCTAGATCATCCTGCCACTGTCCAGAGACAAAAACCAGATCCAGAATGTGACCCCCAGTATGCGTGGGTTCGTTAATTAATTGGGTCAGGCCCAAGGCTGTCATGGAAGCCAAGAACTCCTGAGCAGTCCCCGAGGCCCCACCGGCTGAAGGCAGGTTGAGATCCCCCATGACCATCAGCCTGGGGGTCTCAACCGCCAGACCGGCTATGACCTCGAGAAGCTCAGGCAGGGCCGATGTCAAATAGCAGGGAGCCAGGTATGTGATCAATAGGCCCATCTGAACCCTGGAACCACACTTAACAAACAGGGACTCACATCCGGTCGTCTGAGGAACAGTGGATTCCCTAGGACCTAGATCCTCCCGAATAATTACCGCAACCCCCCCACCCCTCCCCTCGGCCCTCGGCCGATGAAAGACCCGAAACCCGGCTGGGCACATCTCCACTAGAGGGACACCCCCCTCCTGTCCCAGCCAGGTCTCGGTAATGCCCGCCAGGTCCGCACCCCCCTCCGTGACGAGATCGTGAACAAGGGGGGCTTTATTCACTACGGACCTGGCATTGCAAAGCATCAGCCGGAGGCCCGGGGCCCGATCATTCAAACAACTCAGTGAGCGAGACATGACCTGGGGGCCGGAGCGCACCACCGCTTGTAAACAGCGCTTGTGGTTTTGTTCTTATGACATTGTTTTAAAAAACTATATATAAATGAATAAATAGGCAAAACTATATATGAATGAATAAATAGCTAAATAGTATGCTGTCTGTGTATTTAAATTTATAGGGACAGATGCAGGTTCTGTGGGCACTGTATACATACAGAGTACTCAGAAACCACCCCTCCTGTCCCAGGATGTCCTGAACTATTCTAATAATAGGGATGTTGTAAGAGTTTCTTAATCACCAAAATAACTTCAGAATAGGTGGGATTTCACATTCTTTGTCATTTCCCTTTCATTTTCATTTCCTTTTAAATCAGCCATTTTGTGATTGAAGATTTCCTCAGTAAGATAATATACAGTAGGTATGAGAGTATTCTCTCTTCCTTTATTCTTCTTTTTTTATCTTGGCATATTTTTCAAGATGTTGAATGATGGAGAAGGAAATGGAAGAATAGGGTAAATTTCAATGTTGCTGGCACTTCATTACCTTAAGACTTTGAAGTCTGGATCAAGAAAGGAGTCAATTTCTCAAACTTTTTTTTTATAAGAGAGCTGGCTGTGTCAGGATACAAATGTTTTTCACCTAGCATCCATTATTTCCTCTTTTTGCTGAACTACATGCAGTGTTCATATTTTTCTTACTGCACTGATCTATGTTTTACTACTGAAAAAATATTATGTCTCTGTACAAATCTTAGACCGATCACAACTAAAGTTTTCTTAATTTTTGACTGACCCATTTCTTACTCTTTTTCTGATATCTGTTAATAGCATGTATACAATGGATCCATGCATATAATTTAGCTTTGTGTGTATTAGTTTTAATCCAATGCAGAAGAAAGTGTTTTATATATAACAACGTCAGGGTTCCAAGTAATACACCCATAGCAAACTAAACTCCAAGACAAATATTAGTTTTATTGGATAATGGGGATATGGGGACAGTTCTGGTGAAAACTGACTCTGAAGATTCCCATGGTTTTCACCTAACTAAAAGTAAAAGTGTTTCCCTTTCCCCAAACAATCAGTCACATGATCCAATCAAGGTGCTGTTCAGTTGCCTGGTAACATCATTCCTCCTCTCTGATCATATATAAGAATGTCTTTGGTTCCCAAGAGAAAGTATATTGCTTTGGCTACAAAACCCCAACTATCTTTATTCCCCACCTCCCTATTCCTCAGCTCCAGTGTGGCAACACTGAAGATTCAAAATGGCTTTGGTCAGGTCAGGGTTGACAAACAGAATAACACAATTGGAAGGATCATAGATATTTTCTCATTAAAACCCCTGCTCAAGGAGGAAACCCTATACCAGTAATGGCAAACCTTTTTGTTGCCGAAAGCATGCAAGTGCTGGCGCTCACAATGCAATCTGCCCCGCTGCCCCTGTGCATGCTTCCCTTACCTGCACTACGCATGCGCATGCCTCCCAAATGAATTTTGGCCTGATAGAGGCCATTTTTGCCCTCCCAAAGGTTTGAGGGAAGCCTCTGTAGCCTCGGGAGGCAAAAAAATGGGCCTTCCAGAAATACCAGAAGTGCCCGTTTTCAGCCTCCAGAGGTCCTCTGGAGCCCAGGGAGGCCATTTTTGTCCTCCTGGAGGCTTGAGGGAAGCCTCTGAAGCCTGAAAACAGGCCCTTTTCAGCACTTTTGGTATTTCCAGAAGGGTCATTTTTTGGCCTCCCGAGGCTGCAGAGGCTTCCCTTGAGCCTCCAGGAGGATGAAAACAACTTCAAACGGGCCAAAAATCAGTCGGCAGCACATGCATGCTCAGTGCAGGTAAGTTTGACTGGGGCTCACGTGCCTGCACAAATGGCTCTGCATGTCACCTGTGGCACACATGCCATTGGTTCGCCATCATGGCCCTATACATTTCAGAGAAATAGTTGTCCAATCTCGTCTTAAAAACTTCCAGTGTTGCAGCACCCACTTCCAGTGTTGCAGCACAATTTCTGGAGGCGAGTTGTTCCACAGATTAATTGTTTCAACAGTCATGAATTTTTTCCTTAATTCTAGTTGGTTCTCTCCTTTATTAGTTTCAATCCATTACTTTTTGTCTTGCCTTCAGGTATTTTGGAGAATAGTTTGACTCTCTCTTCTTTGAAGCAAAACCTTAGATATTGAAACACTGCTATCATGCCACACCTAGTTGTTCTTTTTCGTTAAACTAGAGATACCCGTTTCCTGAAACCATTCTTCATATGTTTTAGCCTCCAGTCCTTAATCATCTTTGTTCTTCTTGTCTGCACTCTTTCTGGGGTCTCAAAAACTTTTCTATATCATGGCAACCAAGACTGGATGCAATATTCCAAGTGTGGTCTTACCAAGACTTTATAAAGAGGGATTAATGCTTCATGTGATCTTGATTCTATTCCTCTGTCAATGCAGTCTAGGACTGTGTTGGCTTTTTTAGCAGTTGCAGCACACAACTGGTTCATATTTAAGTGACTGTCCACTAGGATTCAAAAATCCCTATCTCCATCTATTGAGTCAGGTACCTCCTGATTCTATACCTGTGTGTTTGGTTTTTCTTGCATAAATGTAGAATTCTAATTTTCTTACCACTGAATGTTATTTTGTTACATAGGGCCCAGTGTTCAAGTCTGTCAAGATTCTTCTGTATCTTAAACCTATCTTCTGGAGTGTGGCTATGGCTGCCAGCTTGGGGTTGTCTGCAAATTTGATACATTCCCCTTCTAACATCTCATTTAAATAATTAATGAAGATATTAAAGAGTACTGAACCTAAGACAGAACCTTGAGGTACTTCATTGTATACTTCCCTCCATGTAGGGAAGTATGCAGTGGGGTGCCCAAGGCTCTGTCTTAGACATTGGGAAGGGCTACACGTAGTATAAGAAATGAACAAACTCTTCTGATACAAGCAGCATAGAAGCATTATCAATACCTGCTAGAATTAAGCACTATCCACAGCGTATCCACAGCTTTAGCAAATGGTGTTTGGTTTCAGATCACTCATAGCTTCAGAGAAAACAGGGATGGTGGAAAGTATAACATGGCTTTTTGCTCCAGAAAGCCAGTGTTAATGTTATCTAGAAATAGGCAAAAATTGCCACTAACTGTTTTCATTGAACACTAAAGATCTCTCAGGATATATTCAGAAAGAAATGGGCTTATTTTTGACTTAACGTGATTTGGGGAAGGCCAATCTGTTCATCCAACAATTTCAATTTGAAGATGTATAGTTTTATCACTTATATTTCAAAGCTTAGAGTTGTAGGTATTACTTTAAAGGAAGCTCAAGTGATATCACAAATCAGAGTTTCAAGTATATTCTGTAAGAGTACAATTTGCATGAATTCTACATTGTTTAGAATGTAGAATGTATCTTCCTATCAAGGATTCCTACAAATATCTATGATGTTATATATGTAGTGTAAGATTATTTACACTATTTTCTTTGAATGTCCTGGTTGACTTTCAAAAGTAAAAGATGTTATTGATATGATATGCATTTTGGACATTGTCTATTTCATTGATCCGGAGATTTATATGTCAAGTCTAGTAATAAGATATTTTGAAGAATTTTTGAATAGCTCCTCTTCTGCAATATCATATCATTGCATTATGTATCAACTGACAAACAAATCCAAATAAAATGCTACAGAGAATTTCTACTGTGATTGCTTACATATAGGAGTGTGGTCTATATAGTTCCTGAAAATGCATTTTTACAGTATGTATAAAATGTTCATAAAAAATGACTAAATTGTCAAGCCCAAAATTGACATAAGTGTAGCCATTTTAGTTAGTCTTAGTATATATTCTTTTTCTTACTTTCTCTGTGGTAGTCATGGGGGAAGAGTTTCAGGCTTGACACATTCCTAAGGGGGGAGATAAAGAGAGTTGTTTTGGCTACATGATCTTTCTTCCTGTGGGAAATGAGCTGTCCTTGCTGGGGCCTCTTGAGGTGAAGATTTATGACATCAAGCAATGTTAAATTACTTCTATTGGAGAATGTAACTTTTGGGGTTGTTTCTAACTTGTGATATTGTGGGGTAATTCTGGGTTGTGTCAGATCCGGAATTACCATGGACTTTGCCAATTTGATGCTTTCCTAAATAAAAGACATATTTTTGAAAGATGGACTTTGTACTTTTCTTTTCAAATGGATTTCATCACTTGGAAACCTGACATAAATATACTCACAAAGAAGAGAAGAAAAAAAACACAATAATTGCTACTCTTGGTTATTATGCTCCTCTTTATGAAGCCTGCCATTGTTATAACATGCAAGTGCTGATCTTGTAGAAACTTTTCTAAATCTGTTTTTATGAAACTTGGCAAGACTTTCATTAGAATCCATCAAGGAATACAAAAGGTATTGACTGACAGCTGAAGGAGAAAGAGAAGTTGTTCACGATATCTAGCTGAAACTTTCATATCTCCTTGCCTGAAAATTGGCAGCTTTTTTTTCCTTAATACCGTACTGTTATTCTTGAAAACATCTTTTGGTTATTCCAAACAATTTAAACAATATTCCCTGATAGTAATGGTCAAGAGAAGATTTGGAGGGATTCCAAATCTGAATGGAAGTCTTTCTAAAGTGAAGTGGCATGTTTTCCTATTCATAAAATTATAGTGCCAATCAAGTCTTATGTTAGGGCACTATTCTTCTCAGTTATATGCAGTTCTCCTTCTGAGAAGTACACATCAAAGGGATAAACCATAAGACTGTCCCCACATTTTATCATAAGAACCATTTTACGCTAAATCTTTGTGAAGGAATAAGACTTGTATTATTTATTCTCAATAGTACCTCTCAAGCTAATTTTCTGCACATGAAGAAGAGAATTCTACTTTTTTTTGACACACAGAGCAATCTATTGTATAAAAGCACTTCACTAGGCAAGAAAATGCAGACTGAATTGTATTCCCAACTAAGCTGGAATTTAGTTTCTGAGGCCTTACCTAGACTTCAACTGTGCTTGCTTCTATAGGAAACTTGTCAGTAATTCATCTAGAGTTTTTAGAATATTACTGATCATTGATTTGTCTCTTTTGAGAACACAGCTAGATATCATGAGAAATATAAGGCTGCCAGGATGAATGCAGTTGGGTGTCAAATCTGTCACCCCTTCATAATATGTGGAAAATATAACCTGTGTCCTGAGATAATTATTCTGTGAATTACTTTTTTCTCATGCTGTAAAGTATGTGAGGGAACAAAACTGATCATATCCATACTTGGGATATACTTATGGAGGTTAGGATTGTGGTTTATGACAACAGTTCTGTTTTTCTCCTAATTATAGAGTCTCAAATTTTACATTGAGGCATTTTTAATGTCATTTTTTTGATGAAGGTATAATAGTTCTATTGTTTATTCTTAATACTAGATCTCAAGCTAATTTTGTACACTCAGCGATACCAATGTCTCTTCTCATTTTTGGTAAACAGAGTAGAATTTGCTATATAAACACTGGCCCATATAAATTCCTTCCTCTCCTGTTCATAATGACACATAGTAGATTTTTTTCTATACAGGCATGATTAATAGTACAATGTATGAAGACCATAACCTAAATGTGATTGTGTTTACAAATAATACTTACAAATAAATATTTTAAGTATAAGATGAGGGGGTCAAACTATTTTCCAAAGCACCAAAAGGCAAGACAAGAAACAATGGTTGGAAACTAACCAAGGAGAGCAGGTTTGGACTAGAAGACCTCCAAAGTCCCTTCCAACTCTATTATACTATGTTCTAAGATTTTTTTTAGAATCTAAGGAAAGTTGAATATATTCTCTATCTGCTCCCTAATACTTTGGCAATTATAATTTTATGCATAAGAGATATGAGTAATAGCAATTATTTTATGAGATGGACTTACCCTATGAAAACAGCCATGTCAGTCAAATGTATTATCGTTTTTATCAAAGATGAACTAAAGTTCTTTTCTGACCTTTCAAAACAATTTATCTAAATTTAAAGGATAAATATTGAGCATTAGAATAGATACACATCAGTGCGTTTAACCAACCAGATTCCATCTGAGAATACTACTTTCATTTATTTTTTTTCTGAATTGTTCACAAAAAAAATACAGTTTTTTTTTTGTTATAAAGAACAGAAGAAGAAATATACTACTTCCATATTTCTGTCTCCTGCAACTCTCTAGACAATTTCTATTCAGAGGGAAATGATTAGAATATGCAGGGATATGACCTGCACAGTGATGGAATTCAAAAATTTTTACTACCAGTTCTGTGGGTATGGCTTGGTGGGTGTGGCTTAATGGCTATGGCAGGGGAAGGATATCCTTCCCCTGCCATAGCCACCAAGCCACACCCACCAAGCCATACCCACAGAACCGGTTCCCTCCCCACTCCACTAACCTGCTTTCCAATTCCATTTTCCTTAAATACTTTTCCAATTCCATTTTCCTGTGCAGGGCAACAAAAGAAGACCCAGCTGATCAGCTGGGACTCAGGAGGAAGAGAATAGATGGGGACCACTCAGAGCTGGTATTCTGAACTACTCAAAATTTCCACTACCAGTTCTCTGAACTACTCAAAATTTCCACTACCAGTTCTCCAGAACCAGTCAGGACCTGCTAAATACCACCTCTGGACCTGCAACTTCAGAAATAACTGAGTCTGGTCCTCGTAATCCAATACAAATTGCCTCCAGAATCAGTAATAAAATAATAAAAACAGAGCAATACTCTCCCATAATCTAGCATGGGGAAAATGTTGTCACAGGGTAATAAAATCTTCCTCATATTACAGAAACTATTTAAGAGGTTCCTTTAAAACTTGATCTTTTTATATGAGAGCTCATAGTGATGAAAGTTGCAGTAGTAATATTGGAAAATGACTCTACCAAATTTCAGGAAGTTAGATCAAAAATTTATGTGCAAAGGAAAGAGATTTCACAAGGCATCATGATATTCCTTCTGAGCGCGCTGGAACTGATGGTTGTGGTTATGGAGTCAATGTAAAGAATTAGTTCTCTGGACTTTTCCATAAAATCACTGAGTTGCACATCATTGTGCAGAGACCTTCATGGAGAAAGAATTTAGACATGTATTGTCACATAACCAGTCTGAACAGTACCAAGTGCCAAAGAGATAGCAAATAATAAAACAGACTCCCTCTCAAGTTATTTTCTCCTGAAGACACCTGTGGCCAGGGTGATTAATTGTGGTTTGATCAGTTTGGTTTGATACCAGATTAGTTATCAATTGATTCAATACTCCTTCCCATCTTAAAAAACTACACACCTCCTACCCTACACCCATTTCGTCTTCTTCTTTTATGGCAAAACCCTCACAAAGCAATTAAGTTTCAGAAACAGATCAGAAACAGGATTTGAAAGGACCCAGAAGTGGTACACAATAGTATCAATGATCCACCTGTTCCATTCCAGGTATAATTTATTCTACTCTGTTTTATTATCAGATTTTAGTCAAATCCAATGCAAATCTCTACATATTATTGTGTACTTTCAAAATTATTCCAAACAATTATTTTATGCCTCCATTCCAACCAATAGTACCATGAAGAGCACAGGAACAATAGTAGAGAATAACAAATTAACTTTCATAAAATAAGATAGGGAACTGATTTTTACATATCATAGTAAGTTGTATTGCTTTATGGCTTCAATTACATGTTAGCTAGTCTAATATACTTTTTTAACACACGATGGTAAAAAATAATCCATTTTTTAGTAATAGCAGGTAAATCAGTGAGGAAGATGGAATAGCAGTGTGGAGAGAGAGATAATAAAGAAGAGATTTTCTTCTCCCATAGTAGGCATTTTGAAATTCTTTTTCCTAAGTGTGCCAACTCATTAAAAAAATGAATTCCAAGGATATAGTTTCCAGTTCTGGTTTTGACAATTATGGCAAATGTGATATTTGATTTGACTTGTATTGATATTTGTATGCATTAGATTTAGTTTATAAGATAAGATGAGACATAAACGAGTAGAATTTATTTTTCTGAAATATCCACGAGTGAGGCATAATAGGTTTTAATCCAAACTTACATTAGTTTTTGATGGGTTGATACATAATGTAATGAGATCTGTCACCCACAAGTCATCTCATTGTGAATGAAATAGGAACAGACAGTCACTTCGTTTGGAATGTGGCAGATCAGGTATTGCTCTTCATACAGAAAAGCATAGGAGGTAAAAGGAGTGTCCCATTTTATGTGGTGCTCAGATTTCATATTAATATGATTAGGAGCATTTGTCAATGTAATCACAATGATCTTTCCTGCACTGAAAATATTTCGCTGGACAAGAAAATTCAGAATGAATGTATTTCCAACTAAGCTAGAATCTAGTTTGCAAGGACTTCCCTAGATTTCAACTGTGCTGTCTTCTATAGGAAACTTGTCAGCCTTAGTGATTCATCCTGAGTTTTTAGAGTATTACTGATCATTGATTTGTCTCTTTTGAGGACACAGCTAGATATCATGAGAAATATGAGGTTGTCAGGATAAATGCAGTTGGGTATCAAATCTGTCACCCCTTCATAATATGTGGACAATGTAACCTCTGTCCTGAGATAATAATTCTGTATATTATTTCTTACGCATACAGCAATTTATACTGGGGGACAACATTGATCATATCAGGACTTGGGATACACTTTGTGAATTATGGTTTATAGGAACAGCTCTATTTTTTCCTAAGTATAAAGTAGAGATATGCAGTAGGTTCAGTCAGATTCCAAGGAATGATTCCTTAAAGGAAGCCAAATCAAACTAGATAGTTTTCTGCAAGATTCAGTGTTGCGGAGTCCTGTAAAAAGAGAAGATGCTATGTTTGCAGAAAAGATATCCCCATAAAATACTTGAGAAAAAATAGGAAAGAGCAGAGTGGCACAGTAATATAGTAAAGCTTCCCTCAAATGACTGATTCTCACTTTTATACCATCAAGTTCCTGTGCAATGCTTGCAGTAATGGAGATACCAACACCTTCCATAAAACAGGTGATGGCACTGTGTCAGTAACATAAACATGCATTGGGTTTCATGGCTTCATGGGACTACTTCCCTTCCCATTGAACCTCTGTGTGTACTGCAAGGAGGAAAACATATCTTCAAGTAAAGTAGTCTGGAATTCGATTGAATTTATTTTTGAAGAAGAAGCAACTGTTCCAACAAACGTGATCTAATAATTTCCAAAATAATTTTGATAAAAGATACAGGACCTTCCCCCAAATAGATTAGAATTGTAGTTTAAAGAAATCTAACTGCAAAAACCACTGCACTTATTTCATGGAATTTGGGCTTCCTTCATATAATCAGGTATCTGAAAATATTTTGTTTGTCATGATAAACTCATGAATGTGTTCAGGGCTGAAAAACAAGAGAAGCATATTTCATTAGGCCCCATCCATTTTTGCCCCAAAGGTGCGTTTTCAGGAGGAAACTGGACTTCCTTCTTTTTTCTTTTGAAGATGTTTCACTTTTCATCTAAGAAGCTTCTTCAGCTCTGACAGGATAATGGGGAATGGAAAGTTCCATTCCTGTCAGAGCTGAAGAATCTTCTTGGATGAAAAGTGAAATGTCTTCAAAAGAAAAAAAAAACAAGTTCAACTGCCTCCTGAAAAAGCACCTTTGGGACAACCATAACCTGGATAACTGAGAATCTCTATAGTTCCATTTATGTGTTTCCATTTTTTAAACTAGTGCCAAGCAAATTAAATTTCTGTACTGTACACATTTTAATTATGAACTTTCACCTTTCACCTATACAACCTTATATCACACTGGAACCAAATGGAAACTTGGTAATTTTAGACTGCTGAAGCCAGCATTCCCAGTAGTCTTGTAAGCTACAATTTAGTCACTCAATTAATTCTACACCCCTGAAACTTCAAATAAGCGATCATTTTAATAATAATAAGAATAACTCTATAGCATCCATCTTGCCTTTGGAATCAAAGCTGTTCCTTTTTTAAACAAAAGGGAATTAATTTGAAAAGCCATGTAAGGTAAAGCAATAACATGTTAATGAGTTATTGATTTTTTTAATTAAACCTTACTGGTATCATATTTCCAATCTAAATGAATACAACATTAAAGTAATTAATAGCATAATGATAACTAGTATGACTTGAAAGAGCAATTAATCTTTGTCACATAGTCCTCAAGAAGTTTTTATACTTTTTTAATCAGAGAAGGCTGGTGGAAATTTCATTCTGAAAAGCCCACCCTCATGCTATCGGGCAGCCTGAAGAATAGCAAAAAGTAATCCATTCAAAGTTTTTTTTTTCTTTTTAAAGACACCTTTGAGGTCATTGGCAGGCTAATGGCTGATTGTTATATCTAAATATCACATTAGCCTTGTCAGATAAATACAGCTATGAAAGAAAAAAATCCTTTAAATAAAGGAATGTTTCTAGGTTCTATCATATCAGAAGACCTAAAATGGACCCCTAACATTAAAAATGTCATCAAAAAAGCACAACAAAGAATGTTCTTTCTGCGCCAACTCAGAAAGCTCAAACTGCCCAAGGAGAATTATTGAGCCTGTCATCTGCACCTCTATAACTGTCTGGTTTGGTTCTGCTACCGGATGATGGCTAAATCAATTATTCTTTTAGGGTATGTAAAAATACAACTCTGGCTGCGGTGAGCACCAGAGCTGACTTTAATTTAACTTGCTTGTTGTTACTCGAACTGGAGAAGTGGTAGAACAAATAAAATCTCATTTCGTAGATATCGTGAGTGGTTTGTTTCCCCCTTGCCCGCAATCCGGACGAACAGCTGAGACCCAGCAAGACAGACACAGATTCCAAAAAGTAATTAGGACTGCAGAAAAAACAATTACTACCAAACTGTCTTCCATTGAGGATCTGTATACTGCACGAGTCAAAAAGAGGGCTCTGAAAATATTTACAGACCCCTCACATCCTGGACAAAAACTGTTTCAACTCCTTCCCTCAAAAGGACGCTATAGAGCACTGCATACCAGAACAACTAGACACAAGGACAGTTTTTTTTTCCCGAACACCATCACTCTGCTAAACAAATAATTCCTTCAACACAGTCCAACTATTTACAAATAGTGCACTAATGAACAGAACAGATAATGAACAGATAATCAGAGTTGGAAGGGACTTTGTAGGTCATCTAGTCCAATATATTTGTTAGTTGGCTGGCAAAAAGGACATCTATTTTTTCTGCTTGATTGGGTGGCCTATAATATACCTCTATGGCCATGTCATTCTTTTTTTATTTTATATTGACCCATATTCTTGGTTTCCAAGATGGCGGACGGCTGCTTTCGCCGGAGTTTCCTCCGGCCCGGGTGGTCTTCGATGCGGGCCCCCATGCCCCCTGGGCCCCCTCGCCGGTGGCAGAGGTGGGGGAAGACCAGGGGAGACCAGCGGTTTTCAGCAGGAGCTGGTTGGGGGCTTGCCGGAGCCATGGGGCCGGAGGGAACGATAGCGCTAGCGCGGCGGCCCCGGCGGCCTCGGAGCGGCTTCGGAGGCTTCGGAGGCTTCGGAGGCCTCGACTCAGCTGCAGGGGTCCCGGAGCAGTTTGTGGGCGGCCTCGGTGGCCTCGGGAGTGATGGTGTCGGTGCGGAGCGGTCCTGGTGGACTCACGGTGACGGATCCAGCACGACCAACGCGGAGTTCCGCCGCCGCTCTCTCCGGCCTGGACGGCCTCAGCTATGGCCCCCCTTGTCCCCTGGGCAGAGGCGGGGGAGGATCGGAGGAGACCAGTCGGGATATCTGAAAACTGGCCGGGGGTCGGCTGGAGCCGTGGGACCGGTGTGGAGGGCGGCGTGGTCGCGACGGCCCCGGCGACTCCGGGCCAATTCTGGAGGCCTCGGAGGCCTTTCCCGGCGGTCGGCGGAGCGGGGCGGCTGCGGACGGGCGCTCGGCGGTGATGGACGGGTGCTCGGCGGCGGCGGCCCTTCCCGGTGGTCGGCGGAGCGGGGAGGCCGCAGGCGGGTGTTCGGCGGCGGCGGCAGCGGCAGCCGCGGCCTCCGGACTTGCTGTGACGGCGCTCCCTGTGTCCTGTGTCAGCGGCCTTGGTGTGGGCTCGGCGGCCTTGTTCGGGCCGCGGCGGTCGTGGGAGGCCCCAGTTGGTTCTGAGATGGGCCTGCTGTGGTCAGGGCGGCCCTGGAGCGGACCTGGGGCACCCTTGATAGCCCCGAAGATGGCGTGGAGGCTGGGAGACCCACGGAGGGGCTCGGCTGAAGAGTGGTGGTGCCGATGCCCCCATGGGCCGCTTAGATGGAGCTATGTTGTCCCTTCCTTTCCTGGGGCCCCCGCCGGTGGCAGAGGTGGTGGGCCTGGGGAAGGGTCTGGCTCTGCCTGTGACTCTTTCCCCCCCGGGGGTCCCACCGGTGGCAGAGGTGGGACGACCGGGGGGAGGCGGCATATACCCCAGCCTGACTGGACTGCATCATCCGCGGCCAGAGGACGGCAGAGACCGCAGGCGCTCCGGGACTGTAGAGATGAGGCGGCCGGGTCCACAGATGTACCCGAGGGCAGAGCTTTGGGCCCTGAGGGATGCCCCCCTCTCCCTTAGGTGGCCTTCGAAGCTCTCTAAGACCTTCCGTAATGATGGATCCTGGGATCCGGAGCGATGGTGGGGCCGGGGAAACCGGGGAAAGCATTGTAAACCTGAGGTCATCAAATTTTTAATGGGGTTTTTTAAGGGGGAAAGGTCCAGGGCGGGTGGGGGAGACAGCCCGCATGGAATTGGGGGCAGCCGGGCCGGCTTGCGCGCCTGGGGGGCCTCGGGGGTTTCCGTGTCGGGGTGGCAGACGGGGGGTGGGCAGCCGGGGGCCAATTCTATTAGCACGGTGACTGGGAGAGGTAGGTATGCGGGGGGTAGAGGGCCATATCCGGTTAGGGGATCGCGCTCCCGATGTTTACAAGCGGTAGCGCGCTCTGACCCTCCTTACCCATCCTGCAGTCCTGGTTGTCCGGAATCTCAGGCCCTGAATACCCGGCTGCTGTTGTGCAATGCCAGGTCCGTGGTTAATAAGGCTCCCCTGATCTTAGAGTTGGCTCAGGAGGAGGCCGCGGACCTGGTAGGTGTCACCGAAACCTGGTTGGGCCCAGAGGGAGGTGTCCCTCTGGTTGAGATGTGCCCACCAGATTTCCTTGCATTTCACCAGCCTAGGGCTCAGGGAAGGGGTGGCGGGGTGGCGGTGCTTATAAAGGAAGTCCTTTGTCCTAGGGAGGCCACTGTCCCTCAGACGGCTGGCTGTGAATCTCTTTTTGTGAAGTGGGGGCAAGGGGTTCAGATAGGTCTTTTGTTGACGTACCTGGCTCCCTGCCACGTCTCATCAGCCCTGCCCGGACTCCTAGAGGTAATAGCCGGGCTGGCGGTTGAGACCCCCAGGCTTTTAGTCATGGGGGATTTCAACCTGCCATCGCTCGGTGAAACCTCGGGGTTGGTCCGGGAGTTCTTGGCTTCCATGACGGCCATGGACCTGACCCAGTTAGTTTCTGCTCCCACTCACATAGGAGGACACACGCTGGACCTGATTTTTGTCTCTGGGCAGTGGTTGAATGACTGTAATTGCGGGGATTTAGTCATCACTCCCTTGTCATGGACAGATCATTCCCTCCTTAGACTGGACTTCTGCTCCGCCACCCCCCACCGCAGGGAGGTGGAGCCACTTAGATGGTTCCGCCCCAGGCGCCTAATGGACCCGGAGCGGTTCCAGAGGGAGCTTGGGCCATTTCCTGAGTCTCTGGCTCTCAGCTCGCCTGGAGACCTGGTGGCCACCTGGGATGAGTTGGCCGCCGGGGCTCTAAACCGAGTTGTGCCTCTGCGACCTCTGACCCGGCACAGATCCCATTTGGCTCCGTGGTTTACAGAGGAGCTACGGGAGATGAAGTGCCGGAAAAGACGTCTAGAGGGCATTTGGAGGGCGACTCGTTCTGAATCTGACCGAACGCAGGTGAGATCTCATATTAAGACTTACCTTGTGGCGATAGGGGCGGCGAAATCCTCGTATTTCTCCGCCCTTATTGCGTCGGCAGGAAATCGGCCTGCCGCCCTGTTTAGAGTGACCCGCTCTCTACTTGAACCGAGAGCGCGGGATGACCTCTTGCAGGGTAGAGCAGAGGAGTTTTCTCGATTCCTGCATGACAAAATCGCTCAGATCCGGGAGGGGCTTAACTCCAATTGGATGGTCCCGGGGGAGGTGTCCGGGGCAGGTCTTGTGAATGTTATCTGGGGGGAGTTCGATCCTGTGACCGCCAAGGGTGTGGACAGGTTGCTGGGGAGTCTGAATGCCACCACCTGTTTATTGGACCCGTGCCCTTCCTGGCTGGTTTCGGCCGCCAGGGAGACGACACGAGGCTGGCTCCAGGGGATTATCAACGCTTCTCTGAGAGAGGGGTCGCTCCCGACCGCCTTGAAGATGGCGGTGGTGCGGCCCCTCCTCAAGAAGCCTTCCCTGGATCCAGCTGTTTTAAATAACTTCCGTCCAGTCTCCAACCTTCCCTTTGTGGCGAAGGTTGTTGAGAGTGTGGTGGCACGTCAGCTTCCTCAGTACCTGGAGGAAACAACTTACCTCGATCCGTTCCAATCGGGCTTCAGGCCTGGGCATAGCACTGAGACGGCATTGGTCGCGTTGGTTGATGATCTCTGGAGGGCTCGTGACAGAGGGTTCTCCTCTGTCCTGGTCCTATTAGATCTCTCGGCGGCTTTCGATACTATCGACCATAGTATCCTGTTGCGACGGTTGGAGGGGTTGGGAATTGGGGGAACCGTCTTTCGATGGTTCTCCTCCTTCCTCTCCGACCGTTCGCAATTTGTGTTGGCAGGGGGGGAGAGGTCCACCTCTAGGCCCCTGGTTTGTGGGGTGCCTCAGGGGTCGGTTCTCTCCCCTCTCCTGTTCAACATCTATATGAAACCGCTGGGCGAGATCATCCGTGGTCTTGGGGTGAAGTGTCATCTCTATGCAGATGACACTCAGTTATACATCTCCACCCCGGACCACCCCAACGATGCTGTGGGGGCTATGTCCAGGTGCCTGGAGGCCGTGCGGGATTGGATGGGCGGGAACAGGCTCCGGCTCAACTCATCCAAGACCGAGTGGCTGTGGTTCCCGGCGCCCCGATATAGCCAGTTGACTCCGTCGCTGGCTATTGGGGGGGAAATTTTGCCCCCCACAGAGAGGGCTCGCAATCTGGGAGTCCTCCTGGATGTGCGGCTATCGCTTGAACACCATGTCGCGGCCGTCTCCAGGGAGGCATTTCATCAGATCCGTCGGATCTACCGGTTGCGGCCCTTTCTGGATCGGGACACCCTGCGCACAGTCACTCAGGCCCTTGTCACCTCTCGCCTGGACTATTGTAATGCCCTCTACATGGGGCTCCCTGCGGGGAGCACCCGGAGACTCCAACTGGTGCAGAATGCGGCCGCGCGGGTGATCATGGGGGCGTCACGTAGCGCCCACGTGACGCCTCTCCTGCGCGAGCTGCATTGGCTGCCGGTGGCTCTCCGGGTTCACTTTAAGGTTCTGGTTCTGACCTTTAGGGCGATCCATGGCATTGGACCAGGTTACCTACAGGACCGCATCCTACCGGTGATCTCCAGCAGGCCAGTGCGTGCACACAGGGAGGGCCTTCTCCGGGTTCCGTCGGCTGCCATGTGTCGCCTGGCGGTCCCGAGGGGTAGGGCCTTCTCTGTGGCGGCCCCTGCCCTCTGGAATACTCTGCCACCGGAACTGCGTACCGGCATGGACCTGAGGTCCTTCAGGCGCGCGCTGAAGACCTGGCTTTTCGAGCTGGCCGGCCTGGGCTGAGAGAGGGTTTTAATTTGTCTCCATTGCTTTTTAGTAATTTTAATTTGGGGGTTTTAAGGGGGTGGGGTGGGCTTTTATATTCAGCCAAATATTCAATTTAATCTCTTTTAATTTTTGTATCATTGTTGGGGTTTTCGATTGGCTGTACACCGCCCTGAGTCCCTAGGGAGAAGGGCGGTATAAAAATTTTATAAATAAATAAATAAATAATAATAAATAAATAAATAAATATGCATTCTAGGAGGTTTTCATCTTTGGTTTCATGCATTTCTGTAGCAATATAGTGGTCCTTTACATATAGCGCAACTCCACCTCCTCTTTTATGGGGTCTGGTTTTTTTGAATAGTTTGTATCCTTCTACCAGTATGTTCTAGTCATGGGTTTCATCCCACCAAGTTTCTGTTATTCCAACTATATCATATTTACCTTCATGTATTCGTAGTTCGAGTTCACCCTGTTTGTTCCTCAGATTTTGTGCATTTGTATATAGGCACTTGAGATCTTTATGTCTGACACTGTGTTTACTGTCTACATAACTTGTGTTACATAGCCTGTCCCTACTTTCTTGCCACCTGTTTGATTAGTGCACATAGTATGGCACTCACTATTAAATGCTTGGTTTTGGTTGGCATCAAAGTTGATAATCTTACCTGCACAAACATCTATTTTGCATGCACTGGTATCCTTATTAGTTTTAGGTTGCTGGGGACAGAAATGTTCTGAATCCATTAATTCTCTGTCCCCGCTGTCCAGTTTAAATGTTTATCCAGTACTACTATTACTAGTAAACTTCTCATCACTCCTTATCACCCATCCCCTCCCACTTGTGACTGTATGATTATAACTTGGTTGCTTATAACCTTACAATTTATATTGACTGTTTCCTAGTCCTTTTATAGACTGTTTCCTTGCTTATTGTACCCTATGACTTATGTACCCTATGACTATTATTAAGTGTTGTACCTTATGATTCTTGATGAATGTATCTTTTCTTTTATGTACATTGAGAGCATTTGCACCAAGACAAATTCCTTTTGTGTCCAATCACTCTTGACCAATAAAGAATTCTATTCTATTCTATATGTCATTCTGTAGAAATCTTGTCTATAGATATTTGCAGTCATCTGGCTCATGGTTGTCCCATAGGTGCTTTTTGAAAAGGCAACTGGACTTTGAGGAAGACTCACTGAATCATAGATGTTTTGCTTCTCATCCAAGAAATTTCTTAGTCCAATCAGAACTGAAAAAGTTTTTGGATGAGAAGTGAAACATCTTCCTCAAAAAAAAAAAAGTTCAGATGCCTTTTGAAAAAGCATCTTTGAGGCTATTTGCGAATGCAGTTGTAAATTAAGGATTTGGAAATTTGTCAAGTGCCAATAGATGACAGGATTTTTCATTGACCCACTAAAAACGGCATGGATTTATTTGTATGCTTCATGATACTCCCATCAAGTGTAACACAAGGATTTTTTTTTAGGATTTGCATCAAGTATATATCACTGCTTGTATGGATAATGGCCATATTTCCTGGATCACACATAGTGTGTGCATTTTATGGCACAAATAACATTTTCTAGCCCCACAGGGATTTCAAAACCTGGAGATAGGGGTTTGGAGGAAGGGGGGAATTCTGTCAAGAAGATCTTGGCAGATGACCAGCAAAAAATAGTATTAAATCCATCCATTTAGACAGAAATACCCAGTGAGAAATTGCTAAGAATTTGTTCTTAGTGTCTGTAAGCAATTGTTTTGGACCGAAAATAACAACCATTTATTCAGAAGTTTAGATTGCAAAAAAAAAAAGCAATGGCATGCATATTACATCTCATTCAGATAGGGGGGAAATGTACATAATTCTATCTTATTTCTCAAAATGGAAAAAAATTCAAGAAAGTTTCCAGTTACAACATTATTTGAAAGGAAGGAAGGAAGAAAATGGGAATAAAGTTATTTTAATAGTTTATCTTTAAGTTATTATTTAAGTTATTAGTGTGCATCTAATTTCTCCTGAAGGACTTCAAACAGTCTTCTTAAGGTGGTACTGTCAATAGTGTTTTATTAACAATAGTGATCAATCCATAATAGCTTGGTGCTGAATATTTAGGGAAGAAGAAATATTTAGGGGTGGAAGAAATCTCCAAATGCCTCTTTTGCAGCAGAGCAATAAAGACAAGCATTATAACTTTGACAGGAAACACCTTAAAAGGAATAAAGAACTTGCAGTACAGAGTACAGAATGTGCTACTGTAGAAAAGAACCAGGCAATATTATCTTCCCTACTGGGTTATTCACCCCTAGCCCATTTTCTCATTTCTTTTTCTGTCTCAGTTTAAATTTTCTAGCCTATAACTTTAATTATTTCTACTTAGAGGAAAAGAAATAAAAGGAGAAAATTATCTTGTTTGTATGCAACAAGAGATGTAAAATCAGAGGGATTTATTCACATTTCAAAGAATGGATTGTTTTAATGATACAAAAATTAGAATATTTGGCCAGTTTCATGGAATTTTATGGCCAAGAAAAGAAAAGAAATAAAATGCTCTCACTATGATGGGAACCATTTAGAAAACCTTTGGTGTCCTACCCTTAGTATTTATGACCACTTATGGGCAACAAATCCTGCAGAAATCCTTTTGCCAAGCCAGCCTTCTTCCTGGATATTATGTATATTTTCATTTAAAACGTCCTTGGTTCCCAAGAGAAAGTATTTTATTTTGATTACACAACCCCAGCTATCTCTAATGCCCTCTCCCTATTCCTTGCTGCAGTGTGGCAGCACTGAAGCTCCAAGATGGCTCCAGCCAGATCAGCTTCAGGGTTGACACTTGTCGTCCTTTCTCGTAACATCACTTCAGTCACAAAACATAATGTTGAAAATTACCCGAATATGGAATTAATGTCGGCAGAGATAAGCACCATTACAAAAATGTAGGCAGTATCAAAACAGGATCACAATTTCCTATTGATCTTGGTCCAACCTCACTTAAAATGGAATCTTGGATGGGTGGAACCATTATTGAATAAGTTGCTATCATTTTAAAAAATTGTTTTAAAAAAACCCTTTTGTCCCAGTCTGAACCCAATGTTTTCTTTAAAGCTAATTTGGCATATTATACTTTAAAGGAATCAGCCAGTCAAATGCTAGCAAAGTCACAGAGTAGAAGTTCTGCAAAGTGCTTGGTATTTTCCACCATTAGAGGGATTGTGCCTTATGCCAGATTTTCCTGTCCTAATGAAAAATCCTCTCATTAGTCTTCTTAACAACCTCTTTTTGAATATGATGTCTAATTTTATGGTACATGTGTCCACAACTGCATGCCCTAGAGATCGTTTAAACTTTAACAAATCATTGTGGTGAATTAAAAAGCAAAGACACTTTTACATTCTGAGAAGTCCATTCATTTTCTTTTATTTGGACTTGGATACTCAAATGTTATTAATTTCAGGGCTAAATAAGGGCTAAGACTGGTTTCAACATCAATCTTCTATTTCTGGCACCAGTTTCTCTTCCTCTTATATGCAGTTTTCTAATCAACCCCAGCTGGAGCCTGAGTAAAATCATAGGACACTTGAGGATTTCTCACACTCAATTACATCTTTAAATCACCTATATTTGCATTCACATATCAATGTATTTGACAGCTTCTATAGCCTCACAGGAACAGATGATGCATAAAGCAATACAGCTCCCTTTTTACATCTCTTTCATGGTTGAAATGGGGATGTTCAGTCAACTAGGGAAGTGGTCACATTTATGATGCAAGCCAGTTGAAGCATTGAATTTTCTGCTTGATCCAAACTTGTTTAGATTGGATTTAAATAGTAATTAAAGTGTTATTCTTTTAAAATTCAAACTTAAGTGTTCAGCTGAATTCAATCCATCAGCTGTTTTGGGGGCAGTCATCAGGGTGAATATTGCCTACCTCTTAGATTCACTTTTGTCTTTTGAACATTTCTATACTTTTCTACTAGTATATAAAAGTGTATATTTTTTATTTATTTATTTATTTAATTTATATGTAATATAATAAGAGCTGAGGGAAAATCCATCTTATGATCAGCCCTTTGATCAAGGTCAAGTTCACAAACCTACTGCCACTCATTTAATTCACAACTTTTGATTTGCTTTAAGCATTCTGGTATCCCAAGCTACTGTTCCCTGAATGAATTAAAGGCATTCTTCAGCTTTGATGGTTTCAAAGAGAAATGGGCTTTAAGATGGTAAGAAGCACTAGAGCAGGGGTGTCAACCTCATGGTGTCACAGCAGCATCCCGTGATGTATTGCGACTTTTTCTCCCTTTGCTAAACAGGGTGTGGGCATGACCAGCATGTGACGCATCTGTCCCGTGTGCCAGGAGTTTGACAGCCCTGCACTAGAGATAATAAAGCAGCAAAAAACAAACAAACAAACAAACAAAAAACAGCTGTAGACAAGATCAGCAGATACAAAGCTCACTATAAACAGAATCTGCAATTTCAGCCAAAGCAGAAACATTTTCGCCTCTCGGTGGATAAACTGTAGTGAATCCTGACAAAGAAGAAGAAAAAAACAGTGCAGCTCTAGGTGCAGCTATGGGACAACTCAAAGAAACATAAACAAAGAATGCAGTTTTGATAAAGGAGATGGATAAAAATAAAAATGCTGAAATGAAAATAAAAATATAATACAGCAGAAGAGGTGGAGAAAAGGCAAGTAAGATCAAGAAAGGTGAAAATGAATTCTGAAGTTTTTGGTTGAAACATCTGACTGGTCTATACTCACTCATTGCCAAGTAATTTAACAACATATTGCAAGGAGAGGAAATTGAAGATCTTAAAAAGATACTGCAAAAAAGGTAATAGCAGGCAAATTTACCAGCTAATCAACAATTTTCAAATTGCTAACTGGTCTTATAGCTGATGCAGTCCAACAGCATCCAGCTGAAAACAAACTGGATTTGTTCTGATTTGATTTCCACCTGAGTAAAAAGGTAACCACCCAAACAACAGAAGAAGAAAAGATATGTGGCTAGTTGACAAGATTATTTTGGAAAACTGCATGGGAAGATCACCTTCAAAGTAGCTTGAATTAATTATAAGAAGGAATTATTCTCTTTTCTTCTGCTCTTTTCTCTTCTCTAATGTTTTGCTTTGCTCCATCCCCATGCTCTTTTTTTTTTTTTTGACTCCTGGACCTCAGGGAAGCATCCTGGGAGTAAAAACAGCCCCCCGGGAGGCTTCCCTGAGGCCCAGGAGGAAAAAACAGAGGGGAGGGGTTGCTGAAAAAAAAAAAAGAAGCCTCATGGTCATGCCCACCTAGCGACACCCACAGAACCGGTAGTAAAAATATTTGCATCCCACCCCTGCACATGATCATAATGAATGCTACACATGGGGCCTTGCACTTCATGGAATTGATTTATCTGTAGAGTCCTAAATACATTCACCCAAAAGTGAATTCAGTGGACTGTTCATCTGGCTGGAAGATGTTCCATTACTCTTCCATTTCTAATATAAATCTTCTTCACAGCTCTTCCTCTGCAACCAACACAAAAGAGAAGAAATTGTTGCCAGGTAAAAAATGTATTCCCTACTAACCACTGCTGTGCCACTGACATGGTGGTTGCACCTCCAAAACAGGAATAGATAGTGAATTTTGTGACAACAGGTTTCAATTAAGTCACAGTTGTTCTCTTGCCTGAGTAACCAGGAATAACCAATTGTTTCGACCTCTTGGGAAATAGAGACATTCTCACAAATGAATTTGGAGACTGTAAAGCCTGTAGAAGCTGAATCCTTATCAATCAGCCTTTCATGCACAAAGCAGCACAATGAGGCGTGAGTGATGCAATTTCCTCTTTTGCCAATTCACATCATGTCATTTCACTCCTGTGACAGAGTAGGCTGATGGAAAGGGAAGAAGCAAGGCAAGCATAACTTCTATTGTCGCCTTCACCCCAGTTTTATATTATATCCCCAAAGTATTTCATCTGATGGAATCTCCAAAAAGAGTGGGATGGCATTAATCAGAAATGTTCTTCTCCCTGAAAGTTGTGCAAAACTAGAATTTCTTAAATGAAATTCTTTGGAGGTCATTTTGTTGGTTCCAGAAATGTTGCAATGGCCTTAATATAGATAAGTTTTACTGATACTAACTAATATATAACTATGGTTATTATTTATATATATATATATATATATATATATATATATATATATATATATATATATATATATATATATATATATATATATTATTTATACCGCCCCCTCTCCCAAATTGGGACTCGGGGCAGTGCACAGCCCAACTAAAACAATACAATATCAATATAAAATTTAAAACTAGATTAAAAATGAATTAAATATATGGCCGAGGAATTAAAAACTATAATCAATTAATAAAAGCAGGGTAAAAATTACAAAATTAAAACCTTCCAATAGACTGCATGACTTTAGCTATGCTTAACCCATGCTAGCTCAAACTTAGATGATAGAAAACACACTGTATGCAGTATGGCTTAATTCTTTTCTTTTTAAACTCTAATAAACTGAGTAACATAACATGTTAAAGACAATGATTCCCATATAAAATTCAACAAAAAGATACTAGAATGTCCAAATAAAATTCTGCTCTTAACCTTTCTTATTCCATTTAATATAGTTTTGATTGAGTTACTGTGTTTTGTTCTGTTTTCCTAAAGGGGGGATATTTACAATGACATTATCAGGATGGAGTTCAGAGGAAGATTTTGTTTACCTTAGTGAAGAGGCTGCTGATTGTATAATAGATGGCAGGAGACTCATACCAATCCTCTCTCTAACAATTTCCAGCAGAAAATGATTTCCTGCATTTTTGTATTTTAATTGAAACCCAGGAGAAGATATCAGGAGGGAATTCTTCTGACATAATTTTTTCAGATCAGGAAGAAAAGACAACCAGAGGGCTGTAGAATGAAACAAATATACTATAATACAATACAATTTAATAAAAAAAATAAGGTTAAAGAAATAGAGAAAAATGTGAAAGAAATTTAAAACTATACTGAGAGTAAAGTAGAAATGAGCCAGCAAAACATATTTTTGTATTAAGAGAAATAAAATATGGGGGGAATGGAAGAGCAATTTCAGCACAGTAAATACAGTCGTCTATTCTGCTAACAATATATGAATCAGATCCACATAATTATTCTCAGTTAATTGAGTAATAAATTAGCATTTGAATAGTCAGAACAAGGAAGACAAAAGTTTTAATAATCCCAGCTTTGTCAGTATTTAATATTCTGCAATAATAATGCTTTCCTAATAATATCAGTTTTAAAAATAATAATAATGCCGGTAAATGTGTAAATTGGGAGTTCAGAAGTACAGAGCATAACAATGAAAAGGAAAAAAAAATGGAACAATTGCTGCTTCCTACTTGACAAGAAAGATAAATCCTGAACAATGAGAAAGCAAAGGTCTTTATAGAAGTTGAGGATTACATGATGGGAAATCCTAGGGATTCATTGGCAAAGTTAGGGAAAGATAGATAGGCCCTTGTCAGTGTACCTGGGTTATTTCTATTATTAGGCAAAACAGCCTTTCAGGAGTTGCAGAAGAGTTACTGTTTAGGATATGGAATGGAGAATCCCTAAATGAGGATTGGACTTTGGAATGCCTCTGTGTTACAATTCCCTTACATAGGGCTGCTTTTGGGTTGTATTTGTGAGCAGTTAAGTGATTTCTGTTCTTTGATTTAGACTGCAAAGAGGGTCAACTTAGGTCTCATTCAGCAAAGAGAAGAGCTGAACTGATCCTGGTTGCATCCAAAAGACAGGAAGAAAGGGGGATGCAACCTCCAATTCCTTTGTTACAACTACTGTATTTTCTCCATCACAAATAGACTAAGAATCTGGAAGATCATTGATTCAAAGAATTCAACATTTTTTTAGAGGCAAACCAGCTTCATATCAAATTCACATAGTAGTCTTCAACACTGAATGCTAACTCATGCATTAAAAACTAGAGTTCTTTTTTTTCTGTCTGATTCTTTGATGTTTTTCAGTATTTAATGTGTATCTAAATGTGATTGTTGAAAATATTGTTATATCACCAAGATAGATGCTGGAACTGTTTTTTATTTTTTTATGCTCATGGAATTCTACTATTGATTGATGGAGTGATTAGGTAGATTAAGTTTTCAACTTCTAGGTATGACAGAGATTTTTTTTCTAATGGCTGTTTGTCCTTAACCTGGTCTTCGAATGGTACATTCATCAAAACTGTGAGTCCACTCATCTTGCTGTTGGGTGTCTTTACTTTTCTTCATTGCACCTTTCCCAGCATTTCAATCTTCTCCAGAGACTTAAGATTTTGCATAATTTAAAATAATGTGTCTGGATAATTTGAGCCTGGTCATTTGTGCCTCATGTGAGAACTCTGGTTGATTTGTTTGTTCATCCATTAGTTCTCAAAAGTTTTCTCCAACACCAAAGTGCAAAACCCTCAATAATCTTTCCAACTTTTGCTTCTATGGAGTGTCTACTATGAGGAAGCTAAAAGTACCATTTCATCTTATAGTAATCTCCTGCATAATAAGATGGCCTTTATGACTGATGTGTTGATCTCTCATGACTTTTAAGAATATAACATAAGTAACATAAGAATCCTTATTGAGCAAACAGTGTCAAGCTCAAAGCACACTTAAGCTGTTACAGCCATTATTGCTTCTCAACTTGCCAAAGAATCAGGGGGGGGGGGGGAAGGTGAGATGGAATGCAGGTTCCAGATTTCAAGAGAAAGAGCTATGAGAGCCAAGGACACTTCCGCAGATGTTAACCAAGACTTTTTCTCATAACAATACAGTGATCTTCAATTAGACAATGTGATCTGCACTAATAGGGGGGAGGGGGGAATCTGTACTGTAATTATGTGGTTTTACATGGGAATTGGATAGAGCTGGTTTTGTCTTCATTGGTGCTGAAATGATGTACTCAATAAAGTTTTGCATTCAGACATTGGAAGGTCTTGAGTGTGTTTGCTTTGGTTGGGTTTGTCAATCGGAATGTTTACAAATAAGTCTAATCATTTTGTGTCTATCTTGTAGAAATGTGTGCTAGAATGAGGAAAACTCAGAAGGCAGAGATATAGTAGAGGAAACCTTAATTTGTATCTTTAGAGATTTGGGATGCTGCTTTTTCAAATGAAGAAAGAGAAAATGAAGCTGAACAATGGTGAAAGTATTGGTTTTCCATGACAAGCAATATTCAGGATATACCTAGTGATCAAGTGAATAGAATTACTAAAAAAAACCTGTATTCCTCTTATTTTTATTTGCTCTACATAGATCTCTCCTAAACATATCCTTCTTTTCTCAGGGTGGTTATTAAATGTTTTTGAATCCTTCAGTAAGTAGCATTCATTAAAAAAAATCTGTATGTAACTAGTATATCTATCACTTCATACTGAGTTTCACTTCATATAGCTTTCCTGGACAATTCTAACTTTGTTCTTCCTTCTGTATGTGATATGGATAGGTTTATTTAATAATTGCTTTAAAAATGGTCTGATGTACTCTTGGAAAAGCTATCATTATTCCTTAGCTTTTCCTTGGAAAGGTTATCATTTATTTGTCTCAAATTTGTATTAGTTATTTACTGCATAAGTTATTTACTGCTTGTCATCATGGATTTTATTGTATTCTGTTCCAAAGGAAACAAAACTAGAAGCAATCATTCAAATCAAATATTTTTTTATTTCAAAAGTAATTTGAAGTCTATCCATCAGTTTTGATGGGATTTGGAAAGCCTGATGTCATGAGAAGGTTTGGTTTGACTGATAATTTTGTCCTCTTTAGCCAAACAAACAAACAAACAAAATAAAAGCAAAATAAATGACACCATTTGTGTTTCTTCCGAGTTAGACAATGGAATGAATGAAATTCTGCTTGAACAGTTCAGGAACCACATCAGTGTTAGGTTCAGTCTAAAGTAAAGCAATCAATTTCTGAAGTCGTGGGTGATCTCTCAAAACGATGAGCTCATTATGTGCTCATTCATAGTAACCATGTGAACATTTTATCTCTACCACAATTCTTTCCATAACTCTGAAGTTCTCATTTATTAACTATTTATATCTGTATATAAATACACTGGTAGATGTATTGATTATTTCAAATAATTTCCAATTGCTGTACGACTCAAATGGTGCCATCAACTCTGTAATTCAACTACTTCCTCATCATCCACATCCTTTCTCAAGCATGTGTGAATTTTGATCCCGAAAGCCATCCAAACAATTTGAAATGAGACATGTCTTTGATTCAATTGTAAGTAACCATCTTTTTGTGAACCATCAGCAGGAACACAATGGCAGGTAGTAGAATAAATAAAATGTCAGTGCTAACAAAACCTTTTATTTTGGAGTGCTGGGAGGTGACAGGGCAGGAGATTTGTCTTTTTCCTGGCAGCTTTTAATTGTTTGCTCCTGTAATCCTTATAAGAAAACAACAAGCCAATTCATGTCAACTACTGCAATACAGACAGATCAAATCTCCAAATTCGTCAAACTCTGATTACAGGATATTCCTGTCAAGGCAAATAAAGAAAGGCAAAAGTTGTTTTCCAAGATCTCCTTTTCTGCCATGAGTTCTGAAATCCATTGGACAAGATCAATGCCTATCTGGAACAGTCTAGAAGGAGTGGTGTGATAAGAGTTTGATTTATTATTTATATAAATAGTTTGCAAAATATTTTTGGAGTAACCAGAAACATAATCAAGAGATTTTGGATGTATGAACAGAAAATATATTTGGTTTTTAAAGAGAAACAAAGCAATCCATATCTATTTGATTGATTCGTCCAATCAGCCAGCACTACGAACTGTGAAGATTTATCAGAGAGAGAAAAAATGTTCTGTTAGCCTTAATACATCAGTTACCTACATTTCCAGAAAAAAAGTTGTCTTCAGTGAATTTTAGTGAATCTTCTTTTTGTGTAAACAGTACTCCAGCACCAGTTGGTGGACCCCGTGTAAACTCGTAACTTGACTTATCTCTTGGAAAATTAAAACCATTCTATTCTGCATATAAACTTTCCTTAGTCATGAAAAAAATGTTATATACCCCCCACCGCAGGGAGACGGAGCCACTTAGATGGTTCCGCCCCAGGCGCCTAATGGATCCGGATCGGTTCCAGAGGGAGCTTGGGCCATTTCCTGAATCTCTGGCTCTCAGCTCGCCTGGAGACCTGGTGGCCACCTGGGAGGGGTCGGCCGCCGGGGCCCTAGAGCGAGTTGTGCCTATGCGACCTCTGACTCGGCACAGATCCCATTTGGCTCCGTGGTATACGGAGGAGCTACGGGAGATGAAGTGCCGAAAAAGACGTCTTGAGGGCATTTGGAGGGCGAGCCGTTCTGAGTCTGACCGAACACAGGTGAGATCTCATATTAAGACTTACCTTGTGGCGATAGGGGCGGCGAAATCTTCGTATTTCTCCGCCCTTATTGCATCAGCAGAAAATCGGCCTGCCGCCCTGTTTAGAGTGACCCGCTCTCTACTTGAACCGAGAGCGCGGGATGACCTCTTGCAGGGTAGAGCGGAGGAGTTTTCCCGATTTCTGCATGATAAAATCGCTCAGATTCGGGAAGGGCTCGACTCCAATTGGGTGGTCCCGGGGGAGGTGTCCGGGGCAGGTCTTGAGAGTGTTATCTGGGGGGAGTTCGATCCTGTGACCGCTGAGGGTGTGGACAGGTTGCTGGGGGGTCTGAATGCCACCACCTGTTTATTGGACCCGTGTCCTTCCTGGTTGGTTTCGGCCGCCAGGGAGACGACACGAGGCTGGCTCCAGGGGATTGTCAACGCTTCTTTGAGAGAGGGGTTGCTCCCTACCGCCCTGAAGGCGGCGGTGGTGCGCCCCCTCCTCAAGAAGCCTTCCCTGGACCCAGCTATTTTAAACAACTATCGTCCAGTCTCCAACCTTCCCTTCGTGGCGAAGGTTGTTGAGAGTGTGGTGGCACGTCAGCTCCCCCAGTACCTGGAGGAAGCAACTTACCTCGATCCGTTCCAATCGGGCTTCAGGCCTGGACATAGCACTGAGACGGCATTGGTCGCGTTGGTTGATGATCTCTGGAGGGCTCGTGACAGAGGGTTCTCCTCTGTCCTGGTCCTATTAGATCTCTCGGCGGCTTTTGATACTATCGACCATAGTATCTTATTGCGACGGTTGGAGGGGTTGGGGATTGGTGGAACCGTCCTCCGATGGTTCTCCTCCTTCCTCTCTGACCGTTCGCAATTCGTGTTGGCGGGGGGGGAGAGGTCCACCTCTAGGCCCCTGGTTTGTGGGGTGCCTCAGGGGTCGGTCCTTTCTCCCCTCCTGTTCAACATTTATATGAAGCCGCTGGGCGAGATCATCCGTGGTCTTGGAGTGAGGTGTCATCTGTATGCAGATGACACCCAGCTGTACATCTCCACTCCGGACCACCCCAACGATGCTGTGGGGACTATGTCTAGGTGCCTGGAGGCCGTGCGGGACTGGATGGGCGGGAACAGGCTTCGGCTCAACCCATCCAAGACCGAGTGGCTGTGGTTTCCGGCGCCCCGATATAGCCAGCTGACACCTTCGCTGGCTATTGGGGGGGAGGTTCTGCCCCCCACAGAGAGGGCTCGCAACCTGGGAGTCCTCCTGGATGTACGGCTGTCGCTTGAACATCACATCGCGGCCGTCTCCAGGGGGGCGTTTCATCAGATCCGTCGGATCTACCGGTTGCGGCCCTTCCTGGATCGGGACGCCTTGCGCACGGTCACTCAGGCCCTTGTCACCTCTCGCCTGGACTATTGTAATGCCCTCTACATGGGGCTCCCTGCGGGGAGCATCCGGAGACTCCAGTTGGTGCAAAATGCAGCCGCGAGGGTGATTATGGGGGCGTCGCGTAGCGCCCATGTGACGCCTCTCCTGCGCGAGCTGCATTGGTTGCCGATGGCTCTCCGGGTTCGCTTGAAGGTTCTAGTTTTGACCTTTAGGGCGACCCATGGCATGGGACCAGGTTACCTTCAGGACCGCATTCTGCCAACGTTCTCCAACAGGCCGGTGCGTTCCCACAGGGAGGGTCTGCTCCGGGTGCCGTCGGCCGCTATGTGTCGTCTGGCGGCGCCAAGGGGTAGGGCCTTCTCTGTGGGTGCCCCCGCCCTCTGGAATACTCTGCCACCGGAACTTCGTACCGGCACGGACCTGAGGGCCTTCAGGCGCGCGTTAAAGACTTGGCTCTTTGAGCAGGCCGGCCTGGGCTGAGATAATGATTTTAAATTTGATCTCCATTTTTAACTTTAAATTGGGTTTTAAGGGTAGGGGGGGCGTTTTCTAATTTTAGTCTGCAGCTGATTCAAATATTTAATTACTTTTTAACTTTTGTATTTGTGGGGTTTTTAGACGAGCTGTTCACCGCCCTGAGTCCCTAGGGAGAAGGGCGGTATATAAATGTAATTAATAAATAAATAAAATAAATAAATAAATATGTTTATGAATTGCATTTCCTACATTTCAATCCTAATAGGTGGTTCAGTGGTTAGAATACAGTATTGCAAGCTAACTCTGCCCATTGCCAGTAGTTTGATTCTACAGTATGCAGAATAATAAAGTTGGAAGGGACCTTGGAGATCTTCTAGTACAACCTTCTGCTCAAGCAGGAGATCCTATACCAGTGGAGGCTAACCTTTTTGGGCTCCTGTGCCAAAAATTGCAAGCGCACCAGCATGCCGTACTTGCATGCCAGAACCCAGAATGCAATGCGCGCCCCCCCCTCTCCATGCCCCCTGCGTATGCCCGTGCAATCTCCCCCACCCCCTTACCTGCACAGCGCCTCACAGCTGATTTTTTGGCTGGTTTGAGGCCTTTTCTGGTCTTCCAGAGGCTTGGAAAAAGCCTCTGCAAGGCTTCTCAGACTGAATTATAGGCCCGTTTCGTCACTTCCAGTATTACAGGAAGTGATGAAATGGGCCTATAATTTGGCCTGAGAAGCCTTGCAGAGGCTTTTTCCAAGCCTCTGGGAGGCTGAAAAAGACCTCAAATCAACTGAAAAAAAAATCAGCTGTGAGGCACAGGCATGCACAGTAAGGTAAGTTTGCTTGCAGCTCACGTGCCAGCACAAATGGCTCTGCATGGCACTTGTGGCACACGTGCCATAGGTTTGCCATCAGGGTCCTATACTATTCCAGACAAGTGGCTGTCTAGTCTCTTTTTAAAACCCTGCAGTGATGAAGCACTCACAACTTCTGAAGGCAAACCATTCTCCTGGTTAATCGTTGTCACTTAATTGTTCACTTAAGGAAGTTTCTCCTTAATTCTGGGCTGCTTCTTACTTGCTTAGATCTAGGTTTCATCGTGACTGACCCAAAGTTGACTCAGTCTTCCATCCTTTCAAGGTTGATAAAATGAGGACCCAATATGTTTGGGAGTAATATTGTCAACTAAAAAAATACTCCTTTGGTCTTTTTAGCTGCCAGAAAAAGGGAGTGGGGGAAAACACTTAAGTGCCAAAGAATGCAAGAAAATTACTGGAGAGCATGATTGATGATTCTTGGGGATGGATGTGTCCCATTGGAGAATACACATCCAGGGGGTGGGGGGAAGACCAGGGTCAAAGGGGAAATGAATGATGTAATTTAGTATCGGCTGCATCCAGCCAACACCAACATGTCCACTTCTAATAAATCAATTTTCTTTTCTCTGAGATATGGCTAGAGAGTTATGATTTGAATGGGGGTGGATTTGTTGGGAGTCCTGTCAATATACTGACTCTGTAAAGTTCTTAGAGAGGGCTGTAAAGAGGTATATAAGGTTGCATGCTATTGTTATTTCTCATCCAGATTGTCACTTTGTTACAGTGGATCCACCAGCCTTCTTTTCCTCTTTCAATTCTTATTCCTTTTTTTCCTTTAACATATTATCCAAGTTGAAGATGATTCTTACCAACCTTCAATGCTTGTTTATAGCACTGACATTTTTAGAGTCCTGTCCCTGGGATCAGCAGGTATGTTCTGTATCTGTGTGCGCAGTTATTTTGTTTAAGAACATGATAATGATAGAAATCATTTGCTTTCAAAAATTTATCTATCCTGTGGTGATCCTATGTTTGCAGAGAAGAAAAGTTCCTTTGCTGTTGCTTTCTCTAATACAAGAAATTCTGAGCTTAGAAAAAAGACAAAGTCCCATGTTGCTTTTTTCACAGACATATGAAATCTATTCAGATAACTGATGGCACCAGGGGGATATTGTGATGTATCTTGCCTTGAGAGACTGCCACTATCAATGAAAATCTAGTAATGTTGAGGAATGGACAATTTTTAGATCGTGTTAGCATGTTTATTCTAACCAGCATGATTCCAATTATCTGAAACTTTTCTTTTACATCTTCACACAGTAGATTGCAGTTTAGTTTTAGTCTTGCAGTTTAATTCTAGTCTTTAAGATCAGTGGTGGAGGACATAATTATCACAAGAATAATTATCACCTACTGATATGTACACACATTTCAAATGTACACACAATGTACATACACACATACAAAACTCCAACAATTTGTTTTGCATTGAACATACTAAAAAAATTTAAACAAGTTGTTTAATTGTTAAACAATAATTAAGTTTTCCAGGACATTGAAAGGAAAAGAGCTTAAGTGCTCAACTTTCCTGTCCACCATAGGTTGGTCTGAAGGGGAATTATCTGTTTCACTTGGACACAAGTTGTATTCTCAGTGCCTTTATGTGCCCCTCCCCTAATTTTTTCTATTCCTTATGCATTCAGACTAATTTTTATTACAGAATATTTGGTACGTGATTGCAAGGCCACTGGTCACAGGCTGGAATCTGTTCCTTCCCTGAAAGAGCCCATTGCTCTGGATGCTCTTGAACAGATAAACCTTTCATAAGACTAATTAATGATTGCCTACCATCCTTAAAACTTGATATCAATGCCTTTTCTGGTGATACTTTCATTTTCTTATTCTTTCTTTGCCTTGGGCTGCACAAGATTTTTTTTTCTTTATTTTAGAAACTATTTTTCTATTTTATTAGGTACTGATTCACAGATTCTATTCCTTTTCTTATTGTTCTGGATTTCAGAATGAGCCTTGTAATCAATGTGTAGCAACTCACTTTCAGAGCTTTGCTCTAAAGGTGAAAGATCTTTAAATTAAGCAACTTTCTGGCAATGAGGACTGAATGGAGAGTTTGGGGACCTCCATGTCTGTTTCAATTCATGTTGTGAAATCCTACATAGTGCTATTGATATTTTGGATAATGTGTGTGTAAGAGACAAAGAAAAAGAGAATTATGTATATGTGTATGTATCTCACTGTGAGAGAGTCTTAACAATATAATCTTGTGCATGCCTATTGAAAGTAAATCCCTACTTTTAATGGGATTTATTTCTAAATATGCGCTTTCTTCTCCTTAGAATAAGGTGCTCATGTACATGCACAAATATTTTATGTAGAGAAAAAACATTATTGTGTATGTGTACATGTGTGCACGTGAAACAAAATAAGAGCAGTGAATTTTGTATCAGAAACTTTTACCGTTTCAGCCACATCAAATATATATTTCTATCAAGTTCAAATATGCATTTGGCAAAACCAAAATGTATAAAACAATAGTGTACAGTATGTGCTGTGTGAAAGAGATGCATTGTACTTTCTATAGAATTCCCATGAACTTTCAGATATTGCTTTTATAAGGCTTCATAACAGAATAGCCCTTTTTCTGTTTAACCTCTTTCTGGCACTGTTATCCTTCAGCAAAATTGAGTAATAAGCTGAATCACTGGCAATCTGTTTCAAGCCACCTGGGCCAGAACAATTTGAAGCAAAAGGTGAGAAGGGTAAGCACAAGGGACAGAGCAAGTTTAAAGGACAAAGCATACATTCTTCTAGGGTCTCTGAACTTGGTCAAAAGTCACCAGAAGGAGATAATTGGCCATTTACAAGCAGAAAAACTTCCATGTGTTCCTTTTCATTTAGCCTGTAGTATCAATAAACTATTCCAGATAGCTGATACATGTTTGGGGTGGGAGATCATTTAAAAAAACTCATTACAAGAAATCCTGTTTGTTTGCTTGTTCTCTTACTAGAGAGGTAAGAAGAGGGAAGGGAGTGATGGCAGAATACACTTTTGCAGCTGCACTGTTTAGTAAAAACAATATTTTATTAAGAATATGGTGGACATTGTTCTCAAAAAGACACAGCTTAGAAGTTGCTCATTTCCCAGCATGGCATCATTGTCAGTGAAGTCTGACTTTATTCACTGGTGGCTGGAGTTGTGACAACAGCTACATTGGAGGCTAGAAGGTAGACAAAATGAGCCACTGGAAGGCAGTGAGCAAATGCAGTGAATCATCACTCAAATCCATGTAGTATCTGAAAGTAAAATTGTTTAATTTTGGCACTCCTTTACTTGGCACTCCTTTACTCATAGTGATGTGTTTTAAGCGAGGAGATCAAAAGGTTTGTCTGGTTGCATTTGTGGAAGAATTAGCCAATTCTATGTCATTGGCCCAGGGACTCCTGAGAGTAGAATTCCTTCCTTACCCAGTAAGACCTGGTAAATCCTCAACAGGATTCAGACTCAACATAGCAGATGTGCTAGGCTTCTCCAAAAATGGGGAAAGCTCTCTAAAATGTAGCTGTGGTTCTTCAAAGCAGACAGTGTTACATATTGTGGAAGAGTGGCCTCTGAGCGCATATGAAGAAAACCCCAGCAACTTTCTGTATGCAATTCCACCATGTCTATATAGTCAATTAGTATTATACTTTGACTTTGTAAATAAATAATTTCATTTTTGCTCATTGAGAATGTCATTATGATGTGCTTTTTAACTTCTTTGCCATATGTTAAATAAATAAACAACTCCTTTACTTCCTTTGATTTGAATTCCCAAATCAAAGCTCAATACAAGTCAAGAAAGAAATAGGAATCAACATATATCCCTCAAGATGAACAGCAGAAAATGAGGAAGATTCAGAATGGTTTCTTTGGTGTCCTTGAAGGCAGCTACTTTGAGTTGAGTTGTTGTTGATGCCTTGTGTAGGCCTTGTGGTAACTTCTAGCCTGGGATGGAAAACTACAATTATATTTATGCATGGCTGTGAATCCAGCTAGAGAAAGTCCCTCTACCAAAAGGCAGGTTTTCCCTTTATGGTTAGGCTGAATCATCTCCTAGAATAGAATTTACTTCTCAATCTCTGTGTCCTGAGAAGCTGGAGCTAAAATGATCCCTAGCTCTTGGAACTGAGTTTTTTTCTTCATTTCCCAACTATTTTGCTATGGATTGAGGGGGACAAGATTTTGAGATGATACTCAGGACAAGCAGATTGATGTGTTTATGGCATTCACATTCTTCTTTGGTAATCTTCTTGGTAACCCTTTGCTTTTCTTCGCAATTTAAGAGAAAGCAGGGTTCCTAACACTAGGGAGCTCCAGCTCTCAGCACACAGAGATTGAGAAATCAATTCTACTTTATTCTAGGACAGAAGTCTCCAAACTTGGCAACTTTAAGACTTGTGGACTTCAACTCCCAGAATTCCTCATCCAGCTATGCTATGCTGGCTGAGGAATTCTAGGAGTTGAAGTCCACAAGTCTTAAAGTTGCCAAGTTTGGGGACCCCTGTTCTAGGAGATGATTCAGCATAACCATAAGGGGAAAACTGCCTTTTAGTAGAGGGATTTTCTCTGTAGCTGGATTCACACCCATGCATAAATATAAGTATGGTTTCTTTGTTAAACTTGTTGTACCCCTCAATTCACAGAAAAATATGGTAATTATGGCTTTAACTTTTATGACAGAACTGGTAGGAAAGCTTTAGTATGAGTAGGTGGTCTGCCACAGTTTACATTTCTCTTCCAAGTCTTTCAGATTTTTAATATTAAATTTTGTGTTTCGTATATTTTAAAATCTGTGTTCACAGTCATTTATGGTTTAAAATGTTATGTCTTGGAAACCCTTAATTGGAAAGTGGATCAATTAGGAACGTGGTCAGGGTCAAAAGATGAAATGCCCAGAATCAAAACAGTAAATTATTGAATTTCTGGTTTATACATTTTTACTGTATATGTTGATTTGTGTTCAGACTCCTCCGTTCTCCTCCACCTCCTTAGTGAATACTAAAACCACAGTTTAATTTGAACATCATGGTTTTTGTTGACTGCAGGAAGAAATAGGAAGGCAATATGAAAACTTTGCAAGCCAGTCCTAGTGTGATTATTTTTCTTCCAGTTAATTTCTTATTCTGGTTTTACATTTTAAAAAAAGAAAAAAAGCAGAAGAGAAACAAAAGGGGGGGGCATGAGCTAAAGACGTATGTACTGCCCAGTGGCACCTGTAGTGTTGTACTGTACACATTTTTATTTTGATCTCTAGCTTGTTTCTTCAGAGTTGATCATGACATATTTTGTTTATTCACAGCCTGTCGATTTAACAAAAGCCCTACTGCTATGCCTTTTGAAACACAAGTAGGCCATTGGCTGGCAGAGTTTTCCCTTCATTATATTCTCACCATGATGTGAAATTGTTTTCACCAACATGCATTGTTGAACGTAGTCTGCAATTATTTCAAATGAAGAAAAGGTCAGTTCAAGTGTGAAGACTGCAGGATATAGACAACGATTACCTAGAACAGTATTTCACTCTTGGTTTCTAAAAAAAATCAGTGTTTTCAAAGAGTCCACAAAACTGAGATTATTTTCCTTGATTCCCTCAAGTAGGTTTTGTCTCCTGGCAAGTGTATATAATACAGAAGTTGGAAAAGAAGCAAAGCCACAAAGGTTGAAATTCAGCAGAAAAGAATGTGCCAATTTTATGGTAACTCTTCATTAAAAATCACTACAAGTATGGGTGAGAGAGCTATAAAAGGGTTGTCATTTTGAACGAAACCTGGTTCTTGGGGGGGAAATGTGTTTTTCTTTCATCTAGGAGAATTTGCTATTCTTAGATCGGATTTGTTTTTTGTTTTATTTCTTTGGCAGCATTTCTAGCAGGGTAATAAAACAATGGAAGAACTGAAGCCATAGTTTCCTAATTTAAAATTCTTCTTCTGCCTTTGAAAAAGTTCCCTATCAAGGAAGGAAGCATAAATGTAAGTGAATGCAGTGCAAAACTAGTTCAAGTCATAATTTTATTTATAAAGGATATGTTTTAGTTTTCCACTAAACATATTACTCAGAGTGGATGACAACAATTGGCTGGATGGATGGAGAGAGAGAGAGAGAGAACCATCATAGCACATAAAAAGATACATTAATAGACAGCGAAAAATATGTTGACCAAAAAAAAAAAAAGAATAGAAAAATTAGTGAATTATTCTCCTAGTGGAAAAGTTCTGTGACTGAAAAATCTGCAGAGGTTAATGAAAAAAACCTGAATTGAAAAGGAGTGAAACCGTGGATGTCTGCAGTATTTTGTTACACAATGACTGTTTCTAAGTATACACATTTTTCTAGGCAAAATATCAGAATTGTGCAAGGAAAGTTGGACATTGAAGAAGAATATGAGGAACATTGATGCTTTTCAACATTGGTGTTGGAGAAGACTTCAGAGAATATTGTGGACATCCAAGGAAACAAATTGATGGATCATTGAACAAATCAACCCAGAAGTTTCACTCATGGCACAAATGACCAAGCTCAAATTATCATACTTTGGACAAATATTGCAAAGACCCAGCTTTCTGGAGAAGACCCTAATGCTAGAAAAGTGGAAGGAACGAAAAGAAGATGATCAACAGCAAGGTAAGTGGATTCAGTTCAATGGTAATGAGTGCATTAAAAAAAAAACAGATTAGGGATGGATCATCATGGGGAAAAAAATCTACTTATGTAATCGCTAGAAGTTGAAAACAATTTGATGGATATAATGGAATGTGTGGATGATTCTGAGGAATGAGGAGAAGAGATGCTGCCTAGAAAACAACCAGACAAAAGAGGTAGGAGTCCCCAGTGGTTTAACAGTCAGAGAAAGAAACTTAGGAAAGCCTAAGCCACCCTAATACATCAAGCAGTTAAAAGTAGTGGCGGGAAATTTGTACTTTCAGACCCCTCAAGATATAGCCTTAGAATACAGGAGAGTTAGTGCCTCTTGTCTCATTTCCCTTCTGGCTTACCTGACAATGTCAGCTCTATCAATCTAACTAGGCAACTTTCCTATCACCTGCCTAAAACAAGGAAATGAAAAGAAAAATAAGAGTGTTACCTGTAAAGATAGCTCTGAGGAGATGAAAGGTTTTTATACCCAGTTTTAACTCTTCCTCTTCTACCCAAATCATTGATGTCATATCTGAGTCTTATATCTTTGATAGAACTTTTCTTTCAAGAACATCTTTCCTGATACTATTATTTAATAGTATTTATTTCCCCTCAGAATGTTTGAATGGGAAAAATTCACTTTATAAGGGTGAAGGAAATAAGCCCTCAAACAGTAGCTGCTTGGAACTATCCAACAACTTTGCACACCCCAAAAATATGCAATCTTACTATGAATGTAATCCATATTTCATTGCTTGCTCTTTTAGGACTGCAATAATCTCAACAGTATTGCAACTTTCATTTATTAAAGAAATTCCATTTTGCTCTTTGTGGTTTTCACAGTAGATTTTTTTCCCTGACTTTTTCTTGCATGGAGACACTGAAAGTTTGCACTGATATGTCCATCTGTTTAATGGACTACATCAAAATGATGAAAGTTGGTGATATAATGCAGCAACTAATTTTTCCAGGCCATCACTTAGTTGCCATAAAGTTTAGTGCTGAATGGTTTGACAACTGACAGCACCCATAGTGATAGAGATCTGTTTGGGTAGAAAAACCAAATCTGCTGACATTGTTGGATTCAGAGATGATATTTCAGGATTTTAATTAACAAAATAATATTCAAGGTAATCAATATTAGCAATAAACATGAGTTCTACATAAAAGATGATGTGTCACAAACAATGTATTGTGATATAAATCTTTCATGCTTAGATCTGATCACAATTAGTGATTGAACTTATAATGTAGGAAATTTTGGAATATCTTTTTTTTCCTAAGACCTTTGATATTTGAAGGTGCTGGACATCTATACCAAAATTGAGTTGCAGATTATGCGTTGTCTTGAAAACAAAGACAAGGACTTCCGGGAAATATATATTATTTAGTGACCAGGAACTAAAAGTACAAGGCTGCTAAATTAGAAATACGAGTAAATGGACTTGATTTCAAATAGAACAAGCAATGTGTCCCAAATTGTTTGGAATTGCAAGTAATAATTGAAGAATCAAGGGAAAAGGTGCAAAAGTAGTTTTAATAAAATTATCTTAAAATATTTATAGTAGAGTAGTCCACTGAAACCAATAAGGCTACCGAGGAACCTGAATATTAAAAGTTAATTATTATAGTACTCTTAGATCCATTTTTTAAAAATAAAATGTTTAGATAGAAAAGAAAAATCGTCTGTTTTATCGCATTTCAAAGTTAATATCAGTAATTTAATGGATATCCATAGACAGGCACATGGTGAAACTGTTAATTATATGCATCAAAATGTAATGTTCATTATGATTTTCCCCAATATTTTGGGTAATCACGACTTAGGACAGCACATAATCAAGCTAATTTCTTAGCTGTTGTTGTTGAAGTTGTGTCCGACCCATCATGACCCCATGGACAACGTTCCTCCAGGCCTTCCTGTCCTCTATAATCCCCCAGACTCCATTTAAGCTCACACCGACTTGACTCATGACCATTCATTTAATGATTGTTCAAAGTTACAATGGTCTCAGAAAAAGTGACTTAGAATTCACACAATTGTCGTACCATCCATACAGTCACATGATTGCAAATCAGACCCTTGACATCCAGCCCACATTTATGATTGGTTGCAGTGTTCTGTGGTCATTGCAATTGCGTTTTGCAACCTTCTCAGCAGTTCCTACCAAGCAAAGTCAATTAGCGAATCTTGATTCACTTAATGACATGTGTTTTATTTAACAACTCAACTTGAGTGATTTGCTCAATGACCACAGTAAAAACAGTCATAAAATTGGCTCTATTCATGTGATGATTTGCTTTATGACTGTGCTGATTTACAATAGACATTCCAGTCCCAATTATTGTCAAAAGTTGACAATTAGCAATGTTGGTATTCTTTGATGATAATTTTGCCTCCATTCAGTGAACTTCAGCTTTAAGACAAGAGTTAGCCATTATATACATGTAGCTCTCAAATTATTTTAAGCCAATCCAATAGTATAACTTCTCTCTGTGCCCAGCTGGGTCACTTTTCTAATACTGTACCACCAGAATTTGTACAATCTGCATTTTTATGAACAGACCTTCAAGTCTCTAATTATTTTATTCATTTATTTAACAATTTATGTCTCTAATGCAGCTAGAGCATCAGGAAAATAGAGGCTAGAATGTGAGTGGCCATACTAAATTGTCATGCCCCTGTCGGATTCTGAATCTGTGGGGGAAAATGAGCTGGAACAAGAGCCAACAGAGATTGAGAGGGTGGCTCCATTGGCCTTGGAGGAAACTGGGGAAGGGCAGAGTCAATCCAGACAAGGCTTTTCTGAATTAGTAAGTCCTGCAGATAGGGAGGAGCAAGCGAGACAGAGCTCAGGAGAAGAGCAAAGGCTACCCCCTCTTGATCCTAGAACAAGGAGGAAATACAGAAGGCAAGATTAACGTAGATTGAGCTGACTGTGAGGGAGGAGAATGCCCCACTCCCTTTCACAAGGCACACCTGGGAACTGAAATGTAAGGGAATGATGGTGGTGGGGCATTTGTCAGGAACATGAATCTGTGGAGCCTCGTGTGCCCTTGCCAATGCCTGGAGATTGCTGTACTCTATCTTGTGGGGCTTGCCCGGTTTGCCTGCTTTGCTGAACTTCTTCCTCGGGTTGCTGTTTGGTTAACCTGGATTATTGAACTGCTGGCCCTGGTTGCTATGTGGCTAACCTTGCTTACTGGATTACTCACAGCCAGAGGCTTCTGAAGGTGTGTGTGAGAGCTTTGCTCCAAGACTTGTAGTGGAATGTGGGGATATTTGGGGACACAGTTGGAGCAATAAAGGGGAGTTAGACCTGTTCTCTGGTTGTTTTGCTTTTGTGCCACACCCCGGGTCATCACCCTCAATAATCTTTTGATAATTATTTGATATTAACATATCTTTCCCCCCTTTGCCTTTCCTGTTAAACAAGAGTGATGATTTCCTTTTCATGTAATAAAGATCTGATTAAATTTGTTATTATTTTTTGTTATAGATTTATCTGTTCTGGTTTAGTATCTGTAGGGTTTAGCAAAACTGAAAATGAATAATGCCAAAAATGGATTCTCATTGTGAACTGACAGAGTGATACAGAGCTCTATCATCTCACATTTACACTCTGGAGTTTGATAAATTAGGATAATTCTCACTGGCATGTACTGTATGTGCTGCCAATAGGCATAAGGAAAGAGTATTTCTAAAAAACAACAGTAAAAGGCTGATTTTGCTTTTATGAGCATTTAGCCTTCTTCTTCTATATTGTTCTCATTGCACTAACAATAGGACTGTTCTTGTTGTCCCCTGAATGTCTGGGCTACCTGTACACCTTTTAAGCATTTTTATTTGTTAGCAGAGAGAAAACGCCCATTACACATATAGGGTTGCTAAGTTTTATGTTACAGTTCATTCCTTTCAAAGATTACTGATAGCTCAGTGCTTATAATACAGTCACTGGGTTGTCACAGTTCTTTATTTATATTACTTCTATTTTACTATATTTCCTTTCTTTTAAGGATTTAATAGGTACACTTTTGATAGCGCTGGTTTTGTAACTGTAATAAAATGAAATTAAATAAAAGTGGCTGTTTTCTTATAATGCACATTACTGCAGATAAATTACCCAACACGATGTAGTGTGCTTTCTTGAAACAACAGTAGCTCCTCTAAGACTATGCAACTATTAATTAATGCTGTGTAATCAGGGGTCTTCTCATTAAAGACATGGCAGTATACAGAGATAAAGTAATAATATGGTATGGCTATACATCATTGGCTCATTGAGACAATATTCTGAGTGCAATCCTGCTTTTTTTCTATTCAGAGTACAATTCCCATGTAGCTTACATGAAAAATAGTACATGGCTCTGAATGCTAACCTATTATCTTCCCTGTTTAAATTTTGGGGAGATGGGAGACTGCTAATTAATTGCATTTATATAGAAAATGCTTGAGTAAATGTTATGTTGTGGGAGATATAGTGAAAATAATGCTTTATTTAAATGTAGGTTTCCACAAGGTCCAGCAATTGGAAAGAAAATCATGATATGCATTAATTCACCTTTGAAATCTAATATTTTCAGATGTTTATATTCTTCTGAAGTTTATCTCAGTCACATAGGAACTAAATAAAAAGTGGATTTTCTGTTCTTATTTATGGCAAAAGGGCTTATCATTCAGCAATGGAAAGGCAAACATGTAGTTTCAGTTGTTCTGCAGAATTAATATAGATTACCTATGGATGAGTGTAATGACATATCTTTCATTTATTGAAATGTTTGTACAAGTTTATGCATGCATGTATGTTTGAATATATACCGTATGGTTTTTTTTATAATTTTCTTTTTTTCTTCTATTATAATTGTGTGTATTTTTCTTTGTTTTGTTTGTATTTATTGTAGTTAATTTAAAAGTGTGTGGGGGGAGAATGGCAATTGGGCACTGAAGCATGTAGTTTTATGGACAGATTTTGTCCGTCCTATCTATAGAGTGAACAATGAAGGTCCCAATTTGATGTATTTGAAAATGAGTAAATTATATTATATGCCCAGTTCCCATTCAGATCTTATCTTATCTCCAGCACATCTAAAGAGGACTTCAGGAATTACAGTCTGCTCAAATTAAAATGAGAAGCAAAGCAATTTCTTTCACTAACACTACTCCTATCCCAATCAAACATGAAAACTTAACCAATTTCTGTCAACATTAAAGAGACGGGAAGGAAGGAAGGAGAAAAAAGAAGGTAACATTTATAGATCTGCACCACCACTCCTTCTCATAAAATAATGATAATTCTTGTAGCAATTTTGATTTTGATAGCATTCATCATTTGATACTTCAGATGGCCAGGATAGTATCATTACCATTATTTCAAATATAGATTTTGTTTTCAATCCAACAGAGGCTGAATCATCCAAAGAGCTGAATAGAAAACTCATCTCTGACAGCTGATCAATAATTCAGATGTTTCACTGTTTCTCCTCTAGGAGCTGAATTAGAAAAGGAAGGCAAAACAAGATAAACCATCAGCACTTTCATATATTTGGCATTTTTGGGACTGAATTTTTTTTAAAAAGCTCAGAGAGGAAGAGTTGGAAATAAATAAATAACACCTTCTTCGTCTTCCTCTGTGATCAATGGCACTTTTTTCCCTAAGATATGACATAATGTGGACCTTTCCTGAAATGCTTTTGTATTAAAATTTGCTTTGTCTGCATAAAACCTATAAAAATTTAAGGTGTTGCCTGTTGCCTCCAAGGTTACCAAGTATAACTCAAGACTTTTACATTTTTGTTAGACTGAGCACTCAAGGCGAGAACATGGGCCTATTATCTTGAAGAGCTATTAGAAGTGGCATCTTGAAGTGAACTGCCTTAACTGAATTATTTCGTCTGGCATCAATGTCAACATTGTCACCTATGTGTAATGGATATGGCATTCTGTACTCCAAAAGATGGGCCATTCAACTTTATAGAAATGGCCTTGCAAAATGGTCTGTCTTTCACCCTTTGAAGAAACTGAAACGATATAATGAATGCTTTTCTTATAAACTCTGACAATCTGATATCTAAATAGATGGATTTGCCAGTTCCTTCTGGTAGGAGAGAAACAAAGCCTGCCCCAAAGCCATGAGGTGATTTTTTTTAGAAAAATGACACAAATGTTCATACATTGAATGTTTGCATCAAAAGCCCTTTGTACTGCACCTGAGAATTTCTCCTTGACCACCTAAGTATAGAAAATACTTCTTGGGTTTTCATCCAAAAATTGCAACTAAGAGAAATCTCTCCAGGCTGGTTTTAAACGTGCGCCAGGAAATTGCAGAAGCATCTGAGCTTTCAGAAGTATAAAATTATGCATCTGATTTGTCCAGTATGCTCTAGCTGGTTAATTAGTTGCTGAGAAAAATATTTTTTTGAGGTATCTCCTTGCTAGTTTTTCCAACACCTGGGGATTACAGGCAGCTGGGATAGAAACAGGGGCAAAGCAGAAGCAAGTGAACATTTCCCAGAAGATGTATTTTTGCTGTTTGCAATTTCCCTATGTCTAAGTGACTTTGGAAAAGGTCACTCTGAATCTTGTTTTGAGAACCTTTTCCACCACATTCCGGGATGACATTGTGAAGGATAATAAACAGTGGCTATTATAGTTGCTGTAGCTGCATGCAGTGGCATCTGCAAAGTAAATAAACAACCATACTTCAAAGAAAAAGGAAGCAGGATACATCCATAAGAACATTCTTGAAGCAGTTATCCTAGACCAGCGGTAGGGAAACTTGGCTCTTTTATCACTTATGGACTTCAACTCCCAGAATTCCTGAGTGAGCCGTAAAAGGTTCCCCATCCCTGGCCTAGTGGTTTTTCAGTTGTGAGGGAAATCAATTTTTGACTTGAATGGGACTGTTTAATATACAAATGTAGGACATATAAAGAATATTGATCATTCAAGTCAAAAATTAGGACATTTGTATATTAAACAATCCCATTCAAATCAAAAATTGATTTCCCTCACAACTGAAAAACCAGTAGGCCAGGGATGGGGAACTTTTTATAGCTCATTCAGGAATTCTGGGAGTTGAAGTCCATAAGTGATAAAAGAGCCAAGTTTCCCTACCACTGTCCTAGACAAATTAAAGTGTTTGCCTTTCCTCTTTTACTGATTAGGCCTACAGGCAGAGTGTAGAATTTTGAGGCACACTCAGGTACACTTGCACATCATTTGCACCAGGCAAAAGTTTACAGAAAAGAAATATATAATGAGATATTGAATCATGTTGAAAATCGCTCTTTTAGAGGCCACAGTTTGTCATGACACAACATATGCATCGATCCTGATATGTCAAAGGTCTTTCTCTTTGAAGACTGCTTTGGGGCTTTCCTCCCAATAAATACAAGGAATAATGAAAGTTAACAATAGGGTATAATTGACTGTCTTTTCTGCCAGATATTGAACCTGTCTTGAAAATCCAGGAGAGTATTGGTTTTGCCAATGAAACTAAAGCTGATCTAAAGTACCAAGTTGGTCCTGCAATCTATTATTTTCATTTGAGAATTCCAACAAAAGGCCAAGCAAACTAAAACCTTCCCCCCATATTTGGCCAGGCATAGGAATTAAGGAATTAGAAATAAAATATTGGGTGTTTAAATGATTTGCTAAAAACCTACCTTGAAACATGAGAAATCTATGTGAAAACCTCTACGGGGAAAGTACTTTATTGTGGCCTTAATTAAGCCAAACTATACACTGAGTTCAACATATTACTGTGGAAAGTAAGAGATGGATTAATTCTGATTTTCTTTCCAAAATATCCGCACCATCTGTAATGTAGTAATTTTACATAATTGGAAAGCAATTCAATATTCTCCAAAGGTCCCTCCAAAACTTCCAATGGATTAAGCCTCAGAAAAATCCAGCCATGTATGTAGTCATGCAAATTTTACATTTTAGGATTCCTAGTATCCACATGACAATCCAAAGGAATACTTCTAGGAGGTGTTCCTATACTGTTACAGTTTCCTATTTCTTAATTTGTGACCATGTCATATGTCATGGTATAGTGATTGAAGTTGTTGTCAGGTTCAAGGTCAGCTTCAACCATATGTCAGTACCTCTGTTTTTGATCTGTAGCTAGGAGAAAGCAGACTGGCCCTATGCCAGAGAAGACTAAGATTTAGTCTTAAGAGACCACCATCTTTTTAAAAATCCTGATTAAACAGAATTAAGTAAGTACATGATGATGTTTGGCAGTTTACAGTTCATAACTGTAGAATTAGAAAGCCTATTCTAATGAATGTAAAAGAGTGAGAGAGAGATTGCCAGCACTCCCCATGAATGTTGACAGTTTCTCCATTAAATACAATTTACATTAATCAGTGACTGACAACATTTGCTGAAGAAAAGTTTGGCTTGGATCCAAAAGTCTTCTTGCAGAAAATATTTGTGCTCATGCCAGTCTCCTCCTAGGGTTTCTGCCAATCGGCCTGTGATCCTGACATTTATTTATTTATTAAATTTACATGCTGTCCATCTTGCCTAGTAGATACTCCAGCTGACTTACAGCAAGGTAAAAACAAGATAAAATATAATAATTAAGATAAATATTAACATTAGAATTAATATTAAAATTAACAAAGATATCCATATCATATCACCTCCTTTTTGGAGTCTCCAGATTCTCAGAATACTGATATGGGCAGAGAAGAGAGAGTCCAGTTGCCTGAACAGAATCCTTGCTTTTCTTAAAAACTTTAAAAAAATGATTCTCTATTTTCTGAATGTAAAGTAATTAACTACAGTATTTAGATCATTTTGTTATGGCTCATGGCTAAGCAGAATAAAGTAACATAAAGGTGAATTAATACTAAGCATATAACGTGACCAGGAATATATCATATTAATTCAACTAGGTTGATTTTTTGTGTATGCATGATCATGTGGGGAATTTGTGTGGCTAATTAATTATAACTGGGATAATCTTCATTGCAATACTTCATTTCAAAGAAGGCTTGAAGCTGCTTTATTTTAATAAGGTCCCTTGGTTTTAAAAGTAAAGTAACCACATTGTTTTGCTTCTGTTCTGAGCTTTCTTGTGGCCACAGGTTGATTTTGCAAGGTGGCACAAAATTCCTTATCAGGTCTAATGTGTTGCCTCTTTATCTTAACAAGCAGAATTGCAAATCCAAATTACCTTATATAGGCCCATAGTTTATATACTTTGTCATTTGGACCCTTAGAAATCACATTCAATGGGGCAATGCTAAGAGAAATAAAGGGGAGTGAATGATCTTCATCCAAGGAATGGAATAACTTCATAGCAGTTCTTTTAAGGAGATTGAAGAACATGTCAACTATCAAATCAGGGCATTTGAACTGGCCCGCAATAAAGGAAATTTTTAAATTTAAATGAGTAATCTATTATATAATCTTAATAACCCTACTGATATAATAAACCTACTGATAACCCTACAGTTACAGGAACTGGGTATGACTAGTCTAGTGAAGAGAAGGACCAGGGAGACTTGATAGTAGTATTCCAGTATTTGAAGGGCTGTCATGGAGAGGAGGGGATCAATCTGTTTTCCAAAGCCCCTGTAGGCCAGACAAGGAATAATGGATGAAAACTGATCAAGGAGAGATTCAACCTAGAAATGAGGAGAATTTTTCTGACAGTGAGAACAATCAACCAATGGAACAGCTTGCCCTCGGAAGTTGTGGGATCTTCAACACTGGAGGCTTTCAAGAAGAGATTGGACTGTCATTTGTCAGGAGTGGGATAGAGTCTTCTGTTTGGGCAGGAGGTTGGACTAGATGCTGTACAAAGCTCTCTTCCAACTCTGTTAATCTGATATCTAGAGAGAAGCCATGGTAAGAGATCACCCATTGCCAAGAATGTGGATGTTACCAACTGATGTTAAGAGAGCTAACTTAAAAAGTTACCTAGGAGATATCTTCTTCCAAGCATTCTTCAGGAAAAAATACAGGCAGTTCTTGCTTAGCAGCTACATCATATAATCATGATTTGCAAATATGCCAATGATGAGTAGTAGTAAACAGTAGTAAAATAATCATTTCCCAACCAATGCATGCACTTATATCCAAATATCTACTCTGGACAAACAATGCATGCTGGAATGAAAATAACTCTGGCATTGCTGCACAAGACAACTTTATCTAATAAAGATGGCAGCAACCAATCATCTTTGCAGTTTCTTTCTGTCTCTCTTTGTCACATGGTTCACTTAGCAACTACATTGCTTATTTTACTGGAACATACCACTAAGACAGCTAAACGAGGACTATCTGTAATTGTGATAGGCTGAATCTGCTGACATCTTCCAATCTGTCTGGCTTGGAAGTTTTGATCTTTTCTACCAAGACTGTCTTCCTGCTTCATCTCAGCTATAGGAAGATAGAAAGGAATGTGCTTCTGTCTTCCTGCCCAAAGCTAAGAATTACAGATCTCAACAAAGCCGAGGCCAACCCTTAAGCAAGTGGGGAATCTGTTTAATAGTGCAGTCTGAAGAAACTTTCAGTGAGAAATTCCCTTTAAAAATGATGAAGCCAGAATTGTGAAAAACGAGACAATAATCTTCTCAACAAGTCAATTTATCCAATGCTTTTGGAAGCCTCTCTTGCTGTATCAAATGTAGAAAATTGTCACAGAAGCATACATTTTTTAAAAAATGATTTGTTGGCAAAATGGGGTAAGCATTCTGTTTTGAAACAGCAAATTGAGCAGCTTGAGGTTGAGATTCAAAAACAGGAGCGCTACTCAACCAATTATTTATATGCCAGGAAGGCGGGGTACTATCAAACTTACTATTTGCTTCCACATATAAGCTGAAATATTCTTGTTACATAATAAGCCTTTTTAAAATTTATTTTTTTCCTAGCATTATTCTGGGTTGTGATAGGAAGGAAATAAGATATTGAATGATTACAGCCATATTTCTCAATCTTGACAACTTTAAAATGTGTGGTCTTCAACCCCCAGAATTCCGGGTGGCTGGGGAATTCTGGGAGTTGAAGTCCACACATCTTAAAGTTTCCAAAGTTGGGAAATGCCAGTTTAGAGACAGGTTTCTAAGCAGTTTTCTTGGACAGTTAAAATCAATAATGAAGGCTTATTTTCCACTTGCATCATCAATGTTCTTACACAACTAAAAACATGTTAGCATGCACTGTCTACCTCTCTTGATTTGGCAGAAGAATTATCTTCCACTTCAGCCTGCATTATATTTTGCTGAGAACATAAGTTAAAGAGCTCTCTCATTTGCATAAGGAATGTTCTTGTATTCTTCTGCACTACACTCTTTGTCACCAGACTTAATCTGATTTTTGCAATAGTAAAGTTAGCAGATACTTTTATTAAAATAAAAAATAATAGGGCCCCAATATAAACTTTTCCTTGTTGTGGTGGTGGTTGTTATTATTGTTGATTTAGTCTTCAATTGGATTCACAGTCTGGGACTGGTAAAAACTTAACAGTTCAAATCCTAACCAAGGATCTAAGAGCTGTTAAGGTAATGTCTGAATATATAGGCAGTTCCAAGTAAGGTGGGATTTTTTTGCAAACGCAGAATATTCAGGTCTCATAAGTTCTAAATTTCCATGCATCCAGGTAACCCTTTGGGTATACCTCCAAGGTCTCCTATTACTATTGGTACAACCATTGATTTTCCCCCCTCCACAATAGCTGAACTTCAATTTTCAGATCATGGTATTTCATTATTTCTAGCTCTTTTTTGCTTCAATTCATGCATCACCTGATATTGCAATATCAATGAACCAGACTTTTTTCTTTTCCACAATAGTGACGTCAGGCATCTTGTCGGCCAGATGTCTTTCTGTTTGGATTTGAAAGTCCCACAACATATTAACTTGTTCATTTTCAATTTGGTGTTCCCAGTAATTTTTGCTACATTCAAACCCAAACTTCTGGCAAAGCTTCCAATGTATGATTTCGGCAACTTGATCGTGACATTGTAGATAATCAGTTTATGATATTTTCTGCAGCCTCTGTTTCATCTTTCTCACTGCATAAGCAGCATTTGCTGTTGTTACTGACATGCTGAATTTTTACTTTCATGGAATTGGTCTGCAGGGCTTGTTCTTGGGCAGCCAAAATGAAGCCTTCAGTTTCTTTCTTCAGCATCCCTGATATCAACCATTTCCATGTTAGCTTTGTATCTACCTTTCCTTCAATGTCCTTCAGGTATTGACTGGACAGAGGCTTCTTTTTACAGTTAGAAACTCAATGCTCAATTGTTTCTTTTTATATTCTGTTTTCAATCTCATTGTTTTCAAGAGGTTTTCCTTGTTCACTTCCTTCAGGAGAGACTCTTTTGCTTTTTTATGTAGTCATTTCCCTCTTTCACAGTTGTTTCACCTGTAAGAGTTCTCTGCCACTGTAAAATCTAGGCAAGTACAATCAATCAATATTACTTTTTGGGTACAGAGCATGGTGCATTGTCATTAGTTTTCTTGTCTTTCAGTCCAAGTTATCAAGTTCTAGCTGAGTCCAAACAATTATTCCAGCTGAGTATTGTATTACAGGCACAGCCCAGGTATTAATTGCCTTTATGATATTTCCTCCACTTAGCTTTGATCTCAAGAGTTTCCAGACTCGCTTTATGTGTTTTGTAAAAGTAACTTCCTTGACTTGGTTGTGCAACAGGCCAGAGGCTACCAAAACTCCTAAGTACTTGTACACTACTTCTGGTGTTACTCTTTTTTTTATCAACTCTTCATTTTCAAGTTTGAATCTATCATCTTCAATAATTTTTCCTGCCTTAACAGCAATTGTTACACATTTGTCAATGCCAAATTGCATTTCATTGTCTCTGCTAAACTCCTCAGTGCTTTTTAACAGTGAGCTCAGTTCAGCTTTTGTTTTTCCAGTTTTAAATCATCTATGTCGAGCAAATGGGAAATTTTCAATTCTTTTTTTGCCAATTCATAGCCACAGTTTATTATTGTTGTTGTTGCTGCTGTTATTGCTGTTGTTGTTGATCACACGGTCAGCCTGGTGTTTAAACTTGGCATTTTTATCCTCTTATCAAGTCCTTTCCAGGGTGCTGGGATAGGGAGATGTGTTCTTTGAGAATGTTAAAGGTATTTCTTCAGGATGTTCTGTAATTGATGATTTTGTCAATGCCAACAATGTTCAACTGGTGCTCCAGTTGCTTTGGGATTGTATCTCATCCAAAATGCCTAGTACTATTGGTACTATCTTTACTTTCTTTTGCTACAGTCTTTCCATGTATTTTGTGGACAGTGTACAATTAAAACAAAATCTTTTAAACAGAACCTTTAAAAAAATTAAAATAAATATAAACAAAGCCATGGGAGAGTACTTTCATGGTCTTACATGCAGTATAGCCATTTTGTGGGCTTTTACTTCTGGGGCATTTAAATATCTATTCAAATTATTGGTTTAGTTCTGAATTTGTAGTTCATCTGACTCAATTTTTTTATTAAACATGTTCAGTTTCAATTAAATAATACTGTAATGAAAGGGTTGTATTTCTTGGTAAATAATTTTTAATCAATTGCATAATTAATTTTTTAATCAATTAAACCTGAAGTCCAAAATATGTTTACAGAAAATGTTAAAAAACTTTTCATTGAGAAAGTAATGATCAAGTAACTTTCACTGTTCTCATGACAAAAAGTCACAAACTACATATTAGTATTTAATCTGAATTAGGAAGTCTGGCCTTGAATTACACTCATTGACATCCTAATGTAGCAGGTTATTCATCTGAAGAGCAGCTTGCAAAATCTATACCATGTTCATCTAAACTTTGAAATGCTTATTATAAAATTCTATAGATAAAATTCATGTTTTGAAGATAGTCACAGTGTAATGACAAGTGTCAGTGGCAAAGATCTACTAAACTTATATGATACCTTGGGATAGTTTTTCTTTTCATTAATGCCTGAAGAAAATTTCTGGTTAATATTCTAGCCTTCATTAAAATCACATTTCACACATCTAAGAGTTATGTGTATTTATTTTCTGTTACTATAACAACAACAAAATCATTTTTCACTCCTTTTTCTTCTTACCTAATAAGTTGTTCTTTAAACTTGAGCACATTGTAAATGCCCTGGAGAAATTTGCTAACACCTATTAAATAGCTTCTTGATTATGCTTAATTGCTTAAAATCTTAAAAAGGAAAATGCTTATTTCAACTTGGTCTAAGCCTTTCAGCTTAGTTCTATTCTCATGCCACCAGATGGGTAGACTCTTCTGCTCAGAATAAATATATTCCTTCTTGGTGACAAGGATATCATCACCTCAGAAATTCAGTTACCATGCCTGAACTAAAGAGCACATATGATTAGTGTTATTCCAGGACAAAGGGTGCCCAAGAAACATGTGTGGCATCACTTTCATTCCTTTAAAGCAATTTTGAACCGTGTTATGGTGACTAGATATCCAGCACAGGTATATGCTTTAAAGTTTATATTATCTTGGAGCAAGTGGCTCGTGCTGTCCACAAACTTTTCAAATAAATTATGTGCAATAGTTGAACCCTACTTGCTTTTTTCACATTTATATTACAGGAAGTTTATTTTCTGTTTTAATGCACAAAATATGTCTAAGGATTCCATTTTCTATGTCTATTTACTTTTAAACATTTTGTGTTGCTGCTGACTGAATTGATGTTGTTGGGCAGATATAAGAAATGCTGACATCATCAAAAGGGAAGTCTATTTCCAAGTCTATTGACTGGGACAGAAATTAACTGAGAAATGGCATAAAGATTTAAAAAAAAAACTTGGCCTTGGGTTTGTTATATGAAACACAAATACAATCTTTGGCCATTACCGACATTCAGACCTTCCGGCGCGCAGTAAAGACCCTGTTTTTTCAACAGGCTGGCCTGGCCCAGTAACGATTTTTGGGGTTTTTAATAACTAGGTTTCTTAAAAAAATTTAAATTTGTATTAGTTTTATATTTTAAATTGTATTTCGGCCTCTGATGAAATTGATTTAATTTGTTTTTAATTGTATATATTGTTTGTTTTTAGTTGGCTGTGCACCGCCCCGAGTCCCTTTTTTGGGAGAGGGGGCAGTATAGAAATTTAATAAATAATAATAAAATAATAATAAAAAATTTATGTAGCATCTCTCTCTTTCTCTTTCTCTCTCTCCATTCATTAACTCCATACAAAATATGGAGTTTATTATATTGCTTTTGCAAAAGTCTAATTTGTACAGAATAAAGGTTACATTAGGTTTACATTTATGCCTGATTAAAGGTTCATTAGGTTTACATTTATGCCTGATTCTTAACATTTTTACTGAAGCCAACTCTTATACTTTGTAACTAGGATTTAGGGCTTAATATATTATACAAACTCAACTGACTATAGTTCAGTAAATAAGCCATATGTAAACATTTGCAGCACAGTGTATGCATGCTTGATATGTTATCCTGGAGAGACAGATATAAATAATCATTTATTTAGTGAGTAGTATTCTATTATTCCATTTAATCACTTTGTTATACCATTGTAAAAAAAAAAACCCTCTAACCAACACATATTTTCCTAATTAAAAGATCAACGATAAAACAAATTGTGTTTTGAAATAATCTGTTCTACCAAGCTTTTCTTGAAAGGAGACCAAATGGAGAAAGGTTCTTTTATGCTAAGAAACATAGAGTAAGTTAAGAGAGATTTGCACTTTATACTTCAAGTATTTTAAAACGTGGCAGATTTCTACTTTTCATAAAAGATAGGAGTACCTGGGGAAATCCAGGAAATTAGCTGTTTAATTACTCCATCAGCCCCCATAAAAAAGAAGCAAATGAGCAACAACAAATCTAATAAAAAGGCCAACTATGGAATCCTTCTAAATTGATTCATTCCACTGACCAACCTCTCCAGTTGTTCAGATCAAAGTGAAAAAAAATTGAGGTTAATCTTCCAAGTGTCTGCATATTAGTAGATATGTCAGATAGTCATTGTAGTTCTATCATAAGCATTCACTATAGAAGTTAGCACTTGATTTGGGCGTAGTGCAATGTGTGAATTCTCTCACTGTCATTAGTAAGCTGTAGTTTACTAGCTAGTTTTACAACTATTGTCAAAACCAATTGTGACTTGGCACAAAGGGAAACTCAGGTCACCCAAAAAGTAAATACAATATATGAACAGTTTGTGTACTCGAACGCTTTTAGTGCTATAAAATGTCCTTTGAATCCAATTTTTAAAAACTTGCAGAGATTTCTCAAGAAAAGGATAGCAAAAAAAAAAAAAAAAAATCTGGTGTGGTTCTGTTGATGGGGTGAAATCTCCAGCTAGATTCGAGGGAGGTGTTGAGAGGAGTCTGAGCTTAGAATGCCTGAGCTACAGAAACTATCCACAGGCCTGACCCCTCCCAGAACCTCTGAAGCATTACCTAACTGTTCCCAAGGGAATGCAGTCAGTCTGGCGAGATTCTTATATTATAGGTGACTAACACTAAAGCTTCTGCCAGAGATTTATGAGTGGTTCTGGTTGCTGGTGCCTGACATTAAGTTTCCTTAATACCTACAACATCAATCATGATGCTGTATTTGCAGTCAAACTACTGATCCAGAAATATTCAGTATAGCATCTAGGAAGACACATCTGAGAAAGAAGCTGTTAGTTTCTGATTTCCATTCCAGAGGTATGCTGCTCTTGTCCATCTGAGTTTTTCAATATAATTTATTCAAAATGGCTATATTACTTAGTATATATTGCTGTATAACAATAATAATAGTAGCTTTTTTCAATTAGACTTTTCATTTTTTAAAAATGCACTTTTTTACAATTTAAAAAATGGCAATGATAGTAAATGGATAGTGGGACAAGTTGCTTAAATGTCTGTGTAGAATGTGAAAGGGAGGGGGGAATCAAATTTTAGTTGGTAACTTCTTGAATATTATGCTTATAGTGGCTACAGTGTTTGTGACTTACTCTACTGCAATTCCAGTACAGAATGGCCTTTAAAAAAACATCCCTCCTGTTGGAAGAAATATCCTTCTGGGTTCAGTTCCAAGAGGGGAAAAAGATACTGGATTCATGGAAGTTGCTTGGAAAGAAGGTTTAATGGTGGATAGTACCATATGCCTCAGAGCTCCTGGGTGAAAAGGGAAGGGATGCTGAGAATCCCTTGGTTTCACACCTTCTGTTGGGCCCCACCTTAGTGTTTCCTGTTCCTGTGTAAGAAATGTATCCCATTGGCTGTCAGACTCCCAGGGGTGGGGGTCTTAGCTAACTTTGTAGACTTTGTCTGGACCACAATCTTCCCATGTGGTGAGATGGATAATCCTATCATTTCCTGAGGGCCATGTCTTAATCCCACCACTCTAGAACTGAAGGGGGACCAGGAAGCTGCAGGAAGCTGCTTTGTCTTTAAAACATGTTTCTCCTTTTTTCATCCAGGGAAATATAATATTCTGCCTTTTTAATATTTCCTAGAATATTTCATTCTTCTAGGAGAGGAGTGGGTGCTAACTTTCTACACTATATTGTTAGGCAGCTTTCCTTAACCTGGTGAACTCTGATTTGCAACATTCCCACAGCTGACAAACTGAGAGTTGAAATTAAGCATATGTGAAGGATAAATATTGATACAATCCTCTTTAAGAGATGATAGAAATGTAAGCATTTATCAGTTCTGAAAAAATATTATTAATGAAATGGCAACCCTGAGGTAAAATCTAAAGTCAAGATTCCTTCAAGTTGTACTTATGCATATATTGATTGTGTTAAGAACACAAACAAACCCCATGCATTGATTATTCTGCTACATCTGGTCATGAAAACAAACATAATGAACAAATAAGGAAGAAACAGAAAACTTGGTTTAGCAAAGTCTTCAAAGCAAGCCTATAAGTTGATGTTCTAATAATGGGTCTCCTTTAATTTCAGATTTTTAAAGCTGAGTTCCCAGGGTTTTATTCAAAATTCTACTGCCAATCATTTACACTGGAGTTTTTGTAATGTAAGAAGAGCTTTATGACATTAATTTTAAGACTTGAGAGGCACTCTACTAGGTTATTGATTAAGCTAGTAAGACTTGCATCTTTCAGTATTGGAAATTGGCTAGATTTACAGCAAAAGAAGGGAAATACCTACATCTCAAGAAAGTGCATTCAGAAAGCCACTGCTATGAAATAGGATGATTCTGTGTCATAATCTCACGAATGTCTGCTCATTAGTTTCCTCCATAATATTTATTTTATATATTTCCTCTGTCTTTACCCCAAAAAGTGAAGATCATCTTACATATTACATGTCCTATCACTTTTTAATTTATAAACTGTTTTACAAAGGAAGTATTTGTTAGAAGAACTATCACATATGTAGATCCCTGCCATAACAAATTTCATTTTATATGCAAAGTATATAAATGCCAAAGGTGTCTTTGCTTCAAGACATTTGCCCTTGGTTGTGTGGGTATCAATACTAGAAAGGTTGTATAGGTGAATCTGCTTCCTTTTTTTTGATGTTCAGGGATGCAGCAATGTGTAACACAATCTCCACCAATCATATTCACCCCAAAAATATGATTGTTTTTATGGGAAGGAAACTATTACCTGCAAGCTATCTGCAAGCCAAGTTGCACATTCAAGAGAATTTTGCTTTGCTCCATTTCCAGATTGAAGGAAAATAAATAAAGGAATAAAAATAGTTAAAGGAAACTTTATTTCAGGGGTGTCAAACTCATGGCCCACAAGCCAGATGCATCATGTGCTGGCCCCGTCCCTGCCCAGTTTAGAGAAGGGGAAAAAGTCTTGATACGTCAGATGACGCCATCGTGATGCCTTAAGTTTGACACCCCTGCTTTATTTGAATGCCTTTCATAATATGTGGTTATCCTAAAGTTGCTTCACAGACCTGGCTTTCATAGTACAAAGCTGCAGTGATGCCCCACCCCATACTTTTATTTTTAATTTCAGCAGATGGGAAACTGGGAGGCAATGCCAAGGTGCATTTTTCTTTCTCTATTTAACCAATAGCATTGCCCTCCAGAGTTTCCCATCCTCTGACATTTCCTTTATTTTCTTTGGATGAATATGATTGGTGGAGATGGTGATGCACACACTGCAGCATCCCTGAACAACAACAAAAAAAGGGAAGCAGATTCATCCATACAACATTTATAATGTTGATACCCACACAACTTTATGATAAAGTGTCTGGACACTCAGATAGAGCAACCAACACAAGCTGTGAAAAAGATAACATTGCCATACATCAAAAACATCTCAGAAACCAGTAACAAACTATTACAACCTCATGGCATCACTGTAGCACACAAACCAATTAAAGCCCTCCAAAACATCCTAAATATTTTTTTTAAAAAAACCAGCAGATCCAGAAAGAAAATAGGAATCATCTACAACAGGGTCACCAACCTTTTGGACCTCAGGAACCACAAACTCATAATTTTAAATCCCAGGGACCACTAACTGGTTCTGTGGGCATGGCCTTATTTGTGGGTGTGGCTTGGTGGTCATGTGACTGGCTGGGCATGGCTTGTATGTAAATATTGTAAATATTTATATAAATATTGATTTTTTTTATAAAAAAAGAGCAACTTTTACCAAAAATCAGGCAAAGCAGGCAGGCAGATTGAGTTGCTCACAGACTCACAGATTCATTCAGAAATCCATCTATCTGCCATTGACTAGCTCAGTCTGTCACATAAAATTTGCTTGCAAGCAAACTCATAAAATTTGCTAGCAAGCAAACTCACAAAATTAACTCACAACACACCATGTATGTAAATATTTATTTTTTTATTTTAAAAAAAGCAACTTTTATCCAAAATCAGGCAAAGCAGGATAATTGAGTTGCTCACAGAATCATTGAGTGATCTATCTATCTATCATTGGCTAGCTCAGTCTTTCAAATTTGCTTGCCGTGAGTCTGCACTGAATTTGCTTGCAAACAAACCTTCAATCCTAAGGGAGGTTTGGCTGTGCTTAGCTAGAAAGCAAGAAATCCAACCATTTCCTGCTTCCTAGCTAATCTAAATCTCCTGGTGCAGCAGAACAGATGATGGTCAGAAAAAGGAAAAATAGCAACTTAGCAGACAAGTTTGCCGGGTAAGGAGTGAGTGGGCGGGGAGGGTTCCAGCGGGCCATGTGGGCTGAGCAGCCTTGTGTTTCTGTGCAGCCTGGATTAATTGCTTTGTGGGAGTGCTCTGGGGTGAGATTTCTCTGCGGCCCACCAAAAAATTTTCAGGGCCCACCAGTTGGCGACCGCTGATCTACAACATATAGTGTAGTGCCATAGCCATTATGTAGGACAAAAAATTGGCAGAAGACTAGCAGATCACATCCATGAGCACAAACTTACAGTCAGAAAACATGATGAAAACTCCTTAATTTCACAATACATAGACAGACTTAACCATAGTTTCAAATGTGTTATGTGTTTTTTTCCTTATGTTTATGACTTAACATTAAGAAGCTAAAACAATAGTTTAGTGAATAAGTATGCCAAGTTTGTAGCATTTGTTTTTAAAAGTAACCTATTAATAATACATCAAACTTTCTTACCACTTATTAACTAGTCCAGGAAAATTGTATCTTTACGTTAGCCCTTGTTTGGCCTTCTTTACAAACATTCATGTTATGATGGCCTAGTTTGTTCAATTCATACTGTCAGATTTGGCATATCTAGCAATCTCAATATTTATTGATTCTTTTCTGTTCTTTCCAGTTCTATTGCATAGTGTTTTCTTAAGTGGGCCATGCAATTTGCAGAAAAGGTATCTTTATTACTTGTGATGCTTGGCCATATTGCTTTGCTAAATATAAAAATGGTGCCTGGAAGGGAACAAAGCCATTATGTGGAATAAATGAAAGGACAGAGTGCTGTTACTAATGTATGTGCAACCAGAAACTGAAAAGGCTGCTAGCGGCCCACCCAAGTGATAGACTGTGCTGCTTATGGCAACATAAAATGGCTCCAACAATAGCAGAAGAAAGGAAAGCAAATTGCTGTTGTAGTGGGGGGGGGGGGGAAATATCAAAGGAAAGAGCCAGGAGCATTCTCCAAAATGTTTCACTACGAGAATCTTTACCACCCCCAGCTAAGGCAATCAAGGCTAATGGGCACATTAGCAGACCGAAGATTATATTTCAAAAGAACTGTGTAGCAAAGCTTCAGGGCCATTCAGCTGACCAAAGCCCAGAAATGCCACTCACCTGGCCCCTCTGCCACAGAAAGACAGCAGAAAGCTCATAAACAGCACAGGCAAAAATTTACTAGGGGACTGCAAATGAGCATCTAACAGAGTTGTTAAAAAAAGTTACTTTCTGAGGAAAAAATATGGCTCTTCGGTTTTATGGTCCTTCTTCTGAATGCTCTTGCTCCATCCCTATAAATCCATGTTTCCAGATTAAAGTGAAAGCCATCATGTCCCCTGCTAAATAATACACACTGTGAAGTGATTTTGCTGCAAGGCATGCACTAACTCGACTCTCTCATGCAGTTTAAAAACTCACTTAGCTAGACATCTCTAATCAGAATTCACTATGTTAAATCAGAATCCTTCTATCCTTAGCTAGTATGTTTATGTCACATTAAGATTTGATCTGGAATATTAAGTTCTAGATATTAAGAATGATATTGCTAACCAGGAATGCATTCAGAGGAGGACAGTGGTGATAGTCAGCTATATGAAAAACAATCCTTTGGGGAAAAGTTCAAAGGAATGTGAAATGCCTAGCCCAAAGAAGAGAAGAGTTTTCAAATATGCAAAGAACTAGAGTTTAGGAAGATATTAGACTTGAAGAACTATCTAAAATCCTGGTCATGAAAAAATATATAGTATTTGAAGGAGTAGAGAAAACTGTCTACTTTCCCCTTTACATCCCCTTGATTTATATATCATGCATTGCAGTAATTTGCTTGCATTATTACATCTGCTAAGAAAATTACATGGAGAAGTCAAAAGTTGAGCTTAGTAGGAAGGAATCTTTAATCTGTTTATTAGAAGTACAACTATTTAAATAATCAATCAATGAACATCATCAAATAGAGATATACTAGTAGAGCATAATGTAATCTGCTTATACCATTGATGTAAATGACAGTCAACACTCTAGGTTTGATATGTTCAACATGGAAGGGCAAATCTTAAACATTTAGTGAAGTCTTCAGTAGCTTTCAATGGTTAAAACCACTTAACAATACTTGCAGAGATAAATAAGCTCACTTCACCCTTGTCAGTCTTTAACTAGTTCATGAACATAGTGCAGTTGTTAGAAAGCAGATAATTAGACTTTAGGGTTGTTGTTGTTGTTGTTTTCATTAACCTGAATGAGAATTAATTCATTTTTGCCTCTCAGGAAGCTGCATCCTCCATTTGCAGGCTTTTTGTGAGTGATTCCAGCTAAATAGCTAAATTGTACAAGAGTTTGTTTAATTTGCTGTAAGCTGATTCATGCAGATTCACACAGTTCTTGTCCTATTGTGTCCCATGTATATGCAGAACTCTGGCTTCACAGCAATTAAATCATGATGGAACAAAATCTTAATTTTGGGGATCTCAATTTTCTTAATGATTTTAATTATTACTATTGGTATTTAAATAGATTATACAGGAACTAAACTAATCAGAATGTTAGAACTCTTCACAGAGTGTGGCTGTTATGGTTCTTTTATTGCTGCTCCAAGACACCAGATAAACTATTTGAATACAATAAATAAACGTGCAGTACTGTATATATGGGATGGGGTTGGGAGAGATAATGTGCCAAGGTGGGGTGACTCCATTTTCCAATCTTTTGTATTCTTTAGTAATTTGAGATGTCTTTTCCATTTTTATGCAACAATAAAATTATTTCTGCATCAGAAAAAAAGGCCATCCAGATATGAGATTGGCTATCCAGATTTATTTCTAGGTTGAAGCAGAAAAGCATAAATAATTAACCTTGGAAATATATTAGATGAGTGATTTGAAAAGAGTAAGCAGTAAGAATATCTGAAGATACTAATACTGTGCAAGGATAAGGACAGTGTCTTTTTTTTCCAAAAAAAGCCTTTTTTTGTAAACCCAATTCATATACTCAAAAGTTTAACTTGGAATAATTATTCCATGGCAGTATACAGAATTTATTTCTTGATAGGGAATGTTTTTCATGTTCCCTTTATATGTTTGCCTCAGGCATCTAGATGGCCTTTCTGGATCCAGAATGTTAAGCCATTGCTGACCTGTGAGCCTTCCGATGTGCACTAAAGACCCACCTTTTCCAGCATGCCAGTCTGGCCTAATGTTATGAGAAGGGTTTTAAATTTTTAACTTAATTTTTAAATTTTTATTGGGTTTTATTGGCTTCGTAGTTTTTAATTCAGCCATTTATTTAATAACTTTTAAATTTTAAATTTTTTATTTTAACTTTGCTGATTGTATGTTTTTATCATGACTGTTCACCGCCCTGAGTCCCTTATTGGGAGAGGGGGCGGTATATAAACTTGATAAATAAATAATTAAATAAATAAAATAAGGGGGACTTTTTTTCCTGTTTCACCAGGATTCTTTCTATATTGCTAAAAGTTGGGAGGAGGAGTTTGTTTTGAACACAATGCAAGTAAGAGCATTGATTTTGCATGCTGTCTTTTTAAATATGTGGAAATAGAACAAAAATAAATAAATATCTAGATTTTAAAAAAAATAAAATTACTGTGTTTCCTTATGTGTCAAACCCAATGTAGTCAATAAATATATTGTAAGTTGTTAAAGCTTTCCCTTCTAACTTGAATTTTGTCCCTTCAATCATCAATGAACTTCACTATTCATTTAATTTATTAAGCTTTAATATATTGAATGAGAGTGTGGTATTTTTTAGGGGGGGAACCCTTCCAGTCTAAACTGATAATCACTTAGCATTTATTCTTTTCTAAACATGTTTGTTGTAGATTAAATTGAGACCAATTTGCAATTTCCTTGTCTTTCAGCTGTAATCAACATACTGGCAAGTTCTCTGGAACAGCCAGCTAGCTTGTGATCTCTGTGGGATGCCACTCTATTTTTACCTCAACTAGGCACGCTTTCTATTTGTGCAGACAAATGCATCATTGTTTCATGGCTTTGGATTATTTTGAAAACACTTATATTAATTCTAGATTCCATATGGCAGGCATTATGTGTGCCGTTAATTGTCAGCAAGTGACAGATATTTTTGCATTCCACAGCTGGAATGTTATGTCATCATTCAGTGAAAGCGACCTTATCCCTTCTCAGAATTGGTGGGCCTAATAAAATATATTTCGTGTTTTAGAGGTTTTTTTCCCCATAGGATAATTACTGGGCTCTAACTATATAGTATCATTACATGTATACATGTTCCAATGAATATAATGGGGTGCAGTCCTAGATATAAGGTAAAGGAGTTCCTGTGGATTTTGCTGACTATAAGGGATGGTCTCATTTCTTTTCAAGGCCATTGAGCTAGCCATGTCCAAAGACATTTCCGCAGTCATGTGGCCAGCAAGATGTCACAGAGCACTGCTACCTTCCCACCAAAGTGGTGCCTATTTATCTACTTGCATTTGCATGCTTTCGAACTGCTAGGTTGGCAAGAGATGGGGCAAGGACAAGAGCTTACCCTTTCACATGGTGCCCAGGTGTTGAGCCTGGGCTGCCAGCTTTCCAACTGACAAGCCCAGCATCTTAGCCCTAGATCTAAGTGGATAAAAAAATTAAAGGAGATCTCTTCACTACAGGTAGTAGGGCTAACTGGCTTTACCAGAGGGAAAGCAAAGGTGGGGTAAACCACACAAAACCTGACGTCAGATATTAAAAGATGACTTACAGACAGGGGAAATTGAATAGGAAGATGTCAAAGGTGCTATCACGAATAATACTCATTGGATGAAGCTTGCTGCCCTATGTAATTCATGTGAAAGAAACCAATGATAAGTATAGCATAATGGTTAAAGTGTTGAAAGACACTCGACCCAGGCTTCACATACCAATGACACTAATGGTTTTGAGCCTACCCTGAAGCCTAACCTATCTCTCTTTGAAGATTCTCCAGGTTCTTTCTTAAACCTGTTTTAGGGCCACTATCAGGAACTATTGAGTCATTGGGTGACTTAATTGGGGCAGCCAGTTTATCCTAGGCCAACCTATTTCATGGGGTTGGTGTTGGAGGGAAAAAGTGAAATTCCTATATAAATAAAAGAGGGGTTTAAATTTTACTTATGCAACATAATAGGGAAAAACTCAGTATAGAAAATCAGATTCAATGGGCAAAAGTGATTTATACAGCTGAGGATATTCATACAATCCTGTCTGCAACTCTTTAAAATAGCTGTGTCTTTTCCTGAGGTGGTGAAGCTGCTGTCCTCAGTAGATGCATTTTCTGGAGAAAATAAAACATTTGGTTTCTAATGTTCCCAAAGGTGTTTCATGCTTATCAATCCATACATGTTCTGATTCACATTGTACCTGTTACTCTGGAAGTCTTACAATGAACAGAGCCTATGGAGATTCTCAATCATCCAAGTCATGTTTGTCCCAAATGTGATTTTTTTTTTTCAAAAGACAATTGGGATTTCTTTGTTTTTCCTTGAAGACATTTTGATTTTCAGCCAAGAAGTTTCATCAGTTCTGATTGGGAGGTGGGGAGGATGGCAAGATTAGTTTGTTCCATTTCTCTTCCACCATCAGAACTAATTCATCCATCCCCTCCACCATCCAGTTTTTCTTCAAGGAAAACAAAGAAAGTCCAGTTGGCTTTTGATAAAAGCAACTTTGAGACACAGAGCCTAAAGGAAAAGTAGGTTTCCTGCAACAAATTAGACACATTGCTTGGTTTTAGACTGGTTGGGAATTTGGAATTAAACTTAGAGTGCAGCTATCAAACAGGTTTGCATTAAAATACTATATTCATATAGTTTTTAAATGAAATGTGCTCTAACAAAATAATGATATTTATTTATTAATTTTTATGCCACCCATTTAACCAAAAGATGACATATTAAAATATGTCATTGTAAGGAACAAAATAATTTGTTGTTGTATTATTAAGTCAGTTTATTATGTATTTACCAAGGTAAATACATGTAAACATGCCTTTTCAATAGCTGGGCTCCCTGACTAACTTTTAATGGCAAAGAACATATCAATATAACTGGTGACTTCTGAAGCAAGGTTTTTGTTCTTTAGAAGATTGAAAATGGTTTCATACTTCCTGGAATGTGGCAGATCAAGACTTTGTCCTTAGATATGTTCCCTATAAGCATGCAAATCAGTGCAGAGTACTGAATAACTACAGAGAGATTAGGACTTGTTTGTTTTTTAAGAGCAGTCCTGTCATCCAAGGAAGAAAAAATAAGAACATAAAAGAGTATATCTTTATTTTGTAATTATAAAAAATATTCCTTGAAACTTAGTCAAACATTGATCACTGTTTACTTCTCCCCATTTACTTTAAAAATAAACGGGAATTGTTAATGTTAAATAAGTAACACTGTGAACTTTACTCTGACAAAGGGACCCCTCAAGGCCATTCAATAAGCAGTTCTCTACTGAAAGGCAATAGCAGTAGACTTATATGCCCTTCTCTAAGTGGTTTATAGAGTCAGAGTTTTCCCCAACAATCTGGATTCTCATTTTACCAACCACAGAAGGGTGGAAGGTGAGTCAACCTTGAGGCAGTGAGAATCAAACTGCTGGCAGTCGGCAGAATTAGCCTGCAGTACTGCATTCTAACCACTGTGCCACTACAGCTCTGGTGGCAAAGGCAAGATTGCTTTGCATTGCTCCAAACCTAATAGTCAAAAGAGCCTTTTTGCTCTAAAGTTTGCTTGGGAGTTACATTATCTCAATATTCTACAGATCAGCCAGGGTGATGGACATGAAGCTGCATACTTTACTATATTCATTTAGGTGATAGACTGAGAAACACAACTCTGGTTGTCCATAGAAGCAGAGAACCTTTGCTGCTATCCTGTCTATCCAACCCTTAGATCATGTCCCTGAGATGGCTATCTCACACTTTCTCATGGAAGGACCAGCTTGCATTATTAATGTATTTTCTGATTATGATACTTCAGGTATAAGTAGCCTCCAGTTGTGAGGGAAGGATAAACAAAGAAATACCAAAAGGTTAATTCTACTGGATATTGGATAGCTTCTAGCTGGCATTCTGGAGAGAGATAGCAATATCCCCAAAAACTTTAACCTTAGACCGTCTACTATTGACCTCACCCCTTTCCTAAGAGGGCTGTAGGGGGTGTGCATAAGCGCACCAACGTGCCTACCATCCATATCCTATTGTTTCTTTTATATTTTATTTTTCTTGTATGTATCCATGTATTCATAACTATGTTTTACTTATACCTATTATCTTGTAAGCAATTGATAAATAAATAAATAAAATAAATAAAAATAAAATAAACAAGCAGGGAAAGCAGCGATTGAAACTGGAGAAGTATTAAAATAGGGAGAGAAAAAGAGAAAGGGATGAGGAACATGGCTTCTTTCTTTCACTTAGTGGGAGGGCAGGAGTGGGATTCAAATTTTTAACAACCGGTTCTGTGGGCATGGCTTAGGTGGTGGGCATGGCTTGGTGATCATGTGACTGGCTGGACATGACTTGGTGATCATGTTATTGGCTGGGTGTGGCCAACTCAATATCACTCACATCGAGGCATGCATCTCCTTGCCTGGCCTTTCATGACTGTGAAGTTACTGCAACAGTCGTAAGTGTGAAAAATGGTCATAAGTCACTTTTTTCAGTGCCATTGTAACTTTGAATGGTCACTCCACACAAGCAAAGCACCAGCAAAGGAGGGGGAAAGAACTCCAGAGACGTTCCTGAGACAGGAAGTCTAGTCCTGCCAAGAATGTAATAAGGGTTAAAGGAGAGGCAGTTTCTGTAAGCAACATCAGAATGTTTCCTTCCTGCCTTCCTTACAGGATTAGGCCAGTAATTTCTTCTAACAACCGGTTCTCTGAACTGCTTAGAATGTTAACAACCGGTTCTAGCGAATAGGTGAATCCCACCCTTGGGGGGTGGATTAAATGGCTGTTATTGGACATACAAAGCGCTGGCCTCCTTTTCTCCTTCCTTTCTTTACCAGCAGTAGACAGAAGGATGGGCTTGAATGGAAGGAAGACATGGGAAAGGGGGAGGAATGGGATTAAAACCTTACCCACAGATAGGCAAATACATGTACACAATTTAAAAGCCACAGTAAATATATAAAACATAGTTTCAAATTACTATGCCTGCTAAAAGAAAGTGTATTCACAATCCCAAATTATGTAGCCTAGGTTGGAGGTTGTTTAATCAAATAATTATTTTACTTTCCTATGACATTGGTGGGAAAATGCTTGAAGCATGTATAAACTCAGAATCAATTAGTCATTTCTTGGAAATCTTAGAATAACAGACTTGAAAGGGACCTTGGAGGTCTTCTAGCCCAACCCCCTGTTTATACGATTTCAGATAATTGGTTGTCCAATCTCTTCTGAAAAGCCTCCAGTTTTGGAGCGCCCACAACTTCTGGAGGCAAGTCATTCCGCTCATGTAAAATGGAAGAAAGAAGGCAGTATGTGAATGTGAAATAATGTTCTCAATTATACCTGGCATTTCATAATGTGAGTAAAAGCTGTTCAGTATCATGAAAATGCACATCATTTAATCCATAGCATCTTGAACTGTTCTCCCAAAGGCCACTTCCCCCTACTCTCCAAATTCTTCTTTGATGAATTCTTTCCTTTTGTTATCCATTTTCACACCTAACAAAGGGAGTTTTATAGTATTTTCCTTTTGATATAAATAAAATATTATAGCTAATCTTACTGACAAACTGACTTGTTGCTATGTTTATGATCCTATCTGTGAAAATATTCTGATATTGAACAGATGGTAAAAATATTTTTTTTTAACTTAAACAGCACATTCAGCCTCTATAAGTTACTTGTCATGGTTCCAAATCAAGCCAGAAAAAGAAGAGGCCACACTGGAATCTCAGCTTGGCACGTGGTGAACAATACAAATACAGGCTTTTTAGACAGCATTACTGGCTTCTGCTAGCCATTTGGACTCAGCATGCCCCGCCCTCCTGTTTCTGGTTGCTCCCAGTTGGCTCCAGCAAATAATTTTTGGGCATGGCTCCAGGAAGTAGTCTTTGAGCCAGGTTGCTCCCTGGTCAGCTCCAGCAAGTACTCTTCAGGCCTGGGTGGCTTCTGGACTGACTGCAACTCGCTTGCCTTCCTGGCTCCTCTCCCAGTATGAGTCCCATCACCTGACACCCATCTGTCCCCCTATGCACCCCCCTTCCCCGGCATGTGTGGGGCAACTCTGAAATGGCACATTGTGGCAACTTTGAATGGCATGCTATCTCTGACCCGACATTGACAGGCGGCCCCCTCTACCAAGGGGAACGTATCTGGAAGAGAACAAGCACATGCAGAGATTAATGGACTCACTGCCCACCCCCTGGTGTCCTGCCTGGGCTTCAATGGATTTTCCTTATGAAACTTGTTGATCAGTCTTTCTGCCCATACATCTTGGCTCATTACCCATGAGGCCTCAGCCATGGCATACTCCTTCCAATGGACTAAGTACTACAGGGGACCACTATACACCTGAGAATCTAATACTTGGCTTATTTCATAGAGGGTGTCTCCATCCACCATTATGGGTCTGGGCAGGTGTTGGGGCACTGCTTGATGCCACCGCCGGCTTCAGCAGGCTGCTGCTATCAATTGTAATTTTAGATTGTTTTTCTATGTTCACATATTAACAAAATAGTGCAATATGTGTGAACAGATAATTCCAGGTTTATTGGTCCCATCTTACTATTTCTCATAAAACATAGGCTTCTGGTGAAGCTGGTGAAAATGCTATCTTGTGATCTCCGAGTAGCATACCTTGATTTAAGATAGTTTCTTGATAGCAATGAGAGTAGCAGCTACAGTTTAGCTGCTAAATTTAGATTTACAGCTAAATTTAGATTTATTTATCCAATGCTTTATAGTATTTCCAACAAGAATTTAGTAAAATGATTACATTTGGGAGTTTTTACTCCTGATCATGCTTCCTAGATAATTGACAGAAAACTATATGCTATTTCTTAAGGAATAGGATATCTGTTCAAGAGGCTTTAAGATAAATTTCTTCAATAATTGAGTAGATTAAATATGAAAATCTTGTAACTCTTTTAGGAATTGCCAAATGTTACCATTTGAACAACTAAAAAGGTAGGCAGACACAGAGAGATTTCTTTGTTGGGGTAATTTTTTTAATCAATCTGCTCTGATCTTTTATCAATCATAAAACAAAATGTTTGCCATGGGAAGTTCGCTAAATTAAGCTTTCTAGATGAAGCCACTTAAATTCTAAAAACATAAATTTGTTTTCAGTTGGTAATTCCAAGTTGTATGAAATCATGTCATTCATATTTAAATTTATAAAGTATAGTAAATATACTTTAATAAATGTCTACAAAGGATAAAATATTAAAAAACTTAAAAGGAAAAAAATTAGGGAAGGTAAGATACAAAGAAATACAGATAAACAAAAGAAAAAAGAAAAAATAGCTTCCAACTTTCTTTGACACAGCTACAGATAAATATTAAACTATTCAATAATAATCAGTATTTCTATCATCATAAACATTTCAAATCTTCAAATCTCAAAATTAATCCAGCTTTTCTTATCAGTTTCTAGCAAAAATATCAAAAGTGGTTTCTACCACAGAAACAAAGTTAGATGAAATATTTTCTTTAATCAAGATAGTTAATTCTATTATCTCAACACCTTTACCATCCCTTCTTCCACTGTGGAAATCTATAAATCTTTCCAACTCTGCATAAAAATTATAAATTAAAAAAAACCCATATTCTATCAAATCTAAGAGAAAAACCTCTTGTTCAACTGTACATTTGTTTTAAGAATTCTCTGAATTAAAGTACATATTTGATCCTGATACCTCTTAGCCTTCTTACATGTCCTCCAAAGATGATAAAAGGTATCTTTGGAGTGATTACATTTCCAGTATATGTTTGGCACTCCATTACACATGTTTGACAATTATCAGGTGTTAAATACCAAAGATATCACTTTACATATAAATTCTCTTTTCAAATGTAGCTCAAAGTGAATTTCAATCCCTTACTCCTCCTGCTCTCACATTGAACTATCATTACATTATATCTAATATTTTGCCCACTTAATCATACAGTCTTTAATGTATTCATTTTGTGTCAGAGTATATTCATGAACTGGAATAGAGCATGGTAACAAGGTCAGCCAATGAATTGGCATAGCAACTAAGTCAGCCAATGAGAACTGTTTGGAAATTGAAACTGGAAGTAGCCTAGGCATGGCTCTACATTAAGCTCTGAAGCTCTGAAGCTATGTTGAGCTCTGAGTCTGTCTATTGAAAATGAAACTGCTTCTCTCCTTTTGCTTGCCTGCTGAACTAAAGTAAAAGAGAAACTAACTTACTTGCTGAAGACTGGAGCTCTGCTCTGAACTTGCAATATGTTTCTGTTTGAGTTTGCTCCATGTTGGAGAAATCTACAACTGGTTTGAAAAATCTACTTATTGTGTTTATGAAGATGTTAAATGAAGCATCAACCATCTGTGTTTATTTTTCTGGCACTGAATTATCACTGCAAAAGTCTGAACATTTTGCATATTTGGTGCAGAATGCAGCCGCGAGGGTGGTAATGGGGGCACCTAGGGGCTCCCATGTTATGCCACTTCTACGCGCGCTGCATTGGCTCCCGGTGGCCCTCCGGGTGCGCTTCAAGGTCTTGGTCACTATTTTTAAAGCACTCCATGGCTCGGGACCAGGTTACTTGCGAGACCGCCTCCTGCCACCATCGGCTTCCCACCGACCGGTACGCTCCCATAGAGTGGGCCTCCTCGGGGTGCCGCCGGCTGGACGGCTGGCGACCCCGAGGGCGCGGGCCTTCTCATTGGGAGCACCCCCTCTCTGGAATGAATTACCCCCGGAGGTAAGGGCCGCCCCCGATCTCATGGCCTTCCGTCGGTTGCTCAAAACGCATTTATTTCGGCAGGCCGGACTGGCCTAGGGGTTTTTAAATTTTAATCGGGTTTTAATCTTTTTAATACTTGCTTATATTTTATTAGAGCCATATTGTATTTCAGTTTTTAAATTTTAATATTTTATGTTGTCTCATATTTTGTACCTTGTATATGTGTTTTTATTGGCTGTTCACCGCCCCGAGTCCCTTCGGGGAGAGGGGGCGGTATATAAATCAAATAAATAAATAAATATTTGTTTTCAATAAAAGTTTATATACCATGTCAATGACATGGTCATCATCAGTTCAGAAATCCAGTTCAATTCAGTCTTCTCATTTGGCAACCCAAATTCTTCTTATCCAATTTAAATCTTTCCAACAACATTGACATGTAAAACTCCCTTTTCACAATTCTTCTCTTGTTTTTCATTTAAAGTCTCCTTCATAAAAAGTCAATAAACTTGCATAAGTGAACCGAGTTTATGTGGCTATCATTTCTCTTCTATGAACTGCTTTTTAGGGTGATAACCATAGAGGAGTTTTGGAAGTCAATCTTAGTTTATATCTATTCCAAACTGTCAATATGGCTTGCCTTACAAAATGATTTTGAAAATCTATTAACCTTAATCGTACCATTTATACACATACCACTGAAACCTTAAATCGGATCCTTGTCATTCATATTTTGAGCACATGACTTTACATGGTCATTTTCAATTTGTATGGACCTATTCCTGACATCCTTGCAGAAAGCCATTAAAAATAAGATAGGCTCATGCACAATTAATGAGGTTCATGCCAAGTGAAACCAGAAAATAAAAAATAGATGGCTATGTAAATGTAACTGAACAGAATATAATCAAGAGAGGTAACTAAACCTAATGAAGTATTCATGTCAATCATAATATGTCTCGTTCACACAAAGTGTGTGTGCAAATGCAAGTGTGATGCATTGTTTTTGCATTTTCTATTCTGCCTTTAAAGTTGAAACTGATTGAGAAGCTTATTTCAGGATAAATTACTGCATTTTGAAGATGGACATGGATGCCTTAAGCTTCACAGAAGCTTAACACATCTGTTTTGACCTTTAATTTGTAGGCCAAAATAATTTAAAATCATGCTGCGAAAAATCAGCTAATTTCCTGCCAAATTGAAAGATGCAAATTCAGGATTGGGTCATGGATTTCTGACTTCCGATATATGAAAGGTACTTATCCCTCAGTTAAGCAGAGAAGCACCTTGTGCTTAAACTCCCCATTTTGATAAAAGAATCAGAAGGATTCTGGAAGCACTTTTTCAATTATCACATTTTGTTAAAAGGCATGAGAGGGCTTCTGTTTTTATTATTTCATTGAATTGTACAAGTATATTCTTTGTGCCTTTCATTATTCAATTTTCAATACCTAAGAATGCCTCACATGTTTTAAGTAAGATCCTATAAAAGTCGTTATCTTGATGTCATTAAGACTTGGCTTTTCATTATGTGTCCAAAATATTTTTAGCTTCATTATTATTACTTCCAGTAAGTAGTCTGCTTTTACCTACCATTATTAAAACTTAACAATCAGTGGTGGTATTCTACCGGTTCAGCCTGGTTCTGCTGAGCCAGTAGCACTTATGAGCAGTGGAGACCGAACCCCTTCTCTCCGATGCTCTGCTGTTGGGCCCACCCGCCCATACTAACCTTTATGTCCTGCTTTTGAAATGCAGTTGTTTTGCGCGGCAGCTGCTGAAGCGACAAGGAGAGTGCAGGATTGCAGGAGGTGAGTCAAAATGCCTCTACGCCTGCACAAAGTGTGCATTTGGTGCGTGCACACAAAGTGTACCCACCAAGCCACACCCACCAAACCGGTGATGAAATTTTTGAAACTCACCACTGTTAACAATTATTAAAACTTATGACCTAACAAGAATTGAAAGTACTAGTGACTGGCACAAGGCTTAGAAAGCTTCTCTTTTAAAAGTTTGGGATTGAAGCTCTGTGCATTCAGCAAAATGTCATAGTGCTGAATTAATGTGGTCACTGTATTTTACTGTGTTAGTTTCCTTTTCTTGAGGAGTTCTATTTAGTGGAGGAAACATTTGCATAGTTATTTATTACATGTTTTGGCATTCATCGTGAAATGCTTTATTGTAATAGGGAAAAAGGAATAAAAAGAATAATACATAAGCTTACACAAAATACAATAATTTAGAAATTAATTAGTCAAAGCATGCATATAAAGAAATATATCTGGATTCTATCCCGTGGTGGGATTCAAATAATTTAACAACTGATTCTCTGCCTTAATGACTGGCTGGGTAGGTGTGACTGGGTGGGCATGGCCAACTCAATGTCACTTACATTGAGGGGCACTTCGCCTGACCCGGCCTCTCATGACCATGGGGATGCTGCAAAGTGTCATAAGTGTGAAAAGTGTCATATTTTTCAGTGCCATTGTAACTTTGAATGGTCCCTAAATGAACTGTTTTAAGTAACTGTTGTAAGTAAGTAATCAAGGATTATCTGTACAAAAATACAAAAAGCTTCTTTGCTTGCAAAAAGCTGCCCTAAATGCCAATCATTAGATTTGAAATGGGGAAATACACACTGAAGATCAATGACAGTCACAGCCACCATGGAAACCTAAACAATTCTGTCTGAATACTTTCCTTTTCATCAGCAATACCTGCAACCCAAAGGTGCTTTTTCAAGAAGCAACTGGATTTTCTGGAAACCAAGAAATTCCAGTTGCCTCTTGAAAAAAATACCTTTTGGACAATCATGACCTGGATGACTGAAGAATCCCCATAGACAAGAGACTCCTGTGTTCAGTGAATTGACAAAGCATCCTTTCCCACCCAGGAGAAGCAATCCTTAGATCCATTTGCACCACTAAAGATACTGGCTAGTCTCACTCACCTCACAAGATATTCCAAGAAAATAATCCAGATTTAAGGAAAGATTACATGTCCCAGAAAGGCAGTAAAAAATTAGTTCCAAGCTTGCATCCTGCCTCTTGGAAATACACCCCAAAATGACAGTGCCAGGAACCAGTAAAGCAGTGTAAAAAGCTTAAAATAACTCTTTCTCTTTAAGAAAGTCAAGCTCCTAATAAAAGTACCAGCAAAGAAAAAAAAACGCCACAGAAGCAGCTCAGGCTACATTACATTTGGGCGTACCACCAAGAATCACTAACTGTTACAATGTAACAAGGCTTAATTGCAGAGGCAGTTTCTGAAAACACTTAAGCAGGGCAATAAAGATAAGGATAAGGCTAGAAACAACACACACAAGAACACCAGTGTCTCCTTCCTGCCTTCCTGACAGGATTAACTGTAAGGTGGGAAAACAAAAGCTGTTCCCTCCAGCAGACGGTTCACTGAGCTGCTCAGAAAGTTAGCTAACAGTTCACCCCAACCAGTGCAAACTAGCTGAATCCCACCACTGATCCTATCTAGAAAACTAGTCCAAAATAACAAACCATTAATATTTAAGCAATAAATATTAAATCCATGAATTGTAGAATGAAAGATTCTTCACTGAAAATTACAATCTAAAATCAGCCACATGTATTGCAGACAGTTGTTCCCTGTGAGGAGACATCCGGTAGAATTTTTACACTGGGAAACAAGGGAATAGCCATTTTGCTCAACCCAGTCGGAACCTTTAAAAACACACTAGGTCTCACTAGGTTTTTCTAATCCTTAATAAAATATTTCAGTACAAAATGGAATAAGTAGCAAAAAGCTAACTAAAACTTTGACTTTACAAAAATTATAAAGATTAAGGATGCAGATATATTTGAAGTGAGATTTTGGAATAATATTGCAAAAATATAGAAAAATCAGATTTGTTTTGAAATTGTTCTACCATAAAAAAATTTGGACATTTAAAAATTAGATGCTCAAGGGAATGAATGATTATAATTAAATGAGAAAAATATATAAACCTGATTAACAGCTGCAGAATGATGCAAACTATAACCCTGAATGATAGATTTAAAAAGTGGAATCAGAAGTTAAAATCAATAATGTCATTAGTAATATTTGTTTTTATGGATAGTTTGTGTCTAAAAAATGTTTTGGAATAAATGGCAGAAAAGCAGCCATTTTTTTCTGACAAAACAGTGACTGAGTGGGCAATGAAAATGGGTCTATAAATGATAAGCCAAAAGAATAAAATGGAAAAAAGATATTCCACTAGGTATAGAAAAGAAATTGGTTGATGTTTAAAAATCAAAAGGGAATTACAAATAATAAGCCAAGTATGTGATCTGGAAAATTCTTTTATATTGAATTTACAAAAGAGTTTTATTAAAGCTTGGATGAAACTTGTGTGAAAAGATTCAAATTCTATGACATTACATGAATGGACCAATGATTAAGATTGTTATAAATAAATAGATGGAATAAAAAGTTGGTTTATCTGATCAAAATTAAAATAGTGATGTTGTTCTTCTGACAACAGTTCATAAACTTTTGCTGACAACACGACTGAAGTGATAATGCTTTATTAATTTCTGAATAGATAAAAGTTGTGAATATTCATTCATTTATTTATTTATTCAATTTATATACCGCCCCCCTCTCCCAATCGGGACTCGGGGCGGTGTACAGCTGGATAAAAACCACATACACAGATGCACAATATTAAAAAGGAATTAAAATGAATTAAATTAATGGCTGAAATGCTAATAAAACTAAAAGATACTTATTAAAAAGTAAAAGCCAATTAAAAGCCAATTAAAACTCCACCAGTAGAAACCTAGGCCAGACACGCTTGATGAAACAGATGGGTCTTTAGCATGCGCCGGAAGGTCTGGAGATCAGGGATGGTCCTCATCTCCGGGGGTATTTCGTTTCAAAGGGAGGGTGCTCCCACAGAGAAGGCCCGCGCCCTCGGGGCCGCCAGCTGGCATCACCCATGGTTGTAAATTCAGAGGAGGTGAACAGTTACCAAAATTGTTTATATTTCTAATGAAGATTAGAAGTCATTTCTTTATATATATTTTTTTCTTTAATATTTTTTCTTGTTTTTTTCTTTGTTTCTCTCTCTTTCTCTTTCTCTCTCTCTCTCTCACTCACCCTTTTTCCTTTTTCTTTCCTTTGTGTTTTTTCTTTGCACATTTTACCGTTTCTATTCTTTATTTCTGTTTGTTTTAGTTTTTTATTATTGCAGTTATAACACTTATTTTTTCAAAAAAAGAAAAGAAATATGGTGGTAACTTGTTCCAATCTTCGATTTGTTGGTTCAAGTAATTGAATTAAATTAGAAGCCTCCAGATTGATCTAGATTATTTGGAAACTTCAGTGCTTACACATATATTGTTTTATTCAAGTAGAATCTGACTCGATTTTATCCAATAATTAGATCTGGATATCTCAATCTAATTAGTTATTCAAATTGAATTGGAAGAAAATTTAAATTAAATTGACCCAAAATTGAAGTTACATATTGCATACTACCATAGTCTCCATTTGGCACTTGATGTCTCCAGTTGTAGTCCTGTGTAACACCATTTTCGTTATTTAACTGGCATGATGTGAAGACAAGTGTCTTCATGTGTCATCTTGGAAATCATGATGGTCCCAAGAACTGAATAGCTGTACTTATTTAATTTATCCAGTACAAATTTTGCCCTCTTAATTTTTAATCAAAGGACATTTCCATGAATAGGCTGTTAAAAGGGATTTAAGATTAAAAAATTAAGAGGGAAATGCCAAAAGCAAAGACATAGTCAATACTATGTTGAGTAAACATAACTGGAATTGTGTTTCCATTTTTTTCAACATATTACATTCACAGTTTAACAGCATTAGGAAAATAATCTAGAATATCCCATTTTACAATGATGCCAAACTGCTAAAATGATATGTAACTAATATTTTACATACATTTTTAAACAATTGCCACAATTTGAGATATGAGATGTCTAAAAGAGAATTGCCCTAGAACTGTCAAAAGTTTAAATAATAATAAAAAGGTATCCCACTAAAAAAAAAAACTTTCTTTACTATTTAATTAATTTTTGTAGAATGTCCATATATCTCATTAAAATGTTGCTGAAGGGGAAACCTAGTTATAGGGTTCTGGATAAGGTTTCTATTATATCTAGTGCAATTTATGACAATATAGCCATTGCAATACATTGGTGCAACTGCTACAACCATGTGACGATGTAATTGCAGAACACCACACTCTTATTTAAGATTGTATTTTTATTTACTATCTAGTGTTTCTTATCATTATCCTGCCTTTCCAGATAGACATCTCCTCATGAATATTAATAATTATAAATAACTTTTTTATTGGGCAAATAGTGATGATGATTTTGGGTAGGGTCCTGGAAGATGAAATCCAGCTGGAGGATGTTTCTGGGTGGCATCATCTGTATTCCTCTTTCTCTCTCTCTGGGGATCCTTTCCAAAGGTCAATTTGGTTTTTCTATTAAAAGGGGTGGAATCCAGCTAGATCAGGCTAAAGGACAATTATTCTTATTTCAAGGAATAGAACTTATATAAATTGATGAGCAGCTCAACACTTAGTTTGGACTATTTGGAATATGATGTCAGAATTTTGAAATAAAACTGAAAGATTGTATATTTAAGACTATCTAAGAAGACTTCCAGAACTTCCTTCCCTAGAGCTTCTCCTATTAATCTTCACACCACAAGCTTCACTCCAGAAACAAAAGCCCAATGAACTATGAGACAAACAGTTCTTCCAAAAAGTCTCACAATTACTTTTGCATTATGATGTCAGCTAAATTATGATTATGATATGTCAGCATTATGATGTCAGCTAAAACTCGTTGCAGAATACCTTATACCACCAGACTCGAAATTCTAGACCTTGAAAATCTAGAACTACGCCGCCTTCGGTCTGATCTAAGTATAGTATATAAAATCATACATTGCAATGTCCTATCTGTCAATGAATACTTCAACTTCAACCATAACAACACAAGAGCAAACAATAGATACAAACTCAAGGTTAATCACACCAAACTTGATTGCAGGAAATACAACTTCAACAACAGAGTGGTCAATGTCTGGAATACTCTACCTGACTCTGTGGTTTCTTCCCCAAACTCCAAAAATTTTAACCTTAGACTGTCTACTATTGACCTCACCCCTTTCCTAAGAGGTCTGTAGGGGGCGTGCATAAGCGCACTAACGTGCCTACCATCTCTGTCCTATTGTTTCTTTTATATTTTATTTTTCTTATATGTATCCATGTATTCATAACTATGTTTTACTTACACCTATTATCTTGTAAGCAATTGACAAATAAATAAATAATAAATAAATGAGATAACTACAAGGTAGAATATTCTTAGACTGAAGGAGACAAGTATTTTAACAGGATGAATCCTTGTTTTTTTCATCTGTACTCAACTAGCACTGATGATGTTGACTGGCATTGATGATGTTATAGACATCAGTGATATCTACAAGAAAACAACCAATCTCAGAGCACACTAAGGAGACCTCATTCCAATCCTGAGCTATGCTAGAAATATTCTCTTTTATTAATCTAATAAGACTTCCTCCCATTAAATAATTATCTCAATAGTATTTCCATCCAGGAGCTATTGGTGGTGCTATAATATGGTGCTATAATATGTAATATTAAGACTCCTAAAATAATTCTAAAAACAAAGATGAGGCTGTATTATCCAACTATAAGACTATAGGTGGGTTTCTGTAGCCTTAAGGAGATGCCATACTTTCATTCATCTGTATTACTGATGATTTCTTGGCAGATCCTCAAGTTTAATTCTCTTCCACATAGCTTCAGAAGGTTTTCTATAATATTATTTAGAGTGGGTACATGTTTATTTATAAATAAATAAGTAACCATTCTCTATGATGGGATATGTAGCTTTGGGATGCTACAGGATCATGTATCTCTCAAACTAATTTCCCAGTGTTTTGGGCCATCAATTATCACTATAGGTAGGATTGGGGAAGACTTTGGTTGGAAATTATGTAAGCTGCTATCTTTCAACATAGACAACAATGATTTTAATGAATCAGTGATATAAATCAGTGCAAGCACAGCTTCTACTCTGATCTTATTTAAGCTATTCCTGCAAAAGATATTATACTTTTCTATTAGCCTCTAATTCTAGTTTATTTATGTGTTTATTTATTTATTAAATTTATATGTCACCCATCTTGCTATATTACAGATTTCTCCTACTCTTTAATGGAACAGTTTTATTTATAAATTTTATTTATAAAATTTCTATACCGCCCTTCTCCCTAGGGACTCAGGGCGGTGTACAGCCAATCTAGACCCCAACAGTAATACAAAAGTTAAAAGGAATTAAATTAAATATTGGCCGAATAAGAAAAATCCACCCCACACCCTTAAATCCCCAATTTAAAATTACAGAACAAATGGAGACAAATTAAAACCATCTCAGCCCAGGCCGGCCTGCTCAAAAAGCCAGGTCTTCAGCGTGCGCCTGAAGGCCCTCAGATCCGTGCCGGTACGCAGTTCCGGCGGCAGAGTATTCCAGAGGGCAGGGGCCGCCACAGAGAAGGCCCTATCCCTCGGGGCCGCCAGGCGACATATGGTGGCCGACGGCACCCGGAGAAGGCCCTCCCTGTGTGAACGCACCGGCCTGCTGGACATCACCGGTAGAATGCGGTCCTGCAGGTAACCTGGCCCAGTGCCATGGATCGCCCTAAAGGTCAAAACTAGAACCTTAAAGCGAACCCGGAGAGCCACCGGCAACCAATGCAGCTCGCGCAGGAAAGGCGTCACGTGGGCGCTATGCGATGCCCCCATGATCACCCGCGCGGCCGCATTTTGCACCAGTTGGAGTCTCCGGGTGCTCCCCGCAGGGAGCCCCATGTAGAGGGCATTACAGTAGTCCAGGCGAGAGGTGACAAGGGCCTGAGTGACCGTGTACAGGGCGTCCCGATCCAGAAAGGGCCGCAACTGGTAGATCCGACGGATCTGATGAAACGCCCCCCTGGAGACGGCCGCGACATGATGTTCAAGCGACAGCCGTACATCCAGGAGGACTCCCAGATTGCGAGCCCTCTCTGTGGGGAGCAAAATTTCCCCCCCAATAGCCAGCGAAGGAGTCAGCTGGCTATATCGGGGCGCCGGGAACCACAGCCACTCAGTCTTGGATGGGTTGAGCCGAAGCCTGTTCCCGCCCATCCAATCCCGCACAGCCTCCAGGCACCTAGACATAGCCCCCACAGCATCGTTGGGGTGGTCCGGGGTGGAGATGTACAACTGAGTGTCATCTGCATATAGATGACACTTCACCCCAAGACCACGGATGATCTCGCCCAGCGGCTTCATATAAATGTTGAACAAGAGAGGGGAGAGGACCGACCCCTGAGGCACCCCACAAGCCAGGGGCCTAGAGGTGGACCTCTCCCCTCCCGCCAACACAAATTGCGAACGGTCGGAGAGGAAGGAGGAGAACCATCGAAAGACGGTTCCCCCAATTCCCAACCCCTCCAACCTTCGCAACAAGATACTATGGTCGATAGTATCAAAAGCCGCCGAGAGATCTAATAGGACCAGGACAGAGGAGAACCCTCTGTCACGAGCCGTCCAGAGATCATCAACCAACGCGACCAATGCCGTCTCAGTGCTATGCCCAGGCCTGAAGCCCGATTGGAACGGATCGAGGTAAGTTGTTTCCTCCAGGTACTGAGGGAGCTGACGTGCCACCACACTCTCAACAACCTTCGCCACAAAGGGAAGGTTGTAGACTGGACGATAGTTGTTTAAAACAGCTTGATCCAGGGAAGGCTTCTTGAGGAGGGGCCGCACCACCGCCATCTTCAGGGCGGTAGGAAGCGACCCCTCTCTCAAAGAAGCGTTGATAATCCCCTGGAGCCAGCCTCGTGTCATCTCCCTGGCGGCCGAAACCAGCAGGAAGGGCACGGGTCCAATAAACAGGTGGTGGCATTCAGACCCCCCAGCAACCTGTCCACACCCTTGGCGGTCACAGAGTCGAACTCCCCCCAGATAACATTCACAAGACCTGCCCCGGATACCTCCCCCGGGACCATCCAATTGGAGTCGAGCCCCTCCCGAATCTGGGTGATTTTGTCATGCAGGAATCGAGAAAACTCCTCTGCCCTACCCTGCAAGAGGTCATCCCGCGCTCTCGGTTAGTGATGTCATATATGAATTCAAGGTGAGATACATTCAACATATGATTATTATTGTTGCTGCTGCTGCTGCTGCTGCAGTACTGTGACTTCCTGAGTGAAACATTAATCCATTTCAGAACTAGTTCATGGCTATATTTTCATAATATTGCTATGATGTTCGATAACTAAACAATCCTCAATGGAACACTTACATTTCCAGGGAGAGAATACACATATGGCAATACAACAATGCAAACAGATGGTGAGAAGTGGGAATTTCATTTGGGAATTTTATTAAAAACCATAGAAAATTGATTGGTTGTAGATCAGCCAGTGAGCTATTTAGGGAGTTGTAAGATGAATTTCTTAAATATAAGTAGCAATAATCATTCCATATTAAGTCTAATGTTCTTTCAAACATAAATATTGATCATCATTATCAAAACATGACTAATCTCTCCCTTAAAATTTCTCCCATAAAAATAATGCAGTTGTGAAAACAATTTTCACTTCTGCTCAGAACAATTAGATTATCTATTGGATAAATCTTTCTTCACACATAAAATCAATCTATAAATCATCATCAAAGCAAGTTAGGGAAACTAGGAACATGTATTATTTTGGTTTGAGAGAATTAGCTCAATGCTTTATAATGAAAAAGTGAGAGTACACTATCAACATGGAAATCACATCCTGAAGATTATAAATTCAGAAACAGAAAAAACAAAATAATTTTGGGTATGATTCAGAGGTGGTATTCAGCAGGTTCTGACCAGTGCTGGAGAACTGGTAGCAGAAATTTTGAGTAATTCGGAGAACTGGCAAAGACCATCTGTGACTGGAGATTTTACAGTATCCTTCCCTTGCCATGCCCACCAAGCCACACCCACAGAACCAGTTGTAAAAAAAATTGAACCCCACCACTGGTATGATTTAAGAAGTAAATATGGTTACATATATTGTGTATATGGATCATATCCAGGTTGTTCAGCAAGTGATTGAAAGGCACGATGCATACATCATGCCTCTGTGCCTGGTTTTCATTAACTATGAAAAGGCATTTGACTCAGTATTCCAGCAAGCAATAATTAAGACATTGCTCAACCAAGGTGTAGACACTGTTTACATAAACTTACTACAATCAATTTATGAAACAATAGCGACAATTTGCCTTAATGGTCTTAAAGTGGAAATCAACATAGAACAAGGTATATAACAAGGCAATACAATATCACCAGTCATTTTCTCAGCTTGCCTTGAAGAATTATTTCACAAACTAAAGGGCAAAAGATGGAATAAAAATCAATGGCGCCTATTTAAATCATTTAAGATTTGAAGGTGATGTTGTTCTCTTCTCACAAGACTTAGAAGAACTACAAAGACACATACAAGTGCTAAACAAAGCAGGAAAATGATTTGGCTTAAAAATAAACTTGAAAAAAATATATCTGAAGAACCAGATGTAGTAGACCATTACATATACCGTGCCCAATGGATCTCAATGGATGGTGAATCATGTGTTAAATGTGGTTGGCAGGCATTTGGCAAGCTAAGCATAATTTTCAAGAGCAACCTCCCCCTATGCCTGGAGACAAAAGTTTTTGATCAGTGTGTGCTACCTGCTGTAACATATGCCAGTGAAACATGAACATTAATCTCATAATCAATACAAAAGCTACAAATGGCATAAAGAGCCATGGAAAGATACATGCTCAGCATTACAGGACAAGATAGAAAGACCTGCACATGGATTAGTGAACAAACAAAAGTATACAATACTTTCAACAGAGTAAAAGAATTTAAATGGAAATGGGCTGGTCACATAGTAAGAAGAACTGATGGCAGCTGGACCAAGGCAGTCATAGAATGGCTTCCACTTGACAAAAAGCCTCCATGAAAGAGACCTAAAACAAGATGGATCGATGACATCAGCAACTATGGTGGACCCAATTGGCAAAAGTAAGCTCAAGACCGTATAGGTTGGAAACATACAGAGGAGGTCTTCATCCTGAAGTGGATAGACAATGGCTAAAATTGTGGTGGTGGTGGTGATGGTGGTGGTGGTGATGATGATGATATTGTGTTTTAAGGGCTTTCTAAACAATCTATGATACTCTCTACTTCCTTCATTTAGAACATTAACATATTTCCAGTTCTGAAGGTTTCCCTTAGTGTTGTCAAGGAAATCCAGAAAGTCATTTATTACTTCCATCATAAAAAGAACATCCTAAATGCCTTCCCAATTGCTCAAAGGAAAAAACAGAGAATCCTCATTGTTGAAGATGATTCTGGTCTTTAAATTAGAATCCAAAGGGCATTTTAAGGAATTATTTAAGTCCTGGAATTTCCATTTCAGTAAATCAAGTATTTAATATAAGCAAACAGTTAGGAGTCTTATTTGTGAAGCTATAGACGTGAATGAATTGTTGAACATGGCCACAATTCACAGCCCTTCTCTTGTCCAAAAGAAAGGTCAGAGTTTCCTACATCCTGAGCATATTAAGACATCTGTTTCTTGGCAGCAAGATTTGATGCAGTCTGATTTGCATCCATTTGAAATTCTTTTCCTTCAGTAACATTTAATCATTTACTGAAACATCACACCATTTAAGATATAGATCTTTGGTTCCTAAGACCACTGTAGTCTTTTTTACTTCCTTTGGTTCTGCTCTAACCAATTAGAACAGTTGCTTTAAAATGTCCTCAAACTGCAAGACTATGCTACCTTTATTAAAAATTACAATGGCAAGAATAAAAATGAATTCAAGATTTAAAATAAGGAATAAAAAGACAGATAAGTGCATAAAAGAAAAAAAGAAAAAGTAATATAATATAAAAAAGAAAAAAATATAAAGAAATAAATACAAGTATAAAGTTTTAGTAACTTATCACCTCAAATACTTTGACCAACTAATGAGAAGGAAGGACTCACTGGAGAAGAGCCTAATGCTGGGAAAGATTGAAGGCAATAGAAGAAGGGGACAACAGAGAATGAGGTGGCTGGATGGAGTCAGTAGACGTGAGCTTAAATTGACTCCAGAAAATGGTAGAGGACAGGAAGGCCTGGAGGAACATTGTCCATAGGGTCACAATGGGTTAGACTTGACTTTGCAGCTAACAACAACAACAAAATGTATTACCTTTTTTTTTAAATGAAGCAAATGATCCCTTCTTCCCATATCCCATAATTTAGCTATAAACAAGTTATAAAGCCTTGACATTAAGTCCTAATGAACGTTGTAAAAGTCCATTAAGAGTTACCAGAAATAACAACATATATATTTTATATATGTTATTATTTGTATGGTACCCTTTAATTATTAAAATATCAGCCAGTTTCATTAGTAAATTCTACAAATTCTAACATTATTTTCTCTATCATTCTTTCTATAGTCTGACTTTTTGAAATCCATTTTCAGATCCACATTCAAATCAGCCATAGTCTCTCTTTTATCTAGTAAGATCTGTTCCTTTTCTGTAACTTATTTTGAATCCATTTTTATAATAGCAGACATTATAAGGAGTAATTTCTGAGTGTGTTGTTCCCAAATATCCTTAAATCCTTCCACAGTCAGATAATATTGTTAATTCTATCGTAATAGCACTCTTCCTCTTTACTCATAAGCTTTAGTTGTTTCTGGTTCTCTCTAGGTAACGTTTAATGCTCACTTTTATATTTTGTTTCTAATCAACAATATTTTCCCATGAAATGCATCTTACAGTTAGTTTCAAAATCTTCATATATAAACAACCTGGAGGAAGTTTTCTTGTAATTAATCTCAAAATTTTATTTCAAGTCCATTTGGCCCCTAATCCATTTATAACTTTCCAAAATCAATTTTCTACTGATCTTTTTGCTGTTTATTAAAACAAAACAAAAAATAATTAAGTCCTTACACTTGCATGAAACTTCTTTCATTAAGGGCAGATGAAAGTTCACCCAGTGTAATGAAATGTGCCTTTCCAAAGGTTCTGAACATCCAAAAAGTAATTAACAAACCATTTCCTACAATTAAGGAAGGGAGTATGAAAACTGAGTGCTATCGAACATGTCAATCCAAAGGATCCTAATAGCTGAAAAACAGTTAACAAGCAATTTCTGAAAGGGATTAGAAAAGGAAGAATGTAAAACTTGCATTATTTTAAAGGTGCCAAATGTGGCTGGAGCAAGATGGCTCCTCATTTCCTTCTAATCTTGCTGAAGACTCCTCTCTTCTTGTCTCCTCAGAGCAATTCTGCAACAGTTGTTGGTTCCGCTTTTAGTAGAGGCATCTTTAGTTCACCATTTTTTCACAGGAAGTTGGTGCAAGGGTGTTACCTCTTTGATAAAAAAAAATATAATGATATCCATAGTATGCCATCTACTAAGATATTTTATAGCTGGCTCTTTTTTTCAGGCTTTTATTACCTGATTTATAGCTCAAAGAATCTTGGTCTTCATTATATGTTAAGCTGATATTCTAAAACAGGGGTCACCAACCTTTTGGACCTCAGAGACCACAAAGTCATAATTTTAGATCCCAGGGACCACTAACTGGTTCTGTGGGCATGGCCTAATTTGTGGGTGTGGCTTGGTGGTCATGTGACTGGCTGGGCATGGCTTGTACGTAAATATTGTAAATATTTATATAAATATTGAATTTTTTATAAAAAAGAGCAACTTTTACCAAAAATCAGGCAAAGCAGGCAGGCAGATTGAATTGCTCACAGACTCACAGATTCATTCAGAAATCCAACTATCTGCCATTGGCTAGCTCAGTCTATCACATAAAATTTGCTTGCAAGCAAACTCATAAAATTTGCTAGCTAGCAAACTCATAAAATTAACTCACAACACACCATGCATGTAAATATTGAATTTAAAACAGAGCAACATTTACCCAAAATCAGGCAAAGCAGGCAGGCAGATTGAGTTATTTATTTATTTAATTAATTAATTTATATACCGCCCCCTCTCCCAAATTGGGACTCGGGGTGCTGCACAGCCCGACTAAAAACAATACAATATCAAATATCAAATTTAAAAATAGATTAAAAATGAATTAAATTTATGGCTGAGAAATTAAGACTATAATAAATAATAAAACAGGGTAAAAATTACAATTAAAAACTTCCAATGGTACTAGGCCAGACCAGCTTGCTGGAAAAGATGGGTCTTCAATGCGCGCCGGAAGGTTTGCAGGTCAGAGATAGTCTGCATCTCTGGGGGTAACTCATTCCAAAGGGAGGGTGCTCCCACAAAGAAGGCCCGCACCCTCGAAGCCACCAGCTGGCATCGCCCAGCTGACAGCACCCCAAGGAGGCCCACCCTGTGAGAGCGCACTGGCCGGTGGGAGGCCGATGGCAGCAGCAGGTGGTCCCATAAGTACCTGGGTCCCAAGTCATGGAGCGCTTTAAAGGTCACCACCAACACCTTGAATCGCACCTGGAAGGCCACCACAAGCCACCGCAGCTCGCGCAGGAATGGTGTAACATGGGAGCTCCGAGAAGCTCCCAAAATCACCCGCGCGGCCGCACTCTGCACCAGCTGAAGCCTCCGGGATGCTCTTCAAGGGAGCCCCATGTAGAGAGCATTGCAATAGTCTAGATGGGAGATAACAAGGGCAGAAGTAATTGTGCGAAGCGCGTCCCGATCCAGAAAGGGCCGCAACTGGCAGATCCTTCAGACCTGATAAAAAGCCCCCCTGGCGACAGCCGTTATATGATCTTCCAACGACAGCCGTACATCCAGGAGGACACCCAGATTGCGTGCCCTCTCCTTGGGGGTCAAAATTTCTCTCCCCACAGCCAGCGATGAAATAAGCTGGCTGTATCTGGGCGCAGGAAACCACAGCCACTCGGTCTTGGTCAGGTTGAGTCAAAGCCTGTTTAAACCCATCCAACTCTGCACGGCCTCCAGGCACCGGGTCATCATTTCAACAGCTTCGTTAGGGTGGCCTGGGGTAGGAATCTATAACTGAGTATCGTCAGCATACTGATGGAACTCTACCCCAAAACCATGGATGATCTCACCCAGCGGCTTCACATAAATGTTGAACAGCAGGGGCAAGAGCACAGACCCCTGAGGTATCCTGCAAATCAAGGGCCTCGGGGTTGACCTCTGCCTCCCACCAACACAAATTGCGAACGGTCGAAGAGGAAGGAGGAGAACCACTGTAACACAGTGCCTCCCACTCCTATCCCCCCCAACCGCTGCAATAAGATACTATGGTTGATAGTATCAAAAGCCGCTGAAAGATCTAACAGGACCAAGACAGAGGAACAATCCCTGTCATGGGCCCTCCAGAGATCATCCACCAACGCGACCAACGCTGTCTCGGTGCTGTGCCCGGGCCTGAAACCCAATTGGAGTGGATCTAAATAGACAGCTTCATCCAGGTGCTGAGGGAGCTGTCATGCCCCCACACTCTCAACAACCTTCACCGCAAGGCAAAGATTGGAAACCAGACGATAGTTTGATAATAATGTTGGGTCCAGGGAGAGTTTCTTGAGGAGGGACCTCACCACTGCCTCTTTCAAGGTGGCAGGCAAAAGCCCCTCACTCAAGGAAGCATTAATAATACCCTAGAACCAAACTCGTGTCACCTCCCGGGTGGCCAAAACCAACCAGGAGGACACGGATCCAGTAAACATGTGGTGGCATTAAGCTCATCCAGTATCCTGTCCACGTCCTCCAGGGTTACAGGATCGAACTCACCCAAATGACCTCCCTGGGATCTGCCCCAGCCATCCCGCCCAGAGTTGCCCAGTCAGTGTCCAACCCATCCCAAATCTGAGCGATTTTGTCCTGCAGATATCTCGAAAAATCCTCAGCCCGTCCCTGCAGGGAATCCTCCCGCACTCCCACATCTAAAAGGGAGTGGGTCACCCTAAAAAGGGCGGCTGGGCGATTTTCTGCGGACACAATAAGGGCAGAAAAGTAAGACCGCTTTGCCGCCCTTATCGCCACTAAATAGGCCCTAATATGGGACTGCAATAGTGTTCGGTCAGATTCGGAGCGGCTGTTCCTCCAACCACTCTCTAGGTGTCTTTTCTGGTGCTTCATGCTCCTCGGAAAACTAAGGAGCTAATTGGGATCGGCACTGGGTCAGAGGCCGCAAGGGTACGACCCGGTCAAGGGCCTCAGCCGCCATCCTATCCCAGATGGCTATCAAGTCCCCAACCAAGTCATATGGGCAAGCCTCAGAAAAAGGCCCAAGCTCTATCAGGAACCTATCTGGGTCCATCAGGCACCTGGGGCAGAACCATTTTATCGGCCCTGCCTCCACACAGCGAGGGGGTGCGGAACGGAAGTCCAGCCTAAGGAGCGAATGGTCAGACCATGACAAGGGCTCTATAACAACGTCCCCCATACCTAGATCATCTTGCCACTGGCCAGAGACAAAAACCAAATCCAAGGTGTGACCCACAGTGTATGTGGGGTTCCGAATTAATTGGGTCGGGCCCAAGGCTGTCATGGAGTCCATGAACTCCTGAGCAGTCCCTGAGGTCCCGCCGGCAGATGGTAAGTTGAAATCCCCCATGACCATAAGCCTAGGGGTCTCAACTGCCAAGCCAGCTATAACCTCCAGGAGCTCAGGCAGGGCCGATGCCACATAGCAGGGAGCCAGGTGGGTGATCAATAGGCCCATCTGAACCCCGGAGCCACACTTCACAAAGAGGGATTCACATCCGGTCGTCTGAGGAACAGTGGATTCCCTAGGACACAGATCTTCCTTAATAACCACCGCAACCCCTCCGTTCCTCCCCATCCCCTGGGCCGATGGAAAACCCGAAACCCGGGTGGGCACATCTCCACCAGGGGAACATCCCCCTCCTGGCTCAGACAGGTTTTGGTAATACCTGCCAGGTCCGCTCCCCCCTCCCAAATCAGATCATAAATGAAGGGGGCTTTATTCATTATGGACCTGGCGTTACACAGCATCAACCGAAGGCCCAGGGCCTGATGATTCGGACAACCCAGGGAATGGGAAATGCCTTGGGGGTCGGAGCACGCCACCGCACACAAACAGTGGGGGCGTGCTCCCAAAACATTATATGGCCCCCTACAACTGCCATATCTGCCTCTCCCGCTCACCATGCAAATAAAATTCACCTCTCTATTGCTCACAGAATCACAGATTCTTTCAGAAATCTATCTATCTGCCAAATCTATCTATCTGCTAGCTCAGTCTGCCACATAAAATTTGCTTGCAAGCAAACTCATAAAATCTGCTAGCTAGCAAACTCCCAAAATTAATTCACAACACACCATGTATGTAAATATTGATTTTTTTATTTTAAAAAAGCAATTGTTATCAAAATCAGGCAAAGCAGGCTGATTGAGTTGCTCACATAATCATTCAGTGATCTATCTACCATTGGCTATCTCAGTCTCTCAAATTTGCTTGCCGTGAGTATGCACTGAATTTGCTTGCAAACAAACCTTCAATCCTAAGGGAGGTTTGGCTGTGCTTAGCTAGAAAGCAAGAAATCCAAGCATTTCCTGTTTCCTAGCTAATCTAAATCTCCCGGTGCAAAGTTTGCCGGGTAAGGAGTGAGTGGGCGGAGAGGTTTCCAGCGGGCCATGTGGGCTGAGCAGCCTTGTGTTTCTGTGCAGCCTGGATTAATTACTTTGTGGGGGTGCTCTGAGGTGAGATTTCTCTGTGGCCCACCAAAATTTTCTCAAGGCCCACCAGTGGGCTGCAGCCCACCGGTTGGCGACCGCTGTTCTAAAACATTTGTTTCTATTTTTATTTATTTTTGCATTAATTTGTGTAACTATTTGAACCACAATGTTGAATTGTAATAATTAAAGCAGAGAAGAAACAAATCCAACTCCTGTATATCATATGTAAAAATCTTAGACATTTCTGTTCAGGTATAGGTGTATATTATAAATATAAGCACATCTGATCTTACTCTGGAATACTGTGTCTGGAATTGAGGTGCTTCAGTTAGAAGTCATCCCTTGCTACATGGAGATGTATGTGAACTGTATAGCAAGCATGGAGGGCTTCTCACAAGAGTAATTTTTTAACATCCAGAAGAAAAAGAGGTGTTCAGAGCAAAGTACCCTTTGACCATCTAATCCTGACCTACTAAAGATGCATTAATTTGCTACAGACATCTGCATCTTTGCTATTCAAATATTTATGAATATATTCTGATTTAATACCCATAATACATTTCTCATTTTTGTTTAAAAAATAAAACAAGTTTGCATTATTTCAAATAGATTTTTCTTCCTCCAGTATAATCATGTGCACTTCAGAGGCTTGGGCTGCCTCTGGGCATTCTGAATTCCATTTCCCCAAACAATCTTCTTTCAAGGCTCACAGATAGCGAAGAAAATAAACAAGAGTTCAGGAACTTGATTCAAAAAAGTCTAAATTATAGAGTTTACAAATATTTATATATTTTAGGAATAAATGTTTAGTAATGTGAATTAAGATGTGAATTAAGATAGGATCGCCCAATCTCCGTTTTCCCCTTTAGACTTTTTCTGATCTGATGATTTGAAAACAGAGCTTTGTGGGACACAAGAGAACTATATAGTAAGTTCCTGAATAATCCTATGTCTTTCTAGGACGTTTGAGATGCTTTCTCAGAGATCAGAGTACCATACCCTAGAATAGAATAGAATACTTTATTGGCCAAGTGTGATTGGACACACAAGGAATTTGTCTTGGTGTAAATACTCTCAGTATACATAAAGAAAAGATACATTCGTTAAGAATCAAGAATCATAACATACAACTTAATGATAGTCATAGGGTACAATCAACAATCAAATCATACTAGGAAACAGTCAATATAAATCGTAAGGATACAAGGGACAAAGTTACAATCCTACAATCACAAGTGGGAGGGCAGGGGTGATAAGGAGTGATGAGAAGATTAACGGTAATAGTAGTGCAGATTTTGTAATAGTTGAACAGTGTTGAGGGAATTATTTGTTTAGCAGAGTGATGGCTTTCGGGAAAAAACTGTTCTTGTGTCTAGTTGTTCTGGTGTGCAGTGCTCTGTAGTGTCGTTTTGAGGGAAGGAGTTGAACCAGTTTATGTCCGGGATGTGAGGGGTCTCTAAATATTTTCACAGCCCTCTTTTTGACTTCTGCAGTATACAGGTCCTCGATTGAAGGCAGGTGGGTAGTAATTGTTTTTTCTGCAGTCCTAATTATCCTCTGAAGTCTGTGTCTGTCCTATTGGGTTGCAGAACCAAACCAGACAGTTATAGAGGTGCAGATGACAGACTCAATAATTCCTCTATAGAACTGTATCAGCAGTTCCTTGGGCAGTTTGAGCTTTCTGAGTTGATGCAGAGAGAACTTCGTTGTGTTTTTTTGATGATGTTTTTGATGTTAAGTGTCCATGATGTTTAGGTCATATGATATAGTAGAACCTAGAAATTTGAAGGTCTCTATTGTTGATACTGTATTGTCTAGTATTGTAAGAAGTGGTAGTATGGGAGGGTTCTTCTAAAGTCTACCACATGTCTACAGTTTTGAGTGTGTTCAATTCCAGATTGTTCCGGTTACACCACAAGGCAAGTTGTATAATCTCCTGTCTGTGTGCAGATTTTTCATTGTCTCGAATGAGACCAATCACTGTTGTGTCATCAGCAAATTTCAGTATTTTAACAGATAGATCATTTGAGATGCAGTCATTGGTATATAGGGAAAAGAGAAGTGGAGATAGCACACAGCCTTGGAGAGTCCCTGCGCTGATTGAACAGGTATCTGATGTGATTCCACCTAGCCTCACCTGCTGCGTCCTGTCTGTTAGGAAGCTTATGATCCACTTACAAGTGTGTTCAGGTATTGCTAGTTGGTTTAATTTACTTAGAAGAGTGTCTGGAATGATGGTATTGAATGCTGAACAAAGAGGACCCTTGCATAGGTATTTGGAGATTTAAGGTGTTGTAGGATGTAATGCAGAGCCATGTTAACAGCATCATCTGTCGATCTATTTGCTCAGTATGCAAACTGCATGGGATCTAACAGCAGATCTGTGATGGTTTTCAGGTGGGACAGCACAAGCCTTTCAAAGATTTTCATAACTACAGATGTTAGAGCAACTGATCTGTAGTCATTCAGTTCCTTGATGGATGGCTTCTTTGGCACTGGGATGATGGTAGAACATTTGAAGCAGAAAGGAACATAGCACATCTCTAGACATCTAGGGTTTTTAATTGGTTTTAACTTTTTTAACTTTTTAACGTCACAGTTTGTTTTATTCTCAGCCACTCATTTAATCTTTTTAATTGTATTTTAAATATTGTACTGGGAGATGGGAGCGGTATATAAAATTTGCAATAAATAAATAAATAAATAAATAAATAAATAAATAAATAAATAAATAAATAAATAAATAAATATTGAAGATTCGGGTGAAGATGGGGGCCAATTGTTCAGCACAGACAATTATCCTGTCTGGTCCCGGTGCTTTTCCTGGCTTTTGTCTGTGTAATAGATCTTGCACTTTTTTTTCTGTGATCACCAGAGGTTGTGAACCCAATGGATTGGGGCCAGTTGTAGCAGGCTTGGCTGTTGTTGGTGTGTTTGAGATGTGGGTTGTGGAGATAGGTGGCTGTAGATTCTTTTCAAACCTGCAGTAAACACATTCAGGTCATCTGCTAGTTGTTGATTTCCTTCTGCCTGGGAAGGAGTTTTCTGAAGCCAGTGATGTTTTTAAGAGTTTTCCACATGTTTGCTCATTCATTTGTTGAGAATTGATTCTTTAACTTTTCAGAGTAGTTTCTTTTTGCTGCTTTTATCTCTCTGTTAATATGCTTCTGGCCTGGTTGTATAGCATTCTGTCACCTTTTCTATAGGCTTCCTCTTTGGAATGACGTAGCTGCTTAAGTTTAACTGTGAACCAAGGTTTATTGTTACTATATATTTTCAAGTTCCTTGTTGGTACATATAAGTCTTTGCAGAAGCTAACATACGATGTTACAGTATCTGTGAGCTCATCTAGGTCTGCAGAGGCATCTTCAAAAACATTCCAATCAGTGCAGGCCTGGAGTTTCAACTTTGCCTCATCAGATCAAGTCTTCACTGATTTAATTGTTGGTTTAATGGTTTTAACTCTTTGTCTGTAGGCAGGTACAAGGTGAATCATGCAGTGGTCAGAGTGTCTCACAGCTGCTCATGGTAAAGACCTATAAGCATCTTTTATTGTTGTGTAGCAGTGGTCTAAAGTATTTTTTGCCTCTGGAGGGACAATTTACATGCTGGAAATATTTTGGGAGCTCTTTCCTTAAATTTGCTTGATTGAAATCACCTAAAATGATGGGAAGGAAACCTGGGTGTTTGGCTTCAGCCTCTATAATTTGATCAGCAAGAGTTTGTAATGCCTTGTTTACACAGGCTTGTGGAAGAACATACACAGCTATTAGGAGAAATGAGAACTCACGTGGAGAGTAAAATGGCTTGCAGTTGATGTGTAAAGACTCTAAGTTTTCATCATAAAACCTATATATTATAGTTATATCCTGAGACCAGCTGTTGTTGATATATAAACATAATCCTCCACTCTTTGTTTTACCCGATGTCTCTTCAATTCTATCTGATCTAAATGTCTGAAATCCTGGGATTGTTCCCATGAATTTGTGGATTAAGCCAGGTTTCAGTAAAACAAAGAACAGCTGAATTATAAAAATCAGAATTCCATCTATTTAAGAGATGAATTTCATCCATCTTGTTATCCAATGAGCATAAATTAGTCAGAAAGATTGAAGGGAGAGAAGTTTCCCCCCCCCCCCCCCCCATTCCTTAGTCTGTTTAAAATTCCTGCTCGTTTACCTTGTCTCCTTTTCCAGAATGGTTCTTTGCTTTCTTTGTTGTAATCCATAGCATTGGGGAATTGGTTAGAATCTCCTCCACGTTTGCAAAGACAGGTGTGGGTGGGGAATCAGAAAGCTGCTCCTTAAGGAAACATTGCCTAATTCTTAGCAGATGGTCTCGTGAGTATGAAATCCGCAGTGAATTGCAGATAATAATAAGGAATAAAGAAACCATTAGAGAGCATTTCACTGAGGCAGCTGTCGTCGGTGCCATCTAGAGATTTTAATCAATAAGAGGTCAATCACCAGGGTCCCATCTTTGTTCTAATATAATAAATATGAAACATGGAGGACAATGTCAACAAGCGTGTTACTTTTGTCTTCTTTTTGCCACTGCACCCCATCTATACATACAGGTAATCCTCGACTTATAATTGCTGCCACCAACAACCTCCCGCCGCCTAGTACGCTCCCACAGGGTTGCCCTACTTGGGGTACCGCCACCTGATCGCTGGCGGCTGGCAGCCCCAAGGGTGCGGGCTTTCTCTGTGGGAGCCCCCTCCCTGTGGAATGATCTCCCCCCGGAGATACGAGCCATGACGGACATCCCGACCTTCCGGCGTGCAGTTAAGACCCTATTTTTCAAACAGGCCGCCTGGCCCAGTAAGGGTTTTTGGGGTTTTAAACTTAATTTTGGGTTTTAATTTTTAATTCTATATTTTAAATTTTTCATCAATCCCAGATTTTTAAATGTTTAATTGTAGTTGGATGGGATGCAGCCAGATATATGTATTTAATCTAGTTTTAAATTCTATTTAAATTGTATTTATTCTATGTGTTTTATTAGGCTGTACACCACCCCGAGTCCCCTTTTGGGAGAGGGAGCGGTATAGAAATATGAATAATTAATAAATAAATAAATAAATAAATAAATAAATAAATAAATAAATAAATAAATAAATAAATAATTGAGCCAAAAATTTATGTTGCTAAGTGAGACATTTGTTAAGAGAGTTTTAGCGCATTTTATGATAGTTCTTGGCACAGTTTCTAAGTGAATCACTGCAGTTGTTGAATTAGGAACAGGGTTGAAAAGTGAATCTGGGTTGCCACTGACTTTGCAAAAGAGTATCACATGACCTGGAACACTACAACCATCATAAATATGAGTCATTTGCCAAGCATCTGAATTTTGATCATGTGACCACAGGGATGCTGGAAACAATCATAAGTCACTTTTTTTCAATGTCACTGTAACTTCAAATGGACATTTCTTTTCATCAAACTAGATATATCCAATTCCAGCAACCATTGTTTATATGTTTTAGCCTCCAGTCCCCTAATCATTTTTTGTTGCTCTTCTCTTCACTCTTTCTAGAGTCTCAGCATTTTTTTTACGTTGTGGCAACCAAAACTGGTTGTAGTATTCCAAATGTATTCCAAATTGGAATACTCAGTATTCCAAACCCTAACCCTAACCAAAACTGGGTGCAGTATGCCAAATGTGATCTTACCAAGACATTATAAAGTGGTATTAACACTTCATGTGATCTTGATTCTATAATAATAATAATAATACAGACAATTTGAAGCTTCTTAACACAAGAAAAGAAAACTTCTGAAAACCCTCAGGGCAGGTTTTGCTGCAACTGGAATTAAAGTAACTACAGGAAGTGATACTGGCATGGTAAGCCATAGTCTCCCCCTTGAGTGTATGGACCAAATGCTTTAGTTGATGAAATCTACCCTCAGCCCCATGAATCAAGCCAAGCAGTGACTGTTTAGCTGCAGGCAGGGGAAAGTTTCTTTTCTTGAAATTCATTTAAACTGCTTTTGTAAACAGGGAAAGGACTGCTGGTCTAAACTCTCAGAGGAGCATGATTCAGTTTTCATAGCTGGCTGATTCTTAGGCTAAGACTGCCCTAAGGTCTCTACTGGCCTCATTACAGTAATGGCCCAGCCTTTTGAAAAGCCCATCCCTGGGCAGCTGGCCATAGTCTTAAAACTACCATTGCATGGCAATTGCTTCATAAAGCATATTTACCTATTAAAAAAGATGCACCCAAATATCCCACAGTTACGTTCGCGAGAATAATTTTCCACTCAATACCAGCATATTACTACCCTAAAAAAAAAAAAGACAGGTGGAGCAGCAATAGTGGATTATTCAGGACTAATTTAACTTCTGACAAAGGCAAGGGGTTTGCTTTGATACTGGAATCATTGTAGCATGGCTGCTTTGTTTTTGCTCATGCCATTATGGACAGGCTGGGATATGAAGTCTTTTCTCGTGTTGGTATCATTCTGCCTTGGAAGTGGTGACAAACTCTGGCCTCTATGGCATCCTTTCAATGTGAATTTAAATAATGAAAAAAATGCTTTATTTCATCAGAGCTAAGTGTTGATGCCTGGGGATGAGTCTTTGTTAGATTTTTCTCTGGTTGCCGATGCGCATAAAGCTTGAAGTAATTCTTCTAAATGCTTCCCCTTTTTGCCTCTAAGAACCATCTTTAACCATAATATTATTGTGTGATGAAGCCAATGTGACACATCAGCATCATTATTCCATAACTAGTCCTCAGATGGGATCTGTCATGCAGAACTGATTCAGGATTTAAAGAGGCCTTCAGCAATGTGTCCTTTGTCGGCCCCATCCTTGGGTCTGCACACAAATCTCTTTTGGCTATCAAAACTGCCAAAGAGAGCCCTCAGCCTCAAGGTAAAGAGCTGTTGTGCTTCGCTCTTAGAAATAAGAGGCAGGAGGATGTTGCAAAATACTTCAGAAGAAGCCTTTGCTCAGGTCTCTACATAAAAGAAGCATTCTTCCCAAAACATAGACAGCTCTACTAACTAATTTGGCGTTTATGTTTGCTGCAGTTTTATTTCTGATTCTTCCCTTGACCTAGATATAGTAATCCAGTTTGCTCTTATGATTTGTTGGAAAGAATGTGTTTAATAGGTTCATTTTGTGTCATTAAGATATATGAGGGAAAGAGGCAGTGAACAATTATATCACTTTGGATGATGGATGTGTCTTTTTTTTAATGTGTGCTAACTTTCCTAATATTCATAACATGCTGTATATTCAGCTAATTACCTAAATGGCATCCAACTGTCTCTCATTAGTGAGAAGCCACTCCTTCATTCTTATTTTTCATCTTAATTCCCTGCAAACTACCAGTATCTGAATGATGTCTCTTGTGCAGCCCAGTGGAACAGACTGTAGGATCCAAGATCATTGTTTGTGCAAACAATGAATATAGCTTCTCTTGAAGCCTTCTATGATCAAGTTTTGGCTTGGATTTCATCATGCTGTAGAATACCCAAGGCCAGTAGTGGGATTCAAAATTTTTCACTACCAGTTTTGTGGGCGTGGCTTGGTGAGAATGGCGTGGCTTGGTGGGCGTGGCAAGGGATGGATACTGTAAAATCTCCGTTCCCTCTCCACCCCACTAACCTACTTTCCAGCTCCGTTCTCCTTGCAGGACAACAAAAGAAGACCCAGCCGATCAGCTGGGACTCGGGAGGCAGAGAATAGATTGGGATAGGGCCAGTCAAAGGTGGTATTCTGAACTATTCAAAATTTCCACTTCTGGCTCTCCAGAACTGGTCAGAACCTGCTGAATACCACCTTTGCCCAATTCTACAGAGAGGGAGAAACAACAGAAATCTTTCACAGGGGCTAAAAGCAACTGCTGATTTCTTAATGATTCACAGAAGGAAGAAATCAGGGAGTTTTTCTTTGTTTTTTTAATGTGTCTGTTTTTTTTATTCTGAATAGCTAAGAAGTTAAAGCAGGGATCTTCAAACTTGACAGTCTTAAGACTTGTGGACTTCAATCCCAGAATTCCTCTTCCAATCATGTTAGCTCAGGAATTCTGGGAGTTGAAGTCCACAAGTCTTAAAGCTGTCAAGTCTGAAAACCCTTGAGTTAAAGCAATAAAACAAATATTACTAACAATGGGTATGATTTAGAGTGGTTCCTGAAGATAAGCCCTGACAAAACAAGTTGTTAAGACCTCTCAATGAGTATCTAACCTCCCAGCCTCCAGGATCTAAAGCAAGGGTCTTCATACTTGTCAAGTTTAAGACTTGTGGACTTCAACTCCCAGAATTCCTGAGCTAACGTGACTGGAGAAGGAATTCTGGGAGTTAAAGTCCACAAGTCTTAAAGCTGTCAAGTCTGAAGACCTCTGATCTAAAATATATTCAGGTCTTTAATCCTTTATGATAGACAACTTCTAAGCTCCCAGATTATCAGGTTCTTTTTATTGAAGTGATCCAGAGTGAGCATTTCCTGTTAGACCTAGTGGAATGGGAAGAAACAACCAGGGAGAGATAATCCAACAAATAGCCAAGCCCCATGCCACAGAGGGCTTTATAGATGACAACCAAAACCTGGAAGTCCACTAGAATCTCTCAGTGCAGCTCTCAGAACAGAGATGTAACATGGAAGTACTAAAGTAAGCTCATAACTGACAGGACTGCTGTATTCTGGGCCAGTGGTAGCTTCCAGATGGTCATCAAGGACAGGCTCATGTAGATCAGATTGCAGAAATCCATTTAGGAAGTGACTAAAGCATGATGACTGTAAGTAGTGCATCAGAGTCCAGCAAGGGGTGAAACTGGTGCACAAAATGAAGTGATGCAAAAACCTTTCTGATCATAGTTGTCCCCTGCTCCAGAAAGCCTTTTTGCTTTCAGATCAATAGTACCATACAGCTGCATTAAGTGATATATCTCAAAATCATATCAAGTGGCACAATTGAAAGCAAATAACAACTCTGGGAGGGAGATTTTCTGTGGGTCAATGGCGTCACATCAGAAAGTGAAAAAGCACAGTTTTTCTTACAACTGCAACTAGTACCAGTACTAAAAGCTAGGGAAGGGTATACTATTTTTAAAAAGGAGACTGGAATCTAGGATGGTTATCAAAACTTAAATTGCAACTTCTCCTTTTAATCAAGTTCTGTTCCTGATATGAAAACAGCCATTTAATTTTCTTGGCAATATATAAACAAGATTCGGGGAAAATCTGTCAGCTTTCCAGTTCATAGAAATCTACGCTGCTTTTGTTGTGGTGATGGTTGTAGTTGTTGTGGTTGGTTAGTTTTTTTTTTAACTTCCACATTTTTAAAAAATGCATGTATTTTTATAATATATTGAATATAATACTGTTTGGTATATTTCCCCAGAAATCAAGAAGACATGAAACACATATGAACCCAAGCATTATGACTCAAAACAACAACCAGAATCAGACCTCCTTAATGAATGATGACACCACAGTTTTAAGAAATAAGGAACTTCATCTAAAAATTAGCTGCAATCAGTTTGAAACTAATCAGATTTATCAGCTATGAGTAAAACAAATTTCTTTCATTTTAATTGTTGCTGACCATGGTTCCTTTTAGTAGTAGTAGTCCTCATGAACAGCCATTTATTTAGTGACTGATTGAAAAAAGTGATACACACCTGTAATTTTTGTTCATCTGAGCATTCTTTTGGTCACATGATTCAAAATTTGGGCACTTGGCAACTGGAATGTGTATACCAAGAGAGTTTCAACATCCTGGGTTCTTGTGCTCAAGGTACTTTGTCGCTTGTATACTTATGATTTATATTGACTGTTTCCTAGTATGATTTGATTGTTTATTGTACCCTATGACTATCATTAAGTGTCGTACCTTATGATTCTTGACTCCTGATGAAAGTATCTTTTCTTTTACAGTCTGTACACTGAGAGTATTTGCACCAAGACAAATTCCTTATGTGTCCAACCACACTTGGCCAATAAAGTATTCTAATTCTAATTCTCACCATCTGAAATCTTTCCAGCTGGCCCCTGATAAACAAGGTCAACAGGGGAAACCAGATTTGCTTAATGACTGCATGATTCATCTAACAACTGCAGTGATTTGCTTAACAACCATAGAAAAAAAGGTTGTAAAATTGAGCATGACTCACTTAACAATGCCTTGTTTAGCCGGGCAAGTTAAGGTCCCAATTGTGCTCATCAATGGAAAACTTCTTGTACTTACACTTGGACTCGCTTCTAAGTGGACTCTTATTTCACAAAGTCTAAACTGAAAGAATATTAACAGCATTTCAAAATACTCTGCTACAGAGGTGGTATTCAGCCGGTTCTCACCTATTTGCGTGAACCGGTAGCAAGAATTTGGCGTGGGTCGCCGAACCGGTAGCAACATCTAGCTGGCCACATCCCCAACCCAGTCGCCTGGTTTCCACTCACTTTCTTGCCCTGCCTGCCCAATGCTTACTGCCCCAGTTTAAAGGGGGACTGCTTCTCTGCCCTAGCCATGCATTTTCAAGCAGCCACTTGAAAACACATGAGTGTGGGCAGAGCAGTGGTCCGTTAACCTGCAAAACTGCTCCAAGGCTGGATTCTTCATGGACACAGAAGTATTGCTTTCCCTTGTGAGTAAAGTGTCTGGAGTGAGAGGGAATGAAGGCTGGAGAAGAGCGGGGGAGGAAATCCAGCCACAGAGAAGTTTGAATGACATGTGCAAATGCCTTTGGTTAACCTGCAAAACTTTCCCAATGCTGGATTCCTTTCCCCTCATGAGTAAAGTGGCTGGAGTGAGAGAGAATGGAGGAGGGGGGAGGAAATCCAGCCACAGAGAAGTTTGAATGAGCTGTGCAAATGTGTGTTCCTTAACTTGTAAAACTTTCCCAATGCTGGATTCGTTTCCCCTTGTGAATAAAGTGGCTGGAGTGAGAGGGAATGAAGACTGACAGGAGTGTGTGTATGTGAAAGAGAGAGAGAGAGAGAAGAAAGAAAGAAAGAAAGAAAGAAAGAAAGAAAGAAAGAAAGAAAGAAAGAAAGAAAGAAAGAAAGAAAGAAAGAAAGAAAGAAAGAAAGAAAGAACAAGAAAGAAAGAAAGAAAGAAAGAAAGAAAGAAAGAAAGAAAGAAAGAAAGAAAGAAAGAAAGAAAGAAAGAAAGAAAGAAAGAAAGAACAAGAAAGAAAGAGGAAGGGAGAGAAAGAAAGAAAAAGAAATAAGGAGAGAGTGTGATGTGTGTGTGTGTGTGTGAGAGAGAGAGAGAGAGAGAAAGAAAGGAAGGGAAAGAACTACAGAAAGAGACAAAGAAAGAGAAAGAAAAAAAAAAAGAAATAGGAAGGAAGGGAGAAAGATTGACAGAGAAAATTCTGTGCTATTATTTTTAATTGTTCCATTATTTATCATGTGTTAATATTTTACACTGTCCCTACACCTAGAGTGATTTGCCCAGGGCTACCACATTTTTCAGGATTTACATGCATTCAATGTCTATAGTCCAGAGCCTAAATACATGTGTGTTTAAAGGGACTTTGGAGATCTTCTAATCCAAGCCCCTTGCTCAGGCAGGAAAACTGAGGATGCCAAACTCTGAGTAGAGGTCCTGGGAAAGGTGTCAGAATAACAGAATAACACTTAGAAGAGACTTTAGGGGGAACCCTATACCATTTCAGAGAAATGGCTGTCCAGTCTTTTAAAAATTTCCAGTGATTGAGCACCCAGAACTTCTGGGGACAAGCAGGTCCACTGGTTAATTGTTCTTACTGTCAGGAAGTTTCTCCTTAGTTCTAGGTTGGTTCTCTCATTGTTCAGTTTCCATCCATTGCTTCTTGTTTGCCTTCTGGTGCTTTGGAAAATACACCCCTCCCTTTCTTTCTGGCAGCCCCTTAAAAGCTTGTTGCCTATCACACCCTTGGGCAAAGCATGTGAGCCATTTCCTCCTGTCAGTGGTCCATGAAAATACATCTATAGTATGTAGATAATAAAGTCAAAAAAAGGTGAACGACGTTTTTACAGAACTATAGATAAGTTGAGGCTGAGTGTGACAAGGAATGACTGGGAAGGGAGGGGCCAGGCAAGGCAGCCCTTGTTGAGAGTGACATTAAGTTGGCCATACCCACTCAGTCACATGATCACCAACCCATGCCCACCCAGTCACATGACCACCAAGCAATGTCTACCCAGTCACATGGCCACCAAGCCACACCCACACAATCACATGACCACCAAGCCATGCCAACAGTCACATGACCACCAAGCCATACCCACCAAATAAGCCACGCCCACAGAACCGGTAGTAAAAGAATTTGAATTCCACCACTGCTCTGCTAGGAAAGAAAGATAATTCATTAGGTTTCCCTCCCCCAAGGTTGCCATGGTTTATGCAACACCATCTGGCTTAATAAATGACATCCCTAGACAGTAGGCATTTTGTTAGAAGGGCCACCCACATATCTGGCTCTCACTACCCAGTAGATGGCCTACTTCATATGGAGAAACTTCCTGGAGATAAGGTATGTGTCTTGAAAAGGAGAAAAGGTGAAATTAAAGCACAATTTACAACCATACTGGCTAGTGGTAGGAAAACCAGGGAAGGCAGGACATTTTTAAGGAAATAATTCAGTTCCATTGCTTGGTGATCCTTGCTAGTTTTCACTCCCTAACAAGAAAAACTATGTCAAAAAAAAAAGAAGATAGGCTTTTTCTATTTTTTGTTCCCTGAGTAAGGTGATTGCTGAATATCTTATTTTCCATGCCCTAACTCATTCTTCCCCAAGATACTGCATGCTAGGAATTCTGGGAGTTGTAGTTGACACATCTGAACCTTACCAGGTTCTAAATTCTTGTGTGTCATTTTCCTCTGTCTGGTATCTACTCACAATGTCATTACAGCTGAAATTAATATAGAAATCTTATAACTTATTTTATATATAAAATATAGCATAACAGTTCATTGCCAGTGTTTTATCAAATCCAATTTTAAAAAAATCCAGACACTTAACTGTTTCATTTATAAAAGTTGTGTCCTGTGCTAAATTTAATGCATAGGCTAGCTTTGTTTATATATTATTCAATACGTATATGCGAGAGAGATAACATGCTAAATGTATCTGAAAGAAATACCATGTTTCACTCAATAATTCATCTTCAAAATAGGAAGATTGACTTACAGCTGCAGAAGTGTAGTAAGGGTGGGAGTGATTATTTTTCCTGTCTAATCTTCTTCTCTTTTTTTGTAGGAGGAATCATCATAAATTCAGGAGTAAAGATAGTATGTATATATTGATGTAAGTGTTTATATATGTGTATGCATTTAGATAGATTAATATTGGTTACATTTCAGTTCCAGATACAATAACTGGGTATATTGAAGAAAATTAAAGATGAAAAATTGTTGCTCTCACCATGCTGGTACATTTCCATATTGCTGCCATTTCCATATGTGCAAATCTATTCCAAGAGCAAAAAGTCATGTGTAGCACCAAAACAGGAGCCAGGACAATTCCTAATTAATCATATCCTCTGTTCTCATAACTGGCAGCATACATTTATTTACCAATGCTCTGATTTCATAGAGAGGCAGCATACATTTATTTACCAGTGCTCTGATTTCATAGAGAGGTGTAAATTCCTGTAGGGAAACAAATCATATCAATAAATGATGAATAAATGATATCACTCTCAATTGCTTCCTATTGAAATACTTCTTGCCTGGAAGGAGTTTCCAAAGGAAAGGTGAAAGGTGGATGGGCTGGTTTGTCAAGGAACCAATCAGTGGGCTTTAAAGGGAATTAAGACTGGAGTAAAACTGTAAGTACAAGGAGTGAGAAGCGATAGGGGACTAAAAATAGCAACATCCATAGCAGTTAGACTTATATACTGCTTCATAGTACTTTATAGCCCTCTCTAAGCAGTTACAGAGTTAGCATATTGACCCCAATAATCTGGGTCCTCTTTTTACTGACCTCAGAAAGATGGAAAGCTGAGTCAACCTTGATCCAGTGAGAATCAAATTGCTGACAGTAGGCAGAATTAGTCTGCAATACTGCATTCTAACTACTGCATCACCATGGATCATAAACATCTGCTAGAAGCTATGGCGATACTATAGTGCAATATATGCAATGTGCATCTGTATGGTCATGATGTAAATGACATTATTTTCATCATTTGCAGAATGATATCATGAAGTATGTAGCTTCATTATCCTCTCACATAATGTGAAAGTACCAAGTGCTTCTTTTTTGAACATTGACATTAGATGGGCAAAGTATGTAGGTTGAGGCTTGGTTGAAGAAATCAATAGTGATTATCCCACTTGGTATACTAGTGCATTTATAGTAGGCTACTGCAAAACTCTGGATGACCACTAGAGGGCATAAAAACCATTCTGAAAATCTCTTTGCTACCATCTAACAATTGCTAGAATTTTTGCAGCCCAGATATGGCAGCTTCAATGTAAAAGGAGACCCGGCACATAAACTCTTTTTGTCAATAACCAGAAGAAATTTCAACATCCATTTTAGGATGTTGTATTCCAGTCTGCATTTTAGATGGAGCAAAGTGGACAGATTCCATTCTTGCCCCAAATATCTGCATACAGTAGATAAAAGGAAAGCTTCTCTGTATTTACTAGATAATTTCTATATATAATATCGTCCTTCCAGAAAGAAAGATCCATAATAGAAGGAAATTATGAAGAGCCAATGCTAAATGTAGAAATACACCATTGTAAGCTTCTCTGCCTAATATTATTAAGGATGTGTGGGTTATCACTAAAATAATTCAGACAACAGCCTCATAGACATGACCTATGTACAACTTTGAAGTACATCCAAAATCCTCCTTCATGGAATAATATAAATAGATAGTTTACACGCCTTGCTTTGCTCTAAGTTGTCAATATAAATCCTAATCCTGAGCCCTAGCTAGGTAGCAACACATGACTGTGGCTTATTTTGCAAAACTCATGGATAATGCTTGGATTGGAGGACACCAGAAAATCTCACAACAAATAGAAAGATCTCAAGTATCCATTATTACCAAATTTGCCTAGTTCATCCTTGTATTTGAAGTGTTATATAGTTATATGAATAGTTTGCATGGCTTGGAGCAAGACAATAGAGAGAAGATTCCAGAGTTATACAGTGAGCTAAACAACATTTAGCTTCAGAATGCAATGCAGAAATGTACTTTTGTACATACACACACACACACACACACACACACACCCTTGGGGGTTAATTAATATAAGAACTAGGGTTACAGAAAGAAAGCAGATTTAAAAGAAATTAGACAAATTCTACCCTTTACTGCATTTGATCCCCTAGTTCAAATCGCCCTTGTAGCAAGATGCAAAAGAGATTGAAAGACAGAGATTGAATGGATGTCATAATAATAAGATGACCAAAAGATCTGGCAAGGGCTAACAGCAAGAAAGTTGAAAGAGAGAGAAGGGCTAATTCTGGCTGCACTAGACCAAAGGCAGAGTTGAAAAGACAATACCAGAATCATACACCACATTTGCAAAGAAGCTAAAGAAACAATGAACCATCCAATTAGCTGTTGCAAAAGATGGCACCAACTGATTACAAACAAAATAGTAACAATGGTGCATTAGAGTATCTGCAAAAAATATAGTACTATTTTCCTATAAGGAAGAACTGGTAGGATCATAAAATCGATAAAGTAATAGAAAATGAAGAAGCTAAAGTACTCTGTATTTTTAGAATTCAAACACTTAACACCCCAGACTTAAGAAAGACAGAAATATCTAGATAGGAATATTATTACCTGGAGATGATAGAATACAAGAGAAAGAACTGGAGAAAATTACAGAATACAAAGACTTGAATAAGAACAGCTATAGTAAAAGAAAGCAAATGTAGTACCAATAGTAATAAATGTCTTGGGTGCAATTCAAAACAACCAAAGCACCACTTGAACATCATTGGCATTGACAAATTCACCATCAGTCAATTGCAAAAGGCAGCTTTATACAGAATGGCTTATATCCTGAAACAATAATGCTAACACCATCAAATACCAACACCTGCCTATCTCAGGTCCTTGGGAAGAACTCAATAGGTAGTCAAAAATACCAAATCCAGTCTGAATATCTGGCTGACTTTGCAACGAACCATAATAGCAATAGCACATTATATATAGCTTCATAATGCTTTACAGCCATCTCTAAGCAGTTTACAGAGTCAGCATATTGCCCCAACAATTTTACCCACCTTGAGTCAACCTTGAGCTTGGTGGATTTGAACTGCCAAATTGCAGGCAGCCAACAGTCAGCAGAAGTAGACTGCAGTACTGCACTCTAACCACTGCACCACTGAGGCTAATATCAACAACAAGTAATAGTCAAGTTAGTCTAGTTGACAGTTTGATAAATTTCCATATGGGGATTGGAACAGATCACAGATCACATAGTGGAATTTATTTTCAGTGAATAAAATAGCAATTGTTCGCCCTGTCTGATATATAGCTGATTCATCTCTTAAGAATCAGAACCAATAAACAAGAACATAAAATAAATAAATAAAATCCCTTTTAGCTTAAATGAGCACAAAGCTATATAATCAATGATCTGTTTTATTGTATATGCTGTGAACAAAGTCAATAAATTGAAAATACCACGGTAACAAGTTTGCTTAGTTCAATTTTTCTCATCCACTTAAGTGATTCAGCTCAATAAAGATACAGTCACATACCATTTGGAGCACTGCAGCAAATTTCACAAGAATCCTTAGCAATAAACACAGGGATAATTTCCTTTCACTGCCTTCCACAAAAATTGTGCATGCACCATTCAGGACTGGCATTTTTGGGAGTCCTGCTGAATAAAAAATCATGTTCCAATAAACATTTCAGAAACTGGCATTGAAAAGATTTGTACTCTGAAGGTCCTGCAAACTGTTATCAAGGGAACAGCATAAATCCTACATTTGTCAGATTAATATGGAAAAACTAACACAACAGATAGTAATTCCATAAATCATCTTGCACTTCCCTGAATTGGAAAAAGAGCTATACCCAAGAAAAATTAGAAGGGCTTTACTGTACAGTAAAGGACTAGAGAGTACAATTTATTGTATTTAGATTGTTGTGAATGTTCTATAGTATATCTATATAATAGATTGTTGTGAATGTTCTAAATCAGAAATAGCATGCACAGTTCAACATCACACAATAGATGTTGCAGATGTTGCCTCAAGTGACAATCCAACACCATGCTTTGAAAACCACTACCAATAGTCCTCAACTTACAACAGTTTGTTTAGTGACCATTAAAAGTTACAGCAGAAAAAATGTTACATTTTTCACATTTATGACTGTAACAGTATCCCCATGGTCAAATGATCAAAATTTGGGTGCTTGAACATAGTCTCAGGTTTATCACTGTTGCTGGCCTCTTGACAAGCAAAGTCAGAATCACTTAACAACCTGTTACTAACTTAACAATTTCAATGGTTCACTTAACTACTATGGCAAGAAAGGTCTCACTTAGCAGCACTCACTTAGAAATTTGGACTTCCTTGTGATTGTAAATCAAGGACCACCTGTACTAGTTTTAATAAAATAAATGTACCAGAAGCCTATAAATATGGGGAAAACATATGAATTGATAATTCTATCTTTGAAACTTGAAAACTGCTGGAGAAAAATATAGAATTTCTCTGCCTGGCATTACTAGTCTAGATGGTGTGGAGCAGGATATGTGAGGTTGTGATTGCACTTCAGTCGCATATGTATCATACAGTTCAGTGGAAGAGAGCATTAGTGCAAGAGCCTTAATGATTCTGTGGGAATATGTGCAAGCATTGCCTCTTAACATTTATTCTGCTAAGATATGTTGGATCATCTCAGTGGTGGCATTCAATTTTTTTTAATACCAGTTCTGTGGGTGTGGCTTGGTGGGCTTGGCAGGGGAAGGATACTGTAAAATCTCCAGTCAGAGGTGGGATTTGCTGGTTCTCTGGATACTCAAAATTTCTGCTACTGGTTCTCCAGAACTGGTCAAAACCTGCTGAATACCACCTCTAGATCATCTATTGTCAAACATTGCTTATAGTGACTATTGGTTCCCACATCAGGTACATTTCCAAATGAAGTTGCTATAAAATAATGGCCAATTACATAGTGAAATAAATTAGAACAAATTATAACCTATGGATAAAAGGAAGACAAACAAGTAACAGACATAGAAAGCGCATAAATATTCCTTAATTTTCTACTAAACTAGATCCATTATCCTTAATTAGAACAGCTATGAAACATGGCAGTAGAGGTTATAACCTCTGATAATTCTATCATATCCCAAAGATTCCAGGGAAGAAAAAAACTGTTTTATATTATTTAACCAGTTCTTATTCTTCTATCAGTCTCCAAGTTCCAAACAGGAAGATAGGGAGCCCCTGAATCTGTGTGTCAGAACTGCCACCTCGCGCCGGTACCAGTCTGTCATGAACAGTGGGAAGTGGATGAGAGGGAGGGGAAGTGCTTAGGAATGGGAAATGAAAGTTAGAAAAATGAAGGCACCTCTCCAAATCAGCGTTTCAAGGTCACTTCATGATGAGAAGAATGCAGCTGTGAGCCAGCCTACAATCAGAGTGGCCATTTCAAAAACATTTCCTTGGAGATTGATTGGATGATGGGGGAGCAGCAATGAGAAGTACCTAAGTAGAAAATTTTCCCTCTGGGATTTTGGCACGTGAATTTCAGTTCTGGTTTTGCTTTACTTGACTTCTAATAAAACTAGATCTTTTGCAACAAATGGAGCTAAGGATCATTTTTACTTAGAAGTGCAAGCTGAGGCAGTGTATATAGTAAACAAATATATAGTATACACTGTATATAGTAAACAAATAAATTTACAGTAAGTTCCCAACGTCAAAGAGAAAAACGACTATTTTTTAACCTCTCCATCTATAACATGAATGACTTAGCAACAATTATTTTAAGTAACTAACAAAATATATGCAGTTTATTTTACATTTGTCTTGTCCAATGAAGAGCAAGGCTCATAGCTGCTGAGTCTTGCTCTTCATATTACCATTCTCCATCTACCATCTACACCAACACAAATTGTTGCCACCAGCTGCTCTTCTAAGAAGCATAAGTCTACCTAAAATTGTGGGAGCATATGCTCATTTGGGGGACAGTGAGATTTCACAACACTGATGCAACTCAATTCTCAGTGCCAAAAGTACTGAAAAATTGATTTGTTGCCAAAGCAGTTTGAAAGGAAGTGCAGTAGAACCTCTGGTCACGAACGCTTCTGACCATGATCAAATTGGGTGATGACCAAAAATTTCAGAAAACTTTTGCATCTAGTTGCGAACAAATATTCGGGTGGTGATCAAACACAGCCACAGCGATTTGCTCTTCCATGCCAATTTCCCCTTCCACGATATATTTTTTTTTTACATGCATGTGCATTCAGTCTCACTTCCGGTCACAACCAAATTGGGTTGCAACCAAAGTCATAGAATGGATTACATTCATGACCAGAGGTTCTACTGTGTAAGGAAAGAGAATTTAATTGTCCTGGAAGAGCTGCCCTTTTCCTTCCTTTCTACTCTTATTCCTTAAAAAATCCAGTACCAAATTCCAGGAGGCAGTGTTCCTGTGTTAGATGAACCATTGTACTAATTTATTTTGATATGTTTTTGGCAAACTCCAAGCAAGAAAGGAACGCTAAGGTCCAAAGGCGTTGTTTAATGCTACTCTTGCTCCATATGTGATGTTAATGGACTGGGGCCATGCCATACAAGCAGAACTTTACTTAAGATAACTCTGAACTTGTTCTTAGGAATATTGAAAAGCCAGATTTTTATCCTGGGTTGCTCCAGGGAGCTAATGGAGACCGCATAAAAAGAAAGATCAATTTAAAACTTACATCAAAACTTTATTGTTGTGGACCAAGGCTTTATTGTTGTGGTCCAAGGTACTACATATAAAGTTGAGATTAAACTGCAACAGGGCAAGAATAGTGCAGAATGCACTAGAGGCATAAGCACTATGTGTAAACCCTGTAAAACTATGCAAAACAGAACACCTACATAACCAACTAAAAACAAGTTAAGAACATGAAATCTTGAGGCATAAATTAGCTGAATTTAGGTATCAATCTAGGGTTTACTAATAAAATGTATTTTGGCTTTTGGAACCAGATTTCTTTATTGGTTAGCGTAGATCAAATTCCATCTTTCAAATAGAATTTCAGAAACTCTCTAAAACTGAATATTAAAAGTAAAATAAAGTCTCTAGTATAACTGTATGCCAATCAAGCAGAATAGATTTCTGTCAACTAATATATAACTGACTGGCTAACAGATATTCAAAACTAATGTTAACTTCCACTTGCTAAGGCTTGATCAAATGGTTGTTATGCCTCTATATTTAATGTGTTAAATATAGGCTGACATGGGGCAGGGGTAGGGAAGAGAACAGAAACAAAAGAAAACATTCCTCCAGTTTGGATTTTTCTTCTTCTGAGACTAGCTGTAGGCTGGGTTTAATCAAACATGGTTAACTTAAAACTTTAGAGGGAGGGAAAGGGGAAAAGGAGAAAATTTGCATGCAATGGAGAAAGAACAGCTTTGGAACAGACATGACTTGGAGACTCTTTGAAAGATAAATTTCAAGCAGAATTTGTTGCTTCTACTGGGAGCAACAAGACTGTGGTAAGTTTAGAGAAACTATTAGAGACAGCTGGTTCAAGGATGTTTGGTGCTTCTACCCCTCCTGGAATTTAAAGGCATTCTCATCTTCTGAAGAAGCATCCATCTTTTTCAGAATGCCAGTGCTGAATAGGTTTTCAGTGTTAAATATAGTCAAATTTATAAAATATCATTAATTCTGTGTATGACTGTATGCCTGAGTCAACAGAGTACTGCACCATAACAGATTATGTGAGAAAAATAATAACACCCCAACAATTACATAAAATTGAGTGTATATAAGTAGCAAGAATGGACATTATATTTACATTATTTCTATATGTTACTTGTTAAGATTCAATATATTTCTACATGGTCATTTGTGCAGATGTGGGCTTCTATAAAAAATTCAAAACTTAAAAAAAAATCAAAAATTGCTTATTTTACTTATGACAACCCTCAAATAGAGTAGAATATTCCACAACAAATGAATCATTTTTCTATAAAACCTATTCACATGTCAACTTTTATTCTCCCAGCTATGCATTTTGTAGCTAAAATAAAGAACAAAACCCAGTATAGATTCTTAAAGCACTTTTTAATTCAGATCACAAAGCTCTTCAAAGTAACATTTTGGAGCCCATTTAAAGCAAGCTTTGGTTACAGCCATTGTTACAGGCAAACATTTCTAAGTCACAGCTAAAACTAATTGTTGTGACAAATTCCGGCTTCCAGTACATCTGGAAGCGTGTAGCATCCTGCAAGCATACATTGTGTTTAGGTTTTACTCAATATAGAATTCAATTGACCCCTTGTCATTGGGAGTGTCCTTTATCACAGCATCAGAAAGTGAGCAGAATAACAATACTGGCTATTAGAATGCACACCAGGTTGATTGCACTGATGTAGTAGTTCAAATTTTTGCTCCGACAGAGTTATTTTACAAGCTGGGCATTCCTGATAACAAGAATCAAGTAAGGCACCCAATTCTTTGATGTAGACAATGTAAGCAACGACATGGAAGATAATCTGTTGAGATTAAAAGCACCATAGGCAAAATCAAAGAGAATTTCATCTTTTTATTTTATGTTTAAAATCAGTTGTTCCATATACTAATGTTACTATTATAGCAAGCAAATTGTTTGTTAACAAGCTAATCACTTTCCTCGATGAATAAATTTCTCTGGCTATATATTCCTATGCTATTTATTATATATTCCACTTTGTATCCCATTATAATATTTGCATTTGCATTCAATACAACAAATGGTTTTCTATTTTGCAGGTGTGGAAATGAAGATAGTTAGGTCCTTCTATTATTTTTATATTTAAACAATAGCTGTTAGAAATTCTGCACAGGAATTTCTACAAGAATAAAGACTGCTAAATGCTCCAAGCCATCCAAAGATTGTGAGGGATTTAGCTGTCCAAGTTGTATAATTTGTGATATCCAAATAATTTTTGGAACTTGTAACTGCAGTTGCTTCCCCTATTCCATGATGTTTTAAACTGGCTTGGAATTATACCTTGAATTCTTATGTGTAGAAATAAGTCCTACTAAACCAAAATATAGTTTTCATTGTATTTTCAGCTCAGGATTCCAGAACAGTAGGATATATTTTTTAAGACAATATGTTAGGTTTCTAGGGTTTATTTAAGAATAAACCCTAAGGTGCTGCCTGCTGGATGCTATTCACAAAATTAGGAAATGTTTGACTTGGTTTTTAGTTCTGAGAAGGGAACATAGATACAAACAGTCACTTTCTGTAAGCCACACTGATTTTTCAATGAAAGGTCTGCTTTGCAGTTCGATCTGCCTTGAAGGATAGAAAAGTCGTCTTAGTGGATGCAGGATTGAAGGAAAAATTCATTTGGTGTGACATATTTTTGAATTTACCCAATTTGTGCTTTATATGCTGGAATGAGTTTGTGTATTTAAATTCTTGAAAAAATATTAGGCATGATTCGCAAGACAAATGTGAATATTCAGAAAAGGTATACAAAGAAATGCACAGGGGAAATTGATGCAAGAAATGAAGTGTTTCTTGGAAAATTGGCAATAAGGAAGACTGGTTACAAAAGTGTAAATATAAAAGAAATGTTTATTCCAAAATATTGATCAATTTTCAGAGACAATCTAATCTGATATAGATCAGATTTGAGGTAGGACTGGAGATAAACACCTGCAAGTAGTCTTTCATAGACAGCAACAACATATTTAGGTCTCACACATAACACTGTGGAAAGCTATGAAAAAATTACCTGGATTATTCATAAAAATGAACAATCTTTCTTTTTGTGTACAAACAAATCCATAAAGCAATTTTATCTCACTTGGTAACTCTATTACAATATCCCAGAAATAATAGATAAGTGATGAAATACCATTTGCTTCCTTGTTTTATGCGGTGCTCATGCTGGATTGTGTATTCCATAATGGAATATATGTGAGTTTGCAAAATTAGAGAATAGGGCCCAGGTGTCAAACTTGCCATGTCACATTGCCGTCACGTGAAGTTTTGCAACGTTTTTCCCTTCGCAGAGCTGAGGTGGCATTGGACTGCACATGACACAATTGGTCCACGGTTAGAGTTGACACCCCTGGACTAGGGTTTGAGTCATGCCTTACAGGTGATACAGAGTGAGATTCATTTCAAGCTATTCAACTTAGCCCTAAACATATTTCTTTCTATCCCCTGACAAGTTTTGATGTACAAGGCTAGTGATTAAATGGGAAACTTTTGGTATGTGTGAAATATTCCTGCTAGTCATATCTTTAAGTAATATACCCAAGTGGATTGTGAAATTTCCTGTGAAGTGTATCATAGGTTAATTTATATCAATACCATTGGATTTATAGAGTGGATAAGATGTCATCTTATATGGATAAGATGTTAAGAAAAAAAATGCTGTCTTTAGCTCTAGATTCATTCATTCATTCATTCATTCCTTCATTCATTCATTCATTCATTCCTTCATTCATTCATTCTTCATTGCCTCCTTAAGCCATAGTAATCTACAAACCACTATTAGCACTCTCCTGTTTTCAGATATTCTGTGTTGTTACATGTTTATGTGAATCATTAAATGACTATGAGTATTCTTCTTTATACTGCTACTCTATTGCAAGGGAGTAGCACAAAAGATCCTGCTGAGAATTGTAGGCATTATTTTACAATGCAGAATTATCTATTGTAGCATATACAGAGCATGTAGCTTGCTCCATCTCTGATGGCAGAAAGCACAACCTTTCATTGGCTGTGTTAAATTTGCCACCCTTATATATCAGTTTAGCCCAGTTTAGTTACTCTATGCATCTGATAACATGAATTGCAGATCCAAAAACTTTTAATAACATTTATTAGTCAATAAAGGAGCCACCAGACTTCCTGATTTTTGTCTCCATAGATCAACAAGACTTTTTTCCTGTAATCATTTATACCTGCTCACTAGTTTAAGGAGAGCCTCTTTTTCTGGTGATAATTTGTAGCTCCTATAATAGATGTTGCCAACAGTTTTAGTATCCACTACAGCATTAGTTGTTGACAAATTCTTTAAAAAGAGATTTACTATTATTGCCCGCTGATTTCCCTTCTGGTTCTTTTGTGATGGGAAATTATTTGGCACATCATAGCATAGATCACATGGAAACATGCTTTAGGGACATAAACAGGAAATAGGTCTCCAAGGAAAGAGTAGATGTCCACGAGTTAGAGATCAAGGCAATTCAAGATTTCTAACTAAATGTACCAATTTATCAGCTCTGCCAAAAATTTAATAGTTAGTAGGCTTAGATTAGAAATATGAAAAACCTCTCAGTAGGAGGCATGGAAACTATTTTTAAATTGCATAAATGTTTCTGTGTAAGTCACTAGGAATTGAGCTTAACTTGCTTATTATTATTACTTTTTTTGATGGATCTGAAAAAATGCTCAGATTTAGGCTTGCAGCCTGTTCCCATTTGTTATATTTTATTCAAAATTACAGTCTGCACAACAGATCCACAGTAATCCCACTGTATCTTTTTGGAAGCAAACAATAAATCAAATCACTTTCAGCAATCTATCAATCAGAATGACCTTGAAATGACTTATATTCAGACAGCTCATCATAGCTTCCTGGGGAGCAATTTCTCAGCAAGATAAAATTAGCTTCATGTGGATGAAAAACAAACAAACCAACAACTTTTTGTTATTGTAGAATTATTACTTGAGTCAAAATCGACTGCAATGGATTAATTTGAAAAGCAGCATTAATGTAAGAAATACGATGGCTGACATAGCTTCACATTAAAAACACTTTTTAAAGAATGTTTACATGAACCTTTAGACAATGCACATTAACTCTGTATCATGTAATTTCAAGTCAAGAGTGTGCTAGACTAAACAAGTTTAGAATTCCTGAAAAAAGCATTAGATAGATTCATGAAGAACAAGGTTCTTGGTGACTGCTTGCTATGTCTATAATATGCCAGAATCATAAGCAAAATATATAAGTTGTGATGAATCATAAGCAAAATATATAAGCTATGATGAAACAAGAGTAAGATATTTTCATACGGTACTTCATGTCAGGTGTAAGCAACCAGCTAACCATTTTGTGTGCTGCCTATAATACAGGGATCTCTCAAGACTGCTTGCCTACCCTTAGGAAGAGATAAATAAGGTTCTATAAAGCTTGGGGGAGGTGTGTCAGTCCCAGATCTCTTGAGGCTGTGCAATGATTCAAGATTAATTTATAGCTTGACTCCTCCTGCCCGACGGAGCATTCCTCATCATTTAGCAATTTCCATGATCATTCAGTCGCTATGCATGTCTTATGGATCACACCAAACAACTGCATTAAATCTCCTGATTCCCTTAGGACCTTTTGGCAACGAAGATTGTTTAATAATATACAAATAATGGAAATCCCAAGAAAACAAAGCATCTCATTCCAATCTGAATTAAGGCTTAATTATGGGCTTGAATCTGTTCTGATCACATTGAGGGCAAGGAAGAGGGACAGAATATTTGTTAGATTTTACTATTGAAATTAGACCAAAGAGCAAACTCAATCAGATACACACCCATCTAAATACACATTCAGTCACATTGGTTCAATTCATTAAATAACTTTATTGAGTTTGTCTAGTCAATTCAAAGACATGAAGTGAAGAAGTCTTTTTCAAAGCAATTCAAATTAGAACAATTGTGCAGCTCTTTTAATAGGTCACTAATTTTCATTTAACATAAATATATATAAAGGGAGTTACCTAGAAGAAAATACATATTAGGATAGTTACAAAAATTCCACAGAAAAGTTGCTGGAATTGCAGAAAATTGACATAAAATCTGGAAGATAACAAATTTGGGAGTGAGGAAGCATTAAAAAAAATTATACAAAATGGTTAATTTTGAATATGTATAAAAACCTTTCCCAGTGTTTTCCTCCCAATCTATTAATAGTATCAATTCTAGAATTTTCAAGCCAGACATGACCTTGAGTGATATGAACCTGGGAAGATCACAGTCAGAGCTTCCTGAGTGGCCCTCAAATGTATCAAAAGTTAGTCAGATTATCTCCATGATTTTCCAAAAGTTCAATATTATTATTTTTGTCTTCAACAATATTTCACTTCTCCAGAGAAGGATTCAATGACATGCTTATTTAACTTGGACATAGCTCTGCTAAGATTATGGAATCTCTGTAGCATGTTTAAATAATTTTATGATATGAGATAGTGCTTCTAGTTGGAGAGAATATTGTTGTTCTTTTTAAGGAAAAGCAATTGAGAAAGTATAAAAACTATCTGTGCCAAATTGCTTCCAAGAAATGCTTATGTTTATATATTAGTGGATGATATCAAAGGGAGTATTGTAATGTACATAATGATAGCCTTTTCATATCATTTTTGTTTTCAGTATAGTATATATTTATTATTCATATCAATCTGTCTTTTAAATCATCCTTCTTAGACTTCCAAGATTAAATTTTCTTCATTATCATTATAGAACTAGATGAATAATTGGCACATCTGTTCATGAAGTGGTTTATTATCTGTTTTGATGAGATCTGAGATGAAAAGTAGGGATATCTTAAATACAGAGAAGACAAAGGCACACAGTTTTAATCACAAATTCACAAGTGATTGTGCTAACTTGTGATTTTTCATAGCACAGCATGGAATAATTATTAACCAATAATTTGAGCTCAACTGCATAAAAGAAAACCGTGCTGCAATCAACGGGCAACTGATGAAACAGAATAAATAAAACAGAATAAATCACATTTATTATGTCATCAAGTGACAGGTTCTGCAGAATTAAGGTTTAAAGGTGAAGAAAATACATCTCCCTGTTTTTGAAGGATATCATGACATAACTTGAATTACAGGACAATCCTACATGTGTCTAAATAAACGGCACTTCATTGAATGTATCTAGGATTACAGCTTTTATTCATTCATTTATTGACTCCCTCCATGTAATAAAAAATAATCTAACTCTTTACCCTAACCAGATTGAATTAATAAAATACACCATTTAGACAGAGCTTTCCACTTCATCATCAGATGGATCTGGAAGAAATTAATAAAGCTCTTTGCTCGAATTACAGCTTTCTCCTTAAATAGGGATGATAATACAAAGCAAGATTAGCTACGTCAAGCCCACTAACCAGCCTTTTGCAAATCAAGGACTCTAATATGATTCGCAGTTTGTATGTTGGGATATTGCACATGTGGGAGAGCCTCATGGTTGCCATAGAGACTGTGACATTCTCAAGCAAAATCTGATGAGTATTCTTATCTGAGATGCTCAGCCGTGCTTTGCTAAATGATCAGGAAGTCTTGTTATAGAATAGGAGTAGCACAACAACTGAATGTCCTAAATACTATGGCAGTGACAGCTACAGAGAAGATTTGCTAAACTAGGTTGACAGCAGTCACAACATAATAAAATGGCCATGCTACCATTTCTACATCAAGTGATACCAAGGCAAATGAGAATGTTGCAAACAGTGCCATCACCTGTTATTTTCTTACTGTTTAACATGTGTGCTCCTGGATAGTGTGCTCATCCTTGGAACATCAAACTTCAAAAATGAATAATTATGTATTGTCTGGATAATCGATAGCTGGTAGATAATTTTAGTTAATTAAATTGGCACAAAAAAATCCATGTTTATATTTCCCATAAAAACCTCTTGACTTTCTATTTTCCAATAAGTTTCTGCTAATAATGATTTAGTACAACATCTTCTGAAAGAAATTAACTTTAAGCCACATTTGTCTCATACTACAAGCAATGGCACAAAACATGCCATTGTACCAGAAAGTCTGGCTGTCAATCAGGATAAAGGTCAAATGTGTACCATTCAAGTGCCCTACCTGGCAAGGTAATTAAATGGGCTTTAGAAAAGTGCAAAAGTGCAATATATAAAGAGGAGGAGGAGGAGGAAGAGGGAGGAAGATAACTTGTAATGTCTATATCATATATTTATATCTATATCTCTCCTATATCTATATCTATCTATACCTCCCTATATCTATATCTCTATATCTCTCCTTTTCGTATCTCCTTACCTTCAACATTGAAAACTAGGTTTAAAACTAGGGCATAAAATCCAATAGAAGATTACCTGACAAGGTAATTAAATGGGCTTTAGAAAAGTGCAAAAGTGCAATATATATAGAGGAGGAGGAGGAGGAGGAAAGAGGAAGATAACTTGTAACGTCTATATCATATATCTATATCTCCCTATATTTATATCTCTTCTTTTTGTATCTCCTTGCCTTCAACATTGAAAACTAGGTTTAAAACCAGGGTATAAAATCCAATAGAAGATATAAAATCATATGCAATCTTATGCATTAAATCCTATGGAGTTTTGGTCTTTGATACTAATTGTGCTGATAATTTTATATTTATATTATATTATTTATATTATAATTTTCCACCCATAAAAGCCTAAAATCATAGATATAATGGAAAGAATGCCTATTTCTGATTCCCAACATTTGAGAGCTTTATAAGAAAAAATCTCTTCTGCTACACCACTTCCTGAAATGTTCATACAACACGCAATGTTCTAAGATCACCTTGGCATTCCAGGAAGTATTTGTGAAAAATAAGGTTTTTGTAAAAGAGTGTATCATTTTTAATATGTATAAAAAAAAAAAAGAATATTGAAGACCTCTTGGCCTACTTGTAAAAATCATTAATGAATGCAACCCTTTTGGTTCTGTGACAGCTTTTCCTTAACCAAAATACTATTATTTACACTTCATGATGGTAGAGTTCCATCTACATTCAAATTGAGATTTGAGATTTATTTTTTACTTCTAACATAGAGATTGTTTGAAAACAGTTGATTCAAAATGTGCCCAAGCCCCTTAGCTTTACCCATTTCCCTTGTTTTAATGTTGGGAGTTTAATTTGATCTCCTCATCCTTTCAGCTTATATTTTTACTAGGCAATTGGAGCATCTGTTCTAGGATGGTGAAAGGAGACATGTCTCCCTGCCCAAATTTTGCATGCTACAGATTTTCCAAGATGGATGGCTTTTGAAATACTTTGTGGGCAACCCTAAAAATGCCCAAGTCTGGAAGGAGCCCTAAGCTGATGTAGGCTGATGCCATTTAAATGACTTCATTCAGGTGATTTGAGTGGTCTCTTCACTTTGGAAAAGCAAACTGCATCAATCTCACAATCTGAACTGCATCACTGCAGCAAAATGACTTTGATTCTCACTGAGCTAATTTACACATTTTGAACCAATTGTACAGGATACTTTCATGAGTAAAAATATAAATATTTCCTTGAAGTAGCACCATAAAGTGGTGCTATTTAACATCTAATCAGAAGATATTCAAAACCATCACCCTTGCCAACAATTCAATTGCATGTACAAAATCTTTACAGAGGTTAAAGTAAAAAAAGTCAGCCTTCTGATTTAATTGCAGCTGAATTTGCAAAAACCATGAATTTCACAGCTAAGAACCAGGAATGAAAAAAAAGTATAGCCAGCAACTAAGATTAAAAAAAAAAACACCTCAGATGATAAAGCTGCTCTTCTTGAAATCATGACTGTCAATGTTGATTACATGGATAGAGGCAGTTTCTAGGATACAGAGACACTCAGTTATGCAAAGTGAGTCCTATTTGTAGTATGCATATTCTTAGCCATTCAATCTTCACAAATATATCTCCATATTGTATATTTTCCTCTTCTGTAGTTGTAGAATAAAGATAAAGATGAAAATTGATTATGAAGTTAGAAAGTCCATACAGAGAGTGGTAAGGACAGGCGAGAAGATTATAGGAAGCTTGTCTTTCTGTTTTTCAGGATACTCCAGACTCGAAATTCTAGACCTAGAAAACATAACACTATGCCATCTTCAGTCCAATCTAAGTATAGTATATAAAATCATACATTGCAATGTCCTACCGGTCAATGAATACTTCAGCTTCAACCATAACAATAAAGAGCAAACAATAGATACAAACTCAAGGTTAACTGCAACTTGATTGCAGGAAATATGACTTCGGCAACAGAGTGGTCAATATCTGGAATAATCTACCTGACTCTGTGGTTTCTTCCCCAAACCCCAAAAACTTTAACCTTAGATTGTCTACTATTGACCTCACCCCTTTCCTAAGGGGTGTGTAGGGGGCGTGCATAAGCGCACCAAAGTGCCCGCTGTCCCTGTCCTATTGTTTCTTTTATTGTTCTTATATTGTTCATTTCTTGTATTCATAACTATGTTTATGCTTATACCTATTATCTTGTAAGCGATAAACAAATAAACAAACAAATAAATAAATGCTATGTGCTTAGAGCTCAAAGCATTGTTAGTGACCTACACTTTAGGATCTCTCTCTTTTGCTCCCCTCTAGGATGAGGTTTGATGTATTTCTAACAGGACTACTTGATTCTGTAACAGCTTTATTCCCTATGCCATCCATCTGGTAAACTCATAAGGTTTGTAAAGAATTTTTTATTTATTTATTTTGTCATGCTTATGTAATGTATATTGAAAGTGGTGACCCTTTGAGAGCTGTATGCAACAAAATTTCTTTTTAATGTATGCCAGTTAGTGTACATTCAAAGTGACAATAAAGTTATTTCTAAGTCTAATAGTTTCAAATTGTTTCTGTAAATATAACAGGAAAAAAAAATCACATCTGTGAATAAAAACATAGAAAATGTACCATGATAAAAGACTGGAAAATTCAAGTTTCAGGTTTGATCTATTATTGCCAAGCAATATTATTATTGGGGTTTTCAATTTATTGCTCCCTTTTAAATTACAGACCTCATCTATTTTCTATAAACACGTCTGTAAATCTTCAATCCTTTTGTTGATCAATAAAAGTCCAGTAAAAAGTAACAAAAATATCTAACAACATAAGTATATAATCTCCCTTTACATTTAGTTTAAATCCCTGTCATCTCTACGCAATTAAACATTACAAAATAATATTGACAAAAATCACCATCAATCAACTGCAAAAGGCAGTTTTACTTGGAACTGCTTACATCCTGAGACAATACCTTTAATATCATCAAACAACAACATCTGCTTATCAGATGGATTCAATGAGTGGATAAAAATGCCAAATCCAGTATAAACATCTGGCTGAATGGTGCAACCATTCATAATAGTAATAACAACATTGAAAACTATTAAATGCTACCATAAATAAAAAAAAAATCCCTTATTTTGAAATCCAAAAATGACACTATAAATATTTCAAAAAATATTACTATCCATTGAACATTTTCAAAACAGAAATTATCCAATCCAGGCAACCATTAAACATTACCAAAAATAGCACCTCATTATTTAATCACAGTCAAATAAACTAGTTTTGTAGGGTGTTTTTTCTTCTGCCTCCTAGCCATCTATAAATCCTATAGATAAAAATCTAACTCCCATTTTTTAAAAATCTCTTTGCCTCTTCTCTTGAAGTTCTTATCATCTTTTTCCAAGCTTATTTGTTCTGTCCATGAAATAGCTCCAATAAATTTAAACTATTTTAATTTTAAAGGGTAGCCCAAAATGCTCTTTGGGCACATTATTTGTATACTTTATTAGGCTTTAAATGATCATCCAATTCCACTTGTTGATCCACTATTTCCATCTGTGTCTTTTTAAAATCCATTTTAGAGTCCATTTTGGTTATCTTCAGAGAAGTTGCCCATCTTCAATAACATTTATTTCCAGTAAAGAGTTAAAAAGCTTTCTTTTAAATAGATTGAAGGGAAGCTCACTCAATCATTTGCAGACTTATAATTCTGAAGCTTTTTCAATCTTAAAGAGGCAGAAAAATGTAAATTCCGAACTTGCTAAAAATATTTATTTTATTTTATTTTGATTTGCCAATTGCTTATGATATAATAGGTATAAGTATAAACATAGTTATGAATATATGAAATGGATACATATGAAAAAAATAAAAAGAAACAATAGGAGAGGAACGGTGGGCACGTTGGTGCGCTTATGCATGCCCCCTACAGACCTCTTAGGAAAGGGGTGAGGTCAATAGTAGACAGTCTAAGGTTAAAGTTTTTGGGGTTTGGAGAAGAAACCTTTTGGGATTTGGGGAAGAAATCTTTTGGGGTTTGGGGAAGAAAATATAGGTTTGGTTAAGCCTTGAATCCATGCAGTCATTTATAGCTCAGACCACAATGAATCCATGACTCTTAGCTGAACACAAGCAGCTGCAAAAATGACAGTGTATGCTGCTTGCTTACAAAAATCATCTGTCTGAAGTAAATATGGGCCTTTTCCAGAACTCCCTTTCTTCCAAAGAGAATTTCAGCAATCTGAATCTCACATGCAGGTGGCTTTTTGACTGAAATGTCACTGAAATCCATGCAGAGTACAGAAAATGTGAGCAATAACTTGTCACGCTTCACTGGAAGTCTGAATGAAAATAATTTTCTTAATCCATTTTAATCTGGCTTCAAGTCTGGTTTTTCTACAGAAATGCCCTTGGTGTTACTGTGCGATGGCATTTCCTAAAACAGAAAGAAACATGGGAATACAACCTTCTTTATTTTTATTCTTTCACTTTTGACACATACGTTATATTCTAGATAAACTCTGTGGGCTGGAAAGTTAGAGGTACAGAATTATATTGTAGTGATTCTGCTTTTTCTAAATGGTTGGTTTCAGAATATAATGCTGGGGAACTGTTTTCGGGGCCTGAGCTGAGTAAGGGGGAGGAACAACTGGGGCCTATCCCAGATGCGCATATGCGAAGTGTGGATAGGAGAGCAACGTAGCGTTGAGGGTCAGCTATCCAGGAAAAGGAGATGTTAATAATGTTCATGCTCCAAAAGAGTTCCCTCCAGTGGATTACTCACCAGGATTTCCTTGCCACTATCCCGGTTGGTCAGGACTGTTTGTGTTGGGATTGAAGTGCTAATTGAGGCTCCCTGTGGGGAACTCAGAGACTGCTATGGTTTGTGAATCACATAAGGATGTGTGACCTGGAGCTTTGTCAATGAATGCCGTGTATTCCTGCTTTTCTAAATAAAAAGGGGTTTCTCCTCACGAGTAGTTTGTTGACCGGGCTCATAAAGGCTGGGTCAGAACAATTCAGGTGGAAATAGGGAGATCGCATCTGTGTCATGTCAGACCGCCTTTTATCTTTTTTTCATCACTACACTTTGTAATGGATACTTTCATAAGTGACTCTCAGTTCTGCTCTTCCTTTTCATGAAACTACAGATTTGTTAATTTTGAATCAGTGCCACTACTGGGCTAATTTTAAATAAAGTAGTCTAATAGGCGGGGGAAAGGGATGCTTGTCACTCATTTTCTTCCCTAGTGCTGCACAATATGCTTCTTTCCACACTGGTCTGATGCTCCTATAAACCCTGAAATGCTGAAAAGAGGCAACCATTAAATAAAAAAGCAATTCATTTATGTATTTAATGTCTATACTGCCCATCTTATTTAAGTAGTTTTGCTGACTTGAGTATTGCTACCCCTCAACTTCTGACATCCACAACTAGGAACAACTAGTATTGATTCATTGTAAGCCTCAGATTCCTGGTCCTATGAATGTTCTTGGCTGTAAATAAACCAGGCCTTGCACAGAATTAATGCACCTCTGTCTAGCTGTGCTTTAGGAACCCTCCAAATTTGGGGTTTTCCTTCCTGCTAGTATTTCAAATTCTATTTGTCACTGCATATTCTCAAAAATGCAATAAAGACAAATATAAAAATGCAAAGAAACTATTCCACACGAAGAAAGTAAGCCTCTTAAATTGCTGGGCAAATTTACTAAACAAATACACCAAAATATTGGAGAAAAAAAGGTTGTCCTGGAAATCCCCCCCACTACCCAGAATTGGAACTTACCTGTATCTATTCCTTCTAAGTTCACTCAAATGTTTGATAGTGGTATTTTTTGTCTTGGTCTGAAATAAAGCAAATGATCTCTATGATAATGTTTTGTTCTATCTTTTGAGCAAAGCATGAAAAGAGCAATTGAGGCCACCCATTTCATAGGTCGCAGATTAAGTGGAAATGTGTCTGCTTTCACATCACTAAAATCAAGCAAATCCATTATTGACATGGTGTAATGTTAGTAGAATTTTGTTAGTAAAGCTTCAGAACATTTTAATAAAAAATTGAGAGGCCTAAAGGCAACTTTGCCAAGTAGTATAAAACAATATTAATTTTTCTGCAAATACATATATCTTTTGGCCTGAGAGAAAATATGAAGGCACAGCTTTAATCACGCTAAATCTCATTTCAAAAATCAATCCCAAATCAAGGAATCTGATTTATGATTTCTTCAAAACAAACATAAGAAAGTAGCAGATTATTTATTCCTTTGAAAGTTTGGTTTATTTTCCAACAATGCAAAATGGCAGTGGTTGCACACATATGTGGAGATAGTTGGCACCAGTTTTTAAAGTAGTCATACAATTCTAGGGGGGGGGGGGGGATTGCTTTTTAATAACTTGAAAAGAAAATGCGCTTGAATGGATTTTTTGTTTGTGTGTTGGTTTCTTTTCAAATTCCAAGAATTATTTTGATTATAAGTATGATAGATTATGCATAATAGCTTTTACATTAAATCAGTGTTTATCACACTTGGCAAGTTCAAGATGCATGGAATTCTACTCCCGGAATTTTCGAGCCAGCATGCTTCAATTTTGAGAGTTAAACTACATATATCTTAAAGTTGCAAATTTGAAAAAAAATGCTGCATTAACTAATTCATTTACATTTTCTTACTTCCATTCTTTTATTACAAGGAGGTGCTTTGGATGTCCTCCCAATGTTCAAAGCCCTTCTTTTAAGAATGTGTACAGCCCTTCCATCCAGAGGCCCCTATTTACCAGAGGAACAACTATTATGATTAAATTGATATGCCCAAATAATTCACAAAGAACATTTATTTATTTATTTTTTAAAATTGTATGGTTCCGCAACTTGAATAGTAACTCTGGGTGACTTGCAGAAATTAAACCCCAATAAAAACCCAATAATTCCCACTCTCCTGGCAACAACCATCAAACCAACTCTTGGTGGGCTCCATATCACCCTGGGGTTCCCAGGCCACTGGCAAAACATGTCTTCTGGGCCTTTCAAAAAAGTGTCAAGGTAAACACCAATCTTATTTACAGAAGGATGAGGGAGGGAGTCACCTCTGAGAAGGCCCTCCTTGTTGGTGGCACTAGATGAATCTCTTTAAGAGAAGGACACATCCTCTGTCCCCATTTTGGTGGGTCGGGTACCTGGGAAAAGATGGCCATTCAACAGGGGAGTTACAGTGCAATGGAGAGGGTTATATGATTATTTTATAATTTCAGCTTACCCTTTTCATTCCCTATTTGTAAAATAAAAGAACAAATGCAAAAAGGAGAGAAATCTAATGATTAATATTGGTATTTTCATTTCTTTTTCCAATCAACATGCACCTCTCTTAAATAAAATCTAAATGTATGGCAGTTTCATTTATTTTTCTGTTTTTGGGTTTTGCTGATGGGGACAATTACTTTCTGTTATTTTTCTCAACGGTTAAGCTGATTGACCAGTGGGAAAAAATAAAGGAATCTCAGCAGCTGCATACAAGGTCCACTGTCCCATATTGATCACCCATCTGTTGAGCTATATATAGATTCTTGATCAAAGAGTAAGAAAGCAACAGCTGCTGGTGAATAGCTTTGAATTTATGGGGGAAAGAAAAAGTTCATATACAAGAAAACATTCCAGTGCAAGCTGCCAGCCACTTGTCTAATTTGGATGTGTATATTTTAAAAAGGCAGATTTAAATATGGCTCCTATTAGCATTGTTATGATTGCCATGGCTAAATTTTCATGTTCTGAATGTTTGTATTCTTCGAATAAAAGAAAGATTCTAGATATTATGAATGATTTTTGCTGAAATACTATCCAAGGAGTTAAACCCCTCTGAAAGATAGAAGGTGACATTCAGCCATACAATTAGTTTATCTAGTTCATCTCTCTCCCTTTTCCTTCCTCCCTTCCTCCCTCCCTCCCTTCCTTCCTTCTTGCCTTCCTGACTTCCAGCTTTCCTTCTTTCTTGCCAGCCTGCCCACTTGCCTGCCTTCCCACAAGGATGTTCTCTGTTACTGAGCCAAACTCATTGTGATGTATTCATTTTGAAATGCATACTTAACTGAAGATGCCATAATGCAAGTAATAATGCAATAAGAAATGCACTGACATGGTAAAAACATAATCAACAAGAGAATTCAAGATGCTATTTATGTCAATTGATCTAAATCTAGCATGGGAGCTCCCAGTTTCTCTCAGAAACCAACACTCATTCTTTTTGCCATGCTGGTTTTGCAATATCCATTACAATTCATCCTGAATTGAACCGCACCAGAAAATCCAATGAGAAGAACAGGAATTGTTTTAAAAGTGAAACGTATATTCATATCTAGTGTGCTCAGAACTGTTTAATATTTAAGTTTCTAAAAAGTTATATTTTATATGTAGTCCTTCATCATTAGCAGGCCTTCCCAGGGGCTACACAATATAGAAAACATGTTTCTGAGGTGAAAAGGGAAATTCATGAATGGAGAAAGTGGTCTATCATTTGAGATCTCCTTATTGTAGCAGCTGAAAATTCTCTTTTATCACTTTTCTGTCAATTGAGAAAAAACAAGATGTTGGATCAAGGGAAGACTTGGTCACATGGCCCAGAAAAGACCCTTTCAATTTCCTTATCTTCCCAGGCAAGGCCTAGAAAATAAATCACATCTCTCTACCAGACATTTATACTACAATTTATATCCTGATTGCATGGATTTTATCTTTCCTTGATTCACTCTTCTCTGGTCCTCTTAGAGTCACTTTTTCTGGAAGATCCAAAGAAATATAAGATCCATTCATCAAAGGCAGGAAACTTCTGAAAAAGAAGGTTAGGGTTAGGTTGTTAATTACCAATATCATTTTAAATTCTTTCCAATAATACATTCATTTGCCATCTAAATTGTATAACCCAGATGAACATTTAGAGAATTAATATTTTCAATTGCTGTAATGATTCTTTGATGGTGTCATTTTTTACAAACTTATCTTGAAGTCTAGCTGTCATACCGATGAAGTTAAATTAAACAGTATTTTATTTGATCCAATGAATTTTAAAGATGTTATCAGTACCCAATAATACTTGCAGATTATATACTTATATGGTTTGGCACATTGCTTCAAATACAATGTGTTTGATCCTTCACCATTTATGCAACTAATGGAAACTTTTGACTGATTGTAACTAGCTTTAGAATTTTCATTTTTATATGCCGAACCATTTTTTCCAATCTTTTTATCTCTAGAAATGTGAAGATTGCAACTACAGAAAAACATCAGGAATATGCTGTATTGGGAGGAAGTTGTGTTAAGAAGAAACATATCTGAACATGGAAATGACATATGACTGTACTACTGTACATATAACTGTATCTCTGTATCATAAATATTTCTGGAAAGATGGAGATTTTATTCTCTTAGATTGACCATTGAAAAAAAAATTCATAAATTATTCTTGGAACATGAATTTCTATCTAATCTATGAGAAGCTCAGGCAATCCCACTTTCAAGTATTGTAAATGCTCAGTCCTTCTTGAATCAATGTCATCTTTTCTTTTTATACACACACATACTTACACGCATATTGTAAAGTAGCTATGGAACTAACAATGGGAATATTTGAAGGACTAAGAATAATTGTATTTCCTTTACATACATACATACATACATACATACATATTTTCTTAAGTTTTCAGAGGTATTTATATGTATGGTATTCAGCTTTGTTTGGATATTTTCCCATGTCATTATAGTTGAGCTTTTAAAGCTGTAGCGACGTTTCAGCAGAATCTCATCTGCCATCATCAGGCTTGTTTATTGGGTTCGTCTGTGTGTCAGGCTTTCGCAGCCATTTCTGTTTTAAATTTGGTGCTAGCCTTGTGCTTTGTTAGAATGGTTTTTTCTTCATCCTGATTGGCTGGGAGTTTTGGTCTGTGTTTATTGGTCTTGGAGTTTGCTGTGTTCTACTTGATTGGTGTTTCTAATATCTAATATCTTCTGTCTCTTTTGTAGCATTTTGTAGCCAGCCAATCAATACAAAAAAACAACAATCAGGGAAGCCATCAAAATAGAGAAACACCTTCATAACATGAATAAACGGGATGATACCTCCCACCTACCAGACATCTGTAAACTAGCCCTTATCAACAAACAAGTCCCAGCCATGAAAACCAACACCGGACCCAAAACAACACATGACGCCACCATTAATCTCCCTCACCAGACTCAAACCCAAACCCATCCCATAGACGAAAGGCAACCACTGTCCAGAAACCAGACCATGGCTTGATAAGTATTAAGCAAAGTTTTCCTTGGTATCAAGGAGTATGCAGCAAATGGAAGTAGTGTGCTAAATTGTAGCAGTAAGTATAGAGTCACACAAGCACAGAAGTTGAAGGATAAAGGATTTTATATACAGGAGTATAAGCACAGTCCAAGATTCAGTCCAATATTCATACACAGTTCATCAGTCAATAGAGTATATAACTAACCATCATAGTCAGCTGGCAAAACAGCAATACAGTATCTTCAATACATCCATGCAGCAATGGAGAGATATAGTTACAGAGTGATGAAGATACTTGCTGAGTAGAAGCAGTCTAGCCAAGTAGCAGCCCAAGTAGAAGCCCACTGCCAAACATTTGCTCTCTGGCTTCATGCTATATAGTACTCCTGCTTCTTATAGCCAATCAGTATCTTGGCTTCATTAAAGTGCTGAGTCATTATGACTTGCAACTATATATGGTAAACCAATATAGTTCAGGTTCTTAAAGAAAACCTAACATGGCTGCATCACCAGCTGCCACACACCCCGACCCCCAAACCAAGCAAACTGACATACACCATAAACCTATAGCCAGACCTCAAACTCAGAGCCAAACCAAAACCTGGAATGTTACATCACAGCCACCCGCTCAGGATGTCACATCATGGAACTCAGGAGGTTATACCACAAAACCTCAGGATGTTGCAACACAGCCAATGACCCAGGAGATTACAGCACAAGACCCAGGAGGTCACAACAATAGAACTCAGAAGGTCATCACACAGCCCATTACCCAAGTCGTTACAACACAGGAGGCTGATAGACACACAGCCAGCACCTCAGCCACACAGGTTTTTACGAAAAAGCCAACCAATCTGCAAACATCAACTCCATCAACCAATCAAGAAATAAAAACACAGCCAAGCAGCCCGCTTACAACAGAGCCAGCACACCACACCTCCCCACCAGTACTTATAGAGAGATGGCAGCTCTGATCACACATTGCTCACACAAGCACGAAGCCGAAAGCACCAGCCTGAAGATGGCGAGTGGGACTTCATCAAAATGTCGCCAAGATACTCTCAATCTTACATGGGAAAAGACCCGAACATGCCAAGATGTGCATGCCTGTACCTGTGAAAATCTACGAAAACATATATGTGTGTATATGTATATGTACATGCACATACACACACACACACATATAAATATGCAGGTCTTGGCCAACAGTACCCATGAAAATCTATGAAAACAAATGTATGTATGTATGTATGTATGTATGTATGTATGTATGGTATTTAGATTCTGCCGAAACATTGCTATAATAAAAGCACAAATATTAAGACATGGGAAAATACCCAAAGAAACCTAAATACCATACATATAAATACCCGCGAAGACATAAGAAAACATATACATACATACATATACAATATATATATATATGTTTTCGGAGATTTTCGCGGGTATTTGTATGTGGATCTTTGGTTCTTCGGGTTTTCTCCCGCATAGAATTGGAAATATCTAGGCAACGTTTCGATGAAGTCTCATTCATCATCTTCAGGCTTGTGTCTTCGGCCACAAGGCCGAAGACACAAGCCTGAAGATGATGAATGAGACTTCATCGAAACGTCACCTAGATATTTCCAATTATGTGTATGTGTACGTATACCTATACATATATGTATATTGTACAGTATGTATATGTATATATGTGTGTGTGTGTGTGTGTGTGTGTATGAAGTTAACTTTGGAGTGAATATGCATCTATGTGTGTATGTTTATATATACATATCTACAAATAAACCTTGGGAAATTTAATAAAAGTTATACACAAAATTATTTCCAGTTGGAAAAAATATCCAATCTGTCCACCATTATTTGGTGACAACCATAAATCAAGACATCAATGAAATCCAAGAATTAACTGTGCGCAAAAAGTTACTCACATGACATCATGGTAACCTTGGATCCTTTTTGGCCTATGGTTATATTTACACTTACTTGCTAAAGTGAGTTGTGCTATTTCAAGCAGAACAATGTCCCACCATCCAAAAAGGTTTAAAATGGAAATTTGGAAAAATATTTTATTATGCATTTTTCACCAACATATTTTTTTTGCTTTAGTCATTATTATTATTTATTTATTTTATTTTTATTATTTAAATTTATATACCGCCCTTCTCCCAAGGGACTCAGGGCGGTGTACAGCCCATCTAAAACCCACAAATATACAAAAATTAAAAAACTATTAAATTAATTGGCTGATTACTGAGACTAAAAAGACCCCCCCCCTTAAAACCCCAATTTAAAATTAAATATGGAGACCAAATTAAAACCATTATCCCAGCCCAGGCCGGCCTGCTCAAAGAGCCAGGTCTTCAACACGCGCCTGAAGGCCCTCAGGTCCATGCCGGTACGGAGCTCCGGTGGCAGAGTATTCCAGAGGGCGGGGGCACCCACAGAGAAGGCTCTACCCCTCGGCGCCGCCAGACGACACATAGCGGCCGACGGCACCCGGAGCAGACCCTCTCTGTGGGAACGCACCGGCCTGTTGGAGATCACTGGCAGAATGCGGTCCTGGAGGTAACCTGGTCCCATGCCATGGGTCGCCCTAAAGGTCAAAACTAGAACCTTAAAGCGAACCCGGAGAGCCACCGGCAACCAATGCAGCTCGCGCAGGAGAGGCGTCACATGGGCGCTATGCGACGCCCCCATGATCACCCGCGCGGCTGCATTTTGCACCAGCTGGAGTCTCCGGATGCTCCCCACGGGGAGCCCCATGTAGAGGGCATTACAATAGTCCAGGCGAGAGGTGACAAGGGCCTGAGTGACCGTGCGCAAGGCGTCCCGATCCAGGAAGGGCCGCAACCGGTAGATCCGACGGATCTGGTGAAACGCCCCCCTGGGAGACGGCCGCAATGTGATGTTCAAGTGACAGCCGTACATCCAGGAGGACACCCAGGCTGCGAGCCCTCTCTGCGGGGGGCAAAACTTCCCCCCCGATAGCCAGCGAAGGTGTCAGCTGGCTATATCGGGGCGCCGGAAACCACAGCCACTCGGTCTTGGATGGGTTGAGCCGAAGCCTGTTCCCACCCATCCAATCCCGCACGGCCTCCAAGCACTTGGACATAGCCCCCACAGCATCGTTGGGGTGGTCTGGAGTAGAGATGTACAACTGGGTGTCATCCGCATATAGATGACACCCTACTCCAAGACCACGGATGATCTCGCCCAGCGGCTTCATATAAATGTTGAACAAGAGGGGAGAGAGGACCGACCCCTGGGGCACCCCACAATGCAGGGGCCTAGAGGTGGACCTCTCCCCCCCCGCCAACACAAATTGCGAACGGTCGGAGAGGAAGGAGGAGAACTGTCGAAGGACGGTTCCACCAATCCCCAACCCCCCCAACCGTCGCAACAAGATACTATGGTCGATAGTATCGAAAGCCGCCGAGAGGTCTAATAGGACCAGGACAGAGGAGAACCCTCTGTCACGAGCCCTCCAGAGATCATCGACCAACGCGACCAATGCCGTCTCAGTGCTATGTCCAGGCCTGAAGCCCGATTGGGACGGATCGAGGTAAGTAGCTTCCTCCAGGTACTGGGGAAGCTGACGCGCCACCACACTCTCAACAACCTTCACCACGAAGGGAAGGTTGGAGACTGGACGATAGTTGTTTAAAATAGCTGGGTCCAGGGAAGACTTCTTGAGGAGGGGCCGCACCACTGCCGCCTTCAGGGCGGCAGGGAGCACTCCCTCCCTCAAAGAAGCGTTGACAATCCCCTGGAGCCAGCCTCGTGTCGTCTCCCTGGCGGCCGAAACCAGCCAGGAAGGGCACGGGTCCAATAAACAGGTGGTGGCATTCAGCCCCCCCAGCAGCCTGTCCACACCCTCGGCGGTCACAGGATCGAACTCCTCCCAGATAACACTCACAAGACCTGCCCCGGACACCTCCCCCGGGACCACCCAATTGGAGTCGAGCCCCTCCCGAATCTGAGCGATTTTATCATGCAAAAATCGGGAAAACTCCTCTGCCCTACCCTGCAAGAGGTCATCCCGCGCTCTCGGTTCAAGTAGAGAGCGGGTCACTCTAAACAGGGCGGCAGGCCGATTTTCTGCTAACGCAATAAGGGCGGAGAAATACGAAGACTTCGCCGCCCCTATCGCCACAAGGTAAGTCTTAATATGAGATCTCACCTGTGTTCGGTCAGACTCAGAACGGCTCGCCCTCCAAATGCCCTATAGACGTCTTTTCCGGCACTTCATCTCCCGTAGCTCCTCCGTATACCACGGAGCCAAATGGGATCTGTGCCGGGTCAGAGGTCGCAGGGGCACAACTCGATCTAGAGCCCTGGCGGCCGACCCATCCCAGGTGGCCACCAGGTCTCCAGGCGAGCTGTGAGCCAGAGACTCAGGAAATGGCCCAAGCTCCCTCTGGAACCGCTCTGGGTCCATCAGGCGCCTGGGGCGGAACAATCTAAGTGGTTCCGCCTCCCTGCGGTGGGGGGTGGCGGAACGGAAGTCCAACCTGAGGAGGGAATGATCTGTCCATGACAAGGGTGTGATAACTAACTCCCCAAAATTACAGTCATTCAACCACTGCCCAGAGACAAAAATCAGGTCCAGCATGTGTCCTCCAATGTGAGTGGGGGCGGAAACTAACTGGGTCAGGTCCATGGCCGTCATGGAAGCCAAGAACTCCCGAACTAACCCCGAGGTTTCACCGGACGATGGCAGGTTGAAATCCCCCATGACCAAAAGCCTGGGGGTCTCAACCGCCAGCCCGGCTATCACCTCGAGGAGTCCGGGCAGGGCCGATGAGACGTGGCAGGGAGCCAGGTATGCCATCAAAAGACCCATCTGAACCCCTTGCCCCCACTTCACAAATAGAGATTCATAGCCAGCCGTCTGAGGAACAGTGGCCTCCCTAGGATGAAGGGCTTCCTTTATAAGCACCGCCACCCCTCCACCCCTTCCCTGAACCCTAGACTGGTGAAATGCAAGGAAACCTGGTGGGCACATCTCAACCAGAGGAACACCGCCCTCTGGGCCCGACCAGGTTTCGGTGACACCTACCAGGTCCGCGGCCTCCTCCTGAACCAAATCATGGATCAGGGGAGCCTTATTAACCACGGACCTGGTATTGCACAACAACAGCCGGGTATTCAGGGCCTGAGAATCCGGACAACCAGGGCTGCAGGATGGGTATGGAGGGTCGGAGCGCGCTACCGCTTGCAAACATCGGGAGCGCGATCCCCTTACCCCCAGCATATCTACCCCTCCCAGTCACCGTGCAAATAAAATTAGCCCCCGGCTGCCCACCCCCAATCTGCCACCCCGACATGGAAACCCCCGAGTCCCCCCAGGCGCGCGGGCCGGCCCGGCTGCCCCCAACTCCATGTGGGCTGTCTCCCCTGCCCACCCTGGATCCATTCATCCCGTTAAAAAACCCCATTAAAAAACAGCCAACCCCGGGTTTCCCGCGCTTCTTCTTTCCATTTCTCCGGCTTCCATGGCCCCACCATCGCTCCGGATCCCAGGATCCCTCACAGCAGAACGTCTTTGATAGTCTTGAAGGCCACTTAAGGGAGAGGGGGACGTTCCTCAGGGCCCAAAGTTCCGCCCTTGAATAAATCCGTGGCCCCGGCCACCCCACCCCGACGGTCCCGCAGCGTCTATGGTCTCTGTGGTGGTCTCTGTAATGGAGAGGTCCAGGCAGACTGGGGTACACCCCTCTCCCTTCCAGCGCCCCACCCCAGCCACTGGTGGGACCCCCGGGGGAAGGGGAGTCACAGGCAAAGTCAATCCCCCCCTCCCTGGGCCCACCACCCCTGCCATAGGTGGGGGCCCCAAGGAGGGGTCGAGACCAATCACAACGCCTTCCAACCACCGGTCTGCGCATCGTCCTCAAAGCCATAGGGGCTGCCCCGAGTCCAGACCGGGCCTGCCATGTCCACCGCGGGTCCACCTCCGAACCAATCGGGGCCCCCCAAAATCGCCACGGCCCGGGCGAGGCCGCCGAGCCTGCCACACTGTCGTGCCTCGCCAGGGACAGCAGGGCCTCTTCATGACCCTTCGGAAATTCAGGGTTGCCGCGGCAGCTGTTCCAGGGCCTCAGCAGCCTTGAGACCGCTGAGGCCAGTCCAGGGGCCCCCCAGGCAGCTCCCCCAGGTCTGTGCCGCCCCAGGAATTCCAGGGCCACCGCTCCCTCCAGGGGGCCGTTGGGGCCATGCCGCGGCGGTCTCCCCACTCCGGAGACCGCTGGGTCCATCGGCGCCCAAAGTATTAAAGGTGTCACCATGCTGACTACGAAGGCCGCCGCCACCGCCATCGAGGCCGCTGCCGCAACCACCATCAAGGCCGCCGCTGCCGCCGCGACCACCGCCGCCGAAGCCGCCGCCGCCGCGACCGCCGAGGCCGCCATCGCCGCCACCACGACCGCTGAGGGCGCTACGGCCTCCACCGTGGCCTCCGAGGCTGCCCTCACTGCCGGCGCCGGCGCCAAGGCCGCCGCCGCGGCCGCCGCGACCTCCGCCACCGCCGCCAAAGCTACTATGACCCCCGCAGCCCCCGGCACAATTAACGCCGCCAGGGGCCTCATCCGCCACCGCCAGCCGCCGGGAAAGGCCTCCGAGGCCTCCAGGATCCATTCGGCGTCGCCGGGGCCGCATCCGCGCCGCCCTCCGCGCCGTCCTCCACGCCGGTCCCGCGGCTCCAGCGCACCCCCAACCGGCCTCTGGTGACTCCTGCCGACCTCCCCCGGTCCTCCCCCGCCTCTGCCACTGGCGGGGGGACCCGGGGGACATGGGGGGCCGCGTCCGGAGCCACCACGGCCGGAGAAAACTCCAGCGGAGGCGCGCGGCTGCCATCTTCGGAAACCCGATTGCCATCTCTTTGATGGTTCAGTAGTTCTATTATGAAACATATGACATTTACAATGAAGAAGCTTGTTATCAATTTGTCAGCAAACCAAAATTTAACTTGTGCTAAATTTAAATATGTGTAAATTTCACCTTTTTGCCTACTACAGCCTGAGATTTCACATATATATTTTAATGATCAGCCAGCTAGATACCCATGGTTTTAGCTGTGCCTGATAAAATTACCAGAAACTTTTCTTTGAATTTGCTGTGGATAAGTAATAGTTGGAAAAGACACAATACTCTTCATGGATTTTGGTGCCCTGCTATCATGCAAATAATAAAAAGAGGTAGATTATCCAAAACAAATTCTGAAGATGTTTCTAAAAGGAAATCAGCTCATCCCGGTGGAGTGCAACTTACTTCTATGTAAAAAAAAGTATGTAGGATTTCACTATCAACTTTTTTTCATTTGATTTTGAAGAAGAGCATGTGTTAATACAATACATAATGTGACTTCTTGAATTATGACAGTTTTAAGCAAATATAGATTTTGGTTTTTTTTAACGGATATCATATTCCTTTGTTTTCCATAGTTTTCAATTGAATAAATATAGAAGTTACATTTAAAATATGAAAACTTTGGGCACTGTATTTGTTCGGTAGCATTTTATTACTTCTTATAATGCCCGTCTCTTATCTGTAAGCCACAGCTTTTGTTCTTCACTAACAACAGAGAGCAAAGAAAGGAGCAAAAGAGTTTATGTTCTTCTACTCAGAAGCTTCCATCTCTGTTGTGTATGGACTGAGTCTTCACTCAGGTCTGTGCTTCCAGCGGGAAGCACGGACCTCTCCCATTGGCTGGAGCCGTTTGACAGCCGGCTATAAAAGGCGGCTGTCAAACGGCATCAGCTGTTGCCGCTCCAGCTGGCTGCCGTGTTAGCGCGGCAGTGGCGGTAACCCTCTTTGCCTGTAAATAAAGAGTTAAGCTGAAAGCCTTGACCTGGTCTCTGCCTGAGTTATTCCGTCGAGGACGGGATACTAATAAAGGCAAGCCAGGCAAGGAAGAGAAAGAAAGGAGCGAAATCACTAGCTGAGAGCTGAAATCGCTACAGAGTTGCTGACTCTAGCCGCGAAGCGCCGTCTCTAACTTGCCTGAGGAGAAACTTCACAGCTGACAGAAGATGACTACGAATCCTGCATTCCCGCCCTTCAGACCAACCGCTGAGATGTGGGAGTCATACAAGAACCGGTTTGACTGCTTTTTAGATGCTTTAGACCTGTCAGAAATTTCTGAGCATAGGAAGAAATCTTACTTCCTAAGCTTTTGCGGAGCCACGGTTTTTGACACCGCATCAGCATTACTGGCCCCTAGATCTATAAAGACTATCCCTTGGGAGGAACTGCAAGAAATTCTCTCAAATCACTACTCCCCTAAGCCTTCCAGAATTGCTAGGCGCCATGCTTTCAGAAGGCGCATCCAAACAGAGGGGGAAACAATTAGTGATTATATGGCAGCACTGAGAACAGCTGCCTTGCATTGCGGGTTCAGAGATTACCTGGACGATATGCTGCTCGATCAGTTGGTTTGTGGCGTTAGAGACACCAAGTTACAAAGACGTTTATTAGCCAAAGGGGATCTAACCCTAAAGCAAGCCATAGAGGAATCCCAGGCTGCTGAGCTGTCAGCACTCTCAGCAGCTGAAATTCAGGGAAAACCCAGCAGACTAGAAAATCCAACAGTATATTTTGAGGAAGCCTCCACAGAAAATGGCCCAGAAGAGGCTACTGAGGTAAACCGCCTCAGACAGCCCAACGCAAATCAAAAAGAGTTCAGGCAAGGTATAAGTCAAACCCCACATTTACAAACCTTATGCTTAAGCTGCGGGGAAATCACCTCAGGGCATCCTGCAGATTCAGGAATGCCATATGTTTAAGGTGTCAAAAGAAAGGCCATCTGGCCAAAATTTGTCAGGCAGGGAAAACCTTCAACCAGCCACAAAGGCCACAGAAGCTCATTCAATACCCCAGACAAATTGAGGACTGTTTCACATGCTATCAGTTTAAAATACAAAAAATTAATAAATCTAACAAAATTAGTGTCACTGTTTCTATAGAAGGTAGACCCTGCAGAATGGAGGTTGACACCGGCTCTGCATTATCCATCATCTCATGGGACACCTTAAAGAAGCTACTCCCCAGAATGTCAAGACAGAAAATTCCAGCCTGCAATCTAACACTTCGGGACTACCAAGGCAGAACCATCCCTGTCATCGGAAAAGGCAAGTTCCTTGTCCATTTTCAAGGGTTTAAGGGTCACTTGCCTCTAGTGATAGTGGATGGCGTCCTCCCAAGCCTATTGGGACTAGATTGGTTCCCAGCCCTGGGCCTCCACATAGGGGGAATCCACGCAATTACCAATTCAGAAGTTGAATCCCTGTTCAGGGACTATGCAGACGTATTCAGTGAGGGCCTAGGCTGCTACGTGGGAACCCCAATATCCTTCAGGGCAGACTCCCAGGCAGTACCAATTCGTTTGAAGCCCCACAGAGTTCCTTTTGCAATTCGTTCTAAACTAGACAAGGAACTTGACAAATTAATCAAGCAGGGCGTACTGAAACCTACAGACTTCTCAAAGTGGGAAACCCCCATAGTAACACCGTTAAAAAAGGATGGAAGCTTGAGGATCTGCTCAGACTACAAGTCGTCCATAAACAAATATTTACAAGTTAGTGCGTACCCAGTCCCTGTGGTACAACATTTACTCCATTCCCTTGAGCCTGGTTCCATTTTTGCAAAGTTGGACATGTCCCAGGCGTATCAACAGTTTCCTGTTGATGATGAAACTGCTGAATTGCAAACAATAGTAACCCACAGAGGGGCTTTCAAATGCACACGCCTACAATTCGGAGTTAGTGTGGCCCCTGGAATTTTCCAGTCCCTTATGGAACGAATCCTGCAAGGGTTACCAGGCGTTGTGCCTTACTTTGATGATATTCTGGTATCCGCTACCAATCTACAACAATTACTACAAAGGGTCAGAGGTGTACTTGACCGTTTTAGACAATCTGGTCTCAAACTAAAAAGGGAAAAATGTACCATAGCCACTCCACAAGTGGAATTCTTAGGTTACAAGATTGATGCAAAGGGTATTCACCCGACTGAGTCAAAGGTCAAGGCCATTCACAATGCGCCTACTCCTACTAACAAAACTGAGCTTCAAGCTTTCCTGGGCCTCTTGAATTTCTACGCTTCATTCCTGCCCCATAAAGCTTCTGTTGCCGAGCCCCTTCATAGACTTTTAGACAAGAACTCACCATGGCACTGGGGACCAAGGGAAACTATTGCTTTCAAACAAGTCAAGTCATTGTTAACTTCAAAGGCCTTCTTAATCCAATTCAATAAAGACTTACCACTCATTCTAGCAGCCGATGCTTCTCCATTCGGAATTGGGGCTGTCCTGAGCCACAGACTGCCCAATGGTGCAGAAGCACCTATAGCTTTCTTTTCAAGGACACTATCTTCCACTGAACGCAACTATAGCCAGATTGACAAGGAGGCCTTGGCTGCAGTGGCTTCAGTGAAGAAGTTCCATGAATTCCTCTACGGGCATCATTTCGAACTCATTACTGACCACAAGCCACTGTTAGGTATTTTATCCGGCACTAAACAGACTCCCCAGATTTTGTCCCCAAGGATGACCAGATGGACGGTTTTCCTGGCTGCGTATTCCTACACTCTAATCCATCGATCCGGGAAAAGCCTTTGCCATGCTGATGCACTCAGCCGCTGTCCCCTGCCAATGCCAGTCATGGACCCAGCACCTGCAACCACAGTCTTTCTTATCAACGAACTCAAGCTTCCAGTCACTGCTGCTGACATCGCTGCCCATTCGGCCAAGGACCAGGTAATATCCCAAGTCCTGGACTGGGTAGGGAGGGGGTGGCCTAGGTCCCCTTATCCTTCAGACTTCCTACCCTACAAATTACGCCAGCAGGAACTTTCCTCCTTGCAAGGCTGTTTACTATGGGGAACCAGAGTAGTCATTCCCCACAAATTGCAAACCTCGATACTGAAGGTGCTGCATGAGGGTCACTCAGGGATTATGAGAATGAAGGCCCTAGCTCGCAGCTACGTATGGTGGCCAGGCATGGATGCCCAAATCTCTAAATGGGTAAATTCTTGCCAGGCGTGTCAGGCCACCAGGGCATTACCACCAGCAACCACCCCTAGGACCTGGGAGGAAGCAGGCAGCCCCTGGTCCAGAATACACATAGACTTAGCAGGCCCCTTCCATGGGCGCACTTTCCTGGTGGTAGTAGATTCATATTCAAAATGGGTGGAATTAACTCTAATGCACTCCACCACTACGGAAGCAGTCAGCAAAGCACTGACTAGGATGTTTGCCACTCATGGCCTTCCTGATTCTGTCGTATCCGACAATGGCCCCCAATTCACCTCCTGTGAGTTTGAGATGTTTCTAGCAAGTTTGGGCATCAGGCACATATTAGTGGCCCCTTTTCATCCTGCCAGCAATGGGCTGGCTGAGAGTTAGATCTGCCAAAGAAGTGCTACAAAGATTGGGTCCGATCAACTGGCATGCCAGGCTAGCCCAATACCTATTGAGCCAACATACTACACCCTGTGCCTCAACTAATAGGTCACCAGCCGAAATATTAATGGGACGCCGGCTGAGGACCACTTTGGACAGGCTGCACCCAAATTATGCCCCTTTGCTTCCCCTTGGGTCAAACAGCCAAGATAGAGGGTTCCTGATAAATGACAAGGTGTTTGTCAGAAATTTTGCTGGGCAACCACTATGGTTACCAGGGCTTGTGATAGCAGTAACTGGTCCCAAGTCTTATAGAGTCCAGTTACCTGATGGACGGACCTGGCGGCGTCACGTGGACCACCTGAGGAAGCATTGGAGCACCGCACCCAGAGGTCATCCAGACGAGCCCCCTGCAGAAGCAACCACACCATTCGACGAAACCAGTTTCCAACCCACCGGGAATGATGACCTACCAGATGGGGAAGCTGACCAAGGTGCAGACCCAGCTCCAGACAGCCCAGCAGCCTCTCCGTCGCCCGAAGACACGCAGAAGGCACCAGACTGCAACCCGACGCCATTTTTGACGGAGCCTAGAAGATCCGGACGAATTCGCAGGCGTCCAGCGTATCTGAAGGACTACGCATGCTCCTCACTGAGAGAGAGGAGTGTTGTGTATGGACTGAGTCTTCACTCAGGTCCGTGCTTCCAGCGGGAAGCACGGACCTGTCCCATTGGCTGGAGCCGTTTGACAGCCGGCTATAAAAGGCGGCTGTCAAACGGCATCAGCTGTTGCCGCTCCAGCTGGCTGCCGTGTTAGCGCGGCAGTGGCGGTAACCCTCTTTGCCTGTAAATAAAGAGTTAAGCTGAAAGCCTTGACCTGGTCTCTGCCTGAGTTATTCCGTCGCTCCACAACAATCTCCATATAATAGATTTTCAGATAACTCTTCATTATCAAGAATAGGCAACTATGATATCTTATAACAGAACTCTGTCGTTCTGACAATGAGTTAAACAAGTGGTTGGAATGTTTATTAATAGCTCAGAATGCAATTCATGTGTTTATGAAGAAGAGTCTGTTTATCCATTTATTCACTTAGGAGAAAATATGAATGACTCAAAAAATACTTAAAAGAAATCAAGTTTATTGTAGAGCATTTATTTACATCTGGGCAAAGCTAAGCTGGATATTCCATATATTTCTGTAAGGCAACCTGGAACTGGACACTGAAACACCAATTCAGAAACGTGCTATGATTTAATATCAGCCTGGCTTTTCTTTGGCAAAACTGACAGAATATGGAAGTGACTGCTAAGAGTGACCCAGCAGTACATCTTAAATATGTTTCTGACATTGAATATGTTACATTCTGTCAAATTGCTGGTTCTGTGCAGATTATCATTATAAAGGTTTCTGTTTTGCTTTAGAACTGAGGGTGGAAATGGTGTGGAGAGTAGAAGAAGGTTGAGAATTGCTTCTGCTGGCATAGAGATTTACAGGTCTGATCTTGTGTTGGAAAATAGTATGTGTCAGCTTCCATGTAACTAATGCAGATGACATGCTGGAAGAGGAAGTGCAACCTCTGATTTTGCTAAATATTGCTACAAGGCAGCACAGGAGAACTGTTTCTGTTAGCAATAGCAATAGACTTAGACTTATATACCACTTCACAGTGCTTTACATCCCTCTCTAGGCAGTTTACAGAGTCAGCATATTGCCCCCAACCATTTAGCTCCTCATTTTACCAACTCAGAAGGATGGAAGGCTGAGTCAACCTTGCGCCAGTCAGAATCAAACTGCTGGCAGTCACCAGTATTAGCCTGTAATACTGCATTGTAATCACTGCACCACCATGACTATTAAGCTATAGCTAGGGAAGGTATGGAGCTGCAAGGTCCTCAAGACACCTGCAACATCTATAACATTTTTAAAGCCTTTATGGTTGGGATCTGGATAATTTTTGAGCACTTGTTCCAACTAGAATCTGCCTGCACAATATATGTAAAAACAGACTACCTAATGGCCCTGAGGGGGAGAGATGGCCCATTTATTGCAATGTCCAATTGCAGGAATCAAGGTTTCTTTGTGGACAATCCCTTTCAATACAGCAGACTGGCTCTCAACACAAGATGATATGATAGACTTATTTCATTCAGAGGAGTTAGAGGCTGCGGCTCCAGATCTAGCAGGTTATTGGCTCTAGAATTCAGTGAACAAGCAGATTTCTGAGGCTTTCTCAGCTAGCAATCAACAAGAGAAAATGTGGAGGCAAAAAGCATTAGCTAGCAAACATCCTGGTCCTGAATGACCACCCAGCCTGAGGAAATATTGGAACTCCAGAGGACTGAACAAAAGAGATTTACTTGGTTTCTTGAGAAGCAAAGGTGCAAAAATGTCTGTTTGGGTTATATTGGAGCCACTGCCTATAGACAAAGCCTCTTGTTAGGAAGAACCATTGACCTCAGATTTATTAGTTTGTGTTCTTGATTCTTCAGTCTGGACTGGCTAATTAATTTCCTTGGCAGTTGGATTTCTGGGCTGTTACAGATTATGCCTATGCCTCTGAATGCTTCTTCATTTTGGATTGAACTTGCTAAGCATGCAGCTCTCAGACAAGATCTTGCTCTCTTGTGTACATTTTGTAGCTTTTGCATACCTTCACACATACTAAATTTGTGTGCAGTGGGCATGGCTTGGTAGGCATGGCAGGGGAAGGATATTCCAAAATCTCTATTCCCTCCCCACTCCTGGGGGGAAGGTTACTGCAAAGTCTCATTCCCTCCCCACCCCACTAACCTGCTTTCTAGCTCCATTTTCCTGTGCAGGGCAACAAAAGAAAACTCAGCCGATCAGCTGGGACTTGGGAGACAGAGGATAGATGGGGTGGGCCAGTCAGAAGTGGTATTTGCTGGTTCGCTGAACTACTCAAAATTTCCACTACCGGTTCTCCAGAAGTGGTCAGAACCTGCTGAATATCACCTCTGTCTGTGTGTCTTATATGTGACTTCCTACTCACTACCAGTAAACTAATTGATTTCTGTATATGTGCAATCATGTTATTGAATTAATGCAGCCAATCAAAATAAATCTGTCCCATATCAAGTATCCTGTGAAGTAAACCATGGCTAATCTGCAGAAGCCTGAAAGAGATTGCTAGTTTCAGAGAAATGTTAAGTTTTATATGAACTTAATTTAGTATTTTATAATTTAATACTACACCTAAAAGTGTTCATCTAATCAGCTCATTATATTATTTGAATTGTTCGGATCTCTAGAGAAAAACAGAATAAGTCAAATAATGACAAATTATAAGCACAATGGAGACTATTCAAATATTTGCCTTCTTTTCACATGAAATCCATATTTTTGTGCCCAAATAACTCCTTGGTTGTTTCAATAGTTTGTACAGACATTACATTTTGCTTTTTTTTTTGTTTTGTCTTGTTTTATGGAAAATTATTAGTTGTTTGGAAGCTGTAGATACATACTTTAAACTGATTTGGCTTCTGTTGCAGTGTGGGGGGGGGGAGAACCAGGTTTACTAGGCTTTGAGCCATAAATTGTGATTCCTGGATAAATTTGATTCTCCGCCCCTGCGACCGTAGGCATGATTATGTCTGGCACATTATTAGCTAGTGACATATTAAACTCAGTTGATATTAATGCCATCCATACTTTGGTCAAGGTCCAGCACTTTGCCACTGTCAAGCACTTCAGCAGTTCTCTTCTGTCCCCTCTATTTATCCTGGAGCTGCCATTTCCAAGTTCATGTGATGCTGCTCCAATGGCATATTTAAAATTTATCTGTTGCTTCCTGGACACATCTGCTTCAAACAGAAAATTTGATGAATGGGGAAAAAAATCAATTCCTCTGGTATTTGGCCCTAAGACATTCTTGTATCTTTCTTCCTTCATGAAGTAGAGATACAAGATATTTCATATAGTGTCATAAGATAAGATGTCTTTAGCATTGCTGGAGTCCTTTTGAAAGTCTCTCAACCCTCTGCTTCCTCAACATGGTCCTACATCTCCTTTAAACAGAATAAACTTTAAACTTGTCCGTTCTGAAAGCTCAATATGATGTCTACATGCAAGTGTACCTACTTTCACTGTCTGTGATGTTGTTTGGGGATGTGGGGAGGCAGGTATTGGTCAGCTGGCTTTTAATCAACTTTGTTTGGTTTGATAGAAGCTAATAGTACTACGGGCACTAGTGAGATAGGAACTATTGCAGTTAATTCTTTGAGCCACAGGAGTATAAAAGATCATGAAGAACACATATGCAATCAGTGAAGGGATGAAGAACAGTCAAATAATTCTTGGCACTTAGAGATTTGTTAGTGGCCAGGGATTCCCTTCACATTTGACAGGACTGAGAGTCAAAATAATAAGGGTTGATAAGTTCAGCTACAAATGTCCAAGGAAAGAATCCTAAAGCATTGCAATAAATTGTCCATATCTATCTGCCAACCTCATTGTAATTTCAATTATGAGGAATCATGGCTGATTTTTGCTCAATTCTATGGTTTTGTTTTATCTTCCTTGTATAAGTTTTGCTGCCCAATGTCTGAACAACCAACTTAAGATGTAGCCAAAGTGTAAGATTTTTTTTTTTTTAAATGTCTGGTTGTTATATTAGTTTATCTTTTAGACATCTCTATGAAAGTCCTCAATTGGATTGTAAGTGGGCAACCATATAAATTGAATGAATGGAGGAATGAATGAATGAATTATTTGCATCTTCATTTCTTTTAGAACATTCATTTTCATATGCATTTACCTAACATATGCAATGATCCAAATAAATTTCTCTAATATAACGGATTTTGCACTGTTCCCTTCTGGTGATTGATGCACAGATTTTCCCCCAATATATAAATAATTTCGAAATTGGCAAAAATGAGTCATCAAATTTGGAAAACTGTGAATATATAGTTGTACTTTAATTCCTTTATAGACCCAGGAAGTAAAAACAACAGAAATATCCAGTAAATGTAACTCAATTATTTCAGTTTTTTCTAGCTGTGAAATCACAACTAAAGAAGAAAAAAAATGTATAACAGCTGGTGGATCCATAGATAAATTTTAAATTGAAAGCCATAGGCAATGAAGGCCAAACAAACTCATATTTTCATATGACAAATTTCAAACACTGTTTTATATCCTGAAACTGATTTAATAAATATATTGTAGTAATATAGATTTGAATCTGGTTTTATTGCCTAACAGGCTCGCCCTAATTAATTTATATTTATGGATTATTCCATTCTTATTTCTATCTAAATCTACTTTCAGAAGAGTATTGATTGGAACTGAGTTTGTTTGTAGTGCGTCACTTTTATTTCCCATTTTATGTTCATATTTTGTTTTTTTTTTAAATGAAGACAGGTTTTTTTTTTTTTGCCTAACAATAGAGGGTAACCTTTCTTTATTAAGTCATCATTTCTCCTTCTTCCAAGAAAAAAATGTATTTTAATTTCATAGCTTTTAAGTTATTGAAAGGCTATATTGAGCTTTTGGTAACATGGACATTTTAATTGAATAAAATAAATAGTAATCATTTGAAAGGTAAATATCTACTGAAAAGGTTTACTGAGTCATAGTGAATTGTATCAGATATTAAAGGAAAACAAACAACAGCAAGTAACTTACTCCATATATTTTCATTTCATATTACAGTACTGGTCCCTTGTTGTTCCTTGTGGCATTCAATTCTAATCCACCTAATAGCCTGAATTTTGTGTCAAGTTGAATTTAAAATTATGATCACATTTCTCAGAATGCTTTTTCTTTTTTAGCCTTGATTCACATTCTTTTGGCAATAACACTCTTCCCCTTGGAAATAACAAAGGGGAATGTAGTTCATCTTTTTTATATGATTTTTGGCAATAACATTTTTTTTTGGTAATAAATAATAGTGTTCAGTATTCAAACTACAGCCTGCAGAAACAATGCAATGCAAAGGACTTCCTGCCTTAAAAAATTCACCGAGCTTCCCTTTTCAGCACTGCAAACCTGCCTGCAGGAGTTGTGAATTTCAGTCTAGTGTAGCAATATGTATTTCAGAAAAGCTAAGCACTAAATTGAAATCACAACGTCCTGTGAAAATGAAAGTGTTTGCAATTGAAGTGCTCTCTAACAGTGTGCATAGGCTGCACAGTACATATGAAATGAAGGAGTCAATTTGATAGATCGACAATATGATCGATCTCTTCTGACAAGTGAAGTTTATCACTACCAGCTTGGTTTAAAAAATCATTATATTTAGCAAGATTTACTTTGGGTTTGACCCCTGGAAGCCATTCCAACTCTATCCTGTTTTCATCAAGTAAATAAGCATGGCTGTCATGTTTGAATATATTCTTAGCAATCTAACTTCAAGATGTTTTTATAATACATACAGTGGAGGTTTAGTTAGAAGGATAAGAAATCTTTGTAAAAATAGAAAGCTAGTGCAGTGTGATATAGTATTAAGGCCCTGGACATTCATTACTCTCCACTCAGTTGTAAACACAATCAAATTACTCAAGAATTTACTTCTCTAAAATCTTGCCAGGAAAGCCATTGTGCAGAAAACTCAAGGAAACCCATTCATATTCAACATAGTTTGGAACTGAAGTACTATTCATCTCATTAGAAGTCCTTTTGCATCTACCCTTAACATATGACCACAGTGAAAAGAAACAGAAAGCATTTTAGTTCTATAGATCTATTTCCTCTTCTTTATTTTGTGATGAGTGGAGGTATAGTCATCTAACTCAATCTTCAAAAAAAATAATCAGATTCTATCTATTGCTTGATGCAGTGAGATTTCCTTTCTTCTATACGGTCTTTTGATTTTCTTTGCAGAAAGTCATAGTCTTGTTTTACTGGCCTACAAAGGCCAAGAAAACTACCAAGAGATCAATCTCATTTTAGTTTCCTTATCATAACTTTTTTTCTAGTAATCTTGAATAACAAGTCCAACTTTAATGTTGAAAAACTGCAATAATGAAGCCATAGGAGAATTATCCAAGAAACAATAAAGAACGTCTTGATTTATAACAGACATCTGAATGATCCCCTTCTATTATCCTCCTTACCCTATTCCTACACTGTTTAATTCACTTTTCTTTCTGAACTAAATATGAGTTTGATAACATTTCATTTATTCTCTAATACAGTTCAACTTTCAATGTGTCCATTAAATACCACTCTTACATTTCCTTTTCTCATCAATGTGTTCCTATGAGGCTGATCTTTTCCAACTCTTTTACTTTAGGACAAAATACAGTATATCCTGGTCTAACTTACTTGTTGCCTAAATAATCTGAACAATCTATTTTAGTAATAAACACTCTAAACCTTCCATTGAGCACCATAGCTCTTTATCAGAGATCCTCAATTGCTACTATGTCTCCTCTTTACTCACATATACCAATACACATGTGTATCCCCAACATGGACTTTGGGGATTTACATATGTACTGGTATATGTGAGTAAACAAAGAGACATAGTAACAGTTGGATATGAGATATAAATGGAATTATGTTCATTTAAAAGTAGATTCCATTTGCAGAACTTATGTCTATGTGGCCACAATCAGAGCATAACCTTTCAACTAAAAGAAATGGTTGGTTGTTCAGCTGTGTTCAAAACCATTTGGTGGTAGTTGCCTATGTGAACATGTCCATCAGATCCTTCTCTGAGAACAGAGCTCTGATGCAATACATCAATGAGATGTCCTTTCAGAAGATATATGAGATGATCTTTGTTCCAGTAATGAAATATATGGCAAGTTGCAACTTGTAGTTCTCTAGTTTCATAATATTGTTGCTGTCATTAAAGTACCATAGCAGCAATAGTGTCACTTTTTAATAGCTCACTGGTGGCTTTTTTTCCCATATTGAGTGATTCAAAAGAGAAAACAGCATTTCTCCCTCACTGGTGGAAGAACATTTTACATCAGTATGTGGGTATAACTAGGAAATGTATCAAGTTAATGGTCTAGTACATTATATATTCTACTTCCTTTGTGGAACTTTTTTGCTCAAGGTTTTGTCAGTGACAAGGAAATACAAAAGTCAAAACCCACATTCTTTTTTTTTTTTACTTAATACAATTTAAAATAAAAACAATGACTGTTATATTTGTCAGAGTCACAGCAGTTTTTTATGTATATTTTCTATTCACACACTGCAGAATATTGCCAAGTAACCTCACCAGGGAGACTGACAACATGTAAGTACATGCATTCATGTGAGACCATATTGAATGAAGTCTATACTGCATTAAAACATTCATTTTTAAACACCTTCCAGTATAATTGATCCATTTTAAAACTTTTCTTCTACTTTTTTGCCCCAACATTGGTGTTTTGAGTTCATTCAACTTTTTTTTTAAATCCACAAGTACACAAAAAATAACTTGTAAACAGTTTTGACATGACACTTATATACAAAGTGAACCACGTAAGAAAAAAGTCAAAGAGGTAATTCAGTGGGTATCACTTGATACAGAGCAAAGTGCAACAGATCTACTCAGCCCATCAAATCCATGAATTGAAGTGCTCACAGGGGGTTGGGGAGAGGGGAGAATTCATAACATGAGCAAGGCCCTGTATAGATCACAATATCACAGAAGTCACAAAATAAACATCAATTCCTGTGTCCACTGTGAAACTATTGCACTGTATATGCATTTTTGTATTTGTGTATAAATACCTATGTAGGAAATATCAGTCACCAGTATATGATTAGAGAGCATTCTGATTTTTTTTAATGAAAAGATTCATATTTTTTCTTTCTTTACCATGTGAAACACTTTCATAACTTACCCCAAAGTCTACTACTTCGGATGAGCTGTATCAGTAGAAATGCCAACTGGATATATGAGGAAAATTGAACATTGAAAATAACAATTCTAAAGATCCATTCCTTCTTGTAATGTAAGTTAACACTTACTCTGCTCTTTACAATTCATTCTAAATTTTTACACAGATCTAAAACAGACAATCCAAATTTCCATCCTTTCAGTGGCCCATTATTAGCACAACCTGATGACACTTGCTCTTTTTTGTTTGTTTGTTTGTTTTTCTTTTTAAATTATGGTAATATCTATCATTCCTTATCTGATTTTATGAGAATTTGAAATAAATTGAGATGTGTTTACCCCAAAAGTGATTGTGTACATGATTGAAAACATCCAGAAAACATTGTTACTGGAATGTTAAGCTATGAGAGATTGTTTATGCTATCAGTCTGATACCATGAAATATCTCTGGTTTAAATCCAAGTGAATATAGTAGGAGTTAACCCTAATTAGAGACTCTTAAGATTGGACTATGAAGGAGACATCTGCATTTCATAATTTAACCAATAGTTGTCAAAGTCTACATTATGATAATAAACTGTCAGCATACTTATAGAGTTTATCTTGCTGATAAGGTAGAAAATGCCATGCACAAAAATTAAAAGTTCAAAATTGATTTCAAAAGCACCATTGTAATTCATACTAAATTTAGGGGGATTCATTTCCACATAAAATGAAACCTCACTTTTAACAAATTTCACTTGGTATTCTCAGTTATCAGTTTGATTTCCCTAGAAATTCTTCATATTCTTTTCCTGAGCAGTAGCACCCATTTTATTGTGAATTATAATTGCTTTGAACTCAAGTGGCAATTGTACTCTCACATTTATCAATCTTTCCTACAGCATAAAGGATTTCTTCACCAGCCTAGTTTCTTGTTAGGATGACAAGAGCTATAGAGCAGAAATGAGAGTTATTTGTAGATCATATGACAATTTGTACAAGTAATCTATGGCTTCTGAATAGTCTAATTCGGTGTTGCTCAATGTTGGCAAGTTTAAGATGTATGGACTTCAATTCCCAGAATTCCTCAGCCAGCATGGAGAATGGTCAATGTTCTAATCTGGTCTATGCCTTCACTGATCTAATCCTTCAATGTAATAAAAACTTGGAGTTGTTCAGTTTGGATTCTTTGCATTGGTCTGAATCTGCCACAAAACTTCATTTTAAATAGAACTTTATAATAAGCCTACAAATAAATATTCTAGTGGTAGCTTCACAAAATAGAGCTGCATATTCATGACTGACAATGGGAACTATTGGGAAAGAATCAGAAAGAGAAAGAAAAAGAGAGACATTTGAAAGAGAAAAAGAAAAGAGAGATATTGGAAAGAATAGAGATCACCATCACACTGGGCTTTTTTATTGTTATTTCCTCTTATTTTTCTTGCTCTCTTAATCAAATTATTTAATTCAGTAAAAAAAGCATACAGCAATTTAGCCTGGCTTTACTGAATTTCACCATCACATTCAAAATTGTTCTCCGAAACCTTTAATAAAAAAATATATGACAAATTCTTAAATAATGTCTCTTATTCAGAAGGATGAATGCATAACAGCTGGGTGTAAAAAATTACATGCTGCTTACCAGCCTTCTCTTAGTAATGTTGAATAAAATCTTGATGAATGCTGATAAGCCTGCTAGATTACAATTTACCAGAGAAGATTGACAGCAGTAGATCCAGCTTCTGCTTTCTTTCCTGAATTAGATGTTTGAAAAAGATGTATCAGAATGCTCAGCTGGTAGTTGAATTGTACTAGCATAAATCTGAGCCTGCAGTTTTCCAGATCACAAATTTGTACATTTCTCCTAAATTCAACCTTTTTTCTTAAGTAGCCTTTCTCCAATATTGACAATGTCCAAAGGAACCAGTTACAATTTTTTTATCACAAAATAAAGAACTGACTTATGTTCTTGTTGGCAGATTTTTTATCACAGAATAAACAACTGACTTATGCAATGAATTCTTGTTATTTTGTTTGTCAAAACAAATTGATAATGCCTGTCATGGAAAGCATCTCCAGGAGATGGCTCTTTTAATCCAACATAATTGGCTGCCTGAACACACACATGTACATCAAGAGTCAGTTGGCATAGAAGTAATAGAAAATAAATCAATCAAAATGTGATACAGAAATTGGCAAGAATTTTGTGTTGTGTACAAAACAAAATGTTCACAAGTTGAATATTTATGAATTGAATAAAAAAATGTAGGAATGTATAACTGATCAGTCTTGGTATCTTAGCTCTTAATTTATACATTTTATTTTATTTCATTTTATTATGTTATTTCCTGTATAAATAAATAAATAAATAAATAAATAAATAAATAAATAAATGTGAATGAGGATTTATCTCTTTCTCTCTCTCTCTCCTGCTCAAAAGTCCTTTAACTTTAATACTATAATGCAATAGACAAATTTATAGCTAAGTACCACGTTGCCTGTAGAATCTGTACAGGTAGATGCCTATTTCATTTATTTGTCAGTTTAGAAGTGGTCATAGAGCTGGAATTTCAGCAGACAAGTGAAAGCAAGTGCAGTAGAAAGCAAACCTAACCAGATTTTTCTATTATTTATCAAAGTGCAGCGGTACATTTTTCCAGTGTAGAAATTCATAATAATATTCTTTTTAGTCGTGATTTACAAATACACATTTGCTTTTTGAAAACTAAACAAAGAAAGATCCATTTGGAAATTGAAATAAATTTCTAAAAGTTGTTATTTTTACCCCTGCGGATCAAAGTGAGCATTATGAGGAAAATAACAACATAACCTTAAAAAAAAAGAAAGAAAACTGATTTCTTTCTATCATACCAAAACCAAATGGACTCCTTTCTAATTACTTTATCACTTGGACATATGTTTTACCAAGATGGCATCTTCATTTACTTCACCCAGAATGTAGCTGAAGCTTAAGCAGAACTATTTAACATTACAGGAGGAAAAATAGATCAATCTTTTAATATGTTTTCCTAACATTAAATTGGGAGATTGGGGATAAGCTAAAAGAAGCACTGTTTATGGTCTGATGATATAAGGCCGCCTCTCCCAAGCTGTGTCACTCATGGCCTTTGGTAGGCATGGCTAACAATTCTGGGAATTGTATTCTCAATGCATACGAAAAGCACTAGGTTAGAGAAGGTTGACATAAGGCAAGCATTGGCATTTTCAACTATGTCTAAAGTTCCTAGCAACCTACAAAAACTGGATATTCCTTTGGATATGGTTATCAGGTATATTAAATTATAGATTATACTGAAAAACATATGAGCATCTTTCCACTTGCAGAAAAGAGCTTTCTCTTGTTATTTTCTCTCTTGTGATTTCATTATCACTTTTCCTCTGTAGGACTGGCATTTCATATTGTGAGTAAGAAGTCACAAATCTGGAACTGATTTGAGAGCTAGAGGGAGAAAAAGATGGGTGACACTATATGTGTAGTTGCTTTATAAGAATTATTATTACAAAGTGCTGTTATTGCTTGGTTTTTCCACAGCTTGAGAACTAATGAAAGGTTCCAGAGAAGCAGTTCCAAAACAAAATTTGGACTATCAATTACATCCTGTCTGCTTTATCATAATCTCTTTATAATAAAGCTAGAGTGACCTTCCTAAACTGAACGATTTTCCATTTCCAACAATCTAATAATTCATGCTGTCTTTTATTTATGAGAATTTAAGCTCCACATATCTGGGGAGCATCAGGATCAGGAAGACCAAGTTACGATATAGGAAAGGATCTGATTATTACATTATTATTATTATTATTATTGCATATTATGTAATATATATAAATATATGCATATTATAGCCAATCATTTGATTGAAGATGTTCAATTAGCATGGGTTTTATATACATTTTATCAAGCCATCTATGGAGATTTCATTTCAACCCAATTATTTATTTCCACACAGTGTTTTTGCCTGTAAGGGTTTACCTGTCTTTTTGCTCCAATGAATAAATATTACATTAATGAAGCTTATCTGAAGAAATTCTAGTAGAACTCAAAGAAAGCATGAAGTTCTGTTTGCATGAGCTATATTTTCCCTATATAGATTGCATAATGCTGAATATGCAAACATACAACATACATACTGTATAAGTCCCATGTTAAAATGAGAAAACTATTTGCTTAGTTTATAGAAAACTTAAACCAATTTCACAATTACAAATCAGTCATATGAACCATAAATAAAATTACCATGTGGAATGTGCACATTTCCAAATGTTACAGTGCACTTCATCTATTAAATATTACATTAGATAAAAGTTTGGATAAAATGAATATATTCATCAAAATAATGTTCACACCACCATTTTATCAGAGATAATTGTTTGCATAATCTGTGAATTTTAAGTAAACTGCAAACAAAATGCATGTTTGGAGAAATGAACAAAATATTTAAATCTGTAGAGGACATTTTTTTTTAAAGTAATATTTTCAAATTTGATAAATAGGGCTTAAATTTTTGCAAAAGTGAGGATCTATGAAATGCTGAAACTCTCACCCATCCCTAACACACACATTTGAACTTATACATTAAACTTTAATGTATAAATTCAAACTTTAAGATCATTTGTGAAATGGCCTTGGTACAGGACAATAACTATTTCATCTAAAGTTGGGTGAAAAGACCCCATAAATCAAGTCAGTCACAATCTATTTCATGGAGCTTCTTTTTTTCCTATGGATATTAATAACTTTACTATCTTCTGTAAATGAAACCCAGTTCTATTCAACTTCAAGAAAAAAAGACCCAGTTCTTGCTGGATAATATATCATACCACAATATCCTGTAAGCTTGTCTGGTTTTTTTAAAAAAAACTATGAGAAGAATTTTGCTCTAGGTGAGATTTCAGAGTTTCAGCCATAACAAGGTTCAGAAAAAAAAGAAATAGTCTGTGCCTCCTTGACAATCCAATATATGAAGTATAAAATAAATCCCTTCTGAAGTGTTGGTGAGTGTAATAATCACACATTCATTTTTCTATATAATTTGCTATTAAGATAAATTAATGCTAAAATGTTTTCTTTGAGGTATACAATGGAGAGAACTGGGACAAGATAATCCTAAAAATGACTGATTCTTGTCAAGAACTTTTCATAATAAATTAGGCTAATTTTTTAGTTTCTGTTGTTCTTCAATGACTACTGCTGAGGAGAACCACAGTTTCTTCAAAATGGGAGGATTAAAGAGAGCCCTGCTTCTATGCTCATGGGGAATCACCAAAAATCACCTTATATACATTTCTGATTCCAGTTTAGAACCTGGTTCAGATCTATTTGATATAATATTTGCCAAAAATTGGAAAGAAGGAGGGCAACAACAAGAAAAAACTGTGTTCATCCTCAACTGAAATGGAAACTGGCTCAGAATTTTATTAGAAGTCAGCATAATCCAGTAAATGCAGTAAATTAACCATATGGACAAAAATTCAAAGTGGAATAAGATGTTCATCAAAGATGTGGGAAATTATGGTTCAGTGCAGTCAGCCAGATGTTGAGGTTGGATTTGGCATTTTTGTCTACCTATTGAGTCCTTTCCAAGGACCTGGAGTAGGCAAACAGTATTAGAGATATCATCACAGTATGTAAACTGTGCCAATAAAGTTGCCTTCTTGCAATTGACCGATGGTAATTTTGTCAAAGCCAATGGAATTCAAGTGGTGTTCCAGATGTTTTGGGATTAATACACAAGGCAGCTATCACTATTAACATATATTTGGTTTCTTTTGCCACAGTCATTTTCTACTTCTATTTGTGAGACTTTGTATTTTGTAATTTTATTCAATTCTTTCTTTTCTATTCTCCTCTCTCCAGGCATTGCCTTGTGCACTATCTAATACTTTTTTCTCTTTCTTATCAATAGTTGTTAAGTCTGGGTATCAGGTATTTGTATGTTCAAATTCTAAAGTCCCACTTGAATTATTGCTTGCAGGTAAATTATATTTCTTGCAGATCTTCCAATGCACAATTGTTGCTATGTTGCCTTGCTGTTTGTTTGTAGTCCATTAATAGGATGATTTGCAGAAACTAACTAGGTGGTCTACTGTTCCTATAGCTTTTTTGCTCTCTGTTGTTGTCTTCTCTGTTGTTGTCTTCTTGTAGGCATTTGTTCTTAAGGTGCAGCCAGAACTGGCTCCTCTAAGAGCAATTTTCCTGCTCTTAGCCATTACTGTTATCTCCTTGGCCTGCTAGCTTTTTAATATACTGGCCATGTAATACTTTTCCTTGTCATGTCTCTTTTTCATTCTTCATTTGGTCTTTCTTTTAGGGCAATTTGGTCTCTCCAGTACTCAGTAAGCCTTCGTAGTGTACTAACTTCATTGTACCATATGACTATTATTAAGTGTTGTACCTTATGATTTTTGATGAATGTATCTTTTCTTTTATGTACACTGAGAGCATATGCACCAAGACAAATTCCTTATTTGTCCAATCACATTTGGCCAATAAAGAATTCTATTCTGTTCTATTCTATTCTATTCTATTCATGTTGGTGCATCTTCTTCACTTTCCTTTAGCTATTTTCCAATGCACTTTTTCTACTTCTTCAATTGTCTGGTGCACTTGCAACATTCCATACCCACCTGTTTTCCTTAGCAAGTAGAGTCAGAATAACAGAATAACAGAGTTGGAAGGGACCTTGGAAATCTTCTAGTCTAACCCCCTACTCAAGCAGGAGAACCTATGGTTGTCCAATCTCTTCTTAAAAACCTCCAATAACGAAGCACCCACAACTTCTGAAGTCAAGCTGTTCCGCTGGTTGATCGTTCTCACTGTTAGGAAGTTTCTCTTTAGGTTCGTTCTCTCATTGATTAATTTCTATCCATTGGAAACTAATCTGTCAGCATTGCTGCATGTCTGAAGGGCATGATTTGTTGTCATTATTTTTCTGGTCTTTGTATTCAGGACTTTTAGTTCTGCTTGACTCCAGTTCACTATTCCAGCTGTGTATCTAATGGTTAGAATTGCCCAGCTGTTAATTGCGTCAATGATATTTCTTTCATGGAGTTTAGACTTTAAGAACTGATTCTCTCTAATTACCTATTATTATTTATTATTGTTGTTATTGTTGTTTGTATAGAGGGCAGTGGCAGTAGGAGTATAGTAGACTTGCACTTTACAGAGACTGCTCTTTTAGAAAAATGCTTTAGACCAGGCAAGTCTAAGTTTGCCTAAATGCCTGTGGATAGGTCCAAACCCCATAGCAGTCAATTAGATTTATTCCATTATAAGATTTGTTTATAGACTTCATTAGAAGCGTCCTATGGGTTTGAGCATTGATCATTAAGACAAGGGCACAGTTTGCTACTTTGACCTCATATCCCAGCAGCCAAGATTAATTAGAGGGGGAAATCCAATACTGCCCCTCCCCAGTCCAAACTTCTTAATGACCTCTTAAGCTCAAATATTAATGAGACAAATATGGAACGTGAATATGTAGATGTCAAATCTCAGTTTGTTACTAAAAGTTTTGGGCTCTTGTTCATGGCTACTGTTCTGGGACAATTCAACTGCCCTCTTTCCATTTGCAAACTAACCTTTTATTGATTTCTTTTCATAGCTTTCAGGACTTCCATATGCTTATTTTTAAGCAATTTATTTCTTATGCTTGCTTGCTATTTATGTTGGTATTGATTTTGTGAGCCACTTTGAGTCCACACTGGGAGATGTGGATGTGGAATATAAGCTTTTGAAAACATAGCATTTCATTTATCTATTTCACTCATTTCCCCATCCTAAATAGTGAATACCAATACTGATGATTTTAGTTTTCTGATTGCTCCCATTTCCAGTTTAAATTTTAATAACTATATTTTAAATGTATTTTTTTTAGTTTTATAAACTGATGAGTTTACAAGGAAATGTGTGCGTATGTGTACAGGCTGCACATATGAATTTTTCCTGTATTGTTATACAATGATTGCATTCTTTCTTCTCTGATATAATAATATATAAACTGCATTCTTAAAAATGAGGCCAGGTATATGTTATGATGCATTATTTTTTCCTATCATATTGATATCAAGACAAACTTTCCTGGCATGCCTTTTATTCTAATGTTACTTTATTAGTCATGGCCAATAAATGCTAACATTAGTTTAGCTTAACTCCTTCCTTTATTGGGCAGGGTCATATAATAGAATCTCCCAATGATCAGACCCCTGCAAGTTGCAGATATGCATGTAAAGACCTTCAACCAAAATAGCACCAATGAAAACAATAAAAACAATAATGAGAACATCATTTCAACAATGGTGAATGATCCAATGTAGATAGTATAATTCACTACTGAAGAAGTAGCAGTATTGTAGAACTACAGTCCTCAATAGCCCTTGAAGACAGCTAATAACAGAGAATGCTGACAGCCTTAAATCAGCAACATCTGAGATTAGCAATGTGGCCATCTTTGGATAACAGTATTAGATTATGAGACCCAGATTCAAATCTCCCTTTGCGTGACCAGTTCTCTTCTCCTAGCTTATCAAAGGATATAGGGGGATGGAAGAACCATGAATGTTACAAATGATAGGAAATATAGTCTTTACTATAATATTTAGATGTAATTTGTTGGTATTGAATCGTGGTAAGATTTTTCCATTTTTGTATGTCTGTGTATGCATTCACCTGAGTGCACCTCCCAGTAATGCAAGTTGAGAAGTTGAGAAGGCTCACAGGAAAAAGCTGTTTAATTTAGCTGTTCTTAAAAGCACTGTCTTTTAAAACTTTACCTGGACAAACATACCACTGAATTCAATTGGATTTAGTTTCCAGTGGTTTGCCATGGTTAATGTATCAACTATAGGAATATAGCTGTGTTCTATATGCAGAAAAGCTACTATAGTTGAGTGAAAGGCAGGTATGACCTAACTAATTATCCTTTCAGACTGCCTCATAATTTTCCTTTCATCAATAATTTACTTGCCAAACTGTGGAAGAAAAATTGTACTTACAGAGCCAGAAGACATGGCTTAAGCTCTGCTCAAAATAATTTATAAATCTATATAGTTTAAATTAGCATTGTAGGCATTCCATAGAAAAAAATTATATGATGAAAGATATTGTCCAAAGAATAGATGATAATATACTTTAGAGCTTCCAGACAGATTTGAGAGGGGAGTGGATTTCAGAATGCCTGGACTTAATTTAATTCATGTATCCCCATGTTAATTAAATCAATATAAATCCAATGTCTCTGGTATGAATATATAACTTCTTTAACATGTTGTTAAAAATGTTGCTAATGCTAAATATTGCTTAATATGAGTTATTCCACAAAATTACAAGAAATGAGAGGGAGGGAGAGGGAGGGAGAAAGAGAGAGAGAGAGACTTAATTAATAACAGAGCTCAAGACAGTTTCCCCAAAATGTGGAAAGTAAATTCAGATTCCCATTAGCTATGAAACTCATTGGTTTATCTCAGAATAGGATATTATCATATTCTTACCTCACAGTATCAGCTTTTTTAAAACAAATGTGAGATAAAATAGCTAATAACAACAATTACCAGAACAAACTGAATCTTAAAAGTAAATCTATTCAATTCCATGGGACGATTTAAATTTGATTGATTTCACTGGTGTAAGCAGAGAATGACTTCATATGTATCTAATCCTATCAGTATTATTATTCAAAACTGTATTTATGTCATAAAATTATTGATGAGCAGACAAAATAATAGGTATTTGCATCCATATGATACCCTTTATATTTCCATGAAGAAATTTCTACTTTGTCTGGTACTTAGATGAGAGTCAGCTATGTAATATTTAAGCTTTCAACCCTGTTCACACAGGGGAGTTCCTTCCTAAAATCACACCCACTTCCACAAAAGAAACATGATTAGTATCTTTGTCTCCTTCATTAAATGCTCTGGATGCAGAAGATGTTCATCAATGAACTTCGCCTCCTTCAAGGGAAATTCTAGATTGCCAAGTGGGCTGTTTCCATTAGCTGAGTGCATGGGGACTCTTTTCAATTTTTAATTTCATCTTCAGATGCAGGCAGCTAGAGTGCTATATTGCCTGTCACTGGGACAATCAATTTCCTACAAACCACAATGCAAAATGCATCTTGTAATGTTAGGCATGTGATTTCTTCTAATGGCATCTGTTTTGAAGGGAACTGAGAGCCCGCATTTCCCAGTTTAGGGTTTAGGTTTTTTTTGGTTTTTTTTACTGCAAAGCCTCACAAATTTATATAAATCAAAACTTAGCTGTTTGATTCTTGCTCCAGAAAGAGAAGGAAAAGAATCCACATCCTCCTATTCAGTAATCTGCCTTCTTTTTCCATTTTTTAAAATAATCACCTTTATATATAGAATATATGAGAAGCCTATGTTGAAAAGAAAACATAGCTAGCCAAAAGAGCCTACAATTTATAGAAATGCTAGCCACTGAAACATGCCAATAAAATACAGTCATTGGGCACAAGGGGCACCACTCTTTTATCTTTACCTGATATGCCAATGGGTAGGAGGTAAAAGATCTCCTGCTTAATTTCTGTATGCATATTCACTTTCTATTATAAACAGGACCGGGACTAGCAAAAACCAGTTGGCAATTCAGAAAACACATAGATTGTATCTGTATATATCTAGAATTCCCACTAATTTCTTTTCAGCCATTGCCCCCCACCAATGAATCCCAACTGAGTTTTAAACCTCTGAATTTTTCAATTTTGATCTGAGCTTGTAGAAAAACAGCTAAAGGCAAAACAGGGGAAAACTCATTATGATTGCACAGAAATATTCCATTTCTGCATGCAGGTTTCAACTGAGTGCAGAGGCATCCAGCAGAAGCCATAGGTGGTCCCTTTAAACTTTAATGATAATTTTGAATGTGAGAAAAAGGGAAATTAGTAAATACTTGAGGAAGGACACCATATTAACTATACATGATTTTACTAAACTATAAAGAAATCCAATTTGGTCTGGTTCTCCCCATTCTATTCCCAAGGACCAAAGGCTGAGCATGACCTTCAACAAGGAAATATAATTGTGATCACCTGCCTGCAGCTGGATTGCACCTGTGGTTTTTCAGATATTTCTAAGCTGACAGACGCTTATGCCCAGAGATGTTCATGGTATGCAGACAAAGCAAATTCAGATGTATCCCCAGGTAGCAACAACAGAGTGCTCTCATACATACAAAAATTAAAATATCCAAAAGAACAATTCAGCCATCAAAAAAGAAGAACAGACCAAGATAAATTGGTCGCCAAAGGATTGTAGTCAATATTTTTTCAGAGAAAGCACAGTTAAAAGGTAAAAACAGTGTCAGAGAGACAGACAAGTATACATAGCCTCTCCTATTGTAAACTGGAATGACAATTACTTAATTTCAGAATTCTTGGCCTCTGCCTATCCTGGCCATGGATAAATAATGTTTTAAAAAGATTTCAGGAATGCATGCAGCTTAAAAAATCACCACCTGCCAGGATTCTCCCTTGTTTTACCTCTCTAATAGATGGGTGCTGCCATAAATCATAGTGTAAATTATCTTTAGCATTTGATTTCAATGTGCAGGTGGCACTGCAAGCATTTGATGTATGTTAACAGCCTAACAAATGAATGCATTGTTATTCCTCCTATCTCATTTACATGGAACTAGAATTGCTTTGGTGAAATAGGCAAATTAGGCAGGACATAGCAATGGGTTCTTAGTTATTATTATTCTTTCTCCTCATCCTATTTCTAAAGATGCACAGGTGATTTTCCTTGGTGATACCCCATTCCTATAGATGATATTTTCGTAAAAGTTCAGATTGCCAGGGGTGTTTTCGTTCTGGAAACCTGTCTGGGATTTTGATTTTGAGAAAATCCTGGATGCATTTTTCTAATTCTTCCTCAATTGAGACCTTTTCTTTTGCTGCTTTTTTTTTGCTAGAGTTGGATTCTCTAGAGCCAGAAGTTAGAGTTCGGAGCAGGTCACTTTTCCTCCGGATTTCAGACTGCTGAAGGAGCTGCACAGGACCTTTCTTGATTGGTCGATCCAGAGTCTGTATATTGGATTGACGAGTGACTGGGCCACAGATGACAGTCTCTTGAGGGGAGCTGGCTTCTGATTGGCTGTCACAGCTAGAGGTGGAGAGTTCATTGCAGGATGTGCCACTTTCACCTTCTTTATCACCTTTGCCATTTTTGCAACAGCAGTCACAGTGTGAGGATGACCATCGTGATGGTTCACCTGGGAGGACAAACAAAGGGAACTTAGACTTGCCAAAAAACAGCCATGAAATGCAGCTTTTCTTCTTTTTTTAACCTATTAACACATTTGGATTATATAGCATTTAGTTCACCTAGGATTTTGGAAGCAAGACAAGCAGTGAATGGTGGCCAATGAAAGTTCAGAAGTGTTGGAAACAGGAATAAAGAATTATCTGGAGGGCTAGAGAAATTGGTTCATTCATCTTATTCTGGAATACAGCAGATGGGTTTCAAGTTTTACAAATGTTTGTATCAGATTAGTACAGGAAGTCAGAAACTTTGCACAGTAATCAGCCAAAGGACTTTTTTTTTTCACTGATATCATTTCACTTCATACTAATATTTTCACTAATAATATTTATTAATGTCTTTGGTGGTGTGTCAGATTTAAGATAAAGACTGCAATGCTACAAGGGAAGTTCTTAGTGTTTTACAAGAATTTATGTATGCAAGTATTACATACAAGTTCCATTTCACTCAACAGAGCTTGCACATAGATAATCATGCACAGAATTGCAGTCAGAAGCCCTAAACAGAACTGTGAGGTTTTGTTAGCAATGTTAAAAGCAAAGTATAAATAAAAACATTCATTTCCTTCAATTTCTATGGATTACCAGCATAACTATATTTCCTTCTGAAAGAAACACTAAATTAATTGTGGATTTAAATATCACCTATCGTTAAACAACATTTTCATTTCCCAACATGTAAAGGTCATAAACGTCACACAGATTAAGCCAAAATGAATTCCAATTGCTGAATATTGAGGACAATTAGGGCACAGGTTTGATAAATGAAAATTGAGGAAGGTGAGATCACTTTGCATACAAAGGCCATTTCAATCATTCTGTAACATTCAGTGTCTTTTACACAAGCAAGCAAACAAACAATCCGGAATCAGATATTGTGGGGAAAGTGCACCTTTAACTACTAAAAAGTAGAAAATGGGTTCAATCCACTCCTTAGTATCAATTTTTATTTTTTTATATGTAAGATTTTTTACACCGAGGAGGAATATGCTGGGGCTTTATTTGGTAAAGAAACAAATACGCTTCTCATCTTTTGGTGTTACAGTTGTATCCTTTGTTGCATGTGGCCACTAAAAGTTTTGTCTCAGTTCCTAGAGGCCCTATTTTTTTTTATCAAAATGCAATACACACACACATGCGTACATACATACAGATATATATAATTTTACCTAGCCTTTCTATCCATTGGACATTTTTAAACAGTTGAGTAATAAAATAAAATAAAACATAAACAATTAAAAAAACATATCATTAGTTGTACAAGTTAAAAGAGCTGATCGTTCTGTTTAACCTAAGTAACTAATTTATCCAGTCACAGCAATACAAAATGTAAGCTTCATTTGTATGGATAAAGAAGGGTGAAATCCATCACCATGGTTGTATTGTAGAACCACAAGAACAGCTTCTATACACCCACAGTGTACCCTCCCAAAGGTCCCCCAAGTCTTCACAGCAGATGGTAAGAGCGTATTGAGAGCTTGTAGAAGCAGAAAGTTTGATGATGCAAGTCGAATTTCACTTTTGTGATATCAAATTCAACTTCGGCTTCTTAAATTAAGAGTGTTAAAAACTTGTCAACACTTAACATTTTTTTTCTATCTTTTCTAGAGTAAATGCTCTTCATTCACTGAATTTTATTCCATAGTAAGGGAAGTAACATAGGAATGTTCTCCTACAGTGAAAACTTTTATTTGGGGGGCAGGGGGGACGTAAAAGGCTCAGGAATGTAAAATTTCCACTTATCTTTGTATATGTTTATATACAATGGATGGAGAAATTTAAAAATGGAAGAATAATTGCATCACTGTCTGTGCTCTGGATGCCATGCTATCTTCCTACTGGTTCCACTGTCTGCCTTTTGCTTAGCTATAAAGTGAGGCACCTATTAACCCAAAGTTTTAAGTGGGTGGTTGTATGGAATTTCCAGGAGATATAGAACACTTTAATCCAGATGTTCCATTTTAAATCACTGTGCTTCTATGGGCCAACAGTGTGGTCCTGCTACTATTTTTTCACATGCATATATTGTAAATCTGAAGAGGATTTACAATAATTATTTTGAATTATTTAAAAGGACATGCAAAGCCTTGGCATACAATCAATTCTAAGTATCTTGTTCCACAGAATTAATGAATGATTTCAAGTATCCATATCACTTTTCATATTTTGGAAAGATTTTACACTAGAAGCTATTTGCACGTATTAAGTATATACATTATAAAAAAAAACAAGTCAGGTTTGTCATTATTCTTTGTCTCTTGATCATGCCTATCCCATCTTTTCTCTTAAAAAGCCAACCTTACCGGAGAAAAAGCTGACTTTTTAACTTTCTGTTCATGTATTTATTAAATGTGCAAACAAACAATCACTCCCTTTCCACTAACACTTTTTCTGGTTCTCTGTGCTTGTGACACCTGTTAACAAAATATCCATCATTTACAAAAATAGGTGGAAAACAACTTCTCTTGCTACTCATTTTTTCTTATTTACAATGAAGGAAACTGACAGTCTGTGAATTTCATTGCTAATTTAATTGATAGACTTACTTTGAAACTCCTTCACTATATGGTCTAGAAGAAAAGTCAATACTAGTTAAATTGGATTTTTAATTTTTTTTAAAAAAATAAATCTTCCACTCCTGGAAGAGATATTACATAAAGAAGCGTAGTTAAAAGTAGACCATAGAAATTTTTGAAAAACATATTTATCAGCCTTATTGATTCACAGATCCTTAGTTCAACTTAGTTCCAGCAGGAGAAACCTGCCACTATCTAGTTTTTACTTGCAAAAAAGGAACTGATTTAAAATGTCAGGTAAGATTTGTTTCAGAAAGCAACCAACAACAAGGACATTATTATTTCAGGAGAAAATAATATAAGAGCTGGATGTGATCAGGTTTTTGACAGATAAAAAGCAGATTTAAAAAAATATCTGTTCTGGTTCTTGGGAATCTCACACTCCACAAATCCATAATGGGATAGAATGAATTTTATTGGGCTTATTTTTAATCTACCTGCTTCCAAACACACATTAGAAGACTAGAAAGCTTTACAAAAATTATTTCTTTGTGAACCAGTTTCTAGAATCAACCTTCCCAGGTAGGCTAAAAATAAAAAAGAGCTGATGAGAGTCCAGATCCTGACTGACCAATTACCTCAAGGAGGCATCAGGAATTTCAGAGGGCTAAGTAGAATTCCTCTGTTTGGCCCTTGGAAAGCAAAGTTGTAAAGTCCTTTAACTGAACTGAACTACACCTGTTGTTAAACTATATTAGAGCAAATGCCAGTAGCTGCCCTCTTTTGTGGAACAGCTCCACCATGGAGTCCCTGGGTTCCTTGTTCCTAAGTCCTTGATGCATCCTAACCTTGGTTCTTGGACTCCTTGACTACTGACAGTTTCCTTGGCTACCACATTTTTGTTGTGGATACATTTATACTTCTAATCCTGTGCTGTTTTGGACTAAAGTCCAACTGACTAGTTCTCCCACAAGACTTACTGCTTTGTAAAGCTTTCTGGAACTTGTGTGCATTTGCAGAAACCAGACATCTGCCAGCCTTGGGCGTGACTGTTTGTTACTAGTACATGTTTGCGAATCAATGTGTTCAATGGGATGACCTGAACTGAAGTAAGCTTTGCAAATGAGTTCTCTAGTTTTTTTTTTAAAAAAGGAGCCAAACATTCAGACTGCTTTCGTCCTAAAGCTTGAAATTGTTTGTTGTTCCATTACTCAGTCTCTTCCAACTTTTTGTGACACAAAAGACATAATTTTAACTAGATTATGGCCTAAATCCTTCACAGCATAAAGCCAAAGACTCATCTCATTCCAATGTGATCAGCCCATCTCATCAGCCTGGCAGAAGGGGCATGCTGCAGATCTCACCCATCAAAGAATTTCAATCAGTGAGATCTAGAAGGAGCATCTATTCTTCCATGGCCCCTACTCTATAAATATTGCCATGCCTATGGTAAGATCTGCCACCCTTTTTGCGTTCCAAAAGGGCATTCAAATCTGGCTCTGCCAATTAGCCTGGGTTAGCTCAGTAGTGGAGGTGGTTGGTGGATTAACTGAAAGGGGGTACCCTTATACTGACCTTGCCTTTTATCTTCTTGCTTTTGTATTTCAAAACAATTGCAATAGCACTTAGACTTATATACCACTTCACAGTGCTTTACATCCCTCTCTTAGCGGTTTACAGATTCAGCATATTGGCCTCAACAATCTGGGTCCTCATTTGACTGACCTTGGAAAGATGAAGGGCTGAGTCAACCTTGAGCCAATCAAGATGATAGGGGGCGTGCATAAGCGCACCAAAACGTGCCTACTGTCCCTGTCCTATTGTTTCTTTTTTTTCTTATTTGTATCCATTTCATGTATTTATAACCATGTTTATACTTATACCTGTTATCTAATAATTGTTTGACAAAATAAATAAAATAAAATAAATAAAGATTGAACTGCCGAACTGCTGGAAATCGGTAGTTAGTAGAATTAGCCTGCAATGCTGCATTCTAACTGCTGCACCACCTTGGCTCTTTCATGCTTTTAAATATTTTTTACATTTATGATTTTTAAGTGGAAGTCACCCAGAGTTGCTTTTCAAAGTGAGATGAGCAACATGTATTTGTCTGTTTGTTTGTTTGTTTGTTTAGCTATCAAATTTTGAAACAGCCCATTTCCTTCATAGAGGATGAACAATTTAATTAATAAATAATAGATAAATAGTTAATCTTTTAACAGAGTAACAAAAATAATGTTAATCTGATAACAGAATTATATGTTAATATCTGTTTCTTTGTGTAATTATAAATACATGCTTATGTCATCTGGGATAGTATCTTGCTACATTGCTTTTTGCAAGCCTTTTTTCAAATGGCGTCCAGCTTTTCTAAGCATCGCTGTCTTGCCATGCCTCTTTAGCTTCATTATCGGTCTTTCAGTGAGACGTCTGATTCTATTTCACTAGTATCAAATGATTACCTTCTGATTCTGTTGAACGCAGGTCTGATTTTGTTCCCAATGATTGTAGCTGTAGTGTAGATAACCATCCTCCCTCCCAGCACTTCACTAACTGCTGATTGGCAGTTCTGGGAAAGCATTAGTGCACTTGGAAGTTACTTTCAGCAGAAGGAGGTGCTATCCAGCTGATTGGGAGGATGCCAGAGAGCACTATCTCGCTGGAGAAAGAGAGCTTTCTCAGCAAGGCAGTGCAAATTCCCCAAAGCCTCCAATTAGCTCTCAAGGATGTGAGATGAAAGTGGACTTCCTTAGGAGGAGGCTGTTTCCCAATGGTGAAGAAGCCCAGCAGAAGCAAGCTGAGAGTGTGTCACACTCTTCCAATGTTTTGAACAAGGGAGTCATGCAAACCTTGCAACAGGGAATGCTGTCAATAAAGAAAGCCAATGATATGAAGCCAAAGCCTCACAAAACCTGATTGTGCAAATAGTTTATTTTGGCATTTATCTCACTGTTCAGTTTTATTCAATTTCTTTTTGGTGGGATAAGAATAATGGTGAAACAGTCTTTTCCTCTTTCTTTCACTATAAAATAGTTTAGCTGCATATCATAGATGCAATGATGCAGCATATGATTTCTATGTATGTAGTTGCATCGCTTTCTTTATCTTATTAGATTCCCACATACTAAATTCCATATTTTTTTTAGTTCTCTTTACCGAGCATTGTCAAACTACACAATGACAGTCACATGTACAGTAACAGATTTTCCATTCAGTGATTAAATCCTTTTAAGCTCAAAGGTAAACAAAACAATTTGATTAAGATTCTTTTTTGTTTCAGTCAGTGCTGTTATAGATCTATGAAACTTTCAGATTTCATAAATAATATAAAAGGGAGCTACACACATCACTGCTTATGTAGGCCAAGTAAGTGATCTATGTATAATCAGAGCATAAACTCCTACATCACCCAAAAGTGAGAGGGAAATGATTTCCTACAGCACAACTCTGTGTATGAACTATACAGCAACAGAGCTATGAACACTTGAAAGGGAGCCTTTGATTTGACTAAGCTTTGATCAAATCACCCCATTGATTCATGAACTGAAGATGGGGAATAGCAAGTTGAATCAGAGCTCTGCAGATTTGATAGCACTCCAGCTGCTTCTGGATTTGTCACTAACATTACAGGATGCTGGTGAATCACTGAGGGGACTGAAGGTGTGGTCAGTTTCTTTGACACAGACATGAATAGTTAGCCAATGCATTTTAGCACCTCATTAAACTGGCTATCAGAGCAATTTTGGGGTGGAAGGCTAACACTGGGTTGTGCTTCATTTATTTTCCCAGCTGTCAAATTCTTTAATAAGGCCAGCTATAAAACTCTAATGTCTTTTGTGCTAATGGAATCTTACTCTTCTGAGCTGGTCATGGAAATAGAACTCAACAGTGCAACTCAACTCTGAACATGGGCTCAAGGTTTCTGCACAATTGGGCAGTTTTCGGTCTCTTGACAATCAATGAATGGTTGCCAAACCAATGCTCCTTAGCACTGACCCAAATGTTTACTTTTTCTGTGCCAACTTATTTCTTTGTGGCTTTGTGTAACTTACTCCACCATTTTTCTTCTGTATAACGAGCCACAAATCCCAACAATACCAGAACCTGCCCTTGATGTGGGGTCAGTTTTAGAATAAGCCAAGCTTTGCCAACTTTGAAAAAAACCCAAAGGATCAGATGCAGGAAAACTAAAATAAATACCACACAAATACAAGTCAATCAACTTTATCAGGAACTGGCTTTTACCAGTGTGTCTTGCTTATTTTGCAGTAAAATCTTCCATTGAGTTAAACAGATTTTTCCTCAGGTAAATGGGCATTCTATAATTTCCTGTTTTAATTGATTATGGAATTTTTTGAATTTATATAGCTACACATCTCAACTGCTAGGAGGCTCACAATACAAAAGACATAAAAATATAGGCTAATACAGAAACTTTACAATATAGGTCCTTGAAATCTACATTCCAGGCAAGACTAGGATCCTTTAGCACTGAAAATTCCCTGAAGGACTTTGGACCAGTCACCTTCAGTTTAACTTACTTTGTAGGATAACTGTTGGGGGGGGTGGAAATAGAGGAATAATAAAATTGGAAGGACCTTGGAGATCTTCTAATCCAAACCCCTGCACAAGCAGGAGACCCTACACAATTCCAGACAAGTGACTGTCCAGTCTCAGGAAACTAATGCTACATGAACTTCTTGAATCTTTCAAAGAAAGGCAGGATATAAAACATATTACTGAACTAAACAAACAGGCTCTGATCCACACTGGGATCACTGAACACAGGAAAGGAAAGTTTAATATTTCTCAGTATAGGTATTTGCCTCTTGTAATGCCTCCATAGTCCCATCAATTTAAAAGAGGAAAGAAATCCAAATGAAAGTTAATGGAGGTTTTTCCCCTGCAAAACCAAATAGAACTGCTATATCAGGAGTGAAAAGGCTGAGAAGACAAGTTTTAATACAAATTGAAGGCCCTGTATAGACTGCGTACATTTTGTGAGGCAGTGGTTCATCTTTGATTCTTGCAAAGTGGCTTGATCCTTCAAGTACACAACATAGAAGGTGCAGAAAAGTTGGGAATAGACTTGGAGAGTGAGTGTTTTAATTCCTTATCGACTAGAAATACTCTAACTCAGCAGCCCCCAACCTTTTGGGCACCATGGAGAGAGGGTTTTCCACAGACAAGAGGGGGTGCAGTTTCACATACTGCCTGCATTCTATGGATAGGCCTTTGCTTGTTTGCACAGCCAAGCTTCTGGCCTGCTGCAGACTGGTGCCGGTCCACTGACTGGGGGTTAGGGACCCCTGCTCTAAATGTTTGCTCAATACATAGCTGCCAAAGTTAAGCGAAGCCACCTCCATCTGCATGCATAGTCCTCCTTGCATCTTTAAAGTCACATTGAAAACCATTCTAAGCAAAAAGCCTCTGTAGGCAGAACAAGAGATCCACAAGTAACTCATGAGAAGTAAAATAATAACAGAAACGATAACAAATAAAGTTTTGCAGAACAATGACAATGCAAGCTTTGTGGATTTTTTTAAATGGATGTAAAATTCTGAAAATCTGCAATGATTTTGCATAAGATGCAACCCTCCACACACTTATTTGAGAGGATAGGAGGGAAAATCCAACAAACTCAAAGAATACTTTGAGATAAATTTGCATGTTTTCCCCCTTGTTTCTAGATGACTTGAATTTCATGTGAGTGATATTTTTTCCCTTTCTTACTACCGTTGCTATGTGAAATTCATCACTTATGCCATGACAACCTCATTTTATGATAACTAAGTGAGTTAACTAGGATCACATATTAAGGAAACTTCAAGGAAGGGAATAAAGCAAAAGAAATAATGAATAATAATGTATGAAAAGGGTCAATTTAACTGCAAACCACAGAAATTGGAAGTGCAAACAGTAGTTAAATGAGTAGCACTCTCCCCATTTATCAAAAATCTCCATGATAAAATGCTTCCATGTTAGTAACATGATGTCAGGCCTATTTTTAAATAGTATTCATGCTCCCTCCCCCTGCTTTGTCAAAGACCTTATTACCATACTGAAAATATAAAAGCAACTATATTCTTTGAAAAAGCCGAACAATAACCTGAAAGGAAATATTTCCACTGTAGGCTTCTTTTCATTACTAAGTGCAACAACATGAAAACCAGATCGTGTTTACAAGGTCTTAATTGGCTTATTATTTATTTAAAGCGCTTATATCCTATTTTTCATTGGGAAGAGCAGGTTACAGGTCAATAGGAACAAACAAAGTGGCAACCTATAACTTAGTCCAGACTCAGGAACAAACACCATAGAGGCTGGGCCTGCATTTATTATAAAAGCTTTAGCAAGTCTTAATGTGCTTTCCTTCTCTCCCTATGAACTAGGGAGAGGTTTTTTCAAACTAGTTTCTTGCATCAGGCTGAAGTTCTGCTTATCTGACTTAACAGTTATTCATCCTTCTGTCCTTGAAGGTCATTTCCTCTGTGCTCTACACAAAAGATGCCATTGGACCAGTGATGGGATTCAAAAAAATTTATTACCGGTTCTGTGGGTGTGGCTTGGTGGGCATTGCAGGGGAAGGATACTGTAAAATCTCCAGTCAGAGGTGATATTTACCGGTTCTCTGAACTACTCAAAATTTCCGCTATCAGTTCTCCAGAACTGGTCAGAACCTCCTGAATACCACCTCTGCATTTGACTTGTGAAATGATTTTCTGGATATTAGAGTCAAGTACATTAGAATCCCTAAAATGGGAAAAATTGCTATGGGTAAATGTCTATGAAGATTCTCAGTCCTCCAGGTCATGGTTGTCCCAAAGGTGCTTATTTCAAAAGACAACTGGACTTTCTAGTTTTTCTTTGAAGACATTTCATTTCTAATGCAAGAAGCTTCTTGGATGAGAAGCAAAACATCTTCAAAGAAAAACCAGAAAGTCTAATTCCTTCTTGAAAAAAGCACCTTTGGGTTTACTATGGGTAGCTAAAAATAACAGCTGCAGAAGCAGTTTAATACTGGGGTGAACTGCTAATCCCTGAAGAATACTCTCAAGATGAAGAGATAATCTTTCCATAATCAGTTGTTACTACCAGTCAAGCTAGGAGAAAGCAATAACTTCATGAGTCTTATGCTGATTAGATTTGATGATCAGACAACAGGTATTCCATTGTCCATTAAAGTTAATGATCCAGTAAACAAGTGTGGTAAAAACAAATGAAATAACTCTTAGGGCTATATTGTAATGTATTTTATGATCTCGTTTTACTAACTTTCATATACTGCCTTCTGTGAAAAGTATCAATTTATCTGAACAGTTCAAGATATTAAATGATACTTTGGATAAAGCCATATACAAATTTATGTTGGTTTCATGATTCCCTCAAGATCAATGAAGATGAAAGAGTGTCCATGCATATCCATACCTCAAATAATCAGTTAGTCTGATATTTAAATTAATATATTGTATTGACATTTGACACCCAGTGAACCTGGGCTTCTAGTCTTGTAAAAAGACAATAAGTGAACCTATTTTTTCACACAATTCATGTTTAGAAAAAAACATTCCAGCTTGACCACACTAAAAGCATGTGGAAACTTATTTGGGGAAATCAATAGGACTCACTTCTTGAAATAAGCCCGAATAGAGTTACAATTTTTATTCTAAGCTAAAGAGAATCCAAACAGGTTAATTTTTACTTTTCCTTAGCTTATTTGCTCTGTACCTTGACCAATTGCTATGAAGAGATGGGGTGAGTGAATTATAACATACTAAATGTGATTGTTTTCACTGTGATTTGTGTAAACACATTATGACACTGGAAGCTCTCACTACTTTTTCTCATAAACCATAAAATGGGCATTTCCATCTTCATTGCCATTGCCACTGAATAGTTGTTTTCATTTCATTATCCACCACAAGTGTATGCTTTCTTGTCTGGGCAGTCACTCTCAGACAGACCCAATTAGCATATATATGAAGTTATATATGAGATTATAGTTGCTCTTGTTTCTTATTCAGTCAGTTTCAAGACACCATTCTCAGGTTTTTTGTCTGTACTCTTTCAGGTTTCTACATTATGAAAAAAAATAAGTATCAGCCCTTGCCTTTGTTCCCCCAATAGTCTGATCTTCAGCTCATTCAGGATTAAGTTAGCTAAGTTAAAATGTTTAGGTGATCTTAATGTTTGTATTTATGGTAGCTTTTGTCATTTACAGAATGAGTGGCCAAACAACAGCAGCAGCAACAAAAGCAATGGAAAAAATAGTTTTAATTATAAATGAATTGTGATCATTTTTATTAAGAAACTTGCAAAATATTTAAAAAACTACAGTTTTTAGAGAGAAAAAATAAAAAAAAATGTGAATAGATAAGAAAGCAAAGGAAAAAAAATGCAATTTACAAATTTAAAACACACTTTCCAGAAGTTTTAAGTTGGCTCATAAGTATTATTTATATTTGCTTGGCACATTGCTGCTAGACCATTGTACAGTAAAAGAAGAGGTCCTCATTGCTGCCTCAGGATAGTTATCTCATCCTCTCCATCTCTGAAGTGCTGATCACTGCACCAAAAAGCTGGCATTTGCGCCTTAGCTGTGGTGGTGCAGTGGTTAGAATGTAGTACTGCAGGCTATTTCTGCTGCCTGCTGGCTGCCTGCAATTTGGCAGATCAAATCTCACCAGACTTAGATTTCTATTCTTCTGAGATTGGTAAAATGAGGACCCAGATTGTTGGGAGCAATTACTCTGTAAACCGCTTAGAGAGGGTTGTAAAAGCACTGTGAAGCAGTATATAAGTCTAAGTGCTATTGCTATTGCTTAGGGTTGACAATAAGCCGATCAATGGCTGATTCCTAATATTTGGGGACAGAGTTGTGGAAAAGTCCCTTGAAGACAAAAAGGTGGGGAGCTGACTCATGAGTAACAACAACTAACATTGGACTTCAGAGTTGTATTCCATCTGAGAATTCAGAGTCTTTGAAACAAGACAGAGAAATTTTGCAAGTGCGTTCCTTCAGACTTGCCAAGGGCTAAGAAAATCTTTTCCCACACATTATTGCACCCTACCCTATGCAACCATCATAAAAGACTGCACAGAGCAATCCTTCTCCTTCATGAATAAATAACTTACTCGCTTCATAACATTCTGTACTACAAAAGGAGCAGTCAGTTTCATTGGGCAAAGAACATCAATTAGCAAATGCACTCTGCCCTTCATGGGCATGGAAAGCTATGCTCTCTTAGGAAAGACCTGCACTTTCTGCATGGCCCATTGCCAGGACAGGCCACTCACTAACTTCTGAGGGCAGGAGTGGATGACATTGTCCTCCTTCCATTCCTAGCACATTGCAAATGCATAACATTCTTGTGTTTTCTAGCTCCAATTCATACTGCTTTGTTTTGACCCAATCCATCTTAAGACCTTCAGAGTTGTTGGTCCCCAACATTTCATTATATTCCAGCAGCAATCCCAGTTACAATGGCTGCACTGCCCGGTACACCTTCTCCCCTCTAGCACACCTATTTCACACTAGGCTGCTCTCTTGTCTATATATTTTTAAGTAATGTTACGGTTGACTCAGCAAAAAACTCTTAAATCTATGGCCTATCCTGAACCCATAATCACTCAACCGTTACATCACCCATTTTCCCACAGATTGAATAAAGTACATTCCTCTTGCTTTTCACTTACCTGCCAACACCTACTTAAAAGATTGCCTTCATTTACTTTTAAGTTGCAATGCAGACACATTGTTATTTTATTTCTATAAAGCTGAAAAGTTCTTCCTCATTTCAAAACTCCTACAGAGGAACCTTGAAACAAAAGAACAATCTGTGGGGTCCTTGCTGCTCTCTGAGTTTGGTTGCCTTGCATACATTTCGTTAACAAACTAGGCAACACCATCAGTACAATCTGTTCCCTTTGATTGTTGTAGCATTGGGACTGTGATGGTTCCATGGGGGGTGGGGGGTGAGTAAGTGAATCTTTCTTGGTGTCAAGAGAGATTACGTGGGAAGGGGATGTAGGCATCCATGTATGCAAACATCTGAAAAAGCAAGGGTAAGGCATGGGGATTAGTGAGGGAGAAGCAAACCTTAGAGAGAAAAAGCCATGGATGGGAAGGTCAAGAAGCAGAAGAACAATCAATAAAGTCTTGGCAGTAGTTATAGTCTGAGCACCAGATTGCCACCCTCCTAAAAAGGACTAGTTCTGAAGTTGACTTAAAAAACACGTAAGAATAGCAAAGGAGACTTAAATTGTGGCATGGAATTGCCCTAATTCTCTGTGCATACAGAGAAAATGACAATTTTTGATGGCACAGAGCAGAGCCAGTTCCTTTAGAACAGGGGTCTTCAAACTTGACAGCTTTAAGACTTGTGGACTTCAATTCCCAGAATTCCTCCTCCAGTCATGTTAGCTCAGGAATCCTGGGAGTTGAAGTCCACAAGTCTTAAACTTGCCAAGCTTGAAGATTCTTGTTTTAGAAAGAGAGCAGACTAGCAAAGCTGATCTTTTTCTTCATACTATCTCCCTAAGTGCCCCATGATGTGACACTTCAGGAAGAGTATTACAATGGGAGAGAATAAAAATGCTAGGAGCTTCATGTAAATTTATAGTCTGATTCCCTAGTTCAAAGTTTTGGTAATTACAGGTAGAGCCTGTACAATTGAGCCCAACATTTCTCTTGCTAAATGAGACAGTTGTTAAGAGTTTTGCCCCATTTTATGACCTTTCTGGCTGCAGTTGTTAAATGAATCACTGTAATTGTTAAGTTAAGTTAGTAACATAGTTGTAAAGTGAATCTGGCTCCCCCATTGACTTTGCTTGTCAGAAGATTGCAAAAGGTGATCACAGGATCCTGGGACACCACATCTGTCATAAATACAAGTCAGCTGCCAAGCATCTGAATTTCAGTCACATGACCATGGAGGTGCTACAATGGTCATAAGTGTGGAAAAACAGCCATAAGTCACTTTTTTCAGTACCGTTGTAACTTCAAACAGTCAGTAAATGAACTGTTGTAAGTCAAGGACTACCTGTACTGTACTACTTTTCTTTCATGTTGGTAGATTTAAGTCAGGGCTTCATCTGGCTTCCAAGTGATGTACCAGGATCCTTACTCCAAAGAATATATGCAACTAGGACCAAGTAATGGATGGAAATAACTACAATTAAATTTAGTTAGTTTCAATATAATTCATATTTAATTTAATTCAATTTGATATTACTGCTCTCTGTGCCTTTCGTGATTTTGTCCTTTTGTTACATTAAAAGTAGAGTTTCTGGCTGGACACATCTGACTTAAGTTCATAGCTATCAAACAACTAAGGATTCTTGTTGCTGTTTACTGAAATGATTTTAGTTGCTACTTAACATCTCCTACGGATGGTCAACTCGATCAAGCTTGCTGAAAGAGACAACAACCCAGTGATAATAGCCAGGGATGGGCTTCAAAGGTTTTAGCAAAGGGTTCTCTTCCCGGCTGCTGGGTGGGCACGGCCATGGTGAGCGTGACCTAGTTGACCTCCTGCACCACAGGGTGGGGTGTTTTTTCCCTCCCTGGGCTTCAAAGGCTCTCTGGATGTCAGAAACGGGACCATTTCCAGCCTTCCCGAACTCCCGGGAGACCAATTTTCACCCTCCCCAAGCTCTGTATGTGCCCTGCACTTACCTGAATCCAAAACAGGCCGCATGGGGACTCCTGGGAGGGGAGGGGTGGGTGGGATCAGTCAGGAGTGGGATGTAGAGGTTCTCAGAACTGCACAGAATTTTAGATAGGGTCCCTCCTGAACCCCTGCAAACTCCCCAGAACCCCACCCCTGACAATAGCTTAGTTGCAAAGCAATTTAGATGTTTTCCTGTAAAGACTAAGGAAGAGGATTTCCTTGATGGAGATATGAAGACACCATTCCCTAAACCAAAGAGATTAAAATGTGTTTTTTTTAAAAGTTCAGGAACAATGAGATAACCCAAGGAAGCAACTTAGGCAAATTCAGTAGACTATAACAAAGAGGTGCAATACAGACTTGTAACAACATTCTGTTATTATAGCCACAAAAACAAGTACTTTTAGCCTTCCTGCACAATTGGTTTCTTGGTTTGGTCCATCCAGTGGGGCTGACATTTTCCCTCAGAGATTTCCCATCTGTTTTTCTGTTTAGCTTTTTCAACTATATAACCATCCATCCATCCTACACTGGAAAGTGATGGTAGCACAATTTTCAGCTAGCAAGACCAGTAATGAGTTGCTGGAAATTGTAGCTCAGTCACTTGGGAAAAGTTATACCCTCCACCCCCTGCTGTAAAACATGAGCAGTAAAATCTTAATAGCAGCTGAAATAGCTCACCAACATATTTTTCTACCACAATAATCACTGTAGTATGAGTGCTGTATTTATTCTGGCTTTATACATTGACCAAATTGCCAGTAGAAAAAATATCAACTCAGAACAATGGCAAACAAACCACAAGTGTTCATACTGTTTTCCTCTGGAAAAAGGCCCCTCTCTAAGGTGAGACGGGTGTCTATATATAGGAAAAAGGCAGGCAGGTAACACTTTTTCAGACACACTCTGAAAAAAATATCCAAAGTGCTAATAAGCAGGGATTTTCCCTATATAAATCAAGGTCCCAGTTATTTCAGCAGCTGTGAAATTATCCATTTATTAAGTTTATTACATTTACATTTATAGATTTCAGTATGGTTGTATACCAAGTCATCTATTAATCTCAGGATGACCTTGTTTTTTCATCTCACTTTCATCTTTAAGTGCTACCCATCCTGAGCAGTAAATATATCCTTCTTATTTTTTGTGCAACGTTGTATTTTCCTTTCCCTTTTAATGTTCCACTTTGTAGTTCAGAATTGCTGTACTGGTGGAGTGGAAAGACACACAAGTTCTCTGAAAGGAAAAAAAAATGTAGATGTCCTCAAATGAACTCTATTTTGTTAGAAAATGCAGACTTCTTTTTCTCTCATGAGGAGAATAAGACCATTTTGTGGTTCGCTGAGTATATGGCATTAACATTTGTTGTTGCCACTGGAGTGAGTTACAAATGTTTATCACTACAGTCAGAGCTGGAGGGTTTGAGATAAAAAGTGCCATCCAGAATGGCCATTTGTTAAAAGCCATAGAAAGTCGACATTTTGCAAATCAGTTCATAAGACAAGGTGTAGGCATCATAGTAGGGAAATTCTTCCTCACTTTTCAAATCTCTTAATACCTGCTGTTCCTCACAGGTCTATTACTAGATTTGTGATATACAGCACAAAATTCAGGTCAGCCATTTCATCTTGCTAGCATAACGGCAGAGAAAATAAGGCAATTGCCAACTGATATATGGAGACCATCCTGCCTAAGGGAATCTTGGCTGCTGAACATGTGTTTCAGAGTCTTCAACCATGCCTTGGAAATGAATTAAGCCTGCCAAAGCTGTATAATTGCTTAAATACTAGAATCTCCAGTTGGATGACATGCAGGAATGACTAGGTCAGAACCAGCCTATATCTCTATTTCTAAAGGTAGTTTGTGAAAGAACAATGGGTGGACATGAATGGAAAATAATAGGTTTAAAAGGTTTGTTCTGCCTCCACCCACCCAAAAAAGGGGTGCTTTGAATAAACAAAAATTTAATCCAGATAAAGTGGAGGAATTTAGGATTTTCTAGTTCTATAATTAGACTAGGATTTTAAAAAGAAAAAGAGAAAGAACATGTGAGTGTTTAGAGAATAAGCTGTAAATTTAGAACAATATTTAGAACAAATTTAGAACATTTGTACGTACAAATGTTTACTGATTGTATATTACTGATATGAAACTCACATATTTTTAATTTGCTATTTTCATGCTTCTGATGCCTCAGTGAATTTCTGATTAGGCACTCTTAATCCCCTCATAATTGTCTAGTGTGGAAAAAGAAAAAAACAGTCATTAATATTTCTCTCATATTAGTCAATAGGAGGAGGCACATTACTCACTTCAGAGAGACCTCTGAATCACAGTAGTCCCAATTCAAATTGAAGTGAGTTGTTCTTTCAAAACAACAGCCTGAATATTATTCAGTACTCAGATCAGTATTCAGTACTCATATCTACAGGTATATCTTTTGGCCACTTACAAAGGGATGTAGGATAATGGCAAATTGGAAAAGCATTTAAACTCAAAATACATAATTTTGTCCTGTATATAAGATGTTATAGAGTGAGGAATATGAATCTAAAAATTAATATGTTAAACTCAATATAATGGTAATGGGCAGAGAAAATAGAGTATATGTATGCAGGTAATAAATAAATGATGACAAATTAGGGCAAGTAGATGACATTGTGTATGTTGATACAATATTTATTTTAAATGGGAAAATGGGAGGCAGAAAATTTAAAGTCTTGCAAAAGTTGTAGAAAAATAATGAGTAGCGTGTGATTTGTTATGGGGAATGAATTTTTGCCTAAGTAAGCTAAATACGTCTTTTTTTTGCTTTAAATATAAAAATGAGTGGTCCCTAGGACAGAAATATGTTAAAGTGATTTACTAATGAAAATGGAGAATAAATGAAGACTGTTTAGAAAAGGAGCTATATGAAGGAAGAATGAATAGATTAGAGGAAGCAGAAATCATTTCATTGTTGGATGGAGTTGATCGGTTCCTTAAAACAAGAGCAAAAGAAACTGAGAATGGATCTGGTAGAAACAAAAATGGTTTGCAATGACAAACAATTATGGAAAATATGGTGATGCTGAGGGACAACATGGTGACTCAGTGTGCTTGGCTTGTCTGCTAGAAAGTTGACAGCTCAGGTTTGAGACCTGAGTGCAATGTGACAGGGTGAATTCCCATCCTTGCCAATCTAGCAGTTCAAAGGCATGCAAATGCAAGTAAATAAATATGTACCACTTCAGTGGGGAAGATAACAGTGCTCCATGATGTCATGCTGACCACATGACCACAGAAATGTCTTCAGACAGGACTGGCTCAATGGTCTTGAAAGGGAGATGATTCCCACTCCCTTTAGTCGGCTATGACTAGAAGAGTAAAATCTACTGCCTGACATTTACCCTTACAGTGATGTTGAAGCAAACTGGATTTATTTAATTTCCTCTCCCCACCCCACCGCCCATCTCCTGCTTTAATTTCTTTTGCTTATTATTCCTTAGGTTCTTTTTCTGAGCTTTTATCCTGAAAAGAAATACTGTGATGTGTGTGTGTGTGTGTTTGAAAATTCCCACATGATTTCATTTATATCCTATCATTAAATGGCAACAGGGACACCTGTTGCAATTGTGAAATAGTTGTATTAAACCAAACATTGCAGTTTGGTTACCTAATGCAACTAACTCCTCTTCCAGTAGAAAATAAAATATACCATAATGGCCCTTGGATCTAATCTAAGTAAAATAATGATCTGAAATAGCCAAAGCACTAATTATGCCCATTTTGTACAAGATAAATTATTAGGTTTCATAGAGAAGTTATAAGAAAATAAGGAAGAAAATTAAAGTTTTTCAATACTGCCCTCATAAGGCCTGTACAGCTTTTATTCTCTTTGTTTTCATCTGATTAAAGATCCATTGTTATTTTAAATTATGCAGGAACTTCTGCCCCCACAGCTTTGAGATATTATTTGGGAGTCAAGATTTTCCCACAAAAGTTTTATGCAGCAAGAACTAGTTTATTCTAAATACATTGCACTGATTTCCGCACATTCACTTGCTCTTTTAAGAGTAAATATTTTTCAGAATAATCAACAACTTAAGTTCCCTGCAGTGTTGATTCTTTTCAATGAAAGAGAAAGTAAAAGAAATTAAGAAAATGAATAAAGAAAAATATCCATATTGCATCTGAGTAAAGGCACGCATGGTATAGATTAAGACTCATGTTATACATATTGATTTTAACCCAAATCAGAATACTTAATATGGAGTTTAAGATTTGGTGATGTTTTCATCTGGTTTTGAATTTTAAAAATTCCAATTTCTGAAATACAGAGAAAGAATTGAAAATTTTGCCTCCAGCCCATTTTACAATCTCACTATATCACTGCTATATGCCTGTTCCTGTAAAAAGTCTAAGGAAAAAAAAGATATACACCCCAAATATACACATATAGAAAGAAATTGCTTTTATTTGCTATACATAATAAATCAGAATAACCAGTGTGGATTAATGAATCCAAAGTATGAAAGTATGCCATTATTTTTCATTTTACTATTAAGTCTCAAAGAATAAATGATAGCATCTTTCAAATAAGCAGACAGCTCTGCTTGGGAACATCTTACCATTAAAATTTGACTCAAAGAGAGAGAGAGAGAACTCCTATCAATGCCTTAGCTTATAATGAGAAAATGTTCAAAGGACATATTAGACTACCCATAAATTAGGTTCTACTCTATGGTATGTCCAAAACAGTTCTTCAAATTTGCATTGCAATACACAGGCCATAATTAAGTTCTTCTCAGCAATAGTTAAGCAACACTTCGCTTCTTTAGTTAAGAAGCAGAGATATTCTGTACTTTACCATGTTATTAGAGTTAGTACAATATTTCAATGATAAGGATGCACTCTAGGGCAGGGGTGTCAAATTTGCATTGTCACATTATGTATCGCAATTTTCCCCCCTTTGCTAAACTGGGTGTGGGCATGGCCAGCATGTGACACATCTCGCCTGTGGCCCATGAGTTTGACAGCCCTGCTCTAGGGTAATTTTCCCCTGAGTTTTTCCACAATTTCTTGAAAAACATTTGGTTATTTCCATATTTTCTTACTTGTGAAGATTTTTTAAAAAATAGGAAGGAGACTTTTCTTTGAGATAGGGGAGGAAGGATATTAGAAATTAACTTCTTCAGCATATTTTTCCCTGATGAGAACATGGGATTATAATTTCTATTATGGACATTCCCACCAGCTTTGTCTCTTTTTCCAGCTCCCTCTTAAAACACCAGTCATGATGGAAACCACCATGGGCTGAGAAAGAAATGGCTTTCAAATTTAACATACTGTAGGACTAACAATAGGCAAGGTGGAATATCCATGATTGTAGCCTCCTCCAATGTACTGTTTTCTGATGTTCTAGCAGAAGATGTTTAATTCTCTCCTCCTTTATCTTTCCCACATTTCCCACATTCTACTCCCTCTGACAAACTGTGTGAGGTAAATAAGAAATACTACATAAGAATGCTAAACTTCAAGTGCAAAAGCTCAGTGCCTTGTTTAGCCTCAAAACCTGATACTGTACTGTAAGAGTGGCAGTTCATGTGATCTTTGCCATATTATTATCATGTTGATGCTCGGGTGAATCCAATTTTCAGAACAAAGGACTTCCAGGACTAAACCATATTTCAGTCTCAAAGGGGCTTAGTTTATTTTCAGGCAGAAAACAGCATGCTACATGTGTAATACTCCATAGAAACTGCACTTTTTGTTTTCTCATTATGGAGAGGCACAGAGAACTGTCTTCTAAAAGAGAGTAGAATGCACTATACCTTAAAATAAAAAATAAATAGCAACCTGTTCTCTGTGCAAACTCTACAAAGAGAATCCAAAATTCTGTCAGAATCTGAGGATTTGTTCTCATTACCCATGAGTGTCAGGGGAGACATAATTAAAAAGTGAATTAATGGTCTAAATAAAGTAGAAAAGGGGCATGTTGAATGAGCAGATGAAGAAGACATGTACTAGAATGACTGCATCGTAGAAAGTTTTTATATCCTATTTAAACTTTTGAAAGTGTTTACTTGGGAGAGGTAATGCCCCTTTACAATCATCTACATGAATTTTGCCTATATTTGTCATGAGACACTATGATTTTTAGAAACAGATTTTATTAATCTAGGTCAATGAACAATTTAAAAGTTTAAAGAAAAATTCGAATGTTCTGAAAAATGTCTTCATGTATTATAATATTTTAGGTTTCACTTTGCTGTACATCTGCAGATGCCATAGATTTGAGTGGTTACATTCAGAGCCATAAAACTGGGGTGCCTAACAAATGTAGTAGATTTGTTTAACCTTTTTGCTTTGTTGTGTTGTAGAACAGTGGTTCGCCACCTGTGGTCTGTTTATCCCCGGGGAGGAGGGTGCAATGTCATCACAGGAGGTCTGTGAAGGCCTGAAGAAATGTTATGCTTTAAAGCTTGAGTTAAGTCTTGGGTCGAGGCCACAAATGGTATTTAAAGAGGATCCGTGGTGAGGAAAAGGCTGAGAACCACTGGTGTAGAATTTTAGGAAGGAAAATGCAGCAGAGCACTTACACCGATTCAAGGGACCTGGCTGGAAGAGCCACAAAGGTTCCCACAAAGTCACAAAAATGGGAAAGATGACTCTTTCACAATGAATCCTCCTCATTCATTATGATACTGAATACCAGAGCTACCTCGCTTTAGATTTAAAAAAAGGATTTACAGAACTTAGTGGCGAGCTGCCTATCCCTTTTAATCAGATGCATTAATCGCTGGTTTAGGCTTCACTTTGTCCCTCTCAAAGCTAAACTCCTTTTTCCATCTATCTTTCACCATGTCTGCATTCTGCTATATGCATTGCAGAGGTGGTCTTCAGCAGGTTCTGACCAGTTCTGGAGAACCGTGAGTAGTTTGGAGAACTGGCAAATGCCACCTCTGACTGGAGATTTTACAGTATCCTTTCCCTGCCATGTCCACCAAGCCACGCCCACAGAACCGGTAGTTTAAAAAAATTTGAATCCCACCACTGATGCATTGGTCCTCCAGTGCATTTCCTCTTTGATGAATCTTCTCCCAGTTGTCATTCTCAAATATTTTAAAGACTTCCTTTCTCTCAGGAAGCCATAGGTCAGCAGTCTCCAATCTTTCTGGCAACAGGGACTGGTTTCACGGAAAACATTTTTTCCACAAGATTGGACAGAGGGGGAGTGCCAGGCACAACCTAGATCCTGTGCATGTGTAGATGAAGCTTCACTCACCTGCCTACTGCTTGCATGACCCAGTTTGTAATATCCACAGACTGGGACCGGTCTGTGGCCCAGGCGCTGGGGACCCCTACCATAGGCTTTTAGCAATAGAGAAACTGCACAATCCACTTTAGGAGTACCAGGAGTCGTCGTTCTCTGGATCAGCTGGCCGTGTTTGTTACAGCATTCTACTCATTCTAGTTATAGTAGCCTCTTCAGCTCTTTACTAATACTTCAAATAATTAACCTGGTTCTTTGAGAATAACTTCTGTTGTTAACAATGTCACTTTAAGTGTTTAAGTCTCCTTCCTTTCTCCCTGCCCCTCCTTTCTCCTTTTAGTGAGGTTCCAATATCTTTCCCCAGGTCTTTAGAAGCAACACAGAACTCAGAAAGCTTCTTTGTGCATCTGCATGAATGCAGGGATATGTGAAGAGCCAGCAAGAAACAAGGATAGAGGGTAGTCTCATTACGGAGAGTGTTGGCTACAGATGAATGCTCTCCCCGAGTCCAGAGCCCGATTAGTGACAGTTTTATTTTTGTGGTTGAAAGCGATTAACTTTCACTGTGCTGGAATTTAGAAAACAATTTCACACATTAGCAGAGCTAGATTGCCCACTGACGATGTTAGCAAAGCAAACCATAAATCAAGACATAAACATTTGTCCCAATTTTCAGAGTCCTTAAAATTCAGGGCCAACCACTGCACGAACGAAACAGTGTAGTAGTTGCATTGGGGGCAGAAAACATTTTAAACAGAAGCTACACTTAGATGGCAGACTTCATTAATTCTGGACCAGCCTCTCTATAACTTATGGAACTAAACCATGATAAAGACCTTGTTAAAAGATTGTATAACAAGTATTAAAAGTTGTGCAATGAAACAAGGGAGAATGTATCTACTTTAGACATGGATTTACATCCATGGGTTTTGTCAAATATAGTTTCAAATGTTACTAAGTCCGCCATTAGAGGTTTGTTAAAGAAGCATAACTTTCTGGATATAGACTCTACCTGTGAAAACAAATTTGATTGGTTGTTGCAGCAGAGGGCAATTTGGGGTAGTCATCTATGACCAGAGCATCTGGGACTATTAAGGAAAATTTATTTGTAGATTTCAGGAAAGTTGCCCTTCTAATTAATAAGATTGCAGGCTTAACTTGATCTTTAAATTGATTTGATAAGAATGTATCAGGGTTTTTTGTAGATGTAAAAACTCATATTGTGAAATTCATGCATCTATGAGTCAGCTACTCTTTGTCCAGAAATAAAACAAAACAAACTTTTTTCATTGAACCATACAGCCTCATGGGTACTGCTGCTATCATCGTAGCTGTTATTTTAAAGCTTGTTAGCGCAGTTCTTTTTGGATTTCTGAGATACATATTTCTGTATGTTCTGTATTGCATTTCCATAAGCATTAAGAACCAAATAAATATTTATGAAGCATTAAATTTCCATCCATATAAATAAAAAGTTCATTGCACATTATTGCTCTTATTCCCTCTCTTGCGAGACAATCACACATGTATGCTGAGAAGAAATATGTATATATTAACCCCAAACCTTGACAGGGTAGAAAATCATTTCAGTTGCGGTATACACATTAAAACCCCTCAAAGATCACCTGATGCTCTTGATTGCAAAAACAGAAAAAGTATTTCCATTTAGAAATAGAAGTACACAATCTGTATTTCCTATTTGTGCCTGAGTGATTTGTCAATTAGGTTGCTGTTGAGTGTGTGTGCATTAGATGTTACATCTCAGACAATGTCAATTGGGTAGTGTAAGAATTCAATCTGACAGCTTTGTACACACATTAATGTCACAGAACTTTTTCTGTTCATTTGTATGCTTAGAAATGTTGGAAGAAGCCTTTAAATGAATCAGTCCATTGATCCATCTAGTCCAGTTTTACTAATCTGTCTGGCAACAATTTTTCAACCTTCCAGATGATGCCATTTGGGAAATTCTGCACGGAAACTTAAGTGCTCCACCACTCTGCTGTTTATTGTATGGTGAGGTGCTAAGCAGCTGATTTTCAGATAGCCCACCCTAAAACACAAATCAGAACAGACAAAACCTTTTAACTAGCCCTAGATCAAGCTGGCTATATGGAATTTATGGAACATATTATTTTGGTATAGATTTGGCCATTTAACCTTAACAAAATATCTTTAGTCAACAATTTAGTTTCCAGGATAAGTGCAAACTCAAAGAAGTGCTAATATCTTAATGAATACTATGAATTCATTTGTAAAAAAGAAAACCTTGAAGAAGAATGGAGAATTAAGCCAATTCATGAGCTTTTTCCTTACTTCTTTTTACTAGTGAGAATAAAACCTTACAGCCATAATCCTCTTTTTCCTTTGTCAGAGCAAACCACCATTTTTTTTCTGGACTTCTATAATGGCTCCTGCTACTGCATAAGATTCATACATTGTACTAACATGTAATTATCATGGGTTAAACATAGCTTATTATAAGGACCAGGCCAATTGTGGCTTAAGTAGCCAAATATGGATAAACAGCGTAGTTACAAAACCATATTTGGTTTCAGATCAGCATGATTCAGAATTCTAAATATTGTATATTTGAGCAATACAGCTAAGTGGGTATATTTCAATTGGATTGTCAACTAGAACTATGTTTCTAAACCTCGGCAATTTTACAATGGGTGGGCTTCAACATGCTGGCTGGTAGAGTTCTTGGAGTTGAACTCCATCCATCTTGAAGCTAATGAATATGAAACTGTATACAGTAGGAATAGCCAGTGACAAAAATGGATGTGGGAAGGAATCCTATTGGATCTCTTGAGTATGGAATCCTTCTGAATCATCTGCAAGTACAAGATTGGAGATAATGTATTTCTGTCATTCTCCTCCTTTTATGTTTTTTATTTATATTAAACTTTTAAAAGGTAAAAGTGGCTAAGGCACCAGACTGAAAACCAGGCAATGTTGTAGTTCTGGTTCCGTCCTAGACATGAAACCTGGCTGGGTCATTTGGGACAATTACTCTCTCTCAACCTAATCTATCTCACAGAAGTCTTGTGAAGAAAATAGGAGGAGGAAGGAGTATTAGGTTGGCTTGCCAACTTGAGTTAGTTATAAAAAAAAACAATCAAGGTGAGATAAAATCTAAAAAAAAAAACATCTTTCACAATTTTGTTTTAAGAAACCCCCCCCCCCATCTCCCCCCAGGAAGCTTTCTATAATAAACCTGCCAATCTTTAGGGAGGCAGAGCAAGAAAAATTGTGCACAATATTCTAAATATAAATATACCAAACATCTTACGACAGCAAGGTTTTATTTTCTGTTGGGTAGTTTGATGTCTTTATATGTAAAACATTATATATAATGTAACATTTGGGAAAATGTTAAATGCATTTTCATTTTCAAGTCTATTCTGTTTTGGCATGACATATTATATTGCTTAGCAGTTGATAGGTCCCAGAGTTGCTGAAGACATAATGAAAAAGAAATAGGAGAATTTGCAAAATGTAAGAGTTGTTTTTCTCCTGTATGAGGAAGATGTAAAGCTCTGCCAAAAAAAGAGCAAAGGCACATCACCAAAAGAGGACAAAAGGACAAACTGATTCATATTTATAGCTACAGATATCTATAAATATTTTTTTCCGAAAAGAAGAGAGGAACTACGATCAAGTTACATTCTCTTGTTATGTGTGTATGTGAAATATAGATGGGCATCTATTGTGGAGTTTTTGGGTTTTTTTACATCTGGATTTTAATAGAACACAACTGTGAATAAAGGATGGTCCTCTGCAAATGATATCCTTCTTTCTCAATCTAGGAAAGCCATTTTCAGAGAGTATGATAAAATGATTATATTCTTACCAAAATCTTTATCAGGATTAAGCAGTATCAAGTCTCCATCCATTTGGAAGCCATGCTGGCATTACAGGAAGCCTTACGGCCAATTTTTCCAACTTTTTAAAAAAATTGTTGAGGAGGATTAAGATAGCAATAGGAGCACTTGTCCTCTCTCTGAGGACTTCATTTAATAAAGCACACACACACAGATGCTGCCAAGTGTCAGAAGACCAAAATGGTCAAATTTCATCAGTATTATTTTGGAACCACAGAGATAGATTTTTTGTGGGGTGGGGAGATATTAAAATTTAGCTTCCTAAAATCACCCCACTTCATTTCTCTTATTTTTACAAAGAAAAAATATCCATAGGCTTCTAACTATTAAAAAGCATAGACCCAACATACCTTAGGATCATGGGTTGCCTTCCCTGTTCCATATCCATAATCAGAGCAATGAGCAAAAATCCATTCAACAGTGAAGTATAATAAATCATAAATAAAGTGGCTAAATATCATTGAAAGTCAGCCAGAAACCCAAAAAATAAAAAAAAATAATCTACATAAGCATTGTAAGTACCTTCAAATTTGCATTTGCTGGATTTTCTGCCAGTGTTATATTTTTATAGGAATCTGCTATGTATCTTCAAATCTCCAGATGGGAAGAGAAAACAGTGCTTTTGGAATGCCAGCAGCCAAGTACCACCTGTCATTAACCTTTAAACTAAATATGTCTTTTGCCAAGACCATCCTGAAGTTGTAAAAAGCAGCTGTATTGAAAGATGCAGCTGTTTTAAGCAGTTGAGCATTCTGAAGTATCTTTTCCCCTTAAATCCAGAGTGTTGCATAGTTTAGATCTTTTTTTATTCTTGCTTGAATTTAATACAGAACATGTCTAATACACATGCATATGCTATTCTGCCTTTCTTCTAGATTCCCATAACCTGCATGCATGCTACAGATCCCATTAGTCAAGGAATTTTGGCTGGTGGAGTCCAGCAGAAGAGTCTTTTCTGCCATGGCTCCTGTTCTTTGGAACATTATGTCCCCAAGGTGACCCAACCTTCTTAGCTTCCATAAGGATTTGAAGACCTTCTGCTAGTTAGCCTGGGACCCCATGGAGGCGAATCACACTGGAAATGGCTTATGGATTAAGACAAGACCCTCCCACCTCCCATGTGGATCCTACTCCATTCCTCCCCATCTTTTAGCAATAGCACTTAGACATATATATTGCTTCATCATGCTTTACAGTCCTCTCTAAGCAGTTTACAGCATATTGCCCCCAACAATCCAGATCCCCATTTTACCGACCTCGGAAGGATGGAAGGTTGAGTCAACCTTGAGCTGATGAGGATTGAACTCCTGACTTTGGGAAGAATTAGCTTGCATTCTAACCACCGTGCCACTCGGCTTTTATGTGTAAATAATTGCTATTATGATTATTTATTGCTTCAATGTTTGATTGTCTTTTAATGTTTGTTAGATGCCTAGAGTTACCTCAGGCAAACAATGTCAAGCAAACAAATAAAATCAACTTTAGTAGGGGAGGGGGTTTCTAAAATAAGTCACTTTCTTTCAGGTTTGAAAGCTGAAAGAGTAAGGCATTTAATAGGATGAGAGATTCATATAGTAAATAAAAAATGGATTGCCATTAGGCCTGAAGGTAAGGTAATGCCAGTTTGGTGGCAATTTGATTTAGATCACTCATGCATACACAATGCTTCAAACAGCCTCTTATATCCACACATGAATTAAACAGCATATGATTGATGATAGAAGAAGAACTAATTGGTGGTTTAATAAATATACTCTAACTTGATAATATAGCCAGATTTATCAGCAGAAAATGCCCCTGTCTAAGAAAAATTATTAAGGTAAAACACAGGCACAATGACAAACGCCAAGGAAGTAATTGGCTATAGTATCAGCACTAGCAGTAAATGGGCAGGGTGTAGATTTATTTGCTTCCCAGTACAGGAAACCTGAGTAAAATCTAGAAGACAAATGAAACCAAGAGAGAAAGGACAGGCTCTTTTCAATCCCTAAAGGCTGATGGTACAATTGTATTCTTGTATATTTCAGACCTTTTATTGGAGTTCATTTCCCAAGTACGTACAACCTTATCTAACTCCACCACATTTTCCTCATTCCAAACCAAAGGACAAACTCTGTTAGTAGTTTCATGTAGATGTAAAAAAGGAGAGGACAGACGGCCTTTGCAATGATCCCACTGTACAACTTTCTCAAACCAATGACTGGAACCACCTACCAGTACATAAACTAATAGAGGTAGAAGGGACTTTGGAGGCCTTCTACTCCAACCTCCTGCTCAAGCAGGAGACCCTATATCATTTCAAACAAATGGCCGTCCAGTCTTTTTTTGAAAGCCCTCAGTGATGGAGCACTCACAACTTCTGAAGGCAAGCTATTCCATTGGTCGATTACTCTCATCATTAGGAAATTTCTCCTTAGTTCTAGATTGCTTCTCTCCTTGGTTAGTTTCCAATCATTGTTTTTTGTCTTGCCTTCTGGTACGAACAGGGAATCCTTGATGCTCTCTGAGCTTAGTGTCCAGAATACCAAGAATCCCCCATTTTCATCCTGAGGTACAAATATTCTCCTCTATCAGTAACAATTACTAAACTGAACCAATGCAAAATAATTCTGTCAAATCCCCACTTTTATGGGCTACCATGATTGATGGTACTGAATAGTACAGAGATGTCTAAAAGGATCTACCAGCTTCCAAATAAAAACCATCCAGGGATCTTCAAGGTATACCAAACCAGGAAACAAGGACTACTGGAGTTCTACTTATTGTTTTAACAGCGGGATAATAAGGGAATCTTATTGTCCCTTGCTTATAACTACAGAATCAAGATGGGGTTCTTTTGAGTCTCTTTATCCTTTCCCAGGGCTGAGATGTAATTTACTACCTGTTATGTGCTAACATGTCTTGTATACAGGGATGGGATCTGACCGGTATAACTACCGGTTCTGTCGTTCTGCATCGCACAAGTTGCGCGAGTGCAATTTATGACCTGCTGAGCTGTCTGGACAGCTGAGCAGCACTGCATGCAAGTGTGCAATGGTTGAAAAAGCACTTTTTTCCTGCTTTTTCAACCACAGCTGTGTCGGGTAAAACAGCTGCGGTTGAAAACACAGGAAATAAAGGTCAAGTAAGAGCCCGGGCAAGTGGGTGGGCCAAAACAGCAGCAGACATAGAACAGTTCTATGTATGCGCTCTGTTTGCTGCTTTTCATAGCAACCGGTTCAACAGAAGTGGGTAGAACCGGTAGAATCCCATCCCTGCTTGTATATCTTTCCCAACTTTATTATTATTTCACCAGAGGGACAGTGTAGTTTCTATTCCATGCATAGTCTTGAAAGGGACTAGCCAATCTTCTTTATCTAGTGCATTTCACAACTAATGTCCTACCACTGTCTCCACAATCTTACCCAGAAACAGCAGGTTAAAAATGAGGTAGTAGCTGGCCAATATTTTTGGATTCAGGAAAAGTCTCTTCAGGAGGTGGCCCCTCACCTTTCCTTTCAGGAGGCCATTATTTTCTTTTCTCCCCCCCAAAAAAATATTGCCAACTGTCTTGATTGCACTCACTCATAGCAGTCCAAAGGAAACAGCTGAGGGTGGGCCCAAACCATATGTGGTAGAAATCATGTGTGCTCTATCCACTTTCTTAGATCTACAAGCAAAAAGCAAATGGAGTTGCCCAGATCACTTCTTCAGATCCTACCCATGCTGAATCCACTAAATAAATTTGAATATCATTGGTAAAATATTATGTAAATAATTAATAGTAGCCTGTAAGTCTTGTCAGGACTTTCCCAGGAAAGTTTGGATAACTTCAAATAGAGCATTAGGTAATGTTCTATCAATGAAATAAGGGTGAAAAATATTTATGCTTTCTACTCATCAGAGTAGGCTTGAATATGAGTCAGATTCACATTCAATGAATCACTTCATTTTTATCATTTCATTTTCCAGACATCCTCAGGATAAAGGTCAATCAGGGCAAATTGAAGTCCAGTGTTCTGGTTGCTTCATATTCCAAAATTTGGCCAGGCTGTCAGAGTAATAATCTGATAAATTTCCTGGGGAAATCCCTAGAATTTGCCAAAATTCATGCAGATCTGTAAGATCAAGGGCAGATTATCTTAATTGGCTTTACCTCAATATCTCTCTATACAAGATGACTCATCTGTATCAGGAAATGATGCAATCACAACAAAAGATTAATAACAATGTTATTTATCTTTTGATCATAAGCTCTAACCTCAAGGGGGAAAAAATATAATGTAAAACTTCCTATATAGATTCACTCAGACATTATCTGGAACAAGGCTATGGAGGCCATGAGTTCATGGGCTTCTTTACTCTATCTCACTCTAGGTTATAAAGATTAAAATCCCCAACTCCAGGAGTTGGTGGGATTCCATCATTGGCCTCGCAATGAAATCCAGGAGGTCAGGAAGGGCAAAGCAAAATCTTCAATATAACTTTCAGGTACAAATACCCATATCCTGTCCCCTATGGAACTAATCCCCTAGTCTCACCTGAGACACTTCATGGGATTACCAACCTTCTTCCTCCCCAGATTTAGTTAGGATTGCTGAGACTTGAAACCAAAGACAGAAATTAACAGAAAGGGACATGTCCCTATCATTATGCAGATAGATTTTTTTTCAATACTCTTTATTCATTAAAAAAAAATCAATATTTGAAAACAATATAATTTCCTTAGGTCTTCCTGATGCATGCTTTCCTATCTATAACATCAGTTACTAAGTACAGACTATGGGAACTTCCATAAATGCCCAGCTTTATTGTATTCCCATGATATTATTCTCCCTGGACAGCTGAGCCAATTGGAAAAGAGACTTCCATTTTACTTCTATGTATTTGACATTATGTTTCCCAAATGAAATTCATTTTTTTCATCTTTCAACTCTCTCCTTAAAATTACCTTTTCTTTCCTCCATCTCATATTATTGATTTTCTTAGGGGTTGCTGTACACTCTCATTTCCATAGACGTCTGTCACTCAAAATGCCATCAGATATCAATGGAGACTCCTCAATCTGCCACTTTCTTTCTGCCACTGATTCTCTCTGATTAGCACTCCAGCCTATGATTTCTTTGCCCCACTTTTTTTTCCATCAATGTTCAACAATTCTTGAGAGAAACAAATGCTCTGGGATATATCGTAACCCAGCTCTTCCTTTTACTACTACAAACTTCTCTTTATTTTCCTCTCATCTTTCGATAACTTCTTTTAGCAGGAAAATGTTAGAGGCAGTTTGAACTTTGCACAAACTAAGGTATTCTCTAGCCTGAGGAAGAGATTTCAATTTTTTATTTAGGTATGAAGTATATAAATGTCAAAAGACACAGGTTAAATTATGCACCATCATGGAAAGTATATACTATACACATGTGTGCATTTTGATTACATATGGATATATGCACACAGACGCCCACAAACATGAACATACACAAGTATGAGGCGACATGAGATTAAATCTACACCTTTATTCATCGATTTTGAAAATATCTAGTTCTGGTTAATGAGAAGATGAAAAGAGTTCAATAGAGTATACCATTTCAGGCATCATCTTTTTTCATATTTACAATTCCAGATACCATTACTGTAAATTATAACTGCAATTTGGAAAGGAATAATTGGAATTTTATTCCTGAAATTGTTCAAAGTACAATCCTTTTCTGTTAGAGCAGCATTTGGTTAACTCTGAAGCAGCACACCAGTTCTTTGGCTTTACTTATAGAGCATACAGTACTTTCTACAACTACTGTTCTTGCAGATAAGGAAATGACTCTGTACTTTTCTGGGCATTTAAAAACTGCCCCACTGGAACTTCATGGCTTTTTAAAATCAAACTATAAGCTTTTTCCTGTAAACAATTATGTTTCACACTTCTTATGAGGATGACATTACTCTAGGAGTGTTTATACTTCAATAAATCTCTTAGTCTATAAAATGTCTCATGGTTCAAGGCTGCTATATGTTTAAACACCTACTTTTCATTTATATAGGATGTGTTGCAGTAAAATTAAAGACAGCCTCATTTCGAGCTCAGCACATTTTTCTGACAACAGTATGGAGACAGTTTTCCCATATCATTTGGGAAAAAATTGTAACTCAATTTCCCACTTCCCAATTTAGCCTACAACTCTTGGATTTATTGGTGGTCTCCTTTTCGAATGCAAACTCACTCTAAATTACAAATTAGTGTTAATGACAAAGAAGTAAATTTTAATTGGACATCAGAAAAAAAAATTAAGGGCAGACATATCAAACAATGGCCTGAGGAAATGATAAATTCTCCACAGAAGTAATTTAAACAGTGACTGGATGGCCATCTGTCAGAGAGACAGGACTAAAGTAGTAGTCCTGTATTACTACTTACTACTACTTCCCATAGTAGTCACTAATAGGTTTGGAGGTATAATCTAAGGTACTGAGTTTAATCTAAAACACTGTGTCACATTGCCATCACATGACATATTGCAATGTTTTTCCCATTCATGGAGCTGGGGTGGGCGTGGCCTGTGCGTGATGCATCCGGTCCATGGGCCGCCAGTTTGACACCCCCCATCTAAAAGATCTATAAGTATTAACCTTATAAGCCAACAAGCATCTCTGAATTGTGATAGAGTAAAATGCAGAAATTTGCAGTGGATTAGAAAGGCAGAAAATAAATAAATAAATAAATTGTCATCTCTTTCTAACCCTACATTCTATCATTCTGAGTCTATTAAAAATAATAATCAATTTAAATTTATTTCATATATATTTCTCTATCCCACTAAGCTTTACCCATTTGAATTAGCCAGTTGTAGCAAATATCTCTTGGCTGCTAGAGGAGAAATTAGCTGCAGTTGGCAGACCTGAGAAGACAGGTGTGTCCTTGATCTTCCACAGTAATATGATGCATGTTGCTGTTACCAAAGGAGATGAATTATCCCCTGCACATCTGGAGCATGCTATAGTTTCAATAGAGAAACTAAATAAAACAGATTCTTGTAATAAAAGTCTTCTAAAAATAAATAGAAGAAAAAAAATCATGATTTTTTTTCCCAGAAGACTGGTATAAAGTTAAATATTTCTCTAACTTCATATAAAGCAGTGGTAAATCTATAGTCTGTTTTAGAACTTTTCATAATAATGTGAAAGCAGTATATACAATGCAATCAAGTGAAGATCACATGTTCTCCTTCACCCGTCGTCAGGAATTTCCTGGGTGTAAGAATGGATGGCTTCCTCCTTTTCCTTCGCCCTCTCCCAACCCATTAAAAATGAAGTCCACACTTGTGTTTTCAATTTAAAATGGCTTCTAGTTTACCTAAACTGTTTCATGCCCCTCAGTTCAGATGGTCTTCAGTGTTTCATTCCATTCTAATAGCATTCTAAGCTTTTATTGGTTGTGGTATCTGATTAAAGGCCTGGAGACTAAAAACATATGAAGAACGATTGCAGGAATTGGGTATGGCCAGTCTAGAGAAAAGAAGGACTAGGGGGTGACGTGATAGTGGTATAGCTGCCACAAAAAAGACAGGTTAACTTATTTTCCAAAGCACCAGAAGGCAAGACAAGAAACAATGGATGGAAACTAATCAAGGAAAGAAGCAAACTAGAATTAAGGAGAAACTTCCTAATAATGAAGATAATTAATCAGTGGAACAGCTTGCCTTTAGAAGTTGTGGGTGCTTCATCACTGGAGATTTTTAAGAAAAGACTGGACTATCTGAAATGGAACAGGCTTGAGCAGGGGTTGGACCTCCAAGGTCCCTTCCAGCTCTATTCTGATTTATTGATATCTTCTCTCCCCTCTGGTATAAACATTTTATCCTAGGCCATTTCTGTTCTCTATAATTTTAAATAGCTTTTAGTTAGTTGGACAAGGACCCATGAAGTCAATGAACTTTCCTCAACCCTAGATGTTCATTATCTATTCAACATCTCACATCTTCCACTGGGCAGTCTTTCAAGGTCTAATTAGGCTGGGTAAAGCAAGCTTCTTTTTGTTTTTGACCTCTTTCCATAGTACTGCAAAGGTTCCCTTCCTTTCTCATTATGTTTAAAACATCTTTAAGTCATAAGGTAAGGACACTGTTTCTTTGCCATGCAAGGTTCCCATGGAACTGTAGAGGAAGAACCAAACAACGGCCTGCTTTTTTTTCTGTTATTTTGATTATTGTGACATCAGAACTCCAGGAAGGGGAAAGAACCAAAAGAAAAGGTCTGCATTAGGATCAGAGAAGGAAGTATGAAGGCATCCATGTGTGCAGTGCAAACATCTGGGAAAGCAAAGGAAAGATATAGAAGATTAGTGTGGAATGGCAAAGGTCTTAAAAGGAAAGTGTAGCTTTTGCTAAACTGGTCCACACAGAAGCCAAACAGGGAGTCTTGCCTTCTCTTCATGGATTGGAAGCAGAGGTTCTGACCAGTTCTGGAGAACCAGTAGCGGAAATTTTGAGTAGTTCAGAGAACCGGCAAATACCACTTCTGACTGGAGATTTTATAGTATCCTTCCCTTGCCATGCCCACCAAGCCATGCCCACAAACCAGTAGTAAAAAAATTTAAATCCCACCACTAATTGGAAGGTTAAGAAATGGGGGAAAGACTGATCTGGACAGTTCTGGAGGTAGCAGTAAATTAGATTCAACACCTGCCTTTCCCTATTACCAATCCACTGCATTTTGGATTGGAATTTCTGAAAGGGATTTAAAAACCATTGGAAACAAGCCAGGAGGAAAGCAGCTTTTAGACTGCAAGGCAAAAATAAAGTTAGTTCCTACTCTGAAGTTGCTGGTGCATAGATGGGACGTTGAGCTTATTGTTTCAATTGTGTATTATGTCTGCAGTAGAGCAAACAATTTTCCATTTCCCGCCCCCTCACCAGCCATTCTACACTTCACAACTATATCTTATAATAAAAGGAAATATGGCTTGATACTCTATTGTAGAAAAAGATGTATACTGTTCTCGGCTTACGACCACATCTGAGCCCAAAATTTCTGTTGCTAAGTGAGACATTTGTTAAGTGAGTTTTGCCCCCATTTTACAATGTTCCTTGCCACAATTGTTCACTGCAGTTGTTAAAGTAGTAATTCAGTTGTTAAGTAAATCTGGCTTCCCCATTGACTTTCCTTGACAAAAGGTTTTATTGCAGTATCCCAAGGTCATGGCGAAAAAGGATCACATGACTCTGGGACACTGCAACCATCATAAATATGAGTCAGTTGTCAAGCATTTGAATTTTGATCACATGGCCACGGGATGCTGCAATGGTTTTAAATGTGAAAAATGATCAGAAGTCACTTTTTTTCAGTGCTGTTGTAACTTCAAACAAGTCACTACATGAACTGTTGTAAGTCGAGGACTATGTGTATTTTCAAACTGATAAATGCAATAAAATGCAATGGCAGTACTAGCTCAGACTATGCAACTGTTTATTTCATTGCCTTTGCCATACCACATGCAATATGAGAAAAAAAAGTCACTCCAAAAACCCACAATAATAATGATAGCCTCATAAATAGTATCAATTATATACAACTCTTGTAACATTTTGACTGAACCACAGTTCAGTTGGGCCATTGGTGTCTCTCATTTTCCAATCTCAAATGCCCCTTAAAAGAGCCAAGGGCTTAATAAGTTGCCAAATGTCAAGTTCCTAACCTCTTGATCAGGAACTAGGAGCATTAGAGAATTAAAATCAAAGAGGTTGTTAACGATAAAAGTGATAAGAGACTGCCAAAGATCAAGAAAGAGAAGAAAGCATACTGGATGTCAGAACAAGTCATTGCTAAAAAGAAAAGGCAAAGGCAAAAAAAAAAAAAAAGACAAATACCTAAGAAAGAAGTTCAACAAAGAATTTCAGAGGAATGCTAGAAGAGACCAGAACAATGTTATTACAATAACAACCTGTAAAAAAAACATGGAAGAAAAACAAGGGAAGTTTTTTAAAAGAACTCTGAAATCAGAAGGAGATTCCAACCTTGAAATTATATGCCAAAGGATGTCTATAAATTGACTTAAACTTTCTATACAATAAAGATATCAACATCCAAGATAGTTTGCAAGATATTTCCTGCTTGTAACAACCTTTAGTACTAGAAGATAGAGTAGCATTCTGGTCATTAAAAAAAACCGGAAAGCTATAGGAATTCATGGACTATCTATAGATTTATGGCAAGCAGCAGAATAAAAATAAGAAAAGGTTCTAACCAAGCTATACCAGCAAATCTGGAGAACCACACAATGACCGACAGAGTAAAAGAGTTTGATCTACATACAAATAGGAAAATATGAGTCTTAAGAGAACATGCACTATAGTATAAATGAATGCTGACAGTCATCCAATGCAGATTAGAGTCCTCCATGGAAAGTGAAATGCCAGATGTTCAAGCAGCCTTTAGAAAAGACTGAGAAATATGAAACATTATTGCTGAAGCATGCTGAATAATAGAGAAAGCCAAAGTATACCCAAAAAAAATCAGCATATGTTTCATTGATTATAGAAAGGCCTTCAATTATGTTGATCATGTAAAGCTTATTGAATGTCCTTAAAAAAATGGGAATTCTGGAACATTTCACTATATTCTGGTCAAGAAATCACAAATGGACAAAACGTGGAGAAACAGACTAGCAGAAGAGGGAAAAGATTCAGAAGAGGGAAAAGATTCAGAAGAGGGAAAAGATTCGTTAATCATTGAGCCTATGTGTGGAATATACAGTATATTAAGGGGAGGTAGATTGAAAGAAGATGATTTTCATATTGGAGGGGAAAACATCAATAACCTTTCCTGTGCTGATAACACTATTCTGATAGCTGAAAATGCAAAAGGACTGCAGGCTCTAGTAATGAAAGTCAACGAGTGCAATGAAAAATTTATACTAAGATTAAATATTAAAAAAACAAAAACAAATTAAAGGCAACAGATACAGCAACCAGTCTTCGAACTGATCATAAGGGTATTGAAGTGGCAGTTGGTTTCTGCCTTTTAGAATCAACTATCAACAGTAAAGGAATTAACAATGCCACAGAGTAGCGCTTGGTAGAGCACCCATGAAGTCCTTGGAGAGATATTCAGATGTTGGAATGTGTCTACACCTATAAAGATCAGAATTGTTCAGGCATGGTTCTTCCTATGAAACTTTATGGAAACAAAATACCTCTTCAAAAGTGAAACTTTGGCAGCTATGTGCCTCGTTGTTTCTACCTGCCATTAGAGGAAGGAGTGGGGTAGAGATGTTGGTTACGAATGAGTTCAGCTCCTCTGAAGCTTATGAGAGTCTGGAAACTTTTCAAGGATGTCTTAGGAGGTATGCAGTTGAGGCAGATGGTTCTCCTAACAAAGGGAACTCATTTATTTGATCTACGTGGAAGCCTGGGGGTTTGGCTGGGAAAGTCATTGTTTAATACTGTGAACTAGAGCTTGAGGATCTCAGAGTTAGTTTTACCTTGATATTACAATGCCATATAGTCAATAAACAGTAAGCTTTTCAGAAATGAAATGGTCCTGGACTTTTATTTGGATCCTAAAGTTGGATGTTGACAGTACCACTCTATGGATGGTGGGAAAAACTCCTGAGAGTGTACTAGCCAAGAAAATAAACAAAGGGGTCATTAAACGAATCAAATCAACTCAGAATTCTCAGTTAAGGCACAAATGGCCAGATTGATTTATGTGAAAATCTAACTCTCTGAAAAAGGCTCTAATGCTAGGAAAGGTGAAAGGAAAAAAGGAAAAGAATAACCAGCAGTAAGGTGGATGATTTAATTACAACGGTAATGGGTGCATAGATGGAAAACTAAGCTAAAACAACAGATCTTTCTGGAGAAATTCTATGTGGTCACTAAGAGTTAAACTGACCTGAATGCACATAATCATTCAATCAAAATATCTGGAGCTAGAGAATTTCATAGGAGAGAAATCCCCATAGAAAATGCCCCTCCTGCAAGTAGCAACTGTTAGGACACATCTTGTGCAAGAAAGCCTAGTGAGGACAGATTCTCAGTTGAAGTAAGTTGTCTTTCAAATACTACAGAAAGCAAGGTATGAAAAATATAGCTGATAACCAATGCTTGAATTGCCCCTGGAAACAAATTGGCAACCAAAACATGTCCCACAATACAGTATTGAAGTTATATACTTGGTACTGCTAGTTAGTAGTTGGTCAGCTAGACTTTGTACCAGCTGCAGTGCTGGGTGATCTTTAAGGGCAGTCCCACATACAGCATATTGTCCTAGTCCAACTATGAAGTAAGAAGCACAGGGGTGACTGCTACAGATGCTTCCCACTCCAGGAATTATTACAATTGCTGTAATTGCCATTTTGTCTGATGAGCCTTTAGAAACATGTTTACATTTTTTTGATTTAGAAATGCATTGATCTTGACAAAAGTATAATATAAGTACTCCTGGTTAATAGGGTTGTTTCCTTTTAAACTATGATAGTTACTTTTAAAAATAAGAATGTTTTGCATATATCAATGCACACAGTACTCTCTTCACTGAATTTCACTGCCTTAATGTTTCTTCACGTTCGGGTTTATGTTCCTCACTTCCTATAATGTCTCCATGGGCTCCCTTTTCCAAATTTATCTGAATATAAAATAAAAAGAAATATGCATATGCATCTCCCTCACCTTTTATTTTTATACGCACCACTGTATGCAAACATATGCCCCAGAATACATGTCTTTATTCCACGTTTCCCCTTAATTTGCATAATTAATGAATTAACTAATTATGAGTGCAATACATTTTGCCAAATTGGCATACCGTTTCTTACTGAGCTGCATTACAATATTCTCCCAGGCCTTGAACTAGACTCTTGATTGAGCCCTTGAGTCCCTGTAGGATATTTTGTTGAGAGAAGGTAAATAGACATCTTCTGAACACCTATTATTAATCTTTTTTTTAGGTAAGGCAATTAGAGTTATCTGGAGTTGGGCTGCTTTTAAATTGTATCATTATAAAAATAGCTATAGATATAGATTTATAAAGAAAGATATGTAGATATGGATATAGATGAGATAGAGATATGAAGATATAGATATAATGAGAGAGGGGGGAAGGAGGGAGGGAGGGAGGGAGGGGGAGAGAGAGAGATCAGTGTGTGAAAATTGTATCCCACTATGAATATTAGATCAAGAAATGAAAATTATAATAGTGTATATTAAAATATTACTTTAAAAAGTTTGCCTTACCCTTACCCTGTACACTTTTTGCTATATAGACTGCTAGAAGATACCTAGATATATATTAATGAACAAGTTTTGCTGCTGGTGGGATTGTATCATGTTGTTTCTCAGTCTAAATTATTAACATGTTGTTACATCTTCATGTATCATACCTAAGATATATGTATTGATTAAATATTCTTGTCAAGTAATTATTAGCAAAATATATTTACTATATATTAGAATACATATAGATATTTTTGAGCACGGCAGATGTTTCAGATCACTCTGAACTTTGCTTACAATGCAAAAGAAGCATCCCTACTCTTCAATTAAAACATTAGAAAAGCCACTTTTTGCTTCAAGATCAGGCATGGAAAGACACTGTGAGAATAGAAGACATCAAAATACTTCAGATCTCAAGCATCAGCTAGTATTTTCACTGCCTTGAGTTATTTATAAAAAACACTAAAGGCAGGATAAATGGATGGATAGATGAATGAATGAATGAAAAACAAACAAACAAATAAATAAATAATAGACAAATAAATAATAATAATAATAGATAGATAAAATAGACAAATAAATAAAATAGACAAATAAATAAATAAATGTACAAATCAAAGAGAAATATGAACCTACCATTTTGCTATTTGCAAATCTTTTAGTGTCAATTCATCCCTCTGTGTCTTTTTGCATGCTTTCCCCCCCTTATAGTACAGTGGTAACTTGGTACTCACCATTAATTGATTCCAGGATGATTACCAAAAACGATGAGTAGCAAAAAAATTTTGGCCATAAGAAATAATATACCAAGTCAAAAGTCAGCATGTTGACAAGTACCAGCTTATGCACTGAGTACCAGGACAAAACTTTTGCATCAAAATGAGTGATGTTCTAAATTCAATGAGTTTCAAAGCAGTTAAGTACCAAGGTACCACTGTAAAAATAAATAAACTGGAATAAAAACTCCAAGGCAAGGAGATTTCACTAAACCACTAGAATGGTTTTTAAAGGGTTAAAATAACATAGCACAAGTTTACTTTCTGAGTAAACTTCTGAGTCTTGGTTTCTTCCCCAGACAGTGCTGCAGCAAAGGAACAAACATGAACTCACCATTCCTTAGAAAAAAGAAGCCAACAAACAAGCAGACTGTTTTTCCCTCAAGGTTTCAGCACCGGGTTATCTAAAAGTTGGAAGCCGTGAAGAGCTTCCAATTCATTTCATGCTTTATTTTGGGGGTCGGGGGGGAACGGACAAAAGAGTAAAAGAAAAAAAAAAGTATTTTCCAAAATAATTGAATGAGGCTTCCCAATCTTTATGCCTTCAAATCATTACCCATCATCTCCAAACAACATGGCTTATAGATCATGCTGTATGATGAAGTCTTTAATGCAACAGAGATGGAGAATGTCAGGTGGGAAAGGCTGAGTTAAATGGGACACTAGCCAGGCATCTTCCTCTTTGCTTTACTGAATATTATTTTCAGTCCATGGAGGAAGAGAAGAATGTCCTTCCCATTGAAGATAATTCTTTAAAAGACAGAATCTCTATTAATTTCCCCTTAAAACAAAGCAGTCCCTATTTCCACATCTTATGAGAGTAGGGGGTTGGACTAGATAATCTCCTAGGTCCCTTCCAACTCTGTTATTCTGTAATTCTGAATAACAAAATGTGCATATTTAGGATGCATTCTTGAACATTTTTGCCTGAGAGTTAACCTACGGTATTTAGAAGGATTTATTTCTAAGAAGGCAACTGTAAATGTAAACCAAATGTTCATTTTTCAAGCATGGGAAAAGGGATGCTTTGAGATGTCATGAGTAAGTTAAATGTTAAGAATAAAATAATAAATATATTGGCATTTTTTCTTTTATCACAACACAAATCAGCAAATCTGAAGATGCTAGGATTTTATTTTATTTTTGTCAATGAGCTTTGGATAATTAGTCCTATGAGATAGCAATTAAACACAGTGTTGAAAAATGCTTTAAGGTATCATTCATTTACTCATTTTATAAATGTGTTAGATTTATGCCAACTATCCTCTAGAAGCAAAAGGCATACTAACACTTTGCGTTTAAGTTTTCTTCCCAGCAGCAACTCAAATTGGCCTCAGATATGCTCAAGGTCACCCTGTGAGTTTCTGTGGCTGACAGTGGACTTCAAATTGGGATCTCTCCATCCAACACCTTAACCATTGTAATCACACTGGCTCTAAGACATGGAGGCAGAAGAATCCAGAGAACCCCTGAAAGGGGGTGGGGAAGTACTATCACTGAAGGAGATGGCGAGGTTAAAAAAAGTGAAAAATAAATAAAGAATAAATAAATATTTATTTATTACAATTTTATTCAAACTTTTCTTCTGTAGACCTTAAGGTGCCACGCCTAATGAATTGACCCCCTTTCTGTACTTATAACAATCTTTTTGAAATTGAATAAACTAGTTTAAAAGAAAATCAATCCTGTAGATATGGCAGAGGGAGACCCATTAGTATCAATAGCTGTAGCCTTTCGAATTATATGGCACTTCATAGTGCTTTACAGCCCTCTCTGAAAGTTTACAGAGTCAGCATATTCTCCCAACAATTTGGCTCCTCATTTTACTGACCTCAGAAGGATGGAAGACAAAATCAACCTTGATCGAGTGAGAATCGAACTGCTGGCAATCGGCAGAAATTAGCCTGCAATACTGCATTCTAACCACTGCGCCACCACATTTCATTTAACACTAAAATGAGACGAAACTTGTTTTATTATCACGGCCACATATTCATGAGTGGGAGGGAGGGAGAAATTTTCTTAATAGTCTTTTCACACAAAGGCACACAAAGGAGAGAATGTTCTTTAGGGTAGTGCTACATTGTGTGCACCACAATATAAGCCCAGGTACTGTGAGTTCTAGTTCTGCCTTAGGCACAAAGCCAGCTGGATGATCTTGAGCCAGTCCCATTCTCTCCTAGTCCTAGAAAGATGGAAAAGGTAAACCACTTCCAAAAAAGGCTGCCAAGAAAACTTCAGTGGGCAGTTGCAAGAAGTCAGTGTTGACATAAATGCACAATTTTCCTCCTCTCGCTGCTGTGCCCCTGCCCATAACCAAATAGCTGATCTGCATATGGGCAGCAGAATCCCATTTCCAGATCTGCCACCAATTTTGTTATTCTGGCACAGAGGTGGTATTCAGCAGGTTCTTACCAGTTCTGTAAAACTGGTAAGGGGAAATTTTGAGTAGTTCAGAGAACCAGCAAATACCACCTCTGGCTGGCCCCCACCACATCTATTCTCTGCCTCCTGAGTCTCAGCTGATTGGCTGGGTCTTCCTTTGTTGCCCTGCACAGGAGAACGAAGCTGGAAAGCAGGTTAGTGGGGTGGGGAGGGAATGGGGATTTTGCAGTATCCTTCCCCTAGAGAGAGGTGGGAATGGAGATTTTGCAGTATCCTTCCCCTGGAGTGGGGTGAGAATTGAGATTTTACAGTATCCTTCCACTGCTACACCCACCAAGCCACACCCACCAAGCAACACCACACCCATCAAGCCATGCCCACAGAACCAGTAATAAACATTTTTGAATCCCACCACTGCTCTGGCAGTACCTTTTTATTGCTTGCAACACACACACACACACACAAACACACACACACACACACACACACACTCCACTCCATTGCATTGATATTAATCACTTCTACAGTTTATGGACTAAACTGGGACATTAACACTTGCAAATCTTTAAAAAAATGTCCTATTGACTTCATTGGATTTAAGATGAAAATTGATTCATCAAAATATTATATTTTGAGCCTTCTAAACATCCCCAAGAATGTACTTGAAAGGATGGAATCAGATTTTCTTTGTTGGTGATATAAAAATTACCAAATTTCAAGATATTTTACAACTATAGTACTACCATTTACTTAGAAACTTTGAAATATTATTTAATATTTTATGGATATGTCATATGTATAATTTGTAAACTCTTCTTATTTCATTTTTTATTTGGTTGTTTTTCTGGTTTGTATGTTTTTCTTTTTTTTTTCATTTTTCTGGTCTTTTTTTTTTTTTTGGTAATGTGTTGAAATAAATAATTAAGCAGACAGAAATAAATAAAATCAACCCAGACGCAGCCAGGTTTAATAGGGATTATCATAAATTATTCTGAAAATCTAATATAACAATGATGCTAATTATTTTTCAGCAGAGTCATCCCAATCTGCATGATTCTTAATCACAAAGAATTAAGAAATTAATACAAAGGGGCTATGGACACTTCTACTTATTTGTATGCTGATAAAATATTTGAAAAAATCCAAATATTTTAAAATTCTATTTAGATAGGCTAATATCCACAAGGTTTTTTAAACAGTATACAAGCTTAACTGATTTCTAAAATATATTGGGTACGATTGAAAAGAAAAAAAAAGTTCTGTTAACATATTTGTACTCTTACTTTTGCTATTTAGTCACCTGCAAAATAATCTACACCCAAACAATGCTATCTTGAGAAAACAGCAAATAAAAACATTAGAACAATGATTCAAAATCACAGTGAGTCAGCAACCCGCCTCATTTCCAAAATGTGTCAACAGGAGCATTCTTGCTCCCAAATAACACATAAAATTATAACACCATGATTTTGCCTTTTCGTGAATTCAGTTCACACCAGCCTCCATAAATGAAGCATCCAGATGGTGACTTCCGTACACATCTATTCAGTGTCTCGTGCTGAAAAATATAATCAGAACTACAAGAAATGTCCTAGGGGAGAACATATACCTGTCTCTCTTTCCACCTGTTTGTTTATCACTTGCTTCCTGGATCAGTGTATATGTGTGGGATGTGCATATGTGTGTATGTGTACGGAGATATCTAACTCACTCTAGAGAACCTCTTAGGTGATCTATTGTTAAAAAAAAAAAGGCAACAGGTATTATTCAACACAAAGCATAACAACAAACAGGTTAAAGGGAGATATAGATTCAAAGACATGCACACACACACACACACACACACAGTTAGATAGTGGGTTGATTGGAGAGACAGAGGCAGATCTTCAATTACAACAAGCAATAACCCAGCAACACTCTGTCTGACAGCTCACCTTTTATAGGGAGCAGTCAGACGGCTCAGCCAATGAGAACAAACTATTTTCCTGAGTGAAGCTTTCATTCCTGGCTTCACTCCTTCATTTGGATATGCAACACAGAGAGAGAGAGAGAGAGAAAGAGAGATCTTTAAAACAAATAGTCATGTGGGTGACATGTTTTTAGTACAACCTATTTTGAGACTCCCTGAATCTTATCATATAATCTTGCCTTCCGTACACATCTAGTCTAATTTCAACTTACACTATTACTGATATCCTAAATGTACCTTTTAAAAAATCAAATAGAGGTAGTACTCGACTACAGGTAATACTCGACTTATCACAGTTTATTTAGTGACCATTCAAAGTTACAATGACACTGAAAAAAGTGACTTATGACTTTCATGCTTATGGCCCTTTCTGCACTCCTCTGGTCACGTGATCAAAATTCAGATGCTTAGCAACTGGCTCATATTTATTGTCAGGATTCCAACAGTTACTCCAATTAAATCATGAGCCTCGAGCCGCACTCCCAAAACTAAAAAAGATTTATTTGAAGGTACCATTCTACATCCGGCATTTTCCTGGACGTAGCCAACCCTGAGATATGTAATTCACTGTCACCCTTGATCCTGCTTTTCCCTCCCACCCCTCTGGATGTATCATCCAACGAAAAATGTCCATAGCCAAGAGTCATCAATCCTCCTCTCCAATTAGATTTTTGTGTGGCAGAACTTTAGTCATCTAATCAGTGTTTGAAGAAAATATGAATGGAATGTACTTTCGATTCTACACTGCTGTTTGCTCTTTGAAACTCCCCGCTTCTTTCTGTTGTCAACTATAAAATGTGTATACAAAATGTTTTATGAGTTGACATTTATGATGATTGCAGTGTCCCGGAGTCATGTGATCACCTTTTGCAACCTCTGGCAAGCAAAGTATAATGGGAAAGCCAGATTCACATAACAACCATATTAGTAACATAACAACTGCAGTGAATCACTTAACAACGGTGGTAGGAAAGTTCATAAAATGGGGGCAAAGCTCACTTAACAAATGTCTCACTTAGCAATAGAAATTTTGGGCTTGATTGTGGTCATATGTCGAGGACTGCCTGTACAAATAAACCACAGCTCTGATTGAGGTGAGTGACAGGCAGAAATATAAAAGAAAGGAAGGCCATTTTTGCCTCCATCTGAGGTCATAAAAGGAAAGGAGTGGGAAAGATAATATCCAATTCTTGCTATGGTCTCTACTGTTTTGAACCATTGTGCCAAGGCATGGTGGAATATATTCAAAGCAATATCAATGCTAAAAGGTTAGCAGGAGAATAACACACATAGTCCTCGACTTACAGCCATTCATTTAGTAGCCAGTTAAAGTTTCAACCCCACAGAAAAAAAAAGTCACTTATGACCTGTCCTTGTACTTGTAATCTCCCCATGATCAAGTGATCAAAATTTGGATGCTTGGCACCCAGCATAGATTTGCAAGAGTTGCAGCATCCCACGCGATTGCCATTGATAACCTTCCAACTGACTTCCACCAAGGAAAATCAATTGGGGGTGGGGAAGCTGGAGTCACTTAATGGCTGCATGATTCGCTTAACAACTGCAGTGATTCACTTAACCACCGTGGCAAAATAGGGTCATAAAATCAAGCATGATTCCCTTAACAATCACCTTGCTTGGCAACAAAAAATGGATGTTGTGAAAAGCCAAAGCCTAATCTATCATTGCTTCTTATGTTCGTATCCTTCCCCTAATTCAGGGATCGTCAAAGGTTCTTACTGGTGTTCCCAGAACTCCGCAAGCCTTCTCAAAAATGAAATAAAATGAAATTGCTTAAGATGTTGGCATCTTGTAAAAAGCATGTGATGTTTTCCAAATACCATAAGAGGCTGTGATTTGATGGTTTTAAACTATGTGGCAAAAAAAAAAAACCTATATGCCATTCAAAGTATGAAAGAATTGGAACCTGCTTGGCTACTATTCTATTTCTGCTTGGCTACTATTAATCTACGCTCAGCCAAGCTCTTTATTCCTTTATTGTTTTTTCTTTCCAATTGATGGGCAAATAATCTTCAGGGGTGGGAAAGGATAATTCCGTCAAATATTCCAAATCACTTTTGGAAAGCATCAAAGAACTGGTAAATGCTGGGGCTCTGCAAAGCTTTGGTTCAAACTGATGCTTTAAACTAAATCAGATACCTTTGGATCTCAATAGATGGTTGCATATACACCATTTATCAAATTAAATCAACAAGCTGAACCCAATCAGTCTGAATTGGCAAGCTAAATTGAACTGATTTGGCTCATCTGATTGAATCAGGACTTGTTGCATGGAATCAATCCTTGCAATTGAGGTTTGGAGGAGTCGTGTACATGTGGCAGAGGTCTGTGAAATTCTTGAAAATTCACTTTGGTTCTGTAGATGTACCAAGTTGAAACTCTTTTGTCATCAAATCTTGGCAGCAAGCATTCTACCAGTGCAGAAAAAGGTTTAATCTCTGCTTAACTTCTGATCATAGCAATTTGGCATTCAGACTTCTTTTTTTACTTACTCTAGCATTTTACATCTCATCATTTGAAAATCTTACAATGCTCACGACAAGTCTTCAGATTTCGAAGCTGTAGTTGAGGGCAAAGTGACTCATACTGTATGCATATCAACCTGCCATCATGCCAAATAGCATCCTAAACAATATACAGTTTGGGAGTGTTCCCATTTGGAACTCTTCATTCCTTTTGGATGCAGATAATTTGCATAACATTAGCAGGTCAAGCAACACTAAAATGAAATAGATAATTCAATGGTAATGTGCCTGTCATTATCATGATACATGAGTGACAGAAAAGAGACACTCTGTAAGTAGTTGGAAGTTCCATCTGGCCAGGAATGGCTGTAATCAGTTGCACAATGAAAGGACAGAAAGTTGCAGGTCAGACCAAAAATAAGTTTCCCTTGTTCCGCATCTGCAAGAAAGGGCATCTGCCAATCATTCCTTCTAGAGGGAGGCTTGCCCAAATTTCCAACCACATGCAAAGCCATGTTTTTGTAAGTTTTTTTTTAAATCAACATCAAAATGAATCAGCCTGTTATGCAGCTTTAAACAAATGTGAGGATGAGAAGCAAGCTGTTGCAAATTGGCACAGGTTCTTCAGAATATTAATATGAAATGAAATGCAGCAAACTCCAGCAAAATAACGATGTGCACTCACTCCATGTTAGCACTGTCTGCTTGTTTAAACCATTATGAGATGGCTACCCCACTCATTCCCACCATTCTGAGTGGCTAATGACACACAGCAGAACAATAATATGCAATGCACAAGAACCCACTAAAAATAACATTATTTTTTCATTCAAACCATACTGGTCAGGCTCCCACCCCCAATGCCTGAGGAAAGAGCCAATTTTTTAAAGTCTTCCTCAAGATTTACAGGATTGTGCCATTTGGGTCTTGTGGACAATGCTGTTCCAAAGGGCACGTGCCACTACGGAAAAGTATGCAAAAGGTTGCATACTTACTTTTAAGCCTTGACCTATTTCTTAATAAACATAGATAGGGCCGGCTGGAAGATTTAAATATAGATAATCCTATTTTGCCTTGCTTTACTTTGTTACATTTAGTCCATTTTTCTTCTCTTCTACCTTCCTTTTTCCCAAAGGGCTCCCGCTGTGCTTCAGTTTAAATTAGAAAGCCTTTAGAGAGTGAGAGCACTATATTATAGAGAGAATTGAACAGAAGGGAGCCTAGAATGAAGAAGGCATTCATGTAGCAAGTCTCCCTTGGGACATGTTTTGAGGGAACTAAGTCGAAGAAATAGTGGATCATCTGACGAGATGAGCATGCAAACTATCAAATCCAAACCCCTCAGAACTATGAACTCTCTTTTCATCAGCATGACTAAGCAAGTCATTTTAATTTTCATACCAAAGATAACTACAGTGGAGAAAAAAGAAGCAGTCCAATTACAGAGATACTGAAAAGATCATAGAGGCATATAGTTTAGTGTTGGGTTTCATAGGATTCATATGACAGAAATGTCCTTTCAACTTACTAGTCATGTCACAAAAGAATTATTCAGACTGACTACATTTCCTGAGCCTTTTGAAGCACAATGACATATAAGTATTTGTAAAACAATAAACGATAAAATATTACTTTTCTTGGATCACCATTTTATTGGAAACATTTAAGCTGGTTCAAATCCCTTTATTTGCACATATACATATATGCAATGAGCACATATTTACTTATGTAAATATTTGTAATAAATGAATCATAAGAAGATTCCATAATCTGACAAATAATCCTGAAAATAAACTTTAGCCTTCCGAGTTCGCTTTAAGGTTCTGGTTTTGACCTTTAAAGCGATCCATGGCATCGGACCAGGTTATTTGCAAGACCGCGTTCTGCCGGTAGTCTCCCACCGACCGATGCGCTTCCACAGAGAGGGTCTTCTTCGGGTCCCGACGGCATCTATGTGCCACCGGGTGACCCCGAGGAACAGGGCCTTTTCTGCGGGTGCACCCGCCCTCTGGAATGGGTTGCCTCCTGAGCTACGGATGACCACTGACCTGAGAGCATTTAGACGTGCGTTGAAAACTTGGCTCTTTGAGCAGGCCGGCCTGGGCTGATTTTAAATAGGGGTTTTAAAGTGGGGTTTTTAGAATCAGGGTTTTAGAATTTGGGGGTTTTATATTGTAATTGGGGTTAGGTATAAATTTTAGTAGCAGCCTGAATATATTTAATTTTCTTTTAACTTTCGTAAGTTGTATTGTATTATGTTGGCTGAGTCCTTCGAGAGAAGGGCGGTATATAAATTTGATATAAAATAAAATAAATAAATCAATATCTTTTTCCATGATGGATTCTTCTAACTGCAATTCCATGATTTCAGTCTGGTTCTGCCAACACAGGAGTGCTTTTTCTTCAGCTGATCTGCATGTCTGGATGATCAAATATCACAACTAAATGCTCTTATTCATTCAGAGTAAAAATCTTTCTTTGAAATACGAAGTTTCTGCAAGCAACTATTCATATCATCAGTTATAAGCTATCACTTTTTAAAGGACAGAATAGCAACAATTGCAATGATGCACATTCAGGCATGTATCAACAGCCTCTTCTTATAAAGGACATTTGATGAAAAGCCATTTCTTTATCCAGGAAGCTCTTTCGGTTTATGATCATCTTCTTTCTGTTGTTCAAATTCTTTCTTTGTATTGTCCCAAGTACCTTTGTTGCTCTGAAAGAAACTATATCCTTTGCACCACTAGATGCCACCAATGTTCACCAATCTATTGCTTCCTACAGAATTCCTCTATCAAACTGGTTTAACAAAATGGGTCAGCTGAATTTGGGTTGCTAAGCTTTACTCTTTTCATCAAACAATTGTGGTGATTAAATCAAATAAGGGTTTGTTTGCTTTTACCAACTTACCACTCTCGATGTATAATATTTTTAATAATAAAGATATCTAAGCAAATCTACCTACATCACTTTCCCAGACACTGCTTTCTCTAAGGAGCTTCAGAAATACATTTGGTTAACGTATGTTCTCATTTTGGGTTTTGCATTGTGAAATAAGATAAATATGATAGAAGTATCTAGAAACACTTCTCAAATTCCCCATTAATCTAGTCTATGTTTCTTTTATGGCATAAGCGCAGTTAACTTGTAAAGCAGGACAAGGAAAAGCAACACTAGCAATTTGATGTGCAATGAACCTAGATCACATTTTTAACAGGATCAAACAAGTGCTAATAATTATGCTTTTTAGTCTGCTGAAGTCTTGGTGTTTATATTTCAATCGATCATAATGTTTGTGTAGCCATGCATTAAATGTATAACTACATCTGTATCCTTGAACTTTATGGAATAGACATGTTATTTTTAAAGACAACAGAGGATTTGCTTGAGGCTTTCTGAAGTTCTTTAGGATTCTAACAGTTAATAGAGGCTCTCCCATCTCATCTTAATGTTACATCCGGGCCATGGTAGGTATATAGCTTAAAAGAGATACTGGGGAGAACATTTCATGCCATTTTTGTAGTCTTCCAGAGTAGATCTTTATCTGTGCCTTTTCTTTTTCTTTTTTTCAGAAAAAAAAATATGGACCTAGTTCCAAACAGGAGCATATTGCTACAGTCACTCTTTATTTTTATTTTGTAAGAATAGGCCAGAGGCATTGTTTGAAATAAGTATAATGCTGATAGCTGGCACTTTCCTTTGTAAGGTTTTGTTTGTTTGTTTGTTTGTTTGTTTGTTTGGCTGTCAAGTCAGTGTTGACTCCAGGCAACTGCCGGCACTAGTCCCTGCTGGTTTTTTTGGCAAGATTTTGGAAATGCCTTGCTAGTGCCTTTTTCTTATGACTTACAGAGAGAATGACTGGCCCAAGGTCATGTAGCTGGCTCCATGCCTAAGATGGAACTAGAACTCACAGCCCTCTAGTTTCTAGACTGATGCCCTAATCACAACACTAAATTGGTTCTCTTGGAGCATATACCAACTTTTTATTTAAAAACAAAGCAAAGTAAGGAAGATTCCTTCTCTTTCTGAAGCTTCCATGTACAATAAATCTGCTCTAGATAATTTGGTGGGTTTTGTTTTTGTTTTTAGAATAGATTAGGAAGTTAAGAAGTTGTATGGATGACTGTAACAAGAAAGAAAAGGAAGGAATGTGAAATTGGGGAAATATGTACTGTATAAGATAGGATTTGACTCAGTGATGTTTTATTCAGACATTGTAAGGATGCGTTGATCTGCCGCACACAGTAGAACTTCTTTCTGATTCAACACATGGGATCCCACTACTTTTCATCTTTTCTTCAAAGACAATCTGATATTTTCATATCTGAATCACTAGTTAGCAAAGTAAGATGTGTGATTACCAAACAGCTTAATTTTATTCCTAAGATGGAGATGATTATAGGAGTATAGAAAGATGCATTATGGTTAAGGCAAACTATTGGCCCATTAAATCATATACATAAATTTTAGGCAGAAGATTGGAAATGTCAATCTTGACTCCAAGTTCTTCTACATGAAAAGTCACATACTCCAAAACACAGAAACCTAGGAAGTTAAGTTAAATGTGCACAAAATATACTGATTCCATTTAGTAGACATGTCCTTTATGAAAACAGCATAAAAAGCAGAGCCACTTGAAAACTTCTCATGTTTAAAAAAACAGGAATGTGACTTTAATAATGTTTTTGTTCAAAGACAATATAGGTGACACATTCTTTATTGACCTGTTTCCTTACTCTAGAGGAAAACTATCTGACTTATCAGTACTGCCAAACTCACTGATTGGGTTAATGATGCAATTCTCTAAGGAACGCTAGTTACAACAACTTTATACAGCATGTATTCAAGTAACTATAACTCTACAACCATTATGAAAGCTGCAACCAGCACAGATGAGAGAGTGCTAAAAAAAGGGTCAAGATAGTGGCTGGGATTGTACAACAAACCCCCACCCCTTTTACCTGTGTACATAAATGAGCATGATTTTGATCCTGATTGTTCCATCCTACCTCTCCCAATAACCAGTTAGAAAGCTATTCAGACCTTTTATTAAAGTCAGTCTTATTTTTGTATCCTTTTTATTTCGCTTTACTGTTCTTAATCATTTTGATTTTTCACAAAGCCTTATCTATATACCATGAATATATTAGATCATCATCATCATCATCTTTTGACAGCCCCATAATCCCTTGTGGGGTGGAATCTGGGCAAGTGAATGGAACTGGCAGAGTGTTTTAATGGCCGGATGCCCTTCCTGTCAACTGATGCAGAGTTTCATTCAGTAGATGTATTCTCAGTGTGCCCAGAGAGAGAAATATCTGCCTTTACCTAGGATCAAACTCCACCATGAACATGTTAAATGTGGTAGAATATATTGTTCAAGAAGTCCCAATACTGGCTGCTGACCAATAATTAGGATCTTTGAAAAGAAAGTTTTATAAAACTGTCCTTAAGTGTTTCTGAAGAAGACATGGAATAGCTAACTGCAATGATGCAAAAGAACAAGGGAAAAAAATGATGAACTTTGGCTGAATTGAAAATTTTGAAAATCCTAAACTGGTTTTTAATTTTTTTAAAGTCAATGTTCTCAAAATACTAACCTGGAACTGTAAATAGCAAATAGGAAATTTTGTTCAGAGCTTCCAGGTCCTTTTCTCTGATAGGTTATCCTCAAACTCATTTTTAAAAAGTGGGGGAGAGGGGAAGGAGTGAAAAGGGTTCATTAATAGATGTTTCAGTTTAATAGGGGAAGGTTACCTTTAAAAATCTAGATATCTCCTTTCTTAAGCCTAAATGAGTGAGATTTAAACATTTCTGGGTGCACTTATCAAGTTCTGAATGGTTGGGAAGAAGAAAAGGCAGGTACAAGAGTTCCACAACTAAATGAATGGAAGGTTGCTACTTGAGTGGAGAAAAGAAAGCAAAACTCTGTTCTCAAGAGAGGATATGCAGCCATAGCAAGCAATTTTGAACATTTCTTTCTTAGCAATTAAGACAGTCCTTGGATGACTCTTTTTTTCCCCCTGGACATGGAACTTCATTAGGTTGCTAGGTATTAGAGAACCTGGGAATACCTATTTGCCAAGAAGCAATGCTTACTTTCTTCATTTATTTAAAAAAAAATTTAAAAATAACTTTTAAGAAGCTTGCTAATTTTACTGTGCTATACTATACGTTTATATTTGTGGGTAGGCAGAGATTTGATAGATTTGATATTTTCATTAATAGCAGTTATATGGAGATGAAAAATTTACCTCTTTGCTAAAGCTAAAATTTATAAATAAAATAAAGTTTAATTAATCATATAAAATCTATTTCAATAGTATTGAAATATTCCAGCAACATATACTTTACACATCAATATACTGTAATATAAAATATATAAAACAACCCAGCAACCAATGGTATCTGTCTATGTCACTACATTCTTTTTTATTTGTCTGCTAAGCGTCCAGAGCCTGATAGAATATTGTGATCATGTTTCTATAGCAACTAAGATATGGGTGTCTTGTGATGTCTGATTTACTGAGCATGCTTAAAAAAAATAAGAAAAAAAAGTTCTCTCTACTTACTTTTTTCTGTACTTCCTAGTTTGTTTTTTGGGTTTTATTTTAATAAAAGTAAACAACAAGGAAAAGCATGGTCCAGCACCTCTACTTTATGGAAGCTGATTTTTTTTGCTTTGACAATTTAATTGTGATTTCTTGAGCCTATGATAATTAAGAATATCACACAATACAACCAGTTGTTAACTATGAGATCTATAACTCATAGATATAAATATGTTCACAAATCCTCGTCAAACTGTGTTGGAGTGGATAAAAGAGAGAAAGCACACATTTCTGTCTTCTTTGGATATAGCTTTCAGCGAAAGTAGATGATATATAAAGAGATTGAGAATGTTATATGTTGATAATATGATTGCACCATCATTTACTGTAGAATGCATCAAATGTGTGTGTTAATTCACCACAACATTCCCAAGTGATACTTCTAATCCCAAGCAGCCTTCTATAAATGTTAACTTTAGAGATGACAGGAGTTAAACAGGCTGTTATCATGTGATAACACAATGTCACAATGATGGAGTTACAGTGGGAAAAAGTGATCACAGAAAATATTCCTGGAGGAAATAATGACTGGCTGTCATTAAGAACATAACAGCTGTCACCAGCTCTACTGGGTAATTGCAGACAAGCACAAGATGGGATTTCAAATTAATCTGGGCCATTCAGATGCGGATCCTCCTAATACTTCAAAATAGCACAAAAGCAAATATCCTTGGATGAGTTGGATGAAGGTCAATTACAGATCTGAATTTAAGATTATTTCCTTTTCCAAAGCACTTACAGGGACATCAAGTAATGAATATTAACAATACCCAAGCCAAAACTGCATTATCCTGTCCTTCCGATGGCTGAAAGAACCTGGGTAGAATTGCATTCTGAGAAATGTTGATCAATCTGTAGCACAGGCAAGACTAGAATCAAGGGCTGATCTTGCCTGAACGTAAATACTGTAGGATGGGTTTGTTTTTGAGGCTGTACGAAGCTGAATTCAAAAATAACAACCTGTCAGCAACATTGCCAACAATTCATCCAAGCATAATTATTAGGATTTGTAGAGAATGATCATGATTTTACGGTCCTATGAGACCAATAATTTTGTGGCAAAAAAAGGAATGGAAGTATTGCATAAATGTTACATGTCCTCAACAAGCACACATTAGTCTACAGGTAAACTTGATATTTTCCTCCCATTTAATCCAAAGTAATCATAAAACAGTAGATTACATGGAGGGGGAAAGGGGAAATTTCCCCAAAAAGCCACTAGTATCTGAGACAATATAGTCTTTTCACAAGAAAGCATGTTCTAACATTATTCATTTGAGGCTGTTAAAGGAAAAATGGAATTTTGAACAACTAGACATGTTGTAGGAAATTCAAGCATAACTACAAATGTTTGGGTTCATTTTTAAAGCCATGCATGACTTCAGATTGAAAGGTATAAAAGATCTGTTGGTTCCATGCCCAATCTACATGTCCATTAATACACGTCTTTTACTGTTCCCTCTGGTGGTTTTCAGCTTCCCTGCAGCCTTTTCCACATTCAGTTAGATCTCCAGAGAGGATATTGCCTCCACAAGTTGTAAATGCTCCAACACTGGAACTTTTAAAGAAGAGATTGGACAACTATTTCTCTGAAATGGTATAGGGTTTCCTGCTTAAGCATGGGGTTGAACTTGAAGACTTCCAAGGTCCCTTTCAACTCTGTTTATTCTATTCTATATTGTGAAGAAAATATTACAAGTAATCCTCAACTTACAATCACAATTGAGCTCAAAATTTACGTTGCTATGTGTTGTGGTTAGCCGGCAGCAGGTGCGGATGGCTGAGGAGACCGAGGACTCAGATGAGGGGCCAGGACCATTAGGGAGTGGACTGCTGCCTTCAGAGATTATGGGAGCTGGCAACAGCAATGAGGAGGTTCCCGAGGAGTCTGTGCCAAGTGCGTATGCATGCAGGATTGTTCGCAGGAAAGAGGAGCTGCAATAGCACGGGTGACTTGGGAGTAAGGCTGCAAGGTAATGGCCCTTCCTTGAAGAAGATAAAAGGCAATTGTGAAGCAAATGTGCTTTGCAGGAAGCAAAGACGTTTTGAAACTCAGCCTCATGGACATTACAGTATCTTAATTTGGTATTTGAAGACTCTTGTGTTGTGAAATATTTCTCATCTGTGATTCTTGGCAGTCTTGTACAGTTTGGCAAGGTTTGTGATTATCAAAGTTAATTAGTTTGCAGCAGCCTTTTAACCAGGGATTCATAAGACTCATTAAAAAGTTTCTGTTCCCTTTGGTTATTGTTTGTCTTATTGGAAAAGGGTTTGGGTCAGAACACTATGTGAGAAATTTGTAAAGTGAGTCTTGCCCATTTTATGACTTTTCTTGCCACACTTATTAAGTGAATCCCTGCAGTTGTTAATTTGTTAACACTAAAGTTGTTAAGTGAATCTGACTGACTTTGCTTATGAGAAGGTTGCAGAAGATGATCACATGCACACTGCAACTATCATAAATGTGAATCAGTTGTCAAGCATCCAAATGTAAATCATGTGACCAGGAGGATTCTGCAATGGTCACAAGTATGAAAATGTCCATAAATAACTTTTTTCAATGCCTTTGTAACTTCAAACAGTCAGTAAGCAAACTGTTGTAACTGTATACTGTATAGTGCAGGTTCAAATATGAACAAAAAGGTTGAGTCTTCCCTAATGCTAAAATTAAAGTATCAATCCAGAGCTATTTGGGTGATTTATTTATTTATTTATTTATTTATTTATTTATTTGATTTGTCAATTGCTTACAAGATAATAGGTATAAGTATAAGCACGAATAAGAATACAGGAAATAGGTATGAATAAATGGGGACAATAGGACAGGAACGGTAGCATGATTGTGCACTTATGCATGTCCCTTATAGACCTCTTAGGAATGGGGTGAGGTCAACAGTGGATAGTTTAAGATTAAAGGTATAGGGGGGTTGGAGGATGTAACAACAGAGTCAGGTAGTGCATTTCAGGCATTGACCACTCTGTTGCTGAAGTTGTACTTTCTGCAATCAAGTTAGGAGTGGTTTACATTGAGTTTATATCTGTTGTGTGCTCTTATATTGTTGAGGTTGAAGCTGAAGTAGTCATTGACTGGCAGGACATTGACTGGTAGGACATTGATTCTTGAGCAAGATTTTTTAAAACTATTTCTTAACCTATCTTTAAATAAAAATCTAGATGTGTGGTCATTAGAAGTTGAAAAAGACTTGATGGCATACGTCAATCAATTTTTGAATATATCCTCCTATTTCTTCTATTGCTTATATTACTGTCAGATTTCTATTCTGACTCAATATAGTACACATACTGATTGTTACACTATATTTTCTCCACAACACCAACAACCCTGTGAAGGAAGATGTCCTAAGACAGAAATTGACTGGCCCCAAATCACCCCAAGAAATCCTTGAGTTATGCAATCACCTGGATTCAAATGGGAGCAGGCAAATTGGAAGGCGCATGTCCAGGCACATAAACCAATCACCACTTGCTTAAACCAAATTACAATCTTCCTTTCTTCTTTGAATCTACATAGCCCTAATAAGAACCACCTTCATGAGAGAGGTCAAAAATCCACAAGTTATTGCCTTTTCTGACCATTTCTCCACAGCAACGAAGCCCCCATATCAAGTGTGGGCTTTGCCAGTGCTAAAGAGGTCTGTGCTCTCACCCCTGCTGTTCAACATTTATGTAAAGCCGCTGGGTGAGATCATCCGTGGCTTCGGGGTGGAGTTTCATCAGTATGCTGATGATACTTAGCTATACATTTCTACCCCGGGCCACCCAACGAAGCCGTTGAAGTGATGACCCGATGCCTGGAAGCCATGCGGAGTTGGATGGGGGTCAACAGGCTTCGGCTCAACCCGACCAAAACCGAGTGGCTGTGGTTCCCTGCACCCAGATACAGTCAGCATATTCCACCGCTGACTGTGGGGGGTGAAATTTTGGCTCCCACGGAAAGGGCACGTAATCTGGGAGTCCTCCTGGATGTGCGGCTGTCATTAGATGATCATATATCAGCCGTCACCTGGGGAGCTTTTTATCAGGTCCGTCGGATCTACCAGTTGTGGCCCTTTCTGGATCAGGGCGCATTGTGAACAGTCACTTCTGCTCTCGTTACCTCCCGCCTAGATTATTGCAATGCTCTCTATATGGGGCTCCCCTTGAAGAGCATCCGGAGGCTTCAACTGTTGCAGAGTGTGGCCATGTGGGTGATCTTGGGTGCTTCTTGGAGTGCCCATGTTACACCACTCCTGCGCAAGCTGCACTGGCTTCCGGTGGCCTTCCGGGTGCGATTCAAGGTGTTGGTGACCATCTTTAAAGCGCTCCATGGCTAGGGACCCGGGTACTTGCAGGACCGCCTACTGCCACCATCGTCCTCCCACCGGCCAGTGCGCTCTCACAGGGTGGGCCTCCTCAGGGTGCCGCTAGCTGGACGATGTCGGTTGGCGACCCCGAGGGTGCGGGCCTTCTCTGTGGGAGCACCCTCCCTTTGGAATGAACTACCGGCAGAGATGCGAACCATTGCTGACCTCCGAGCCTTCCGACATGCACTCAAAACCCATCTTTTCCAACAGGCCGGTCTGGCCTAACGTTATGAGCAGGGTTTTAAATTTTTAATTCAATTTTAATTTTATGGGGTTTTATTGGTTTCAGCCATTTATTTAATTAATTTTAAACTCTTTTTTAATTTTTGTAATGTGTATGTTTTATTGTGGCTGTTCACTGCCCCGAGTCCCTTTTTGGGAGAGGGGGGTAGTATATAAACCGAAATAATAAATAAATAATAAAGATGCATGCCTTATCCCAATACCACCAGCCTTGAAGAATTGTTTCCAATTCTAGAAGATTCAACAGGCATCAATTTTACAGGAAGGTCAAAGTGCATAAGCTGGACCTCTTAGATAATACCCATCGAAGAACCAATACCTTATGTCAGGTCTTCACATTGCTGGAAGAAAATCTAGTAGCCACACAGGAGATCAGTCTCTTCACGCCAAATATTTAATTAATCAAATGAAATTCCATTTCATGGATGCTTGCATTGCTGCTATGATAAGTGTTAAACCGATGACCAATACATTATCCAATGCTGCCTAAGACAAAGTAATCATTTGTCTCCATCGCAGTCAAGCATACTGAGTAGCTAAGAATGATTTCTGCACAGACTCGTAACATTTGATGCATTGCACTTTCCCCACCCAACCCAAATAATTTATGGCCATAGGATCCATTCTTTATCCAAAAAGCCAGAAAAATTTGGATTTGATCCAATATAACAGAATAACAGAGTTGGAAGGGACCTTGGAGGTCTTCTAGTCCAACCCCTGCTCAAGCAGGAGACCCTATACCATTTCAGACAAATGGTTGTCCAATCCCTTCTTTTAAAAACCCTCTAATGTTGGAACACCCACAACTTCTTAAGGCAAGTAGTTCCACTGCTTAACTGTTTTAACTGTCATCACTGAAATAACATCACTGAAATATATCACTGAAATATTGTGTTTCAAAACACAAACACTTCAGTGTTTGAAACACTTCAAATTTTTTAAAATTTGCATTCTATTTCAAATATTGAGGCAAAAGACTCCTATTTATTGAAAGTTGGCTGAGGAATGCTTCACAAAGGAATGCTTGTATCTTCCTCTATTTAAAAAAAGAGAAACAGATTTCTAACATGCCTGAATCTAAGATTTTTAAAAAGCTGCATTTGATTCCTATTTAAATTATTGGCATTAAACTAAGAACTTCTTGGCAGTCCTTGATTTGATGGGATCTACTTTCAATTAACATAGTGTAGACTGAGGTCCATGTCTTGGTCTCATCTTTTCTATACACTGTAGATAATATATTTTGAGGGGGGGTTCATATACACTTGTAATTCATTTGAATACCACTGCTTAAAATAGTTGCTGTGACCTTAGCCCAGAAACAGTAGAATTAATATGCATGCAATTATTTACTTCTAATCCATAAGGTTGCTGAAATTGTTAAATTAATCTGTCAAAACATTTTGAACAGTTCTTCACTGTTATATAAATGCTAAAAATTTGTAAGGCTAGAAATACAATTTTATGATTGTATGTATAATCTTTGTTGTTGTTGTTGTTTGATTTTTATTTGATGTATGCTGTCTGGAGTGGCACTTTCAGTAGCTATATATTTTTTTCTAAATAAATAGTCTTCCAAATGAATAGTTATTCAAAAATCCATGATAATATGTAATAATGATCAGTTCATTATTCCAGATCAATTCTAAGGCATTTAGTCAATCAGCATAAATTCAACCAATAGTTTCCTGAATGTAAAATTGAGGAGCAGATCCTATTTATGGAAAATAGGTTAGTGGACCAGTGCATTAACTGTCTCTGCTTGTGTAAAGCTCTGCATATACTATATGGTAATAAGTTCACTTTTTTCAGTGTTATCATAACTTTAAACTATAGTTAAACCAATGTTCATAAGTCAAGGATTACCTGTGCCAGCAATGTCAAAGTTGAAGTAGGTCTAATTAATGACCTTTAAGGTTAGTGCAAACATCAGCAGAGGATCTAACAGTGACAATTGTTTTGGAAGAACAAGTCCTTTTTCTTCATGACTCTTTCACATATGTATATTTCTGATTTAATGGTCCCACTCTAAAATGGCAACTTAGATTTGACACCTGTATGTTTCATATTACCAAACATTCATAATTCCCCTAAATTTTATTACTAAGCTAACTCAAGTTTTTTTCAATGAATGTTTTCACCATTTGCCTTCAAATTTTTGGGCTTCTGGAACTAGGAGATTTTATCATGTTTGTAGTTCATTTTGTGATTGCTGACACACCATTTTTATACCTGGTGTATCTCTGTGTGAGGGATTGGGAAAAGCAACTGCAGTCAAGCAAAAATGCTTCTCATCCCACATCCCCAAGGCTCAGCACAGTTTATGTTGTTTCTCAAAGGGTTGTAAAAGTTTACAGTCCCAGAAACCCGAGAGAAATTTTCATGCATGCATTCATTTACTCCCAAGTATCCATTCTAGGCATTCTAGCTGTCTAACTAATTGAGCCAAACTGGCATTTTCATGATGTGCTGATGTCCAGAGGCAGCTGCATCCAGCCCAGTCTCATACCTTACAAAAGCAAAAGCTAACCACCGATAACTTTGGAAGGAATACCACTAGAAAAAGTTGAAAGGATCACATACCTAAGTTCTAATTTACATGAAAGCTGGAACATGACTACTGAAGTAAAAACAAGGATAGAGAAAGCTTGAATAGCATTCTTCAAAATGAAAAAGGTTTTCTGCAGTCACTTATATAAGCCTAAAGTTGAAAATCAAGCTTGTCAAATGCTACATCTTTTCTATCCTGCTCTATGGAGTGGTGAGTTGGTCTCTGACAGAAAGCCACTTGAAGAGACTACAAGCATTTGAAAGGTGGATTTACAGGTGGCTGTTATGTACAAGTTAGGTTGACAAAATCAGAAATGAAGAGGGAAAGCCAAGGGAAATCATCAAAACCATAAGAAAGCGAAAGTTAGAATATTTTGGACATGTGAAGTGAGACCCAGGAAAAATATGGCATACTTCTGTTAATCCTCCAAGGAAAGATTGAAGGCAAACGAGGTCCAGGCAGAAGAAGAAAATAATGGCTTCAAAATGTAAGAGACTGGTTTGGACAACGTTCAACAGTACTTTTTTGTGCGGCTGCTGATAAAAATAGGATCACCAACATGATCACCAACATGATCAACTTGCTGATAAAAATAGGATCACCAACATTATCTAGTCCGATAACAGATATGGAAGAAGAAGAAGAAGAAGAAGAAGAAGAAGAAAAAGAAGAAGAAGAAGAAGAAGAAGAAGAAGAAGAAGAAGAAGAAGAAGAAGAAGAAGAAGAAGAAGAAGAAGAAGAAGAAGAAGAAGAAGAAGAAGAAGAAGAAGAAGAAGAAGAGGAAGAGGAAGAGGAAGAGGAGAGGGAGAAGGAGGAGAAAAGGAGACAACAAATGGCATACAAGGAAAGAAGTGGAAGGGGATGTCTGCAGATTGACATTACATGCAGGCCAGACAACTAATCAATGCTGATTTAGAGTTGTCCACAACTGCCCAGAGGTATCACTGCATACCTAGGTTGTGAAGGGGTTGGTAGGCAAGTAGAGGTTGTAGAAGGCTGCAGATGGGGAAAATCCCAACTGCGTGTTGTGTGGAGGTGCTCACACAACATGCTGATTGATTGATTGATTTGACTTCCTGTTTTCTGTTAAGGTATAAAGGCCAAAACAGCACCTCATCCCTACTATTGTAAGAAATTTGGAAAAAGGCAAAGGTTTTATGCTACTTTTTAGGCTTTGAGACTTGTTTGAACTGACTAGTAAAAGGCTAAGTAATTAAAGACATATAGGTAGTCCTTGACTTACAACAGTTTGTCTAGTGACTGTTCAAAGTTACAACTGAAAAATGTAATTTATGACCCTTTTTCACAGTTACAACCTTAGCAGAATCCCCTTGGATCAATATTCAGATGCTGGTTATCTGGTTCATACTTATGACAGTTGTTGTGTCCCAAGATCACATGATCCACTTTTGCAACCTTCTCCCAAGCAAATGGAAAAGCCAGATGGGGAAACCAGATTCACTTAACAACTGAGTTACTAATTCATCAACTGCAGTGATTCACTTTGCAATTGTGGCAAGAAAGGTTGTAAAATGGGGCAAAACATAGGCAACTGGTAGTTCAAACTGTCCTTTATTGCTCCAAATTTCCCCAAATGCTCCCACGTTTCTGGCAAGTCCCAGAACAAAGTGATGACAAATACATACACACACATCTCAAGCAGCCTCTGGCTGCAAATAGTCCAGTCCAATGCTGTGAACACCATGGCTGCACAGCAATAAATCCATCAGGGCAAGTTGAAGAGTCCAGGAAGCAAGGGAACATAGCAAGTAATCCAGAAATCTGGAAAGAATGCAAGGAATCCAGGAAAGTTCAAACATTGGCACTCAATACTCCAGGAATTCAGTGTTTGTTCCCGACAAATGCCCCTCCCTACAGTATCTCCTTAGTCCCCAGGTGTGCCTTGTGAAGGAGGAGGCATTCTCCACCCAAGCTGATTCAGTCTGCATTGTTCTTGCCTTCTCTCCACGCTCCATGCTCAGGGATCAAGAGGGGGTGGTCCTTGCTCTTTGCCTGAGCTCTGTCTCTCATTTTCATTGCTTAACCTCTCTTGGTCATCCTGCCCCTGTTCCTCCCTGCCTACAAGCCATCCTAATCCTGAAAGGTCTTGGCTGACTGGCCCTGCTCTTCTCCATTTTCCAAAGCCAATGAAGCTGCCCCCTTGATCTCTGTCAGTTCCAGTTCCAATTATCTTCCCGTGCATGACACGACCTGTATTTACATAGCAGCATCAACTTGCAAATCCTGGTACAGGAAGGTGGAGCTTATCCAAGAATACAGCCTGTTACTGTGAAGGTGTGTGCTACATTTGCTTTTCTACACTAAGAGTCTAGATAGGGTGAGGGCTTGAAAACACCAGGATGTGGCTCAGTGACTCAGAATCAAGATCACATGAAGCAGAGGTGGTTCTGACCAGTTCTGGAGAACCGGTAGTAGAAATTTTGAGTAGTTCGGAGAACCGGCAAATGCCAACTCTGACTGGAGATTTTACAGTGTCCTTCCCCTGCTATGCCCACCAAGCCACACCCACAGAACCAGTAGAAAAAAATTTAAATCCCACCACTGACGTGAAGTGATAGTACTACTTTAGAATGCCTTGGTAAGACCACACTTGGAATACTGCATCCTGTTTTGGTCGACATGATTTTGTGGGTGCTCCAATACTGGAGGATTTTAAGAAGAGATTGGACAACCATTTCTTTGAAATCCTGCCTGAGCAAGGATTTGGATTAGAACGCATCCAAGGTCCCTTCCAACTCTGTTATTTTATTATTCAGTTGCCATCAGCAGTTACTGAGTAAAATTCTGAGTGAATGTATGAATGCACAAGGGCAGAGGAGGGAAGGCAGCCTTTCTGCCTGGCTGTGAAGTATCTAAAGCACAGACAACAATCCAAACTTCATCCCCTCAGATTCTAACTGATAAAATCATTTTTATATTTCATGTGGTGATTTTTACTCATATGTGTCACTGCATACTTTCCCACACACATTTAAAAAGTACCACATGTTGTCTCCAAATTGGCCCCTTTATACTATCTGACTCAATAATATATTGTGATAGACATTCTGGAAAATATTCTATTAAAAGCTGAATATCCTGGAGGGTCTTCAGTGGTTGACATCATTTTATTTGTGTTGGCTGATTTCTAATTGTGCTATTTTCTTTTATGCTTTTATGTATGATGGGTAACGTCATATTGATTGCTAAATTAAATTACGTTATTATGTTAGGGGGCTGATATTGTTTGTTCTTTCTGTGGATATTGTAATATTGTACTGTTGATCTTTAAAATTGTAAGTTTGTATGGATTTGATACCATATAAAAAGCAAATAATCTTTGAATTTGTAATCCTTTCCCAGTAGCTCAATTTAGGTATTTTTCTTCAGCTACAAACTCCCAGATTAAACCTTAAATAAAGATTAATATAATCCCATAAATATTAGTCATAGAGGGATAGTCTGCATCCTATCCTGTATCCTGAAAACTGACCTCAGTTATTGCAACCAAGTCATTATCCCTAATCTGCTATTTGTCCTTTTCCATTTCATCTTCCTCAACTAATCAATATTATAGATAAAGAATCCTTTGCCATATATTTGGTTTTCACTGGGTTTCTTTTACCAAGCAAGAAGAACGGATTAACCACTCGAGGCTATATATTGGTGTCTTATGTCACCTTCTCCTTCTACCAAAAGAGTTTAGGCGATAACTCAACAGAGCAGATGCAATGAACTGCTAATTAGTTTTAGCAAATAACACAAAGACATTTTCTAGGAGGTTGTGAAAGCTCCCTTAGCTTTCTCTCCACTCATTTTCATTAAGGATTTGAAAAGTACATTTTAAAAAAGGAGAATGAGAAAGTATTTATCTACTTGGGAAAACCCATGACAGGATTTATCATTTGTTTGATGAAAATGCAACATGGAAACTCTAAAATGGAATCAAAGCAATGGCTATGAGTTCATGCAAATAGTAAAATATTTGACACTGAAGGTTATTGGGACAGCGAACTGTGTTCTCTAATTATGGTAATGCAATAGATCACTATTTGGGCAATCATCCCAGAAGGAAGCCTTTTCAATGCTTATATCGAAGATATATCACCACTGAAAGTTTGTTGCTGAGGGCTGCCAGTGCAAATGGAAGGACTCCCTTGTGATAAATGTGTTCTGATTGAACAGAGAAGAAATGGTCAAGCCTCTACTACTTTTCCCTTTGATTGCATCTAGTATTTGTTTGTACGTTTGTTGAATTCGTTGGCTCAAATTTTTTGCCACCTACCTTTATAGGCAGCTTACAATAATAAAAAGGAAGAAAAATGAGTGCAAACAGAAGCAAACTAATAGAAAAATAAAAGAAACAATGACAAAGGAAAAGAACAAGAATAAATACATCAACATGGTAACCCTAAAAGACGGGTGGGTGGAGAGCAAAGAGCAAGGGGTGGGGAGGTAGAGTCTGCCGTCCATCTAGCAGCCACCTCCAGTATGGAACTCCATTTGGTCCCCAAACCAACCGGCAGAGTCAGGTTCTCAGGCTCTTGCAGAAATGCGATCACATAGCATGTGATTATTCTCACACAATCATATGTTGCCTTATTCCAACTGTTTGGCACTCGAGGAGCAGAGGAGAATGAAAATATGCTGCATAGGAACCAAATTCTTCAGCCTGAATGAGAGTGAAGCACTCCAAAACGTCATTGGGCTTCAAAGATATGGGGAAATTTATACAGCTGCTACTTAAATGATAATGATATCCAAGGCCACTGTGGGTATCCTTGTGGGTATCCTAAACCTAGTTTAGGAGCACTTCTAAAGAGAATTAATGGATATGGATGAAGCAATAATGGAAAAGATCCAAAGCATTTCCAAATCCAAAGGAATCCAAAGCTGCAATCATGGGAACTTCTCTTCCCAATGTCCTACATCGGATCCCAGAAACATGTTAATCTGATTCTTGTTCAATATACAATAATATGAATGGGTGGGAAATCTAGGTTCCTGTTCTCTCCTGTTCTGTATATTTTTGGCAAAATGTCTGAAGAGAGACTACAAGGCTACAGCTAATAAATATATGCATAAGTAGTTCCATTTCTTGCAATTGGAGACCTTTTTTTCTGTTTGGTTCAGCTAAAAGTCAACATGTATCCTTCTATATTCAGGATCCATTCACTATATTCCATCTAAAAAACCAGGAATGTCATCCAAAAGGAATATATATTGCTCCACAGGGTTAAGTAGAGACTTTCTGCATATTTAGAGCTCATGTGTCTCTTTGGTATACAAATTATATACCTATATAATTCTCCACACAATATATTAATGTACAGATCCAACCTTCTGTCTTTCACTTCTGCCTCATTCAATATCAATTTTCAGCTTCAGTTTTCTCCTTTTCCTGGATAAGAAGTTGATAGCTTAAAACGTTTCTGGGCATGTTGGTGTATCTAGAATTCAAAGATCACAGCTCCTCACTTAGCTGGCTGTGAGCCTATTAGCTAAGTACAAAATTCTGCATTCATCTTGATACAGCAAGATGTAATATCATGACTGTTACCAGGTTTGCATCAATTAGCCATTGGTGTTTAAGAGATCAGGTCACTATTCACAGCAATGGTGGTATTCTACTGGTTCAGCCTGGATCAGCCAAGCCTGTAGCACCAATGAGCAATGGGGACCAAACCAGTTCTCTCTGCCACTCTGCTGTTGGGCCCACCTGCCCTCCCGGGCTCCCATACTCACCTTTATTGCCTGCTTTTGAAGCGCAGCTGCTTTGCACGGCACAGCAGAGTGCCACACGGCAGCTGCTGAAGCAACAGGGAGAGTGGAAGCTTGCAGGAGGTGAGTTGGAACACCTCTGCACCTGCACAAATGCCTCTACTCCTGTGCAAAGTGCTCACTTGGCATGCGCGTGCCCAAAACGCGCCCACCAAGCTACATCCACCGAACCAATGGTAAAAATCTTTGAATCCCACCACTGATTCACAGGCTGATTTCTAAGTTATTAGAAATTATTGTTCCTTTATTTATCATCTTTATCTAGCTGCCCATCTCACAAGACGCAATACTGGGCAGCATACAACACTCAGTAAAGCAACAATGTAAAAAGCCATCATTTTAAAAAATGCAAAAAGTGATTAAAAATGAAAACAGTATAAAAAATTAAAATATATAAACCACATGCAGAGTCTAAAAAGATCAGCCACAATGGAGCCATCAAAGAATGTATCTAGTTCCCTAAATGTAATCAGATTATGAGGAATTTCTGAAGTGATAATAGGAATAGAACTAATCTGACTTCAGGGAGGGGAAGAATGTTCCATAGAGTAGGTACAAGAGCAAATAAGGCCTGCCTCCTGGGACCCACCAAATATAGGTCCCTGGCAGATGCTACCTGCAAGATGCCTTCTCTGCCTGATCTCCTAGAATGGGATTATGTAATCAGAGAGATATATTCCTGGTTCCATGCTATGAAGACTGAAACCAGCATCCTTGAATTGGACCTAGTAGCAGACTCAAAGCCAATGTAGTTTGTGGAAAGAGGCATAATATGTGCTCTCTTGGAGCACAAATAATTACCCATGGCTCTGCATTCTGCATCAGCTGAAGCTTCCAGATACTTTTCAAGGGAAGCACCTTAGTATATTAGTAGTCTAATATGAAAGTGGGAGAGGATTGAGCAGAGCTTTTCAGTTCAGGAAAGGGCACAATTGGTGTACAATATGAGCTGAGCAAAGGCCCTTCTAGCCATGAGTATTACCTGCTCTTCAAGCAGAAGTTGTGATCTAGAAAGCCCCAGATTGTGTATCAATTCTGTCTGGGGCAGTGCCAATCCATTCAACACTAAAAATGGTTTTATAGTTCTAGAACCGGTAGGACCCAAAATCCAAAGCCACTCAATCCTGCAAGGTTTGGTTTAAGTTTGATGCCCCCCCCCCCCCCCCCCGGAAGAATAATGGTATTGCTTAATTCACCAAGGGTAGAGATGGGTATTTTGATTATATGGTTGGTTATCATCAGCATGTCCCACCCCATGATAGAGGAGCTTATCAGTAGCCTCATGTTGAACAGGAGAGGGGAAAGCACCAAAACCTGCAGCACCCCAAATAGGTGGGGCCAAAGGGGAGACCTTTCCTACCTAATCATCACCAACTAAAATCTACTTTGAAAAAAGGAGAAAAAGTAGCACAGTATTATGCAGCCTACCTCCAATCCCCTGAACTAATTTAGAATGATATCATAGTCAATGAATGGTATTGAAAGACACCAAGAAGTCAAGTACAGCAAGAATAGATGAACAACCTCTATCCTGCCCACATGACAAATTATCCAAAAGTGAGGCCAATGCTGTTCTCATCCTATATCGGGGTCTGACTCCTGACTGGAAAGGATCCAGGTAATCCACTTCATCCAAGGTCCACTGAAGCTGTTGTTGAACTTCATTCTCAACCACCTTCCTCAAAAATCAGAGGTTAGACACTACATGAAAATTGTTCAATATGTTGGGGTCCAATAATGGTTTCTTGAGAAGAGCATGAACCAAGACCTTTTTAAGAGATAAAAAAATAAAATATATAAAATTTTTAAAAAGAGATAAGGAAATTTCCTTTGGCTTTTTATTTGTAATATAAGTCCTGAACCAGCTTAAGATATTCAGTTTAATATTATTCATCTTCCAACTTTTGATGCACAGTTTAATATTGTTTTGACTAGAGGGAGAGAGAGAGAGATAATCCATTATTTTCCATTTTTCTTCTGTAACTTTCAATGGAAGTAGTATAAATCAAGACACTTTCAAATTGAACTGATGATAGCATCCATCAAGTTTCCTTGTCAATATTATGGAAGTAGTTTGCCACTGCCTTTTTTCTGAGAAATGCACATGCATACATACAAAAGTTACACTTCCCAGTCTAACTTACAGTTTTGCAGCTCCCAAGTAGTCCTCTCTTAAATGCTGTTCCAACTTGACTCTGCTTATCTTTTTAAATCAACCAAGATTAGTTAAGTGCTACCACCTGTTAATGCTAGATAGCCCAGAATATGCCATTTGACTGAGATTACTGTACTTCCAGGAAAAGTATTATATAATGAACAATGGTTTTTATCTCTCTGGTATGGTCCGAAAGTTTTCTGAGATTTCAGACTTCTAATAAATACTGGTGATATAAGTAACATTCCAGTATTTGCATACTGGTTTGGTAAATTTGTAATGTGGAAATCACTAGACTAAGACAGATGGATAATAATGTTACTGGAAGCTGGTGCAGATAAGCACATCATACTGGAAGAATCCAGAGAGGGATACAAATAATGAAATGTTCATCATTAACTTTATATGCATACTTCATCCCTTTTGTATTTGCATTACGACATTGCAGACAAGTATGTAATAGGCGCAACTTGCATCGTAATGATACAATGTGAATTTTGGCATTTTTCACAAGAACTCAGTCTGCTGTGCTTATATGTAGTTGCTTTTGCAGAAAGAAGTCTTCTCTGCAAATAATTATAAAGCAATTTCTTGCTGGTTTTCATTTTACTGGGTTTTTACTCAAGGCGTGCCAATTATAGTCTAATTATAAGGCATGGTTTTTTGAGCATTCCAAACAGTTCCAACAAGCAATAAATTATAGAGCTGCTATTATCCCAATTATGTAATCAGACAAGCAGAAATATGCACTGCAAGTTTAATTACATATTAATAAAGGCAATAATACTTGCCATTAAAAAGAAAGGGGCAAAAAAATACCAAAGTTTTCTTCATTGTAAGAGCATACTTATGTGCCGAGGAGAAAGCCCTTTTCCTTCTCCTTCTTTGGGTTTTTGGACAGGAAAAATCATCCTGCCTAGGAATTCTTGAAGTTGAAATCCATCGTATTTGAATATCATGAGATTGTGGAATAGTCTTTGGGACATGCAACAGCTTTCAGGATCCTCAAAGAAGCTCTGATTGGGCTATGAGAAAATAAATGAGAAAATAAATAATGTTCTATATTCTATGGATACAAATTGCTTTGCATCTTTTTCGCATGACATCTATTTTTCATTTCCACAAATCCAACAGCTGGGTCTTTCATTCAAGCCTTGCAGGTGCACTCAGACTAAGTCAAATTTCTTTCTTATGCAATTTCCCTCCCATTTCTCTATAAAAATTAATTGACTGGCTTCCAAAAGAAGCAATCAAAATGGATTATTAATTTCTGATGCACATTCAAGTAGAATTTCCCTGTAAAGTGTTTAAAAGGTGCTGAGTCAATCTTTTTCTTAGCAAAAGAAAGGCACTAGGAACAATTTTGGAGGTAAGGGACAACATTAAAGGTGACTTAAAGGTAAGGTCAGATATTCCAGGTTGCATCAGTTTGGTTCAGCTTGCCCAATGAATACTTAATCCTATTGAAATCAGCAAAAGCGATTCTGAGTAATTCAGTCTCCCTACCATTGTAAATAAGTTCCAAACATTTTGATTCTACAAAGAATCAAATAATTTCTAGATAAGAGTTCTTAGGGCATGCAAATATAAACTAATGGGTATCCATAACATACAGAGCTAAGGATAATCCTCAAGATGCCAAACCCTTTTGATATGCCATAGCCTTAATCCCTTTGCATAGATAAAAAACATTGAAATTGGCCAATAAAGGTCTTAGGGTGGGGAGAGACCATGTAAGTAAATTCTCCTTTGCTGGATAAACAATCCACAATAACTTGCCTTAGTAAAGTGACCGAGTTAGGCCTTCCTTACAAATTCTTGGTGCACCTCTATAGGATTAGTTGAGCCTAGCTCATGTATTGCATTACGGCAGTAGAATTAGTCATTTTGTGTCTCCAAATCAGGAGATTAGAAACCTTTCTGTTGTGTTCACTTTTGTTCAGCCTTTGACCTATAGCTGGTTCTGCTTTCCTCTATTCTACCTTATTTCCTAGCTGCCACGGTACACATCTAAATCAGGGCTCTTAGACGATGCCTCCCAGGCAGGAATAGGTGAATCTGTCCAGTTTGATTTTATTCATTTTTTCATGTTTGATTTTATTTCAGTTTTCAAACATGAAGTGCCATTGCTTTTCTGCCTCAATAAATCAATTTGAGGATTTCTTTCTCTCTCTTTTTTTAACCATCAAAAAAATTATTAGACCTTTTTATGTGTACTTCTCTTGTTATGTAAAATGGGTATAATCTTTGCCTCCTCCATTCACATTTTCATGCATTTTGTGCACATTTTCTCCAATGTATTTACTATATTTATATAGACCTTTTGTCCCAGAAACATTTGTATATATTTGTAAATTAATTGTAAATTGTACAGAACAATTTACAGTAGGCCATTGCAGAGTCCATCACCTCAAAAAGACACAGCCAAATTGATTGGCAATTGGTAGTGAGAATTTTCTAAGGTGTTTGGAAAAATTAAATGAGATGTTGCAGCAGGAGGCTTCTGAGGGCTATATCCAGCGGTGGGATTCTACAGGTTTGCACTATTCACTAGAACCAGTTGTTAACATTCTAAGCAGTTCGGAGAACCGGTTATTAGAAGAAATTACTGGCCTAATCCTGTAAGGAAGGCAGGAAGGAAATATTCTGGTGTTGCTTACAGAAGCTGCCTCTCAGTTAACCCTTATTACATTCTTGGCAGGACTAAACTTCCTGTCTCAGGAACATCTCTGGAGTTTTTTTCCCCTCCTTTGCTGGCACTTTGCTTGTGTGGAGTGACCGTTCAAAGTTACAATGGCACTGAAAAAAGTGACTTATAACCATTTTTCACACTTATGATTATTGCAACATCCCCATAGTCACGAGAGGCCAGGCAAGGTGATGCGTGCCTCGATGTGAGTGATGTTGAGTTGGCCATGCCCAGCCAGTCACATTACCACCAAGCCACGCCCACCACCTAGGCCACACCCACAGAACCGGTTGTTAAAAAAATTGAATCCCACCCTTGGCCATATCCTTCTAATCCTCTCCTTTGAATTCCCTTTACAGAAATATTATTACTCTGACACAAAAAGCATACTAGTATGATTTTGAAGTCATTTTTCACATTTGAAGGAAATGTCTAACCCTGACACATATGTTTGGGAAATATGAAATGAGTAAAAATGCAATTTAGAATGTATAGAGGGAGCCATTTTGTATCAAACTTATGTCTGGCAACTCATAAAGCACAGTTTAGTCACAGTCTAACAACTAGACAATTTATTATAATCAAGAACAGCCCTTCATACTGTTCATCTGCAAATGCTGGCAAAATGAAAATATGTGGAGCTCTGATTGATGTTACACACCATTGTTACAATGTTGCTATGAAACTAACTATTTTTTATATTGTTTTGTACTGGAAATGTAAACAATTAAACCAGTTTGGTCTAACAGTTAAGGCACCAGGCTAGAAACCAGGAGATTGTAAGTTCTAGTCCTGCCTTAGGAAAGAAAGCTGATTGGGTGACTTTGGGCCAGTCACTCTCTCTCAGCCCAACTCATCTCACTGGTCTGTTGTTATGGAAAAAATAAGCTTCTTTGTTGTGGTGCCCGCCTTCTGAAACAACTTTCCACCAGAAATTATACAGCTGCCACCCTGATCATGTTCAGAAAATTATTGGAAACACAATTATTCTCCTAGTCCTTAGGAAAAGGTGGGTGACAAGTTGCTACACAACATTTTATTTGTTAATCAGTTGTCTTCTCCCAGACAGCCATGATTTTTAGTTTTGTTATTTGTGCTGTTTTGCTTTCCAACAGCCCAGAGTCTTGTATAAACAAACACATTTTCACCATAGATCTGGATGAAAAGACAACAGTGTGCATTCAAGCATATAATTAAAATTCTATATACTGTTGGTGACATAATAGAGCCATAAGAATGTTTTCAATGAATCATAATTATGAGGAGTTTTATTACAATGATCTGTTTTTAAAAAAAATCAGTAATGGTCTAGATAAGTACAAGAATTACATTTTTGATGGAAGATTTCTTTCTACCAGTTAATTTATCTATAAATATTCAGCTGCCAGTTATCAAGATGAAAACCAGCATGGTTCCTTATTTGTTTATAGCTTTTGTATTTAAAACTGTTTCAAATTATCTGCAGCACAGTTCTTAAAACAGTATAAATATCAACCATATTATGTTAATTTAATGTTTTTTGTATCCGCCTTCCAGGAAGTGAAGTTGATCTATGATTAAGTCCTTCCTCCAATGTGAACTCTACAAGATCTCTGTGAAGTAGACTGAGTTAAGTTTTCTTCAGTGCAATTCCCTTTTGGAGTAGGATTCTCCTGATCCCAGGTAACACTGTCACACTCTGTGACCACTGTATACATAAGATATATTTTGCACTTAGATTAAAGCATCTACCTTTGGGTCAATATTAGATTGGATGAATGTTTCTTTCCCCACAAAAATTAACAAGAAGACTCCAATTGTTGTTGTTTTTAAATCACTAACTTTGTCCAATTCAAAAAGAGAAGAAATAAAAAGGAAATTCCCAATCTGGATATTATATGAGAGTCAAGCAATCTGCTATTGTCCAAAGAACTTCAAGACCAAGAAGTCTCAGGTAGCATAAGTAATGACCAGGAACAATATGGATACTATAGTCCCATATATACAGAGTTATCAAGTTGTTTGTTACATATTTGGGGAAACTGCATCTTGATTTCAACATGAATGATTTTATGTGCTAACAAGCCAAAGGAATGAAGGAAACCTTTTTGGGATTAAACTTATGGGATTTATTGAGAGAAGTAGAAGTCCAATGTTCTGGAAGCAATTGCTTCAACAAAATGTACTGTATCTATGAAAGAGTCAGGATGAAATCACCCATAGCCTAGAACAATGTCCATCCTAATCATTTACCCTAGCCTAGTGCCATGCTTTATTCCATTTTGGATCGTCAAACTTCTCCTGGGTCACTCCTTTGATTTGGAAAAAATTAAAAAGAAATTCAAGCTGCACAAAAATGTATCCTGAAGTATGATTTGACTTGTCTACAACACCAGGTGATATCCCCCTCCTCACTTTGTGGTGTCAGATTTTTATACTACATAGTCTAAGATATAAACAAATCAATTTGAAAGAGATTAGGATTCCATCCAAAGATAGTCTTGAATTCTTGCCTTAATTATGAGGTGTTGTTATTGCTTAAAAAAAGCACTTTAAAAATGTATTTTCCACAGATGTATACTGTGCAGTTTTTTGCTGACTCAGGGAACACTGTAACAACAAAGATATAGTCAAGAACATCCCATTTATCTTTGTAGTTGCTGGCAAAGATAACATCTATCTCCAGTAGCAGGAAACATAGCTTCCCATTCCTGCCGCTGAGTGAGACCGACAATGGAGACAAAACAATGTAAACATTTCTTTGCAATTCAGACTACATCCTGAATCTGTTTACTAATTTGCAACAAAATACAAAGTTAAAGATGAAGAGTATCCAAGATGGTGGATCCCTTGCCTGAAGCAGAAGAACTAGTACATTTTCTCCTGTGCATCTGTCCTTGGTGTTATAACTTGTTTGTGAGATTCATTCGGTCACATTCAAAATTGTAGGATTTGATGTCAGCCCCTCTGAGATGAGTCAGATCTGGATACCAGAATTATTTCTACTAAAACTACTTTTATTAAAGAGTTACAGTAAGAAAAAACTTGCAATTCTGAATGTGCCTCTCCACTCCCTGTCTATATCCAAAAGATTGGGAAGGTCAAATTTGAGACATTTTCTCAAATTACATTTCTGCTTCAGATTCAGATTTCTCTTATCTGACTATTGTCTTGGCAGCTTTTATTCAAGGTTGTTCTCATAGTTATTTACAGCTAGGAAAATCCTTCTCCTTTACTGTGCATCTGACTTCAAAATCAAACTTTGAAGCAGTAAAAAGTACTTTATTATGTTAATTGCTCCTATTCTTCAGAAATTAACTCCTGCCTGTAAAGCGATACTTATTTAAAGACAGTGTGTTTATTCTACAGGTAGTCTTGGGCTTACAATGGCAATATACATTGGAATTTCCATTACTAAGTGAGGTGGCCATAAAGCATGATGTCACAATAGTGGTGGCAATCCTGACAATCCAGGTTGCCATCCTAATCCCAGGACTGTGTGGGTTGTAAAGTGAGGATTGTGATATGGAAAGAGGCAGGAGTCCCAGGCAAACAAGCTAGCGGGTGAGGCCTCCACCTGAGAGCTATGGGCAAATGGGCAGGTGTCACGGGCAGGCACTACAGAGTGCAGACTAGTGAGTAAGTGCCACAGGCAAGCATTACAAAGTTCAATTGGGAGGCAGTTGCAGATATAGGACCAACTTGTCACTTCCTGCTGACTTCCTCATTGACTTTGTGGAACCCAGCAGGGAAGATCACAAATGGCAATAATGGATCCTGCAACATTTGTAATGGCAATCTGGCTTCCAAGTGCCTAAATCTGCAATGGGCACAGGTTTGAAGATGGGCCATAAGGCTTCCTACTTTAGCATCATCGTAACTTTGAAAGGTCACTAAATGAACAATCATATTCTGAAGACTACCTGTATAAAATTCATTAGATTTAATCAAGGGCATTGATTACATTTAGCTGGCACTATCATACGTCTAGCAACTTGCTGATTTTCTTCTTGAATCTTTTTTAGATCTTTTTTCCCTCCCATCAAATTAACATGAACCCTCAAATTCAAATCCTAAGCCCACATTTTTCTAAACCCCATTGAAACTTGCAGATTTTCAACAGGCAAAGCTGCCTAAATCTGGCTTGAGCCATCTTCCTTTCCAAAATCCCAACCCTAATGATTTTATCTGTCCACTCATTGTACTTCCTTTCTCACCTTCACTCAATGTGAATCCTTTATCAACTCCTTGTTATTTTCCTAGGCTGAATTTATCACCTTCCAAGTATAGTTTGTATATCTGGAAGTTCATAAGACAAGAAGCCATAGAGTATTTTAGGCAGCTCCTAAATCACAATACCCATTGGTCACCCATTGGCTTCTTTATTTGTTGCTCTGAACGCATAATGACACATTGTGAGGTAATGCTGAAATTCCTATGCTCCCTTTAAAAGTTTCATCTTCAGAGAAAGAGTTCGAGTCAGGGGAAGAATCTAAAACCAGTGAATTCACAAGCCTGGGTTTAAGTCATAAGATATTCTGAACACTTTGGTTCTTATTTGGATTGGAAAGGAAGCTAGATAAAATTACTTTATATTATCTTATGGTGATATGGGCAGCTAATAAATTTAAAAATTAAAATAATTAAAATTAAAATAATTAAAATTAAATTAAAATATTAAAATTAAAATTGAAGATAGCTTTGAGTAATGTGGGGGGGGGGTGTTTGAGGGATTTCTTAACTACTCTGAAAGGACTCTTCCCATGCCAGGAGGGAATATTCTCCTTCTGAAGCATCAGATATGCATGCTTGCCGTGTCAGTGTGGTGGTTAGGATTGCCTATTTCCATCTGCAAATGTCAGCTTCATGATAAGGGCTGGTCTGGCTACCATTCTCTCAGCAATGCTTGTTTCTTATTTTAACTATCACAGTGGCCCCTGGGTGAGGACCTCTTTGTCACTGCATTTATTTTGTTTGTCTGAGGAGTTTCCAGAGAAGTTTACAGAATGAGCTGGACTGGTTATCAAGTCTCCATAGTAACAAGATATGAGTGTCTTGTGATGTTCTGTTTTACTGCGCATGTGTGCATGGGAGGAGTTTACTTCTACTTCATCTTTCATTATGTCTTCTTTTCGCTTAGAATGGTACTACTGTTTCTTTGGTTTCTTAGTTATTTTGTAAATAAAGTATGCTGGCAACAGAAAAACATGATTCATTTCCTCTAATTTACAAAACTGAATGAGTTCGTTTTGATATGGTAGCAGAGGATGATTCGTTGTTTTGATTAATTAGATCACAACATTCTGAGGAATTTGTGATTAATTTTGATAAATTCTACAATGCCACGAAAGAAAGGAAAAGGAAAATGGAGAGCTCGGTCGGTGGAAGATTTATTGTCATTTTCTGAAATACGTGAGGAGATAAGACTGCTGGCTACCGCTACTCATCTGGAGGATGAAGCTGCCATAGGAGGACAAGATAGCAGGTTTGTACCAAGTTTTATTTATGATGCATGCTATCAAACTAAGCCTGAGAAGCCAGAAGCCCAAGAATTTAAGAAGCTTGGTGCTAATTCTGAAGTTATACAGACAGCTGATAGTTTTTCACCAAAAGAAAAAGGTGAAATTTATTATTCTCCATTAAGTCCTGAGCCAACATTGAGTCCTGAGATGCAGAATTATACGCAACAGATTGTATTTTATGAACAAAGCCTACAGCAAGTTAAGGCCTATGCACTGTCTTTTCAGTGAGATAAGGGTGTGATTAGAGTTCCTGAGTCCTCCATCTTGCCACCCACAAATTGGTCACATGGGAGTAGTGTCAGACCAATCAGAGCAGAGAGCTATGCTTACATCACAGATTCCTCGTGATATGTCTTGTGATGCTGACTCAGTTGAAAGAGCTTCTGCTATTTCTAATGTTGTAGCACCATCTGCTGGTGATTTACATGAAATACAGGAACATTTACAAAATGTGCAAAGTGCATTTACAAAATTGTCAAGGAGTCAGTCTGCTGTACAGATGTCTTCAGCAAGCCAGCCAGTGCAAGCATTCCTGCACGCCACGCCACATTTGAGAGGACCAACTGCATCATGAGCTCCAGATACAAGGCGCAATTTCTGAGGAAATGCCTTCGTTCCAAGGATGCCAAGATGCTATGTCTGTGGTCATCTGGGACATATCATCCGTGATTGTCCCCAGTGATCTCCAGTACCTGTCACGTACCAGCCCAGAGGAACAGATTCCAGAAGCAAGGGCAGAGGTGAAAGACAAGGTCATCATGGTTCCAGGCGTGATCTACAAGCTCCACACATCACATTGGCATTAACCAATGAAGGAAGTCTGGATTATGACAGAAGACATTTCTGGACTTTGGATAGGGAGCAGTAGTGCGTATTATCTACAGAAGAGATCTTTTCACAGAGATGCACGAGTCTGAACCAGATATGTGTGAACTGTACACTTTTTCCAATAATACTGTTTAGGTCAAGGGAAAAGGAACTATTTTTATTGAAGAGCTAGATGCATTTATTCATGATGTTTATTATATTCCAACAGCAACCAGCAGTTTGCTTAGTCAGTCATTTGTCAAGAGTATCCAAATACCAGGTTCACCATTTTGAAAAAACAAGTTATGTGATGAAAGAAGGTAATATTGTTGCTGAAACCATATTAATTGGTGGTGTTTATTACCTAAAGCCGAAGTCTACTTTGCAAGCACAGGCAAGTATACCTGTTCCAACAAGAGGGAGCACAGGCCCAGAGAGAGATGTTCCAGAGAGAGATCCTGTTGCTATCTCAAAGGTTCCTAGAACCAACAAAAGTCAGAAACAGGTTGCTCAAAACAAGCCTAAGGTTCCTAATATGAATGTTGAAAATTCACTAACAGGTACACTTTTGCATTCCAGGTGTATCCATAAGTGGCATAGAAGATTGGGGCACGCCAGTTTTCGTGTTCTTAGCAAGATGCCAGAATTCATAAAAGTTTGGATCTGAAGGGGTGTAAGGTGTTTTTGGATTGTGCTTTCTGCAAGGAAGCCAAATCCAAGGCAGCAGCCATTCCAAAACACGCTACACTCCTGCATTTTTGATTTGGTACATACTGACATAGTAGGTCCATTTGAACCAACAGTTGGTGGTAGAAAATATTTCTTAACAATTGTTGACAATTATTCTAGATATGGATTTGTATTTTCTATGAAGGAAAAATCTGAGACCTTTCAGACCTTTAAATATTTTGCAACTTACATCGACATTCAACATGGTGTTCACATCCCTAGAATTCAAAGTGATTGCGGTGCTGAATTCATGTCCCAGCGTTTTCAGGACTGGATGTGTAAGAATAGAATTCTGCACCAAACCTCAGTTCCTTACGTTCCTGCGGAAAATGGAGTGGCGGAATGCAGAAATGGAGTACTGCAAACAATGATGCGTTGTCTCCTGGAAGATGCTAATCTGAGTTTCCCATTCTGGGGTGAAGTAATTAAGTATGCAAACTACATCATTAATCATATCTGGAGCAGTGTAATAAACCAGACACTTTTCTTCATGTTATATGGATATAAACCCGACTTGAAAAATATCCATATTTTTGGTTCATATGCTATGGTGAATATTCCATTAGCTCAAAGAAGGAAAGGAGGTCCAGCAACAAAAAGACTGAGATTCATGGGTATTGATGACAATTCCAGATGCAGCAAGTTCATTGACTCCAGAAATGTAATAGTGGTTTCTCAATCCTTTACTTTTGAAGAAGATGCTGACTGGTCCAGAATTCACTCCAATGATCCCGGAGTTTAATTTCCTAGAGATGATGTTACACAGTCTGATGATTGAGATTATCAGGCGGATGTTCCATCAACTAGTTCTTCTCAACCAGAGGTTCCGTCTTCATATGCCATCGATGCTGAGGCTAGCGACAAGGAAGAAGACGAGGATGAAATGGCAGAAGATTGGACCGTTGTTCCGATACATTCCAAGAGGGTCAAGAAGGGGATCTTTCCACAGCCATTTTCATGGCAATTGACAAAAGCAATCTTACTTTGGCATAAGGAAATGCAGACTGAAATGGACAGTCTAAAGCAACTCAAGGAGTGTACTCCTGCAATTCCTACTGGATGAAGAAAAGGTTCTCCAGAGTTCCGGAAGCAAGAAGGGGATACCTGGCTCTTAAACAAAAGTCTTTATGTTCTGAAACAGTCTGGTTTAATGTAGTATTTATGTCTTACTGACAAACTAAATTTAATGGGTTTTATTAAATCCGAAACTGATGAATGTGTGTTCACAAAAAGATCTGGGAATGCATATGGGATAATTTTTTATGTTGATGATATTGTTTATATTGGTACAAATAAGCAAATGAATGAGAGTTTTGCTAATGCTTTGCAGAAATATTTTATATTGAAATTTTTAGGTTACATCAACAAACCACTTGCAGTTGTTCAGCATGAATACCTGAGTGAGAAGATGTGCCTTACCTGATGTCAGCTCATCAGACAAAGAAGGGGGTGTCACTGCGTTTATTTTGTTTGTCTGAGGAGCTTCTAGAGAAGTTTACAGAATGAGCTGGACTGGTTATCAAGTTTCCATAGTAACGAGATATGAGTGTCTTGTGATGTTCTGTTTTACTGCGCATGTGTGCAGGGGAGGAGTTTTACTTCCACTTCATCTTTCATTATGTCTTCTTTTCGCTTGCTTATTAGAATGGTTCTGCTGTTTCTTTGGTTTCTTAGTTATTTTGTAAATAAAGTATGCTGGCAACAGAAAAACACGATTCATTTCCTCTAATTTATAAAACTGAATGAGTTCGTTTTGACACTCTTGAAGGAGATCGGGAAATGGCAGCCAACACAGAACGTCACAGCTATGCGTCCGTGATTACCCCATGGCAAATCATGTAAGCTAAGTTGCTTGGCTCCCAATTGTTAACTAACTGTATTATAACATCAACTATAATGCTAACTATTAATTCAAAATTAATATTAACTTACATAAACATCAGTTAATTACAAGTTAATGTAGTGCTGAGTATTACAAGTGTAGCTTAAACCCAGAGGTGGTATTCAGCAGGTTCTGATCAGTTCTGGAGAACTGGAAGCAGAAATTTTAAGTAGTTCAGAGAACCAGCAAATGCCACCTCTGACTGGAGATTTTACAGTATCCTTCCCCTGCCACGCCCACCAAGCCCACAAAACCGGTAGTAAAAAAAATTGAATCCCTTAAACCCCTTAAACCACTCCTACTGGAAAAAATGGCTTCTTCCAAATGTAGTTTCCTAGGACCTAGACACTGCAAACAAAGACTTTTCAAGTTTGCCACCTAGAAAAGGATCAAACAGCATTAAGGTTTTTTTTTTTTTTATGGCCATGCCAATCCTCATCAATTCCCTTCCCCAAACATCCATGCAGCCTCTTTCTTCTCACACTTCAAGGGGTGTGTGTGTGATATATTCTTACTCTCACGTTTTTTCAGTATAGTGGCCCACATTTAGCTTCCTGACATTTTAATTGCCAATGCCTTTTTAAATGATTTTTTTTAATTGATTTGGGTAAGCTGTGGTTGTGATGTTTGGCTATGATTTTTAAACAGCTGAAGATATGTTTACATGTCTAACTTGGTTCTTTTTTTACTTGAATTTTAATCAGCAGTATCCACATCAGAGGTGGTCTTCAGCAGGTTCTGACCAGTTTTGGAGAACCTGTAGCAGAAATTTTGAGTAGTTCAGAGAACCGGCAAATGCCACCTCTGACTGGAGATTTTACAGTATCCTTCTCCTGCCACGCCCACCAGGCCATGCTCACAGAACCAGTAGTAAAAAAATTTGAATCCCACCACTGATCCATATGTATGATGTCTGACAGAAACAGAATTGTGTGTCATGCTCATCCCTTTTGTATGTGCCTCATGATATTATACACTTTTTTAGAAGTGGCATATCATGTTTTTTATTTTATATTATTTTCAGTATAGCATCCAGAACTGATCTTAATTGTTATTTACTGGTTTTCTTGTTAACCGCTGAAGTTTGATTTGTGGGCTAAAAGCTGTGTGTGTGTGTGTTTGTGTGTGTGTGTTTGTGTGTGCGTGCGTGTGTGTGTGTGTGTGTGTATACAACACACATACAAATATAGATCACAAAGCAAATATCTTAAATACTCTCTAATACTCTCTCTTCGTAGCCTAATAGTAGAGGAGCTATCTTCATTAAAGATAGTAATAGAGTATACAAGGTCTGTCTCAGCCTCACAGTACAGAATCTCAGAGTCAGATCCAAAGAAAACAGGAGCAGATGATAGGAGTAAAAATCCTGCTTGCCTGATGCAGCTTCCAGTTAGAGAAAATAAAATTGCCTCACCTGCTATGAGACAGCTTCCCATGTAGCGAGAGGAAAGTGTTCTTTATGCAACTTTGATTTGATTAGCCATCTTGGCTAAGCAAACAGAAAGACAGAATATATATTTCTTGGCCAAATAAATAACGTGTGATTACTGGAAATGGGTATGAAATGGCTTTGAAACTACTACAAGGTGTTCAGAAAGCTTGATGTGGAATCTGCATCTATTTCATCTAGCAACAGATTGTTTGCTAATTCACAGAATGTAAGTGCAGATGCTACCCTTGGCCTGCCACCAATTTTGTGTACTCTGTGTTCTGTTGGAAAAGGCTGAGACTCAACACAATTTCTGTCAAAAGAAAAAACAGCACTCCCAGTCTTTCTTTCTGCTTTATTTTCCATTTCCTCAGAAAGTGGGAAACTCCATAGCATTGCTAAAAGTTAGTTACACACAAGTTATCAAATCATGCCTTGGTTATGGCTATGGGGCCAAAACGCACAACAATAAAATAGGTAGACCTGGAATTATTCATAAAATTTTAAAAAGCAATAAAATGTCACAAAGTACATTATTATAATAACTGTACTACACTAGAATTGGCAATCACCACATTCCAAAATTTCAACTAAATGTCTAAATGTCAACCCTAGATAGGACCTATGCAACAAATGACAATACAAAATCTGGCAACCTGGAAAGATATGTTGGGGCTTTTAGTCAGACAGAAGCAGAGACAGATACACATGTATACTCTACCAGGGTAGTCCTTTAAAATAAGATAAATATATATCTTCCATGTTTCCCTATAGAGGAACATATGGCTTAGGGATTCTACAGATTCATCTCCACATAGACAAAAGTACAGCTGAAAGGGTATTATTATTGTTGTTATTATTGTGGTGGTAGTGGTGGTTAATCTTTGGTGAGATTCACAGCCTTTGGAGGCTGATGGTAGCTCAACAGCTCGAGTTCTAACCAAGGACCAAGGAACTGTTAAGGTAGCGTTGGATATAAGCTGTTCCAAGTAGGGTGGTTTTTTGTAGAATCAGGGTATTCAAGTCTGATAAATTCAGAATTTCCAAATAATGAGGTAGCCCTTTAGGTATTGCTTCAAGGGCTCCAATTACAATTGGGATAACACATGATTTCTTTTTCTAAAATTGCTCAACTTCAATTTGTAAGTCATTATTATTATTATTATTATTATTATTATTATTATTATTATTATTATTATTATTTCATGCCTGGAGAACTGGTAATGTACCCAACCATGCCAAAGTGAAAGCATGACAAAATTTCAGAATGGGAATGGAAGACAGATAAGATGAGGTCATGTGCCCATTTAAGAAGAATCCATAAAGCAGTAGTGTTGGATACTACGCTTCAACTGGTTTGAAAATCAATATCCCAGATACATTGTTTAAGATGTCTGGCATTTTTAAGTTCTAATGGACAAAGGCCTTCCAAAGAAAATCCAAAATACTGGAATCTGCTATTAGCTTTTGTTAGCCAATTTAAAATGTTATCTGAGGACCAGTGTGGCCCCCAAACCCACAGGCGAAAAAAATCAATTTAATCAGAAGTTAAGACAATAGATTCCAGGCTGTGGTACACACAAAAACCCAACTTGTTTGTAACCATAAAACAGCATTCTTGATACTTCTTGGAACTGAAAATATTCCTTTTATAAATTTGGGCTGGACACATTTAGCTACACATGAGTATGACTTTACTTTAAAACAAAACTTGATAATGTCTATAGTTATTTATACAAGTTATATTATATTTAAATCAAAGAGTTATGTTGACACACAATATCAATTATTATCATTGGCCTATAAAATTTACCACATAGCACAAGACAAGACAAATCTTTTTCTTCTCAGAATTCCCTTAGTCAACATTGTGAACTCTACTCAAATTATTGCAAACTTTTCTGGCAAGCTATGTTAGTCAAGTCAAAATCTGTGCAGCCTGCTATTCATTACAGAACTGAAGTTGCATTTTACCTGTATATGAATTTATATTTGGATCTAGAAAAAGTAGTGGGAGCTTCTGTGCTCTGTAAGTTTGGCATTGCCTAGCCAAACAACTCACAGCTTTTATTCAAATCATGGAACTAGACAGTTGGCGGAGATTCCAGTGCTTCTTCTGTAGATTTGGGATGATTGCTACTTTCTCTATAATTATAAACATGAGCATAAACCATGCATAACATGTCAAAATCCAATGTTCCACTTACACTTTGGCTTTAAAAAGGTGCAGGTAGCATACTGCACATAGACATCTCACCTGGCCCCTGTCAAGATCCCCACCAGGCTATTAATTTTGTTTTAGATTATACCAATTAATGTAAAAACAATCAAATGAAAATACTGCAAAGAAAAGAGTCACCCTCTGACATCTCACTCACATAAAGCCTTTAGAGCAGGGATGTCAAACTCGTGTCATCACAGCAGTTTTACATGACATATTGTGACTTTTTTCCCCTTTGCTAAACTGAGTATGGGTATGGCCAGTGCATGATGCATCCAGCCTGTGGGCCATGAGTTTGACAGCCCTGCCTTAGAGTCTTAGACATATAGTTTATATATAATTTAGAGTGCTTTGTTAGAAAATCCTCATCTATTTATGAATAATGAAGAAAATAAAAGAGAAAATAGTTGCAAAATTTGGGGTGATAGAGAAAAACTGGGTCACTAAAAAGAGAGGAACATACGGTAGCTTTCTGGTAAATAGGTAAATTTAAGATTAAACATACTACTCTGTGAACAGGAATGCACCCCTTCCTAGCCAAAGCTATTTTACAAGAGTACCCTCAAAATCTTAGATAAACCCACTGTTCCCAGTCCTGACTTTATGCTTATTAATTCTGACAGTGACAATTCCTAGATTATTTTGTTTTAAAATTAATGTGATGACGCTATGTTTGTGCTAGAGGGTCTCCCATGTTCTCCGAAAAAAAAGATAATTTGCCATACATCATATACATGTCCACACAATCTCATTCCCATGCGTTTATGCAATAATTTCTATCTCTAACTGAGATTCTTTTGAAGAACAATCTGAAACACCAGAGACAGCTCCTTCACTTTTCCTGCATTTCATGTAAATTAAATTCTCTCAAAAGAGTGCTAAGAAGCTGATTGAAACATCTGTCTGCTGGTGCTGGAGCTAGTGGACGCCAGACAATTCAACTAAGCAATCTTGGAGTATTCTGAAGGTGAAGGTTAAACGGTTTCTGTCTTCGTCCCAGAGAAACTTGGAAAGTATAAATTTATGAAAGCTTTTGCACTAAGCTCAGAACCATTATATAGGAAAGATAAGTTTTATATGATTAGCTACACAGAAGGATTTTTTTTTTTTTTGCTAAATTGGTCACTCAGCAGAGAGGCAACCTTATCATTTCATGATATATGAATAATTATGGAATCAGAAAAGACCTTGAAAATCATTGCAGTCAGTCATGTTAAGTGCAGGATTGAGCTACAGTTCCAGAAATACTTTCCAGGAATGAGAAGCCATTTTTTTTCCAGAAGTAGCCTGTTTATTGTTTAATAACTCCTACCTCTAAGAAGCATATCCTAAATATTTAGCCAAAAATTGCTTGTCAACTCATAAAATGTTTCTATGGTCTTTTTAGAGTTCCCTGAAATTGGAATAATTCTAATTTTGATTTCTGATGCTTATTAAGAATGGGCCTACTATATCGTATAACATAGCAGTTCTCATATCTCCTTACAACATTCACACCTTTACATTACATACAATCATTTATTTCAAATGTTCTTTATTGAATGAAATATTAATTCTTCTTTCCATGCTGATCATCTTTTTGCCACATCCCATCATCAATGTGTTTTTAAAAACTATTGGAATGATATATGTAGTCCACTTTCCTTTAGACTTTCCCAGCAGAAATATATAGATGTTACAATAAGTCATATATGTTTTTTCCCCCATAACAGTTATATTTTCTTCTATGCATTTCCAGAATGTTGAGTTTCAGGACCTGGATAGCTCCTAAAACCATTGCATTGTATATACAGTAGTTATGTAAAGTGCAAAGGTCCATGAGTTGAATTCCCAGTAGAGGGCTTGATCCTCATAGAATGATATCTGGCTATGTACATCTGAAGATTCCTAATAAAGATAAAATTTGTCACAGGCTGCCTCCTGGTGGTCATTGTAATTCTAAACAGGATATATGTTGTGTAAAATATAGAGAAAAGAAGAGTGGCAGAAGTCATGGAAATCTTTGCTTGGGTGTGTGAAATACAGGCAGTGCTCAATTTACAATAGTTCCTTTGTTCAACTGTTCAAAGTTACAATGGCATTGAAAAAGCAACTTATGACCATTTTTCACACTTATGACCATTACAGCATCCCCAAGCTATGTGATTTACATTTGGACCTTGACAACTGGTTCATATTCATGATTGTTGCAGTGTTCTGGGGTCATGTAATCATCTTTTGTGACCTTTTGATGAGCAAAGATAATGGGGAACCAGATTCACTTAACCAACATGTTACTAATTTAACACTTCTGTGATTCACTTAACAAATGTGGCAAGAAAATGGGGAAAAGCTCATTTAATAAATTTCTCACTTGGGGATTTCTGGTTTGAGCCTCTTCAGTGACAGATCGAAATCCACGATCTGTGCTCGCCGCTGGAGCGCCCTGAGCTGGCTGGTTTTGGGGCTAAGCCACCCTTTAGAGGTGGTGAAGAAGGGGGAGACTGCTAGCAGGGTTGAGGAGAGCCGCATCTCTCCTCCCCAGCTGGCCTTTACTCCCTTTCCTGAAGGCAGTTGTAGCGGTGGTCAGAAATGACCACCTCAAAGAAGAGCTCGACCAGAAAAGAATGTGCAGGAAGAAGATAGAAAGAGAAAGTTTTTGGTTGACCGGGTTGAACTGAAAAAACAACAACGTAAGGTACTCTGGAATTTGAATGATAAAAAAATAACATTGTTCCCAAAAGAAGATTTTGAAGCAGCGAAGGAGAGAGGGAAGCGAAAGGATTTG